>OX459028.1:186930260-189535260 GCA_949775025.1 Tricholauxania praeusta
GTAGTCTTGCGATGGTACTAACAAGTTCGCAGGCGTTCGGATTGTATATGTTTGACCGGTAAAAAAAACTAAATTAACATTATGATTTTTTTAATAGGTTGATCCTCAATTATGGAAAATATGACAAGCTGCCCAACGTAGGCTTCCGCCCACACCCTGAGATGATAACGAGTCTCATGCTTTCGACTTGAGTTAGCCGGGCACACAATTCAATTAATTCTCCATAAATATTTTCTTTTTTTATTTGCAATCTCATTCAATTTTCTTTTCCTTGTTGCAGAATAACTGATGGGTGTTCACGCGATGACGGTTGAAGATATAGCATCACATCCAAACTGATTTAATTGCCGGGAAGTATCCAAAAATGTTTTTTTTTTATACGAAATTTTACTTTGTTTGATGTTTTGTTATTTTCAGGTACTGTTGCATTTAGACAAAATTATTTCGGATCACTACGCAGACTTAAAACATGTGGGACTCTACACTACACATAGGAACGGATTACGCTTAAACTAGTTGTTGGTAAGTATTGCACGCTTTAATTGCTTAAGACTAGTTTATTGCACTGTGTAGGTTTTTTGAATATATTGCAAAAAAATAATATTGAGTCGGTCCCCATTTCTTTTTTATTTATGTCACTGCTTTAGGTCTTTTGTATGAAATATACCTATAGGCTTTCCATTTAATGTCTCAAGTTCATACATGTTGTTGCCTATCGGTCGCACAACTCTGCACTTAACGAACTTTTTGCAAAACTTAGCGTTAATGTTATTTTTAAAATCGCTAAGAACAAAGTTTCTTTTGAAAATTTCCTGACCTGGCGCAAAGTGCACGTTTCGTGGTCGTCTATTATATTGCCTTGCGCTCTTCTCGTATGCGTGGTGTAAATTTTTTTTAATTTTTTCACGTATTAATGCAATTTTATCTTCATTAGTAAGAATCATCAGATTCGGCTCGTTCAATGAATTTAATTTTCTAGCTAATTTATAATCAGTCCCGCTGCTAAACATCTCGTGACCAAAAAGCGCCATGAATGGAGTAACTCCAGTAGCCGAGTGTACAGAGGATCTCAGAGAGCACTCAATTTCCGAAAGGTACATGTCCCAATCACGGTGATCGTTTTGAAGATATGATCTTATTGCATTTAGTACAGACTGGTTAACCCTTTCTGCTGCGTTTGACTGTGGCGCATAATACGCAGTTTTTATATGTGTTATTTTGTACGCGTTTATCATTTTCTGGAAATCTTTTGCCACAAACTGTTTCCCGTTGTCGGAATGGATTACCTCCGGTACTCCAAATTTGTGGAAAACTTCACTAATCAAAAATTGAAGGATGTTTTTAGTGGTGGCTTCTCGAAGTGCTTTTAAGAAAGTGAATTTTGTGAAATGGTCCACAACAATGAAAATATAGGCATTTCCGCCTTTCGAACGTGGATACTTGCCAAGGAAATCAATGTATATTTTCTGAAATGGTCTTTCAGTGACCACTTCCTGCCCCATGCTTGGCCTCAATTCCTGGTTGACTGATTTGGATTCTTTACAAATCGTGCAGTTCTTAACATAATTTCGAACGTGCAATGTCATACTTGGCCAGTAATAAAATTTTCGAAGCCTATGCAGAGTTTTTGCTATACCACCATGTGCGACTGTTTCCGGTTCATGGGCCTTCGAAATTAGTGTTGAGGTTAAACTTTCTGGTACCCAAAGTTTCCACTTTAGTTCATATATCTCGCCATCTTCACGATCGAATTTTGTTCGCTTGAAAATAATGTTATGATCGACTCGTATATCAGGCAGTTTTTCCTGGTTTTCTAAAATTGTATTGCGCAGTTCCACGTATTCAGGCGACTCGAATTCCGTTGTTTCAAAGTCAAGCCAATTATCTTCTTCAGCAGACAGCTCCTCTACTGCTCTAGACAGAGTATCGGCGACTACATTCTCTGACCCTTTGCGGTGTTCAATTTGAAAATCATAGGCTTGTAATTGCAAAGACCATCTTGCGAGTCTGCCACTCAAGTCCTTGAGCGACATCAGCCACTTCAGGCTCGCGTGATCTGTGATCACCGTAAATGGCATCATCTCGACATACGGCCTGAACCGCTTCACTGCCAACACCGCTGCTAAACACTCTTTCTCTGTCACTGAATAGTTCCGCTGACAGCTATTCAATTTCTGCGAATAATACGCGATAGGGTTTTCATTGCCCTCCAGATCTTTCTGGTACAGCACCGCACCTACGCCTATTTCTGACGCATCGCACTGTACCAGAAATCTTTTGGAAAAATCCGGATGCTTTAAAACCGGAGCCGAACATAAAGCTTGTTTTAAACTATTAAAAGCCTCGATAGCTTCAAATGTCATTGTAAACTTATTTGTTTTTTTCAGTGTATCACTAAGTGGAGCCGATACTGCTGCAAAATTTTTTATGAAGCGGCGATACCAGCCCGCTGTTCCAAGAAAACTTCGAACTTCACGCACGGATTTAGGGATTGGAATTTTCTGGATGGCTGACACCTTTTCAGGATCCGTTCTCAACGTACCACCTCCAACAATGAAACCTAAATAACGCAGCTCTTTAAAACAAAATTTGGACTTTTTGAGTCCTATGGTTAAATTGGCCTTTTTTAAGCAATCAGCTACTTCGCCGAGTACACGAAGATGCGTGTCGAAATCTGGTGCTATTATTAACAAATCGTCCAAATATGTGAATACGTGCGACTTGAGACGTTGTGGAATAACTTTGTCCATCAATCGACAGAGGCGTTGTGCAGCGTTGCATAGTCCAAACGGCATGACGGCAAATTGGTATAAGGGTCTACCTGGTACCGTGAAAGCCGTGTACGCTTTACTTTGTTCATCTAGGTCTATCTGCCAGAACGCAAACTTTAAATCGACACTACTGATAAAATGGGTGTAGTCGATCCGACTCAAAATCCCTTCAATATTTTGTAGTGGATACGCATCCTTCACCGTCCTTTCGTTCAACTTACGCGCATCAAGACACAATCGATTTTTTTCCGGTTTCCGCACTATCGTCACTCGATTGTTCCACGGGCTTTCACTTTCCTCGATTACGCCTAGCTCTAGCATTTTATCGATTTCAGCATATACCAACTGCTGCACTGCTGGCGAAATCGGGTAGTGACGATCCTTTACTGGTGTAGCTCCTTCCGTCAATTTTATGGTGTGCCTTTCGAGGTCAGTCTTGCCCAGACCATGCTGCTCAAAGGTGTAAAATTTGCTTACTACCTTTTGTAAGCGCCTTTGCTGTTCTTCATTTAATACATGTTTTTGCAACTCATCTTCGCTGCCATTATTTTTGTATTTATTAAAATCGTTTTTTAATTTTTCCAGATCCAACTCGTCTACTCCAATTACATCTGATGCTAGCTGAAACTGCCGCCAGAAATCAATCCCAAAGTAAGCACTTTGCTCAAGCTCAGGACAAAGATAAAATTTTATGGTATTAATTTTGTTTTTATATTTTACAGGCAAGCTAATTTTGCCAAGAATGGTATGTTTTTCACCACCTGCGGTTTTCACTATCGAGAAAAATCGTTCTACGTCAACCCCGAACTCTTCGATCAATTCTCTGCATCCTCGACCGAGCAGACTTATCGACGCTCCAGTATCAAGAAGGCCTCTCAATCTCGTGCTGCCTATTTCAACTTCGGCAAACGCTCTTGGATCTTCGCTGTGCACTCCGCTAAAGGCTTCAGCCAACTCTTTACGTATCTGCTTTCTCTTAGCAAAATTTCGCCTGGCTTTGATGACTTTTTGTGAAACTTGCCGCATTCCATTCAACGAACAGTTTTCAAAAATTCTTTTTCGTGCCTCAAAATATTTATTTACTTTATCTTCATATGGTGATATCTTAGACTGTATCTTATTGCAGTTTTTATTAAATTCATAGATGTTTTTTAAAATAGTAATTTTTTTTTTATTTTCAGGATTCTTTGCCTCAACACTCTCTTCAAAATCAATTTTGCTTTTGCTGGTTATTTCTCCACGGGTGTCTGAATGGAGCGTGACACTCCCGTGGTCATCACGTTCCTCTCCATGTTTCCCGGCGAGCATGCAGGACACTTTGGTGTTATTACATCGGGCCAACCGCACTTATAACAGAAAATTGTGCGAGTCAAAGAAGTACATTCCATGTACACATGCCCTTCCTGACGACAGTTCCAGCAAATCAAAGTTTTCTTATTTTGTTGATGTTGTATGTTTTGTTGAGGTTGGTGCTGTAATCCTTGTCGCTGAAAATTTGGTTGTTGTGGCTGCTCAAAATTTTGTGGTGACTGACGGAATTGTTGTTGATTTTTATATTCTCCTTGCGATTGGAACGGTTGTGGAGTTTGACGATACCGCTGCATCGGCCGCACTTCATCAACTTCAAATTTGTGTTCACGCCATCCGTGCTCGTTTTCATTATCAATCGGTGCTATCTCATGTACATCATGGCTACGATAAGGTTGCTGGTTACGTTGTGGTTGCTGATAACCGCTGCGCATGTCTCGTCGAGCGAAATGTGTTTCGGCTTCCAGGCATTCGTCGCGCAATTGATCCACTGAGTATATTGTCATTGGATAGACAATCCGACTCAAATAATCTTTCAAATTTTTCTTTATGATTTTAACCATATCGCTTTCACTTACAGGGTTCCGCAGTTTGGAGCGCAGCTTAAACAGATCGTGGAAAAACAGGTCGATACTTTCACCTGGCCTTTGCTTCCGTTCCACAATCTCCCTCATGACTTCGAAATCTGAACGGCTGGTTTGAAACTGGCGATGAAGTGCCTGGCGCAAAGTGGGCCAATCTGCGTCATAATTATTTTTGATGAACACCCAGTACCATTCACGGGCGACTCCTTTCACCAATAAATGAAAGTCTCTAATGACTTGTGACCAGGGACATCGGTAGTGGCGCTGAAGGTGCTCTACGCGGAAGACAAAATCTTCTACGGACAAATCATCCGATCCTCCGGCGAAAACAATTCCCCACTTGTCCACATGGATGGTAGCTGAGTGCGCATGTGGATGTTCATGTGGTTCTTCTGCGCGCTGGTTTGGGTACCTTGTGTCCCTTCCCGTCATACCTGCCCACTGCGACTGGTCCGCTGTGACGTGTTGAAATTGTTCGGCATGTGTTGGATCAGATGGCCAATTATAATGTCGTGGCAATGGCTGATGTTGCTGTTGTATCGGTGTTTGTTGTGGCATTTGCTGTTGTTGTTGGTTCGGGTTGTGCTGCCAAGTCGATTTTTTTGACGGCATACCTGGCTGATGATAATTTGCGATTTTCCAGCCTTTATTTTGATTATCCATCAGTGTTTTATTTTTATTCAAAGTATTATTATTTCCAGATTTTTCACTTTGAACTGAATGTGGATTGGTGCCTTTGCTACTCGAGCTTCCAGCATTGCTCGTTTCATCTGCGGTTTTTTCCTGTTGCTGTGAATACAGATTTTCGGTGAGTTTTAATGTTTTCATCAGCTCTCCTATGCTATTTTCAATAACCTTGGAAATTTTTCTTTCGATCGAGTTTTCAAGAGAAACCCTGTAATCTTCATTGGCTTCCAACACCAATTCCTTAATGTGTTGAGCCGTGGTTGTCTCAAGTGGGTCTACACTATTATTCTTGGGTGGGGGAAAACTTAAATTTGGAGGAAATCTTCCAGGTTTATTGATCGCGCCCTTATGGTTTCCTTTTTTCACGTGGTCAACTCGGTCAACAATTATGGAGTTTGACATGTCTTTAAAAAAGTTAGGATCTACGCCTGAGGCCTGTTCTGAATCTCCTATTTCAGACATTTTCAGATCTGAGCTATTTTCACTATTAATTCGGTTTGTATCGAACTCTGTATTCCTTTGCAAGCTACGCCTTTTTCTGATTTTTTCTGCGCTTTTCATTCGTTTTATACACACTAACTTTTATACAAGAAAGAATTTGAATTTTGAAATTGGGGGTGTTTTCCAGGCCAGTGATGTGGTCTAAAAAAGGTTTGGACTATTCGCCCAGCGATGATCGAATTTCCTGCATACTCCTTTCGGAGTCCCTCATATGGGCAGCCATACTATGCTATTACTCAGAGAACTCTTTTAAGTGCCTGGGCCACGGTCAGGGTTTGTTTCGCAATCATTATTAAATTAAATCATATTCGTGCATCATAACGTAAAGTAAATTTAAAACGTTAGGCCACGAATCATGACTTACCGCACATCTTGAAACTACTATATATTTACATTTCAAGGCTACGGCGATGAAATTTTATTACACCAAAAAAAAACACAATCACAGACCGCGAACCCAGCACTCCAGAACCTCAGCATTATACCTTCACGAAATACAATTGGTTGAATCACAAAAAGAATTTCACCAAGACATTTCATGTCAGTTTAAAAAAATTTTACTTTTCTTTGCCATCTCAGCCTCGACCATTTAATGCAATTGGCTTCTGCTAAAATGTGCTTGAGCCAAGCCACTTCACTATCAAGACCTAGAAATGCAAAGTCCAGCATTATCGATCTGCATGTTCCCGACCTTCCTCCCTGCATGATGCAATTAATACATGTAAATAATTTCCGACTAAGCCATCATACAAAAAGACCGATCAAGAAGAAGCCACCGAGTCTAAAATATTAATTTTGCCGACTGTTGTATCGTCGACCACTTCGCCTCACTTTGCTATCAGCACCGAAGCATAAGCTTGGCTGAGCCACCGTGACACAAAGAGATCCGACGAGACACAGTACAGGATTTTTCTTTGAATCTTAAATTTTGAGTCAGCCATTCTGACTCTATAAAAAAAACTTTTGATTTTAGTGGTAAGCCATTTTCATGGCTTAACCCTAGGATAGTTGCTGTTGTTATCCCCTTTACATTAATTTTTAATTTGGGCGCCATTATTGGCGCACCCTGAGAATTAGTTGTTGTTAATACTCATCTTCGATTTATTTTTGATTGGGCGCCATTATTGTTACCAGTCCCTAAGCTATCGTACCCAACGCGGTCCGCACCGGCTAGCTTGCTGTTTAAGGGGGGATTTTTAACCCACCGCGTTGGGTCGAGGGAGCAACAATAAAAGACTCCATTTTTGGCGGAAACCAAAAATGAAATCTTAAAATAAAACCAAAATAAACTGAATTTAAAAAGAAAAATCAAATCCACAAAACCAAAATTTGATTAAGATCTGAAATGTTATTATAAAAAAATTACGAAAAATAAATAAAAAAAAAACTACGGGAAAACTATAGCAGGCTGTTCCATATGAGAGAGGGAGAGAGATTACCCCCCTCCTATGCACCCGCCCAACCTGTGATGCACAGTCCACTTTTGTGCATCACCCACTTCCGAATCACCGCTGACTTGCCTATGCCAACATCACTGGTTCCGCAGAAAAATCACCCCCTTATAAGAAAAATTACCAAGAACTCATGTTCGTTATAATTCAAATTATTTTATTAATATTAACCCTATCTATTTCTACAGGCTAGCGCACAACGTATATCCTTGCACAAAATGGCTAAGGAAGAAAATCGACAATCGAAATTATGGACAGGAAAATACGTATACATATGACGGTGGAACAAGACAATCAGTTTTAAGTAATATTTAAGATTATAATAATTAAAAAGGAAAAATGTACATAGTTGCGAAAATTTTATTCTTAGAAATACGAACTTTTGAATTAATTTAAAAACAAAACGTAAAAGTTAACGCGCATAAAATTTATTAAAACTTAATTAATGGTAAATTTCTTTAAACAACAACAAACAAAATGTAACTAATCAAAAACGAAAATTTCTAAATCACTATACAAAAATTTTCGCAACGGAATTATTAAATATAATATAAATATAGGAAAATATGTAAATGCAAAATGTAAAAAATAAAAAAAATATGATTATATCTAAAAAAAATGTAATTAACAAAAAAAAATGATATGCTCTATCGTTATCCTAAGAAATTCCCAATTAGTAAATTTTGATTACATTAAACATATACATTATATGCATCGAAATACCCCTAACTTTTAAGTCCTAAAAGAGCGCTCTATTAAAGACCTGGGTGTATTTGAATTTAAATAATTAAACCCCCACAAAATGAATTTAGGAATTCCTTTCACAAATGGTTCGCCTCGGATTCTATATAAAATAAAAATAAAACACCCTTTATGCGGCAATCTACTGACTAACACACCATACGTGTTCGTCTCTCCTTCGTATTTAATTAATTTCTCTGGGGCTTCGAAAAACTGTTCCCACCACTTTCGCCAACAGGGCTCACACTTCGCGCCTTTTTTATGCCAATCCGAACGACTTCAAAATGGCTGCGTTCAGACGCCGTTTTTTTATAATAAAATGGAATTCTAATATTCTTTTCCTTCAAAATTCGATGCAATTCTTTTTTTTATATATATATATGTAAAATATTGTGGCTGGCACTTATCTGTATTTCGTTGGTCCTGGTGTTTTAGCGTCGTCCTACGGGTTTTCCGCTACCGCCTAATTCGCCAGCCACACTAGCAAATAACGAAAAATTTCCATTACAACTATCTTAACGAGTGTTTAAATTGACTCACATGATTTTATGGTATTTTGGATTTTTGGGGCGTACTTCCTGCTTTACTCAAAACTCGTTAGCTTGACCTGCGGACACGCAAAACATTTTCATATAATACATATATTAACATATATATTACATTCAAACTTTAATACCTGCTTTTTTTATCCTTTTGAATTCTGCTAGTTGACACAGTAATTTCCTAATTACTTCAGAGTTTTATTTCTTCAGCTTACAAATATTTATTTTATTTTGCACGTTAACACAATTCAAACGTTTTTACCAGAAAACTAAACTTGCGCGGTTCTATGACTAAATTCAAAATTTTCACTTGCTTTTAATTTTATTTGAAATTATTCCGCGACACAACTATTCACCAGGACCACTTTTGAGTATTTAAAATTTATTTGCGCAACTAGTTGTCACCAAGCCCAAAATTTCCAAAATTCAAGTAAACAAAAACTGTTTTTATGTTTTATTATTTTATATATAGGATAAGTACATTGAACTTACAACACTAACCTTGACAACATTTCTCACCCACCACTACATTTTCACGTTCGCTCTTCATTTTCTCACTTAACAGTTCAGTAACATTATTTAGCAACATAATAGACATTATTGTTGGAAAGCTCAGTGCTAACACCAACCCTGGTTTCATACAACAGTGTTGCTGAACATCGCCTATGAACACTATGACTTTTTGACATTTGGTATATTTTCTTCATTCTTTCAGGCTGAGGTGACATATGTCATAATGAAATTGTAAACAGTGAGGTAAGAATGCATTTTATTTTGAAATAGCTAAATTAACATTTTCAATCTTTTCAGTGAAACCTAAAAATGGACCTAATGTTCGCTAGGAAGGCGAAAGCACCATTCACATAATTCCATGATGCTGAGTGAGTTTTAGGGCGGATGTACGACAGGTAACTAACTCAACCATTCTACCGCAACAAGTCACATGGTAAAAACAAAGAGAGTAATGAAACAACTCGACCAGCTGGTTGTTGCCCATACATATTTTATTTTTTTCAAAAAAAGGAATATTTTTTTTTTGTTTTCCGGTAAAAAAATTGATTAAAATAAAAAATATATATACAAATAGCACATAATTTTAAAGCTTATAAATTATACTTTCTAAATACATAAGTATCACTATAGGTTAATAATACATTTGAAAAAACAGAGGTCAAAATTTTTCAAAAAACCTCATATTTCGAAAACTATCCAACGGATTTAAGTTTTAAGCCTCATTAAATTACCTTTTATATAATATTCATATTTTGGATATCCATTCAAAGGTTCCCAACTTAAATCGTTTTTATAAAAGCTATATACGCAACTTCCGATGGCTATGTCTCTTAAGCCAGATCCGAGCAATAATTTTTTTTTGCAGATTTATTGTTTATTCACATCACGCTACTCTCCCTAAAAACTTAAATAAAATCTGAAAGTTGTCGTTAAAGTAAACTTAAGCCAAAATTACATCGGATATTACTACAATAAATGAAAATTAATATTCAAAAATAAAATCATGGTATAATTATACCATGAATAAAATGAATGAAATTGCATATGAAACTATCAACATATAAGAGCAACACTATTATGTGTCGACATATCTAATTGGATCACGTGCTGAGTCGAAGCTTTGTCAATCATCTGGCAGCACTGATAAGATTTGAAATGTCAAAATCATATGAATTTTTACGTTAATGAAAAGCGCGCATATTTTGTCTATTCGAATAGGTATAACACATGAATGAATATAACATTCATGGGTATAACATTTAAAAAGAAAAATTATAAATTGTCTGAAAAATAAAATGGCTTCAAAAAGCAAAAGAAAGGGAACTGTTCCAGAAAGCGAAGTAAGATATTCAAGATTCATATATACCTAAATAATTCTAAAATCTTTGCTCAGGAAGCGACCTCATCGAAGAAATCGCGTAATGCACCATCGGGTCCAATATCTGGTGAAGGGCAGAAGCTGAACTCAAACACTCCAATAATGTACATTGAACACTGCCGCACTTGATCTGTATTTAAAAAGCGTGCAATAACCTTGCACGCTGAAATTGTTCAGAATCTATGTCGAATTGATAAAAACATTAATTTGCAGTTGGCACTCAATGCTGATGGCGTACCGCGCCGAGGTTCCTTTGAAATTGCTATTGCGCTGAAGCCCACAAATAACTTGAAAGAGCGTGTTGCAGTTTGGTCAGGACTCAAACGCGGTCCGCCTCGTGCAGATAAATTCCCGAAAATTCCTCTAATTCTAGAGAATGTCAAACGAATACTAAATATACAAAACTCTGAAGCTGTGCAGTAGAATGAGAATGTATCTATCACCTGCCACTGTGGTAAAAACTATAGATAAAGATACTGTTAAAGCCGCAGCATAAAAAACGCGTTAAAAAGTAGTGCCTTAGAATCCTCATGTGGCACACATGACCTGCGTTGTGTAAAACCTTTTAAAGGGGCCCAACGTAGCGAATATTTCAAGCCCATAAGATTTAAGGACCATATCTTCAGCATTTCTTCAAAATATGGTTTTGCTTTTAAACAGTTAATTTTTTAAATCAGCTTTGCAAATATTTGGCCGTATGACACGCATGACCAATGCTGAGTAAAACCCTAGCGGGAGCTCTGTTTTGTGACTTTTTTTTGTTGACGCTCAAATATTTACAAAGTGTTGAAACATTTACGGTACATACATATGTATATTGAAATTTTTTTACGCATATTTGTGAACCACTTATCTTTTCTATTAATTTTTTTGAAATTCTTAAGTATTAAAAATGAAACATGTACTTTTTTTAACAGAAAGTTAATACATCGTGATTTAATTAACTAATTATTAACTGCATTTATTTATTCGCTATGATAAAGCAACATTTCGTAATGCATGTCTCCCCCAACGAAGTACATATTATGTAATAAGTACAGGGAACTGTGCGAACATCTGTTGGTCTGCTGGCTAATAGCTTAGTTTAAGGGAATTCTTTGAATTTTGGTTTGTTGTAGAGTTCAGCATGCTATGCTAAGGTAAGTGAGCGGCCTACGGCTCATCAATTACATCTTGGAATATGCCCAATACCGGTTTCGCGGTGAGTTTCGCTTTAATGTTTCGTCACAGGAAACGAGTAGAAGGCTGACTATTATTCAATGTTTGTTGTGATTTGATCTGAAAGTTTAGGGTAATTTGTTAGATAACGCGAAAAACGAACAACTAAAAACGGGTGTGTTTTTGAAAGAAATGTACTTTTCAAACCACTTTTTGAGATGTTTGTCCTGGGTTTTGAGCAAAAAAACCTACATCATTGGATTTCTGGGGTGACTAAAATAAAGAATTTCAATTTCATAAGAAATCGCTCACGTCGCGCTGTGAAGATGAGTGACTCATATGATCCCACTAACTTTTTGATGCAGTGAATTTTCCTCGTTCGATCGATGCAAAGGAAGTCTTTCGTAAAATAACATCCACACCATCTTCCAGACCCAAATTCTGTAAAAGCGCCCTTTATTTTTTTTTTTCATGCAAAAATAAAAATTTCTGAACAGCGCTTCTTCAAGGCCAGTAAAGATAAGTACAATCGATATATGTTTTGACATATGTATATATATTTGTTCGAGAATTTTGACAAAAAGTTAACATTACATCTTTTTTTATAGTTTCTTAAGACACGTTTCATAGATCACAGTTAGTTTTAGTTTGATATTAAATCCAATGCTACTATTATAAGCTTAGCCTCTTTGATACCCAATCAAAATGATGACATTGCGTGTAGTTACTTTGTTCTCCTTGGCAACTATTCAATTGGTCGCTAATTGTAATTTCAAATCATCGACTCCTGTCCTGTGCAATAAGGGCATCCACTGTCAGCGACCTCTCCTTCTGTTGTTTCTTTATCTTCAGCACTATTCTTATAGTCTGATATGATGCTTTGCAATTCAACCTGTGCATCTGTAAACTCTGACTCTTCCATGCCTTCTCCTAAAAACCAATGCAAGTGTGCCTTGCGCTTAAACATAACTGTGCTAACGTCTAGAACACGCTGGAACAACTCATATACAGCAGAGGTGTTGCCAATAAATGTGGCTGACATTTTAAGACCTTGAGGTGGTATATCGCAAATAGCTGTTTTAATGTTATTCGGAATCCACTCAACGAAATTGCTGATATTTTTATTGCGCACATTTGTCATAAGCTGGTCAACTTCACGCGGTGACATTCGCCCCCGAAATATGCCAGCTGCAGTAAGTAGTTTACCCTTACGTAGATCAACAGCACAAAGCATATTATTCGATTGGAATATCTGCTGCACCAATTCGTGTACTGTACCTTGGGAGAAGTTCTTCTGAGTGCAGCTAAGCAGCGGTGCAAAACCGGGTATGAGAAAGTGTAAGCGCGGAAATGGTACCATATTAACGTAGATTTTACGCAAACCAGAATTCAATTGACCCGGAAAACGTAAACAGGTCGTTATGCCTGACATAGTGAGAGCAACAATATGGTTAATATGTTCAAATCCGCTGAAGCTTATATTTAGTTTCTTATTGCAGATTTGAAAGAGCGCTTCATTATCTAACATAAATGTTAAATGTGAATGGTTTATCATCGATGAAATGCTGAGTAGGGCATTATACGGTTCCACAACTGATTGTGATATAGTTTGTGATGGTACAACAACATAATTCGATATTAAATTATCTGGATATTCTTGTGTAAGTGATGCCATCAGTAATGCAGTCAGACCAGAACCTGTGCCCCCACCGATAGAATGTATCAATTGGAAACCTTGCAAAGAATCGACATTTTCCGCTTCGCGTCGTGTGGCATTTAGCACTTCTTCGAGTATTTCAGCACCGTCCGTGTGAAAACCTCGGGCAAAATTATTACCAGAGCTTTCGGTTCCTCCAATAAAGTTTTCCGGATGATAGAGCGCACTTTTTGAATGCATGCGTTGTATAAATTGGGGATCTGTATCGATACAGATGGCGCGAGCATAAAAGCGCTTATTTGCTGTTGCATTAAAGAACACATTGATGCGCTCCAGTTGTAGGCGACTTGTGCCATTAAAGCGTCCAGTTGAGTAGTCAACACCATGCTCGTGCGAAATAACGTGCCAGAACTGAAATATGGAGAGCTTAGTGCAGTTATTATAGGAGGGGTGACAATAAAGTTTCCTTTAAGGCAAAATGGATTTTGCTCTTTCTCCGATGTTCTTAAAGTCCATTGTGCCCAAAAAAGGTCTTCTTGACACCCTTCCGTTTCAATTGATTTATACTGACTGCATCGCCAATACTGTTGCCACAACCGCCGATTTGACATGTAATTATTTCACGCATTATGTATTTTTTTTTTGAAAATATTTGCTTAGAATTTAATTGCACTTAAAATTTTGCTGATTTTTATGTTTTTTTTTAAAATAAGTTATTGCTATTTAATTTTTTTGTTTTTAATGAAAAAACAAATTTCATTTCATTTTGCTTTTGACTTTTGTTATTTCGCAAACCGTCAGTTTTTGGTTATTTGAAATAAAAATATGAAATTCCTTGTTGAAAATAACATGTACAAATTAAGAAGGTAAATATATCTAAACATTGCAAAATGAGACCAAGCCTGCAAAAATAAATTTGCGTTTCACAAAGTTAAATGTAAAATTTAATAAAAAAAGTCTCATTACAAAATATGGAATATTAGATTTATTTTACACCTATGCTAAGCTTTTTTCTTATATCGATTTCATTTGCGCCATCAGCTCATCCAAATCTACCTCAGCTGCACTAGCAGCGGTTATAGCCGCTGAAACATCATCTTCTGCAGTGGATTTACTAGGTGCGTCATAGGCCAAACGTAAACCCTCAGATACTGCAACACCAGTCAATTGCGCTGTTTCCGGTTCAGGCTGTGAATCACTTACAAGCTCAATACCATACTCATTGGTTTCATGTAAAGGTTCATCAGCGTCTGTAGCAACTTCCGTAACAATGTCTTCTTTTGGACGTGACTGGTACTCTTTCTGACGTGCAATACAATGTCGATCATCACATTCTGTATTCGGCTTAAGGCTCATTTTTGGAAAGAAATCATTTAGGGCGTTGTATCCTAAATAATCAGAGACCTCACCGAATTTGAGCAAGTACTTGAGTGTATTTTGCACCAGCAAGCCAGCAGTGATACCCATTGTTGTGGGCAATGATGCAGCGCAAACGCCTTCACGTTTCAATGTCTTCTCATCGATATTCTCAGCGACTACAAGTGGTGGTGCACAAGCGAAACAGGCTGTGTCGCCGGGACGTATAAATTGTATATGACCTGAGACAGCATTTTCCGAAACACCAGACTCAAACCAGTTTAATGCCAACTCATTGCATGCAGTATTGATAGCCATGCGGGCTTCGAAATTATCCACACAGCTGAGAACTAAATCGACCGGTGTATTCGCTTGTGTACCACCATTGGAAATTGTATTGAGGAATTTGTCGAAGGTCTCCATAGTTGTGATGTTATAGTTATGCGTCTCTATGTTCACATCCGGATTTATGAAAGTAAGTGTACGCGCGGCAGCTTCAACTTTTGAGAGTCCCGCTTGGTCAGGTGTAAAGAAGAGACGATTCATATTCGCCAGTTCAACTTTATCATAGTCGAAAAGTATCAGTTTACCAATGCCGCACCTATTAATGGTTTTGATTAGTTTCAAAGTGCAAATTGACTCAAAGCACAGATTTACCTGGTCAGCATATCTGCTGTTACACTGCCAACTCCGCCTACACCCACAACCGCCACTGCCTTATCACGTATGCGTTCGTATTCTTTGACAATACCCATGCGTTGCAATGCCATAAGGCGGCTGTAGGGATTTGAATCAATTACCTCAGCGGACATTTTCTCAATCCGTTGGCGAGACGCTTTTGTTTCCTGCTTGTGCTGCTCCAGCTCTGCCTGCAGTTCTGCCATTTTTGATTGTAGCTCTTCAAATACGGACATCTTTTTTTATATTCAGCTAGTAAATTATTAATTTATAAAAATTTTGCGTTATAACTTTTTTACAATTTGTTGTCGTGTCACTTACTGTCAAGTTTTGCGTTGAGTAGTTTCCTTTTTGCTTTCCAATTGGTGTTTTGACAATCAGCTGATTGTGACAACAGTGGCAAGATGCTGCCACTTGTATATAATTTTGAAAACACCCAACAAGATGTGAAGAAATTTCATAAAAGCGTCCTATCTTTTTAGCTCAGATCATGCTCAGAGTTAAATATGTATGTAAATAAGTAAGCATCAATGATGGGATTTGGGTTTCGTGGAATTGTACTGAATCGATACTTCGATTGTATTTTTTACTCTTTTTTCATGAACACTAAAATTCACAAAAATTTAGGGAATTCTCTAAAATTTACTAAATAAATAAATAGAATATTCGGCTTTTGTTGACATATTTAGTACCGTTTACTAGAAGAAAATAAGGTACATTTCACCAATAGCACTTGACTCAAATACAATGCAAATACAAATACAAATACAATGCAAATACAAATACAAATACAAATACAATTACAAATACAATGCAAATACAAATACAATTACAAATACAATGCAAATACAATGCAAATACAATTAGAAATACAATGCAAATACAATCCAAATACAAATATATTTACAAATACAATGCAAATACAATGCAAATACAATTCAAATACAAATACAATTACAAATACAATACAAATACAATGAAAATACAATGCAAATACAATGCAAATACAAATACAATTACAAATACAATACAAATACAATGCAAATACAATGCAAATACAATGCAAATATAATGCAAACACAATACAAATACCATGCAAATGCAATGCAAATTTATGACACAAAAATTTTTTTTTTTGAACAGGATTGCGTACTTGTGATACAAGTAGTGATTTCAGTACATTTTTTATTTCCTCAAACGTTCATGAAATAAACAAAAGAGCTTTGTATCATTGTTTTGTAAGTAAACTGAGTTAAAATAAAAGAAAGGTGAACGTTACTTTTTTTTGCAGATCCGGGGTTGCTATTTTTTCTTTTAGTAACAAAGATATGTCTAGGCTTGCCAAATGGCCGGTTTTGACTCGGCCAAGCCCAGAATCTTATGTCAGCCGGAGGCTCGGAAGGAACTGAAAAATTTTTGAAAACGACGAGTATTAGATGATTTTTGTACATGTCAAGTTTTTCCAACACAAAAATTAATTTTTTTTTATACTGGCGGCTAACAAAATACATCAAGTTTTGCCCAACTTAAGATAAAAAAAAATTTTTTGCCAAAAAAAAAGTTACTTTTTCCTAAAAAAAATTTAACTTTTTACCATTTTAAGGCAAAATTATTTTAATTTGCGAAGGTCGGGAATTCTTTTTTCTTTTCAACTTGCCAACCCTAGATATATCTATGAAATTTGGTTGAAGTTTTTGACATATTTTCGTAATCAAAGTTTGGCGATGAGTTTAAACTAATACTACACTTTCATATTTTTAAAACACCCATTACAATACATGATAAAAAGTTCATTCAAAATAATAAACACAAATGCTTTTTTATTTACTAATCTAAATATAAAGATAATTTACATGCAAAATTTACAGCGCTTTTATTCTAAGGGAAAATAATATATATTAAGTTTTTAATACATAGTAAATCGTATTCTTAAGATATTTTCGTGCTTCACAAGCCGAAACAGTTTATATGTCTTTTCCCGAAGCCATTGGATTTCTGGGTTGCAAACGCACACGGAAACCCTCTTCACGCTTCAGTATAATATCAGCTTGTAATTTGAAATCCACTTCTGTAATATCCGAGTATACACGATAGTTTCTTAGAATTGTTGAAAGCAAAATCTTTAGTTTCAGCATGGCATATTTGCGACCTAGAAAGGTAAAATTAAAATTATATCACTTATAGGCCAGAAAATGGGTATTTGTCTCTTAATTAAAAACAAAAATGTTCAGTCCTTACCCACACAACTTCTGGGTCCAGCTGAAAATGGAACAAATGCATAGTAATGACGTTCAGCTTGACGTTCGGGTAGAAAATTATCGGGATCAAAAACATCTGGATTTGCGTATACCTTAGGATTGCGGTGTAGTTTAATTGTGGCCACAGTAACAGTCGCACCTTGGGGTATTACATAGTTACCCGAGGCCAGTTTTAAGTCCTCTTGCAACTCACGTGCAATTAATGGTACCGGTGGGAACATGCGCAACGTTTCCATCAAGCAACGTTCCATATATTTCATTTCCAATGTATCTTGAAATGTAGCTGGTCTATCGGAGTTGCCAAATATACCGTCCAATTCGGCAATAACACGATCTTGTATTTTTTGATGTATGCCCATTAGCGATAGGAAAAATGATGATCCAGCAGCGGTAGTATCATGACCCTCAAACATGATCGTATCTACTTGTTCCTTTATTTCTGTATCTGATATGAGTGCACCATTTTGTGCACTCTCCAAAAGCAAATCCAAGAAAGCTAAACGTTTTTTCTCACCTACATCATTATCTTCTACATCGAGATCATCTTTCAAGCCTTCTGATTGACCAAAAGATAAACCTTCAATACTGGTGGTTTTGATATTTTTATCGGTTGACTTTTCTGTATCGTTATCGTATTTCTTGTGCAAATAAAGAGCCATTGAACCACGTGTTCCCTTTTCAAATGCTTCTTTTTTGCTCTTGATGACTTTAGTTGTCAGACCATGAATAATGTTCAGTAGCTTTCCCTGCTCCTTATAGTATTTAGTGAGGGTAAAAATGAATTCATTTCGTAGAAAAAGACTTCGATGGCGCTGATGAAGTATGTCGCACATTTTCATAACAGCCAGTGCGTATTCATATCCGGACTTGTCTTGTGTTTCTCTGGAGACACCCATGGCTGTTTCTAAAATGAAGAAAGAAAGGCATAATGTATTAGTAACATAGAAAAACTTAAAAAAACCTCATAAGATGAATCATATACCTATGATATCGGCTTTTAAAACATAAGAGGCTTCAGTCAATTATAATTTGTAATTGAGAAACCAATACTTCGTTACGACACCGACAATATTTGAAGCCTTTAACACCATAATGGGTTAGCGAATTTTTCCAGTATTTCGAGATAAATGGGATTTGATGCAAGCATGAATTTTGGAATAAGCCCCTTTTACCACTTATGTCTTTATTTGCTTTTATACCTTTAAATTGAGCAGGACTTATTAGGGAAATGAAAGTGTGCTTTTCCCGGAAAATATATTTATATAACGAAAAAAGATAACTATATACTATCAAAAGCCGTCTGGCTGCACAACTCGCCCATAAGCCTGTAGGTTCCACCGCTTAAGACCAATGGTTGTAATGTCTCAACAGCATTACAGATGTAACCATGGCCACATTAGGCTACGTATTATCAAAAGAGAAAAACTATGCATGAACAAGAATGCGGCAAAGCATAAAAATTTAACGTCGGATGCATATATTTACGCCTTACGCTCCTAATGATATTAAAGGATTTCTGCTACTCACTTATGGAAGGACCTCGCAAAGGACACCCGAATCAGCATGTCCAACAACTTCCCAACAAGCCACAAGCAGATAGACTGATTGAACGGCAAATATTTACAACTTCCTTCAACGAGGAAGTTCGCCATCGACTTAGTCTAGAAAAAATAGGACTAGCTGTAATAACACACTGCGAAGGCTGAAGGTGATGTATTAGTAAGGTAAATGCATTAAGTGAGGACTGACGGAACGAAAATAGTTTACCATATTTAAAAAAAAAAAAATTAAAGCGTAAAACTTTCTTGTTTGAAGGTTCTTAATAAATAAACTGTGTCATATAAAAAAATAGCACAATTTATTTAGACTGACGTAAGAAAGTATTTTTCGACTCTTTATTTGGAGGATTCGCAAAATGTCCAAGTGCCATCACTGATATTGAATTTGCAGTCTTTAGCAGCGATTGATATTCATATAAATTAACAAATCGATACTTGAACCATTTCCCCGGCATCAACTAAAGCATTCTGATGTGCCTACCTATGTGGTTATACATAGGTGAAACACGGTATCAATGTCGAAATGTTGTTGTTGTTGTTTGTCGTTGCCATGTTTGTTATGTTCAAGGCATTAAATCGATTTCTTAATTAACATAAATATCGATCGCAGTCAATGACTGCAAGTTCAATGCAAAATTATTTTCAACTGAAATATAAGAACGATTCCTTAATATAAACCATCAAAAATTAATCGTCACTTAACTTATTTACTAGTTTTCATTTAAAACTGAAAAATAGTTAAGAGTTCTCTTCATTAAGCTTAGCTCTATATATTTTACAAGAAGTGCAAAACTTGACGTAAATGCTATAGCATTTACATTCTATACTAACTCTACTTTATATAGTCTGATCCGTGTTACATTTTTACCGGTCCTTACTTAGTACAACTAAAACTTTCATAGATGCCTAGCAATAGCATTTACTATTTTTTTTTTTGGACTCCACACTCTCATAATTTTTAAGATCCTGTGTACATACATATCGTATTAAGTTTTTTTTTTGTATTGGAGGTTGTCTAAAATGTGGTCATATTTTAGTGTAATCAAAAAAAAAAAAAAGTGTTAACAACAAATTTGGCTACCACGAATAGCTTAAAAGATAAAATTTTAAGCATACAGAATGTGTTAAAGCTTAAGCCTCAATAATATCTGAAATTTCTTGAAAGCGAATTTCTTAAATTTGAAACTTTTGAAGCAAACAATGCCATAACAAGAATTTTTAAAGATATTGCGAGACGATTAATTTGGCAGTTCTTCAAAAAAAAAGAAGACATTTATACAATATGCAAACTAAAGTTCATTGCCCGATTTTCTTACAAAGTATTCAAAATTTTAATTGATGTCAATAAAAAAATTATGTTAATGACATTGTCTAAATTGTTTGATCGTGTGGTATTGATTAGCAATACTATGGCACACATTAAAGTATTCAATTTTGAAACCGTGCCAAAGTGACGAAGGAAATTCATAGATAATGGAAGCAATTGCAAATTGACAATAAAATGCATATAATGGAGACAATTGACTTTTTTCTAAATACTAAATACTGCTATGCCTAACTTATAAGTTATGGCATAGCAAATATCAATTATCATTGTTTTTTTTTTTTGTGTTTGAATTATTAATTTGTGATATTTGCATGCAATGCATAATACAAAAGTGCAATTAAAAGAAATGAAAAATCAATTGTTTGATAAAAAAAGAAACAAAAAATCCATACAATCATTGTTGCGAATTTTGTCAAAGAGCCACTAAAAATTGCATAATCGCAGTTAGTCGGCACTAAATCGATGTATCGTTTTATTTGCCATAATTTCCTCGCATGCTATAACGAGTTTAAATGTTATCACATTTTTTGTGTTTCTTTCTTCTATTGGCTTGTATCATAACAGCTGGTAGCGGTACTGCAGGTTTAGTTGTTGCCTGATCACCAGCATATTCAAGTAGGCCAAAGAAAATCAAATAAATTGCAATTTTGCTTACATAATTACTTATTTATAACCTCTTTACTTACTGCCATGTATCGTTGTTTATTTTTTTATTGCACAAAAATTGGTGATGTTGCTGTGTGGCGATTTTTATCACATGGGAGAAGGATAGTCTTGATAGATTTTTTACGATTTCATCAATTCAATTTAGGTTATAATTGATTATGCTGTACTTAATGGTAAATTTATATTACGTAGGAGGTTGGATAGTTAGGAAATTATCAACGTGTTATACATAATTTAGACATATTAAGTGTTTATAGCAGAAACCTTCCTAGAAATTCAAGTGTTCATTAAAATCACATCATATAACTGAAGGATCAGTTAAAACAGAGTAGTTTGTTTTTATCTATCACAATGATTTTCTTTTTCCAATTCAGGAAAGACCATATTTGAAGAGTGTGCTCCAAAAAAAATCGAAACCATAGCCGAGCTAAGATGAAAATTTCGATTTTTTCTTATTTTTTTTTTTGGAGCACACTCTTCAATTATGGTTTTCCTTGAAGTTAAGACTATTTTGAATTAATATTCAAAGAGGAATAAATTAAATTCAACGGGAGACATAGTTAAAAATGCTTTTATTTTAAAAATAAAACGAAAAGTTACATATAAAGTTAAATAAAAAAATAGATATCTGAATTTTACTTGAACAACCTTGAATATTAATTCAAAACTGCCTTGGCTTCAAGAAAAACTATAGCTGAAGGATGTGCCACAAAAAAAAAAAAAAACGAGTGGCCATAGCAAAACTTTGGTTTTTCACTGGAGAAGTTTCAAGCAGATGCTTAGATGGATGGAAACTGGCACCGTTTTATCAGTTAGGTTAACACTTTTTTGAGGTAGCAGCCGAAATGAGGGTATAACTCTTGACACATATTTTTTTTTGCATAATGAACTGATTTTGACTCAAGGAAAAAGCGGCCGGTTTTCAGTCATATTGAAAAATTTCTGAAAAGGCTGGGAATTGAGTAACTTTAATTTTTAATGAGCAAAATTTAAAGGTCATCAAGATTTTGCCACTAAATTTTGGATGATTATATTAATTATTTTTTTAAAATTGCTAACTTGACCTTTAACCATTTGAAACAAACATTTATTTATTTTCGGAGGACCACGACTTTTTTCTTTTCAACGTGGCAACCCTGCCGAGAAGGCGTCACCTTCAGTACACTGAAAAAAAAATTAGAGAAAACAATGGTCAAGTTTTGCTATTTTTACCCGGAAACCGTTATCCTATTTGCAGCAAATAAAAATATATGTTCATGTTGGGTACCGATTGTATAATTCCCAGATTGGCAAGCGAATGGCCTAGCCCGAAAAATAAGTCGGCCTTGCATCATTCGTTACCGTAACATCATTCTCTATCTCAAAGAGTGGCACTAACTGACCTAGACTGAGTGTTCAGCTTTTTATGACTCCATTTAATGCAAACCTGTTTTGTGGATTGTTCATTCCACTCTGTTATGTCTCACAAATTTACATTACAATTTATATAAATTATGGTCTATGTATTGCGTGGGTTGGAAATTCCATATTTTTAAAATAAAAAAAAATATGCAATAGAAAAAAATTTAAGTTCTTTCAAGTATTAAAGTTAATCCGAATGAGGCAAAAAACTTAGCCGGACTTTTCTTAATCAAATTAAAATTTTATCACTAAATGCATCATACTCACCTAATAATATCTCGACTGTCGCCTCGCTCATATAGTCATGACAATCAAATGTTTTGCCACCCTCTGCTTGCAATTTACGCACCACGTTGCGTGAATTCTCGTTGAATAAGTCAATGAAACTCTTCAACACATTCAAATGGAATGTTGGAGCAATCAACTTACGATGTGCACGCCACTTAGCACCTAAGACAAATTAGAGGAGAAATAAAGATTTATAAGAATCATTTATCTACAAATTAAAATTACATAATACATAAAGTAGAAACACTGTGCACATTTAAGGCGTTGACCTAATTTGCTTAGAAAAAAAATTTAAATTTAACGTAGCTGGATAATTTAATAAAATTCGCTGTTCCGGTTACATTTTTAATTGTAACTCGTGGGAGTATAAATGGGCGAAACCATCTCATAGACACGCCTAATGCACCTACAAATCTAAATCTTCCGATGTTATCTTAGAAACTGCTAAGCCAAAATTCAAAAACAAGCGTTTGAGGGAAAAGTGGGCGAATTTGAACAACAAGGCTTGGTACCTCATATTAGTTCAACTCGTTAAAACTAGGAAAACACAAGTGTTTTGCATTGCAAATCAAGTGTAAACTTTTTAAATTTAATTTTAATTTTTAATCTTCAAAAGCCTTATGAACACTGATCTCCTCAAAATACGCAAAATTGGAAAGGCAGTATCAAAACAAAGCAAAATATTGAAAACCGCCATTCGTTTTCCCTTCATTGTCTACGTGTGTTTTTAAGCATAGTGTATATGTTGAAATTGCGCAATAACCTTTGCAAAATGTTTTTCTTGATTGTATTTACAGCTATTGAAATGTTCTGTTCCCATGCAGGTACATTAGCTGTAAATGGGTCAAAATAAAAAAATCATCTCGGTACTTCAAAAGTGATTTCAAATTTTAGATAAAATATTTTTTATAAAAAAAAAACAGTGTGAAATTCGGTATAGCGATTTGATCCTTATAATTTACAAAACATTTATGAGAGTAATTAAACAAAATACATTCAGCCTTTAACATTAAAACTGTTTCCCACATTTGTATCAAATATTTTTCAACGTTTTCTTACTTTTATTTTTGCGTTAAGCTTTGCGCAATTTTACCGATATTTTTCAAAGGGCGTTGAGCGATAGTTTTTGAAGTTTATTTTTGAAAAATTACTTAAAAGCTGAAATGGAAAAATTACCCAAAATAACTTGTTTCGAATTAATTAAGTGAAGTATAATTTACTTAAAAGGCAAAAACCTTGTGGACCAGTGCTTTCAGCCAATTTCCTCCGATACATGTAGACTTTTTCAGGCGCATTAGTAAAGATGTCTACGCTAAAAGCATATTTAAACTTCATAAATAGCTCCAAATTTGATACACATTTTTGGGATCATGTACACTATAAGACTGCAAAAAATGTGTTACATGTATGTCCTAGGAAACGTTTTATATATACTTAAAAGATACGTTTTTAAGCTTAAATTTTAAATTTTTACAATAAGAAATTCATCAGAAAGTTTTTGATAAGATTCTTAATTTGTTAGCATATCGCATCGAATTTATCCAAACACAATAATCAATTCAGCTTATCAAGTAGTTAATCCGTATTCATGAGCGCTGAATTAAATTTTGAGTTACAACCAAAATTGTTTTATTTCCAATGAAAGCAATAACTCACACTAATTTATTAACCTTTCAGTATCTAATGTTTTGAATACAATAAAATGTTTATTAATTAATAGTAATAAATTTTATTTCTAATTAACATATTGCAACAATTAATTTAACATGAAACCAAATGGATTTTTTGATTAATGAAATTTTAATTTAACACAATTAACCCACGCTTTGGCTAAAAATTCGACAAATGCTACATAAAAAATATACATTCGTATGCACACATGTTTGTAAGTGTGAACAATTTTGATTTTGCTTGAAAAATTTGTCTTTTATCACCCACCGCCTATCAAAATATTTCATGACATATATTTCGTTTGTTATGCTTACCAGTTGACATTTTGCATGGAAAACAAACAGATTTAAAAAATAAATAATTATTTCATGTCAACATCTGCAAAATGTCACTATCTGACAGAATTATGGGCTGATAAATTTTCGAAAAAAAAACCATAATATATAGTAAAAATAAACATATCTTGCGAATAGTTGCGGTCGATAAAATCCTCTACACAATTAACTTTACCGTAAAAAAAAGTTCTATTTTCTTCTTGCGTAGGCGTATACATTTTCACATTCTAATTTGAGGAATCTAGATTGTCTAGGAATGTTCTTAGATGTATAATACTTTTATTTCACCTCACTGCTATCAAATGTGTCACACAGCATTAATAAAATAGAAATAATTCTTTCATTATTATCTACTTTCGTTTTGGATTTTAGTAGGAAAACAAATGTATAAAGTTATCATTGGGGAGATCTCATTTGGGAATAGTTTCGAAAAATAAAAATCACTTAGCATAAGATTTATGAAAGCACAATTAAATATATTTGAAAAAATACTGTCGATGTGTAATACAGTTGTTTTTAAATTTCCACTAACTAATTTAGGGTTAGGGTGGTTCTTAGAAGAAGAAAAAAATGAGAACGCGCCCTAAATTGGCATGAAATCGGTAAAGATAAAAAAATTTAGGTACTTATGCTATTTCAACGTGTCAAAGTTTGGCCTAAGCTGCCACTTTTCGTTATTGGTTATTAGGGAAAAAAATTGGGGGCGCCATTTCAATTGATTGGGATTAGGATAAAAAAATTTTAGGAACTTTTTTCAAACTTTTATCTTACTTACTCTATATCAATATGAAATTTGGCCTAAGCCACCATTTTTAAACGTGGTTTTTAATTTTAAAAAAAAATATATCAAAAATAAATGTCTCTCGGATCTATTTTTTGAGATATAGCCATGACAAGTTGCGGATCTGGCTTTTCTAAAAATTAATATAAGTTGGGAATACCTGAATAAATTTTAAGTATGTGGTACTTTCTCGACAAAAATTTTTTTTTTATTTTTTTAGAATTCAGCGAAGAATTTTACAAAAGATATGTACATTCAGAAACAAAAATTTGATTTTATAAATATTTTGGTGAGAAGTGTGTGGGAAATGGAGAGTGAAGGGAATTGGCTCGATAGTTTTTTTTTTCGAATTCAGCGAAGAATCTTACACAAGAATAAGTGGGTTTGATTTTCCGACCAATATTTTTTTTTTTTTGTTGGCCTGTGTTATTAAAGATAACTTAAAGCGATCGAGCACTACCGACCAATAAGATAAAATTCATTTATTTGATTTAAACCATTTCCACAAGTGTTTCTATATTTGCATTCGTAAATTTTTTACGATATTTCACACTAAAAAGAATTTTAAAAAATTCCTAAAAATTATTTTTTGCTATTTCGAACCAATTGAGGGGACGTCATATTTGAATTTCGCAAAAATTTCAAATAAGAACTATAGTACAGTAATATTATTTAAAAATTATATAAAATTAATACCATCATAGCCACATCAACAGACTTTTTTATATTAAAAGTTATTAAAATTGACTTACCTGTGCTTATGAGTAAGCCATTGCCCAACCATGGCTTGAAAAATTTATACTCTGACGCTTTGTCGATATAAACTGAGCTGCTTAGCAAAATTTCTACATCTCGTGGGTCATAAATGAATACCACTAATTTCGGACCAATCCACAATTTGGCGATGTGTTCGAACTCTTTACTTTTGCGTATTACAGTTTTGAAAACAGCTGAAAAGTTATGTAAATAATAAGTTTAAAATGATTTGCATGAGATATTTTCAGATGTACACAAAAAAATAGCTTTGTTTATATAATCAAAAATATGTAATTTATTTAAAAGGATCCAAAACCTATGATTCTCGCATTTTCTTTCTACATTCGAAGGTAATTCGATGGAACTATTTTTAAAATTGAAATATGTACGTAACTATCTTTAATTTTATGGGGAGACTTACCCAAAAGTTTTAAGGCTAAGGGAGAATTAATCCAAAAATCTTTTAATAGGCAGAGAGCCCGCTTCAGTAAAGCCGAGTGTATAAGATTACAGGATGGGATGTACGGGAAAGATAGTGAGACATTTTGGTGGAACTAACGAACCAGGGTTGCCTTGCCAAAGCCTATCCCGATTCCCGGAAATGCCCGAATTTTGTCCAATTAAGTTGTTTTAATTGAAACTGTATAATATTATACCTCAAAATGTATGTCAAATGATAGAACTCGAAGAGGCCTAAATATAATATGGAGGGTTGCATTGTTGAATCCTGTCTCAAACATGGGTTGCTATCGGTTTTCTGTGTACATTGTATATGTATTTTTTATTCTTGTATTTTTGAGTGTATCACTACTACTGTAAATAGATTGGTTTTTTGTTACGTGAAACCACATAAGAAAAATATTTTTAACTAAAAATTATTTTGTAGTTTTACGAATTAGGAAGCATTAACTTAAAAATAAGCTCTAAGTAATTAAAATCCCTAATTTTTTCGCAAAGATACAGCTATTTGCCGTAAAACGATTAGTGCATATTATACCATATATAAAAAACTTGAATTTTATTCTTTTTATATATATTTTAAATTGGCATGAGTTTGGAAGTGAAGCCAAAAAAAGTTCTTCAAAAAAATTATATTGAAAATAGCCTTCCATTAATGCTTGTCAAATGTTTTTTTAAATTCAAAAACTTTTAAATTATTTAGAACTACGCTCATTTTTGCATTCCCGCAAACCTTTTTTCCAGAGATTACTAGGAATAGTCAGAGTCTAAATAAATAAATAGTCAAAACAAAAATTGCGCGCTTCTATTGAAGAACTTATAAAACTGAAATGGCTCTAATCTTATTTTTTTTCTACGTATAACCACCTCCTCATAAAAATCGGTTCAACAAATTTGAAAATAATTTTTGTTCTTGAGGACATACGTAAGTCTCGTATTGATAATTTTTATAGAAAACAAATGAAAGCGCAGAATAAAATCGATATTCATTTCATCATTTACTCTCAGAAATATTGTTTTTTAAAACTTCCCATTAAATAATTCTGAAAAATGTTTCGGAAGTTTTAAAAAAAAAATTTTTTCCGAAACCTACCGCGCAAAACTCGGATTTTTTACTGCACTTATAATGTTACTCTTTTTTTAGAGACCTTAGGCGATTTTCCATTTTTATTAAGTCCCACATTCTTTTTTGAAGATTTTTTGTTAAATATTTTTAAGACTTTTTTTCAACAAGGGGTTGTAAATCAATTTGAGGCATAATTTTTATATTAACTATGGAGCATAAACTAAAAGTAACTTTGTGTTTCAGAAGAGTCAATTACTATAAAAAATTTTAATTTATATTTTTTAATACAAAATAACACCTACACGAAGCTGGTCCAACAACATCAAACAAATGACCAACTATTGGTAATCCTTTTGGTCCTGGCAGCTTGTCAGCCAACTGATAAAGATGCCGCCTAGAGAGACGCCAATATATGAATCCAAACAAAACTGTGGGTAGAAACAGGAAATAAAAAACACTTGAAGGTGAAACAAGTGAGGGATCCTTTAAAACTTCTAAAGTCATTTTTAGTCAATAGAAAACTTTCACTAATTCACAAATTGCACGCTGTACAGCGTTATTTGTTTTTATTAATATTGAAATTCCTTCGTTGAGGACAATGTACAATGGGGGCTTATTATTCTTTTGTTACACTTTTTTTTTTTGGATCAAACGAATTGTACGTTTTTTTTTTTAACCGAAAATTCAAATTCGAATTCAACCGATAACCACAAACCGACGACACGCTATAAGCCTGCAACCGGGTGTAAAGCGCTTTTATAGCTTATTGTGCATGTGCAAGTCCAATGCAACAACACGACGGTCAGTGTATGACAAGTGCAAAATTATGCATTTCTACTTTACAAATGCTGCTGTTGTTGC
This sequence comes from Tricholauxania praeusta, assembly GCA_949775025.1. Lineage (NCBI taxonomy): Eukaryota > Metazoa > Arthropoda > Insecta > Diptera > Lauxaniidae > Tricholauxania > Tricholauxania praeusta. The sequence continues at coordinate 186,959,014 of OX459028.1, forward strand.
ATATTTTATTATACCCTACACAGAGGGTATAATCACTTTGTCATTCCGTTTTTAACGCATAGAAGAGGCGTGGCAGATATGGAAAAGTGTATATATTCTTGATAAGCGTCACCACCTGAGTGGATTTAGCTATGTCCGTCTGTCTGTCAGTCCGTATGTCTGTCAGTCCGTCCGTTGAAATCAGATTTACGGGAAAACCAAAAAAGCTAATTGAATGAAATCGGCACACACAGGTCACATCTTCTTGCAAGCAACTTGCTTATTAAAATGGGCAAAATCGGTTGAAGGACACAACTACCGGCTATACCCAAGCCCATTTTGAAAAAATTTGCAGCGATTTTGATGAAACTTGGTGATTTGGTGCACATATGAACCAAATTAGGATAAGGCTGGGTTTCAAATTTCCAAAGAATCGTAAAGGGGCGTGGCACAGCCCTCAATTTCATCATTTGTGCTACCATAACTTGTAAGCCATTCAAGGTATTGCGATGAAATTTGGTAAACGGATACATATCAAATTTATCTTAAATTGTGATAAAAGTGGGCGGAATCGAAAAAGTGGGCGTAGCACTTTTCAACTGTTAAAAATTTTGATTCCGTATATCTCAAAATTGGCACAAACGAATTTCATAAAAGTTTTGGATATGATGCCGCTGAAAGCAATCATCAAAACAAGCTCAGCCACTTTACTGAAAAAACTCGTTGAAGGGCGTGGCACCGCCCACAATATTTATAAACGTTATATTAAGAGAACTAACACGTAATCGTTATGAAATTTAATGAGGCAGATATACTTGCAATAAGGTCTCTTATTATAAAAATTTGGTCCAATAGTACCAGTGGAAGTGGCACCTTCGATATAAGCAAAAAAAGTTTATTGCTATAGATAGTGTGCTATGAGAGTAATCTTAATAAAAATTTGTTGTATAGATGTCAGTTACTATAAGCTTTAAAAATAAATGAATTTTGACGAATTTGCATTATGTGCGTGGCATCTTCTGTACAAATAAAATACGTTAAGTGGCATATTTACCGCAATATGTAGGCAATCATACTAAAATTTGGTGTAAGAGGATTGTTTATGGGAAGCTATTTCTGGATCAAAATCGAAGTGGATTGTGTTAGTGGGTGTATCACCGCCCTAAATTTAAAGGCTAACTTCGGCATATAACGCAAACTATACAAGCTATTGTGCTACAATTTGGTAAGCGAATGTCGATCACGTATATAATTTATTGAACCAAAAGTAGGTGGAATTGGAGAAGTGGGCGTGGCATATTTAAACTTTTTCATTTCTATCCGATTGTTTGCAACCTTTTCTATATTCTTGCGACTTTTTTAATCCTTTTCCAATATGTGTAGGTATTTATTCATGTTTTTTTGTGAGTTTTTCAACCGTTTTCAACTTTTTTTAACATTTTCCATATTGCTTTGATTTCTTCAAAGTTCTCTCAAATTTTTTCATCATTTTCGACTTTTTTCAACATTTTACAAATTTGTTCGACATTTTGAATTTCTTTCATTTTTCTTCAATGGTTTCCATATATTTTCGATTTTTCCAGTCTAATTTTTCAACCTCTCAATTGTCAATTGTTTCAACCTCTTTCAACCTTTGTTACATTTCACATTACACATTTTTTCGACTTTTTCAACCTGTTTAACGTCCTTTTTTAATATTTTCTTAAAATGTATTTTCAGTGCAGTGTAGGGTATATGAGTTTCGGCCTGGCCGAAGATAATACCTTAACTTGTTTTTTGTTAAAGCTTTCGTTTTGTTTTTGCAAAGCCGCTTTGAGACGAGAGCTGAGTAACGAGAGTGAAACCAAGTGCTTCAACAAACGGCTTTGTTCAAAAAATCGTTAAGCCTCACTTACTATTAGTAGGGTCAGTGGAAAACTTCAGAAAGCATTTCTCTCCTTCTCTCTCGATCATTTTTTTTAGAGCAACTCTTCATTTGATTTTTATATTGTAGTAAAATTGCAAGTGGGGTCGTTTTGCAACCATGACTCGCAGTTGTTTGTGGTTTGAACAGACAACAACAAAAAATGGAAATTTTGTGCAAATAAAAAATGTTCCGCAATTTGGAAAACTTCTTAGTTTACCATACAAAAAAAAAATTTATGTAACAACTAAGTGTAAGTGTCCGGACTGAATGCGCGTGCAAAGCGAAGTCGAATGCAAAGCTGATTTTTTTATGCGAGAAACAAGCTTAGGTATGTCAGAGATAATGCTATTTACAGCGTCGATTCTGCTTTTCGATCGCGTTTTATTGTTATTGTTTTTATTTGTTTCTATGAAATTGAAAGGAAAAGAATTCATACGATGAATAGATATTAATTACGAGAATTGTTTTTATCAGTGTTTTGAATTTTTGTTTTTAAGAAAAGAAACGAATATGGTGAATTTCAGCATTTATGTAAAGATTCAAGGAAAAACCCTAAACATAATCCATTACTTAATTAATTTAAAATACACTAAAAACAGTGCAGCAGGTAAAATTTTTTTGCATTGCGAACCAGCTCGAGACAGTTTTTCAAAACAGTTTTCTCGAATTGATCTGCTCTGCTCAATGCTATGCTCTGCTTTATCTGTACCATTCTCTTGTGACTTCGTAGGAAACTCTTTGCAATCAGTTTGAGCGCGCACTCTGTTCGTACATTAACCCTTTCGGTTATTCTATGCCATATGGCATAGTCGTTTTTTAACGTCGTTTTTACCACTGATTCTAAAATTTTTTACCACTACAAACTTTTGAAAGTTCTTCACTCGTTTTGCTGTGGTCGTTCGTCGACATCATTTAAGCCTATATGCTTTCTTGGTAGAACTATAAAAGGAACAAGGAGTTACAGAAACAATGTTCAGGGAGCTTAACATTGGACGCAAATTAAAAAAGAACGAAAGCAGAGCTAGAAACTCCACTGAAGTACGCATCGCAAATTTAGTCCAAGAATATGAAACCCAAAAAGAGGAGGGCCGAATATTTGAGAGCTGTAGGCCATAATATACAATTTTGAATAAATGTTTATCTCATGTGGAATTTTTACTTATTTGTGGTAAAAATGTAGTGGTAAAAGTATATTGGTATAAAGTTCCAGTGGAAGAAAAGGAAAGTGGTAAAAAAATTGGTAAGAAGTCCTAGTGGAAAAAAAGTACAGCGGTAAAAATGGAGTTGTAAAAATGGATTGGTAAAACTGGGTTGGTAAAAGCGGGCCCCCGTCGATTCCATAATTTACATACACAATTTATATATGTTTAATGTTTTGTATATAATAAGCAGTAACATTTTTGCTTTTGTATTTTTTTAAGTTTTAAATAAGCAATGTTGTAAAAAAAAAATCAAAATTGTTTACTTTTCAAGGGTTATTATAGGGTATTTCTTATTCGGACTTGACCTTTAGTATGGCACTACATCCTTTTGAATTTTTTTTTATCGAGAAATTTTGTATTTGTATATGTTTTAGCACAAAATCATTCGAATTATATTAAGAATTTAAATTTGCATTTTGGTACTTTCATTACCATGCAGTACATTATATGCCATATGACATGACTCCCAAAAGCCACTTTCAAAAAATAAAATTTTTATAAATTAGCTTCAATTATTGCTTAAATTGGCCTTAAGAGTAAGAAAACGGAAAATACTGATTTTTAAAGTCAAATGGAAAGGAGAAGTTCCGAAAGGGTTAATGCGAGATGAAGTTATTTTTTTATATGACTTTCATTCTCCACAATTTTGAATATTCTTTAGTATTTAAGCAATGTTTTCGAAAAACTATAATTTTTCATATATTTAAATGATTCCTTAAATTTTTTTTTAGTTGAACTTAGGTATTATTTTTGCTCTTAGTGGCTTGTGTTACTAAACCATAACATTTAAAAAAATGTTTCGGTACCCGATCATAGTCACAATGGTCATAATCCCAAAACCAATTTTGGGCCATATGTCTGTTTTCTTTTTCTTTTTTGTTCTTATGAAGATCATTGTTATCAAATAAAAAAAATATTAACTAGGACAACTTTCATTATCATTGGCATATATTTTTAAAAATCAATTCGTTATCAAAATTGTATTAGAGTATCTATTCTGCTGATATAATTTTATTTTAAATTTAGTTAAGTAATTTTTGCCATGCTTAAAACAAACAAAAGTTCAATCAAACAAAAACCACAAGATTATAATTTAAAGATGAAATAAAAAACTTGTTATGTAGGAAAAAAACATAGGTGAAAGAATTAAAAAGAAAATTAAAGTTTTTAATATATTTAGTTTAACATGCACAGATTAAAGGTTAGCGAAGTATGCAAAAAATAACTACAGAAATAAAAACTTCAAGTGCTGCTTCACTGCACGATGAATTATGTTCCAACAACACTCGTACTGATTTGCATGTTGGTGACTCGTTCTGTCACTGAATTGTCTGGCATGTCCATACATATATAGTCATCATTGAAATTAAGTGGAAAAATTGTAAACAAACAAAACAAAAATAAATTTTCCAAACCGCAGAAATATTTAAAATTATTTTTGATTAAAAACTTTCCAATATAAGAGATAGGAACCAATATTTTATAAGTATCGATACAAAAATAAAATTTTTAAAAATTTTTAATATTTGTATGCTATGCAAATAATCGTTGTCTTCAAACACAGTTTTATTTACTGATTTAATAAATATTTTTAAAAAAGAGTTTTGTCGGATTTTTTTTTAATTTAAAATTTGAAACTCTTACCATTGTAACATTAAGTGGACCAAAAACCATTTTAGCATATAAATTGTGTCATATGCATTTTATTACATGTTATAATTTGATAACCGAATTTGTTGACATTTAATAAATTTATTTTATTGGACACCTTTTTTGTAGAATGATTTATTTAATTGCTCTGAAAATGCTTGTCCAAAATTTAATTCGACAATAAAAAACACACACCAGTTTCTGAGTGGTGGCAATAATGAATAGTTACATGCGTGCCAATGGTAATTTTTATGATTTAAATTCACTTAAAACATAAGGCACACGCGGGCATATGAAAGGGGCACTAAGAAGCATACGCACACACAGAAAAACCTCAACTGCAGATTATAGTTTTTTTTTTGCTAATGCGAATCTTATTCGTAATAATCCAATATAATTTTACGAGCTCAGTTTATTAAAACTAAAGTGGCTAAGAATAATAAATATTTCTATTGTGATTTAAATGAGACGGAATTATTTGCAGAAATCAAGCAATTGCCTGAATGTAGAAAACTCACTGTTGAAACGATGATAAAGTTCTTGAAAACTTTTTTCAATTGAAATATATTGTTTACGTTTTTTGATAACTAAATAAAAATTTAATTGAAGGAAAAGGTATTCACTAACTCTATTAGATTCTATTTTGCCAAAGTTTTGGAGAAGGTATATCATAATATATAAAGAATTTCACGAAAACCTTTGCTTGTATTCTGTTGAACTATTGATAAGAAACAGCTCAACCAACGCTTAAAACAAAGTCTTTTATTTTTGAAAAAATTATTAATTACATTTAAATATGTAGTTACAAAACTCTATTAATAATTATATATTTTTATTTTTAAAAATCATAATTAACTAACAATAAATTATGGCTACCATTTACACAGTTAAGATTACTTATGTTCTTTGTTGAAATTCCTTAAATTATGTTAAATATTTTGTTTATTAAAATTATAGTCCTACTTAAAATATGTTAAAGCGCATAAAAAAAATCAATTGGGTAAAAAAAATGTATAGCTTTGTTTTAATATATGTATAATTTGCATACTACATCTTTAACAATATTACGATCCAATCAATACTATACCTATAATTTCATATCAAATTTATTTAGATAAAAATTTTTCTATAATAAGTATTAAAGCCTAGCGTTCCCAATTAAATATACAAAATTCAAAAACTTAATAAATTAATCACGTCAATAAAAACTAAGTTAGGCAGCATTTTTAGGCGAAGTTTTGTTACATGCTCATACCCAAATATATGACAGTGTGCGTGTGAAGAAAGCATATGTCGGTATGCTTGGGGTATTTCATTTTCTAAACACATTTTCTTCAAATACAGCAATGAAAAACGAGAATAACATATTTTAAGTTCCACATTTTGGGAAAATTGAATGAAAAATTTAGTGTCGCAATATTTTCTACTAACGTACGTCGGTCATTTCGTAAATAAAAACGCAAACATTCTTAAGGAATGGTCACAATTTTTTTGTAAAATTTTTCTTTAAAAAGGAAATTGAAAATTTATTTTAGAAAAAGTACGCAAAACCATTGGGTAAAACCAAAACTTTCAAGCACATTTTTTTTTAAAAGGCAATAATTTGGGTAATTATTAAGTAAAGTAAGAGTTAGTACCAATAAAAGACTGCAATTTTAAAATAAAACTTGGGATTTTTGTTTATTGTTGATTTGTAACGAAAAAATGTGTAAATATTGTAACATTGAATTTTTAATAAGTCTTTGAAGTTTTGGCTTTGGAGACTTTTGAAAATGTGGTAACCTTATAGTAGATATATAATGGGCTTAACATATGTTATTGATACACTTAAGAACGATTTACTTTTCTTGATTTCAACATTTGTACTATTCATTTGTGTTTTTGGAACGAAACTTTATAATAACTAATATTATGTTTTGTACAGAGCTTATTGCTTAGTATTTTTTAGTGCAAAAAACCACACGGTCATTGAAACTAGTATAAGTAGCTCGTTGCCCATTTTAATGCATTTTTTTGTGGTTTTTTGCACTAAAAAGTACTGAACAATAAGCTCTGTACAAAACATAATTTACATTATTATTTGAGTGGTGGTAATACAATGAAATAACATAAAACGCTTGTTTTTTATATAGCATAACCATACTAATGAATACTTTCTGAACAGTGTCTAGCACTTCGTACTGTTAAGTTGCAGGTACTGCAGGACATGCTACAGTGAGGAGATAAATTTCCTTGATGGATTATTTCGCTCTGGTAATCTACAACGTGGTAAGACGTAACCAGTGGTTTTCTAACTAATTATTGTAACTTTTGGACATGAACCACCATTTCACGGTACTGACAGGATTCTATCGAACAGAGCTAAGGACCTTTTTACTTGGGTGATAAGTAGGCGTAGCTTTGCGTATATCTTAACTATAGTTAAAGTTGAACATACTTAATATGGACATGTTGATTCAATCTAAAAATTATGACTTGAATAGTTTTGGCCCGAATAAATTACTTTCTAGAGCTCAAGTGTTTATGGCAAACAAAATTTGAGAAAAAAAATCCAACTGGATTAACTATGGTTCTAAACGCTTTAGATCTCTTAAATTACAAATCGACATATGGGCTCTTCTAATGAACACTGTCAAATATTTAAAGCTTAAAAATAAAAGATTATTTGAGTAATAAAGTGAATAACCATAAATAGAGCCTATTCGTACATTGTTCAAATATCTTTGGTAAATACAAAAGTAGCTAATATTAGATATAAGACTATGTTTAACATAAGTAAATACATATGAATTTGGGTTCGTCAAAAAAACAAGTATTTTCGTCGGCAATGCATAAAGTTCGAAAATTTACATTTTAAGCAGAAGATTTCATTTTGAAAAAATTGAGGGTTGCTACCAACGTTTCAAAAATAGAATTTTTGACCAAAAATGAAGATTAATTAATTATATTGTTGAGCCATTTAAGGTGTTGTAAAAAAATACAGTTTAAGGTCATACAAAAAGCAGTACTAACCAAAAGAACAACCCGTTCTCATTGCTGAGCAATGTTTTAAAAATAATGAAAACTTGATAGCTGTAGGTCATGTCATTTTCGTACAAAATATGATCAGAATCGTGATTTAACTTCAAATTGAAAAAATTCAGCGAGACTGGAACTTAACGCTTTGGCCGTCCTTTAACAAGTCGTTCAATACAAAACGTCGAAATAGTTAATGAGAGTGTTGGTGGGAGTGGAGGTACATCAATTTGGCATCGCGGTCAAGGGTGGGACATTTTGAAATGCAGCGTATTCTCACGAAAGATTTGCTTACAAAGTTCAATTTAGAAAACGACTGAAGACAACTGACCATGGAAAGCGAAGAGAGTTCGTTAAGAGAATTATGGAACAACAGGTGGATGCTGATTTTTCGAATAAAATTATCTTCAGCGATGATGGCTTCATTAATCGTCAAAATTGACACATTTAGGTTTCAGAAAATCCACGAGTGTTTGTTCAGCGACAAATGCATACACAAGAAGTCACTGTTTGGTTCGGATTTTAGTCTGGAGGAATCATCGGATCATTCTTCTTCAAAAATATGGTTAGCTAGACATGAGAGTTGATGGTGCTCGCTATTGCGACATGATAATCTAATTTCTTGTGCCTAAATTGCAAGAAATTAATGTGGAAGACATTTGGTTTCAACAAGATGGTTCCAAGCGTTATACAACCCAAGGAACAATGCAATTACTGCATGAACCATTTGCTGTTTGAATAATTTTCTGTTTTGGTGATCCACCTGAAGTTTGTTCAGGGATATAATGAATGGCTTCCCGAAGTATTTTAATCTAAGTATTACTTGCCAAAACGTGGCAAGAGCTCATAAGATGTTCCATGGTTTCCTCTTCATCGAGCTCATGACAATTTCTACACCAGTCGTTGATATCATATGACATTTTTAAATAATATAAGAAATTACGCCACAAAAATTTAAATCTGTGAGACGGAATAAAAATTAAAAAAAATAATACATATTTTTTCATAATTTTTTAACGGTAAAAAAATAAAAATTTTTGTAGGAATATTCATTTTAAGTGATAAATTTTTGAATGCTGAGCGTTCCCAAAAAAATTGTGGAACATGATATTTTTTTTTCTGACGAACTCTATTGTTCATATTTTACGATTTTTCTATATTACATTTAAAAATATTTGTGCATAGCCTAAAATTTAATAAAATTTAAACTAAACTAAGCTTAAAACGGGCGGTTTTTCTGTTTGTGTAAATCAATTATTTTAAGTGTATGTAAGTAAGTACTTGTAAATATTTTACACCGACGATTCATAAATAACAATTTGTAAGACTTTTGGTTTGTTGTTTTGTGCTTCTTTTACTTCCTTAAGTATGGCATTTGTAATGGCTTCTAAAGCAGCAATATCACGTTCGTGTTGATTCTTTTTTCCACTATTCCATTTCGGCATTGATACCTAAGCAAATGAATTTAAATCAAAAATATATACATTAGATATTTTTTAAACTGATATTTGCTATAGATGATGTTTTAACTGCATGAAAAGTGTATCACTCATACGACCCCTTAAACCTGTATATATAGCAATTTTGTACAGAAAAAGCATTCATTTGCAAGTGTAAATTTTTGGCAGTATAAATCAAAAAATTTCTTCTTAATGCCTGTGTTAAGCTCTGTATGAGTATTGATTTTTCCTTATATTCATTTGCCCTAGATTGGAGTTAAGGAAAAAACGTTTTTCACACAGCAGCACTGAAAGCACGAGGTCAATGTCAATGCTCATACCCAGATCTGGGTCAAATAACAGACAGTACCCTGCAGCCAATATCCAGCAGCATAAATAAGATAACGAACTGTTAAATGTTTTGGCAAAATTTCAAAAATTGTTTAACGGAGCGCATGAGTGCTTGCAATTGTTTTGTAATTGAAAATTTTATGTACGCCTGATTCCACTAAAAAGTGTCTTGATGGGCACTATGTTTTCATATCTTTTATTTTATATAGGTGATAAATTTTCGCAACAGCATGCAATTTCAAGCACAAGCTTGTGATAAAGTTTAAATTGAATTTCATTTTAGAAAAATTATAATCTTGTTGAAGTTTAATGATTTGAGAATGTGTACAAATTTATTTTGTGCAATGCAGCCAATGAGAAAATGTCATGCGATTTTCAAAATAAAAAAACTTTTACTTTAAGTTAGTACCTTTTTTTTAAATTTAAGCTTTTTCGTTATCGCAATATTTTCCTAAAAATAATATTCATAACCTTAATTAAATATTATTGATACAAAATATAGCATTGTTATGTGAGAGAGTTGTTTTTTTGAATTTTTATAATAACACAGACACTTAAATATTCACTTATTTGGCTTGGGCTTGAAATTGGCATAATCACATGTATTTTGACGTTATGTAGAAGCGAATACAATGGGTAGTGTTATGAGTTTAACCACTCCGCCTGCCACCTCGGAATTTTACAACATTATCGTAATCGACATTGAAGATCGTATAACATATGAGAAATGGTTTTATCAAAGCTCTGAACCACCACTTCTCTCATAAGCAACGAGTATTATATGCATTGGCTCCTGGCAAGTTGTTTCAAAAAAATGGTCCAATTTGAAATGCGATTGAGTGCAAGCACTCATGGTGTAATGTCTGAACTAAATGATGTTTCATTATGTTAGTGTAGAAAAGCATCAAGCAGTTTGACTAATGTTTAAAAAAATTAAACCGAATTAAAAACACAAGTAGTGGTGGCTAATTAGTAGCACCACAAATAGGAAATCGTTTAAAATTTAAGGGTTTTAGATTTTTGGTAAACGTCTTGTCTAAGCGTGTCAGACTTGAAATAAAAAAGTCGTCATCTCAAAACGATGATGTGTAGGCCAACATTTGACGGTCGATTCGAACTCAACGAATTAAAATTACACTGAATTGACATCAGTCGATGTTGTTCAAATATTTATTTCTCATTTTCACAAACAGTGTAATCCCTCATAAAGGTCTAAAGTTACACACAAAGAAACAATAATTCTTTGAAAGTGGTCTTCCGTAGGTTACCATATTATTTCCATCATTGGACTATACACCTAGGGTATAAACATTTTATCAATAGATTTGCAACGCTTATTAACGATTGAATGCAATATCGGAACTGTGCAATATCCATCCCTCATATAATCGCTATAATTTCAAAAAATAAAATTTTCACGTCCTCTCTTCATATCATGTCGTTATAAATTCTACATTTTGTATATCATGATAGCAAAAACTCACTTTGAGCAAACGAATTCAGACCTATGGTGCCAAATATACACACAGAACTACACCTATGTATCTTGTACCCCAGCCAGAAAAGCTTTTTTTGTGTGCCTTTGTCAAATTAAAGAAATTACAAGGCTCCTAAGTAATTTGGGAAGTATTTTTTTCATTTTTTTTTTTCCAATAATTTGACATTACCTCTCTCACATTATATTTATGAAAATTAAATATTGTTCGTGAGGTAACGTTGTATTCAAAATCGTTAAGTTACGAAAATAGTTTTACTTGGTCGAAACTTCGCAGGAATTTATATTAATTGTTAATTAAAATTTAATAAAGTAAACATGAGCCCAGATAATTTTACACTAAAAATAGTTTCAAGTTTTATTCAATAGGGGTAGAAGCTCTTGATTACAAAACAAAACTGCATTATCTCTTTCGAGAAACGTGCAACAACATAATCAACTTTAATAAAACTACTATTTTTTAAATACAACGCTTCCTTCTAGAATATTAGAAAAATATTTTCTTCAAAAAAAACCTCAATATTAAATTAATTTTAAAGCCAACATTTAAAACTGAATATGAAATAAATACAACAATAAATTTATACAATGATTTCAATTATTTTAAAAGGAAACAACAATAAAATATATATTATGTTTGTACGTAAAGAAAACTTTTCTCGCTTGAACTTACCGTCAATACTTTTTGGAGTGTGGAATAATCGAGACCAGCACCAATGCCAGATTCACCTAGTCGACGCAAAGTTTCTGCCATGGGACCAGAAAGTTCCTAATTAAGAAAAACAAAAACACAACCAATCAAATTATCAAATTTGAAAAAAGTTTCTTAAAACAAAAACAATCAATTTCCGGTAATAGTTTAAAAACTAATGAAATTACTAATGGAGTTTACTTTTAAATGATTCAACAATAACTTACCTGCAACTTAGCCCAACTTGTGGCATACTGACGTCGCACCAGCTCTATAATGGTTGAGGTGAGTGCCAAGCCAATAAGAATGTAAAGCGTACACAGCAGCATATAGTTGGGTTTTTCTGCAAAACACATTTCATTGGGAATATAAATAATTCATGCAGAATAGAAAAACATAAATTTCATTAAAATCAACTCGACTCAACTCACTTGGCACCAAATCGCCAAAACCAATTGTAGTCATTGTGATGAAGCAAAAATAGAAACCATCAAAAAAAGTCCAATCCTCCTCCCACAAAAGCAATAGGCCAGCACCAATAGCCAGGTAAACGAATAGAAAACAAACGGCGAGTAGCGCATAAAACCACGTCTTACCAACAAAATTTGTAAAGGATGGATTTTCTATTGGTTAAATTGCGTAGGAAATGAATAATAATTTGTGCAAAAAGAACATATTACATGATATTAAAAGTTGTTCTAACTCATAAAGCTTTAAAGACCTTACTTGGCATATTTTTGCCCAGCACTGAAACTGCTGTTGCAAATAAACGACCCCAATCGGCAATGACTGTTAATGTAAATGGTATACCAATGAGGGCGAAACATATGCAAAAGGCACGTCCGCCTATGGTTACAGGCACAATATTTCCATAACCTGAAAGAATTTCCACAAAGTATGAGATAAATGGTTATGCATTATTGAAAAATACGAGCATACTGCAATTTAATTACACAAATTACCTATTGTTGTTAACACAGTCGATGAGAAGAACACAGCTTGTAATATGCTCCAGCGCTCTATCGCTGGAAAGTCTTTTGCAGCTTTGATAAGAAGACCACCTTCAGCAGCTTCCTGTACTGCCTGTGAAAGAATGGTTGAAGTAATTATTTATAACAAAATAGTTAATGTGTGGCAAAAAGAGATTATGGTATCAGAAAAAAAATAAGCTCAATTACAAAGCACTAAGAAAAACTCGTCCCAAAACCAGAGCTAACTGATATGAGCAGTCATAAATAATATTCAGAACTCGAGTATTGGATCAGAAACTAGCCAGAACTTTTTAATTTTCGATAAAAATTACATTGGAAAGAATGCTTTACTAGACAGTTTCTTCTATATCCCGAAAAATAACTTCTCACAAGAACGGAGCCAAGCCTATTGGAAAGAGCATAAAATGTTCCATGAAAAAGTCTCTGTTTTTTTTTTGCGTCAGCTTTATTTTTATATGTATTATTTTTATTTATTATTATTATTATATTTTAATTTAAGTAATTACGCACAAAAGGAAAGCAAATTAGTAAATGCGTTGCATAAAGGGATAATGTTTGATTCGTCTGAAATACCTGCATAGATAAAAAAAATTTTAATTATCTTATCTTAAAATTCTGATTTATTTATTTATTACACCAAATTTTGATTTTTGGAAACGTGTTGTAAAATAAAAACACTCAAAGGCTGCCGTACATGGCTCAATATTTTTTCAAGTCTTCATGCTTCTTAATCCGCATTCAATTTTACATAAGGATTGACTATACTGCAAATCTAAATGCATGCGCAAAAACGGAATATAATGCGTAGATTAAAAAATTGGGCTAAGAATTCATATTTCGTCTTACAATAATTCAGTTTCCGCAAATTGAATTTTTCCCCTATAGTTCTCTTATCTTTCGCCCGTATAAGATAATCACTCTATTCTTCAGTACATTAAACTATCGCACAATTTCCTTGCTTTTAATTTTTTTCGTCAAGCGATAAGAAATGTTTTGCAACCATACGACAACATGATTTGACTTAATCAACGACAGCAACAGTTGTTTGCAATCAAACCATAAGCGTGATATAGCGTTGGTGGTGTAATGGTCAGCATAGTTGCCTTCCAAGCAGTTGATCCGGGTTCGATTCCCGGCCAACGCACACTTTTTTCTAATTTGTTTTTTACTTAACACTATTTTAATTTGTACCAATTTATTTTTTTTTTTTTGATTATTTACTATATTTGGAAAAACATTTTTGACGTGTCAGCATTTAAATGGCTATTTGTTACTGATACAAAAGTAACCACATCAATCAATGGAAAAAGGTCGATAAAATTTATGGACAAAACGAAAGGCGTTGCTAACTAAGGGTTGTCCACTATTGATCCTATTTTTGTGGAAAAAATGTATTCAAGTAATCGATAGAAATGGTAAAAAAAAAATATTTCTACATGAACAGTCAACACTCAGGGAAAAAATTTTTGATTCGATCATAGAAGTTTATGATATAGGCTAGCGCCAAAGTTGAAAATGTTTACAGTGAGGAAAAACATTTTTGATTCGGATTCAAGAAGAATCCACTTTGATGTAAAGCGATATCATATATTTTTCAAAGTGTTTAATATAAAATAAAAAATAGTAATTTCAAATAGTTACTCTACAACTTTAAATTGCAATTTGAAGAATTTAACTGCTGACGTAATGTTAAAAAGTGTTACTTCCAGTTTTTTTTTTAATTCAAATGAATTCAAAGTAGTTTGAGTTAATGAAATAAAGGTTATTTTTACTATTTTTAACTTTGCGGCTTTAAATCGAAAATATAGTTTTGAAATGCCATTTTGCTCTGAGTGTAGTCCCCAATAATCTTAAGAGGGTGTTCTTATTTTATTGCACCAATCTATGGGGAGTATTTGAAAATAGTTTACTGGATGACAAAGTTTAGCACATTTGAATGTCAAATACTTAGGTGTTTCTCAAGGTGCTATCTTTGGATCTATATTTTTTTTGTGTCTATATAAATTAAGTTTTTATTCAGAAACTTTCAAGCAAAGCAATTGCGTTCGCAGATGACATGGTCTGTACTTATTCAAGTGATTCAATTCAAAGTTTAATTGTGAGTATCAGTTTTGATCGTAGTATTTTAAGGCACTGGCTTTGTCACTAACTAGATTTAAGTGACAAAACGAAAACTTTAATATATAATATGGAGTGGATCGTAATTTTTGATTTCTAAGAAATGCCATTTGGTAGGTAGTGTTCCTTTATTTTGGAACCTAAAGATAGCAACTTTATTTTTTTAAAGTTTTGAAAGAATTCTTTATGCCTAGTGGCTTGGAAATCTTGAGTTAGAACTCAAATGAGAGGGTCATTATTTTTTGATGAAACTATTTATAATGACTGAACCATATAAGAACTCAAAGAATTATATTGTGTTCTGATTTTTTTACTGAATCTAATTAACAAATCACAAAATTTTTGTTCCTCTGATTAAAAAAAAAAATTAAAAATTGGTCTGCATACTATTTAACTCACCTCTTCATATTTTGCCAATTCGAATGACAGCAGATGATCTAAATTATTTATATCTGTATTATTTAATATCGCACTAATGAATATTTCCCGCTGTGTCTTTACTACACCCTTTAGATATGATATGCGTTCGACTTCCGCTGGACGTTCGAGTTGTCTAAATATCTGAAAGGAATTAAAAACGAAAAACAGATATCATGTTAATAAAGATGCTAAAAAGCAAAAGCGAAAAAAAATTCCTAATTGAAAAACGTCTTAATGCAACAGAAAAAAAGACGATTTGATGTCAGAACTTTTGTATCTGTAAGTTTTCTTTCAAGCGTTTACCAAGTATCCATTCATTTGCAATCATATTTAAAAGTAAAAGTTGAAATCAATGAGAATTGATGGATTGCTTTTGGCAATTAATTTGTTGATTTTTATTTTTTTGCCCACTGACACTAACAGTATATGCTGCAGTATTTTTTTTTTAGAATTTCTTGCATTTAATAAATTGTTCTACAAAATGTATGAATTAAGGGAAATGCTTTTAATTGAAAAACTATTTTTAATAAAATCATTTGCTTCTTAATTCTTTTTCTAATGTCGAAAAATAGCGGAAATATCTGCACTATTTCGTCTACAAGCTCAGACTCAATGTCTTCAAAATGATTTTCAGTAAACCTATCATTTTTCTTTGAATAAAATATAATTGAGTTCCCAGCTAAAACTTTTTATTGGATTACCAAAAAATTAGTGCTGTTATCAGCATGACAATGTTTTGATTACCTTTTGCAATATTAAGAGGTAAAATTTAATGAAACCTTTATTGTGATATCTTATGTGAATGTATTGCGTTCTGAACAGTACAGTTGGTGAGTTAAAAAAGCTCAGATTATCCTTGTTTTAGAACGAAAACATCACAATTAATTAATCTGGACTGAATAGGCACAAATCGAAGACGTCGTGCCCAGCCGATTTTCCCTTTGACGTAAAATAAGCAATATGTTAAAAACAAATATAACACATTAAATAACTCAATGAACGAAATATTCCATGCCAAATTTATGCAAAAAGCGAATACAAAACAAAATTCCGCACAAGCCGTAATATTATTTTTGCACCCTACAGTTTATCAAAATAATACCGATCGTGAAAATGGGCAATACTCGTACGGAAAAAACTTTTAATTTTATGATTGGAAATGAAAAATTTCACACAATTATCTTTTAAGTGCAAGTTAAACAAAATCAGAAGCGAGAAAAATAAAAATCATTAAAATTATTATACAAACATCGATGAAGAATGAAGCGCAAGTTTTGCCGCGCATTAACAATTCCAAAAAGAAATCAAGCATAACTCAAAGTCTGTTAAGTTTAAAAGAAAAAAAAACAAAACAAAATAAATAAAAATTGTTGAAAGCTTCAATATTTGAAACAGTATTAAAAATAATATTTTATTTTAAGTTTTCATTCAATGTGCTCCTTTGTAATTAGTTTATTACACCGAATATTTTACATATTTATGTATGTGGTGAATTGTTTATTTTATAATTTCTTCTGTTTGTTTACCAAAGTTTACATGATCTAAAATAAACATAATTAGCTATAAATTTATAAATGGATTTTTGAATTATAACCAAATATATATATATGTGCGTTTGATCAGTTTTCATGAATTAAAATTTTGTTTTTTTTAATTATCAAATATATACGTTGCACACTCCAGGAAAATAAGCCAATAGTTATTTAGGATGTTATTATTTTATTTATTTATTTTTATTTATTTATTTTTATTTATTTATTTCTTTAGGGTTGTACAGTAAGACTTAGTCTTTTATAGTACATCATTGGATGAATATTTGCTTAATTAATATAGCGTAACTAAGATTAAAATATATCTAGTTATGTATAAATGTAAACATAAAGATATAAGGCGAGACAAGAGAGAAAAAAAGATATATAAGTATATAGATAGAGGATAAAATAAACTCAAACATAAGGAGTTTGAATCAAGATTCTGAAAAATAGTCACGAATGGCACGTTTGAAGCTGCTTCCTAAAGTTATTTGTCTTAACATGTTGGGTAACGTATTCCAAAGCCTAATAGTGCTAATGAAGAAGTATCTAGTGCTGTTAAGGTGAATGTGCCTAGGGACGGTAAAATTTAAAGACCTATTTGATCGTGAAAAACTTAGCTTCACAAACAGATATTCAGGTTTGCGAGAAAAAATAAGTTTATGTAGAAAAATAAGGTTGCGCATATTTAAATAATTCATTAAACAGCAGCCAAGAATGCCCTTACTTAATGACGATATCTGGTCAAACCGATGTACACCATAAACATATCTAGCAGCGTTATTAAATGCTACTAAAACTTTATGCTTTGATTGCGAGTCAAGTACAGCATACACAATATCAAAGAAATTAATATGCGGCATAATAAGTTGTAAGACAAGTTTGCGTCTAGTTTCAAGAGGTGTAATGCCTGAAGAAAAACGTAAACATCGTAATATCCCATATATTTTTCCAACAACACTATTGGTATGGTCAGAACATGTAAGCTTAGAGTTAAGTATAAAACCAAGGCTCCTAACTTTATTCACAAAATCTAGCCGAATCTAGCTTATTACTCCCAAATCGTGAGCTTTACTTTTGAAATAATTAAAGGCTAAAAAATTTTAACAAAGAATTATACAATTGGCGATTTGTTGCTGTGGCGAGCAATATAGCTTTCTTAGGTTTTTCCCTTTGTCAAAATTTCGTAACTTTTGCTAGGAAGCATAGAGCAAGTTGCTTGAAATGGCATATCAAAGATGAGCTGCTGCTCCATAGAAGGAAGTTTTTGAAATCACTATATCAGTGACTCTTAAAATGAGAGATTTAGTAGCAAATTAATTCCATTTTTAACATCTACAAGGCAGGCATACCTACCAGTAATGATATTGGAATTGTTCGAAATTGTACCAAAATAGAGGAGTGCAAATGCACGCATGAAAAATATTGTGTCTTTTTAATTTATATATAAAAAAAGATTCTAATAAGTGCAGCTACATCAGAGTGAGTGGGGAAAAGCTTTCACATTGAACTATTGTGCCTTTTAGTATAAAATTAGTTTATAGCAAATTTCATATGATTGGATAAGAAGAAGGCGTGCCTCATTAAAGTTTGTTAATTTTTAGCATTTTGACTAAAGCGAATACAAGCTCCTAATATTGATATTTTTAAATGTAATTTATAACATTAAGCTCAAGTAACATTATAGGCTTGTTTATTATAGAAAATATGGGTAAATACTTATGTATAAAGTTTTATTAAAAAACTTCTTTCTTTCAGCAAAAAAGTGGTGTTTGAGAAAGAAAAAATGAGATTAAGAAATTGCTGATCATTTCTCCACCAAAAAAATTTTAACCAAAGAAATTTTTTGTGGGTATAACTTAAGGACTTTCGAAACCGTGGAGAACGAGACAGGAGACTCACTTTTGACAAGTAAGGGAAAATGTTCCAGTCTTAATAGTGATAGAAGGAACAACATAACAAGTAGTTTAAAATCGTAACATTTCGAAACAAGTTTAAAGTTTCTGCACAGATCTTAACAAAGCGGATGACATATCACAGGTAATTTATTAAGCTCTAAAAATCAAGTACAAAAATTTAAAATCGCTCCTGTACTTTTTGAGTTTTATCCCATTTATCACTAATTGCCTCGGAAATGTATCTCTTGGCTTGTGCATTGAGAAGGCATTAACTAAATGGGATGAAATGATTCCTGTTGTAATCTGGAAGCAATCTAAGAGAAGTAAAAGACTACTTTTCATTTCTCTACGTTCCACGCATTTTGTACTTCGGCTTAGCTCTATTATTACTTTCTTCTGTTACTACTCCAATTCAAGTAAGTAATCATGGTATAATCATTTTGGAGAGTGAAGTAATATCAAAAATAAAAAGAATTGTATGCTTGAACAGAGAATCGATTACAAATTTTTGGAGCATGCAGTACCTCCTACATCTTTTGAAAATTCTTCACCTTCGCTGTAATATTAATGTTCAAAGAAATACAATTGTGCAAAGTTTGTTTTATCATATATTCAACATTTTAATATTATATCTCAATAGAGGTAACGAATTCTAGTCAACAATTCCATTTCTAGAATTCAGAATTCGTGCGAAAAAAAAATCTATAAGTTCTTATAATTTATAAGTTTCTGAAGCCTTCAGACTGCGAAAATCTCAAAAAGTTTTATACTAAGCTGTATATGCAAAGCCCGAAATCTCTCTAAAATTCTTCAATTTTAAATTTTCTGTTGTTCCCCAAATACCATTAATAGAAATGTTTAATAAATCTATGTTTTTGTTAAAAAAAATAATCTTTTCGACGTTAAGATTGTTATTTATTGTATAGCGTATCACCCAGTCCTAAGTGTTTTCAATTCATTTGTTGCAAAAAATGGTTTGGATATTTTCGTTTCATTTTTTATAAGCTTTAAAGAGGAATATATATAAGTACACTGAAAAAAAAAATTTTGTAAAAATTAATTCATGGAAATTTTTGTTATTGAATATTTAAATTTTTTTTTTCCTTAATATTCTATGATATACTAAACAGAAATAATTCCACAATTTTTATTTGAGGGTTTACAAAAACATATAAAACATAAATACTAAGCGCGCAAAAACACGCCTTACTGTGTTGAAATAAAAACTTTCCAAAATATATATTTTTTTGTGTAAATTAAACTGATGTCATTTTTAAATTTAAAACTGAAGAACGACAGTTTAATAAAATATTTTATAAAAGTTATAAACACATGAGTTTTGGAAACGCTTAGAATGCTTAACATGCTTCTGCAAATCCGTATTTTTGATAAATTTGATGCATGCACAAATACTTTTTTTAAATGTCAAATGAACGGAAATAAAACGTTAAAAATTGTAAAAATTGCAGCCATGAACCACTCATATATTCTACAATATCAGCTGAATTAAAAATGTTATGACCCTTAAAAGTCTTAAGTGCAGTAAAAATTGCTAATGTTAAATTTTTCTGTATGCACAACAACTTTGCCGTCGATTGGTTCAAGGAAAACTTACGCAAATACAACTCCTGCTATTAATTTTTCCCACTTCCTTCAATTTTTTACCAGGCATTTGCTGGGAGTATGTACTATAGAAGCAAACAAACTATAAGCTTTGGATATTGAATATGCATATTTAAGACCAAATAAATTTAAAATTCAAATTTTCTTGCATTTTTTAAGCGGTTACAAAGACAAAACAAAAACAGCTTATTAACACTCTGTTTAATAAAAATTTATGGTGCTTGACACATAATAAATCTTTACGAGCAAAAATGCAAATTTTGTTACTTTTTAATTTGCTGTTTTGTTCATGTTTTTTGGCGTTTTGGCATATCCTTGAAGCATCTTAAGTGAAAGTTGAACGATTATGGCTTTTTTAGTAATATATAATTTTTATGCAAAACACAGTACTAGAAAAACATCGATATAGTACTAATTTATGAGCGGATTTGAACCAAAATTAAGCAATATACCTTTGTGTACTCATTTAAAATAAGCACTTCTTAATCAAAATATTTCATTTGAAAATGACAACATATTATTAAATAATTATGATGTCCATCAATCATTTTTGACAATTTTCAATAAATATCAATTACAAGCTAACGTCTGTCGCAGACATCAATCATACAGTGCTATATCGTGTTGATTGATATGTCAAATAAAATATTGAATGAAGTGCTGGCAATATCACACTTGGAATGTTTCCAAAAAATTTAAAATTTTCAAAAATTCAAATTTTAACAATCTCTAATGAAACAACAAAACTTTTCAACAATCTTGAACATTTTTAAGTGTCACTTTTAATAGCAAAGTGTTCAAAAAATTTTAGCTCAAAATATTATTAGTTTTAAATTGGATTTAAGTATTTCAAGCACAATTTCCTCAATATGAATTCTTAATTACTTAATTATTGCATATCATAGTGAACAGCAGTATACGGCACACGTATTTTTGTAGTAATAGAACAGCTACAGGATTCTAAGGACCTCTTCTAGGTGCTAGGTACTAGGTATTTCATGAAAATATTTTAGGAATACTAATATTTTCGAGTGTTCTGACTACATAATCATTATCTACCTGCTAGCCTCTCTCTTTTAAACCCATGTTTATTGCAAACTAACTACTAAACATAGGCCGATTAAGTTTAATTGATTCCAAGGAACATAAAAAATTTGAAAACATTTTTTTCAAAAGATCAACAAATTTTTAAGATCTTATGTTCCGACAACTTAATTCATACAGTTGATATTTATGGAGGCAAGAAATTATTTTAAGAATGAACTCTCTTATTTTTTATCCAACACTACACACAGAACAAGAACTAGCAAAATCGGAGGCCTCGATGTCTAAATTCATTAGTTTTGGACACAAATATTGCTTCCTTATGCATATTAGCCAGTCCATCATTTTTTAAGTCTCACTAATCGAAATGATGGGTATATACTATATAATATCAACGTTTAGTGTTAGGTGGTACGCCTTACTGGGTGAAAACGGAAATTTTTTAATGTCAAATGATTTCTTTGTTTTTAACAAAAACATAAATATACTAAGCCCCTCAATTATTAAAAAGTCTAATGTAATTATATATAGTCACATGTGCCCCACTGTAGAGTGACTACTTATGGAAATAATAAAGTCACGTGTAGCCCACTGTGCAGTATCAACGTGTGATATTTATCTATAAAATAAATTAATTGCAAACGAAAGCAACTGGATTATTTGCTTGTAAATTTACAGAAAAAATATATTTTTTGTATGGTAGTTTCAAGTGTGTATAATAAAATAAAAGTTAATATATGTAAGAGCACCTCTCAAGAGTTTTATTGAGACAAACCAATTAAAATTTAAAAAAAAAACTTATATTGCAAAAAGAAAAAATAAAAAATTATCGTACAGTTTTTGAGCTGATATGGAGAACATATTACCGTGAACTCTAAGTGAAATAAGACACAATTTAAAAAGAGTTAATTCAACATAGTCTTTGTATATTTTATTATGTATGTATGTATATTTTTATTCAGAAACTTGTGTTATCGCTCTTTGATATTATCGTATGCAGAAAATTAATCTAAGGAATAAAAAAACTTCTTTTTTTTGAAGACTAAAACTGTTAGTATACAGTATGCGGCAAATGAAATGAATATTTCCGAGAAAATTTTTAATATCGGAGAAAATTGTTTCCTCGTGAAAACAATGTATGTGTTTCAATTTATACTTTTGGAATGTCTTTGACATTTAGACTTAATCCAAAAAAAGTTATATCAACCATAGCTATACATATATTTGTAAATCTGAATCAATTGCGCTCATTTAAGGCAAAAAGGAAAATGATCTCTTACATTTTTCTATAAAAGCGCTACATTTAATTAGGGCAACTTTTAACTAATCGATGTGGGAAACTTTCCTGTAGGTAGATTTCTTTCTGTACTTACACTAAAAAATATTTATGTTAGCTTAATAAAAAATATTGTTCCAAAAACCAAAAAAAAAACACCTTAATGTACTTATAATTATATACATACATTGTCTATAAAATATTATCATATTTTTAAACTGATTTATTTGCATATTTTTAGTAAATAAAGCGACGCCATGTCATAAAGTTTTTATTTCAAATGTAAACAAAAATATTTCACGTCATAAATATTTATAAAATGGTCCAACAGTTCATTGTGTATTTTTAGATACGAGATTTTTCTATGCTTTCACGCTTATCTACTGATACACGTTTGTTCTTGTTTATTTTTATTTAAAATGTAACACCTTTTGTGACGTAAAAACTTTATGTTTTCTATGATACAAACATAAATAAATCAAATAAAATTTGTGATGAAGATGAAGATATTGCAAATAAACTCAAAATCTGTATAGCATTGAATGGAAATATTTTTAAAATTAAAAAAAGAGACATTTACAGGGTGATATTTGTTAGCTTAAAAATTTATTTATCTATGAATCAAGTTCGTGCCAAAAATAATACAAATTTTGCGATTATTTTACTGATTTTGATTAAATGTCGTTTATATGTTTCAGCTCTGAATGTTCTGCCTAATTAGATTTTTTGAACAGCCCGATTTTTTCTCTTGATTACTTTATTCAGATGAGTAGAACTCGAGAACAATATTCCCAAAAGCAACTGCTTAGCTCAAGTTTAAGGGTGTTTTTTAATAATTTTAATAAATGGCATACCTCCTACAAGACAAGGAGTGAATCGAAAAATTTTGAATTTCCAAGAAAAAAAGGTCAGTTCTGATTAATACACATTTTTAATATTATTTTCAAATCTCAATAAATGTTTTTAATTTCATTGAAAAAAAAAAACGTTCAATTCCAATATAGAAACTAGATTACAGAAATATATTTCGTTTGTTCATTTTAGGTAAAATAAAGGTATAAAATTACACGAAAATTAGAGATGATATATTCAAGTATTTGGCATTAATAAATTAGTCATTCATCTTTGCACTATAAGGGGTTGTTGTCCTTAGTTTCCCATTTCATTGAATTTTCAAGCCTTCTTTCACACATCTTTCAGTACCTTTTTAATTCAATATATATAAGTAAAAACTACATAATTCACCAAAGTATTAGAATCTCGAACGAAAATCTTCACAAATTACATAAAAGCCTAGCCGCACTTCATTATCGATATCCTTTTAACAGAACAGTCCATATTGCAATGTTGATACCCACAGTTGCTGTTATTGATCCCACAAGTCATATCATGACATACATCATAAATTAATAGATAAAAACAGAAAGGGCAAAAGTTGATAAGTGAGTTATAATAAGAAGAGCAAGAAAAGGCCAACTCCTGGATAAACCTTTTTTTATTGTATTGAAAACACAGCACTCCTACGATGCGATGGTGGTCAAGTTATAAAAATGAGTTGAAAAGGAAACAAAATGACATGGGTAGTGCCTATTCCTCGCTTATTTGTATGCTTCATTCGTTTTGTCACTTTTTCGCACTTAAGTGAGTTGTTGTGATACTTTTGTTACACATTTACAACACTCTGATATTGTCCACAACAGCAACAAAAACAAAGCGTGAATAAGACAAGTACGCACTTCCTTTGCGACAGCTAAGAGATTGCATTGAGTACTTCAAGGAATCTTAATTGAATTTGGCAATACAAAAAATTCATGTCATGTAAATATCTGAAAATTTTTTTATACAAAATGATGCTCTGAGATATGCATACAAATCGATTGCAGACATGCATGGAACTCATGACACAAATCCTTAAGAGTACGGCAAAAGTTGTAAGAAAATTTTAGTTTTAAAGACTGATGTGTTTGTAAGTTTACTTATTTATTAAATTAATATTGAAATGCCCTTTTACTTTCATGAGTTATATAGTTCATCGTCTACAACAACAATTTTCCAATCTAGCAAGACTAAGTGATCAGGTAGTGAATGTTAAGCGGCCCTCACAGTATTTTGCATACTGACAGTATTACTGATCGTATGAGGTGAGTACTGATGTACTGTCAGTAAAGAAAAACGATACTGATGACTGATGAAAAAATCGGATATTACTGACGAAGTTTTAAAATACTGACAGTAATACTGATGGTGTGAGGTGAATACTGACAGTTCATCAGTATTATTTGCACAGAAAAGTGGCCAGATCCGGCTGAAAGTTGGTCAGAGGGTGCAAGCAGGCACGGGACGGCAAAATCCTGGGAGGGGGCGTGGCATGCCCCATTTTGTGGCAGATAGACGATGAGGCAGCGAAACTTGAAAGAAACTTGGAAAAGTTCCTCATTCAGTGGCATGGAACATTGCGTCCAAGGGTATGGTCGTCCGATGCCTAGCTGGCGGCGTGGTGCAAGTTTGGATGGAATCTGCCCCAAAAAGTGGCATGCCATTTTCGGCTGTCGGTTACGTAGCCGGAGCATAGTTCGCACTTTCACCAGTCGAATGTCAAAAAAACTGATTACTGACAATAAACAATACTGACCGTGTGAGTGGTACACTGACAGTAATGTAAATACTGTCAGCTGTCAGTAATATTGATCGTGTGAGGGCCGCTTTAGACTTCGTATTAATTTTGCGAAAACTGAAGCAATTTTAGATAGAACGATTTCCTCAAACTTTAACATATACGGAAACAATATAAGCATCACTACATCTTTCTGCATCCTTGGAGGCATTCTCGCTACATAAGGCGGCACCACGGAAGACATAGTAATATATTTGCTTAAACCAAATTAAGTACGATTATTTAAATATAATGTTCAATCAATGCTGTGATATGCTTGTAAGTCAAGGTTAAAGAAATCACAAAAGGTTAAGAGTCACAAATATATGTATAAGCTCTCAAGAAATAGCTTCCATTTTAACTATTTTTCTTGAACAAAATATTTTCGGATACATCATTACAAAGGAAATCCTAACCTTTTTGTAATTTATCACTTTACTAATGGAACCAAGTTTCACACAAATAATGGAATCGATTCGGAAAATTTTGGAGCAAGAGCCTGGCGAATTTTTACTAGTGGGAGTGGCATTTTACATACATACATTCAAATGTATATTTCGTAGCTAGTGCATCAAGAAGATCGGTAATAAAAGTGGACCTAGCATAGAACTCTGTGATACAACTTTTGTCAGATTGAAAGCCAAAGACCATAATATGCAGTCTTTGACCTGCCATTTCTAGTAGCAGTACTAGAAAATTCATTGTTTTTTTATAATTTAGGCGCAAATTTATTATAACCAACAGTACTATATCAAAAGACTTAGAACAATCAAGAAATGTTAGAAATACTACATTATTTACATTCAGGGCATAACTGAATTTCGTAATGATCTTAATGGTTATGCACCAAAATGATTTATAACACAAGAATTAACGTTACCGAGTTAGATAGAATCAAACTAATACTATGATGATTGTGCTTTACTGAATGCAGTGAAAACCCTAATTCAAGTTTTAAAAACCACACCAAATATTATCTATTTAAAAAACTTATTCAAAAAACTTTTCGCGAAACCATTTTCTTAGCATGTACAATTCGAAACTGCAAAATGTTGTTTAGATGAACTAAAAATAAATGGAAAATCTTACAATACCAAAATATACTTTATAGTTTCAAATTCATTTATTTATAGCGCATAAAAATAATAAATATTAATTTATTGAAACGATTTATTGCCGCAACTAAAAAAAAATACCAACATCTTTTCTCCAGCAATTGAACAAACCAAAGAAAAAATTTTAATATTAAATTTTCTTTTAACGCGGAAAATCACGGACACAAATAAACCAAAATTCATTTAAAATTTTCGCACCGCCACAATATATAAAAACATAATTTAATGAATCATCATCCTTTGTGTTAATAAGTGTTTTGTGGCGTAACAGACTGATGCCAGTGCTGCTTCTGCTTCAGATGGGGGAAAGGTTGTCAAAATATTTAATATACTCAGCAGCATGAACAGACTGATGGTACAGCAACAACTGCAAACACGTTGTCGACACCAGCAAAGTCATTAATCATGAGAAATTCATCTACAAAAGCAAACCCCAAGTGAATCAAATGTACGCGTGTAAGTAAATGGTCGCCACACACCACAACCCAAAAGTCTGACCAACAACCATGGTCAGCCGAAATTCGTTCGTTGGATGCGTCTCATTGACCGCAGTTAAAACAACATCGTAAATAAATAAACAACTAAATATCGTCTAATAATTTAGCTACCAGTGGCCGTACATCGACAGGAATACATACAACTTGTGGCAATTGGGGCGGTTGAGGTATAGTAATGTACAAAATATTGTGGTTTTGAACAGAACAGCATCATGACAACCCTTCCTTAAATGTTGTAGTAATGACGTTAATAGTGTTGAACAAAATATTAAATAGTGACGTTAATGGCTAAAGAAAAACTATTAAATGGTTTTTGATTTTCATAGCTATTGTATAAGAAATAACTTAATATAAAAATATGAATGCGCAAATTAATCATTTGAGCGAACTATGTTCAGTATAGAGGTGGAAAACTTTCGATGGGAACAGCGATGGTATCAATAGATCATGAGTATCACAAATCTTCGATAGTTTGCAACACTAATGAACATTTTACTTTTAGTTGCTTGCAATTATAAATTTTTTAGAATTTTGAATTTCATTCTAAAAATCTTCTGGGGAAAAAACAAAAAAAAAAGGGGCGATTGCTATTTTATGTGAAGTTCTCAACTTAATTGAGTTGGACTTTCAGCTGCTGTTAAATGCAGTATCAGGAGACCGACCATAGTTCGGTTTTTTTGTTTTGAGGTTGAAAAAGTATGGAAAATGATGCAAAAAGCTAATGAGCTTAAATAATTCGATAAAATATGGAAATTGTTGAAAAAAGTGGAAAAAAGCTAAAAGAAGTTGAAACAGTTGAAAGCTGAAAAAATGGAAAATGAATGACATCGTAAAATGTTGAAACAGTTGAAAATCGCTGAAAAAGTCGAAATATATGGATAATCATTAGTAAAGTTGAAAGAAGGTAAAAATGTCGAAATATTATGGAATATCTTGAAAATCGGAGTCGGAAAATATTGAAAAATGTTGAAAGAGGTTAAAAAGCTGAAAAAAGTTGAAAAATTAAAAAAAAATTTGAAAATTGTTGAAAAAAGTTGAAACTTTTAATTAGAGAGTTAAGCTTTTAAGTTCAGTACCAAGAGCCTGACCTTAGTTCGGTTTTTAGTTTTGAGGTTAAACAAAAAGGAAAGTGTTGAAAGAAATTGAATGAGGCTGAAAAGTCGATAAAATATGAAAAATTTCGATAAAAGTTGAAAGAGGTTGAATCAGTTGAAAAAGGTTGAAAAAATCGATAGTATGATATTAAAAATGTTGAAAAAATTTAAATTGGAAAACTCGAAAAAAATTTGAAAGAGGGTGACATTATAAAAAAAAAAATTTAAAGAGAATGAAAACTCGTGTTGAAATTATGAAAAATCTTGGTAAATTCGATTTAGTTGAAAAAAGATGAAAAAGTAATAAAAAAATGGGAAGTTGTTGAAAAAAGTTGATAGTCAATAAGTTATATATTCGTGATCGGCATCCGCATACAAAATTTTATCGCAATAATAATGTTGTTCTCCACGACAACTTACACAATCATACTGACCCCTTATGTATTCACACGGTGTGGCCAAAAAAATAGGTACTCCTGACTTTTTTGCATAGAATTTTTTTAAAACAGAAATTTTCAAACGAAGTGCAATTTTGAAAAGCTAGGATTTTTCTAATTTCTTATAAAATCTTAAATTGGGTTATTTACTAACCACTTAGCTTAAGAATTAAATAATAAAAACCAAGCGCACATATTTGCTGTTTATGTAATTTTTGTGTTTTGTAATCGAGGCTATAAAAATAAATTTCATAGCCAATATTTAATCAAAAGTTACAAACAAAATTGCACATTTCGAAAATTTAAAACTTATTTACAATCCAACATATGTTCGTTGTCTTTGCGTAATTCTAATTAAATATTGATTGATTAATGTTAACCAATTTATTCAAATTCCAATTAAACTGCAATGGCTCTTTGTATAAAAGTGATCTCATCCGTAATAAAATCAAATGAAAAAAAAAATTCGATATATGTATATGTAAACTTAAGCAAAATCATCAATTTACAAAAATAAAAATAAATAAAAAAAGCTTCAAAATATTTTTAGTAGAAATGATTTTGATAGTTATATAAAAATTGTTAGAAATCGCATGAAATTTCAATGCCCTTTTATAGAAAATTTCATGATAATTTATTTATTCGATGTTGAATGATCGAATGATGAATGATTTTTCCATCCATTTGGTGTTGCGATCGGTTAAAATCTCGTCAAATCCATTCAATGAAATATTTTTAAAGCAAATATCGAAAATTTTTCTAAATTTCAAAATGGCTCAAAATAATGTAACTTATAAAGCTTAAAATCAAGTCATTTGGACAGTTTTTGTGTTTTATATCAATTCGAAACTGCGACAGTCTTAAAAAAAAACACCCTTTAATAATTGTAGAAAGCACAAAATACAACTATTTTTCTCCATGGAATACTTTCAAGAGTTGTTCATGAATATTTATTACAGAGTGCAACAATAGCAACCAGCAACCTTATTTCCGCAGAAATTCGCAAGAAAGAAATTATAAGGAATATATCAAAAAAATTATTCTTATAACAAGAATATCTCACTATTGTTAAGTATTTATTTTACAAGAGTAAAGTTAAGTGAATGATGATGGCAAAGAAATACAATTGCTGAGAGAATTTACAAACGTTTTTATGGGAAAAAGCAAAAATGCTTAAAGTTCATAAAAATTTAAGGCGCATTCCACTTCTGAAAATTTGAAAATTAAGGATTAATTTAATACAACACATCAAGTGACGTAGCATACCTTTTGTAAATTAATCTCATATCCGCTTGACCTAAATTTCAAATTAAAAAAATAAACCACCAAAAGGCTGCAACATTTCGATCAAAAAAATTTTATTCATTAAACGTAGCCGCTTCTAAAACGGAAACGTAAACAACGACCGGAAGTAGTCAGTGTTTTGAGCGTGCAAATAGTGTAAAAGTGTAATGAACAAGCTATTTACAGGATTGCGTTCAGAACGACCACAATAGAAGTTTTTGTACCACCATTAATATCCTTTTATGGTTTGCTCTTTTTTTTTTTTTCTTTTTGCACAAACAAAACTTTCTTGACGTGATTTCCATTTGATTGTGTAGAGTAATCCACGATAACAAAATCAAAACTAATCTAAGGTTTGTCCACTTACAGCATGGGAATAGGTTACCACACACTTTGAACTCTGTAGTCATATTAGTTGTACTTTTAACATGACCTGCAGAATGATTTCAACATAAGGAACAGCTTGTATAGCTTAATAAAAAATAGGAAAACGGAAGAAATTCAAAGTCAAATCTCACATGTCTTTATTAAGGCAACGCTTAAGAGCCGTGCCTTTATTTTCGGTGTATCGGTTCAGTTTGCTGTCTGTGGTAAAGTAGAATGTCGTAAGTTTATTCGTATGTTTGTTGGAGGTTTATCAGAAAAACGTCTATCATATGTCTACATACATAAAGATAAAGTGACTGAATGCGTGCTATCGTAGTTCACATTCCCATATCGGTGTAACGACTTAAAGGCAGCCCAACAGTTTTAGATTTTTTCCGTTCGTGTGCAGTCTTTCGGTTGGAGTTTTAAATGTTTTTTGTGATTTCTTTTCGCATTTTCCAATTTGATATATTTAACATAATCATGATTTTTCTTGGCATTTCCTAAATTTTCCATTATTTGATTCACTTTTTCTTTTTTATTTTTATACTGTTGATGTGGCAATTTTTCCTTAGATTTATTTACGCACGCAATCAATAATTTGTCTTCTATTAAAATGCACAGAGAAAAATATGGACATAGAAATTAATTTCTAGTACTTGAGCTGATTTTAATTTGGGTCATCTGATATAAAGTTTGGAAACTGTGCTTTGTTTCTCAGTCTCTGACTGAGGTATTCGCGGTTTTGTAAAAAAAAAAAAATTCAACTTAAAATTTTTTTATTTAAGTTTTTTCAGTAGGTTAACCAGTTTTCGAAAACAAAGTTAAGCGATTGCTGCTGTAACAATTTCCAGATTTCTTTCAGTTCTGTAGATAGAACTGAAGTAAAACTTTAAATTTTATTTTTCTACGTGTTAAATTTAACACCTCCTGCTGCGCTCTACATACATTTTGTTATTGCTATCACACCACCTTAAATTACGTAATTTCTTTATTGATCCACTTTATGTAATAATCTTAAGAGTTTAAATATTGCTTAAAGTCCACTTAATTGTACAAAAAATACCCATGGTAAGAACATAGTTTTCATTTGTAATCAAAGCTGGCGTAAGCTGTACTGTAAAGGCGTCTTGCCTTTGAAATCAGCGATATCATCTGTTCAAAGTAAATATCAGCAGTAAAACGGCCGACACGCTATCATAATGCGGTATGCATTGCGATAGCTGCGAAAAATAAGCTTTTGCACAAACTCCTTATAATCGTAGTAATCGAAAACAAAAAGAAATCGCCTCTTGACGACCGAAGGTCGAAAATTTTATTTACATACTTTTTTCTTATTCGTAGTTTTAATACTTAGACATTAGAAAATATTTATTTTTAATTCTTAATTTTTAAATTGTTATCATTGGAATAGTGCTTAAGATATGAATTTGTCATAATTTTTACAAAACTTGCTATGAAAATGACTTTAAAAATTGCTTTCCATTGCATACACAACATGGCGTATGAGTAACATTAATTTATAACCACGGCCTGAAGTTTGAGAGGCCAATTACAATCCGGCGTTTATCATTTGGTGAAAATAAACTTTTTTGTAAGCATAATTGATTATGCATCATACATTATACATTTTGAACGTTTTCTATTTTTTTTTTTATATTAAAATCTTCGTGGCTTCATTGTTATTGAGATGACAACGGACAGTTTCTATCAAGCTAATTGAAACTTAAATATTCTGTAGATATTAATTTTTATGATATGATGTTATCGCTCTATAGTGTTGGAATGTTTTTGTTTTTATTTTCAAATTTGTAATTTTGCTGATTTCAGATGGTAATATTAAAAATATTAAAATCGTCATTTTCTTTATGTCAAGGGCCGTTTATCAAAAACAATAACAATAAAAATTTATTCTGTTACAGCTGCTCTGCTGCTAAATTTCATTTAAATGGCTACTCTAAATTACAATCACAAGCATCGAAAACAAGGACTTTTAGGACATTTCTTTTATCGGTTTTTTTTTCTTTTTGTTTGTTTGCTTAAATTTAGTATTACACAGCTTAAGAAAATCGACATGGCAACAATATTAAATAAAAGTTTTTTGGCAGTGTCAAAGCAAGATATCTAATGAATTTTCTTCAATGGTATACGATGTAAAAAATAATGAGTAACAATTCGAAGTTATTTAAGATCTGTAGATGCAAAAGATTGACTTCATTTTCCTGCATTTACGGAAACGTTATCTCAATAGGAAGCGATCAAATTACACAGCATTCAAAGGACTTATTACATTCCTCACATACTAAAGTTACATGCAACAATTTGGCGCGAAATTTTGTTACTTCAAAAGAAAACAATTTTTTTTTTGTATTTTGGCCAATTACGAGAAAAGCTACCATTGGCAACGCAACATTTGAAAAAAACATGTAATGTTGCTTTCATGCAAATATCTACCGTTAGCATACATTTTTGCACTCTTCTTATCAGATTTACCAGTAACAATGCAAAAATACAACAATATAAATACATACTTATTACACAAACGTTTGCCCTAATTTGACAATTCTGCTTGTGCAGATGGAGTATTTCAGGTGAAATTTTCTTTTTGAAACGTTTTTTTTTAAAGTTTTCGTTCGAAAAAATTACGTACACATATCATTTTATTTTTTAAACGTTTTCAAATTTTCAAAAGGTATACTATAAGCGCTATTTAATAAAAAACTATTTGACTGACAGAAAAAATGCTCTAAGGCTTTTTGGTTTGTTTTCTTGTGAATTCTCAGAATAAAAATTACTTTTTCGAAAATCCACATATATAAATATATTTTGATATAAATAATAAAATTGTGTTTCAAATTTGTTGATGGTGTAGCGAATTGTGCGTTCGGTTGGCCAACTATGTGGACCATAAGTAGCTCTAAGCGCACGAAACACATTTTTCTGATCTTCAGAAAAAAATTAAAAAATAAATTTTATGCAGTTTATTTCGATCTACTTAATTTTTCAACGAGGAAGGACTTGCACCACTTTCAAAATAATGTGCTCATTTGTAGGCACTGTGCCGGGCTAACTCCTTCCATGATGAGATGTCAAACAAAGCTGAACAATAATAGCAACAATTTGACACGACTCACGTGTGAACTGTCATGAAATCTCTACTGGAAAAAGTACCTCTTAATGAATCACTCCTTACATGTTATTGATACTCAACACAATTTAACATACACGAAATTTTATTCCAATCGAATTTTGCAATTAAATTTAGTTTAGTTTTAAATTTGAAAAGTTTGTTATCGCCTAGAAAAAATCATTCCAATTTGAATGGTTTCAAAGTTCTTGATACAATTTTGACAAAAAAACTTTAAAATTTAGAGATCGAGTTTTATTTGAAAAAAAAAAAAAATAAAATCATATGAAAAATTTCACATGGGGTCAAATTTTCGAAATGAAAACTTCACCTGGAATACCCCATATAACATATATCACAATATTTGGGTTTTGTGGTGTGTATATTTTTATAACTCACTTTAGTTTAACTTAAAGCCAAGCAAAGCTTTATGCCTTCCTTTGACTTGTGACATAAGTTGATCATAAAAGTCAAATGAACCAGGTGTTTTTCTGTGATAATTG
Source organism: Tricholauxania praeusta (assembly GCA_949775025.1). Taxonomy (NCBI): domain Eukaryota; kingdom Metazoa; phylum Arthropoda; class Insecta; order Diptera; family Lauxaniidae; genus Tricholauxania; species Tricholauxania praeusta. The sequence goes on from OX459028.1 coordinate 186,992,721, forward strand.
GTGTTTTTATTACAGAGCAATTAAGTAATATACCAAAAATCTTAAGAAAAGTCTAACTTTTACTTATTCTTCAGTGTGCCATACAAAAATTACAATTTTTTTCGAAGAATTTTATATTGGAAAACATCAAATGTCAGGCACAGATCCACACGAGCGATTACTGTTCTCTAATTTGGCATAAAATGTGTTAGAAGAAAAGAAACCTCAACTATTACACAATTCTCGTGGCAGACATAATTATGACATTTAACTTATGAAGTTATCAACAAAGTTTAATAGAAAATGACTATTTGTCAACTTTTTTTTAACGTTCATTATAAAAGTTAAGGAAATCACATTACACCCTCCAATAAAATACGCAATTACATACTCGTATTTCTTGCTTTTGCACGCAAGAAAATCATTAATTGATAACGTGCTCAAAATAAAAATTTTCTTCTACTTATGTGCTTGTATGGGTAAGTGTTTATATTAAGAAAATACATTTTCAAGCTTTAATCCTTCTCATTAGAAAATTTTGTTGAACTTTTTAGTTTCACCTTGAGATTGTCGTCATTGCTCCCAAATGGTCAACAATTAATTTAAATGCAGCCTTAATCTATTTTGCCAACTTTTATTACTTTTTTTTGTAGTTTGTCAGCAAAATGAAATTAATCGTAATTAATAATTAAATTAATGAAATTAATAGAAGTCAAAAGGGAATTAAAAATTAAATTTTTTTTTACTATAATGGAATTAAGATAGTTATGCCAATAAATGCACAATGAAATACATACTTACATACACAAAGTTTTCGAAGGGTTCGTTAGGTACGCCAAACCGCTCTCGATTTCGAGAACGATTTGTGAATTATTTGAGATTTTCGATATCAAAGTGGGGCTATGTGCCGGGTGGGAAGTTAGCAACACTTTTGTTGTAATTTTTTTTCAACTTTTTTGGCTTTTTCAGAAAAATTTTTTTTATTCAAAACTGAATTCAAAATTATATTCCATATATTCTTATTATAGTGGCTAAGATAAAAAGAACTAAATCTAAAAATAAAAGTACAATATAAAAACACTTTTCTGGCTTTAGGTCAGTTTTTTATTTATAATTTTTTCCCAATATTTCGAGGAAGATCCTTCTTCATCTTCAGGGGTGACTAAGAAATAATAATTATAACAATAATTAACACAATACACAATTAAATAAATTAACAAAACAAAAACTTACGTTAAAATTATAGACGAGCTAAACTTAAACTAACCTAATTGTCAACCAAGTGTCTGTATATATGAGCACAATTTTCTGTGTCGCTCTTGAAATTTATTCTCTTGTCAGTGGGGGTGTTAATAATGTGGAGCATCTCTAATATGAATCTCTTCTCGTGATTATTTTCTTCTTGTAAGATCTCCACAGCGTCAAAATTAGGGAAATGTCCAAGTTCAGCACAATGGGCTGAAAGGGCTGTCTTAGGGGCTTGTCCATTTCTGTTTTTTTGGTCCGATCTGTGTCCTGAGAGTCTTGTCCTTAATTTGTTTTTTGTAGTACCAACATATACCTTCTGGCATACATCTCCGTCACAAGGAATTTTGTAAATAAGACAAGATTTGTCGAGTTTTGATATTTTATGTTTTGTGTTGCTGTAAAATCGTCCAACTTTATTATCTGTCTTACTAGCAATTTTTATGTCCCTAAATGCACTTAGTTTCGCGAATCTCTCCATCAAACCTGGAATATATGTCATCGATTTATATACGACTGTACCCCTTTCCTGTCTTGGTCCCTTATCCTTATATAAATTGTCCATTAATCTTTTTGTTGTGTGTGTTTGGAAAACTGTTTTTCTTTAATATTTTCTCAATTCTTTTTTGGTTGTCTCTATGGCATTCTTTGTCGCTAATTGTCAGTGCTCTAGTGATTAAATTTTGTGCTGTATTTAAAATTGTCATTTTTGGGTGTTTAGAATTAAAGTTAATGAGTCGACCTGACGCAGTGGATTTTTGGTACCAATTCAAAAATATCCTATTTCCACTTCTAATCACCATTGTGTCCAAATATGCTAACATGTTGTTCTGTTCCTCCTCTTTTGTAAAGCGTATATTTTTGTTTAATTTGTCCAATATTTCGTCAACCTTGTCAATTTTGACAACCGCAAAAATGTCATCCACGTATTTTGTCAGTAAACGCGGTTTTGTGTCTATTTTCGTCATAAAATCGTCTAGTAAATCTTCCATAACTAAATCCGCTGTTATGGGTGAGACAGGTGATCCCATTGGCATTCCTTTTAATTGTTTGTACAGCTTTCCATTATAGTTAAAATAATTGTTGTCCTTCACACAAAATTTTAAGATTTCCATAAAAAGTTCTTTTGTCATTTTACAGCAACACAAAACATAAAATATCAACACTCGACAAATCTTGTCTTATTTACAAAATTCCTTGTGACGGAGACGGGTCCAATGTATGCCAGAAGGTATATGTTGGTACTACAAAAAACAAATTAAGGACAAGACTCTCAGGACACAGATCAGACCAAAAAAACAGAAATGGACAAGCCCCTAAGACAGCCCTTTCAGCCCATTGTGCTGAACTTGGACATTTCCCTAATTTTGACGCTGTGGAGATCTTACAAGAAGAAAATAATCACGAGAAGAGATTCATATTAGAGATGCTCCACATTATTAACACCCCCACTGACAAGAGAATAAATTTCAAGAGCGACACAGAAAATTGTGCTCATATATGGGGTAAAACACGCGAAAACGCCAACGAAAAAATTTTTTGGCTCCGATTTGGCTGAAATTTATCATTATTGTTATATCGATGTCCAGCAATAAAACTGCGTTCAGGAATTTGCCCTAGTATTATTTGTTGCTGAGATACGCGGGTATGAAATTCACGATTTTTGTACTTTTTCAGAATAAGTGTTTTTTTCGAAAATTCATAGCTTACAGCAAACTCTATCAATTAATAATTGGTATACCTACGATTTTAGGTTTTTCCTTGTACTTTTCGAAAAAAAATATTGTTTTTGAAAAAAAAAATTTTTTCGCGAAAATTTTTCGAATTTAAAATTATTTTTGCATTTTTTTTAAAAAAACCATTTTTTAAAAATTTTTTTTTTATTTTAAAAAAAAACTATGATTTATTCTGCGCTTAATGCCGTAAAAATTTTTATGGGGAAAAAATTATTTATATTTTTTTTTTAATTTTAAAAAAAATTAAAGAGCTAAGATTTTGAAAATTGAAATGAATTTTTGAATTTTTTTTGAAAAATGCATTTCTGAATATTTTTTTGTTTTTACATTTTTAGGTTTTTACTTGTACTTTTCGAAAAAAAATACTGTTTTTGAAAAAAAAAAAATTTTCTCAAAAATTTTGCGAATTGAAAAATATTTTTGCATTTTTTTTTAAAAACCCATATTTAAAATTTTTTTTTTTTTTTTAAAAAAAACTTTGATTTATTCTGCGTTGAATAACGTAAAAATTTTTGCGGGGAAAAAAGTATTTATATTTTGTTTTTAATTTTAACAAAAATTAAACAGCTAAAATTTTGTAAATTGAAATGAATTTTTGAATTTTTTTTGAAAAATCCATTTCTGAATATCTTTTTGATGAACTTCAGATTACAGCTTGATCTGCAAGCTTCAAAATGATATGCCATAACATGAGTGCAAGTAATTAATTAAAATGATTAAGCCACTAAACGCGCGCTGTACTACGCGTTGAAAGACTACTGCACTCATTTTAAATTTCAGTTTTAGTTTTCAGGTTAACGGCTCTAACATTTTAATTAATTACTTGCACTCATGTTATGGCATATCATTTTGAATTTGCAGATCAAGCTGTAATCTGAAGTTCATCAAAAAGATATTCAGAAATGGATTTTTCAAAAAAAATTCAAAAATTCATTTCAATTTACAAAATTTTAGCTGTTTAATTTTTGTTAAAATTAAAAAAAAAAATATAAATACTTTTTTCCCCGCAAAAATTTTTACGTTATTCAACGCAGAATAAATCAAAGTTTTTTTTAAAAAAAAAAAAAAAATTTAAATATGGGTTTTTAAAAAAAAATGCAAAAATATTTTTCAATTCGCAAAATTTTTGAGAAAAATTTTTTTTTTTCAAAAACAGTATTTTTTTTCGAAAAGTACAAGTAAAAACCTAAAAATGTAAAAACAAAAAAATATTCAGAAATGCATTTTTCAAAAAAAATTCAAAAATTCATTTCAATTTTCAAAATCTTAGCTCTTTAATTTTTTTTAAAATTAAAAAAAAAATATAAATAATTTTTTCATCATAAAAATTTTTACGGCATTAAGCGCAGAATTAATCATAGTTTTTTTTTTAAATAAAAAAAAAATTTTTAAAAAATGGTTTTTTTAAAAAAAATGCAAAAATAATTTTAAATTCGAAAAATTTTTGCGAAAAAATTTTTTTTTTCAATAACAATATTTTTTTTCGAAAAGTACAAGGAAAAACCTAAAATCGTAGGTATACCAATTATTTATTGATAGAGTTTGCTGTAAGCTATGAATTTTCGAAAAAAACACTTATTCTGAAAAAGTACAAAAATCGTGAATTTCATACCCGCGTATCTCAACAACAAATAATACTAAGGCAAATTCCTGAACGCAGTTTTATTGCTGGACATCGATATTACAATAATGCCGAATTTCAGCCAAATCGGAGCCAAAAAATTTTTTCGCTGGCGTTTTCGCGTGTTTTACCCCATATACAGACACTTGGTTGACAATTAGGTTAGTTTAAGTTTAGCTCGTCTATAATTTTAACGTAAGTTTTTGTTTTGTTAATTTATTTAATTGTGTATTGTGTTAATTATTGTTCTAATTATTATTTCTTAGTCACCCCTGAAGATGAGGAAGGATTTTCCTCGAAATATTGGGAAAAAAAAAATTATAAATAAAAAACTGACCAAAAGCCAGAAAAGTGTTTTTATTTTGTAATAAAAAAGGTCGATAAAACTCTTAAAATGTATAAAAGTACAATTTTGAGAGTAGCGATTTGTTCTTCACCTTGTATGCTAATTTTGGAAACTTTTTTGACGCTACATCCTTAGTCATATTTCAACCTCTCAAAATATGGAGCAAATTATTTTATTAGCATTTGAAATTAAAGTTTTTTTTTGCAACAGATTGGTCCTTTATGAGTTGCTATATAAAATATACCAAATTTATTACAAATATATTGAACCTCTTAATATTATTTCTTATTGCGCTGAATTTTTGGCAGAACATTTATTCAATTGACATGAAACATCCATATAGTATATATTTTGGAGCCAAACTCCTTAAACAGGTGTTGCTTATCGCACAAAAATTTCTTTTGTAATTAAGGTTACAAAAATAACACCAATATCCTTAACACTTAAGTATGTTATTGATGTTATTGTAATTTGATATGTGCTTCTCAAAATCGTATGGTTCAATAAAAAAACTTTTTATTAATATCCTGTTAAATAGAAATAAGCTGTCATTATTCACTGAAATGTATACTTATTTGCTATTCACTCAAAGATAATATTTTTTTTTTTTGTTTTTAGATTATGGCTCTACACTTCTCAAAAATGCCAAATACTTAAAACAATGACTAAATTTCATAGCTTGAAATACAAAACAAACAAAAATGTTGTGCAAGAGCCTTAATTTACACCGCTCATGTATTCACCATTCACAGTTCATTCCCGAGTTAAAAAAAAAAATAAACCAGTACAATTAATTGAATTTAACCATATGTCCTTTATTTTTAAAAGCCATCATTTGATATTTAAGATGTAACAAAGAGTGAAATACAGCATGGCAAGTGGCACTCAAAGAGGGCAATGGCTTGATTATAGTGCACTGAAATATGTTTAAGAAACCCACATCTTAATTTAGTATTTTTGGAAAAAAATTAGATTGACAAGGGATAAATATGAACTAAAAACATGGCGATATAGCATAATAGTACTACGAAACAATATATGAGTTAATTACTTAACGAACCTCGCCCATTTAATTGCTCTCGCTCTATTATGTACATACTACTCTAAAGGAACTTTGTCACACAAACCCTGTAACTCATATGTTGTACAAGATGATGAGAGTAAGAATTTAATTTTTTCAAATGGGAATTAGGATCTAGATCAGCCTTCGTATGACTTAAGCAACACTTACTTTTTTAATTTGTTGCTGTAAAAAATGCAAATATAAAAATACTTGCAAATATTTACGTTATGCATGCTCAAGAATCTTCTATAAATATAAATAAATTTATAAGCAGAACGTGTTAAAGCAAAGTTTCTTATAAATGACCTCATAACAAATAAATTTAAGAACAAAATCTCATAGCAGTTAAGCGACTACGGAAAATTTCATATCATTAAAGTTGCACATCCCAGTAAAAACATTAATTTACCTCTTTTACGTCAATCGATTAAAGTGATAATTTTAAATCAGTGACTGGAATAATGATGATAATATGTTCAGTATGAATATGAGCAGTAAATACTGTATCATAGAAGTTTCTGCATATTAATGATGCTTCGTTATGTTGGTATAGAAAATCATCAAGCACTGTCGATAAGTCACAAAATGTTGAATACAATCGAAAAATCGAAAACAGTCGGATAATATTTGAAAATTTGAAAAATGTTGAATATCAAGAAGAAAGTCAAACAAGTCGAAAGCTGTTGAGAAAGTCAAAAGTTATTGAAATTCTGTCTATTTGAGAAAATCGAATATAATTGAAAATGTTGAAATGACGAAAAATACTTAAAATGTCGAATATATGTATACAGAAAATCCCAATTTACTATTTTTATTACATTACCGGAAAAAATGTTACTTAGGGCCGTTCTATATTAAGGTAACAATATGCTGAAAAATATTAAACACCGTTACTTTTACGCCAATTCCTTCTAGTATAAACTTTCTTCCATACCCACAAGTATAGATGTTCACACATCAATAATTTAATGGAGCAAATTTTAGTCAAAAATTAATTAGAAGCGCAATTTTCTTTGCTATGCCCAGAATGAGACAAAATGTTGTCGTGATTTTTTCTATGCATAATCCTATGCTAATTTAGGCAAAAACTGGAACAACAAAATAGTTGGTATACAGAGTCTTTCAAATTTACAAATTAAAGTACTATACATGAACAAAGCAAATAAATTGTTGCTGAAAAGCTTTTTATGTGGTACAGGGCAAATCATGTGCTAGGTATACGCATGGAATCAAACCTCCAACACACTATGAGCATAAAAAGGATGTCATACAATGAAGCAATGAAGCTTAATATACCCCGTGAGTAAATAAAATTAAGAAAAAGTATATCAAAATTTATGTATGCCGGAAATGTGACTTATTTACGTGACATTATAATGAGGGCATTTACCAGAGGCTGATAGAAAACTCTTTAAATGAAGGCATCGTACTACGAGCGTAAAGTTTGTCTGTTATAAAAGTGCATCATATTAAAATCTGTAAAATAAAATTCACGTTTCAGCAAAATTTTTGACACAATAGATTTTATGTTATTACAATGACGTTTTTGGAAAAAGTATGGAAGCATATTTTAGATTTGGACAATAATATTTTTGGAACTTTTTCTTAATGAAAAAAAACCACATTATAAATGACGTAGGCGAATGCAGTATAAAAACTATTTAAAAAAAAGAAAATTCATTAAAAAGGTGCACAAGACTTAAGGTTGAAAGCCCCACTTTCCTTTCAAACAAAAGTCATTGAGAAAATTACTTCTTTTCGTCAAAGAAACAGCTGTAGCTTTGTGAAAAGTTAACGAGAAATTTTTAACTCCCTAGCGACAAATATGTTATGCACAACATCGATGAATAGCTATACTCATTGTAGGCAGTAATGCTCACAACCCCAGCCACAACTGTAAATGATTTTAACAAAGGGATGGCCGCTTTATAGGCAGCTTGCCTACATCTCTATATACAATGTGTAGCAAGGGAAAGGCAGATTGCCTTACTGTATAGTTTACCGAGTTGCCTACATCTCCACATACAAAGTATGCAGCCAACAGGCAAGACCCCTTACATCTCCATATACAAATCAAACAGCAAACAGACGGACTGCCTACAAATCCATATACAATGCAGGTAGCCAACAAACAGACTGCCTACAACTCTATATACAAAGGAGGCTGCCAGCAAGCGGACTGCCTACAACTCCATATACAAAGCAGGCAGCCAGCAAACAAATAAACAAAATAGCGCATCAACAATTTCATTTGTAAAACATACAACAAAAGGGTATAGCTTTTCATATATGAAAATTCAGAGTATTTCCTCGATTTGCCGCTGGGTCATGAAAAGAGGAAAAAAACGCTTTAATTCGAAAAAAATTTTCTCGCTCAAAATTCTGTGAAATGCTAGTTTTTACAGGCCATAGAGATTTGACCAAATTAAAACAAACTTATTTTCAGACATGTAAGACTACGGAAGCATTGGTATTGGAAAACGATAATTTTATAGACCAATGTAATGTACATTAGGGCAATTTTCAAAAATAAATCTTTCTTCCCATTCATTTAAGTCTTATCACAATATCGGAAAAACGGTTGGTGGAATATTTTCTAGAATAACCTGGTTTCCAGAAAATGTATAAAACATATAAGTTGAATATTCAATATAAATTCCACTTTCCAACAGTTTGCAAATTGGAGAACGCAAACTTTACTTTCAACCTCAATAATTTGTTGCTCATTCCCTCTATCTAGAAACTTAATTCATGCGTCAATCAGAGGCTCTACAAGTCAAAATAGCTCAAAGTCATCCTCATTAATCCTATTCCAAATTTGTGTTTACTACACCTTATATATCATATATGACTAAGAGGTTTTCTTAGCATTCTAATTTTTACCAAGTATTAAGTGTTTATAGAAAGCGCTACAGGTAAGAAAATAGTTAAAAAACACTTCTTTTTGACAATTTTAGAGCATGATACATTTATCGACATTTTATATGAATTTCATTTAATTGATAATTTATTAGTCTACAACAGATGAATAGAGTCAAGTCAACACTGATCAAGGTATTCCCGAAACGCACGTAAATTTTAATAATCTGTTAAAAGTGAGTAACCTAACAACTCTGGAAACCTGCCAAAAGCCTGATATGATCTTAAAGCTTTTATGTGTTAGACGAAATGATTATCGCTGTTTATTCTTTTAACTTACATGTTGGATGTAAGAACATATTTTGACATCTTGCCATCAATCATTTTTTTTTTCTTTCGGTATGAAATTGGAATAATTTGAATAATCCAAGTGATGTGAGAATTTTGCGGATTAGGCAGAACCGAACGAAACTTATCTCTCCAAATTTTAAAAATATTAATATTTTAATAAGTAAAAAATTTTTAAATGAAACAAAGAAGTAAATTAGTAAGAAATAAAACTAATCACAAGGGTTAGATATGGGGATATTTGCAATAATTTCTATGCAAAAATTGTTCTCCGGCTATTATCCAATATATCTATATATTAATACGTGAACATCGAAACTTGTTTTTATTATTCTTTAAGCAACTTTGGATAAGCAGACATTTTTCAATAATTTATCGTGACTTAAGATTTCTTCAAAAATTTATTAACTCTTCACCCCATATATTCTTAAAGAACAATCTCTGAATTCAACAAAAAATCACAACTTAATCCAATTTTTCGTCCAATTTTTCATTCATCGTCGATATGCGCTCACGTGGGTCGAAGGACGAATAAAAATACAGTAGACAAAATGAAGACCGACAAAAAGGCGCCAGCTACAAAATTGATTTTACATTCTCTTCTTCTATGCGGTAGATGTTTTGCTTCTGTTAAAATGAAGTAAAGAAACAAAAATAAAATCAGCTGGTAATAACAGACATCACAGAAGGAGTTTGCTTCGGCTGTCTGCAAATGTCAAAAGGAAACAGGAAATAGCACAGTACGTCAGTCATTGTTGTCGTTGTAGTTGACAAAATTTGAATAGAATAAACGTCCTTGGCCTCAACACAATTAAAGTAACAATGAGAAATACTGCAAAGCTATTTACAGCTCCACAGGCATCTGTGGTGTTGTAAAGAATATGTGCAAGTTACTGTCGCTAGCCTTATGTGTTGGTGTTGCGGTTTTAATTTTCAATTTTAGTTATCACTATAGTAGACCAGGATACTTTTTGAGGAAAAAGTGTAGGAGCATAATGTATAGTAGAGTGTTTTTTTTAACAAAAAAAAATGGGTTTTTTTAATTTAGAATTTTTTAAGTTTAAGTACAAAGTAGCTTTCAGTTTAAGGAAAATATATTGCTTTTTAAGCCATTTAATATTCGCAAAAGTATAGTACTTGGCTGAATCGGTTAACGCTAAGTCTAAGAGACATTAAGTCGTAGATTAGAGTCCTTTTAGTGTTAAGTTTTATTAAATTAAATTTTTTAACAATCATCTGATTTTTAATTGGTATTCGCGCCGTTGTGATTTGAACCTTGGGTCTTTTGTGTAAAAGACAAACACTTATACCACTGAGCTGTTATACTACAAATCCATCGCTTATCTCAATATCTCAAAAACTATGAGAAATAGCATAAAAACTAAGCATTATTTTAGTTCAAAAATGCTTAAACTTTATAAAAAAAAATTAATAAACTCAGTAAAATAAATTTATTTAAACATGCATTTTTTCGAAGAAAATTAAAAGCTTTCTTGTTAGTCTTTTTGAAAAAAATTTAAAATATCTTAGCTTACACTGCAGCTTTTAATTCAAATTTTTAAATTGCACATTTTGCACGTGTTAGAGCAGCAGGATGCAAACAAACAGCAGTATGGGGGCCAGTGACAGAAGTTCAACACTACGAATTCGGTATTGCAGTGAAAAGCAAGAGACAGAAACAAAACACAAAAATAAAAAATAAATAAATGAACTGACACATTTAACTGTGGAAATAATGCTTCTGAATTTTACATAAGATATGCTTCTGGCTAAAATTAAACAATTACTTACAAGTTTTTTATTTTATTCAAAATTGTTATGCTAAATCACTAAAGACCGAAGCTCTTGATTTTTATAAGTTCCAAGTTATAATAGCACAAAAAAGAAATAAATACATTGATCATATTGTAAGCTCAAAATATTAACTTTTTTAGTATTGATGCAATAACTCGCATTCAAAAATGTAAAGAAGAACGGAATTTTAAAGAAATTAAAATTTTTGCCTTAAGCAACCCTCACCAATTTTTTGGACAAAATTAAAACAAGTTATATATATAGGTATATATTAAAATCAATACATTTTTTTTTTTGGTCCAGTACAAATATGCACACTATACTGATTTTCACATATAATGAACAGATTTTCATTTTACATGAAAAGCTAACAAACATTTTGGAACCATTGCAACGTTATAGCTCATTACTTAAAGTACATAACATGCAAACAAAACTTTCATGTAGGGAATGAAGATTTCGAGACATTGGAAATTTCTTTCGAGCATTGAAAAATGTCAAAACTATAACATTTCATTTAATAAAATGACAATGTAAATGCAATGGCGCCATTATTAGTGATATCTGTCAAATAACCCAATTGAAAATTATGATATCGTTTACAAAGTTATTAGGTTGAAAGTAATATGAAATAATTGCAATTTTATGGTAGATGCCACTGCATTGACGATTTAGGCAATATTCACGAGGTAATTATTTGATGTATACTCGTTTACAGTAAAATGTAGAGTATTTTGCTTTATATATTTATTTAAATAAAATGTTTATTTTAATACAGTTTATTCAACAATTTCAAAACAATGTTATTTTGCTATTTTGGTAACACATAAAATATGATATAAGATTACACTTAGTTTTCTACACTAAACACTTTATTTAAAGCGTAAAACTGCATTTGCCATTAGAAACAAGTAATATTGTTACACTTAAATGAAATATATTCCTTTTGTATTTCCCAACTGGGTACAATCATGTCTGCTGTAAATACATGAGATGGATTTTTACTGTGTCCATCTGCAGTATGTGGTATGCTACTACTGGGAATGCCATGAACTGGATGCAAAGGATGATGTTTTCTGCTGTTTTGTTTTATTTGACAAGCGAAGTTGCACGTGATCGCGAATTCTTTGCGTTGATAATTTGTATTCTTTCTTCGCTGTTTTTGTTTTATTGCATTAACATAAATAATTTAAAAGAGTCATTGGACAAAATGATAGCAGTGAGAAATGAAATAAGTGCAAGGAAGCGAATAAAAAGCAAAAGAAATAAAATCATGTCAATTATTGATAAGACAAGCTGTCCGAGGGGAGTATAAATGAAGTGTAAATTTATTTTGTGATATAAGGAAAGTTTGTCTTTTGTAGAGAGTTATGTACAAAGTTACAAATTCAATGTATCCTTGCGTGTTTTTTCTCAACTTTAAGCCAAATATTTGTGTGGAAAAACCCTTATACTGTGAAGCATATACGCATTATTTATAACTGATGTCATTTACAATAAATACAGTGGCTTAAAACTATTATTGCACTTTCACTAAAAACTTTAACATACAGCCTTTTCTGTACATTGCTTTGTTTCTGATAATACACTTAAAATAAAATAAAATAATTCAATAACTATTTTGTTAAACAGTTCTCAAACTAAATGTAAATATATTGTTAAAACCATGCCCTTTAAGATGTACTGGAAAACAATGTTCTTTAAATTTCAATATCCAATTATAATACATAGATCTATTGGTCATAGCAATAATTGTTTTTGAAAAAATCAATACTCGAATTGCTGACAAACTTTTTTTTAAATAAAAAGTTTTGGTCTTCAGAGGAACTGACCAATTTTTCAGGTAAGAATTTTGGCAATCAAACTTGGACGCATTTCTAACTATAGGGCCTTAGTCTTCGAAAAGTAAATGCAAAAGACTTGCGTAGATCCCTTTCAAATAAGGCACATATCATTGAGCCTTAAGACTGTTTTTTTCTAAAATATTAAACAGTTTCACAATACAGTACCATTTTTCAAAAAAAGCTCGACAGCAATGTACGATATCCAGAATATATTCAACTTCTGTAATTTATAGAAAGTTTTTGTGTATAGAAAAAAAACGATTTATTTGTGTTTATCGAAGTTTTGCAATAATTAACAAATTATATATATATGCTATAGGTGAAATAAATATTTGATATATGTAAGTTAACATATATTTGCTATGTTATTAATAATATTATTATTAGATAATACTACATCAAACATATTTTTTGTAATAACCAAATTATGTATTTGGCGGAAGAAATATTGATTTGTCACTAATGTATACATTTATTAATATCGATTTATATAAAAATCGATGAGCCGAAAACCAATACGATATCGATCCAAAAGTAAATCTATATTTACCAATTAGCTTATACCAAAATTAGTATATAGTTAATAAATATTTCAAAAATGTATCAACCTTTTTCCCTTTTGCTTAGCTGTTACAAATTGAGTTTCAATCCAGTTGTTTTTCGACACTGCCTAATGTCTCTAACAAAATTAAAGCATCCAATATTATATAAAAATGTTGTTGATGATTTGTTTATATCAAAACTCACAACAAAAAACAACAAAGAAAAATAAGCAAATCCACAATCCATCTGATAATCTGATAAATGATTGTTTTCATTTCATTTTTATTGACTAATTTGTTGATTGCAAATAGCAAATTTAATAATATGAAACAAATGGCATCGAAGTGCTTGTGAGTGATAAATGCTGAGTATTCTATGCTAGAAATCATTTTTTCGAGATACCTCCCGCTACTGCCTCAATTAGATTAACATGATTCAATAACAAAGGCTTCCGGCTAATTTTTTTTTTTGATTTTGGCAATCTCTGTTTTTTATGAAAAAATTCTTTATTTTTAACTATCAGCCGTTTTTTTTTTTTAGTTTTCTCATTCTTACTAGAGCATTTTACTGAAGTTCATTATAAAAATAAAAAAATTGCAAAAAATCTAATAATGATTTCGCACCTCAAATAAATAGCTAAAAAGAATTTGTTGATTGAATTTTATACACATAAACAAGTGTTTTGGATTTTTTGTTTTCCATCAAATCTTTGCTGGAAATTAATTTCACATAATACCAAAGCAAAGTGGAGGGAAAGAGTTTTGTGTGGAAAATTAGAAATGGCTGTTAATTAAAAAACACAATGTGCTGAAAACGTAAAAACATCACAGGAAAAAGTGAATTTTCAAAAACTCAAAATCTGGATCAAAGTATATTTTTCAAGGTTACTGCAAAGCAGTAAAATAATAAGTTTAGTAAAATACAATAATTTGTATATGTGTTAAGACTTTTATATATTATGCTTTATATTTAAGTTAGGGTAGCTCTAAAAATAAATCTTTGAGCTTTAAAATTAGCGCCTTTTAAATAGCTTGCAAAACAAATTTTATGCACAATTTGATCTTGATTTTTCAATGTTAAAACGTGCCCAAAGAGATTGAAGTTTTCTTTGGGATTTTGTATGGAAAAACTAAAATTTTAATTTGAGCTCATATAACTGAAAAAAGCTATAAAATTTGTTCAATCAAAAGAACATAAAGCCGATACTTTTTTCTTTTAAAAATCATTTTGCATATTGCAATAGCTTCATATTTGCAATTGGTACGGCTTGCCGCAAGTATGCAGATATTACTCATATGACCCATTATACGTTATTATTACGCGTGGTAGACCAAACAACAGTTTTCTAATGACTCTTGGTGTATTAAATCTCAACCCGACAGGGTCTGAAAAGTTAGAAGGACTCTTGAAAACGACTTCTGCATCATTTCTCTTTTATCAATTGGAAAAAACTCAATGGAGCGCTTTTGCTTATCTCACGATGGCCTTTTTCTTCAAAAAAAACTTGTTTTTCACGTGTAATTTTATCTTCTGAACAAAATAAATACCCAAATTTGCTAAAAAAAATAAATGTTAAGTTCTTGCAAATATTTTGGATCAAATAAATCATAAATTTATTAATATTTGACGTTAAAAAGTTGAGACAATAGGTCGAATGAATAATATCTATATTTTATCAAAAATATACTTTAACAAATGCAAAACGGTTTTTTTAAAGGTAAAATTTTAGATTTTTTTCAGCTGAATTGGCTGAGCTCTAACAAAAAAATTTAGTTTTCCATACCAAATGCCAAAAAAATAAATCAAATGCTTGGGGCATGTGTTAATACTAAAAATTTGACATGTGGCGATTACTTTTAAATTTCAAAAACATGTTTTCTTAGAATCACTCTAATATTTATATAATATAATAATGATAAAATAATGATTTTTTACGATTCATACGAGAATTTGTTTATTTCCTTTAAACAATGGCTAATGAGCATAAACGAAGGCTCGCTCAACATTCTTCGGGAAATAAGCACTGAGAAAAGAGTAGATAAATTAGTTTCTAATAAGAGTGCTAATAAGTAAATAAATAATTCTTCATTTAAAGTTTAAACTGTGATAGCTTTTTTGGATAAATTTATAATTATGTGTATAGTAACCTTATTTGGTATTTATTTCACATCATTTTAATATTTCAAAGTATGTCAGCTCAAAGTCTTCAAAATATTTGAGATTTCATGTACTATGAATAACTTTATTAATTTTCAGCTGCTGTCATCACATTTAATTTACATTTTTTTACAAAATCAAATAACAAAAATCGCTTACAAGTAGTCATACTAGTTTCATTCATTACAAAATGGTTTCATCAGTGACCTTTGAGCTTATGAGTGAAGATTTCTTAGATTGATATAAATATTTCATTTTTTGCACTCATTTGTTGGAAACAGAAGCAAAAAGTGAAAAGTTGGATGTCTTTGTTTTTGCAACTCATTCTCTCTAATCGGTTCCAAGGTTACTAATGATTCCGTTTAGCATAGGATGAAACTTGTTTTTTTTTTCAATAATAATAATAATAATAATAAGCAGGGTTTTATTTCCTTATTTTTTTTTCGCTTATAAAACGTCTTATCAATGTGCAACCAAGTACCTACCAATAATAATTACACATTGCAATTACCATCATGTCAACGTACCGCAATTAACATAACCTGACCTAAAACAACCGTAGCTGCCATTAACCTGCATGACATGTCCTAAATAGTCACCAACACGCAAAATTCATTTTATATTACAAAAAAAAAAAAAATCTGCATAATTGCTTTAAAATTCATGTTATTTTCAAAATGATTGCAAGGAACAAAACATATGGTATCACAACACATGCGCCGAAAATAATAACGCAAAATCAAAAATAGACCATGTCTGCATCGAAAACTTGTTCCTCATATATCTATATATAATAATCAAATTAATTACCACTATTGAAAAATAAAATGGTGCAAATTTAGATTGGCCTCCATGCAAAGTGTTTGTGGCAAAAATTTTATTTTATCCATCAAAAGTAGCAATAATACGGATACAGCAACACCTCTACATTCAGTCAAAATACAGTGGTGGAAATTCAAATGAACTCAACATAAATTTTGTATGTTGTTGCATTATTTTTGAAAAAAATCAAATTTTATTTTAGTAACTGCGCAGCAAAAAATATTTAATTGTACATATACGTCGGCATTTGGTAATAATAAATAAGTGATATGCTTAATATAGTTGAAACAAATATTTAATACAAGTAGTACATAAGTTAATTCTTACGATAAATAAGTAAATAAATTTGTTCTTATCGCTGACACTTACTTGTTAATAATTACCAAATGTTTGGCGGCGAAATATTGTTCCGGCGCAAACGTATACATATGTATATTGATATCGATTTAGAAAAAACCGATAGAAAAAGATGTTAAAATTTAAAAATATCGATACATAAAAAAATCGATGTTTTCCAGTATCGTTACATCTTTATATTGGATGTCGTTGGTTTTAAAATTAATCATAAATCTCTACCTAACAGAGTTATTCAAGTTTTAACAAAACTGTTGAACAACTCAACCCTGCTGCTGTTTCTGTTTGTCTGGTGGTTTGTGAAATTATCAATATGAAACTGCAGCTTGCAAACAGAAACAGCAGCAGCGATGAGTTAAAACTTGAAGAACTCCGAAACAAATGAACCGATTTGAATGAAAAAATGTCATTTTATTGTAAATAAGTTCAAAAACTTAAAAGTTCCGAGCTCTGCCAACAGATGGTGCTTTAAGCAGTTTTAATTGTTTTACCTACGCTACGGCCGCTCGGAAAAATTGATGCCATTTGAAGATCAATTGAATGCCGGAAGAAATCTGCGCACTTATGATATCAATTTCACATGAAAAAGACGTTGAGGACCTTAGAAAAAAACCGGCGTGTTTCACTCCGGGAGAGCCGACAGAAGTGAAAACTTCAAACAAAAAATTAATTTCACACGTAGAAAGAAGTATGCAAGCATAACAAATCGTTTAATGCAGTGGTCGGCAGAGCGCAAATATAAAATATTTTCTCACTCTCAAAAGAGAGAAAAATGACAAAAGCACCAATCACTGTAAAAAATGCATTTACGTTTTGCTGTTTACGCTACATATGATTTCTCATTTTAGGGGTTGAATTTTTGTTATAAAATGCCTTTTTATATGAAATTTAATTGCCATCCATAGTACTCGCTTGTAGATTAAACGTTGTGTATTGCCAACAAAAATTTTTGTGGAAAAATTATTTATTTTTCCATTTGATTTTAAACATTTTTGCAGTGCATTAACGAAATGAGCAGCTCATTTTGTAGGTTGCTTACTCTCGCTTATTCTCTTCGTTTGCTCGCGAGCATATGGGGCGCCGACCACTGGTTTAATGGCAAGTTAAGACTTAAGACTTAACCAAAATAGACGTGACGAGACGTAACGAGTAAGTTCGAGTGTATGTAACCCAATGTTGATAGCCAAAATGAACCAACGTAATTGATCGAAAGTGAACGAAACATTTTGACGAGACGAGTTGTTCCGTAAGAACCGAACTTCAAAACGTTGCTACTCGTCATAACAGCTTTTTTGGTTCGTTGGCTAGCGTAACAATTTGGGTTAAATGTCAAAACAGACGAAACGAGTGCAAACGTTCGTTCAATTGCTACCGTCTCGTCACGTCTATTTTGGTTAAGTCTTTAATGCAATGCAATGGAATGGAAGACAAAAACGGAATATGTATTCAAATTTTACTCTCGCTCTCATTCTCAATTTGTCAACGCAACAACGCGGAGTTTGAAAGAAACAAACATGTAAGCATAACAATCGTTGAATGAGAATGGAATGTGTCAGTTAGTGTGTCTGCTTTGCTTTTTGTCTTCCACTTGGAAGAGAAACAATAGAACATTCAAATTTTACTATCGCTCTCATTCATGACGGGGAATCCCGCTGACGGTCGGTGTCGCGAGTTTAAACTTTTTTCCTCAGCCGCAAATGCTTTCTTACGGCAGTGCACAACGTGCCATAAGAAGTTTTCACTTCAAAAATCGTATTTTGCTTATAACAAACTGGACCCATTGCTTCAAAAAAAATTGTTTCATGGCACAATCTTTTGTTTTCTAAGACTTCATAATGTTCTTAACAATTATTGTACCATACAAAATTGTAGAAAACCTTTTTTTTTTTTGAGAGAAAAAAAGTTCGTCTTAAACTTAAATTGATTACAGCAGTCATAATTTATAAGAAATTGTCTGGGACTTATTTACTTATTATCTGTAGTATTAAAATAACAATTTGGTTTGAAAATTCCAAGTAGTCGAGTCACAGGTGTTTCTTTTCCCGAATTATTAGCCAATTATTCATAGAACAAGAAAATTTTCAAGGAAAAAAATAAAATGGTATTATATTGTGTACTAAAAGTTGCTTTATAGCCATTGTCGTCCTAGGTATAAGTGCATCTATTTATCTAAAACGTGGATTTCCAATGATCAATTTTCAATTCTGCGTCATAAATTACATAGGAAATGGTAAAAAACAATTATAAAAAATATTCTTCAAGCAAATTTATATATTTTGAAATAAAATAGTTTTTAAGAGACAATTAAAGGATTTTAAATTTTAACGATCCATTTTCGTAACATTTTTCAAAAATAAAAATTTTGCATTTTCTTTCATTTGAAAACCGTGATTAAGATTTTGTGAACTTTTTAACCATATTATCAAGTTTTATATATATTTATTTATATACATATAACTATATTTTTGATTGCTAAATTTGATTAAATGAGCAAAATTAAATTTTTTGCAAAAATAACGCAATGTCTTAAAACTTTCCACTACTGTATCAAAGAAATTAAAATCAAATTGTTGAAAAGCTTGTTAACGAGATCATAAATAATTTTATTGGAAGCTTTATTTATTTTCTCAAGTGCAGTAAAAAAAAATTTTTATTTCAACTTTTAAGTAGAAATACTTAAAACATATAAATTGGCAAATTTCATTGGAAAGTATGAAAATAAAAAATGAAATTTAGAACAATTTGGCAGTTTTTGAATTCAAAAGTATATTATTATTGAGATAATGAAAACAAATTAAATTTAATTGAAGAATTTGTATGCTTGCGAGACTGGCTTATATGATTAAATTGAAATTATTATTCAAAATGAGGAAAGGATTTATGCCGATTTTCACCACACACTTGTTTTTCCTCTAGTATATATAGTATAGTGTACACACAAAAATATGATGCAAGTGAAGTGGTTTGCGATCGATTGTACAACAATAATTAATTAGAAATTTCATAATATTTATTATAAATTCTTAACGTATAACAAAAGAAAACCAGATGAGTGCAAGCACCCGACTGGCAGTGTAAAGATCCCAAAAGATGGAGATTGAAGAGACTAAATAGAATATATAGGGTTGCCTTGGCGAATGCGGTCTTAAACATGGGTTACCACCCATTTTAGGGCCAATTTTTCTAAAATGGGTGGCAATACATATTTGGGAAAGGATTCGACAAGAGAACCCTATATATTCTATTTAACTCTTCGAGTTCTATCATTTGACATATATTTTGAGTTATGATATTATACAGTTTCAAATATAACAACAAAATTGGCTAAAATTATGGCATTTTCGGGCATCGGGACAGACTTTGGCAAGGCAACCCTGGTTCGTTAGTTTCACCGAAATGGGTCACTATCTTTCCCGTACATCTCATCCTGTAATCTTATATGCTCGACTTTTCTACAGCGGGCTCTCCGCCTGTACGAATTCCCTTGAATTCGCGTATTCTCTCAAAGCACTGCATGTATCGGTAAAAAATAAAAATTCACAGTCGCACAATTGTGTTATGGGAAAATCTCCCACGTCTTTTCATACCATTTACACATCGGTAACATCAAACCGTAATTCAACTATCAGTTCTTGCTCTTCACTCAAATCTCATTCTTTTTTCAAAGCCAACACAGTGCTTTGTATTTATAGGATCATCCCCTGGGCTTAAGCCATTTGCTTTAAAAAACGACTACGTAGATTTATTGCCAATATAATTTCACTTTTGCTGGTATGTTGGTACTAATTTGAAAAGTCTTCAAGTTGTCGATGGATTTGCGTTTCGTTGGGACTTAAAATGCGTGGTTTTTGAAAACTCAAAATAATTTGTCTTGAAATATTCCCATAAGAAAATTAAATTTCTCTACGTATTTCATCATTAAAGATAAAGTTTTCCAAGACCTTTATGCTTGCATTAAAATTTTAATGAATCTTTTAATAACTTTTGGAATTATTCGTGGCTAGTTGATAAAGCCATAAAGTGCAATAATAAAATAAATGTTCTACATGAAGCTTAAGTGGAAAACAACATGAAACTGATTTTCTCAACATCGCGTTTGTCTTATTTTATTGCTTTATTATACACCTGATTTTAACATCAATCAACACAGTTCTTTCAGCGACTTTAGCCATTTCATGGAAATTAAGTCCTATTACACAATATAATATACAAACACCTGCACTTATGCATACATATCACACAAGTTTGCATGACAAACCGAAATATTTGAAGAATGACTTTTGAACATAACCGCGTTGGAAATCAATATAAGAATCATGTTCAAGACGTTACACCATTTGCGGCCTCAGTAGAATTTGCTAAGGGCTTATGCACACGAACAACAGAATTTTGACAAGAAAAGCAAATATCTTTCCTGAGAAATATAAGCTAATCAGAGTATCACAGTTAACAAAAGAAGTTTTATCAACTTTGTTTATGGATCTACCACAGCTTGTCCCAGAGTTAGTTGTATAAGGTAGATGCCACTTTGGTGTAAAAAAAAATAGTTTTTATGCTTAAATTTCATATGATTTTCTCAAGTTAAGCCATTGTGTTAAGCCATCGTAAAATCGTAACTCCGATATTTTAGCGTTTGTGTGCTGGGTCACTAAATTACGGTAACAAAAGCACGTGCATCACGCAATGCACACAATCTAGGCCAAACAAGCAAACATTCATGAAATCCTTTGTTAAGTAAAACGGACTGTAATGGTGGAACACGTCCAATTCGATCAACATAAAACAAAAACTTTAAAAAGTTTTATTTGCAATTATAAGTTTGATTTTCGTTTGTTGACTTACCGCATTCTGTCAATTTTATAATGGAAGCTTATTCCATTGATATTTGCAGGAGAATCATTTTTGACTACAACGTTACCAACGAAGGTATTTTTAAAGCTATAAGATCGAAGTATTATCTTCTTAGTAGAGTAAGGACTGTCCCAGAAAAAACTTGCACTTTTATTTTTTAAGATTTTACTCTACCTGATAATCTTATAGGTCTAAAAAGACAAAATATTTGTTCCATATAAGGTGACGTTTGATATGATGTATAACACTTGAAGATAGCACTTCTAACGAGAAAGATGTCTAGCAAGCAAGAAAAAGTCCGCGAACTGATTTTGTCCACACACCTCCAAAATCCAGGGTTAAAATATTCAGCTATAGCAAAAATAGTTGGTGCATCAGAAAGAACTGTCAAAACGGTTATTTCTAATTATAAGAAGGGTCTACCTGTTTCACGAAAAAAGGATTCAGGCAGAAAACCAGAATTTTCTAACCCAAAGGTAGCGGCGAAGGTGAAGCGCCTTTTTAAGCAGAATTTAATATTTCATTCGTCGACTAAATAGGTTTGGAGCTAAGACGATACTTAATTTTTCAAAATCTACTCAGTAGCTTAGAAGCTATGAGTTTTTATTTGTTTGTCTGCTGCTTTACCCAAGTAATTTCATTTTTATCATTTTAGCAATTCAAAGTTAATTTATTTTATTTAACATTTATTTTTTCTTTTTTCCCTCAGTCTTGAGGGAAGATCTAAGCCCCCTTATGCTTTTAAATCTGCTAATGGTTGTCTGCATAATTTTACCTTACCATATTACATTGGACTTTTTAAATCAAAAGAAAAACCAAAAAAGAAGTTCTTTAAAAATTTTAAACATTTTGTGTTAATAATTCGTCCGATTTCATAGAACATGTTTTTGTTGTTGTTGTTTGTTTCGCAGCTTTATCGCTTGTATATTGTGCTCTTCGCAGAATTTTTCAAGTGCGTATAGCCGTAAGTCATTTTAACTTGTATGTGTTAATTAGCAACTACAATTCTTCTCATAAGTGTGTTTGTACATTAGGGTGTAATAAAAAAAAAAAAACAAAATAATTGTTCACTTTATAAAATGTTATATTCAATACTTTTCAAACTTAAAATGAATTTAAAGTAAAGTGGTTTGTGTAATATCAAACGGGAAAAATATTATTTTTACAATTTTTAACTTCAAAATTTGCAGTTTTAAATCGGAAACTGAATGCAGTTATATTTATTTTGATTATAAAAAATCTATAAGGAAAAACATAATTTTCTTCAAGTAAATTATGAAAAAAGTTTTCACAGAATTAAAATTTGCTGTCTACATAAAGAAATCAAGAAACTAAAATTTATGTTCATTTTTACTCGAACCTGACAGTGTCTCTTTTATAGAATTTAGGTCACGGAACTGATCACTGCAACAGACGAAATCAATTTAAAAAAAATATGTATCATAAATATCACTGTTTTAATATATTATATGTCGTATTTTTTTGAGTTTTACATTATATGAGGACTTTAGTATTACAACATATAAGGTATAAGGAATTTATTGGAAAAAATATTTTCAGATGAAAAAAATTTAATTTTTTTGTTTTTTATGAAAAATTATAATTTTTAAAAGCTGGTAGCAATTTTTGCTTTGCCCAAAAGAATTCCATAATTTATCGTTTTTTAATACTGTTTAATGACAAGTTGCGGATTACTTAACTGTCATCCTCTTCAATACATCCATTTAATGCCAAAATCATTAAATACTCGACGGAAAATGTTAAACAGATCTTTAATGCGGTTACCAAACTTAGTATCATGTAAGCTGAATATAACTTTTGCGTTCACATTTAAATTGTCGTACACTCTATAATTTTCCAGTGAAAATACGCAAAAATATTTGTTGTTTTGTTTTTACGTGAATCACAGCAGCACGTCTAAGGAAAATATAAAATATCTATGCATTTCGAGACGTGTCGAGTGATGAAGATGAATGTGCAACACTCACATATTGACGTACAATCGTTAGAAGCATCATGCAAATAGAGGCGCCAAAGGATATGACAGAGATAAAATTATTTTACTAGGAAATTAATGAGCTCTTTTTAAATAAAAATTAGTAAAATTTAGAAAAAAAATTAAGTTGTTAGATAGAACTACTATTTTGCTGAAAATAGTACTAATATAGTATTACAATGTGCACTGTTTAAAATAAATCTAAAACGGCAACCTTTTCAAAATGTTGGAGAGGTACCTTAGATTTCTTTTAAAGCAAAATCTTAGTAGATCTCCATATAAATCAAAAATAGCAGTTTCCTCTAGTACCTTAGATCTCTTTTCACAATAGTCAATTTATTCAAGCTAAAGAGCTTCTAAGAGGAGTTTTGGTGTTTCAACCCCACCCCACATTGTGAATTCTAGCACATAGTGTCCTTGTCTTTTCTTTATCAACTTCACAACTTAACATAAAGTATCCGATTTCAAGCCTTCATCTTAAATTATTTCTAAGCACAGTCCTGATCTTAAGCAATTTTGCTCATTTTTTTGAGTTTCTTATGAGTACCACAAAAAATCATTGAATCATAAACTATAGCAGACATTCTGGCAACTCTAAACAATATGTTGTTATGTTAGGTACAGACATAATACAACTTATGTTACCAGAAAATTGCATTTGGTTGTAATATCTGCTGCAGATTTCACGGTCAATTCCTCATATCAAAGAAGCAAGCCAAACAAGTTTTCATAAAGAAAACACTTTAATATTTACAATACATTTTAGCTTTTGTTATGCATTAAATGATGTACGATGTAAATACTAAACACATTAATGGGCAACTCTGTATTTATGGCCTTTACTTTTAAACTTATTGTTTAAATATTTATTTTTAGCTTAAATTTTAGAACGCAGCATTATATTTTTGTTTTTTTTTTTTGCTATTTCGCTATTTTTGGAACTCTTTCTTTGAATGTTCATTTAATTTTTTTCTTTATCTGTAAAACAGAATAAAATAAATTTTTATCTATTTAATTTTTTTTTTTCTGTCGGCAAAGGTATTTTCGTTTTTCCTCGAAGTCTGATATAAAATTGTTTTCCTTTCTGCTGTCTCTTGGTTTTTTATGAAGACATTCTCATAAATAAAAGGTCTTTCATTAAAGTAATTAATTTAAATTTCCGCATTATGTGTATGCATAAGAACAGCTAAGATTTTATTGTTGTTAAATCGCCATTTAAAGAAAAAATATACTTTTTCACGAACTTGGGAAACTTTCAGCTTTTTGAGCATGCTATGAACTTAAACATTTCTATAGATGTAGTAATAAATGGAAATTTTAAAAATTGTTTTCGTTTCTCTAGGAAAGTGAGCAGTTATAAGCAGTTATAAATTAAATAAGTCAAAAATTAAATAAAAATTCTAGAACTTTGATAATTTTTTTCAATAACTCAAACATCACAAGACTTGTTCCAGCCATTATATTTTGAATATAAACTTACTTTCTTAATTGGAACATAAGAAAGATAAAAGAAATTAATTTTCATTTAAGTTGTTGAAGGTATATAAATTTACTTGTCACGACTCAAAATTGATTTTTTTTTAAATTTAAGGGCTAATTTTCTCAATGAGATCAGCCAGTCAAAAAAAAAACCATTTGCAGTCTCAAAAAAGCGCTAGCTATGTACGATAAGTTTTCAATTGATAAATATGCCAACAATAAACTTAATAGTAATTCAAGAAAAATAATACATTATATTTTAAAATTGACGCAGCAAGCGCCTTAACTAAGCAAAACTTCAGTAAATGTATTGCTTACAACGTCCGCTTTGATCTGATTTTTGAAACTTCAACCCTACGAACAAGTTTGCTCAGTGATCTTGCTCAGTGATCTAACAAGAAGATGATATTGATTTACAAAAAACTTTTTATTTGTACCTTTAACTACCCACTCCACATGTATCGTTTCTCATACCTTTCAGTAACCTTTTACATGAATTCTTACTCAGTATTTTTCCCATTTCAGAAAGCTTTCAGCAATGTGTCAATATCCGCCTTTTGATTTTATTTGAAACATTTCTGAAACATTGCAGAAACTTTGCAAGATTAAGGGAAAAAAATCATATTTTTCATTACATTATTGGATTCTGAAATTTTATGGTTGTTTTTAACCGCATCACTTGCTGACTCTGAATTATTGTTTTAGTTTATCCGCGTAAATTCAAGTTGACATAGCATCACAAGGAACAACCAACCAACCAACAATCACACAGTTCTCTACTAACCATGCATCTACATTTGATGTCGAATATGCAGATAATAATAAAAATAATATAGCAACATAAAACATCACATTGAGAAAATCTAAGTAAACATTAAATTTGGAACCTTTGTGAATCACTTCAGTATGATTACAAGTGAAAGGCTTCATTTACAATGTGTTAGAGCGATTTTATTTGAGAGATTCAAGAGAAGTTGTAACTGGAAACTTTCAGAAACAGGTCACATTAATTACATTTGAAATATGTACTTGCATAAGAAAGATTTCTGTAACGTTCCGTTTCAAATGAAATATTTCTAGTATGTTGCACACTATTTCTGAATCTTTCTGAAACGTTACGTGGCGAATGAGCATGTCATTCATTTTACTATTTCTTATCATAAAAATCCACCCATAACGTCCACTTGAAAAATATTTCAAGTAATTTCTTTTTGAAAAAATTACAAAAAAGTTTAATAGATTTTAGAATTTTCATGAAAACTAAAAAAGCCTAACTGATTTACTTACCAGTCCACCAACACCGCAATAAATCGACAACGACACCAGCAAGCCAATGTGATTTAACGCTGATTTCCATTTCAACGATTTCCAACATCCTTTACGACACAGACCGCCACTACTTTCTGCATTTTCTACACGCACATCCAAATGTTTGAGTTTCTCCAAAAGCTCTGTGTTGGCTTCATCCGAAGAATCAAACTCTACCATAGCTACGAGCTACTTAGAATTTTTCTGCTAATTTATACACTAACGCTGCTGCTAATTTTAAGCCCTTATAGCTGAGTTATGATATTGTTGTATTTGAGAAGTATTGTTCCTATTTCGAGTATTTTTTGCTGCTTCTGAAATAATTAAGTTTCACTTTGTAATTTATGCCACCACCCTTTGCTGTGGTGGGCTTAGCTGTAGCTTAATCCTTGGTTGCATGACGACGCATAAGCCATATGCATTCATTATGAAGGTTTTAACTTTTTTTTAATATAAAATTTTTGTTTTCACTATTTTTTTTAAATTGCAAGAATTCGTTACGCTCTGCAAATTATTTCACTATTTATTCAGGTATTTATGTACTATGATTTTTTTTTAGCTTTTCTTTTCTACCCTAGGATGTACAAGTAATTTTAACCTCGATTTTTACTTTTTTTTATTAAAAATGCTACATTGTCTTACCAGTATTTTTGTATTTGAATTTTAACAGGAATTCAATTCAGGAATTTGGAATTTTAAAAGAACACACGATTGCGGTTAACAGCTACTAAAGATTTATAAAAAAATTTAGTTTTTTTAAAAGCTAATATTCGTCCTTGGCGAAGCTTTGCACTTGCCAGGATAAAACAATGACATAATATATGCAATGCTGCCTTGCATGTGTTACTACAAATATTTGCATACTCTGGCATCCAAATAAAATGGAATCTGTTTTTGATCGTACAGTTCATAAGAAACTGAAGACACATCCACACTAACGTTGGCGTGACTTTACATTAGTACGAGTATAGTGCAAAAATGGCTGAGTAAAAATAAACCGAAATTAAGATTTCTGCGATTACTGCGTCGTGATGTACTCTGAATTCCTTCCAGAAAGGCAAACGGTAAATAAGGAATAATATTTAGGCATTAAGCGCTTGCGGGAGAATATCTACCGAAAAAGACCAGATTTGTGAAGGACTCATAGACTTGGTTCATGACCAAGCACCATCGCACAGGGCCATTTTTGTCCATGAGTTTCCGAATGTCATCGACTATTCACTTAATATGACCTCATCTGACTTTTTCCTCTTCAAAAAGCAAAAAATATCCATTGGGAGGATTTCGCTTTGAGTCGGTTAAGTCCATTAATGCAAGTTCGCTAAAAGGAGCTGAGCTACTACTTATTTCCCAATCAACCTATGAAAATGTTATGGAAGACTTAATCAAGACTTTATATTGTCGCGTTCAAAGTAGACCCAATTGAACGCGACAATATAAATTTCAATAAATAAATAATTTTGTTTCGATTAATTTCGATTAATTGTATTGTATGGTACAACATGGCGTATGAGTAACATATAATATTATTGTTCACAAGTTTAAGTTGTTGATTTGAAAGTTTTTAAGAAAAAATGGTGTTCTCGCTGTTATATTCTCAAAATTTGTCATTTGAATTATTATATGGTGTGAATATAGGCAAATCCGTAATGCAGTGCATTTAAAAAAAATATTTTATTTAAAATCTGATCTTGCATTCAAAAAAATTGTAAAATTATTAGAAATAATATACTTGCGTCACTGCATTTTCTATTGGCGCGTACAAAAAATATTTAACGACTAAAAATTAAAGGTTACCCAAGCAAAAAATTCCTGTGAAAAACATTTGAAAATACGTAAAATATCTATGGAGAGGGTAAACAAAGCCATAAGAACCTGCTCAAAAGTTTTCAGTTGAAGTCAATATAAATAATTGACCTGTTTTGTAGGTAACAAACAGTGCAAAAAGCTTTTTTGTATTAAAAAATAAAGATTTCTTCGCTAATTTGCGATGTTGTGCAACTTTGCTCAACTTTTTCAATAAATTTCGCGAATTGTATTAACCATACGCTTGACAACGTCATAATTTCAGAAGCGTTGGCTTGAATATTTTTGAGAAAACAATGTTGAAACTCTTGGAGCATAATCCTTTAACATTCAAAGTATTGTGTATACAAAAATTTTGTGCTTCTTAGAATTTCAGCTACAAGATAAAATACCATTATTCAATGTAGCACGCAAGTGCATTAATTTACTTATCGTTTAATGTTTGAGTTTTATAGCTGTCACAACCTCCAAAATGCAGTTTTTGCCTGAATGTTTATTTCATGCTGTAAAATTTGAGAATATTGAAATATAAAACTGCCACAGTAAAGTTAAAGTTTCTAGATTTGAATGGCACTTTAGTTTTTGCAGGCGGTATTGGTTACTTGATAAGCTAAGATATTCTTTAAAAATCTTATATGTCACACACATTTTTCTAACACAAGCAATAATTTTGCTGTTTTTGTTTCGAAAAATGTGACCCAGCAGTCAACGGAATAAAGCAGTACAGGCATAGTTATATCGGCTGCACTAGTGAACAATTATAGGAATTCTGGAACCTTTAAAGTAATTTTGAGAAGTTCGTAACGTGTCATGTGAGCACTATAAATGCAGAAAGTTTTTTTGGGAAATTTTTTCAAGACCAAATTGATAACTTTCTCAAAAAAGCCTGAGTATTCAGATGCAACTAAAATTTTCAAAAGAAGAAGACATTTTCTCCCAAGAATATTAAACAACAAAACAAAAAAAAATTCGAAAAGCAAAAATTGAAAAAGCAAAAATTGATTTTAAGCTAAGTTTAATGAAATTACTTAAAAAATTTAAGTGAGCTAGTAACACAAAAAATTTTTTGTAAAAGGGGTAGTAAATTAACAAATGCAAATCCCAAAATCTGACAATACATTACACACATAAGTTATTCAACACCCTGTAACTCAAAGGGTGCTTAAGATCCACCCTTCTCCCCTCCCGTAAAATTTTTTACTCACTATGAACCAGTTAATCGAATTTTAGAGTGGCTGCTCTAAGTAGAACTCCTCTGTATATTTAAAGATTAACTTTAACAAACAAATTATATTATTAAATCACATAGGGCTTTTCCGAGACTTGAGTGAAAATTATTATTTCTGTTGCTTTAAAATATTTTTTTTTTTTCGTTTTTCCTTCGAAAACAATTAACAAACACCATATTTATTATACATTTCTATTACAATTTTTTTTTTCATACCGAGTTTCCGAGACGTATGAGTAACATTTAATTACAATTTTTATTTCACGCTGTTTTGTGTTTCGTTATTTTCTGCATCAGTAAAAATTTTGCAGATTTAGTTTCAAATATTTTTTAGCTTAATTATTTTTCCAATTCCTAACAGAACTGCAATTAGCAACGGGCTTAATTCATTTTGCAATTTTCGCAAATTTCATAATAAAAATCACTGAAGTTCCAACTACATCTCGACCATTGCCACTGACACTGCGAACTGCGCCTATTTTATTAATTGCACCGATAATTCACACAAAACTTTGTCGCCATTGCAGTTATTTCTCACTGCCGGACACAATCAACTTTTTGCAAAACACTTCCGTTCGCAACGATGTCAACGCGTCGACTGAAGAATTTTGCGCTCAAAAAATCATTTTCATCCGTACATTTTGGAAATTTTCCTGCTTCTTTACTCCATTGAATTCACATGCGAAGCGATTACCCCCCAACCTTTGTGCATTTCACCA
Source organism: Tricholauxania praeusta (assembly GCA_949775025.1). Taxonomy (NCBI): domain Eukaryota; kingdom Metazoa; phylum Arthropoda; class Insecta; order Diptera; family Lauxaniidae; genus Tricholauxania; species Tricholauxania praeusta. Next base: position 187,022,819 of record OX459028.1, read on the forward strand.
ACACCCACATCCACACAACTTTCAACGTGCTAGGCATGACGTCGTGTGGGAAAGCGTAAAATCAGCGCGCACACTGTGAATGTATGGATTTTCTTTTGTTTAATTTTGATTTTTATTATTTTTATCTTGTTTTTTTCTCGTTTTGTTCTGTGCAATCAGCTGTTTGGCATTTGTATTATTTTATTTGTAAACACAACATGTTTGATGTTGCATCCACGTGTTGATGTAGTTCGTTGACAACATTTTGCATGTGCGTGAGATAATGCTCTTGTTGAGTTTGTTCTTCTCTGATAGGAAAGCTCAATAGCTTAAGCGATTATTTAAAATTTCTATAGTTTTTTATATCACTTTAGTTGTCTTGTTCAAAGATTAGCGCCCAAAAATAACTAAAAATTGCTGAAATATATTCGACTCACAGGGTTTTGACATTTCCATAATCTTTTCCATTTCAGTTTTTGGTAAATTTCTTATAGTAAAATATTCTGTGAAAGGAATATGAAGTGAAATTTCTGCCCAACAATCAAGCACATTTTTTAATGTAACTTCTGCTATTGAAATAATTTTTTTTTTTTTTTCATGAAGAAGATTCTTTAAAAGCACAATACCATATTGTCTACGTTGTTACGATAATAATGAATCATATCGAAGCTATTAAACTCTATTAGTCTAAGTGATGTCAAGTACGCTTCTAGCAAAAAGATTTTTAGTAAGAAAACTTATAATGTTTTTATTGTTGTTTTCAAACTCCAGTAATGTCGCCTGAGTTCTCTTTTGCTCCAGAAGCATACGTTTTATCATGCGTATGGAGCAAAATTGAAATCAGGCGACGATATATGTACATTAGACTTTGATGCTTTTCTGCCTTTATATATAGCTGCTGTAGCTCTAGAGCTTTTTACCAGATTACGACCACATAAAATATGATCGGCATTATTATAGCGGTGTATATACTAAATCCAAAAATTAGTTCTAAAAACTTCATCTCAAATTGAAAAAGTAGTGCTCTTCAGTTTCATCGCATCTCCCCAAAATAAATGTCAATGTAATCAAATTCAAAATATAGAATATAACATAATTTTTATTAGATAAATAAATAATATAATTTTATATAAATAAACAATGCAAATATATACTATACATACATGTATGCGAAATATAATAAATATAAAAGAATTTCTATGAAAATTCACGTTCAGGTAGCTTAGGGTTAATATTTCAACAGATATCAGAAAATTCGTGTAATAAATAGGGCAAGGATGATTCACATTTTTTCTCAATAAAACTTAATTTTAACCATTTTTTATAGTCTGGCATACGGCGTTTCCTGTCAATTTTTTCAATGTACGATGGAATTAATCTAAGTCTACTTATGTTGGAGTCTACAAAATGATCTGCAGACTGCTCTTTCTTAATTGTTTCCTCTTTTTTCACTGCTTCTATTTCTCTCACTTGATCTGTATCATCTTCTTTTAGTTCATCACTATCTTCTTCTATTACTTCTAATGTTTTTGCCGATGCAACTTTTATAATTTCTTTGAATATTATGCTTTTACTGCTTTTCATTATTTTATCTGTGATTTTGTTTTCTTTTTTCAATTCATCTCTTATGGCCACAGACCATTGTTTTTCTAGAAGCTCTAGTTTTTCAGAACACCAAAATGGTACACAACGATTTTTCCATCTTAACAAATCCATACGTTTACAGGAATTATCTGATTTCATTAAGGCTACAAGTTTTGGAAAGATTTGAGCTACTTTGCATTTGGCTTTTAAGTAGTTGACCTTTTTTAAACTGTTGAAATCATCAATTTCTATAAAAAGCAACTTAGCTGCTTCATAGGCTGCATGCGCATAGTCCTGTTCCTCTGGATTCCTGGCATGAACTTTCGCCATGCGCATATGAATTTCAGCCTCTAAGGGACGTATATAATAATAACGACTTATGGCAAAAGCTTTTTGTAGACAAAACATAGCTTTCTCGTTCAATTCAAGGCTGAAATCACGCAAGAAATAAAGGATCATATGTAAATGAAAGATTGCAGAGCATAAAACTTAACACCGCTTACTCGTAATAGGCTCGCCCTTTGTATAAGTAAAGCTGGCATTTGGCTTGCTGAAAATCGTATTGTTTTTCAGTTAGGATTCGACCTTGAACTTTTATTATTTCTTTTAAAGCATGCTTTGGACTTTGATTCAAAATTAATTTGATTTTGGTTAGGTACGCTTCAAAGAGTTGCAACTTGTTTCGTTCAAAGTCAACTAGAGAAAGATAGAGAAATGTGATGTCATGTTATTCAAAAACTAAAACTATACGTCTATTTTAAAAATTTTAATAGCTCATGCATAGTTTTCTAGATATGTTGAGAAGTTTAAAGTTCTCATTTGTTTTCGGCATGTTGCTACTTAAAGAAGGGCATAAAATAATATTGGAAATTCCTCAACAATTTTAGAAGGATTCAGATGGTATCAAATCGATTTGGAAATAAACGTAATCGCTTATGTGGTGGATGATTGGCATAGCCCAGATAGTTAGATTAGTCGTGCCAGGTTAACCAAGTTCGGACACGGCGATCTCATTTTCGAGTCATATTGTGCCAAACATCGCTTACGCTAGAGTACTTTTCGAGCACTACAGGTGCTCAGAAATTTATATTTTGTGGGCCAGATTGTACTACTTCAAACTTCCCCACACTTTCGTTGAATACTTACTCAACCTATTAAAAAAAAAGTTGTACCTCAACTTACTTGTCTTTAAGGTAACAATGGCCTTATTTGCATAGTCGAGAGCTTGTTGTTCGTTAACATTAAACACTACATTGGCCTGCTGCAAAAGGATATTAGATAACTTGACAGCTGTTGCTTCATGCATTGTCTGAAATTGATAAGTTTCGGGATAAAGATCTGGAACCCAATTCTGGCCAATAGCAATAGCTAAGGCCATTTCCAAATACTTAATGGCGCTCATAAGTCGTGAACCTTGGTAGAGAATTCAATTAATTTAAAAGTGAAAGCAACTTTTTGTTACTAAAACTTTCAATTGACTTACTCTTCTTTGACAATAGACTGCCATGCCTGTAGTAGATTCGCATTTTCATCTCATTGTTAATCAGCTCATCCATTTTAAATTGACGAATAACTTTTGCTACTATAGTGTAGAGATCTTCAGCAAGCCATTGAAATGTTGAGCCCGCATTTTCAGCAATCAGTAGACCTTGATAGAAACACTTCACAGTTGCCAGAGAACATTTATTTTTTGCCAACCTCGCAGAAATCTCAGCGGACTTAAAATATTCGAAGAGTGCATACAACAAATTGGTGTTTTCACTTACGGTCATCGATATGCTCTCGCCTTGCAATAGCATTTGCTCCTTTTCAACTAAGCATTGAAAATATTTCGCTGTTGTCTTACAACCCTCCTCGAAAAGCTCTGCTATGAGTACATCATAAATGGGTCCTTTGAGACGTCGTGCTTCGCTATATGGTAATTTTTTTACCTTTGCCTTGAGTCGTTCACGATCATACCTAAATCTAAAAGACTTTCTTGGCTCTGAATCAGGCATAGATTGGCAATAAGGCAAACGTTGCAGAAGAAGTTGTTGAATGTATTTTTAAACAATTTTATGGTATTTTTTAAAAAATTATTTTTAATTTCAAATTATAGCTGAAAACTAGATTTCTTATTTATGTAAGCAAGTACAAAAAGCAAGCATCAAACAAGATAAGAAATCCATCGATTAGTCCAGGTATCTCGTTATAAGTAAGCGTTGTTTGTGTCACATTGTTTTCACTAAAACGTCATGAAAATATGTTGTCAAAAACAAAACGTACAGTTCTCACTCGAACTAAAGAAATTTTCTATTTAATCTCTTGATCACAGTACAGAGAGGCCACATCTGCATAAAGAGATCCTGAAAAAAAAGATTCCTCGAGCTAGCCTTCATCAACGAAACTAAAAGGCTATGCGACACTAACCCTTGGAGCTCAATCGAATTCAAATGGCATAACATCAAGTTGTCATTTATAACAGCTAGTGAGCGCATAATTTACCTCATGAAACAGAAAACCCTAGATGAGAGACGTTACCTGGGATACCATAGTAAAAAGCAGAGCTGTCAAATGTGCGAAAAATTAAGCATGAACCAGAGACGTACAACGGTGGAAGTGATCGCTAGAACAAGAAATACGTGAATCGGGAAATTGTTGGAGAAAATCGCTATTAATCGAGAACGTTGGAAGAGTTTTGTAGATTCCCGACAAAAGAAGAAGAAGAAGCAACATACATTGGTCCCACTATGCGCTCCTGTTCCCCAACCAACCAACTAAGCGGTACGTCGGCGGCATTGCGTTCAGATGATTAGGCACTTCCGGGCTATTATCCATTATAACATTTTCGGCTTTCTGTCTGACAATGTACTGTGTCCGTCTAAAAAGGCATTTGTATAATTTGTTTTTATCACTCAAAATATTTGAAACTTTCAAAAAGTTTTTTATTCAGTTTCTTTAGAATTTGCTAATTTCACTTATACATATATACATATTTTATAAATATATACAGAAACACATATATATATCCTCTGATTACGTTATCGAAAAATGCCTGATCCCAAGGAAGAATATCCTCGTAAGCGCCTTATATTTAGTAATAAAAAACCAAGTAAGTCTGTCGATGACACCCAAAAAACAAACTCTGAAGGCCCATTGACTTTTATTGAGGCACGTCGTCGCAAGAACAATTCACGCAATATCTACGATACGCTCATACAGGAACTTTACGAAGAAGGTTGCGTTAAAGCAGCTCGACATTTTCGCTGCTTAGTCGATAGAGAATCAGAGCTTTATTTACATGGATCTATACGTGATCGAGTTAGAGACGATCTTGATTTGCTTATGGCTCTCTATGATAACGTTTTGAATGCTGAAAAAGCAGCTTTTTTCCAGAATTGCGCTGGACTATCGACTTCGTATCGCCTATTGTACCAAGTAATTGTTTTGCTCGATCAAAATAGCAATAGCTATGAATGGCTACTTGAAAAAGTTTATAGAATTGTCGTGCGTATTGTAGAGAAGAAGAACACAGTTAGTGTGGGCTCTTCAGAAATAGAAGCACGTATTTTTCTCAAGTATGGAATCTATTTGGGCGAATTAGGTAAATTATTTTTCTCTCGAACTTTTTTAAGGGAAATCTCGAATTCGAATTATTTTCATTGCAGGTGAAGAATTAAAAACTGCTTTATATTATCTTCACAAAGCCATGGAACTTAGCAAAGGTCAAACATGGTTTGAAGATAGCTCAATGTATGTAAAAGGAAGCCTCGACATAAGCGGTAGACCACTACGTACACTATCCGAAGTAGCTTCATGTTACTTGGCCAAAAAAAGTTTGAAATATGCTAAGCGAATTTCAATGAAAAGGCCACAAAAAGCAGTTGAATTAGCTCAAAAAGCTATAAAAATAGTTGCTCAAGGTAAATGGGGAAACCGCCCAGAATCTTGACTTTAATGATAAGTACTGTTTCTCTTATTACAGTTGGTATTGAATCTAACAAAGCAATATTTTATGCATCGTGTATTGCAAGTGCAACTTATCTCAAGGAAACTAAATTATATCAAAAAGCGCTCAAAATGCTCTCGAGAATTGAAAAATTTTTCCCCAATGAGGATTTCGAAGGCGATGAAAAACTTCTTATGTTGAAATGTGAGCTTCTAATTGTTAGAGGGTCTTGCCATTCAAAGTAAGTGTTGCGACAAAATTATCGTTTGCAAGTAGAATTTTATTAAAAGTCATGCATATCATTTCCTTTATCCACTATGAAAGGTGAATTTCTGATAGGGTTTAACTAAATTTAGATTATTGAAAAGGTATTGAAGTGAAGGTGAAGAAAAAAAGTTACAACAAAAAACATGTTTTTTTTATGCCAAAAACAAACTTCAGGAGAACCAAAACCGATCAATGAAAATTTCTTCGATCGAAAAAGATTATGCAGAAATCATTTAAAAGAATCCCTCTCACTTTTCAGACCCCGTCGTGCAATAGCTAGTCACACTAGTTTCATACATTGCTAAATGTAATCATCAGCGAACTTTGAGTCATTGAGAATTTCTGTGCCTGATATGTTTCCCATTTTTTCATAGATTCGTTGAGAACCCAAGCAAAAACTGAAACAGTATTTCTTTGGATATTTCAGCTTAAATCAAATGCGCGAGGCCAAAGCAGAACATCAAGAGGCTATAAAAATTGCCAAAGCAAATGGGTTTACATTTCATGAAGCCGAATCACAGCTTAGTATTGGAAAGTTCTATTCAAAAAATAAACAACCCTTACAAGCAAAGTATGCTCTTCAAGAAGCAAAGAAACTTTTTGAACAAGTACATAATAAAAGAAGCGCAAAGAAAACACTATATTTGTTGGCGAAACTACAGGCTGATGAACTTTTTCCTTTCTTTTTGGATTTATTAAAAGACGACTCCAAGTGTAGTTTTTATAAGCTGCGTCAGTGGAAAAGCAGGTGTAAGCCATTTTGGACAGATATGATGGAGAAAAATATCTTAGAGCAAAAGGATGACATTTATTGTTTATTAAGGCCAGAAGCTCAAGAGGATCGCCTTACTTTTCAAGGGGGCCTTTTAAATGCTACCACTAGTATTTATAGGCATAGAAACTCCAAATTTGTAGTTTTAGAAGACAGGTTTGTGTGAAGATTTCCTTAAAATATCATTTTACGAAAAAAATAAATGACAAATTCACAAAAAAAAATAAACTACAATGTTTTATTATAATATCAAGACCTTATACAGAAACCCTAAAATCTCAATTTACTCGGAAATTAATTTTTTTACGGTCGAGCATAAGATTTTTATATTTTATTATTCTATATACGATACATTTTTCGAGTAAATTTATTAAAATTGAAAAAATGCCGTGGGTTCATGCTTAGCCGTCAAAATATTTTTGGAGTACTTTCAGTTGATTACATTTCATTTTTAGCTAGGAAATGAATTTCCTTCAAGAGTACTTATCTAAGTGTACCCCTGTTTCAGGAACTGCGCGGAAGACCAGCGTAATTGTGTTCATACGATGATTAACTAACGATGTAGGCATTTTAGAAAAGTTTTGTGGCGCTATCTCCTGAGCTGGGGCGGATTTACGGTTTTGGCGCCCTAAGCTACATAGGTCAAGCTGCTTTTTTTTATAAAGTAAAAATTGCTTGTGAATTGGGAAAACTTAGAAGTTTCTAGACGTCACAAAACGCCTGTCGCTGGATCTCACTCTATAGTGATCTGAAAATTGATATACTTCACTAAATCGTAAATTGATGGTACATATTGGATTGTTTCTTATGGTCTATTTTTAACATAAATTATTTCTTTTTATTAAAATTTTTCCGCCTTCATAAGTCGTACAAAATTTGGCGCCCTAAACTGCAGTCGAGCCTTCGTCCCTACTATTGGGCATTTACCATGAAGTTTCTAAAAACAACTTTTCATAAATAATGAATGAGATGTTATTGATTTTTTGTATAAACTTTTTTTTAATAAAAACAAAGTATGTATGCATTTTAATTAATTTACTTTTCATTATAAAAGCTGTATATACAAGCGATTTGTATTTTTATATCAATTTTTTATATTTTTTACATTTTTTTATAATTAATATTTTTTTTTGCATTGTTATTTTTTTCTTGCAAGCAAGTCATACTTTAATGTACATTAGGGTTTTCAAAATCAAAAATGAGTCATAAAAAATCACATATCGTTGTGAATTTGGATAAAAGTGCAGTTCGCGCTAAAATTCAACATCTGGACTATCACACGGCACGTCGTCTTCAGGGACCCATTTACGATGTTCTCATCCAGGAACTTAATGAACACGGTTGCAAGGTATCAGCTAAATACTTTCGCTGCTTATCCAATAAAGAGAATTCCCTTTACAATCTTAAAATTATACGACAACGCGTGGAAGATGATCGCGTGCTCTTATATCAACTCTTCGATTATTGTGTAGCTTCTGAAAAAGCTTATGATTTTCGAGATTGCGGTGGTTTGACAGCTTCATTTTATATAATGCATCAGCTATTGGAATTAATTCAGGAGGGCGGTACTTTATACCAATGGCTACTTACAGAAGTTTTTAAAATCATTATGAAGATTATACGACACATAGATCCCAACGGACAACAGCCTAATGAGATGATCGCGAGACTTTATTACATGTACGGACTGTATTTAAGTCAATTACGTAAGTAGAGAAGTTGCAGTAGCTAAGCTCAAAAATATAGAGTATGTTGTGATTTTCTTTTCAATACAGAAGATACAAACTCTATAAAATATTTACGAAATGCATTAGAGTTGTGCCGAGGTCAAAAGTGGTGGTCCGAATGTAATAAAATGCTGGACGAAGCTCCTTGTGGTGCAGCATCAAGTGATACCCATGGCATTAAAACTTTACATGAAGTTGTTGTTCATTCCTTAGCTGAAGTAAAGTTAAAGTTTGCCGAAACATTTGGAAAATTTGGCAAAAATTCTGATGTTGCAACTGAATTATCAAAAGAAGCAATGCTGTTAGTTGCCGAATGTAAGCAACATATCGTTAGAAGATTACTGGATAAAATAACAGCTTAAGTCGATATATGATCACAAGGCAAAGCGACATAAGTTTTGTGTTTGAGCATGTGACTTATACTGTTTCGGATTGCCATCGTAGATTGACTTAAGCTGTTATTGCTTGTTGCCACAGAATTATTATTTAAAATGTGTTGTGATATCTTTTTTTTTTGTGTTATTCGAATGCAATTATTTTTCCCCACTGAGAAAACACTGTAGGTTGAGAGGAAACATCATACTTCATCTTTTTGATAGCCTATCTCTTCCCCTATCCTGGCTAAAGTTTGATTATTTTTTTTAATTTTTTTTTCAAATAAATCGTTGACAGATTATGAAAATACTTAGCTGTCATATCACGCCCACTTATTCAAAATTTTTTTGCCGAATCGAGATTTTTCTTGCATACCTCGCTGTCACTTCAATGGCTGCCTTTCTTTATTAGCTAAGTTGTCGGTGTTCCTAAGAATATCGTTTAATAAATTCATTACTTTGTTCGCCATTAGACCAATATGATCCATTGACTATACAAAGTATTCGACTATTTCTAGTTTTAAGCCGTCTATTGAATAATAAGTTTTAAATTATTTCTTGCGAACGTAACATGTTTTTGAAGCTTAAGAACATCAGATTTCTTATTGCATTATTTCAGTATTTAAGTCCCTTTTATTAGATTGAAGAATTTTTTTTAAGGCTATGATTGCGAATGCCCACAGAATTAATGAAATCTTGAAGTTGGAAGAATAGGTACCATACCGTATAGTTTTTGATGTGCTTAAAACGAAACCGCGCTCAGAAATGGTCCATCACTTCTGGTTTTCGAGATATCATAGCCTAAAGAAATGGATGTGATGGAGCAATTCCGATCCCAATCTCGTTTTCAACATACCAAAAATCATACGGTATGGTATCTCATCTGTCAACTTCAAGACTTTTTTGTGGGCTTGTGTTATTAAAAAAATTAAAAAGCTTTATATCATCAGCATACATTGCAATCTAGTTTCGTTGAAATTAAAAGGTACATTGCTCGGATTTTCGTTGAAAAACGTACCTTATTCGGTTACGCGTACAATAAGGTACATTTTATTTGCGTTTGTGTTCAAATGTTTGGAATATGCGAAAACGTAAACATTGTTAGAAGCCCATATGCTTTAATGAATTTTTTTTTTCTTATTTTCTTTTCTCAAGTGGGTATTGGTACCAACAAATCAGAATTTTACAGCGCTTTCGTAACATACGCAAAATTCCTCGCAGAGAGCTCTAAATTCAATGATGCATTGAAGTTATTAAATAGAGGCAGCAAGTATTTTAGTCAAGACGACATGAAGCAATACAGCAAATTTTATTGTAAACAATTAATAATAAGAGGTTGTTGTCACGCAGGGTATCGTATTTAATTAAATTATATTAATTAAAAATACTTCTTCATTATGTCTTATCTTTTAAGCTTAAAAGACATTAAGCAAGCAAAGAAGGATCATCAACAAGCAATACGTATTGCACGTCATAGTCGTTTCAGAGATCTAGAAGCCCAAGCACTTGTCTATTTGGGTATGCTCTATGCTTTAAAGAAGATAGAATACAACAAAGGTAAAGCTCATTACGAAAACGCAAGAAATATTTTCTTAGAGTTGGGAGACAGAGAAAATGAAACAAAAACGCATTACCTTTTGGCTAAACTAAGGGCAGACGAAATGTTTCCCTTCTTTATGGATATTCTCAAATATGCGGCTAATTCACCATGTAATATGTATAAATTAAGGCGTTGGAAGAATATTTGCGAACCATTTTGGGTCAATTTCAGTGAATACCTACAAAAAGTGAATGAGGATCCGTTATCCTGCTTACTGGATGTAAAGTCTGAGATGATAATTGATAATGAGAGAATGATGAAATCAGTTAGTCGACAATCTATTTATCATAAGCCATTAGCAGATTCGATAAGCTTCCGCTCGAATACATCGAAAGGTTCTTTTGGGCGTACTCGCCGTGCCACACCTACAAGAGTGTTTAAAACTAGTATAACTCCTAAAGTCCGGTAAAAGTACAAGTACATACTAAATAGTCCAATAGATGTTGCTGCAATACATACGTTGAGCGCATAACATTCGCTAAAATAAATTCAAATGAAAGTGATATAGCAAAATATGTTTAAGGTTCAAAATTGTAAGAGTTAGGTGATTAACCAAAATAGGAACTACAAAATAAACTAACTATCAAAAACTAAAATATGATTATTACACTTTATTTTCTCTGAAATCGAGAAATTTTGTGTTAGTATTGATTTACTTGTCTTAAAATTATCAACTTTTGCTCAAACCATGCAATTATTTTTCACACGACAAAAAAATCGTCCTCTGGCAAAATTCGCTCAAAATAATTATAGATTTAAGTGTTGCCACTCGAAAAAAAATATAAAAACTGTGTTTTGAAAAAAGCCGCCTTAACCTTTTTAATTTTACGAGTACAGAGCTTTTCTTCAAGGGACAGATATCCCTTGAAAAAGATTAAACTTAGTGAGCAGCAGGACTGTATTTGTGTATACAATGGAAAGCCTGGAGTTTAAAAGACTTAAAAAAGAGTTGCGTAAAGTGTCGTGCTTAAAAACTTTAATGATGTATTATATGCAAATTATAGACCTTTTTTATAATTAATTTTATTATCAAATTTAATTTTTACTTACGATTTGTACACCGGTTCCGAGCCCATATTCCAACGAGCCATAGTCTTGGACACTTCCCACCAAGCTATCTGTGATATATTAGATTATACATCAAAGGCGAATCATATCTTTCTCACATTTGTGTTAGTAAATCGACATAAGAAGACAAAAAAAAATTCACAATAATGTGCCCTCTTATAGACACATGCAAGACGTTAGGTGGCATGCCTCATGTGTCTCTTTATAATATACATAATAAAATGCTCACGCAAACAAGAGGCCGCATGTCTTCCAAGTGACTTTTATGTCTACAGTATAAAGAAACACACGAGACATGCCGCGTCAAGTCTTCATAAGCACTTTATTATGTACAGCATACTTGGGAAAAGTTTTGGAAGAAAAACAAAAGCAACAATTACAACAGAATAAACCCAACCATTAATTCAATCTCGATAGCAAAAAAAAAAAAATTCTACAATAAACCAAAAGCCAATTCCAAGAATCATGCAAGAACGACATGAGTGTATAAATAAAAATACACTGATCAAACGAAACGAGAGTCTATCCACAATGTGCGCATTGTTGTTTCCTTGTTCACTCGGTTATTTTTTTTTTGTTGTTTTCTGAATGACGAAACAATAACAATTATACAAATCCCGTGCATAGCGCGTATAAAAAAAGCAAGGTTAATGCACGTTTTTGCTGTTTTGGTTATTTTCCCTTAAGAATAACGACGTGTAAAGAGTTGTAAAAAGCTAAAATTGCCTTATTTTTTCTATTTTGCCCATCGCTGATGTACAGTATAAAGACACATATAAGGCATGAGGTGGCATGTCTCGTGTGTCTTTATACTGTACAGTATGACACATACTGTTTATACCGTACAGCAAATTGACACATACGAGATATGCCACCAAATGTCTTTATAATCAGCATTTTTACCTCTCTATTTACTATGCTCTAACTAGATACTATAAACCAAAATTTCGGATTTCAGCATACTTCGGATACATGTTTTTTCTCAATTATGACTTTTTAAGCTCAAATTTTCAAAAAATCAGCATAATTCACATATAAATTACAAGAACTCAAACAAGTTTTTTAAAAAGTATAATGTATGAACTATTTGCCTATAAGATATTTAAGTAAATTTCAACAAAAATAAATATACAAGAGCATTTCATTAGAGTCAATACATTTAGCTCCTTTAAAAACTACAATAGGTAAAAATTGATTAAAAAAAAAAATCAAAAATCCGAACGCTAAAACTGTGGATTTTAATTAACTATACTTTCCCACATAATATATTTAAAAAAAAATCGAGATCGGGGGATATATCGTTACCTTAATATAGAAAGGCCCTAACTAACATTTTTTTCAAAACCGAGATTTTTATAGATTTCGGTAGGTCACCCACTAATACACCATTGACAAAAAAATGTGTGAGCTACGATTGAAAATAAATCAAATACAAGCAAATAAAAAAGGCATTACTCACAAAAACTTTAATTTTTATTAAGTTTTTTCGTTCTCCTGTAAAATAATAAAAATGTTAGATAGGGCCTTTCTATATTAAGGTAACGATATGTATACTTTTTTTTTTGCTGTCAAAGTTTGCAAATTTACCAATTTTCATTCTTACCTTAGAAAAATTTGTGTAATTCATATAAAAGCGATAGAAAAAAAATAAACTGGTTTTTATAAAGTGAAAACAATTTACTTCCCGCCAATATGCCAAATCAATGCATTTTGTATCAAACAAATTAACTAGAGCGCTCTTCCCAACAGTTGCTTAAATAAAAAGTTTCATAAAAATTTGTGGTGTCCTAAGTTCAACTTTGAGCCAACTGTAGTACTAAATCCAAGCAAAATTAAGAAATTTTAGCTATTTTTCCTTCCCTAAGAAATATCTGACGATTAAATTAAAAAAATTTTAAGTCCCTTGCATTTTCATTTTCTTCCTATTTATGGCCAGGATCTCGCACTGTGCGACAGTAATATCAGTCATTCATTTGCATTTTAAAAGTGTCTTTCCATCATATTTTAAGCGAAACAGAAAATTATTACCTTTTTTGTCATACTGTCAATATACGAATACATACATACATCATAAACCCTATTGGTTTTTTTTTTTTTGTTCACCAATGTAATTTTTACATGAAAAAAATCCATGAAGCATTTGATATAACAGTACATATGTCTATGAACTCCTATTATGGCCTTATGCGCTTCTAGAAATGAACCAAACCAAAGTTAGAAACACATTGCCTAGCACAATACCTGCCTTGTGTACAGCATCACACTTCTTCCCTCATGCTTAATCCTTTAAATTCAAGTAAGCAATCGTTCTTACCGTTTAAACAAAATATCTGAAAAATCGTTTGGGGTCGTTGATAGCCGTTCTGAAATATCAGAATTCGACCACCTCCTTGAAAATAAGGACCAATGATATCATAAAATGTAACGAATTTTCAACAAAATATTATTAAAAAATTTAATTTAATTAAATTATTCATACGGTTTTTTTCTTAAAATTACAAGAATTTTTGCTACTTTTTTTTTCAATTCATGAAGCAGATTGAAATTCTTATAATATAGTGCACCACACATTTTCGCAATTATTCAAGTGATTGTGTTAAAACTTTATGAGAACATAACCATTAGCCATGCCTAATATTTTTGATTTTTGATTACAGTCACTGCTATCGAAATCGTAAGTGTTGATTGCCATTATTTTCGCCATAGCTGCACTTGTCCGATAATCTCTTAATGCTCGAAGAATTTCTTCAATAAGATGATTTCTTTTTTAAATCTTTCGCAATTTTATTTGCATATTCAATTTAAGGTTCAAACTATATTAAGAATATACTTGGATTTTTGAATACTTATTGAAAACAAAAAATAAGATCTCCAAGTCTAAACCAAAACCATAAAAGAATATTTTGCAATAGAGTGGAAAATTTATTTTATATCTAATAAATTTTGCGTGTTCTCCAAACATTTACAAATTGCTATAGTGACTTTGTTTTACAAAATAAACTTTTTCTTTTTATGCTTTAAGATTAACTTCGAATTTTTCTCTTCAAATAATTAAACCTATGTATTAATATGCTAAAAGACATTTTGATTATATATAGTATGTTAATTACGCTTGATTTTTTTTTAAAAATTTTGAAGTTTATAGTGTGTGTCAAATGAGAATAAACAACAATTTTATGTTCTAATGGGACAACAAATGTAACTAAATACTAATTTTAAATTTAATTAAATGATGCTCTCATTAAGGGCATAGGCTTAATTTTTGTTTTTTTTTTTTTGTTTGTTTTAATCGTTAATAACAATTATGACAACAGAATAATAGTTGATGTTGTTTTTTTTTTTTTTTTTTTTTTGTACAGAACGATTTTCCAATAATATTGATAATTTAAATGTAATTATTAATAGACAAATTTATATATAAAAAAATAATATGAGACTAAAAGTAAAAATAGACAAAAAATAAGTGTTAGTGAAATATATCTCTATTTGTTTTCGTAGTTCTATTGTTGAATCATAGAAAAACTGCAATAGAAAGATAGAATACAATTTATTTAAGAAAACAGTTGGAAATTATGTGGATTTACTCATTTATTCTTCAATTGCATTTGAGGGGGATACAGTTTTTGTCAAAGCTTCTACATTGTTTGACTCTTTAGCAGTTGTAGCAGCGTCATCTCGACTGCTACTCTCATTCATATCAACATCTTTGACAATTTCATCAATGCGCTCTTTCAAAATGTTTTCAATAATATCTTCATCGCCTTGTGTATGTAAAAATAAGAAAAAAGTAAGCAAAATTTAAAAATATTTATTTTGATTTAGGTTACCATCAACAAACATTGTCAAAGATATGTCTTGTTCATTAACGGCATTGCTCCCATCAGCAGCAACTGAACCATTTTCTTCGTTTCCATTTGTATTTGTTGCTTTCAATTGTTTGTTTTGTTCGTCGACATCCTCGTTTTTTTCGTTTGATGATGTATCATCTCCCTTTGTATTGATGTTAGATTCATCATTCTCATCCAAATTTTGTGCCTCTGTATTATCTTGATCGTTCAATTCTTCTGAAGCTTCAGATGCTTCAGACACTGCCAGTGCCGACATGGAATGCTCTTTCACTGCCTCCGCTGATGTATTTTCATTCATAGGCGATGTTGCTGCACATTCATTTAGAATTGGCGTGAATATTGGTGTGTTGTCAATATTTGAATCAGCTACTTTATTAGCATCCTTTTCAGCACCAGATTTTTCATTTTCCGTCAATGAAACTCGACTTGATGTTTCATCTTCAGCACTAACCATCATATCAATACCCTCTGGTGTAGGTGCGTCAAGTTCCAGGTCGTCAGGTGTCGGTGCGTCAAGTCTCAGATCGTCAGGTGTCGCTGCGTCTGCTTCTATTTCCTTAGATTTGTCTAAAGCAGTTAGGCTACCGGCGTTAATTGTGTTTGGGAAATCTATTGCGGATGCAAAACTTGATGAAGATTCTGTGGCATTGTTTGAATTGGTGTGGGAGGTACGACGATGTGGAATATCAATTGGAACTACAAAAGAAAACGTTTCATGCATTTTTTTAATAATGATAATGACGCATTATATGTTAAATTTACTGCATATGCTTACCTATATATTCGCAATCATCATCCTCGTCATCTTCATCATCTACATCGTCAATATTTAAGCGTCTTAAGCCACTTGGTGGCATCTTCTCATTAGCCAGTTTAAACTGCTCTTTGCGTGGGCTTGAGGTAGCATCACCTTTAAGTGGGCTAAATGACTTCTTTTCTCGTTTTTTACGACCAGAGGAATGCCCATATGGAGTGCTATTACTACTAATACCACTAGCAACCACACTGGGATCCAGAAACAACGCAGGATCAAGTTCAATATCATCTATAACTTTACCATTTTCAACTTTCTTAAGACGCGCTGGTGTAGCTGGCAGTGGCGGCAACAAAACTGATGCCGATGCGTTAGCACCCTTATTTGTAGCTGCATTGAAGGACGACGACTTACGGATGTGGGTACCTTTCGGCGTGTACGGAACATCAGAGTCAGAGTCGCTAGAATCATAATCTTCAGAATCAGTACATCCAAAGATTTCTACCTGTTCCTTAAAAGAAACCGATAAATTTTTACTTTTATTGCGTTTTGTTTGCAATTTACGCGCACGCGCATTGGATTCAAAAATAAGCATCAGCGGATGATTGCATTTTTCAATTTTGACGTGAGACTTAAAAAATCGTTTTCCAAATGTTTTTATAAGCTGTGTGCGTGTAAATTTCGTAGGCTTCGTTGTACTCGACGATGACTTGTAGTTGTTGTGGGACGATCCAGGTTTGCTACTTTTGTAATTTAGAATTAGGCGATGTTTTAATTCTGTTTTCTTTGCCAGTTGCTTTTTATTCTGAGCTTTCAATGTTGATGGTGAACTTAGTTTAATAAAAAAGCCAGTGTTCTCTTTTTTATTGAGTTCCTTGGCTCGTTTTGGAGGTGATGGTGAATTTTTATCTAACGATTTGCGTTTAATTGCTTCTGGTGCTTTAGATTTTGGACCAGGATTTTTGCCAGTTTTTAAATTTAGCTTAAGGATTTTTTTTTGTAGCTTCTTCAAATTTTGACGAGGTAAACGCACTACGCAGCGCTTAATTTTATATGACCTTTTTTGCTTACCTGGTCGATGCAGGAAATTAAAAGATTCATATAACGGCACTCCGTCACAAGGGGCAAATTGCTTTTTCTGAGCCTTGGTCGGTGTCAACTTTTTTGGACTGCTGTTACTGCTGCTGTTGTTAAAAGATGGTTTCTTCGGTGAAGGTGTTTTCTCTGCTATTTTATCCACCTTAGGCGTTTTATCTGCTTTGGACGTTTTATCCACTTTAACTGTCTTGTCTACCTTAGTTGGTAAATTAATCGAATTATCCACTGGTTTTATCGATTTTTCGGCCTTGTTCGGTGATTTAATCGATTTATCTACCTCAATGAATTTATCCACTTTAGGATATTTATCCCCTTTAATGGATTTATCCACTTTAATGGATTTATCCACTTTAATGGATTTGTCCACGTTAAGCGCTTTTTCTGTCTTAGTTTGTGATTTAATGGACTTATCCACTTTTACTTCTTTAGTTGGTGATTTAACGGGTTTTTCTGCTTTAGTTGGTGATTTAACGGATTTACCTATCTTGTCTTCTTTTACTGTTATATACGCTTTAGGTGATTTAGCCGTTTTATCTGGGATAGCCGGTTTCTTAAACAACTCTCTATATGCATCAGCTATTGTTTTCGAAGCCGATTTTTTCTGTTTATCTTTATTTTTTTTCACAATATCCTCAAATTTCTTTCGTTCAACCAGCACTTTCAATGGTTTAACGCAGTTTTTGGGAGGTGATAAACTGCGACTTTTGTGAGAGTTTAATTTCTTTAAAATCGATGATGCACTATGTGATGGCATAGATTCGCGACGTGATGATTTTGCTGAAATATTTATTTCATAATCATCAGATGGTGTTGGTGAGAGGAATTTGCGTGTTGGTGGAGCTTTAATATTTTTATTTACAGCCGGTGCCTTTTTAAGTTGCTCAAAAAGATCATCCATATTTTAATGTTAAGGTTAACTTAATGGTTACTTATTTTCAGTTTAATATTTTATTTTGGTTGAATAAAATCTGAAAAATAAAAACATTCAAGTATTAATTCCAAAATATACATATGTATATATAAGAGCAAAAGTAAAATTATAATAAGTTAAGTCTGCAACGTCCGATTGTAACATCTCAAAACCAGATCCGAGTGACAATTTTTGTTTAATTTATTTTTTGTGAAAATAAGATAAAAAATGGTAATGTCGTTAGACTAAAGTTACTCCAAATTTTTTGTTTGTAAAATTCCTTCGAAAATAGATTTTTATTTGAACAAATATTTTGTGTACATTTTTTCTGTACTAATCACTAATCCGCTGTTAAATAAAACGTCAAAGCAATCGACTTTATTAAAAAATTTCAGCTTTTACTCTCCCAAATTTTGCAATTTTTCATTTTTAATTTTTTGCCACAAAATTGGCTGCAACTCACCTATTAAATACATAACACCGCATCAAAGAAAATTTTTTGGCCACGATGCAAGAAGTGACGCTGGTAATAAATACTTTTCTGTACCTGGAACGCCCTCGTCAAGACATTACAAACGTTAGCTATTACATGCTAAAACAATGATTGTGATAAAAATCGATTTAGTCAATTTCGAGAAATAGGCCAAAAAATGGCGCGCACTGACTTTAAAATTAACAAATTTTAAACCAAAAGCAATAAAAAACAGTAAATATATCTTAGCATCTATGTTAGCTACAGTAGTGAAATCTGAAACATGGATGTGTATTGTCTCTGTTAAACATCTTGCAGAATGTGGACAACGGGGCGTATCAGATTGCATACAATAACACTATTAAAATGCTTTATCTTGGCACCTATGACTGCTAAGTTAAGAAATTTTATTACATATATTAGACTATCCGTTGTTTTTCAAATTTTTTCAATCGAGTACTTCAGCACAGTTTCAATTGAAAAGTTGAATGAGTGGGTGTGCGCTGCGCATTTTATCAAGTGCACTGTAAAAAACGTATAACGTCAAATGCGAAGAGAAATATTTTTTCGCTGATAACTTTTCTGATTTGTATGCGCGTTTTAATGGGGATAGACAAAGTGAAGACAGACAGACAATTCATGTTCCATAATAAAGAATTCCATCCATTCAAAAATTATTTATTTTATATATGTAACCAATTACTTATCATGGATTCTTTCATTATCTTTTTCACTTTATATATGCACGAAAAGCTAATTTCGATTTAAATTTTTTTAGTATTTTCAAATTTTCTTAAATTTTTATTCAATTTTTTTAATTAAAGTGAGCTTTGATTATTTTCCTCTTTTTTGAGCGTAAGGAAAAATTTTAGTCTCACTCTTTGCCAATCAATGCTCTAGATCCATCTACCAAATTTCACTGCGTTTTAAGTGATTTGTATTATGAGAGGAGCCACATTTCGCATCTAATTCAAATTTTTCATGGTGTTAATTGTAGGCAATATACAATTGTGTGCAAAATAATAGCAGTGCGAAGTAGCACCAAGTTCATCTTAAAAATTCACTAAAATAAAAACTGATTTCGGATTTCATTTTTTATTTTCTATTTTGGATAAAGTAAAAGAATTATAAAATATAGTTTTTTTAATTATACACTTAGCAAAAAAAAAGTTAGAAATTAAAATATCGTGAAACTGTCAAAATAGACTGTGCAAAATAATAGCAGTGACGTACAAAATGTAGAATAAATACAACTTTAGCAAACAATTTTGAAAAAAGAAACTGAAAATAATATTATTATGTTAATACTTAGTGGCATATCCCTTATTGACAATAACTGCTGCACATCTTCGTGGCATAGAGTCATTTATTTTCTGGCACATGACCTTTGGGATAAAATCCTATGCTGCACTTACTTCGCGCCATTGCTCGACCTCATTCCTTGGGGTTTTTTTTCCGACAGCATCCTTGACACGTGTCCAGAGATTCTCAATTGAATTCAGTTCAGAGGACTGTGCTGGCCAGCTCATAACCTCAACCCGATTTGCTGATAACCAACTTTTTGCCAATCTACTACAATGTTTTGGATCATTATAATGCTGATATATTCATTGTAGTGGCATATTCCATTCAGTATAAGGAAACATTGTTGAACTCATTATTTGAGTGTATTGGTTAGCATCCATATTGACTTTAATCCAATACAATGGACCAGTGCCTTCGTGGTACGAAAAACAACTCCAAACGTTAATTTTAGCTCCACCATACTTAACGGTTTTGAGCACATATTTTTTATTGTAAGTGGATGATCGTCTGTTTCGAATGGGACGAAGGGACGCAGAGTGTACGTTAGACGACCACCAGCATCCACTTACAATAAAAAATATGTGCTCAAAACCGTTAAGTATGGTGGAGCTAAAATTAACGTTTGGAGTTGTTTTTCGTACCACGAAGGCACTGGTCCATTGTATTGGATTAAAGTCAATATGGATGCTAACCAATACACTCAAATAATGAGTTCAACAATGTTTCCTTATACTGAATGGAATATGCCACTACAATGAATATATCAGCATTATAATGATCCAAAACATTGTAGTAGATTGGCAAAAAGTTGGTTATCAGCAAATCGGGTTGAGGTTATGAGCTGGCCAGCACAGTCCTCTGAACTGAATTCAATTGAGAATCTCTGGACACGTGTCAAGGATGCTGTCGAAAAAAAAAAAACCCAAGGAATGAGGTCGAGCAATGGCGCGAAGTAAGTGCAGCATAGGATTTTATCCCAAAGGTCATATGCCAGAAAATAAATGACTCTATGCCACGAAGATGTGCAGCAGTTATTGCCAATAAGGGATATGCCACTAAGTATTAACATAATAATATTATTTTCAGTTTCTTTTTTCAAAATTGTTTGCTAAAGTTGTATTTATTCTACATTTTGTACGTCACTGCTATTATTTTGCACAGTCGATTTTGACAGTTTCACGATATTTTAATTTCTAACTTTTTTTTTGCTAAGTGTATAAATAAAAAAACTATATTTTATAATTCTTTTACTTTATCCAAAATAGAAAATAAAAAATGAAATCCGAAATCAGTTTTTATTTTAGTGAATTTTTAAGATGAACTTGGTGCTACTTCGCACTGCTATTATTTTGCACACAATTGTATGTATGTACATACATACGTCGGTAGTCCTAAATTTGTTTCCGAGCTTCTACCGGTATTTGAATCTTTTTGTTAAACAGCGTACAAACGAGCACTTTGAGGGGTTGTTTTTCCCCAAGTTTTTTTTTTTTTTTTTTTTTCGAAAAATATTCCACAAATTTTTAATGGGGTTAATATCTGGGGTCTGTGCTGGCCAATCCAAGCAGGTAATATTTCGGTCTCGGAGCTATTTCGTTGTAATTTTAACCATATACTTCGAGTCAATATCCTGCAAAGTGATGGTATCGCCTGGTTCAAAGCCGAATCAATCCAGACTGTGTAAGAATGAGTCCTCTAGAATTGTGATGTCCAGCTCAACGGCACAAAATGATACTTTGGAGCCAAACAGGGAGGTATTTTCAAATAAAACGTGAGAGAGGCTGCTATCATAGTACACTTACACAACACAAGCAAAGAATTGAGAACGTAAACTTAATATGAGAGAAGAACACCTTATCTGTGTAGCCAATGTATGTATCAAACAATGAGTTTATTTTCAAAGTAATAATAAACATCTCTCAAAAATAGACAAATCAACCGCACAAATGCTGTGAATCGGAACGATTTCTTCCCCGCAAGCAGCCACTACACCCGTAATTTTTGTTCAAGTTATCTTCATTTTGTGAGTTACGCTCTACAGTATTTCGATGTTTCTTCTTGCTCTTAGTACCCGTTCGAAAAGGTTGTTTTATTGATAAAATCTAAAACAAAAATATATACACTTGTACTTTTTTCCGGTTCGGCATTTATTTTCGTGTCAAAATCTAACACACACATATAAGACACACTAAAGACTTCATACTCTTTTCCTCTGCACACAAAAATTCCCCTCGTCAAACCCCGCCGTGCTCACCTGAAATCATGCGTGCTTTTTTCCCATATGTGCTGAAATGGGCACAGAATATTAAAATAATCTTGTGTTTTCATTATTCCATTGATTTATGAAGAATTCTCCGTTTATTACAATGAAAACAGCCCTATATCATCCGTCAAGATTTAAGGTATCAGTATATTGCATGCAATAATGACAACTTTTTTGTCATATCAACGCTGGTGTTAGTTAACGCAAACCAAATTTAACTTCCAATATTGACGAAACGTTATGAAGTAATTCCGATTCTACGGAACGTTCTAACGTTCTATTATTATTTTGATCCTATATGCTCTTTCTGAGTAGATATGTATATGTAAGTATCTGAAATTAACTAATTTACACCAATAAGTCTCAAAACTCAATTTTATAGATCAGAATTATGAAGATTTTGTAGAGAATCCAATAAGACCTGAAAATATACTTTACTCACATCAGGGGAGAAAAGTTTCTTATCTCAATCATTTTATATACTCGTGACCTAAAACATGTGTTTCTCAAAAAAAAAACCAAATTTGGACAAACAAAAAGAGCTATAATTTTCTAACCAAACAACTTATTTTATTTTTGTTATGATAAGTTTTCTGATTTTTATGTGATCAGTTAGCATAGCTATAAATAAATAATAAATAATAAATTTAATTAGTTCATTTAATGTTCATGTTCTTTCTTCAATTTCGATTTTTTCATTCGCTTCGATCATTATTTAACGTCGATAAATTATATATCGATTTTTCATACTACTTCTTTTACTATGTACATACTTGATGCCTTCCATTAATTACGTGGTTTTTTTTATTTTTTTTTTTTTGAAAATTTAATTGTACACCATTTTCTCAAATAAAAATTAACATAAAAGTCTTCCATAAACGCAAACCATTCATCGAAGCTCTCTGATCCAACAATTATCGCTTTCCTTTTAATGACCATAGAATTTTTGTCATCTTTCATTGGAAGCTACTCGGCGGATTATATAAGCCGAAAGGCATACGATTATATTGGTAAAGGCCTATTTACAAATTCGATACGAATACGGCTAATCCTTGATTTCAATCTGATGGTATCCAGATGGATCCACGATTTTAAAAGATTTACCCAATCAAGATTGAAAATAGCCCATTCACAGTGAACATTCACTATGGCACTTTAGTTATATTTAGTTCGGGCAATTCCGCGACCATATAAAAAAAAAAGCATTATGGGGAAAACAAACAAAGTTATAATCACACGCTTTTTAAGAGAGTTTTTAATTTGTTTATAACAAATGCACAAATGTTTTGCTGTTATAAAGAAACTCAAAAAATTTGTTGCACATATATAGGATATAAATATAGAGCTTTCCTAACATGTCAGAAAAATTTCATACCAACTGTATACATATATTTTTTGAAATAACGATCTTATCAGAGAATATGCTAAAAATTTATAAAAATCGTCATATCTCGAAATCAATGGCACAGATGTATCCAGAATTAGCAAATTTGCATTCCCAACATATACCGAGTTTTAAAAAGCTTTGTCCGCGACTTTCTATGGCCACACCCCAGAAACTAGGTGAGTCCTCCAAATTTTATTTCATATTCCTTATCAATATTAAAAGCCTCATTAGGAAAATTGGGATTAATTAAAAGAGGGTAGGAGCTCCGTAACTAATGTCAATTTTCTTGTGCCACATTTTGGTTAAAAGTTTTTAATAACATTTTTATAAATATATACAACTCTTGACCTGATCAGGGCAGAGTTATAAGCATTAATGATATTAATTTTATCAAACGATTTGGACTTGGTCAGCCGCGAAATTACAAAAAAACGTTTGAAAAAATGTTCAGCTTACCGTTTTTATCTTCTTACACAATCAGATTTCGAATTTGTTTTCAATATTTTGTATACAATAATGAAAATTGTAAAGTTGCAACAAAACAATGGGAGCCCTCCGCAGCACTTGTCGAATTATAGTTGATTGGTTGTTCGAAGGAGCAACAACTGCAACGGCATTCGCAAACTGGTCGCACTTAAATAAGATTATTTTATTTAGCGTCACCGAATTTGTTACAAATACTTACGACAAATGCAATTTCCAAATTATCACTAATGTCCGCGCTGCGGCAACACCAGGCGTTTGTAGCCACAAGATTTTTTCCTTTTTTTCGCAGTTAAAAATAGAAATTTCAAATGTCACAAAATGTGTTGAAATGCACTTTTATGTTGATAATTTTGTGTCCCTTGCAATAAAGTGATATTTGATCTTATGCTATCACTAAATTTAATAAAATATTTTGCACAATTTATGGCATAAATCTTTCAATTTCTCTAAACAGAAACAGACGCCGCCATTTGTGCTGTTCTCTAGTTTACTTTGTCCTGTTTTCCGCAAATTCTTCGATTTTATTTTGACAGTTCGTAACCGGTTTCACAGCAGATGGCGCAAACCGTTTCTCCAAAGTAGAGTACACACTATACAAAAACAACAATGACTGCAATGAAATGTGAGTTTTCTAAAAAACTCTTCAGTAATTGCACAAAATTCACTCGAATCTAGAGAGCTGTTCACATACAACATAACGCAACTAGGGAGGCGTTCACGAGTTCCTGATGAAGTGTCTCATTGGGTTAAAAGGTGTGCAAAACAAGGAATTGTAGCTTCTTTTGCAGACCTTATGCAGACAAGTAGAAAGAGTAGAAAGAAAGCAACTTTAATTATAAATTCTTTGTAGGAGCTTATACATAGAAGCCATTTGGCGTATGAAGTATGAAGACATCTTTCCCTCAAACAAAACTCAGCGTTGAATAAAATCCACATCTCCCTGTCGTTCAGTGCGGCGTGAAATTGCTCATCGAACATGTTCTATTCAAATCTATTATTTAAAAAAATTCAGCGTTGAATAAAATCAGGAAACGTTGAATAATCAATCATTAATTAATAAAAAATTTTCTTTATGTTATTTTCATGTTGAATATTTTTCTGGTTTTCTTTAGAGTTTTATGTAAAAAATTAAATATGGAAATAAATATTGTTTTATTGTTATAAAGCTATTTTGCTTTTGCTTTTTGGTTTCACTCTATTTTGTCTTCTCTGTCAGTTAAAGAAAAAACTCATAAGCCTTAACCAAAATAGACGTTACAAGACGGTAGCAATTGAATGAACGTTTGCACTCGTTTCGTCTGTTTTGACATTTAACCCAAAATGTTACGGTAGCCAACGAACCGAAAAAGCTGTTATGACGAGTAGCAACGTTTTGAAGTTCGGTTCTTACGGAACTCTTACGTCTCGTCAAAATGTTCGTTCACTTTCGATCAATTACGTTGGTTCATTTTGGCTATCAACATTGGTTTACATACACTCGAACTTACTCGTTGCGTCTCGTCTCGTCTATTTTGGTTTAGGCTATACGCGTTCATTCTTGCTTTTTGTGCTTTATAGGTAAAACACAATTGGAGCACCAGCAGCAAAGCAGCAGCAGCAAAACGCTCTATGGAACACAATTGAGGCAGCAGCAGCAAAATCTGTCACAACTCCAAAAATTTTAAACAAACAAACTAGTAAAAATAAAAAATTTCTCTATATTTAAACAGAAAATTTTTGATATAAGTTTCATTATTAGTGCAGGATAAATTTAAAAAAATTAACAAAACATAATATTTATTCACGGCAGCTTGACTAAAACAATATACGGATAAAAAATAGAACAATTTCTATATCGGCAGCAGGGCAGCATGGCAGCAAACTGCACGATTATCTATTTTCACCTCCATAGTTCTCTATAATTTTCATGTTGACAGATTTTGCTACCTTGCTGCTTTGCTGCTGCTGCCCCAATTGTGTTCTCGCTATTATTCTTGATCAAAACAATCGTTGTTGAGTCGAACGAAGAAAAACCCAAAACGATTGGTATGCGAACATACGATGATTAAAATCATTGAGACAACATGAATCACATGATTGTATGGATTTAAAATCAACAGCGAACAATTGTATTCGAGCAAGTTTGATCGCTTGATAGAGATATCATGTTTTTTTGGGTGTTGTTTACGTATGAATGTTTTTACAATCACCCATTGCCGTTCTCAGGTATATATATTATTAATTATTTTTCGATGCCATTAAATATTATTAGGACCTACTATAGAAAATCAGTCGTAATATTTGATATTTATTGAATCGTGTAAACTGCTGCCTTAGAATCTTCAACGAATTTTTGCAGCAAAATTGAAACCAAAGCAGAATTGCAAAAACTTGAAGTTTGACAGGCAACAAAAAATAGCTGCTGCATTTGTTTACAGAAGTTAAATTGAACTATTAAAAAAGGAGAAATAATAATAGTGCATAAACTTTAAACAAATAATTATTGTGATATTGTAGAGTTTGGAGCAGTAGCATTGTGTAAACAGCAAAATTTATGGTAAGTAAAATTGTGAAGCCAAATTGTTCAGGAAAATGAGGCGGGCGGAGAACCCAAATGACCAAAACAATTACTCTAAGTCACAGAAAAAAATTGATTTTCCGCCTGTGGCTATAAAGATATTGTCAGTTATAAATCTAATAAAAAGCATAAACTAAAGTAAATGGAAAAAACGTGCAGCGCGCTGATAAGTGTTAATGCCGGCAGAAACTTATAATGGAGGGTATTTCAAAGTCACATGTCCAGTGTGTGAACAATACCAATCGAAATAGAGCAAGATTCCGCGACACTTAAAAAGTGGAACAAAAAACTTGAAAAATTATGATATGTAACTCAAAAATTATTGAATATATATTTAGATGATGAATGAAGGCCTTTCCGTGAAAGGCGACCGGCATTTACATCTATTGGGCCTATATTTCATATATTTTTTTCTAAATTATCTATAAATTTCTTAATCAGTTCGTAAAATTATAGGCTAATGATCCATTATGACTTATTTTAATAAAAAAATTTAATTTTAGATAATATTAATATGGATACCTTTCATTTGATGTTTGGTAATTACCGTTGCGTTATAAAGATTTCTTAGTTGCATACCAACATATGTACAAATAAAATAAAAAGTATATTGAGCTGGTATTTCTTGAGTTCATGGCTAAAGTTTAAAAAACCTTTATAATTCGATTGCTTAGAAATACATCTCCAGATAAGTATATCAATGCAAAAAGCTTAAATCGGTTAGTATGATAATCCTACACAACAATGTTTTACTAACAATAACATAAAAGAATGCAAGCCAAGGACCAATTTTTGGATCCTTCCTTTGCTCATTTTTTCAAGTTTTGTTTACAATAATTAAATTATTATTTTTATCGGTTGTAGATTATGTTGGGAAAAAATGATCAAAATCTTTTAAGTCTTACATTTTATTTTGAAATTTGGGTTTCATACGTAATTAATCACATGACTAAGAGAATTCAGAACGTCGTCTGAATACGCATCAAATACTTTTAGAGAAATCAAAAAAAAAAATTTCGCAAAATTTTAAAAATTTAATATAAAAATACGTATATGTTAAACTTATTTGTTACTGCTGATTCCAGTATCAAGAAATGGTCACTGCTCGTATCGACAAGTGCAAATTTAGGTTTTCCTTTTAGATTAATGTGTTTTAAATTTGATGGTACGGCGTTTTCCCTCACTGTAGCAATATTTGCTTTGACTCTGTAATCTCTTGCGTCGTGACCAGCCAAAATACATCACAAAATTTTATGCAAACTCATTACATGTAAATACCGATTGCACATTAAGCCAATACTTAGCTTACATTTTAATCACACTCTTTAGCTGAACGGAAAAGCAGATTACCTCATACTCCTAGACATATGCATGCTGAAACGTTCTCTTCATTGTATCGAATTCTAGTATAAATTCATTTCGTTTCCAAGACCGTGCACAACCGCTTCACACGATGTACAACTAAAGCCAAAGGATTTTTGATTTAATTTTAATATTTGGTTCCTCAGAATACCAAGGGTAACATTAGGAAATAATTTTTTTTATCTTATACAATTTTATTCAAAATTTTTTAATTTCCTAACAATTTCATTTATAAAATTTTGCTAACGATTACTGGGCGTGTTTTGCGGTTGTGGTTTTTGTTACAAAACATTGACGTTAACCATTGATATTTTTTAGAATTTTTCCAAATGCATAAACCAAATTAAATTTTCAAATTTCAATTTGCTCTTGCCACGCCCATTATTAATGCTAAAATCGTTTCTAAACACTTTACAAAACGAACAATTTCAAAAAAAAAAAAAAAATAATATATATATTTTGCGCAAAATTATGCTTCACTAATTTGTGAATTCCCCCTTGATTTTATTTGCTGGTTTTCTGTTTGTTGCTGCTGTTTTCTGTGGCGCCTGTGGTTTCATCAGCAACATTTTGTGCAGTTTGTTGTTTTTTCTTAAGTTTTTTCTGTGCTCGTCGTGCAAATGTTGTTGTCTCTAATGCTATTTGGAAATTGTTAGAAATCGTCGAGAACTTGGCAGGCAATGGAGGTACTACTTTGTCCATTGGCTGTGGCAGTTTAGAGTTGTTACTACCGAGAGCAGTGCGCTTTTTAGATTTGCTGCGGGACACATTTGGTTGTACGGCCGTTGCAACAAAGCCACCTGTACGAAATCGATTGGTTTGCTTGCTAGACTGTTGTACTGCTTTTGCTGTCCCCGCTGCCGTTGCGTTGCTGTTGAGTTTGCTACGTTGTGTAGTGGCGGATATAGCTGCGGCTGTATTTTTTTCTCTGGAAAAGTTTTTTATAATTTGTGTTGTCTCTGCGACTTTTGAGAGTGGAATTCTATTAGAAGAAACAGTTCTTTTTATTGGGGTTCTAAAGAACTTTTACTGAAACAAGAATTTCTTACTCACTTTTTCTTTCTAGTTGGTTTACCTTCGGCCCCATGCTCCATTTTAACAGCACCAATTTTTTGTAGACGCTTCGTTTTACTAAACTGATGAAAAAGGCGCAAAGTTTTCTCCTCATTTTGCATTTCAGGTACTACGAGGTTTAACATCAGCTTGCTGCGTGCTATCGGTATGTTGCTACTGTTATTGTTGGTTTGCCAAGCTAATAGTTTTTGTGAACATGCGCTACGGAAAAAAATGCGCTTTAAAGTAAATAGAAAAATTGCATTAAATTGAATTTTGAATCTCTAAATCCATATACTTCTATACTTTTTCGAGTATTTTTTTAATCTATTATAATAAAGAAAATCAGTCTTCGTTCCAAACGAAGACTGGCTGCAGATATAGAGACCCAAAATTCGTGTAAAAAAATAAATTGCAATACTGCCAGAGAGAGTTTCAGGAAAGTTTTTCAAAAAACTTTAAATTTGAAATTTGTTCTTACTTGAGCAACATTTCATTCTCATCTTTTTTCTTATTTGAGCGTGCCGACGTGTGTTCTTTGTCAGGCTTTGGAACAACTTTAGACACCGGTGGTATACCCCACGATAATGGACGATTACGTTCTACATAGTTTGACTGATCCTGATTAACGCCTGTCCATGGTTTTTTCTTGAGCAATAATTTTAATTGCAACTCTTCGCTACTACTAGTACCAACTTCTGTATAGGGATTTTGTATTCTGAAAAAGTATAGAAAGTGTACACATAGTGCCTTAACTTCAGACTGATTAAATTCTACTCACTTTATTTTTGGCACACATTTGCCACTGTTGTGCAAATTGTGCCAGGAATTAGTACGTCTTGCCAACGTTGTTAAACAGCCACCACCCATGCCAATCATTGGAAATTCTTTTAGCATTCGCTTGTCACTTGCTGGTGCTGTTTTAGGTGCTGCTGCCGGTGCTATTCTGTATGTTATCTGCTGTAAATTTGATTTTGTCGGAGAGGTTACAATCAATTCTGGTGGCATGCGTCTTAAGATTTCGGAACCATCACCGATTTCTTCAATATAACGCCGTTGCAGTTCACTTTGCAGAAGATTCTTACGTGTTCGCGATACTGTGCCAAGGCATACGCCATATTCGTTATTAGCATACGAAATATTTCCATCGCCGCACAATTCATCATCTGTTGAAAAATGTATGTCCGAACCAGGATCAGTGGTGGGCATATCGAGTGGGGTGCGTTGCGTCTCCTTACTGTGACGACGTCGTTGTTTGGACTTAGTGCGTAACTTTGTTTTGCGATTCTACAAAAATTTTGAAAGAAATCGTATGATACAGTAAAATGAATGACTAAAAATGTACATTCATAGCAATCAAAATTTTTGTATGTTTCGATATAGTGTTGATTATTACTCGGCCTTTGGAATAACAACTGATTGTCAATAAAAATATCAGTCAAATGAAAAAAAAAAAAAAAACAATAAAAAAATTAACAAGTCTCCTTCGAGCCGGATTTGAACCAGCGACCTATGGATTTCTACTTAGTTGTTGCATTCTACAGTCCACCGCTCTACCAACTGAGCTATCGAAGGTATTTAAATTTTATGTACCAAGTACTTATAATACAAAAGCGGTTGACTGGCTCTCTAATGTATTAATTCAATTTTCAAACAATCTCATTCTTCGTTAGTTTCCCATGCAGGGCTGCTACTTGCTTCAATTTATGAATTGTTTTTTCCAAAATATATTGCAAATTAAAAAAGCTGAAACTCGTGGCTTAACAACTTAAAAAATTATTTTAAAATTTAGAGTCTCATGTTTAAAATCATTTATGAGTTTTGGTTTGGATAAAATTGAATCGTATAAAATGTTGCGTACAAAAGTATGGTACTAAAAAACTTAACATTTTTAGTTGTGACTTATATTCAGCCCGATTCTAAATAATTTTTTCTGTGGTACTGTCTTGTTTTTCCCCATTCCTCTAACCTAAGTGTTAGCGAACATGTCAAATAAACTTCTTGCGAAAAATGTAGGCAACCTAAGAATATCAACATAGAAAATTGTCAGAGCAAAATTGTAATTTTGTTTCCAAATTAATTGTTTGGGAAACAATAAAAAACAAAATACATTTTGAAATTTTTTTAATTAATAAGGCGTAAGCTTCGCATGTCAAAATCTATTATGACTATAACTGAGTTTCAAATATTTATAACAATTTTGACTGAAAAATGGCGCAAGATCTTCATTGGTGTCTTAGAATACACAGTTATACCATGCATAGATAACTTAGTACCCACGCTATGTCTTGAAAACACATTTTTCAATAAGGTTTCTGACAATAAAACTTTGGAACCATAAAAAAAAGATTCAGTAAACGTAGTAAGAACTGCACAGATAACTCGAAACTCGATGAAAGCGTTGAACTGTAACATATCCCGGCGAAATTATATTAATGTATGTATGTATAATAATTTGTATCTACAATTTTATGTCAAGAAAAAAAATTTTGTTCTTTCTTATATTTGCTTTAAATAATTTAATTTTTTATATCGCACCGCTCTGTGTAAAGTCAAAATACTGCTTTTTTTTATGCACTATGTACCATAGCGCTGTAAATGGTTTATTTTTTGTTGGTACCATATATAACTAAATAGGATATTTTACGTTTTACGCCATTTCAATTTGAAATAAAAACAATGTTTGGAAAATTTTGATTTACTCTAAATCAGGTCATAATTGTTCAAACTAGCAGCCTTGGTTTTATCTATTGCTATTATTAGCTAATGGTTGCAGTCTCTACTAAAACGAAGTGTTTTTCACCACGCTGTTTGGAAATCTGCACTTTGTCTACATTCCACCACAACCTTCGATAGCTCAGTTGGTAGAGCGGTGGACTGTAGTAATGAAAATTGAATGTAGAAATCCATAGGTCGCTGGTTCAACTCCGGCTCGAAGGAATCTGTAAATTTTTTTTTATAATATTTTTAAAACATGGCACAAAAATATTGTAAAACAGCGTTTGAAAAGTTAATTTTTTAATTAATTACACATAATAACAATTACACTTTTTTACAAACTTTTACGGATGAAATTAGGTCTGATTTTTCTCAATGATTTGGATGCATGAAGTGCGATGAACGCTTTTTTTTAAGTATATTTGAAGTGATATTAAAACCACAGAAAATTTTTTACCTCAAAATTTATACCGATGACATAAACTAAAATGAGCTAAACCACTTTCTGTTGCTTTAAGATCACTACAAATATGTTCAAAACAGCGTTTATCGCACTTCATACAAGAATAATTCTGCAGTTTTTCTTATTGCCACGGAATATAAAATTCTGGCGTAATACAAAAAATAAAATAAAACATTTTGTTTGTTTAGAATTGCCAAATTATTAAGAAAAACCAGGTCTGGTCTCATTCACAGAAAATGTTTGTACTACTATAGACTAGTGATATTTTATTTACCAAATTTCGTAACTCAATTTGTAATTTTCTATAGTGCGGCGCAATTCATTTTCACTTTCTTAGATAAAAACAAGATTCCTTAAATTTCTCAAATAACAGAAATACAAAAATCAATGTCAAGGACAACAAATCGCTGTCTTGTGTTTTAACGTTTAAATTGTCGCTATGTCTCTTGCTCAGTAGTTGCTCATGGCGTAAAAGTAAATTATTCATGCAACAACAATGGAGACGGTTCATTGCTTGCAATACCAAAGCAATGCCAAAAGTCTCCAACTGCCTGCTCTTGCCAACATTTTTAGCAAGTAAAATTATATAATTTCATTTCTTAAACATGTCTATGGGCAAAATATTGTGTAATTTGTTGGGCCTTTTAAATTTAGAGAGCTAAATGAAATGCTCCCGCAAATTGGCTTCTTGTGCAGCAAATCGTCTGAGTCTGAATTTTACTCTTTATTTTTTTAAATGAGTGCATTTGCCTTTGATGTTCTTATACGCTTTTTAACTTCCGTTTAGCATTGATTTTTGTATTTGCGTACAAAAAATTTGTTTTGATTTTTTGTTTTTGTATTTTAAATCTGTGCCAATTTTGGTTTTGATGCTTTTGTAGGTTTATGTGTGAAGGACGGTCTTTGTCATGGGGTTTTGTGTAGACCTTCATTTATTTTGTTTTGCTGTTCTTTAAGTTGTTTTACAAATATGAACAAATGTGTTTTCAATCACATACTGATTTTTTATTGTAGAAGGTTTGATCAATTTTTTTTTACAAAAACTTATTTTAATTTCTACGGCTGATACGAATATAGGACACATTCCAAGATTTATTTTGGAATAATATCTGAAGATTTTTTCACGAATAAGACCACAGTTTAACATTTCCACCGATTAAGTAATTTTTTAGAGAGTTATCGCTGAGTTTTAAAATTTCCACCTTATCTTCTTCACTGAAGAGATATCACCGTCGATCCAGCAACTTAAACTTAACAAAGTATACGGATAAGAAATATCCCAGCCAAAGCATTAAGAGTTAATCCCACCTTAATATTTTCATATTAGATTTAATTGATTTAAATCCGTTTTCTATTGCATATACAAGGTGAATTGAAAATTAAATATCCTAAAAATTTTGCACAATTTGTAGCTATACTAAATAGTCACCATATTAAAATTTTTAATTTGGATTTATTTTCTTAATATAGATTGTGCTTAATCTATTGATTAATAATTAAAGTTAAAAATTACGTATCTTGTCAATTGTGCACAACTTGTCGTCCTATTAAAAATAAAAATAGATTTACAAAATTTACTGTGGGTGGATTGAGTTGTAGTAGGTACTTCAAATATGCAATTTGCACAATTTTTGGGTTTTAAATTTTTTGTTCACCCTGTACACATGTTTTGTAAATTTTTAACGTTGAGTTTTTAATCACGCCATTAGCTTTCAAAGTAAAAGTTTCAATTAACATATTCGCTTATGAAGTTACGCACAAAAAATAAATACTTTTCACTAGATCATCTTTGGGTGGTGATATTAAATTCGCCATTTCGATAGTTTTCAATGAGCCACACAGCTTTAACAATATCCCCGGAGGCTCTGATGGTCAATGGATTAATGAATGACCCAAATATGTTTATGAAAGTAAAACATACATTTTCAAAATTTCGTATGTCCGTTACTCAATAAATCTGAAATGTGCTTAAGTCCGCGAAAAATATTAGTTTGGCTTAAATTTAAGATAAACCTTCATATTTTGGATCGTTTTCTCGTTTATTGTTTCTGAAAAACATTTATAAAGTTCCTCATATTTTACAGAATTTTTCTTTAATAAAATAACTCGCAATCGAATAAGACATTCATTAAAATAAATATCACATAAATGCTCAAAAAATAGAATGCAGCCAATAAATTTTGTGTCTTGTTGTTCTCAACTGCGACAACTGTTTTGATATACCTACGACCAGTGTTGCCGAACAATTTTTTTGAAGGTAGCTAAAATCACCAGATAAATTTATTTTTGTAAAATTTTATCTTTTTATTTTTTATAGAGAGCATCCAAAAGAGCAATGTCTAGTGGCTGTTAGACTACCTCAAAAACTATCCAAATCATTCCCATGTATATTCTTCGATTTTTTGTATATTGCTCACATTTCTATGATTTTCTTTAAGAACATGAATAGCGTTATAAATAATTGATTTAATTTCAAACTAGATAACAGAATGACCAATCGAAAACCCTTAAGTCAGGCCATAGACCATGGCGCTACAAATAAATCGATAGTAAAATTATCAAAAAGGATATTCAAAAACATTTTATCAATACTGTTTTTTTTTTTTTAATTTACTTAAAAACTTTTCCAAAAAGTAACTTGAAACTAAAAAAAAATTTCGGCAACTAATTTTGAAAAAAGCAACTAAATTTAACTAAGCTGGCAACACTGCACACGACAATGAATTGGTTTTTTTATTGTGTCATTGGCAATGATTTTTATCAATGCATGCCTTGATGTATTTGTGACACTGTTTATGTGTTAGGTTGTTTTAAAAATAAATGGCTATGCTGATTAGTGATAAAAAAAAATCAGCAAAGTAGTATAAATATAAAAATATACTAATTTTCATTCTTGTAGGCGATATTTTTGATGCTTTTTCTTTTTATTGTTGCTGCATTCACAGATAGTATCTTTCAGAATGAATTGCTTTAATAAAAAACTACAAATAATATAAAAAACATTGCATTTATTTATTAAGTGGAAAAATAAGACCCCAGCACAATTTCTCTTAAAAAATATTTTAACGGATGGAAACGAATCTAACATTTTCGTCGCATAAATTTTTCATTTAGATGGAAAATGAGAAAACTTACGAATGTACCAAATTAGGATCAAAACAACCAGATAATCAACAAATGATAGACCTCTAACGAAACCGGATAAGAGACACAATCAATAAACAAGCGAATGCAAGTTGGAACCTTACCGAACAGAAGTTGGAACCTAATCTAATCATTTATCAAAAATGAAAGCTATTTTTTTCTTTAAGCAATAAAATGAGAAAATCATCATCAAATATGAGAACTTTTCTGTTAAAATCTTGAAAATT
Source organism: Tricholauxania praeusta (assembly GCA_949775025.1). NCBI lineage: Eukaryota > Metazoa > Arthropoda > Insecta > Diptera > Lauxaniidae > Tricholauxania > Tricholauxania praeusta. The sequence continues at coordinate 187,058,165 of OX459028.1, forward strand.
TACCACAACTTGGGAAAAATTTAATTTAAAGAAAAATTTCTTATGTTTCAGAATCAGTTTCTTTCTCTGCAAGTTAGAATTTATAATTCTAAATTTGAAAAGTTAAAATAATATATACTATATATTATCTGTGTCGGTAACAAAATATAATAAATATTTTGATAATATTTTCTGTGTACATTGTTCGTGTAGAAGCAATTTCAATCAATCAATATCAATCACTCTCCGCTACTGGAGACGATTGCAAAATAATCAAAATTTACCTTATATCTTTTGCGGAAAATCATTATTTTACGTTTTGCCAAAAATAAACGAAATTTCCGCGAAACTTTAGGTCTTCGATTTCCTTCGTTTAATTCAAGCTCTGTTCTCTTCTTTTTACGTTTCAATTTCTTTTGACTTTTTTTATCCGGCGAATTGGGATCATTTTCATCAGTATTTTTGGAACTACATGCAATTAACTCTTGGACTTGAGCTTGAGATGGACTTTGATTTTTATTTCCATTTATTGTGTTTTCTAAATTTACGGTTTTCGCATTTTCATCGATTGTTGCCAATTTTGCACTGCGTGGCGTTGTTGTGTGACGTTTTTTCTGTTTCTTTTTCTTACATTTCATAAGTTGCTGATATTTCTTATGAAATAATGGAGTGAAATAAATGCGATCTAATTCGTGCATTACCTTGCGCATGCGCCTATATTTGAACTGTGCAATTTTCTTTATTTTATAATTTAGAATCTCAATCGAATGTGCATAATAAATGATTTTTATTCAGCTTACCTTACGTATATCAGGTGCTTCCGGTGAACTTGGTGGTGCTCTAAGTGGTGCACAGCAGGGTCCCTCTAAATCAGAATATTTATTAGATGATTTACCTTCGTTATCAGAGCTAGAGCTGCTTTGACCTTCATCACTGGAAAAAAAAAAAAAAAATTAAAAAAAGGGTGTTTTCTGCTTTATTTTTTATCATTGAGAAAACGATTATTCCAATGTCACTTATTTATTTTAATAAACGCAACTATAAAAACTTCATAATTCTGATATATTTTGGAAGACCATTACTTCAGAGTATATTTTAAGCGCCTGACCTTTCACCTAACTTTACCTACATGGTCACTCCAAAAGTCTGAAAGTTATGGTTTGGTTAGAGAGCTGGCTGCATTTAAGTTACCCATGTGGCAACGTTGTCAAGCTGAAAAACAGCATCTGAACTTTGATCATTGACTTACGCCCGGAGCATAATGCAGATCTGCGCAGATCTGAGTTTGCACATGGCATGTAATTGTTGGCATTGAAGAAATAAACGTGGATATTTTCATTAGTTCGTGTCGGAGATAAGTCAAGGGTTAATGCAATTTGAATGTATTCAATCAATTTTTGATTTAATTCGCTTTCTTGCTAGTCGGTCGTAACATATTAGTAGCAAAATAATGGTATTCTTTCACAAAAAATTAAAATCAAGGCAAAGGTAACGATGAAATTATGAATTAATTTTATTTTAATTGTATTTTTTTGCACTTTTGCTCAGAAGTGAAGTCATTAGTCCCTTACAAAAAGTCTTACGCTCAGGGAAAAAATTAATGATTTTATGTTTGATCCCATCATAAGCGCTTGACTTTTTTTTTTTTTTTTTTTAAAGCATAAGCCAACGCTCAGGGGATGCCCTCTATAAATGCAATGCACCGTGTTGGTTTTAAGAAAAGGAGAAAGGTTAGAGGGAAGGGGGATAGATGGAGTAGTGTCGGTGAACATTAGTCTTGAATCTATGGATGTCACAACTGCCGGGGAAGACAGACGCAGGTAAGCAGTTCCACAACTTGATGGTTCGGCCAAAGAAAGAATTATCACGAAAGTGTGATGTCCTGTTGGACACCGGCGTGACGCAAAAAGGATGGGCCTGATGGGATGCCCGAGTGCTGCGAGAGAAAATCCTGGCTGATGGGATCAGTTCCCGTATTTCTCTAGAGCACATCCCGTTATAATATCTATAAAAAAGGGTTAAACACCCTACGTTACGCCGGTGGTGAAGGGAATCGATAGAGGCGATGATAGATTCATCACCTATTAGTTTCAACACACGTCGCTGGACACGATCTAGCAGCTCCAAGGTGGTTTTAGGAGCCCCGGCCCAAATGTGTGAGTTGTACTCTAGTTTGGGTCTAATATAAGTGAAATAAACAGTACGAAGATCAACAGGAGTGAAGTATTTCTTACACCGTTTCAAAAAACCAATACACTTGGCCGCATCTTTCGACACATCGAATACATGATCAGACCACCTCAGGTCCGATTAAACCGATATGCCCAGAACGTCAAGAGTTGTTGACCTCGCAATATCTAAGCCAGCCATATTAAGGGAAGGAAAGGAGAAATCCATTCGTCTGTGAGACAACAGACAGCACTGAGTTTTTGAAGCATTAAAATTGACTCGATTAATACGACCCCACTCGGTGATTGTGTTGAGGTCGAAAACGAGTGAGTCATTCATATGCCGCCTTTTACTCTCCACCTCCACAGAGCTCGGGCGCTTTTTGAAGCAATAAGAATGACATATGTTGCTGTCGTCCTCAAAGGAATGGATTGGGTTGGTGGTCGATGACAGAAGGTCATCGATAAAGACCAGGAAAAGGGTAGGTGATAGGACAGAACCCTGGGGAACTCCAGCATTGAGTAAGTGTTCGTTAGAGGTGAAACCGTCTACCACAACACGGATAGAGCGATCACTGCAGAAGCTCGTAATCCAACGAGCAAAGGAATTACCGACACCAAAGGCAAATAGTTTTGATACGAGGGCGCGATGCCACACTCGATCAAACGCCTTAGAAATATCCAGAGCGACAACCATACTTTCACCGAAAAGGTGAACGCAATGGTTCCATTTTTCAGTGAGGAACGACATAAGATCACCGGTAGAACGAGACCTACGAAAACCATATTGGCGCTAAAGCCGAACATTTTTAAACTGTAGAGAAACATTTATATTTTTCATATATGATTCAAAGTCACAGAATGCGTAATGCAAAATAATAAAAGGTAATTTCAAATACTTTGCAACTTCAAAAGGTAATTTAAAGTTTTTCACGATTGAAGTAAAGTTACAAAAATGCTATTTCCAATACTTTTCAAATTTAAAATGAATTTAAAGTTGTTGTTAAAAATAACCGGAAAAAGTTTATTTTTACTATTTTCAACTTGAAAATTTGAGGCTTTAAATAAAAAAAAAAAAAGTTTCAAATTCGAAATTCCGTTTTTCCTCCAGTGTAGAGGTCGGAATATGTCAAAATAGGTCACTATTGATATGTATTTTCTTTGAAGAGTTTTAACATTTCCTTAAAGTATATTAACCGTATTCGTGCTTAAAATAAGTGCCCAGAAAATTTGTCTTACTTGTGACTTTATCGAGTATATTATTAATTATTAATAATCAATATTAATGATATCAATATATCAATTTCATGTCCTTCTCTAATGTTTAAACAAAAAGTTATTAAAGTCAGTTTATTTAAAAATCGCAACCGCTTTAACAATAATTTTTCGTAACTATTATTACCTTGAATAATCCGATAAGGGTATATTTAACGGCTCATCTGCGCTTGATCCCTCTTTTAACAGTCTTTCAATAATTTTCAGTCGTAAGCGTTCCTGTTGTTTTTTTTGTAATAAGAATTGGATTAAAGAAAACTATTATTCAAATTTTCAGCCAATTCAAAAGACTTAATTTCCACAAAGAAAAAAAACCAAGTGGGGTGTTAGTAGCAACGACGGAAAAAATGCGCCTTCGTTCGACAACCTTGTTGCATTTGATCAATTTGAATTAGTCTGATGCTACACCCACCTCATTTGATTTTGAGTTGATTAAAGAAAAACTACTTGTATTAATATTTTGAAAATAAAACCAGTGTTTATTTGGGTGTGTTCAAATACACTACGTGTAAGTTTTTTATTGAGTTATTAATTAGAAACTCTAACAAAGTACAAAAAAATTAATACTAAAAAGTAAAATTAAACAATGAAGAAAATACATAAGAAAACTAAATCAGAAATTAAAGAATAAAGCTTGAAAAATATGGTATTTTCAATAAATTAATATAGGCGCTACAATAATAAAAAATTATATAAATTACATTGATAACAATAAAAAAAGCTTAAGTAACTAATTATCAAACTATTGAAAATATGGCAAAATGGGTTATATTTTTTTCATCTACTCAGAATCTAACTACGTTTAGTTTATTCAAAAAAAACGGGAAAAGAAAGCATTGTCTGATTTTTTTTTTTTATTTGAATATTCGAAAAAAACTGGCACGGAAGTGTTAAAATAATGAGAAAGAACAACAATAATGTATGGTTTATAATGTTTATGTGTTAAGTGTAATAAAAGATATTTTTAAAAGCAGTACATAGTGGCAGTAAAACTAAAATAACATGAAAAAAATAATACTTTTGTCAACAAAAATAATAAATACTTAATTTTAAAATTAAGTAAAATAAATTATTTAAAATAATATAGCTTATGAGCAACACAAAAGTTCTAGTGACATCTATTTCTTTTTTTCTCTTATGCTAAATATAATTCCGTTTTCTAACTAAGAAACACTTTTTTCCGAACGTTTCAATTTAATTTTCTCATTAATTATACATCCCTGTTCGGCCAATTTCTTTAATTTCAATGCTTTCTTTTCGCGCTTTTCACGACGTCTAACTTTTTTAATTTGCTTAAACAGTTTTGCTTGTTTCTTTACTTTGTTTGGATTTTCATCGCAATAATCCAAGAGTGTCTCGCAGAAGGCACGTCCCATATGCTCATAATCCTGCAGAAAAAATAGAAAATAAAAATTAAAAAAAATGGAAATAATTGTGAAAAATGCGTATTTATATTAAATATATAAATATACCATGAAATGTGGGAAATCCCTTCAACGTATTCGCAAGCAAAATATCAGACTTTGCTTTGACCTTGAATATCATAAAAATGTTTGAACTGACGTGACCAATGCACATCACCTTCTCTATGAGATATAATCTAATCTATAACTTTTATTCAGCTTGAATATCTAAAGCGAAAAAGTAATTTTGAAACCTTCAATCTTTAATATCTTGAATACACTGAGGGGAAGAAATCCAAAAATTTTATGTTTCATTCAACAATGTAGGATGTACCGCCAAAATCGAAAATATTTAAATTGAAGGGAAACATTATTGACTTGGATTCAAAAAGAATTCACATTGAATTAAATTAATTTCATATCTGATTTAACATGAGAAATACTTTGCAACTTCAAAATGCAATTTAAAGGTTTTTACGATTAAAGTAAACTTAAAAAATGTTGTTTTCAAAACTTTTCAAATTCAAAATTAGTTTAAAGTTGTTTGTGTTGAAAGCAAACAGAAAAAAAGATATTTTAGCATTCTACTTCATAATTTGCGACTTTAAATCAATAATAAAGTTTTCAAATTTGTAATGTCTTCTTAAGGGGGGAAAAGGGTCGGAAAATCAATTTAAATTTATTTTCTGATACTAAAAGTTATAAGGAATATTGTCAGAAAATTTGAAGTCATTAGGAGCAAAACTTTTCGAGTTCCAGACAATAGAGTATATAAAATAAATAAAATATAATATATATATAAAATAAAATATATAAAATATTTCTTCTTCATATGACCGCTCGGACTCCATTGTCTGGAACTCGAAAAGTTTTTTAGTTTTATTTTCTATCGCGATTTTCTCAAAACTTTTTTTTAAGTCGGTAGTCAAAATTTCTCGAAAACTTGTGGACCGATTTTGCCAAAATTTTACACATTTCTTTTCGATACTAAGTACTCGGATCTGCACGAAGAATTTTTTTTTCAATTTCAACTTATTTTTTAATTAAACAAAAGGAGCAATTTGTGGAGTATTTTGATTAAACCTGTACCAAAAATTCAAAAATTAATATTTTGTTTATTCTTTCGTTCAAATTCAAGATGAACTTAAATACTAAAGAAATCTTTTTGGTATTTTTGATTTCAAATGAAGCATTTCTGCCTATCTCATGTTGACTTTTTTTTGAGGTTACTTAGGTCTCCCTACTACCACTGGCTTATTTTTTAATATTTTTTAATGAAAATTTATCAGAATATTCTTGAAATGATGCTTAATAATGTTATAAATTCTAAGAATTTTAATAAAGAAGGTACTGTGGAAAAAAAAAATCACAAAAATACGCTTTTTTTGTCTCTCCGACCCTTTTCCCCCCTTAAGGATACTCTTCCATCCTTCCAATTTTCGAAAATTGTTCAAAAAGAAACAGTAGTGAAATCATGTTTGTTTACGTTACATACAACGTCCACTGTTTGTTTCGACAGCTGGTTTAAACTCCTTAAATACCTTGTTAAGTATGTAGCTCCTTCGCTTGTGACCAACATAAAAATATTTTCCTTTATCACATACTAAAACACTTTTCAATTTCTTGGGTTTTGCTTACTTTACTATTCTCTCAGCCATTAAATTTTTATTGGTTTGATTTTACTCATAATGTAAAATGTCACAAAATTGTTTTCGCAACAGATTTTATATGAATTTTCTTTTAAGATACTTGCACTAGAATTATAATTTAGCTTAAAGTAAAATTTTTTTTTGTGTCTATTTTTATGCACTGAAAGATTTGTTTATTTGACTTATAATTTTGATTTTGAAAAAGTAAAATAATTCCACCCAACAATAGAAACCACAATTTCAAACATATCCATATGCAATCATTATTATTGAATTTCAACATCAGTCAGCATCGGTATTATGTCTGCACTCGAATCATTTATTTTTTTCTTTCTGTAAAATCCACCCTTTCTATTTCAATGTCAGCTGTATTCTATTCAAAGTTTTTATTACATTTACAGTCAATATTTTTATTATATTGACAACGATATGAAGGAAATAATAATAAAACTATAGAAGGAAGAGTAATGTTAACCAAGTTATTGTCTTCCTACTGTGTACGAAAGCACAGTATGGATTCAACAACGAAAATTCAGAACTGCTGTAAAACAAAAACAATAAAAGACAACAAAAACAACATCAACAACAACAGCAGCAAAATAGAGCCAACAATTGTTGTGTTGGATTTTATTGATATTAATGTGCCACCTATCTGTGCGCCTTTTTTTTTCTTTCTTTGTATGCTCCATATGATAATAAAACCTTACAGAATTGAAGAAAAATTAAGAGTTTTCTATTTAATATAAAAGAAAGATATCGCATATGTGTGCACGTTAGGGTGTTCGTTACTTAAAAAGTTTCTTTAATTGAGGCGCAGGGTACATACATTTTTCTTTGCTTAAAAAAGTGAAGTTTTTTAAGCAAAAACATAGATTTAACAAGCTCCTTTATTTGGAAAATAACGAACAGTTTAATATTATAGGTCGGTTATTTTCAAAATTGAAGATCTTTGAAAGAGTCAAACAATTTTCAAATATATAGCTTAGAAGAAAACTTTTTGAGCTTAACGCAGTCCGAATAAAATAGCTAATTTAAAAGCTGCTAAAAGAATTTGATTTTTGATAGATTAATGCCAAGCGCCTAATTACGAGCGTCTTATATAACAAACACTCTTCCAGTACAAGTTATATCAATTAAAAAAAAATTTCAAATTCATGCAAAACAACAAAAAATTTGAAGTTAACCTTTCAAAATTTTTTTATTTGGAAAATAATGTACACTCTAGTGTACATCTGTCTCTTGCACTTATCCTTACAAATTAGACAATAAAAGATGATATTATTGTTATTGCCAAAAATGGCTTATTGAAGCATTATCATATGTAGTTATTTCTTATGCTTTCAAGTAGGTTGGATGGATACATTTATGTGTTCTCATTTGTAACATATGCGAAAGTGAAATCGATAAGATAAATGTAAAATTATCTGTTTCGAAGATTCGCTCTACAACAAAGACTTGGTTCAAAAACTTCATTGAATTGTAAAGTAATTTTTTTTCTCCATGTCATAAATTTAAAAACAAAGGCACTTTCATCTGAATACTTTGATCAATTTTAAAAACTTTTTACTTAGCGCAATTTTTACTGAAAATTGATAGCTTAGGAGTAAAAATTAATTTTGACCAAAACCTTTTTATCACTAACGCAAAAACTAAAAGTCCTTGAGAAATATTGTTCATACAAAACATTAATTTTTTTTTTCAAAAATTATAAATCTGCAATAATAAATATAGGCTTATGTTTAAAAAACTTGTAGTTGACCTTGGATTAACCTTGAAATTGATTTTAAGATCAAAGACAAGGTTTCTGTTATTTAACCGCCTAGAAATCTTATAACTTTTCCCTAAAACATTTATCATCACCTTAGTTTGCTCTCGAGATATTGGCATGGGGGAAAAAATTGATCAAACTATATATACATAGGCTACTCATACGACATGATGCACTATTAACGATATAAAACTGCAGCACTGCCTGTGCTATGATTAAGGCCAAGAAATATGCAGGCAATTTTAGACCTTCCTTCAGTAGCTGTATAAAACTTCTTTAAAAAGTATTAAAAAGCTCGCAAGATTAAAATTATAGAGGTTACTAATTCACAGATATAAAGGTCTTGTACTACAGGGTGTTTTTTTTAGAGGTATAGAGCTTCGAATTAAAATAAAACACAAGAAAATCGTTTTAATGTCCATCAATTTGGCTTTATTGGAAGGATAATTTTATGCCATTAATGTTTAAATATGATTTCGGGCATGTGGCCGCCGCGGCTTGCTCGAATAAAGCCAATTCTACAGGTCCAATTTTGAACCACTTTATCGAGCATATGGGGCCGTATGTCGGCAATAACGCCACGAATGTTGGCTTCCAAGTCCCCTAACGTTTCTGGTTTGTTGGCGTAGACGAGCGACTTCACATATCCCCAAAGAAAATAATCCAATGGTGTCAAATCACACGATCTTGGTGGCCAATTGACAGGTCCATTCCGCGAAATTATGCGCTCATCGAATGTTTCCTTCAATAAATTGATTGTGACGTGCCCTGTGTGGCATGTAGCGCCGTCTTGTTGGAACCACAACTCATCCACATTCATGCCATCCAATTCGGGAACAAAATAGTCGGTTATCATGGCTCTATACCGGTCTACATTAACGGTAACTGACTCTCCAGCATTATTTCGGAAGAAGTATGGCCCAATGACTCCACCAGCCCATAGAGCACACCAAACAGTCAGTTTCTGTGGATGTAATGGCGTCTCAAGGGTCTCATGTGGATTCTCTTCACTCCAAATGCGGCAATTTTGCTTGTTGACGTAGCCATTCAACCAAAAATGAGCCTCATCACTGAACAAAATTTTGCGATGAAAATCAGCATCGAGATCAATCTCATTTTCGGCCCATACACCAAAATCACGGCGCATTGCATGGTCTCGCGGCTTTAATTCTTGCACAAGCTGGATCTTGTAAGGTCGCAAGCCAAGATCTTTGCGCAAAATCTTCCATAAAGTTGATGGACAAAGCTCCAATTGCTGTGCACGGTGGCGAATCGATTCATTCGGGTCCTCTTCAACATTTTGCTCTACAGCGGCAATTGTTTCTTCGGTGCGCACTGTTCGACGTCTCTGCGGATGCGTATTATCACATAGAGTAAACGTAGTGCGAAAACGACCCATGGTTAACCGAATTAATTGCTCTGATGGACGATTATGTCGACCATAAAATGGACGGAGCTTGCGATAAACTTCGCGAACTGAACCATTATTTTCGAAATTTCCACTATCACTTGCTAGTTTTTTCACTACCATTGAATATTAATTAATGACTTTTGATATCCTTTTTACAGAAAAAGTTTTTAGCGATTCTTGTGTATTTGATATCCTTCTCACAAAAAAAGTTTTTGACGATTCTCTTCCTAATTTTTGAGACGTTTTTCTCAAGCAAAAAAAAAAAATAATAAAATCTGCTAAAAAATTTTGAGCATTTTTCATGTGAAGAAGGTCCGGATTGGTGTGATGTGCTTTTGACTGTTTTTTGTCTGAAAACATTTTTGTATGGCGAGTTCTTTAAAAATTTTATGAAAAAAGTCACGAAAAGTGCATCCAAAACAGGCAGGCACATCGTAGCGGTAACATAATTTTGGAGGTTTATCAGTCACAAAAATGTTCCCTTCTATCCAACCAAAAGTTAATGTTTTTCTTGTATTCGAAGTACTGTGCATGCTATCGCATTGTTTAATCATTCAGTTAAACATTTTTCGAGATCAATTTTTTTTGATTCAACTAAAATTGTTCCTTAACAATTTTCTTGTAAGTTAAAAAAGAGATACCTTAAAATTTAACTGTATGTATGAGTTACTTACCCCTGTATTAAAATGTGTTCCTTTGCGTGAGCCCAACGATGAACCGCCAAAGGATGCCTCAATTGTGTAGCTGTTTGTGATGCCCAGCATCCAGACCACAATGCGTCCAGTACCTTCCTTGCTGCGTTGAACTTTAAATTTGCAACTTTCAAAGGAAAACTGCAACCAAAGGACGAAAAGAAAGAAAAAGAAAACAAAATGTAAATAAATTAAATGCAAGTAGCAGTAACAGCGGTGTAATGAAGCAAAAGATAAATAAGACAGCATAATAAAAAGTAAATTAAAACGATGCAACGCTGTGCTGTCTGCCTGCTCCTCATTAAAACTGCAGTCAGAAAGCATTACCAGCTCTCTTTTCGCTTACCTTATCTGCAACATTTTTATGCATCATTAGCGGAAAAACTTGCTCCGTAAGTTTCTTCTCAGGATTACGTTTGTTCTCACAGCCGTAAAAGAAAATATTGTGCTTTCGGGAGTGAGCGTGCATATCACAGTACATGGCAACACCACATTCATCAATCAGTCTATGGTATAGAGAAAAAAAAACAAAAAAGGAAAATTGAGCAAAAGTTAGAAAGAGGAAACATGCTTCCACCATTAGCTGGTAATAAAACATTACAAAAAAAAAACACATACAACGTTAAGGAAAAAAACCATTAACTAGTAGAAAATAGCACGAACGCATGAACGCATGAAACGGAAATTGCAATTTTCTATTGTCATGATTTTTCTTTGTATATGTGTACATATTAGACTGACACAAAAAACCGTCCCTCATTCAATTTTTCCGGTCAGTACCCTGTTAAAATATTGAGGTTGCCAATGTCGCTTTTTCTTAAAAATTCAATAAAAGCGTTAAGTCAACGATTAATTTAAGACTTATGACTTTCCAGTCCTTTGTCGGAAAAACTTGGTAGAAGGTCGCTTTTGTTTGTGTCAGTCTAACATACATGTACGCTCGCTTCTCCCTTTGGTTATAAACTTCCATTTTATAATCTTTGTTTCGCTGCTACCACATTCTACTCTACTGACCTTTTAATCATGGCTTTTGTATACCAAATGGATGGATAGGTTTCCCTAATAACAGTGCGGTATTGTCTATTCAAATCTTTGCCCGTCAACGAATTGCGTGTGTTGCCAACAATAACGCCATCAGGATTAAGCATCGGTATTAATTTGAATATGAATTTGTGACGTAAACGCTTTGCCACCATCGATTCACCAGTTATAAAGTCCATCAGACCTTTCATCATCCATGAGGAAGGCGTTTCGCTGGGGTGTACACGCGCTGACACAACAATGGCTTTCTTGCGCTAGAAAACAAAAGATAAAGTTGAAAATAAGTAGGATGTGAAAATTTATTTATGGAAAAAGTTTTCTACTTTTCTTATTATGTACAATGGTTTTCAAAATATAAATAAAGTTCATGTTTTTTTTTTTTCATAGGTTAGTGATAAAAGTTCATAAAAAATTTCAACTTTGGAAATACTTAAATAAGACATTTCAAGCGAAATCGTATATATAGAACAAAAAGTCACTGTCTACATTTTCATGTTTTCGAGTTATAAGGTTTTGTGTATGTTTTTTAACAGCTTTTGTATTGTACTTTGAAAGTTAATAATAAAGAATTTTAACGATAAAATGTATATTAAAAGCATATCTCGAAGACAAAAAATATGTGGATAGTGACTTTTTGTTCTAAATAGAGAAAAAATGGGATCCCAATGCCATTTATTGTTTCAATAGAGCTAACTTTTTTCAAAAACTCAGAAAAAATAGAAAGTATTGAGATTTCATTTTGGCTTTGAAACAGTTTTTACTGTCTTTTTTTTTTGGAGATTCGTAGATTTTTTGAATTTTGGCAAATTTCGTAGTTTAGTTCAAAATATCTACAATGAAAAATTGAAAAAATACTACCTCAAGTTAAAAAGCCACAAATTTTGAAATTGAAAATAGAAATAACATTTTTTCCGTTTGTTTTTACCACATTCATTTAAAATTTGAAAAGTATTGAAAATAACATTTTTTTGAAGTTGCCTAGTTTTTGAAAATAACTCTTTTCTTATTTGACATGAAACACTTTTTCACTTTGAATCATACAGGAAATCACTTTAAATCAATGTGAATTCTTTTTGAATTCAAATTAAAAACATTTCTCTTCAATTTAATGTAATTGAAAAGTCGATACCTAGTCCTAGTTTTTGAGAAATCACATTCCAAATTTAACAACCCAGCTCTTTTTCACACCGGGTCCTTAAAAAAACTTACATTTAGAATTTTTTATTTTTAATTTGTGTCGAGGAAAAACGTTGCTAAAATGTAGCTTAATACAATATTCATGAGTTCTTTCACAAAATCGTGTACCAAGACTTTATTTTTTTTCAATAGACTTTGGATTTTTCGGCAACTATCGTCGCTAAACCATTTAATCAAACATGAAATCATGCATTTTTTTCCCTGATTGTACTCGCAATAAAAAGTTATCAAAAATCATGGACCGTAAAGTTCCTTTCGTTTTGACTCGTAATGGTCCATATGTATTTTTAAAAAAACTATAACTATAACATAATTTGTTTCATTTGAAAACCCTACATATATGAGCATGCTCTTGGGGATTATCGCAACTGACTTCCACTTCTACTTCCGATTCACAACATTTTATTTTTATTTTTTTATATTAATTTTGTGTATGCAGAGATTTTATTGTTGTTGTTAACAGCAGCGTTAAATGCATTTTAACATGTACAGCAACAAAAATAACGATTGAAAATTTTGAACGTTTTCGTCCTTTCTTTCCATATAAATACATACAAACTATTTTAATCGTACAACATTTTTGCTATTGTACTTGTTGCTTTAAATTTTTGTTTTGTTTTTTCGGAAGAAAAAATCTGTAAAATCGTTCTGCAAACGCGACAACGGGCGTAACTATTATTTATGTTTTCAAATTGTTTTAATTAGCAAAGTCAATGAAAAGTCATGTTTTGTTGTGGTATTTTTTTTTGTGGTAGCACTTAAAAGTTTTGCCATTTAATAAGCTCTTTGTAAGTTTTTGCAACGTCAAGTAGTGAATTTTCTTACAGTTGAAATTGCAATGCACTCTAGTACAAATCCAGATATGATTGCATATTTTATTTAACATTTGTAAAGTTTAATTTTTTAGCTTTGAAAATATGTGAACATCATATGAAAAATAAGCATCTAAAATTAGTAATAATATTGTTTTCAATACGGATACATAAATGTTTACTCTTATATAAAAAAAGCTCAAAAATAATTCACTAGAATACATATTGGATAAACAAATTAAAAAATGTTGTAAAAATAAATTCCACAGTTACACTCATTTTATATGGTTCAAATATATTTCCATAAGACAAAACATCAACTTTTCGATCCTAATTCGAAGGAGCTTGAGACTTGTAATTCCTTTCCAAGCAATTTAAATTCAGAATCGACTTTTTCATATTCATGGCAAAAGTTACGAAAAAAAAAACAATTCTTGTTGTCTGATGAAATCTGCGTTGAGCAAAGAATTTGCAATCGACTTTTAGAATCTAACTTCTTTTTAGTACTACAAACTTAGAATTGTAAAGGTTAATTCCATTCTGAGTGATTGCAACAAAAAATTAGGAATATGAATTCATCAGCACTTTTTTCGAAACAAAATTTTTGCTTCAATGGGAAAAGGTGGAAAATTGAAATAGTCATATTTTTCGGGAATAAATTATTTGCACAAGTTGAAGCTGAAAGTGATACATTTTTGACGCTTCCACTGCCATTAATGGGGGAAAAAAATCTTCGAAAAGTGAAACTTTAACCGGTGACCGTGCATTGTACGGTGCTATATTGGTCATTGACAACTCTTGTGATGTCCAAAATTTATTTTCAACCTTTCCGCACTGAAATTTCCATTCGTTTTTCCTTGGAGAAAAAAATTATTTTTAAGCTCAAAAAAACTCGATAACTCTAATGGAATAAACTTCTTTTGCCATGTACAGTGAAACCTGGTTAAGCGGTACCTAGATAAGTGGAAAACCTCTATCAGTGAGACTCACTTCAAGGTCCCAGCACTTTTCCATCAAAATACCTCTATTACTGGGATTATTAAACCTCTATGTCTGGGATATGATTTTTGAAGTTTTCATGCGTTTTCGCCTCTATATCATGGGATTTTCCCTCTATAACTGAGACCGTTTATAAATAACCTCTGTAAGTGGGAAACAATATTTATGTGTGTATAATCTGTTATTTTGAATTTGAATATGCACGTTTTATCAAACTTAGAAGGCTGTGAAATGGTTGTTTTAATAAAATTTCATAGAATCATTGACTTAAGTAGGCTGTCATTTACATAAAAATTGCTTCTTTATTGAAGACTTTTTCCCCTCTAATTAAAGAAGGGGATCTCTTAGTGTTACCCTCTTTAAATGGGACAACCCAATTTTAAACCTGGTTATTTGGGAAACTGTCTAAGTGGGAACCGCTTTAATTGAGACAAAAATGTTGGTCCCTTGGAGATCCCAGTTATCTAGGTTTCATTGTAATTGAAAAGTCGATTCCAAGTTACAATTACTTTGAATTTTTAAGGAATCATATTCCCAATTTAACAACCTAGCTCTGCTTCGCACATGGTCCTTAAAAAACTTACATTTAGAATTTTTTTTTAACTTGGGTCGAGGAGAAATGTTGCTAAAATGTAGCTTCACAAAATTGTGTACTGAATTTTTTTTATGTACTTTGCATTTTTCGGCAAATGTGAAATTGAAAAACTTAGCAAAATTATGTTATAAATGCAAAATAAATATGGGCATTTCCACGAAAACGGTAGTTTTTGTCCCGTGCAACACCTTGGTTTTTTGCAATTTTCTTGAAAACTAAAAATTGCGCAAATTCAACCTTAGCATTATAAAGCTAATTAGGAGCTATACGTTAAACCTATTGTTAAAATAAAAATCCGTTTTATTTTGACTTTTTTTTACTTTAAATGTGTTAACGGTCGAAAGGGACCCATGAAAATGCCCATATGCATTTTATTTAAAATATTCAAAACTTGTTTTTGATAATCAATTGAATGTAATTTTGGTGGAAATTTCTTGACTTGTGAATTGTTATGAACGGTAAATAAAGCATATATTGAAGTCTGTTTTTGATTACAGTGTAATGCAGCGATCAGAATCGTTAACAGTAAAAGACGCTTTTTAATTTTTAAGAATTTGATGTTAAACTAATGGTTTTTTGTTTTACAAAAACTTTAATTTTTTTCCAATTGCAAGTGATATAAAATTTATAAATTTTCAAAAACTTCTTACACAAACTGTTCCCATTTATGTATATTTTTTTTTTTTTTTTTGAAAATTGATAACATTTTCATAAAGTCACTTCAATTCATTAAAATTAATGCAGCTCCACTATGCGCCGTAACTACTGGTTTTAGAATCACTATCTTACGCTTTTATTAATTGGTCTTGATTCTTTTTGTTTTAAATTTCTTAACAAAATTTTGACCATAGTTTTTGTTCTTCATATTTTACTTTCAAACTTTATTCAGTTTCTTATGTTATTTCTGTGGTTTTTCCGCACTCTTCAGTTAACCACCACCACAAGCTGCTAAACAACTAACTGCCGCATTGAGCTTTTTACTGATTTCAGCTTTAAAACTTTGACTGTTTTGTGGTTTGCAGCCACTTAAAATTTACGATTTTATCTCACTTCTTAGTATTTGCACTACATTGATTTTTTGTTCTTTGGCCTAACTTTGTGAACTAAACTTTTTACTTTAAATGAAAAAATACTAATTTGGCATTTATTACAAAGCCGCAAGTTCAAAACAAAAAAATTTGAAACAAAAACTGAAAATAACAATTTGTTACAAAAAGTTTGCGCAACTTTTAAACAGCAAAATGTGGTTTTACTTGCAACATTGTTTTTAAATCTGCATGTAAACATGCAACATTTTAACTAACACATTTTTCACTTTATTGAAAAATTTAATGTGTTTTTTAGTTATTTCCCATTTCAAGCAGTTGTATTAACCACACCTCACTCAGTTCACTTATGAAGAAAGTTCAGCTGCAATATGAGCTTCAATGTCAGCAATTGGAAATAAATCATACCAAAGTTTGATTGACACTTGTAATTGCATTTAAATATTGGTAGTTTTCATCAAATGCTTCTAACCAAATCATCATCAGCAGTTTCTCTCTTGCAGTTAGTTTGCCATAATGTTCGTTACAGTGCCTCAACAAAGATTTTATGAAACTTAAATAAATATAAGCTTTAACAGAGTCAAAATGTATTGACCTTTTTTTTAGTAAAAAAGTTAAAATTTTGGTGATTTTTTGTACTTTTAATTCATGTTGGCAAAAGTATACTCGGCATGTAAAAAGTTCATTTCAACTTCCATTCAGTACATTTCCACAAAACCCAAATACCATCACTGGTTAGGATATCTCAAAAACCTGACGAGCTGAACTATAACTTTGTTCGGAAAATTGGTCATGACGACGTCCTCTTAATCTTCTTACAGCATTATACAGTGGTTACTCTGCGGTAAAAAAAACACTGTTGAGCAGTGTAATCGATCAACTGATCGCTTGTTATGCACAAACATCTTACAAAAAATGGTCATCGATCAATAATCATTTTTCAATAAAGAAATCAAAATCATTTCAATGCTTTTATTAACTATGCACATAGAGAAACCCAAAACTTTTTCTAAAATAATGGCACACTTTTTAATTTTAAAGATTGTTTAAAGAATAAGTAAATGTAAGCTTCACAAATATTTAGTAAACTAAAAAAAATATGAATTTTAAATAATTATTTTCTAAACCGATTTCAAACCTATCACGCTTGCCACAGAAAATGTAAAACATTTCAAGAAATTTGTATAAATTTCGTTATTTTTGGGCTAACCAAATGTAGTTGCATCACAAAGAGCACTTTATTTAAAATTATTTTTTCCATTAAAAATACAACTCACCTTCATTTGCTCCTCATTTTCGGTTGGTGCTGTTACCGTTAAATAATAAACATTATTTCCTGCCAACGTTCTACAGAGCAGTCTTAATTTGCAGAATTTTGATTTCAATGGATTTTTTTGAATTTCCATTAAATAATCCTATTTGCCAAAGCAGCAGTTTATGAACCATTGCCGATAATCAAATCGATATTGATTATGATGTTGATATTGATTTTGGTCAATAGGGTTTCGGCATGAATAGCATAGAATTAAACAAAAAATTGAAAATGTTATTGCAATGCAAACTCATTATAGACAGCTGAGGTTTTCATATTGCAAATAAAATGCAATTAATTTTGAGGTTTTTTTTTCATTTAGATTATTTTTAAATATCAAAATAAGTTGAATTTCTATTGCATTGCATGAATGTAAGAAGTTAAAGTTTACTAACCTGTAAATCGCTATATGTATACGGATAGCTATGTGCAAAATATACCGTGTCCTCATCATGTGGAAATTCAATATTAAATGTTAATGTATACGATGAGTTTTCCTCATCATCTTCACATCCATTGCTTCTGAAAGCGTTGAAAAAACAAAAAAGAAATTTGAAAAGAAAATATTAACATCAGCATTAACCTACGACAACTTTCATCTTAAACCCTTTCATACTCACTCATCATCATTTCTGTAGTACGATATATTTTCACCGCATCGTCGCCAACTTTCCTTGAGTTGCCTGGCATTTATTGTCGAGTACATGAGTGGTCGCATTCCATCGTTGTACAGACTGTCTGACTTGACCAAATTCACTATGGAGAATCTGCACACATTGATTGGATACATAAGTAATATTACAAGGTGCAGTCACGAGCAACATCAAGCAAATTGCCATCATCATCATATGGTTAATATGCAAGAAAATAAATAAAATAAAAAAGTAACGAATTAGTCCTTGTATGTACATATGTAAGCTTTGAAAGGATATTTTTTGTATGTATGTATGTACCCTTTTAAAATAAATTAAAATTTTATGCTTCATTTAACAATTTTTAAACTGTTTAGTCATCTTATAGATTATTTAATTATATTGAAAATTGGGCTTCTCTCCTGATATAATCTGGGAAAAATAAATTATCTAAGCAAATATTGAAGTGAAGTAGTTTTTTTCAGAGTTATTTGTTTTCGGTTAATACAAAAATGACATAAAAAATGGATGCTCTTAAGTCAAAGATTACCCAAATCAAATTTTGCCTCGGCTTTCTTGAGACCTGTGCCTTTGCGAAATAAGTTAAGTGAAGATTGACTTTGTTCTATTACCAAAATTGCATTCTTGATTGAAGTACCATCTTTTGCTAAAGGTATTTTTGGACGATAAAAAAAGCTATACATTAGGGAGTAGAAAAAAACTGCAAGTCATCCTAAGTTTTAAGAATTTATCTCGAGTGTTGTAGGCCCACAAAAAAATTTGTTTCCATCATAACAATTAAACCTGAATACAGAATGTAGTGCACGTCGAGACCTTTCAAAAAATATTTTTTCTATGACGATCGTACGTTAGACAACAAAGTTATGATAAACAATTGATCTGGAATTAAAAAAACTTAAGTAATGTCTATCAGTGGCACCCAGCCCTCCCCCATGCTTTGAGCATGTTATGCCATTATGGTATCAATTTGAAGCCTATAATAATTTACTTCAACCAGTTTCAGAAGTGTGTAATTTAATTTCACAAAACCTTCAATTTATCTTGAAAATCTCACTTACCTGTATATCATATCCTTCTTTGTCTTTCGAACACGAAAGTAAAACCATTGCTTCGAGCGACTTGTATATAAATCCGGGCGCAAGTAAAGCTCATAATACGTATTTGTAATTTTCACAGCCTTTGCAAGATTTCCCGACTCGAACCGTGACTCAAACTCAAGACCATCATACTCCTCTGGATTGTAGGGATGACAATTGGTAAAGAACTTAGAGCCACCCACAGCTGAACGGCTAAACTGTAGTTGAGACAGGGAATCTGGATTAATTGAATTTTCATTCACAGTATTAAGTTGCATTTTAGATTTGGTTGGTGTATAAATACTACTAAGTCTATTCATATTATTAATTTTTTGATTTAAATTTTGAGCATTGCTATTTGCCTGTTGTTGCTGTGGTTTTTGTGCACTACTTCGATTTGATCGATTAGATAAATTCCCAGCACAAACACCCTCAACCGTTAGTATTGGTGTAATACCGGTTAATAATTTAATTTTTTCTTCATCTAATTTTCGATCTAAAATTTTTTTTTCCATAGATTTGGTTACTTCTATTTCTGTTGACGGAACGGTGTCTGGTGCTGTTGTTGCTGGCGTTGTGCGTGGTGTTGTATCTGACTTATCGTTACTCGGTGATTTTGGTGTTCTTGGTGTTTTCGGCGGCGGTTGTTGATCGCTAAATTTAACGTGGGTGTTGTTATTTGACTTATTCCGCAATGTATTATCACCATCATCGCCATGACTATCGATATTGTCATTGTTAGCATCATTAGATTCTGTGCTAAAGAAACTTTCTTCACAATCACTAGACGATGTTTTGTCACTTGAGAGTTGGGTCAAATCCAATTGTGGCATTTGTTTCAAGTCCAATGATGTTATCATATCATTACCTGGATTGGCAGTGAATTTACTCTTAATATAATTGGGTGTAGCTGGCATATACTCTGGTGATTTATTTGCCCAAATATCGTCTATATCATCCTCACCACCCTTTAAACGTTCGACATTTGCGTTCTCAGCATTCAATTCCAATTCAACTCCAGTTACACCTTTGTTTTCTTCACCTTCAACGGAACTTTTATTTTTTCTTTCCGGAATAGCTACCATCAGATCTGAAGGCAATGAAAGTTCTGAAGGTATGGAAAGTTCGGGTGTACCCGGATCGTTCTCTTCGTCATCATCGTCATCTTCATCTTCGTCTTCGTCATCATTTGAGTTACTTGTTGAACGCTCATCCAATAGTTTGGCAAAACTACTTTTCAGTTTTAGGTTATGTCGATCGGCTGTGCTATTTTCTGGTGTCGAACCGCGTGACTCTGATGATGATATGTCGGAATCACTGGATTCCTGTTTGACTTTTTTGCCATCCTAAATAGGTGTTGTTGTTTTGAAGAAGCAGAAAAACTTTGTTAGTTTCGATTTGTTTTCTTCAACATAATTATTAACTATTATTTGTAACAGATTTGTTATTATTTGGCCAAAAACAAGAAGCTAAGCATATTCCTGGTTAGTTAGTTACTCTGTTGCTGATCATGTTAGCTGATGTATGTAGTCTTAGCGATATTATTTCACTTATTGTTAAATGTGTTTCGTTAAAATGAAATGTGTCATATTTTTTTCTATTTTATAGTGATTAAAAAAATGTCCAAAGTATTATCGCAAAAAAATTTCAAAATACATAATATAGATCAAACATGTGAAATATAGCCTTTTTTGAATATTTTCTTCATTTATAAAAAAAAATCGTAATTGCTTTATTGAGAAAACCTTTGAAGTAGTTATGACTTAACCTGATATAACAAAAATGTGCTCTAGAAAAGAAATGTTTGTGACTGTATAAGTAGGCGTGACAACTCCCATGGAATCAAACATTTTACAAACCAAAAACGATATGCTAAAATTACGGAAAATTGTCTTTAAGGTGACCATCATTAGCGGATCTACGGTTTAACTACAACCCCCTCCCCAAAACAACTAAACTGTTTGTCAGTTTCATGAAGATCTGTAGTTCAGTAGGGACCCATACATTGACAAAACCTGAATACGCTACTGGTGGAGACGTGAGAATTATTCTAAAAAGACAAACATGATGTTCTGCCACGCCTCCGTCTAAAAAACTGAGGAATACAAAAAATTTCAATAATATTTTAAAACTCACAGGTAGAGTATTCAACATTTTGACTGGCCCAAGATATGACTTTTATTAGTCTTTTTCTTTAATCCTAAATTTTATTGGTCGATTACTCAATTTTATTTTTGCCTGCACAAAGTATGATCGCTTTTTTTTGTATTTTTTTTTATTTAAGATTTTTCAATTTGAATTTTTCTTTAATTTTGAACAGTACGAAAGCTGAATGCCATGTTTAGCCAAAAATGTATGCTAAGGTTTTTGGAAATTTTTTTGCAATTACTTTTTGAACGGTTTTGTGCAAACCCAACATTTTTCTGCGATCACTTTAGTTAGATACATGCTAAATATGTTTTTTTGGTTAAAAGCAATAAACTTACTTTTACTATTTTATAAATAAGTTTTTCAACTAAAAGCCACATGTTAAGTTAAATTTAAATCTATTTTAGAGGATTTGAAACACGAGTGACTTATGTTTTTTCTAGCAAAATAAATTTACATTTTCCAGTTTTTCATTACGATTAAGAGAAACATACATAAAGCATTTACTATTTTCTATATCACTTGTATTTCAACTCTGCAATTATTTATATTTTAAATATATAATATATAAAAATAGTTTTTCACTATGTTTTTAATTTTGTCTAACTTTTGTTTTTTTTCTCTTTCATTACAGGTAATTTGATTCAATTTTTGTTGTTCGAGTAAACTAAGAGATAAAATGTTTACCAAGTGTCTGTGGCAAACTTTAAAGTGTTTATAGTGAGTAACTACAGTTTACAAAAAAAGTTATTAAACTATAAATATTACTTAATACTATGTGTTTTATTCAATACTCTAACTTTTTGTAAAGATTACAATTTTATAAATAAGCTTGACTAAGCTGAGAAAATAATAAACATATAAATGATGCTGAAAGCCTAAAAATAGGCAAAGATAATTTCCACAAACTATTACGTATATAACTACGATAAAAGTAGAAACCTTTCAAGTTCTTTTTTATTGTAAGATTGCCTAAACCTTAGAATTTGTGTTTTTTGGAACAAAATTTAATTATAATTTGTTTTTGTACAGAGTTTTTATGTTCAGTACTTCTAGTGCAAAAAACTACAAAAAAAATTACAAGCGCAAAATGCATTAAAATGGGCAACGAGCTGCTTATACTAGTTTCAATGACCGCTACGTCATATCATCAGTAAGCTTTGTTAGCCGAAGTATAGTAGTTCTACAAGCCTACTATGTAATGTTTCTTGCGTTGATCTGTTAAGAATCACAGCAGTAAACAAAACAAAATCTTCTACATCTTAATGCAATTGACCTTGTAATCTCTTTGATATCACACATTTCTTGACGAGCGCTTCGTTGTCCGCTTTTTTGGCGATCCGAAGCCGATCCGCTTTTTTGTTGTTTTTTGCACTGAAAGTACTGAATAAGAAGCTCTGTACAAAAATATTAATAAAATTTTCAGCTGCCAATAAACAGATAACATTAAATTTATTAATTTGAATATAAATGATTTAAAAGTGTAGCGCACACTGTAAATAATTAAAAGAATAGTTATGTTTAACCTTCAACTGTTTAAAACTTTTGTTTTCATTAAAAAAATGTAGGAAATGCATTCCAATTCAATGTAAATATAAATAAAATCAATTTAAGAAAATCAAAAGCAATATGTTCATGGCTGCTTAAATGTGACTGCGAAACAAATGAAAAAAAAAACAAAAGCAAAACCAACTGTCAAGTTCAACAAAAGCAGTGAAATTCCCCACTGTGCACATGCTTTGTACCCTAGAGATCTTCTCTTTGCACGCGGCGTTACCTCAGAAGGTGGCGTTTTTCGCCACCAGGTATTTTTAGCATTAAGTTTTGTGTTTTTTTTTACAACAATTTTTCGTCCGAAAATTTCATTAAATTTTTTTGTTTCTCTTGTTCATCATCATGTTTTGTGTGCGTGTAATCAATGCAACACGTTTCAACGTAATTCAACGTAACACGTACAGGTCGTCGTTGCTGTGTTCATTTGATTTGCATACGTTGAATGCGCGCATCATTACATTTCACCGATTTTGTTAAAAGAAACATTTTTTTGTTTGTTTTTTCTCTACTCGAATGAATATAAAGGTGGGTGGACGTAATACGAGAGAGGAGAAAGGTGAATTTGCGCGCATCAGTGAAATGTTTTTTGTTAATTTTAAGTTGGAAACAACTGCTGTTGAAACTTTTAAATATTTTAATTATTTGGATTGGTGCAAACGATATATTCTTTTGTACATCGAATAAATCTGCAATAAATTGCTATACCTTAACTATGCATTTTATTGAATCAGTTAATCTAATCAATTTAGTTTTTGCTTATAGTTTTTCACCTCAATTTCAAATAATTGATTTTTTGTTTTGTTTAATCAAATTTATTATATTGTAAAAATTTGGTATACCTTGAATCCGAAAATCTATTAAATCTTAAATTATACTATTTTGATATAAACTGCATTATACTTACAATAAGTATTACTTATAATTATGAACTATGCGATGTTTGCGATGTTGCTTTATATGGAATTGAGGATTTGCGACTTTTTTCCAAAGATGTATATTCGATATAGAGCAATAAAATATTTATTTGAGTCAAACCTATAATGTTTCAAACAAGATTTGTCACTAGTTGTTCCATATATTCATTTGTTTTATTCAAATAAATTGTTTTCTCAGTGCAACAGTTACTTAAAAGAAATTGTTTTAGTCATTTTTATAACAGCTTGTAACATACTGTGTAGAAGTGATTACAATTTAAATTATTTAAACACTACACTGAGAAAAGATTTTATGTATGTTAATAAAGGTACTTGGCTGATTGATTTTAGAAATATTTATTAATTAGAAATAAATTTTGGTAAATTTGAATATGCTGATTCCCCTCTCATGCCACACCCATTTTATATAAATATTTCGCGTGTGCATAAGACGAATATTGAATGCAGTGTCTGTGTAGTTTTTTTTCGGAACTTTTTTCGATGCCATGAATAAAAAAGAAACTTATGCATGATGTTAATTAAGATGAGCTCATACATACAGTATTGGCCAGAACTTAAGCACTCACTTAATACATTTTTTTTTTCATATCATACATTTTTTAATATCATACATTTTTTATGAAAAACATGTTGTATATTTATTTTATTTATTTATGCCTTTATTATTGACACACAAAAATTTTAAAAATGAAAAGTAAATCTATTGATTGCCAACTTAGAAATTTGAACAGTTCAACAGCGCTAGTAAAAGCTTTATCAAATTAGAACTCTGCCAATCTTAGCAAAAAAAGCTCGGTAAACATTTCAGTACTTAGCCTCAAAAATATTATCCAAAAATTTTTGTTCTTTCATACAAACATGCCCTTTTTTTGACTACATACACTGAACTAAATGACTTTATACATATTTACATTAAACCATTTCTATTTCAACTTAACATTCGTTTCTTAAATCGCTTAATGTATTTATTAGTTTAATTAGTCAGCGTCAATATCTTATTTGTTATCTACATTTAAATATCCATACTTATTACAAATTACATTTTAGATGTTAATTTTGTTCAAAATGCGTTAATTAGTACGTTTTATAAAAAACTATACAACAGATTTGTATTTATTTATATAGCAAATGTAAAACATAGTAGTTAAATTATTAGTGCTACTAATAATAATAACAACAACAACAACCCAACGGGAAATTTGGAAGCAGCTTCCAAGGGGAGCACGTCAGATGTGCTTCTTCGGATGCATTGAATTTGTAATTCAATTTAATTTAAAAAAAAAACTTTTTTCATCCCGCTTCCACTGGGACTCGAACCTAGGCGTTCGTGCTGTTGCGTAAAATTTAACGAAATCAGCCAAGCTTGTTGTTATAATTATGCTTCTAAAAGTATATTATTTGAATTATCAAATGGCAACTATAGAAATCAAAAACTCAACAATTCATTTTGAGAGAAGACTTTTGGAGTTTTCGTCTACTTCACATTAATAATAAGGGTGGCTCAGTTGGTTAAGATCTGCGCATTTCAAAACAGCAAGAGAGTAGCATGACACGGGAGGCCTAGGTTAGAATCTGATCGGAGGAGACAGATTAAAAAAAATAGTTTTTTTTTTCAATTCAAGCTTAATATGCTTCTACTCATCATCCAAGGAAGCATATTTCATGTGTTTCCAAAGATGTGCTTCTACTCAACATCCAAGGAAGCGCATCACATATGCTTCCAAAGATGCGCATCGCCGCAATGACATCGTATGTTAAAAAAGATAAGCAGTGAGAAGCGCATTGGAAGCAGCTTCTGCTTCCCTTGAAGCGCATCCGATGCACTTTGAACGCGCTTCTGTTTCCCGTTGGGAACAGCAGAAACTACAAATACAAGCACACAAACATATACATACGTAACATGCAAACTTACATAGTTCACAGCACTAATGGGATTGTAATTATACACCACAATGCCATTCTCTTCACCAACGGGACGTGGTCTCAGTTCACAGCTTCCCTGGCTATAGGGTTCCGGCTTTGAGTACACAGTCTGTATGTGTGCAATGCGCTCCTCAATGACCTGTGGGCGATAAAAATGCAATAAAAATTAAATTTTATTGGAATTCATTAAAATTGATTAAAAATGAAAACTAATTATTAATAAAAATCTATTAAAATCGATTTAATTTATCAAATAATTTGAAATTATTATTTGTGAAAAATCACATTTTTAATTAAATCAAAATAACCTCAAATAGCAATATGCAGCTTTTGCAAATAGATTTTCTCATTTACTTTTGTAGTATTTTTGAAACCTTTCTAATTTGATTAAGTTTATTGCATTTATGAAATGCAATTTCACGAAAAAAATACCATTTTTTCTTTCATTAAACATTCATGTGTGCTATGCTAAAGCAGCTATGCTCCATTTATTGCTTATGCAGCAGAATATTGCCGCCACATTTTCATTTTAAGTTGATAAATTTTTCGTAACATTTCATTTTACATATGACCTATGTTATGAATTTTAATGTTTTATCTTTATGCTTGGGTTACAAAGTTGCTCATATGCATAAATGGAGAAATGGCTGGTGGTAAGGTTTGACCAAGAATACGAGTATTTGACAAATTGCTTGTGGGGTTGTACCACATAAACTTTATGTTAGATAGAGAATCCAAAGAGACCAGATAAGTTTTATGTGTGAAGTACAAATTGTCGCCTTTAAAAATAAATTGAACATAAAATGGATTAATTTATGTGGATTAAATTTACGAAACATGAAGTTGTAGTTGTTTGCCAACATATACTGAGCTGCAGTGCTTTGCATGCACGATTTACAACATGGGTCTTTTAGCATGTATGCAAGTATTTAAAAAGAACTATCAAACGAATAATTTAATTTATAATCCTTTTATAAATGTATCTGACATGTCCATGGGAAAAGTGAGCTAATTTTCGTAGACAAAATTTCTCATAAGTGCTTTAAATTCTTTTTTTGATTATTAGTAAACTTTTTCGTTATATTATCCTAAAAAAACCAAAAAATCGTAAGTTTGTTCAGTCACCAAACCTTTCAAAATTGAAATAAAAACGTAGTAGAAGAACGCTTGTAACCGTGTCAATTACCGGTTAATTAACCGTTATCTTAAAACACTGACATGAAAAGTCTTACTTTTTTCATTGTCTTACCCATCCAGCACCACTCAATAACCCCCTTTATGGAGCATTTTAGTCAAATTTTCTGAAAAAAAAAAATGCATACGGAAGGAACAAACGACTGAGAATTTTTCATACGGCCCTTGGTAAAAACATTCCTCATAATAATTAAGGGAGTTCTCAAACAATAAAAGTTCCTGAGGTTCATTTTGTGTGTACATTTTCAAAAATGTAATTTTCTTATGTTTTTTTCCTATGAAGGAACATTTTATGTTATTTATTGTTTTTAATAATTTAACTGTATAAATAAAAAATATAATATGTATGTATGTATGTATAAAATATATGCATAAATAAAAAATTTTCACTTATTTTTTTCATACATACATATGTATATTTTTTCAGAAAATTTAACTAAATAAAAGTTTTGTAATGGAAATAACGACTCTCATAAGCTTTTATTACAAATTTCGTATTTGTCAAATAAAAAAAAAATCTTTCAAATCTATTAAAAAATAGAAACAAGTTTTCCGCCCCACTGTGCGGCGCTTGCCCCAGTACAGAAAAAGAAATAACTTTGAATAATAATTTATCTTAAGAGCTCAACATCCATTTGTTGGCAAACATTAAATTAAATTGAAAATCAACATGAATGCGTCTCTTCCGAGTGCTACTTTGTATTATTGTAGTCATTATTCCAGTTGTTGTTGTTGTTATCGCTGTTGTTGTGCTTGTCATTATAGTTGTCATCATAATAGATTCTATTGTTGTTGTTCTTCCGGCTGTTGTTGTTGCTGCGCCTACTATCTGTCCGTCAGTATTGTTGACATTCAATTTAAGTTGGCTCAGGAACTTTTTTCTACCATTTCTGAAGAGCAAATTGTCAACTGATTTCTTTTTCGCATTTTTTCTCTGACATTTCATATTATTTTTATAAATTTATAAGAAAAACGAGCAAATTCAACGTCATTCATGAAATGAGTTTCCTCGCAATGTTCAGATCTATCGTATTTTGTAGCATGAGTTACTGCTGGTAGTTTGATATGGTGTAGGGGAGGGAAGGTTATATCAAGTCCATTGTTCTATTATGCAATTTGTTATTGTTGTTTAGAATTGCTGCATTTTAACCCATTTTTGAAAAATTTTTAAAAATTAACTGTGTGTTGCCAACTCAAATAATCTTTTTCCATTTTGGTTTTAGAGATACACATTTATCTGACGAAACACCGGAACTAATGTCAAAAATAGAGAAACTTTGTAGGCATCTAAGCATGGAACACATGTACTTCGACTTGAAGTATATAGCGCTATAAACATGATCTAGTCGAGGGTCACGTTCTGTATGAAATCTTTAGTGCACCACGTTAAAATTTCGATCTGCTACGATCAAATTTTGGTTACTTGTAATTCTAGTAGAGATCAAGTATATTCCGGGAAGATTTTGCTCCAAATTCTAAGTAATTTTGTAAATGTTAAAGAATTTTTTCTTATTTTTATTAGAAATACAATGTGAAACGCGCAGAAAAGTTTACTTCAAATATTAAAATTACTCTTTAAAATATAGATCTTGGTAAAAAACGGACTAATTTAGAGCCTTAACTTCTTGTTAGTAATGAAATCCTACATTTATAGCTACTTATTCTAGCAAAAGGCCACGACAAAGCGCACTCAAACATTATTTCCTAAAACCATCAGTATCTTTGCAATGTTTCGCAGTTGGCTCCGATTCACTCAACAAGCAGCAATTGCAGCACAAAATGATTTAATACTCGTAAGTAAATTTCAAGAAGGTCACCGATGGCAATTTGTGTGGCAGCTTAAATGCTGATGATGAATGGTCGGTTGAGTTAGGGTATGAAAAGGTTGGGCTAAGACGTTGGAGACGGCCGAGGTTGACATGTCACTGGCACATTAATTAAAAGCAATGAGCTGCGTATCATTATTAATTTATAGCATTCGTCGTCTTTACTTTGTGGTTACCCCCTGAAGGGTTTTCATGTAACTTTGACAAATGTCTGTATTGGCTTTGTGTAACTTTATTATTGTATTTATTTTTGCTGCGCACATTTAAGGCAATGATAAATTAAGAAAGTGTTTAATTTCTATTTATATCTGTTCTTTGAGACAAGAATTCTAGATTCTAGGCAAACAATTTTTGAAAAAAAGAGTTTTGGCTTTTGAAACAAAACTGACATTAGCCCGCATACAAACTCGCCTTCAATCGATTAGTCACATGAGTGGTGCTAAATGCTTAAGAGTTTTTTGATAGCTTCGTGTGGTTTTGAGAAGGCGACTATGGACGACAATGACTGCTTTCGGTCTATGCGGGTCGTTTTTAACCGGCTGCCACTCCCACCAAATCCAAGCATTTAGCCTATCATATGAGTATTTGATTTGCTCCAAAACTTTGACTTTATTTATCACAATTCTCATAAAATTTCAAACCGTAAAAATAACCATTAATTTGCATATAAAGTTTTCTTCTTTTTTGCAAAACTTTCTGCCATAAATCAAGAGGTGACTTGTCTTGCGAAATACCGTATAATTTTTATGAGTTTTTCTCAGAAAATTCATAAATATGCGGGTGTTTCTGATGCGCGCTAGCATTTTCATTTAATTATTTATCTTTTTTTTTACGCTGCGTGTGGTGTGCACGCAATGAAATTCACTTGAAAAGCATGAATTTTTTATTTAAAATTTAAAAAATAAAAAGTTTCTTAACTTAGAATTAAAATTAGCATTTTCTTTGAAAAGCGCGAAAGATGGCACACTTCTGTGCACATTTGTTTATACTACGAGTAGATACGTTAGCCATAAAGTCATATTTTTATATTGCTTGTGTATGAGAGTATAAGTATGTGTTTATGTGTGTGTTTTTGCTGAGTTGATGTCTGCGACCCATTAGGCGACACCCTCGCATCTGGTCGACAATTTTTCAGATTTTACCAAAAAAGATTCCTTTTTTTTTGCATTTGTTTTAGCTCTTGTGGACGATGTATGTACATTAACAGCATGCAGTAAAAATGTTTGCTTAGTTGTAGTTAATTTTAAATTAAACGAAAAAAAAAATAAAGTTGGCAAAGTTTGTGCTTCACAGATTTTAACTTATGGCATCATGAAGAATTAAAAGTTGAACAACCGTCACAACGAATTATCTGCTTTTTCAAAAAAAGTTTAATATATAAGTATCACCACAAAGTATCTTTTACTATCTTTTTGATTCTCATAAATAATTTAATATTTTTAGAGAAACCGATTAAAATTCATATATATATAGCTGAACTGCATGTACACCATGAATAAAAAATAAAATAACTCATGTAGTCACATAAATATTTTTGGAATCTTAAGTCAAAAGAAACTTAATTGACCTTTTTTGTATAGGTGTACATAATGTATTTATTAATCCTCTAAACATATCCAATATAGGCTAATAAGTTTCATTACAATCGATCGCTTGGTTCTAGAGATATTGGTAAAACAATAATTGTTTTGTCTGCATAGTATTTTATAACTAAATTTCCAAGCAATACGAAATTTCGCCAAAATCGGCTTACTAGCTGTGACTAGGCAAACAATTGCTTTGCCTTCAACGTTCGCTACGAACTAATTTTAAAATATTTAATATTCCTGTGCATCATGCCTTTGTATATAATACAAAAACTTAAAAGTCTTCAGCCGAAATTGCTCCAAGAAAATATTCTTCAACTTTTATTTGAGCATTAAAAATTAACAGCATATTACCTGCGGGTCATTTATTTCAATTTATTGAAATTTCTACTCTCCACCTAAAATTCTTTTTTCCCTTTCTATTAATTTTCTTTAAAAACTTATCAACGCTGTCTTTCACACATTTTCACTTCGTTTTAGTCTTTTTATGCCTCAAGAAAAATTCACCCCCCATCACTACAGTAAAATCAATGAAACTATAAAAATTTCCCGCTAGGAATTACAATATGACATGACTTTAGTACAATAGTTGACATAATTTTCATCAAATGTCAGATAACAACAGCAGCAGCTTCCACATAGCTGCTCATTGTTAGAAGCTGTGAGAATTCCCGCATCTCAAATTTAATATCATCGTGATAATATTTTAACGTGCGATTGGCGTTTCAAAATACTGAAGTTGTTCGTGCGTCCTTTTGTACCCATTGTTACCGTTGCTTTTGCTGTCGCTGTTGTTGTTGTTTTTGTGCACTTTTGCGGAACAACCTTTAAATTTTAAGCATCCTTGTGTGTATTGACAAAATATACTTTTGAGCTGCGTAGAAAGTTGTGATGTTTGTGAGACTTTTTTTTCTTTTCTTTTGCTGATTTTAGTGATACCTGTTTTTGATGACAGTAATGGGAAGTCATCAAAATTTTATTAGGCGTCACAACTTGAAATGAACAAACTTCGGAAATTTGATTTTTTTTTGTTTATTGCACTTTAAGAATAAAATTTACGCTAAAATATTAAGGGTGCGCAGATAGTGCTAAATTATATTAAAATATAAATTACTATGATCACATCACAGCTTTAAGCAGCGGAAAAGTGATTTTATAACGTTAAAAGATTTCTGATTTTTTTTTGTGGTGTTACGCCCACTTTTTGTGTCTTGCTTTTTTGTATTATAGCTTACTTTGCTTAAATTGTATTTATAGAATTTTTTAGTTTGCATGGGAGGTGCCGCGGCCTTTTGTTCGACATCCGCATTTTAAACCAAAAAAGAGCTGTTTAAATTTTCTAATAAATTTAAAAAGTTGTTCTCTCTATGTCTTAAAAAAAAAATTATAGAAAATTTTCGGACAGACTTGGGTGTAATCAATTACATTTGGTAATTAATTACACATGCAATTATAATTACTTGTAATTTTGTATTTGAAATGTTTCAATTACAATTACATGTTAATGTAATTGAAAGTTACGTATTTACAATTACTTGTAATCGTAATTGAAATATTTTCGACGAAAATTACTGTAATCCAAAATATGTAATTGAAAAGCAAAGTAATTGAAGGAAATTTGTAATGGATTACTGTTACTTGTAATTTCCAACTTTTCAAGTAATCAATTACAAGATATAATTAATTAATACCGAATACAAGTACATAAATACGTACATACAAATACATGTTATTGTTGGTATGCACCCCTACGTTATAAGATGAGCCCACAAACCAAATCTTCCTTACGATATCTTGAGAAATCTGAGGTCGACGTCATTGACTCAATAGTCAGTCACGCGAAAGTTTGTTTTTTTTTTACATTTTTTTGAAATTCTGAAGTTCTAATAAATGTAATTGCAGAAAAATGTGTAATCAATTACATTTTCGTTTCAAATTACTTGGAAATAGTAATGAATTACAATTCTCTAAAGGATTAAACTTTCATGGATTACTAATCCAATTACAAAAGTAATTAGAATTTCATGTAATTGTAATTGTAATTTTAAATTACATGGAATTGAAATTAATGTAATTGAAAAAAACTTCAATTACAATTACTTTTAATTTATTTTTTCAATTATAAGTAAGGATTACTTGTAATCGTAATTGAAAAAAATTTTATCCAAAAATACCTAAGTCTGGCTTCGGACGGGCAGTGTGTCCATATCTTTTGCTTCCGATGCCGAAATCTTTAAAATCGCTTACATTGTAATAAAAAATTTAAAAATAAATTGTTTATAAAAATCGTTATTTATGTTAAAAAATTATGTGTTTATATTAAAATGTTTCCATACTTCATCAAACTTGTAAACTTTTTCGATATTTTACGATAAACACTATTGGCTGCGTCTCAAACTATGTCGACTATTTCTATACAGTTCGTTTTTTTCGATGTTGCAAGATTTTAGTCGACCTTTTCGTTGTTTATAGTACCAATAGACTTGGATCGTCGCTTCAATATTTTTTTTATACAAAACGAGTTTTAAAAACTTTTCTAATGTTTTTCGATACTATTAGAAACTTTCTAAATTTTTATTTGCTGCTCTTCGACGTTTAAGGTGTATTCGATTTCGATGTCTTTCGACTTTTATCAACATCTTCGATATTTATTTGATAATTTTTAGAACTTTTTCAATTTTTCTCTGTTCGACTTTCATTGATAGACTTAAGGTTTTTCAATATTATACGACTTTTATTTCTTTGTTGTTTGTTGATACGCAAAACTCCATTCGTTTCAACCGACTATGTGTTGTAAATTTGAAGGAAATCAGTCATGCCTGTATTCACGAAACTCAAACAAAATCAAAAAACTTAGCTTCATCATACATTTCACAGATATGGGCTTTGAGCAACTTTAAACTTTTTTCCGAAAACTTTGCTCTGTACTAAAACACTTTTTAACTAAAACCCTTTCCTGAAATATTTTATGTAAAAAAATGAAAGTCAACATATAGAGCAGATACTGATAAAATAATAGCTTGTGCAACTGTTGCTATTAACGACCAAAACAAATATGACAATTTTTTATAACTTGTATAAAAGCAACAATAAAAACGGATTTTTCAGTCATCAAATAAAAAAAAAAAAAACGACTGCCATAAGGGATAATCCTAAAACATAGCGTACTCCTACACTCCAACTGTTACCCTCCATAATGCTACACCAACAACGACATATCACTCCTAAAAATATGTTAAAATATTTGTGCACATCTGTCAGATTGTGTTATCCTTTTTACATCAAAAACTTGGAAAAATACGAAAAAATAAAATGCGGATTTTGTTGTACTTCCTTCCTTGCAGCGCATTTGCTCTTCGCCGATGTTGAGCAAGAAAAAAAAAATAAAAATAATGTCGTGCTTTAACATCTATGGTACGTCATTTTATTTGAAGCTAAAGAGGTGTTCATGCAGTTGACGGTTGCATTTTTCTTAAAACAATTTGATGGATTTTTTCTTTTTGCCATGGCTTTTTGAAAGTGGTTGAGAAATATGAATATATTTTGTTTTTGTTGCCTTATTTTCTGCTTTGAAACATTGTTGCATGTTATGAAGGATAAAAGTTATTTTCAGGAAATTTTTCAGCTTTTTCTTTTGCATAGCAAAAGCATATGTATGGTATTAAAGCATACTTTTAAGAGATTAAAATTTAAATTTAATAAAAAAAGTAATAAAATACGAAAAAGGTAAAATAGCAGATTATGTGAATATGTTGCATACATAATAAATGTGTGGCATGTTAAGAGATTAAGTAAATTTTCTCTTTGTAGAATTTCATAAAATCTTTAAATAAATCACAATTTAAATTGAAAATGCTGCAGCCACTACTTTGCGTGCGTAACAATTCACATTCCTTTCTTATCTTCCTACCAAAGTAATTTGCTGCATTCAATTTTCATGCTGTTAGAGAGTTAGTTCTTTTTTTCTTTTTCTGCTTAACTTAAGCAGCATACTTTTAGATACTTGAAACCATCTTCAGTTAAGCTTTGAAATTCTCAGTGCTTTCTGCACGGTTACCTTGCATAATACTCCACTCTAACACTCCATAAAAAAAAGCAACCAGCAATTGAAAGGAGTAAGAGCAGCACTGAATGGGCCAAAAAAATATTAAAGATACTTATACCTAGCAAAAGTGTGAGAAAAAAAAGCACTTACTGAGTGTTTTTTTTTTGTTCTTTCTACCCTAACTGCTTTGGTGCTTTTTCTTTGCTATTTATCTTTTTCGGTATTTAAGCTTGTATTCGATGTGGGTCTGTTTGTCTCTTCGTCCTTGTATCTATGTATTCCTTAGTTTTGTTCACCTACCTAAAAGTACTTTCATTATTCTTGCGCGGTATGCCAGATGAAATTTTAAATGAAAGTTTCGAATGCTATAAGAATTCTTCTTGACTTGAGAATCAGTCTATGATACGGTGAATATAAAAACGGCCCTATTTTTTTGTGTTTTTTATACCATATATTTTGTACTTATAAAATTTTCATAAATTTCGAAACTTTCATTTAATTTTTTTCGGCGACACCGTGGTGCACGTTTCATGGCAGTCAAAGATGTGGTTGCTTTAAAAATTGCGCATTTCTTTTGTGCAATAAATTTTGAAGAAGTTTTTCCTTTGTTAGATTTCTGTTTCTTTTTCTGTTATATTTCTTAAAGCTTTTTGCGATGTAAATTGAATTTGTGGACTTCTTTACTAAAAAGTAGAATGGAAAATATTCCATTTTTGTTTAAGTGGTTGCATTTCTGGCTTAGAAAAATATCAATGATAGTTTTGTTATCACCGATATTGTAATTAACATACTACGATGCTTTAGAATTTCACAAACATGAAGCAAAAACAAAAAATTTAATATAAGCACTTAAAAACAACTCTACAGTTGTTGAGCTGTAAAATTAATTATAAAGCAAATCAAATCTATGCTGAAATACAAAACATTAACCCAGCTAACATATGAAGAATTGTTGAATCTTAGTCCATCCTAGAATGTGAAACTAGGCAAGTAGATGTTGGACAAAATCAGCAGTGCCTAAAGGAAAAATCGGTGGATTTTAGGACTACACGAAAATGTTTTTGAGTTTTGTATAAATCAGCATCAGTGATAATTAAAAGACGCGTTTAATGCCCCAACAAGTTAAAGTGTTGCTCTGTGTATATCTTCATTAGTGAATTAAATAATTATGCATATTAAGAGCTTGAAATATTTGCTTTACTTAATAATTTCAGTGAAACAATGAAAATATTTATTTAATTCAGTGCCATCTAAACTTCGAAAAACCTCTTTTTGAATAACAAACATAAATTTAAACCATTTTTAACATTTCATCATGAAAAAATTCCATATTATGCGCTATAAAGACACTTGCAACCTTATTTAGTCCATAAATAAATATAAAGAAGCGGGTTAATTTAAAATGGAATCAAAATGTCCGAGAAACAAGTTAGAATCTGGTTATTTATATTCTGTATCTGAGTTTAAAATTTTAACTTACAATAAGACTTGTTTCTATTGAAATGTGCAAAGAAACGTTTTAATTTTTATTTTACAACATCTATAGTTTGTTTAAACTTTTTCGTTTTAACAATTGCAATGCATGTAATCCAAACTATCAGAATTCTACCAATTACAATTAAGATAATATATGACTTCATTTTCAGAGCTAAATCAGTTGCCCACTTTAAAAAAAAACTTAATGCAAAGTGTACAACTGCTATGTATTTGAATTGACAAGAAAATTATATACTATAACACATGTCCTAAAGCGAATGTATCCTTTTTCCTTCTTTTTACTGCATTTTCTTGTTTTCTTACGAGTACATCTGTTCTTCATGTATCTTACATATTTTTGCAATTTAATATCAATTTACATTTTAAATGTTTACCCCAAGCGACAATGTTAGAGAGATTATTCTCAATCTCTCATTCTTCAGTTTTGTAGCTCAGAGTTAGCTCATCCTTTAAATTAAATTGAAATTGAGTTAATTTTGTGGGTGTTGAAATTGAATGCACGTCTTTTACTTTAGTGAAGGTTGTATGTAGCATAGAGTAGTTATCAAATTAGTGTAGAATATTCTTTCATAAGTCCAGTAGGATACGTGACCTTATCGTGTCATTCTGATATCATTTTTAAGAAAAATTTTATTTTGATTTTTGCTATTAAGATTTTTGTTTAAGATCAAATGTCAGGAAATCTTTTTCAAAAAATTTTGAAATTATTTAAATTTTTGTTTTCCCGTAAAAGATTGAGTAAAAAAAATCAGCAACAGGTACAATATCAAACGAAAGTACATACAATGTACTTTCTATATATAGTTTTATTAAAAAACAAATTTCAAAACATTAAGGACATTAAAAAATTAATTACAAGCTCCATTTTTGGCAGCGCAGTTTTTTTGGGTGACTTTAGAATTCGCCATCATAATGTCATCAATGGAAATATTGTATAATTTTGACAATTTTTAACCGATCGGCGTCATCAAACTCCTTTTGAACGTCGATTCAGTACAATTTTAGCCATGTATCGATAGACACCGAAGAAACGCGTCGAAATAGTGGCGCTTTATGATACATTGAAAGTAATCGCTCAGTTCGTTAGCCCAGCGTAGTCGTTCGTCGCCTAAACTTTAAATTTGACTGCACCGGTCTTATTTTTATGGATTTTCGAAACCTAAAGCTTATGCCATGCCAATAAATCAATGACCATAAAAGAGCTCAAAGCCCGAGACGTTGGCCAATGTGATGGAAAATTCAAGAAAAAGAACTCGCGTTTGCCTCACCAATAACAGCGGCCAACTTTATCGATTTCTATTGAGAATTGTCAAAGTTATTCTATATATCTAAATCAAGATGGTGCACCCGTTATTTTTGAACGATTTCCTACCAGAATTACTTCTACACTTCTACACATCTACAAATACATGCTCACACAATGTTGCCATAAGTTTAAATTCATTGCTTTCACTGGCTATGTTCTAAAGTAAGAGCTACTTGGCTAAAAAGTGGAAAAAGAACGAAATGAACGAAGTGAAATGAAGTAATCTGTCAGTTGGGTTGACTGTAGTTGGTTGCTTCGCTAAGGATGCGAAACTGTAGTAACAGGTGCTGATGTATGTTTGTGCCGGAGCAAAGTCCTTGTATATGCTTGTGCACGATATTGATAAGGTCAACAGCAAACGAAAGAGACAGAAAGATGAAAAAAAAAAAAAAACATTGTTGAAGAAAGCCAAAGCTTCTTAAGAACTTCTAAATTGAAAATTAATTACCAAAAGATCTAAAGTACGGCAAGAGCCTTAAGTTTTGAACTTTAATTATAATCAAACAGTTTTAATTTTTTTGTTTTGTTTCTGCCTCAAACTTAAATGTAGTTGTTTGCTAATTTAATACAATTGTTAGCAAAATTTAATGTGACAAAAATATTTCCTCTTTCTGTACTCTCGTTCTCTAAAAATATTCTACAAAAGCGAAAAAACTAAATGGCAAGGATTTATTTTGTTTTCGTAAACAATTCGGGCAACGTACCTTGTTAACTGGAGCGGAATGAAGGCATTATAATGAGCCAGAAGTGCACGCCGTTGTAAGGTTGAAAATATCGCAAGAATGCGAATTTCATAAAGACAACAGAAACCTAATAAAAAAATAGCTATCAAAAGACAGCAAAAAAAAGAGTTGTAACAAAAATTTGCGGTTGAAAATTGTGAGAAAAGTATAAAACGGAAAAAGTTGAAAAAATATTGAAAAAAAGAGTACATAATTAAAATAAAATTCGAATAGAAAAGCGAAAACAAAGGAGCAATAAACAATAAAAAAAGAGCAGATATTAAATAGAGGCACCAAAATTATGCTAAAAACTTAGCTACTTTTAAACAAGAACTTGAAGCATATCTAAAAAAGTTTAAAAATAAAAAAAAATGTAAAGAATGTGATGTGCATCGATATAAATCAAAAACATAGTGTTGCAAAAAAGGAAGAAATATCGTAAGTCGATAGACTTCAAACGAAGAACATCTGATAAAAACCTGTCTTCGACGTGCATTTTTTTCGGAATAAAATCATGACATATTTCAACATTGTGGCCTTTTTCTCGATTACGGGTAACGCCTTAAGTTTCAATCCAGTTTTAGTGTTTACTTGAAATTTGGTTGCATTACATTGAATAATTCTCTCAGTATAGCGTTTTGAAAGTTTTTTCTTGTGCCACGACCTCTTGCCGAAATTCGACAACTTTTTGTTCAGAGGTTTTTCGAGTTATTCCTAACATCAAAAAAACTTTCACAATGTAGCGTTTTCTTTGTTTAGACAGAAGGCGTGTATGTGAACCTACTTCGCCCATTTTCAATCCCACAAACTATGCTTGAAGGTTTGGCCTTTGTATCAAATTTCATTCAGTTGTCTCGCTTGGTTTTCCCGTAATAGTACTTTCCACAGACAGACAGGCGGACATGCCTAAATTGGCTCAGGTGATGACGATGATCAAGAACATGTAGGTAAGAAGGCTAATAGCTGTAGTAGCTAAACTTTTATTACTACGGGGTAAAGTATAAAGAAATCGAATCTGCAAACGTTATTGCTCTGATTTTTTTTTTTCATCTTAAAATATATAGTCAAACGAGCTCTTGATCAAAGTTTGGCTCAATCGTGTGATCTTTTTGTTTCCCAAGTTTTCTCATACTACCTCCGTTGTCTTTTTCCGCCTCAGGCTTAGAACTACGAAACACGAAACTTAAATTCATGTATTTACCTTAAAAACTCATCTCTCAATAGTAACATGAATATAAATTATTGCCATAAATTCTCTTTGAGGAAGTAATATAACATTTAATTTATGTATACATGCTGTTGTAAATTACTGCGGATATATTGTTACGTGTGTAATCATGCACATGCACAATCATTTTATAGACACAGACACAAACATATGCTTATATCCGCCGACAACCTTTTTTGAATCCATTCATGCAGCTTATCATGCAAATTGCTATTTTTGGCTTAAATTGCTACTACCGCCGTGCCGTGTGTTGGTGCACACAAACGAGAAAATCACAAAATTGACGCCATATCGAATACAAAATTGTTAAATTAACGCCAATCTTTCCGTCAACCCTCCAAATGAACAGCACCAAAGCATAGAAACTACAATACAATGCATGCAAAACGAAATGAAAGCACAACATGGGATATGCGTTTCAACATCAAATCACAGCATAAGCAGAAATGTGCACATACACTAACGTACGCTACATACAACTACAAATGCCCAGTTGGAAAATGATTTCGATGCACACGGTTTCTGCGCTAAAATTTTTAGGGACTTAAATCATTAATAAACTCATTCCCAGTGATTCCATTTGGGCAAGAAACTCCAATAAAGAATGACTTTCTCGAAAATGGCGCTTTGTGCTTATTGCTTTGGCAGCGAATAAATGAATTGGTAGGTGGTAAAATTTAGGCGAATGTATGTGAAACGTAAATGATTTTCAACGCTTCAAATTTGAAAACGTCTAAAGGTTAACGTTTTTTTTTTGGCGGCATCACGTAGCAGTTGACGGCATGGAAAATCAGTTTAACGTTTCAAATTTCGGCATCAAAAAGTTGCATTTTTAATTTTTTTTGTAACGATTTTTAATGTGGCAGCAAACGACACGAAACTATTCTTAAAAATTTAGCTGCATGTTTCGAAAACTCTTCTTTTTTCATAGCTTTCAATAGGTTTGACGACCTATTGACTTTTTCCCTTTTATCAAGTAAAAATAAATATAATAAATATCAATAATGAATTCAATGAACTCTTAATAGCTGCAGTCAGGTCTAGTTTCGCTATAAAAAGAACTACTCTGATTAACTAAAAATAAAATAACAAAAAGACACGCACACATTGTCAATGGCAATAACCTAGAAACCCAATTTCGTAACACTGAAGGCCAATAAATCTCTACTGTAAATAGTGTGAGTGAGTATGTTAAAAAAGCATAATCGTATTAACTTTCATACATAAATATATGCAGGTAAAAAATTTCCTGGGTTCGTTTATGTGCAATTTGTAAAAACACTTGACAATTATATAAAGTAATATATGACAACTTGTCAAGGCTTTCATGGAAAAGAATTGTTTCAAATTACTGTTGCATGATTTACAATAATGTCCTTTATCTATGCTTTATTCTTTTTCTTTTTGTAACCATTTACTATTCATAACAAAGTAGGTACATAAATTATTCAATGTTTCTTAAGCAATATTATGATAAAATTTTGCTTTACTAGCTAATACCATATTCATTTAAAGAAATATATAGAGTTGCGTAAAAATTGAATCGGCGCACAGTGATGCCAAACAAAAAACAAATTTTTTTTTGCCAAAAAGGACCTTCAGGAGAATCAAAAGTGCTCCATTGGTTTTTCTCAGAACGAAAAGAAAATGACGCAGATTTCGTTTTTAAGGGTCCTTCTAACAAAATTAATTTCTCAACTCAATACGAAATATATTTAGCTGAAACTTGGTATTACATATGACCATTCAACATGAATTCACCGAAAATTTTTTTTATAAAGAAAAACGCTCCTTTTTTATTAATTGTATATGTTTTGAAGTTGTTAAAGTTTTCGTGAACTTGACAGCGATCCTCTATTTGATCCACTACATAATATGATTGCGATGAACCGCCGAAATGTAAATGCTGGTTCAGCAATGGCATCGCAAACAACGATAGAGGATGGAACTTGGAAGAGTGGTGCAGTTTCAGATAACAACTCGTTGATAGTTGGCTCTTCAAGTAACACGCCTATAGCTCAAGATGCAGTTAATCAAAGTGGATTTACTCAAACTGGGGGTGGTAGTCAATATGCATCCGCTAATCCTCAATTTCAACAAACTGGGCAGTCGTCTCCTGCAGGAAATCAGACAATAGTTTTTCAATCAGGACTTCAGCCTGAATCAAACACACCACATTACACATCTTCACCAGCACCTTCCGGATCATCTACTCCTGGGCCTATAAACACGCAAAACATTGGTGGAGGTTTTACACAATCTTCAAACTCTGGAAGTTTCAATGGACCCATTGGTGGCCCATTTGGATCACCATCCTCGGGCTTGGGTCCGGGACAATTCAGTCGCCCTGGGAGTTCTGGACCCGTTTTTAACAGTGGCCAAAATACACATTTTAGTTCATCCTCTGTGTTTGGAGTGGGCAGTCAGCTTACTGCTATGCCATCTAGTTCTCCTTTTGGGCATGGACCGAGTCATTTAGTAATGAGTGACCCTCAGCATATTGAGCGGATGGAGCATGGGGTATGTGAGTTATATTTTCAACTTAAACATGCGAAGGAATCATTTCATAACACATCCATAACTTTGGACTGCGATCAGTGCACAGTTATTACCCAATATGGAAAACCATTTTTTACGGAAGTGTGCGCAGATGCTAGATTAATTCTAGAATTTATTTATGATGATTATATGCGAATAAAGTCTTGGCATATGACAATTAAGGGTCACAGAGAACTTATTCCAAGGTATGTGATAGGTACTTCACTTTCTGCGGATCCCATGGTCTTAGATCAAATTACAAAAAATATTACACGTGCGGGAATAACAAACTTCACTTTAAATTATTTACGTCTCTGTGTAATTCTAGAGCCAATGCAAGAGCTTATGTCTAGGCATAAAGCGTATGCACTTAGTCCTCGCGATTGCTTGAAAACAACTCTATTTCAAAAATGGCAAAGAATGGTCGCTCCGCCTGGAAAAAAAGACTCTCAGAGGCCTGCAAATAACAGGCGCAAAAGAAAAGGATCAAGCTCGGCAAGTGGTGTTGGGACAAATACATCACCAGTTACTAGTCAAAAACGTTCACCATCCGGTCCAAATTTTTCGCTTGCATCCCAAGATGTTATGGTCGTAGGAGAACCAACACTAATGGGTGGTGAATTCGGGGAGGAAGACGAACGTTTAATAACTAGATTGGAGAATACGCAATATGATGGCTCCAACACTATAGATCATGAAAACCATCATGGATTTAGCCATACTGATTCCTCAATATCAAGCTCTAACCCACATCACAGTGATGACTAAAAAAGTACTGGATTTTTCGACAATTGTAAAAGTGCATCGAAACATATAAAAATCATAACTATATTCTCTTTTGATTTAATAAGTATAGCACAAAATGTAAACATTTAAGAAATACATTTTAATTTAAAATAAACTCAGTCTAATATGGTTGCTTGAACTATCAAGTATCAAGTTTTAACTAGCTACTTTTCAATGCCTTTACGTTAAAATTTTACAGATGCAAGTACGACCCACAAAAAAGTCTGACGAAAATTTTTTTATCTAAAAACCAATGTTTTTTTGTCTCCTCTACAATTTTTCTTATGAGAAGTTTTTCTATTGAAGGCATGCTTGTATTGTAACTAAAAAATGCTGATTTCGTTCGAATTCAAGTGTTCATATTCGATCGATCATTTTCTTCATCTAAAACTGTGCGATAAATTTGTTTTCAGAGATCATTACGTTTTTGTATGATAAATATTTAGGCTAGCTATATTTCGTATTGAGCTGGGAAATTACTTTTGTTCAAGGAAAGTTCATTTGGCCTCAGTGTGTGGTGTACTATGGGAAAAAATAAGTAAAACCTAGTCATTTAGAACCTTTAACATATTACATTGATCTTTGGTGGACGACTTGGTTAGCAACTTTAGAATGAAATATCTGAAAATTGTGACGCACTGCATGAATTCTATGCGCAGATTTGGCTACTTAAAGTTTAAATATGCAAAAATTCAGATCCATTTCGAAGAAACGACTTGCAAAAAACACAGATCAGAAATACTCCTTTTAAATTATATACAAGCGAAAGCGAAAATATAATTTGCGTTTGCCATTTCACATTAAGGCTGCCTAAATTCAAAGGGATATGAATATTGTTGAAAGAAATTAAACAGAAATTCCTTTTTTGTTTCAAAAAGAAACGTTCGTTCCAAAGATATTGATGTGGCATTTGGCAAAGAGAATTTAATGGAAATGGTCATTCTTATTCTTTCACAAAATTTAATGGTAATTTTAGATCCTTTAAAATGCCAAAAAAATTTGCATTTCTTTTTTAAATGTTATTACGTTTATCAATGTTCATTACTTTTTGCCATCAAAAAAAGAATTAAATTTCATTTCTGTGAGAAATGCTATTAGTAATCCCTTTGGAATGAACATACCAACAAATTTGTGAAAACCCAATGTCTTTTGTAATGAAAACAAAAATATTGCAATTTTTATACCCTATCTGATATGGAAATTATTTGTTTTGATGCAAATTTTTCGTTTGAAAACATTTTTCCAAAAATTCTATGAAATAAAATGCTTTGTCTTATAAAATTTTCTTAGAAATGTGCCTTTTTCATGGCAATGCTGTGAATATGTTTCGTTTTGAAGCCTTTTTTTTAAAGGAATTCAACTATTTGACTGCCGATTTTGGGCGCGAAAGTCTTATTTTTTGTGATGTCAATGCGTCATCATTATGTGTAATTCAGTTAAGTCTGTAGAAAATGAAGAGAACTTTGGCAAAATGGAACTATAGTATTTCGTTTTGATTACCCCATATTTCAACAAAAAGTGCACCTTCCAGTTTAAACTATTTACCTTATAGACACTTCTGTAATTGGTAAACTGAAACAATTCTTTTTAAATTTCAAATTGAAATTTATTTCACTATCAACAACATGAACAATTTTCTAATAAAATCATTTTCCTGTGGATGTTTGCTACGACCAAAAAAAAACACACAATTTCCGTACACCTTCCGCAAGCGTTTTTTATGCTCGCGATTGTTGCTACAGTGCTCTTATTTTCAGTTTTCATTTGTTTACTTTGCGTTGTCAACAGAGTTGCCAACCCTCTAGAGAAATCGTTTCCTTTGACGAAGTAAACATTTTTTAAATAAATGAAATTGTTTAAAATAACAAATTACCACAAAATAATTGTTTCTTATTTTAAAAAAGTTTAATTTAAGCTCTGAAAAACATTTGTTTGGGAATTATTTATTTATTAAATGAAAAATAATCAATTGCTATTTTATAATAAATAGGAGAAATTAGATAGTAATACCTAGTAAACCAAAAATCAGTCTCTTTTAATTTACCAAGTTTTTACCCAACTTTTTTCATATGAATAAACACTGCAAATTGGCATCATTGCATTGTCAACTGGATATTTTTGGTACTTGGCTAGCTGCCTTTGAAAACAAACACTGTCATGCATATAAAAACGCACTTGCCATCAACTTCA
Source organism: Tricholauxania praeusta (assembly GCA_949775025.1). Lineage (NCBI taxonomy): Eukaryota > Metazoa > Arthropoda > Insecta > Diptera > Lauxaniidae > Tricholauxania > Tricholauxania praeusta. The sequence goes on from OX459028.1 coordinate 187,102,719, forward strand.
CCACCTACTTGAAAATGAGTTTTTCAAAAGAATATTTTTTTATGGCAATTTTTTTTGCATGTTGAAAAATTTTATTAAAAAATTCATATTCTTGGCAAGTTTTGCATTTTTTGCCTCATTGGCGGAAGTGCTTCAAAATGAGTTTATTGCAACCAAGCGGCCAACCGTTGCAACGCATCTAAGTATTTTATGGTGTGTTAGTTAACATGTCAGTGACTCGTGAGACTGACAACGCTGAATAGTGTGGCAATTTTGAATCCATTATTTCTTCTTTTTCTCTCGTCATATTGCAAAATTTTATGCCATGGATTTGTTTGCTCCAGTTTTGGCTATTTTTACTTCTATCTTATTTAAGCTATCACAACAGTTTCTTTTTTTTTACACGAACTATTTTGTGTTTTGAGGAAAATTTTTTTTTTTTTTTAAATGTGATATTTACATATTTCTATAAAAAGGATAACACTTGCTGATTGCAATTTAAATCAGAAATTATGTCTAGCAATGAACAAAAATTTCGCGAACTGATTTTAACCACTTACCTAGAAAAATTAACATTAAAATATTCAGTTATAGCGACAAAAAATGAATACTTGTTCTATGGAAAATGTTTCTGGCAAAAAACTTGAATTTTAAGTTTCAAAGTCAGTGCCGAAGTTGAAGCAGCTTTTCAAGTAGAATTTCAACACTTCAGTACGTGATATGGCGGCTAGAGCTGGTACTGTACACAATATAGAAATGAAAAGTAACTTGAAGTCTTACAGGATTCAGAAAGTACCATATCGTTGGGATGAATAGCAGTTGGTGGCTAAAAGGCCAGACCCATAATTATATGATGGTTACTTGTCTAAATTGGAACTTACGTTAAGGAAAATTTAAAACAGCTACCTGTCCACGAATTTTATACTTCTACGGAGAAGGGGCGGCAGATAAATAATAAATTTAAAGAAAAGAAATTCACAAGATTCTCAAACAATGAATTCCAAAGCTTATGTTTACAAATGCCTTGAAAAATATTTTTCTGTAATTATTTTTTTGAGCACATGAGGGTATTGTGATGTTCTGGCTCGATTTAAGAACATCTCATTGCTCAAGTAACAAAAATAGAGGAAAACATAAGTAAAAAGATCAATTTTGCAACGAAAAAATATCCATCTAAATGCCCAGAGCTTAGACAAATTGAAAGGTATTAGGCTCTAATGAAAGAAGATATTCGATAGCGTAATAAGACTGCAAAAAATTTAAAAGATTTCTGAAATAAATGAAGCACGGTACTGCCAACAGTAAAAATGTGCAAAACTTATTGCAGCAAAAAAAAATAATGAAAAAATGCAAAGTGTCATATTGGCTTTAAAGTAGTATAGCTGAGTTGATTAGGCGTGCGCTTTTAAATGTATTTTTAGCGCTTCATATGAAGCAAACAGTTCAAATGTCTGACTGTCTAAATCTATGCGTGTGGGTGTCAAACAAAGTGACAAATAGAAAGACAGACAGCAAACGAATTGAAATACAGCAACAGCATTTCACTGTTTTGCGTCACTTCGTAAATCTCTGTTTTGCAATAATTTATGATATTTTTTTATTGCTCTTTGTTTTTGTTACAAAAATTTGAATTTTGAATACTATAATTTTTAAATTTTTTTAAAATTTTTTCTGAATATTTTATGTGTTTTTCTGTTGGTCGTGAATGTCATTCTAGCAATAAACTCTAGATAAATTGACTTTTAAAATCGTCTTAAATCAGCAAACCTAAAAATTAAATATTATTTGGTTTATTTTGTTGAAACTTCCAAAACTATTTTTATAAGCGCCTAAAATTATGCAACTCTAAATATGTCGAATGTCCATATAAATTTGAATTACAATGCTAGAAGTAAGTAGTGTATTGCACTGCATATTTTTAGGCTTTCAACTGTCACTATTTGACAATATAACTGAGCGTGCTTTTTAAAAATCATATATTTTTAAGCTCATAAAGATTTTATCAAATTTAAACACGATCTGATATAAATTTATGTTTTGAAAAACTTGAGAAAAAGCTTTAAAGCACAGCTGCTTTTGCTATCAGCAATATTCAACAATGCAAGAACATTGTAAAATATTTTCTTTTAACCTTGTTTTTGTTATTATTGAGAAGAACAACAACAGCAAGAGCATCAATAATGCCCGCATAAACTTTACGAAATTTGAATATCTGAAACTAACAAGAGCAACATCAGTAACATAACTTTCGCCCGCAGCAGCCTTAGCAGCAACAGTGTAGCGTTCAGCAGCCAACACAACACAAACTGTAGTGTTGTTAGCAGCTACACAATTTGAAGCAAATATGCATCAGTCTATGTAAATGTGTTTGTGAGTTGTGCTTTACTGTGTTTGTTTGTATATCATAGTGCTAGTGGTTGTTGCGTGGGCAGCATCAGATATGTTTGTGCAATCGAAAAGTGAAACTATGAGTCCCTTGTGCGAAGGAAATGCAGTAAGAATACTGCAATATAAATTCAAATACTTTATACAGGGCAATCATAAATATGCAACAAAAAAAAAATAGCCTAAAAATGCTGGGCTTGATTAAAAAAAAAATAGCCAACAAATTGAGTTTCGCTCAAAAAAATAGAAAAATAACGCATAAATTTTAGAATATAAATTAGCGAAAAAAATCTGTTAAAAGTTCATACATAGTATTAAGGACCCATCGCCAAAACTTTACACATCTTTTTAAGAACATCTTCATCAAATTTTAATCCATTATCATTTAAATAAAACTGATTTAGTGAAAAATTATTCTTAAAAGCTTAAAAGGCTCAAATGTTGGTCTAAATTTTGTACTAACTTCCTTCTGAGTAAATATGTAGTAGTTCAGAGAAGTTGATCAAAATGCATTGTAATACTTTTTTTTATTGAAACACCCTATATACAAATGCACTTACGCATAGCTGCTGTTTTCAACTGTCACGTTTTGCATATAAACTACAGTTGCAAGAATTTTTATTGGCCTAACTTTGTTGCAGTAAAAAAATTTAATCCTTGCACTTGCAAAGTTCATAAATTACTCCTGCACTTGCTTGCTAGTAAATTTACTTTGACTTGATTCCATATCTACGCACTGCTTGCGTAAAAATGACAGCAATTAACTAAATTTGTATAAAATTCCTCGTGAGAAAAGATAAAACTCAAAAATGTGTATTTTTGCGAAAATTTCATTGTTCAGAAATTTGTGGCATCATTGACTATGACCTAAAAATGCTTTACTTTAAAAATTATAAGAAAAAGACAAAATTAGAAGCATAGCTTTTTTTCGTTTACATACTTTCTTTTTAATAAGTTTTTTACTTGATTTAAAGCTTCAAGTTAAATAGCTGAAAAAGCCTATGGCTGTAATAGCTTAGCTCTATTATTATTAGTTTTGTTGTTGTAAAGAGAGAGAGAGAGAGAGAGAGAGAGAGAGCAGCTAAAAAATATGACTCTCACTTTGTGAAAAAATTATCTCTTAAAAAGATCGTTGAAATACGAGAGTTAGTTAAAAAGACTGACTGTCTAGTCAAAAGAGCACTTCATTAGTATCGAATAATTATTTTTTTGTTATCCATCAAATGATTGCAGTCAAATTTACAGGAATCTGCGTCAATCGGTGCATTTTTTGGGAGGGAAAAATTAATTAAATTAGATATCGTGCAGAAGGAGTGACCGCAATAAGCAAGACTTTTTTGACCCGTTTCGTAACTATGGACGAAACATGGATCCACCACACAAGAGACTTAAAAACAGTCGAAGCAGTGGACTTTTATTGAATCAAGACTTAAGATGGTTCTCACCCACCATATTCTCCGGACTCCCTTTGATTATTATATTTTTCCAAGCTTAAAGAAATGGCTTTCTACCAAGCTTTCTACAATTTATGTAGGTAAATCAAATGAGAAACGAATGTCTATTTTGAGAACTTCGACAAATCGTTGATGCAGAAGGCATCAAAAATTAGAGGACTCTATTGAATTTATTGTACTAAAAGAAAGGTTCATTGCTTCCAATTTTTGAGGAACCTAACAATTTGAAATGAAAAAACAAGTTTGTGTGAGATAATTTACCCGTTTTTCACTCACGGTTCGGATCACTGTTTTGGTGTGGCTAATGTAAGACTACGAGTGATTGTAGTACGGCAAAGACTCTAGCAGCCTGAATAAACGTTTTGCAGTGAATGCTTAAGACACCTAATCATTAGAAATATTGCCACTGAATTTCTTAAGACGTCTGCAAATTCTATAGAGACAATAATGGAAATGTTACGTTTTGATTATTCACTCTTCATATTCTGTGTAGCATCTAAGAACAAATTAATCTAAATTTTAAAATTCAATTTAAAAAATAAAAAAAAATTGTTTCCATGTACAGGATGTATTTTATTGTTATAACGATATAAAGGACAGTGGTGGTTAAACTCAACTAAACTGTTGCATAAGTCACAGGATTGCTATAAAATTTACAGCAACAATTTGTCAAAATTCTGATTTATTTAAAACTTTATGTAGTTGTTGTTGCTAGTTTTATGAGCTTTTGTTATTGTATGTTTGCATGTTCAAGTGAAAACAATTGCTAGGATAAAGCTTTTACAAACTGCATGCAAGGGATTTGTATGTTACACAAAAAGCATTAAATAAATTGAAATCACAGGAGAATAATTATGACAAAAAGGATTTGCTGTTACGTATGAAATTTTTATAAAATTCATTTTAATGACCAAATTGCGAAGTGAATATATTACTGAAATAACAAGTAATAACAGTTGGGGTCAAGGTTATTCATACCATTTAAAAGTAAAGTTCAGCATAAATTGCAAGTTATTCTAAAAATCAGTGATGAAAATTTTTCAATATTTACCCTACAGAATAAAATTCAAAAATTTCTCAACAAATCGCGCTCTTTCGCTGACAATTTACTTTTTAGCTTCGCTTATATTTGACGAACAGTGTACTTCAACCAAGAAAAAAAGCCACCACACTTTTCATATCACATTTTATCAATAATATTTATGTTTTAATTTCGTTTTTGAAACAAAGAATAAATAAGTACATATAATAATACAGTCCCGCAGCAATATTTGTTTGATTGCACATCAAGACTAGAGTACATTTACACAAACACACCCGCACAACAAGTGCACATATAAATTTGCCGCAGACGTTAAGGACACTTTTTTGTATCGTTTTGTATCGGTGCCACTTACTCAATTGGTTGTTGGAGTGTCGAAAAAAAAATATAAAATTTCAAGTAAATTGCAATTTTATGTTGCGCACCAGCAATTTACATTTGATAGGCTGCTGTTTTACGTTAAGGTCTTTTTATATTTTATGATCTGTCGTCATACTGCGTGGTATTTTTATGCCTATGTGTGCTGAGCTCACCAATATGCGTGCGTATGAATTGCTTCCTTAACACATTGATATCGTCAACGCTTTTAAAGTGAAAAATTGTACGTCATTTGCAGTTTATGACCTGTTGGTAAGAGATAATGTTGATGTCTATATTTCTGTGTTTGTGTGTGTTTGTATGATGGTGTGCGGTTTATTATATATTGAGCACATGCTCATGACGGTAGCATTAAAATGAGTTGCTGAAGGCTGAAATCATTCGTAATATTCACTTTATTTGCTTATTTTGTTGTAGGCAAAATACTTGATTGGACTAAAAACTTGATTGGAATATCTTTTAAGAAAAAATTTTACGAAAAGAATGTAGTATTCAAAAAATCAGATAGTGGAATGATCAATTTCCATTATTCTTCTGATAGTCTTTACTTTTTTTTATATTTATAGCCAGGTGTTTTTTCTTTTCTTTTAGTTATTTATTGTTTAATGTTATTTTTTTTTATATGTCTGACTGTCAGATGTTTTTCTTTTTTTTTTAATAAAAATAGGTTAATTCTTTGACTATTTGTTTTGTCCCCTAAATATTGCAAGACTGGGCTTTTACGGCACGACACAATGTGGATTTCCTTTCCAGCATAAATCAATATAAGATGCAAATTTAAAGTCTATTTGCTCTTGACATAGATAATTTCCGCATAATATAAATATTAAAATACAAATCACAATCCGTTTCACCTTATTTAGCTTTCTTATATTACTTGTATGGAAAGTGGGTGGGCGAAGTTCTTTGATTTTAGTTATTCTGTACATGAAATGTATCAGTTCTTGCAAATTTTAATCTGTTATAAGAACTAAGTCGAACCGCAAATCATAGTATGGTAGCTTGTCGTGACAGTGATTTAACATGCTGATTGCCTGAGATTATTGACCAGCTAAAAGTGGATTTAAATTCATTGTGCATCGTGTTGTTTTTTGTAGTTTGGAATTAAATTGAATCAGACTTTCTCGGGGCTGCCTTATATACGAAAATACTTACAAGATTTAGTTTTGAAAGACACACAAATACGATTTACCTGAAAAAAAAAGACAAAAAATTGATTAATTTAACCCTATTAGTACTGGGTGAAATGACGAACACAAAGTACTGAAGTGAGTCTTTCGGACTCAAATACATTCTGTATGAAGAATAGCGACTATAACATTTTAAGTTTATAAGTATAGTTTATTTGAGCGATTTAACTATCTTATTAATACATTTGGTATAAATTACAACCTTTTGAAAATGGCCGTTGCATATATTTCTTGATCATTGGCTGCAAAGCTGATTGCTCATCCTTTCTCGTGCAGGTGGGCACATACAGTAGCGTCGTTTCTTGGCAACGGTTTCGGGTGTTTGTGATTTGCGTTATGGCGTAAAGCATGGACGAGCTGATTAAGCGTATCCACGCCACCTCTTGCCGAATTGTTGTACAAATTTATGGCCGATTTGTTTTTGTTTTCCTTCTCTACCTATCGCATCGTTGATAAAAATATAACTGCTCGGCTTTTTTTCGGCACATAACTGACAAGAGTTATATTTTTTTTTTTTGAATCTATCCATAAACGTTTGTTTCAACTGCTCTTTATCGGTATTGTTAAAATTTTGCAAAATTTATCGTTTATTTTTCCTCAGCGTTCCAACACACGTAAGGCCATTTGATAGCAGTTTCTTAGCCAAACTAAAACTCGTTAAGTACTTAGTTATAAAACGTAATATTACGGTTTGATCGGTGAAACGGTTCTGTACTCTCCTTGACCACCATTTTTTGCACTAAATTAAGCCCTCTGTCCTCCTTTTTCAAGTTAAAGTATTCACTTTAATGGATAACTGGTTGTATTATCACATGTCCACCAAATCTTAATGCCATATTTGTCAGACTTAGAGGGAATATACTACCAAAGGGATACTCTTCCTCGCAATGGCACAAACTATTCGTCGATGGTTAAACTTTCTCCCGGAATATATAACTTGATGAAATTGGAATTAACAATATTCCATATGTTACGTATAGGTGCGAATTAATCGCGAGCTCGTCAAAAACTTCGAGATTATCATCAAAACGAACATATATCAAGGCACAAAACCTCTCACGAGACTTGCTGACTGAATAACATTACCGAAAAGTGGATGCCAGAAGTCCTTATAGTCAGAAGGTCCTTGTTTGTTTATGCGAGCATTTAATAAAAGTCCAATATAACAGTGCATTTCAATTTCATCCATCAGATTCCATATTTCACGAAGTGTACGCTGTGCTTGAAATTTGTACAATTTATGATGACTCGGATCACTTCATCGTGTATGCATAATGAGAAAGTGACAACACGCTTGCTGGCCACTAATGGAACTTTATGATCACCACCTCTAATGATATTGTGAACAAGACATTTTCTTTGTACAAAAGGTTTCCCAAAAAACGCCTGATCTTCAGTTTCAGCCAGAAATTCTAAATTCTCTTCACCCTGCTGCACTCGAACTGTATGAGTCTCTAAGACTCATTTCAATACTTTGTGTTAGTTTTATAAATTAATTTTGTTAAAACATAGAAATTATCGTAATTCTTTTTAGAATTAATGCAGTTTAAGATAGAAGAAACCTCAAATGTGTAAAAAAAAAACTTACGCCAGGAAAACAGCGCAAAGTCAAAATGAGTCTCAAAGGCTCAAGGTAGTACTAATAGGGTTAATAAAATAATTAAAAAATGGGAACACTGACAAAAAAAAAAATACAGAAACTAAATACCTTTCAAAATAAAAGTTAACAACTTTTGACAAAGAAATTTTTGTAGTTTAAAATGCATATCAAGCATTTAGAAACTTCGTATTTGAATCATATTAATGCGTATAATCACTAATTTATAAGAAAAAAGATCTGGTTTCTCAGACTTTGTTCCATGTACTTAGGGGCGTAGATTCCAAAAATGGCAACCATTTTTTTTTCTTAAGAATCGTTTTCAAGATATCCCCAAAAAACCCCTTTTTCGGAACTTTTTTTTATTTATTTGGCTACATGTCAATGAATTTTTTTTTCGACTCAAAAACGCTTTTCAGCACTCGAAAGATATTTTTATTCCCTTTCTAACGACATGCTGTTTGCTTGAATCGAATAAGATTTGATATAGTTACAAGCGCTCAAAGTCCGAAAAACTGACTTTTTTGGTCTTTTCAATTGCTCCATTTGAATGAACATTCAAGTATAATTTAAGTATAATTTTGCCGAAATTGGACAAAAAATGTAGAAGTTATTTAAGAAAACAATAAAAAACTTGCAATAAAATTGACCAAAAAAGTCAGTTTTTTGGACTTTGAGCGCTTGTAACTAAATCAAATCTTCTTCGATTCAAGCAAACAGCATGTCGTTAGAAAGGGAATAAAAATATCTTTCGAGTGCTGAAAAGCGTTTTGAGTCGAAAAAAATTCATCTTCATCATCATTCAAATAAATGAAAAAAAAGGCGGAAAAGGGGTATTTTGGGGATTCTTAAGAAAAAAAAAAAGTTACCATTTTTGGAATCTACGCCTCAAAATACATGGAAAAAAGTCTATGAGAAACCAAATCTCGAAATGAATCCCAAATTTGTGAACTAGTGTAATGTTTACGTGATAGTTTGGAGCATTTCTAGGCGTGAGTCAGCAGGAGCTTGTCATTATAGTAGACTGAACATAGCGCTCCAAGCTTAGAATATTCTTTATGTATCTGAATTATAAGTCTGGGTCACCAATACTACGCTAGCGCTTTGCACGCAGCTTGCCAGAACTGGGCTGACAGTCATTGGGTTAAGCCTCCATGCTAAGTCTTGGACGAAACTCACTACCATTCCTGAACTTATTTTATATGATAGCTGATTTCAGTGAAAATTCAGGGTCAAAATACTTTCATAATAAATTGGTGTGGTAAGGGTGCAATCTATCATCATATTTCCATATAGATTATTATTTTCATGTTAATTTTCACTTAATATTTTCTTATTATAAGCGTTCATATTTCTGCACTGCACGCTGTTTTACGAAACTTATTTATGAGCCCCTAGAACAGTTTATTTTTATGCCGCTTATGACGATCAGTTTTGCTCTATGGAAAATTCTTATGATTGCATAAAAAATGTTCATAGTTGTGCATAAAAAGCACAAGTAAAATTAGTCTTACGAGTTTTATTTTGAATAACCAAAAAATATTTGCTGGGATGTTTAAGGTTCAAAAATCTGACATTACTAAAAAAAAATATGAAAATTAGGAATCATTTGCAAACCTTATTTTAAAAATATTGAAACAATTGTCAAATGTTTTATTGGTTTAAAATACGAAAAATTCCGACTTCTCTACCGAAGCTGATTCTAAGAAAAGTCTAGACTTCTTTTCTTTTTATAACTTAATTTAAAAGCTTTATTGAAAGTAATTTTTAGGGTTTTTTAAATAATACAGAAAGAATATTAGCACACAGTCTAATGGCAACCCTATAACACATACATATGTTGATATCTTGAAAGCGTTTCTAATGACTGTCATAATGATGTTATTATGAACACAAATAACTAAACGTGACATGCAAATGTGCATGCTATATGTTAATTATGCCCTCGTTTCTGCCATCAAAATGTTAATATTTAATTATTAAAATACAGGTGAGACAACTTCAATCTGTAAAGCTATTTCGTTTTTAATATATTGCTTCATTTTTTATATTAAAAATTCTTTCGTTCATATTAAATTCAACAGAAATTCAAATTTTTCATTTATTTTATTTGCAGGTTATTGTGCAGTCAACGAAAGAATTGAACGAATTTTATAAAAACAATAAAGGTTGGTGCGCTTGACAGCAAAAAAAGAAATTTAATTAAATTTATTTTTAATTGAATTTTCGTGAAAAATAAAAATGAATCCATACACAGGTTGCTGAAAGGGGGCGTTTTAAATTTAATTAAATTTTTTATGGCTGTTTTAATCCGAGCCGCAATTTTAATTTTTTATGTTGAATGGAAATTTTCCCTGCTTACATTCTGTAGTTTACCTTTTGATACAAAATATTTATGTGAGAAACGCGCCAAGCGGATCAGTGCGCTGTTCAAAATTGGGTGCAATTTACAAAAAAAAAAAAAGTTTAATTTTGCGCAAATGGCAGCTTAAGACCAAAGGTTTTCTCTAAAGTGGCCAAAAATGAGGCGGATAAGAAAAAACAAAAAAATCGCCTCTTGCCTTTAAAACAAAAAAATAAATCAAATTTCTGTAAATCAAATTTAATTTTTTATCAGACGACTCGGCTTTTAAAAACCTTCTTTAAGCTGGAATTTGAGCAAGTAAAAATGTATTGAAATGCACTAAATTTAAGACGAACCACTGACATGTTCGACTCGTTTTGCCTCTGGAGGTAAGTGATTTCTTGCTGAATAAATCGCTTTATTGTGAAATTTCTTTTTAAAATTCAAATGTTTTGGGTTGAGCTTAAATTTAGCAGTCAAATTTTTCAAAAAATATTAAAAATTGGAAGTTTTGTAAAAGAATTTAAAAACATTTGCAGGCAGCTAATTCTTCATTAAAATGGTGTTCTCTTTGCGTTATATTTTAAAATAGCAGTTATTACTGTGTACTTCGAGTATGTGTTGTTGACATAATGACGCACGGACTTAACCCAGCAAACCATTTTAATAGCGAAAGTCTTATACATACATATATCAAATGCCGAGTTGATGACTTATATCGCACTCTAGCTGCTTTTCTGCTGTCAGGCATTGGTTTGTTGGAGAGAAACTATTCAGGGATAACGACTTGCCAAAACTATGCGCTTATGAATCGGTTGTTGAAGGTGAAATAAAAATATTTGTTATGTTATCGGACTCGGATTTATTGTATATTATAGTTATGTTTACGTTTTAAAATTTATCTCTACATGAAAACAGAGAACCAGCCCTGTACCAAATATATCGTTCTTTGCTTTTAACCATATGTTTACATTCGATTCGATGGACACAATGCAAATATCAAAAAAATGATAACGAATCATAATGCACTTAAATGTATGAAACTTAAAATATACCAACTAAACTCTTTTAAAAAAGGAGCTATAAATTCATCGCCTAAACGATCAAGCCATCTACGAAATGTTAGCTGGGAAAGTATAAATAATTGCGCACAACAGCTACCGCTACACACTTCCTGTTTTCCATGAAATATCGCGTGTTTTTTTGTAAGGTGTGTTTGTTTTTTGCATTACTAAAATAATGTTGTGTGCTTTTAGGCTGCAACAAAGCAAAGCCACTTCCAAACTAATATGTGCAAACAAAATTACATGGTATGCCTCTTACACACACTTACCCGCCCACCTACAGACAACGCCACAACCTTTGACCTAAAGTACGTAACATGCTAAATATTTGACTTTCTGTGTGCGACACTGTACGCTGTCATCGTCAAAGTCGTCAATTTGAAAGAGTTTGCTTGCGTTTTCATTGCATAGCCGTGTGTAAAGCAGTCAGGTTTCAATACTTTTACCTGCTTGTTTATGTGTGTTTGTCTGCCATTTTGACAATTATTACGTGTTCAAGCGTATTTGAACTTTGCGCACGAGTGGGTGTTATATGCTGTTTATTTTTTATTTCACTTTCGCCTTTGACGCGTTAAATTACAGGAAAATATGTTTGAAACATAAAATGTGTAGCACCTGTGTCAGTGAGTTTTTTGAAAAATGATATCTTACGAAAAATTTATCAACGAATTCGCTTATTGTGAAATGTATAACCCACCCAAATATATTTTCCAACTAGATTGTAAATAATGAAACAGCTTTGGCCTAGCTTCTCTTATCGCCATATTTTTGTGTTCATATGTAATTTTCTCAGAAATATTTAATACCAAATATGAAATGCGGGAAATGAGAACTATTTTATGTTAAACTTTTACTCTCGGAGCATTGTTAAAAAATTAAAAACTTCAGCAAAAAAATTAATACAAATTTGTATGAAAAGAGTAGGCTTCCTTCAAATTATTTCGTTAATAGATTTTTAAAATATTTATTAACTGTCAACAAATTTTGGTAGATAAAGTGGAACCTCTATGAGTCAAACCTCGATAAGTCGAAAACCTCTCAAACTCGAAAAAATGTTGTGTTCCTTCCCTTCAAGCCCTAAAACCTCCATTGCTCGAAATCCGACCCCTCTATAAGTCGAAATAAATAGTGAGTACCTACAAGTAAATTAAGTGCATATTTTCCCTCTATAACTCGAAAAAATAAATTTGACCTCTGCATCTCGAACATAGCAATGTTTGATTTTACAACCTTTCCAACTCGATTATTTGAAACGAATTACCACTATAGCTCGAAGAATAATAAGATACCGGCTTTAAGAATATGCCGACTATGTACATCATTGTTTCTTAGAAATCAATGTAAAAGCCTATTTATACAATAAATTCTATGAAATGACTGACGTTAACACGTGATTTCATTTGAACTTTAGCGAAGTTACTTTATTGCTGCCAATTGAAAAATTATCAGAAATAGTTTGGTCCTACTGCAATACACACCAATGCTTAATACCTCTATAACTAGGATTTATTTCACCTCTCTAACTCAAAATCATTTAGAATAAATCTTAACCTCTACAAGCCGAACATTTCCTGACAAAATTCGCTTCAGCCGAAGTCCTTCATAAGTCGAAAACTCTATAACTCGAATTTTTTAGCGTCTCCCTTCAATTTCAACTTACAGAGGTTCTACTGTATAACTATGCCCTTAATTGAAAGTTAAATTATTTGATGATACTATTTTCATTTGAGTCCACTTTAAGTTAATATGGAACTATGAAATGCTCAATATATTTAAGTAAAACACGACTTATGTATATTCTGCTTGATAAACAATTTTGGTATTTATGGTGTATGTAGCAACGGCGTCCAATGAATTGATGTGACCAAATTAAAAATATCGATTTAATTATGAATCGATATTATATAATATCGTTTTTGGTCATCAGCGATAACAAAATATAACGTTCATCAAATACAAGAGTTAGTGGGTATTAACAAGTGAATGTTTGTTATAAAGAAATAATTGTTTTCTTTAAAAATGTGATTTTGTAATGATTACCAAATTCAATTCAGCGGAATATGTGACATGTTAACTTATATCAAATATTTATTTCGGCTAAATCAAATATATAATTTGTTAATTATTACCAAATCTCGTTTTTGTGTATATAAATAATTCGCTTTCTCTGTGTATATGAGCCTTTTGCTTGGTTTATTTATGCATATAATTTTTTGAACTATTTTTCCTTAGAAAAATTTAAGTAAGAAAAACTGCCCAATTCCCTAAGAGTAAGCATACGATTTTTCACTGGGTATATCAAACTAAAAGAGCAGAATCGTATTATAGTCTACGAAGCTCCATTGTGATTTTTTTTTTTATAAATTTTTTGTAGCATTTTGTGTTAATTTTCTGAAGCTAAAGTCCAGCGGAAGTCCACTTTTGCTGTTTTTTTTTTTTGGTAATTTTTTGTATATTTTAGTAAATCTTGCAGTAAAATGCAGCTGCTGCTGCTTAAATACCAAAACCAACAAAACGCATTCTTCTTTGTTGTTTCTATTGCTTCCGTTTCTGTTGCAACTGTTGTACTTAAGTGTGGTGGCGGCAATGGTTTTGGTTGCGCGTACTATATAACATTACGAGAAGAGTTTGTGTTGTAATGAATTGAAAACAGTAGTTTACATAAACATTAGAAAAGCACAGATTGGCTGCGGATTACATTACAATGGCTTATTAAATGTTGCTCATACGTCATGTGTAGCGATTTTATTACAATATTTTCAGGTTTGCAAAAGTAAAATGAAAAACTTTTTATAAATAAAAATACAAATTATTATGAAGGAAAAACTGTGCAAACTCTGAAAACCCTAAAAATTTAAGTATTGGTTTTGCATATCAACCAATTATGTATGTGTATAGGAATCTTTCTTTCAATTTATGTGCATATCCCAAATGAAAATTCTTATTAGAAAATTCCCAAAAAATGCTTCGCTTGCATATATATATAACCAAAGTAACCACAAGAAAACAAATTGAATTTAATTTAATATGAAACATAAATTATTTACCGCAAAAAATGTAAAGTTACACACACAGAAACACAGGCAATCAATAGAATCAAACCCATATCGTAATAAACCCACATACATACACTCTCAATTATGACGCCCACCAAAGAATATTGCATAAATACATACATGACCCTTGTGCTATGATCAACAACATCGAAAGCTTAACAAATTTAGTGGATGAAAACTTTTTGCACTACGTCAACGTCCCGCATCTTTTCAACGACAAAAGTGCTGACAGGACAATGAAAAAGAACCCTTAAAGATACCATGCAAACAAAAGAGAAGGAAAAAAGATATGAAAAAATTTACCAATAGATACACTGACATACATACATAGTAACACACATACACGCATGTATGTATACTATTTATAGGACAAAAAAAAAATTTCGAATAAATTTTTTCGCTGCACTATATACGTGTTACGAGTACATACTTCGCTGGTTTTCAATCTCTCGATTTGTTTGGAATTTTCTCTTTTTTATTTTATGCAAACACAATTGAATAGAAATTGAATAGCAGCAGCGCACAGTGGATAAATATCTGGAAGAGATACTCCTTACTATTTGTGTAGGTACGCAAAGGCTCCCAAATTATTGTCGCCTGACGAAATCGCATATATACAATTATGTGCAAAATAATAGCAGTGCGAAGTAGCACCAAGTTCATCTTAAAAACACACTAAAACAAAAACTGATTTCGGATTCCATTTTTTATTTTCTATTTTGGATTAAGTAAAAGAATTATAAAATACACTTTTTTTATTTATACACTTAGCAAAAAAAAAGTTACAAATTAAAATTTCGTGAAACTGTCAAAATCGGCTGTGCAAAAAAATAGCAGTGACGTACAAAATGAAGGATAAATACAACTTAAGCAAACAATTTTGAAAAAAGAAACTGAAAATAACATTATTATGTTAATACTTAGTGGCATATCCCTTATTGGCAATAATTGCTGCACATCTTCATGGCATAGGGTCATTCAATTTCTGGCACATGACCTTTGGGATATAATCCCATGTTGCACTTGCTTCGCGCCATTGCTCGCGCTCATTCCTTGAGTTTTTTCTTTCCCAACAGCATCCTTGACACGAGCCCAGATATTCTCAATTGGATTCAGATCAGGGGACAGTGCTGGCCAGCTCATAACCTCAACCCGATTTGCAGAAAACCAACTTTTTGCCAATCTACTACAATGTTTTGGATCATTATCCTGCTGATATATTCATTGTAGTGGCATATTCCATTCAGCATAAGGAAACATTGTTGAACTCATTATTTGAGTGTATTGGTTAGCATCCATATTGACTTTAATCCAATAAAGTGGACCAGTGCCTTCATGGTATGAAAAACAACTCCAAACGTTAATTTTAGCTCCACCATACTTAACGGTTTTGAGCACATATTTTTTATTGTAAGTGGATGGTCGTCTGTTTCGAATGGTAGGAAGGGACGCAGAGTGTACGTTAGACAACCACCAGCATCCACTTACAATAAAAAATATGTGCTCAAAACCGTAAAGTATGGTGGAGCTAAAATTAACGTTTGGAGTTGTTTTTCGTACCACAAAGGCACTGGTCCATTTTATTGGATTAAAGTCAATATGGATGCTAACCAATACACTCAAATAATGAGTTCAACAATGTTTCCTTATGCTGAATGAAATATGCCACTACAATGAATATATCAGCAGGATAATGATCCAAAACATTGTAGTAGATTGGCAAAAAGTTGGTTTTCTGCAAATCGGGTTGAGGTTATGAGCTGGCCAGCACTGTCCCCTGATCTGAATCCAATTGAGAATATCTGGGCTCGTGTCAAGGATGCTGTTGGGAAAGAAAAAACTCAAGGAATGAGCGCGAGCAATGGCGCGAAGCAAGTGCAACATGGGATTATATCCCAAAGGTCATATGCCAGAAATTGAATGACCCTATGCCATGAAGATGTGCAGCAATTATTGCCAATAAGGGATATGCCACTAAGTATTAACATAATAATGTTATTTTCAGTTTCTTTTTTCAAAATTGTTTGCTTAAGTTGTATTTATCCTTCATTTTGTACGTCACTGCTATTTTTTTGCACAGCCGATTTTGACAGTTTCACGAAATTTTAATTTGTAACTTTTTTTTTGCTAAGTGTATAAATAAAAAAAGTGTATTTTATAATTCTTTTACTTAATCCAAAATAGAAAATAAAAAATGGAATCCGAAATCAGTTTTTGTTTTAGTGTGTTTTTAAGATGAACTTGGTGCTACTTCGCACTGCTATTATTTTGCACATAATTGTATAATTTTTGTATTCAAAATTTTTTGATTCTTACTTAAAAAATTCATATTTTACGTCTTAACTTTATTGAGTCCAGAACTTTGAACGAATTCTTACATATATACCAACAAAATCTAGATATTAAAAATTTTTTTTTCGTTAAAGGGAAAAGTACCTAGCACTATGTAGTTCTAAAACTGAGTTTTTGACGATTTTTCGTATATAGACGTCAATAAATACTATACTTTGAACCATTTTGCCAACACCATCAAGAGTTTTACTCTGGGAAAAACTACCAAAAAGTCAAGATGGAAAAGTCGTCAAAAAAAGGTTCGTTAAGAGAATGCGCAGTGTTGGTGTTTTTATTAAATATTTTTCCACTAAGAAATAACTTTTGCTTTTCTTAATTTATTTTTCAATTAAAATATTTAGGCGAAATTTAAATTCATTATTTAAATTTAGAATAATATAAATTTAATTGAATTTTGAATTGGGATAAATTTTTATGCCTACAACCACAATACAATCAACTGTCAAATTTTGTTCTTTTCGAAAAACCACTGTGCGATATCTGCATTCCCAAGCCTCATTTGTTTGCTCTATCAATAAAGACAGCAAGGCCAAGCAAGCAACGAGCGTTACATTTGCTAGTGTTGGCAATAAAAAGATAAGAATCCTTGGGGAGATGCGGTGGCAACAGCCTTATTACACGCGCGTGTGTGTGGGCTTATGGCTTATGGCTTGTATTTGTACAAACGTAAATATGAGTGTATGTTGCTGATTTTTGGCTTAAACCTGCGTATTTTGATTTAATAAAAACGAAAAAAATAACATACTTTCTCAACGGATATTGCATATCCTGTTGAGTTCCTTTGGCAACCAAAATTGACGACGACAACGATGATGTTGTTGATGATGGTGCGCCGTTGTAAGTGGTTAACCGTCGTTATGGTGAATAAATCATTTTATATTAAAAACAATAAAAAGAACATTTGTGAACTGCAGAGTTTTATTATTGTCATATTAATTAAAATCACTCATACGACATGTTGCGTTTTGTATACGTGATGCCAGATTTGCATGCTACGTGAGTTGATTAACTTTAACATGGAAATCCCTTGCTTAATTTTGGGTTTCCTTCGTGGAAGTTTTTTATTTTTTCCATTGCTGTGAAAAAAGAAACAAATAGAGGTAAAGAATGAAATTGAATACTTTTTTTCTACGTCACACAACGTGAAAATATCTATGTGGACAGCTTACATGACATTGCCATTGTTAGTGTTTGGCGTTTTGTGGGCTTGATTCCATTTATATACACACATACATTTTCAAAAGTATTGTATAAAGACAATGCTCACAAGTTTCATGCTATTTTCAATCGGTATTTTTTCTTAAGCTGCATGCAACTGTTTTGTTCGTACCGAAGTGCATTCATGTCACATGCACTTGCGAGTCCAATGTCTATGAAAATTTGGTTTTTTTTTAGTTTTTTTTATTCTGAAACTGCTGACCAATCGACGACATAACAATACTGCTACTTAATGAATTTAAAACGATTAGAGGTGAAAATGGGATTAAGTTTGTCGTAAATGTATGTAAACGTTTCTTGAACGAAAATTTACAATGGGTAGCATAATACTTGCTTACTAAAAGGGCTATGTGTTAAGATATAAGTTTTAAATCTTCCTTTTTGCATAATATGACTATGAGTTACATTTGATTATGAAAATATCCGGTGCAATTAAATGTTACTCATACGCCACGTGTTCCCGAAATAATCAATTGCAAAAATAAATTAGCTAAATGTGAAAAATTTTGATATGAATCTAGCGAAGTGGAAATATACTGAATCGAGACTTTGAATGTACTTTTTAGAAGGGCGAATGTACTTTTTTGTGATGGACACCAAAACTTAGAAATATCTTCAGAAATTCCATACAAAACAAAAAGTCATTCGATTTATTTTAAGCCTATTTCAGCAAAGTTTACTAAAAAAAATGTAACCATCAAAAATAATTCAAGTGTATCGCATGTACTTAAAATGTGTTGAATATACTGATGCTTATTTTTCACAAAGCAAATGTACTGAAAAAAAGTACAAAAGTACCGAAAATGCCATCACTAAGTGAGGCCCTATAAAACTTCAACGAAAGCTAACTTTGCAAAACGAATGAAGAATTTTTCTGATATATTTTTAGCACATACTGTAAACTTTCCGGCCTAAGAAACTTGCGTTGGATTTTTACAGATATTTCGGTCATTTTACATTGGCATGAGGGCCATTTTTCTTTTAAAAAAATGGTTTTTAAGCCAAAAAGTAATAAAAAAGTTAGAGAAAAAAGTTTTGTATTCCTATATTTTTGCGCAATTTTCCGTTTCCTTTGACCACCTTCTCATTTTAGCAAATATTTCTTATCGCTGATGTGTGATTTTTTTAATCTTTTCACTTAAAAAAAAAAAACTAAAATTAGTTGCTTCCAATAAGTTTTAGAACTACACTCTTAAGTTATCTTTGCAGCTTTGCTAAGTTTTTGCGCTTTCCTTAATTTTTCTAATGAAAATTTAAAATTTTTTTTTTATTGTTGTGTCCATTTATTTCTCGAGGAAGCAATATAGAAATAAGCGCATGCTCCTTATACAGTGATATGAAACATTTTTATATTGTATGCTAAGATAAGAAAAATTATGGTATTTTCTTAATGGCAGCATAAAAAAATTAAGTACATTTGATATTCTAAGTAATGCTCCCAAAAGCATTGTATGAAAATTTGACATTTTATGGAGGGTGCAAAAAAGAAAGTTAACTTCAAGTAAATTTAAATAATTATCCTTTAATTGAATCCAAACTTGCTGTGCACACACTGATAACATGCATTTTTTTTTTTTGCAAGACAACTTTTCTTCACTATATACTCGTTTGAATGCTGATGTATGTGAAAGTCCGTTTTCGCGAATCTACTGTAAATGTTTTAATTAAAAACTTTTCGTTAAAGTTAAAAGTTGTAAAATTACAACAAAAGTAGTTGCTATTCAATTACTAAAGGGCGAAAGTCGATATAAAATTAAAAAAAACGTAAAGCTAATTAAATGTCAAGGCTGCAACGAAGTTGTGTAAAAAACTTTTATAAAGTGTACCACTTCGTGTGCTTACAAAAATTAAAATGAAATATGTATACAAAAAATTGCTTAGCGAAAAAATTCGTTTTATGATATATTCTTCTGTGTCCAGATACTTTGAGACATATGCCTTTTTTATAATTGGCCTCAGAAAATTTCCTTGTTGCTTTTCTGTTTTGAAGGAATCACACAATAATTGCAAATGTCAGATATAACATGATATGTATTAGTGACATTTTATTAACATGCAGAATATTATAAAAGGTATGCCACTCAATATTGTCGTTTTTAAGCTCACATACTCACTTAAAAAATATCGATACATAAAAAGAAATGTAATGTACTTGTTTGCCCTCTCGAGCTCAACTACAACAAGACTTATTCCCAAACTATAAATAGTTTTCCTTTTAAATTATATTAAAAAGCAACCAAAACTCTGTTTTGATATTAATTGTAAAACCCTTTTTAAATGTCCTAGTACGAGTACGTTGACAAAAAAACTCGCTTAAGCCATTTGACATTTTAATTTCGTGCCTTTTTAACGCTGTCATTCATGCCAAGTTTAACGCTATCTCTGTGCACTTCTTTTTTTGGTATTTTGTTTGTGCCTTTAATGCTTTTGTCTTCTTTGTTAAACTTTTTGGTATTTATGTCTGTTTTTTTTTTATTTTTAAACCAACTGTTTCGTTTTTATTTTTTTTAAGGATGATACGCTTACATTCTGGTTACTTTGCTTCCACACAAAGGCTACGCATTACTGACTTTAATTAATACCGTCGCCCTAAGGCCGTACAAACAAAACCCCAACAACAGCAATAACAAAAAAAAAAAAAAAAACAACAACTTAGCCAAACATAAAATCTGCATATCACCCTCCTTCACCCGCATTTATTTCAGCAACCTTGCCCAACGTTTGCTTGCTGCTGGTGCTGCTGCTGCTCTTTCAACAATAATTCCGTAGCATCCCTTTGCATCGCTATGTTAAATATTTTCGTATGCCAAGAGTTGTCAGCGTCAACAACACAAGGATAACAAAATTGAAAGCGAAAATTAAGTTAACAAAATCAGCTTAAAAAGCAAGCAGCATCAGCAGGCGTTATAGGTGGTAGGCGGAGCAGGGCAGGCTGCAAATAAAATTTGCCAAATTTGCATGAAGTGGAAAATTTTGCTTCACTTTTTTTTTCTTTCTTTTTACTCCTGCTCATATTTAGTCTTTTGTAAGTAGCAAGGTAAGAGTTACAATTTTTTTTTCTGTTTGTTTTGCGTCGAGTTGTTTTTCTTTTATATCTCATAAGTGTACTTTTGTGTTTATTTGAAAGTGGGGAGTTTTTACTGTACTTTTGTAAAGCTGCTCAGGAGTAGGAGGTGATAACGCCAAAAGTAGACAAAATAATGACAAAATCTCAGTGGAAAATGTGTTAAAGATTATGTTGTCGATATAGTAACTTTGCGTTGTTGTTGCACCGTTGTAGTAAAATCTCAACGACAGCAGCACCAAAGCCTTGCGTAGATTGTAGAATTACGCGATTCTCGCAATGATTATCTACCATATCATCAACAGAATTTTCTCAAGGTTATACTCAGAGCAGGATCATAATTAAGTTGCATTCAACTGCGGAAGTACGTAAATTAGTGAAGCGTGCACAAGCATTTTGTAAGCGTAAAATGTTGTTTAGTGTAGTAAAGCTACGCAATATTTCCGTAGCAAGTAATTAAATGTTACTCATACGACGCAGTGTGCGCAATATATAAATATGTTTGCTTTTGAAGTTAAATTAAAGTATATTTATTAATTGAATTGTAATTTTCTAACGTAAGCATTATATTTCAAGCACACATTAAGGATTATGAATATTTATTGCTATTTCGAATTGTGAACATTGAATAAAATTAAATATTTAAATCAGATTCAAATGAAAAATGTAATTTGTAGGTTGCTTTGACTACGAGAAAAACCATGATTGCAGGGTGTGCTCAAAAAAAAAAAAATAAATAAAAACCATGCGAAAGATGCGAAAGTGTCATTTTAGCCCGGCCATGATTTCGATTTAATTTTTTTTTTTTTTTTTTTTTTTTTTTTTGAGCACACCTTTCAACCATGGTTTTAGCTAAACTATCTTGAGTTAATATTTAAGGTGGAACATCGTTCATCTAACTATGGCAGAAGCAAAAAACCTTATTCATTATTATGTACTAAAATTTTATAAATTAAATTACTAACATTTTTCCTTTATAAAAGGGAGATATTTTTAAGTCTATGATATTCCTTTGAGTGTTATTTTATACAATGCCCAGTTTTACTGCTGCTTGGCTTGCACAAATAAAAATAAAAGGAAACTACACATCAACAGCAACAAAATGTGCAGGCACTGGTCGGTCGTCTAATTAAGTGCTTATAAATACAACCATACAAACATATGTATGTACTTGTATGAAAGTGTATGTTGCATGCTACTTTTTTTTTCTTCTTAACCTTCGTCTACTACTTTTACAACTGAATACAACGTTGCCTTTTAGCGTTTGTTTCCGCACTGCCACGTTTCTATATCCGACCACATAACACGTGTTCAACAACATGCATATCCATGTTCGAGTAAGAGGAGCTTGCCTCCAATGCCCACTTGGAAATTTTATTTGATTCACTCACGAAAATATCTTTAAAAATGAATGATTGAAGTTACAAAGTTCATAAAAAAAATTAAGTTAACATTTAATGTAATAAACATCGTAAGATAGCTTTATTTGGAAAAGGATATTTCTTATTAATCTTGACCTTTCAGACTTGAGATCACCTTTTTGACTTTTCGTGCCGACATTGAACTGCATTGATGGCAGCATTTACTTTCGTAACATGTTAAAATTTCAGCTCAATTGCGTTACCAGCTCTGCATACAGTAAACTCTAGCCTTCAACTTTCACGTCACTGTTTTTTCAGTTCCCCAGTGAATATATAAATGAGCGCGGCGGGCGAGCACGTAAGTGAGTAGCACTAATTGTGGACATAAAAGTGGCTGTCAGTTGCTTAAATTCTACTGGGACACTTAAACAATTTAAAAGCAGCTTAAAAAATCAATGGAAGTAGCAACCTTGTTGCTTTGTTGCTGCAGCGGTAGCACAATTATAAAAAAATCTTAGCTAAATAGTTCATGTATAAAAGTTTTTATTTTTTGCGCAATTATCATGTGTGTAATCCTTTATCCTTTGGGTATTAAAGTTCAAGTGTTTATTTTGTAGTCATTTTTTTTTTTCATAGGGTAAAAAGGAACATTTTGCTTCAGGTTTAGCAAAAAATTCTGTATTTGTTCAAAAGCTGAAATAACCCGTGTTTTAAATTTTTTTTCCTTAAGTACCCACATTACTGGTAGCTACCCTGCATATATAGTTGTATTAGAATGCAATTTACGGCCTCCCTATTTTCTCTACTTAACTGCATTCAAATGTATACAAATGAAGGTCATTACAAAACAGCATCCTTGCTGCAACTTTTATGTTACAAACACTTGCACACATGCATAAATAAATGCACACAAACTGTAAAAACAACATATATGAACTTGTTGTTGTTGTTTTTTCTTGCAACTTATTTCAAATTTGTTTTGTTTAAGTTAAAAAGAGAAAGTTGCCTACATACAGCAAAGGTCAGCTAGTCCTATCATAAACTGCTGCCAGCTTACTGGCAACATTTAAGTTCATTTTGTTTTGGTTATAAAAAAATGCAATTTAATTTTATTTCTTCAAAAAAATCTTTTACGAGCCTTGAAATTTACTCAAGATTTTATCATTCAATGTAAAAAGTGTTTCAGTTATGGCTTAATTAATTTTTATGGCATAATAAAAGTTAAAGCAGTCTATGAAATTCTGTATACTTTTCAAGCTTTTAAAGGACTTAAGGGAAAAAATGGTATATTGACTATTTAAGGCATCTAAGACTTACTTAGCTCTCAATGACTACTACATTCGTTTTTAATAAAGCTGTTGTTGAACTTGATCTCTTTTAAACAAGCCATTAGAATATGATCGCTAAGCGCAAAGCAAGCAATAAGTTTATATAAGTAATGCCTATCAATGAGGACTTGCTGCAAATAATCGAAAGTATGCCTAAACTCGGGCTGCCTATAAGACATAACAGCCAACAACTGCCTAAATTTAGTATATCTAAGCAAGCAATCATATGGCCACACTCGTGCTTAACCATGTCGTATGAGTAACATATTGTAAATGCGGACAAGTGCGACAATTTGCTTACTCCATTTTCAATTTATGGAGGCTGCCAAGCAACTAAGTCGCTATACTTCTTAAAGCATCGAAATGGCCAAAGTTTAATGGCATTCTTTTGGGAAATGCTTTTATTTTCATAGACATTAAATTTCTCCGCTCCCTTGTTTCTTAAAATTATGTTGGGGCTAGATGCCTACCAGTGTATTTTTGGCAAACATGCTAAAAGTTTGATTGTTCATTGTTTGATTGCACAGTGATGATGGAATTATGAAGAACATTCAAGCTTTCTTTCTTTTTCTTATTCTAATTCTTTAAATAAACAAAATTTTTAAAATTTATTTCACAACAAAAACTTATTAAAAAAAATTTTATCTTAAATCAAACGTAATTCATCACTTATGAACAAGGATGACGATGTTATTAGGACCGCTTGCAAAAATTGCTAATATCTTTAAGAAAACTTAAAATTTTATTTAATTGGTTGGAAAACCTATATTTGCTATACAGCTTTGCACTGTTTTGTCATAGAAGCAATACATTTATGGAATTTCTATGGGTTTATGATTTTTCAGGCCTCCACACATAAAACTTTTTTTTGTTAATGCCAATTTTTAGCCTGTGCCAAAGATTTTAAATAGGATTAAAAACCATGCCATAAAACATTTTTAGAAAAACAAATCAACAAATAAAGTTCCGAGACCCCAACGTTCACGGAAAACGGATAAAATAACCAACCGGTCCATCATTTGTGAAACAAAATACAAAAGATTGTATTTAAATATGATCCCAATGCGTTATCGGCGCGATAAATTCGAGAGAGACTGTGCGAAGATAAAGTTTTTGAAGATATTTGAACTTTGAAAGCCGCTGCAAATCTAAAAACCGGATTTATTGTCCAAAATAACTATTTTTGAGTCTTTAAAACTGTGAAAGTCAAATCTTGTCGTATGGAGATCTTTCGGGCATGACATCGATGTGCTTTTATCTCCTCTACAACATTGGTCTTAAAATATCTTTCTACTTGTTGTCCAACCACGTCCACCATGATTCTGGCGACTGTCATTTCGATTATTAGCTTATCCTTAAAACCCAAAATTTTCATTTCCAGCCTCTTTTAAGTTATTCATACTGAAACATATCAAGGATCTATTCATCATATCCACATTTACTCTTGGCTCAAATAAAACAATAAATCTTTATAAGAATGCAGATTTTCAATGTTCATATGCTAATTTCAAATTGGCAACTCAAAAAAATAACATATGCATATAGTAAAAATTATTTTAACATTTTTATTTTATGTGTCAATAAATTTGCATACGTTGGCATGAAAGAAAAATATAAAAGACAAGTTCCCACAGCCATTTAAAATCAATTTTGCATGTTAAAACATGATAAAAAAACAGATATTTTTAAGAGAAAAAACTTAATAAATAAAACGTGACACAAAGCCAAAGTTCAGTTCACTGACAACTTCATTGAAGCAAAAAAATAAATATTTTTCTTTTTTGCTTTCAATAAAATGTCTAAATTTCCAGCCAAGGACATTAATATAAACTTAGCTTAGTGACAGTACGTTAAATGCTGTTAGTACACTTGTATATATACATTTATACGTATAATACATATAAATCTTATCTTAACCTAAATAAGCGTCAAAACAAAATCCACGCCTGAATATTCGTAAGCGTACAACGATTAAAAGCTTAATTTACATTCATCGTAAATATTCAATATTGTCCCTGTGAACGATATGCTTGGAATAATGTTGGTTAGCAAAAACAACAACAGCGTAGAATAAAGAAGCGAAAGGAAATGAAAAACACTTAGAAGAATAGTCATCAATCATTATATCCCACGTGGCTAGGAAGCAAATCAAACTAAATCGAATCGAACAAACCGCCTAGTAACACCCATTTGCAAAAGCCAAACACACATAGACGAGCGTAAAAAATACAAAGCAAACGTAACATGTACGAGTACCCACACAAAGCAAAACAGTAAAACTCAAACATGTACTCATACACTAAGGAAAAAAATATGAAAACATTTTGCAGCAGGGATTTTTCTAAGTTGCTTTTGTTTTTAAAGTAAAATGCCACAGAGCGTTTAAATTAAAAAATTGTGTGCAAATCATCAATCAGCATATAAATATTTAAAAAATTCAGCATTTTCTAAAAGCAAACTATGCACAAAGTACAGCAAAAAAAAAACAAATTTTTGTAGGATATTTATTACCTAAAATTTTTAAGGATTTCTTCAAAATCTAAACACTTAATTCTATAAATGAAGAATTGCAAATTTTCTTCAAGTGTATTCATGTATGTAAAACAAATATAAGCAATTTTTTTTTATTTTTGCAAACCAATCTGCTTGCTAATGCAAAATGCGTAAATCAATTTTGACGTGTTTGCCATCGTGTTGAATTTGGGTTCGAATTTCTATTTCCTTCTGTAGATTATACCTGCCCACTGCCCTTTTCAATATTTTTAAGCTCTGAATTTAATATTTCTTTTGCTTATCGATTTTATTTGTTTCTCATTTTCAATATGCATCGGCACAATATAACGTTGCTGCTCATACTACTCACCTGACATTCCATTGGCCATCTGGGGGCCTGCTGTGGGCAATCATTATCCTTGTCTTTAGGCAGTGCGAAAAGATCGCGGGGTTCCTTTAAACGAGCAATTGGACGCAAGGTTTTTTCATCCGTGTTCAGCTCCAATTGATTGGTTTTTAAGCCTTTCGAAAGAAAACTACCAAGAAAGCCTGAAAAATGCGAGAGAGAAAAAGAGAAAACTTTATTTTCATTTATCAAATTTTGACTTTTTATTTAGAAGGATGAATGATTAAAAAACGTTTCGTGAAATTTGCTTTTGTTTTCGCTGCAAAAAATTAATTTTGTAAGAAAAGGAAAGCAAAAAAAAAACTTATTTTAGTTACCTACTACGGTTCTTTTATGATGAATATTAATTTACTTGTAACTTTTATAATAAATGTTATGAAAATGCGTTTTTTCGCAACATAAATTTAAAATTTTTTTTTTTTTATAGCAAACATTAAATATTTCTCACAAGCAATAAATAACGATTGATTGTAAAAATTACCGGTTCTGATGTGCTCAAACTTTTAGTTAACTTTTAGTCAAATAAATACAAAAAGTACAAAAATTTTAATAGGAAATGGTTATACAACGAAGTGATGCATTGCGCAAAAAAACTTTTTTGTTTGTCAAAAAATATAAGTAAGGAACACGCAGTAAGTTTATTGAAACAGCACGTAATACTGGACACTTTTCGATCTTGAAAATGAAGGCCAAAGTTTCCATAGTTATAAAAAACTTTTCTCGAAAAGGTTGTATGGTCTAAGAGTTCAATATTTTTTTTGATAATTTAAGGTAAATGAATTGTCTTGATAAAATAAAGTTTCATCTTTAAAATAGTGCTTAAATTATAAAGTTTCAATTATTTTTTGCTGAAGTTATAGCGATACAAATACTTTTCCTATGTATTTTACGGATAACATGTCGTATGAGTAATCTCTGCAACTCCATGAGTCAAGAATTTATGTAGTACATACTTCTTTACATCTACGGTTGTCTATTATAGAGTGAAAGGACAAATTTGAGGGGAGATAGAACACAGTCGTGTGCGAAGTCAGCTTTCGATGTGTCGTAATTCGGTCGTCAGAATATTATCCTGTTCAAACGTTTATGTGTTATGATTTGTGTATATATGAGCACAGTATTTAAGATATAATAATGCAATAACTTATTGAGAAAATTTAACTTGGCATCTCTGACAGTCAAAAATCGTAATTTGTTATATTTGGAGTGTGTATAACGAACAGATCACATTCTTGATCAAAATGATACTGTTCCATTAACCAATCTAAGCAGGACCATAAAGTTCCCAAAAATTTCTTCTGCAAAATTGCCATAAGTATGATCTTTAGGTTACCAGACTACTGCAAATTTTGCAGGCGAAGGTTACAGCTAAGGCACAGGTAGTAGATTTGCCAAACCACTTCCTTTAGAAGAACACGCGGTCTTAGATAACACCGCAAATTATTTTTTTGTATTTTTATTATATTTTATTATTTATTATTTTTTTATATTTTTATCCGTTTTTTATTAATTTTAAACCGTATTTGCTTTCTGTCTTAGGCAAATTTTCAATTTTCTGCATGTCCTTTTATTTTTAAATAAATTTTTTTTGCGATCATTTTTTTGAACCAAAAAAAAAATGTTCGTGTTCAAAAATGTAATGGTCGGTTGCAATTCTTGCAATTCTAACTAAATTCCGTTAAATTTTGCTTAAATTTATTTTCAGTGTGTGAATATAATATGTCGCCTTATAAAATTTTTGTTTGAGAAAAGTTTTCGTTACATTTGACTTATTTTTATTGTATGCCTTGGTGCTTATACATACAACGTTTTTCTTTCTTTTTATACCAACATGAAAAATGCAACTTTTCTTATCAAAAATGAGCAATTTAGTTATGAAAATTTACTAAAAACTTTGTTTTATATGCTTAAACTCTTGGGTACTAATAATAACTCTATGCCACTTGGCATATGACGAAGTTTATTTTTGGGTTGAAAAAAGTTGCGTATACGTCATGCTATGCCAACTTGTTTAAATACATGAATGTAACAAATATGTGTTGGTAAAGGTTTCATGTTACACATTAATTTTTCTTAACTACTACGTTACTCTTGTTTATTTTAACCTTGCTTCAAAGCATTTTTCGTAAGCATTACATCAGCTTGTCTAAAATATCAAATAACTTAATCACATTTTGCTCCCTTTGTATCCTTATCAATCAGAAAACATCTGTACTTAATTGCGCATATCCTTGCTATACGCACATTTATCTTGCCTAAGTCTCTCATTATTTTCGCCTATCTCTTTTGTTGTTTTTGTTTTAATTTCCTTTTGTCATTTACATCAGCTTAACATGTTAACCCTTAGCTGTCTGATTTTAAGCTGAAAGGCGCTGCCACTTTGCATTTTATTTCAAATTGCTGCCTGTCAGTCATTTGCTCAGTACACATAGTAATGGGTTAAAAACTCAATTCTATTTTTCCCTGTGCAATATTTTGTTTTAGTTTCGTTTTTCATCAGATTTGTTTTTTGTGTTACACACAATACATTTATTTCGTTTTTTTGTGCTAATCCTAACATTTTTTGTAACATAATCTCAACGCATACAAGAAAGAGTTATTGTATCCTTTTGCAAATGGTTCTCTGTTTTTTCTCCATTGTTGTTTATTTGTTTATGTGTTGTTTGGTCATTTTTATTTGTAGACATTTGCTTTTTTTTCATTCATTGTTTATTTATTTCAGTCTGCTTTATTGCTGCAATGCATACAATTTTGCCGCAATTATTTCAGCTTCACTGCTCGTTTGAGCTTTGCCAAAAATTAGTGTGAGTGTGTGGAAGTAGTAAACATTTTTGTTTTTTTTTTATATAGATTTTTCGTTGAAAATGTTTTTTCATTGTTAAGACTTTGTTTTTTTTTTTTGCATATTTAATTTTTATTTGTTTTGATTTCACAAACTTTTTTTTAATAAAAATATTTAATCGTCTATATACTTTGCTCAAACTTTATATTTTCTTTTGTTTATAATTTATTCAAAAGTATAATAATTTGCTTTTCCAAGTTTAATGTGATATTGTTTGAGTTTGGAATATTTTTCAAATGACGCCCGCAGCAAAATTTGCAGTAATTGCATTCTTTTCAGGCATGAGGTAGAATTAAGAAAACATGTTTTTCATAGGAAATAAATCTTTTAAAAACATTTTTTTCAAAATATTGCTCTCTTTGATTTTTACAAAATATGCGTGAAATATTAAATCTTAAAACAATAAAAGACATTGCACAAATCCATATCTTCCAGCAGAGATAACATTTTCAAAAACAATAAATTCACTATTAGCCGTGTATCTTAGCTACAAAATGTGACTTAAACCGTTGAATAGGTTGTCAAATTCTACTCATACAATTTTAATATGAGGCTCCCTTTCCTCTTTGTTTGCGTTTGTATAAATGTACAATAATATCTTAAAAAATTAAAACTATTTCCTAAATTTTATTTGCTGAACATCTTCTTCAGGACTTTTATCTGTACAGGGCTATGCAATTACAAAAAGAAAAACTAAGCTAAAGCGAAAAAGATCTAACAAGTTACATTTGTGTTAAGCTAAAATATTCATGTAATTTTCGAATTTTTAAGGCTGCAAGTTAAAGCAACATGAAAATAGACAATTCAAATTTTTAAAAGAATTTGATTGAGCATTACATTTCAAAAATGTGTGAATTCCTTTGTCGGAAAAAATTTAAATTAAAATACTGATTATTTTGATTGAATAGAAAAAACTATGATTGTGGTATAATCCATGATAAATCAAGGCTTATTTTTCATTTTTTGGTAACTCATAATTGAATTGTTCAGAATAAAATAGAGGACGATGGTTTTCTTTCAAAAAAAACATTTTTGTGGCTCAATGTTGGAAAGTTTTCTAGGTTCTTCGATATTGTATCGATGTTGACAATAACATTTTGAAAACCATTCCATTAAATTTAAAACTGCATTTCAATACCTAAAATCATCAATAATATCCCGAAAATGTTTCTTCATTTTTTGACCAATTTTATCCAGAAAGATTAGGTCCATGAACGATCATACACGAAGCTCGATCAAAAATCTTAAAGAAATTGTTTCGAAGATATTTTTGGCGAAATTTCAATGATTGACAATTTGACAAAAAATATTTCCAAATAACAAAACAACTGGTATATGTTAAAAACATTAACAATTACTCAAATAATTGATACTTTCAATAAAAAAAAGAACTAATTATTGAAAAATACACGTATGTATATTACCAACTATGGTATCTATTGACAATACATACTTAGAAAAATTTGACTTCTGTTATCTGCATTTTCTGCAAAAACAAAAGTATGTACAGTGTGACACTTGATAATTTAAAAATAAAGTATATAAATTTTTACGATAATGTGCATTTTCAAAAGAAAATATTATCCTTTCGGAAAGTTAAAAAAATTATTTCTGTTAAAAACAGTGGAATAGAATGCGAATTTTGAAGCCATTTAAAAAAAAAAAGATTTTTCCTAATATATCCTAATACCAAAACAATTTCTAATGAAACATTTCAAAGCTTTTTCAGCAAAATCTTAAAAACTTTATGGTTACTACTTTCGCCAGTTTAGTATTGTAAGGATGCATTAGGAGAAAACTAATAAAATATGTTATAGCTTTGTCTTATGAGCCTAAGTTTGCAAGCTATCGCGGCTTAAAAACGAAAACTCATTAAAATTCACACGCACATCTTCAAACAACCATTTTAACGTCATTAAAAGCGAAACATCTCAAATTTTTATAAATTTAAACAGATAAAAAGAATTGCGAGGACATTAAGGAACCCAATCAAAGTTATTATTAACCTTTTATCTTATTGTTAGTTGCTTTTGATGTTCTTAGTTTTTTGATATATTATTTAGAGATGAAATTTCAGCCTGGAACCTCATCGCCTTTTATTTTTAAGCAGTAAACATTATCTTAATATTCACCCAAGCAAAGGGTGCATCTAATTCAATCGGCCACAATTAAAACACAGATTTATTCAAGCTGTTGTTTGAATTACGTATACAGATATACAAAAAAAAAACATATCATGTGTGCAGTTCACACGTGGTAGAAGTGAAACCTTAAGAAAACTAAACTGCGATAGAATGAGAAGAAAATATATTATTAAAATGATTAAAATAAAATAAAAACTGGGAAACAATAACAATTAGAGAGAGAGTAGTATGTAGATTTTTCTTCTTGCTATGACAAGACTTTTGCAGTTGATCAGTGCAATGCTTAAAAAAATTTTAAAAATAGTAATTTTTTTCACTCTTATACCTCAGCTTTTAGTTAGCCGATCTCGAAGCTGCTAATTTTCGGGAACTCTTTAATTTGATATATCATTTATTGCTGTAGCTATTCTATATCCCGCCTGCCAAGCCTTACCTTCGAGGGAAAAACTTTACTAAGTAAGTGAAAAATAGTGTTGATTTTTGCGTTTCAGTATACACACCTGCTTTCAAATCAAACCCTTGCTAAAGAAGTTTCACTTCAAAATTGCTTTGGTTATATACGAGTATGTAAAACAAAATTATCTAAATAAGAATTGTAGTTCGATGCTGAAATTTTTACAGAATATCAACTACATTTTTATTAATACATATTTAACATATCCAATAATAAATATAATCAAAATTTACGCGAAATGAGATGAAAACTTTTTTGAAAATTAAGTGAAATTTTATGTGTTTTGCTAAATGGTTGTCCTAGGATATTTATGTGAATTCTGTTACATTTAAACTAAATACTAATTAATTTAAATTTAATATAAATAAATCTAAATTTATTTTTGAAAAATGTTTAAAATAAATGGCGTCAAAAAATAAAGAAGGTCAAAGAAAAAAAATGAGCACTGATATGAAATGAATAATAGAGTTAATTGGCTTTTCTTGATGTCATAGCAAGTCTTTCTATTTCAGCTTTAATCTATAAATATTTTAAAGTGTTCGCTTTTAAAAACACTTAAATGGCTGTTCCTAGGATGAAACATAACTGATATCGGAACTGTATGACTATGATAAAGTTAAAAAGGTTATATCGTTTTAATTGAAACATCCCGAAGAGCCAAGACCGAAACCAAGTCAATCAATTCAGTCGATATCCATGGTTATCACTGCAGTTTTCTACGTTTATAGCTACCAATTTTTCCCTTCAAGGAATACGGTTAGTAAGGAGTATCAAGTAAAAATTGTATGCCATTTGCGTGAAGTAGTCTAATATGTGAGACCAGCATTGTGGGAAAGCAACTCGTGAAGCTTGCGCTGCGACAACGCAGAAGCTCACCCTTCATTACTGTTTGTGACCGCATCCGTTTCAAATCATGCGGTCTAACTAACTTCAAATTGCGGAATTGTTTGCGATAAAATATGTTATTTTTCTGAAAATATCAGAGTACACGTATTTCTCCGATTTGAATGAAAAACATTCTTTACAAAGTTATGCGCATTTCAATGAAATCGAAAATTCCATACAAATCAAAAAAATTAATTTTTCTCTTGACGTAAAACAACATCTGTATTAGCCGGTCGCCGAATGAAGAAAACCATGAAACTATAACGTTTTGTGATAATTGATAATATAAAGGAAAACCAAACTGTGTTCCAAAAATGTTTTGACTTTGAGGACCAAAAAAAAAATCCTGTCAAACGTATATAATTTACGTTGTCGACTATTTTGAAGATTACCTTTGATGAGTAAATACATATTTTTTGTTAAATTATTTGTAAATCGACGTAAATCGTAAATCGAAATTAATTCAAATATTTTGGTTTCCCAAGCCCTAAATAATCAGATTTTTGTCACGAAATTCAGTTTTTTATGTGTTACTGAAAAAGAAAAAAAAAAATGAAACTTAACGCAAAAAGAGGAAAACTTTCTAATTTTATTAGCTAGCTTGAACGAGTAGCTTTTTGGTTTTTTTTTCTTTTTATTGCTCGAGAATTAGTTTTATTTAAAAAGAAAAAGTGCTACAAAGCTATTAGCCACAGCTTGTACAGCATCATTTTGCACTACATTCTGCTACGCTTGCAGACTTTTCAATGTTAAATCCTATGAAAAATGTATGGAAAATATGCGAATCACGTAAAAGCCAACAGTCGTGGTTGAAATGAACAACAGGCAGCAGTAACGAAATCTGAAAAGGATCACAAACAAAAGCGAAAGAAAAAACATACCAAATATACAAAACTAGATGACAGCACTGGTGGTGTGGTCTAAGCCAACAGTTGAATTTTATGTTGTTGTTGATGATGCTGCTGTTGATGTGATGCTTGCTGTTGGCGCGTTAATGTTTGCTGCTGCTGCTGGTAGGATGTGCTTGATAGTTTGCTATCAACTTTTTTTTATGGACACTTTTTGCACAAAAAATTTGAAATAAAATTTTAAATAAACTTTTTTTTTTCTATAAAACGACAGATTTGCTAATGACCAAAATGATAATCACACAATATCGCACAATTCGAAAACACTTTTTTTGAAATTTCGAAATTCGAAAAATTCTTTTAAATTATTATAATACTCTTACTTAAATCAAACTGTAAAAAAAAGAACTCGACTTCTTCGCACTTTGACAACGTCAACCGCAGCGCAAAATTCTCGTGATATTTTGCAAATGCTTTAAGGACCACTTTTATACGCTCGCGCCTTTCCTACCGCAAACTTTACTGTTGCTCGCTTTGTTGTTAACTGAAAATCAGCGGGAAAATTTTCGCACAACAAATTTTCCTTAGATATCATCGGTACTTTTTTTCAATTTTCATTTCATTTTTTTTTTCTAGCTCAGCTCTTGGCTGCTACACAACAGTTCTTTTGAATTTTATGTGTGGGAAAAAGCTTTTCATTTGTCGCTTTGTCGTTATTTGGCTGAAAGCAACAAACTTTCTGCATGCAAAGAGAGTTAGGTTCTCTCACATTTTTTTTTGTTGTTTTAAGTCTTTTTGGCTCGTATCGTGGGCGAGTGTTTTCACATCAAGTTTTACCCAGTTGATTACTTTCTCACTCTCATAGGGAAAAGCTTTTAGCTTTTTGTGCTTTTTTTCTCACTTTCGCCCACTTGTTTTTCTAATTTTCCCCAGCAGTGCGTTTGCGCACTTTATTTATTTTCTTTGCTGTTCATTTTTCTAGCAGCCGCTGTTGCAAGTGAGTTTTCACGGAATTTTGAATTTTCCTTGTAATCTTTTTTTTTTTTTTAATTTTCGCTTTCATTGGCTTTGCTTTAAAAAAATTGTACGCTTTCGTCGTATCCAATAAAATAGCTTTTGCACTTTTGTCTATTTTTATCAAGCGGCATTGTACGCGCACTGCCCGTTGTATTATTCGCAGTTCTTACTGAAGATAATTGTGTCCATGTATCAAATTTCACAACTTCGCTTAAGTACCAAGAATAGCTAAATTATATTAGTTACAATGGCGGAAACACGTCCCATTGCTAAATTCCTAAAAAAAAATAAAATAAAAAAATATATACTCACGTATAGTTTCATAGCTGTAGCTGCCATAGATGTCAGAATATAGCGTTTTAAGTGATTTTGTTGTATGGAAGGTGCCACGCCCTATTATATAATTTTGTCAGCATTTCGTGAGGTTCTTAGCATAGACAATAAGCATCCTCGCATAGACAATAAGCATCCTCGCATCAAGTTTCAAAAAGTCTGCTACCATATGTTCAAAAATATTGTGCTTTAAGCATTTTGCATTATATATGCCATACCCGTTGTCCAAAAAAGCTCAAACTATATTCTAAATCTTTCCGACATCAAAGCAAATATTACCTGTAAGTTTGAGCTTAGTCAGCTCGGTAGTTTCCAGATCTGTAGATAACATACATACAAACACATTGACTTTATATAGACTTTCTATTTATCCCTACAAGTAACCATAGCTGTTAAATCGAATACTATGAACAACAGACATGCAGTTAGACATATTAACAAGATTTCAATGCATTAATTCTTCGAATAATTTCAGCAGCTGAATGTGATCAAGCATTTCTCATTAAAGTTAATAGTTATTCCACTCAGAGGATTGAAACGATTAACCATTCTATTCATCCAACTATTTTGTTTTCTTTTTAACTTGTATTTCTTTTATTGAAAATCAAAATATTTTTATAGCAAGCCACATTTTCTGGCTTAATTTAACGATAGATTGTGTTCAGTTTTTTGATTGTCATTTTTTAAACATTAATTACTTTTTAAAATGTGTACCATTTTTTACCCATTTACTTGCTAATTCCTAATTTATATTGCTTAATGTCCGATTTTTTTTTATTATTTGAGTTACAGTGGGAAACAGAGTTTGCCTTTATTAAAAAAAAAGAAAGAAATCGGTCCAAATTTGAGCTTTTTTGAGCAATTTTGTAGAACTTTTAGTTTTTAAATTAGTGATCAAAACAGTTTTTGTAAAAATTACAAGTAGTAAAATATCAATATTCCTAAAAAAGAAAAATCACAAGCCAAACATAACTAATTTCCTACAAAATACAAATCTGCAATAAAAATATAGGTTTTTATATAAAAAATTACAGTTTACCTCGATTTGATCTGAAAAATTGATTTCAAGGCCAAAATCATGGGCACTGTTATTTGACCCCTTACAAACGCCATATTTTTTGTCTAAAATATTTATCACTATCTTACTTAGGTCTCGAGATATTGGCCTGCATACATTTTTGTTCAAGCTCACAATTTGTGTAGAGCGTAATTTGGATATGTAAAACATGAATATGAAGTCGGATTTTCATTTCGGTGAAGGTAGTAGTTTGTACAAGTAAAAATCTGCATAATCTGACGGTTGCCAGAAAATGAACCCAATTATTTCTCATTGCGTAAATTCATACACCATTGATTAGATAATACATTTAGCTACCAGCCAGTTAAATTATGGACTCGATCAACAGGAAATAATATTATTTTTTTTCTAATTGAAAAATCAGGTATCGCAAAAATAATTAATTTCGCTTAAAACTTCGAAACTGAATTGACTGAACTGAATTTTCACTTAAAAGTGTCGTAACTGTCAAAAGAAGCATGAGAAGTCGTTCGATATACTTCAACACATATGTAAGTCGAAACATTGACTAAATGCCGTACTGAGCTAATACTTCAAAAAAAATATGTGTGGAAGCTTTACCGAATCAGCTATGGCCCGCCAAAAGGCGGTGGTATGCATTAGAGGATTAAAATGGAACATACTATATATTTTCAGGTTACCTCTTAGTTTGATTTTTTTCAGCGTCATAATACCTCTCCAAATGAAATAAATGTAAAATGAGTACAGAAAATTGTTCGCAATAACATGATCTGAAAACATCTGATGTATTTTTCAATAAAATCAGTAAAAAAAAAGCTAAAACCCTTAAATGCTATTTATGTAGAAAAATCTATTCAAATTTTTTTATTTTAAGTTTTACGATAAGAAATATCTGGATCAAAATTGAAGAAAATTCAAATCCCTACAAAAAATTTTTGTGAGTCACATGTATCAACATATCGCTGAAAAAGAATTTACGCCCCCTTTTTCAAGTGGCCAAATAAGAGGGAACTTTTAACCCCGAAAACCGTTTCACCGCATCACAAAAAAAAAAAAACAGTGTCCTACCCAAAATGAAAGGTAATTTTTCAATAGACCATTATACTTTATTATTTCTTTGTTGCTATGCTAAATGAATCAATTTTTAGCAAAACACTTAAAAAAATATCAAAATTTAGTTTGAACTAAATCTTTTAATTTTTTCTTTTTTTTATTTAAATTTTGTCGGCGTATATTCTCCAGCAAACTTTTCTCAAAACAAACTAATTACGTTCGAAAATTCTTTAGTAAACATTCAATTCAAAATTTATTCTTAACAGTGAAAAAATCTTAAAAATTTTCTCAAAATCACGTTCACATTTATTTATGGACATGGCACAATTATTTTAAAATTGCTCTTGTATATATTGTATACCTAAGCTAATTAAATAAACAACAAAGCTTACAACGCATTAATTCTTAATGTTCTGCTTCATGCTTAAAATTGTTCTGTTTTTCTTTTTTCTCAAATGACTTGCGTTAAATTTTTTATAAGGGGACACTTGATTATTTTCTTGACCCGCAGCGTTTGTAATAGCAATACAAACCCAACACCCACTTCTAAAGCCAACATTGCGTCGAACAAAAACAATAAATTTAACTTAATTGCAGTGCAAATTTCCCATAACATTTTCTTTGCCTTACACAGAAAAATTCTTTGTCATGGAAAATGCTCTGCAAAGTTGAAATCATAATAAATTTTTAATAAATGCAAACAAAAAAAAAAATTGCTGAGAAAAATGGCCATTATAATAATAACAATAAATTAGCAATAAAATACGTCATGCAAAACATAAAAAAAAGAATGAAAATTAAAAAACAACAAAAAAAAAACTTAAAGAAAAACATTGACCTTGTATATATTTCGCAAATTAAAAACACAAACAAAGAGAGTTTTCCTTGCAAAACAAAAAAAAAAGAGAGGAAAAATCAAAATCAAAACTTACGATAAACAAAACAAAATGCGAGTGCGACACTTTTGTCGCGTGGCTGAGCGCGACACACATACCTACGCTCTCTTGCTGTTGCTCTGATGCAAAATACAAAAAAGCTTTTCCCCTTTAGTTGCTTTGCTTACTGTGCTTTTTGTGCAGTTGTGCTTTTTGCAGGCAAGTGGTGAGTGTGCAGCATTTTTGCTCATTACCCCAAAAGAATATTTTCCATCACCTCCATTTGTTTGTTGTGGGCGACTTTTTGTCGCTTTGTCGCAGCTTATCGCATTTATTTGGATATTTTTCTTAATTTATTTTGATTTATTTATTAATTTGTGCCTTTTTTTCAGTTGAAATATGTAAGATTTCTTAAATGTATTCAAATTATATATCGCATTTTTCATTTGTTACTAAAATTTTATTTTTAAAAAATATTTGTGTCACAGCGCTGTTTGCTCCTCGTTAACATGCGAAGAAAAAAAAATTTTGGCCTCAACAAGTTGCTGTTCCCTACCTAAGCGTAATGTAACTTTATAGTTTGCTGTCGTAATTCAATTTAAATTTGCTTTTTCTGTTTTTTTGTATACATTTCTTTAGATTTTACTTTGTTTAATTTTTCATTGTGTTTATTTTTCATCCGATTGTTTGTTTTTTGTTGCCATTGTTAGCATTTCTTAAGCTAACAGCTGTTATTTCGTTTAAAATTTGTATGTTTGAATTTCATATTCTAAATATTTGGCTCATACTGTTTGTTTAGTAGCGTGATATATAAACAATTTGTGAAATAATTAAATTATTATGTCACAGCGTGGGAAGATCATGAATTTGTTGGAAATTGTTAATAATTTTACTTCTTAAGTTTTTATTAGAAAAATAAATTAATTAACGAAAGAAGCATTTTCACATATCTGTCATAGTTTGTTTTAGCATATGACTTTGTATTCAATTTATTTTATTAATAGTTGTCTTATTTGAAGGAATATTATTCCTTACAAAAAAAGTTTTTGTAATTGTATCCGTTAAATTTTTAATACAGAAATTTGGCTTAGAGGGTTTCAAGAGTATTTTGTGATAAAAATAAGTCAATTACATACATACATATAGACTTCGTACCTTAAGACAACTACATGACACAAATTTTATCAAAAACTTAAGCTTAGTCGGTTTTTGAACTTATGATAGTTTTGTTTAATTTAAAAAATACTCGTTGTATTTAGTTTGTAGTGTTGCTCATTAAGCACTTGAAATAGATTAAATATGAAATTTGAGGAAATAAAGAAAGTGTCTTTGTTAGTGGTTTCGAGTGTATCTTTAATAACGAGTTCGTAAACGGCAAATTTTTGGGTAAATTACAATAATAATACTACGAGGAATTTTCGTTTATTTTTAAAGGTCAAGAACAAATTTTTTTTTAAATATTTTTATGTTCAAAAATGTGTGAATTCCGATCTAATTAAGGTTTCACTCCTTTGAAAATTGAGTTTTATAGATCAAAAGATAAAAAATAAAAGAATATTTTTTAAAATTATTTTTAGTTGGTGGAACAGCATGTTAGAACTATGTTAACAATTAAATTGTTACTATTTTCCATGTCTTGACATTAAAAATATTTTTTAAATACAATTTAAAAGCTAACGTTTCAAGGTATTAAATAAAAAAACCGGCATGAATCCGATCAGTAAAACTGCATATAATAGACTTCAGTCGTGAGAGGATTAGAGAAAATTGAGCAAATTATCGAAAATTCGTGTGTGGATATTTTCGAAAAAAAAAAAAAATCTTTTCAGTAAGAGCCTGATATGCTTGTCAACTGAATTTGATAAAAGATTCAGGAAAAAAATGTTTATCGCAATTGTAAAACTTGATTTTTTTTTTCAGAAATCAGTGCGGTTTGTAAAAAAATGATGATGTGCCTCTGGTATAAGAACATTTTTTGAAGGAAATTTATTCAGTTTTCGAATTTTTTTCGAATCTATTCAAAAAACAATTCTTTACGCTTAATAAAAGCTAGCAGAATAGATAATAAGCTTAGTAAATTTTCAGCTGAATAGTGAATTTTCAGCTGAATGTGATATTTTTTTTTTATGTGGAATTGAAGACTAAATGCTTTCACTGCCATAAAAAAATTATCATTGATATAAATATGTTATTAATTAGGAATTATTTAAAAGTAATTATATCCTTGAGGAATTTTTTTAATTTGTTTCCCTAAATTATCTTTGACTGTAATTATTTATGCTTAATTCAGTATGTCCAATTAACTCTGAAGACTTATTAGACTTATTTTAAATTGTCAAGCTATAAATTATGGAAATCAAGAGCATTTAAAAGAACATTAATACAAAACTTAATATGTTAACTTTCATCATTATGCCAGAAATAATAAATAACGTGCCAAAATTAAAAATTTGCTTAAGAGAAGCAATAAATTTTGCAAAAACCACGTACAGATGCAGTTTTGGCAGTGCAAATAAAATAGCGCTGATATGAACACAAAATTTAATTTGATAAATGCAACAGTACCATTCAAATATTTCATCAAAATATGCCACAAGAACAAAATACATAGTGGAATGTGTGCTGCAGAATATTTCAGAGCTGTAAAATTAAGTAATGATCAGCTAAATAAATCGATAAATTTTAATCAGAGTTATTGAAAATCGAATGATTTC
Organism: Tricholauxania praeusta; assembly: GCA_949775025.1. NCBI lineage: Eukaryota > Metazoa > Arthropoda > Insecta > Diptera > Lauxaniidae > Tricholauxania > Tricholauxania praeusta. The sequence goes on from OX459028.1 coordinate 187,143,634, forward strand.
GAGAAGCACAACTGAAAAAAATTTTTTTTTGACTTTTAAACTGTATGGAAATGTCTACTTCATACTATTGCTCACATGCATACCTAGTGCACTAAGCTACAGCTCTGTTCACCACTTACACTGTCTTACCAGCTAATTTAATGTTATATTGGCCAACATTTTTCTACCTTTCTAGATAAAGGCGGCAACTAACTCGTGTCGTGTCAATTAATGCACTTCGTGCGCAATTAATTAGAATTTTATGCTTTGCAAAATAAATTTTTCTTTTTTTTTGGCATTGAATTCGATGCGATTTGTTAATATCGTGTTGTTCTTGGAACCAACACTATGGCGGAAAGAAATTTCGTTTGCTGATTTATCTTGCATTTTATTGTAAATATTTTCAATTAATTCAATTTTACATACGGGAATGTAAATTTTTGAAATGCTTAAATTTTATTATGAACATGTTGTGAGTAGAGTTAAATTCTTTAATTAATTTTTCACTTTAATTAAAGGGAAAACAATTATTTTTGCTCTTCTTTTGTAAGTGCGCACAAAGTCGTAAATTAAGTTAAGCTCTTATGACACTCACACACAGGCACGTAGTAGACGTGCATTCATATAAACAGTCATGTTAAAACGCACGTGAATGTTAGGGGAAATCTGGGTAATCTGGGTACTAAAAACAGCTACTTATGTATTAGTTATGCCAAAAAATAGAATAATCTCTTAACGTCTTCTATCATTCCTTTTTTTATCCATCGAAGATGATAATGTTCGACTTTTATTTTTATTCGAAAGGAATCAATCGAGTCATTTTTATATCAATTTTTATCCCATCAAAAATAATCACCTTTGATTTCAGGTTTTTTTTTTAATGAAATTAATTAATTTTCTAATGAGAATAGCGGTAATTTTTATTTTAATTTCGTTCCAATGAAAAATAATCATCTGATGTCCGATCACAAATAACCCTTTTCGATTGATTTGATTTATTTAATTTTTTGAAGAAAAATTTCCTTCATTTTGTGTTGAGTTGTTGATCTTCCACAGCAAAAAACTCAAAAAACTGGGAAATGCATTATGTGCCGTGACATTGAAAATTTTAAAAATATACATCCAGGGTGTTAAAAGTTCTAAAACCTAAATATTTTACTCGATTTCCAATTTGTAGCTGCAATACTTGGTGCACGAAAAACGCATTTGGCCAACATGACGAACAAAAAAAAGCAGCAAACGCATCACTTTACCCAATTTTCCTGTATTCGTGCAAAATTGTCTCTTTAATTAAGGATATCATTTGGCGCAAAAACAAAAAAAAGAAATAAAAACGAAACTCTCCTTTTACAAAACCCTCACACATACATACATAACTCAACAATTATACATGTTTTTGTTAAATGTATGTACGCACTTGTCCCATACTTCCAGCAATGTCAGTGCCGGAGTTACAGTAATACCGAAAAAACCTGGTCCTACAGCGGCATAATTCAAGGGGGCAGGAAATATTGTATGGATGATTTTTTTTTTTTTTTTTTTGAAACACATACTACATATTTTTTATTAATTGTCAACTTGCTAAAAGAGAATCAGAATTTTCGCTTGGATCCAAGAAAAATGGAATTTATTCGCGTTTACAATAGATAAAAGACCAAAATACCACATAAAAAATCGCGATTAAGGTACTTTTTTGAAATTAACGCCATATTTTTCTTTGAACGACTACTCCTATCTAGTGCTTAGAAAAATTGTATACTTAAATTTTGTCAAAAGAATTGCAGAGGGTGGAAGTCGTTTTGCTTCAAGCGAGACGGAAACAATATTAAAAGCGGGTTCTTAGTCAATATGTTCACAACTTTTGTTGCAAATTTGGTTGGTAAATTCACTTTTTGTCCACACTAATTCGCTAGATCAAAGGTACATTCCATATATAAAATGGTAGAGTTGGCTACTATCTTCGAAAGTAGCAGTCCTTTGAAAAGTCAGTGGGCACTAAGATTATTGTCTTATATTATGCTTAAATGTCTTACTGTACAAAAGGATAGTTCTAAAAGGGGCTTTAGGTTTTCTTCTTATTGAGTTGTGTAAAGATGTTATTCTGAAGTTTTTTTTTTTTTTTGCATAAAAAACTTTTTCTCTAACTGGCGGCAGTTTTTTTTCGGGCCTATACTTTAAAAAAGTGTTAGTCCGACCCTGACGCTAGGCGTTCAAAAACATGAAAGCACACATGTTCAGTTATTACGTACACTCGCATTCAGGTTGTTATTACTTTTTGTTGTGAATTTCATTGTAGTTGTTGCTGCCATTGTTGTTGTTCATCGCTTAATTTTGAGCTCTTTTTTGAATTATGTTCATACGCGCTGCGACAGTCAATTTATGTTCCATTTTTGTAGGGTAAACCAAACAATTTTAACTTAACAGAGATACCATGTTGTTTCTCAGACAATTTTTAGTTTTAGATTTTTAAATTTACGTTTTAATAAATTTTAATAATAAAAATAGTAGGTTCTTATCGCAGAAAAATTGACATCATTGTTATTTTGTGTAAAAAGTATCAAGAATTATTAAAGCCAAAGAAACAAAATTATTTATTCATCTAAATTTATTTTTCAAAGTAGGCACTGTTACCCATATACCTACGCTAGCGCTTGATTCAGTCCCTCATATTAAGAAAAAGTCTTCACCTCCTTCAACGAGTTTGCTTTTATGGCTTCAACCGACTAAAAGCGTCTACCTTGAAGTGATAATTTTAGTTATGGGACTTCAAGTTTTTTTTTTTTAACAATTATTTAATAGAAAAAAAAATTTAGCGTTTCTTCACATCATATGAGTTCAGTTGCAAAACCGGCCAAGTCCGAAGAAATTAAATTTTGAGATATTCTCACATATCACAACCTAGACCATGCTTTATCTTTCTACTATGTTTTAGATGAAAAAAAAAATGTTTACAGAAATATTACACTATTTAAATTTATTTTTAATGCATAGATGTAAAAACCGGCCAAGTCTATAAACTTGCTTTCAAAACCGGTCCAACGTCTTGGAATCAAAACCGGCCAAGTCCAGTACATTGATATCAAAACCGGCCATGTCCACTTTTTTTGAAACAAAATTCGTTAGTTACTATGCCAATACCGGCCAAGTCCAGTACATTGGACCGGCCAAGTCCAAAATTATTTTTTCATTTTTTCAACATACGCAAATAAAACTCGAAAAGTGTGATCTGACGTGCTTTGAGTAAGAAATTTTATAAGCTATTATGTGGGAAATACTTTTTAATTTTTCAATGAACATAGATGAATATAAACGTTTTTCGTTGTTTTTCCAAAAGTATGAAAATGGGATTTGGCAGGTTTTGCAACTGGGCGCCTCATATGTACCTACAGTTCAATATTTTCGAACAATTGTTGGGTTCTCAAAAATAGTACATTTTTCGATTCAAAACTGTACTTCACTGAATAAAATTTAAAAAATTCAAATACAACGCACCTTTTCCTTTTGCTGGCAGATGTTTCTTTTTTGCTAGAGCTTCATTGTCACATCCATTAATAGGTCGTGTTTGAACTTTGTGATTTTGAAAATTCATTGAAATAATATTTCCAATTTTGTAAGTTCCAATTGAATTTGAAAATGCAAGGTACATGAAAATAAAAAATAAATAAAAATTGCAAATTTAAAACTAAATCGACTAAAAACTAAATAAATTTGAATTATTTAATAAATTATACTTAAAATAAAAAAATACTAAAAAATAAGTGATAAATTATATATTGCATCGGTTACAAAAAGAAAAACTTTTTAAATTCTTTTATAAAGAAAAAGGTACTGTGTAAAGAGCGCGGCATTGGCACTCTGGACTTACGCGGATCAAAAATATATAAACTTCTTCATACCCTCTACACTCTCTTCAATACGCTACAAACGAAATGATTTAGTAAATATATCCGACTGAAAAAAATGTTTTTTATTTTAATTCCAGTAGCTTAACAATTTCTTTTTTTCTTTACAAATATTCTTGTTGAGACGACATACTCTATACATATTTTAGTTAAAGACATATGCAAAAATGTTAGAACTCAAACTATTTCTTAAACTCTATAAAGTAGTTCATACTTTGCGTATAATAAGCTTATGTCAATCAAAAAATATATTATGTACACTCAAAGAAATATTGGAAGCATTAAAGAAATAATATTTGCAGGGCATAGTCAAATCTTTACAGCGCATTTTATTATTCGTCGCGCAAGTGTATTCACTAAAATCTGGGCTCCTATAAATACCTTGCAAATATATAAATACCATCTGCATTAACCTAATTATTAGGCAAAATTACATAGGATTATAGATGTAATAATCATAAACTTTGCCATTATCACTTTGTCCTTGCTATGTAGAGTAATTGATACTCAAACCCTTAAATGTTTTGAGGTAAAACGCAAAAAAGTAAAATCACAAAATATAATTAAATTATCGAATATATTACAAGACAAACATTTTGTGTCAATTAACTAATTAATTCATGGCTTCAACATGCTACAGCCGCATAATGTCACCGATTTATACACTCTAAACGTTCGTTAGGGTGTTTCTAAGCATTAAATATTTAATTTATTTTTTTTTTTTAATTTATTAAATATCTTGATTTTTTTTGTAAAATCAACCTTGTAGCAGTAAAATACAAAAATACTTGGCTGGCTTATTTCGGTTCTGAACATCCTAGAAATTTATATGCCAAACGTTACCAGATCAAACAATTTTTTTTTTGGTTTTAATAATCAAAATACAGATTTTTTTGCCATTTTTTCAAACATTTTTAGCTTTTCTGAAAAGTTAATGCTTCTAAATTATTTTGTATAATAATAATAATAATAATATATTCTGCAAAAATACGTTTAATTAATAAATTATATCAAATATGATGTTTCAGTGATCGTTTCAACATTATAACGACCCGAAAGACAAACCAGTGCGGTTTTAAGAAAAATTTGAGAGTTAAGCTCTTAATTGGCCGATTTTTAAATAGCTTGATAAAAAAAAAAACTTAAAAAATCTTAGAGGCTAGTCTCAACCAATTATAAAAGAAAGAAAAAGCTATCAAAAACAGAGATGTAAAAGGAAGATGGTGTTTGATTTGGCAGGAAATGCTCCATACATACATTTGTGTCTATGGTTATGTACTTATATAAATAATTTATAAATTTGGGATTTTTAAAGTTCGTTCAATTAAGAAGCTCCCTAACATTCATGCATACAGCTATCTGCGCACGTACTGCATGTAGCGGAAGACATATTCTATTAAACGATTTCGAGTATTTTGCATAATAATTAATTGGCTAACAACATGTGCGCAATTTAGTAAATTTTTTTTAATGTTTTTCGTTGCCAATTTTGTCAAACAATGTCGGTGGCGCTGGTAGTACCACTTGTTATTTCAAATTTATTAAAACATAATAATTTTTATAGTTTTTCAGATCTTTTTTTTTTTAACTGTCATTTCTCTATAATGACATTTTTAGTTTAACGGCAATTTAAAAGCTATTTAACGTAATAGATTCCAAAAAAAATATGAATATTATACAAATAAAATTTACAGGACAATCGGTCGTTGCTAACTAATTGCAGAATTCATAGTAATAATTTAATTTCTATATACAGAAACATATTGACTCTACGGCAGCATGTTCTTCGAATCGCTAGGACTTGAATATATTTGATTTAGTTATAAGGTAATGTCTCAGAAATGGGGCTTAAGTCATTATATCATAATAACATATGAAGTTAAAAATTTATTTGCAAATCAAAAAAAAAAAAATTATAAGATATCATTCCGAAGTTATCATATGTAAACAAATTTAGCTCTAAAAATAAATTTTTCACTTAAAAAAAATATTTAAATGGTGTATTTATTTAATTTCACTCGCTAACAGTACCTTACGTGGTTTTCTTTGGGCAACCATATTGGAATAAAAAGAACTCAACTTGTCATCGAAGTCTAAGTACTAGGCACTAACGTATGAGATCATGAACGTTTTTTTTTTTTGGTTATGGAGCTAATACGTTTTACGCGAAGAGTCCCATGTTTTTAAAACAGAGCTCAGTTGAGCTTTTAGTTCTGATTAAAGTTACTTCTACCGGAATGCCCTTGTGTTTTTTATTTTCAAACATACTTCAGTTATATTTTTTTTTATTTCACTTTCAGCTGAACAGTATTTCGCAATTTGTGGGCAGCATCGACATTTTTGTAAACAACAACAACAACGACAAAATCAATTCCTTAAAAGAGGAGCTAAAAAGTTACCAAATAAAACAGCACACAACGAGCATCGCAACTTCAAAGAAAAGAAAATTTCATAACTTGACAAAGAATTCGAAGAAAAAAAAACGAAAGTAAGTTTTTTGTTTTTATTTCATTTTTACATTTCTTTCCACTTTTATCGCATAACAAATACAACTTCCGTCCTCGGCCGGAAGTGTAAAAACTGCGCAATTCAATTTGCACAAGAAAATTGTTACGATGTAGCGGCATTCCAACCACACAACAAAAGAAAATTGAAATTGGCAAGAAATTGTTCTTGAAATCTGAAAAACTTTTTTTTTTAATACTCTGAACAGTTTTGGTACATAGAAAGAACTATTTTTATTTAGAGAACTGACCAAAATATGTTAGCGAGGTGTGAATGTTAATTAAATTGTTTTTAATGTTAAATTCTTACACGTCTCTAGTAACTGTAAAATCTTGATAGATTTTACGCTTTGAGAAATCGAAGGAAAGAAGTAAACTCAAACTTTATATCCCTTTTAAAAACATAAATGAAATCGAATGAGTTATGAGATATTCGCTTTCAATATGTTAAGAAACGTACGAAAATCTGTTTTTTTTCGAACCTACTAAGGAATATCTAATCTCATGTATAACTCATAAATATCTCAGCAGACAGGAGGCTTGATTGGTTGCTGATTTTAAAAGGTACGAGTACTTAAAGTCTTTCGAAGTCGACACTTTGATGTGTGTGAATTTGGCCCAGCATTTTTCGACTTCCCAAACAAATAAAAGTGTTGTGCTATGTAATGCCCGACTTGTGCTATGATGTGCCGTTTTTTACGTTTTTTGCGTTTTTTTCGAAAGCGGTTTTTTTTTTTGAATATGAAAAACAGTTGATTACAAACTTTTTTTCAACAAGTTTTTTTTTTAGCAGTGATATTTAAGCTTCTTGTGACTCTAATTTTTGCGTAAATCCTTTTTTTTTTTTGTTTTAAATAGCGCATATATTAAAAACAAAATACATATTAAGCTCTTGAATTTTTCTTTAAATACTTAATTTCATAAGAATATTTTTTCCCTGTTAAATACAGGGAATATAGAAGTATATTTTTTTGAGTCAAGAAAAAAGCACTTCACAACTTGACCAAAAATTAACGCGCTTAATGAACACAATATCAATGGACCATTAAAAATAAAAGTTCGAACGCAAAAAAAAAAAAATGGCACTTGAAAAGTGTAAACTTTTTTTTTTTTCAACTTCAATGACTGCAGCTTTGCTGTGTGCAGCATTTGCCGCCTATTGCTGATTTTTTGGCTTCAAAGGGAAAAAAAACTCACTATAAATTTTCTGTTCAAGGCAATAAACCCAAGAATCACTCGATTATGTTGCGCTTTTGAAAAATTTTTCAACTTGCAAATTTCTCATACGGGGTGGGAATATACGCATGCACAAAGCAATTGATATTAGAGCGCTTGTTTGCCCCAATGTTTCTCCGGAAATATTTTTCAACGCGTTCTTTAGTTCTGATAAATTGTTGCCTTACTAAATTGTAAAACTTTTAAAAATCATTTATGTTAAAGTTTTCTATGAATGCTTTGTTAATGGAGAAGAAACATTTTTTTACGTTTTTCTTAGTTTTATTTTTTTTTTTAATAAAATAATTGTGAATTCCTTCCTAAAAACAAAATATAAAATAACCTACAGAAATGTCTTATTATTTATGTGGATCAAAATAAAAATGTCACTTTATTGTCTTCATTTTTACCTCTACCGGCTCCAACGGTGGTAGGTGTCAGCGTACAAACAGGAAAAAGTTGCGCCTGTAAAAACTGCACACGCCCACCGCCTCCAATTGCATTTATCTCCATAACGTCACACACACACGAACTCAAAAAAACAAAACTCCAATCTTACAATCACCAGCACATTTTTCACCTTTTTTTTTTTTTTAATTTCCCAACGAACTTTCACTAAAATTTCACAAAAATTTACTGACTTTTGCACATTTTTTTTGACATCATGTGACTGACTGACTGCCTGAGTGACTGCGCTCAACAAAAACTCAAAAACTTTTCATTGAACTTGATGAGCTTTCGCTTCACTGCAGCTGTTTGTGATCATGATGATGACGATGATGATGATGATTTCTTGTTACCACGTCGAGCCGTATTCGCGTATTAATTTTCAAATTGTTTTCACTTGACTTTGAGAAGTTTGGTAGAGTTTTCTTTCATTTTGATTTGCTGCTTTCTTCAGCTCGTTCCTTTGTCTGTCCGTCGGTCTGTCCGTATGTCTATTGGTTACCTTGATTAATCCTTGTGGTGATATTAGCTTCAATTTCTTTCTAGACACACAATAATTTTTTTGCCTTTTCACTTCATTTAATTTATTTCTTTACGAGTTTTCACTGACAGCACAAATAAATCGGAAGACGTTTCGTTAAGTTAGCAGTCGAAGAATCCGCCTGCTTCTGGCAGCTCGTAGGTAGCACGTTACATTTCTAACTTGCGTCTTTTTCTCGCTTCTGACGTCCAATGAAGAAGAAAAACTTTTTACTTGGAATTTCTGCTATTTTTGGGTAATTCCAACGTAACGAGCGTTTTTTTTTTCTTTCTTTTTTTGTACTTTTTTTCGTTGTATTATTCCTTTTATTTCCACTAAGTATAACGTATTTTTTTATTGTTTTTGCATTTACTATTTGATTGCTATCATGTCATGTAATGGAAAAGGTTGCCGACACTTTGCACCCATGACTTTCAGCCCCTGCGATACGCGCTCCATCTAGTACCTTCAGTGTTGTCGTCACTGCCACCGCTGCCATCGCCATCGCTAATTCAATGGGAAATCTATTATCGTTTGTCTGTTGAGTAGGTACTTGGAATTGCAATTCGTAGAAAATGAAGAAAATCGTATTATTTTTTTGTTGTAGTCAGCAAAATGATTGTTGTGAACGCAAGAAAAAATCGTTGACGAGTTTGCTTGTTTGCTTGGTTGACTTAACTTGGATCCTTTGTTATTTGAAGTGTAAAATTTCATTGAATACCGATTACTTTTTTGTTGCTTGGAATAAGTGTAGTTTAAATATTCAAACGCTACTCTTAGATAAGTTAAACCTCATTCGAAATTTTACTTAAAAATAAGTGATATAACATACCTACTATATATTGAGTTGGGTAAAAATCTAAATTGTAAATGCTCGTTACGTGCTAATGAACTCGATACGTTTTTCACAGTCTTCTAATTTAAGTTTGAAGAAGATAAACTCACACGTGGTCTTGTCCGAACAATATGTTGTCGATGATAGAAAAATTTTTTTATTTTTGAAAATAAATGAAGCATAGGGTGTCACAGTTCGAGGGTGAATAAAATGTACAAATTTATCGTGATGTAATTAATACACGTAGACAATTGGTACCATCGAAGAATGTACGAATGACCATGCTAAAGCTGTTTGAGTATGATAGTAGAGTTCTTAAATACTCAAGAATTTGCGTTGGTCAAATGCTCTTGAGAATATTATTAGCATTAAAATATTACTCGACATTCGTTATTTTTGATTTTGGCAATCTTTTTTCCAGTTGCCAGAAATTTTATAGGACTGGTCAAGGATTTAATTGTTTTTGTGAGATTTCACCGAAACGTCTGCAAAACAAATCGTATACGGACAGCCCAACTCTTTTATATGCACCCTATTCCATACATTCCAATTTTTGTTATAGATGGGTTATGCGAATTAAATCCCATCAAAGTACAAAGTACTCTTTCAGTTTTTTGAAAAGTAGATATTAAACGTTTGCTTTACCGTCTCTTCCAGGAGTTTCGGTTCTTACGAGCAGATGGTATCTGTCGAGTTTCCTAACGACTATGATAAAAAACTTTGACCAAATAGAAATATTAAACAAAGATTTGCAAAGCACAGTCATTTGACATTTGAGTGTCATCGACTCTTGTAGTAAAATTGATCCGGTTAGCTTTAACTTCCAAGCGGCATGAGATTCCAAATTTGAAACAACTTCGAAAATAAGTAAAAATACCGTTTGAAATTGATAAATCAATTCTTCCTCGACAGCGGAAATCTCAAACCATCTCATTTCGGGCGGCAGCGAAAATCATCCAATTAAAACTCCTATTTGTCAATTCCCCGGGAAGCTTTGTAATCAGTCAATCTACTGATGTAAAAAGTATAGAAAATTTCTACCAAGACGACTTTGAAGAGAAACGATTATTTAACGACCGAGATATTTATGTTTTTAAATTTAACAAAACGTAGCAAAAAAAAATTTTAAAGACGCAGTAAATGTTTTACGGGAAAATCATTAGTGTAATAAGATCGTTCTCGAATACGTGAGATTTGGAAGACTTTTAATGGCAATACCAGGATACTTTTGTACCAGCGAAAGAAGTTTTTCGACTCTCTCCAGCTGAAAAACTATTTATCTATCTACTATTTATCTACCATGTCATAAAGAAGTTTAAATAACGTCGCTATTTACATGATTATTCTGATTGCTTGGATATCTGAAAAAGGGCCTTCTAAAAAAAAGTAATTTTTTCCTCAAATGGTAAAAAGTAAAATTTTTTTTTGGGAGAAAGAAAGCTATTTTTGTTTTTGTTATGATCAGCGATATTATAAAATTAATTAATAAAATGAAACTTTAATTTTGGTGTAGGAAAAACTTGACCTTTTTATTTTTTTCTCGCTAACCAAATCCTGTTTCATAAATTTTTCAATTCCTACCAGGCTTATTACGTCAAAATCTGGGCTTGGCCGGGTCAATCTTAGTCACTTTGCAACCCTGACAGTTTTTCACTATCAAATTATGGACAAGACATTCATTAATCTATAATTAAGTTGAAGTTTATTGAAAACGTACTAATGATTACCTAAAATCAATTCTACGTTTGCAACAGAAGTTGCAACTTTAAAATTAAAAAATCAGCTTTCCTCAGTATCCCAAATTTACTATGGAGACTTTTGAACCATCTTAATTTTTCAGCGAACCGATCTGAAATTCATTATGCTATCACGTCACTATTTCATTTTGTTGTTGATTTGCTATATCACACAAAAAAAAAAACATCACATTCTTTACTTGTTATAATGTACTTTATATTCATTATACGAATTTTTTCGATTTTGTCATTTTTCACTTCCGGATGGATATCCTTTCATGTTTTTTTTGTCGATTTTTTTATTTAATTTCATTAACTTAATGTTCGCGTAGTCAACAGCATGAATAGCAGCAGCACAAGCAATGATTCATAGATTTTCTGCATTTTCTATCTCTTTTTTTCTACTCCATACCCGTGCTTACAGCATAAACGAATAGCACGCTAATTTCTTCTAAAAGTATGCAATGTTTATTTTATGTATTCCTTGACAAAGAGAACAAAACAAAATAAAACTTGGTTTTTTAAACAACTCACAATGTGAACTAAATCAAAAAACATACAAAATACACAAAATTTGATTGCGTTTGAAAGATACTTTTATAAAGCAGTCAGTCATGGTATGGCAGTATTTTATATCGAATTTGTAACAACTATAAAAAATACAAAAAACAAAAAAAAATACCGATAGGTATATGCTGCATTGAAAAAATTCCTTAGATACCAAAAACAACAAACCGAATTTTTAAAAACATTTAACTTATTTGGTTTCTTTTTGTTATGTTTTGCTATTTCAAATTCAATGACTTGCTGACAGGAATGTGCTAAATTTTCTACGTTTGTTAAAATAGAAATTGCAAAAAATCTATAATCACGAAGTTGAGGCGGAAACTAGAACATTATATAGAAAATAAACAGATTTATATTTGTAAATAAACCATCATATGAGCTCTATTGTAAAATATCCGAAAATATTTTATTAAAGATTGCAATTATTTACATTTTGTTTACTTAAATTTTTTACATTTTAAATTGCAAAATAATACACATCACTTATTACAACAAATACATGACGAGAGTCATCACATCTAAGCAACACATTGACAGCAAGAGGGCGCAGTAAATTTCCAATTTCGCTTAAATGCAAATGAATTTTCGTCTGTATTGGTATTAGTCTGTTTGGCTGTGTATGTGAGCTGGTTGTTGTGGTATTTTTGTTATTTTCTCTATTCGCAGTTGTTGTTATTTGTTTTTTGCATAAATATGCGGTGCATATTTTGGGGTATTTTACTAACTACAAGAAAAGTACAAACATAAATCCCTTAGTTCTGTTTTCATATTTTTAAATTTATTTTATAGAAATGTGCTTTTTTTTAAAAAAAAAGTTCTCAATATAAGGAACAATATATAAAACGTATTAAGACGCTGATAAAATTCTAAGAAACAAACAATATATTGGGTTTTTTGATGATTACACTGTGTGCAGTGAGATTGGAGGAACATCGGCTGATGTCAACTCAGGGTAATTTAAGTTGGCACTCACTGTCAGATTTTGGCTTAAGCGTCAGTGTTTCGAATTACACTGTGCGACAGCCAAAATCGGCGGGCGTTCTGACTACCGGGAAAAGTCATATCGGTCAAAAAAAAAAAATCATACGTGTCCCGGCGTTTCGCTGAGTCACGTCTAGAAATTGAGATATATCGATTTAAAGTTTGTAAGTATCATATAAGGGAATTTGTCACGTTCCGGGCTCTTTTGTTTGACATAACTCAAGAACGACTAGTCCGATTTTGCTGCAACAAACTTAAAAATTACAATTGCTTTAATCTTTTGATATACTGTTTCTCTACATAGTAAACAGTTTTGCAGCTATAAATAAATTTATGAAGAAAAAAAATAATTTTTGCCTAAAAAATTAAAATTTTTTAATCTTAAAAATCATGAAAAATCCAAAACGTGAAAAAGTGTCAAGTCTTATAACATTCACGCTAAGTCACTTATCCTTTGATGAATGATGAAAATGAGACATAAATCTTGAAAATCGATCAACGCGTTTTGCTTTTATTCACAATTAAGTGAAGGTATCTCATTTTGACAAGAATATTCTTTTTTTGTTTCAATGAATTTAGTTAATCGTACTGAATGAATTTCAAAAATATGCTAGAGGATATGAACAAAATTCTTTGGAAAAAACGTTGATGACTGTTCATCGATTCTTCGAAATCAAGCTTGAAAGTCGTTTTGCTACATAAACATAATAAAAAACCAAGCATTCCCATTGGCTACAGCACAGATATGAGTGAAACATACGATTCCATGAAAATAATGTTGCATAAAGTTTGCTACACTAATCACATGTGGCGGATCAGTTGTGATCTGAAGGTCGTGGCGATGCTAAGAGGTCTCCAAGGAGGCTATACAAAACACATGTGTTTCTTGTGTCTGTGGTACACCCGATTTAAAGGAAACCAATACGAAACGCATGACTGACTTGCTCGTGATTCAACGGAGAAAGGACACAACTGCGTAAATGGTCCACTCGTGCCGATGGAGAACGTCCTCATGCCCCCTCTCCATGTCAAACTGGGAATCGTCAAAAATTTTGTCAAGGCCATTGTGAATAAACCGAAAATTCTCGATTGTTTGAAAAATATTTCCCCACGAATCAGCGAAGCAAAATTGAAGGAAGGTGTTCTTAATGGGCCCGATATACGCAAGCTAATGAAACCAAAAGAATTTAAATACACTTTAGTCGGCAATGATTACCTTGCGTGGAGGGCAATGAAGAAAGTCATACTATATTTTTTGGGTAGTAAACGAATACACAATTACCCCGCTCTTGTGACCAAGATGTTGCAATACTTCCAGAAAGTTGGAGTGAACAAGTCTCTCTCAAAATTCTTTTCTTGCATCACCATCTCGAATACTTCAGCAAGCAGCTAGCCTCAGAGTCGGATGAACATGGCGAGTTTCCTCTGAGGGTAGGTCACAAAATTGAAGTTAACTGACTGATTATAAACAATTGATTTTTTTCCAGATGAAGACAGATCCCCATCCGATAAAGACTCCAAACAAGGAGGCGAACCATCACGCAAGAAAGTAAAGGAAGCAAGCAAACGAAAATAAAGTTATGAGTTCATCGATTTTTATGATCTATGCCTCATTTTGTTCATAGGTTATGTGACTTTACGTGAAAGTCAATAAGACTTGACACTCTTTCACGTTTTGGATTTTTCATGATTTTTAAAATTTTAAAAAAATTTTAATTTTTAGGTAAAAATTATTTTTTTTTCTTCATAAATTTATTTATAGCTGCAAAACTGTTAATTGTAATCTTTAATTTTTCTAAGTTTGTTGCAGCGAAATCGGACTAGCCGCTCTCGAGTTATGTCAAACAAAAGAGCCCCAAACGTGACAAATTCCCCTATATGATACTTACGAACTTCAAATCGATATATCTCGATTCCTAGACGTGACCCAGCGAAACGCCGGGACACATATAACTTTTTTTTGACCGATATAACATTTCCCGGTAGTCAGAACCCCCGCCGATCACTGACCCCTACCATTTGTCGCAGAGTGTTATCGGTGAATTAACCTGACTTTGATATTGTTAAAACGATTTTCTATTTCCAGTCTGAAAGATTGGATGTCTAAGACAGTTTGAAAAAATATCCAGGATCCTCAATTAATTTTTTAGTTTTTCATACAATATCCTTTAGTTTTCAAAGTTTGATTCCACAATCAGTGCTATTGAATTCTTCCAAAAATCAGTTCAAGTAGTTGAGTTTTGTTTTTTTTTTTTTTTTTTGACACACACTTTTAACATTTTGCAAATTTGGTCATGAATGACTTCCAAGTTTCAAAAACGGTGGTGGTTAATTGGGATCTCAATCCAGATCCGAGATTTTGTAACCATTACTTTATTTTGATATTTTAGCAAAAGTGGCAATGGCTTGGAAAAACTTTATGATAAAATCGCATGTACTTAGAATAAAATTAACATCAAAACTGTTCATAATGCCAAATTTTAAAATTGAGATCGCTGATCATACCTCATGCTAATACGTTTTACTTTTTCAATATTGAAATAGACAAATAAAAATAAAAACCTACATTTCTTTAATACGTTCAATTAAAATAAATTCATTAGGAAAAAAATTCAAAAATCGAGAACTAAAGATTTTTCTTAATCTTGTTAATTATTATGAAAAATAGTTACTTTATAATCTTTTCGCAGATCTGTGAATTGAAGTTATCTCAAAATTAAATTAATAAATTATTATATGTTCCATCCCAGTATATTCTATTCTCTCAATTCACGGTGTTTTAACATCCAATTCATGACTCAGTGAGTATTTAAAAAAATCTTTTAATGTTAACAAATATTTTGAGGGAGACATGAGAGATTAAATATTCTGTTATAGACTTAGGCGCCAAGACAATGCTAAGTCGATTTTTTTTTTGCGTGACTTCGATACCAAAACTATGAAAAAACGTTCAGATCAGATCAGAAACAACAGACAGACATATAAAATTTGTTTTCATATATAATAGCGATTAAAATCAAACAATAAAATAAATTAGTTTTGCCAAATTTTTGCTCTTTTATTTTGATTGCCTACTCCGCAGCTGTCTGCCACTGAGGCCATCACTGTAATAAAATCACAAACCATGAAAATTTCGCATTCGAACAAATTACTACACATCGCCTTGACTGTCAAACTGAACGACTGATATTATTGCACACCAGCACCTGTTCTCACTTTGTTGCCGTCACAGGCATTGACATTAAAGCGACAGACAGCTGGACGCGTGTGTCCATCTGTTTGTGTGGGGGTTGCACAGTAATTAAAACAAAATTTATTTATTAATTTTTTTTAAATGAAAATCAACTGCTTTGACTTTGCTCAAATAGCAATATTTCAAAAAGACATCAATTTCTGACCAAAGTTAAAAATAAAACATTTACGTTGTCTAACATTTTATGAAATTTGTTTATATTCGACATTTGATTGATGGCAACAGTTGGACGCATTCACCAAGAAATGTTGTATGCCAATAAAATTGTTGTGACAATCACAGCGAAAAAAATGTCAAATTTAAAAATATACTTTTTAATATTTCCGTCACAAAATCTTAATATCATAATTTCATAAAGCGTTAAATTTTAATTGTAGCTATTAATTTCAATGGCGAAGAAGTGCTTAAATTATTTCTTACAATTAAAATTTAATTATTATTTAATGTTCCTTTATATTTTCTAAAACTTACCGGTAGGAAAATCATCCAATAATAGCGTGCAGTCCATTATAAAAACAAAGTTCTATATCGAGTTTATGTGCTGTTACCTAAAAGTATGCTTCATTTTCGATAAAAGTTTTGCGATAGCATCGTCGCATAACATTTTTTTTTTATAAATTTTATATCTTTTTTTTTTCACGTATTACTGCAAACACTAATCGAATTTTATTTGTTTCATGTCACCTAAAAATATGCTATGCCAGGCATATATGACAACTTTGATTGAATGTAAATGCAAGAGCACAGTGAAGCATGCAAATTTAACTGCATTGTTAATGTCAGTCAGTCTCTGCCGCAGTTTTCTTTGCATCGAAAAAGTTGTGTCTTTCACAAAAATGTAAAAATATGCGAAAAACATATTTGCAAAGAGTGTAAGTAATTGTTTGAAGATAGTTGATTATCTACTGCATAAAATCCACTCGATTGCAGACAAAAACATGCACGTCATGCACCACTAACCTAAATTTATCGAAAAAAGCAAGCAAAATAAAAATGCACTTTTAAGAATGTGTTGAGAAAAGCATTAAAATATCACCGCAATGCTGCAGTGTCGCATACACTGTAAGAATTACTTAAAAAAATAAAAAAAGGGCTGACATTAAAAGCATGAAAAAGAAAATACGATGTTCTTTGAGAAATGAGGAAATGTTTATTAAAATGATGGTAATGTTTTTACCCAAAGCTGAATTTTAGCCGAACTTTAAACTGAAAAGCAAAGTTGTAAAAAAAACACATTCTAACATTGGTTTACAAAAAGCGGCCAAATTTTGAACCAAAGCAACCCAAAGACATTTTAAGGGTAATTATATACATACGTATATATATATATTAGAGTGTGTTTAGAAGATATTTGTGTAGAATTTCGAGCTAATTCAGTGCAGCTGACTTCAAGTGTCTTCACTGACTTCAAGTGACTTCAACCACTTCAAGTGACTTCAGCGAGTTCAAAGTGATTTGAAGTGACTTCAATGCAATCACAATCACAATTCTTCCAATCATTATTCCAATCAAAAACGTGATGTCACCAGAATAATTGCATTCTTTTGGGATAGAAAAGGCTGCAAACTTATGGCATTGAAGTCTACAGGTAACTTCATTTTTAAATAGCTGCACTCTGAATGCTGCCTTTTTGGCAGTGACTTCAATGGATTTTAATTAAAAATGAATGCACTCTTTCACAGCACTGTTTATAAGGGCACGTGATAATCTATTACAATTGTTGAATTCATTTTTACACAATTTTAGAAAAGTTGTATCTGCAATTTGCGATGGCTATATCTTTAAAGCTCGATGCGACCGAAATATTTTGATAAAATTACATTTTACTCTTAAAAACACTACTTCACCTAAAAAATTAAAAACAAAAAAAATTCTGTGCCAACTTCAAAGCATCATTGCTCAAACTTATGTTATGAAGGTTTTTTTTTCACAAGAGTTGATTCACTACATTTTCTTCCTTGATTTTATACTAAATTAATTTTTTGATCTTCGATATCGTAGTAGATTGACAAGATTTAAAAAACTTAAATGTTTTCAATAAAAACCGATTTTTTTCAAAAATGTAAATCGCCGCTGCTGGGTATAAATCATATCGTATGGAGATATTATGGACAGAAAACAAATATATTTCTCCACTACAACTTTGAGCCCAAAATGTTTTCGGGCTTAAGTCATACGTTTCGATTAAACGATAAAAAAGTCTTTCGACCCCCGTTAATTAGGGAAATATATGGATCAAAATGAAATACATTTATGAAAAATAATACTTGTAGATTTTTTATTAAACATAGCATTATTTTTAATTAAAAAATGAAAACTAGGCCTTATGTAAAAACAATAACTTGGCTGTCCATATGTTCCATGTTTTAAATAGAAATTTTGCCAACTACAAATATCAGTAAAATGTTCCATTAGAACTTATTGTTAGTTAGGTTGCAATAAACTTATTAAAAAATGAAATGAATTTCTAATTGCATTGAAAAAAAAAATGATTGAAATGAGCTATCACATAGTTTGAGTTTTGCAAAATCATTTTACCATTTAAAATTTTAACAAATGAAAAAGTTAAATGATTGCTATTAAATAATATTAAATAAAAATTGCAGTGTATTTCTTTCTTGCGGCACATAAAGTGTTTGATCAATTGATGGCACTGTTTCTTAAGTTATTCCTAATTCAAGTAATTCACTAACAGCAAATAATTTCAATTTAACTCTGATTTATGGTCAAATAACGTGACTCTGTTGTCGTTGTCTTTTATTTTTTTTTACTTAAATCACATCAACACTTTCAGCAGCAACAGCAGTTTTCTTTTCATTTCGTTATTTTTATGACTTTTATCGCAATATAAGCAATTCTTTTTATTGCCCTCGTTCTGCTGCTTTTACCCCGATCATTATCCTTTTTTATGGTTTAACAAAACTTTATTGTTGGAATTTTGTGACCACATGCTGCCGCTGCCATCGTTTAAGTTCATATTCATAGCCATAGCCACAATCAGAACCACCATTTAATCTCAGCTCATTTAGAAAAATGAGCACCACAGAACTGGCAGCAGCAACTCGCTTATGTCTCGGATACCGACGCCACTAAGCCAACAAAGTATTTGACTGAATGACTGAACTGAAGCACCTTTCAGTTGTTTGCCACAAACCACGTTGAAGTCGGGCAAAGGATACGGACGTAGTCGTCAACATCGTTGACGTTGTCATCATCGTCTTTGTCGTCGTTAAGCGAGAGAACACATTGCTTTACCGCCATCTATCTGGATATCTGACTGCATGTTTGTCTGTTTGTTTGTTTGTCTGTCCTTGTTTTCTTTCGAAGTAAAGTAGTTGTAGCCTCTTCAGTGAAACAACAACAATAAGAATCAGAACTCCTTTTTAACTTTTTATGTATTTTAAAATTGTTTTATTTGCTGTGTGTGGTGAAAGGGGCTTGTAGTTTGTTGTGCTGCCTACTTTTAGGCGCACGTAAAGTTAGCAACTTCATCATTCTTCATTGATGATGGCACCATTTTTGTTGCTGTTGCTGCCATTTCGCTGTCAGTTGTTGTTGTGTTTTAGTTTTGTTTATTTTGGTTGCTGCTGCTTTTAATGGATTTATATTTTTAGTTATGCATTATTTTTGTGTTTTACGGTTTGTGTTGGTGTGATGGGCGCCTAAAATTTGGCAACCGAAACGTTAAATTTATTTCCTTTTGTTTTCGCTTGTTAATTGTGCCGATGACGCAGGTTTTGTTGATCAAATATTTTTTATTTTCTTTTTGTTTTACACTGTTAAAATCTTTGGTGGATAACACTGAAAATAACCATAAGTATACTTATATATATACAATGCAAACTAGATCTACATATAATATAAAAGATTGGCTAATTAATACAGTATTCTAGCTTTAGAAAAACCACCTATAAATTAAAAAAGACTTTATCTCAATTTTTTACAAAAGTTTACCCCTCACCCTCGTCCTCCCTCATCTTCTTAGTTTGAGTCACCAATAATGTTCGATGGGGAAATCGATGGAGCTCTTTTTTCGAAAAGTTAAAGTTATAGCGGAGCTATACTACATATTTAATGCAAGCAGTCGATGTTTGAATTTCTTCTAAAACCTTGAACTTTCAAGCTTTCAAGTGGGGATCTGTGATGTTTCCTTGCAAAGTTATAGCCATTTTAAAGTGACATGAATTTGATCCCGTACAAAGGGTTGCAACCCAACAATATAACCAACGGATTTCCAATTCATGGCTGTAACTTTGCAAGGAAACATTACAGATCACCACTTGAAAGCTCATTTTAAAGGGCAAGGACGGTACTAAATGATGCTTTTGTTAAAATTAAGCTGATTAACTTTCTTTGAATCCTATACATGGCCTCGAAAGTAGACAAAAAACATCATGTTTTCGGTACTTAACCTCAAATATTTCCGGATTCTGACATGATGGGTCAATTCTGAGGCCAGATTCGGATTCAGCGTAAAAAATTACATTTTCAGCTCAATAACATTAATCACTTATTCATTTATGTAGATACGTTTTTAGTAAAAATTAATTTCTCCATACAATTTACATGTAAAACTAACAGGCTCCGGCGCCACCTTATAAAATTGAGTTACAGAGCTGAATTTTTGTGAATTTTTTCTCCATATCATAAATTTATTTTTTAAGCAACAGCACCTTAAAAAAAAAAAAGCAAAAAAAAAAAACTTCAATCACCCTAATGTACCTATTCGATAATAATGTTTATTGTTAATTTTTAAGAGAAAAATATTGACTTTTTTAAGACTTTGAAGTGCATAAATATGAAAAGAAACTTTAAAAAGATTCTTTGCCATGAAAAAAAATAAAAATATTTTCCTTAAAATTAATTTTTATCAAAAAAGTCAAGACATCATTTCAAAAATATGTATTAAATTCTTTAATTTGATTACTTTAGTTGAAGTATTATAGATAAGATTTCGACCACTGGAATCGCTGGTAGCTTTTCACATTAAGTACATAATGTACTAAATCATAGTTTGTTTTTCTCTGTGTAGTGGCTTTGATGCAAGCAATTTTCGTCCCTTTCCCTTATGAGAATAGCACGATAGATTGTTTGCTGGACAAAATTCAGTTAAAAAAGTAATAAGTGACAAAATCAAAAAACGGCTCGAGCCCGACAAAGTATTTCAACAACTATGCTGTATTTCAAAAATTTACAGAAAAATATTTTTTCTAGGAAAATGCGTCCATCAGAAGCTACCAATGAAACTCTTTTTTTTTTTTTTTTTTGAATAAAAGGAAAAAAAAATAAACTTTATGTTAAGTGTCTGTTTCCACTGCTTTACTTCAAGAATTTTCTACAGTGTATGCATTTAATTGGTATGAGCATCTGTCTTTTATTGCTTTATTGGGTGTTTTCCTGCTATTCAGGTTATTTTTTTTATGACTCATTGTCATTTTTTCTATTTTTTTTTTTTTTTGATTTTGCAGAAAACTGTGTAAATCTATTGCGATTGGATTATGAATAGCTGAAATTGAAGGTTTTATTGTCACATAACGTAGTCTTCAGGTGCCTAATGCTCATTTCTTATTCGTAGCTACCTGTCGCTTGAGTAAAGTTTCTTGTTCACAAATTAGTTGATCCCATTGGAAATGTCATTTCAGTAAGGAAAGTTGCGATAGTATATATGTATTCGCATTTTAATCACCATATCCAGCGCACATTGATTACCAGAGTGACACAACTCAAAAAAATTTAGTTTTTAGCTATGGGCACTTAAAATATGAAAGTTTTGGTATGCATTTTAATGGAATATACTTCGTGCATTATTATAATTTTTTTAATTTGTTAAAATTTTCAGATACATATATAACTTATTATTGGCGTTTCGTGAATTTATTTTTCTAAATATTTACTACAAAAATATCTGAGTTAAAAAAAAAACTATAAACTATATCAAAATTTACATCATATAACATATCATTATTTGGATATAAGAAAAAATGTTGATTTCTTATTAGCCTTAGCTTAGCCTTTTCAGAACCCTTGCCGCTTGGTTGTGAAAAAATAGTAAATAAGTTTGAAAAAAATGACGCCCGAAAACTAAAATAAAATATTGACCTGACATCAAATGAAAAGTGGCTTGATATTTCTTATTTTAATTTTTTCTTTTCATCTTTTGGAAATTTTTAAGTTTTCTTGAGGCTCTATTAGACAGTTTTTTTACCCATTTACTTGTAAAGTATATTTTAATCGAAAAGTCTGTTAAGTACGAAATTATAGAGAAGAAAAAAGAAAATTGATTTCTTGCAAAAATGTCCTATCTGTGATAAGATTTTTCAAAGGCATGCCGCATCAACAACCCAATATCGACATCAATTTTTTATTTAACCAATCAAAGTAAAAT
The DNA here is from genome assembly GCA_949775025.1 of Tricholauxania praeusta. Classification (NCBI taxonomy): domain Eukaryota; kingdom Metazoa; phylum Arthropoda; class Insecta; order Diptera; family Lauxaniidae; genus Tricholauxania; species Tricholauxania praeusta. Next base: position 187,165,958 of record OX459028.1, read on the forward strand.
TATACATCAACTGATTGTCATCAGTGACGTCTCTGGCTCGAAACTAGGGGCTAAAAATATTTAAAGACCAATGTTCGCGAACATGTCGGTACTCAAACGCGTCATAAAAGCCTTCACTCACTACTTTGCGTGCGTTGACTGGCTACTGCTCCACTGGGCACTGTCGAAAGATCCACGCCCGCTTACATTGACATTACACAACAAAATATCACTTAGTGAAATGTAAATGTTCCCGAAAATGTTTTCGAAAAAAATCAAAATGGCATAATCTAAATAGGAACAGGACTGCTGCTTGCAAATATTAATATGTATACATAAAATTTTAGTTAATATGTTTAGTGCGTCATAAATGAATGGTCTCTAGTAAGTAAAGTCGCAGGTAAACTAAATTGCTTAGACATAGCTGCTTGCTGGCAAAATGAATAAATACTTGCAATGCATGCGAAGTAACCAACAGTTCTTACAAAGACACCAACCACAAAGGACAACACATCATGTCCAAGACCAAATGTCGATTTATAACATGCAACTGGTGCGGCTCATGTGATGACATTTTCACGCACTGCGAAAGCTCTCATCGACATTGTATTAAATATCTTAACGATGGCAATCGCTTTGATTTCAACTTTAACGATATAACACATGAGTCATTTTTACTCTGTGGCACAAATGGACTCTACTGGTTTTGTTTGGATCAGAAAAATGAATCAGCTGCCAACTCGAATATGATAAAACGTGGCGTCTTTGCTGTGGGTGCTTCAGAACCTATCGAATATACATTAAAATTGGGGCTTATACGCGATGGAAATGCTGACTATTTGGGACCTTATACTTCACATGCCGCACAGAATGCAGAGATTTATGATTTAGAATTTCGCTACAGCTATATAGAATACATAAACGAAATGATGCCATCACGTTCAATGCAACTTTTTGTGGGAGAATACGATGATAGTGATGATCGTTATATGTTGAGCTGTGATGAGATCGATTGGAGTATTGAAAGTGAACGTGCTATCAATAAGTTGTGCATTGAAAGATTCACCTGTGGCATTTGTCTGGACTTTATTAGACGTGATGCACGATTTTGTGAAAATGAACACTTTGTATGTTGCAATTGTTTTAATGAAATGTTAAAGCGACGCAAATTGCGGTGTCCCATTTGTCGTGGTGACTTTTTGTATGACTGTCAAAGTGATGCTGTTGAGCGACTGTTGCGTATGGTTAAGTTTCCAGGAAAAAATGAGGATGCGTATGATAGCGAAAAGCCGCAGCTACTTGAATTAGAAGCATGTTGTTGCTTAAAGCAGTAAAAACACATTAGTTTCAAGCAAAGAATTTGTTTGAAAAATTGTAAAATTCGTGTGAATAAACTTAATTATAAATATAAAAATTAATAAATTTGAAAACTGAAATAAAAAAATTGTATTCTATTTTAAATCGAAAGTTTTTTATTCATAAAAAATTTGAAAATTTGTGTCATCCTAAGTAAATTTTATTGGTGAAATTGCAAAAAGTTAATATTTGCGTCAGTACAGTTTTATCTATTTTTTAACTTTTTTAAATGAAATAAATATTCTCGGCATAGTTTTTGGCGCAATTCAGACTTTGTTTTACAACTGCATAAGCAGCATTTTGCCAATGATATCACATGCAATATGGCAGTTTATATCATTGTTATTGTGCTGTATAGTAAACTTTATCACATCCAATTTTGTAAATGTATTTGCGCTTGGTGACCTTTTTTTTCATTAAGCCTTGTCAATGAAAAGTCCCGCATAAACAATTTGTTTTAAAGAAAAAAAAAACACCACAAAAATAACAATAAAAAATTACAAAAAAACACAGAGTTGACTTTTGACATGCTATAATTACTACAGTGAGAGAAAAATATTGCATTGTCAAAAATCGGATGTTATGTTTTAAATGTAGGGCCTGAATGAATCCCTAGCTATTTCGTTTTATGCTGTGTCAGCTTTTTCTAATTTTTGACATTCACTTATTTTCCTCTAAATCTGCCTTCCTGTGGGTTCCATCATAGAGTTGATCGGCATCAGTATTGGTCAAAATAATGAAAAATTCAAATAAATTTCTTATGAAACATAATTTAAAGTACTGAGTTTTTTTTTTGTGCTTTTAGAATAATTATTTCTAAGAAAAAATTAACAAAACCCTGAATGTCAACAAAAAATTAAAGGAAAAATCGCTGTGCGACTCAAACTTTTTGGTAATGATCCACGACTTTTTGCCTGCATTAATCAAAAGATTAGGCCGATATCATCTATGTTATACTTATGTTTCAGCCACTTTGACTGAAGTTTATATCACATCGATGAAACATTTTTTTTTTTATTTTATAAATCAATTTTTATAATGGTCCCTTATAATTCTTAGTACTTGGTATTTGAAGACATTAATGAGTCGTCTTTTGAAATATAATCCTTAACAATTACAGATTTTGTTTTAAACATCAATGATGTGTAACTTTCTATAATAAAGGAAGGTACTTAGGGGCCCTCAGGCCTATTGAAACATTTTTTGAGGCCAGCTCTGCAAAACCATCCATAACTAAGTATGTGTCGAATCATGTCCTAAACATGGGTTGACACCCGTTTTTGGGGCCAACTTTTCTTAAATGAGTTGCAATCCATGTTTGGGACAGGATTCGACAAAGCAACCCTATACATTCTATTTAGGCTATTCGATCTCTATCATTTGGCACAAATTTCAAGCTGTTATCTTCATTATGGAAAATTGTCTCAAAAAACCGGTGGAAACCCATGTTTGGGACAGAATTCAACAATGGAAACCCATGTATTATATTTAGGTGTCATTCAGTTCTTCCATTTGTCATACATTTCGAGCTGTTATGTACTACAGTTTTAGTTAAAACAACAAAATTAGCGAAAATTCGGGCATTTTCGGGCATCGGGACAGCTCTGGTTGGTTAGTTTCACCAAAATGCATTACTATCATTCCCGTAAATCTTATCTTGTAATCTTATACTCTCAACTTTTCTACAGCGGGATCACCGCCTTCAACTGCAATTGGCCACTAAGGTTCACCGAACCATACCGTTCGCTTCATGAAAGCTTTTGAGTTTTCGATTTTTTCTTGGTGGACTCTCAAGTGAATCTCAAACAGAGAGCTTTTTATCCTACACTCAGGCTATATTCACTTTGTCATATCGCTTGTAACGCATATAAGGGGCGTGACTGTCATAGAAAAGTGTATATATTCTTGGTCAGCGTGTTCACCTGAGTCGATTTAGCCATGTTATTCTGTGTGTCTGTGGAAATCGTACCTCCAATGCAACCATGAACTTTAAAACACAGAGAGTTATTATGTTAAATGTTGCCAAGGCACGTGGTATGGTGAAAGAAATACCATTTTAATAAAAATTTAAGGATTGCGCGCACTTTTACTATTAATGAGGTGTAAGGTATTTAGTTGTTGGCAATTAGTTTTCATTAATTTCGACACATAATGATATCAGTACTTACTATTTACAAAAGCTTAAGTGAAATATACTGAACAAACATAGAAATACTGAGCGGAATAATGTTGCAGGTTTTTTCACACATTAACATTTCATCTCTTTTATACTTGGCCCAACATTTTAATATGTCAACATAATCTTCCGAAAAACCACAACGAGCTGCACATCTTTTTGAGACAAATGTGTAAAATCACCGATTTTCACAATTTTGTGTTCCCTTGTGTAAGCTTTCGTTCAATTCTTCTTATGAGAAGACATCGAAATTTTACTGCAAAGCATTCTAGTATATGAATATTATTGGCGGCATTTAAAACTTTTGTACTTACTTTATATTCATTTCTATATTTATTACTTTTGTCGGAATCTTAACTTTTATTTTCTCAAAAAAACAACAATGTCAGTTTGCTCGCTATTTGCGTCAGCAATGTTTATGAGCTTATTGTGCGCAGTATTTAAATTAGTTTTCATGTTTTGTGCTAATATCAATTATGTTAAATCACTGCCACTACTCACCTGCATTATTAACCAACGCCGTTTTCATGCTTCTGAATATTCTCAAAAAAAGTTTATCTCAAATATTTTGTGTGTGAAAAATTTACGCTGGTGTTGATAAAAAATAAATAGTTTCTCAAAATATAATCGCGGTTTTCGAAGAATTTGTACTTGTTTTACGGAAAATTCACTTCGGTTTATGGAAAAAATTAAAAATATATAAAAAAAAAGAACAATTCACATTTTCACAAATTCATGCATTCACACAATTTTGCATACACAGACACACAGTTTTTACGAATAAACTGACACAATTGCATAAACGTAAACGATTTGCAGTTAAAAGTTCAATTTAATTCATGACCGTTTTCTCCTTCAATGAGCCAAGTTAAAAAGCCAAATTTATTTGGCTGCGCGCAAAATTTTTCCCGTTATTTCATAAAAAAAAATATTTTCCAAAATTTCAACAAAACGCTTTTTATTTGAAAATAAAAATGCTCTACACTATTTGATTAGTTTTTCAATTATCAAAATATTTTTTTCTTTTTTACCAAAGTGTTTTCTGTATTTTGTTGTTGTCGTTGTGTTTCTTTCAATGAAAATTCAATTAAGCCAATTTCTGCAATGCGTTTCCAACGGCGATTTTATGGCGAATGCACGTTTTAGCGTTTTGTTTGTTGTTGTTGTTATTTTAGTAGCGCCTAAAAATGGCGCGCAACATGAAAGGTGCCAATGCTAGAAATAGGAAGCGGAACTAACGCCATTGCAATGATGCCGACGATAGGAAACGTGTGTCAATGTGAAGTCAATAACCTTTATGCAGCAAGCAATTGGCTGTTGCGCTCTGCCTGTTGGCGAGGGGTGAAAGGTAAATGTGAAGTTTGATTTTGCGTTAGTATGTGCCAGTGGTGTAATGCATAACACTGAGGTTATTTTTGGATTTACTTGCTTACTTACCTGCGGATCAATAAAATAACATAAGCATAGTTTTCTTCAATAAGACATACTTAAAAAAATAACGTGCAAAATTTGATTTCCCTTTGAAGGAAATTTTCGGAAAATTTTTATTTTTAATTTTTGAACCATTTATTTTTAACGTCTGAAACTTAAGTAGAATTTTTTATTTAAAATTAGATACGAAAATCTCTGTTGGCGAAAATGCAGTTTTCATTAATTTCGTTCAAAATGCATTTTTGCTTTTGGATGAGTTCTTCAATCTTCCGGAAAAGGCTAATGTTAATAAAAATTCAGATATTTATTTTGAACAATTGTACGAATTTTTTTATTACTATTTTGGCTTACGGGATATATGTTCCTAAAATTAAAAAATAAAAATCTCTGCATAGCAGAGCACTTCTACTATGCCCTGAAAACTTTTGCGCACTGGCCAAAGGTTTTTTAACACATAATATATTTCAAGTTGTACGAGTAAGAAAGTAAAAAACTTATGAAACTTCAGCATTCCTTTTGCACTAATGAAAATGCTATTTTTAAATATAATCATTTTATAATGATTATGAAGCTTACTAGGTGTTTAAAATAACTTTTCTATTTTTGATTACTTCACTTTTTTCTGCTTGCATTTCTTGTCACTTTGTTACAGTGCATACTTTGCCATAGCGTCAATATTTTTGTTTTATTATTTGAGTTTCAGCAATAGTTTTTTTTGATAGTCTTTAAATAGAAGAAATTTAAAACATTATGTTTCAAAAACACGTTAACGTGATTACCTCTGCAATTAGTTAAGTTTTCTTTCATATTTGGGAAAATTGCCTAACTTCTTTAAAGGTTATTTATGCTCTATCAATAGCTAAAATATTATGTATGCGAAGTTGAACTTAAAATAAGTACACTTGGCAGTAAAAAAAAATATTAAAGCATAATCTGTGAAAACTTTGTAATAAAATTAATTTTTAAATTAAAAATAAAATTAACTCTGCTATTGATATAAGTTTTTAAAAATGTTAAGTAATCGCTTAGCCTCAAGACAAATTGTAAAACACAAATCCATAAGTCTTACACCAAACCCATGCAAATTGTCACGTGTACAAAATCAACGAATAAATGTAATTGCAGTCTTTGAGCAAAATATCACAACATCATGGAATTCCTTTAACAGCAATGAATTTGAAAAGGTAAAGTCGTAAATTCATAATCTGAAATATTTTTCCCAAGTCATCTATTTCGACTTATTTCTGAGGAACTTTCTTGAGTTTAAGCACTTGAATTGATTACAATTGAGTAAAAACACTTTTAAATTTTCAGTTAAGCAAAAAATACTGTCCAAAGACATCATAAAGTACAAAAAAATAAACAAAATCTCAAAGGAGTGTTCACGTACCAGAAAAGTAAGGAAAGAAAGAAAAGTCTCTGACTTATTAGCAAAGCAAGCAAAGTTTGCTATTCACTACTGATTTTCATATTTCACTTATAAGTCAAACTGAAATCTAGCTGGCAAAGCGTCGAAAAATTTACTTTGCTTATTTAAGCCAAAAATGTTTTAAGTTACAAAATTGTTTCAATAATATTTATGTTGATAAAATATTGCATTTTGAAAACACCGATATTTCTGTTAATGTTAAAGTTAAATGACCAAATTTTGACTTAAAGAAAGAACTATTTGTATATATTGAACTACAGTCATTAGCATTGACCGATATTCTTGTAATTGTACAAATCGATCAATGCCTTTTCTTAAACAAACGTGACTAGACAGCTGTGGCAACAAACGCAACGCGATTTGGATTTTACAATGAAGGTAGGAGTGGCAGTCAGTTACAAAAACCGACTCACTTAGACCAAGTTTGGTCCATTGTGATTTTACAATGAAACATGCATTTGTTTCTGCAACCCAGAACGGCTCTATTGCAGAGCAGCAGTCCTGTTCCCGAAACGTACTGTATTAATAGACGTCACGCCTATTGGCGCAAATCAATTTTTCTTCAGTAACCATCCATAATGATAACAAATTTCATTATGATTGCTCACATGCTTCAGTAAATATTACTTTAAACGATTTTTAGTTTTATGCGCGGTGCCACTGCAACTCGAAAATGTTAGAAAAAGTTGAAAAAGGTTGAAAAGTTAAAAAAGATTACAAATATATATAAAATCAAAAACAGTTCAAAAGGTTGAAAAGTTAAAAAGTATTGCAAAATTAGGAAAAATGCTGAACAAATTCTGGAAAATGTTGAAAAAAGTTGAAAGAGTTAGAAGAAGTGCAAAAAATATCGTAAGTGTTGTAAAAGCTAAAAGGGTTGAAGAAATTTGAAAAAATATGTAAAAGGTTGAAAAAATATAGCAAATGGTAAAAAATGGTGAAAATGTCGAAAAAAGTTGAATACAAAAAGTTTATAAGTTCATAAATTATACTTCCACTGTTCCAATTCCATATAGATTTAGTTCAATAAATTATACTCAGGATCGGCATCATCATACCAAATTTTATCACTATAGCTTGTACAATTTGCGAGGTGTGTCGTAAAATTAATGGTTTTTAATTTTTGTATAAAGATATTAATGGACCATTTTTCCTGTTATTAAGCGAAAAACTGCAATTCACTTTAAAAATATTTGACCGTTTTGCGTTTTTATTTATATAGGTGGTAGGCGTGTCAATATATATTCAAATATATTAAATGTTTGGTGTGATGATTGCTACAGCCCACTTATACAAATGAGTTACCCTCAAGATTTTTGGCCTGCTAAATATTGATTTGGATCCATGGTGTAATAACCAAGGTGGCGTACTTAAAAACGAAATTCTCAAAAGTTTGGGTTTCTTGTCCTTCATTGTCTTGTTTCGTAATTTTTGTTGACACTTCGGTGTTTTGATTAATTGGCCCGTTCAGCAACTTCAGTATTTTTGCAGCGCTTTAAACAACTTTTTACTGAGAGGTATTTGCGTTGAGTTTCAAAATTCTGATGCGAACAAAAAACTACGCTAAATAATGTAGCAGGCTTCAATATGATAGCAATAAGTCTTTTTTGTTTTTGCAATAACAACCACAGCGACTAAATTTTTAAGATTTAATGTAGTTTGCAGCTATCGTTCAGAAAATGTTCAAGATCTTACGCCTAAGCGCTGCAATTTATCAAAGCGCTTAAGTTTTCTGAATGGGCAATTGAAATGTTATGAATGTCAAAACTACAGCAAATAGGATGACAGATGATTGAAAATCGAGGCTCTCTCTAATTACTCCACCTTGGTTATTACACCATGATTTGGATCCACAATATACTATTGATGCGATTGGCGTCTATGTATGTATCTCTTCTTCCACGTCAGGGAAATTCCTTTAATAGTCACAATAACCCGTCTAGCTACCAATCCATGTATTTACCCTTAATGCCTTACGAAATTCCAACACTTTAAGGAGTAACAATAAAAAAGGAGAACACCAGGCAACAGCAAAAGCTTGATCGATAATCAAAAAAAAAAACATCGCAAACCAAACAAACTACGTTACCAACTTCTTTATTTCATACCAAAAAAAAAACAAACAAACAACAACAATGCCTACAGTGCTCAGAAATGGCAACAACTAACTGCATTGGCAACAAACGCCAGCCAGAGCACACGCTTGCAGTTGTCTTCATTGTTTTGGCACGCGCACGTACTACGACGTCCTTTGTCAATATCCTTTGTGTGTGTTTGTCCTTTTTTCTATTTCTCACATTTATTACCTCGGTTTCATTTGCAAATTAACGGTAATTAATTATTTAACTTTGTAGAAGTCGTCGTCCTCTACTAAGGGTGTGTAACGCTTTTTCGCTTATCCGAAGCGCAGTCTTTGCGTCGCTGCCACTGCTCTTTTCAATATTTTAATAGTTTTTTCAACTTGTTGCCACTTTAATTATTATATCGTTAATTTTTTTCTCATATCCTTTTTTTTCTACTTTTAGCTTGGCTTTCAACAACTTGGCAATAATTCAAAAATTGTTGGTCGCATCGAAATGGGTCGTAAAATCACAGTCGCCGTTACTACGCTCAATCAGTGGGCACTGGACTTTGAAGGAAATTTGGCAAGAATTTTGCAGTCCATATTGGAGGCAAAAGAAATGGGTGCATCGTATCGTACGGGACCAGAATTGGAGGTTTGGTGAGTTGCTAACATATGTGCTGTTGTAATATTGTGAATTCGTAAAAAATATATTTTTTTTTTAAATTTTCAAATATCGTAAAAAACGTTGATTTTTGCGACTGGTTATTTTTATTATAATTAAACATTATGAACTTACAGTCATTTAAGCAAAGACCAATATTGTAAATTTTACTTATTGATCAATGCTATTTTTTATTCAACAAACATGACAAAGATAACAAATGGAACGATTTAACCTGGTAATTGGTGACATATGTTTCGGCTATTACCACATAGCCTCATCAGACCAGTTTTTGTTGTACATGGAGTCGATCCCCTGACCGTACATGCATTTCAATTGCATATCTGTCGACGGCCGCTCTAACAACTGAGCTACTGAGGAACTGACCTTGGACTGTACAAATTGCGTATATCCATTTATTATCTCTTGTCACTTTCTCGCTTGTTGTCACAGCTGCTAAGCCATTGGCTTAGAGACTTGCTATGATTTTATTTTTCGAAAATTGTGGTGTTGCCAGCCACATATTTTTGAAATTGGCGTGTTCTTCCGTATGGTTTTAAGAAAGTTGATTTTTGCGACTGGTTATTTTTATTATAATTAAACATTATGAACTTACAGTCATTTTAGCAAAGACCAATATTGTAAAAAACTTCACCACCTTTAATATGAGAAAGATTTAATTTCATTAACTCAATAGGGGTAGTAAATAGATGAAACTTAGTGTGTTAGTAGTGAATAAATTTTAGTAAAAATTTAAATTATTGCACTTTAGTGGTAGCTCAAAACGTAGTGAACAAAAAATTATATGTTCTAACTCCATGTCTATCTTCCATAACAAAAATTGTACTTTTGTAAACCAGATGATTTCAATTTCCAAAAAATAAGCTTTAAGAATACATCATGGAGATATGATTTTAACCGCGTTCCTAAACGAAAAATATTTTATGAAAATCAATGCTTGCAAAAATTTGTCGGCAAGTGTTGAACGTATTTCGGTACAGTATGAAGCCGATGTTGCAAGCTTCACGTTTTATTTCTCCATTGAAGATGAGTAAAAACTTCTAGTTGTGACCATTTAAATCGTCACAATAAGGTCAGATTTCACTTTTATTGAAGTGACGCTAATAGTGAGCTCACTTCTTGATTTAGGTACATTTAAAAACTGTCAGTTGTCATGGTGCTGTTTTCTGCTTGAAGTTCTGCTTACTAGAAACTAATTACTGTTTCTTCTGTATCGAGAATAACATCCAGACGACCTTATCGTATAGGTAACTCATTGTGTTCAGTTCAGCTAATGCTTCTTGAACTTGCTGCTTTGAAGCTAAGACTGATTCAAGCATGTTTGGCTACGAGTTTCTTCAGTTATTGCCATCGAGCAGGAGTATCTTTTCGTGTCTCAAGTTTGGTTTGTTTTTATCTGAAAAAATCTGCTTTTGAATCGAAGAAAACCTTCTGAACATGATCGTACCTTGATCGTGTCTTCAACTAATTTTCGACATTTTCCTTTCGATTTTTGCAATACAAATTCTTTTGAATTGCCAAGTTTTTGTCCAGAATGATTTTTCTAACTTTGACTTGATTTTTTTTTTTTTTTTTTTTGAAAAAAAGGCTTAAACTTTCTTATGGGTGGGCTGGGCCGTCAAAATTTAATTGATCCAAATTGATGACCATAAGTAATTTTCCAATTTCTCATACCAAAACACCGCCTTAGATAGAAAAAGAGGTTGTCTTAAACCTTTTCCTATCTATTAATACAACAAAGATTACAAAAAAATAACTCTTAAGAGTAGCACACCTCTGTTAATTTCCATATATTATTTGATATTTTCCCAACTTGTTCATTTAAAACGTTTTTGAAAATATGGTCCGCAACACCTTACAAAGATTTAGTGGACAACCCAGTTTACCCAAGGTCTCACAGATTGATATGTAGTTGCAAGATTAAGCAGTAGATTAAAATAAAAATACTCAGACATGTAACACTCTTTACAGATCAAAACAAAAGTGTTTCATTTGCATTGGGCCACATTTTTGCATCTTATTTTACGTTAGTCTAAAGCAGTGATTCCCAAAGTGTGTTCCGTGGAACCTTGGGGTTCCACGGAAAAATTTAGGGGTTCCGTGTGACAAATTTTATTTTATTAAAAAAAATAAGAATGGTTTTTAATATATTCACATTTTCCTCGAAAGGTTTACAATCGACCACCATATTAAATTTAAGATTTTTAAATAAGGCGACTGAAAACACATGCATCGGTAGCAAATCGTAAAATACTTTTATGTAACAGCTGGGGAGCAAAATAACTTCGAGTGTTACCAGACGCTTAGTGATTTTCTCGAAGAATCTGAAGTGGATTTAGATATGGATGTCCGTGATGGTATAAAAACACATCTGTCAAGTTTACAGCAATCTATCAGTGATTACTTTCCAAACCTAAAGAATTAAGATAATTACTGGGTACAAAATCATTTCAAAATAGAAGAAAAACCAAAAGGATTTAATTTCATGGATTATGAAAATATGATTAGAAGCCAAACTTAGAGCAGTTTCATTACAAAATCCCGGTCAGTTGTATTTGATGAATATCCAAATTTATCAAAACAGGCTATTCCAATTCTATTGCCGTTTGTAACCACTTTGTGTGCGGCTGGGTTTTCAAAATATATTGCGACAAAAACCAAATATCGTAGTAAACTTGATGCTGCACCGGACATGCGAGTTCATTTATCAAACATAACGCCTAATTTTAAGAGAATCATGGAATCAAAGGAGCAGGTGCATTCTTCACTTTATAGTTTTTTCATTTATTTTAGCTTATGTCTTATATTTTTATTAATTATTTCTTTGATGAATTGTTTTTTTTTTTTAAGTTTTGTTTAATTCAATTAAGTCTGAAATACAAAAATAGTACTTGTTTAATTTAATATCAGACATTAAATTTTGAAAAGTCGTTGCTTAAAAAATATTCAGGGTTCCGCGATCATCGGCAACAAATTTGGCGGTTCCACGACCAAAATAGTTTCAGAACCACTGGTCTAAAGTTAACTCTATGAAATTATTTTTCTATTTTTGCTCCACAGTGGTTACAGTTGTGAAGATCACTTTCGCGAACCTGATACATATCTGCACTCATGGGAGGTGCTACTGGAAATCTTGATGTCACCGATATGGTAAGCAAACATTTTAAAATTAAGTAAATACTTATAGTCATTCTTAGACCTGGGTCTTAAGTTAGCAACATGCTAGGCACTGCCGAAAGCTGTTGCAAATTTTAGACCCAAGTCTTAAAATCACTATATATAAGAAGACAAATATAGTCACTTTATTATTACAATGACCACCCAAAGGTATGCAATGCAAATTAACTCAAATTGAATCGAAATGAATGTAAAGTTATGAGCAAAAACGCTGTTGTATAATTTTTGGTGCTCATGTTAAAAGAAAACTGAATTATAATCGATCAATGACAGAAACTATTTAATACATTCCTATATCTGTATTTCTATTTTTCTGCACAGTGAAAACATACTGGTCGATGTTGGTATGCCAGTGATGCACCGCAATGTTGCCTACAACTGCCGCGTTGCCTTCTTCAATCGTCAAATACTACTGATTCGTCCAAAAATGGCTAATTGTGATGATGCCAATTATCGGGAAACCCGTTGGTTTTCAGCATGGACTAAGGTTTTAATAACATCAGCAACTATGCTCAAAAGCTAATTTTAAGTTTTTTTAATTTAGTCACTGCAAACAGAGGATTACTTTTTACCACGCATGATTGCCCAGCATACAGGTCAAAACACTGTTCCATTTGGTGATGCTGTCATAGCTACCAAGGATACATGCATTGGCTACGAAATTTGCGAGGAGCTATGGAATGTTCGAAGGTAATGTTTCCTATTAGTTTTGCTCCACTCTACTTAACTAAACTTTTCTTTTTTTTCGCGTTCATAGCAAACATATTGACATGTCCTTGTCGGGTGTCGAAATCATCGTCAATGGCTCTGGCAGCTATATGGAGCTACGTAAAGCACACATTACCACCGATTTAATACGCAACGCCAGCTTCAAGGCCGGCGGCGCTTACTTGTTCAGTAATCTACGAGGTTGTGATGGCCAACGTGTCTACTTTAACGGCTGCTCTGCCATAGCATTAAATGGTGAAATCATAGCCAGGAGTAAACAATTCGCACTACAAGATGTGGTAGGTTTCATTGTACAGACTTTCTAATATTTTCAAATATCAATTTGTTCCCGAATTCCACAGGAAGTCACCCTGGCCACCATTGATCTCGAGGAAATACGTTCCTATCGTGTGTCACAGCGTTCACGTTGCACTATGGCCGCTGCAGCACCCACCTACCCACGTGTCATTTGTGACTTTGAAATGTCAACACATAGCGATATCTTTAAGACCTCTTCCGTGCCGCTGCAATGGATTTACCAAACACCTGAAGAAGAAATAGCTTTAGGGCCAGCCTGCTGGCTGTGGGACTACTTACGTCGTTCCGGTCAGGGCGGTTTCTTTTTGCCACTCAGTGGTGGTGTTGATTCCAGCAGTTCAGCAACTATTGTGCATTCGATGTGTCGTCTTATTGTACAATCGGTGCAGAGCGGTGATGCACAGGTACTGCATGATATACGCAAGATCCTTGCCGATTCCGAATATACGCCTGACAACCCAGCTGCTCTATGCAATCGCTTGTTGGTCACCTGTTTTATGGGTAGCGTAAATTCTAGCAAAGAAACGCGTCGCCGTGCCTCACTGCTCGCCTCACAGCTGGGCAGTTATCATATTGAGATAAGCATTGATAGCGCTGTCAATGCATTGCTTGGCATCTTCAATGCTGTTACTGGTTTGAATCCACGCTTCCGTACGCAAGGTGGTTGCGCCCGACAGAATTTGGCACTACAGAATATACAGTCACGCATACGTATGGTGCTGGCATACATTTTTGCGCAGCTAATGTTGTGGGTGCGTAATCGTCCTGGTGGACTACTCGTTTTGGGGTCTGCTAATGTTGATGAGTCTTTGCGTGGTTATATGACGAAATATGACTGCTCGTCGGCAGATGTGAATCCTATTGGTGGTATTTCAAAGACAGACTTACGTCGTTTCTTGTATTATGCCAAGGATAAGTAAGTAAAATTGTAATGGTTTTAATTGATATTAATTTGAGGTTTTCTCCTTCAGGTACAATCTGCCGGTGCTTGACTCAATTATTGATGCACCACCCACCGCCGAGTTGGAACCGTTACATGAGGGGCAACTTATGCAGACAGACGAGCAGGATATGGGTATGACCTATGCTGAACTGAGTGAATACGGGAGACTTCGCAAACAGGCCTGTTGTGGCCCATACAGCATGTTCTGCAAGTTGGTTGCAACTTGGAAAGGAGATTTGAGTCCTAAAGAGGTAGAGAGAAATTTATTTGCTCCTAATTTATTATAGGGCATTGAATGTGGCACCCGTTTCGCCTCTTCACATCTGGATTTTATTTAAATACCAATAAAAATAAGGACATCTGACTTGGTATTGAAACGGACAACAGGAAACCAAAAAGTTCGTTGTTTCGTTACTCATGGTCCTAGCTTTACATTTTTTTTTTTATTAGTATTTCATATTTTGCGATCATTTTCAAATTTAATAATTAATAACAATGTCAAAACCTTTGATAAAAACTTCAAAAATATGCTCTAAAAATCTTTCTCGCTCTTTCTTTCAGGTCGCCGACAAAGTGAAACACTTCTTCCGTTGCTATGCTATAAATCGCCACAAAATGACCGTACTAACTCCATCGGTGCACGCCGAAAGCTATAGTCCCGACGATAATCGCTTCGATCATCGTCCCTTTTTATATCGTGCCAACTGGAGTTGGCAATTCAAAGCCATCGATGATGAAATCGAAAAATTACAAGCTGCCTACACGCCGTGTTCCAGTGCCCAAATTCGCCCCAGCACTGACGATTTATTGTCGCATGATTCATCGCATCGTTCCTCGCATTTAGGTTCAAAGAATTCATCACCACCATTATCGTGTTCCAGCTCCATGGAAGGTGCCGGTGCTGGTACTAGTGGCGGAGGTGCCGGTGCTACTGTTATTGGTGTTGATGTTCTTGGAAATGCAGCCAGCGTAAGCCTTGGTGCACTGGGTAAAAAATCAAGTGGTTACTCTAAAGTGCATGTAAATGTATTGGGTAAAATAAAAGATCGTACTGGAATTCCTGTTTAAATAGCGGATATTACCTGGAGCAAAAAAACAAATACTATGTGAACAACTGAACAATTGTTAAAGTTGCCATTTGTTGCCTAACTTCAAACTTCAACAGACTTTAAAATTTCCTTAAAAAAATTATGTAATTCATTCAGTTTATTACTTATTATTATTAGTTTTTATAAAAACACAAAAAGAGTAACAGAGTGTTGTAGGGATCCTTAAATCTTTAAATTTTATATTTTTTTTAATTTAAGTAAATTGAAACATGTAAAACTTATCTTTAAACAAAAAAAATTATTTTTGTTTGAATGTATTAATTATTGTTACTAAAAGATATGTTAGTAGATATTTTTTTTTTTTTTTTGGACTTGGTCATCCTTTCAGATTAGTATTATTGAGTTGAATTTAACCATGTGGAGAAAAGATTCCTTTAGAAATTGCACATAGCTTTTCAGGAGATCACTAATTGCTTGGGATCCTTGTACCGATTCAAGTGGATAGTATTTGAAAGACAATATAATAAACTAAAAGACTATGAATAAAAGTTTGAAATCGGCTTTTTAAATTAAATCGAATTTTTTATTATTTTCAATGATATCAATGACTGCAAGTGTTCTCAAAAAATAATAATTTTCAGAAAAGTTATGGTCAAACTTCCACTTCTATTTTTTTCCACATGGTAAATTTCAGCACAATAATGCGATCTTGAAATGTTGATCAATATTAAGAAACTAAGATACCTATTTACTGACATCAGATCCTAAATTCCCCAGAGAGCCAGCGAATTTTTTTTTTTTTCTTCACTCAGCCCTAATATACATATTAGTATGTCCGCTATTTCCCAAATTTAAGATTATTGGGATGGTCAGACAAATTTCGAGTATACAGCTTAGTAGAAAACTTTTCTCACTTAACGCAGTCTTATGGATTCATACCTCGCGTGTCGCCCAATATATCAAAGTACTTTAAATTTTTTAGCGGTTTTTGAGCTATCTGACTGCGGCAAGCGTAAACATTTTCTATTAAGTTGTATACTCGAAATTATTTCGTATTCTATCATTCTTGTCTGTAAGTCAACAATTTTTTTTATATCAAAAACATGTGCACCGAGCTACTCGATTATAGAAACTTCGAAAATAATAATAATAAATTATTTGCATGAAAACTTCGTATTTAAGTACCTTCAGCGAGTTTTGGTGAACTTTATTTAAACAAATGACTTAAAGTACGCAATACACAATGGGTGCTTTTTTGCAACATTTTTCGTTAAGATTTAAATATTTTATATTGTATAGTTTGATGCACTTCCTAAAATAAGATACATAACGCTGACTAATTCAATTTTGCTTATTCATTAAAAATTATTGTTTAAAATTATATCTAAACAATTATTGTTAAAAAATTCTATTTTGATATTTAACTTTTATTTTTAAAGTCGTGATTAATAATTAGACATCGCATTTTTATATAAAATTAAAAATATTTTTATGTCTCAAAATATTGGTGTATTTAGTAAAGAGAAAAACTCTACTTACCTTGCAAAGCAAAAATTTGTATGAAAAGTCAAAGTTTTCAACCTTGTGGAAGTCTACATTTTTGTTTGCCTCCCTCCAAAGGTGCTGAAAATTGTCTGCTTTTCGATAAGACTATAATTACTACAAACATATATGTATATCAAATTTGTAGAATTTTTTTGTTTAAACACTCACTTTTTTAACAAAAAAACACTGCCAACTTTGCAGTTAGTCTCTGCTGATTATTGTGAATATGTCGATAATTTCTAACAAAAATATTTAAATAGCTTCTTCAAAACTTTGAAGCATATTTTAAGGCTAAAAAGTAAATATAGTAGCGGTGTTCACTCTTTTGTGTGCAAGTTCATGAGTAAACGAAATTTTCCATTTTTTTAAATTTCACACTTTGTGTGCAAGTTCAAAAGTGAACGAATTTTTCTATTTAATTTTTAAATTTTACACTTTGTCATGTGTGCTATTGTAGCTTTACAGCAGGTGGTGAGCAATATATTTTTTATTTTTATTGTTAATAAAGGTGTAGCTACACTAAAGAGTGAACGCCACTAACATATATTAAAATCCGATGTCTATACATAATTATTTTTCAAACATACATATTCTGTTTATCAACTTTATCATCAACTAAAAAAACACAAATCAAAGTCAAATTTTCATTTCATATTTTTAGACTCAGTTTATTTCTCTAGACTGAGCAGAATTTCATTCTGTTCTACGCCTATTTATTTTTTTTTAAATTAATTAGACTTTTTTGGTTGTGAATTTTTAATTTGATTGTAAATAAACTTTGTGCTTTTAACTTTTTTTAAATAAAGTGACTTGAATTTGAATTTAGTTTTAGCTTTTCCTTTCTTTCACGACATTTATATAATGTTGTCCTAATATCAAAAAAATATATTGGTACATAGTTACTAAATAATTAAGGAAGAAAAGGTATAAGGGTTTTTTCTATGTTTTTGAATTTAAATTAAATCTAGCGTATTGGGCCTTCATATTGTCATTCATCTAGGGATTCAAAATTCATAAGAAGCAGCCTCCTTCTTGCAAACAAAAGAATTGCTACTATTTACGCGCCAGTATAAGATTTTAAATCTTAGTCGGTACCATTACTTCAAAAGTTTTTTTTTTAAACCTGAGCTGATTTACTTCCTATGTAGCTTTAAAGTTTCAACTATGGTCATTTATAGTAGTTTCATACGATTACGGAGTCGAATAATTTTACTTGAAACTGACATTCGTCAAGTTATGGCCAACTTAAACTCCGAATTGAGCAGAAAAATCATCGAAAATTACATCAAAAGAAGGAGGTCCAATGGCGGACACTTAAATATTCCTTAAGTGTTATTTAATCCTATGGTGAAAAGCGGATGTTTCCAAGAATGCAATGAACACACAGATATGCGTTCTCAGAGACCTCCTCAATAAAAATAAGAGCCTGTGCATACATGCGATTAAAAAGTTAGAAAACTTTTTATTTAAAAAAGGAATTGGCAAATTAGAATATCATATTGATTCTAATCACAAAAAAGCACATATTTTTTCAATTTCAATTACAGATTTTTCGCCCAACAGTTGGTAATATGGTTGAACAAATGACTAATCACAAATTGTAAATCGACTACTAAGTACTAAATCATAAGGTACACAATTGAGGCCGACTATCTTATCTGTTGAATGCAAGTGCTCCAATACTTTAGATAAACAAAAAAATTTTTGGGACGAAAACGAAATCAAGGACTTTTATGAACAAAGTACTCAACCACGATATGATTTTCAAAATTTTGATTTATTTTGATTTATTGTCTTTTTGATTACACCTTCTTTTGGAAAGTTAGTTATAAGAAGTTATATTGCATAAAAGTATATATTGTTAAAAGTTGTCCATTGCTAAATTTTTACGATACATATGTATGTATATCACATTGAAATTAACTTAAATTGTAGAGTATAGAAACTTTTGCACTATTGTACGAATGAAAACTTAACTAGGAAATTAACTAAAACAGTAGTGTAGAAAATCTTTTTGAGGACCAAAGAAATTTAAAATTTCCAAACTTTATTCAAGGCAATAAAATTATTTACCAAAATTATTGAAAAAAAAAAAATAAATCATTTTAGTCCTTGTATAACTTATTAACACAGTGCAACAAGGAGAAAAGTATAAAGATTTGTTAAAGTCTTAAACATATTTAGATACTCTTTACAGAGACACCAAAACAAACTTATACTCCAGCACGTCTGTATTTCCATATTAAGGACTTTAAATGACACTCTAAGCGATGTCAACAATTTTCTCAGTAATGCTTTGAGACCGTAATTTGCCGTGAAAAGCTTTTCTGAATTATTATCGTTCGGACTCGACTTAAACTGTAGGTCACACCTACCACTATATATCATTTAACACAATAGAATGGTGGTGACAAGTAAGCAAACCCGAGATCCTTTATATGCTGTTCTGACTAAATTTTTCTTTTAATAATTTCACATAAAGTGTTAGAAGCCGCATTTAGTTTATTAATAAAAAAAAACTTTTTTCGTCTATGTGAGTGTCTTAAAATCCTTTATCTCGAAGCCCACTCGTATACGCTGGGGTATGTTGGAGGATGGATGGAAAGTCTCATTTGTTGCACTGTGTTATATACCCAACAAACTAAATTCAGCAAAGAACTGAACATACTAAACCTTTGAAGATACTTAACATAGTCATACAATATTGGACAAAACTAAAAACAATGAATTTTATTTATCATAACCGTAGTTATATGCTAAAAACATAAAAGTAAGTTACTGAAAAGCTGTCAACGAAATTAACTGCATCTTCATCTGAAAATTAAAAATGTTCTTGTTCAAATTAAAACAAAATCGAAACTTTATTTCAGGATAACTGGTATCCGTCTCTCGTTAGATTCACAGGTATAAATTAAGTAAACTGAAAATAATTTTAGATAATGGTAGAACTACATATATGTAAATCATACACACATACATATATTATTTTTCAGTTGGAATCCATAATTTCATTAATTTTTCATATTAGAAATAATATCAGCATTAAGATCGCCTCTAAGATTACATACTTATATAAAAAATGTAATGCAAATGAAACTGCTATTCGTAGAATAAATTTTAAATATAAATAATCACGTGTTTTATTTTTCTGCATCGCTAGGGTGGATGCACACGAGGCATAAGATGCAGCTGTCTCTTCAAAACTGATAGGATTTTTTAGCAAAAAAAAAAAAAGCCGAGGGCTTCACTTTTTAAAATTCTAGTTGAATTTAAGGCTTGATATTTCACCACCCTGATATGGTAACCCTATTCCAATGAATTTATTGATTGGTCTGAGCCAATCCCACTTTATTCAAAAATATCAAGACTTGCTACACCTCGTCCTTTTCGACTGGAAAAAGCAAGCTCAATATTGCATCCCAAATGTAAAATTTATAGGTCAATGGGTTTTAAGCCCACCTAACCAAAAAGAGTGATAGGGTTAACAAAGTTACAAACCAGAAGTGAGAAATACACACTCCAAATAATTTCTCTAATTACAATGATAGAAAGACAAAATTGTTTTTAAAATTTTTTATATTTATTTCTCGATCTTTTTTTATAATTACAGTTTTGTAATTCATGAACTAAAGCAATTTTATACTAGTTCAAACTTTCACGAAACTACATGAAATTCATTTTTATTTAGTTTTCGTAGAAGTTTTATGTTTTTAAATAAATGAAAAGAATATAGAAGTAAAACAGTAAAACTTAAAATAGATTTCAATTCATGCTAAAAGAATTTAAAGTATATGCTTTTTAAAACTAAAGTCGGTGTCGTCACATTATTTCTGGACTACGTGAAATAAACTTAAAAAAATAAAACTAATAAGGATAAATAAACTCAATTTTTTTGTTAAGTTTCATTTTTTAACTTTGCCGGAATCAAATCTATTTGATTCATGCTTGTAAATTAATTTTTCTTTTCAAAAATTACTTTCATAAAAAATTTGTATTACTCAATTCGGATCTTATTTAGTATAAGGTTTTAAATTTATGTTGTTAATTATGTATATTTAAAATAAAAACCATCACCACTGATTGCACAATTAACCCGATTTAATTCACATTCACAACACATGTGAAGACATCCTCTGTGCTGCACAGTGCAGAAGCTGGTATCCTGTTTTAAGGTAACCAACAATTGCAACTACGGCACAAGCTTATATCTTGTTGTTACTGTTGTGTCACTTCTTAAGCTGTTTGCTGTTCATAAACAAAGTATTTTCTATGTTTGTGTATTCATATGCTAGAAAAATAAAGCCTTTAAAATTAAACACTAGGTTTTGCATTTACAAACTAATTTAAATGTTTTCTTTGTGTAAGAAAAGACATTACAAAAAATATGCTAAAAATTATAAGAGATTCAAATCAGTACAATTGGTGGTTTTCACACTAACTCTAATAATTAAAAACTAAGCTTAAGCTAAGGCTTCATTTATGAACAGTAACAGTGTAAAGCTGCTAAAAATAAACATATCATTTGTAATAAGAAAAAAAAATCAACGGAATTTGTTTTTGATGTTTCTTTGTTTCAACATTTCAATTTTTAATTACGCCTCTTTGTATTTAAACTTAGCAGTTTTTAGTTATTTTAAATTTTAAACTTAACATATATTCCAGAAAACTTAAAATAGATGTACAAAAGAAAAGGTTTTTTAGTAAATTACATGATTGGTTTGCTTGTTTTACAGCAACTTAGTTTATAAAAATTCTTTTTGTTTTTAATGAAAGCATAAGAGAAACTTCAACGTTACTTAAAGTATAAAAAAATTATAGAACAAAAGGTTATCATAATTTAAAGTTTAACTTTTTTGTACAGTGTTTAGTTAGATGTGTAAAAAGGTTTGTTTTTATAATTAAATGTTTCGGGGTCAAACTTCTAAAGTTTAACCATAAATTTATTTATCTATAAAAATATATACAGTATGAGGTTAATGGTTTCACAATTTTAAGTTTAATTTTGTATATCAACGCATGAAACTCAATAATTTATAATATTAATGAAAACGAAAAACTAAAAAGGACTTCAATTTTCTTTTTAATTCAAACTTATTCCAAGTTATTTGTGTAATTAATATATATAAAGTATATAAAATTTTACGGAATATATCAATAATTATGCAACATTTTTAGATTAAAAAAATTCTATTCAAAAATATAGATACTCATTTGTGTAAATGTAATTGAAACAGTTTGCTCAGCAAATTGTCTCACGCAGTTTCGTGTATTTCTGTATTTAATAATCTCTTTTTTGGGCAGTTAAAAATATAAGTTTGTTTTAGTCTGTATAGGGCGGGGCGAAATAAAAGTACAAATATGTTAATCCTTATTTTAAAGAATTTAGTTATGCACCGGCATCGGCAGTTGACCCAACAGATTGTTAGCAAATTGCGAATTTGTAAATTTGAAATGACGTTTATCATAGAATTTTAACAAAGCTGGCGAATATGGATGTTTTTCCTTTAGGTGTAAATAATGTACTTCTGGTTCACAAGTAGTGTGACCACATTCCTCACAAACGTACACCTGAAATATAGTATCAGTTACATATTGGCAACTACAAATATTAGTAATTTTCAACTCACCTTAGCTCTACGCTCCTTGTACGCATATTGATGCTGCACACTATGCACCTTCAAGCAATGTGATTCTAGCGAACAACGCTGTGTAAAACTTTTCTCACACAGATTACACTTGTACGGACGCACGCCTGTGTGCGTGCGTGTGTGACGCTTCAAATCGAATGTATCATTGAAACCTTTACCACAGAAAGTGCAAAGATAACGTTTAATTTCCGAATGACATTTCATGTGACGATTAAGCAAGCGTTGTAGCGTAAATGACTTTAGGCAGATACGACAAGCAAACTTTGAACCATCACTAGCGCTACATTCACCAGGTTCTATGGTACTTGATGCAACGGAATTTTGCGAGCCAACACCACCGAGGTGATTGTGACTATGAATATGATTGGATGATGATTTCTTCAGATCATCAACACAATCAATGCTGCGTATGCGATGATGTCCCGTGTGTGTATTTTCAACAGCGAGTGGATTTTTAATGCCATGACCACCGTTAACAAATTCAAGTTGTACCTCTGGTGGTAGACCCAACTGTAGAGAGAGAAAAAAAAAAAAATCATTTCAATTTGTACGTTAGTTGCTGCAGGCAATAAAGTGGTAAAATAAATAAGTAACACGTTTATATTCTATTGAAAAAAAATCGTGTAATGATAAATGATTATTAGACTTTTAGAAAGAAAATCACAAATCCCAAACTGCTATTATTGTATGTGGGTCATTCCACGAACTATTTACCTCTACAAATTAAATTTGCTCAAAATGTTGTTATACTAATTTTATTTTGACATGGTATGCAACATTTTTCTGTTATGCATTTTTTAAGGCCCCTATTGCGGTTGTCGATTTGCGATAAAATCTATAGCCATCGATTTAATAGAAACGATGCCATTTTGGTATTACGAAATTCAATAGAAAAAATTGCGTCATTGTGACTTGAAATATTATTATTTTTCTTGAGACAGCCGTTTAGTTTCATTCAGTTTGAAATATTTTATGTGAAAAATTTAAAAAAGAAATATCTCCTTAAATAAAAAAAATCTTATCTATCAAAACAAAATGATAGAACAGCCAGCGATTGTGATCGATAAACACAATACCAAACAAAATCGTTAATAGAAAAAAAGCGTTAGTCTATTGTAAATCGACAACCGCAATAAGGGCCTAATTTTACAAGCTCTGGACGAAAAGTTGGCAAAGTTCGGAGAGAGAGTGTAGCCTTTCCATACAAACGATAACTTCAAAACGCTATTTTGAAAGAATAATTTAAGGTAATGGAACCAAATTTCACACAAATAGGAAGAATGATTCGAAAAAAATATGGACAAGAAGGCAAAATCTTTAAAACGCTATACTGAAAAATTTGTTTAGGGTAATGAAACCAAATTTTAAATAAATACATATGTATTTGGTATAGCACCAAGTATAAAATTGTCAAAGTTCGAAAAAAAGGGTGTGGCACCTACCATACAAGCTTCAAAAATATACACAAGTAAATGTTGTTCAATGTGAGTACGTTTAGCCAAACCAGTCAGCACGTATCGAGGTGGCAGAAATGTGAATTTTTACTGTTAACTTGGTGTAGGTTATAAAATTTTGGTGAGGCCAAAAATAACACCTTTACTAGTTTTTATCTACACTTATCATCCTGTACCACTCCGTAACCGTCCTGCTATAGAACATTTTAATCAAATTTTAAAAATATAAAAAAAATTAAGAGGGGTTCTCAAACAACAAAACTTCTCAGGACTCATCTGTATGGCTATAAATCTCAAAAATAAGTTTTTTATTTGGTCTAAATTCAATTCTTGCAAAGAGAGATCATAACTTACTCTCATTTCCGTTCTCACTTTCAGGTTTTTCGAGTATAGGACCGCTTTTTGGGCTAAGTCCTGTAAGAACCAGTAAATTGTACCAATGCATTATTGTACGGTAAAGAAACTAATATATAATAATAGCGTCATCAATATATGTGTAAAGGGTTCAAGAGAATGTATTTCATAATATGATTTAAGGTGATTTTAAAAAAAAAAATATTTTAATGAGTATTTTTTTTTTCGCCTTGGTGGTATGCCTGCCGACGAAACTCAAAAGCTCAATTCTTAATCAGACGCAATTTGGGGGATGGGGGTCTTGTAAAACGTTACGATGTGTTACAGGGGTGTCGACGAAACATTGTTTTTGAAGTGAAACTTCTTTAGGGAAGGGTGATTTGAAATTAGGTGTGTATAATGAAACGCTTTCTATATTAGCTACAGCAATATATATTATATTTATGATATAAATAAATAACGGCACGTTACTGGGGGGAGGGGGGTCGAAAATTTTCAAAAATTGCGTTACGTAATGCTTGAACGCCTCCTAAGGAAACCACATAAATGCAGGTCAACACATTAAAGAATACTGAATATTCTGATTTTTTGTTTCATTTTCTTTTTAAAATTTTACATAACAAAATTGAAAAATTATTTTTTTTAAACTTTAAAATCAAACAATAAACAGCCTTTTCATGGTTGGCTAGGGCTGGAAAGGGCTGTAAAACATAAAAACAAACAAATAGTAGCTTTAAGTCTTTATCCGCTGCTGTAGTACTTTGCTTTCATGTCAAATAGTCACAGTAGGCGTAGGTGGTAGCATACCAACAGCAGTTGTTGCTTCAATAGCAACCACGCGACTCAAAGATGCCGAAGATGAATTGGCAGGTGAAGAACAAAAACTTAAAATTTCTAGATGATGACGACGATTGGGTAGGACTTACACTTTGTATGAGCGGCTTTGTATCGACCATGGAGGTGTCTAATAAGCCCGATGTGGAGCCAGCAGAACCAGATGAGTTACTTGTAGCTGATGACATGGGATGATGTGCAGAAATGTGACCATGACCACCATTGGGTGAAGGTAACGAGAGATTACTATTGTCACTATTATGTTGGTGTTGCTGCTGTAAGTGATGAGCAACATGTTGGGGATGATGACTTCCTCCGTTCGAAACATGCCCGTATGCATGTGTGGAATAATGTTGATGATGTTGCTGTTGTGGTAAAAGCAGTGACGCATGTGCAGCCATCGAATTCGAATGCTGATGTTGCTGATGATGATAGGCAGCATGCTGTTGTGTCAAATGATGTTGTTGTTGCTGCTGCTGCTGCTGCTGATGTTGTTGTTGTTGCTGCTGCTGATGATGTTGTTGTTGCAACTGCATTAAATCACGTGTAGCATGTTGATACGAAGGTGGCGGTTGCTGATGTTGAGCACCAAGATGATGATTGTTGCTACCATTACCGCCAACATGATGTTGACGGTCAAACATATAATTCTGTGCATTGTTGTTATTGCTTATATGGTTGCGCGAAATGTTGCTGGTTATTTGTTGCATAAGATTCTCATGAAATGTGTCCAGCTGTGTTGAGGCGCTGCAACTTTCTACTGGCGTGATTGATATCGAATCGGGAGTCAAAGAAGGTGTCGATACCAGTTCGAAGTCCTGACGCGGACTTGTTGAATTATCATCATCGATGCAATCGCGTTGCAGAAATGAGCTCAAATCAACAGCGTCCGAAAGTTGTTCCAGTAAATTGTCCGTTTGTGAGCTTAGCATCAACGTAGCTGTGAATTGTAACGGATCCACCGTACCATTAGGCCCTTGCGAATTAGCCAAATCAGACATGATAGCGTCCTCATAAGCTGCCGCATTGAAATTTCCAGAATTTCCTACTGAAGCAATGATATTTTGAGCAAATGCGCCAATATCAATTTTAGACTCATCGTACTCAATGTCCGGTTCATCTTTAAGGATAATGCCGAAGGCTGAAGGATTAACACCATAATGAGAATGTGTAGGAGACGAATTATATTTTGAATTATTTGCATGTGTATAGTTACCCTGGCCATTGGCAAAAGTTGTTACGATGTTGGTTGTGGTCTCTAAACCATTGCCGTTATTCGCAACAGAGCAATCGCCACCGTTGCCGAAACCTCCTCCCAAGCCGTTGATACCATTTTGTTGATGCTGCCCAACACCTGCGGCTGACATTAAATACGCTGCAGCCGCAGCATTCTGTATGAGGAAATTGGAATTGCTATTGAAATTCGTTGAATTCATATTGTTACCACCTTTGAGACTCTCATAAAATGGTGGTAAAGCACCAGAAGGTGGTGAATTTGGACCGTAGTTTCCACGACCGTCGCGACCACCTCCCATGCCACCGCCACCGCCGTTGCCACCACCACCAGTGGGACCACTACTACCGAAACCAGTAGGTGAACCAGTACTGCCACTTGAATTTCCACCACTGCTACCGCCGCCTGTATGCGCCTGATTACCAGACCCACCGGCAGTATTGTTGCCAAAACCAGCACCGGCACTTTGGTAACCTTGACCAGCGGCACCTGTATTTGATGAAGCTCTACCGTGACCAGCCGCCGCTGCCAAAATACGTGGCAAATGTTTGGCGAAGCGTGGATTCAAACGCGCCTGCGCGAGTACAGCACGAGCAGCTAGTATTGCGCTACGTCTGCGAGCTTCTCTCAATTTACGCTCACGTTCTAAACGTTTAGCACTTAGCGTTTCATCATCACTGTCATATGAAGTGCGTCGCTTGGGTACGTGATAATCGATGGGCTCCTGCTGCTCTGGACCTAGGTGTTCAAGTGCACCGAGTGGAAGTAAAATGTCATGAAGTCGTCCGCTACCACTTTCAGCTGGAGTTTTTGGCGTACGTTGTATAACACTGCAGCGTACTGCAGGCTCTGGTGGTGGTGGTGGACTGGGACGTTTCTCAAGTGGTGGTGGAGTGCTGCGCAAACGTAGTGATAACGGTTTGTCCTCTGGTAGAAGAGGCTTTTCATCTACAATGAGTTTGGAATCGTCGTCTGAATCCGATGATTCGCTGTCTATAACACCGACATCAGTGGATGTGCGTTGCACACATAAATTTTCTTCGTTACGAACGACCTCTACGGGGTATTCCTTTCGTTGCGCTTGCGTCAGTACGATGCCGCCACTATAGGGCTTGTTGCCACCAAGTATTGACGAAATGAAACGTCGAGGCTTGAGCGTATCAAGGTCAACGTCGTCGTCGACATCGATATCGACGTTGACGTCGTCGCCCTGTAATTTTACTTGCTTTGGACTTTTTGGTTTTGTTATTGATATTTGGGGTAAAGTTTCGTTGGCGGAAACTTTTTGACAGTCTTTTGCTTCTTCCTCTCCAGGTAGGGGTGGTAATGGGGGTGTGTATGATGTTGTAATTGTTGTTGTTGTTGCTATGGAACTGCTACACGGAGATGTAGTACAGTGTTGGGCAGGTGAACGTAGCGACGTTGACGTTGAGCAGGTTGAGGAGGAGGTTTCTTCGGACGATGCTGCTGCTGCTGCTGCTGCTGTTGGAGACACCAAGCGTTCGTTTTGGAAAATATCTGCAAAAGGAAAATAAAACAAAATTAAAATAAAGTTCACAGCGTATAGATGCTCAAAATTAAGTTGCTTCCCTTTTCAAAAAAATTAAGAACCCGCAAAGTTTTAAAAAAAATTATTTGTCATAAACTATATTTAACGGTATTTGCAAACTTTTTTTTATTTTTTATAAAGAAGTTTTTCACAAGATATCGAGCTTTACAACGCAATTTGCACTGAATTTAAATAACTGTTGTTTGCTGTATGAAGCTGTTGCCACCTAACTGTTTTCTGGCTAAATTCCTGGAAATACAAAAACCAAAGTCAATGCAGTGGAGTGAGTGGGACATTTGCATTGTTTTTTTTGACACTTGTTGCCCTTTCGATTACAGTGGGAGAAAATATTTATAACATCTAAGAAAAATGTTGACAGCAAAATTATTTTCTTTTCATTGTCATAAATTATGTTATAATGAAAAAAAGCATTATAGAATTTGGAGTCTTGTTTGGCATGCCCAAAAATATGTTTAATATTGTTTCTGATGAAATATTGATATTATTTAGAGCAGCGTGGATTTTAACAAAAAGTACTGTTAATGATACATTTACCATGGAAGCAGCGAAACTAGATGAAAAGTACCACCGAAGTAGGCAGCACCTGACAAACTTTTAATTGGCAAAGCTTCCTCCAACTTTGTCAACAACAAAAAAATACAATCGAGTTTTAACTAAACACTTTTCTTTTCTGACAAAACATCACAGAAAAAGTTTTTATAAAAAATAAAGATTGTTCATTAATTATTTGAATTATTTTCTAATAAAGTCGATTCTTTTTTGAAGTTCTTTACTTTCTCCAACTTTTGAAATAGAAAATATGGTTTAATATAAGAAAGGGGATATTAAAGTACTTTGAGGTTCATTTGAATTAAGAGTAAGCAAAAACGTAAATATTTTGAATAGTTATTTTGAAATGTTATTCCATAACACCGTCTATTTATGAATATCAAGTTACAAATTTCTGCAAACATTCACCTGCTCCTGTTATTATCTCATAGGGATTCCTTAGCAATATGAAATTAAATGATGATAATTCAAAGGCTTTGTATGGTATTTTGATAGTTCGTGCACAATTACAACTTATTACGTTTTCGGTTAAGTACCAAAGTATTTGATCGTGTTTTTGCATTATTGCAATTATATATACGACTTCACTGTTTATAACAAGGACTCTCACTGCACTCAGAATATGTATTATTGAACATTACTTTATGACATGTTATTTTATTAATTAAACTATAGCGGAAAAATATCGCGTTTCAGTTAAATTTAACAAAACGGATTTATGAACGGCATATCCCGGTTCGATGTTTTCAAATATATCGTACCACTATGCACAATAACAATTCATGACAGAAAATTGTAAGAGATTATTGCAACATGCTGATGATAGAGAGCGGCGTGTGCTTAGGGCGGTTCACATGATCCCTCATGCTGACCAATATGACTTGACAGCTCAATGCTCGATCAAGTATACTCTGTACTGTACAACCGTTGTAGGACTTTCAAATTTTTTGATATTTCAGTTGGCATATATAACATTACAAGACAAAAATGTTCGTAAAAATATAAATGTGATGCTTTTTGACCTTAAACGGACAACTCCGACCGTAGTAATGTGGTTATTTCAAGTTCGATGCAAAAATTATTAATTTTATGGATACTATTTGTAATCATGAAAAAACAAAAATTATTCTAGTCGGAGTTCAACTATTTAACTGGCTAGTGCCTATTTAATCGGTGAGTAAGTACATGCTAACCAAACTATCAAATTGGGATCAATTGTCGTACAAGAATTTTATATTCAGGCATTTTTGTTCTCTTATTTTTAACTAAGCATAAGGCAGTTCACATAATCTCACAGAACATGGCTTGACAACATCAATGTTTGATCTTATGAATGCAAATCTAATTTTTATTTTAGCTTGTTCAACTAGCATTGTGGCAGCATATCTTAACAATGATACCTCCTCTTTATTTTAGTTCTACCTTATTGTTTGAAATTAGCTAAAACAGGTCATCGACAAGAAAGTCTTACGTATTATTTCAAAATTGTATATTCATAACTAAAAGTTTGAATTGTCAGAACTTTTGCGATTTTTTATTTTTGTATATTTTTGACAGCGTTGGATCTATTATCACGCTTGCAATCATTTGAGTTTGACAAGTAAATTCTGCAATGTTAATTTTATCATAGCTTAACCGTAAAACCTGTGTGAATGCTGCATGTCAAGCCTAGTGCTAACTTTTCAGATTCAATGCAGTAGACTTCGATGCCGTGCGCTGTGAACAATTAGTTTTGATAAAATTTTTTTGAATATCATAATAGTTTTCAGAAACTTGGAAAATAAATGCGAAAAGTACAATACAGAAATCCAAAAAATAAAGCATATCAAGCGCTATTGGAAAAACTCAAGGAAAACTAATCAATCAAAGAATTTACAAAATTGACGATACGAATAATGTTTGACAACATGTTGTACTATGTGAACCCAAAGGAATACTTACAGTTATAGTTGTCAAGCCATGCTGTCCAACATGTTGTATGTATCAAGTGAACTGTCATATTCATTACCGGTGAGCCCATTTAAACGGGAAACGTAATGTACATTTCTTATTTCTTATGGAGTTCTTACTTTGCTTAACCTTAAGCTAAGTTAAATGAGGAACCACCCAATAAGCGGGGCTTAGTTAAACAGGGTTTACTGTACATGTAACGATAAAACGGAAGTCGTTTTTATTTTAAAAATACTAAAAACGAAATTAACAACAACAATAGAAAAAATCATTCTGTTAAACGTAATCGTATAAAAATGTATTATTAAATACCAAAATGTTTATTTTAACACTATATGAGAATATTTATGTGTTCACGTTCAGAACAAAAAATTAAGCGTGCTGCAACTTGTTCATGCTTGAGATGTTTATATAGAGACAACAACGTGTTCTCACACAATGAGAGCACTGCACTACCATATTCATCAAAACAGCTAATAATTGCAGCAATAATAAATGAAATTTACTGCAAAATCAAAAAAGAATTATAATTGTAAGGTCTCGAAATGAAGACAAAACGCCCAACCGACCGAACAACAGACAGACAGATAGACAATCGGACACACATATAATACACATAATATGCATTATTTATAAAAATAGAAAATCAGAACCTGAATTGCAAGCCAGCGCAGCACCATGTTCATTTGAGATCAAGATCAAGGTTTTCTTGACTATTGCACAGCCAACATGAGAACGCCCAAGCTAAGTTCCGAAAGAATTACAGCACAAATTAAAGCGAAGAAAAGAAAATCAAAGCAAAGTGGAGAGCACTGCAAACTTCTAAGCAGCGCGAGTGATGGTGGGGGCCTCTCACAATAAGGTAACAGAAACAATAATAAAACTAAACACCCTATAAAAAGGAGGGGAGACAAAAATAATAAAGTTTTTGCCAACGAACAGTAACTCAAGTAAGAAAAGATAAAAAAGGCAAATACATTTGCAACCAAGCCAAGTATATTGTGGATAGCCAAGTTAGCAAGCAAGTAAAGTTAATGCAAAACGAAATGAAGAAAAATCAAAGCCAAAGTCAAAGGCACAGACATACAGTGCAGAACCCGGCTTAAACTTAAGCCAAAGGCGGCGGCGTGTAGCTATTACGTCTTCAGCTTCTCAAACAGTAACAACAAACAGAGAAAGAGGTAGAAGGTATATACATACATATATATGTACGTATACATATATACATATAAAAAAAACTTAATAAAAACAAAAAAGAAGAGGTTGTTATAAAAATTCCTCGCGGTTATTTTGCCGTATAAGCGTGTACGAGTATATCGCATGAAGCAAATAATATATGTGCAAACGATGAGCGTAAGCAGCAAACAACCAGTTTATTGCAAAGAGCCTTTACCCATCCAGTGTACAATTAACTGTGGCAAAATAAACGCGTACCAAACTGCTTAGGTAACAGAAATAGATGTATTAGAAGCTTCTTTAACATTTCTTATTGAAGAATGTATTAGATAAAGAAATACATGTATATAAATTCAGAATGAGTATGTCCAAATATATTGAATATGCACAATTTGTCTGTTTAAATATGGCGCATAAATTAACCTAAGTACAAGCAATTGAAAAAATACTGTTAAGCATTTTAATATAAAAGTAACTACGGCAAAACAAAACAAAAACAAAAGTAATGTTGAGGCATTTTAGTATTCCAAACACATGCTGGCTGAATTTTTTACTATACGATAAGGCATGGTAAAGGCAGATCGTCATAAACGGCAAAAACCATTGCCAACTGCTATGAGCATACCACAATTTGAGCACAAAGTTTGTATATATTTTCAATAAGCGTATATCTAATTGTTAAGAAGTAATGTTGTATAAAAAAGATCATTGCACTTTGGTTTTACGCGTTAAACTGCTGCCATTAATAATAATATAAAACATTAACATTAAAAAAAAACTCAATGTAGATATCAAAGTCAATAAAATTATTAACTGGTGGCAAAAAAATAATTTTTTGACACAAATCATACACCAATTGCATAGCAAGTGGCAGAAAAACAGAATTTATTATGAATGTTTGTAGTACAGCACAAAAATTTCAAGGTTAATTTTAATTTAGTTAAAATACAGCTTTGAAATGTACTTAATTTTGTTGACTTAAGAATAACTAAATATTTCTAGTGTTTTTGCAGCAACAAATTGTTGTTTCAAAAACTAAAATTAGTGTTGATTTCCAGTGCATATTAAAAGTAATAATACATCAAATTATTTCAAATGTTGCTAAGTTGCTTGCATTAACTGAGTACAACTCAAAGTTTTTCGGAAAAGCCGATTAATGACGAGAAGTGTAAGCAAACATTGAAATGCTTAAAAGTTTTTAAAATCATGCTAACTATACAGCACCGCCTACAATTAAATTCTTTATTCTTTAATATCCTCATATTAATCTTCTTAGCAAGGCAATAAGAATGTCTTTTCAATCGCAAAAATCGGCTTAGTTGTGAAAGATCTATGGCTTAGAAATCTATACATAATTATTTTGCTAAAAGCACTTCCTATTCTCATATATTTTGAAGCCATAATATTAGTAGTATAAGAACGAAACTTCAAAAAGTTAAGAAAGCACAGAAAAAAAAATTTAGTTTCTGCAGCACCCTGTCCTTACAAATTGCAATTCGCAGATCAGAAGTTGCCATATAATTTTCAAACAAAAAACTTAGGAATTTGCAGCGTTGCCATCCAAACCATGAAGCTAACATTTTATAATCCTCTGGTATCTCTTGTATTGAGAGGTGATGGAATGACCTCGCGGACCCCAGTGAACTCAGGAAGCGTTTGACGTGGTGCGGGCAACTTTCTAGGCAGCATGTAAGTAAGGGCATGTTTTGTGGAACGAACCAGGAAGTGGACACCTTCCAGGTGGGCCCACAAAGCTCTGAATGGCTGTCACTAAGTTTACATTAGAAATCATACTGTAAAACTGGGCTTGTAGACTGTACGGAGCCCTAGCAATCGAGTTATAATTTATATGTGTCGCGTTATGCTTGAAAATCAAATTCCCTAAGGATGGTCAGTCAAACCTTTGCTTGAACTTCATTAGACTATCAAGCCTACTTCTTATTGATCAGCGTATTTGCGGAACTCCCAGGGTGATAGGTTCAGAAACAGATTCAGAACTTCGTGGTGACGAATGGAAGAAAGTGATTTGTTAAAAATAGAAACGAAAGGCATAACATAAAACAACGAGCCAGGGATCGATATTATTATGGAAAAGGCAGGAGTTTTAGGATATAATTAGTAGTGCAGATGTAAGCAGATGAAACAATCTCAAATTGTTTTACATAATAACTACGCTGATTACTGCTGTAAAAACATATGATCTATAATTTATTAGCTCTAAATGTAGACATTATGTACGAGCAATTGTTTGCATGTTTCGATGTTGAATTTCCTTTATTATATCAACAAACATAGCTGTTTTAAACATAAGGCATTGTTAATAGTAATTTTTCCCTTTATATCATCGTTTTAAGGTCAAGGTTAATTTTAATTTAATGTGAAGCATAATACGGTAGGTAGCAGTGAAATTTTTTGTTTTTTTTAAGTACATGCGTTCGTTTACTAAACAACTTTATTTGAATATGTGAACAATTTTGTAACGAATTATTACTTCAAAGCTGCTGTAAAAATAACAAAATATGTAATGCTTTTGCATGTTATATATAGGAAATGTTTTTTATGTATCTACGAGCAGGCAAACCTTCAACGACGTTTAATTTTCTTACTATAGCTTTTAATTTTTACTTGAAATGAAAACAAAGAGACACTAAAAAAATAAAACGCTTAAATTGTGGGAAAATTCTATATATACAGATACATTTGTGAGTAAGAAGCAAATGAAAAACAGCTTGCTTTGTTTATTTTTATTTAGCAACTAAGGTTAACTTGTGTTTTATATATTTGTTTTAAGTTTGTATTCATACATTTTGAAGGATATAAAGTTAACATGAGGTAATCGAAGTTTTGAGCAAAGATATTACACAAACATGTACCATACATATGTGCGTGCAAATTTAAGGCTCGAACACTAATTTTCTAAGAACATTAAAATATAACTGGAACTGACCATTTCTGCTGCTCAGCACTCAAGAAAATCTGGTTTTGTAACATCGCCCAAGCTTATAGATAACTAGAAAATTCAAATAATATTTGCTATGCGCACCTGCTACATGATTTTGCATAAAAATGCAGAAATCTAAAATTCAACACTTATAACTACGTATACAAAAAAATATTAAGCTGTAAATAATTTGCTTCTTTTGCAGCAGAAATCGCATGAAGAAGATTTTACCATTACAACGGAGAAGCATATTTCAAATGATAACAGTAACTTCTTCGTATTCAATCATAGATTCTTTACCAGGGATGATTTTTGATATTATAACGTACATATATAAAGACTCAAGCAAAAAACTTTTATTTGCCAACGATTTACAAAATATTGGTATAAATGCATGTAAGATTAGAAAATTTATCAATTTAGTTTCAAGTTTTTGAAGTAATTGTTTTAAAACTCTGTAAAAAGACTTTTTATTTTGCTTTGAAAATAGCAAGTTTGCTGCTTAAGTCATTTGTTATAAGAACCCAACACCATGCCAATGTCGCCAATGGCTTGGCTTATGTGCAGAAAAAAGCGAAAACAAAGTGCCAAATGAGAAACTGTTGCTGTTGCACAGTAAAACGGTGGTTATAGCTGATTTTCCTGCGCTATTTCTACGAAACACTGCACGAAAACGGAAAGAGCACAAAAAAAAAGAACAAAAACTAAAGCCAATGCGAGAAGTGCAGAGTTTCCTAGGTAAGGAAGTATAAGAAATGCATTTAAAATAAAAGTTGAAAAAGCGCACAAGAAAATA
Source organism: Tricholauxania praeusta (assembly GCA_949775025.1). Classification (NCBI taxonomy): domain Eukaryota; kingdom Metazoa; phylum Arthropoda; class Insecta; order Diptera; family Lauxaniidae; genus Tricholauxania; species Tricholauxania praeusta. Next base: position 187,201,322 of record OX459028.1, read on the forward strand.
CAAAAAAGAAAGAAACTAAAACCCGCGGTAGGGACGCCATGCTGTCGCATCTGCGCATAAATGTACATATAAACGCTCATGAATGTACGCATACGTTAAGACAAACGGATACTTATGCTGCTCATGGTAAAGTCATGTCGGCCCAATGGCCCAAACCAAGGCCCAAAATAATGAGCGAACCGCATGTGAGTAGCTGTACAAAGTGTAGAACTGACCGTGAATTTATTGGCAGTGCTGTGTGTTGCAAAAAGTATATGTACTTTTTGTGTGTTGTTGCGTTATACGCGTTCGCAACATGTAGCCAGGCGGCACATAAATGTTGACAAGAAACTGCAGCAATATTATGTATGGTGGAGTGGAGATGTGTGTATATATCGATTAATAGCTCATTCGATATGTTTAAAATGAAATCCGATACGTTAGCAATTTTGTTTATTTTATTAACTAACGTAGGCATAATGCCCTAGCTCCCTTGAAAAACTGGAATTGTGGTGGTAGTCTGGTTTCAGATGCCAAAATAGTTTCGATTTGAAAAAATCGTCTTTTAACGAATCATTATAAAAACTGAAGTTGTTTCAAACAAAAAAATCATTACTTAAATATTAGAACTTGTACATAGTTAGTAATTCTTGCGAAGGAAGTTGCAAATTATAACCTCGGCCATTAAAGTCAACAAACAAAGCAGCAACAGCAACAAACATAGCAGCAATTTTTTTTTTCGCTGTTGCTGTCGTTAGTAATGCTGTCAGCTGAGCTGAAAAATAAGCGCAAGAAAATCAACTTAAAAATAAGGTAAAAATAAATTAAGTCTAAAGGGAATGCTGCCAAGTTACTTATTTTTTATGCCACATCTTCTTTACTTTTGTTTGCGTCGAGACTTTAAATTAAACATTAGATGTGCTGCAGTGATTTTGCTTTGATGCTTTATAACTTTTCTTCTTCCTTTTAGAACGATTATTTTCTGTGGTTGTAGTCTTATGTGGCCTTTCATAAAATGCACTGTAGACACGCAAACAACGTAATTCAGGCTTAAACGCTTGCGTAGCAGTTGCCCGCGTATCTACTTCTGAGTAAAAAAAAAGAAATACTGGAAAGAGTGAATTGCATTACTGTTTCAGTGTTACTCGTACAGTGTTATGCAAGCATTAAATAAAAATTTGCATGTAAAATGTTTATCCCCATATTTTTAGATATCGTTTGGTTTTCAGCAGTTTTTCTTAAGTTAGACTCCATTAAGGTGCCCACTTTCGAATCGATTACGCATACAATATGCATAGACGACTTACAATATCCTTGGCTAATATACTTTTATGATTTGCTGACTTCCAAAATTGTCTTCTCAGATTGAGAGGAAAATCTGAGTCATTAGTACACAAAGGTTTAAGAAAAAGTTCTAAGCCAAATCACTAAGAGAGATTGATTGAGGACGTTCATAAAAAATCCACGAAATCCCAATTGATTTAAAAAAGTTCTCGAGAATTCTATTTTTGCCAAAGCTTTCGAATTCATGAGAATCAAATCAAGTCTTCACTTTTCAATATTTAATTCTTAAATTAGGAGGGGCGTCTATCTGTTTTCTACGTTTTCAGAATTGATGACTTGAAAAAAAATTAAGTTAAGGACATTTTCAGAAAAATATCAACAAATCGAGAAGATTTTTAAGATTTCGAGAGGTAAGTTAAGCCTACTTTTTGAAATTAATGTTTGCTTTCACATGATATACATAATGCGTGATCTTAATTTAAATGAAGCATTTACTGTCGGCAATTTTTTTTTGACATTCCCCTTTGAAATCGCGGCTTATTTGCGCCTTATCTTGTGCGACACTTTAAATATATAATTTTTTTTTATTGAATAATTTCTTTTGGTCTATTGTCTATACTGATTTAGCAAACACATTGTACGCGTAAAGAGCAAATTATATTATTTTCTTCATAGTTTAAAGTCAAATTACTAACTACAAATGGTACACATGATTGTAAGGAATATAGAAAAACTTCAAGTACCCTAAGCAGCTACGCGAAAGATCGCTAGCTTACTGCTGTAGCTCGGGTTACGATAAGCAATCGATTTTGATAAAATGTCCTCCGATAGTTTAGCATCCTTAAAAATCTGTAAATGCCGTCAATTTAGATATTGGGAATTGAGAATCTGACATCCTTGATTTGATTCTTGGTTATATGGTAACAATACTATGACAACGTCCTCATGCCTTCATAAGCAAAAACAAGTTTTTTAGATATCAAATCAAGAGGCAATAACCCTTTTGAAAACAGTAAAATTCAGGTGAGCTTAGTCTTAGATTAGTTTTTGAGAATCTTAATGGCTACTTCCAAAGTAAGACAAATCAGAAATATAGACTTATGGTAAATGCTTACGTTATGGAAGTTGGATTTCTTTATGTACTACTTCAGAGATCCTAAATGAAGACGATCGACATAAGGCCAGTAGACAAGGATATTGACCGGATTGACCAAACTTTGAATGGATAGCAACACTACAATAAAGGAGTAGTTCGTTGACAAGAGTCATCTTGCTCGCTGACCTCGTGAAGAGAACAATCGAAAGTGAAGTAAAAAACTTTGGGTTCAGCTATGGTGGAACTAATAAAGCTGAATTTATAAGGAAATTCATTTCCTTCGCCAATGGGTACATAAAAAATCCAGCGTATAAATTTTATTTCACTTTATAATATAATAAAATGCTGATATCATGGTTTTGTCGCTGTTCCACAACGTGTTGCACATCGAAATTTTCATTCTACAGAATTTCTTTGGCAAGTGCCTTCATTCATTAGTTACCAAAGATAAGTCTACAACAAAAACTGCAGCAAAGACAATTACAAGAACTATAAAAAACTAAGAAAATTAAACAGTTAGCATTTAGTATATAAACAAGTTTTTCACGATTTTTTAATTAATCTTTTAATTAACCATCAAATCAATGATTTTCACACCAAACACTTAAAAGAAGTTTAACACTTTTTTTTTCAAATGTTTTTTAGGGTGTACCTTCAAATAGTTAGTTTGAGCTTGATAAATATTTTATTTACTGTATATAAAAAAGTAAAATATGGCATTAAAAGAAACTTTTTGTTGGCTTATTGAATATCAATTTCTGATAAACGCAGAGTTTGCAAATAAAAATAATTAAAATGTTAGCAGAATTTAGCATTGCTGTGACTTCCAATGCAGTTCTTTCTTTACATATCGTAGTTTAAGTTTGCTTAAAAATTAAACTATTAAAATGTGGTCCATCCTATTGAATATAATTGTATAGAATGGACAGCTAAGACCATAAAATTGGTTCATTCACATAATAACAAAAAGACATTTACTGCCACTGCATTTTAATAGGAAAAATGAAGAAGAAGCTGCTGGTTTTGCTACCGCTAAGAAAACTAAAAAAATAAAAAACATTTAAAAAGGCAATAAAGAGCTTTATATGTATTTTAAATCAATTACGATGTGCACGTCTAGCTTTAAAAGATACGTATAATAGTACTTTTTACTTTGGCAGCAGCAACTTTTTTCTGATTAGAAAAAAAATGACAGCAACAGCAAAACTCACACTTACACTACCTGCGCAGTTAGACTGTGCTGATATCGCACTTAGCCCCTTTTGAAATAGAAAACATGGTCTCCCCCCCCCCCCCCCCCTTCTTCACAGCATTCTTAATTCACCATAAAAGTAAGCATTCTTTCGCCTATCCAGTCGAGACTGCGCAATGAGCATGGGTTTTTTTTCACTTACGTACGTACTTACTCTTTTGCTTTTTCTCGTTTACTATCTTTCTATTCTGTTATACATCATTTTTCTGCTCCTTCCATATAGTCAGTGTTGCTGCTTTGCACGTTAACAACTATGAAAAGTCAACGACCTTGTTTTGCCACTACTATTTATGCGGTTTGATTGTTGTTGTTATTTTGTTAAATTTTAATAAAATCCCCCTATCCCTTTAGAATTTATTTGTTTACTGATTTTTATTTTTACGAAAAAAACAACAACAGCAGCAGCACCCATAAAAGTTGCGAAAAATTTTGTAATTTCTTTTACTATTTCTGTTGATTTGTTTTCTAAAACGTTAAAGTTCTATGAATTTATTATAGGTATGTAGAGTTGTGACAGCTTGTCTACAATTTTAGGTTTTATAAAGAATTGTCAAAAGTCAGAAATGAAATTGTAACATTTAGAAAATGTAAAATATATATGGAACATTCAAGAAAATATGACAAGCGAGTGAAAATTTTATATGCAGTAATGGTATTCTTTAGAGGATTAAAGTTTGTTTTTTCCAATATAAAATGGCAAACTTACACTTAAATATGCTAACAAAGCTTAATAAGAAAGTAAAGAATTCGATATTCTACCATACCATACCATGTACGCAGTTCTTCTTAGACCAATGTCTAAAGAGAGCTTTTAACTGTGTTTAGTATTTGCCTAAAATCTGTTGTTAAATTTAGACCCGTGTCTAAAAATATACATGTAATATATTCAATTCCCAAAATATTTCCTCAAAGTTCTTTACACGAATCACAAAAATATGTTTTTTTTTTGTTCAACTCTTCCTACAGTTCTTAAAATTTAGAACTTACGTAGGTATACAAATAAATTAAAATACGAGTCTCATGTGAGCCTCACCCTCATCGAAAATTGCGTCGTCGCGATTTTTTACACACATTTTTGTTGTTATTGGTTTTTGTGGTAAAGTAATAAAAATTTCGAAAAAAATGGCAAAATATGTAAATTTTTGTTTTGCTTTGACTATGAGTTACATACAAAAATAAAAAGACGCAAATAAATTAAATAGTGGGGAAAAAATTGCAAGTTCATTACACCCACGTTAAAAATTTGCATCTGGAGAAATGGGTGAATTGCGTGTTTATATTTTTGCCACATACTCGAGGTATTTTCTTAAAAGATATTGCTAGAAAATGTAGAAAACATGTGAAAAATTTTGTGAGTTAGGAAAATTGCAGTGAAAGTGAATTTTTCCAGTCGGTTCATTGAAAGCATAAGCTTTTTCGAAAAAAATATGTAGCTACAAAATTTGCAAATTTTAGGACTAAAAGAATTTCTTAGCTTTTAAATGAATTTCAGCACAATTTGAATTAAGTCTTGCAAGTCCATATTCAACGACCCCATGTATCACCCATAGGGCTTGTTTACGCCACACTTGGAGCAAAAATTTTAATGCGTCACCTGATGGAGAAACGTTAAAAACTAATCCTTAGTGAAGGGAACATTCTTCTTTATGTGGCGATTTCTGCACAATTTAAGAAAAACAATTTTGCAATTTTGTCGAAAATAAATTTTCAGTAAAAGCCAATTTAATTGAATAAATTTTTATTGCTAACGTTCCTGAGCAGGTCAGAATCAGTCAGTTTTACTGGAATTAGTCCGAAAAGCATTCCAGTACTCAATAAACCCGCTTATAAGAGTGGAGAAGAGAGAGTAACTTTGTACAAAGTTACTGGACTTAGTCAGTGTCAGTATTGAATTATCCGCCGTTCTGTGTTTTGTAAGTAAATTTCAAGCCCTTTTTGCATTTAATTCATTACAAAATAAAATTTTTTTTCAAACTAAGTACATTCAAAGTTTTTGACGTTTAAATAGCCTCCTATCGAATTTCGCAAAATTATTGCAAATTCTGTATAATTTTAATTCGCTAAATTATTGAGTAAAGTTTTCTCAACATACAAACCATCAAAAACAAAAATCATTTGATAGACCTCATTTTAAAACAAACTTACATAAGACCTTTACACGCTCTATTAACCAGGCAATCAGTGACAATCTCTTAATCAGCAACACAAAGTCCCAATAAAAAATAAACAAAAAATTAAAAAAAAAACAAACAAATAAATAAAAAGCAAAAAAGTAAAAGTTACGATAAAAAGTTCAAATGTTAAATATTTGAATTGATTACAAAATTGATGGCAGCAAAAGTTTTTTTCAAATCATAAAATGAGCACGAAGCTTATGATAAGTCGATGGGTCAAAAGAAAATTAAAAATTGGATAAAAAAATACCCAACGAATGAAGAAGATTGTGTGAAAAATTTGATGAAAAAAATTTGTTTAGATATGAAACTAAATTATAATTTAACAGATATTTACCAAATTAATAGTTTAAGTTTCAACTAATTAAGTACTTACTTAGCACATACATACATATTTATTGCATTTATTTTATACACTGTAGAAAATTTAAATACGCAAAATTATCTCTGAAAAATTTCAAAATTTGTCATTAAAACTCAACGACAATGACAATGGAATTTCACAGCATAACGAATCATTTTTAATGTTTAGGCCAATTATGTGGCTTATACTTGAAACAACAACAAAAATTATCATTTTTATAATCATATAAAATGCAAATTAACTTAGTACACAGTCGTCGGGTTAATGATTTTGTTCATAACAAAACGGCAAGTGACACTGAATGATTGACTAAATGAATGAACTTTGCATACATGCAATGCACAGGCTAGAGTGGCTGTTATTATGAAAATATATAGTAGCAATTTTAAAAAGCACCTAAAACTGTGCAAAAGAAAACATTTAACTTTTCCCATTACTAAGTTAGATTTAAATGAAACTTTACTATTGCATAGTTTAAGGCGATGCAGCAAAAGTTTTTAAGTCTTCGGTTTACTATGAGCATTGTTGGTCACATGAATTTCTTTTTTATAAGTTCCACCCTAAAATACCATAGAACAATAACATAGCAACATGTTACTGAAGTATCATCATCATCATTATCAGCGACAACAAAAACAAAAGCAACAATTGTCAATAGTTGGATATATGGTTGAACGCGCAGCTACAATTAAACGTGTGCAGCATTTGTAATTACCAGCAACAGCAACAGCAGCAGCAACAGTAACATGAGGTATTTGCGCTTGGTATGTCATTTTAACATGTGGCAATTTGCTTCTGTTATTTTATAATTTTGCTTTGTTTTAGAAAAAAATTAGAATAGAATTTTATTCTTTTTTGGTTTCGCTATGAATTTTAAATACAAGTTAATACAAATTCTTAGTATATTGGTAGCGACTGCTGGCTTTGTTGTTTCGTTGCAGTATACAAACTAACGCAAATAATAAAAAATTCAATTGTTTTTTGTGTAGAATACCAAGTGGAACGATATTATGCGAAGTTATATCATGCTGTTGGAAAAATGGCAATTGAATTTTTGAAAAAAAAAAAAAAAAATTGGGGAGAAATAAGGCTTTTGACTTTCAAAAGTTAGAACATGGAGAAATTTTACATATCGTTACCTTAATATAGAAAGGCCCTATCTTACACTTTTATAATTTTTTTTTTAATTATGACAAAAAAAAAAGTTTTTCTGAATAGCTTGACCAATTTTAAGAAATTTGTACTGAAAAATGATAGCTTAAGAGAGAGCTTAAACAAAAACAAAAATTCAAAATTATACAGAAAAATTTTTCATGCAAAATATTTCTATTTTTTCCATAAAACATAAATGTGGAATTAAAAATATATTCCTTGATTCAAAAAATCACTGTTGAACTCGAATTTACTTTGAATATTGTTTGCAGGGTCAAAGGTAAGGTTACTGTTGTATGACTTTCTAAGGACCTTCTAACGTTTGCTTAAAAAAGTTATCACTTACTATCTTACTTAGTTCTTGAGATATTGGCCGGGCAAATTTAAAATATTTATATAAAGTTTTAAAAACCATTGAGCCGTAGTGGTGAAAAATGTAGATTTTCGCGTTCCAAAACTTATTTCAGAAAAGTGCCAACGTAAATAATAAATATCTAATTATAATAATAATTAAATCTGCACTTTAGTCAAAATAGTTAAATTTTTCTTATAAAAAAGAGACCAAATAGCAAACTATGATTGGTAGAAAATTAACTGCAAAAAAAGTAGTAGAAATATTTATAAAAGGCAGTAAAACAATCAGTAGTATAAACAGCAAGCAATAGCAATAAAAAACCAGAAGAAATAATATTCGAAAAAGTAGTAAAAAAATAGCAAAAAGTGTGCTTAAATTAGTATTTAAGAAGTAGTAAAAAATATTGTACCAAAGTTTTTTAATATTCGACAAAAAAACCAAATAAAATAGTAAAGCACAAGTACAATTATTTCAAAAGTCTAAACAAACATTTAGCGTAAACACAATATTTATTTGCAATCATTGTTTCTAATACGAGTACTGCAACAATTGCCATAACTTTTTGATTGCATATTCATAGCCATAGTGATATATATTTATGTCTCTGTAATATTACGTATGTTAACTCATTCGTAAATACAAACCGATATGGTTTACTATGCAGAGCAAGGTCAGCTGTGACAGCATATTGCAAGCCATTGGCAAAGCTGTAGCTGCTGCTGCTAATGATAATAATGATACCAAAAATGCTCTTAATGATGTTAAAGATTATGATGATAAAGTGAGTGTTGTTTTTCAGAGCTGTAAGACGGTGAAACCATTTTAATATATTTAACGGCAAGTGCTCAATTTAAATTGGCATTGTTTTTTGCTTTAAAATGCTTAAAAAATATATTGGATTGCTGAAATATTTAATTCAGTCAAAAATCTTGAGCTATGTATATAAAAGTTTTTTTGAGCAATGAGAAATTTTTATTAAATTATAAAAAAAATCAAATTGAGCTTTAATGCAGAAATACTGCAGCTGGTAGCATTGGTATTTCATATACTATAGGATATAAGTTCTGAGCCTCGGCAGCAGGCGGCACATTTACCTAAAATTTAATGCTGCCTTGGGCCACATCGAAAATAAGCTGACTTATTCAGCCTTTAATCCAGATATACTATGTTAAGCGAGCCTAAACAAGAGCATAAAGTGCCTAACAAGGGTCCTACAGTTCCTTTAAAACTTTGCTAAGAAAAATTAAATTTGCACGAATCCTATCCTAAATCCTTTAATTTGTTTAAAATAAATAATACGAGCACCTTAAAGACAAAAATCTTACATCTTCGTTTGATTCAAATAACTTATAGCATTATTTAACAGCACTGCTTTTTATAGTTATAATAAATACGAGCCCCCATATTGGCCACAAGACTAACTCAATCATTGGCCATACGAGTAAAACACTTTTTCTCAAAAGCGTAGCTCTGTTGCATGTTGTTGGTAGCAAATTTAATGCAATTTTTCTCTATATGGTTGTTGTTGTTGCTTACAAATTGTTTGATGCCATTCATTAAGACCAGCGCAACAACTGCCAACAGCAGCAATGACTTTACTTTTGACCTTGAAATTATTGCTGATTTTAAAGTTGTTGCTGCTGCGGCTGCAGTCATCATTAACAACGATACTAACCGTTTTAAGTGCAGTTTTATTGCAGCACAGCATCCAAGCAGAAGAAGAAGAAGAAAAAAAAAACACACTGGCTTGCCATTGCAATATAATGCGATTTTTCCATTCGATATAGCGACTGCATTTTCTGGGTTAATGTTAAAGTTTGATTTTTGTTAGATTTAATTTTGTTTTTTACGATTTACTCGACTTTGGTTGTGGGTTTGATTGTGGTTTCATTAGCTGCTTGGTTTGGATGTCAATGCGTTTTTAATCATTTTTGAATTTTGGCGCCAAAATCATACAAGCACATAGCAATGCGAATACTATTTTTTGCTAGTGTGGCTACTTTTTTTTTGTGTTTCGAGTACATGGTCACGCGACATTTGAGGCAAAAAGTTATTCTTGAGCATCTGCGGCGTTTAGGTGTGACAGCTGTCAACACAAGCTGTTTTATTGCTTTGTTAGAGCAATATATCGTTGGAAAAACTAAAGATCATATGCAAAATTTTTGTAGAAAGTATTTAGAAAATAAAATCCTTAAATATTTGTAAGTTAAAATGAAAGTTTCATGATGGCAAAAGAAATTTCTTCCCTTTGATGGATGACTTTTTTCATAAAATTTTTAACACCTACAAAGCAATGCAAGAAATTACGAAAATAAACAAGAAATATAGGATGTTCTAAAATAAAGTTATTCCTCGCACAAATTAGAACAACTTGGCACAAAAGGTTTACCTTTTATGGTGGACAACTTAATTCTACCTTCCTTTAATAACTGAAAGTATGCAATGGATTTTCACCTTTCTTTAACAACTAAAATTATATAATGGAATTCTTCTTTCTTCTTTAATTCTTTTCGTTCTTTTATTTTCCTCCTTTGATTATACATTAGACCGGGTCGCAATTTAGATTCATCCAGACACCAACTCAAAAGTTAGAAGGACCCTTAAAAACGATATCTGCGTAATTTTTTCGTTCCGAGAAAAACCAATGGAGCACTTTTGATTCTCCTGAAGGTTATTTTTAGCTAAAAAAATGTGTCTTTTGCTCTTAAATTTTATTCCTCCACAGAATGAATACCCAAATTTGCTTGAAAAATAAATATTGCGCTTTTGCAAAAGAATTTGACGTTAAAATTCTTAAATTTTTTTTCTATTATTGATAATATTCAGTCACAAAATTCGATTTTTTCACATTTTTTCTCACTCCCAGTGAGAGTTTTTCGTGAGAGAGAAAATTCTAAGTTTTGCAATACCGTGTTACATTTTTTGTTGCGCATCAATTTTGAATTAGGGACCGACAATTCAAGGTTTTTCACAAAAAACAGTTTTTATCATAGTGTTAGGCGTTTTCCTTAAAGCTTAAAATATTCGAATTTTCATAACTGTTTTCTAATAAGCGCCTAAAGCCATGCAACGAATAATGATTAAATGTTCAGAATAAGTCATAGCCCAAAAACTCAAACTAATCACATTGCATGGTTTTAGGATTTCTCGAAAATTCGAACTGCAATGAACGAGTTTATTATAAAGATGAGCATTTGAAACTTAAACAAAAATATATGTCTCATAACGTTTGTTTGCTTTTTAAATTTCTATATAAAAACTTCAAAACAACAACTAAAAAGTACAACAAAAATTACAATAAAAAATAAACGGATGCTTACACTTTATCGCAACAGTACAGGCCGGCAAACAGGCGCGTCACTTAACGTTCTGGTCATTTAAAAGCTAAAAAAAAAATGGCGCTGTACAAAATGCAACAATATACCGTGTGCATACATATATATGTTAATGCATGCATGCATGCATTTATGTATATGCGTATATCAGTGCACTTACATATATTTTTGCACATACAATTAGCATCGCATACACGCGACTTCATCGCAAAATTGCAATTTGCCATTGCTGTATTTTATTTTTAAGTAAAACTTTATATTTATTTTATTTTTCTATTCAATTGTAGTCGGTCGATGGTATTGTATTTATAATAGCAGTTAGCAATATTGTTGTTACTATTGTCGAGTCTGTTGCAACTTCTATTTGTTAGCAAAAATAAAATTTAGGTCAACGCATTTTCTACTACAGCCACATTTAATAGAGTTAGCGCTGCAGTTGCTGACTGCACTCTAAAGTGTCGTGTCGCCGTTTAGGCTGACTGATTTTTGCACTACACAAATTTATTTTGTTCTATGCTTTTTGTTGGTGTTTTTTGATTTTTCCTATTCTTTTTTCTCATAATGTGTTATATATTTTTTAATGTACGAGTATATATAAATATATAAGTAGTGTATTCTTATCTTTTATAGATTTTCACACTTCAGATTTGTTGATATTAAAAAAAAAAAAAACAAAAAAAAAAAACACAAAAAAAAAGCGCCTCAAATATGCTCTCGATGCTGTTAGACACGTTGGGTGTAAGGCTGTCGCTTAAAGATTTGATACGTAGTAATAAAATCTGTAAAAAAAATTATTAAATAAATAAAGGCTAACTAAGTTTTTTGAAAGGTTACTGTTCGATGGACTGTCCATTATTTTCCAAGTATCTTTAATCAAGTAAGGACTGTCCCAGATATAACTTTCTGTTTTATTTTGTTTGATTATACTCTATTTGACAATCTGATAGGTCTAAGAAGACACAATATTTGTTCTATATAAAATGACGTTTAATATGATGTATAACACTTGGTGATAGCACTTTTAACGACAAAGATGTCGAGCAAGCAACAAAAAGTTCGCGAACTCATTTTGTACACATACCTGCAAAATCCAGAATTAAAATATTCAGCTATAGCAAAAATAGTTGGTGCATCAGATAGAACTGTTTTGACGGTTATTTCTAATTAAAAGAAGGGTCTACCTATTTCACGAAAAAAGATGAAGGCAGAAAACCAAAATTTTCTAACTCAAGGGTAGTGGCGAAGGTGAAGGGTCTTATTAAGCAGATTCTAAACATCTCAGTGCGAGATATGGCGACTAGAGCAGGTATATCAAAACCTACAGTACAAAGAATAACGGAAAAAAAGTAAGCTGAAGATATATAAAGTTCGAAAAGTACCAGACCGTTCTGATGAAAAGCAATTGATGGCTCAGATACGAGCCCGAAAATTGTATGAAAGGTACCTGACTAAATTTGATTGCAGTGTTATGAACGACGGAAGTTACGGCAACCTGAGCACAACTATTATACGTCACCGAAGAAGAGGCATATGCCTAGTAAGAACAAAGAGAAAAAAATTTTGAAGCTTTCGAAGTAATATATGGTTTGGCAGGTCATATGTTCCTGTGGCCTAAGAAGAAGCTTCTTTGTTACGCAAGGCACAATCAATTCAAAAGTTTATATAAGCGAGTGCCTCGAAAAACGTGTTCTACCATTAATTGTCAATCAGTTTTTAGTTATTTATATTCTGAACACTAGCTATTATTAATAAAAAAAGAAAAAAGATCAAAAAGTTTAGTGGGTATTTTTTATAACTGAAAAACAAACCGAAATACAAAAAAAATTTGTATTCCAAGAAATTTTTTACCGAAAATTCTTCTGAGTTGTTTTGTTTTATTATTTCGTGGCTTAAAAAAAAATATATATATATACTGAACACATTTTCTAAGCAATTATTTACACGGAGTTTTTTTTTCAGTGTAGTTAATTTTTTCTTAAGAACTCTTAAAATAGCAAAAAAATTCTGAAATACTTCCTAAACTGGATTCGTTTTTCAATATTTATTATAGTTTTGGAAATCTGAAAATAATTCATTTTTAATGTGAGTAGAACCGAAAGCTGATTTTTAAGTGCCTCATGCTTTAAAAGCCCCCCGTCATTGTGCATGCATCAACAACTTGCTAAAGAATCTTAAAACATTTTCGTTTATTCATAAGTTTAATGTCAAGTGCACCTGATGCACATTTCAAGGTGCATAATTAACTTGAAAAATAAACCTACCATGAACTTTACACTTTTTTGTTTTGTATTTCATAGAGCAATAATGTGTTTAATTAAGTGAAAAATCACCAACTTAAGATAATTGTTTGTTTTTTAAAAAACTAAAATCAAGAATACGAGTTATAACAAAACAACAGCAACAACAACAACTTCATGGCTAACAATTAAAATGCACAAGGTCAAAACTGCAACAATGCTGCCACTTAATGCAAACAGCAACAGCAAACGGTGCAAAATCTGCATTTGCTCATGTAGATGGATGGATGGATGGGGTAGTGTATGCAAAATCATTAAAATGCAATTAATTTAAGGCGAAGCAGAAAAAAACATTTATTACAACGAAGATTTAAAGAAACAATGTCAATTGCTGTATGTCAGCAGCGACGTTTACATTTTTATCAATAAATTGAATTAAATGTTTCTAAAAACTATGACAAATGGAAATAGTGAACTTTATACTCACCGGTGTGAATGAATCATACGATTTTTTGTACCTTTGCACTAACTTTTCCAAGAAGTTGTTTTTTGTAAATGTAAAAGAAAAAAAAAAAAACATTTTTTCTTTTAGAAATCAAAACTGCAAAAAAAAACACGATTTCTCAATTGAATCACGTAATTATATAAAATGATTTGACTGAATCGCAAGCGGCCGGCTTTGATTTAATTAATAGTCAGCGCTGTTATGTGAATTGTGTGTGATAGGGAGTCTTTGCATTTTTGTGGTTTTAGTGTGAAAATGTTTGAAATGCTCACATGGGATATCGATTGCGGAAGTGTGCAATGATACAATATAACGTAGGGATTTTATTTGTTTTGAGAGAAAAATTTTAATAAAATGATGTAAGCAAATTGCGACGAAAGTCTTAAAATTGGAAGGCAAAAAGTTTTAGGGAATTTTATTTAACTATCGCACTTTTGGTATATTGTGATTTTTGAAAACTAACAAAACTGAAAATAAAAACAGTACAAAAAAAATGTCAATGAAGGAGAATATTTTAAATGTCGCAAAATTTGAATTAGCAGGGAGTTTAGACTGAAAATAGAGTCATTTTTGATATGTAGAAACGTTTTCACAAACAATGAGTGATAAAATTATCACGCCTCATTATAAAAAGTTAATGAAACATAATGTGTATTTCTCATAGATTTTCATAAGAAACCGAAATCTATTTTGAAGAAGTGTTAAAAATCAGTGCCTCAAGGGCTGAGTTGTTGCTTTCTCTAAGCAATGAAACGAGAAAATACACATCAAAAATAAGAAAGCTTCTTTAAAAATAGTAAAAATTTATGACAATCTAGGTTAGTAGATGATTAATAAAAAAAATTCCTCACTTTCATAAATAGACACATCAAAGGATTGAATTTAAATAAAAATAAAGTCATCCAAGAGCTAATAGTAAGTTTGCTCAAATTTATGCCTCAGTTAAATGAAAAATCAACTTTTTTTTCATATTATTTCCTAAATAAATATAATCCAAAATTTGTTATCTTATCTCTCGAATTTCACATTTTAATTTAGTTTTGTTAACTTAATTTTAACAAAACGTTAAGGCCATCAAACATTTACAGCTGCTCTAATAAAAGTTGATTTATCTTAAGTTTCACAACAACTCCAACTAAAAGCCTTTTGGCTAAGGCGTTAGAGAGAAGTTAATTTTTGGCTCAAACAATTTATAGACAGCACGAAAAAGACTTGTATTAATTTGAAGTAACCCTACACTTAGCAAAAAAAAAAAGAACACCCTGAGACCCTACAAAAGATCGTGTGGCAAAAAGGCGTTTGTGGGCACAACAAAGTTGCCTAACATCTTATTTTTGCTCACATGCCGCCTAGCTAAATGGTTTTTAGCAACTCTTAAGAAAAAAAAAAAAAAATACCAAGAAAGCATGTTTAAGCATTGCACACAAATGAGTCAAGGAAGTCTATAATTTTAGTGAAAACCCTTTTTTTTGTGGGTCATTTGGTACGATAGATGGAAGAAAAAACTCCATAACTTAAATGTGTCTGTTTTGCACCTGTTTTGCCAAAACAACCAAAAGAAATGTTCAAAATAAATGCGACTTAGATGAACTTCCTTTATTAAGGAGGCTTGTGGAAGGGTTACCGCAGACTAACTACCATTTTTTTGCTCTTTCACTTCACAGGCATAAATTTCATTTTCGATTGTGATGGTGTTGTTTGGCTGGCAAATCATGCAGTTGCCAATTTTTATTTTATTGCATTCTGCTAAAAGAGATGAGTCAAAAATTGACAAGGGTTTCCTGTTTGTGTGATCAGACAGATAGCAGCAGTAAAACATTTGATGATATTAGCCGCTAGGGATTAGATGTCGTTCCACAAAATGTTAACCTATCAACATTGGCAGGAACCACGCAAAATGAAAACGAAAACAAAAACGGCATTTAAATAAATTGCCAAGTCAAAAGATGTGTTGATAGAAGTTCTATATTGGAGCAACAGCATGTGCTGGATGACTTTTAAAAACTTTGACACGCTGTTCATCAAAAAGTAGAAGCAAAGGTGCGCTTTTTAAGAAGTTCAATTTTGAATTAAGCATTAGGACATGCTTTCAAGGAATGATGGCGAACACTTGACTTGAAAAACCCAAAAATAAATAACAAATGTCTTGCACATTGAGGTGAAAATAGATTAGCTGTCAACTAATCTGTTTTGTTTGAGTGCTACTATAAGGGGTGCATAAATTTAATTGTTTTTGTTGCTTAATGAATGACATGAAGTTTGGTTTGGCAGAATATTTTTTGTTTTTTTTTTGGAGACAAAAGATATATCGAAATTTAATGAACGAGTTGATATGTAAAAGAATTCACATTATATGATCCAAAACAAAATTTTAAACTTTGCCTTGAAAATTCTTATATAAAAACTACTACATATATGGGATACCCAAAAATATACAAATAAAAGAATTTATTACTCAAAAGTCTTTTGGAGAACAGAATTGCAATTGAGTTTTTTTGATTTCCACATAAACTTTTTTTATTTGACCACTTGAAAATCAAATACAGTAAGACAAACAAAAGACTTAAGCAACAAACTTGCACAAGTGTAATGCAAATGAAAAACCCAAATAAGTGTTAAATAGTTTGCTAATTTTTTTTCATTTTAAAGTAGTTGTATGAATTTATGCAGTTGTATGCTTAGTGTGCATAAATTTAAACAGCTGCTGTTGCAAATGTGTAACATTGCGCACGTGTTTTGTTAATTAGCAACGTTTTTTGTGTGAAAATAAAATGAAAGAAAATAAGATTGCTAATAAAAATAATTTCTTAAGTCAAAGTTAAGATTTCGCATACTGACCTCATTAGCCGTTACAATACATTGCACATTTTTCGCATAAAAAATATTTCCGCTAAATTGCAATACCATATTTAAATAGTAGCTAATAACACCAAATCTTAAGCAACAAATTGAAAAAAAGAAACATAAGAAAAAAATCACAACAAACTTACAAAATTTCGCTATTGATTTATTTACCAAAACCGTTAATTAAAAAGCCACACACAGTGGCAACACAATTTTTGTTGTAGCTTTTGCGGATGACCCATATCGTCATCATACAGCGCCTACATGCAAGAAAACAAAAAACAACGATCAATAAGCAACCACTGCAATCAATTCACCTTTTTTTTTTTGTGTTAACTTGTCTTAACCCTCACTTGATTGTGTAAACAAAACACAAAAAAATGAAAAACTGAAACAGCATCTCAATATTGCGTCCACTGTGTTTGGGTAACTACCAGTGCATTTAAAACTGTGCAATCTTTTTCATCAACAAATATTGGCAACTGTCGATGTTGCTTTTTTAGTTTTGTACATTTTTTTTCAGTAACTGTCTGTTTTAAATACAATAAATTTTGTAATAATTTTTGATGTTGCCGTCACCAGCGCGGTCATAACCCGTGTCAGCAACATCAAAAACAACAGCAGCAGCAGCATCTACCTATTTTGTTACATATATGAAATTATGCGTGAAATATTTTGTGTTATTACGAAAAAAAAAGTCAAAATTAACATAAAAAGAGCAAAGGTAAAACGTGAAATAAAGACACACTGTAAAAAATTAAGAAAAAAGTTTTTCTGAACTTTTACTCAGCAGCCTTAGCTTTGGGGTAAGAATATGGCAAATAGCATACTAAAGTTGCTTTGAATTATAAATTTTGGGTTGGGAAAATAAAAAATACTATCGACACATCGATGATCGATATTTCAAAACCATATCGAAATATATCGAGAAGAAAATATCGGATATATCGATAGTCGAAAACAAAAAATTTTGCTGAAAAATTAAAAGTCAAAATATGGCGTCCCAAGCCCTATTGTGCGTGTTTAGCATTGAAATTCTGTAAATATGAGTTTAACTTGCTTTTCAGTTTGCTACGTGGGATGTCCAAGAACCATGTTAGTTGCATCATGTAAAATCGCGCATTCTCAGAAGTTTTGGCATCTTTAGTTCTTTACAGAGATGCTTTAGCTTTTCACGGTTGCATTTTTTTGAGTTTGAGAAGATAATTATCTTGTTAGGCTGGTACAATTATACATAGTAGAACTATCTTGTCAAACTTAATAATGCAACCGTGAAATTGCCTATCATATATGTCAAGAATAACCATAACAAAAGAAGACAGTAAATCTGACAACGCGCGCTTTTAGCTATAAGTGTGTAATTTGAAAATATCGGTGCCTGATCTCAACTGATTTTGACAGAAAAGGTAGGCATAAAAATAAAGAAGAACAGTCACTTAGAGTTGCTGCTACCATGATAATTTTACCATGAACTAGGACCACACGAGTGCTTTTTCAATTGAATACAGAACTATCTTTTAACAAAAATATCAAATTCAATAGTCGAAAAATAAAATCGAATTTCGATATATCAAAATAAAAAATATCACTGATAATTATCGACAAAAAATATCGCAAATGTCGATAATCGATATATTTTGCACAAGCCTAATATAAATTCTGTTTTATTTAAGACTATAAGGTTGCTGCTAAGAGCATGTGATCGTTTTTGAAAATGAGCATGAATTATGCGTAGCTTAATAGTATAAATAAAATAAATAAATATAGAAAAATCCCCGCGAATAAAATACAAAGAAAAAAATTCCCAAGCTTATTACAAAAAACTTCCACATAATATTTTGTACAAAGAAAATGATTTTTTTGTGACGGGAATTCAATGGTCGAGGAATGACAACCATCGCGTGTTTTAAGGCGCCAGAGTGTTACTGACTGGAATAATAGTACCATATACTGTTAAAAAGCTTCCTTCATGTTTGAAATAGATTTTTCTGAAAACAGCTGAAATCAGCTTCAATAAAATAACTATCGCTTTATTAATTATAGAAAACGTTTAGTAAATTTTGATGTAACAATTTTAAATGGCTAAATTACTTTGATTTACCTTTCGGTGAGCTAACCGATATATTATACGATTTGCATTTGCTACTTCGTTTTGACTCACCAAAAAAGCTTGCAACGAAGCGTTTGCAAGAAAATGAGTTACAAAAACAAAGGCATAACAGAAAAGGAATTTAGGCTTTGCTTTGTTTTCACATTTCTTTTGCCTGGGTTTGCAACAAATCTATGGGAAACATATCAGGCTAAGAAATTCTTACTCATCGGCTCAAAGTTCACTGATTATTCTATTTAGCAATGAATGAAACTACACAGTATGACTAGTCTCCCACTGATTTCTTTGTTTGGTTTTAGTTCTTGTTTTTTTTTTCGCATACTATACTGAACAGTAATTTTAGTAAAATATTTTACTTTTGACTTTTTTGCTTTACAAATAATTTATATTCTAACTTTATTGCATAATACATAAGGCTTTCAAATGGCATTTTCCAAACATACATACATAAGTGCATGTATTATCTAACAGTTTGCCATGTACTGTCTCACTGTTCGCTTAGCCAGCTACTATTTGGCTTTTGGTAAAATTATTTTCATGAAAATAAAAAATATGTCCGTATTTACGTAAAAAATGTGTCACACTCACCCCTTCGCTAATATTTGCTTTATTAATATTATTTAAAAAAAAAGATTTATTTTCTTAAAACATAAATTTCTCCCAGTACATTTTGTGAAAAAAACTGTTACAACAACAAAATCAGCTACAACAACATGTGCTGCTTGCTGTCGCTTCTTCATTTAGTTATTGTTGCTGCAGTCACTGCGCGATGTTGTGGTTGATGCTGCCACTTAATTTCTCTTCACAGCTGTTGTTGTTGTACTCTACTATATGACGTAACTTTTGTCGTCTGTCGTCGTTGTTGTGCTTTTTTTTTTTTGGTTGAAATTTTGTTTGCTATTGGTGTTTTTGTTGTTGCTGTTGTCATTTTTAACAGTTAAATATGTAAGCGGCGAAAAAAAATTGAACAAATTTTTTTTTATCGTTACCTACTACACTCTACTCTGCTGATGATGATGTTTAGTCAGCGATAACCTTGAAAACCGGTAAAGTTTTTGTGATTTTTTTTTTAGTAGTCTCGTTTGCTTGCGCCCTCGTCTATATTTTAGGTGTTTTTTTTTGTGTGTTTTTAGTTGAAATGAATTTGTTTCGGTTTTGTGTCATTAAAAAAGTGAAACAAATTTGTGCATGATTTAGTTGGTGTGAGTTTTTTTCGTGTGAAAGTATTAAAATCTAATTGATAAATGGTTATTTTTTTTATGGAAAAAATCACTTAAGCGAAGTACCTACCTATCAACTGGAGTTGTGCACGTTTAAGCGTTTCAAGATTTTAATTGTTTCTAAGTTAAGAAAATAACTAAAAAATCATAAAATTTTGCGGTAAATGTTCATGGGTTTCTAATTGATTATATTGGAAAATATTACTAAATTGTTTTTTTTTTTAAGTGTGTAAAATTTAATTTATTTTTATTTAAGTTGGTTTTTTTCTATGTTTAGAAATAAAATGTAAATTTATTTAAAAATAATTATATATTATTTAATATTGTATCTAAATTAATACACAAGAAATCTATTTAATTTAAAAAGAAAATCCATGTTAAAGAAAATTATAGAAAAGTATAATGCTGCCTAAGAGTATGGCTTCATTGTCAGGTGCTTTTAGGTATGAATATCTATGAGAACTTTGTATTGCCTACATTTGTGCGCATTTTCAGTCAGTTTCCTTTAAACTGTTCAGCAAATAAAAATTCGAAAAGAAAAATTAACCAAGTTAGATTCCGATTGTTATACTCTGAAATTTTGGTGTGGATTACCAGGAGATATAACGCAAAAATACAATATCCTTCAAAAAAAAAAACATATTATGCGACATCCTCGAATATTTTTAAACTCAAGCAGAGTTATTTTTCTATTTAGGTTCAATTTGTCCCACTTGTTTGTTTTATTGTTCAATCGATATTTAGGTTCAATTTGTCCCACTTGTTTGTTTTATTGTTCAATCGATTTTGCTTGAAAATGTGACTTAAAAAAAATCTTGATTTTTATGCTTAGCGAAATGAATTTCCTATTGTAAGAAAACTTGACATTTTTGCTTACTATGGACTTACCATAAGATTTTCGTTGAAATTTAAAGTTACTTATACATAATTAAGAAACATTTCAAAATAATTTTGTGTATATTTTTCTACCTAAAACTATTTTAAGTGGCGACATAATTTCGACAACAAGGCGTGCCAATATTTCAACGTTTTTGAGCAATAACAAATACACATATGTTTCTTATTAAATCATACATATTTTTATGATCTCACAACTATAATAAAACTTCCCATTTAACATTTGTTACAATATTTGCTATTTGCATATCATAAAAATATTTTTATTGATTTTAGACCAACAAAAAAAGTAAGACAAGAGCAACAGCGAAATCCATTCATTGCGAAACTTTTAACACAGAAACCACACACATCTTCTTTTTGGTTAAGAAACATACCCGCATTTTAACCAAAACAAAAAAAAAACTCTTTTCGAAATTGCATTTATTTAAACTGCAACAGTGCAGCATCTCCACCCGCTGCACTCTTTTGAACTGCACCAAGTCACCTGTTGCAATGCTGTGTAGCAAGCCAGCCAGCCAGCAAGCAAACAAACAAATGAACCCAAATGTGTTTTACTGTCATCTTGTTGTTGTTGTTGTTGCATTCAAAACTGCGTCTCATAATGCGCTATAACAACATACACAGACACATACATACATACATATAAATGCATGCAAGCACATAATGCACATGCACGTTATATCGCACAAGTTAACCCTGACCTAAAAGTTTTTCTCGTTATTATTATGTTTTGTTGTTATAGTTGCTGTTGTTTTTGTTGCTATTATTGTGTATTTATATTGTCGCCGCTGTTGTCGTCATCAACAACAACGTTAATTTTCATGCGCTCGTCACACAGCGTGCTATTCAATGCACTGAGAAAAAATTAGATCTTTTTATTAATATAAATAAATGCCATTTGTTTTGTAGTTTTTGAGTGATATAGGTGAGCCAGTGGAAAATAAACTTTTGAGATATATACAATATAACAGTGGATGTCAGTGACATACCAATGTTGGTTGTCATTACCTGAGTGCCACTTTTACTTTGTGACTTACTTTTTTTTTGAAATACCCAAAATTAATTGATTATCCTAAGCAAAATCTTAAAAATTTCATGTTCAAGCTCAAAACAAGACAGGACCGATCAACTAAAATTTTAAGCAAAAATTGGTACTTTAATTTGTGATAAAAAACAAGAAGATATAAGCTATCCAGGTTCGTGCGCAGGGGGTTTTGGTAGGTCAAACCCTTCTATTGGTGATCTTGCACACAGATTTTTATTGGCAACGTGAAACCAAACTTGAGTCATCACTATATGTATAGCTGTTTACTTTTAGTTAACGTAAAGTCACAGCAAGTAATGACATAAAATCAAATATTAATTCTAAGTGTCAGAACACATTTTTTGTCAAGTGTTTTCGCATAACTTTACGCACTATGCCTGACAGTTGTTTGTGTCTTTTTTTTTGTATGAAATCCATTGCGACCTACGATATCAACCCATAAGCAATAAAAGTGTATAACTATAAATCGCATGAAAACTTCAATTTTTAATGGAATTTTTTTAAGTGTAATGGCTGTTGTTTTTGTTAGTAAAAATAGGTAACCACAATCATAACGTTGTTTTTTTTTTGTCAATAATACTTAATGCTGCTACTAAATTTAAAGCATTTGGTTTCATTTAATATTGATTTCTATCTAAATTCTACGGTTTTAACTGTTTTATATCTCATTGTTGTTCAAATTGCAATGCTGTTAAGCTACAAAATTAAATAAAACAAAGCTAAGCAGTATTGACTTGAGCTTAAAATTTGCACACAAATTGTTGAATATTTGAAAACTAGAAAACAGCAAGATTGTTGCTAAAATATACTGTGCTGTGCTAAGCCGAATCAGAATAATTGTCAACAAAAACATGCTCTGTTGTCTTATAACGTACGTGGGTAAGCAGATTGAAAGAAACTGAATAATTTTTTTAATTAATAGTGAGATCAAGTTCGTTGCTTAAATCTTTCGTTTTTTCGCATAAATATTTAAAATTCTTGACATATCTGAGCTTAAAATTTCTAAAAATTATTACTCGTTAGAAAACGTGCAACAAAAGCTTGGACTTACATAAAAAGCAAAGTTTTTGCATGCTATAAATTACAAAAAATTTCAAATAAATAAAAAGTTATGAAAAAAAAAATCCTTTTGTTTCATTTAAGTATTTTTTTGCGTTCAAACTAAAACATAAGATTGAATAACAAAAACATTATTCAACGACATAGTAGGTAAGTGCACAGTGCGGCAAATATATTTCGGGATTGAAACTTTATCTCAGCAGCTGGAAGCAACATCTATTGGAGTTTTACGTCATCTTAAAGCTTGAACTTTTCTAAATTTTTTTTTGTTGAATTATGTTTACATATGTCAGTAGTATGTGCATTATTCCAGAGAGCTCGTACAAACAGCAAATAAGAGTCTAACCTTCTTAAGAACAATTGTTACTAGCAACGCGATATGGTGTTGTTAGTATGACCCGGAAACATAGCGTCAAAATGCTGCACAAAAATCGAAATCATCAGCACAAGCGAAAAAATACCCGAAAAGTTCTATCAAATCTCAAGAAAATGTTCAATATTTTCATCGAAAACAAAGGCATCATCCACCACAAATTCAATCCAACTGCCCGAACAACTACAGATGTTTCCTGTTTGGAAATTTTATATCGTATGATTGCCAGAATTCGTTGGTTTTGACGAGAATATCACAATACTGAGGTCTGGTGTTTGTTACACGACAATGAAAAAATCGTTGATTGGTCGTGAATTTTTAGCAAGAAATGAAGCCTGTGTTTTAAATACAGACCTGATTTAGTACCATGCGACTTCACACTATTCCCAAAAATGAAAGTGAAATTGAGAGGATGCGTTTTCGATGATTCTAACATCTTAAATACACACACACTTTGAAAGGAATACCATAAAATAAGCTCGGCATTTGAATTACTATTGCCTTGCCTTTCTTTCATTTTTATAATTTCTGTACCGGAATTTACATAGTTGCCACACTGTGCATGTAAAATTTTAAATTAAAATGTTGAATTATTTTTCCATTATTCTTTATATAGCTATTAGCTTGACTGCTGCTGATGTGCTTTTAGCTCAAGTCTTTCGTTTTCTTTGAATGGATTTTTCAAATTTTTGATAACTATTGAAATATTGAAATAAAAATAAAAATTTCTATTCTTGTAGTGCACCCAAAGTAAAAAGTGAGTATACTACTAACGATATAATATTTTTTGATAATATTATGCCATGACATAATACTTTTATAATTTATTAAAACTTTTTAAAATCTCAATTAGTTTTTAATTTTTACTCCACAAATTGCATTCAATACTATACTATACAATATTAACAATTGTTGTTTCCATTGAATCCGCAATTTCCTGTACAATTTTCCTTCAACTTTCAATGCACTATATATACTTGAACATTTTCAATATAAACAAGATTTTAAGCATTTTCTTTAAAAGTAAATTACTATTTGAATGCATTATATAAGCGCATATTAAAATGAATTCACGTGATATTGCGCTACTTTTCAAGAGAAATAAAAACAAATAAAAAAAATTTTCCAATCTATTTTTGATAAATGATGTGCATGTATGTAGTAGAATGAAAAAATAAATAATGAAAATCATGCAATTCAATTTATTTATTTTTTTTTTAATTACAATAACAACCATCATAGAAACTTAATTTTATAGAATTTGTTCTAGTCATTGACATCAACGTTGATTTTGTATTTTTTATATTCAAAAAAATTTAAATGGATTGTTATCATTTAAATGCCGCAACCAGTTTTTGTTGTTTAAAACAAGTTATAAGCATTTAGAGCATAATAATGTTATATGCCAAAAATTATTATAACAAAATTTTTGGACAAGTTTGTAGCTAACTGTTGTTTTTATGAAACTAGTTATATTTTTTATAATTCTTTTTTTTTGCAATAAAAACTCAAGCTGATCACTTTAAAAAACATGCGTGCGGTTTAATGCAAATGTTAAAAAAGACGCAAAAAAATAATTTTTTCTCAAATCTTAGATCTTTTTTTTAACAGTCGTAGCAAGAATTTTATTTTAAATTTAGCATTAAAATTTAAAATTAAGAAAAAAACGCGCGCAAAAACTTTAATGAAACGTGCTATTGTTGTAATGTATTTGAACACATGAGTTACTAGCTTACGTTTACTTAGCATTAACCTTGGTCTTGGCATGAATTCTTTTCTAAGCCAAGCTTAAAATCAAATGAGCAATCACATACAAATACAAAAGCAACAACAGCTGAGGCAAAAATATTAATGTACTTTTCATTACTCAGGCAAAAGCAAAACGGTTTCAGTTTCTGCCAACAACAACAATAAGCGCACGTTTGTGCATACATATGTAGGTGGACTTGTTGTTTGCTTTTGCGCTTATGGTGCCGCAGTGTAAGTAACAATGTGTGTATGTGCCGCCAGCGAAATTAATTGCTTGACATAAAAATAAATCTTAATATATCATTTCATTGAGCGTACAAGTTAATATTTAATTTTTTTAAAAAAAAAAAATGTTTTTTTTAATAAATTTTGTTAAGTAAAAAAGTTAAAGTTTTTTAAAGAAAAAACTATCTACAACGTTTTCATAAATCTACTTTACCGTAATTCGCTTTAACCTATAACACTTTAGTCATAACGAAAGATTTAAGCTATAAACTCGTTTGCACTCGTTGTGTCAAATCACCAATATGCAATTGCTTTTCTATTATTATTTATTTGAGTTTTTTTCAATTCTAATTACTTATTTTGAGCTTATAAGATTTATTCACAGTACTTCAACTTTTATTTTAAATTATTTCTTATTTTATAATGAGCAAAGTTTTCCATTTGTTGATTAATGCACTCGCTTTTATTTGCGTACATATTACATATTTGTGTTACTGTGCATTTGTTTAACAACAACAATTAATTATGCACATTAGGTTGGTCTACATAAATTAAAAAAAAAAAATAATTTGTTAATGAAAATATACTCACAACTACTAAAACAATGTGCATTCATTAATTGTAATTTTTATCAATCGCTGAAATCTTTCAGTTAAGTTCGTTTCAACATGGCTACAGCTAATTAGCCATAACACTAAATTACTAATTAAAATTGACATGGTTTAAAATTTTACAATTGATATACGAAATTATAACAGCAAAAACAAAACTGATATAAATTTTTAATTTATTTTTTAAACATATGTGGGAGTTGAAACGTTAAATATATATCTGCAACAATTGTGAATAATTGCTTAGGTCATATTCGTGGCTTAGCAAAGTAATCAACAAAATTACGAAAAACAAAAAGGGCATATAATAGAGAGTGCTTTTGAGTATTTTTGAAACATTTCTTAAAGCTCTTTTACGCCATTTTTTAGAAATAATACTGAGCAATATTTAATATAGTGCATTGATAAAAATGTTACAAAATTTTCCATTTGTTTTCAGCATTATCAACGAATTTCATAATTTTCAATATTTTCTGGCTATAGAAGAAGGAATATTGATATTTTCCCAAGATTTTTATAGTAAACGCTATAAATTGATTAACAAGCTGAAAGAATGCTATAGCTACGTCTATAAATTAAATTTGTGAAATATTTCTAAAACATTTTTGCCTGTCTACCTGCTGTTATAACATTTCAATTAACAATCAATTTTAATTTAATGATTAATTACAAAAATCGAATATATTGGCATTGTTCTCCAATCGCTTCCATTCTTCAGTGTCATTACGTGTGCATTTCTTTTAAGTGCATTATATTTCCTTCTTTTCTATCGTTCTTTGATTCCTGCTCATCGGAATTTTTATGGACATTTTCATTTTAATGTATTTTGTTTTCATTCTTCGTCTTTTTTTTAAACTTTGCTGCACTTTACTTTGCACATAAAGCAAAACAAAGTTGATGATGCGCACACAGGCAGGTAAAGCAAAGGTTAATGCAGCATTTCATTTTTATTTTATTTGATTTTTTGTTTTACACTGAAAAAGAAAAACTTTGGCTTGAATTTGAATGTAAGAGCTCTGAGTTTTGAAATAGAAAAGGATGTCAGTTTGTTAGTTATGTTGTTATGACACCATGTGAGGAGATTTGCGTATATCTCTGAGGTTTAAATCGAAATACATTTCTTTAGCATATATTAAGGAAAGAGTCACCTAACTGAAGATAGTTTTGTACATATTATCGAGAAACGTATTGAAATTATCATATGAAATATCGTGTATTGATTAAATTACGAGCTTAAACACTTAACAGACAAATGAGCGGCAGTTATAGCTAACCACCAGACAGTACAGTATCATTTTTGTCCGTCATTGAAAGCAATTGCACCTGGAAAGCGTTAAGCAGAGGAAGTGCATCAGTGAGATCATTAATCTCATTAAGGCTCAATATGAAAGCATCAAATGTGAGCTATTACACAGCAGCATATTTTCTGAACCTTTTTATTCCATATTAGAGTGCGTCAAAATTAGCTGCGGTCACCAATTTTGAATTCCATAGTACTGAGTGATGGCGTCAGCTTGACACTATAAATCGTCACTGTCAGTGTACTTTCTCTCAGGAGGAGGGGGTCTTTTCACCAAAGTGAAGCTATCGCAGATATACTTCCAAAGGGTATTTCTGAAAATCTACCTAAAAAAATAAAAAACATGTTTGATGGTCCAACCAGTAGTTTCATTATTGGCGAATCGAGTGATAGTTTTTTGTTTTGTTTTTGATGGATTTTTTCGTTAAGTGTACTAACACACCGCTTATTGCCGTGGCTGTGTAGCTGTACAATACCTTTTTTTTTAAGCAGCGTCTGCTTTGGATTTTTATTTATATTTTTTTTTTCGACTACACCTTTTTCTTTGCATCTTTGTATTTTGGACACTTAAAAAAATACCTGTTTTTTTCAGTCAGATGATTTAGTTAAAAGTATATGATTTTGCATGTGTGTGTGTAACAAATTATTTTGTATATTGAATTGTGTTCAATGTATTTGTAAGCATGAAAGTCTGATTGTGTATTTTATTCAAACGCAGACAGGATTCTTTACTGATTGTGATTTTTTTCGTTCGTTTTTTTTGTCGTTCCTTCAGCTATTAAATCTCTGCGTTTGGTTTGGATTTGTTTTCTTTTTTTTTTTTTGAAATTTTGATAAAAGGTTGGCATTATTAGAAGGTTTTATTATGATTTTAGCTCTTACCTGCTAATGCAGGTAGACAGCAAATTGTTATGCCGAGGACTTTTTTATGCGTTTTTTAAGCGAAAGTAACAAGTTTGTTGAGTTTTTTTGTTGTTGTTTGTGTTTAACGGCCCTTATGGCAAATACAAGTTTTTGTTGGTTTTTCCTTAGATGCAGCTTAAAAGAATTTAAATGTTGTGGCGAGGTTATTTTGTAAAAAGTATTTCAGAAAACTTTGTTCGCTTGGTAATGAAAAATAGCGTATAATAAATTACCAAAGACGAAATATTTGTAAATATGCTTTCAATTAAAAATAAAAAACATTTAAGTATAATTAATATATTGTTTCGCATCTAAAACAAAAGACTTAAGACACAAACTTTTGCTTAAGCTGCGCATACATAAAAACATCATATATTTTTCTGTTAATTTTATGCTTGTAAAAAATCTTTGAATAACCATTTAAAAAAGCTTAACAAATGAAGCTGCTGCTTACATTGTTGTTGTTGTTATTGTTACCGCTGTTGTGCCAAGTGAAAGGTCGTATGTTGTGTACATACGCCGCTTTGTTATGTTTAATGATGCGTACAACTACAAAAATCGAAAAAAGCGAACTTTAAACAAATAAAAAGAACGGCAATAACAACAGCAAAAAAAAAGAAGAGATTTGCAAAAATTAGCCACAAGTAGAAAGAGGGAAAAAAATCGTTTTACTTAAAATTTTTTTCTTCTTCGTATAGCGTTTAGCCTAGCAGGATGTAAGCCAACAACAGCAAATGGTTAAGACTAACAAAAAAACAATATGCCAAGATGATGTCATTTTCGAATTGAGTTAATGAACTTGAAATCTTGTAGTAGTTATTATCTTCTTCTTTAATTCTTGCATTGCTTGCAAAAAAACAAATTGTTGTTTTGTTTCTAAAGAATTCACTTATCTCATTTTTTAACGTGCAACACACAGCTGTTTTTTTTCGCTGCCGCTTCTGCTTACAAGAGGTCTTTGAACTTCAAACCCTTGTTAATCTTATTGCAGCAATCGTTTGTGAGGTTTTTTGCGTACTTTTCTTCTTCAGCAAATAATAATTACACATGTCTTGCAGAAAGTACACGCGCATTTGTTTGCTCGTCAGAATATTTGACTGTCTTTAGTTTAGTTAAGAAAACTACCAAAAAGAAAGGGTTGCTTTGTGCCAATTTATTTATGTGCGTACTAAACTAACGGCTGTTATGTTGCTGTTGTTTGTTGTTGTTGTAATTCTTGTAGTAAGCGGAAGTTAGTTAGTTGAGCTAACAGATGTGATGCTTCAAAAAGTCTTTCATGAAATTCGATAGATACAAGTTCTTTGCCTAAGTCTTTTGTTTTTGAAATACGTTAAATTTTTGCAGCGCCGTTTGTTATTTTCTATGTGTAATCTTAATATTTTTGTGATCTTGTTTTTTGAGCTATTGAATTTTGTAAAATTTTTGTCACGTGACTTTCGATTTTTCACCATAATCTGTTTCTCGTAATTTGAAGATTTTATATTTGAGCGTTAGATTGTTTTTTGTGCCGCTTAATTTATATAAATATGAATTTCCTTGCAATATGGCTTATTTGATATTTGATATTTACTATTTAAATTTCTTATAAGGTTAAGTTTTTTGTAACGTAATATTTTGTACCGGTTGTTTTGCAGTGGTTTCTTATATTTATCACAAATCCTCGAAAATTGTTTATCAAAACTATTGAAAAGTACTTTGCTTAGATTAGCTTGTGTCGCAATAGTACGTATAGCATATAAAAACTGTGACGAAAACGTAGCAAAAGTGGCGGGGACAAATTTTTTATATTAAATTTTCCAAAAATATTACTTTGAAACAAGTTTGCCAGGCATTGTTTAAAACAGTTGTGACATATTATAACGTCTAATCTGTGAAACTGTGCTCTCATTGATTTCATAAAGACCGATAATAACTGACTTTTAGCTAAGGTCAGAGTAGACAGAGCTACGTTTAGCACGAGTCAGTCTGTCTTAAATGAACTCAAACAAGAGTTAGTCTCAATCGAAAGAAGTCAGCCATAGTTAGTCAGTTTCAATCATAGTCAGTAAGAGCTGAGCTCCCTCACATCTGAAATTAGATACTAACTCGGCATGCAACGTTTCATAAACATTTCAGCGATCTTTCACATGAAATTGTTCAACGTTTCAGTTACGTTTCAGAAATCTTTCTCTACCATTTCAGAAAGTTTTTTGCAATGTATTAATGATTTCATTTAAAACGTTTCCAAAATATTACGAGAATCTTGTTAGGTCATTGGAAAAATTCCACAAAATTTTTTTATTATATCTTCGGACTGTTAATTTATTTGGGTTATTTATAAGCGTTACTTGCGCTGTAATTTTATTAAGTCATCGGGACTCTGAGTCAGTGTTCCACTATACTCGTTTCATTAATTGAGTTGATACTTAATCTGAATTAATATTTGACAATTAGCTATAGTAAGCATAGCATCAAACAGAGAATCATAATACATTAAATAGATTTCATTGGAAAAGTGGCTAAGAAGTGTTCTTAAAAGTCTTTCATGAAAGACGACAACTGCCAAATTGTAAAAATTTCCAACTGATTCTAAACAGAATATATTAAATTATATACTAAATTTTTGAATAAAACCCCAAAAAAGGAAGAGCAAAATTATTAAAAAAAAAACAGAAAGGAAATGTCTCAACTCCTTACATATCGGAAGTGCATATTTGCCGCGGACTTAATGCATGACTTAACAGCTCGATAAAATTTGGTGGTGCCGCTTTGAGTGCCAAACGTTTTCTTATCTTTAATTTCAAACGAAGCGCTGCACCATTGGCATTGTAACCCGAACAGGTGTTACATTTGAAATTTGTACCTTGCAACATCATGCCATGCTGCAAACACAAGAAACCACTTAACAACAAAACAATGCATTTGCAGTCATTATTTGAATTTTTGGCAATATATAAAAAATGGAAATGCATTGTAATTCTCCCTTTCTGCATTTGGCACCTATTAGCTGCCACAAATTAGTTGCAAATCATTGGACAGCATTTACACGTATTTTGTGCTAAAAAAAAAATAAGCAAAGGCGGTCAAGTTGACTGATGTTGCAGCTTGTTAAAGAAATGTCTTAAGTTACTTCCACATTTTTAAGGCTTTTGAGTAAAAAAAAGGTGCCAAATCGTACATTGGCTGATGATTTTCGATATTCTTTGCTAAAGTTAGAAGCGCTAAAAAAGAGCGAAAAAAATGGTTGCCTGCAGCAATTTTTATCATACCATTTAAATCGTTTTAGCATTTTAAAGTTTAAAGCAAAATTTGGCAATTCACAGTCAGTTGTCGGTAATTGAAAGATCTGCACAGACAGACATATGTTATGTATGAACTTCTGCAATATGTATGTAGCTAAATGTGTATTAAGTGTATGTCAATATTAAGCAAAGCAAACCAATGAGTTTTATTTTTGCCTGAGGTGATTTTTTCTGCTGGTGTTTGGTTGAAGTTTGTGTATATTTTTTATTAGAGTTGATTTGAGAGAAACAAAGTGAACGGAAGTCGTTAAGTAGTAGCAACAAACTCAACTTTAATGGGCAGCTGTGTTACGCAGTAATAAAATATTTTGTAGCTTTTCTTTGAAAACGCACAAAAAGCTGGTTAAATCGTGCAATAGATTTTTACAAGAACATAAAGCTGGTACGGTAAACTGGATTATTGAAGTTTCTATTGTGTATAGCAAGAAAAACAAAAGACTTAAGCATCGAACTTAGTATTTGAAAAAATGTAATTATTTGAAGAAAGTGCGCGTATTTTTGAGAATGCCTCTCACCTCAGATATTTGCAACTGATGCCTGTTTATAAAGCAAACTATTGTGCGATTAATTCATGTGAATTTTAGGAATCAACGTATGCAAAAACAACTTGACTTATGTTATTTTGATTATAAGTTTCATCGAGTAAGAGTTAGTATGATGAACAGTTTTCGATGCAAAATTGGTTAGAAGGGAAAGGCTTATAATTTTTTAGCTTATTATATGGTACAACAGTCATTTTACATTACATTCGATGTAAAAATTAAATTCGGTGACATAATTATCATAGTCCTAAGAAAATTCCCAAAATTATTATAAAGACGCCCTTAAAGCGATTTGTCTTAAGTAAAAATCGTTAAATTTTTCTATTTCGCTCATCTTCAAGTAATCACTTAATTTTAATGTTAATTTCAAACACGAAATTTTCACAAGGTATGATATCTTCTTCCCAAGGTTTTGGTTTTGCCTAAATATAATGGAATTTTCAGAATAAATCTATATAATGAAACTGAATGGATACAAAACCGTATTAAAAATTGCATGTTTGAGGAAGTGGGCGTGGCTCTGATTAAACAAATAAGTTTTTATTGGATCAATTTCAATTTCAATAGGGAGCATGCTGGTTATTACACGCCAGAAAAGCTAAGCTTTGAAAAATTTAAAACAAAGGACTTAGGGCACAAACTTGCTCTAAATCATCAAATGTAAAATGTGAAATCTTTCTAATATAATGCCAAACTTAAGATGTTTCCTCTTTTGGTACTCTCAGCTATGGGTTTTTAATTAATTATTTTAATTTAAAAATACATGCCTTTTTAGTTTAATTAAAAAAAAAATAACAATAAATTTATATACAAAAAGATATAAAACTAAAAATTGATAAGCAGCTTCAACGCGCATCATCCCAAGATAATTCATGCAACAAGTCAGCAGCCAAACAAACTGACCATCCGGAGGAAGACAATTTATGGGCGAATACAGAGTCGCACAAGCACACATATAAAAACGTTAAAATACATAAAAACGTACGAGCATAAACAACTAACTTGCTGTAGGTATAAGAGCGCATAACTTATTTTTAAAGCAAAAATATTTTTATAAATTATAATGCTGTTGTTTTTCTCTTTTTTTGTACCGATATTGAATATGATGTTTATAATAAAAAATAAAAATCTTTATAATAATAATAATAATTCTTTGACAGCATAGTCGTTTGTGTTGTCTGCTCCACACTTGAGCGCACTCAGGTATTTTATTTTTATTTTTTTGCTTTGAAGAAGATTCTTTATAACAACAACAACTACAACGGCAAAAAGGAACAGCAGTAAAAGCGCCAACATCATCGTAATCAACATCATTATTTTTATCTTTATTATGCTCAACATGATACTCATCATCATGGGAGATGAGCAGTACACAGTCAAAAAAAACACTAAAACGTTAATTAACAGAATTGTCATATTTTTATGGGTTCAATCGTAGGTTGTAGGCGCAATGCTAAGTATAATTACTACCAATATATCTTTCAAAAACAACTCAACCTTTGTTAATAAAATGTCGCCTAAGAATTTAGAAGAAAATTTCTCAAAAATAAAAAGAAAATTTAACGAAAAATTATCTATAAACTTTGTAGAAAATGCAACAAAAATCACAATAGATCGAAAAAAAACCTTCCTCGATTAAAACTTTTCTTTGAGTGTAATGAGAGCAGCGTTGATTTTTCTTTTGCTGCTGCTGTGACTCCACTAGCACCCCTTTAATTATTTACGTTGTTTTTGTATTTATGTACACATACATCCATATAAACAAAGCACTTTAATGCGCCCAACAAGCTACGGTCTGTTGAAGCTGCCTCAACTTAACTTGTTTTGGCTTTGCTTTGGTTGATTTTTCCATTACTCCTTTTTTTCTCCGATTCTTCAACTACACAAGAAATTATTTTGGTTCTTTTGCTTCTATTTTTGCTTTGCGCACCATCTACCTATGCTGACGACTGTTTTTGCTTGTTATCGTTGTTATTCTTTCATATTATGGCTAGAAAATGTTTAAGGTAACGTAATAGCAAACTGTAAAGAGGAAAGAAAAACCAAAAGGCAGTCAGCTAAAGTTAGCCAAAGAACATGCAAGCAGCAAAGTCAAGGAAATTTCTTGGGCAATGTGTGGAAAAAAAAATCAGTGCTAAGAACCTTCAACTTGTTGGCAATTTTTATTTGTTTTTGAGCGCCATCTTTTTAGCTATTAAATAGTGCTTTTTACACTATGCAATGATTTTTTTTTTAATTTTTTTTTTTAAATAAACTTTTGCTTTTAAGTTTTACAAAATTTTCTTTAATTCTTTCAACATAGTATCTCTTCCCCATAAATCTTGCCGCTTAAGTCTTTCGTTCAAAAAGTTCTCATTTTTCAAATTTATGCCCCCAGAAGATTTCCTTTTCATAAACTACTGTTTTGTTATACATAATTAATTAATATTTTCCATTTAATTAATTATAACGATTTTGTTAACTAATTTTTCATGCTTACTATTAACATTTTATATGTAAATCTTATGTCAGCGAAGCGTTTAGTGGCTGATAAATTATGCTATAAGCTTAAGAAGATGATAAGCGATGTTCAAATCTGTATCTACAGTAAGTAACAGTAGCGCCATAAATGCCCAACCGGCAAGTTATGTTTTTTGTTTTGGCTGCCTGCAGCAGCGACCACTAGTTTTTAAAATATCGGCTCAAAGAAAAAGATTTCTTTTTGTATTTGTTAATGAAAGCCATTAGAACTTGTAGCTTTTTGAGACAAAAAAGAAAAAAAAAACAAAAACTTAAGAGTATCATAGCATGACAGCTTAGAAGTAGCCATTAGCTGCGTTTTGTTTTTGGTCAGCTTTTTTTCTAAATAAATTTATTCTAAAAGCTCGGAACTGTGTGGCGCACAGGCACCTGTCAAAATATTGAAAAAGTTTAAGTCTTTAGTAGAAAACAAAAAAAAAAAAAAATTTGTTTAAAAATTGAAAGCAAATTCTTGTGTCTTTTATTGCTGTGACTATTTTGTACGATTATAATGAAAGTGATTGATTGGCAAAAGCTTTTAGAAGCTTAAAAAAAGTAAGAATAAGAAGGCGAAAAGTAAGCAGTAGCAGTAAGCAAATAAAAAAAAAAAATTTCTTAAATTTGCATAGCTACAGCTATTTTAAAAAGCTGTTTAAAGGCTGAAAAAAAACTTAATAATTGATTTTGCTTCTTTTAACTCAAATCCATTTTTAAATATTCGAAAACTAAAGTTATTTATATAAAAGTTATTTTCGCAAATATATCAATAGAATGTGCTATAAAATACTTATGTACGGATTTTCTTTTAACAAGTTTGTCGCTTGAGTCTTTTGTTTTATTTAAATGTATTTTTTTTTTAAATAATTATAATCTTTGAAATTTTACAAGAAACTTCAATTTTAGTATTTGACTTTAGTTTAGAATGTTGATTGATAAATTTGCTAACAAGATTATAAGAATTGAAACAGAATAGAAATTACAGAGATGTTGTCGTTTTTTACGTTAATATAATACATACTATGTAATTCTCTACAAATTTAAGTAAAATACTATTTAATTAACAACTACTTGGTACACACCACACACACTTCCAATTAATGGATATGACGATAAAGGAAAATATCAATTTATTTAAAAATCGATATTTTAAAAATTCGGTTTTTTTGCTTATCGGTTTTTACCTTAATCGATAATAATGTAGTTACCGACAACATAATATTTTTTCCACAAGTAAATACATGACTTGCTGATTATTAACATGTGAATGCTTGCAACAAAAAAATATTTGTTTCAACTAAGTGAATATTTGGAAATTATTACCAAATATACGATTGACTCCGTATAATTATCAAATAAAATTGAATTTTTATTACCAAATACATGATTAACTCAATACGGTCTATTGCGTATTTTTCTACCCACAAGAAGAGTGCATCATAAAAAATCATACCAAGCGACAGGTAAGAGATGTTGTGGACTTAAAAGATTTTTCAGGTAGAGGAAGGATTGGTCTGAAATGAATATTTTTGTTTTTCCGAACTTCTTTGATTAATCTGTATTTTTGTGACGTCGAGTTTAGGTAACATAAAATTTCCAAAATTTTGGTGGAAAATCAATCCAGGCAAATTTGAGGATTTAAAGAAAAAAGCTCGAAACAAATTAAAAGATCCTATATGGGATTTTATAATAAAACAGATTTGATTGAATGAAAGGTTATACGGTAAATTTTTTTTTGTTTTTTTTTTGTCTCATAGAGGGCTATTGGGTAAAAATTTACCGGTGTACCGATAGGGAAAAATTTAATTTTTTCATCAGCAACTTCTATTGATCCCCTGAACTCCCACACCAAATTTTATCAAAATTGTACGTGCCCTTCCGGTACCAGTTTTTAATGGGTTAATCCAATACCATTATTCGATTCGATGAAATGTCTGACAAAATTACTTATATCAAATATTTATTTTGCTTATGCCAAGAGATATAGTAAGACACAGATAATTTTTTTTTAAATTGTGTAGATTGAAATGCATTTTATCATTTTAGAGTGAAATCAAGTATTTTAATTTTTTTTTTTTCTTTAAAAAAAGAATACTTAAAGTTTTATTTGTGTTGAAAAATCTTAAAAGTCAAGAGACAACACAGTTTCACTAGAATTGACTCCCTTTGTTTTTGCATTTAAGTCGATTTTTTTCATATACTAAAATAAATTTATGTGACTCAGTGTTATATGTTCCATATTAATAACAAACCATTTTTTTATACATACAGCCAGTTGCAATGTAGGTGTTATTGTAACCTATTTATTATGGTAATTATGCGAAATGCTGTATTTCTAGGAAAAAAATTATAAAATTTTAATAGAGAAAACTCAACCTCAACCATTAGACATATTTGTTGACAAAGTGGTAACACAGCGTACATATGTGCAAAACATCAGCAATAAATTTATTCATTGTTATAGATTCAGTCAGTATATCTAGGAAACACACCCCCAAGCAGTTGCTGTTTATTTGCAAATAAGTTGCTGCTGTCAGTTGTATTGCTATTTTTTCTACTGCGTGCTAGTTTTTTTTATTAAATATTATATATTTTGTATAATGTTTTCAATAGGTATAAGATTTGAGTAGTTTTATTTTTAACTTTAATTTTTTTCAACAACATTACGTTGCGCTTTTATTTATTTAATTTGTTAGAGCAATACAGTATTTTTTTGGTTAACAATAAATCCAAATGTGTGCGCTTTGTTGTAGTTCGTTTTTTTTTTTGCCAAATATTAAACGCTTAATTGTGCTATTTTCTTTGAATTATTATGCTATTAATACAAATTTTTGCTGATTGCAATCGTTGAGTTTTGTTCACTTTTTGGGAGACGCTGTTTGGAATAAAGCGTTTTTTTTTTGTTCATATGAATAGTAGCAATAATTTAGATAATACAATCAACGGAAGTAGCAGCTATTCAAATTAAAGAAACAAATATTATTAGAGGTAATTTGTTTTTAAATTTGAATTTTTCTAACCATTCAATTAGCATCAAATCAAAAGACTTAAGATGCAAACTTTTTAACTGTTTGAGGCTTCGATTTTTGTTTTGATGTCTGTGATGATGTCTTTACTATCGAGTATGAAAAATAATCCATAATGGAGTGAATTAACGGAAATGTAACGTTTCATCGAATTTTTAAATACTTTTGAACGTATGTAAGTGGTAGCACTCACATCTCCATAAAAGGATGCTTTGAGCCAATTTATGCAAATAAATTTTATTGATTGATTTCGAATTGAATTGATTTCGTTTCAAATCAAAGGACGAAATTTGATTTTGATTGGATTTCAAGATAGAAAGTATGAAAATAAAGATGAGAACGAAAACTGGGTTTTACTTTAACAATGGTTTTAAAAATTTCAGAGCACTATTAAATGTTACATTCGATGAAAGTATTAATTTTTATATATCCCTATGATTCGTACAAAAATCTTTTGGAAAAATTTAAAATTTTTTGTTTTTTTAAAGTTTTGTTTTCAAAATTTGTTAGTTATCAGATTTTGTGACCTTATCAGATTTAGCTGGATAAAATATTTATTTATTTGATGGTCTATGAAATGTTACATTAAACTTTTAATGAGAAAAGTACGAAAATTATTAAAAAGTTGGGCTTCAAATATATTATTAATTGCCACGAGGCGGCAATGATATAACAATTTAAATAAAAATTTCTAATGTTTTAATATTTCTTAGTAATTTTTATTAAAAGATTTTCTCTTTAATTTTATATCAGTAAGCAAAAAAATAAGGCATTAGCTTGAAGTGAACGTAGTTAATTTTGATAATGAAATTATTCAAGAGCGTTAGGTCTAAAAAATATTTTTGTTTCAACACTAAACTATATGAAAAGTTTAGTGAAAAAATTATTCTTTTTTGTGCCTACATTCCGAAAACTTAATTTTCGCAAAGATTTTTGTGCTTTAGTTTTAGGGTTTTATTAGTATTTTGTAATTTTTATTTTTTGAACAGATTTTATTATGGGAAGTTTTTAGTATCTCAAAATTTTTTCCCAAATACGCTACTTAATGTCTTTCGAACTACTACTTATAACTGTTAGAAAATTAGCAAACATGAGAATACAGTCAGATATCTAAAAAGCTCCAAAACTTTTAAGGCACTAAACTGAGGGTAATAACTTTGTCGTTAATAAGTAGATTTAATAATGATTAAGTTCAGCAGTATATGTACAGGATCAATCAATAAAATCCTTTTTTTTTTAATACAATATCGAACTTTTACTAAAAATTTTTAAATCAGTCTTCTTGTTTTTAATTTTTGGGCAATTTTTTTTTTATATACGTGTAAAAATACTTATTTTAATTGAAATCCCCATTACAGTGAGAACGACTTATAATACTTGTGATAAATATACTTAAAAGGCCAGCTTTACAAAGGACAATATATCAGACAAAAATAGTTAAATTGAGAAGATTCGTAAGTAAATGTAATATAAAGAGTAGGACTATTTTTATATGATGTCATAAGCCGAAGTCAGCTTTTAGTAATTCCGAATAATTTTCAAAACTTTGATTTAAAATTTTTAATACTTTTTAGCAGAATGAGAATGAAACCATATGTAGGAAACAAAACCACAAAAAAATTTCAAACCAAAAGCTGTTTTTAGTTAAGTTTTCGTTTTCAATGAGTATTTGAATTTAGGTTAACAACATACTGGTTAAGTTTTTCAAGTTTGGACTTAAGAAAATTTATGATGACGATCTAAAAGTAATTGTTGAAGCATCTATCAAAGTGTTAAGAACAATACATTTTTCTTAATCCAGGAAAAAAAATAATTCGAATTTGGCTGGATTGTAAGCAATAGCATTTAATAAAAAAAAAAAAAAAAAAAAAGTTTGTCGCTTAAGTTTTTCGTTTTTATCGAACAAATTGTGAAGCTAAAATTTTGACACAACGCAATTTTTTTTCAAATTTCTTACTGCGTAAAGCTTAAAAAATGTTTTTATGACTTCGAAAAACAATTTCCTAACTTTATTTAAATTTATTATTAAAAAAAAAAAATTTATTTCTGATTAACAAAACTTTGCTATTTTTGTGGCAGATTTTGAAATCACTGAAAAATTTTTTGTACGTTTGGTATAAAATAATATATAAACTTTTTCAAAAAATTAAAAAAAAAAATTCCGAAAAAAGCTAAACTAAATTTATTTTTACTATTAAAATTTGTGGGTTTTTCATTCTTTTATAGAAAAATAATTTAAAGCATAGACAATTAATCAAATTTTTAAGACTCACCTTCATTTTCGTCATCCTGCTCATTGTCGCCACTAAAATCAACGCGCACTGCGGTGCGCTGTTGACCAAAGTAATGACGACGATGATGGAAACGCTTGCGTTGTGTCTGTGGCTGTGCAACTAAACTTAATGGTTGCTCCTGCTCTTCAGTAACAACTAATGCCTTTGGCGAGGGTGAATGCGATGCTACAGTTCCTTCCGGCTCGGGTGCTGGTGTGGGTGGTGTCGGTGCTGGTGGTATAGGTGTCTTCGGTGCTGCAGTTTCTACTGCTACAACAACAGCGTCCGGTGGTGTTGGACTCAAGGGTGGCACCAAACGATGATCATCTGTTTTGTGTTGCAGCAAATTTTGTGATTCCAACAGACGTTGTTGCTGCTGATGCAGACGATTTTTTATCAGAAATATTTTCGGCATTTTGGTGGTGTTTAGAAGTAGGTAAAGTTTGAAAAGTTCTTATAGGGTTTTTTTTTGTAGTTTATAATTTTTATTTATTTTTTTCAAAACAGTTCAAGCGCACACTAATCCAATGTGTGTGTGTGTAATAGCTTGAGAACTGTTCTGTGAAGGACAATTTCAACACTTTGTTTCACTTGCACAGGCTTAGGTTTTTTGATGAACTCTCAAAGTAATTTTAAATTCTTGGCAATGCATGTTTTTCGCTTGCAATGTAACACGTTATTTGTTAAAATAATTTTTTTTTTGTTGAAAAAATATTTTTTGTAATTTCAATAAAAATTTAGCACATTTTTTTTTTGTATTTTAGCTGAACACTTGTTTTATAGTATCAACTATTTGCTGTTGTTTTTTTTCGCTCTCTCAACTTGAGTCAGAACAATTCTATCCTAAGCTTCTGACTGACTGATTGTCTAACACTGAACACTTTGTATTGTCTACTAGAGAAATTTGCGCATGCGCTTTGTTTTGTAAAACGCGTCTAAGCTCGCCGAACGTTCGTCACTTACTGTATTTGAGCGCACGGTGCGCAACAGCAGTTAGTCCAAAGTCAGCCAAGTACAACAACTATAACAACAGCAACAACAAAAACGGCATAAACGAAAAACACCGAATCCAAAACTGTAACCTGAGCTGTTCTTCACCAACGTAACGACGACGAACAGATGAAGCAGCAGCAACAACAGCGGCAAATAAACGACGATGGCAACGTACAATACGATGGTTGTGACGATGAGTAAAAAATCAACGACCGTTTTGTACGAATGCAATGAAACAGCGGTTGTGATGAGCGAATTCGCTGTTTTTTCCCGCTTTATTGCAAATAAACAGCTAACTAACACACATAACATCTAACAGTGTTTGGGAGCGCGAAAAAAATGGCAGTCGGCGAGAGAGCGAGAATATTGTTCAATAGATCGTCGTGCACTCTTTCAAAGTTTCGCTTCTTTGCTCTCTCAATGTTACTCATTTTCTGTATTTGCTTATAATTCTTAGTTAACTTATTTTTCTGGCTCAGAGTCAAGGTAGAGGTAACGTAATTTTTATTATTTTTGTTTTTTTTTTTTATATTTATCTTACATCATTTTATTTGCCGGTTTTGCTCTTTCGTAATTTGTAAGTTGTGTTGTGCTTTAATTCGTTTTGTTTGTTTTTGCTGCAGTTTGCGTTTCCATGCAGATTTTTTTTTTTGACTTAGTTCAGTGTTTTTTCTAATTCGTTCGTCTTTTTTGTGTTATTATTCGTTAATCTGAAAATTGCATGAAATTGTTTTATTTACACATTTTGATAGATTGAGATTAATAAAGGAAAAAAAGGATTTTTCTTTGTACTGTGCAAGTTTGTCGCTTGAGTCTTTTGTTTTCAAGAGGTTATTCAGTCCATTCTTGGCTTTATTTTTTAATACATACACAAGCTTTTTGTGAAACAAATGAAAGTTTTCTTGTGCGAATTTACAAGAAGAAGCTTTAGATTTTTATACTGATAAATACTTAATTAAATTTTGTCATTTTATATATGTTTTGTGAAACAATCACCGAACATAGTGTCATAAAGTGGAAGCTATTAAAGTAAAATTACTAAGCTCAATGTGACAACGTTTGATGACACAAAGTAGCCAACGCTGGTGGCTAACAACACTAGGTTTGGGTTTTTATTACATTCGGGCAGCTACACAGTTGAAAAAATAATTCAAAATTTTTATATGAATATCAGTTTGAGTGTCGTTTTATATGAATTTTGATATAAATTTAATAACTTTCAAACATAAAAAAACATACCCGCAGCTCCCCCTCAAAGACTGGAAACATTTATTTTTAATTTATATTTTAAGTTTTGGTGAGGACAATGATAACACCAGAGAGGTGGAAATTTACTTTATCTTACATCGTCTGCAGAGACTATCGGAAGTGTCTTATAATATCATTTAAGGAAACAAAGTCTCAAGGAACAATTTCAGACGAATACTGTGCTGAGTTAAAAGTGTTAAGGGTTTGGTTAAAAACTCACAAAAAGGGCGAAAAATTTTCTCTTTTTAATTCTCTGAAACAATCCAACAATGTGATAATGTCAAACTTCCATATAGCGAATACGCACGGGACCAGAAAAATAATTCGTTATATAGATATAATTTTTTTTTTATTACTTATTTAGAGAATTCTGTAATTTTGGTTTGGACTACACTCTTCCATTTCCATTCGCCTTCAACAAAATCTTCTAATACAATAAGAGAAGCATACACATTAGTCGGTACGTTGCTCTTTATCTCCAGAAAGTTTCGAAATTCGTCAAATGTTTTGCCTTGTTCAACTTTTTCTATTATCAATAACTTTTTTTCGAGAGAAAGGCTACTTTGTTGCAACATTTTCACCTCTATCACTGAACACTAACTGAACTATAGTCACCATTAATAGTGAAGGAACTTTCTTTTTTTCGATTATTGTTGTTTTCATATTTCCCTTTAAAATGTTTTCTTTTTTCTCCGTATGTATGTAGTTTTATTGCCATGCTTAACAGAAAATTATTTTGCAAAAATCGCTTTAAGGAGATCAGAACCAATGAGTTTGATTTTCAGCAGCAAAGTTTCTTCGTTTTAAAGAAAATTTCGATTTAAGGAAACTCGTTGTAAGAAGATCAAAATACACTGAAAATAGAACGAGAAAGCTGTGTACTTGAACTCAGTTCGTAGTAGAGAGAACTTCGTTGCATAGAAGTTCGTTATAAGGAAGTTTGACTGTAATTCGCATTCTAAGTTATGTTAGCAGAGTTTTGACTTATTTGAATGATGTTAATGGATATCAATTCAGAAACATGCCACCTTTCAAAATATTGGCAGCAATAACGTATAAAATATGTCAATGGCTTTGAGGCTATGCGGAGACTCTCCAAAATGAAGATTAAAAAATAAGAACGCTTTTAACAAAAGTCAACATTATGGTTACTGCTGCGAATCAACTGGTGGTTTTTCCAATACTTTTAGCTTAGAAAGTGATATGCTTACTCCATTAGCCGAAATAGAAAACTTCTTTCCTAAATATTGTTTGATCTGACCTAAATATTTGTTTGAACGGGATAGTAAATAGATCACTTATGCAATATGTCGAGTATCAAGTTATTCAAACTTTAGGTAAAATCTAGCTAGTTTGCTTTATTGAAGTCATACTTTGTCATTATTGTCTATTGTATATAAACTTTTTATTTTTTCAACTTCTCCAAACAAACCCAATTTGATTTCGTTTATTTATTCCAACCAAATTGAAAGGTAGCGGGTTTTCATATATTATTTCTAAATTAAATTTAAAATGATTGGCAGCGCGAGATCGCACACAAATGTTCTTCAAACAATTGAAGATAATGTTTATTTTATGATTTGACTTGATATCTATTTTCTCTCCCGCTCCGACTTCATACTACCAATTCTCACAACAGTGTCTCTTGAAAATTTTACTTAACTGTTTTATATAGTTAGTGGTAATATATGAGCGCAGTTTTCCCAACATAACGTTACTTTGTGCACACAAATACTCTCTTGCAGGTGTTGATTCTCTCTTACTCACTAATACCAAACGAATTATGACGGCGAATTCAACTGAAAAA
This sequence comes from Tricholauxania praeusta, assembly GCA_949775025.1. Lineage (NCBI taxonomy): Eukaryota > Metazoa > Arthropoda > Insecta > Diptera > Lauxaniidae > Tricholauxania > Tricholauxania praeusta. Next base: position 187,245,060 of record OX459028.1, read on the forward strand.
AGATACAACAAAAAGGAAAAAACAAACACCTGTGCGATGAGACAGTGCCATAGCCGAAGTTATCATATTGTTGTTGGCAAATGACGAAGATGCGTCTTCGTTCAATTTACAGCTAACTTTGCATTTGTATTGGTGCAACCTAGCAGGCATATATAAGCAGAATAGAAGAGAGCTGTGCTAATCCCACTCTCACGTTATTCATTTTAAGACCAGTTCTTAGCCTGACTTTGACTTTGTTGTACAAGTACGATGAGATTGAGTAATATGCGATCGTGTTCGTCTATTTACCGAGTACGGCCATGTATATTGCAAAACCGAATGAAATTGAACTTCACTCTCACTCACCTGCGCGCAGCGACGAGTGCGTAACGTTGCGCACATTTCAAATAAGAATTTTCCTCGAAACGTTGTTGACGTTTCTCTTCTTTTTCGTTGGGTTGGGCTTTTCTTCGTTCGTTGTCTTCATCGTTTGAAGAAGGAGATCCCCTACAGTTCGTTCTTTTGCATCTTGAGCCGAATGAGAGGGAAGTGATTTTTGTTCTTTCTTTGAAATCTTTGCGTTATTCCACCTCTTCTTCTGATTCTTTGTTAGCTCTTTGTGTTTTTTTTTGGTTAACGTAATTTTTTGTTTTTTGGTCATCACGTTGAGAGTGAGTGTAAGTGACGTTAGAATGAACTTGGGAGTGGGAAAGAAGTGGGAAGGGCATTGTTCTGCGACTTTGCTAATGCCACTGACGGTGTTGTAGTTGCGAAACTTTGTGTAATTCTCACTTGAATTTCTGTTGTGTAGACTCTTTGGTTCATATGTCTAGAGTAGACTAACGTCGTTAAGTTTTAATTTGTGAACTAATTTTTTTTTTTTGGAATTTATGTAGTTTAATGTGAGGGTTGTCAATTATTTCGGGCATGTTTTTTTTTGCAGATTATAAAATCTAATTTTTCCAACTTTTCTGAATATTTTTAAACAAAAAGGGGGATCCTAACTCCCGAATTTTCGCAAAACTATGTATTATCTCTGACTCATAAAGATTCTCCGCTGCAAATGGTTTTAGTTTTGAGCATAGCTGTCTTCTTTAGACCTAATTTTTTGTGTTTCAAAATTGTACGAAATATTGCTTGTGCCGAGAGAGTCTATCCAAACTTATTATTCGTATAATAACGAGTACTTTAAAAAAACTTTAATAGGAATTGCATCGCTCTTCTACTCACCGCGATACTAAATTGACCTTTTATCCCACATTTATGAATGATATTTGAGATTTCAAGAACACATGGCTTTGCTCCAAAAACTTTAGTTGTATGTACATCATTAAAAACATTTACCACCTGCAGTTACTAATTTATAACGGGTGTTTTTTTTAGAGGTTTGTTTTTCGAATAGAGATAAAACTGGCATTTTATGGTCAAATCTGGCAACTCTAATGTCATTTATGTTCAGTTTGGTTTGCCATTTCATCATGAACAGGTTGACAAAAGAACAACGCTTGCAAATCGTGCAAATTTATTTCGAAAATAATGGTTCAGTTCGCGAAGTTTACCGCAAGCTCCGTCCATTTTATGGTCGACATAATCGTCCATCAGAGCAATTAATTCGGTTAACCATGGGTCGTTTTCGCACTACGTTTACTCTATGTGATAATACGCATCCGCAGAGACGTCGAACAGTGCGCACCGAAGAAACAATTGCCGTTGTAGAGCAAAATGTTGAAGATTACCCGAATGAATCGATTCGCCACCGTGCACAGCAATTGGAGCTTTGTCCATCAACTTTATGGAAGATTTTGCGCAAAGATCTTGGCTTGCGACCTTACAAGATCCAGCTTGTGCAAGAATTAAAGCCGCGAGACCATGCAATGCGTCGTGATTTTGGTGTATGGGCCGAAAATGAGATTGATCTCGATTGATGATCGATTGATTTTCATCGCAAAATTTTGTTCAGTGATGAGGCTCATTTTTGGTTGAATGGCTACGTCAACAAGCAAAATTGCCGCATTTGGAGTGAAGAGAATCCACATGAGACTGACTGTTTGGTGTGCTTTATGGGCTGGTGGAGTCATTGGGCCATACTTCTTCCGAAATAATGCTGGAGAGTCAGTTACCGTTAATGGAGACCGGTATAGAGCCATGATAACCGACTATTTTGTTCCCGAATTGGATGGCATGAATGTGGATGAGTTGTGGTTTCAACAAGACGGCGCTTCATGCCACACAGCGCACGTCACAATCAATTTATTGAAGGAAACATTCGATGAGCGCATAATTTCGCGGAATGGACCTGTCAATTGGCCACCAAGATCGAGTGATTTGACACCATTGGATTATTTTCTTTGGGGATATGTGAAGTCGCTCGTCTACGCCAACAAACCAGAAACGTTAGGGGACTTGGAAGCCAACATTTGTGGCGTTATTGCCGACATACGGCCCCATATAAGTGGTTCAAAATTGGACCTGTAGAATTGGCTTTATTCGAGCCAGCCGCGGCGGCCACATGCCCGAAATCATATTTAAACATTAATGGCATAAAATTATCCTTCCAATAAAGCCAAATTGATGGACATTAAAACGATTTTCTTGTGTTTTATTTCAATTCGAAGCTCTATACCTCTAAAAAAACACCCTGTTCATATATTGTATTTGTAGTGTATCATTACTAGTACATACAACTTATAATTTTAAATTCTTTTTTATTACTAAATCGTTGAATTATTTAACATTTCTGCACATCAGCTTAGCTATATAACGAAAAATAACTAAATATTTTTAAATAAACAATCTCTTATTACTTTATATAAGTATTTATTTTCACCTATTATTAAGAACTTGCCATTGCCACCTATAACTAATCTATATAACTATTAATTGCTTATTACTACCGAGTACGAAAGACTTTCGACTATTCCAGAACTTTCTTTCTTCACTTTTAAGAATTTTCAAATTATTCATTACCAATTTACTATCAAGAAATGCCAATAGTCGCGTATAACCAAGATTTTGTCACTTATCATTAGCCAATTGCTATTTATCACTCAGCACTAACAACTAAGCACTTATGTATATCTATCACCTATAGTTTTCAAAACTTAATTCATCACTTTTGAAACATCACGTACTCACTTATAAGAAACTGCAAGTTGTCACCTATTGCTAAGCTCTTGCCGCTTTTATTTTTCATGGACTTATCACTTTTCAAAACTTCACTTTACGTGCATAAGTTCTCTTACTAAAATGCTATTGGTAAAAACTACCGTTAGTAACCTAATCTTATTTTTTAGCAGTTGCTGACCAATATTACTTATCACTTATTATTTATATTTTAACACTTATCACTAATACCTTAACTTCTTATCATTCTCAGTTATCATAAATCACTAACCATTTATATCTTATAGCTTGTCAGTAATCGATTTTTACAGAATAATTTTTGCTTTTCGACTTATCACTTATCACACTTCGATGATCACTTATTTTTTTGTTTTTTTTTCCATTATGTGGCGATGCTGGGATTGACCTCTTCGACTCTATTGTAAATGACTTTTTAAGTGAACTAACTAAAGATTTTTGCCTCCACAGCATCTAAACACCAATATCTGTTTCCGTTCAGGAAAAAAGTCGGACAAAACGGAAGATAAGTTACCTTTGAAGAAATTGTTAACTCCACAAATGGTGTCTTGGTTGAAATTTGGAAAGAGTTACTCAAAGTTACTATTCTAGTTCGGACTATGGAAGCAGCTGAGCCCGAAATGATTCTTTTGGATGATCAAAAAGTTTTTCCTGCTATTCTGTATGAGGTCAAGAGTTAGGCAATGATAGGGAAAGTCTACGTGAAATATTTGACCCTGTTTGTGGGAATAGTGTAAAGAAGTATGAAGATAAAATCGAACAGCGTGTTGAATGATATGGATATGGAACTAAAAATTCTGTTCACTAAAATGATCATAACACATCAAATAAAGGAAATATTGTTTTCCCGAACCGATTCTTTACCGCCAGATTAGAGAAGAAGATAGACGAACATTTGTTTTGCGCTAAGTTGGTTTTAGATATTGAAATATGCTCGTATGGAATCGAGGAACATAAAAGGCATAGTTTTTCTGGGCGTTTGTTTTTCAAATAAGTAATTAAATTAAAGATTTATCTGAACTGTTAATAGACACTAATCCATTTTTTCTACTTAAAAAAATATGATGCATTTGAAGTAAATTTTTAAAATTTTCACCTGACTCCTTTATGAGTACCTATTTTTCATTCAGCTTTACTGAGTACCACGCTAGCTTTTATTCCATATTTAAGAATGCACTTGTTTTTTGCATTCGTTGGCGTCGCATTCATACTTAATTGTACGAATCATTAATTCTGCACATGAGTGGCTTCTCCTCTACTTCTTTCATTTTCTTTTCTTTGGTTTTCGAAATTTTCTCATTTTCACTTTGGCATTGTGCAAGTGTCTACGATTTGTAGTCAGAATATTCTTAAGTTTTCCTTCAATTCTGTTTTTCCTTGATATTCAGTACTTATTCCGATGTGTTCTTTCCTGTTGTTTCGTCCTCATCGTGTGTTTTTTTTTCGCTGCTTAGTTCTTTTATATTTTTCTTATTATTCTTTTCAATTATTTTTGTTATCTTGTTTTTTTCTTATTGCAGTTGTTATTATTTTTATCTGTTTGCCAAATACCTGTTATACCAGTTTGCCTACCTACTAACGTACTAACACTGTTATAGCGGATCGCGTATCTCCGCTTGTTTTTCATTCGGTTCTTCTTTTGCTGGACTTGCAGAGGAGCTGAGCCACCGCGACATTGAAGAAGCGACAGCGTTATCTTTGGTTTGGTCTGCGCTTCTTGTGCTATGCCTGTGTTCGTTATAATATGCATTTTTGTGGTTGTTGTTGCTGTGATCGTTTTTGAAATTGCCTTTGGTTAACGTGCATCCATCCATACGCCATTTAATTACTATTCCAAGTTCTTAGTTTGAATTTTAATTTTTTCTGTTTCAAAGGACAAATATTCAGAAAAATGAAAATTAAAAAAAAAATATTTGTTGTTGTTTATTCTATCATAAAAACAATATTTACATAAGTATAAATGTTACCATTTTTGAGATTTAATCCTATGGATTTTACAACAAATAAATTCAAATTTAACAATAAACATAATCACTTAAAATTAAATAATACTTTACAAGAAAATGACCGTAAAAAAACCTATATTAATATCACAATAAGTCTATATGAATGGGAATTTTGTGGTAGGCTTCTCTCCGATATAGAAATAGAGGAAGAAGGGACTGCCTATGACAAATTCCGCAAGAGGGCGTAAGTCGAAAACCTGCATCTATTGATGAATGACAGGGTCAAATCGTTAATAACATTTAAGATAATTTTTTGTTGAGCTAGCGAGTGTTATTCTGAAGTCGAAAACAAATATTTTCAAAAACTTTAAATATTGAAAAACAAAAAAAAAAAAATATGAAACGGCTGGTGTGAGCTCAGTAGGTTGAAACTTTTTCTGAAAAACTCAAAGAATGCTGGCGAGTTAAATATAATTTACTTTTACGCTACCAATCACTTAGGATCATTGGTCTTTGGTAAAGATTCCTTTTGACATCCTGAATCTCTGGTCTTACACTCCACCAATATACACGAAGTGATCTGGTGTCGGCGATCACCTGGTCGTTGAAATTTAGTTTTGAGTCTGAGGGCTGTGAGTAGATTGACATTTAATCTGCAGTGTCGTCTTTCAGAAAGTCAAAAGCTTTTCACTTCAAAACTTTTACTTATGGCCAAATATTCTGCTATCACAGTGCGGTTTTAGCCGTTTGAGATGGGACTTTCAATCATAACATTTTTGATTTTTCAAGAATATTTTTTGTTTGTTTTATAGATGCAGCAGATAGAACTGATACTTCTACCATGCAGCTGAGATTACTATTTCCAACTAAGTGTCGGTACTTTCTTATTGACAGAAATTGCATTGCTTGTTGTTCAATCAGCCTTTAAGTAGCTGTTGAGAATGTTTCTTAATACTTGTGCAAGTCATGGTATTTAGTCACATATAAATTCGTAAGATCACATTAATTTGTTTTTTGTATTCTGAATATATGCTATATATAATTTAAAATTATTGTTATACTTATATATTTCGATAGTAATGCTTATAACAAAACGCTATTTTTCTAGTGCTCATTAAAATAACACTATAGGTAATGAAAACAAAACACTCTTCAACATAAACTTGATAAATATACCTCAATTTAAAAGAAACAAATAATAAATAAAAGCGATATACTCCATAAAAAACCATACAACCGCAGTTACAATAGTTAAACAAACAACAACAATAATGAATTGAAAATTCACTTAAAATGAATTTAGAGTCGCTTTTACTACCAGCCATCATCGCACAAAGAAATAAAGCCAATAGAAATAAAATTAACGAGCCAAGAAGAGTAATCGAAAAATCAACAAAATTGAGGTGTATGGTGCGCGTGATGATAACAACATTAAAAAACTACAATTTAGGGAGCAAAGGTTAAATTGTATCAAAAATGCTAAGGTTTTGAATTATTTTTCTTATCAAATTACGGAATTTAGGGAGTTTTAGGGGCGATTTGTTATTTCCTGAGTGCGGTTATATTTTAGGTGGTAATGAAAATCAAGGTTAAAATTATAATATTTTGGTATTAAGCAAATTTATTTAAGAACAAAAAATGGCTTACAAGCGGGAATAGTCATCCAAAACTTATGGACCTTCTTTTCTTGTGTGTATTGAAGTCATCTTAGTGGAAACTCTAGGCAGCCGATGTAATTTAGGGCTGCCAAAAATGATGATGTTGAAACTGTTCTCTCGAAAGACTAAAGTATAAAATATTATCTTTGCCTGCTGTTCTGTGTGAAGTCGATTGTTTTTTCTCTTGCTGTTTTACACGTAAATTTCAATTCGAATATATGTACATAACATGGTATGCAAGGATGACACATGAGTGGAATATTCAAGCATATTCAATATTGTCTCGGTCACATCAAGCGAATGAAATATATTGTACCAGCTAAGAGTGTCCTCAATTCACAACCACTAGGCTCGATTAGTAAAGGCGGTCGATTTTTCGACCAGTAACTTTTGCATTTTTTCCAGTTGAGCCAGAGAGTGGTATCGCCTAAGCGCTTAGTTAATATGTTAGTTTGGACCTTTGCCATCATACATAATTTTTAATTGGCGTAATTCCGTTATTTAACTGTTTTTTCTTGCCTTGGAGCGGAGGCATTCTCAATTGTTTTTTTTTTCGAAAAATTCGGTAAAAATTTTTGCAATCAGGTAAAAATAATTTGTCTTATAAGAAACTACTATTCAGGGTATATTAAATGTTAAAAGTACTACAGGTGCAATACGTCAGAAATGATTTTCGTTCACATCAGAAAATATTACATTTTTTGATATCGTTTGTGGCCAGTGGTCGATAAATCGGTCACCCACCTGAGCCCAAACCTGAGTAGATAAAAAAAATTAAAAAATTAAAATTCAGACCTACGATCCAAATGTATTCTCTAGATGAAATTTCATCGATTTTGGTCTAGTAGTTTAGTCTTGGGACTTAATGGGTTAACCAAACTTCGGTTGGTATCGAGGGAGATGGAAGGATGTTTAATCCTACAAGGATTGGTAATCGCATAAAGTAAAGTAAGAGGACTTTTATGAATCAATTTTTTTTTTTGACTTTTGTTTTTATTTTTAAACTAGCATTACCCTGTGCGCATCGCCTCACCTCAAACGTGGTGTAGATTCGATGTGCGGTCTGCGTGAAAATTCTATCTAAAAAATACTTTTATATGAGAACCACCCTTAGTATGCACCAAAAATAAAATTTTTACAACTTAAGCAGTGCCTCTTAATATAAAAACCACGTGATTTAAATTTCATGAGAATCGATTAAGCGGTCTTCGAGAAAATGATATTTAAAAAATATTTTTGTGTGAAGACCACCCTAAATAAAAGTTTTGTATCCTTAGCTACGCCTCTTAACATAAGAGCTACGTGGTGTAAATTCGGTGTAAATCGACTAACCTGTCTTTGTGAAAATGATATTTAAAAATATTTTTATGTGAGGGCCACCCTAAGTATGCACCCTAAATAAAATTGTTACAATCTAGTCTCTGCCTTTTAATATAAAATCCATTTGGTGTAAAGTCCAAGAGAATCGATTAAGCAGTCTTTGAGAAAATGCTTTTTTTAAAATATTTGTGTATCAGGGCCACCCTAAATAAAAGTTTTATGGCCTTAGCTATGCTTCTTAACATTAGAGATACGAAGTGTAAATTCGGTGTGAATCGATTTATTTGTCTTCGCGAAAATGATATATAAAAATATATTTGTATGAGGGCCACCCTAAGTATGCACCCTAAATAAAATTTTTACCATTCAATCTGTGCCCCTCAACATAAAAGCCATACTGTGCAAATTTCATGAGAATCGATTCGCCTGTCTTTGAGAAATCGCTATTTTTAAAATATTTGTGTATGAGGGCCACCCTAAATATGCACCCTAAATAAAAGTTTTATAGCCTATGACACCCGCCCGATCGATACTAACATACTGTAAAACTACTGCGGACTATAGTAATTAGGGTGATTTATTTTTTTTTTTTTGATTTCAAACAGATTAAACCAGTTTCAGGTGCAGATAAAAAATCCTGGTGCCAGGACAACTCTTAATACTTGTAATAATATTTACTAGTGGTTCATTGAACTTTTTAGTCTCCGATAGGAATAACATGGGAAAGAATACTTAAATGTATAATTCCATCTATATCTCGAGAAAGAAAAATCTTCTGCGAATGGGATCAATCCGATTGAAAAGAAAAAAGAAAATACAAATCAAAAAAAAAAAATTTTTTTTTTTTAATTTTCGAAATATTTCTAACTTCTGAAATCCAATAAGCTGACGAAATATTATTTTCACGAAAAAATTGCTAACATGCTTTACTATGAAAAATGTTATGGTCGGGCGTGGTCCTGTTTGTTTTTCTTTTGCGAGATATAAACGAATGAATGTCTAGTAAAGCATTATTTCTCATGAAATTACTAAAAAGTTCACTACCACCAGTGAATATTACTTAATATCATCAGCTCTCCTTGCACCTGCATTTCATGTAAACAAACAAAAAATAAAAGAATTTAATCACCCTAGAAGTGATGCTTTACTGCGCGCATAAGTGCTCGCAAGTTCTTAAAGGACTGCTGTAAAATATGAAGGCTTGCACCCAGAAACCTACTATGGATCGAGTACGGAATGCTGCAGAATCTGTTACAAAAATATGAAATATATAATTACTTGTACCACAGGAGCTTTACATAAAGTTATTGCAATCACTTTATCCGGAAAAAAGATGCTCACGCCGATTTCTTCTTAAATTTTTTAAAATTTCTTATGTGCGAACATCTATATGGCCGGATATGAAGGACACCAACAATTTTTCAACTTTTCCAGTATTTTTGACGTTTTCAACATTTATCGAAATTTTTAATATTTTGTAACCCTTTTAATATTCTTTGACTTGGGACATTTTCAATATTTTAAATTTATTCAACATTTTCCAACTCATTTCACATATCTAAATTTCGTTGAAATTTTTGACTTCTGCGATTTTTTTAAAATTTTATTTACTGATGTAACGAGACATCATTAAGCGTTGACATATCACGCCGCGAGTGCAAGCACTCACCTGATATTATATATCAATTTTGTAGGACAATAAGGAAAATTTGCTATTTCTTAAATTTATACTTTGGTATATTGTGAAGTTAATATTCTGAAAATACTTAATATTAAGAATTGATTTGAGTTACTATCTTAAGTAAATTGTTCATGAAAATATTACCAATCTCGGTATGACTTCGTTGAATAAAATGTGATACCCGTAATGGTAAGAAAAATTATTTAGAAAACAAAACTTTTTCCTAAAGTAAAAACAAAAAGACCCAAAAAACAAACCTCTGCACAAAGCTTAATAAGAAAATAACACACCAACACTTCGACGAATACATTACACACATACACACATAAAAGCAAGTGCAACTAACAAAAAACACCAAAGTGTAAACCTTTGTATTGCCATTGTTGTTGTTTCTTGTTATTGCCATTGCTGTTGTGGTCTTAGGACCAACTCTCAGCGCAGCGTAATACAACAAAACTAACAACTAAATTACAACAAAAAATAGCAACAAAAAGCTTAGCAAGCAAATTTCAAGCGCAAGTTCGTGGTGATTTTGGCGTCGGAGTTTGTGAGAAAAAGAAAAAAAACCCAACAACAACAGCAACAAAATAATTCAAATTTTCAAATTCAAGTTCATGATGAATGTCTCACGTGCTGCTGCAGCTGTAGCTGTTGTTGTTGTTGTTGTTGTTCATGCTCGTTGGTATTTTGACGTTTGTAGTTTTTTTAGTCTTTTTTTTTTGGTGTTGCTTTAATTTCAGTTTTTTGTTACTTAACAATGTTGTTATCGTTAGTTGCTTGTCGCTTTTGTTGTACTGCTGTTTTTTTTTTGTTTCTGCTACACAATTATCAATCTTAGCTTTGTAAGTCTTTGGCTTTAAGTTCTGATTTTTTTACATTTTTGTTTGGTTTGGTTTTTGTATCATAGATTTTGCAGTTTTTTACTTTGTATTTTGGCGGTTTGCGTTGTTATCTTTTTCATACACTTAACTCACTTACAATTACTGGCTAGAGACCAAACATTTTATTCTCAAATCATCAACCTTAAGGTACATATATATTTGAAACTATATGCATCATTCTGATAATGATTATTTAAAATTCTAAGCCTAATTGGATGTGACACATCCTAGAAGTTCCAAAATATGTTTTTTCCCCTAATTAGTAGTCGCCCAAACCAAATTGGTAGTCGTGGAAACATATGACAAATTTAGATATTATATGTTTACAATGAAATGTAGCTTTGTAAGAAAACAAAGTAACAGATGAATAAGTCGAAAAATGGGACGAGATTGGAAAATTTGGCGTAGCTCCTTCCATTGCCCAAAAGCTTTTAATTTAAGATATCTAGACAGTTTGCTAGCAAACAGAAATTTTGTTCAGAGGTGAAAAATGACGATAACGATATTTGATGAAGAAGCAGACAAGTAAGTGTGGAGGCAACCATACAAGTAAAAACTTTAAGCCATCACATCTAGAGAGTTCCTCAGTAGAATGTGGTGAAATCTTAAGCGCAACGCTTTCCTTGCTTGTAACGAGATCGTGTTTGATATCTCAACTATCATATAAATGCCTCAGCAGAAATTGTGCTTTGCATTTGAACTCGAGTGCATTGTTATTGTAAAAGCAACAGAAGATGTAAACTACGATATTGTCCGAACCTCTTTTGACAAAAGCACATGCTACTAGAACGTTATCGTGATTGGAGTGGATTTTGACCTACCCGATCTCCTTTCGGGCTTAGTGCCCGAGGTCAGTTCATTTGCACTCAATTTCTATAACTTCTTTTGATTGAGGAAAAATGAAATCGACCGATGGAATCGAACTCTTCCTCCACGCATTCAGCGGAAGTGACACCGTAATTTTGTGGCAAGGAGAAACAAATTTGTTAAGTGAATTTCTAAAGGAACCTGATTGATTTGGCCATCGTGTTTCTCTCACATATGTTAGTCAGAAAGCTGTAGTCAAAGCTGGAGAAGGATACCATAGAATAGGGCTGGAAGGGAAAATATATCCCATAAACTTGCTACAGACTCAACCAAGTAACTCCAAAAAAAACCAAAACATTGAGGGTTTTTCATTTAATTTTTCGTGTTTGAATGTTTTCATCTGAATGCAGTTTTTCACGTATATCGCAGCAAGCACAGATTTTTTCGAAGCTGAAAACTTGAACTTACACTGCCCTTGCTGATCTTAATGACATATCAAAAAAACAGAGCTGATGCATCACGCATTGCGACTCTAATGTTTAATTCTAATGGCCTACATAAGAAACATTGAGCTTAAAATTTTTAATTCTGATTTGCTTAATATGTATTGATGTCATTGTTTGAATGAGAAACATATCTGCGAAAATTTAATTAAAATCCTATAAAATGTTACAAAAATGGAAACATTTCTTTCCATGTATCAGGTTCAAGTTTTTTGCTTAAAGAATTGTTTTTTTAGGTGTAGCTAAAAATTTTATTCGTTCACTTGACAAATCCACTAGTTTACTTATTTTAGTACCCATTTTTCAATTCAAATTCTAAGTACAAAAAAAAAAGAGAACGCATAAAACCCTCAAAACAATGACAAAATTAACATTGACTCCGAGTTCATGAAAAGTTAACTGCTTTATTTCGACCGATTCAAAGTGCCCTTATAATAAACATGGAAAGGCGCACGTTTATTCGTGCGTCTTAATTGAGTGTATTAGAATTTTTCGCGCGTACAACAATAGCGTGTACTCAAAGCTAAGCCAACAAAAAAAAAAAAAAGCAAGAATACAACAAAGTACAATGAAACAATGGCTTTTCAACCTTAACTTTTAGATCAAACTAAAGCACAACGATTGTTTAGGTGCCCCCACTTAAACTGAGGCAGGCGAGCATAAGCAACGCAATTGAAAAAAGGGCGGCTGCTTCTCTCTTTGTTCAACTACCAATATACACTGTGTTGCCGCTACCACCAACAACAGCTACCAACACCATCGCTACCAACACCAGCACAAGCACAAGCAAAGCCTTTGCGAGGTGTTAAAATTTAATTGAAATTTCAAAGTTGGTGAAAAATAATAGAAGGTTGCAATTACAGCTACCTTGGCATTGGCAGCTACGCGGGTAATTCAGTCAGTCAGTTAGACCTTCGTTAAATTCAACTACCTATGCTACGAGTACCTCTAGCAAAGTCATTAAAACTAAGAGTTGATATGTTAATTTGAAAGGGTTTCTTTCTTTCTCTTCACTTCACTTCATTCAATTTCAGACTGCGCTGAGCTACACAGCGTGTACTTGTTGTTCAATTATTGACACAACATTAGTAAAACAATAAAGTGAAATTATCGACGACAAGCGAAAAAGAATTTCAATTCTATTGATTGACTCGTTGGGAATTGTGCAAACAAAAGACTTAAGCAACGAACTCGCTTTTGTTTTCACACTCACTAAAAGAGTCTGTGAAAATTTCCATGAAATATCTTTGCTCTTTTTTTTCGGTTTTTTTTTTTGTTTCTTCTATGTTGTGTTGTATGACGGCCTCCTCTTGCATCAACTTGCATGTAATTACAATGTACATTGTTCTTCCCATTCCTTTCCATAAGCTATTCTTCCCTATATGTGCATTCCCTATTCTTAATGTTTTGCATTGTTTTGTTAATCTTCATGCCGAGGTCATGAATGCGCAGCGTTTTAACGATTTTGCTTCTTTTTTTCGAGCCAACTATTGTTTTCCTGAGTCTTCGAGTAGGTGAAACTTAGTCCTCCCCTTGTCGATCGCTTACCTTTCGTTCGTCTATTGTTGTTGGGTTGAGTTTTTTTTTTTCTTTCCTATTTTATTTTAGTCATCCAACCCTTCTAGGTATGGTAATTTTATCACTGTTGTTGCTGGTTGTCGGTAAAGGAACTGCGGTCTTTAAGTGCGGTAATACTTTCGCAATAAGCGAAAATTTCTTGCTCTCCGTTTTATGTGTACTATGTTGTTTTTTTTTTGCTTCTACCTGTTGTTTTACAGCTTAAGCGTGTTGCACACGCCTCTTTTGTCGCTTGTGCTATTTTCATCTTCTGCTTATTTAGTTGATGTAAGATTCTTATCTTCAACTATAACTATTTTAAAAACGATTTCTGTATAGGGTTGATATTTTTGTTTAGAAATTGGCCGTTTTAACAATAAATATGAGAGAATATCTCTAAGATTCCACAAATTTCACAAAAACTGTACAATACAATTTTATTGAAGGATAGAGGCATTGATTCAATGCGATTTCGTTGAATTTTTGGGGTTAGGTTTCAATCTTAATTTTATTTCGTCATATCTCGGAAGCCATGCAAGATATTGTGATAAGATTTGGTAAACGAATCAAATATGTATATCTATAACATGATTGTCTTTGAATAATGCCAGCATATTCAAATACGATTCGAATTTCGGGATTACTCGAACTTGCCAATTAAATCTGTTTTATGCCCACCATATAAATTGTAATGTCCTGAGAAAAAAGAAACATTAACCAACTTTATAAATTATTAATATTTTAAGTTGCTTGACCGCATTAAGTTAGCAATGGCTTAACAAATAAGATATTATAATAAGACCACAAAACCCATGCAAAGAGTGACTACGCAACTTTACAGATGCTTTTAAGCTCCCGTTGGACATTTGTATATTTTGTCATCAAATAAGAGAAAAAACATAATAGTTATTATGCAGATTTAATATAAAAAATATTAACATATTAACAAAAACCTTTTTACGATATATATTCATAAAAAAAAACCAAAATTTGACAACATATTTTTGTGATTATTAGTCAACTTCAGCAGCGGCAATTGCATCGAACAAAAAAGGTACAACCCACGTCAAACACTTAACTGTCGAAAGGAAGGTGCTACTAAAAGGTGTGGTAAATCTATAAACTGGACTATTAAGAAATGATTGAAGAAAAAAAATATTTATTTCAAAATTCGTCGCCGTCGTCATTAAAGTCGATAGGCATGTTAATTCAAATTATTTGAAACCTTTTTTCTTTCTTCAAATTAGCAGGCTTAATTTAATTGAGCTTAAAGTTTTTTCAAGCTTAATTTTATTGCTTATACGGAAGCAATTCTTAGGTGATCTGTGGGCTAAGCGTTTTCACAGCCCACACTTAAGTTACACTGGTTTTTTTTTTCCTGGAGTTTCATTTTTTTTCTTGTCATCATCATGACTTACAGCGCTAAAGGCAATGTTCTGCTCCAAGTACAGCTATTTAAAGTGTTGAGGGTTTTTGTTACTTATCGTCGTTACTTATAGGTAGTTTTTTCCTTTTTTTTTTTGTAATGTGTCTTGTATTGAAAGCGAGTTTTTTTTAAGTTTTATAGTCATAATTATTGTTGTCACTCTAACGTATTTCTGTAGCTTAGAGCCGCTAGAATCTATGGGAATTTTACTTTTTTTGATAAATTTTTAGCTAAATTACGCGTAATGTTATTACTAAGCTTAGGTAATAAATGTTTTAATATATTTCTTTTATTGCTGCTGTTTACTAAAAATTTTTTTTTTTGTTTTAAATTACCTTGAAAAAATTGAGCTTAAGTTTAACTGCTGGATTTGTTTAAGTACCAGCTATTTTTAAGCTTAGAATACTTGGCGAAAATACTTTGATGAAAAAGTGCTTATGACTTGCTACCAAATTAGCCAGAAAATCACATTTTTTTTTTTCTCTTAAATATTATGAAAACTAAACAAAAGTCTTAAGCGCAGTAAGTTAAGCCATGAACACTTATGTTTTTAATATTGTAGGAATGATCGCATTTTTATTTTTAACTTAACTGGACAAATTTTAGGAGAGTTTTTTTATATAATGCTAAAATTGTACAAAGAGATATTCTTAAAATTTTCAATATTCCTGGCTGGAATTTAAATAGTTCTTAATATATCATTTATTTTATCATAAGTCGACTAAAACATTACAAAATTTATTTAAGGAACTTAATTCAAAATATTTTTCATTTCCATTCTATGGAAAAAAAAATTATAGAGAAATTATATGTTCAGAATTAATTGGTCTTTAAGAGAACTGTTTTTCAAAAATATTAATTTATATTTTGTTTGTATATTAGGCTGAAAAAACAATAAAGAATGTAGAAAAACCGAAATGGGCTTTCAATGAAATGAAACGAAATAGCTTCTATTCTTAATTTTTCTGAAATATATTTATCTACTGAAAACATATTTATTGGAAGCATTTTACATCCTAAACATTTGTTTTCAAGAGTTCATATACGCATTTAGATATACCAAAATAATTCTTTTTTTACTATGCTTGCATTTTTTAGTTTTCGAAAACTTAAGAAACTTATGAGTTTGAAATATAAGTAATATGATACAAATTACTCTGCTTAGAATCAAATTTTCTTCGATTACTGTGGTGTGGGGCACTCTAAATTCCTTCCAGAAGCACAAACGGTGCAAAAGGTGTGAAAACGAACTGTTTTGTCTAATGATAACTCATGGATTTTGCACCACGACCTTGCACCATCGCATAAAGCCATCACTGTGTAAGAGGTTGTATCCATTCAATGAATGATGATATAGCACCGTCTGACTTTCTCCTTGTACTGCAAGCTATGAGGTCTACTTTGAAGGTGACATAATGAATTTTGATGAGCAAATAATCTTATTCGATTTAATCCATTTTTGTCCTGTCATATTTGTTTAAGACTGAGCACTGATACATTTGATAATTTAGAAGTTCAATAAAAATAGATAATGTTCAATAGATAATAGATAGTGTTCTATGCGCTAACATTAATTTTGAGTTAAGCTAAGCTATGGGCATAATTGCAAAACGCAACATTTTTAAATTTTTTTGTTAATTTTCTTTTTTGAAATTTACACAAAAAAAAAACTTAATCAAAAATATTTAAGAATTTAAAAGGAATATAATTTATTTTGAATTCAGGAAAAATAGAAAGTAATGAAAACCAATTTTGGATGATACATTTCTTTGTTTTCTTTTTATTTTTGTAGATTTCAAAGCAATATGTAAATTAAAGTGTATTTTGGTTAATTTTTAAGTTTAACTTAAGATGCACTATCTCTTATGAGTTAAAATAGTAAAACAAGTTTTTGCTTAAAAGAAAACTGATTACTAACCTTAAATATTTTAAAGAATTTCTTTCGTGGAGTTGATAAAAATATTTTAAAATTTAATGCTTTTATTTTTCATAACTTTGAGAAACCTTAGTGCTCCAGCGATTCGACTTATGGCAAAAGGATTGTTGGTAGATAATCCAATTATCGTATACTACCCATAAAAATGCAATAAAGTTGGAGATATCAAAGTGTAGAATTTTTCGTTCCGAATTCTGGTGAATGTCCTATACACAGTGCGATCATTTTCGACCCATTCTTTATAACTCCCGCCTGAATGCTTAAAGATATCTGCCAACATTACATAGCGTTAAAAAAGTGTTACTACTCTTTTTCCGACATGCTCGCATATTGACAGCGCTGGCTGGTAAAATGGCTGAGTTATGATATATCACGTGACAGCCCAAAAAAAAATTGTGTCGCCAAATCAAAAAGGGAGCAACGCACTATCATAAAATTTCAATTTAAATGAGGCTTAAGTGCTATAAAAACGTACGAATCGTTGCAAAAAACTTACTGCGATGAGTTTTTGGTTTTCGATTGGCATAAACGTTTTCGCCAAAGTGCTGCCTGGAAGTCATCCAAAGAAATGAAAACCAAATATCATCAAAAATCACAACAATGCCGATCGTCCTCTGCATTAACAAGGGCTTGGTGCATCAAGAGAATCTTCCAATCGTAGTATTCTAATTTAAAGTTCTACGGCATTTGGTTCCAAGAAGGTTTCGATTTCCAATTTCTAAAAACTGCAATGCAATCATAGATTATAACCTTATCAATTCAGTAAACGGGACTTATGCTGAAAAAAACTGAAATATTTTTTAAGTTTTGGATGATTTATTTGAAAATTAAGGCATAAAACATTAAAATTGTCTGACAAAGATTTCAATATTGTCATTTATACACAATTATATTCGTACGTCATATGTTATGTGTCAAATAACAATGACACTCATAAATAGTTCAAGAACTTTCTGATTTTCCAAATGGATTCTACTTTTGTTTTTTCGTTTTTCCCCACCGCAAATTAACATAAAATGCTCATATTTTCTGTCTACAATGTAGAGTGAGTTTATTTTAACTAAAGTGTATTATCTGAAGTTATGCCGATAAGTTTGACATGTTTATAAAGGCACCACTGGGCACACTTCATACAATGGATTAGGAATCCCATATATTAACGTGTGTATCTTTTGTTTTGATTTTTCAATTAGTTGCGCCTAACAGTTGTTTTTTTTTACTATGCCTTCAAATGAAAGACTGAAATTTGTCCATAGCTTTTCGATTTCTTGAAAAATTCAAGGAAAACATGTTTTTTTTTGTTGTTTTTTGTTGAATTGTTTTAAAATTCGGCTGCTGCTATTATTGTTGTTGTTAAAAGCTACTACTTTTATCTAGCTATTGACTTTGCGACATTTTTAACAGGCTTACTACAACGGTACTTTAGTGAATGAAACAACAGCGCTTTACAAGCTCTTAGCAGCATTTCATTGACTGCTGCAACTACACAGAGAAAAATTTATGAGTGAAATATAAAGTTATGTTATTAAATGCTGCAAATGTTAAAGATATTTTGAGGACTTTTTGCAAATTAAGTGTGCCAGGTACAAAAGACTAGTTTTGCCAAATCCATCCTCATCAATTGAGATATCAAATTATGTTGGGTCTCAATCGAGTGAAAAGAATAAGTTTTTCGCTATAGCTGTCGGCGACTAAAATAACCGAATTTTTGGATGTGCGGACATTTTCCCGAAATATAATTGCAAACATAATAGAAATCTGCCCAAAAGACTTGAGCATTAGAAGCAAAACTCAAAAAACCGCCTAATGAAGTGTGCAAAAATGAGGAAGAACTGGAGGAACATCGACGGATATCATTTTTGAGTAATTTCAGGTCACCGGGCTCGAATTTATCATCAGATTTTGGCCTACACGCCCTACAGCACTACTCCTATTCTTTATAAATTTACATACGGGACAAACGACAAAGAGTCCTTTCATGCGGTCTCTGACTATACTGCTCAATAAGGGGACTAAAAAGTGATGCTGTTGGGGTAGAGTAAAAGAAAAGTGTTCTTGTCTTTTCATGAACAACAACTTTACCTTAAACACCAACCCCCTCAGATTTGAAACAAAATACGCCATAGAATAGCGTTTGTAACTGTTTCAAATCAGGTGAAAGTTGACGAATTTTGACAAGAGGGCGTGGCACCTTCCATCAAACAAAAACTTCGAAAGATCATACCGAGAAAATTATTTAAGATAGTCCTACCAAATTTCACACAAAGACCAAAAATTCTTTGGCCTGGCACCAGAAAAAAAAGAAACATATTTTGAAAAGAGGCCGTGATACCTAATTTTTATGTAAAAACTTTGAATTATTACACTGAAAGGAATATTCAAGTCAGTGCAACGAAAACTAACGCTAATAAAATGGATCGAAAAAGATCTAACCAAACTTTAATGAATTTCAATATAGGGCCGTAGCACCGCCCACAGAAGTAAACGTTATGCAAAGATTACTGATCAGTTTTGTATGAGATTTTTAATTTCTTATCAATAAATTTTAAAATATTGCTACACAAGGTGACTTGTAGCCAAATTGAAACTTTGAGACGCTATATATCGGAAACCAAATGAGATATAACAAATTACTCTTAAATATTTAAAAAAAAAAATCAAAAAGCAAAATCGGTACTGAAAATAAAACATTTTGCATTTTACCGTAACTTTACTGATGAGCCATAAAATTTATGCAAACAAAAAATTTTTGATTTTCTTAAATTTTTCACTATGTACAGAGGTGCTCTTTTTAAATCGGAGAAAAAAACGAAACATGATTGTGCTGCTGCTGTTGTGTGTCATACCTTACTTAATATTTACTCATATCTTAGCATTAAAATATTCACATTCAGAGCCAACATTATTATAATAAAAGCAACAGCAACAACAACAACAACACCTTGTTACGATTTGTCTTCAAAATTGTATTGATATGTTAATAATAACAATAACAGCAACAATAACATATAAAGCTAAATCTGTATGAATATTTAAAACAAGTTGTAGCAACTGTTGATGCAACTTGTCAACTTGTCTTTTAAATGCTGCTGCTGCTGCTGCTGATGCTGTTGTTGTTACCTACCACTTCGTCACAAGGTGTTAAGGTGTGTCATTATGATATGTTAATCGTTAACATAATCATCATCTCTCAGATATCTTGTGTTGCATCAATTGTTACTCGGTCGCTAGGTTACATTGGCAATGCAGCTGAGTCTGTCTCTGTTTCAACGATGATCTGCAGTTGGTGTTTGTTGCTCTTGTTTGCTGGCCGCCTCGTTCATTTTGCTTTTGTTTAGAGTGTTGTAACTTTTGCCGCTCTGGTTTCATGTTTCGTATTCAATTTTGCATAAATTAATTTCATATGCAACAAATTGAACGTTAGTGCTAATGCAACTGTCATTAGATTTCGGAGTATGGGTAGCTTAGCATTTCATTTGTGGTCATAGTTTGTGTGGGATTTAATAATTATTTGGTCTTTAGCACTGGCACGGTGGTCGAAAATATCATTATTTTTTATATTTTTATATCATAAAAGAAGTGATTTTTATAAAAAAAAAATTTAGTAAATTTCAAAGTGATCAAAAATAAATTTTACTTCATAGCTTGAGAAGTAGGCCTTAAAATATACAAAGTAAAAAGTTATAGAAAAGAAGAAAATGCGTTGAATTTTGACAAGAGGGCGTGGCATCTTCCATGCAAGCAAAAACTTCCGAAGGTCATACTGAGTGAATTATTTTAGGAATGACAAACTGTGACTCATCACCTTACATTTCCAGTAAAAATTGCAATTTTAAATTAGCATTGCTTGAAAAATTATAATAAATACAGTATTTTTTTATAAAAGCTCCAATTTTTGTTCAAAACTGAGGTCTCATTGGATACTCTGAAACATTTAGATTCCTCTAAGATGGCATTTCTGCTTCCAATATAATAAAATGTCATATCATAAGATATTGGATCATATTTACTAACTTTTATATAATGAAGCATTTCTTGACCACGGTGCTGCTGTTGTAATTAATTAATTCAATTAATGATGAAAATTGTTGTTTCTTCTTTTGAGAGATTTTTGTTAGTTAAGATCTGAAATAACAACAAAAAAAATATATTGGATATTTTTTGATAACTACTATAATTAGTATTAGTTATTTCATTGCCATGACGTTAAGTGTTGAAAGTAATTAGCAGGTAAATTAGAAAAAGAATTGTTAGTAAAAAAAAAGAAATTAATCATTACTGATTAGATTTTGCTCAGAAATAAATCTCAGTTGTGTAGAGATATTAATTTAAATTAAAAATTTAGGAGAAAATCTCTGAAATTTGTGCCAAATTGCGCAATAAACTTTATTTTAGTTGTATGTATAAGTTTTCTAGTAAGCCACGTCTTTAACAGAAATAATCTGAATTTGTGAATTTATGTTTATAAATTTCATAAAAAAAAGCAAGGAGCCAAACAAAGAAAGCTATTAACAAATGGATGTACATAAAATATGATCATCCCTATCATGAATATGCGGAGGAAATCGATTCTCCCGGATTTTTTTGGAGTATTTTGCGATCATAAATAATTGAGAAATGGAAATCTTCATATCCATTCAGTGCTGCCAAAATATTTCCAATTACTTTCATTCAGTCCAAAATCACAGTTGCATTTTTCATATTTGATATAAGATTATCAGTAATTTTGCATATTTGACATTAGCTGATCTGTCCGCTGAACAATTTTATAGATAAAAATGAAGTGGATTTATATATATTACAAAAAAAACTCACCTAAAATATAGTGTAGCATAGCTTGATAGCTTGCCATCTACTCCTTTTTATGAAGATTTTTACTGTATCCGAATTGGATTCCATGTACTGGACCTATATCAGTAATTGCTCTTTGCTTATGTGGCTAGATCTTGGAAATATGTTAAATAAATCTTTTTATCAACTAAAATTACAATATATTGCTGCCATTGACTCTTTCCTCATTAAATTCCTCGCCAAAAAGTTAGGGAACAAAATTTGCGTGAAACGCCAAAAAATTTTCCCCAAAAAAGTAGTAAAGGGAATTTGTTCCCATTCCCCAAAAATCTTCCACGATCGCAAAACCGGGGATTGGAGAAAAAATCCGAAGGAATGTTTATTCATGATAGGGGTGGATATATTATGTAGAGTAGAGATTGCTGTCATAAACATTTTAAAGTTGCGCTTGACTTATGGTCTTTTACTAAGAAATTTTCGAATATCTATTTCGATTAGTGAACTGGCTTTATTTACGGAGATAGTATACTTAACTCTACACTTTACAGTTTATCCAAGTCTGAACTCGAATGCTCACTAATGTTAGTTGTCAATATAAATCAACACCGAGCTTGCTCAATACCCATCAATTTAATAAAGTTAACTGTGAAGGAGAGAGGGAAAGTGCTGTAACCCATTGTTACCGAACCTTTTTGACGCAGTCAACTCATGAAATAATAATATTAAGTTCATTGAGTCAAAGGTTTCAATCAGCTGCCCCACCGACCGATGAGAAGGCAACATTTAAATGACAAAGCACTGATGATGAAACAAGATGAATGAAGATTGAATCAAAATTAATCATTATGACTTCAAATGGTTATGGTATCTTACTAAAATTTTACTTAAAATTTTTTCTAATTAGGATGTTCAGAAAATTTTAAGAACTGTAGCTTAAAACCATTGTGGGGTGGGGATTGAAACCTCAAAACATTTCCCGTGCATGCTGAGCAGGTAAGTTGAACATAGATTGGTAAGTATTAGAGAATTGCTTACGTAAATACAATCTTTGCGTTGACTCACAGGAAAATGTCCAACGATATTAAGTCGCATGATCTTAAAGGTCAAATGACATCACAAAATCTCGAAATAACTTGGCTATGTTGCGTAGAAAAGTCAAAATAGGACGTGTTTTAAGATGTCTTATTGAAACCAAATATCGTGTAATTACACGAAGAAGATAATGCCTATCAAGCAATAGCTTTTTGTGTATGCAATGTCTGCCCAATTATGAACTTTCAGAGTCGTATGTCTGGTAGATTTTGCTAATACACATGTCTACCGAACGAATAATTAGCCTCATCGCAGAAGAAAGGTTTTGTTCAAAGAAATCATCATCAATTCCAATACAGTGTCGACATATTTTCTGCGCAATTCATGGTTGGCAAACTTCAATTGTTGCATTAGTTTGAACTTGATATAGTTGAAGGTGTAAGTTTAAATGCGAAATAGACCATAATATCCCGAAAGACAAGCCGAAATGCTGAGCACACTATGGAATCCATAGTCTTCAGTCAAATTTTCACTAACAGCACTGTACATTACGATGATATATGTATCACAAAGCGCGAAACGTGACTATGCCATATTCATAATTCTAATAGAAAGTTTAAGCATTATTTTTCAGATAAACTGCTATATTTTAGAAGTGAGTCGGGCTATTTCTCTCTTTGATTTTTCCATTGTCAAAGTTTTCAATTAAAAGAACCAAGATCGTTGAGTTTGGTGCCATGATAAATCATCAGCAAATTTTTATTTGAAAATAATTTTATACTTCTAACACTGAATATCATGAAATACCAGATCAACGCACTACATACGTTAGCAATTTAACAATTTTGAGATTATAAGAAGAAAATTGTGGAAATATTCTAAAAAAAAAAAAATTCTTGTTACAACTTAACTATTTGTACGTTAGATTTGTTTCTATTTAGGGAATTTAGCACTCAACAATTATTAGCAGCAATTAGTAACTGACTCCTTAAGTGCACTAATTGCATTTAGCAATTTCCATTGAACAAGTTAATTTCTGCCATTTTCGTTGCAATTGGCTATAGTGCTCGTACCATGTGAGCCAACCAAACAAAGTGTTGGAGAAATTGCGAACGGACTCCTAAGCAAAATGGACAAACAAACAAAAATTTCTGCACGTACGAGTATCGGAGGTAAACATGATTTTTACATTTCTATCTCTTCAACCATATGGTTATGTAGGAAATTTTTCATATGGTCAAGTTGGGGTAGAGTTGACAGCAATTCGCAAAATGATTTAAGAACTAATTGGCAACAAGTTCTAATGACAGCGCGCTTTATAGACAGTCGTCGGCGGTGGTGGTGGAAGGTGTGCTATAAGCGCATTAATTGTCATCATTAGCCAATAGCATGAAACTGTAGAGTTTGTGAAGTGCTTGAAATTGGTGGCTCAGGCTGAAGAGCTATGGCTTTAAAGCGCTTAGTTAGATGTTTGGGTTATGATCTTCAGTGCGCAAATGGCAGTTGCTATTAATCATGAACATCATTAAAGAACGATTAGAAGAAACAACTGTCAGTTGGACTTATCGGTTCATATTTTTTTGTTGTGCGCGTGATTTTATTTTAAAGAGGATGGTTTTTATTTAGGAAATAAGACACTTAAAGTTTTTCACAGTTTTTCCAATATAAATAGGGCAGTTATTCAATTATGTGGCTGGATACAGACTTTTTTTTGTGAATTGTCCTCACTTCAAGGATTGCCAATCTGTTAGGGTTGGCTCAGAAAAATTTTGTAATAAAAATTAAAAAAAAACTTGTAATTATTTTTAGTTGAGCTCTTTCCACGAACAAAGGCCATTCACCATGGAACAATGGCTTCAGCCTAAGCAGTTCTATTCAGCTACGGTTTGATATATTCGGGTCTGTTCTGAACTGCTGCCACATTTTGGTCGACGTGTGTAGTTCTTCATCTCGTGTTGGAGTGTTGGAGTCTAGGCGTGTATATGTGGTGCGATATCTGTCAAATATACGTTGAATCGTGCACATGCTTGGTTGATTTTGTGAACTTTAAAGTTCATAAAGTGCTCTTTGAGCTCAAACATTGGAACACTGCATTTCGTAATGAATTGCCACTATTTAAATTCTTTGCATGCTACCCGTTATTATTAGTTTTTTTACATGCGGTTGGCCAAAACCCACTTTTCTTAAGGTATTCAGTGTTCTGAATTACATCCGGCAGCCTCTGTACTAGTTTCTAGGAATCAGTTGCTTTTGAGTTGAAAAGAAAAAACATTTTTTTAACGAACCACCCTAATAAAGTTTCATAAAACATCTTGAAAAATATTTATACTTTTAAACTTTGATCAGTTTACCTTATTTTCATATAAATTGCTAACACCAACCGTACATCACAAAATCACTACATTCACTTGTCATCATTAGCACCAGTCTGTCAGACACAACAACTTGTTATCTATCATCAAATATGAATGTATGTGGATCTGATACAGAACTCACTGGCAACCAGAAGTGACTACAACGTGCGTCCATATATCTCGTATATTAAGCTTTTTATGAGGAAGAAAACCCTAACACAATTCGAATAATAACATTCATTATAAGAAATATCGTCAAATTTGCATAATAAATAAACTACACTAAGAAAAATAATAAATAATAATTTAAAAATTTGTTGAAATATCAAAAAAAAAAAACATTGTGGTTAGAAGTTAAGGAAACCTGTATGTATTCCTAAGTCGTATGCTTGCTGCAAGTATTTTCATAAATGAATGTTGCTTGAATTATATTTGAGACAAATATTTGTATTATTTGGTAAATATTTCATCAAAAGTTTCATTCAAATACAAAATACTCCGAATACTCTAACGTTTGAGGCAGTTATTCTTTATTCTTTTCAGTGTAAAATACCGCAACCGTTGGTACGTTACGTTATAATTATTGTTAAGATATTATTTAAAATTATGGCTAATTAAATATTATATACAAATTTCTGAAATATTTTTGCAAAAATCACTATTTACTCATTATATATAAATGGATTTTTGTTTATTTTAACCTGCAAGTCGCAAGTTTGTCTTATTTGCTGGTTCATTGACTGATTAATGAGCATTTTTTTTGCAATTTGTTTTCTAAACCTTTTATTTTCAATTTGTCTTCACTTAAAACTGTCTGAAATGTACACAAGAATGACTAATGATATATTGTATGGTAGTATTCTTATGTATGGGTTTTATAAATTGTTCAGTAGATTTGTTGCTTTAAGTAAAATGCTTGACTTAAGCTCTGTATGTTTGGATGTACATATGTATTGCGAAAAACATACAAATGTGTTAGGTAAATAAAATATTTAAAATTGTTTACGGCTTAGTTTGCTGAGCTTTTAAAGTAAAATTCATAAGCAATTCGCAAAAAATTTAGATGATGTTTAAATTTAAATTTGGGTAAAATAAAACAAAAATAGAAAATACAAAACTTTAAATTTTTTATGTAGACCTCAGTTGAAAAAAAAAAAGTATTGGAGAATTGCTAATTGCAGAGATTTTAATTTGAAAATGATTCATTTGTACTTTAAGAGCACCATTATGAAAGCAACATAATCAGCAATACATCGTTTTGCTAATTTGGCTGTGTTTTCACTAAGCGAGAAAGGTCTATGTAGAATTTCATATTATAAAGAAATGATACATCATGTCGACACATATCAATGCCCTCATACTATTCACATTCAGGAAAGTCTACGTGTTCCCAAAAGTTCCAATAAAGTAGCTTAAAAGTATTTTTTTTTTTGGAGATTTATGATAAACCGTTCACAAAATCTTCATTTTGATTATGACTGATAGTACTCAATCAGCAGGAATTTTCACCAGGATAATTTAAAATTCAGCATATACATATATGTTTATCAGTCGTCCTTTGAATAACTGCACACTTGACTTGAAATATTTCTAAAACTATAGTATAATAAAAAATAATTATAAAAAAAAATTATAAATAAATGTTTTTAAAAATTAATTATAAAAATGTTTCTCGAAATAGCTTCGACATAAGATATGAATATATTTATTTATTTAATTTTCTATATATATGTTATTTTTCATTTAATCTTTATTATTAAGTTAGGTTAGGTTAGGTTAGGTTAGGTAGGAGTGGCAGTCAGTTGCGAACTGACTCACTTAGACCAAAAATGATTCATTGTGATACCACAGGGTGTCTCACTATACCCTCCCGTTGAACCAACCAGATCTCTTAATCAAACTTGATAGCTGACCTATACCAACATTCTTCAGGTCATCCAGGTCATCAAATAGAAACGAACCGAGTGTTTTGTGGCGTTTCCTAGCAAGTGCGGGGCAGGAGCAGAGAAAATGTTTTATGTTTTCTTCCTCCTCCACATCTCCGCAACTTCTGCAAAAGTCAGAAGACCTAACACCCAATCTCTCCGCATGTCTGCCAATGAGGCAATGTCCAGTTATGACTGCATATTATTAAGTTCATCGTGGAAAAAGATGGAGAAATAATTTTTTGGCAATTTTGTTTATGGCATTAGCTGATTGGTTTTATATTTTGAGTAATTTCCTACGTCCTTTCAATGTCGCTGGCATAAAAGAACTATAAAAAGAAGCTTAAAATAATTATAAACATTTAATTTATTCCCGAACTCAAGACTATCAGAAATATTGAAATTGTCTTAGAAAATTTTTCGACGATTTTTGTTTATGTGGTTTTATTTGAACAGAAAATGATTTTAATATGTACATATGTCATTTTATTGAGCTTTACTGTTCCATATGTTTGTGTGTCAACACCAAAGAAATCACAACTTAAAAAGATAAATAAATTTGAATTTTTCCTTTTTATTTATCTTTTTAAGTTGTGATTTCTTTGGTGTTGACACACAAACATATGGAACAGTAAAGCTCAATAAAATGACATATGTACAGATTTTTGTTTATATTTATTCACATCAGATAGCACCAAAATATATCAAAAAAGACGGATGAAATCAAAGATTATCGTAGAAAATGGGATGATTGTATAGAAAAGTATTACAAAGACAATAAAAGTCGAATACTATCGAAAAGCACTGAAAAACTCGACAAAAAGCGATAAGTATTGCAAAAAATTAAATGGCTAAAAAGTATGAAATAGCATTGGAAGCAGTCGCTTAAGGATGATAAGTTTCAAAGAGCTACGAAAAGTGTCAATTATCATCGAAAAGTATTAAAAATTTATGAAATTTGAAGGTTAACTAACCGGAAAAGTTGTACTTTCAAATAAAAAACAGCATATTGAAATAAAATATTTTTTTCTTATTTATATATACAGTTGAACTTTGATAGTCCGTTATGGTTGGGACCGAGCTCATCCCGGATAATGGAATCACTATTTTATTTTAGATTTGAATATTAGTCTGTTTTGTGACACCAGGGCAGTTAAAATTTTTCATGAAGTGAAATAAAATTTTACAAGCTTTTATAGCCTCAGCTAATGTTGTTTTTACCCTTCATCGGATTTCTTAGAATTTGATTCAGGTTCAATTCATGAAGATTATTTGTCAATTCACAACTTCTTCTACTGACATTTTTTCTTTAATTGTAAGAACTTTTATTTTTCTTGACGGCATTGTATGGAAAATATGTACAGTCAAAGTTGATAGGAATGCACAAAAGGGGATTCCCCGTATTATATCATGATTCTCTTTCTCCGTTTCACGAACAAAAAACACAGAGAAGGAAGCAGTTAAACCTTTCTCATCAAGGATCTATTATCCGTCAATCACGGTTAATAGAAGCAAAAAAGGCAACGTTAAAATTTTTAAAAATTCCCGGATAAAATATGTTCCCGGATAGTAGAATTACGGATAATCGAACTATATATAGTTCAAGTTTTTATTTAACAATAACCTATTCGATATACCAAAAAAAGATGCAATTTTATGTCACTAAAGATGCTCCGCTTGAAAGATTTGCTTAAGCGAAATTTGTCATCAAATTTCGTTTGTGTTATTTGTGATTGCAATATAAGTGAAAAAAAAACCTTCGCACAAAATATTTTCGCCAGCTTTTCAATGTTTTTGGAGGATGTTTTGCTGGGTTTAATTTGGCCGCAAACTATTTAAGTTATATATTAAATTTAAGTATACGCTCAAGAGAAATGACGTAATTTATTGTGAAATGAAATTACACCAATATCACAACAATTTCATAAAAGTGAAAGAATCTTAAGACTTTCTATGCTATTCTGAGAAATTCTTAGGAAGTTGACGAAATAACTAAAGTTTAAAATATATTTACCCCAACTCCGTTATACATTTGAGCCGATAGAGCTACTTAGCTGCAATGACTTACGCACAATTAAGCTTTCAAGAAATTTTTGCAAAATCACAGAAATTAATAAAGTTACGCTCTAATTTAAAGCTTTAAGTTCAGTTAAATAAATACGTAATAATTTGAGAAAAAGACGTCAATAAGATTTATCTATCGAATAACAGAAGCTAAAATATTTCGGGGATCAATAACAAATTGCGTGTTTTTATTTTGCTTGAGCTGCTTAGCAAAGTTCAACAAATTTTGTCAACATTTTTGGCATTTCTGTTAAGCCGACAACGTTTTTGTTAATTTTTATTTAGCAAATAATTTGTTTTTTCCACTATTAAAAACAACAGTTATTTTTGGAAACTTAAGCATTGAGATCTTTTTCTTTAACAACGTTGTTTTACAAAACGAAAGACTTAGAAAACAAACTTTTTTGCGCAGTTGCAAATGAATGGGTTTTTATTTTTGTTAAGCTAAGAGTTGAAAAATGTAGACTAAGAAAACTAACAGTCTTCACAGTAACTTACTTTTTTTAAGTTAACTGATTCTAATTCTCTAAGCCAGTAAAGAACAAAAAAAAAAACAACCTTGAAATCTGTTTTAAAATATTTTAAAATTAAGGAAACAATTAAATTTCAATTAGGCCGCAACAATTAAATTACATGCAAAACTATTGACTTTAAACCTTTGCTAAACAGCGTGAAGCCGACGCTTAATGATGACGCAGCGTCTACGCAATATTTTGCGCACGTTGGCAAGAAATCAAACAAAAATTCAAATCGAATTTTTTTTTGAATCGTAATTGTAATTAGATTTGATTTAAATCGAAACTTTTGATTAATACATTTAGAATGGTTATGATATTTTTTTTTCTAGTCATAGTTTTCTTGATTAACCCAACGAAAAAAATTGCTACCAAACGCATGTTCAAAAGTTTATTTTTTTATTATCAAAAAGAACAAAACATAATTTTTTTAATCTCACGCAAAAGCAAAAAAAAAAAAATCCGAAAATTATTTTGTAGATTTCTATTTAAAATAATAAAACCTGAGATGACTGAGAAAAACTGATTGAAAGACATTTAGTTGCGCTACACAAGAAAAAAAAAAACGTAAAAAACGTGCGCAGCTGCTTAAAACTGTGATTGCTTTAACTTACTGTTGCTATTGCTGCGTTTGTTGCTCGCTTTCAAATGCTTTATAGCCTTGGCCTTGACAGCGGTTGTTGGCCACATACGCAATGCTTTCAGTGAAAAATATAAAAAAATAAATACTGAAACGTTAACATAATTGGTAACACTTTGAAAATAGAGACAGATAAACAAAACGCTTATGATATGCGTCAATATGCGAAAATTATTCGCATGTTGCTAAAGCAAAGATTATGCAAAGATTAACAAAGCTTTTTCTATTGAGCTGTTAAAAGCGCGAGTGACAGTAATGTTGCCAGTGATTGACAAATAATGCTAATTTATTATGTGCGAGCATCATTTCAGTAAGTTTTTGTGAAAAAAAATTTCAAAACTTCTACGAAACTTTTAATCAGCTGATTTTTTGTTTCTTGATGCTTTGATTAGAAACACAAATATTATCTTTTGTATGGAAAAACCAAGGAATTTTAGTGAACGAATTTTTGTATACAGGCTGCGCTATCAAACAAGGTTCTTGGAATTGAAAAAAAGAAAAATTGGTTTACAAACACACCTACCACCCATACAAATTGAATGCTAAGTATATTGAGAAAGTTACTAGTTTTTTTTATCATAATTAATTATAGATCAGTTTTGAGTTCTCTGGTTTAAAATAACGCTCAGACTCAAGTGGACCGTCATGCTTGCATTATGAAATAAACGTTTTCGATACTTTTTTGGAATTACTCAATACTTTTTGACTTACTTAGCGTTGCTCGAATTTCTCAAAAATTTTTTGAAAACATCAACATTTAGTGACTTATACGACATTCTTCGAACTTCTCAACATTTTTCAAATAGTATTAATTTTCTGACAGTCTTTCAAAATTGTAACTTTTTAACAGTTTCAACATCTTTCCACTTTTTCAAAATTTTCATTATGATTCAATTGTATCAACATTTTTCTAATGTTTCAATTTTCATCGATCGCTTCAAGACTTTATAATTTTTCGACTTTCTTAAAAACTTCATCTATTTTTTTTTGAAATTTTTCAATATTAATCGAGCATTTCCAACGATTTTTTCAACATTGTTCGATTTCTTTAAGTTTCAAGCCTTTTGAAACTAGTCGATGACATCTTTAGACTTTGTTAATAATTTAACTTTTTCGCTGCTTTTGGACGCTTTTAGACTTTGATTGACTTTTTAATAGAAATAGCAATTTGTGTCTTGTTTGAGGCTTTACAATGTATTCCAATATATACAAAATTTTACAATCCCATGTGATACTTTTCGACACTTTTCATTGTTCTTAAAATATTTTGACTTTTATAAGTTTTGGAAATTTTTTTTTCAAAGTGTTTTAAGTTTTTTTAGACATTTTTTTGATAAGACCAAAACCAAGATTGAAACTTCTCAATAGCGAGACTGGAGAAAAGATTTAAGTCTTAGTAACTCCTTGTTTCGAAAGGCCTACATTGCATTTTATACTTGTAAACGTATGTTTAATAAGACATGGGTACTTAACCCGAACTTCTGACTTACGGAATTCTGGTATGGTGGAATGCCTTGGACAAAAAAACCTATCTAAAAATTTGTACAAAAATTCAGAGAATTGCATGTATGGGAATAACAGGTGCAGTATCCACCACAACTACTGCTGCATTTGAAATTATGCTGCATCTAGAGCCTCTTGATATTTATGGCAAAGCAGTGGCTGCTAAAAGTGCTGTAAGGCTGAAAGAATCAGGTTTTTGGAGATCAAAACCATACGGTCATAGCAGCATTTTGATTAAATTCATAGGCTGCAGTATCATTGGCGGTACAGACTATCTTGTTCCAACTTTAGTCTTTTCTTCCAATTTTCAGGTGATAGTACCCGAGAGACTGAGGTGGAAAACTTTAAAAAATTCCATAGCCATCTATACAGATGGATCAAAAATGGATAACAGAACTGGTTCAGGAGTCTACTCCGAAACGTTAGGCCTGAGCGAATCATATAGACAGCCGGATTTTTGCAGTGTTTTTCAAGCTGAGGTCCTTGCAATTTTGAAAACTTGCCATTTACTTGATTCGAAACCACCTCAATCGGGTGTTAAAATAGTCATATATATTGACAGCCAAGCGGCAATTAAAGCTGTCAACTCAAACTTAATTAAATCTGAATTAGTTTTGAAATGTAAAACAGCTCTTCGCGATTTAAGCAATCGCTGGGACGTCGTTCTGTGTTGGGTTCCAGGTCACAGTAATTTTGTCGGCAATGAAAATGCTGACAAACTGGCAAGGGAGGGCTCAAATATGATCGGTAGAACTGTTGACGTTTCTATAAAACGGCCAATAAACATAGTTAAAATGAACATAAATCTGCAGTGTCTTCGCGAAGCTAATTCTAGATGGTCTCAATTATCGACGTGTATGACATCAAGATCAATTTGGCCATTTTATGATGCTAAACGAACGTACATTGCAATTTCACTAGACAGGGCTCATCTGAGAGTCCTTACTGGTGTAGTAACTGGACACTATTTTATTGGCAAGCACTCCGCCAAGCTCGGTCTGCCGAACTTCGGAGATCTTTGCAGGGGCTGTAAAGATCCTGATGTTGAGGAGACTATTTTTCATTTTCCCTGTGAATGTCATTCGCTAGCGCAACGACGCTTTAAGGTTTTTGCCAGTTACTCATTCGACTCTTTAGATGAACTAGCATCAAAAGATCTCAAATCCATATTGAAATTTGTTAAAATTACGAAATGGTTCAATTAGGTTGAATGACTATATTTATATCGGGTATACAATGGGCCTATTCGTGGCCTAAGTTATGATGATACGTCATCTCCCGGAAATAACCTAACCTAACCTAACTCCTTGCATAATTTTATATTTCATTTGTAAATGTTACTTTTTTTAAATTTTTTTTTTTCATACAACTGATGTACTTGCAGTTAAAGATTTTCTTCGTCTTAATCACTTATTCTCTAACTTTCGAGTAGAAGAATGCTTTGTTTCCATGCAAATGCTTAAGTTAATAATTTTGTGCCATATTGATCAGTCAATCATGCAATTTAAAAAAAATCTCAGCACTCCAATTGCTACACATATCTTAAAAAAAATCAACGAATAAAAGTTAAGATTTAAAAAAAAAAACACAAAACTACTGAAATCCGTTCAACATACATAGGGACGATTCGGATAAGCCTTGGAGTTGATACTAATTTCAGTGGCATCTTCTTTAAAAAATAAATATATCATTATAGTTGTTGTACTGCAAGACCAACCAGACCAAGAAAGACCCAATGCTCAAGAATAAGACAGTGGCTTCTACGAAAACCAGACCATGACAAGGACTTATGCTGTTATGGCCTTGATATTGCGTTTTTTCATCACCTATATCTATATGGACTTAATCAATATTTTTCTACATATTTCGACGCCCATCAACATTGATCGATATTGCAACTGTTCGAGTATTTCGATATATTCAATATTATGCGATAATTTTTATCACTACTTGACACTTTTCTATGAACATAACGAAATACCATAGGCATATTTGAATATTCAATCGTTACCAAAAAGATCTCATTAGATTTATAAAAAAAATTCCTTTGCTTACTAAACCTTTCAAAAGGAATTTCCATTTTTAAGCGCATAGTTCAAAATTCTTAGTTTTCAATTTAAAATTCACTTGGTACTGAAAAATCACGATACATTTTTAGACACACAGATGTATAAAGCTTTATATTATATATCAGCTAAGCAGGACATTTTGGATCTTTTTTCTTCGTAGTTTCACATATGGGTTCATATTTAGATATGCCCAGTTATAATAAAAATACAGAGATGAGCCAAATTATCACCTATTTAGCCGAAATTAGCTTCATAGATTCCACATAACAACAGCCAGTTTGGAGATAGTAAAGATGGCACGTAATGGCACATAAATTTGCAAGTGTACAGTTAGCATTTGAAGGCTTCAATCAAAGCCATTCTCAGATGAATATATTTGCAATATTTCTTCGTAATTATGATTTGCAGTCTCACATATTTATTTTTACTTAGCTTTAAAACAACAACCTTTATTTTCGTAAAATCAAGAAATGACTCTTAAGTTTTGTATAAAACGCGTTATTCAAGAAATTATTTTTCGCATGCTGCATATTCTAGAGGCAATGAATATATGTAGATTTGACCGGTAAATAATTAATAAAGTAGACATTTAATAGGAATATCATTTGGACTTTTTGAACGAAACTCTTAAGAACTCTTGCTTTTATGCTAAAACTTTAATCCATAGCATAAAAAATGCATATAAAATAATAAGTAATAAAATAAGCATGTTACCATAAATCCATAATAAGCAACTGCTCAAAGAATTTTGGTTAATTTTTTACTCAGTAAAATAAATGAATAATAAATAAATAATCAAATTTCTAAGTTTTTATACATTAAAAAATGTTAATTCATGTTATGTTTTAGGTCGATAAAGAATTTCATCATATCATTGCGCCCAGTAGTCAACAAATAAGAGCAGTACAGATTTAAAAAGCCAAGTAAACAAAACAGAATGAAATCCATGTGATTCAACCAAATTTTATTGACATAAATCAACATGTGATTGCTGTTTATATGTGTACTACACATATGTATGTATGTAGTATCTGTGTTTTGCTTTTAAAAATGACTCACACAAAGTTCCGTTATTTGAAATTAAAAGCTGTTTATTAATGAGATGATGCCAAACCCGAAAAAAAAATTCCCACAACAAGTTGTGAATTGCGTCTTAGTTTTGTATGGTAAGGAAATTTGCTAAAATGCCAATAAATTAAAGTAGGCCCTCAAAAGCAAATCACTAAAAATAGTTGAATTTTTTTTTTAAATTTTAAAATTATTTTTAATGGAATTAATACAGAAACCAAAAAACTTACGTCATGTGGTGTAAAATTTTATGACAACTAAAAACTTAAACGCTCATTTTATTAAGTCAAAATTCAACAGAGAGTGAAAGAAATTCATTGTCATTGCTGGAGCAGCAAACGTGAAGGTTCTAATGAATTTCGCAAACGAGTTTCAAAATTGAAGCTGGTTATTTTATTTATACAGTCGCTGTTATTTGTATTCTTAAATTAACGAAAAAATTTACTTTTTTACCGTTTCAAGCGAAAGGAAGGAAGCTCAACCGAATGAGTGTTTGCTCGCGAGAATTTCGCTGTAAATGTTAACCCTTAATTGGTTTTGAAAAGTGGGAAAAAATAGCTAATCAACATTTTAATTTATATGAGTTCAGTATCAAGTGACTGAATATTGTTCGGCCCAGTTTTGCAAGAGTCAAGCCTTATTAGTATTATAAAAATAATTTCATTATGAATTATCACATCCATAATTCATTAAAAATCAAATTTTTTACTTACAAAGTTTTAGCAAGATTCGATCTAAATTGAATAACGAATATTGCAATAGCTCATTTAAGCTATCGATTACATAAACTTCTGTTGCATGTTAGCTGGCATTATCTCATCTATTTTTGATCTAGTAAAAGTTTTCTACTTGTAAGGTGGATGCATCGTACTCTGATGCCATTTCACCTTAGACCTGAGTAGACCTTGTTAGATTTTTTTATTAGTTCATTTAAAATACCGTTTATTCTTTTGTGTTAATCGGAGGTGCCACACCCACTTATGCAATCTGGTTGAATTTCAGTTTTCTTAAAGTTTGTAGTAACCGAAACCTATGCATCAAACTTTATTAAGATCACTGTCGTAGAATATAAAGTGTATATAATATTTAACAGCTCTGGCTTTAAAATGAGCTGCCATGCTCAGGATTAGATAATATCGAACGGTATGGCAAGAAATCGAAAAGCATCGGATAATATCGTTTGACTACGAAATATCATTATACGGATTGAATGATACTGAATAGAAATGAGGGTATTGCTTGGTTATGAAAGATGTCTTAGAACAAGAAATTAAATGCCATCTAAAGGAAACTTTGCTTTTGAAAAATGATGATGAATATCAAAAGGTATATTGAAAAATTAACATAGGGAACAGAAGGCATCAGAAGGTATATTGAAAAGTGAAGATAGATTAAAGAAGGCACAAGAAGATATTAAAATAAATGATACAAAAATGTTTTAAAAATCATCAAAAAACATCGAAAAGCAACGGATTGCAGCACATAATGTGGAAAACTTTAACTGTGGTACATCTTAGATAAAACATACGAAAGGAAAACATCAAATAAAAGTAATAGCAAAAAATAAATCGAAAGGTGAACAAAATAAAAATTTCCACTTAGTTTTGGTGTAGAAAAATCAGTCAGAAAACAAGGCCAAGATAATGCGAAAAGTCTCTCAAAAAAAAAAAAAAAAAATTTGAAAAATAACACAAAATTAGCAAAAAAAAAATATTTAGCAAAGAGATATCAGACATTTGGATTATGAAAAAGTACTAACAGGATAAAATTCACTATAAAATTGCTATAACTTTTTGATTTTTGAAATACTCCAGATTAGAAAAACTTTTTGGTAGCAAACTTTCCCATTTCAATTTTTAATTGTTTTCATTGATGGATAAATTACTCAACAATGCGAGATCTTGCCATATTGGAAATAACAGATTTTTTGATTGTTTTTCGGGCACAGCTTCATTTCCTAACAATCAATTAAAAAGTTTTATTTTTTTTTGGGAAATGACACCTTAATTTCTATAAAATTTACAACTGGCGATTTTTGCTTGGATATGCTAAATTATGTCCATCTTTGGTATGTTTAGAGAACAACTTCTTAGGACAGTATTATATAATACAAATTTCAGTAAATTATTTTATAAGAAAATGTCGTTTTTTTATTACTAAGCTACCGACATATTGAGTGGCAATGTATGGATGGCAGTCATTCATGTTTCTAGATCTTAGGTGGATTAATTCTATGATTGATCAATTATCTGATTTCTTTCTTATCGCACAACTAGCGGTAATAAACTCTCTGTAATCATAATCTAAATAATTATATACCTATAATCATATGCTATCTCATACTTTATTTTTTTCATGGTTCAGCCATGTCTGTGAAGTTGGCCCAGCATTTTTCGATTTTTTAAAAAATAGAACTTGTGCTGCGATGTGCCCGACTTGTGCTATGATGTGCCGTATTTTTTAAAAAAATCGTTCGTAGGATTCGATTTTTATAAGCAAAATAATTTTTTACTGTAAAGTTGGCCCAGCACTTTTCATATTTATGAAAAAGCAGCCTTGTGCTGTAATGTGCTCAGGATGTGCTGCCATGTGCCGTAAAGGATATAAAATTATTCCTGGAATTTCGACCTTTATGAACAAAAACATTTTTTGAGTGTGAAGTTAGCCCAGCATTTTTCGATTTTTCAAACATTTGATGTTGTGCTGTAATGTGCTCGACTTGTGCTATGATGTGCCGTATCGCAAAAAAAATAATTTTAAGTATTTAGTCAAAAAAATTAATAAAAAAAATTTGTGAAGTTGGCCCAGCATTTGTCGATTTTTCAAAAAACACTGGTTGTGCTGTATTGTGCTCGACTTGTGCTACGATGTGCCGTATTGCAAAAAAAAATATTTCAACTTTTGCTATATGAAACTTGCAAAAAACTATTTTTCATACAAAAATGTGTGTGAAGTTGGCCCAGCATTTGTCGATTTTCCAAAAAACACTGGTTGTGCTGTATTGTGCTCGACTTGTGCTACGATGTGCCGTATTGCAAAAAAAAATATTTCGACTTTTGCTATATGAAACTTGCAAAAAACTATTTTTCATACAAAAATGTGTGTGAAGTTGGCCCAGCATTTGTCGATTTTCCAAAAAACACTGGTTGTGCTGTATTGTGCTCGACTTGTGCTATTATGTGCCGTATTGCAAAAAAAAATATTTCGACTTTTACTACATGAAACTTGCAAAAAACTATAAATCATACAAAAATTTGTATGTGAAGTTGGCCCAGCATTTGTCGATTTTCCAAAAAAAATGGTTCTGCTGTATTGTGCTCAACTTGTGCTACGATGTGCCGTATTGCAAAAAAAAATATTTCAGCTTTTGCTATATGAAACTTGCAAAAAACTATTTTTCATACAAAAATGTGTGTGAAGTTGGCCCAGCATTTGTCGATTTTCCAAAAAAAAAACTGCTTGTGCTGTATTGTGCTCGACTTGTGCTACGATGTGCCGTATTGCAAAAAAAATATCTCAACTTTTGCTATATGAAACTTGCAAAAAACTATTTTTCATACAAAAATGTGTGTGAAGTTGGCCCAGCATTTGTCGATTTTCCAAAAAACACTGGTTGTGCTGTATTGTGCTCGACTTGTGCTATGATGTGCCGTATTGCAAAAAAAAATATTTCGACTTTTGCTATATGAAACTTGCAAAAAACTATTTTTCATACAAAAATGTGTGTAAAGTTGGCCCAGCATTTGTCGATTTTCCTAAAAACACTGGTTGTGCTGTATTGTGCTCGACTTGTGCTATGATGTGCCGTATTGCAAAAAAAAATATTTCGACTTTTACTATATGAAACTTGCAAAAAACTATTTTTCATACAAAAATGTGTGTGAAGTTGGCCCAGCATTTGTCGATTTTCCAAATAAAACTGATTGTGCTCGACTTGTGCTATGATGTGTCGTATTGCAAAAAAAATATTTCAACTTTTACTATATGATACTTGCAAAACACTATTTTTCATACAAAAATGTGTGTGAAGTTGGCCCAGCATTTGTCGATTTTCCAAAAAACACTGGTTGTGCTGTATTGTGCTCGACTTGAGCTACGATGTGCCGTATTGCAAAAAAAAATATTACAACTTTTGCTATATGAAACTTGCAAAAAACTATTTTTCATACAAAAATGTGTGTGAAGTTGGCCCAGCATTTGTCGATTTCCAAAAAAAAATGGTTGTGCTGTATTGTGCTCAACTTGTGCTACGATGTGCCGTATTGCAAAAAAAAATATCTCAACTTTTGCTATATGAAACTTGCAAAAAACTATTTTTCATACAAAAATGTGTAAAAGATTTTTTTTGATCCACCCTAAAATTTTTTTACTCCAATTGATAAGAACAGGTTGAAAATGGCTTTTGGACATCACTTAGGATTGCTACGAACCTTGAAAAAGACCGAAAGGGTCGAAAACGGTCCTTTACAGTATTCGGATTTACTGCGCAAATAGCATAAATAGGTACTGCACTGCGCAAATAATTTGTGTCGTCAATTTGACCAATTACAAGACTGAGGTGCTTGCATAGGTAGTTTTTTAGTGAGAAAATTGAAAAGCTGGAGGAGTAGCAAATCAAACACAGTCAGGAATTTCTCCGTCTTTTTACATTTGCATTACTTTATCTTACAATTTTGTATGATTGCATTGTTCTTATAGTGGTCAGTCAATGTACATGGACACATTGGGACAGGCTTCATTTGACAGTTCTTCAAAGTATAATTTAAAACAGAAGCCAGTGAATGCGAAAAAGCCACATGTAATCGTGAAAATATTAGACATGAATTCCACTTTTTGTGAATGTTCACAGGACTTTGTTGCCATATTGAAGGTTTAAACATTCTTCTATTCTATTTTGAAACAGTGTTTCGTGATATCGTGAAAAATATAAAAAATAATTTGCTAAACATATTTTTAAGACTTAAAAGCTTATTGTAAAATTGTATCTAAGCAATTCCGTGTGCAACCAGGAAACAGAAAATAAAGTAGGACTGCACTACAATCCATGTTAGGCAGCAAGGCGTGATAACATGAATAAGTGTAAATATCGCTTTGAATTTGTATGATTTTTAAGTTTCTTGAATCAAAATTTACAAACACATAAAACAAACAATCAAATAAAAATAAAAGCTTAAAATATGCCTTTAAAAGTAATGTTATCTAGATTCGACGAAATGAACTTGAACTTGAAATGACTCCAATCGTTGGCAAACTATTTAACTGCATGTATGCACGGTTCTTTAGTCGCATTATACTTACATATGAATATGTATTGTCAATTTTCTCCAATATCTTTTTAAATATTTCATAAAGCCTAATTTCCATGCTATCTTTCTTGATCCCATATCAGGGATATAAAATCAAATTTTTGTAAGAAAGAAAAAGCATGCGAACAGAACCTATTAAAAGTTGTATTTTGAAGTTAGCTATTTATTCTAGTAACGATGAAAAACAAATACACATACAAATAAATCCTCAATTATTTTTTACCGGAATCTATTTTCTTCAAAACAACATCACTCAACACAGCGAAGTTGATTGTTGATACAGCAGTTGGAAACATTAAAAAATGCTAGATTAATATAGCACACATTTCTTGTTTTTTTAATTCATTTTCATTGCATGTTTTGTCGTGGGTAGATCAGTTAGTGAAAAATAATATTTGAAAATTCATGTGAAAAGGGACTTTACTTTCGTTGACAAAATTTATTAGGAAAGCCAAAAATCAAAAACCAAAAAAAAATTTTAGATCTTTAAAGTCAATAATTTGTTTTCAATATATATATATTATACAAAAATCGTGAAAACATGATCCCGAACAAAAAAACATCATTGTGTTTAGCAGGTTCTTTTTTGTAAGGATAAACCATCAACTTAGTTTGGAGAGAATCAAAGATGAGGTCTCTATATCCATGTGTAAATGCTTAAAAATACATAAGCCCAAGGAAACTTTTATATCAACAAATTAAACAGTTTGATTGTTTTACGTGCTGTATCACACTTAAATTTTGTATTTGCTTTATTTTATTACTAGAGCGCGTTTCAACATGGTTAAATAAGTTGAAATAAATCTGAAGAGCAAACGGTAACACTAGTTAATATCCAAGCTCACTCCATGTATACACACACACATTTAAAGCATGTTCGATGGAATGGCTTGATAACATGAATAACTGTTATATCGATTTAAGTTTGTGTGATTGTTGGTTTCTTGAAGATTTTTACAGATAAAATTAAGTATTTTCCAAAAAACTATGAATATTTCTGACCAAAAAATACGTCATCAACTTTTTCACAAAAATATTTTATTCTTTTGAAGGCCGCTAATTCCTCATTTTCAACTTGGCAACCCTGAACTTCACAAATAGTTTTGTATGATTTATAGTTTTTTGCAAGTTTTATAAAGCAAAAGCCGAAATATTTTTTTTGCAATACGGCACATCGTAGCACAAGTCGAGCACAATACAGCACAAGCAGTGTTTTTTGGAAAATCGACAAATGCTGGGCCAACTTCACACACATTTTTGTATGAAAAATAGTTTTTTGCAAGTTTCATATAGTAAAAGTCGAAATATTTTTTTTTGCAATACGGCACATCATAGCACAAGTCGAGCACAATACAGCATAACCAGAGTTTTTTGGAAAATCGACAAATGCTGGGCCAACTTCACACACATTTTTGTATGAAAAATAGTTTTTTGCAAGTTTCATATAGCAAAAGTCGAAATATTTTTTTTTGCAATACGGCACATCGTAGCACAAGTCGAGCACAATACAGCACAACCAGTGTTTTTTGGAAAATCGACAAATGCTGGGCCAACTTCACACACATTTTTGTATGAAAAATAGTTTTTTGCAAGTTTCATATAGCAAAAGTTGAGATATTTTTTTTTGCAATACGGCACATCGTAGCAGAAGTCGAGCACAATACAGCACAACCAGTGTTTTTTGGAAAATCGACAAATGCTGGGCCAACTTCACACACATTTTTGTATGAAAAATAGTTTTTTGCAAGTTTCATATAGCAAAAGTTGAGATATTTTTTTTTGCAATACGGCACATCGTAGCACAAGTCGAGCACAATACAGCACAACCAGTGTTTTTTGGAAAATCGACAAATGCTGGGCCAACTTCACACACATTTTTGTATGAAAAATAGTTTTTTGCAAGTTTCATATAGCAAAAGTTGAGATATTTTTTTTTGCAATACGGCACATCGTAGCACAAGTCGAGCACAATACAGCACAAGCAGTTTTTTTTTGGAAAATCGACAAATGCTGGGCCAACTTCACACACATTTTTGTATGAAAAATAGTTTTTTGCAAGTTTCATATAGCAAAAGTCGAAATATTTTTTTTTGCAATACGGCACATCATAGCACAAGTCGAGCACAATACAGCACAATCAGTGTTTTTTGGAAAATCGACAAACGCTGGGCCAACTTCACACACATTTTTGTATGAAAAATAGTTTTTTGCAAGTTTCATACAGCAAAAGTTGAGATATTTTTTTTTGCAATACGGCACATCGTAGCACAAGTCGAGCACAATACAGCACAACCAGTTTTTTTTTGGAAAATCGACAAATGCTGGGCCAACTTCACATACATTTTTGTATGAAAAATAGTTTTTTGCAAGTTTCATATAGTAAAAGTCGAAATATTTTTTTTTGCAATACGGCACATAATAGCACAAGTCGAGCACAATACAGCACAACCAGTGTTGTTTGGAAAATCGACAAATGCTGGGCCAACTTCACACACATTTTTGTATGAAAAATAGTTTTTTGCAAGTTTCATATAGCAAAAGTTGAAATATTTTTTTTGCAATACGGCACATCGTAGCACAAGTCGAGCACAATACAGCACAACCAGTTTTTTTTGAAAAATCGACAAATGCTGGGCCAACTTCACAAATTTTTTTTATTAATTTTTTTGACTAAATACTTAAAACTATTTTTTTTGCAATACGGCACATCATAGCACAAGTCGAGCACATTACAGCACAACATCAAATGTTTGAAAAATCGAAAAATGCTGGGCTAACTTCACACTCAAAAATGTTTTTGTTCATAAAGGTCGAAATTCCAGGAATAATTTTATATCCTTTACGGCACATGACAGCACATCCTGAGCACATTACAGCACAAGGCTGCTTTTTCATAAATATGAAAAATGCTGGGCCAACTTCACACTAAAAAATTATTTTGCTTATAAAAATCGAATCCTACGAACGATTTTTTTTAAAAAATACGGCACATCATAGCACAAGTCGGGCACATCGCAGCACAAGTTCTATTTCTTAAAAAATCGAAAAATGCTGGGCCAACTTCACAGACATGGTTCAGCCTTCTCTTCCACATGGGTATTTTCGAACATTGCACTATATATTCGGCTGAGAATTTTGCTCTCAGAAGACTCTAAAAGTTGTAACGCAATTTTGTTAAAAAAAAATTTTAATAATGAAGAACTTTAATTTATTTTTTCAAAATTACAATGATTTCTAATTTTGGCTTTAATGGAAGTAGCACTGATTTCCAAAGATAATTTTTGATGCTTTTTCTTAAAATATTATATGGTAGTAATATGCCAAATGTTTTTTTTTTGTAAGAAAAGTAGGTACTTAAAAGAAAGTAACTTGATATTTCGTAAGAAAATATTTTGGTCCTTAAAAAGCATTAATTGTTGGATGGGGTATAACCAAATATGTTTTGGAAACAACATGTCACCACTAATTTAAATAATTTTCTTAACAGAATAAAAATATATAAGAAATTTCAACTTTCAAGGGTTAAGTTTTCATTTTTTTATTAAAATTTGGTAGTGATTGCCTTAAGCGAAATGTTGTTGTCTTTAATTTTTTTGTAACTCAAGTGAATACAGCTAACAACGAACAAAATCTGGTCCAGTCAGTCATTGCCAAAAAAATGTTTTTTTTTTCTTAAAAATTTTATTGTTGTTTTTGCTGTATAATTATAGTTGTATTTATTTGCTTGGTTCTGACGTTTGACAACTGGTTAAACGAGATTTACTTTTACGAATTTAATTTTTTTTTATTTGGCTGAATGAAAGCTTTTTCCAGAACCTCCGTCACCCCTTAGCATCGTATGCTGGTTGATGGTAATGAGTCGACGTTGAAACGAGGAATATTTTTTTGTGATTTTTGCTGCTATGTTGTGCCATACAGCAATTTAAATGAAGGGGTGGAGTTTTGCTTGTGAAGAAATTCATTTTTTGGCAGTAATGGCTGTCACAAAATTGACTTGAGACACGCCTCAGTGTGGGCACAAAGCAAGTACATGTCATACTCATAATTAAAATAAATAAAATTAAATATTTAATGTATCTTTTAATGCATTTATAAAACCATAATATAAAATTATTAGGCAAAACAAGTTCACGTCTTCAATTTATTGTTAAAAAATGATTTTGTTAATGAGGAAAGAATTTTAAGCTTAAGTTTTTTTGGCATTTTACGCCTACTGTGTAGCAATTTTTATTAAAAATAAGATGCAATAACCTGCGTGCTTTGTCCTGTAATAAAGAAAGGAGACCCGACAATCTGCGCCAACTACAGGGGTATCAGTCTTATTTCCATCGCATATAAGATCCTCTCAAGCGTATTGCGTGAAAGATTGAAGCCGTATACAGAAACGCTGATCGGATCCTATCAGTGTGGCTTTAGACCTGGTAAGTCCACCATAGACCAGATTTTTACACTACGCCAAATCCTGGAGAAAACCCATGAATATCAAATCGACAC
The DNA here is from genome assembly GCA_949775025.1 of Tricholauxania praeusta. Taxonomy (NCBI): domain Eukaryota; kingdom Metazoa; phylum Arthropoda; class Insecta; order Diptera; family Lauxaniidae; genus Tricholauxania; species Tricholauxania praeusta. The sequence continues at coordinate 187,289,656 of OX459028.1, forward strand.
TCACCATCTCTTCGTCGATTATAAAGCTGCGTTCGATAGCCCAGTGCGGGATTGCCTATACGCAACAATGTCTGAGTTCGGTATACCTGCAAAGTTGATAAGGCTCTGCAGGATGACGTTGAGCAATACGTTTAGCTCCGTCAAGGTAGGGAATGACCTCTCCGGAACTTTTAATACCGAGCGAGGTTTCAGACAAGGCGACCCGCTCTCGTGCGATCTCTTCAATTTCATTATGGAGGGGATCGTACGAAAAGCCGGTGTGCATCATAATGGCACCATTTTCTTCAAAGGTGTTCAGCTCCTTGCGTACGCTGATGATATTGATATTATCGGTCGGAGTAAGAGAGATGTTACTGCTGCTTTCACTGCTATTGAAAAGGAATCAGCCAAAGTGGGTTTGACGGTAAACGAGGGCAAGACGAAATACATGATGTCTACTAACAACAACAAGAGAGCACGGGATCTAGACTCTCATGTTACAGCGGGCAACTGTAAATTAGAAGTTGTCAAGGAATTCATCTACCTTGGCACTGCCGTAACCAGCAACAATGATGTCAGTCTGGAGATTAAGCGGAGAATAACAATTGCTAATAGGTGCTACTACGGTCTCAGTAAGCAATTACGTTGCAGAGCTCTCTCTCGATCGACAAAGCTAACACTCTACAAGACGCTCATTCTACCTGTGCTTCTTTATGGCGCTGAGGCATGGGTAGTTTCGACAACAGACGCAGCCGCTCTTGGGGTGTTCGAGAGGAAAGTTCTCCGCAAAATCTTTGGTCCTGTTCGAGTTGGCGACGACTATCGCATTCGAATGAACCACGAGCTGTATGAGCTCTACGCCGACATCGACATAGTTAAGCGTATAACAATACAGCGACTACGCTGGCTGGGTCATGTCCATCGTATGGATAAAGAAGCTCCAGCGAAAAAGGTATTCGAAGGGAAAGTCCCCGGTCAACGACGAAGAGGGAGACCATGCCTCCGGTGGATAGACCAAGCTGAGGAAGCCCTAACCGCGCTTGGCATTAACGATTGGAGAAGGCGCGCGCAAAGCAGAGGCGCCTGGCGAGAGCTAATGAGGTCGGCCGTAACCTGACAACGGGTTGTTATGGCCATCTAAGTAAGTAAGTAAGTAAGATGCAATAACCTTTGTGTAGTTCATGACCATAGTTTTCTATATTCATCACAATATCATTTAAGAAAAATGTCATCCAAAACGGTTTTGCAGCACCAGTATCCACGAAAGTATCAAAATCAGTATTGATTCAAATCTATTTTGAGTTCAAAAGTTACAACAAGAAATATATATTTTTCGTTGCTATCTCACTTTTTGGTTGATCAGAGAAAAATTTAGTTTAAAAAAAAATTATGAATAAGATAATTTACAATAAAAAAGCGTGAGTGCAATGATCAAGAAATCGTTATCATGACATTCGGGATCAAATCTGAACACTTGTAAGTTTTTAAATATCTCAGTTCCTACTGCTCAGATATTGATTTATATCAGATGAAAGTTTTAGACTTATTTATTTTTTATTAGAAACATCATAACACATTTTACCAGCCGTTGTTGTGATATAAACCCAAAATAGTGTTAGACTCAAAACCAAATCAACCAAACTTCGAAAAAAAAAAATGTCACAAAAAAAAAATGTTTTTAGTGTTTTTTAACCAATTTTAAGAACTTTTAGCTTCCACCAATTCTTTATAAAAATTAGTTACGTAGACGAAAAAAATGCATAGCAAAAATTATTACAATAAAATATTTTGTCCAATTTTAAGAACTCTTACCTTTAGTTTTAAAGAAAATTGATGGCTTAGGAGAAAAAGGTGAAATCTTGACCAAAACTGTTTTTATCACTAATGCAAAAACTAAAAATTTTCAGATAATTATTAATACATATATTAAAATATTCCATGTCATCCATGGCATACAAAATATTTTAGTATTTTCAAAATTTTTCTTCTTCAAATAAATTAATACAAATAAATTACATGACCTTTTTTTCTTGTGGACTCCATCTTGAGCCACAATTTTGAAATTCTTAGTATCGCCACACGGCATTAAGAAATTGAAGGTCTAACAGAAATATTGAGGATCGCAGAGTCATTCATCCTAAAATGTGTAGGTGGGTGACCTTCCTGACAAATAACGCATTTTATACATTGATACTTGAGAACATTTGAAAAAGCAACCTGTTTTGATCTACGGCATTAATTCAACATAGCGTAGGTCAAGGATTTTGCATTAAAGAAGAGAGCTATTCCCACAGCTTTGTACAAAAACAAATTCTTACACCCTTCAGCTTGACGGTGCGAATTCAAAACTTTGTGTCTTCATAGTTCAGCAAATAAAAAATTCAAGATCAATTAAAATTGTTTAAAGGATTAGTGAATCATCAAAGCTTGAATTCGGATGGAGTTCTTTTAGTCACTTTTCATTTGAATTTTTTTAAAACTTTTAAGCTTAGTCATTACTCATTTAGTGCAAAAATATGTGCTTAAGCAAAAACAAAAGACTTAGAAAACGAACTTGTTTACTAAACAATGTACATAACACTAAATGCAGCTAAATAGTTGTGCAATAATAAATACTAGAAATATCCCAAAATTAGCATAATTCTTAGTAAAACGAACCATCAGACGTCAATACATTTTAAGTATTTTCCTCCTTACACCGAGCCCTCAATCTTTCTATTACCATATTCCAATGTTAAAAGAATAACAACAAAATGCGCAGTCGTCATCGGCGGCGGCGGCGGCAACACCCTAAATGGTAAATTGTCCCCAATTCAATTTATAAGGAATAACAAATATCAAAAACGCAAAGACAACAAAAATTCTGATGCGCAAATTAACAGCAAAAACAACAACAATAACAACACAACATCTGAGCAAATTAACAGCAGGGTAAAAATAAAGAGCGCTAAAAAAAAGTGTTGAAAAAATGCGGGTGACTGACTGACTGACGTTATATCGCATGTATTGGATTAATATATATTGAATAAAATAAAAAAACAGCTAAAAGAATTATTTGTGAGCATCGCATACAAGTAAAAGTTTACATTACCCATACGTTTTTCTTTTTACACTTAGAAAAAAAAGGTCTTTAAATTTTGCATTCAATATATTATTATATCAGTTTGCTAAAAAATGAAAATTGATGTGCATTCATGCAGTTTTCATCAACTATTTTCGAGAAAAAGCTTGTAGCTATAATTTCTAAAGTCAGAAATACATTAAAAGGGATTGTGTCTTTGGTGCAAGTAATTAAAAGTATTTAAAGTATTTTTATTAAGATATTTTTTTAGGATTCTGCTTAGTTGTTCGAATGTTTTTATTAGATTTTCTATAAATATTTTTCTAAGTGCACTTATTTTTGAGAAGTTTAATAAGTAAAACGACACCGTGAAATATGCAAAACAAACTCATTGCGCTATCCCACGTAAATTTTTTTTTTCTTGGTAAGAAATTCTGTTTTGTCAAAATGTTATCCGTCGTTGTTACGCCTGCTACCACACTTCTGACGTTCTTCCCGCTAACTTTGTTTGTAGCTGTCTGTTGAACTGTCTGCGCAGTTGTTTTTTTTTCTCTTGTCTTTGTATTTACTTTTATTTTATTTTTGGGTTTTATTCTGGATGTTTAAAAATTCGAGATAAATAAACAACCAACCACAGCAGTAACAACAATAAACAGCCAGTCAAATGAAAATGAATTGATCACTTTTATTTATTTACCGTAATACACACACACACACTGAGACAGTAAAATAAATATTTGCACCTTTTTTTCGCGGAGGTGGAAACATGCGGTTATTTTTTATGACAATTTTAAAGGAGAGCGAATCTTTTGGAATTTTTGCGGTCATTTCTGAGTTGATACCTTTGATTTGTTTCTTAATCTGTTTTGTTTGTTTTGTATTTTACTTTTGATTTTTTCAAAAATTTTGCCAAATTTTTAAAAAGTGACATTGTTTTGTGACACGTCAGCGGTGTGACTCAATGAGTCTCGTTATGAGCAGGATTTGTTGAAAATTCATTCATTATTTTTTTATTAAATAATATAATTTTTGTTTATGATTTTACCCATCAAGAGAGTTTTTCGCTGCTTCTCATTAAAAGAAAACAAAAGACTTAAGCAACAAACTCGTCGCTCATTTAAATGCAAATAATCGTTTTCTTACAATTCAGTTGAAAGCGTTTGCGCTATTTTTGCACTTAAAAAGCTTCACACACAAAACAGAACATGCGCGAAATTCGTGAACCTCATCATCGGCTGGCTCATGAAGCTCATGGAATAATTATACAGTGAATGAGCAGTTTGCATGATCACCAAGCTTCCGCTTTTGTTTCAATTATGCTATAGCAGGCAGCAATGTTTTCTTATTTTTTGTAAGTTCTCACTCATTACTTTTTTTTATTTTGTTTTTCGCCAGTAAAGGCCATTTGCTACAGAACTTGGTAGCATAAAAATGGGATGATGTAGTCTCTTGAGTTATGCGCATTTTAAATTAGTTCCTCACATTGTTCAAGAAAAATATTTGCTTGTGAAGAGTAGTAGTTGTACTCTTAATATATTTTTTATATACAACATAAACTTGCATGTAAGCGTGTTTCTCTCCTCTTATCATTTTCAAAATTTTCATTTAAAAAATTTAAAAATTTTGCTTAAAACTTTGCAATTCTTAACGAATTTGTGTTTTATGGCATGGAATACATAAGAAGTTTATTAAAATGTTATTTATTTATCTTCTCATAATGCTTAAAAAAAATATGCGGCTTTTGCATGCAGCTGCATTTATTGCATGCATCATTGCTGCATGACTGACTGACAGTAAATCATGATTTAAATGCTGCAGAATTTCTTTTTTGTGCTTCATTCTTAGAAAGAAGAATAAAAATATTTAATATCTTATGTTGCTTTTACTAAATGTATGCATTATTAAATTTTTTAGAAGAAAAAATACGAAACGTCTTCAATGTGCTGGTTGCGCATTTGTATGAGAAGATACTGCTAAGCAAACAGACAAATGAGTAAGCTTGCAGCCAAAGTCCAACAAGTTGCAAGATATAGGACTTTCACAGAAGTTTTGAAGTAAATAGCAAGATTACAGAGAATTTCAGCAAAGTATGCTTATCAATAGCAGGAATGGGATCATTTTAATTGCTACAGCTGACCAGCTAATCCTTTACAAAGAAACAACAACTCTCCTTGGCTCACCTTTATTTAATGAGATTTCAAAAGTTAGAAAAACTAAGCAGCAGGTGTAGATTGGATAGTTGACTCAACTTATGTACTCTTCACGAGCTTAATTTTCAGCCAAGTTTGCCTAAGCCATTTGCTGCACAAAAACTGTTGAAACTATGCTGTGTGTTCATTGAGAGCTTGTTTCCTTCCATACAAGAATTTTGAGCTATTTACATTTTGTATAAAAATTGTAACCATCTCTTAAAATTTTGTATATTTTTTTCAAAAAAGAATTTAAGAAAAATATCCAAATTCGTAACAAAATAATATTTAATATAAGCAAGTTATTGGTGCGCTCAAAGGCGAAAAATTTTCGCCAACTTTAACAAAAGATTCGGCTTATGGGAATTGAATAAATAAACACCAAAACCAGAACCGTCGCTTATCGTCTTATTTTTTTTTCATGGAAAAAATCGAAAAAAAAGAATTTTTAATTGACACATTGTTTATTCATACTTATAATAACAATCGATTTTGACCAGTTCACAAGGAAATGGCTGAGTTTCATCATTAGAATATTAACTCTAATGCGCCCAAATCAGATTGGCAGTACTTGCAAAGCCTCTTCAGTGAGCTTGAGTACTTCATCATAAATCTTATCTTATAGAAATAGTTACATTAGAAGAAACATTCCCGAGAGTGGAAGTTGCTGCGAGGATATATCTTTGCCAATTGTAGCTAAAATGGATGAAAATTAAAGAGATGTCTTTCAAAAATTAGACTATGAAGACATAGTAGAAGATTTTGCACAACAAAATACCCCGGAAGAAACTATTATCAATAATTCGGTTTGTGTAAAGTTAACCATAATATTCAATTAAGTTATTAAATAAAAATACGTACTGAAGTTTTCATTCACTTTTTTTACTTTCTAAAAATATCCCACTGTGAGTGCCCAAGGGCCTCTGCAGAGTAATCTTGCTGCAAACCTCTTTATAAGAATTGAGCATTAACATTTTGGAAGCCTAGGACAATCTTCAATGTCGCATTAATTATTGCCACTAGAACTTTATTTTCGTTCGAGTCTAGAAATGACAAATAGAACTCCTGCTCAAGTCATCAATTAACGTATGCCAACAAGCACTGGAATGAAACTTTGCAATATGGATTTCTTAAATTAAAGGAATATTTTTGAAACATTTCATAAATAGCTCAAAACTCCAGAAAAAAAAACATCCTTAGCGTAACCAGCAATACAGTTTTATTTTCCAAATCCTTTCACGTAGAACAAAATATATTGTTGAAACATCAATTCCAGGAAGTTGCAAGTATCAGCTTTAAGACGAATTTCAAAATAAGAGTTCGGCAATTTTTTTGCAGGTGTACAAGTAAGTCTTTCAGAAAAAAATTTAAATCTCTAATACTTTAGCATTTGAAATATTTCATTTGCCCGGTGGCACGATAAAGCGTGTTCAAATTGAGCCAATATTGTCAACAAATAATGTTGTTCTCACCGCTTGCACACATTATGGTGATGAGGTAAAATGGCATTATAAATGTTGCAGAAAATGGTTTTATCAAAGAATTCAAATCAAACCTTTTTAATGAACGTGTGGCATCCAATAGCGATCAGTAAAAACATGGTCAAAAGTTAATTATGAAACTGTTACAAGAACTGTTAAATTTTCTATAAAATTCTGTTTCAACTAATAAAACGTATGCAATATTGACCACTTGCACTTAAACACTTAATACTAAGACGAGCTGAAGACTTTAAACAAAAGACTTAAGACGCAAACTTTATGCATTCATTTCATAAAGCAGCAGCTGTCTGAATGATTTGTGCTTTCGCAAATCCCATATTTATTTTCAGTTGGTATTTTGCTTATCACATACGGGTGTGGTCACGCCTTATTTACTTTATTAACGTAAATACTTTATATGCGAAAGCCACAAAGAAACACAACAATAATGCACCTTTGCAATGAAATGCAGCTTATCAGCAAATTTATGGCAACTTTGTTTTGCTTTATTAACTCAAAATAAAAAAATTTTGCAAATGAAACAGCACTAAATTTAATGCAGAATGCAAAATGCGTGCCATATGATGATTTGTTATCGTATGTCTAAGAAAAAAAGCGAAAATACCAAAATAAATTTACTTATTTTTTGTGAAATTTTGGCAGCTGAGAACTTCGCTTTCGTAAGAAGCCAAATGCTTTTGGGTATTTTTAGCCATTTAAAGTTAACAAAGTTGTGTCATTCCTCTAAATGATGCCAAATAAATGTGCGCTTGTACGTGGCTTAAAAGCAATTTGCTGCATGCCTTTCATTAAAGACGATGAGCATTCAATTTTACTTTATTTGGGCAGAATCTGTTGCTCTTTTTTTTCACTCATTGTTCGAAGCACAAGTCAAATTATAGCACTAACGTGGTGCAATTGAGGCGTCATTGCTTTGAGCCAAATGGCGCATGTTTAACGACAAGATGGAATATCTGTTGAATTGAATCAGTTTAAGCTGTGGCGGCTGCTGTTGTAACATTGCACCTGCAGTTAACAGGCAGCATCTGGAAAATCACTTAAGTGTAGGGTTGCAAACAAGAGGCTGAAGCTAAGGCAAGCTTGTTAAGATATTCTTCTTCTGTGTTAATGTCGATTAACTTGTCTTAAATTGGTATTATTTGGAAAACAAATTTGCATAATTTTTAAATAAACATTTTAAGTGATAAGGCAAAGAAATTACATAGTCTTGGCGATGTTTTGCATAAAAAAAAAAATATAAAATCGGTGTTGACGGCTTATGTTACACATGAGTGCCTAAAAGTATATAACCAAATTTGCCAAAAAGTCCATACTATTATCCATATGTGCTGGTCAAAGCGCAAAAGATGAAGATAATTTGATTACATATAAGCGAAAAATTTTATAAATAAATTGAGCCGAAATGAAGATGAGAAACCATTCAAAAAGTAGGGATATTAACTCTTGCGCATTGTTTTCTCAGGCAAAATCTAACACCTTTAATATTTGTTAAAATTATCCAATTACTTATACTGAAATAAATTCCCTTAAATTTAGCTTATAATAAAATCACTTAGACTTGATATATAAAAAACTCACACAATATTTGGATGTCTCAAAAATCATCCAAATTTGATTTTCGTGCTTTTTATTATATTCGCAAAGTCAGAATGAGCCAGTAATATGGAACTGATTCGGATATCTTTCAATAGTTAACAAAAGTTTATTTTGTATGATTATATTTTGGAAGATTTCACTAAGGGGCTATAAACAATTTTGTTTGATTTATTTCGGGAAATTTTGTCTATTTATCATTTTAATAAAAATATAATGTTGAACATTATTTATTCGCTAAATAATTACTTCTTAAGCACCGAAACTACCAACTAAGCAACACCTTGCAATTGCTATTGAATCAATATGAAGAATCCATGGAATAGAACAAAATTCACCAGAGAATTTCGCTATGGTGGAGCTGTTGCTCAAGTTACCGTGACCGAGAATAATTTCAATTTCAAATTATTTATAAAGTTGTTGTTGTTGTTGTTTCTTTTGTTTTTTGTGCAGCACCTTTGTTACCACGTTACATCAGCAAATGAACAACCACAACAAAGACTCTACAGAACGCTACCATGAGGAAAAGGCGTATGCAGTGCAGGAGGGGGACCATTAGCATGGTGGTGTTGTTTTGCCAAAAGCTGTATGGTGTTAGTGTAGTGTGATGAGCAACAGATATTTTGAAACATAAGAAAGAAAAATAGAAACAATGGCAACACTAACAACAAAGCGCATGCCTGCTACTCATACTGTAATTTAGCATTAATATAACAACAAAAAATTACGTAGATAAATAGAAACAATTTTTTTTTTTTTTTTTGCTATACCACATAATATTATGCTATTAAGTTGTTGCTGCTGAGAGTACACTTGGAAAAATATTTGCAGAATTAGATGAAACTTATTAAAATAAGTGAGCAACATTTTATTTATAGCTGAGCTATAGAAAATGTTGTTTAATTGTTGTACAGTGAAACCTGGATAACTGCGATCTCCAAGGGACCAAAATTTTTGTCTCAATTAAAGAGGTTCTCATTTACTCAGTTTCCTAAATAATCAGGCTTAACATTGGGTTGTTTCATTTAAAGAGGATAACATCAAGAGAGATGAAGATGAACCTTTTTTATTTAGAGGGAAAAAAGTCTTCAATAAAAAGTAAATTTTATGTAAATGACCATTCTATGAAATTTTATCAAAACAAATATAAATATTATTTCATCATATTGAGGCTATTTCTAAACGGGGAAACACCATGTTATAGAGGCGAAAACGCACAAAAACTTCAAAGATCATATCCCAGGTATAGAGGTTTAATAATCCCAGTAATAGAGGTATTTTGATGCAAAAGTGCTGAGACCTTGAAGTGAGTCTCACTAATAGAGGTTTCCCACTTATCCAGGTACCGCTTAACCAGGTTTCACTGTATATAGGTGGTATTTTTGTAAATATTTGGGAAAATTTTTATAAATGTTATAATATTGAGCATTAAGAATTAATAACAGATACTTGCAAAATCCTCATTATTTGATGTAAATAGTGAGAAAAAAAAGCAGGGGTAGACTTTTAATACTGACAACGAATATGGTATCAGAAGTTGGTAGACGCATCTATGTAGCTTTGGAGATATAGACATCAGAAGTCAGATTATAGCTTTTAATGAAGTCATTGCTATAAGTTAGGAACCCCTAGATCGATTTTCAAAATATGGATGTCATATGGAAGGTAAGTTACAGCAATAAATGATACATCAAATTAAAGTACTCATCGAGCAGAGAGCCCGAACTATCGGATTCGAGATTTGTTAACCAAAAGTTGAGATATAAGAACAAAGTTGTCAAACTTACATGACTCAGTTCGAAGAGTGTTCCTGTACTCGAAGAATCTGTAACTGAGAGCGGAGATGTGAGTAAGTGAGCTTATTTCTTTGTTTAAAGTTACATGATTTAGTCAGAGGAATTTTTACTGATTAAATCATGAAATGTGTCAAACTATCAGCAGCTCTATGTTGTGCAAGCTGAATTCTAAAAATTTTTTTAATTCTGTGCTTGGAAAATTCAGTTTATTTTTCAACTACATGCAATTTGTGACATTTATTTATTGTTTTTGCTTAGAAAATATAGGCCCCTATTGCGGTTGTCGATTTATAATAGACAAACGCTTTTTTTCTATTAGCGATTTTGTTTCCTATTGTGTTTATCGATCACAATCGCTGGCTTTTCTATCTTTTTGTTTTGATAGATAAGATTTTTATTTATTTTAGTAGATATTTCTTTATTTTTTAAGTTTTTCACATAAAATATTTCAAACTGAATGAAACTAAACGGCTGCCTCAAGAAAAATAATAACATTTCAAGTCACAATGATGCAATTTTTTCTATTGAATTTCGTAATACCAAAATGGCATCGTTTCTATTCAATCGATGGCTATCGATTTTAACGCAAATAGACAACCGCAATAGGGGCCATAATTTTTTTTCCCACTACAATGAGAAATTTTTGACATTTTACATTTTTTCTCTTTGAGAAGAGCGCTATTTGCATACTTTCTCGAGTTTATCAGTTTTACTGCACTTAGTCCAAAAATTTAAAGAACGGACTTAATGTTTTTTTGTTAAACATTTTAAAATTTCCAGATACCTCTAAAGCTACAGAGCTGATTATAAGTTTAGAGTAACTCATTTTTTAGCCTATTCCATTTTGTATCAAGTTATGCCTATATTGCATCAAGTTATCGTCATTTTAGTGAACATTTTGTTTGCAGCAATGGAACGAAATGAAAAAGTGTGGGAAACACAAATATTTTGATTCAAAACTATTTTGTTTATTGAGTGATTTTGTAATTATAAACCAACTTATATTTGAATCATTTCTTCTAACAGGGATTATTGTTGAGCGCTATTTATTCTTAAACTATTTTTTCAAGTGTAGTTATCAAAGCGGTTATTGTGGTTATTTTTGCTACCTTTGTATTTGTATTTTTTTTTTCTTTCACATCTATTACAATTAAAGTTTTGGCATATTCAGTGCAAAAGCTCTTTATTGTACACTGAATACGAAAAAAAGCACAATCAATGAGGAAGTTATTTCAAAGTTTATTGTATGATTTTTCAAATTACGAGTATTTGCGGTTTTTAGTTTTCTAAGTGTTTTACAAGTAGATGCTTTTGTTGATTTGTTGTTGCTGTTCTAAGTCATATAAATCAAGCGTAAGTGGCATTGAAAACAATTTTTGTTGTTGCTGTTGCTGTTGCTCTATTGCTGATATTGTTTTGGTCTAATGCGTTTGTCTGAGAACAATTCTATGTAATCAAAATAAGTTGGTTTTTTCTTTAATTTTTAGGTAAAGCAAGTTCGTTGCTTAAGTTTTTTGTTTTTAGAAGCTAAAAAGAATAAAGTATAATATTTTAAGACTGATGAGATTTTAATTTATGAAAAATTTTATTTTGGCAAACAAATATAAATATGCGTTACTCTATTTTAAAAACTTAATTCACATAAAATTAATTAACAAATTCAGCCCTAATGTGACTTTACATCATTCGCCTAGTTGACTCTTTGGTATTAATAATAACAAAAACAACAATAACAACAGCAGGCCACAAGTTAACACTTTGAAATGTGCTAAGCACTCTAACCACAATTATTTCTTTTTTTTTTTGCTTTTTAAATTGAGGTCAATGGGGGAAGACGCATTTAATATTCAGAGCAGTTAGAATAATTTGAAATATTAAAGTTAAATAACATTTTGCTTTAATGCGGAAGTTCATGATAATTAAATTTTAGTTTACCCAATAGGAAATGAACAGACATTCTGCACTTCCTAAATAGTTTTGCTCGAAATGACGTCTTTGGAAGTTGCCAAGTTTTTCGGAATTACTAGGAAAATATAATGAGAAACACAATACTTAGGGTATTTGCTTTATTTGTATTATTAAATAAATTATGAAAAAGAAATTCATAATGCAAATAAAATTTGAGTTCTTGAAACAGTCGCTAACAAAAATTGTAATAAAAAACTCTCATTAACCAGCTAAAACAATTGTTATTCTAACAAGTTTTGACAACTGAATCGTAAACAACGAAAGATCTTGTCATTAAAAGATAAAATAAAGAAACAAAACCAATGACATTTATATTTGCGTACAATAAGAAACAGGTTCATTGAAGGAGTTTTGCGTTCTCCACAAAAAAGGATTGATTGAAAATTATTGCGCTTTCAAGAAAAAAAAAAAAAATAAAATTAAAATACTCAAAGATATTAAGTATGTCATTAAATTTTATTTATTTAACAAATGGTATTATGTCAATAGTGTACCAAAATAAGTTCTAAATTTTTAAAGTTTGCTTGTTCTGGAAACAATTTTTCTCTAAAATTTGAAAAAAAAAGTCATATGTTAAGAAAACCTGATGAAAGTATTTTTCATATTCCGGTCTAACACTTTAAGCAAAACATTTTTTTTTAATTAAGAACAAAGATACCTACGGAGTAAAACAATAAAAACTGAATAAATTGTGTTTTTTGCTAGAAAAAAAAAGATTAACTTGTCTTTGAGGCTTCTTTCTCGAGTAATTATGCAAGAATTCTTTTTCGATCTCTTTAAAATTCGTTAAAAAATAGATGCGCCATGATTTCGATTTTTCTGTTATAATATTTTCAATTGAAAAGGATTCTTCTCGAAGTTTTTCCAACAATAACCATTTATTTAATTAAATGTTGTTTTGAAAATTTAATGGCGTTAGGGTTCAGAAAACATTTTTTGAATATATAAGATTGTCAATGCAAAATATCACCTTATATAACTATAAGATAATGATACACTTTTAAAATTAAGAAAGGCATGAACATTTTTTCCAAGTATTTATTGAGATCTTATGCCCCTAAATCTACAATATATGTGACTGGGAAAGTTAAAAGGGACCCACAGTACGAAAACAAGTTTTCGAGAAAAACGACTTTGAAGTTAAGAAGTGATTTTTTATACGCATGAACGTTTTTATTGCTTGAAACTTGTTACTCGGAGGTTTTTGGGGTCGCTGACTACGAATCTAGTATCAGATTTCAAAAATTCAAAATGGCGGATTCAATATGGCGGACAAATTTTTTAAAAACTGCAAGTTTCAAGCAAATCCGGTCAGTTCTTAAAAAATTCGTCTGGCATATTGGATCCGCCATTTTGAATTTTTAAAATCTGATACCAGATTCGTAATCGATGCGATCTGGATAAATTATTGATTAAAAAAAGCAACTAATTGATTTTAAGAAAATAAAGATTTTTAATTCATTTTTGTTCAAGAAAAGTTAGTTTTTCAGATTTGGCGACCACTAAAGTAATTTTTAAGCTTTCTTCGTTATCTGTTTGCTAAATTTTTACACAAGAGGGATCAGTCTTTCTGCAGGGTCGACTTTCGTGGAAAATACTAAAAAAGGGCTATGCGTACAAAATCTTGTGCATTATTTAGTTGAAAATGATTAAAGAACTTCTGCCCCTTGCTTGTCGCCATCACGTTTTTGAAATAGTCCTCGGAGGTGTATACAATGCTATATTCGGCAAGAGCATTGCTCCTGATATTTTAGATTTCAACTCTTTTAAACAAAAATGGGGAAACATCGCCCAAACAAAATTTCGGATTTTAATCAATAATTTATCCAGATGGCATCGTTGGTACAAAAAATCTTTGACATTTCATTTTCCATGTATAAGAGGATGTCCGATCGATTGCGCTTAGTGCCATGGTAGAAAAATATAAAATAGGCATGGTTTTGGGCGATCAAAGTGGACGTATGTCAGATTTTTTAGCATTTTTCACTTTCTTATCAATGAATCAACACTCAACTTTGTGATAATTTTCTGATTATAATTTTTGCACATATTTCGTATCATACTGAGTTCATAAAACATTATAGCGACAAATTTACCATGATGATGACATTATTTTTGAAAAAAAAAAAATCGACCCACTGACACGACTTCCTATGGTACAATCGAGGTGAAATTTTGGCACCAGAGCTTCGTGGTTATAAGATATGTTTTCAAGCCTGAGCACCAGAATCTTGACGACTTTTAATTTTTCCATACGATTTTGAACCATCCTAGTCCATGTTTGAAGTGAATTTGTGAAAAAACTAATGCAGCTAGAAAGCTGCGGTTTATTGAATTTAAAAGAGCGTAGTCTCTTCTATATAAATCGCTAAAAAAAGTGAAAATCGATTTTTTCGAACTGTAGGTCCCTTTTAACTTTCCCGGTCACACATATTATTTTGCTCACAAGTTAAATAAGAAATAAAAGTTTTGAAAGCTCCACCCTAATGCTACACAAACTAAACATTGCCATATTTTGGGTTTTTCAAATGAGCTGCTGCAGATGAAGCAACTGGTTCTAATAAACTCAACAATAAATGTTTCAATTGAGCAAAATTGGCAGATGACAATTTAGAATAAGAAAAGCTATATAATATGGGGCTTTACAAGTAAAAATGAAAAGAGTTGAACGTTGAGATCTTCGAATACGCTGATTTTATTGTCAGTGGGTACTATTTTCCGAAACTTATGAGACATCGGTTAATTTTTTGTAATTATTTTTAATCTGTGTTAATATCAACGTCACAAAAAAGTCTTAAAAAATACAATGTATCGAATAAGTTAAACATTGAAGAAAAACTTTGCTGTTTGAAATTTTGCAAGAATTAAAAAAAAGTTAGATTTTGATATGCCATTTTTATTTTACATATTTTTTATAATTTGTGGAAACTTAAAAGCAAATTAATTGGTACCGAAGCTAAAGTTTCTAAAAATTTTAAGTTAATATCAAAATATCCTTAAACGTAATGGATATAAAAGTTTTTAAAAATAATTAAGATTTTGTAGATTTCTATTGAGTTGAAATATTTTGGAAATTAATTCTTTTAATTATTCATAGGTTTTCAAGGACTCTCGCAAAACAGTGGTTTGACTTATGACAAAAAAAAATGTATAACTCATCATCAACTAGTCAAACGCAAACCATTAAAAATAAAAAAAAAAGCAAAATTCGATATCTGATTTCGTTTTGACTTGAAATGCTTCACATGTATTCTAGTAATATTAAAGCGAAAATTTTTTACTGCAATTCTATTGGGCTTTAAATTTTTTATTTGATTTTTTGCAGTAAAAATCGGGTTATATTTCTATTTGAAAAATAACTGACTGACCACTAAAATTTAACAACTAAGTAATTTATTTATATGTGTTTAATTAAATAAAATTTTCATTACATAAACATGTACTGGACCGTAAAATCGTATGAGCAGTCTCTGCTTTACACGCGGTAACATGCGGCAACTAAGCATTGACTGCCCATTGAATCATATACACATGTATGAATTGGTTTCTATTGAACCATCAACTACTATCCGTTGCTGCGTAAGCCGCTAATTGGACTTACACTATTATACGTATAGAATATTTTTCTAAATGACTATTAATTTTACGGTTAACTTTTTGCATTAGTTGATGATTTGAATAAAAAAAACTGTCTTTCTAAGTATACTACGCCCAAAAGGAATTAGGCCCAAGATGACTTTTACTAGATTGGTTTTTACCATTTTTAAGCTTTTTTACGTATATTCTTAGATTAATGAGTGAAAAATTGGTAAACTTGTTTATAAATCAATATTAAAATTAAATTTATTCTATGAGTACTCAACTGTGCTCGAAATGAGCCAATGTAAGTTACGCTTTGAGCTTTGACCACCAACGAAATAAAATGAGCGACATTTTTAATAAATAAATATACAACTACAAAGTGGCAGTCTCATTACCTTATAGGAAAGTACACGTTTAGCTCTGATATGTCAATTTGATGCCAACACAAGAAAAAAAAAATGATAAAATTCTTATTGCAAAAAAATTTTTTCAGCGATTTTTACTTAGATTAATTTACTAAAAATTTTGTTGGTTTTCATTTTATAGACATACAAATATATATGTACATATATACATATATACCTAGTGTGATCAGTTAAGGCTTTTAAGCTACAGTTGTGAAAGGGTTGAAATTTTACTCAATAATTAAGCATAGAACCAGCACAATTTTATCTAAAGCACAGATATCGCTGCTTTGTCCCGCAAACATGACAAAAATTAAATAATTTTATTAAATGTTCCCGTTGTATATGGCAAACACAATTCGAGCCTGCATACACAACACCTGAGAGATATTTATTAAGCTGAATAAAAAACTTTGACAAAATGAAACACTACAGAAGAGTTGCCAAAAATGTATGTAAGCTTCCTTTAACTTAAATTAATTAAAAATAATTCACACACAATTCCGCTAACAAGTTTGTCGCCTAAGTCTTTTGTTTTCTCACAGCACTTACGAACATAAACTTCCGTTTGATTTCGTTAAGGAAAATTTCAACAACAATAGCAACAACAACAACATAAAATTAAATGCTTAACATATGCAAAAATTTCTAAGAACATACACAATAATTACAACAACAATAACAACAACTGGGGGAATAACAAAAGCAGGTTCTTAAACCCGCCGCCATGACCCTCACCTATAAAACGACAACAACAACACATGTGACAATAAATTGAAGAAAACTAAAAAAAAAAAAAAATAAAATTACGAATAATTTAACAAAACGAGAACTTGGAACAAAAAAACAAAACAGCACAAGTGTCATGCGAATAACAGCAATTGTAGTAAAGAGCAAAAGAGTTGCCTGCGATATAACGAACGTCGCAATGACCACAACGCAACGCAGCGCAGCGCAGCGCAGTACAACATCAAACAAATAATAAGACAAACAACTTCCTAGAATACAAAATTAAAAATTAAGCAATAAACATAGAATAAAAAACGATAATAGAAGAAAAATAAAACTAAAGCTAAAACTGAGAAAGCGCACACTACAGAAGAAATAAATTTATTTATTTCTGCGTATGAATTATTTAAAACGCAAATTTAACGACTTCCGAAAGAAATTTAAATTGAAATTTTAGGAAAAAAAATTATGTCGCCACTAGGAGTGTACACTTGAAGAATTTTGTGGGCATTGCATCACATGGGGGTTTTTTCATATTATATTACGCAAAACATCTTCCGATTGGTATTTAGCTTGGAGTGTAAGAGCTTTGTTAATCAAAGGCAATATCTTTCCTTATGAGTTAATCAAAACTGAGTGGAGAGTATTTAAGCAATGATAGTAGATATCAGTACCAAAAGCTTCAATATTACTAAGGTTAGCACAATATTGAAACTGAAAAGTGTACAGAGCACTTTAAAAATATAGAACAGTTCATCATTTAAGCAAATCGAAAGAAAGTAGAAAAATTTACCATAGTGCAATGGCGAAAATCAATTTAAATTTGAAACAGTAAGTTTTGACTTATGTTGCAGTTTTGTAATTGTAAAGATAAGAAAATCATTTATGCTATGCAGAATTTCATTTCTTTTAAGTGTATAAATAAATTAAAAAAAAAAAAAATATTAAATAATGCAAAAAAAAAAACATTTAGTTGTCTGCTGCACTTTTTTGCTGCTGTCCCGTGAGCGTCTTCTTCATTTTTCACTGCCTCTGCCCACATGTATTGATATGCAACAGCAGTAGCAGCAACAGTCATCAAGTGTAGGCTGCATGCATGCAGTTTTAATGTGTGCGGTAATGAAGAAACCAACAACATAAATTGATTCATTGAATGAAAGACACTGACGATGAATGAAATTTTGTGCTCTTCATTAAAGTAGGCCTCAGAAACACACACACATCCATGTGTCTGCTACAGTCAATTACTGCATTAACTGCAGTTGTTGTAAAAAAGACATTTTGTTTGTTGTGCTGCACTTTTGCAGACAGAAATGCACAAATGCAACTTTTGTTTTGTTTGGTCTTTGCAATATTTGGTTGCATGTCATCTTAATTATAACTTTTGCATATATTACATATAATTTTTTTATTTAAAAGCATGGTATTTTTATTTTGCATAGAATTTTATCTTGTAGAGTATGTAATTGTTTTTTTTTAATTCCATAGAACAGGTGACCAAGACTTAAGCTACTTAATTAAAAAACACTGAATATATGCAACATAGCATTCAAATTTCTGGCAGATATCGTCTTGAATAAGGCATTTTCTGTTAGGTGCACAGCACATTATTTAATATTTAAAAATGTTTTATTTTCAAATGCAATGATTTGAGAAAAAATATTTTGCATGAAACAGAGGGTTCAGTGCAAAAGTTAACAGAATATAACTTTTGCATAGTAATATTATTATTATTAAAAAAAACTACCAACACAAAAAGCAACTAAAAAATAACTTTTGCAGCTAAAATTCATTTTATTTTTCAACATAGTCACCCTTTTAGCTTGATGCACTTTGTGCAACAATTTTTGAATTTTTTTCAGGTACTCAAAATAGGCTTTCATTTAAGCGATGACCCAAATCTTTTGCCATTTGTACAAAATTTAAATTATATAATAGTCACTGTTAGTAATAGTGAGAGAAGTCATTAGTTTTAAGGCCGGAACATATTTTTTTTTCGATTTTTTTCCATGAAAAATCATGAATATCACAAAAAAAAAAATAATTTTGTTCACGATGTTTTTTTTTTTTTAATTGTCTGTGTGTTCAGGAAATTAATCTTTTGTAAGAGTAGGCACATTTTTTTCGCTGACGAACAATCTGTGTCCTGATGTCGGCACAGTGGTGTTTGATAAGTTTTTTCATTTGTAGGCACCGTATTTTGATACCTCTCTTTTATTTTTGACTATACTTAAAAGATTTCTAAATTATTTTAAGTTAAAAAGAGATAATCAATGTTGCGCGGTAAGCACTCTTCAACTAGGATAGCGAGGTTCCATCATGATATTATTTGAAGTGATGAAACGTTTTCTTGGTGCAATTTTTTTCTATGATACTGTTTTATAGGGGGCCAAATCGTTCAAGGGATCTTCACCGGAAATTTCTCAATTTGACTAATTTTTCAGTTACAATTTTCTTTTGATTGATTTGATTGGATTGAGCTTCTCCCTCTTTAATACTAAAATTTGAAATGCCAAAAATTCAATTGATAATTTCAACATTACTCTGATCCAATCTGTGAACAATTATAGAAAATATTGCTATGCTGGTGGTTTTCAATTTGTCCAAAATCCGCATCGTTTTTAAGGTAAGAGGAACCTTTAACAAAAAACTTTTCTTCAATTGTATCCTCAGCCATGCGCCATTATTATTCACAAATTTTAAAAAAATTGATGCCATTTTAAAGATACGTTTCTTAACAGTGTAGAAGCAAAAGTATAAGACATTATAATATAATGCTCATTGGTTGATGCATGTACCGGCAAATGTTTAATCAAATACAATCAAAAATTTACCAGTCTCAGTTCTTAACGCTTTTCATAACATTTATTTGTGTCAGTCAGCCTCTTTCACGTCGTTGATAAAGTGATAAATATTACAACTGAAAAAAACAGAATCATCCTCGAACGATGGAAATTAAAAGGAGATTTATCTGGTCAAGAAATTATACTTAACTTACTTGTGCACTGAATGAAATGAAAAACAAAGACCAGCGAAAGAACATAACTCGTGCTGCTTATCAGCAACATAGCAAGAAAAAACTTAAAATTTTGTAAATAACCACTTGATTGTCTTCTGTGCCGAACCATTCGACTGTATTTATAATGGAACAAGCCTGTGCGCAAATGAATCACTCAAAATGATTCTATTACTTTTATGTATGTTCTTTGAACCATTTTCAATATCCTTTTTTGAGGACACTGGCTAGCTTTAAAAAATTAATTCAAAATTTATTTGGCACTAGCAATAAGTCCATTTTTGAATTAGTTTTTTTGTGTAAAACTTGGAAAAACTGTTATTCAAATTGTTAATTTTTTCTTGCCTCCTACCAAAGATCATTTATTTTTTTCGAAAAATGTTCATGTCGAGTTTCATTTGAACGCAATTTATTTGGACGACTTTACTATAAAATGCTTGTGCGATTTTATTAGCAATGCTCATTTATTTGCTTAAGTTTTGAATAATTTTGCGAAATGAATTCGAAACGAATATATTCAAAAATTATGTTTGGTGACATTAAGTGAACAATCTAACGTCACATGTGTTATTTATTTTGTTTCAATGTTGAAGTAAAAAACAGCATGAGGATAACAAACAGAAGACAGACCATAACTTCAACTGCTTTTACTCGTTTAATGTCTTCTTTTTCATATTGCTATAAGCTGTTTTGCAGAAACTATAGCACTACATACAACCTACGTGCACAGCTGCACGCTGGCATTTAAAAATTATTATGTTAAATTAAATTAGAAATTTCCATTTGAAGTAAGTAGATCGAACAAGTAAAACTTGTATAAATCATAAAAAAAATATATTATTTTTAATTCAAAATAAAAAAATGCCGATACGAAATTGCAAAAATGTACAACAAATAAGAAGAGATCTAGCAACATTTCGTGTTTTTGGAGAATCAATAGAAAAGTTTATGATAAAATGATGAAGTGCTCGAATTTCAAATATAAAAATCATTAAAAGTGTTACCACAAACACATGCTGATCAAAAAGTATCAGTTTCATTTAAAAAAATTTCTCCACCAAATCTTAGTAGACATAAGTGATTGTAACACATGTCCAAGCACAAAGCGAACTTGTACAGTAGCTTAAAACTTGAAACAAAGAATAATAAATACATATTGTAGAAAACAAAAGACTTGGGCAACAAACTCTTTGTTAACATACCAAAAGCTTTTAAACAACGAAACACGATATCATCACTTTCACAAAACGGCAACGATCAAAGTTGTTGGTGACCATTGTTGCTGATTGTTATTGCCAAATAAAGTGGTGCAACTAACAAAAGCTCATAATTGATTTAATTGCTAAAATTGAATTTTTAAACAAAATTAAGCATTCAAATGAGCTGAAAATTAAACAATAAAACACATAAAAATTAGTCCTAACATTTTAAAATTTTAGTGCAAATATTATTCATCTTATTCACTAGTTGGACATGTAAGCTTTTGAAAAATAAAACAAACATTTTTAAAAAATTAACCACACCTAGGTAATTTTTAGTAATCAATATTTCTGATATAAACATTTTTCAAAATAATCGCATGTTAATAGTACACTGCAAACAGTTTTGTGTCAAAGTAAAGCTATGCAAAACTAAAGCCAAATCAGTGCAAGTCATAACCTGAAAGATTCCTTATGCTTAACATTTTCTTGGCATTTTCAGTTCAAAATAAATCTTCAACTATAATGTGTCAACCAATTTTTTCGCAGTTTTATGATTTTTAATAATTTTTTTTTTTTTTTAAATACAATGGCGCCAATTCATACCTTATGCTAATCGGTTTTTTATAGCGAACATAAAGAATTGAACTAATCTTAAATTTGATTCTTGAAAGTAATACGCATACACATAAAAGACTTAGAAAGTAAATGCGTTATGGACACGAAATGCACACGTAAACAAAAGACTTAAGGCAGCAATTTTCAACTTTATTGTTTGATGTTTGATGGCATTGTTATGATTTTATTTTTGCACCAAACAATGACTTTATATTCAACATTATATTGCTATATTTTAAGTTAATCCAATGTTTTTTCCCTCATGTTTATTATGTGCTAATGTGTTCGAGCTTTGTGATCTTTTTGGCCACCCATGTTTTATTACATTCGAACAGTTGTTAGGCCAACTCAATTTACAGTTTAAAACCAGTGCATGGTTAATTGATTTACAATCAAATTTATAACTTATTTAGTGTTAAAATCGTGTACTTAAAAGGCGATGTAAGCCTATTTGGAAAGCTAAATATTAACTTGGCTTTTATCGTGCTCGGTGTGCATTAAGCAGTAAAGCAATAAAGCTGTTTATTTTGGGTATTAAAATAAAACGCATAAAGTTTAGTTGGTGGTCTTGCCACCAAGATATTGCATTGAATCTAACAGTAATGCCTCCAACACTATGCGCAATAAAATGTTGATAAAAATTAACTATTCAATTTTAGGATCAATAATATTTTATTTTTTATTAAAAATACATTATTGCCATTTTTATTGATTTTTTTGATAGCACAAGTGTTTCTATAAGAAATTCTAAACAGCTATATTAAGCCACTGATGCTATTTTTTATTAGAATTTTCAAAGGAATTTTTTCAAGTGATTTTTAAATGAGTTTTCAAAAGCGTTCTATGCCAATGCTTACCAAAAGAGTCTATACAATGTGCTTTTCAAAAGAATTAACAATTTTTTGGCTATTGAGGTACCAATTTATCATGAGACCAAATCCATCTCAAACCATGCACGCGGATTATTTTATGTTATGGGATTGGTTGCCGATTATATATATTGTTTTTCAAAGGAATATTTGATTAAAAAAATTGTTGTACGAAGATATGGCCATTTTAAGTAATGCCCATTTTAGGCGAAAAATTGTTTAAAAAAAGCGGCATTTCCATCCAAATCAAAATAATTAACTCTCTTAACTTAAAAAAAAAAAAACAATCGGAAGTGAGTTTGTTCTTTGAACTTCGAAGCTAAATACGAACTGTACAAATGAGAAGAAAAAAAAAACAACAATTACAACACAGAGATTAGGAAGCAGCATAAGCATCAACAACGAAAAATCAAACGATAATTTTTGAGTGAGGTAATTATAAAACGTAATCCCAAAAAAAACGATATTTAAATCTAAAAAATAAAAAAGTGAGTATGCAATAACCTTCTTTAGCACAAATATGTTGTTCTTAAATGAAATTACTAGAATCGGTTCAGTAAATTTTACGCCAAAGCGTTACAAACCATTTTCATGTAATATCCCAATAGTTGTTTGGGTGATTCGATGGTTTTTTCTTTCACTTTTGTGGTTAAAGTTTTCCATGTTTTTGCGAATTTGGTTTCTTATGGATAGTCTTTTTTGGAATTTTGCCAATATTCTAGCATTTTTTGGGCGAATTCTCTTTCAATTCATAGATTTTTAGCAAAATTGCTATAGAAAACTTAAGTTTTTAGTTGTTTTTCGTATGTATCCGGCGTTTTTTGCTTTTTTTGGTTATTTGACTTCAGTTTGATGAAAAAATTTGTAGTGAAATAAAACGTGGAGCAACAAATATTCCAAAATATTTAAAGAACTAATAGGCCAAAACAGTTGTTCAATGATAATCTACAAGGCGTATCCCACTGATACCACATGTTGCGAGTATTTAGAAAAATTGGCAGCTACTGCGTTTTGCTTAGATCTATTATTTAAATAAATGCATCTGATTTTTGGGTCAGCAAAAGAGAACTAAAACACAAAACACTGCAAAATAAACTACAGGTGCAACAACAACAATAGCAGCAACAGAAACAGCAATAATTGGCCATCTGTGGAGCAATAAATTTAAGTCTGAGCGCAAGCAAAATGCTGCTGATTTAAATATTTATCCCAGCAAAAATTATTTTAATGCAAAATAGCCAAGCAAAAAATAAAAAGAGTCCGGAAAATCCTGTCTCTATTACATAGGGTGTCATAGTTTTGTGATATTTTAACGCTCTGACACGCTTATATAAAATGTCAAAACTTTGATGAAAACGTTTTTTTTTTTCGGCACAAGCAATTTTTTTTTTCTAATTCAAAATAGGTTAACGTCAATTTCAAAAGAAAATGTAAGACAACATTCAAAAAGAAAACCACCCTAATGCAAATACATGCATAGTTTATAATGAAATTAGGATGCAACATTGTTCTTCTTTAGAAGAGTTTTAATTTCAAGCATTATCCAGTCTTAAAAGCAAAATAAATGTTACCAGTTTATTGGTTGTTCGATAATAAAATTTAACAAATTGTTGCAGTTTTACTATGCGCACACCATTGAGTGTTCACTTCGTACATTGCAGGTGTGTTATGGTGTTCAACTGCTGCCTGGCTGGTAATGCCATTGCACAGCCGTTGAAAGTGCGCTGTAGGTGTGTATGTGAGGACAATTATTAAGTGCCACTTAACATGTTAATGAATTGCATTTCAAATATTAAAGATGGTAATTTGAAATTGTAATTGCCAACTGATAGTAAAAACAGCAACAAACTGTTGCCAATAACTAATTAAAATTGAACTAATTTGTAAGTAAATATATTATACCTTGTTGCAGCAAAATTGTGGAAAAAATCTGAGAAACAAGTACTTTACTTTATTTATGAGTAATATATGAGAATAGGTATGAAACAAAATCATGCTATTAAGCTTTTTTATCACAGTTTCTAGGTAAAAGTTATGTTAGGGTGCAATTTTTTGTAGCAAATAATCGAAAAAACTAATTCTTCAAATACGAAACATATCCAGCCGCGATTAGCCAGTTAATTTTTAATCTCTTGCAGCATTTCACCAATTGTAAGCTTAGCTTATGTTTCAGCTCAAAATACTATATCATATGGCGTAAGTAGGAAAAGCCAGAAGAAATGCAAGCTCTCTGAATACTAAAAAGCTCCACTTAAATTTTATTCAACTCGCAGTTACCTTCGTTGTTCTAAGTTCATGAAACTCTTGGTACATTCGAGCCTTTTACAAAGTGATACCTACACATAAACAAGTCAATTAACGCGCAGCTCGAAAAACAATTAAAGCAGCAGAAAATAGAATTAAAACAAAAAAACAAAGCGCAAAGCTCTAAAGTTCATATTAATTACAAGCAGAGGGTCATTACAGGTCAAACAACAAATGGAAAAACAAAATCATAAACAATAAAAAAATTTATATTTTGTCAACTATGAAGTCATAATTAAGCAAATTTTTTTCGGGTTTTTGTGACAAAGAGCAGCAGCAGCATTTCAGATTGTGTTGGTACATTGTTGCGCATTTTCAAAAGCCGTTAGTTGAGGTTTCAGGGTGCTGCCTTTACCCGTGTGAATGATACTTTAATTACTTAGTCAGCTAAATAAAAACAAACAGAGTGTAGCTGCAGAATTAAAGCAAAACCAACAAAACAAATTAAAAATTATTATGTAAAAACAAGTCGCTTTTTTCCATAGAATTTTACTGAAAATTCTTTTAAGAAAAAAAAAAAAAAAACACCGGAGTGAATGACATTTTTTTTGCTTTGGGCTTTGTTATATCATTAGGAAATCCGTTAAACTAAAAGGCTTAACTTTTTTTTGATATTTTTGACAATTTTCGCTTAGCCATCGAAGCGATATTAAACGGTATTCATTGAAAAATTATAAATTAAAACATTAAATGTTTGATGTTCTTGTGCTGTGTCCTCGAGGTATTTTGTTTTTCTTAAGTATAAGTGGTTCGCTAAAATTATTTAAGATTAGACAGCTTCTAACCTCGAGCTTTGCTTAATTCTTGTGTTTGTGGTGAAATTTAATATACAAAACTGTGCTTATGTCAATGACTGACTAAAGAAAACCGTTGTAATTTTCTTGAAGGATCGTAGCTTGAAGTTGGCATTATCATAGTTGAAATTTGCTTGCATCTGTTTAATTTTTCATTTGTATCTATTTGCAATTTTTGTGTCAAGATGAGCGATTTTATGTGTGCAAGCTAAATTTTTTAAGGAAGAATTAAACTATTTATAGTTAAATTTATCAGGCCAACACAGAGTACGTCATCCGAATGTGGTTAATGAAAATATTGAATTACTTTAACTACTCTTAACAGAAAGAAC
Organism: Tricholauxania praeusta; assembly: GCA_949775025.1. Lineage (NCBI taxonomy): Eukaryota > Metazoa > Arthropoda > Insecta > Diptera > Lauxaniidae > Tricholauxania > Tricholauxania praeusta. The sequence goes on from OX459028.1 coordinate 187,315,591, forward strand.
GGCGCTTTACATTGAAAGGAATCGCTCAGTTGTGATAACTCAGCGTGCATATCACCAAAAATATTATGGTTGAAAAATGGTGATATTGACTGGTCACCAAGATTTCTGAATGTGACTCAACCAGATTAATTTTTGGGGAGTTTTTTAAATAGTAAACCTTATGCCAATAAGTCAAAGATGAAAAAAGGGCTAAAAGACAACATTTCAGCTGAATGGCAGTGCTATCGCCTGAGATGCTGACCAATGTGATTGAAAACTCCAGATAGAGCTCGCTTTTGTCTCTCTAATAACGGCGGCCACTTTATCAGTATCGTTCCCCATATACAAGATGATACCTCATTGTGGCATAAAGTTACTTTAGGAGAAATTGAAAAACCTGACGATATCTCAAAAACTATAGCGTGAATTACAAAAATGGACTTATATTATTGCTTACTAAATTATCTTTCATTCGACATTCCCAACGTATAACGATCTTTGAAAAACTATATTCCCGAATTCCAATGTCTATATTTCCGAAACTGGATGCGTCCCCCAACTTCTGATTACACTACCCTGCTAAAGCGAAATTGCCCAAGATTAGAATAGAATAAATGGCATAAAATTTAATATTATGTGTAATCTTTCGACATCTTTTACATAATTCCAAAGAAGTTCCCGATATAACATTTTAAAAATTACTTTTTAATGTTCCAAACACTTAACTATCCAGTGAAATAAAAATTATTTTGATATATTGAATTTCCTAACTCAGTAAGAAATACTTTTGTGTCACAGTTAAATATAGAAGTATGTAACTAGAAGTTAAAAGATCTGTTAATAAAATAAAATAAAAAGCTAGCGAAGGAGTGTTGAGAAATAAGTAGGCAAGCTATTCAATATTTAGCTCCATTATTATTAAAATAGACCCTCATCGATGAGTAATTCTGATTTATGGATTCAACTTTTAACGCATAAAAATCTGCAAAGGATCAGTATTCTTTTCCATATCGAAAAATACTTACACTTATCAGAAAAAATTCACTGTAATTTGCTAATGAATAAGTGTAGAACTAAAGTTTCATTAATAATGCAAAAATGTTTGTACCGAAATTATGTTATGCTAACAATGACCTCTTTATCTTATACATTTTAGTACAGTTTTAACAAGTTCGTCACTTAAGTCTTTTGTTTTATTAACAAAGTAATTTCTTGAACAATTGATATAAATTCATTAGCACAAATATTTATGTGTGTGTGCAACGTATAAACTATTTCAATTTATTTAAAGCTGAACACACACATAAATAAAAACTTAGCTACGAGCAAACTCACACATGCGTTCGCCAGTAATTAAAAATCACTTTAAAAGCTGCTGTTTTAATTGTTAACATTTGAAATAAAAATAACTACAGTAATTTACCAAAAAGACAAAATAAATCTTTTCATTGTGAGAAAATAAATCAATCGTTTAAGTCACACTAAATTATTTAATGCAAATTACATTTTTTTTCCCTTCCTTTGGCTTTTGTACTGCGATTATGTGTGGGTGGATTAACGGTTGCCTAATGGTGTGAGAAAATGCTTTTAATTTGTCAGCATTTCATTCTGCGATTGACTGCGGGCCTTTAAATGAAGTTGTGTTTTTTTTTTTTGCTTTTAAAAATTGAATAAAAAAAAACAAGGAGCGCCTTTCGTTTGTGAATATTTAAATTAATTTTTGCCGCATTGTTTGATTAATGAATAAAAATCAATGATTTTAATTAATTTAATTGTTGCTTTTGTAAGCTAAATTTAACGTTAATTGTTTTTCTTTGTGTTCTTTTAATTTAAAAACAATTAGTTCTTGTGTAAAATTTATATTCTTTTGATTAAATGCTCTTGTAGTAAGTATTTCACACATTTTTGTAATAAGCGAAAAGTCTAACTGTTCCAAATGAATGTAGGTGAAATCACTTATAAAATAATAGCTTGCAAAGCTTAAGAAAAATTTTCAAAAGAACCCACACAAATTGAGGCTCAATTACACATGAAAAATGGGTCAACATTTTAATGTCTACAGCTTTAATTTTTCTAAGGAGCAAACAAAACTGAACTTAAAAATTTTTCTTTCATGTGAAAATTTCATATGAAATATGATGTTCGGTGGTCTCGTGAATTGTAAACGGGAACTTTATTTATAAGTCCCAGGTCAAAGCAAAATTTTAAATTTTTTGACTGTTGATCAGATTATCTCAACATGCAGAAAATAATATCAATTCTCTTTTTAAGAGTGAGCTAATCTCCTGTAAATCAAAAAAAAAAAAATTAGCATTTCTCTCGCAAGTAGAAGTTTCAAGTCTGGAGTTTTTCATATAATAACATACACTGAAGGCAACTACTTTACTGCTTCTTAAATTTGCTCAAAAACTACATTTTGAAAACATTTTCAATCATTTGAATTATTTGTCTTAAGAACGTAGTAGCCGGTTCAGAGCATTCTAAGAACTTTGAACGGAACAAAATAACTTTACGAAAGACTGTGCCTGATTGATTTTTCCGCCGATACTGAGCATACCTCACTCAAAATTGTATGACCATAAGCTTTTAAAATAGTTTTACTCACAAATTTGCTAAACATCATTCAAAACCAGATACAGCAAATTGGTCATTACAATGTAAATGTACACTTAACAAACTTTTGATGTTTTAAGCTGCTGATGAGCCAGTGATGGGCGTTAATAATAAAACTTGACAGGAAACTTGAAACAGCTGCAAGAGTAGTAACAGCTAGAACAACAACATCAAAATAAGTTAATAAAATGAACATAAAAATAACAGCAACACAAGCAATAACAACAACAGTAAAAGCCGCAACTCTTGTCATCAAGTATTTCAAAAATCATCACCATCATCTTTTATAGCAACAACAGCAGCAGCATTTTCAATGCAACACCAGCGCAATTTCCACGCATTTCCCAGTAAATTGACTTCTCAAATATTTCCCAGCAATTGCAGCATGAAATGCCAATAACAATATTGTTGCTACTGCCGCTGACTTGATGACTTGACTAAGTGACCGCACTTGGCCTTCAATATGGCCAAAACGTGTTATTGGGAAAATCGTTTTAGAATTTCAGTTTTCTGTTGAACACTTTCATGCAAGGCGACTGGAATAATATTAGAATGAATTTAAGAAAAAAAAAAAAATATTGGAAAAAAAGTTATTAGAGGTCGTCCATAAAGAAGGGGGGATGGATTTTTAAAACGGGTAAAAGCGGAGATGAGTCAATGTATTCGTTTTTTTTTTATGTTCGAATGTATGAACGAAGTTTTTCCAAGGAAAGGTAAAGTTACTGATGAAATAGTCAATCTTATTGCATTTCTTACAATTGCAATTGCTACTGCCAAAACGCAGTTTAGTGCCGCTGTTATTGCTTACTCTTGTCTGTGCAACATTTTTCCATTTGCAATGATGTGCAAATGTATGCCAAGTCCATCACTGGTCTTTTGATATGTTGGTATATACAAATTATTTCAAACCGATTGCCAGCAAAAGAAGAAGCCTCGTTTTTCTGCGATATAAATCAAATTTTATGCTAATGAGCCATAGCAACATTCCTGCCAGCAACATGAGGCAGATGCTTTGTACATTAGAATATAAATGTTTTGATTTAAAAATCAATGACTAGCGTAATAAATACTGGAATATATTGTCGAGAGCAGATGTTGTCATTGCAGCATTAAGCTAACTGTTAATGATATTACGGTAGCGTTGATACAATAAAAAAATTAGAGTTCTTTAAAGAATAATTACAATTGTCAGTGTTATATGTATATGAGTTGTAAGGCACGTTTTTCTTTCAGCTATAAGCCTTCTTAGCTTGAAGCTTTAAGTCAAGTAAAAAGCTTATTAAAAAAATAAATTGTGAAAATGAAATATGAAATCATTTAATAATCTTTTTGATGCTCAACGTGCCATTATTTTCAATTTCTTTGTTTTATATTCCATATGTAATTTTTGCTTAAAACATGTGAAACTTGTTAAGCTCCTCCACTTCTTTACTACACATGCAGAGTATTTTCTTAATTGATATTTTTGCTGATGTCACATGAATATCGAACGCAATTTTCGCAACAATTTAGAAAATAAGGCGGAAAAAGACAACAACTTCAACTAACCAGTTCGTGCCAATCAAATGACCAAGCGACCGAATGCCAAGCACAAGACACAAGGTTGTTGCTGTTGCTTAAAGTTGTTGCTGCTGCAATTTTTCTTTTTTTTTTTTTTTTGTAGTAACGAGGATCAACGACGACTTCCTGCCACAGAGCCCCAGTGACTTTGTGCTGCTGTAGCTCAGAGATGCTGATCAGCTGCGCAGGAAAATAGAAAATTGACACGTAGCATGCGGCTGCGTTTTTCAAATTCCCTACCCCATCCCATACCTCCCATGCATGTTATATTTTCCAAGTGTTGGCTTACATTAAACAAAAAAAAAAAAAGTAAAACAGTTTAAGATTAAGTGGCGGCATGCGGTGCCCCAATGGCGCTTCTCGTTGGTATACAGAGTAAACAAATTGGTTTTATTCATGTGGACGTGAACGTGAACGCGTGCTGCGCTGGTGTGCAAAATTAAATTGGCAGCAAAGAGCGATGTTGCTCGATGAACGTGTTTTACTTACAGTCAACATCAAGCAATGCTTGCTTGAAAAATGTGGAAATTACTGATAAGTTGCTTATTTAGAGATGACAAAATGTAAGCTATTTTAAAAATTTTATTTTTTAATAATACATAGATCCAATGATGTTGTTCTTATGCTTGTACCAATTGTAACAAACATCTTTTAATCCCAAGTTGTATTTGCGACTTTACCACAATTTTGGTAAGTTTACGTCACAAGAATTATCGATAAGTTTCTTACTTATGATGGATAGGTAAAAAAAGAGCTATTCATTTCGATTTTGTAATATATAACTCTGCGTATTCCAATGGTGAACGGATGGTTAAAAATTACCTTATTTCTTAGATCGAATGTCAGTTACCTGAAAAAATTGAGGTACTCTCAGATGAAGCTGAGTTTTCACTCTCGAATAATGAATTCTAACTACAACCTTGTGTGAGGTAGATAGCTCTCATAATTTACCAACTCACCATATGGGTGCAAAACTCAGCAAACGGAGCTAAATGAGCAAGGCACAACCGCATGTTGATTCGAACATCGAAAGTCTGACGCGCCTATTAGCAACACTCAAGAGGTCTGCCTTTATTTTCTCGACTGCTATATCCAGTTTCTGCTACCACCAGCATGAACTTGACCGCATAGCAAACTAATGCTTGTAATACCGTATTATGGGACTGACAACCGAGAGCGCTGTGGTTCACCACGTGTGACAGTGTAATTTTTCATCCCACTATCATTGTTATACAGCAGCACTCCATCTTTAAAAAGGTCCGCAAATATCTTGGTATCTTAGAATTTTTTTTCACTTCATCTTCAATATATTCCTCTCGTGCAATATTTATTTAGCTGTAATTATGTCAACAATCGGTTTACTATTTCAAAAACTATATTAGGCAACGAATAAGTCAACCAACCTTTCATGCATTTCCTGCAGTTAGTTGATGTGGCTCCATCAGGCACTTTTGCAGCAAGTCGAACGTACAAAATTGTCGATAGGAAGATTACCGAACAGGTTAACTGCACGGAATTAAAAGTAAAACCTCTGCTATTTTCAAAAGGCAGGAAAAACGCATTCATTCTGACTCGCAGTGAACATCCTTGTGAAGTGTTTCGCTCTCAGTCTGTATGGCTGCTTTTATCGCACGTTGAGCATACCACCTAGATCTGGCATCTTGTTGTTTACTACTTTTCTCAGTGTAAAGAAACATCTTTTATATTCACACTGCTGGGATGCCAAATGTCACAGGTAATATGCCATTTATTGAGGAGTTATTAAAGAGACAACTATGAAAAATTGTTTGCCATTTCAATTCCTTTGGATTTTTTGTACAAGCACACCTGCTTCTACTAGTTCATTTTACTGTTCTGGACAGTCTACCAACAAATGATTTTAATAAATTTAATATCTTTTCCAATTAAGGCGAGATTTTGTTCTGGTTAGGTTTTCAACTCGATTACATGCACGAATACAAGACTGCTTCTAGGATCTTCTGAAAGTTAAAAGTAGTGAGGCTTGCAATTTTTCCAGTCTATTTCCCTTGCGTTTTTTTAAAGTAAGTGGATCTGAAGTCACTGCCTCACACTCGAAAAGAATTATAGTAAAGCCGGATGATGAAAGATTGACTGAAACTATCTATTTTTTTATTGTATTTCAAGCTTAAAGTTATCAAAAGGAAATGCCTTAAAGTTCGCCACAATTTTCTGTTTAGTATTCAATGTCATAACTTTTTTTATTAAATCAGAAAAAATAACTTCGTTAGTCTCTAAAAGTTCTGAAATTTCACAGTTTCATTAACAAAGACATTGTGATCTAACTATTCAGCGGCAAATATGTTATACACAACATCGATGAATAGTTATACTCGTTGTAGGCAGTAATACTCACAGCTGTACATTTTTTTTACAAAGGGATGGCCGCTTTGTAGGCAGCTTGCCTACATCTCTATATACAATGTGTAGCAAGGGAAAAGCAGACTGCCTTAAAATATCGCATAGTAAGTACATGTATAGTTTACCGAGTTGCCTACATCTTCACATACAAATTATGCAGCCAACAGGCAAGACCCTTTACAAACAGACAGACTGCCTACAGCTCCATATACAAAGCAGGTATCCAGCAAGCAGACTGCCTACTGCTCCATATACAAAGTAGGCAGCCAGCAAGCAAATAAACAAAATATTACAGTAAAAATTTTATTTGTGAAACGTCCCTTTAAACAATTTTATGAGCGTTCAGATTTTGTGAGTCTGAAATGATTCATATTTTTGATAAAAATATGAGCCTAAATCTAGTTGCTAGGCACGTATTATTTTGAGTCTTTTCTGACTCCGTAATGTTTCATAAATTCTGAACTTCAAACACGCTGACATTATGACTCTTTTCTGACTCTGATTTGTTTCATAAATTCTGAATTGAAATTTGAATTGAAACTGTTACTATAGTAGCAATTTAATTAAACAAATAAACTAATAAATAAAAAAAAATTTAAAAAGAAATATATTGTGTTGTATCGCGTGTGGAATTGATTTAAGAAAACCGAACAATTATTAGATGAACGTTTTTACGTGCCTGTTATTCGTTTTGTGGTTAATGTCGTACCACCACAAAAAGGACAACCATTTTCTGCAAATAATCCACCAGTAAGTAAATGCATATAGCAACAAAGTTTTTTTTTTGTATAACACTTTCCCGACGTTTTTTAGAACCTCAATTGTGATCCACTAAGCCCAGAGGTAAAAATTCAAGCATTGGCTGGTCCAATGAAAAAAGATCAGGCAAAGGTAAAGCCTACATTACACTACTGTGAACTTCTTAAGGGCAAAATTTAATGTTTTTCTTTTGTTTCATAGCAATTTTGTCGACGTTGGAAAACGCCACCACGTCTTGGTAGAAGTACCTCATCGCCAATAATAAATAACCCATTTATATCTCCAGTCAAATCACGTACACCGACACATGGTGGTAATCGTAGTTTTGACTCTGCAACGAAAAAAGTTATTCAAAACTACACCCCAAGGTTCACCAATGGGTTTAAGTGCTCACACAGAACAGCAAAAAAATGGAATATTTTCCAAATCTACGCCCCAGCATGAACAATTTGATGAAAACGTTGAAAATAAAGAACAGAGCCACTCAAGTTGTATTGTGGATGATGAACAGAACGGCAATCATTCGCATGTGGCTACTTCTACTCAAGAAGTCGAGCCTCAAATTGAAATTGAGACCAGTAATAATCAAGATCTCGAGCTTCCAACTAATGATAATAATGCTCAGCAGTCGGATATTTTAAAATCAGCGTTGTATCCCCTGACACTTGTTTCTTGTATAATTTTGTTAATATTTCATAATAACCATATTCATGTTGATTCATTTTCTCATATCTACTACTGTACTATTTACATAAAATTGCTTAAGCAATAACATGAAAATGATTTAAACAATTGTAACCCCTTAGCGCAAAGTAAACTGAAGTGATTTTAATAAAATGTAACAATAGACAAAATTGTCCATCAAAATGAAAAGAGTTTGTTTATTTGTTTAATGGAAGATGGTTTTTTTGAAGCTCGTAAAACTCTAAATTATGAGTCACATATGTCTCCGAAAAGAGTCAAAAAATTGAAGTTTTAGGGTCAGAATAGTTTTACATTTCAGACTCTAATATGAGTCTAAAATTTGACTCGTAAAACTTAATTATGTGTCACATATGTCTCCGAAAAGATTCACAACATATATTTTTCTGACTCAGAACAGTTCCATATTTCAGACTCTTATATGAGTCTAATTTTTGACTCATATTTGTGTGCCCTTCCAAGAAGGGAAATACACACATTTCTGACTCTTTTATGAACTCATAATGAGTGTATAGGCTCAGAATTATGATTCATATCTGATTCTAAAATGAGTCAGAATGTTTGCTGGGGTACAACACAAAGGATATAGCTTTTCATACATGAAAAATCAGTGTACTTCATCAATTTGCCGCTGGGTATATATGTATGTGAAGTTGACAAGTTTTTTCTCTGATTATGAAAATTTTATAGAAAATTCAAGAAACTTGAAGAGTATTGCATACAACTTCTTAATCAAAGCTCAATTGATGATAAAATTTCATATTGCAGTTTTACTTTCTCTGATAGAAGCGAAGAAATAGCGAGGAAAAAAGTTCTCCTAAGCAAACCATTCATACCGCAAAACATTCCATCCTTTCCCAATCTGAAGAGCAAAAGAAAATCTTGCTCATTTATCATTATTCTCTTCGGAAGTCCGTATTCTAAGGCAAATTGCCTCTCCTACCGTATGACTCTGCTTATTGTTAGAGGATAGAAGAGTCGAAAGGTGTCAAAAATTCATATTTATTGATTTTTGGACAAATAGCAGATTTTGCATTTAGGGAATCCCGCTTCTAAACTATAATTATATTAAGCTAAAATCCAAAATGGTAAATTATATTCAATGAATCATATAAAAATTACTTACCAAACCAGTAGTAAAAGTCGTTGATTTTGTTTTTTCTTCTACCTTTTCAGCTTTTTTCTAAGCAGAATATGACTAACATAACTCATGTTACAATAATACAAAATAGAACAATTAAATTCAAGCCATGCGATCAAATCAATTAAAAGTTAAGGAAAAAAGCAACAGCATTTGTAATGAGAAAACAATTTAGAAGAAAAACTGCATGGTCATAATCGCCATCAACGCTGAATCAAATGTAACGAGTTGGAATGTGAAATATCTGCTGTAGTTTACAAGTTACTACTTATGTTTCACACATCATAAGCTTGAATTGAAACGCACACACAGCTGGAACAATAAACGGTAGCGGCAACAAAAGCAGCAGCAACATGGCGGGAACTTTTTATTGCATCACATCACACATGGCGATAATGACGATTATAAAGGTGATGCTAATGCAAACGATCAGTATGACGACGACGATGACGATGACGATTGCAGTATAACAACAACAATAGCAATAACAAATAACAAACCAAATCCGATTCGAATTCTGAGTAAAAATTAATTTCTTTTTTGCTGCGTTAGGTCAAGGAACTGCATGCATGCTGTACGCTGCATGCTGCATGCTGCTATGCTGTGTAGCATGAAATAATAACAGACAACAAGAATGAAAAAGCTCACTGACTGCAGCAACTGGCAGCTGATGCTGTAATCATGTAAGATTTCAACGATTTTTTAGCTTCTGCTTCAAGCCTCTTCAGAACAACTTCAAAACCCAAAGACTGTGACTTTGCTGCTTGCAAGCGTGTGGCGAAATATAAAAATTGCAATAAAACTGTTGCTGTTTAATGTTGATTATGTCAGTGTGATTGTCATTAGAAGCTTAAGCAGAAGCAGAAGCAGCAGCAGCAGTGACGCGGACGCACATGTTGCCGCTACGCTTTTGAATCGCGTAATCAGATAAAATGAGTCGAATGTATGAGCCAAGCGTATGATCTTATTTGCTGTAGCTGTTGTTGTAATTTATAAACTTCTGAAATAATGCTAAGAATTAGCCATGGTATTGTTTAATATGCTTGGATTTTTAAAAAATTTTATATAGTATATAGTAAAATTTGATTACGTAAAAAAGAATACCAAAAAGTTGCGTTCCTTGTCTTACGTAAATATCGCGAACTTATACCAAATTAAGCTGACAAAGCTGACAGCGTACAGACATAAAGTTAAATGCTGTACTTTATGATAGACGTGGCTTTTATTATTTTGCCATTCATTAATCGTATATGGTATGTACCTATAAAGAATTCTGAAACAAATGTAGTCTTGCATGTACACTTGACTTAGTACTCTTTTAAGGCATGAAAATTTAGATTAGATACTGGCCAGAATATTTGCAATAAAACTTCTTATAGGTATCTGGGATACTAACTTTATGTCAAGTTAGTTGCAAATCTCGCAGAAGAGCATTAGAATGAATCTTGTGCTGTTTATGCGTTGTCAAAGAAAGTTTGATTTAAATGCAAGTAGCAATTATTTAAAGTAAAATCAAAATTATCGTTGATAGCTTATGAATAAAAATTATTTTAAGTCACAAAATCAACACGAAAACCATCCATTCAAAATACTTTAAGTTTTCAATGCAATGCAGCAAGACTTTGCATGATTTGTTTTAGCGATAAAGATGGATCTGCTGCGAAAAGCTATTTAAGTCCTCTAGATTGGTCACTATGCAGAGCCTCAAAAAATTCAAACCTTCTCGATCCCGTATGAGGTCTTCTCAGTTTACTATCGATCATCGCTGACAATTTCTTTCAATTTTTTGTACCGGTGACCACATGACTTCTGAAAAGAAAGTTCGGTGTGGTATTTATTAGCTAATATGGTGGCTGTGCTTTGAGGAGTCCCTTAGATTTGGCATTTTCTTATATTCAGGTGTTGCGAAACTACTCACTCGACATAGCAAACTCTATAAATTCAATCACGATTGAGTTATAGACCGTCAGCAGAGTACTTCCAATTCACACCAGTACACGCTTTTGGTGTATGATCTTAATTTAACACAGTGACAGGCAAACTTATTTGTCAAATTTGTCAATTTGAATAGTATTTTTGTTGAAAAAATAATGTTTTTGAACGCATTTTCGCATATTTTATATTAAAGCTTATTTTTTGCTGAACATAGTTGAAAAACTTTGTTGGTAAACATTGTTATAAAATATTGTCGAAAAATTTTGTTGCGAAATATTGTACGAATGTATTGTTGTCAAACATTGTGGCTAATAATGGCTTCCAAAAAACATTATTGCAACGCATTTGTGATGAATTTTTAAGATTTGTATGTAGCTTTGTAAAATTCAGTCCCAGGAGTGCACATTAGATGGTATCGACCTCCATACAAAAAATGCCTCTAAGTTCGATGCAATTTTGTTTTTTTCTTATATCTCCACCATTAAACGTTCGATCAACAAGTATGGTATATGGCATATGGTATGGTATGGTACATTTCATTTATAAAAATCATTTGTCTCAGATTTTCGTTCGACTAGTTGTGTCAGCTTCTACCACCCTAACGTGCCGAGGGCACATCATAAAATTAAAGTCCGTACCAAATCATAAAATTCACATCTACAAAGTTTTCTCAAATTATTGAAATTGAAAAAGTTACAACGAATCTGAAATTTCAGGGCAAATATTTGATCAGAATAATAAACTCATCTTTAACTTAAGTCCTAAAACTATGCAATGGTTTTTTTCAATCGACTTCTTCGAAGATCAACGTACGTTTATGGTAGTCTTAAACAATTTCATTGGCACTGCACATGCCATTCGAAATACAAACATTTTAATCATTAGTTTAGGGTCCATTGGCCTCAAAAAATAAAATTTAAAACGAAATTTGTAGTACTCGAAGCTATGTACCTTTCAAAAGAGGTACGTATTGATACCTTAGAAAATTTTTGGGAAAATCGATTTCTTGGGCTCATCACCGTAAGAATGCAATTATCGTCCCATGTCATTATTTTTGGATGCAGCAAAGTATATACTTATTGAAAACTTTTTAAAATAAGTGGTGCTCTTGACGAGTTGAAAGTGTTGCTTCTTCAAGAACACATAAAAATTTCTTGATAACGAGTACCCATTTGCTGAAAGTATAACACATTCACATTTTCACTATCATACGTATAATATTTGAGATCAGGACTTAACCTTCTTAACAATATATCTTTTGATATTTCAGCTAAGAGCTTACAAGTGTCATATATTTGTATTACAACAACAATGTTTGTTGATTAAAAGTTAATGTTCGACATTGCTTCTGATTCGGCACGCCTCCTGATTGTTTTTATTGGGACATAAGTTTACTTTGCTTTTGCATTCTCAAATGCTGCTCGCCGGCTAATATCATAAATTATGTTTAACCTTCATAGGTCTGCATTAACATTCAATCTTACAACTGGAATTCATTAGGAAACAATATCAGTAGGATTTCATTTGATTTGCACAAACGCATTCAAAAGAGCAGAAACAGAAAAAAATGTTAAACAAAACTGCAAAAGAATTTTACGCCACAAATGATAAAAAAGTGATCGCCATAATTCCCAATACCGGATTTTCCGGCACATAATTAGCTGATGTCTTGGCGGCGGCGGCGGCTGCGATTGAAATCTCTTGGAATCAAAACGAAATAAAAATAAACACAGATATAACTAAGCAAATGTTAAGAAAAACAACTCAGGCAAAAAGCAAAACTAATGGCAGCCTAAAGCGCTGCAATGCCCAACCAAAAACTCTGATGCTGCAGCAAAAGATTGCAGACGCAATGAGACACTAACGTTGCAGGACTGGACACTCAGCTTAAGAGAAGCATCATCATCGGCGGCGCTGTCAGCGCGGCATTTGAAGCGGATTACAAGAGTTGGATGCATTAAAGCAACAAAATACATAGAAGTTTGTAAAACAAAACTTAAAAAAGGAGTTGGCAAGGATCTGGTAATACTGGTTTAACATTTTCTTGCATTCAAATGTTAAAAACAGCAAAATCATTTGCAAAGCGACAAGAGTACAGTGGGATAATGTATGTTGCTAATGGATAAAAAGTAGTAAAGATAATACTTAAAGTTGTTGGGAAATTCCACACTTTAAAATGTTTCATCAATTTTGATTTTATTCTAAAAATTAAGAGTAGAAATGACGCTGCATTTACTTTCATGCCGAGCCTAGGCACCAATGTTCCACTGTGCATTATATTCATGAAAATGTTGCATGAAATAAGACTTTTGCTACAAAGATGAAAAATTCTTCGTGATTGGGTCGCAAACAGGTTGTTGATACTGCACAGAAGCCCAGTTAAAGGCAGAGGGTGGAAAAGAAGCAAAGCAACATTTGCAGCCCGACAAGTAAAAGGTTTTTGCTATGTTAGTTACATCAGTGTTGTTGCTGTTGTTGCAAATGTGGTTTATAGCCACAACGAACACAAGCATTTCAGTTGTTGTTATTGCAGCTATTTTTAAAAATGCAACAACATCAGCAACAACATAAGAACTTAACTTAGAATCCACTCTTGCAAACTTCTTCGGCATCAGGATGCTGCACAGGATTTTAAAATGACTTGTTGTGCCTTTTTCTCTACGATTTTATAGGTTTTTAACTGGTTTTCCTTTTGCCATTAAGTGCTGTGATCTACAGCTTAGACCAAATGCAAGTTTCAGCTTAGAACCTGTTGCTGCTGGTGTTGTCCCTCCGTTGTGCAGCCTCTTTAGCGGCCTGACGAGCTGCATGTTTATTTGTTTATTGATTACTCTGGGTCTCTAGGCCTTGCAGCATCCAGTCCGTCAGAGTATTTAGCATGCACAGTATTTCAGTTTTCCTCGCATATTTAACTTTACCATCTTCTTATAGCCTTTGGTGGTTTATCAAATTTGATGTCTGCTTCTTTCATTATCGCATCGTTGTCAGAGGAGTAGTAGTAGAAATGTTGTTGCCTTAGATATTTACTTTTCTATCAATTTATTATTAATGATTTTAAATGCGTTTCCGTGAAAATACTTAGAATCACGTTTAAATTACAGCTTTTTATCACCAGCTTTAGCAGATTTTATGTTGCTACAGCTAAAGAAAACTGCTCTATGCAAAACGCTAACATGAGAACTCCTAGTGCGTATATTCATCGAGATGATATAGTATACGGACTTTGCTAAAACAAGAAATAAAAGTGCTGTGAGTATAACCTCTATAGGTGTATGTCTCCTCCACGAACTTAACAATATTTCAAATTAAGAAATTACTCTTCTGATCCATTCCTGAAAGCGTACATGATTTGCGTCCACAACTATTCACATTCTATCACGTACTAATTTTGTTACACCCCTTCGTCTCATTGTTTTCCAGTCTACGTTTTAGTTAATTTTTAGTTAATTGATTTTGTTGCCCGCTGATATATGACCGTTTGGATGACTGTTTTTATGTTTAAAGACTCAAAGGTTTTGAGAGTGGTCTATTGGACTATTGCCATTTTATTAAACGCTAATTCAATTCTTTTGATATGCGTAACTTCAACACTCTAATGATGGCTTTAATAATAATCAAGCATCCACCAATCTTGTCGAACAAATCAATAGTCCTCTTATCATAGCCTGATAAAAACTAAATCTAAATTGCAGCATTCTAATGTGCAAATTTAGCAACAAAACTTCAGATAACTCTTTAAAAATTTATTCTTCCCTTGCCGAGACTTATGTCTGCACATGAAGACATCAATACACAAGCATGATGTCCATGTGTATATTGATCACTTCCACTTCCAATTTAGAAATGTAGAATAGAAAATACAAAGAATCTCGAAAGACATAAGAGAATATGCTGATGCTGCGAGTAAAAAAAATTGCAAGCCAAAGATGCTGCTGCTGCTGGTAACCTGCAACCGGTTTTCCCTTTTCAAATACAGTTGCTTTCCAAGAATCGCTAGTCCATGCTTTACTACCACAGTCTAAATCCTTCACTATCGAAGTTTTTTTTCTCCAAGTTGGTTTTTAGTTTGCTGTCGTCAGATTCTTTTTTTTGCAAGTCTTAGCCCTTTGTATTAGAACTGGTTTAGCAAGGTTTGCTTTTGTATTTCTTTTCCATTTCATTTTATTCAAAGAGCACAAAAGCTACATAATAAAATTCAATATTCGCAATGTTGTTGGCTTAACGATTATTGCTGTAGATTTTGCTTGAAGGCTCTATGTTATTTGATAGTTCTCTACAGTTTTAACAGCAGCAAAAGCAACACCACTTTACCACCTCAAAACTCTCATGACCCTACTGAACTTGACGATAATGAAATTTTAAGAAGAACGCCATCTAGGAGAGAAACAACTTTGGTGGGCTCCACCTTACCAAAAGGAAAAGCAATTTGCAGTCAGTCAGTCAGCCAGCAACAGTTTTAGAAGTTTCACCTTCACTAACTTGCAGACGTGCATACATTTTGTTGATGAAGCTGTTATGATACCTTATTTTTTTGGTTTTTTTTTTAGTTTTACTGCTCAAAATAATAAATGTTCCGGAAAAAATTTTATGTTTGTTTTTTAGTAATAAAAAATAACCATTCATTTTTCTTGAATATATATAACCTAAAAATTATTAATAATTATTTATATTCTATAAAATTTTTTTCCATTTTTCTAAAGGCGGCATTAAGTTTTAATACAGTTGTTTCGTCAACAGTACCATAAGATATTCTCCATTTATTTCTTAAATCATTAATTTTTTGCAGCCTGCCTACTCTTTCGAAGACTTTTTTTCATTAGTATCCAATACATCTCAATTGGTCGCAGGTCTGAGCAGTTGGGTGAAGGTGCTGTTTTTGGTACAAAATTCATCATTTTGCTTTTATACCATTACATGGTGTCTATCTATCTATATAAATAAAATGAACGGGATTCTCGCAAAATCTACTGAACCAATTTTGATCAAATTTTTTTAGTCATCTTTCTTAGACGCTTGGTCCCAACATAGAATTAAAATTATCACGATATTCCTGTTAAATATCAAAATAGTAAAGTTTTAAAATTGCTAAAAAAATTAATTTCACACATAGAAAGAAGCATGTAAGCCTAACAAATCGCTTAATGGCAAGTTAGTGTGTTAGTTAGTGTGTGTGCGTTTTGTTTAGATATGGCAATGCAATGGAAGAGAATATTCAAATTTTACTCTCGCTCTCATTCTCAATTTGTCAACGCAGCAACGCGGAATTTGTGAACAATGAAAAAAAAATTACAGTACGTTCACACATAGAAAACATACATACTGTCTTAAATGGCTTGACAACATGTGTGACTGTCAATATTGCTTTGCGTTCACATTTTCGTGCATGCCATCAAACATCAATTGCCGAACAATTTATGAGCGTCCACATCGAAGTGAACTGCATGAAATCGTATTTCAAATAAAAAATGTTCACTGGACTTGACAGTCAGTTCACACAGGTTGTATGGTTGGACAAGCCAGCAGGAAAATCAACAATTTTTGAAATCCATCCAACATGTGTGTCAAGCGGTCGTTCCTAGAGTTTACATTATCGAACATTGATGTTGAACAACATGTGTGATAATGTGTACTAGGCTTATTGAATGTGTTAGTTTGTGTGAGTGCTTTGTTTTTGTCTTTCACATGGCAATGCAATGGAATATTTATGGAAGAGAAAACAACAAGAACTCTGGATCTATGAAGAAGAATCCAAAATTGACTTTAGTTCCATTCAAAAAAATAAATTGTTTGCCTTCGCAGAAAAATAGGCTACGCGTACAAAGTCGCTGGCATCTGCTAGTTAAGTAATAAGATATTCTTAAATCGGGCAATTACATCATAGTGCCCTCATGTGCACGAATAAATAGCAGAAAACGTTTTTCGAGACACTTGGAGACACAGATGCATATGGCATCAGCGTGGTCCATCTAGCGCTTGGAATTCGAACTATTGGATTTTTTGAGTGTGGCAACTCTAATGTCATTCAAATTATGAGAGAAATTCTTATATCTCCGGTTGAGGAAATAGGGCGTTTTCGGTTCGCTAAATGGATTGTGGAACGCTTGCAAGAAGATGAGATTTTTTACCGAAAATTAATCTTTTCTAGCGAAGTTAAATTCCATCTCGATGGA
Organism: Tricholauxania praeusta; assembly: GCA_949775025.1. Lineage (NCBI taxonomy): Eukaryota > Metazoa > Arthropoda > Insecta > Diptera > Lauxaniidae > Tricholauxania > Tricholauxania praeusta. The sequence continues at coordinate 187,332,829 of OX459028.1, forward strand.
ATTGTATATAAGCAAAATTGTTCCATTTGGGGCACAAAAAATTCACACTTGATTATTGAGAAGCCAACGCACCTTCCATCTGTAATTTTTTAGTTTGTTCTGGTCAGAGCTTGAAATAAACTTTTATAAAAGTTTTTTTTTAGGTAAAAGTAAACTTTAAACTTTTATTTTTGTGAAATAAAAGTAAAAGTTTCCTTAAAACTTTTATATACGAAAATAAAAGTAAAAGTTTTTTTTAACTTTTATTTCAAAAAGTCAAAAAAAACTTTTTAAAAAAACTTTTATTAATAAAATTTTTTTTTAAAAGTTTTTTTTGACTTTTATTAATAAAAGTTTTTTTTAAAAGTTTTTTTTAACTTATATTTTTAACAGTCACATGCAAAGAGTTTTTTTTGACCGAAAATGGATTTTCGAAAAAAAAATTTTATAACACGAATAATATTTTTTTCGAAAAATGGGTCCAAAAACCCTTTTAGGATGGTCGGGGACCTCACTTGTCACTTCCAAAATCCATTTTCGGCCTTTTCCCATCGATTCGTGCAATAAAATTTTTTTCGAAAAATGGGTCCAAAAATCCCATTTAGGAAGGTCAGGTACCTCACTTGTCACTTCCAAAATCCATTTTCGGCCTTTTCCCATCGATTCGTGCAATAAAATTTTTTTCGAAAAATGGGTCCAAAAATCCCATTTAGGAGGGTCGGGGACCTCACTTGCCACTTCCAAAATCGATTTTCGGCCTTTTCCCATCGATTCGTGCAATAAAATTTTTTTCGAAATATGGGTCCAAAACACCTTTTTGGAGGGTCAGGAACCTCCCCTGTACTCCCAAAATCCATTTTCGGCCTTTTCCCATTGATGCGTTAAGCACAATTTTTCTAAAAATTATAAGTGCATAATTATCATAAATTTCTTTCTTTTCAGAAACATCTTAAGTATTTTCCTTTGGACTATATTATCAGTAATCCTAAGTTTTCTCCTTTGAAATTTTTTGCTTAGTGATCCAAGATATTATTTTTGGATTTTCCTCGTTCTTTCATACAAAAAAAACTTATTCAATAAAAGTTTTTGAAGAAAGTTTATAAAAACTTTTATAACAAAAAAGTTTTAAGAAACTTTTATTTTGAAAACTTTTTGAATAAAAGTATAAAAGTTTCAAGGTCTGGTTCTAGTTAATGAAACAGAAACATCCAAGCGTGATTAAATATACAATTTAACACTGTTTTTTTACATAACAATTTTTTAATTATTTTTAACTGATACATAGGGCTAAAAATATTTGTGACACGTAAAAGCTATTAAAGTTTTCTTTTATCTTTTTTGATTTTTATTCTTAAATTTCACAGAGCTAAATAATGAGTATTGGCATAAATTTGCAACATAATATCTACAATTTTGAGTCATACCCCAACGTATATCATATTTCACATTTTAATAATCGCTCTTTCTCAATTAAATACTATGGACCAAGGTGAGATGATGCCACGCCTCATAAATCAGCATGACATACGGCTCAGGTTGATTGCTAAAAACTCCTCTAAATTACATTGCAGCAACCCCAAATAGCAGACACCAGCATGTGACATGATTTATGGGACACGTTTGTATTGCGGTCCTTTTTTTTCTTTTTTTTTTTTGAGAATAAGATGTGCTACCTACCTACCAAGATGTTGCTGCCGCTATGTAATGCAACCTGTAGTTAGGAAATGCTTGCCGACGGTGTCATATTAATGTGAGCTACTAAATTTGCACTAAATTGCAAATTGTGATCTCGTAATAAGAGTTATATAAAAGGCTTATTTTCAAAAAAAAAAAAAAAAAAAATTGAATACTTCTTGAGTGATATCTGTGTGGCTGTATGAGATCTTATAAGAACATTTGGAAATTCGCCTGCCCTTAAATTGTTTGGGTCGGAATGGAGACAGGTGGCCGGACGAATTTTATAGCCTAACGTTCAGCCGCAAACCATAAGCATATTCACACTTTGATCACAACCCCAAAACAATCAAAAAAGACTCTGAGACCGTCGTTTAAAGATCGTTTGAACCAAACAACCCCAGCGGCAAATATGTTATACACAACATCGATGAATAGCTATTCTCATTGTAGGCAGTAATGCTCACAGCCCCAGCCACAACTGTAAATGCTTTTTACAAAGGGATGGCCGCTTTGTATGCAGCTTGCCTACATCTCTATATACAATGTGTAGCAAGGGAAAGGCAGATTGCCTTAAAACATCGCTTACTAAGTGCCTGTATAGTTTACCGAGTTGCCTACATCTCTACATACAAAGTATGCAGCCAACAGGCAAGACCCTTTACATCTCCATATACAAATCAGACAGCAAACAGACAGATTGCCTACAACTCCATATACAATGCAGGCAGCCAACAAACAGACTGCCTACAGCTCAATATACAAAGCAGGCAGCCAGTAAGTAAATAAACAAAATATCACAGTAACAATTTGACTTACATTGCGTTTTTGAAAAACATTTTCAATTAAAATGTATTCCTTTTTAGCAAACTGAAAACAATATCCGAAAAGTATTAATTTTCAGCTCATGAGATGATACATTTTCTCTTTCTCGTGTGATATATTTATTTTATGGTTGCGACAACGATTAATCTCTCAAATTGTTCTTGTTCCATTCTTCACACCAAAGATGGGAAAAATTTCAGAAGCAGGAGCTACTCACAACAAAAGCAACAAAACCACAACTACAACAATAAGAAAAAACACAACCACAGATTCGATCTCGGTAGTGAAAAAAAGATTTTGCAATATGCCGAAAGCAAATTACAAGAATCAAGCAAAAACAATATGGGTGTAGAAACAAAAGTACACTGATCAAATGAAACGAGAGAAACTGTCCTCAATGTGCTCATTGTTGTTTCCTTGTACTCGCAAGCTTCGTTTTTTTTTGTTTTTGAATAATGCAACAAAATATGTTTCTTGCTCTGACTATGTTTCTTAAGAAATATGACGTGTTCATTACAAGAGCTAAATTGGCTCATTTTTTTCTATTTTGCCCATCGCTTGCAGAGATAGCGATATTCTTGCAAACAAGTTCGAAAACTTCCGAGATTTGCATGTTTAGGGAGCTTTCGTGTTTCGAGGAATACCCTTACTGTTTTTAAACATTGTGATTATCAAGTTCATATGGTAATTCCTCATTTATCTTTTAATATTTTTCATTCAAAATACAGCCGCATTGCTTTTTTACACCAATTCTCAAAAAATCAGTTATTGACTTTCAAAATTAGGTTATGCAAACAAGAGTCTCTACATATTTTACAAGTACAATCAAAATAAATAATTCAATATACGGTTCAGACCATTACGAATATCAAAGTCATTGGCATTGAACTGTGAAATTTGATATTCACATATCAAATGTTACAACATAATTGTGTCAAAACAACAAAATTATTAGCTAAAATAAGTGTTTAACATGATAAAAGAGGCTCCATTATCAGTTACACAAAATCATTGAAATTATGAATTAAAAAAGCAACGATTTTATTTATTCAATTTATAGAACTACTGATTTAGTTATGAATCGACTATACTGCCTCACGTACATATAATGCCATTAGTTTATTTGATTAACACTATAGTGCCGAAATACTCCAGGCAGCTACTTCAATATTTTGTATGTTATTTATTTTAATAATTTGTGTTGTTGCTTTCAATTGACTGTAAAATGATTTCTTACTGCATATGTTAACTGAATTTTTCATGTATGGCGTAATAACTTGGTCAATATCACACAATTCGCCGCTATACACACGATACAGCTACTTGTTGGATTGAGCACCTGAGCCCTACCTACCTCACTTTACCCCAGATTTGCTATTCTGTTTGTATAGGCATATAACATTGTAGGGTATTTATTTGGTTCATTAACTCTTGTACGTATTATCTACAAATATGAAGAGTAGATAGTTTTTTTATTAATTATTTATTTTTCGAATATTTCATGCATGTTATTATTCATTTAACTTATTTGTCTGCTCTTTAACTGAGTAGCTAGAAACAATACTGATTCACATGTTAACGATATGAGCTGAACCCACACAAAAGATTTTAATGTGAAATCTGGTTGAAGAAGTTGCAATCAAAAACAATAGTCATTGGTTTTCAACTAATCGAACTAAGGGTGGACTGCTTCACAGGTATTCTGCTCTTAGAAGCGTAGGAGCAGCAACTCAATTTCATAAGAATTTGTATATAGTTTCATACAAAATTGGCCAACGATTTTGAGTGATTTTTCAAGTTCACTACAATCGATAAAATGGGCGCTTCGAATATGGGCAAACTTGTACACATTTGCTCAAGCACTGACTAGAAATATTTATCCAAATTTGATGTGACTTTTGTGCATGAATGAAATTGTACTCAAAGTCTGTTGTTGTTCCTATTCTCAAAAATCTTCAGGAATTTGCTTATCTTGCTTAGCTAAAAGTCTGTGATCATTCTCGCCTTTGTCCAAAAATGTGTATTTTAAAGAGAAACATGGAGTTCAGATGCAATTCAGTATATATCCCATAAAACAAGGTCGAAAACAGTCTCTACATATAACAGTTCATGGGAAAGGTGATATTGTTTTGACTAGAAAAAATTTCTCAGAAGATGGTTTTCGTTTTACCATCGATTTGTTTAGGTAACTTAATGAAGTTAATGGTTTGATTTGCGATATTTTGGAGTTACAGTAAAAAAAGCAAATACCAATATTAAGAGACTTGCTTGTTTTAAATTAAACAATTTTTTTTAATTAAATTAATTAAATATACAAGAAAGAGGAACCTAACCGGTTGAATTGAAATGAAAAACAATTCTACTTTTATATTAGAAAAATTATCTTAAGGAGTTAAAAGCCAATTCCCAACTAGATTGAGTACTTTATATTAAATCGTTAACATATTTTTTGTATAGTTTCAAAATTATATTTTTTGATACATTTTTTTTGCTTTCAGAGTTGATCTTTTAACTTACTTATATTCAAACAGATGTCATTTTTTCGATTGAGGACGCTACTAAGTATATGCATTATGCTACAATATAACAAATTATTAGACGCATTCAAAAGTCCTTATATTTTTTTGCATTATATACTGAAAAGTATTTATTTCTGCTCAGTCTTATTAAAGTGTGTTGGTTAATTTCAAATCAAAATAACTTTTACTTTCAACAAACAACAAAAGTTTGCAGAAATACTAAATTTTAAGCAGCCATCAAAGAAATTTTGAGACTACAGACAAAAATGAAAAATCTTAAAAACAGCTCCTTACAAACTTTAAGTAAAAACCAATTAAGACACAATTGATTACATGTTATCCATATTCAATGTCTGAGCAGCACATGATGCCTGAAACCTACATTTCTCTTTGCATTCAAAGAGTACACTGAGAAAAAAACTAGGAAACGTTATATTTGGATGTTTAATCTTGTTATTTTAATTCAATATATGATTGAAAATCGATATGACAACTGATCGATAGCAAAAATCAATTTAACTACATCGTGGAACAGTGTTTTTATACCTGAGTAACCAGCACCAATATAATCCTGAAAGAGGACGTTGTGTAGATCAATTTCACCAAACAAAGCTATAGATCTTAATAAACACATTTTTTTGTATTGGTCGGGATTTCAATTTACGATATTTAGGACGAAAAAAGTGTAATCGATTTAATAAGAAATGGGTTTTGAAGGGAAAAAGTAGTACTTTCACGTAAAAAGCTTTGATGAGAGAAATCAATTTTTGGATATCTTAAAAACAAAGTGTAATGAATTTTAACCTTGTTTGGCAAAATTCAGCAAGACAACGTCCTCTTTCAGGGTTATAAAATGGTGCAAGAAGCATCAATTTTTGCTTTTTTTTGGAATGCAGTGTTATCAGCAGGATATTTTTTTCCAATAACAACTAATTATAATTATGAAGTGTTCACAATTTAGAAACCACTTTCTAAGCGCTCTGCGACGAAACTGTGCGATTTTTTTCTGTAGGAAAGTATAGAATTTACAATTTTCAATTTTATCGACGTTTTAACTATGGAAAACGTGATTTTTGCAACAAACCTTTTTCGTGGCCTATGATCTTTAGAATCTACCTCTGAAATTTTCAACGTCACACATTATTTCAAGCACCAAAACAAAGTTGTATAGATTATATCCAGTCAACTGGGGTTTTTTTTTCCGTAGTTTAAGCTTAGGAACTATTAGCAACTGCAGCCAAAAGTTCAATCAAGTTTATGATATTTTTGATGTTTTCAACTTCAAGGTGAAAAGTAAAATTTATTCTCAATAAAAGTAAGGTTTTATTCAAAATCATTTTCTTTTAAAAATATCATCTTTAAAAATCACGAATTCAACAAACCGTCTGATTAGAAAAATCGCTATGCATTTCCCTTAGTGTAGAGTACAAAAGCACTGACTCAGGTATGAGTATTCATATGCCCTAAAGCACTCAATTTGAGGCTGCAATTCATTTCAACACCCAGCAATAAAATGCGACCACAGCATGCGTGCGAGACACTGTTTTGAAGAACACAGACAAGAAGACATCAAGTCAACAGCAATTTAGCAGTGAATTGGCTGGCGATGTAGTGGAATGTGGTTGCAGGGCAACGATCGAATATCCTTTTTTTTTTTGTCTTCTTCATTAACTATAAGACTTGAGCATACTTTTTTCAACTTTAACTGCTGTTACTGTGCGATTTCGGTATCAAATTAAAATTTTGCTGCTGGGCATAATTAAGTGGACATTAGCCAAACATCATATCAAAATATTTTTAGTAGAAAAAGTGATAAATCCTCAATGGTTAAATGAAAAAAAAATTTTCATATGCACTTGAAAACTGTATATTTTCTCAATTGAAACTATGAATCATATTTGAACATATGTAGCTATATATTGAGGTGTAAATGATTTTTAATTATATCGCATCATTTATCAGATGAAGGCCAATACGAGTAGGCATTATGTTTTATAATTTTTATAAATTGTGGTAATTTTTCAGTTATATTGCATATTTTATTCATTTACTTTTGGCTTGTACCAGTAAAATAACAACGTCATAAGTTATGTTGCTTGCATCCCAAATAAATTGTTTTTGCACAACGGGTAACTCGAAACTTGTTGCCATATCCATTCAATACGAAATCAGCTAAATTATCGTCGTTACTATGCTGCGGCAACGCCGCTGACCATTGGGTTTATTTTCTTATTTTTTATTTTTATAAAACCAACAAACATCTGCTTTACTGCATGTTAGAAGAATTTCTAACATATGTTACAGTTGTGGTGAAAAAATTAGTATGTTAAAATTTATTTAAAAAATTTTATCTAACATGCACTGCAAGAGAGGAAAAATAGTTTTATTAATCAGGCTCTGGTAAATGAATTGTTTAATTGTAACGTTTTTTAAATGAAATTTTAAAAGCAAATCGAATGGATTTAAATTAACTGGGGATGTACATAAAAAACTATTAAGGGTGTTATCTTTGCCCTTGTCAAAAATTCAATACTCAAAAACGCATTAACAGTAAAAAAGCGCGTAAGCTATAAATTGTATTAAAAGGACATATCTTCACCAAGCTACGTGCTGGCTACTTTGACTAAACGCACCTACATTGAACTTAACAATATTTACCTAAATATGGACGGTGGCACGCCCACTTTTGTCTGATGCTAAACCAAAAATTGTTTGTCTTCATAACTTATTAGTATTATATTTTTAATTTAATTGCTTCTGTGGGAGTTGTCACGCCCTGTGCTTTCTTGTCAAAATTAACCTTATTTTTGTCCAGAGCTTGTCTAAATCATTTCTTGTATTTGTGTAGAATTTGGCAGCACAATCTCAAACAGCTGCTTCAGTATTACATTTTAAAGTCTTAACACATATGGTAGGTGCCACGCCTACTTTTCTTGTGCTATGCCGATGTATTTCTAGTATTTGTATGAAATTTCGTTGTATTACCTTAAATAATTCTCTCAGTACAGAATTCTAAAGTTTTTAATTCTTTAAGTGGTGTCACGCCCACTTAAAAAAATTAGCAGTGTTCTTATCCAGAGCTTTTCTTAATCATTGCACTGCTATATCGACTCAGTTGGTGGCGTTGATCAAGGATTTGTATACTTTTCCATAACTGCCGCGCCTTCTTTTATGCGTTACAAGCAAAATGACAAAGTCAATACACCCTGAGTGTAGAGTATAAAAAAACGAGTCAGTTATATATTTCAATAGAAACCAATTTAAAATATTTTATTTAAAGGAAAAATTCCATAATGTGTAGTGGCTGGCTTAGGTGGCCTTCGAAATTCTCTGAAAGAATTCAAAGCTAACACCGGGTATTTTTCGATGCCAGTAAGCCTTACTAGTCCTAATTTTAAACAGTCTTTCGTTTAAGTATTTATACAAACACTACTGTAATGTATATTCATTCTATAGTATTTTTAAAGCTACTGCTGTGCCATCAAATCAATTGACAAATTTGCATCACTTTTTACCACAACTTGACTTCTTAATGTTGTTGTTTTAGTTAGGCTTGGTGGCTATTTTGATATCTGATTGCTGGTATCTTAGCTAACAAAGATGTATGGTAGTGTATGATTGTACGTGAGTATAATTTCGAAAGGGGAGCTATATTTAGGGTCATCTAACCCACAAATATAGAAAAAGTTCTTATGTTTTATTTGGGAAAATTTCTATAATTACAACATGTTATTCGTAGTATCTATCAGGTTTTAACCGACATTTTTTCATATCTTTCGACTTAACGTAGAGTGAGTGAAACATATTTTGACCATTGGGCAGCCACATATCCAGGGTATTGCTGCAAAAGAACGTTCCCCATATAATTTAACACTCAAGATAGAAAGGAGTGAACAGGTTGAAGAATTTATTTTATTTCAGAAAATCAATGCGGTCGGTTGTTTTCCGGTAGCAGTCGAAAAACTGATGTTATGTTTGGTGTTAAGTGAATGTCTCTTTGTGCAAGATATGTGCGTGAAGTCGAAGTAATTTCTATCCTTTGCGCCAATGTTTGGTAATTAACATGAAGAAACAATTTTCCATGTTTCTCTGTTTATTAGGAAATCAAACTCTGTATGCGCCGTATACAGGTTGAATCTAGAAAGCTGAAATTTTGGGAGAATTTTCTATGGGTCTGCTTGCTAAAATTTGTTGTGCCAAAGTTATTTTCTCAAATCAAGCGCATATACGAAAGCATTCTGAAAAGTGGACGGCCTGGATAAAAAAACGTTGCTTTTGCTTTATCTAACTCTTTAAAGCCTTCCGCATTATACGATTTGCCGTGATTCTCAAAATGGGCAATGACTTTTTTCAGTGAGTCATTTCATCAAGTTTGGAAACAGGGTATAGTTGCAGGGAGCCAAATCTGAAGAATATGATGGATGAGGAATAAAATTCGTAGCGTAATTGATATAATTTTGCCATAATACGCCAGTGAGATGTTTCTATAAAAGAGTGATTTTTTCTTTGCGAAATTCGATCGCTTTTACTACAAATCAGCATCGTATAGGTCCAACATCCTCTGAATAATATATGCGTATATTTACTATTTTACATTTTATCGATGTGAAAGATTCCAAAACACAATTTCAATAAGAACTGTCCCCCAGCGATAGACATTTGGTGACACCTTTGCTAACAAATATCTACTATTGGTAACTAATTGTAAAATTCTTAACTGTGGTCAACAGGTGTTTCACCAATTTGAAACTTTAAATAACATGGTGATTTTTGTTGCTGTTTCGTTTATTGTTGTTGCTATAAGTATTCGAGTTGCTGTTGATTTTATGGCAAACGTTCCATTTGCTAAGCAATAAAATTCAAAGCTGCTCCTGTAGTTTATGATATCAATTTGAAATAATTCTTTCTACATATCCAATTTACTTAATAGTTTCATTCAAAATGCACCGGTTATATGTGTGCATCGCTAAAAATTTATCTAAAAACGTTTTAGTGAATGATTTCATTTCATGAATGAATCCACATAGATCATTAAAATTTTATGAATTTAATATGAATTTTGATTGGTTGTGCTAAAAATTATTTTTGTTCTTAGTTGTATGAATATTGTGTATTAAGATTTTTTTTTTGGAATGTTCCTATGTATGTAAGTTATTAAATTAAGTTAGAATTAATTTAATTATACTATATTAAACTCTGCTATAATAAATATTTATGGTTTCAGTAGAGCTAAGCGGTGAGCAACAAAGATTTATGTAAGCATAGTCTTAGACACTTATTGAGTTAAGTCGAGCCAGCATTTGACTGTAAAAAAAGTTTCTGATACATAAAATTGTTATTAGTTTTTTATATTAATATTTCATTCAAAGAGGTAGACTAGATGACTGCTCTGCAAGGCTATTGCTTAGTCTAAGTGAGTTTGGTTTTATAATGGCTGCTATCTTAACCGTAAACTTAAGCATTTAATTTTCAAGTTTTCCAAATGCTAAACATTATTTTGAGAAAATCACGAATAAGCAATACAATCTTCCTGAAAAATGGATTAAAGCGCGGACTTTCAAAAGAATTGTAATGATCAGTATAAAGTGATGAGTTAGGCAAAAAATTGCACAAATGTGATGTTGGCTTGAAGCACCAAATATTTTGCAAGTGGAGCGTAAACCTAAGTTTTCCTTAAAATTTCATCTTATCAGAATTCTTTCAAGAAACTCATTTGACTTAGTCATGCGTGTGTTTAATAGGGATATATGTATGTATGAAAAACTTATCATTTCACTTCTTCTCGAGAAGATCACGGCTCGAATTTTCATCAATAGAAAAAAATCGATGTTTTCGTGCGGTGGGTCATACTCCTGTAGGTTGATGTTTGATAGCACAAATTTGTTTAACCAATTAGAATTTAACACCAATAATGAAAGCTGAAGTAATTAATTAAAGCAGTTCCTGCTTCAGTCCAGTTTTGAGAATTTTACTTTTTTTGCAATTGGCTACGTAAAACTGCCGCTGAATAGCACGCAATTCTGAATTCAAAGATATTTTATTACTTACATGACATACTAACATGGTGCATCCTGGTCAGGTAGTTTATGAGTACACAACTGCGAAGCACATGCCAACTGGATTTTAAATATTTATAGCAAAATTGTAAAAAAAATTTATAGGTGTGGAAAAATGCTAGAAAGTTTGGGAGACATTTTTAAAAGTTTTCCATTACATATTTCAAAACTTCATTTAAAAAACTACTATTCTGAATGACATCAACGTTCATACAACTTGTTGACAACTTTTCCTTTAATTATAGAAAATATATATTTTATCATGTAGGGTGTAAGAAACTTAACTTAAATTTGTTTTGTTTTACGTCTTTTAGTTTTTATTACTCTAAAAAGACGTAAAACAAAACAAATTTAAGTTAAGTTTGAGTCAAATATTTTTTTTTTTTTTTTTTGAAAAAACAATACTGGTACTCGATTAGTGAATTTTTTAACCACTTGGGAGTTTGTTTCCATAATAACACGAGTTATATTTATTTTCAAAGCGTCAATAAAATAATTTTTAAGCTAAAATGAATTTTGGATTCAGACTAATTCATACACTATAATAAAATCACCCATTACAGGTGTTAAAAAGATAAGCTGTTTTCTATACCTTTTATAAAAAAGGAATCACCCTTTGCAATATACGTAAGGGATTGTTAGATTTCTTTCAAGTTTACTTTAAGAAACTTTTTGGAAAAATATTACCTTGAATTTCTTAAAGCACAGGTGGGCAAAGTTTTGCATGCAGGGACTACTTACAACAAAAACAAAAAATACAGCAACAGAAAAAAACCGAACCATAAATTCAATCTCGATAGCGAAAAAAATTCTGCAATATACCAAAAGCCAATTCCAAGAATCAAGCAAGGACAACATGAGTGTAGAAATAAAAGTACACTGATGAAAAGAAACGTGAGAAGCTGCCTTCAATGTGCGTATTGTTGTTTCTTGTTCGCTCGATTCGGTTCTTATGCTTTTTCCTGAATGAGGCAACAATAATACAAATCCCGTGCATAGCAGTGGTGAGTGCTTGTATTTGTTGTTTTGGTTATTTTGTTTAAGAAAAACGACGTGTTTGTTGTAAAGAGCTAAAATTTGCTAATTTTCTTACCTATGCCTGAAAGAATCAAAGGTATTTTTTTCATATCATTCATTTTTTATAATCAAAGCTGAGTGGCAATTATTCCTATGGGCAGAGAAGGATTCATGATTTTTTCATAGCACATACATTGCTTTTCTGCGCAAAAGTTCAGCAAGTATTGAAAAGACTACTATATTATTAAAATTTGTTAAGAAAGAATGTCCACGAAAATCAATAAAAAACTTAGGATCAATACAAGTTCATACCTTAATATTACGAAGAACATTTTGCAGCCCTCAAAAATATTGCGCTCAAATATAGTAAGTAGCCTATACTTATGTAAATCATATTTTTAATTAATGCTTTTCCAATTTTTCTTATAAAAAAGCTCCACGCTACTGATGTCGAACGTTCTTATATTTGCTAGATTAAAATAACGAATGTCAAAACAAATCAACAAATTAAGAGATTGAAGTAAGACAACTTAAAAATAAACCCGCTCTAAGAACCCAACTATTGTTGTCGAAGCATTAAAAATAATATTTGAAATTTTTTATTTGTGAAAATGTGCAGTTAAGCTAACTGTGTTTCAGTATCAAACAAAAAAATAATACAATTCAATTCATTTGAAATTTCAAAACCAAAACCATTCGCATGCAGATTAATTCTTTGTTCAGCATTTAAAGTTATGGATTTTCGTCTTCGTTTTGTTTGTTTCCTATCATGCCAATAATTTCTACTTCAAACTATTTGTATTATTTATGTTTGACAGCATGTCTACATTAGGGTGATTCAAATTTTTTATTTTTTGTTTTTTTTAAGGTGCTGTTGCTTAAAAAGTAAGTTTATGATATGAAGAAAAAGTTCACGAAAATTCAGCTCCGTAACTCAATTTTATAAGGTGGCGCCGGAGCCTGTTAGTTTTACATGTAAATTGTATGGAAAAATTATTTTTTACAAAAAAGGTATCTAAATGAATAGGTGATTTGTGTTGTTGAGCTGAAAAGGATCGTTTTTCGACGTATTTTTTTACGCTGAATCCGAATCTGGCCTCAGAATTGACCCATCATGTCGAAATCTTGAAATATTTGAGGCTAAGTACCTAAAACATGATGTTTTTTGTCTACTTTCGAGGCCATGTATAGAATTCAAAGAAAGTTGATCAGCTTATTTTTAACAAAAGCATCATTTAGTACCATCCTTGCCCTTTAAAATGAGCTTTCAAGTGGTGATCTGTGATGCTTCCTTGCAAAGTTGCAGCCATTTCAAGGTGACATGAATTTGAGACCCATTGGTTAATATTGTTGGGTTGCAACCTTTTGTAGGGGATCCAATTCATGTCACTTTAAAATGGCTATAACTTTGCAAGGAAACATCAGAGATCACCACTTGAAATCTCATTTTAAAGGGCAAGGATGGTACTAAATGATGCTTTTGTTAAAAATAAGCTGAACAACTTTCTTTGAATTCTATACATGGCCTCGAAAGTAGACAAAAAACATCATGTTTTAGGTACTTAGCCTCAAATATTTCAAGATTCCGACATGATGGGTCAATTCTGAGGCCAGATTCGGATTCAGCCTAAAAAATTACGTCGAAAAACGATCCTTTTCAGCTCAACAACACTAATCACCTATTCATTTAGATACCTTTTTTGTAAAAAATAATTTTTCCATACAATTTACATGTAAAACTAACAGGCTCCGGCGCCACCTTATCAAATTGAGTTACAGAGCTGAAATTTCGTGAACTTTTTCTTCATATCATAAACTTACTTTTTAAGCAACAGCACCTTAAAAAAAACAAAAAATAAAAAATTTGAATCACCCTAGTCTACATACATACACAGGTATGCTGCCTAAAAGTCTTTTCAACTATTAAGTTGTCCAACATTTTTAATATATACAAAATGTCTCGAGCTATGCGCGTGTTTTAAGAATAAAAATATAATAAAAACTTTAAAATAAAAAATTGAATAAAAACAGCTAATGAAGTTTTATCCGGTATTGTTATTCGTAGCCGAACATTGACATCCGTGACGAAAAAATTCTTTGATATTTGGATCAAAATAATAACATTTAAAAAAAAAACTCATCATATTATGAGTTTTGTCACAGAAGATTGCAAAAATGCAAAATTTGTTATTTACTCGTGCGATTTGTGAATTAGATAGCTAGCGGTCATAATTCATTTTGATTTTGATTTGCAAAATCAACATGAAACTTTTTCTTTTGCAAATCAAAATAAACTTTTAAAACATTCACTAGAAAAAATCAAAATTTCTCACACAACCCGAATCAATATGAATGTTTTAGTGTTACATATACAAATGCAACTAGATCACAAAAAGCTGGAAGCAATAACTTTAACTCAACTTACAATAAAAAAACATAATGGTACCACAATTTAAAATGTAGGCATAAGAACACACTGGATGCTGTCAATACAAAAACCAAATGTCACTAGAAACGCATAACAATGAACTTCGTATTTATTAAAATGCTCTATTTTACGTCATAATAGAAATAAAAATGAAAAGCTTAGACAATGATAGAGTTGGATCTGCAAAATTTTCCCATGAGCTGAAAGGAAAGAAAAAATCAATAAATAACAATTAGTTACACGATTCGAAAATTTCAAAAGAAAATACACAATTGTGATAAATTATGACACTACTTATTAAAAATAAAATTTAGTTAAAAAAAATTATAAAAAATTATATAAACACATACATATACAATATCAAATAAATAAAAGCCGAAAATGTCATCATTGACAGAGACTCGCATTCTTTTGCTGCATAAACTCTATACATTTTCTCTTAAAATCCTGAATAATAATCTTTAAAAAAAATCAAATCATAAAAATATTCTCAGATAAAACTAAATTCCATAACCAAGTGTTGTAAGAGTACAAAATACCTGATAATTTGAAAAAATGTAACACCTCAATAAGCCCCTCCAATTTCTGACAGACAGTCCAAAATCTGTTAGACCATAGAATACAAACATAGAATATTTCTGAAAAAAACTCTGTGTGTACTCTAAATATGCTGATACCAAACTACAAAATTGTTATCTAATCACCAGGATAAAAAGATGCAATGTTCAGATGTAAATTATCAATTGATTTATTGCCATTGGACTTAGTAGGGTAATTGTATTAATACAGTTCTTTTTAAAAATTTACTTTTATTTGAAAAATTTTTAAACGAGCCTTAGTCGGCTAAAGACGAGACTTACTGTTATAAAGATATTTTCCCGTCCATGGTCATTAGAATGATAACATAAAGTTCAAACAAAACAAGAAGCTAAAGCTTATGGCGCTATTGGCACAGCTGCAACATCTTCCAACGCACAACAGTAACAACAAATATTCCAAGTTCTCCAGCTAATAAGTAGTGAAGTTTATGCATTGAATTAGCGCAGATTAAAGTGTCAGATAGATATTCAATTATGCTAATGCACAGTGATATGATTACATACAATGAGTGACAAGCGCCCGTTTTTTTAATGAAAAAAAAAAAATTGATAGAAATAAAAAGCCAAATCCTCAAAATCTGTGTTTCGTATGTGAATAAATCGATGATATGTGCGCACAAAAATCGTTCAAGAATATAAAAATCACACAAGCAAATTCAGTCTAAAGGTTATCCTAAGGAATGCAATTAGTCAAAAAGATATAAAATTGTGGTTAACTTCAATACTCTAGTCAGTGTTGCCACTGAGAAATTTTTTTTCCTACCAAAATTTACTTGAAAACCTACCAAAATAGTTTGTAACCTACCAAAATTTGATATGCGGCTTACGACATTCTTTTAAGCAGATAAAAATACATTAAAAGTTATGTAACACGGGATCGGCTCGCAAAATAATATGGGGTGATTTTGCAACTTTAAAGTACAAAATCGAAATTCTTTTATAAGAAAAAAAGAAGAAGAAGAAAAGCTAACCACGGATTTGAATTCCTCGATCAATAATTGCTGTTTGAAAAAAAAAAATTTGAATGTAAATTTGTCCACTCCGATTCGAAAAACATCAGGTCTGTTGATTTAGAAAAATGCAGATATCTTGGTTTTGAAATAATGTAATGATATACGGTTTCGGTATTCTTTTAAACAAATAACAGTACATTAAAAATGATGTACAACGGGATTAGCGGTTAAATAATATTTGAGGTGTTACTTAGTGGAAAATTGGTACTTTTTACTTTTGTCCGATCAATTATCAATTTTTTCATAAGAAAGAAAGAAGAAGAAGAAAAACAAATCACGGATTCGGATTCCCTAATCGATAGTTGCCCGAAAACCAAAATTCAATAGCCTCGGTAACTTGCACCATTTTTTAAATCAATATTTTTGAAAATGGGTTGTTTACTTCAAATAGAGGACTTTAATCCAGTTTTCAATATCAACCTTAATCCTAGTAGTGTTCAAACATGTAAGGCTATTGTAATCCGCTGACACATCGTGAAAAAATCAAAAAGTTTTTATTTTGAACCGCTCTAATGCATATGTATGTATGTAGTCAGTTTTAAAAATGTTAGCTAATAAAGCCCACAAATCCAAATTTAATGTTACGCAAAGTAACAAGAACTAGTTCCAAGAACTTAAGACCTTTTTTTGCGACCCGAGTAAATGAAAAAAGTCAAAGTAAAAGATGACAACTTTGAAAATGGTGCACTCGAGATTTTATTTATAATACTCAAGACGGACACAGTGAAAATGGTGCACCAGGCCCAAAAATATTAGACATTGAATTCTGATGTTTTTGCAAAATAATGTTTTATTTTTCGAACTTTGATTTAACAGTGCTCAAACCTAGGGAGCTTAAATTTGGGATGTGAGGTTATCTCTCATGGTTCCTTAAAGTGTCAAAATGAGCAAAATCGGATGCTTTTTAAATTTCATTCGTATGCATGTGTTATAAAAAATAATATTACTAAAAACCCTACAATGGAATTCAAAAAACAAGCTCTGGGATTTTTTTTTATTTTTATGTACATACATATGTATATCGACTGTAAATAACATCCCAAATAATTCCCCATTCAAGTTTTTGTTGTAACTGAGCTTGGTTAAGGTCCACCGTGAAACATTTGACAACACAAAAACAAGAATAAAATCTTTCTTGGCTGACCACTAGACATGTTCAAATAAATTGCATGTTCTAGAATACTTCAAGAACACTCGATTTTCGAAAATTTATTTATATTCGAGTTTATCCTCACTTAAAAAAAATAAAAAAAAAAATATTCCTAGGGTTGCTTCCAGAGCTGCAAAATTTTAACTTTTCGGAATTTGTCCAAAAAAATGAAGAAAATTTGATTTTTTTTCTTATTTATAATATTTATTTTAAAATTATTTTTTCGATTTTCTTTATGTAAACATAGGAAGTATCGAAAAAAAACTTGCTGCTATTTTTTAAGAAGAAAAACAGTGGTCTCTCCGCGAGTAGAGCTTTGTTGTTTCTAGTGTAACAGCTCAAATCCTTTGTTGTTTTCATTGCATTCACCTTAATACACTATAACTTGAAATTTTCAATGCTACATGAATTTCCATTAAAAAAATTAATGATAAAAAAAAATTTTTTCAATTTTGTTCCAAAAATTATCAAAATTAAATTATTTTTATTTGCTTACAAAATACTTTGAAAATAATTGGACCAAAAATCAAATTTTATATTGTTTTTTTCTCGTTTATTTTTTTTTTCATGGAAATTCATGTAGTGGCATTGACAATTTACTGCGGGTCTGAGCACACATGTAAAAATTTAGATGTACGATTAGTCGCAACATTATTTTGTCACATAGGTATATGCGTTTTCTCAAAACGTAATTTGTATGCAAGAAAGCAATCCTACCAAAATCAGGTTTAACCTACCAACCTACCAGGAGGAAAAAAACCTACCTGATTTGGTAGGAAACTACCAAAAACGGCAACCCTGACTCTAGTATTTTCAAGGAAAAATTGCGAAGAAGAAAAAAGTTTCAGTAACTGGAATATCAAACATTTGGCTATTTGTATTTTTTTTTTAAGCATATAGGTTCCATAATTTTGATAAAAACGATTTTCGGCGACTTTTGCTTTTTAAATTTAAGGTAGTTTTCCAATATTAATTTTGGCCAAAAATATTGTGGTACAATTTTTCCATTGTTTTTTGTCCAAACTTTTTTGGGTTATTGCGTATTCTTTATGTGATTTTATCAGATTTTCATATAATTAATATCACTTTAGTTGAACAACTTTTTGGAGCATTTCCCAGCAAAGTTTTTGAGACAATTTTTCATTAATTCTTAGCACATTTTTCTTTTGGCTTTGATCTCAATTTTTAATTGAAAAGGGATTGGATTTTGTCTCCACCTAAAAAGTAGCCTTCAAAAAAGTTATTATGGTAAAAGAAGCGCCTCGCTGTCTTGAAATCATTCATCCACATTTAACCTAGTTCTTTCCAAGTCATACCACCAAAATTTGTGAATAGTTTTGCTGCATTACTTCAAATAATTGTCATTTTAGAGTTTCCCTTTTATATGAGAGATGCAACGCATTTTTTGCCAAATTTCTACCATTTTTTAGTACTTGCACTTGAAGCACAAGCACACAGTTTCGCGATTTTTCGATTTTCTTTGAATTCAACATAAAATTATCCGAACTAATTAAAATTTGCCGGAAAATTATGACATTATACTTTGATGTTCCAGTAAAGTTTCTGCGGGAAGTTAAAATCACATTTTTTTCATGAACGCTCAATCATTTACTCAATTTATCCGAGACTAAGCAGTTCTTGGTCAATTTCTTATGAGAAACATAACACTGTACAATGACGTAGCTAAAAGAAAATTGTCGCGTTAGGCGTCGGCGTAATGTTGCCAACATAATTAGAAGCAACAACTTTGCAAATTCATTGAGTCATAAAATGCAATTTAAATTGTTGGTAAATTGAATGAAATTGCATAGCATCAACCAATTTGACTCAATAAAGTGATGTTAAATGAAGAGAACATAGAACTAAGAAGATGAAAAAGAAAAATGTTGTTATTGCTGCTGCCACTGCTGCTGTTGTTGCCATTTATTATTGTTGTAAGAAATTACAAGCTTTTAGAATGCAAATTCTAAAACCAAACCATTTCCATAACAATGAACAACACATTTTTGTGTTGATGATTGCAATATCGGCAACAGTTGTTGTTGTCGTTGTCACCTGTGCGGCGCAATACAACGGCAATTGTTATTTTCTGCTGCTGTTTGATATTTGCAATGCAAACTAATCAGCAGAATGATATTGGCATACATGTGACGTGATACGTTTTGTGACACGTTTAACGCTTCAATTTACATTGTTAATCGTACGTATGGCAAAGGTGCACAAATTTTACTGATAGCAATTGAAACGTCGATAGTTAAAAATTGTATTTCAATTTGCAAAATAGCAATCAGACAAAGTCTTTTGTTGCAGCTATACAAATTTTCAATTTTCATTACCCACTGGCCAGTACTATTTTGAAGGTTGAGGAATCTTAAGATAACTACTGCAACAATATGGAGTGAATATTTAGTTTTAAGTTTTAAATTGCAATTTAAATAAATAAATATTTAAAAAGCAAAACCGGAGTTGTCTTAATTTTGCAATAATAACAGCCTTCGACTTTTGAATATTGTGGGTAATAGACAGAAGCATATAGTATTTTTACAGTTTCTTCAAAATGTACCTTTATAAAAAAATTAACCCAATATACACATATGGTTAAAATAATAAGTACACTAGCTGATATCTTATTAGTTCTCAATTATTTTTTGTTTTACTGAAAATATATATGGAAATCCTTTTTTATTTTGATAATTTCAATATGGCAATGCTCTTAAAAGTGAAAAAGAAGAAGGGATTTCCCCAAATTTTTCTATGCGCGTATGTTTTTATTTAAAGGGCTTATTTCACTTGGACAAAATAATAAGTACATTAATCATTTCTTTAATTTTGCATCAATCTGATCGGCTTTTTCGTACAAGTTTGTTAATTTTATTCATTTTCATATTTAGTTGTAGCAAAATAAAAAGAAAAAAATTTCATAGATGGGAAGAAATCAACATTGTACTGCCGAGCAGAGGCAGATGGTTTCGACACTCAGAAATTACGGCCAAAGTCTTCGTACTTATGCCGAAGCCATGGATCAGTAAATTTGTTCGTCCAAAACGCTTTAAAAGCTAACAAAGTGGTTGAAACCCGCGGAAGACCAAAAAATTCTTCAACAACGATAGATAATCATATTGTCACTGTCGCAAAAAAGAACGATTTCGCATCTTCAAGAGCCATTTTAGCAGACATCGGCAATGTGATCTCGTTCCGAACGGTACGTCGACGATTACAACGAACCAATTTACCATGACGGATAGCGGGAAAAGTTTCTATGCTTCGAAAAAAAAATTTGAAGATGCGTTTATCATTCGTAAAGAAACATCCAAATTGGTCCGGACCAGACGGCGAGAAGAAATAGCGTAATACTTTGTGGAGCGACAAGTCAAAAATAAATATGTTTGGAAATGACTCCGCCCGAAATGTTCGACGCCCCAAGGGTAAAGAATTTCACGTACGCTTCACAAAAAAGACTGTAAAGCATGGGGGTGGCCACATTATGGTCTGAGGTTATTTTTCATGGTACGGTGCCAGACCAATACATCGAATTTCCGATAGCATGACCAGATTCCACTATATAGACATTTTGGAAAGTACGATGTTGCCCTATGCTGAGGAAAGTATGCCGCTAAAATGGACATTTCAGCAGGATATTGATCCTAAGCATACTTCCAAGTTGGTGAAGAATTGGTGTCAAAACAATAGTGTGACCTTGCTTAACTGGCGAAGTCAATGACTGAACTTGAACCCTTTGGAAAACCTTTGGCGAGAGTTGAAGCAGAGAATAGGAATATTTTATTTAATATGTTGTAAGAAGTTAACTATAAATTTGTTTTTCTATTAACTTAAATAAATTTTTGCCTTATTATTTTGACCATATATTCATGACGCCAAGTATGCAATTAATAAGTAAAATGTACATATTGCTACATCATAACGTTTTTTTAAGACGTATGATTAGAGTTTTGATGTCATTGCTTTAAAATTATCACAGCACCAAATTATTTAGAGGGTATTTGGCTACCACACATTGAAATTGGCAATATTTACTCAAATAGTTCTCTGTGTTGCGTTTTGAAACTAAAGCTTGTATGGATGTATCACGCCCTCTTTTCGGTATGCGCCAACTTTGTGCCTCATGCTAAATTGAACAATTTCTTGTATTTGTATTATAGTTGGTTTGATTACTTTAAATAGTTCTCTCAGTACAGTACTTTAAAGTTTTTGTTTCTATGAAAGATGCCACGCTTATTTGTAGAAACTCACCAAGCTCTTGTCTTTTCCGAGTGTGAAATTTGGTTTCAGTACTTTTTAGATAATTAACGTGAAATTTTTGTTTGCATAGGAGGTGACACGCGCTCCTTGTTGAAATTTTTTTTTTTTTTCAGAGCTTGTAATTTTTAGCATTTGTGAGAAGTTTGGGTATACAACATCAAATAACTATCTCAATATATCGCTTTAACCTTCACACTGTCACCAATGTTTACCTACGGGAACGGGCACTATTAACATATGTTAATATTTTAGTTTTCCTAAAAAATGTATGCAAAATTGCACATTTACTATGATTTTTTAACTTGAATAATTCGATATAGCATGATTTGTGAGAGTTTTTATGGTTACAATATTTTTGGGGGGAACCTATAGTTAAGTTGCTAGGTTTCTTAGTAGTTTTGAAATTTCGTAACAGAAGTGAGATATGAAAAAAAAAAAAATATTTAAATCTCATAAGTGAAAATGGCAGATAATAATAAAAAAATTTGTTAGTGCCTCATCTGTGGCTCAGTAAACATAGTATGAGCTATTTTTAAAAACCGAAAAATTAAAGTTTTCCAATGTTCAGGTTATCATATGAATTGCAGAGTAATAAGAACATTTCATTGCCAATATGGACTCGGATGAGGACAATGTGGAAACAGAGGTAACAGAAGGTGATATGATTGAGGAGGATGTATCAGCCTGAAGGATATCATGGGGTAGCCTCTGATGCAGAAATCGAAGCATATTCCATACAACTCTTGCACGGGAGCGACTTAGAAAATGAATGAATGAAAAGTGACGATTCTGAAGGTTTCGTCCCGGATAAAGATGATCATGGTCATTCGAAATTAAAAGCTTTTTTCAATATGTGCTACCACGAAGAAGCCAAATAAAAAAGCGCGGCTAAAAAAATTTGTATCCAGTGCAAGAAACCTGTTTAAATTGAGCATAGCAAAGTTCTAACAAAATTTAAAGGCAACAATTTAAATTAACTGTAAAATCAATAAATATTTTTCAAGTGACCAATTTTTTAATAAGCTTTTATTTAAAAATGCCTTCTATTTATTTGTTAATATTATAATAACATAAAATATGCACAAAAACTAACAAAATCTCTGAAATAAAACATATATTAACATATGTTAATAGTACCCGTTCAGTACCCAGTAAAAATGTCAGATTTTCAAAAAATAGCGGAAAAATTAAAAACTTACATCGTTTTTTCAAGTTTTTCGAAAAAAAGTCGAAAACTTAGTCACTGAGTCGAAGTTTTATGAAAATCGGATCACGAATAAATGAATTGCAGCAAGTTATAAATTGCGATATTAACATATGTTTATATTGCCCGTGTGATAGTTAAATATTTTATATGAATGGGCGGGAGGCGTGAATTTCCAATCCTAAGAAATCGGTTTATGGTTGTAGCTCGTGTACCGAATATCATTCAATTATCTTGCTTAGTTTTCCCGTAATCGTGATTTCAACATTGAGATGGACAAGGCTGAATCGACTCAGATGATGACGTTGTTCAAGAATATCTATACATTTTTATACCTGCCACGTCCCCTTATATGCGTTACAAACAGACAGAGTGAATTTTCCGAGAGAATAGAGTACAAAATACGTTTTTTCCAATTTAAAATATTCAATGTTTGGGTGTGGTTTTAATTTCGAAAACCTCTTTTAATCCTGCCGTCTTTATATTGGTAAGCAAATTAAATATCTGAAAAGAAATAAATATTTTACTCAGCTATTTCTTCTATATATGCATATAGTCTCGGTAAAATGAGCTATTTTGTAAGTAGGAAATAATTGCGAGACGTCCGGGATGCAACAGTGCATTTACAACATATGATACGAGAATGTCCCGCAGAAACCGGAACAGTTGGTCATTTTCACTTAAATTACTGAGCGATCTTTTTTGGCATTTTATATAGTAGCGGAGAATTGCAAAACTTTTTTATTTCTTGAGAGCCTAAAATGGAAATATAGCGATACTTTATAAAGCAACGCAGAAAGAAAAGATAAACGTGCTTAGTTAAGTAGGTGTCACAGTATAAAGAAGGAACGAAATACATGTTCCATTAGTTTAATTTGCATCATTTTAATATCATTTTACTCCAAACTATCTAGAGATAGCGTATTTTGCTTGTAAGTTCTTGAACAATTCCGACCAATTTTTATGAAATTTTTTTTTCTGGCTTACCTAGCATATTTATTTTTTCCCGATTCGATTGAAATTATTTTTGAGACGTAAATGTACTCAACCTGTCCACTCTACTGGTTTTTTTGTATCAAATATCGTAATATTTCCCTTAATAAGATCTGTGTTACGAAACATTAAAATAAGAATATTTATTTTTTTTTTTCTTTTTTTGTGCTCTTGTCACACTAAAAACATTAGAAAAAATATTAATATAGATGGTTACAATTAAGATAAATTTTTGAATTTAGCCTGCAATCATTTAAGCTACCGAAAAACCAACAAATTTGTCCAATATCCCGGTAAATGTTAATTTCTTTCTGGGTTATATTTTCTCTTGAAAGTCAATTGAGTTATTTCAGTTTTTTGCCTACGGTCAGGATATCTGTACACATAATATTTTGTCAGTGATTAAATAAATTATTCTTAGTTTTATTTATTGTGTAAATTTACAAATTATAACCATCAGTTGGAATCCTTCTTTTTTTTTGCAGCTTAACCACTTAATAACGAACTTGAAGTATTGACCAACCAAGGTTTTAACTTCCAGGTTGAACAAAGAAATATCTTATGACATGATGACAATACACGAGATGACATAAAAATAAACTATACAAAATTTCAGACAATTTTTGACTTCCTTCATCATTTTGCAAGTCAGCACGTAAGACAATTGCAATAAATTGGTTACGACAAAAAAAAAAATGCAAAGCATCAATGAATATTTTACGACTGATTGTAAGTAACTGATAAAAATTGAATTAACACAAAGTGACCATAACCGAAAAGTTCAAGATAATTATGGGCACTACGCCGATTGCCACTGATGTCAGTCGGCCAGTTGCGTTGCAGTGGCCTAAAGTGGCAAAAACTATATAGAGCGCAACAAATCTCTTGAAAAAAATCAACTCAATTTATTAAATCAACGAATCTACTGTGAACAAGTGAACAAAAGAAGACCCCCAAAGGAAAAATGCAGCAAAAACTTATCAACATATTGTGCTGACACTAAACGATTCAATATTTTGTTTTTTATAAAAAAAAAAAAAATACTAGCAATTTTTTGACGATATTACGACGCTTAATGCAGTTTGCTTTTTTATTATTTTTTTAAGGATGCTCGAGGCCATATGCTACAATTTAATATTACATACAAAATTCAAGTGAACAAGCAACCATTCGAGCTTAAGTCCATTGAAGAACATTGGCTTCGTTTTGTAGTTATATTATAATATTTTGTAAAAATTTAATGCGCACCGTGCAGGAAATCAATCAGAATGCAGAATAAGAAATTATTGAGATATCAATGTGGCATGAGAGATGAAGTAATATTGGAAGTTATTATAAGATGGAAACGGAGGGCACTTGATAATCCTTGATGTTATGCAAAGAAACGTATCTACTTATTGTGAAACAACTCGGTTTAATGTTTTTTTTTTATAGTTGTAGCAAGCAAACGCCACTAAAAATGTTGCTAACAGAAAAGAAAAAATTGCCTAAAACTTCAAACTTCGCCAGATTTACAAAACTGCAGCAATATGAAATTTTTGGTAAAAATTTCAGTCTTCAGTAAAAAGTTGCACCTGATATAAATTAAAGAAATATATTAAAAGAAGTACTCATTGCAATTAAATTTTGACTGTGTTCAATTGTGGTAAAAATAAGTTATATGGTGCGATACTATCTTATATGAAACAATTAAAAAATATGACATTTGGCAAAAATGCGATACATTTTATCGTAATAAAATACCACCTCTGGGAAAAATACTAACTTGTGGTAAAAATATGACATTCATAAAATTTTCGATTGCTGTAAAAGTCTCTACAAAAATAAAAGTCCTTAGTACAAATAGTTCCTTTTGTAAATTACTCAGCTAATGATTAAAAATATATTTATATTAGGGTGATTCAAATTTTTTTTAAATATTTGTTCTTAAGGTGCTGTTGTGAAAAAATTAAGTTTATGATATGAAGATAATTTCCACCCAATCGCAGCTCTGTAGCTCAACTTTAAAAGGTGGCGCCGAAGTCTGTTAATTTTACATGTAAATTGTATGGAAAAAGTATGTTTTAGAAAATAGGGCTGTTAATGGAAAGTTGATGAATTTTTTATTGGACTGCTAGTACATAGTTGCTTTTCGAAGTAATTTTTTGTGCCGAATCCGAATTTGGCCTTAAAATCGACCTATAATGTCAGAATTCTGAAATATTTGAAGCTAAGTACCTAAAAAATTAGGTTTTTTGTCTACTTTCGAGGCTATGTATAGGATTGAAAAAAAAAAATTGTTCAGCTTATTTTTAACAAAAGCATCATTTGGTATCGTCTTTTTTCTTTAAAATAATTTTTCAAGTAATCACATGTGATACTTCCTCGCAAAGTTATAGCCATTTTAAGATGACATTGTTAATATTGAATTTTTATTCTATATTTTGCATAAGTGAAATTAAGATTTTTTCTAAGGTTTCACGTACCGTTTTATTATATAATGTCAACATTTAACTTTTCTTGAATAGCTGCGATCTGCCTTAGCCTTTAATGGCAAATTATGCTGACTTTACATAAAATATAAATATGTATGTATTTATGACTAGGCCAACAATAGGGTAGCAAAGACTTCAACAACTTCACTCAATACTCCTAGACTAAGAACGTTAACATTCATTTTCTGCTCTAAGAAAATGCTTATTGCTTCCTGTCCATAATTTTAACAATTTCCGACACCATACAATGCGTCGATCAAGATGATACGTATAATCCAATAAATGCATCAACATTGTTGTCGTCGCATATACGCAGTCAGATCATCAACGACAGACATTAAGACGCGAAGTGAACCAGCTACAACATTGGTATTGGGCTATAAAACACAAAATAATGTAAGGTATTTGGAACAAAAACAACAAAGAAATGCATAAAGCGCCGATCGCAGTTCAATTCAAGCATAAAAGATAATCAAGTTGCAGCAACATGATGATGGCGATGATGTTGATGTTGATGAAGTTGTAGTGCACTGCACGTAAAGTTAGGTTCATGTGTATGCGCAGTTATAGAGCGGAACCGATGTGAATCTGTTGCTGTTACCGTTGCCTGAGTTGACGTTATATCGTACAACAGCAACATAATGCTTACTGTTGTTGTTTTAGTGGTGTGTCTAACAAATAATACGTCACTAATTTTGAGTCGTTAACTTTTATACGAACATGATCGTTACGTTATTGCAGTTGCGCTGTCGATAAATCGTACGTATTAAAAAGTCGTAAATGCATTTATTGAACAAGAAATGAAAGTTTTTTTTTTCTAAAATTCACTTAAGCGAATTATTATTCTACCATCAATCGTTGAATATTTGAGGGACTTAAAGAGTCTGGGAATTTGAGCATCTCAAAGATTACATTGTAATTAGTTTATTTTACTTCGACGATGCATTTGCTTCGAAACGCATATTGTATTTACATTTAAATAGTTATTTGATTGGGTTAAATGGCATTTTAAGCACCTCTTTTCAAGTGAATGTTGAAAAACTTAAGTTTGATGATCACTTAAAAATTAAAAAACTAAGTGTGACTTTTCAACATAGTCGATAAAAATCATTTGATTTCATGAAGTTTTATAGTTGGACCGTAATGAATATTAACAGGGCTATTCTGGCAACTATCTTATAACTCACCAGAGTCTTTAGTAAGACAAAAGTCTTACTTAAGACGTTTTGGTATTCTGGCAACTATCTTGAAAGCTTTTTTCTGTCTTTCGTAAGACAATTTTAAAGACCTGCTACGAGCAGGTCTTTAATTTGTCAGTTGTATAGTTTACATTACAAACGTTAGAAAAACTATTTATTTTAAAGGGAATTATAAGTTGTTTTTATTTGGCGTGTTAAAAAAATGTATATACGTATGTTTTTAGAAAAAAAAAACATTTTTAGTGACGGGACTCGAACCCACGCACTTGGAGCTATGAGTTCACAGTCCTAACTACTTCTCCACGCTGCCTGGTGAATTCCGATTTTTTTATTATTCCTTTTGTAATTTTATTAGTTTAAAATTAAAAAATCTAAATTTGACAAGTTTACCACGAAAGCTTTTGTGTGGGGAATTCAAAAGCTTTATCTGTAAGACTTTTGCGCTAGAATACCTAAAGTCTTACAAAGTGTCTTACAAAACGTCTTACAAAATATTTTCGTAAGACTTTTAGCTGTCTTTGCCAGAATAGCCCTGTAAATCAAAACAAAATCAAAAAAAAATTGTCATAACACATTTAAAAGTTTTTTCGACGAATGTTTCGATTAACCTTTTCAAACAAAAAATTTCGTGAACTAAAAATTTGTCATGACATGACAATAAAAGACAACAGGTCATGTCTGGCACCGTGTTTCGCTTGTAACATAAATACAATTCTAGAACTCCATTACAAGCGTAGGGTTTCAACAAAGTTTCTATGGCTATATCGATCCCTGACTCATTGGTTTCGTTCCAGTTTTTGACATATTATTTTTATTACTCTGGGTTTTCTTCTACATCTGTCTTTCTGTTGGCTCTACGCTCCAATGCGTATTGGCTACAATATCATGAAAATCTCCAACTCTTAAGTAAACGCTGTGGTAGCTCACAATAATGTAATCCATTTTCTCATTAACTTCAATGCAAAATTTATTTACGCAACTACGAATAATACATGCTTCGAAAATATTGAAATAAGAACACTGACCAGTATCAAACACCACCACATTTTGGGCACAATCGTTCGCGGACACGGTTTTAAATTCCTGTTGGCACCACTTTCAGCATCTCGTACTCGCATAAAGGGATAGTGCAGTGCAGCAAAATTCGATTTCTCCCCAGGATTTTTACCGCAATTACGCAGTAATTCATCGACATATTGTAAATTCAAATTAAAACAATAGACCGATCCATGTAGTAAGGCTATCTGCGAGCCGTCATCGATACAGTTGAACTTTTTTTTTGTCTCAAATTTGAATTTCTTGCATTTTTGCAGTGAGCTCTCTCGAAACGTAATGAATAATTTATTTTTATCATCGTTGACGGTATATATGACATAGACATCTCCTACTCCCACATAAAGATCATTATATTTGTAATGAATATCCAATGGGTAAGTGCCCTGGCAATACTTCTTAAGATCACCTGTGTTGAGTGGGGCACAATGCTGGCCTGGAGCGACTGTAGTGCGAACCACAGGCTGGATTGCGCTCAAAACGATAGCAATGATGACGATGATAACGATGTTGTTGTTGTTAAGTTTGCAACATGGCGATATTGCAATTATTCTCATAACAAATACGTGAAATTTATTTTTTCGGCTATTTTTGAACTTAAGATTTTTGACTTAATATTTTGACACAATTCAAAAATTGAAAATTTTAAAGTTTTTTTTTTACAATTTTTGTCTACATATTATTAATGGAGTAGTATATGGAGAAGCTTTGAAGGCTTTGCTAAGTATGCTTTATTCAATGGCGCTATTTTTGATCAGAAAATTATATTATTTTGAATCAAAAAAAATAGTAATTATTATATTTGTAATCAATAAGAATCAATTTAATTACTTTGGTTTTTCAACTGAGGAAACTTGTTGAGTTTATTTAGCTGATCATCTATACTTCTGTTGTGGACAAGTCCTTCACTCACATGAATATTGATGACTGAAACCAATCGCGGAATTACAATTATCCTAACTTTCTGCGCCGGGTGCAATGACATGAGCAATATTCAAAGTATTACCACAGATTATTTAGTTCGCAAATGGTTTTTTGTAGGAAAACGTAATGCAACCAAATTTCACGCTCGTCCATGAAAAGGTTAGAATACACTAGTTCACAAATTTGGGCCTCATCTCGAGTTCTGGTTTCTCATAGAAATTTTTCTATGTATTTTGAAGCGTAGATTTCAAAAATGACAACCAATATTTTTTTCTTGAGAATCGTTTTCGAGACATCCCAAAAAAAAAACCCTTTTTCTTCACTTTTTTCAATATCTTCTTTTAGCCTAAATCCGTTGTACATTATTCAGAAAGCAATTTTATCTTCTGTTTACTTTTCATGAGAATCGGAAAAGATTTGAAAAATCTTATCCGGTGAAAATCCAAAAAAAAGTGATTTTTTGGTCTTTCGAAAAAGTCACAAAATTTCAATTGCTCCATTTTAGTTCAAAAAAATTATTTTCTTAAATTTTTAAAATTCAGGATGAAAACCTATTCTTTTATAAATATTTGAAGTGTGTATATGTATATTAGCTCAAATCGGACAAAAAATGTTAAAGTTATTCAAAAATCAATGAAAAATTGTGATATCCTTATTTTCATGCCACTGATTACGTAATTTAATGAGGAACTACTTCGTAAAAGGTATTTTACTGTCTTATATTTATCAATAACGATAAATCCAAAAGTACTTTTAAATTTAGGCTTGGAATTTTGAGAACGGTGCAAAATTTGTCCACATTTTTGTTTTTTTAATTATAACTAACTCAAAAACTATACTTACTTACTTACTTAGATGGCCATAACAACCCGTTGTCAGGTTACGGCCGACCTCATTAGCTCTCGCCAGGCACATCTATTTTGCGCGCGCCTTCTCTAATCATTAATGCCAAGCATGGTTAGGGCTTCCTCAGCTTGGTCTATCCACCGGAGGCATGGTCTCCCTCTTCGTCGTTGACCGGGGACCTTCCCTTCGAATACCTTTTTCGCTGGAGCTTCTTTATCCATACGATAGACATGACCCAGCCAGCGTAGTCGCTGTATTGTTATACGCTTAACTATGTCAATATCGGCGTAGAGCTCATACAGCTCGTGGTTCATTCGAATGCGATAGTCGTCGCCAACTCGAACAGGACCAAAGATTTTGCGGAGAACTTTCCTCACGAACACCCCAAGAGCGGCTGCGTCTGTTGTCGAAACCACCCATGCCTCAGCGCCATAAAGAAGCATAGGTAGAATGAGCGTCTTGTAGAGCTCTGCAACGTAATTGCTTACTGAGACCGTAGTAGCACCTATTAGCAATTGTTATTCTCCGCTTAATCTCCAGACTGACATCATTGTTGCTGGTTACGGCAGTGCCAAGGTAAATGAATTCCTTGACAACTTCTAATTTACAGTTGCCCGCTGTAACATGAGAGTCTAGATCCCGTGCTCTCTTGTTGTTGTTAGTAGACATCATGTATTTCATCTTGCCCTCGTTTACCGTCAAACCCACTTTGGCTGATTCCTTTTCAATAGCAGTGAAAGCAGCAGTAACATCACTCTTACTCCGACCGATAATATCAATATCATCAGCGTACGCAAGGAGCTGAACACCTTTGAAGAAAATGGTGCCATTATGATGCACACCGGCTTTTCGTACGATCCCCTCCATAATGAAATTGAAGAGATCGCACGAGAGCGGGTCGCCTTGTCTGAAACCTCGCTCGGTATTAAAAGTTCCGGAGAGGTCATTCCCTACCTTGACGGAGCTACACGTATTGCTCAACGTCATCCTGCAGAGCCTTATCAACTTTGCAGGTATACCGAACTCAGACATTGTTGCGTATAGGCAATTCCGCACTGGGCTATCGAACGCAGCTTTATAATCGACGAAGAGATGGTGAGTGTCGATTTGGTATTCACGGGTTTTCTCCAGTATTATACATTTTTGGTAAATACACATCACACGATTTTTTGCAGGGACTGAAATGTCCTATCAAAACAACACTTTATAAAGTCAAAAAACTTATTTTTTCAACTAAATAAGTTTAAAAAACTATTTTAAAAAAACCAAACTGTCAATAATTCGGACAAGCTCAAGACAAAAATTAAATGAATTTTGAACGGATAGCGGATCAACTGCCATATAAGAAAAAATCTTCAAATTAATTTTCTGACAAAAGTAGTATGCTTAGTTTATTTTTTTTTTGCTAAGGACTTTGCAGAAAAGAATATTATTCGAAAAGCCTGTCGAAACATCATTATTATTAGCTCAATTGGATTTCAAAAAATATCACAATACTCGTCTTGCTTTTAAAAAAAAAGAAAAAACATTCTGTCACAATGTTTATATTTTTGTTTTATATGTATATTTCTAGGTATACATATATAGCTTTAATACAAAATAACGAAAAACAAAAAAACATCAAGTTTAATGACTCAACAAACGTCTGCTAAAATACTCTCATAAATTAAATGAATTTATAACATTACAATCATTGATTCCGTGCCACATAATCATCCCGATTCTGTCATTCAGTAACTGCACCCAAGAATTTTTAGTATTCAGCGCAATTTAAGCGTATATTTTATGTGATCAGCTTGTTAGCACAATTCAATAATAAATTTCTTAGATTTATTGCGCAACTGAAATGAATTTTGCTGCTAATTCTTGAACCCAAAAAAATTATGAAATTTAAAAAAATCCAAGACCAACAATTTTGCTAAAAAAATTATATTAATTCGGCACAGATATTTTGTGTGAGAGTTTTAATACTCAAAGTAAATGTCTCGCTTTTTTCATATGGCAGTATGGAAATTTGTTTCACTCTAAGATTTTAATTTTTTATATGGAAATAAGCAAATAATGAATGCAGCAATTATTAGCAATTCGTTTTAATATCAGACTTAAAAACTGGAGCAATAAACATCAAAAGTCAATCCAGCCAATACCTACGTTAGGCAAACGTGTCAACGACATCAGATCTTTTTTAATTCAAATATCACAATAACAAATGAGCAAAGACAGCAGCAGCAACAGCAGTAGTTGCTTCACCACCCAACTTTAGTTTCATTTAAATTTAGATGAAATAAAAAAAAAAAACAACAACGCAAATTTACATAAAAATCTACTGCCATTTATTAGTAACATGCGGCAGAGTAACGTGCAGCAAACAAATGGACAGCAAAATTGATTAAATGCTGTTGCTGCCTCTCCTTTGCTTTGATGCAATCATTCCTTTGGTCGTTGAGCGCTCCATCCAGGCTTGTTAGCTGATGGCCAACTACGGCCATTAATGAATTCATTGGTGGCAAAGTAGCAGCAGCAACAGTTGTTCGAAGAGTATTACTGACATTGCTCACTACCGCTGCTGCTGCAACATAATGACCATCTTCAGTTCAATTTGAATCAATTTGTGTGGGTGCAAAATTGCAGTCTTCAAGTCGCTGTCTGTTGTGCTGGACAGGTTAGGGTTTCATCGTTAGAAATAAAGAAAACTCTTTTGTGTGCGTTGCTAGTGTTATTACTTTTCTTGAAATTAAGGCGAAGTGACTTCGTTATCGTTTGACTTAACTAAATGTATACCAAAAAGAAAAACGGAAAAAATTAATGTAAAAATTAACCAAAAAAAATTCATTTGAAAAGAAAAATAGCCCAAAATGATTTTCTCGGTTAACTTTTAGTTTTTAACTTTGATAAAATTGTTCTTAAGTGAAATTTTGGACAATTTCTCCAATATACAATAGCTTGTGTGGAAGTTCCTTTAAAACTTTTATCTTTCGCCCATATTCCACAAAGCACTTCAAATAATTTTTCAAAAATTTAAATGGTTTTCGAAAAAATATTCGAATATTCCCAATATTACTTGATTTTTTTTAGTTTTAAATTAAGTAAAGGGAAAGTTTCTCGAAATATTATTCGAGTTTTCTTTTTTATTTATTGAAAGTAAGCACTAAGTTTATACTACTCACTACATTACGAAATAAGTACTTACACCCTATTTTGCTATCTCTCAAATCTTAATGATCGTTATTTTAAATTAAGGAAGCAACACTCTTTGACAGCAATGCAATTTGCTGTTGAATGGATTAACCTTTGCTGGCGCAATATAAATACGAATACGATTTTTATCCATTTTCTACCATTAATGGTGGGTGTTCATGTGGTATGCTCCAATTTGTTACTCTCGCTTACTGGACATTTTCTTTTCAATTAATGACTCGCCATGTAAAAAGTCGTGAAGTGCATGTTAATTTCAGATTGAAATGAAAATTAAGACTGCAAACGATAAAAAGGAGTAAAGATCAGAAACATTTATTTCAGTCTTGATAGATTTGTACTTCTAGTTCTGAATAGATATGAGAAAAAGCCCAGAAACGAAGAAGAATGAAAAATCACTCAAGCAATTACCGCTTAAAAATTATAGCCCTTTCCCTATTTCCTTTAGAAAACTCAACCAAATTTATGCATCACTTCAACGGAGAGTTTTGCATTTAAGTTTTTCTTAAACCTATATTGACACAAGAGCTTAGAAATATTTTTATTTTAAAGGCAATACTCCCATTTCTGACATCTTTCTTGGGTGAAAGCAAAGTCGGTTAAGGTATAACCACACAAAAATATAAATAACACTCGAAATATCATTTCCCGATTAAGAATTGAGTATATTTGGTTCGCACCATATATTCTGGTATCAAGAGCTGCCATTTTTTCATTTATCTCGTTTTCGAAGTGAAAGCTAGCTAAAAACAGCTTTTGAAAAATTGCATCATCAAACCGCTGTTAGCAAAAACTCAACAATGACAGTGTGAACGCTATATTTAAAAACGTGATACAAAAATATTATAAATAAAAAACCAATATGAGGATTTTAATATTCTCAACTGTCGTTTTCATTATATTTTGTTGTGACAAAACTAAGCATAACAGAGAGAGCATTGGCCAACATGGTTCCCATTATATAAAGTATTTTGATGCACTTAATTTGAATCTAGCCTTCGATTTACTCCGTAATGTCAAAACCTACGACGTGAAAGCAGTAACTATTGTTCGGGATAGTTGAACAACATAAAGTTACCTTTCAAAAATATCTATATATGCAGATATATCAATGTATATATGTACATGTATTATTTTGTTCTACTATGTAATTACTAGCATATTGCAAAAATCTATGAAAATTCCCATCCAAATGCATTTATCTATAACAACTCTTCTTTCTCTCTGCTATGCCATAGCTATTGATACCTTTCTATCGTATTTTTTGTTACTTCTATTCTTCTCCCATCACACAACTCTATTACCGATGTCAAATTTACCGATAAATTTACAACTAATCTTTATAATTATGTAAATGTTGCCTTTAACACTTGTTTTTACGCTATTGCTTTTGTTGTTGTCAGCATTTTACAGCTGTCATGTTGACATTTGCAATAACATTAAATAGAGTTGCCATTAATTTTTTGTTCTTCTCTCTCGATGTTTTTTTGTTGGTTTTTTTTTTGCGGCTTTCTTTAATGATTCTGCTGGTTGCTTCTTCTTTGCTGCGCAGCATTCACATAAAACTTAATCTATGTTTAATTATTATATTAATTTTGTCGAAAGAAATATTAAACCCCGAAAAATGCTTACAGTCATAATCGATATGCCACAATTGCAACAACAACATTGGCTACAAATTATAATAAATAGTTTTTCAGCCAACACTTTTGCCGCACGCGTAATTATGGCATCCGAACCAAAAGCATCGTTGAAGATAAAAAAAAAGTCATCTATAAATTTTGTCACTTTTTGACACATTAGTCGTTTTTATTAATTGCTTCGGGCGGGTTTTTTTGCATAATTCATATTGTACGCTTAGCAAATGAAAAACGTTGTTAATAATTTTGAGCTTTTAGTGGCAATAATTATTGGTAGGTATTTTGGTATGATGAGTTACCAAAAAATCATAATTAAGTAAAAATGCGAAAACGTGCCGTTATATGAACGCTGTTAGCAATAGTTTTTATTTATTTTTTTATAAAGATTGATAATTGTTTCTTATTTTTATTTAAAGCTTTCGATAATTTCTTGTTTTCGAACGTTCAATGTATTTTATCATATAGAATATAGAGTTCAGTTGCTTTTTTCAATTAATAAAGGCTTCTCGCAGATATTTTAAGAGTGGTGTTATTGAAAATCTCTTTTTCGGATGCATTAAGCCCTTAGCCTTTAACTTGTCTACCACTCCTCTTCAACAAAATTTGCCTTATCCTAATATCTGCACTTCGCGTAGTGGGCCGTTTGCATTACCAGAGGCTATCTACCATCTATCTACCAACAGCGGCTCACATCCGCTAAGATTAAGATTATACTATTTTGCTACCCCACTCTCACGTATACCAAGTACGACCATGCTGCACTTACATCTCTTCATTGGAACTAAAACAGTGGTGTCCAAATTGAGGGGTACAGAGCTCAAAGTATGAAGAAATGTCAACTGCGCTGTTCTTCCCTTCGACCGGCAAAGTTTCCTTGGATTTAATGGCGGAGCAAGCTGCCACCGCTAATTTAATAGGTCAAGAGGATCAAGATGAAAAAAAATCTAAGGCGTCAGTCGGTTTATTCCTGAGAGCAACACTGATGCATATGGTAGTGGCTCTTTGAGCTTCTTTATATAATTGTTTGTAATAGGTGACTTTGTCTATCACAGGCCAACACGCCATAGTGCCATATATCACAATCCGTCGAATGACCGACAGAGGCTTTGCTAACTCTCCCTTCAATATACATTTTCGAATTTAGTTTCCAACCAACTTTGTGAACTGCGAAATAGTAGGTCCTGTGGAAGTTTGTTTTCCTAATTATTTCCATTTCGTTGACGGTATTCTAAAAATTATTTCTTGCAAAATTTCATTTAACTTTTTATTGATAAAAAGCTTTTCTTTGACCATATCGATTATTGTAAAGTGTTCGATTCAATTTTAATGTAATTTATCACGCTATCAAAAATGTTTTTTTTTTATCAAAAATAACACCAAATTGATCCTGAATCACATTGCCCACAGATTGCAGCGATTTAGTTAGAACAATTTGCTGCAAGTATTACCAAAAGTCATCTAGTGATACGGTTTGTTTTTTTTTGTGATTTTGTTTTTTGTTGTTTACATATGCTCAACCTCTAGAAACTTTAATAAAAGAGTCAACTGCAATCTTAATGACAGCGCTAATGTGCACGTATTTCCAATTGCAATTCACACCCAATGGGTTTTCATGTCTAATCAGCGGATGATCTGTACATTTTTTTTTTCTCGCTTCATCTCTCCATTCTGTACTGTTGCCTTTCCCATGTATGTACAGTATGGATGGACAAACTGTTGGACAGCTCACACAGTCAGTTGGATCGCTGGATGGAATTCCCATGACAACTAATTTAGTTTCTTTTTCCCATTGTGGATCGCTAAGAAGAGCAGCGCAGTTCCATTTTATTAACCGACTGATATACCGACTATGAACGTTGCAGAATTCCATGCTACGCTTGGCGTGGTCCAACTGTGGAATGTCAATGAACTAAAAGATTTCATATCTGTGATTTTAATTCTTCGACTATCGCAGTTTAATGCAAGAATTGTTGTTGTTATTACTCAGGTTGTTGTTATTTATATGTTATCAACTTTTTCTGCAATTCAACTGATTTTATCAATATTCCACTTCAAATCCCTAATGCTCCTCTTTAGTATCGTTAATATAATTCATAATTCTTTGAGTTAACACTTTTAATGAGGTGCTTTTATGAGTGCGAGCATGTGCATTAATATGCAGTATAACTAAGTAAGTTATTGAGTTATTTAACTGATGAATTATATAACACATGTCAGACCTAGATTTTCATTTGCCAACGCAATTAATACTTTAAGTAAGCCAGAAATATTTTTCCTAAATTTTTATAGCAAAAATTCCTGGCTAAGCCTGCTTTTACCAGCCGTCATTAGAGATCATTACTGTGACAATATTGCCGCTAAGGTCTCTCGCAACAACAAAAACCAATTGTAACGTTAATCCAGAGTGTGCGTCGATAAACAAAAAATGCAAAGTGTGGTGCGCATGCGCAGTAGCCACCAAGTGCATGACAAGCCCTGAGGATACAATCAATGAAAACCAAGAACAACAGCAATAGCAAAAAATTTGCAGCAGCATCGACATCAACATGACCACCGTGACAACAACGGCACTACCACCAATAATGATGAATCCACCACAAGTTGCATGTTGTAAAATATTGCAGCCAGAGATCTTTGCCAAAGCATCCTTGGTCATATTGGCGGCGGCATGCAGCTTTGATGACGCTTTACCAAAGAAAAAAGAATAAATCAATTTGCAAGTTCGCATGGCTGGGCAGCAGCAGGGTGGGGAAAAAAATTTACATTTTTTTTAAGAAAACTTTATAGTATACTTGTGCAAATCTGTATGGCTCATAGCTCTTTTGGCTTATAGTAACAAAATATCTCTAACCTCTATCTGACCTCTCTTACACAAAAGATGTATATAAGGTATTTTTTTAAGGCAGTAACTTTTAATTTTCTTTATTTTTTAAACCCAAAATATTCGTAAAATTTTGTATATTCAGGTAGTACTTTGTGTGCTTCAGTTTACACCTGAATTCTTCACTAGAATAATAACCGAACATTTTTTACAATTATTATTTAAATTATTTTTCATTGCACCCTAACCTACATCAAACAAACACAGAGGCAAATTTACAGATATTAAATTTAATTCATCAAATTGATGCAAACAAACGATTGGAGTAGCGGCTGGACCAACGATTGAGTTAAACAAATAAGAGACTTTCCTTTGGGCGCAAGAATAATGCGAAGACGGAAGCAATTGCTGCGCTACTCCTAGAAACTTTAAGCGATTATTTAGTTGGAACTACAGACGCCTCGCGTGAATGTTTTATGTTGATTGCTTGCAATATTTATGAAATTTATTAAGTTGGGAATCGGGTTAATCAAATACTTATTTGTCAGGAAGTCATTGGGTATCAAACTCGTGAGCGTTTATGCTTTGATGTTCGATCATGTAGTTGGTTATTCTTGTTAGTATTCGGAAAATGCAAAAATTTTTTGGGACTTATTCCAGAGAAAAATTGGCAAACTGTGAATATCTTCACGAGCACCCACTAAGCGGATGAAATTCTGAATCAGATTGAATAGGTGCAAGAATTTTTGATTTCTAATATAAAATCGGGCTTGAGTTGGGTTCAATGAAAAACCCTATTAACAATTTCGAAACGGTTAGAGATAATCGGTTACAAACTTCAACAATGTCGTTGGTATTTTCATGGGCACTACATAAAAGTCAAAGGCCTATGACGTCTTTAGATTTTTTTACCCTACACAGAGGGTATATTCAATTTGTCATTCCGTTTGTAACGCATAGAAGTCCGTCTGTCTGTGGAAATCATGATTACGGGAAAGCTAAGCCAGGTACTTTAATGAGGGCACGCCTGCTGCCCATGCATATTACACATTTAGCTCATTATATTAAGCGAGTTGTTTGATGTATTGAAACTAAATTTCTCACAAATACCAATAATAACTTGGAGGGCGTGACACCTCCCATACAAGTTAAGACTTCAAAACCCTGTATGTGAGACAATTAAGTAAAGATAAAGAAACCAAATCTCGCACAAATAACAGGAATGATTCAAACAAGCTCTGAACAAGAACTTGTTGAATTTGTTCAAGTAGGCGTGGCACCCTACATAGAAATAAAAACTTTAAAAGGTTTCATTCAGAGAACTTCTTTGAAGTTATGAAACTAAATTTTACACATATACCAGAAATGGTTCGATCTAGTATCAGACAAAATGTTGGCAAATTTCGTAAAGAGGGCGTCGCACCTACAAGCACAAACATAAACTTTGAAACGCAACATAGAGAAAAAGAAATATCTTTAATAAAAAATTTAGCACTTAAGCGCTTTTATACTGTTAAAGTGTTTTAGGGTATCTTATTTTCTTAGTAGCTTTTTTTTTCAATTTATAGGTCAAAGGTCACTTCAAAGAAACTTAAGTTCTGAGGAATTTATTTATAATATAATAATATTAATTATAAGTAATTAAATGTTTTCGAACCACGCTTTAAAATTTTTTTTAACTAACAAAGTTTTCATTTGTTATTTAAAAAAAAAATCGATACACAATGCATTTGCACTTGGACTTGGCATTGGAACAGAGTCAAAGCCATGGTAGTGGCAAATAAAAAAAAAATTATAAAACAAATGACAATGACTGTACAGCTGACAGCAACCAACAGGTTGACATTAGGAAACAGTCGCCACAGATACACACACGGACAGAGCCAAGCTTAAAAGTGGCACAAGTTTTGAATATTGAATAAACACAAGCATATGTTGGACGGACAACAACGCTAAAATTTGACAGGCATGACACAATTATAAAAAACGAGGCAATAAACTTTCAATATGAAATAAAAGTAAACGCAACAAAATTGGAACTGAAAGGGAAGACAGGTAGGCAGCCACTACCCGGCGTAAGGTTAGTGAAGACCAACGAAGCAGCTAAATGACCAACTAAATGATGACAAATAAGGCAAAAACGGAAGTACTTGAAAACAATGAATACGTAGAATTGTGCGAAACAGCCTTTAAATGGTCTGTAGAACTTCCCAACTGGGATGTAATGAATAAACGCGAATCCGGTCAAAATACAAAAACATAAAACTCATGATAATTAAAAAAAAATTAAATTTGATTGAATAATAATTGCATGGTGTAATATGAGCAATAAAACGAAGAAATTCAAAAGTATGAAATACCAGTAATTGTAAGAGAATTTCTAGAATGTGAAACTTTTTGGTTTTTGGGTGCAGGCAAAATTGCTAATACTTTAGTAAAAAGCTGATACTTTAGTAAAAACTATACGATCCTATTATTTACGAAAATGGCTAGTAAAAGCTTCAAACAAAGTTTTTGTTTTCAGAGCAATTTTTGCTGATAACTTATACTTTTTTTCTGGAAAAAAATGGCTCCAAAATCAAAGTGAAAATTTTCTGCAGAATATAAAAAAAGAAAGCTAGCTAGCTCTTTTAAAACGAAATAAATCCTTCAATGAAATTTTTCTTGGAAATATTTGTTTTTTGAGTCATTTCACTATTAAGTTGGGTGAAAATATTTATCCGTTTCGGAGTTATTTTTTTTTTCTCGTTTAATTTTGACAAAATATATTTCTTTGATGAAAATATGGGGAAAAAATCATTTGAAATCTGATATCATTTTTAAAACAGATTCATTTTGGAATATTCTTTCATTTATTTTTGGGCAAAAACTCGCTTTATTGTTTAACTACTTTTTTATATTAAGCAGGGATTAAAATTCTTAGTAACATTACTACGTATAGTGAAGGAACAATTCCAACTCTTCTCCACTATTGAGAGCAGTTCCGCAGTTTTTAATAGATAATAAGATTGGAGGGGTGCTGAGGATTTCATTTGTTGCACTTCTGACTGAGTATCTTGCTTTGCTTGTAGTGCTACTTTTGTTATTTTCCACAATTTCGCGATGCCCAGATACCCACAGAGTCTACATAAGACATTAAAGTATACTGAGTCTGTTCTTGATTTGATGTAACTCGATTTAAGTGCTTATTTTTTCATAAATCGCAGCAAGATCAGCTGAACAGATGCTGTAATCTATCGTTAGAAAGGATTTAAAAAAAATAAGAAATTTAACTTGCTTGTCCATTTAAGAAACTTAGCTTTAAATGCGGCTAAAAGCTTTCGCTAGATAGCTAAGAAAGCTAATAGCTGTAATAGCTAAATTTATTATTGTATAAACAAAATAACAAAGTGTTACGCAAATCGACTTCTGCTTTGTTGTAAAGTGGGCGATAAGTTTTTCTTTTTTCAAAATTAACTCTAAGTAAATAAGCACATTTGACTGAATCATCTTGAAACCTCTTCTCAAGCAAAAACTTTTTGAGGTTAAATAAATATACTTGCAGAATTAAGTATCATTAATATGATTGAGTAAAATAAAAAAGGCTCCTTCTATGCTCCAATTTAGGCGCTTAATCAACAGGTGCTCACTTACTCAATGTCAGCAGCGCGTTGCAGCGCCATCTACAGTGTTGGCTCTGAGCATGTGCTGGCTTTTAGAATTTAATTAATGTTTATAGCAACAATCTAACGGTTCATATTTGTTGCCAGTTGCGCTTTGCTTTTGTTTCTAAGCGTTTTAATTGCTTGCGAGTGATTGCTGATAGCTCGTTAAGTTGCATTTTGTTGTTTTATTTCATATTTACTACATTTACACCGATTTATGTACAAATTATAAGTCGATAATTAATTGATTTAGTTATATGAAAAATTGTAACTAAAACTGAAAGGCCTAAGCTCGGTATTGTTGCTGTTGTGCTTCCAATGTCTCTTAACAAACAATAAGACATTCATCAAACTCGTGCTCATAATTAAAGTTTTAGACAAAAAGCCATAGACTCTTGAATGCAGCCGGTTGGTTGGTTGGTTGGCTACCTGGTTGCAACTGCAACATTGACGCACAAACGGCCAACTGGAGCAGATTTAATGGACTTTTAATTGACTCCGTATTACGTTTTAGTTGTCGACCGATAAAATTAATTAATGAACACTGAATATTTAATTGTTTTAAAGCATAGTAATTTAATCTACCATTTAAGCGTAGATGGGTCTTGTAGGTCATTTGTGTTTTTATTTCGTTGGAGTTTTTTTTGTAGGTGCGATAATGCTATGCTTTAGCTAAAGTTTAATTACAAAGCTTAACGCCGCTTAGCGCCGCCATAATACAAAACTGTTTATTGTTATAATGGGGAGTTGACTTCTGAGCATCTTTTTCTTTAGGCCTAAGGATATCGAAGATATTTGAACGCACACAACTTTTATGCCTTTCCACAGGCTATTAGGATAGCGCACACTTTGAAACTGAATTGAAATGAACTGACATTTTTATGCCGTGTCAATCATTATAACAGTAAATACCTTTGTTTTAATGTTGTTCGGTTCATTTAGTCGAATAAAGGGCAAAATGAGGGCATAAGATGAGGTTTTTTTTTACTGTTACAATATGGAAAATCAT
The DNA here is from genome assembly GCA_949775025.1 of Tricholauxania praeusta. Lineage (NCBI taxonomy): Eukaryota > Metazoa > Arthropoda > Insecta > Diptera > Lauxaniidae > Tricholauxania > Tricholauxania praeusta. The sequence continues at coordinate 187,375,351 of OX459028.1, forward strand.
TTCATCTTGTACCGATCATATGCTTTGAACATTTGCCGAATCGCTTATTTTTCTTACAAATGATATTTGTATTATATTGAGTTCGTTCAACTCTTAATTTTAAATGATCGCATTCGATATAACTTTATTTGTATCAGTGGGAAATTCACTTTTAATTTATTCCAATCATGTGGAATCATACAAAAGGTAAATAAATTATAAAACCAGATGAGTGCAAGCACTTGCGGCGTAATGTGTGATCTTAATAAAATGGAGTAGTATGGTATGTAGAAAATGTTGCATAGCCGAAAATTGTTGAATAAGTCGAAAGATTTTGATAAGTATTACAATTTTGGAAAGGTCGAATAGTATTTAAAAAGTGGGAAATTGTTTTAAAAGTCACATAATTTTGAAAACGTTTAATGTTAAATTCGAGAAAAGGTCGAAGTCGAACATTCTCATCTTTTCTCAACTCAACTCAACTGAACTCAACTGAACTCAACTGAAGTCAACTGAACTCAACTGAACTCAACTGAACTCAACTGAACTCAACTGAACTCAACTGAACTCAACTGAACTCAACTGAACTCAACTCAACTCAACTCAACTCAACTCAACTCAACTCAACTCAACTCAACTCAACTCAACTCAACTCAACTCAACTCAACTCAACTCAACTCAACTCAACTCAACTCAACTCAACTCAACTCAACTCAACTCAACTCAACTCAACTCAACTCAACTCAACTCAACTCAACTCAACTCAACTCAACTCAACTCAACTCAACTCAACTCAACTCATCTCATCTCATCTCATCTCATCTTATCTCATCTCATCTCATCTAATCCCATCTCATCTCATCTCATTTAACATAATCAATCTAATCTAATCCAATCCGATTTCATCTTGGATGAATAGGACCATATGAAGAGGATATATAGAGCAAGAGACTTAACAGAGAAATCAGTGAGTTGCATAAACATGTGGATGTAGCTTAAAAAGTGAAAGTCGGTGGACTGCAATGGCCTGGATATACCAAACTAAGGAACGACAATCTTCAATCCATGGCCTCCAAGCTCAAGAGGAGTATCAATACAGATTGCCAACACCAGAACAAAATAGTGTTACAAAAACTATCTGTGCTTTTCTATCCAAAATTTCAGCAGAATTGCTGTTTAAACTTCTTAATATGGCTATAAATAACTTCTTCATACACCTAGAAATAATGATAGTAATAAAAATAGTAAATTAAAATTAAGCAAAAGAAAAAAGTTTTATTGGCTGCACAAACGCATTCATACAACGCGCCTCTTTGCTTCACGGCTGGCGCCGATTTATTTGCGCTTCGTTGAATTTTGACAAACAGCCAACCAGCTACTACTGGCTAAGAAGCGTCAACTTACATGAAAGAAATAATGGAAGCTTAACGAATAACAAAAAAATCTTATAAGTATCTTCCTTGCTACACTACCCTAATAATAATGATAATAATTACAACAACAACAGCAACAACAATGCAAACAACAATAGCAACTACAACTTGCTTAATTATTTTTTTGATCTTAAAGCTTTAAAACTTAACAAAAGAAGAGGTGTACGTACGTACGAACAACTCGTGTGTAATTATATGGAAAAAAGTAATTAAGCCAAGTTTAAACAAAAGAACGAGAACGGGGGAGAAGTTGGACCAAGGAAAAGCCGTAACAAAGTCACTGGCAGTGGATTCTTTGAATTACTTTTCGCCTGACAGAATCACTCATTAATCGCAGTGTAGAACATAATGGGTAGTTGAGGGTATGAATTAAAAATGCGAAGTTGATTCGCCTGCTACTTCTGGCTCTGCCTTAAGAACAAAAATTTCCAGCTGTTTAATGAAAAGGCTGACTTAATTTTTTGCGCGTATTGTGTAATTTTGCAGTTAGTTTTGAAATTTTTTGCTAAAAAAAACGAAAACAAAAGGTTCATCATAAGACTCTTCGCATGACAAAGAATTTTAACCATTTGGAATATATGTTTTTGTTTTTGTATCATAGGAAAGTTTTTTTTATAAAAAATATGATTTATGATGTCTTTTTGTTAAGTTAATAAAAGCAACTTTAAAACAACAACAATAAAGAGTGTTGTCAATATGTTTAAATAAATTATAATTACTTTGTTGTTTTAGAAAATTGTCTTTGTTGCTGTTGGATATTGTTGTTTAAATTTTATGTCATCATTGTGAAAATGTCATTGCTCTATAGCGGTTATTGCTGTTTTGATATCTTATTTTCTTTGACTTCAAGGTATGAATTTTTTGATTAAAAATTAAACTTTTTCAAGGGACATAATGATGGTGTTTCGGACAGTAAGTTCAAAGTTGGAACTAACAAACATACACATACATAATACCTGTAATAATAGTTCAACAACTGATGGTCATAAAACTATTTTGGTAGCTTTTTAGATATTTTCTAGCCACTTTAACATTTTCGCACTTTTTCAAAATATGCAATATTTGAAATTAAAAGTACTGATATTCTAGCCTTTTATTCTATCGATAAAATCCTTGTTATTACTTCTCAAGGCATACAAAAACGCAATGCAGAATAGAACAAGTAGATGAGACTTTCCAACAATTTAATGGATTTTATCCAATTTCCTTTGGAGTCCGGAACTTTTTTCTTGAAATAATCACGAATATTCTAACTAGCAACGCTGTCAATTAAATATTTTTTTTTTTATCTACTTGAGATATTATCTTTAAAAAAGGAGTCAAGTGTTGAAAAAATAGCAAACCTGGAGTCAAATACAAATAGGAGACACCATAAACTTAATATAATATTTACCAACTCGTTGAAGTTTCGTTATTCGCTATATTTGAATTACTTTGCTCAAAGCCAGCGATGGGCAAAATATTAAAAACGAGCAAATTTTAGCTCTTTACAACAAACAATTCGTTTTTCTTGAGTAAAATATGCAAAACAACAAACACATTCAGTCACCTTTGCTACGCACATTCTTATTGTTGTGGTTTTTATTTCATACGCGATACGCACGGGACTTGTATGTATTATTGTTATTGTTTCATCCTTCAGAAAAAAACAAAAACCGGAGCGAGCGAATAAAGAAACAACATTGCGCACATTTATGGTGGGGTTATTTTCTTTTGTTTTGATTTTTTTTTTTTGTTGCAAGTAGCTCCTGTTTTTAAAATTTTGCCCATCCATGCTCTTAGCTATTATTTTCGGAATAACACTATGACTGCTTCTTTTTTGCTCAAAAGTGTATTGTGTTTTACGCCTCTACACCTAGTGCCATCTCATTCTTATTTGAAGCTCTTAATAATAAGTAATTTTCACTGCTTACTTTTATGAGAGGTGCCATGCCCACTTGCACAATGCCTCCCTCTTTTTCTGAAACATTTGTTTGTCCCAAGAAGTTCCATCATATTTTCCAAAAAAAAAAATTAGATCATTTTTATTCGCTCCAACTTGCACTATCTCATTTTTTTGTGTCGGATAATGGCTGATAGAGATATATTTTTTCGCCCACTCGCACAATCTAGTCCTCTCTTCTCTTGCGTTAACAAAATGTTCCACGAAAGTGACGTTTGACTTAAATATATTTTCCAGAGTACAGGACATTGTTGAGAAATTTTTACAATTTATACCACGAATTTATTTCACTGGGCTATGGGGAGGCACTTATTATTACTCGTATTAAAAACGAAACATTTTTGTTTCAATATTCAGGTAATAAAGTAAAATGAAACAAAAATAAAAAATAAATAAATGCATTTTTTTTTTTATAGTATCATAGCCACTTTGCACTAAATGCAGCACCAAATTGTGGCCCAATCGATGACAATCATTTGAGTCAACAATTTGTCAATCTGTTAAATGTTTTCATACAAGAGAATGAATGGTATAAGCCACAGGTTGCCTTAGTTGTGTGTCGACTTGGAATATAAACTTTAGGATTTTATCTGCAACACACAAGCGGCGCAGCAACAGTTGTCAACCGTTTTAACTGCAAATTTTCAGCACGAGCCATTGTGGCTGTTTGGTTTATTTTAGATGGGGAAAACAAAATGACATTTAGTAAAATTTATTCCTGAAAAACATTGCAAAGCTGTCAAATAGAATTTTTTTGTAGATTTTCTGTCACAAATTGAATAGAAGAAAACAAAACAAAATAAAAAAAAGAAACTTTAAGTGATTCATTGTTGGCAATCAGTGAGTGCACTGAACTCTAATCAATAACTCGTAAATAACAACAATCGTTGTCAATTTATTAATAAATTCATAATTAATTAACAATTAGGCATACAAACACAGCTTTTTTTCTTTTTAATTTAACTGCCTTTTTATGACTTGCAATTGATAGGCACGAGCTTAAAATAGACATCAATCGTTCGCAATTTGCATATAAATTGTTGGTCAATCAATGCGAGATATCAAAAACAAAAAAAAAAAGCTGGAGAATACCTACAAGCATTTGCGGTGTGATGTGTGACATAAATTATCCTTCGTTTTATTAGTATATATAAATATAAATATTAGGTCGTGCCAAAAAGTCGTTAAGTGTCGAATACTATTAACAGAGCCAAAAACTCTTGGTCAAAGTAGTCGAAATATGTCGTGCAATTCGATGATTATCGAAAATTGTTGAAAAGTCGAACAACGTTTTAAAAAAATATCGAAGAATGTTGAAAAAGCTGCAAAATTTTCAAAAGGTTGTAAACGTTGAAAAAGCTAAAAAACCGAAAAATATTGAAAAAATCGATATGTGTATGTCGATATAAAAGTCGAGAAATGTTAAAAACGTCGAAAAATGTCGCAAATGTTGAAAAATTTAAGATTTCCTGAAAAAGTTCACATATGTTGCAAATGGCTAGAAATACTTAATAAGCCGAAAAATGTTGAAGGTGGTGAAAACTGTGTAAGATTTTGAACATTTTTTACATGTCGAAAGTTGCTTAAGATTTCGAATATATTGAAAAAATCGAAAAATATTGAAGATGTCGAATAATATAATTTGATTTGAAATATCAAAAAATATTAAAATATATTGAAATCTTCGAAATATGTCGATAAAAACCTAAAGTGTAATACCAGCTTTAGGCTCTTGGGGAGTGGAGCTATTTTTCATTTCGATATTATTTTTTTTTTCATACCCGCCTGTAAAGACGTTGACTTATCAATGAAAAAATATAGTTTCTGCATATAGTTAGACATTTTTTACGAGCATTATCATTGTGTAAATACATTTTTTATTGGTTAAAACATTTACCATATCATTTTGCTTAGTTCTAAAAAAACATTCACGAAAGAATCTATGATAAATATCATGCTTAAAGTCATAAAATGGGTATTTAAATTAGCACAAGTTTTAGCTATTAAATCTGTCAAATAATAGATATCGGAGCCACTGTAGAAGTTGACGCAATAAATTTGTGCTAAAATCGGTAGGTCTTTTGTTAATTTTTGACATAAAATCCATCGAGATCTCTATCGTGAATTTGATATTTAAATGTAACAATTTAAAGATTTGCATATTTTTATGTGGTGTAGACATAAAAATAAAATTACATATTTGTGTCAAATATTTTTTTTACTTATGTATGTTGTGTATTATATTTGATTAGAAAAACAACTTACGAAGTAAGTTATTTTAAATAAATCTTATAGACTGATAAGTAAAATAAAAATTCAATAAGAAAACATATGAAATTAATAACAGGTAAGCTTCGTCATCATTTGTTTCATTAATGAAAAAAAAAAAAATTATTTTTTTAATTTTAAAAAGATTTGAAAAATTACACAGTCTAATAAGTAATTGCGTTTTTTATCGGTGACAATTTGTCAAAAAGCAACCTCCAAATCTCCTACGATAAAGGGCACTACGAGATTATAAGAAACGGCTTTATCGTATTTTTTCAAAACAGTGCTTGTAACGCCCGTCAATTTCCAAATAAGTACTAGGATACATTTTTTCACACAATTAAAGAGCATATCACATCCTTTTTAACCAATTATCAAGGACTTATCTCAGTTTGGATCGCTAATATGAATGAAAGCAGAATTATTTTTTTTTTTTGTGTTATCAACAAAATCATTTGCCAGCAGCTTTCGAAGGACTACGCAATCATACCTTAACCATAGATGACCACGAGCACATGACAACCTCATTTAAAGTACATAAATACCGGAAAAACTTTTCAACCGATGTCGCAAACTTGGTCTTACGACAAATACCAATTCCTTTTGCGCACTGATGAGAAAGTTTTTGCAGCTCTGCAAGTATGCATCAATTGGCAGAATCGTTGTGGTCAAGAATTCCAGTCGCGATCTACCAATCCAGGAATATCTTCTTCAAATAACTCACATATCCAAAGCCAAGAGGCTCTCTACTACTAGAGGTAGAGTTAACGCTGCGGCACAGCTAGATTGGCACGCAAAGAAGACTTTCTCAACCGACACAATTCAAACTGCCATCTAATTGAGGGCCTTCGACAAATTTCTTGGGCCACAGCTGGAAAAACCCTACCGATGTTAATTATAGCATCGTCACTCCTAACACAACTTAGAATTGACTTTACAGCACATTAGATTTATAAACGCCTCGGCCAGACATAGTACTCAAAGTCTGAACATCACCCATTCGAGACAAAAAAGGACTGCCCGACATGTTTACTTTCACGACTGAACTATTTTCATTACTCAGGTTTCAGTCTGACAGATGATCGAAATGGATTGAACAACGCCTTGATCTTCGTTGCCTGGGCTTGGGAACAGCGAGTACTGCCATAGCCAAAGAAATTGCCCTCACATATCATATAAATCTTGGGCCAAAAACTTTCATTAGTATTTCAAAAGGAATTCAAAACATTAAAGTCTAAGACGTGTAGTAGCTAAACTTTATTAATAGTATTAATAAAAAGATAAGCAACAAAACTAAAGATTTGATACTGAATTATTGAAACCACATAGCCCTTGCAGGTGTCAATTCCATCACGAATAGATTAGTACGTATTTAACTAAACATAAGTCTCTTCTCACATTACAACACTGGTCAAAAGGTAACAAGCACTTTATTTGTGAAACAATAATTGATAAATTTAGTGAATACCAAATCTGAAGATTAATTAGTAAAGATTCCAGCTGCGTTTTGTCGCTTTGTTGTGACATTTAACAATAGCGTGAAGCGCGCTTTTGTTCGCCTAAGTTGCCACTTAATCTTCGATAACATTTTTCATTTTATTTTTATTTAACAACAAATTTCTTTATTTCACGGAGTTTAGAGGAATTTTTAGTTTTTTAATTAATTGCATGTAATATAGCGCCAATTAATACTTTTGTATTGAATGAAGTAGCTTCTTTTGTTAAAATGGTTTTCTGAAAGAAAAACTGTTAGTTTTGGTTATAAATTTTGTTTGCGGTCTCTGTTGATGTTTTGTGGTTTTTGTTGGATTAATGGAAGTTTCAAATAAAACATTTCGATTTGTTCGCTATGGGCACTCAAGTGAATTTGCATAAGTCCAAGATGTTGCTATTTTAAATATTGAAAGGATTTTAATTGAATGTGGTGAAAAATGTTTAAAAACCGTTGCTTAATCTGTGATATGCTAAGAGTGATAGAGTGGTCCATGCCAATTTCAAATAAGCTTAAAATTGTGACAAAATATGCCAAAATTTAATAAGGCATCGAGGGTGAGTTTGTTGCTCTCAAGTTGCTAATACATCTCATTCGATTTGGCTATATTTAAAGTTTCAAATATATTTATTTAAATTTCATAACAACTGGGGTATAAGCAATTTTTTATTTAAATGGAAGGGACAACAACTACAATAACCAACATGTTCACACCTTACTCAATTAAGATCACTCTTCATGGTACACTATATAAAGTATGATATCTCTTTTGCTTGTACCAGTGGTGTCACGACCACTGATATTAATTCGCCCACTAGTACTGTTTCGCCCACACTTTGTTGACGGTGCCACGCCCCTAAACATTTTGAAGATGAATTTGATCTGAATCTGAACCTTCATGCAATTTCTGATCATTTAATTTATTTTTGAAGTCTTAATGAATCTTAAGAGCTAAATATAAAAATTTTAAATTTTCATTACATTGGAATTGAGCACTCTTATTCATGCGGGGAGAAATACCTTAGTCATTTCTTAATTCGTAGCGAAATATTTTTACATGATATTTTTCTAACGCTTAAATCAATCCAATTGTTAGATGACAAAAGACATTCCTAAGCAAATAAATCATTTTTTAAAATTAAGCCTTCTAAATGAATTCGATTTGAATAATTGTTGCTTTCAACACGAATATCGTGTTTTCCGCAAAATGATTCGATACCAGAAATGAAACAAAACCGAGCAACAGTAGCGCTATATGAATTATATGTGTGTCTACAATATACATATGTCACTATATTTCATAATACGTGTAATACTTTTCAAGATAATAATAAACTTATGAGTCTAACAAGACAGGAGCAGTGCCGCCTCTTAGCTCACGTTCTCCTTTTTATGCAAAAAAAAAAAAAACAGTCATATCACTTCACAGCTACTCAATTACACCACTGACTGACTGACTGACATTTGTCATTTTTATAATTACGAGTTTAATAACAAAAATTAAAATTTAAATGATTCATATTTTTATTCACAACTTGGTATTGACAGAAATATTAACATTTTTTCAAATTGCATTCATTGCGCACTCACGCAAGTGATTTTGTTTATCTCTTAGTTATCACCAGTGTAACTCGCGTGTCTCAACACAAATCGTGACATGTAACGTGAGTACTTTGGTGGCAGTGACACTGAATTTATCAGCGGCTATGTGGCACAGTGAAGTATTTTATGATTTAAGTGTAGTAATATATATAACATTGATAAGTTCGAAGAACTGACTGAAGTATTGTTTATGTATAGTTAGTCTTAACACTTGTGTCTCCATGTCTGAACCTCTTTTGTCTTTTATCTCCTCACGCAGCTTAGATCTTCCACAAAACCGTTCCAATGTGCACTATCTGTATTGAGTGCCTTCCAATTCAGCATTTCCCCGATTCACCTATTTTTTGCTCTAGTGATCATTTCCACGATGATCTAAGACGGCCGCGTTTTCTGCAAAACTGAAGCTTCGACTATAATGATTGTCAGCAGACTTTTGTTGGTCTTATTCGCAACGAGTTCCTTATCTATTTCCTCTTTCAACGTCTGACTTAAGAAAACCGAATCATGACAGTAACCAAATTTTCAGAATTCGGCGAAGAAAGTTGTTGGTGAGCACTTGTAAATTGTACAAGAGAATGCTGTTTTTTAACCAGTTTTCACAGTCCTACAAAAAGACTGGCTTCATCACTTCACAACTTTATAGAAAAATGGGCCTTGTGATTGCAGTACACATTCAGTGAACGATGTACGGTTGCATCACTCATTTCTTTCCAAAGAATTTTTTGCATGAATAAAAATCATTTAAGTCTTTTTTGTTCGTTAAACTCGTTTCGAAGTTAGTTTTTAGACAGCACTACCAGATATTAAACTTCTTAGTCTGACCCCCTTCCATTCGTGTTATAAAAATGACCTCAGTTTTGGTGAATTTGACAATAAGTCATTTTCTTTTGCCCATTTTTGCAGTTATTTTAATGTCAATTTTATCAGCTACTAATTGAAGACAAAATACTGTTTCATTCTATCCCTTAACTGGGAGACAAGAATCTTGTCAACTTCTGTGAGAAGTTTTTTATGTTACATATTTCTTTGATACTTCAGCAAATTGAAGATTCTTCGAGTTGTTACAATACCGATGTGCCACAACGAAGACGTGATTGAAGAGCTTACTGAATTATTACATACACACCAGAGGCATCAATTCCGTAGGGCTGGGGGCATTAACCGCCCTAAAGATCTGATATTATTATTAATGATATCGATTCAATTCAAAATATCATCGATTCGATATGTTATTTAAACTCTCGCTTCCCCCCCCTCCCCCCCCCCTACTCAAAGCTTTTGGTGAAATGACGCTACTGATACACAATATATAGAAATTGAGCAACTGAACAACAATTCAAACCCACCTCATTAAATTTGGAAACTACAGACTTATTCTTAAATTAAGAGTGTTGTGCTTCGCACAGTCTAATGCTATGAAGAAATTCCCTAACATACAGTTTATGTCATGTTTCTAGAAATAGCTATACCGAGCTTACTGCTCAGAACAGTGTGTGATAACACCAAAAAAAATACCTACATAAAGCAATACAACAAATACAACGACTGAGGCTACTCACACTAGTTTCGTCCATTGCTAAATGAAATCATCAGTGACCAACGAGTGAGAGTTTCTAAGCCTGATATGTTTTATTTATTGCATAGATTTTCAAGAACCGAAGCAAAAAGTAAAACACAGCAAAGCAAAGCAAAATTATTTTTCCTGATATGTGTTCATATCCGGCTTAGAAATTTTCACTCATCGGCTGAAAGGTCACTGATGATAACATTTAGCTATTGATAAAACTAGTATGACTAGCTTCTGCCGTTTTTTTTTACTTCATTGTTTTGGCTTTATGTATGTTTTTGGTGTTGATACACACTGTACTGAACAGGAAGCTAAGCAAAACTATTTCTAGAGTTTTAAAACAAACGACGAAATATTTTGGTTTTAAATGTTTTCGTGGCTCTTGAAATGAAAACCACTAAGTTCATTTCAAGGGATGTATTATATGGTTATATACTTATTTTGTTCAGCCATGTCGTTAATTTCGGTGGAAATTATTTGCAAAACTACATGCCGTCTGATTTTAATTGAATCCTAAGGCAATTGGACAATTTTTTTTTTTATAAGTCATGTCTAAAATACAATTTATTCTGTTAAATTTCCAAAACTCTACACTGTACAGTGCTCATATGTCTCAAGCTATTGTAAAAAGGGGTGTTCAAACTGACTTGTTAAGGTTGCTCTAAAGGTGAGATGTTAAGATCTTTGTGTAAGTACATAGTTACAATCGCAGTTTAAGCTGTAGGTGGGTGGCTGGCGTTCACAGCGTCAGCAAATTGGCTCAATCGTGAAATTTTCATTATATTGCCAGCTCTTTGACTTTGATTCGAACAACAACGACGACGGTAACGACGAGTAGTCAACGTTTAATGGTTTAATTATGTTAAATTATTTTAATTATACCAAGAGTAGCATTGTAGTTGTTGGTGTTGTTGTTGTTTTTACTTATCTGAGTGTATTTTTTCTATTACTTTTATTTTGCATCTGCATTTTTTATGGGTTTGGTTTATCGGTAGAGCTGACAGAGACAACAACAACAACAACAATTACTGTTTCTGTGATGCATTCATTGTGCTTTTTATAGATCATGAACAATTGTGAATGACATCAATGTTTGACCAGTTGTACGCCATATCTGTCTGTCCATTTGTTGTTAAACTGTCCATTTTTCCTTATTTTTTTTTTTTTTATTCTATCATTTTTGACTGCACGAGTATCTGTCAAATGCAAAGTGCTTTTTTGCAATTTTTATTCACTTGTTCTTGCAATTTTAATTATTTTAATCATAGGTTTTTTGCATTAACTTTTAATTTGTATATGATGTTTTTTTCTTCATTTCATAGCAGATTATATTATTACTCATATATATAATTTTCAATGAATACGGGAAACTCTGAGATCGACCTCTATTTATAAAGTTCTGTTCAACATGATTGAAATTTCCGTTTGATGAAGAAATTATTTTTTTAAAAAATTGTGTCATTAGATACGTTATTACATAAAAAACAAAAACTTTTATAATCAGATATGAGCTGCGAATCTCATAAAGAAAATATTGGAAAACCAGACTATTTTATTACATTTCAAACCAACTATTTTACTAAATTAATTTCATGTCAATTTGAAGTTCTTTTAAGAAAACTTCGTGATAGTCTGACCGTTAACTGCAGAGATGTTGCCAAAAGGATCAATATTTCGATTAAGAATTTGTTTATGAAGAGCTTTTTGAATGCTTAGTACCTCAGCGCTAGATTTTTTATAAAGTAAAGTTTTTCATAACTTTTTTTTTGGAAAAATTGAAGAATTAATTATTTATTTTGATATATCTTGTTCCAACAGGTATGTATATCATTTATAACAGTGAATGAAACCAGAAATTTGGCTCAACTTTAAAACCAGAAGAACTAAACTAATTTTATCAAGTTTTTCCGACTTCTTCAAACTATTTCAACTATAAAAATCATTCAACTTTTTCAACACTTTTCATATATTGTCGACTTTATCAGCCTATTTCACCTGTTTCAACCTCTCTCAATATTTTTTAACACTTTCGATATCTCATCAACTTTTCAACCTCTTTCAATTTCTTTCGATGTTTCCAACCTCATTCAATTTTTTTTGAGTTTTTCAACCTCTTTCAATTGATTCAACATTTTCCATGTTTTTCGACTCTTTCAACCTTTTTCACCAGTTTCAAAATTTTTTCAACTTCATTCCACTTTTTTCAATCTGTTACATATTCTGATCTGTTCCAACATTTCAGTTCAGCTCTTTCAAGCCATTTCAACATTTTCCTTACTTTCTTAACCTCTATTTCCGTTTTACATATTTCATCAACCAATTTTATCTTTTTAAATAATTTCGACATATTATAAATTTTTTCGACTATTTAAACCTTAAAACGAAAATCCGAACTATGATCGGTCTCCTGGAACTAATTAATTAAGAACAGTTTGGTCGGTGACAATTTAAAAAAAAAATAAATTATTTAAGTAATAATTCCAACTGTAGTCGTATACATAAAAATTCGGTACTTTATCCATCATTTTAGGCAGAAACGATGATACTCCAATACATTTTTATAGGAAAATGCCTCATAGTATGTGAGCTCAATAAATGAGAACTATGAGCACTGTGGGTCGAAATTCAAATTTTCTTTCAATATTTTTTTGCAACGAATTCCAATAGTGCGGAAAAGTTACCAATCTAAACCTCGTATAAAATTTATTTCGAATAGCATATTATCTTTCGTTATAATATGCTATTAATCTAAAGTTTCGATATTTTTTCACCCAAAAACCATAAAAAAAATAAATTTCTTATGAATTTTCGGTCACATATGTCGAATACTGAGACTAGCTAGTCAGGCTGTTTTTAGCTCCAGATAGTAGTACAATAATCGCAAATTTTGCATTGAAAATCATGGGACTTTCTCGACTTGAAAATTAAACTGATAAGAGATATTTCAGGTAAAAGCTATTGCGTACTATTAGAAATTGTTCCGAAAAATAAGTATGATTTGGACGCACCCTAATGTATAACAACATTTAATAAAATTAACTAAATCAAAGAGGGTTCGATCAAAAGTTTCCTGCATCAGCAAAGAATTCCCCTTCCTTACATACTACAAGAACTAGGCACTTAACTTAAAAAATGTTCTATCTGCTGTGTAACATGATATCTATTTAAATCCCACCATCACTTCTTAATTTAATTATACCTCTGCCCCCCTCCCCAATTTTCTCTCTATTAAATAAAAATTTGATCTCACGAGTATCAGTTACAGATGAAAACGAAAAAAAAACACTATGGCCAGTAGTATATTATGCAAATTTCTATTAATTTCTTTTCTTATTTAGTTATTTATTACATTGAGTCTATCGCTTATTATTAATCTTGACTTTCGAAAATTAAGTTTTCAGCGTGTTGACAACTTAAACGATGTGAAAATTATTTATTGATATTCGGCATTTTTGTGTCAATTTTAAATTATTGCATTTCGGCCATAAAACACCGGAAGATGTTTCTTTTTATCACACTAAGATAACTTACAAACATACACGCACATGTGAATATATGTGTGAGATAGAAGAATAAATTGTCAAATTATCTATTAAGCTAAATAATGAAAGTGAAGTTGTCTGTGGCAAATCCAAAAATGTCAGCATTAGTGTGAATTATAAAGAAAAGCTTTCATTAATAAGGTGAAAGTAAATTTACCCCAAGTTTTTTAATAATTTTGATTAGATTTTTAAGCAATTTAATAGAATAAACGCATCATTTTGAATGAAAGTTTAATAAAATTTGTCATTTTTTTTATAGCGAAAATTGTAATTATCAAAATCACTTTTACTTTCGAATTTTTAAAGACCTTTAAAATTATATGTTAATAAATGAAATTATCTTTGGTTAAAAAAACTAGTCATAATTATAAAAAAAAATATTCTTCGGAACGCTAAGTCTAATCTAACTTTCCACTACCAAAACAACGTCAAATATTTTCAAACTTTATTCCATCGTTGAAAATAGTAGACTTACCATTTAAATCAAAGAATAATTCCTATCAGATTTGCATAATTTCAGTATGGTGATCAAAAATGCTTTCACAGATTTTTTCCTAAGCACTAAAAGTAAAGGAAATCTTGGAAATAATTCGTTATTAACGAATGAGCAATTTTCTATTATTCAGCAAATATTCTTTTAAAAATCTAATAAAAAAAAAAAAATCAATTTAATTTGAATCAAGTGCAGAGTAACTTCGGGTATTGTGATATAGACATTTTTGTATGTATTATGGTTTGTTGATGCATTGTGCAGTATATTACGACATCGGAGCTCTATAGCGTAAGCCAATCTGGAGATATTTCAACAAAATGAAAAATAGCCAAGTGACACACCTTAATGAAATTGGCGGGTAATGTGATATATAGCGTTCAGATAATATGATATACCATGATGAACATGGTTGGTATAACAAGTAAAAACAGTAGGAACTAAAAATATTATAATATTACACCTTTCAACAGAATTTCCATAAAAAATGAATCTATATTAGAACTGAATCAATAAGCGAAAAGGAGAACATATTAAAATCAGATAGATGCTTATATGCAAAAAATGCTTGCCGTCTTGCAAGACAATCATAGTGAGCCCAAATTAAATCGCATTGCAGGCATTGAACTCAGGCCTAAGTCTTTGTATTCCACTAGAAGGATTTGTTGCAAAAAGCACAAGTAATATCGTTGCTGGATGGAGCAAATTGGACTGTATCACATTTATGTATCAGACACTAATAAATTTTAGTATTTCTGCTTTAATACCTACTTTATTCTGGGTTTAATTCACACACGAAATGCACACAATCTCAACTTGTGGCTAAATCAATTTCACCACACTGAGACCAAAAACCTTGCAGCACATATCTTTTTCCGTTACTGCTATGTTGTCATAAACAATTTTGTCGAGAGTCGTTTATTTAAGGAAACATGATGGCATATCACATTACCCGAACATATCAAAAAACCCCAAGTTACTCTAATTGATTTTCTTGAACACTCATTACTCGAAAGCTAATTCTTAAACAAAAATAAATATATACTGCCGATCAAAAGTTTTGATCTAGTTTCTTTAAAGGAATGCAACTTACAAGAGTTATAAGCTCAAAGTGCAAACGAATATTGAAATTGAAAAATATTTTCAAAAAATTAATACTTAATACGATATTCATCACTTCAAAGATATCTCTGATTTGACTCCAAAGAAGGAGGAAATTGTCTCCAATACCACTATCACTGCAAACCTGTTGTAACACAACATGATGTCATTGTGGCGAAGTACTTTTGAATGTTGTGGGAAAACACATTCATGGAGGTGCAACAGATGTTGTAAAGAATGACATTATCTATGTTTTTAACGAAATTGTAAAAAAATTTCGTATGTTTTACATAAAATAAGACTTTTATTTTACTTACAGATTAGTAGATGATAGTTTTTTTAGCTAGTTTCCTTGGAAACAGCTTTCATTACTTTTCTTTGAGATATCTTAGGTAAGGCAATGTAAGAATGGCAGTCAGTTTAATGGCTGACGATCCTGATGAAATAGAGAAGATCCATGCTCTTGCATTATCAATCAGATTTCGTAGTGAATCTAAGTAGCTGACCTACGAATACTTACAGGGCTTAGATCGCCTAGGCCATCAAATTATCCAAGAAACCAAGAACCTCCAAAAAATCTTCAATTTTAGAAGTAACATGATTTATAATATTACATTGCCCGCAATTCTCCAAATGTCCTTAATCGGACTTGTTATATATGTTTTTTGTACAAAAAAAAAAAGTTTTTACACGCGAAAAAATCTTATTTGATACCGTGTCACTGAGCAATTAACTTCTTTAGTTAATTTATTTTTATAATCGAAAACTAGTAGACTTACAAAAAAAATGTTTGAGTTCCTTTTTCTCAACTGTTTTTTAATAAGTTTTTAAGCAAAAAAAATTAAATACATTGAAAAAAAAAATTTTACGAAAAAATTGAGCATAGAGTTTCGTTGACAGTGTATTTTAGCTGTTGTGTTATATCAAAAATTTCTCATCAAGGACACTGTATAATGGGTGTTTCTTTTTATTCTATTTTTTATTATTATTACTTTTTAACACACACATTTTGTTGTCTAAATATAATTTTTCATTAAAATTTGTGAACACGCAATATATCTAAAAATTCTTTTCTAAGGAATGTCTTCGTGATTTGCATACAAATTTGATTTTGCCGAAACAATTGACTACCAGTTTTTGAATTAACTACTACTTATAATTACGGAGTTTCATTTTAAACTGTGTTCTTAAAAACAAAGATATTTTGCAGTTATATTTTTTTCAAAAACAAAACTATAAACATTTACTAGCTAATTTAATTAGAAAAAAAAATGTTTTCTCAAATGAACTAAAAAGTAAATTATTAAAATTTAAATTGTTTCACAAAGATTACCTGTATGTATTACTTTCAACGTTCGGAATTGAAAACGAACTTTCAGCACCTGTGGCGCGCGTGCTCACAAACAAAAGCAAAAAGTAAACAGAGATGGCAAACAAAAAGTTTGTTGATTCTGAAAGCACATAAAAAATAAAAATAAAAAATATTAATTTCAATTTTCATTCAAATTTTACATTGAATGCTTTTGTTTTTTTATTTTACTACGCCACGTTTTGTTCTAAGACTTTTGACACCCCTGTGGCGTCGATTAATTTACCATGAAATCGTTAAAACTATGCATTTAATCAACGTCGTCTCATGGCTTTCTAACCGTTGAATTTCTTAACACCTTTATGGTTAAATTAAAAATTCATTTTTATGCTTTAATTTTTAAAGTCCGCGCTTAAATTCAAATTAATATCTAATGTCTTTTTTAATATCTTACGATTAGGGGGACACGCATTTTGGCAGCTATTAAAGCTATATGAATTTATTATGCGCTGGTCAAGTTAAGCTTTATTTATGTTGTCATTTTATATACATAATATGTTAACAAATTAGTAGATAGTTTAACTGTTTCTAACGAGTTCAGCTTAAAAGGTTAGTGTGACTATATCTTAAGGAAATATACAGCTATACTCAGTAGATTTTGCCTGGAACTCATATTTGTATATCAGATATCAGAGATTGTTGAAACAATAAGATAATTCAAGTTTCAAGTGTTTGAAAATTATAATCTCGATTTTCTCAAAATTGATTTCGGATCATAGCTTTTAGGTTTCTGCATTGTACTCCACATAAATATTGCATATTCTTAATTTTTATCATGGCAAGATATAAATGACATAGGCTACTCTGACCTGATAAGAGTGTCCTCATCGCTTATCATAGTCTAAGAAAATCAAAAATTTAAAAAATTTGCCCGAAAAATATCTACCTCAACCTAAAAAAAAAAAATCGCATGCCACGTCTCCACTAAAACCAAAAAAAAAAAAAAAAAACCAATAAAATTCAGTAGCTGACAACAACGTTGCGCTGTCAAAAAATGTTGACTGTCAACGACGTTGTTTTTGCGCATGTGCGTGCGTCCATGCATCCTCCTCCATCAACAGAGTCACCGAACAGAACAATGGGTTCGTTCGCTGATTAGTATGCAACGAATGGGTTGAGGGCCGTCGCAGTCATCGCTGTCGCCGTTGTCGACATCATCAACGATGTTGTTGCGTATAAAATTTTTTCATTGTTGTAACTTATTGTCAGCGTTGTCATCATCATCATCAACATCATTATCATCATCAACATCAGCATGTTCCAAAACAATCCCCTGGAATGTTGACGTTTTTTGTTTTAGTCGTTGTTGTTGTTGTTGTTGATTATTTGACCTACTTTAAAGTCGCCTTTGGACCTGTAGTTTTTTATGGCCAAAATGATAAAGTATAAAAAACATAAGTAAATAAAAACAAAACAAATTGATGCGCAAAAACAATTCATTGAATTTTTTTTTTTTCATTTACTTATGCTGTTTATTGTTGACAAATTAAAATGTAAATAAAAAAAATATTTCAACCATTTAAGGGATTTTCCATTTGTTGTTGTCTAAAGTCGCTGATTTTTTATTTAAGAACTTCAGCGTTGATTGATTTATTGCTGTTTTGTAGTGCAGGCGGTGTTTGTTAAGTTTCTCAGAACGGTCTAAAAAAGTTTCCAAGATATTGGAACATTAAGTGAAACCCTAGCTTCGATTGGAAAAAAAAAAGTAAGGAAACATTAATGTTTTTGCTAAATATGGTAATCTTTATGACATTTTAAAACCATTTTGGCGAGTGTAGCCAATATTTCAAAAAAAAATGCCCAACATAAGTCTCCTTAGCTGAAAATGTAAATTCTGTCCAAAATAAATCAGATAATGTACCAAAAAAAATCATATAAATCTAGTCTAAGGCGGGTGCTATTGTATAATATATAGTGAGTAATAATAGAAAAATTAGGTACTTTAAAAAACTATGTTGAGAAATTCTTAAACTGTTGGACAAGCCGAAAGATTTAATAATTAATCGGACGACCCTTTAAGGAGGGATCGTAAATAAAAAGGTTTGAAAGAAGTTCATTTCTCAAAATGGTTTTGGAAGGGAAAAAAACACCTGAGCGTAATGACCTTTTTGGAATACTTTCACGTATATAGTACCTGAACTTAAAAAAATCTATGGAACATAAAAAAATGTATTGTAAGCCAAGCTATAAACGGATTCGTGGAGTTCCTCCTCACTGAAGTATTCGACTCGATAATCTAGTCAGAAACAAAAATAAAGAAAAAGATTTTAAATCGTCATATATGTAAGTTCGTCTGAGTGAACTAAAAAGAAAAAAAAATTATAAATCAAACTTTTTAAAGGTTATGAAATTCAGATGGGGCTACTTGCAATACATCTGACATACCTATTGAGGCTGTAAGCGAATTTTTCCCGAAAAAAGTGATTTCTAGCAGAGCCTCCAAAAAACCCCGATGTCAGTCCGCCCGACTATTTTTTATTGAGCACAATATCACAACAGAAATATTGGCAGTTCAAATCTTAGTTCGAAGAGTGCCAGAAACGTGGAGGTTAGCATCTAGACAACACAATCTTTTCTAAATAATTTCCCAGATCGGTGTCTATAAATATAATTTTTTTATTTGATTATTTCTATTTTATGTTTTACTCAACTATCAAATACCCGATATTATTTTTGAATATCTTGTACTTTGTAGTTCAAAGTTTTAGAGGAGAGAAGAAAACAAATTGACTTTTAGTGCGAAAATTCTCTGCCCAAAAATCATCTCACATAAATGTATATTTTATTAAACAAAAAAAACAATTTTATCATCTATCTTGTTTGTTTATATACTTGAAAAATTGTCTTATATCAGAAAATATTTTATATGCAATTTTGATGACGAAAAGAATAGCTTTCAAGAGAATCGTTTTTTAGCTTTTACCGGACGAAACCACGATCATCTGGACAAATTGAATGATTCACTCAAACAGAAACGAACATAATTGGTCAATGAAGGTACTTTGTGACCTCATACATGTTTGGTTACTCACCAAAATTCTTTTCAGCTTCGACAAGTTGTGCTGCTACACTTGGATCAGTTTTTTGCCAGCAAAGATCAGTTGTCTTATGAGCGTGTAATCATGCTACTATCATAGAAAATGGTAAAAGATATTGGACCAAAATAGAGAAAAAATAACTGAAAAATATTTAGACATCTTAAGAAAATCGTCTCTCACTTTCACCAAAAAAAAAAAAAAAAACGATAACACTTTCCGAATAACCCAATAGTACTACAGAAAAATTTCCTTTAGAGCAATTTTACCAACATCACTTTTTGGTTTCGGCTATGGTAAAACAATTTATAACAATAGCTCTGTAACTAAAATTCTCACAAACTTATGTCTCCCAAAGGTTACTGATTTTTTTCCATTGAAATATCAATAGCAGTGCATCGACAACAACAGCAAAGATAACAATTGCAATTGCATTAATAGACATTCAATCAACATTCCAATGTGACTTTCAATCAAGTAGCCTTCAATTCACTACTCAAATGATGAAGACATTACGAGGACTTAAATTAAATTGGCTGGCTCCCAGCTGTAAAACAGGAAAATAAATCAAAATAATGAACCATAAAATCAAAGGAGTGACATAAGGCAACCAGTGGAACAGCAACTGGATTTGTCAATTTAACTTTTAATTGCGATGGCGTAAAAAATTGAGATGATAATGATGGCTGCAGCTAAGAAGACCATAGGAAATGCAGACAGAACGAAGAACAAAATAAAAAATTGCATAATATAAATGTAGGCGAAGCTGTTTCAGACACAAAAGTAAACAAAATCTTAACAGCGAGCAGAAAATAACCGTAATAAACTAGGCAGGCCAACATGCAACATATTGCGGCTGAAGTAGCAGCAGCAACAACAAACGATTATTAAAAGCATTCATGATCGCGTGCCAAAGTAATTGTCTTAGATTTAAAAAAAAAAAAAAAAATCAGAAAAAAAGTATAGAATCAGCAACAATCGACCGACCGAATACAACAGCAGTGGCGGCAGCAACAAAAACAAAAAACAACAACAAGAGAACAACAGCAAAATATTCCAACACCCAGGTATTACACATAGCTCAGCTGTTAAGTTATGCAATGATTATCTTTGGCATCTAACAGATGCAACAAGCAAGCAGCAACAACAGCAGCTGCTGATAGCAAAAGCCATGTTTTAGCAACAACAACAATAAATCCAGTTTCATATAAATCGTATTTATGATAAAAATTGCATTGAATGACAGTATTCAAGTTGCTAAGCATGAGGAAGCAACAGGCAGCTTCTTTGGTGCAGCATCGTTCATACGTCATGGTTATTGCTGCTGACATTCGAGTTGTTGTTGTTGTGACAGCAAAGTGTTGCTATCGCCAACATTGCGCACAGCCGTACCAGCCTTCTTATCTTTCTTCTTCTTACTAATTAGTAGCCGAAATGCATACATGCAACATATGTTTTTGGCATTTAAATTGTAGTTGCTGTTCTGTGATAAATAAAATTTTGTTAATTAGCGTTCTGTGGGAAGTTGAGAATTTTGTGTTCTATGCGTTTGCTTGAAGCAACCTCCTATATCGACGACCTATATCAGATTTGTTGCAAAACAAAAAATAACACTACTCTACATAAGCAAAAACCAACCACAAAGTGCTAAGTTCACTTTCTTGGTTGATTTTGAGCTACTCTGTGTGGTGGGTGTGGCAGTCTTATATCCGTCCACATTAAAATAAATAAAGTGTAGTTGGGATAGTTCTTGAAACTTCTTATAATTTTCATTAGAAGTATCAAGCAAGCTATAATTTTCAGAAATATTTTTACACCTTTGTGTGGGCACGAACACGACAGTATCTTGAACGCTTTCGCCGGGCTGGAATATGAAGTGTTACTCCAGAGCAGCGCAGTTTTTGTCTAGTGCTTTCTTTATCACTTTAAGTAACTATTAAAGTATGTTAAATTTATTATTTTTGACTTCAATAGATCTTCCAGCATAGTGTTTATGTGTAATTAATTGAGTATGATGTGTCACGTTCACTTTTTTGGAGGCACCCAAAAAAGTTTTTTTTACATAATTTAGATGACAAGCCTATTTCTTTTTTCAGTGCCTACCTAACACATTTCTAGTATTTCTATCAAGTTTGGTATGAATAAGGAATTACTCAAACGCATTCAATTTGGTTTGGTATTTTAATGGTAATATTCAGACTTTGTTTCATGTCTGCTTTCGATTTGCTTCAGAAACTGAATTAAAATTCAAAGTTTATCTCAGAATCCTATAAAAACGGAATAGCTGTCAAATAAATGGAAACAGCTCATGTTCGAAGCTCAAAATAATTCCATAGCAAATTTCCACCATCAGACTAATAAGACCTTTTGGCATTCAACTTCGGACTAAATCGGAATCAGAACATGACAAACTACAAATCTCTTTTCACCCTTAGCTATTCATGGGGAATAGGACATTCACAAAACTCTTCCCTGTGCTTTGTATTCCTCAAACATTTCTCCGACTTACATATGTTTTGCGGCCACGCTCTTGCTACCCTGATGATTCTACTCCAATACTTTTCAGCAGATTTCAGTTGATAATTTTCGCATCACTTTCTTACGTCAATTTTATTATCCGACATAGTGCACTATAGCTGGAAAGCTCTATGTCATGCTAATTTGTTAAAAGTTTGAAAAACCTTCAATAAATAAAGTAGAGGAGAAGAATATATTTGGGAAGAAAGGATTAAGTCCGCATAATCGGAAACCTCCTGTAACAATTCCTATCATTTTAGCAAAAAATTTTCCATATAAACATACATTTTTTCTAAGCTTCAAAAATAATTTGTACGACAGATACTGTAAAATCCAATTAGTAAGGCCTGTTAACTTATCTCAACTAAATCGTAGTTTAAACTACGATTTGGTCTTAATCGCCGATTAGTCACAAGCATCGATAACTTATGTCGTGAAATCGGCTATTAACGAGTAAATCGTCGATTAAAGTTAATACGAGAAATTTCTCAGATTAACGAAGTTAACTCGAGTAATTTTGAAATTTGTTCCTTCAAATAATTTAATCAAAATTTTGGTATTGAGTCAAATATTTTGCATTAAATTTTTTAAGGGAGCCAATAAATGGCTCAAATTGTAAAATGCAATGAGACAACTTGCTGAGAAAAATAGGTGGAGTTTAATCTGGTCGATTTAGCCTTAACGCTGTCTTACAGCTCCATATTCTTTTAACCAAAATCCCTGTGATTTGAACGTTCCTGATGAGCATAATGGAAAGATGTTTGCTGCATTTCTGCTTAGATCGAACCTTTACAAAAAGAAAGTCAACAACCTATAATCTTTTTTGGCAAAGGTTCCAAGGATAAATTTCTGCAACGACAGGTGCAAGTTGCAGGTTTTATTTTAGTTCTAGAAAAGCTGTCTATCAACTTCGAATTTATTTTTATGTGAAGCAAAAATATTGAAAATGGAGTAAGCGCCAAAGAGTGCCATTATAAAGATAATGGGAGTCATGGACAACAAATTGAAGCTACAATCTTTCCAATCATTACAGTAATCTAATATTTCTGAAATACTTTCGTCATCTGTCAAATATACTATTCTCAATTAACCTCAAATGTCTATATGAGCAATTCACAATTAACTTTATGTGTTGCATTTTTTGTTAAACTGAGATTTCTTAATACTCAATAAATTCAGAGATGAGTTACCAAATTTAACTCGAGATATAATCGCAGTTTATAAAATCTCCGATTAAAGTAGTATTAAGAAAAGAGATAAGTTAACAGGCCTAAGTCTCTCAAGTAGTTTCGCCAGATTAATTCATTTACACAGAGAAGAATATCGATGCAGTGAGTGTATAGTACATAAAAGGATAAGAAACCATGACTGGAGCAAGTTCTTTTAAGTATAGCATAAACAGCAGACATCACAACTTGAAGGCTAACAACATTTCTATGTTGAAGGATTCAACAGCGTCTAGTTCTTGGTCGATGCTAAACCAAATGTCAAAGTAGCGCTGATCTTGAAATTATGGCATGCTAGCTACCCAGCGGCAAATCGTTGCATTGGCGACGACATTCAAAAGATTGAGTTTTCCCATTTAAAAGCTGACATGCGACAGCATATGAAATGCAGAGATGATATAGAAATTATTAAAAGATACCCATGAAAATTGTAATAACAAAGTCGATCTGACGACACGGAGATGAACGCCAACTGTTAAACGCCCATTGAAAACAGGATGTTTACTAATAGATGTCATTGACGTAGAGGACAACTACTAGTAGCTAGTTGGGTTACTTGGCTGACCAGGCAACTTGTTTGACGTAGTGGCCCAGTCAAGTGTAGTGACGCAGAGTGTAATTTCTAAGGTATCGATATAAATAATGGTTAATGTTTTGGTTACATTGATGTCAAAAAAAATATATATCGAACTTATATGTGGGGCAACAATAAATGTCACAATAAATAAAAATTATGTTTTTTTTTACTAAATTTAAGAACCTTTACTCAAGCAATTTTTAATGAAAATTACTCTTGGACAAAAAATAATATACGATGTTATACAAAAAAAAAACAATTGAATTTAACTTCCTGCCACTTAATTGAGCATTTCCAACAATTCAACTCTTTACTTATTAGGTATCGTCTGACGATACCATATCACTGAGTAGATTTTTTCATTGCACACATTTTGTAACATAAATTAGCTCTTAATTAAAAATATTAAAAACGCGTTTTGTGGCATTTTTTTTAATTACTTTGCTCTCAAGTTGGCTAACCATAAACTTAAAGTTAGTTAACATCAAGTATTGATTTAATTGATGCTAGTGGTTAAGAAGTGGCTTATAGTGAAGTGTAAAAAAGCAACTAAGAGGGTGAAGGAAAGCAAAACGCCATAGCGCAAAGTAACCAGTCCAACGTTTGATTGATTGATTGATCGCACAACCGATCAAATGAAGTGGAAAATTTACATTGCAGTTAGCAGCTTAAATTGCAATAATTTAAATAAATATCCTTATGCGTGCAATTACAGCAGTTTGTGTGTTAACTGGGACTAAAGAATGTCTATTATGGAAGTATGTCAAATATAATTTTAAATTGTTGTAAAGTCTCATTGGGAAATTTAATTTCATATTAACTTTAAATAGGAATATAACTCTGAAATTATGTAAGATGATTGTAGTTTTTCTTTAATAATGCGAGGACATAAGATAATAAAATTTCATTTGAATTCCGTTGTCTGTACATATATTTATTGCATATAATTTTGAATTGACCGGGAAGTTGTATTTACGATATACTGACTTCCAAATGTGTGTTTGTTTCGCAGTTATACCAAAAACTATGTATGTAAGGTAACATAAATGATTTGCAAATTTGTATGCTTTCGATATATGTGGTATTACTTTGATTTCACATCCAATTGTATTAATTTATCCCTATTTTTTAGAGTTTATAATTTGATTAATATATGTATGACATTAAATAAGTTGCGAAAATTTTACTCAAAATCGAATACTTTCCCAATATACTTTCCGATATATATATTCTCAAATTAAATTTACATTAAAGTTTTAAGCGTATTCTTAGAAAATTAAATTTTTCTTAAAAACTATTTGCCTTTCCATTTACAGAAATGTTTCGTGCCATATTGTCAGTCATATCAAGTAATCTCAAAAATTATGCAAATATAACAGAATATTAAGTTTAATAATTATTTGTAAAAGAAAAATCAAGAGAGCAGAAAAAAAAAAGGTTGGTCTGAACTGCCTAATAAAACAAATGGTGAAGGTAAGTTTTAATTTAATTTTTTACAAAGTGAGAAACTATTTTTTTGTATAATATGAAAATTTGTTTAGCTCTATCACTAAACAATTTTTAATAAATCCCCTTAGGAAACTCTATATACTCCCATATCACTTTTCAGTGGAATTTTTTCAAAAAGTTACTTGATATCAACGCTCAAATTTGTTACTACCATATATGTCCAAGCCCACCAATTCCTCAGCAAAACAAAAGCATAAGCACTAAATATTATGAGAACTCCTTTCGAACTCTTTTTGGAGAATTTCAATGGTATGCCAGCTAAAGATTATAATTACCCTTAAAACTTTCAGGATTGTGTGAAAAAACTATATTATACTTATTTTTGTTCAGATAATCCAATATATCCTTGATTTTTTCCGATAGTAGAAAACTTTTGTTTTGAGTTCTCACTTCTTAAATAGATTAGGTGAAGTCGAATTGATTTTAGGCTGCCACACTCTCCTTTTGACTTGAATTTTAATAAAGTGGGTGTTGCTTAGATCGTTGTATCTTGTCTTGCAAAATTTAATGATTCTGTGACGAAAGATTTGACGTTGATATATAATTTTTTGAGGGACTTTCTTTTAAACTTTATTTAAAGTGGGACTTTGAAGTTGTGTCAAAATCTGAGGGTGATGGGTAAATTCTGACCCCGGATTCGATTTTAGCACACCAAAATACATACCGTATGGTACCTTAACTTTCAACTACAAGACTTTTTTTTTTGTGGTCCTGTTTTGTCAGTCAGTCAAGACAACTAATGTTGTTTTTAATACATGTTATATATACAATGTTGTAGTATTACATTTAGATTACTTTATTTTTATATTTTGTATTTTTATTTCATTATCACTTAAAAGAAATTCCCCTTAAGGTTAATTATTGTTTACATTTTTAAACGGTTCTTTTAATCAAATTTGTATTTACTATGATTAAAAAGCACTTCCCGCTCCATAATCAAATTTAACCATTCAGAGAGCTTAGTATATTTATTTAAGAAAAAAAGGTTCTTCTACAACAACTGCCGCCAAGCGCATAAATAATTCATTCCAAATCAATTTTATCATTTATGCTGTAAATTGATTTAAGGGTCATCATTTAAATCTCATCTCCTGAAGAAAAAATATTTTTCAAACTTAATTTATTCATAAAAATGAGACTGATTTTTAAGAAATTCTTTGATCATTTGGATTCGAAATTTTAACAAAACCGCTACATTTGTTCTACTAATCTTTGTCCTTAGGCAAATATTGTTTATATTAATTGATATTACCACATGCAAGCTCGATGTTGATTTCAAATTTTGTGTCTTTTGTGACTGAAAAAATAAATTAATTGAAATTTAATTAAATGCTTAGACATTTAAAGTTGTAATACACTATACTTATGAGAAATACTTTTTTGTTATGAGTGTGAAACATTTTTTCCAAAGTTATCATTATTTAATTAACATTTCAAAGTCGATCGGCCGGTCGACTTGTGTGATGTACAAAAGAAACAATGCCGCAGTACGATTTATGGTGTACGAAATGACATTTAGGTTATAATAATGTGCAAAGGGGCGATATTATTTACTTTGAAATTTACAGTTAATAAAAAGAATATGAATTCATCGTATCAGAAATTGCGATTTTTCTTATTGGAATAGTTAGGGGATTTTTTTCTGTTGCACATATATTTGTGAATAGTATTTCTTAACATATGTATGCACATATGTATATACAATTGAATACAAATTGAGGAGAAAAGGAGTCATACCAATGTAGACCGTTTTTTTGAAATTCGGTATGGAGATAGATTAAACCCTAAGGAAGGGATAGATATAGGGATAAGACAACTTGATATCATGATTTTTTGCATTTGAAGGGATAAAATCAAAATATTTTGGAGGTTTTAAAGAATTAAATGCGCAAGAAAAGTCAAAGGGTTGAAAAGTGAAGGTGTTAAGAAATTTTTATGGAAATAAACAAGGTTAATTTTCTCAAAACCCTACCTTTTATTCGCTAAGTATCGCAAAATGTCGAAATATTCATACATCGAAAAATTAAACGTAATAATAGTTTTGAAATCTCTACAGAAATGTTGGTCTAATACAAACAGTTCAGTACCATTCAACCTGAATAAATTGCATCGCTCCCAAAAATAAAAATTATGATATCATGTTGCCCTTTTTTTATCTCTTCCTAGGGCTTCATCTATCTCCATAGCAAATTTCATCGAAATCGGATCATTAGTATAGCTGGAAAAACATATTTTCTAGTTAGGGGTGTGGCAGTGCCCACTAAAAATAAATATCTTTACTCACATATATATATCTCCATACCGAATTTCATAAAAATCGGCGTAGCAGCTCAATCGAGGCAGCATTTTTCTCCATTAGGTGCGTAGCCACGCCCACTAAAAGATTACAGAGTTTTTAATGCACTTCCTTAAATTTCAATGTATCTCCATACCATTAAAGTCGGACCAAATTCAATCGAGAATGAGCTTCGGCAGGATTTTTAGGATTCATTTCAGAATAATCGCGACAAGAATCTTCTTTAAAATGCTCAAAAGCTTTAGCCAAATGATAAATTCTCATTTGTCATCTTTTTGTATAATGAAGCTACTAACATGCTTACCCACATGTTTGAAAAGAACCATATACTTACAGGCTTTAGCGATAAATGGGTACTTGCTACCCATCTTACGATGCAGAATGTCTAAGTTCTTAAAAACTATCGCAAACTTGAAATAAATCGATTTCTTAGTTATGCTTACTTGAAAATTTAAAGCTGCACTCATTACTAAGCGATGTAGTCTTCATACTACAAATCTTTCATTAGGATTTTATTTTGGAGAAGAGAATATCTTTGCCTGTGTTTGATATTAATGCACACTACTTAAAAAATTTTAAAAAATAAATATCAATCAATGTACACATAAATTACTTGTTAATATTGATGTCATAATTTTAATACGATTGTCATCGTAATTTGCATACGAGTAGACTTGGTTAACTCTACTTCCTGCTTCCGTTTTACCCAACGAATACAGGATATGGCAACTGAAGGAAGTACAGAAAATTTAACTGACCGATATAAAAAGACTAAGCGATGGTCATGTGCCAACAGTACTTGCAAATATAAATGACACACCACCACACACGACTGCAAACAGTCTGAGACGACAACTTTAATTTCTTATTATAAAATGCATTTTAATAAATATATCCGTTTAACATAAATCATTGATGGTTATTGACGCTAAATGAGGGAATTATTTAACCATTATCACAAATGCCAATAAGAACGTAAGTAAATAATCATAGATTGCTTAAAACTACAGCTACAGTGAATGGTTATGCAAAGATACAACTTCCACAACTGACAATATGAAGACAGGCTAGTGAGAATAATGTACATATATTTTTTATGAAGTTTCATAATAGATTTCACCAAAACCACTTCTACCATATATTCAAATTTTAGCTGAAAAAATAAATGCCTGAAATATTTCCGTTTCGCGCTAGCTATGCGTAAGCAAACGGACGCACCTTTTCCTTAAGCAAAAAATCCAACATTCAAGCCTATTTCCCACGATCTACATCCTGCGTGTGAGCAGCATGAAACCACCCTCGCAGAAAACAGCATCCTATTATAAAGTGAAAAGACACGCAGGAAAAAAACTGAGTGGAACCTTTAGTCACGTTGCTGCTCACATAAGTGCGTCGTCCTACGCATCCTGCATACATATGTTTGATAGACAAACAAATTAAACATAAATTTGATATTGAATTTCCTAGACCAATGCGAATAAAAAAAGAAGACACCCTTGCAAGATGAAAAAAAAAATTGTAAGAAATATCTCATAAAAAAAAAATGTTTGCAATATATTTACTTCGAGTTTTTCTTTCGATGTTATTATAAAAATAATCCTTAGCAGGTATTTTTAGTTAAATAAATTCTCATAGTCTTTGTGTATATACTTGACAAACCATATAGTGATCATAGGGTAAATTAAGTAAAACATAGGAAGAGCAATGAAATCGGGCTTTATATATGGTGTAAGACTACCTTACCCACCTTTTGAATATAATAATTTGTATAAATTCTTCAACTTAGATATAACTTGAATGCCAAAATTTTTATCAAAACTATTCTAGTACTACTTGAACTACTTGAATTTGTGGTACTTACAGCACTATTACCATTTCTAGACTTATGTCACATTAAATACCTATTGATGTGAGATTTTTGATTAATTTTAGAAAATCAGTAACAAGTACAATAAGATGTTTTTTTCAAAATTTTTTTCAGACTTTGTTTTAACATTGGACGTAAAAACAATCCTCAGAATGTTTCAGTTTGCTAGGTTATACCTGTGACGGTGCAGAGTTTGTTTTTTTAATACTTTCTTACCTTTTATCTTACACAGACAGTTCCATATCAGGCCGCATTTAAATGACATCAAAACCTTAAACTTCGAGCAAATAATATTTTTTTTGCGACAACCTTACATATGTGGCATCAACAGCTAAAGAGATGTTCTTTTATAGTGACAAAAATATAAATAAAAATATAATCATAACCAGGTGTATGCATAATTTTTTTTCCGGTTTAACTTAGAGATGGCGCCAGTGAAAAGAGATATCTGCATTTTTCTAAATTAATAGAACTGACATAATTTGAATTTTTGAAAATGATAGAAAAATCTATAGAATAGTTCAAATTATGTCAGTTCTGTTACTTTAGAAAAATGCAGATATCTCGGGTTCGAAATAAGAAAATGATATACAGTTTACGGTAATCTTTTTAGCAAATAACAGTTCATTAAAAATGTTGTAACGCGGGATCGGCAACAAAAAATATTGGGTGATTTTACAACTTTAATGTGCCGCAAATGTTCTTTTTCAGGCACAAAGCTCGACATGATCAGTAAACGATAAAACAAAGACAATATTTTTTGGCGGATTCAACTTTGTAGTTAAATGTCAGACATATGTGTCAAATTAATACGCTGCGTACTTTTCGCTGGCGCCATCTCTTAGTTAAACCGGAAAAAAACTTATGCGTAAACCTGGTGAATGGGATTGAAAATATATATTATCCTCTTCATGTTCAGATTTCCTTAGAGTAGAATTTAGTAGCTTCATTGCGAAAGCAAAAATGTCAAAGAGTGAGAGTAAATCTCCATTGTACAATTTTTTAAATGTTTGGTTAGGATTTCATCTTGGTACATTTTATTGCAATTATCGTTGAACTTAAAGGAGGGCGTTTCATCTGTCGTACAAGTAAAATTTTCCAAAACATTATACTGGCAATGTTATACTTATAAAGCTCAAACTTTGAGCAGTGATTTTTTCATAGTGCATGAAATTTTTTTATATTACCTATAGACCAGGCTGCAAATAGTTTTTAAAGGGAATAATTTAAGACAAACATTTTTTTTTTTTTTGGAAATGGTTAATTTTAACCCGACTTGCAAGTTTATTCCATTGCATTCCAAAATGTCGAAGTAAGCGACACAAATGCGATTCTTTCGCAATGTCTCTTTAGCCATTCAATTTTGAGATAAATTGTAAAAAATCCATATGACCAAGATATATTTTCCCTCAGATTTGTAATAATTATAAGTAAATGGAGAAAATAACTGGTGCGCCATCTCAATCTGTTCTATGGAAACTTTCGACGTGAAATGTTCATTGTTGAGCGCGCGCTTTCTTGTTGGAAAGACTGTTTCATTATATGAGGATTATCGGTGCCCCAAAAGAGACCGTTATTTTTCGTCGGTCAATTCGAATCAAATTCAGCATCGACCAATACAATTTGCCCACATTGTTGTCGTTGAATATCAAATCTGCTTAATTCGGTGTTGCCGACTTTTATTCGACTGACGATAGAGCCAACAATCGACTACCATGGTAGGGATGATTATCTTTTTTATGTAGACGTTCAATTGGGAAGAATATATATAAACTAGTGCTTCAAGAACCAACTTTTATCATTTACAAGAAAGCACAATATCGCTACAACTTTCTGGCCAAAACTGGAGACAGCAGAGGCTCTGATAAAACAATAAGCTGGCTTGTATAACATTCAATGAAAATGTTTAAAAAATTTAAAATTCGTCAAAAATTTGACCCAAGTTATGGGAAAAGCTATACACAAGTCTTCCGGAATCCAAAAAAAAAAATTCAATTGAAAGCATCAAAAATACAAAGTCAAGACAAATACTGTGCAAGAATTAAAGACTGTGTATCGCAAAACATGTGAACATTTGAGGACATAGTTTTTTCTCTTTTATTTTAAGTACTCAAATTTTTTTACAATTTTCCATATTTACTTGTGCATATTTTGAAAAGAAGGCTTTGAACCTTTAGAGCAAGGAAGAAATTTAAAAAGTGGGCAGATTTCAATAAGAAGGGGTGACACCTCCCATACAAAAATAAATCCTTTAAGTAAAAATGTACGACTTTTGCGCACTTTTATTGTAAGTGCAGTGTAGGATGTCTAATTTTTGATAAGACCAAATTTAACATCCTAACTAGTTATTATGTAGATTACTGACAAAATGAAGATACACGTATCAGATAAAAAAATTATTAGAATGATATTAATTCAATATTTGTACATTTAAAAAATACAAACTGTCGCGGCATTAATGAGTGACAGAATTTCCTTAGACAGCTATTAATAATGTGCAAATTAGTTTGCTATTTAATAGCACACAAAATAAGACAAGAAGAGGGTCAACAACCCAATCCATAAGCCAATTGAACAAAGCCATACCAGAGCCTTTCTAAAGTCCACACATAAGACATATTATTGTCGCCAATAGAACAACGCCACTTAATTTTCGCATTGAATTTGTATAAAAATTTTTATTTAAATAAAAAATTATATAAAAGAAATAAACGAATAATTATATCGGTAAACGAACATAAATTTTATGTATCTTTTATATGATCCTTTTGTGTAAAGTTCTAAACAGCACTTAGACAAACAGCGTGGAATGAATACCGAATAGCAACAAGTGGACTAAACAAAAGATCTTCGATTTTTTGTTATTTTTATTTAAGATTTTGGTAACAAAGATTTTTTGTTATTAAGACAATTGAACACCGTTAAGTAGATAAGAAGACAATACGATTTAGGAAGCTAACAAAATTCCGACTATTATGCAAAACTCTTACATTAGTTAGAAGAAATTTAACAAAATAACATATAATAAACACCAGTATTTCTGCATATTTTAGAATAAAAACAAAATCTGCCAACATTTTCTCCTAAATATTTCAATAACAATTTATTGCATTAATTTTGCATAAGACCACAAAAGCTGACTTAATCTAAAATAAATCGTCTTATTAGAGTTGACAACTTTTGACAACCGTAGGTAAAGTTGGCGAACTTCACACCAATCCAACTCAGTGGATGAAACATTTATGAGCTATATAATAACTTACTCTTAAGGAAAAAAAAACGAAAAATATTTTTAATAAATAATATTAATTTTGAAAAAGTTCCAGCAAATTTACACATTTCATTTTTTCATTTTAGTGAATTAAGTTTGTCATAAATTAAGTCAGGAAATTAATTTATTAATAAGAAATTATTTAACCACAATTTATAAGCAAACGACACATTCATTAAACTGAAAGATGTGCATTTATTAAGTTGACAGCCAACCTATCAAACAGAAGGGAATACGCTGGTTTTCTTCTATTGAAGAAAGCAGCTCAAGAAGAAATAGAGAAACTTACGCCTAAGCCGTAATGATAGCTTTTACCAAAACAAAATTTTAATACCTCGATAACTCGTTTTATTTTAGAAACAACATAAGTTACATTTTAGAACAAATGTTGAAAATATCTTTACCTCTCAAATAACTGATGGGTAAAGTGGATTGAACTGAATCAATTAACGTAAACTAAAGTAACAGCCAATTCATATAGACGCTTATAATATAGAGAGATAGTTTTCATTATTAACCCGAGCACCAGTATTGGCACAAGTCAGTGTTATGTACAGTTTTTGAGGCATGAAAAATCTGTATAATTTCCTGAAATTGATAGGAATTTTATTGGCTTTAGACCACCGACGTAAACCTCCAGAAAATATTTATATATTTCGTGAGTTTGCAATTCTTCATACTTGGCTTAGTTAGTAGAAAATATAATTTTCTCTTTAATGCTGAGGCAATGAATTGGATATTGTGGAAATGTACTGAATCGATACTTGAAATGTGCTTTTCAGAATGTATTTTTTGGAATGTACTTTTTGGAATGTACACCAAAATTTAATAAAAAAATAGATCATTCGATTAGAAGTTTACTAAAATTTTCAAAATTTAATACAAATAAACAAAAAATGCTAAAAATTGGAATTTACTAAAATTCGTCTATTTCCAGTATGCCAAACGGATCGGTTTTGAATTCGAAATGGACTTCGTAGTATTTATCCGAAACGGATTCCGTTTCGAACTCGTATTCCTCTCGAAATTCCTCTCGAAAAAACGGAAAAATCGTCCGTTTTACATTCGAAACGGATTACAAAAAACGAGTTCGAAACGGATCCGTATGTGAGGTCCGTTACGAGTTCGAAACGGATACGTTTTGCTTACAAAAAACGGAATGCGCACTAACGAATCCGTTTTTGTGCACATTGGGTTGTTCCGAATGTACTGACGCATATGTTTTACAACGCAAATATATATATTGGAAAAAGTAAAAATGTACCAGAAATGCCATCACTAATCTGAAGTCGAAAAACGAAACAAAGAATAAATTTAGAATATTTGTGAAGTAATTTTGTACTGGATTAACAATGTCAAAGAGTCTTCCTCTTAGTGTTAATTTTAGCTTCGGGAACATGAAAATGTCAAGCAAGACCACACCATGTAAAAACGGCGCTTGGTCGATTACAGTCGTGGAATTTTTGTAAAATTCTCGAGTTGCCTTTCCAAAAATCAAATGCATTCGGCGGACATTCTCATGCAAACGTTTTGAGTTTTCATCATAGCCATATTGATTTTGATGTAACACTCGTTGTCAATTGGAACTATGTAGAATTAGTCTCGCGTTGTGCTCATTAATAGGTGTGAAAGTTTTTTTTTTTTTCTCATAAAAAGTAATGTGCGAAATTCTTTTCGATGAAAAAAAAAAGTATTATTATGCCTTTAATTGCTGTGAAATCAATAAGCATAATCTTGTATTTATATGTAAAACATGTCAAAGAACGAGCTTCAAAATACCAAATATCAGATAGATAAACCACAGCAACATATAAAGAAAGAAAAAACCAAAATGATATAAAGTTATCATTCGAACAAACAAAGTCCAACTCGAGTCATGGCACTACAAGTGAGACTATTAAATAGGGATTAAGATACTTTACGCCATTTGGCGTGACAAGTCAGATAGGAACTCGTGTCATACGAAAGAAAGAGACCACAAAGTGCTCGTTTTTTCTTATCTTTTTTTTGTTATTGTCAAATAAAAATACCCTAAAATTTGCATAATTTGACAAATGTTTGTGTTTTTGTGAAGAAGTCACTCTATCGCATTGAGTAAACTGTAGCTGATGCTGTTTGGAATTGGAAGATTTAACGCCTGAAAAGCCTGCTCGATGTTTATTGTTTGCTTATCAAAGCATTTTGAACAATTTATAGTAATATTAAGAGAGAAACTGTCATGTTTATCTTAAAAGCCAAGAAATCATTAAATTTGCTTGTGATAGTTTTCTTTTTAGTTTTTTCGAAAAGCTTTTCATTAAATAGAAATATTTTATACCTGCTGTGTGTGTGTGCGTGCATCTGCATATTGAACTCATAACTAAGATATTTTCATGGTTTTCACACCACTGCTGCTTTAACTGACGCACTCATTATGACGTTTGTATTGTCAACTTATTTCATGGGTCGTTTCTCTTATCAAAAGCATAACAAAACCTTATTTTCTTTGATGATATAAATAGCTGCAATATTAATTTTGTGGTTGATTTACAGCGAAACGCTTTTAAAAATGCAACATTTAAATTTTTTTATCTCTGGCAGCAGCAGCAACTGTTGCCACCACAAGTCGTGGGCAGCTTAAGTTGTGAAAGCACTAATTTCTATCTCCTTCAAGTGTTCGATTTGTTTGGGAATTTGCTGATTAATTTAAGATTTTCAGTCGGAATTCTGTTTCGATTGAAATTTGAAAATTTAAAACTCACTAAAAGCAAGTGCTACTAACGTTTTATGCTTTCCGTGATATGCTAGCAATTTTAGTCAATATGTTACGAGCTTTTTATTAATGTATTTCTTTACACCTATACTGCGCTCAGTAGCGAAAAGGGCGTATCTCAAAAAAATGCGATTCGAGATAATTGATGTTTTGGGTATATCAATTTGTTGAAAATTGATATGGAGAAAGTTCTTTTAAAAGATTTTTCATATGTTTTAACAAAGATAGCAGCATTCGGGTAGTTCATTAGATGCGTAATCTCATAAGTTATCCGATGCCATAAGATTCACTCATATAAGTTTTTTTGAGATACGCTCTTTTCGCTTCTGAGGGCAGTATAATAGATTAAAAATTATTTTTTTTTTTTTCAATTTTGATGTGGGACTATTTTATGCTATGATTTGTTGAAAAAATACTTTTATTCATAGAAATATTGTTAACTTTTTTGTTCATTTTTATTTTGTAACTTTAATATTTTAAATACATCTCAGAAACCATTTATCTGAGAGAAAAAATGTACATGCAAAAAATTCAGAATAATAACACTAGCTTACAAATAATTAAAAAATTTCTGAACTTTAGGTGCCACTATTCATTTCTCATGTAAATCTGATTCCGAAAATCACATTATTTATATATAATATACAGATTATGGAGGAGATGGAGCTGCTTGTAGAAGTCCACGTAAGTGGTAAAAGTTCCTGATCGCCACTCACTTGGGAGTGGCCAGGGATGATTCTTTTGCAAGCAATTCAAGCAGCTCACAAACTCCTGGCCTTTTTGGCCAAGTATCCTCTGGAGATCCCTTGGACACCCGTCCGGGGGTGAGCTAGTTGTGAGAAGGCGAGTCTCTCCTAGACTTAAAACTTGGAATGTGTGCGTAGGGTTTGGGTCCCACCACACATTATCATCATTTCCAATGAAAACCAAATCAGCCTCGGATAATAGCGCCCACTACGATGACGACCACTGCAAACGAAAAACGGACAATGATTTACGGATATGCACCTGGAATGTCCGGACCCTCCATAGGGAAGGTGCAACTATCCAACAACCTGACAACCCGTTGTCAGGTTACGGCCGACCTCATTAGCTCTCGCCAGGCGCCTCTGTTTTGCGCGCGCCTTCTCCAATCGTTAATGCCAAGCGCGGTTAGGGCTTCCTCAGCTTGGTCTATCCACCGGAGGCATGGTCTCCCTCTTCGTCGTTGACCGGGGACCTTCCCTTCGAATACCTTTTTCGCTGGAGCGTATTGTTATACGCTTAACTATGTCAATGTCGGCGTAGAGCTCATACAGCTCGTGGTTCATTCGAATACGATAGTCGTCACCAACTCGAACAGGACCAAAGATTTTGCGGAGAACTTTCCTCTCGAACACCCCAAGAGCGGCTGCGTCTGTTGTCGAAACAGACTCACCCATGCCTCAGCGCCATAAAGAAGCACAGGTAGAATGAGCGTCTTGTAGAGTGTTAGCTTTGTCGATCGAGAGAGAGCTCTGCAACGTAATTGCTTACTGAGACCGTAGTAGCACCTATTAGCAATTGTTATTCTCCGCTTAATCTCCAGACTGACATCATTGTTGCTGGTTACGGCAGTGCCAAGGTAAATGAATTCCTTGACAACTTCTAATTTACAGTTGCCCGCTGTAACATGAGAGTCTAGATCCCGTGCTCTCTTGTTGTTGTTAGTAGACATCATGTATTTCGTCTTGCCCTCGTTTACCGTCAAACCCACTTTGGCTGATTCCTTTTCAATAGCAGTGAAAGCAGCAGTAACATCTCTTTAAATCCGACCGATAATATCAATATCATCAGCGTACGCAAGGAGCTGAACACCTTTGAAGAAAATGGTGCAATTATGATGCACACCGGCTTTTCGTACGATCCCCTCCAGAATGAAATTGAAGAGATCGCACGAAAGCGGGTCGCCTTGTCTGAAACCTCGCTCGTTATTAAAAGTTCCGGAGAGGTCATTCCCTGCCTTGACGGAGCTACACGTATTGCTCAACGTCATCCTGCAGAGCCTTATCAACTTTGCAGG
This sequence comes from Tricholauxania praeusta, assembly GCA_949775025.1. NCBI lineage: Eukaryota > Metazoa > Arthropoda > Insecta > Diptera > Lauxaniidae > Tricholauxania > Tricholauxania praeusta. The sequence continues at coordinate 187,413,227 of OX459028.1, forward strand.
TATACCGAACTCAGACATTGTTGCGTATAGGCAATCCCGCACTGGGCTATCGAACGCAGCTTTATAATCGACGAAGAGATGGCGAGTGTCGATTTGATATTCATGGGTTTTCTCTAGGATTTGGCGTAGTGTAAAAATCTGGTCTACGGTGGATTTACCAGGTCTAAAGCCACACTGATAGGATCCGATCAGCGTTTCTGTATACGGCTTCAATCTTTCACACAATACGCTCGAGAGGATCTTATATGCGATGGAAATAAGACTGATACCCCTGTAGTTGGCGCAGATTGTCGGGTCTCCTTTCTTTATTACAGGACAAAGCACGCTGAGATTCCAATCGTTGGGCATGCTTTCCGCTAGCCATATTATGCTGATGAGCTGATGCATGCACCTTATCAATTCATCGCCACCAGCTTTAAACAACTCAGCTGGCAGGCCGTCAGCACCCGCTGCTTTGTTGTTTTTGAGTCGATGGATAGCAACTCGAACCTCTTGACATATAATACGTTTAAATATAAATCTTAGCTTTTGAGTTATTTGTAATTAAGTGGAACCATCTTTTTTTTTTTTGGTCCTAAAAACGAAAATGAACGATATCTCGAAAACGAAGTGCAAGAAAAAAAAATAATATGATTTTCGGAATTAGCAGCCGATTTAACATATGCTATGAATAATCGAGTTCAAAGTTCATTTTGGCTGTATACCTGTGTAATTAATACATTACACTTAGCATCGTAAAAACTACCTCACAGAACTCAGATTCCATATTATAGCCAGTATGAATTGAAATTTCGAACTCTAATGAAACAAAAATCCATTCTGATCGGAAGTTTTTAATTTTCGACCCCTCGCACTATCTTGATAATGCGATATATCTCACGGGATTGCTCGAAATTAATGTTCAGCATTAATCTAATTTATTTTATACTCACTGACTTTAAGAGACGTTTTTGACGTTTTAGATGCTCTTAGATGTTTTGCAACTCATATCGATTTTCTCGATGCTTACCGACTTAGATCATATCTAAGGACTGTATACATATATTCGCTTTTTTAAATTGTCGACACCTTTTTGCCTTTGCTAAAAAATAAGCATTCAATTGCGCAAAAACATTTGCGTAAAATTTTTGTAATGCAAAACAAAAATTTATAACAAAAAGATCAAAATGTTGACAACCTGCTCAACGGTTCACATTTAAGTAACAAATTTCAAATGAAAGAAAGGCAATTTCCTGAAAAAAAAAAAAACATAAATTTTGGCGCACAAAACTTTCCAGTCATGCAGCATTGTAGCCAAAATCTTAAGAAGTAAAAATCGCCAGAACATGCTGCACGATTACGTTGTTTACGTAACAGACAACAAATTTGCCAAAACGTCAACAATGTAAGCCTCAATCTTGGACATAAAACCTTTTGCTGGCATTTTAAGTAATATCTACATTGATGTATGACAAAGTTATTGAACCCGAACTGGTCACACATCGTTAAGGCCACACAATACAAGTAGCTTAGAACTAAGGCACAAAACTTTAATCAACCAATTAAAATAGGACGTTTGGGCTATGAAACGTAACTCGTATGGTCAAACTTAACGGATAGTTGCTTTCATTGATTACGCCAAAGCATTAGGCACAATTGCTGGTAATGGTGATGTTACCGCACGTGCCCTAGTAACCATAAATGGAACAGTTAAGTAAACAACTTATTAAATTTAAGTAAAGTACATAAATTTTGCGGGACTCGACAAGCAAGTTGAATGTTGGCATCGAGCACTTGATTGTTTTAATGATTCCAAAAGGCTTAATATGTTCTGCTTCAGCTAGCAATGTTGCTGATGCTACTTAACTTGCTATACAGCCAGCAATTATAGCAACTTTTTTAGGAACCCAATCGGAAGATGTGGTAGAAAAACACTAAACAACCTGTTGGAATGTGCTGATATGATGCCGATGGTGGTGGTGGCGCTCAACGTTTGACTGATTTTTATAGATTTTGATAACTTCATTTTTTTTCTATTTTACACATAAACTTTAACGGCTCTAACCTGTTTTCAGCTACCAACTATCAGTACTCATCCGCATACGGTGTAACTTTCTACAAGTACAAGAAATAACATTTTCATAACATCTATAAATGTGGATTTTCATATTTCAATTTTCATCTTAATTAAGCTTATCTTCCAGCTAAGGTGGCGTAATTTTAGCTTTTCTGGAAATTACTATATTGGTGGTCTTCTTGAACGTGCGATATGTACCCACTCTTTGACCTACAAGTACATACTCTTGTTAACTTCTTCAAGCTTCTCAGCTGATTAGGTTGGCTTGTACTTTCTTATGAACAATATGTTGCAAGTGTGTGGTCGTTTTATCGCTGTTGTTGTTGTTGTTTTTAGCTAGTATAAACAGTAGTTGTTAGAATCCACACTTGCAACAATCGAACAACACTATGTTGTTAAAGTTGCTAAAGAATTTTTCAAATATTGATCCAAAGAATTTTCACAATATAAAAAATTTTACGCTACACGGGCAGCCTGTTGCCTATAAATTAAACTTTTATTTGTGCTTAGCTGTTTTTTTTTTTTTTTTTTTTGGTATTAAAGATTATTAACACCTACAATTAACTTGAGTCAGCATGAAATTGGAAAAGCATAAAAACTTTACAAATTAACGACTAATCAAAGTGCAATAATGTAAGATGATACGTGTGCCAATGTCTATTCTCACAGAATCACGGTCATTAAATTTTTTCTTTAAGCCTAAAATCGTAATCCACGAAAAGCTAAGCCAAAATGGAGGAGCTGAAAATTTGAATCCAAAGACAAAATTGAAAATGGGTATTTAATTGCCGTAGTGGAATTAAAAACTATAAATTGAAATAGTTTATTTCATGGATGGGCAAAATTTTTTTAGCAGGAGCTATTTACAACAAAAGCATCAAAAGCAACAATTACAAAAACCTCATCATAAATCTTGATCTTGATAACAAAAACAAATTTTGCAGTAAACCAAAAGCCAATTCCAAGAATCAAGCGAGAGCAATATGAGTGTAAAAAGTAAAAGTACACTAATCAAACAAGCGATAACAGCTGTCCTCAAAGTGAACATTGTTGTTTCCTTGTTCGCTTGCTTCGGATTTTTGTTTTTTTCTGAATGATGATAAATAATAAAAAATCACAACGATAAAAATGTGCGTAGCAGTGGTGAGTTTGTTGCTTTGGTTACGTGTTTGTTTTAAAGAGCTGAAAATGTCTCGTTTTTCATATTTTGCCCATCGCTGGCTTATTATATACGATTGTTTCACAGGCCAACCTCATGTGTGAAGTAAAAAACCACAGGCTTAAGCCTCAGGTTTAACTGTAGTTCAAAATGTATATATTGGGGATATACAAGGAACGTATGATATGTAACTGAAGTCATCAAACAGAAATTATTATTTTTGTATGTTCGTTTTAATTTGTAGCTATAATATACATAGCTGTGGAAATTTGACAAAACAACCTCTTTGATCTAAGGTAATAACTCAATATAGCGTAAAGCCTAAACCAAAATAGACAAGGCGAGACATAACTAGTAAGTTCGAGTGTATGTAAACCAATGTTGATAGCCAAAATGAAACTACGCAATTGATCGAAAGTGAATGAAACATTTTGACGAGATGTACGAGTTCCGTAAGAACCGAACTTCAAAACTTTGCTACTCGTCATAACAGCAAACTCGTCATAAGTGCAAACGTTCGTTCAATTGCTACCGTCTCGTCACGTCTATTTTGGTTAAGGCTTAAGCCTTAAGTTAAAGCAAAGAGCTTATGCTGTATTGAATTATTAGTGTAGATTGAAAGAGGTTGTTTTGTCAAATGCCCACAGGTAGGTAGTTATAAATCGTTTTACTTTTTAATGTATTCTCGTTTTGCTCAATACACTTTGTCCGAAGATTTATAATTTTTGGAATCGTTTTTAATAATCTGATGTCGATTTGCTTGTTGCTCAATTGACTACTCATTGAAATAATACTCTTACCCAGTACAGCCCAGATCATCTGAATTTAAGCATTTAATTCAAACCACATTACTTAGCAATTCAAATAGAGCATTCGTAATGAAATACATAATTCTTTTCTTTAATTATAGAACTTTTTCAAATTTTTTCCGAACAGAATTCATTAGTTCATTCCATCACGCTTTCAATTGAAATTAACGCGTGTGCAACTCATTCAACTTCATTCCAAAGTAATCACAATCATTGAGAATTGAAAAAAAAACCGCGACGCAATTAATGTGCGCGGCACATAATCGGTCATTGATAGATTGCTACTTGAATGATGCGCAAGATATATCACAACACAACGGCAACAATAACTTCTTAAACTAATAAAAACAAAAATGTGGTGGAATTATTTCAAACTAAATGGAATTTAAAAATCAAGGAATCATTTATTAGAAGCAAAAAAAAAAAATAAGCGGACAAATTAATAACAGAGCATTATGGCACCAAATCAACGTAGCTACATCATCATACGTACAAAACGTAAAAAAATGGAAAAATCATCATTGCCTATTGGCACGAGGAAACCGTTAAGAAGGTAACAATAATAATAGTCAGATATTAGAGAAAAAAATACTCCAGAAAATGAAGTTGATATTGAACAGAGAGACAGACAGACCACAAGAATTAGAAGAAGACGATCGGTGCAACAGTTTATTAACTGCAATTACGTCAATAGTTCACTCCCAACATTAAACAGAAAAAAAAGAACACAAATGCATTGCACACAAACACACTTACAGTTTGAGCCACACAACCACTAATGCAATAGATAAACAGCTCAAACCGATAAGCAGATAAACATTATTTGTCACAATATATGCCACAAAACAATGAAAGCCAAGCTAAAATGTTAAAACAAAAAAAAACAACAAGAAAATCTACAAATCATCAATCCGTAAAATACTATTTTTCTTGTCCATTGACCAGCAGTAGAAGCAACAGCGGCAGCATGGTAGCTAAATATCACAATAAGAACAACAACACCCAAAATGTTGCTGTGTATTGTATGCTGTTTCGCCTTCAACTTGACTTCAAACTATGAGCGAGCGAGTACTGCTTGTTAACACTGGGCAACATTGTTTGACGTTCATCAAAGCAAAAATATGTTGTATCCCAGCGGCAAATATGTAATACACAACATCGATGAATAGTTATACTCGTTGTAGGCAGTAATGCTCACAACTCCAGCCACAACTGTAAATTTTTTTTACAAAGGGGTGGCCGCTTTGTAGGCAGCTTGCCTACATCTCTATATACAATGTGTAGCAAGGGATAGGCAGACTGCCTTAAAATATCGCTTACTAAGTGTTTGTATAGTTTACCGAGTTGCCTACATCTCCACATACAAAGTATGCAGCCAACAGGCAAGACCCCTTACATCTCCATATACAAATCAGACAGCAAACAGACAGACTGCCTACAGCTCCATATACAATGCAGGTAGCCAGCAAGCAGACTGCCTACAGCTCTATATACAAAGCAGACAGTCAGTAAGCAAATTAACAAAATATCACAGTAACAATTTCATTTGTGAAACGTACAAAAAGGGTACAGCTTTTCATACATGAAAAATCAGAGTAGTTCATCAATTTGCCGCTGGGATGGAAAACGATTCGGAACCAAAACTAAAATTAGAATTTTAGACATATAATCGATGAATGACATTTCTGTCCACAGCCAGTAAATCGTTGCCGCTTCAGAATATTTTCTCTAAAAGATTTTTTAATGATGAATTCAAATTCACTCGTAGTTTTACAACTAATTTTAAAGGTCTTCTAAAGACAATTGGGAAGACGATATACAATATTTATAAGTTCTTTATAGGAACAAAAACTATTTATACTTAGGCCCTATGGAATATTTTAAGGTATTTTTTTTTTTTTGCTGCATAGGCATGATTAGCTAGAAAGGTTTTTACTGACATCTTTACATCACATCAGCTTACCGATCTGAGAAAATGCAAATTTTGCAGTGCTGTGTAATCTGTCGTCAAAATTTTGTCACGAGCTGCTTACACGGAAGCCAAAATTTTTATGTGACATATCAGTGAACACAACAACATCAAACAGAGACAAATCTAAGTGACTGTTGTTCTTCAAACTGATGTTGTTGTTGTTGTTGTATTCTAACAACATATCGACAAATTGCTTACAAAAGATGTTAAACCCTTCTTGTGTAGTTTCTAAAGCAAAAGAGATTCACTCCCCATTGGGTACAGCGTAAGCGCTTTAAAGTTTTGCCAGAGTTCTTTTGAATGATACTTTTTTGTGCTCCAACGATCATCATCGGCGTAACTCAACAAAGGTAACATGAGGAAAAGTAAATTTTTTTGTTATGCTTTCAAAAAATCGTGTGCTGTACTTTTTCTTGCGGTTGGCCAAACTTGTCTTTAACTTACTACAAATCTCAATCTTTTATAGGATTTTTTGAAGAGACTTTAACATTTTCTTTCAGATTTTTTATATGTCGCAATTTGAGCAAATTTTATTAGCAACATAATTTTTGATTAGGTTTTTTAACGGAGAGTCTTAAAATTTCGCAGCTTAAAATAATTTTCTCAAGTTTTTTTTGTACGTATCTTAAAAACGTCAATTAAAATACTTTTATTGTTAAGGCTTATTATCAGCATAAATGACAAATTTAAAAACAATAAACATACTCTTTAACACATTAAAAAGTTATTGCCAAAACTGTGAAAGATCCGTTCATGGACAGAGAAGATTCATAAGTATTAATCCGCGTTACAATATTGCTAATTGAAAAATTTTAAAGGAATAAAACTTTGAAACATAATGATGAGAGTTTTTTAACTACACGATCGCACACAGCTGCGCTAAAATTAATGTTCAATAATACGGGGAAAAGTATCAGCACTGTAAAAGTATACATGCAGTTATAATAAAAATAAAAAAATAACGAAAACAGAAGACTTGACAGAAATTATGAATTAATATGAAATAAATTTTTATATCTGCTGCCGCACTCTAATTTTATTGCGAATTTTCCACGACGTCACGACGTGTTTAGCTTCCAGCAACACAGCAGGTGTCATCTCTTTGCATTGCATCGCACGAACTGACCGGCAAGCAATGTTCCCTATATACGATATATGTATTTGCTGTACATGACAATGAAAAAACAAGAAAATTTTTCGTTTTCTTAATACATGCGCAGAAAATTAATTGAAAATGAAAAAAAAAAAATACTGCGCATGCGCAACGATATGAACTAGCGATACGCAATGAGCGTGCGAACAATATGAGCTCGTTCGCTGTAGCAGAATTGTGTCGCAAAATTCTGGGTGTACTACAGCCATAGAAAAAAATGCGCAACAATTTATAGACTGACAATTTAGAGTAGGAAATCAGTGGCAAAAAATTTAGTTTTAAATTTTTAATAAAAAAAATAATTTTTAAATTTAACTCAATGAAGATTTTAATAACAAATAAAAATATTTCATTTCAGTTTAGTGAATTTTTTATAAGTATGAGCCCGAATATTATATATAAATAAAAACCTTTCCGTACTTTAATCGTCATAATCGTCATACACTGTCAGCTAAGTAACAATACTTAAATTGCCCTAAACGAAACATTCGTATGTGTCATGACTTTTCTTAAAGTGTGTTTACTAATAAAATTCTGCTGCGTGTTGGCCGTTGCGTACTTTTGCATGCTTCTCTGGTGCAAATTTTTCCCGTAAACTCAACTTTTCTGGCGCCTTTTTTGCTGCCTTTTTTCTGCCTTTTCTATGCGTTTTGCGTGCACGCATTAGAAGAAATGCAATGTGCAGAAATTTCCTTATTAAATAACGGTCAGTCGATGTATCGATCGATCAGCGAACATCGATCACGTTATCGTAGTTCATTTTTTCTTCTATTTCATTTCAAAACTACGTTTTGCGTTCGCTTTGAGCAACATAAATCATTTTGTTTTTGGCACAAATTAGCAACATTCATGTCCTGTCAGTCAGTCAAAATTAAATGATTCTTAGAATTGTAATCAAAACCAGCGCTGGATTAAGGTAGTGCTGAATGGAGTTGCAGCCCCGAGCTCAAGCAGGCACCCAAACAGGGCTGTATTAAGGTATTTACTAGGCTTACTGGTAGGACTTGATCGCGTGGACCGCGAGTTCAAGGAGCCACCCAACATGAAAAGAGGTTGTGTGATTTTGAGCATGTTCTGTAGTAAAGAAAACACGAGAAGTTTTTTTTTTGATCCTTCAATACACATAAAAGCCTGCTGGCAGGGTTTCCAAGTAGACGGGACTAACCCAGCCAAGCCCGGAATTTTATGTCAAAGCCGGGGCACACTGATCACAAATCGAGTTTTTTGTTTCAAAAATCGTTAGAGAGCACAAATCTTGTCGGAAATGAACAATTTTTTTTTTAAATTAAAGCAATGTCTATAGAACGTCGGTGTCCGAATTTTGAAAAAAAAAATTATTATTTTAAGTGGAAAGTTTTTTTTTTTTTTTGACTTTAACTTAACCCTTTAACGGACAAAATGAAAATAGCTAGATTTTTGTCTCGGAAATGTTGGTTTCCGAATAATTTTGGTACAAGAAACTCAAATTTGAAGTCCGATTTCTAAAATTTTTACTAGTTCGGCAGCAAGGTGCAAGACCGTCGAAAAACAGTCTTTACGAAATATACAAAAACACCGGTAAATTTGTATCCACTAACAAACCAGACGTAAATAATGATAACAAATACATTATATATATATTTGCCAACAAATTTCTCGCTCGATCTAGCTACTAAAAACAATTTATTTTTATTATTGAAATTTTATTATTTTTTACAATAATTTATGCGTCTGTTTTCAGTATTATTTCTCACTTGAATGCTTGTAGCTACCAAACCAAATAAGCTTATCGTTCAAGACTTCGTCGTGTAAACCGTTAAGTGCGTCCAATCAATAACTAATGAGTGCATGTCCGATCGTGCGACAAATATGTGATTTATGAAAGCATAAGTAAAGACTTTCTGCAGAGCGTCTTGCCCGTTGAAGGATTCACACAAAACTTTGGTTTGTCAAAACTTTGGTAAGCTCTAATTCAAAGAAAAACTTGATTTTCCACAAGACTTGCGCTCTTCAGCCATTTTTGAACCAAAAAATATTTAAATTTTTTTTTTTTTGCCTTTAACTTAAAATAATAAAACGAAACTCTTTTATCAAAATTCGGGCTCCAACCATATGTTGGTGTTTTAGTTTGGTTTAATTTAAAAAAGAAATTGTTCATTTCCAACGAAATTTCCGATCTCTAGTGATTTTTGAACCAAAAAAACTAAATTTGGGACCACTATGCAGGGGGCCAGTAGGAATTAAAAAAATTTCTGAACACTTTAACAGAAATATGGCTGATTTGGAGCAAAGCCTATTATCAGATATGCTACTACATACTTATTTATATTTGCGAACTTCTTTCAAGTCTATTATTGTTTTCATCTACAGTTTCAAAATACGCACAAATTTTACAATCAATATTATTAAAAAGACAAAAAAATCAGTAAATATAACGAATACTTTATCGTCTTAGTGAATGCCCTCAAACATTATATCATTCGTTATATTGAAAGTCCACTGTATTTCCCGTTTGTATGCATACCAACAGTGCTATCATGCTCAAATCGCATTATGACATTCCAGCAATTTATCAAGCATGTGAACTCACATACAAACACCCACAAGAACATTGTACATAATCCTGCTTACTATGCCTTTAGATGCGGAAACACCCTTACCTGATTATGAGCGAAACATCAGCAACCACATGTGGTGCTGTTGCTGGGAGCGCCTTCAAACACTGAAGTTGAGTGTCATCAGCAGCATCAGCAGGTCATGCGATCACATACATATATAGTAAAATATCAAAACAGAATAAGGTGCGCAGACTCACAAAGAGGCGGACAAAGGATAAATAAAATATTACGAAAACAAACAAATATTGGTCGTGGAAATAATATTTACCTGTAACATCAGCAAAACAATGATCATAACTCAAATTCCTTTTTAATTTAATAGTGAAAGAAAAAGAAAAGAAAAAATGATGTGTGGGATCTCTGGCTTTTGTTTTTGTTTTTTCTATTTTTATAAATTTTGTTTATATTTGCACATTAAAAATCTGTTTGTTTCTATCTTTATTTGTCAAATGACGCCACACCTAATCCAATAGACAAGAGAGACAGACAAATAATGTCCCATTGATGCAGGATAGATGGTCTTGTCGATATATTTTTATTAAACAGCAGTGCACTTAAGCAGTTAACATTTGAAAAGTGCATGTATAAAATTAGGCTTTTCCCGCAGTTCTACTTGCGCGGTAGCGTAAGCTTCCGTTTATATTTTTTGTTTTCTTTCGTCCTATTAAAACTCAAAATATTTTGCATGTTTAACCAATTTCTAGCCCATCTTTTTTGCTCAAATGTTCTGGAACAGATTTTTAACCAATTAATTGCAATAGTTATGCAGTACCTATGAATAGTTTTTTTTTTTGCCAGTCTGCATATTTCTTCTTAAGCAGCGCGATAATTTTCCACCCAGTCTTTTCTTATGAAAGCCAAACATTTTGGCGCCCCAATTTCAGTTTCTGGAATAGCAAGAAGTTACACGGTGCTAAATCAAGTGAAGACGCCAGGTGCTCAAGCACGCAGACATGATTTTTTGCTAGAAATTGGCATATCAAAATGGCATTATGTTCAAGTCCGCTGTCGCTTTCTGGATCATTGCATTTTGGCCGCACACGTCGAACTCTTGAGACGAAATGCCGTTGAACTTCAAGACAGAATACTGCCGCTACTGTTTGGACACTTTCAAGAGACTCGTAATGCACCAAACTCCTGCTATCTAGAAGGCGATCAGCATTGCTTTAATTCTTGATTGTATTTGACATTTTTTTTCGGGTTTTGGTCCTCCGGATGACTTTCAGGAACATATTGAAAGCACGAAGTCTCGTCTTCAGTTATAACAGATCTTGTAAAGTTAGGTTCGGCAAAGCTAAGAATTCCTTTGGAGTAGGTAACATGGTTTAAAATTTGTACATCTGTTAAATGGTGTGCTACAGATCGTGCATAGATGTTTCTTTTGTCCAAATCCTCATTGGTTTTTTGGCGTACTGTCTGTCGATTGATGTGCAAGTACTCAGAAACCAACTCCACACATTCTCATCCTCAGCTAGATAATCACAAGCTTTTTTTTTGAATGCATTGAGACTTCGGTGCTCGGCCATCATCTTCAACTGACTCTCGATCTTTACGAAAAAGTTTTTGACAGTCAAAAGCTGTTGCTCGGCTTAAACACTCATCGCCGTAAACTTTCTCCAACGTTTTTGTGCCCCTTAGGCCTAATATAACTTATATATGTACGTTGCTCTATTTTGATTTGCCGACACACTTCTTTTGGGCTATCACGCTGAATGTCATAACTCAGCTGTTTGACAAGCTAGCTCAGCCAACTTTAGTTCTAAACACAATTGGAACGAGATGCGACAGTGAGAAAAACAAAACGAGACGACATGATTTTCCAATACGTTAGAGCAAGATATGCAATAGTGATTTTTTGAGCTTCCATTGCGCATCTTGCTCTGACATATAAAAAAGTCATGCTATCTCGTTTTTTTTTTCTTCGCTATCGCATCTCGTTCCAATTGTGCTTAGAACTTTAAGCGCGTTAAAAAGAAGTAACTTTTTTTCTTCAAGAAAGTAACACTTTCTCAACGAATAAAATTATTTTATTTTGGGAAGGCCGGGTACTCTTTATTTTCAACTTGGCAACCCTGCCTCCACAAATTTCTTCATAATAAGAGTTCTGAAATAATCCTTCAATCAAATGGCTCACATTAATATTTGAGAAATATTTAGTTTCCGCTTTATATTCAACATCCTGCTTATTAGTTCCGTTCTGGAAATTTAATAATTTTTCGTGAGAAAATTCTAAGTCAAATCATAAAATATAAAAACTAGGCGTTTTTACAATAAATTTTATTATTTGAAGGTGTATCCTTGTATGTATATCCTTTAAGCATTAATATGTGGTTTCGTAATGATAAAGGTGCAGACGACAAGCGTTCGTAAAGGGCACAAGCAATATAAAACACTATCGTAAAAATTATCAAAACCACAACAAAATTCACACGCCTTAAAATAATAAAAACAACTTGTTATCCTTGCATAGAATTCTCCGGTACTAAAAGTATTTTAAATTGAGTTTGGGGAGAGAAAACCCTTTCACATGTCTATCAAAAATATGTCAGCACTCAAGCACCATGGTATAAGGAAAAAATTTAAAAGGGACAGGTAGCATTTTTGCAATTTTTCGAATTTCATGCGATCGATCATAAATTTGTTCAACGCAATGAAAAGAAAATTTCCCCCCACCACTCGATCGTTATCCTTGTGACATATGCACATACATAATTCAAATTGAATGCGAAGATTCCTTGTTAGCTTTGCCATTTTCAGCATTTTCCGATAAGTGAACACGTCCTTGCGAGTTTTACGATCGTGGGAAACGCACACAGGTGTTGCTCACGCATCTCTGCAATGAATACAGATTTGCTCGCCTATTTGCGCAGGCTGATTTTGCCATAAGGATCCTTTGAAATTTGATATTTTTTCTATAAGATTTTTCTTTTGATATCATTAATATTACGGAATTTTAATAAAAACATATTCGCCTTTTTCCAGTTTCCTTTATTTTTCGTATGCCGAAGGACGTGCAGTTTTGTTCATTTTTGATTTCCTTTTATTTATTTTTTTGTTTGATCCTGAAATCTTCCTTTGCGCTTATGTGCGCACCACAATAGAGCGAATTTTGCACTTTGCAAATATTTAACTAATCCGATTATTTGATGCATATCTAAATTAAATTTTCTCATGAATATTAAAAGAAATAGTTACGCATAACAACATGATTTTTAGTTCGTATGGTTCGTAGTTTTCTCAAGCCATTTATTTTCTTATTTTACTTTTTCAATAACTGTTTCCTATTCCTAAAAGCAGTCTAGCATGTTAGCTCGTAATGCAACCATTTTTTATTTCCTTAAACATCAAACGATTTGAAAGTCTCTACCCTCAATGAACTTGCGCTGATGACCCCACCACCAAACGTTGCGGTCAATTTTCGTTTCCTCAATTGTGCAACGCTTGAATTTTTCCGCACAATTCTTCTCTTGTTGTTTTTCATCTGTTTCTACAGCTAAAGTCCATGTGCCTAGTGTTACTGCATCTTCTAATGCTGCTTCCTTATTCGCTACAGTTCTTAGCTCTAGCTCGCTTCAATATTATTTTTGCAATTAGCCTTTTCCACACTTTGGACACATCTCACATCAACTTATCGTTGATGTATCGCATCAATGTTGTTCTATAAATATGATGATGGTGATGATGATGATGATGCCTTCATCTCGTCTAAGCGCTCAGCTCACATTGGAACGTAAGGTGCATTGAATCACATCAAATCGAAAATGAAGATGATCGCATTTAGTTCTGCCGACCATGAATTTCATTGGCGATAACAACAACAACAACAACAACAACAACAGCAGCAGCAACAGCACAAATCGTTAGCAACACAAGTCATTCAACTGTGCACTTAAGTGTCAGACACTATGATAGACAAACAGACAGAGAGACAGTTACAGAGACAGATAGAGATGGACAGTTGTTAAGTCAGTTTGCTGTTGTTATTATCATTGATGTCGCTGTTGCAACGGACCTGTTGCAAGTCTTTTTTAAAAAAAACTATGATGCAGAAAGTTGTTGCATTCGTAACAACAACAGCAACTAATTAAAACGGTTTCAAGGTAGTCGCGGTCATAGAGACATAAGAAAGAGCAAAAAACAATAATGCCAACATAAACAGCAGCAGCATGCAAAAGAAAAATGATGTTGCTGCTCTTCTTGGTCAGCAACATCAACTTTTTTAAAGGGTTTATCTCGTTGGGTATATTCATGAAGGACTTGCACTGCATTTGGCAAATAATTGGATTTGTAACATTGTTTCTAAGGAACTTTAAGCAATGTTTATATACATAATTAACAAAAACAACGTTAACTGACGCGGAAAGTGTACAACAACATAATACATGTGTTTTAGCAAATCCTAAAAACTCCAATTACCGAGAAATAACTCTTGAAATTGTGTTTAATGAGATCGTTTCTCTTAGAGCCGAAAATGCACGGGCGCTCTCCATGATAAAATCTCTAGAAAGCGATAAAAAATTGCTTTTTAAAAAAATTGAAGACTTACAAACTGAGTTGCATTCTTTGCAGTCTAATTTATGTATCAGAGATCTATCTTCTTCAATTTCTCTTCTTACTGAAGATGTAAAACTTTTTCGGAACAATTTAATTAGTGAAGTGAAAGATCTAAAATTAATAATCGGTCAATCGTCTCTCCTTGCAAAAAATTCAAATAAAATTAAGAGCAAATTTGCATTGCAAGAGAGGCTGAATGTTGCTGTGCCAAATTCGAGCTCGACATCTGCGAGTTCATCGACCTCCATCTTAATGTCCGCTACGACGTCTCTTTTGCAAACGACACCTAATGCACATTCTGATAAGCAGAATGCTGATGCATTCGGCGACGCTACTGATGCTGTCACTGCTGCTGCTGTTGATGATGTCTCTGCTGTTTTACGCTCTTCTTCTAATTCTACTTCTTCTCATGCTTTGTCTTATGCTGGTATTGTCACTGCTGCTGCTGTTGTTGATGTCTCGGCTGATTTACGTTCTCCTTCTAATTCTACTTCTTCTAATACTTTGTCTCATGCTGGTACTGCTGCTAATGCAAATTCTGCTGTTAATTTTCCCTTACGTGCTGAGAAGGGTTCTCTTGATGTTGCTCTTGCTCAATCTTCGTCTATTAATTCGCCACCTTGCTCTTCGAATATTTTGAATGTTGTTGCGGCTACACCTGAGGCTGCGAAATTTCCGTGGACTGTAGTTAGAAACAAAAAACCTAAGCGTGCAATTGTTGTTGGTATGAATTCTAATGCAGAGCTTGCTGTTATTGACCGAAAGAGATGGGTCCATTTATCATCTTTTGAGCCCTCAGTTACTGAGGTTAATATTGTAGAGTACATAGTTAGACATACTAATATAACTAAACAAGATCTCTCTTGTTATAAACTCATAAAAAAAAATGCCCAGCAGGAAAAACTAAAAAGAGTGAATTTTAAACTGGGTGTGCCGTCATCGCTCTACAAATATATTGTTGATCCAGGCCTTTGGCCGGTTGATGTTCTGGTGAAAGATTTTAAGTTTTTTCAAAAACTGGAAAAATCCCCGATACACTTATAACTACAAGTGAAGAATGCAATAACGTAGCTAATTTTAGTAAATATTCATCCGCTCAGCCTAACAATCAGTTAGGTAAAACTTCACAATTTCGGATTTATTTCCAAAATATGTCTGGGATAAGAACTAAATCCAATTCTATTTATGATTATACCGCGGCTGGAGATTTTGATGTCATCGTATTTGTTGAGACCTGGCTAAATGATGAATTTTTCGATGGAGAATTCTTTGATACAAATATATATCAAGTATACAGAAAGGATCGTGACGCTATAAAAACAGGTTGTAGTCGAGGAGGTGGAGTTTTAATTGCCATCAAACGTTTTTTCTGTACAACAGCTTGCATCCTTCAGAATGCGGACAGTTTGTACGACCAATTAAGTGTCTCCATTTCTGGCTCATCAGGCTCTTTATATATTTGTGCCTCGTATATCCCGCCAAATAGTTCTGATGAAATTTACGATGCACATGTAAGTAACATTTTATCGTTACATTCATCGTTGGACCCTAAAAGTCAGCTTTGTGTATTGGGGGATTTTAATTTGAACAAAATAATGTGGACTCACCTCGCCGATGAGTTGACGCCAACAAATATCAATCATCCTCATGAAATCAATCTTATTGATAGCTTCTTAAGTATTGAATTAGTTCAAATCAACAAAATACTTAATAATCTTGGAAAAATTTTGGATTTAATTTTTATTTCTTATAATATTAAATACAATTTGTCTGAATGTTTTTGCCCAATTTCACCATCTAATATGCACCATGTTCCAATTGTTCTCGATATAGAATTTTATGAATTTATTGAGCCTCAGCCTGCTAAACATGTATTTAACTTTAAATTATGTGATTTTGAATTTCTAAATAATAATATAAATGATATTAATTGGAAAAATTTATTTGATGGTAAAAATGCCGCAATTTGTTTTGATTTGTTTAAATTTAATGTGTTGCAAATCTGTCATGACCATATTCCAATTTTACCTCATAAGGTATATAAGCTTCCATGGTATAACTCTGGCCTTAAAAAGCTGAAAAATATGCGCAATAAATTTCTAAAACTTTTTAAATCCACTGGGAACTTAGAGTATAAGGAGAAATATGTGCATTACATGAGAGAATTCAACTTTTTGAATAAGTTTTTATACAAGCAGTTTATTTTGAAAACGGAAACCAATATCAAATTGAATCCGAAATCGTTTTGGAATTTCGTACAATCGAAAAAGAGTGGATCTTTCATCCCCACTTCTATGTTTTTCAATAATATTAATTCGTGTACAATTGCTGATACAGTTAATTTATTTGCCGACTATTTTAAATCAAACTATACTGAAGATGCTCCATGGTATGAGCCCTCTATCCTGCAAAACATCAATTCTTTCGTGGATGTTGGTTCTATTACTTTGAGTGAAACAGACGTTTTTAACGCATTATTAAAGTTGAAGATTTCTGCTAAAGTGGATGTCGATGGATTATCCTCTATAGTATTATTAAAATGTGCTCAAGCTTTGTGTAAGCCACTGTGTCTGATTTTCAATAAATCTTTAAATTCCGGAACTTTTATTGAGCCCTGGAAGGTAGCATGTATTACCCCTATTTTCAAAAGTGGGCTTAAAAATAATGTCGCGAATTATCGTCCCATTTCTAAATTAACAATTGTCTCTAAATTATTTGAAAGCATTATAAAAGATAAGCTTTACTTTTTAATTAAGTGTCATATTTGCCCAGAGCAACATGGCTTTGTATCTGGTCGATCCACAATAACAAATTTATCATTATTCTCTAATTATTGTGTATCCTCTTTTGAATGTGGCTATCAAGTGGATGTGCTCTATGCTGATTTCGCAAAAGCTTTTGATAAGGTTAAGCATAGTGCTTTAATTGCTAAACTAGCTAAAATTGGATTTCATGGTTCATTTTTGGATTGGATTAAATCC
Organism: Tricholauxania praeusta; assembly: GCA_949775025.1. Lineage (NCBI taxonomy): Eukaryota > Metazoa > Arthropoda > Insecta > Diptera > Lauxaniidae > Tricholauxania > Tricholauxania praeusta. The sequence goes on from OX459028.1 coordinate 187,430,508, forward strand.
TATCTGAGTAATAGACTGTGTGTTGTACTTGTTAATAATACTAAATCTTATAATTTTGTAGCGTCGTCTGGAGTACCTCAGGGTAGTATCCTTGGACCTCTGTTCTTTATTTTGTTCATGAATGATATTCATAGTTGCTTTCAGAGCTCAAAATTTTTGCTTTACGCAGATGATTTAAAATTATTCAGTCGTATACGGAATGTAGGTGACGTTAAATCTTTACAACGTGACTTGTCCAATGTGTGTAACTGGAGTAAACTTAATGAGTTACCTTTAAATATTGAGAAATGCTTTCACTGCACATTTGCAAAATCAAATAATATACTCGATTGTTGTTTCTCTATTCAGGGTAAACTTCTTAAGTCAATCAATCTTATAAAGGACTTAGGCGTAGTTTTCGATGCAAAGTTTACATTTATTGAGCATTTCAATTTTATCATCCCTAAAGCTTATGCAATGTTGGCTTTTGTTCGTAGACACAGCTCTGATTTTATGGATCCACATACCATTAAGAGCCTTTACTTTGCATTTGTAAGATCTAGATTGGAATATGCCTCTTTTGTTTGGAATCCGTTTTATGCAAATCATTGTGCTAGAATTGAACGAATTCAGAAAACTTTTTCTAGATTTGCATTACGTTCTTTGAATTTTGGTGATTCAAGGCCATCATATAATTCACGTTGCCTGCTTTTGGGCATAAATACCCTTGAATCGAGGCGGAAGGTTATGTCCTTAATATTTATTTATGATATAGTTAATAGTAATATTGAATGTCCGGAGTTACTTCAGTTAATTGATTTTTATATCCCACCTAGACAGTTGCGTCATTTTGATTTATTCCTCATAAAGAAACATAAAACTAATTATGCTCTGAATGAGCCTATATTAAGAGCTCTCTCATTATTCAATAGATTATCATCCATATATGAATTTGATTTTTCGATGTCTAAAGACTCTTTTAAAAAATTAGTATTTAATCTTAATATATTTTAATTTTATGTATAAGCTTATTTTTAATTAATCAAATATTATTATAAACAATTGTGATTCTAGTCTGTAAGGAAATATAATCCAAAGGCTTAATAAAGAAATGAAAATGAAAAATGAAAAAAAATAATGTTTCTATACAATCATTATAAAGATAGCTCTCTTAATGTTTGTACAATAGCTTTCATCCAAAATAATGTTTATAAGAATAGGTTTAAAAACATTTTTTGTCAGCAATGCTTATGAAAATTATTAATTATTTACAATATTTTTTTGGAAAACCCTAAATTTTTTCATCTGTTAAGCTTAGTCTTTCGAGTTCTTGTGACTTGGAAAAGTTCAGGAAATGGACCAGCGGTATCTAAAAATTGATTTTTTCTTCTATCATCACAGACATTTTTACACTCGCAGCTGAAGAAAAGTAAATTATCGCATGGAATTGCTCCTTCACTCATGTTAAGCAGCTTATGTTGCTTAAATATCTGTGTATTACTTTAGCCATTGCATTAGCATTTGCTGTAGCAACATCATCTATGCGTTGACAACTATTCCAAATTGGCAATGAAAAATTGTCGCAAGCTGACAGCCTGCTTAGAAGCACTTATGTAAGTCATAAAGTTCTTGACAGCTTTAAAATATGGGTTTTGAATGGCAACATGGCAGCAGCAGCAGCAGCAACGGCATTAAAAACAACAAGTTCTATGCAATCCAATCTTCTTTGGCATTCAATTTATTTTTCCTTTTGCTGTATGTTTCATTATAAGGAGGCTTAAGTTCTTTCTTTTATAGGGTATAACAAACTCGAGACTCGAAATGCAAGCAATTATTTGCTTATTTAGTGTGTTTGTCTCCCGCCAATTCCTTTCTATTGTCTAGTCTTCGTTTTTCTTTCTTTCATTATTATCATACCTTATTTGTAAGCATTTTACTTTTATGTTCTCTAGCCATAAGCAAAAAAACAAAATTTTTGTCATTGGCAACATTGGTTTACTCTATTTGGTCAGTTGGCAATTTGTTGGAAAACTAAGTATTTGATTGCTGGCACTAATTAAAATGTCTATGTTTTTGTTGCATGCACATTTCTAGATATTCCTAAGAAATGCGAAGCATGTGCAGCAGTAGCTAAGTTTATATTCAGTTTTAAATGAGTTTGTATAATCAAATATCCTTAAATCTTAAGCGTTTTAATTTAAGCTCTAGCCTTAGCATCCTTTCCTCCTCTTCTGCTGAGCTCGCTTGATAATCTTGCTCTAACAATTCATTCAAGCCAATGATTTCTTTGCTTTGCTATTTACCACTGACTATTGACTACAACAAAATTGCAATTCTTACTGCAGGTTGTCGTTTCTGTTGCAGTTGCATGTCTTGCGATCATTACAAGCAGCTTCAATGAATCTCTTCAAAAACGCATAAAGTGCAAGTACAAAAAGCAGTAGAACCTTCGCGCCAGTATTCTAGGCAATGTTGACTCTGACGATGTTAGAGACAAGAACCGAAACCAAGTCCAAGTGCATTGAGCAGCAAGTAAGCAGTACAATGACTTTCAAAAGCATTGAAGGCAACACTCTAAAATGTTTTTTGGCTAAGCTGATTTTTACTTAAACCATTTTAACATTGAGTTGCCTTTGATAAAACATTTTTATTAGCTTAAATAATTTAAGAATTATTTGTGGTATTTAGACCCATTTTCGGAACATTTTTCCTATGCTTTCCTTGAGTTAAAGTTTTGCTTTAGCTTTTTGATTTATTGGCTTTACCAGATTGAACTCGTCAAATAACAGCACGCTCAAAAACTGACAGATCATAGTTCAATTTATTGTTAAAAAGCGCTCGGTAGCTCGTTTTTCTTTCCTACAAGCCAATTTATGGACGGTGGAATTTAAACATTATTGTGTGATTTGACTTTATATGGCTAAAAATCTCTACCGGAAAATGTTTGTGGTCATGGGTACTTAAAGGTGAACAAAATATCTGTCTAACTTATCATATCTCGCTATATCGATAGAGGTAGAACTGCAAAACGCTAAAGTGTTGGTCGAAAAAAGGTTGCTACTAGACCCGCAATGGTGCGACAGAGCACACGAAAAAAGGCAAAAGGTTTGGAAATGATTTCAGCATTTGGAACGAATCGAAAAGTAAAAAAATGTACTAAATATACCACAATCTCACCTGCAGTCGACATGTAACTTGTTCATGGACCGTTTCAATAGCATAATCTGCGCCAAAGGTGGACATAACAAAAAATTATTAAATGTTCTTAAAATATGAAAAAAGTTTAAAAACATATATAGCTTGCTGTTTTGAATTAGTAAGACTTTAAGTGATGCCTCCAATCAAGCACTGTACGACTTTGATCAAAGAAAAATCAAACAAGTTAAGGTGTTATCTTCGTCCAGGCCGAAACTCACTTACCCTAAACTACACTGAAAGTCGCTTTTGAATAAATTTTAAAAGACGTTGAAGAGGTTGAATAAGTCGAAAAAAATGTGAAATGTAAAAAAGGTTGCAAGAAGTTGATAAATGTTGAAACAGTTGTAAAAGACTGAAAAAGTCGATAAAATATGAAAACCATTGAAGAAATGTGATAGAAATTCAAAATGTCGAAATAATATGAAAATGTCCAAAAAAGTTGAAAGAGGTTAAGAAATGATAAGACAATTCAAAATCGCAGAAAGTCTAAAAAATAAAGAAAATAATAAAGAAAAATGAAAGAGGTTGAAAAAGTCAAACGAATACATATGGGCATTTCCGCCAAAATGCCAACCAGCTCAAAACGGTTAAACCACTTTTTTACAGCCATAGCACAACATAATCGCACAATTTTTTTTTTGTTGGAAAGTTTTTGAAGAGAAGCAGGGACATGTATACTTTTGTTTTCAATAGTAGGCGGTTCCACGCCCCTAACGGGAAAAAACGTTTCCACGGCTAAGCTAATAGACCGATTTTAATGAAATTTGGTTAAGAGATAGAATGTTTCATAAAAAAGGTTAGTAGAGGCTCTAAGTTCTTAAAGTGGGCGTGGCATTGCTACAAATGGGAAAAAACGATATCACGGATGTGCCAATACACCGATTTTGATGAATTTTGGTATGCATATAGATTGAAACTTGAGTAAACATATATTTTTTAGTGGGCGGTGCCACGCCCCTTACAGCAAATAAGTTTTAACAGAAAAAAGACAAGTCTTATATTCATTTAATAATAATAATAATAATAGAGTTTAGCTACTACAGCTATTATAGCCTTCTTAGCTATTTAGCATTGAAGCTTTATACCAAGTAAAAAGCTTATTCAATAAAAAATGGAATAGAAAAAATTATCATGCACATTAATTTGTTATTTATTTTATAATTTTTTCTTAGCTTTATCGCACTTTCTCAACATACCCACTCACACCATGTAAAAATAGACACATAGATATTAAAATAATTATATGTATAAATTTACGTGGTCCAAGGCATAAATGTTAGAAAAAATTTACCCAGCATGCTGTGAGGCTCGGACAACACAAACAAAAAAATTCACACCACCATTAAATATCTACTCCTTCCTCTTTTCTTCGTTAAAATTGATCTCACTAATTAATTTGATAAATATAAACCTTAAATTTGTTTTTTTAATTACTGTATATATCTTAAATATTAAAGTCGTTTTGAAAATTGCCCAAGTTAGCCAAAACGAAAAAATATGTCCCGTTTGAATGTCCCGTTCGAATGGATTATTATGCCTTGTAAGAAAAAAAGTTTATAAGATTTTTCAATCAAACAAAATCTATTAAAAAGTTCCATTATTCCACAACATTTTAAAATTATTCGCATTAAAAAATGTTAGCAGGATTCGCTGACTTCTGCTTTTCTATAAATGGCCATGAAAAACACTTCCGTTTTTTGTCCCATTCGAATGGCTCTTTAATTGCCTCTAACTTTTAACAGTACTTCGTCTGGCATCAAATTTACCAGTCAATATAGTGCTATAGTGAAAAAAATAAAAGTGTTTTACTTTGGCTTTTATTCCACTTTAAAGAAAAACTTCCGTCCCGTTAAATATGAGAGAAATGCCCATATGGGATATATTGGAAAAAAATAAAAGGTTGATAAAGTCAAAAGAAATATTGAAAAAATCGAAAAGAAACTAATAAATTTAAATGTGCCACGCTCACATCTCCAATTCCGCCTACTTTTTGGTTACTAAATTATATTCGTCATTGACATCCACATACTAAACCTTAGCCCAATAGGTTGTATAGTTTGCGATTTATGCCGTAATTAGTCTTAAAATTTAGGGCGGTAACATACCCACTAGTGTAATATAGTCCGATTTTTATCCAGAAATAGCTTTTTATAAGCAATACTCTTTCACCAAATTTCGAAAGATATGCCACTTAAGGTATTTTACCTGTATGGGGAATGCCACGCCCACTTGTGCTATTTCGCCCACTTCCGATTCAGGTATATCTTTTAGCAAGTAAACCACCTAAATTAAATTTCATACCAATTGTTGCAATAGTTCAATCAATATAGCGATTGCAACTTTATGGTAATATAGGAAGTGCCACGCCTACTACTGCAATCTCGTCAATTCCTATTTAATTTCAAATCCCATAACAGCCGACACCTCTAAGCCAAATTTTATGAAGATTACTCTCATAGCACACCATCTATAACAGTAAACGTTTTTTGCGGAGCCGTGACATAATCCCCACGGACATAATCCCCATTTTTGCTGTGGGGGTTATGTCCGCAAAATTTTCGGACATAGTCCCCATAAAAAAGCGGACATAATCCCCAAAGCCATGGGGATTATGTCCGCATCAGTTTCGGACATAACCCCCATTCAGTGACGGACATAATCCCCATAACAATAATTTTGTCTAGCTACAGTAATTTCACATAAAAGTCAAGGTAAGTGGGCCGCAGCTCAGGACTTAAAACTCCCAAAAATTCAACACCGGCTTCGCGGATCAGTCTATAAAAGATCCAACACCTAGTTTGCTAGCCACAGTAATTCCACATAAAAGTCAAGGTAAGCGGGCGGCCTTCGGCCGCAGCTCAGGATTTAAAACTCCCAAAAATTCAACACCGGCTTCGCGGCGGCCTTCGGCCGCGGATCAGTCTATAAAATATCCAACACCTTGTTCCAATCCCCATGGGGATTATGTCCGAAAATTTTGCGGACATAAACCCCACAGCAAAAATGGGGATTATGTCCGTGGGGATTATGTCACGGCTCCGTTTTTTGCTTGTATGGGAAGTGCCACGCCCACATGCTCCATTGCGTCACATTTTTGCAAAAACATACCTTTTAGCAAGTATATCTGCCTTATTGAATGTCATAACGATTACGTTATTAGTTCTCTATATATAACGTTTATAAATATTGTGGGCTGTACCACGCCCTTCATCAAGTTTTTTTCAGTAAAGTGGCAGAACTTGTGTTGATGGCTGCTTACAGTGGCATCATCTTAAAATTTTTATGAAAATCGCTTGAGCCACTTTTAAGATATATGGAATCAAAATTTTTAGCTGTTGAAAAGAGCCACACCCACTTTTACGATTCCGCACACTTTTGTCACAATTTGAGATATATTTAAAATGTACCCGTCTACCAAATTTCATCACAATATCTTGCACGGCTTACAAGATATGGTGGTATAAAAGTTAAAATTTAGGGCTATGCCACGCCCCTTTAGGAAGTTTTAAAAGTTTGAAACCTAGCCTAATCCTAATCTTGTTCACATGTTCCTCAAATCACCAATTCTCATCAAAATCGCTGCAACTTTTTTCAAAAAGGGGCTGGGTAAATATACATAGAGTATGGGCGGTAGGTGTGCCCGCAAACCGATTTCTTCCATTTTCAATAGCAAAATGCCTGCAAGAAGATGTGACCTGTGTGTGAAAGTTTCATTCAATTAGCTTTCTTGGTTTTCCCGTAAACCTAATTTCAACAGACAGACGGACATCGCTAAATCAACTCAGGTGGTGACGCTGATCAAGAATATATGTACTTTTCCAAAAAAGTAAAAAAAAGGTGGAATGTACGGAATAGTTACGTTTATTTTTGGAGTCTTGTGATCTGTTATGGAAAATCCTTAGATTATATTGAATCGTCTTATTTTATGGGCTATTGTTTTTCGTTTCTGGGCTATGCTTCTTAATTTTCGCAAAATATTTTACTTAACAAAAATTCTCCAGATTAGTACTATGTTTTGAAATTATATACTGACTTTAAACTTCATTTATAAAGTTGATATACGATAGACAATGGGTTAAACAGTCACTACAATACTAACTTCTTTTTGCATTGCTCTATTGTAGGCTGGCGCAAGTCTTTATTGTTGCTGCTACTTTTATTTCAAGGGAGCCTCAAGGTTTTTTCAGCCCCATCATCGAAATCAACATCATCATCATCGTCGTCAATGTCGAATACAAATCATTCTCCACTGCAGTATTAGCAACGAAATCGCATATAGTATATCCAATGTAAGTGTATGTCCATGTACGTATATCTTGTTTTGGTGGTGGTCGCAGTCTTGGTGCTAGAATTCGTGTTTGGCGCGTTAAATTTGTAATTCAATATGTTGCGCATGCGCATTGTACCAACAAATACAGCGTGTTGTTGCTTACTTACATCAAAGAAAGCTCCAGCATGTTAGACAACAGCAACGGCAACAACAACAATTTAAAGAGTCATCATGCTTTGCCGGCACTTGCGTTGCCACCACCATCGCCGCCGCTGCTTCTGACAAATGTTCGCCTTTGACTGCAATCAAATGCAAAACCACAAATGCTCATCGACGTATGTATGGTGGAGCTGCGCATGCGCATGCGCAATGTGGAATTTTGCACTGTGGAATTTCATGTGAATCTTCAACATTTGATTAATTAATTAAAAATGAATATGTGACCGAGTGCATGAGTTGGTCTTTATTTGCTTTTTTGTTTTGCTTTGGTTTTTTTTTTTTTTTTGCAATGAAGTTGTTGGATTAATGTGGAGAGGAAAGTGGTGAAGTTATGTTCTTGTATAAGAGCTAAAAAAAGAACGCTAAAGGAATTTAATTTTTTTAAAAAAAAAACTAACATATAATACACGCATAATGTGGCCTCGACATAGAGAATGTGAAATTCCAAAAGGGATGAAAATGCTGATTTTGTCTTCTATGTTTTAGTCTTAAACAGCGAGATCATTTAAATTCCAATGCTTAATGTTGCTTTCAAAAGGCAATCGATCACGAGGAAGCCTTACAGCGTAGCACACAATTTTCTTCTTGTGTGGTGCCCTAGGGCTTCCAGAAAACTTTTGCCAACACTTTCCCGATTCTAGGTCGGCCTATTTTTCTGATTTACACTACAATGCTTGCGCGTAGACTTCAGTTAGTGATTACTGCAACGTTTTAGTCACGCTTTAATAATTCCAAAACTTTTTAACTGACTTATCTGATTATTTTTCATTGAACACCTTTTTTTAATGTTGTGATTTTCATACACAAGTCGTAGTTTTTGAATCCTTTTCTAAGAAGCATCGGGACCAAGTTTCATACTAAATAAAAGAAAATAAATAGAGCATGTATATAGAGTTTCTGGCTAATGACTTTCCTTGGAAAAAAATAGTCATTTCTTAAAAAAAATCTATCAAAATTTTAAAGAATTCTCATATATCGCAATTCAGAGACTCCCAACTTATATTGATCTTTAGAAAAGTTATAGATGTGACTTCAGATGAGTTTATATGTGATATTGGGTAGCACTCCCCCAACTTAACATTCCACTGCCGGTTTTAAGTATCACAGACGGAAACGCTTATCGAAGCATTCTAATTACTAAAATTTTGTATCCGAACATAAGCTTCCTGTTGGCTTTACAACATAATTTGCGCAATTGGCAATAACATCGTAATATGATAAAACCAAATCATTTGCTCATCCAGCATAAGTTCCTCAAATAAATTTGCAGTATAAATATTGCTGTTTGCTGCTGGTTAGTTGGTGGTCACACCCGAATACAAAGCCAATAAATCACTCTTGCTGTCTGCCAGAATTTAAAATAACAAATCCAACAATAAGTGAGTAATAAACAAAAGAAGAAAAAGCAGACAGCAAATGTTGGAGCTTCTTCGTTTGGCAAGCGGGCGTTATCAGCTTTTTGACTAGAAAAATGCATTTCGCTAAAATTCTTAAAATACAGCAGCAACAAAAACAAAAGCAATGACTATGGCTGCTGCTTAATAAGCCAGCAAGTGGATGTTATTGTTGCTGTTGTTGCTGTTGTTATATCAGTTTAATGATGTGGGTGCTCAAGTGCACAATTTGCGCATTTGCGTTGGTTACCTAAGCATATAAATTTGTCTGCATGCATTATGTAGACAGACAGACAGACTGATAGATGGATAAAAAACAAAAACAGTATGCAACATGCTGCAATGTTGTCTTTGTTGCCAATTTTATTTTTATCCACCTCGCTCGTACTAAAGTTGTAATTCAATTGCTTGCAGCAACGTTGCATCATTAAGTGCATCCAAATTACTGCTGGTGGCAGCAACTGCAAAAGTAACATGCATGTGAGTTTTAAGGTGATTCAACAAAAAACATTAAACATAAAAGAGTATTATTTGCACTTGAAAAAGCTTGTAAGTTTTTGAGTTTAATTTGTTGATGCTCAAATTGAGGTTGAAATGAATGCATAAGTTGTACGCCCGTCTTAGAAAACGTTCATTTGTCATTTTTTATTTTGCTTTACAAGCAGCCTAAGTGTTCGAAAATCTGGCAGACGCTTACTTACTGTAAATTAAGAACAGCTCTTCCAGTATTCCATTAAAAACTTTCTTTTATTGATCATTGTCCAGGTGGCAGATGTATTCCTTTGTCTTTTTTATGTCATTTGAAATAAAAATTGTGCTATCTGCCATTATAACTTCTAATTAAAGATTGTGGTTCAGGTCTGCCACTTATATTTTCATTCGTTTGGTTACTAAGAAAATTCTTCAATTTACAAAATATGCCTGCCACCTGTGTTTATAGTCGTGTTGTATAAAAATAATGTATATGCTTTATTCCATAACACACATCTAACACTTACAAAACATTTTAAGAAATTATAAAAATTATAATTTTTTCACATTTTTGCACACGTCTGCCAGTCACTTATGTATGAAATTATATGATAGCCGATAGAAAGGAGACTAGAAGAAATATAATACAGGCTTGCTCAAACTTCTTCGTTTCATTAAGAAATTTCAAAATCATCGGATGAGAAAGGGAATAAGCTGAACTCATACTCGAAATTCTTTTTTTTTTCACCCACCCTAATGCAAAGTATTTTATCGCCACTGAAGGCACAATAAAATTGCAGCAAAAATACCTACGCGTCGCGCACAAATAGAGGCGCGCTGTGCGCTTCAATGTCGCTTTGGCCCACTGACTGCCTGCCGTCGTTTCATTATCAACAACATACGCCTTCCGCGTGTCCTCCTCTAAAAACTCTAACTCACACTGAGTGCATGCGCGCATGTTGCTGCTGTTGCCGCTTGTTTTGTCTCACAACTTGCAATATTTTTTAAGTTGCTTTCGTTGTTGCTGTTATTACTGTCGCACTGTCTGTTGTTGCTGTTGTTGATTGTTGCCGATTATTGCTGTAGTGTAGAGTTGTCTCGCTGCCCTAGTGCTCCACTCAAAAGCGCTTTGACTGCACAACTTCAAGGCTTTGCCTGCAAACGATTGACTGCCAAGCGATGCAACACCACAACCCGTTTGTTGCCGACGACGCTGTTTAAAAGTCAAGTACTGGTGGTGGTTGTTGCCACAAGTAACTAATGCAACTCATGCGGCTCCAAAGGAAAATTGCTTCCATTTGTTGTTGTTGTTACATGTGCGGCAATTTAATTTGTATGCAAAAAAGAAAGAAAAACTTTTAAAGTGCAGTTCATGAAGGCATTAAGTTGAAGATTTTCGTTTTGTTTTTAACCCGATGGGGTACTTCACACGTCATTTTGTTACTTTACTGTAATTTACATTGAAGACTTGTAGTAGAACTTTGGCGATGGCTTGACCTATAAAATTGCTATTATATGCGTGTTATTTACAGTTGCTTTGAGGAAAAAAGGTATTTTTTCGGAATATAACTTTGTTTAAATGTCTTGCAATGCTTTAAATGTAAAAAAAGTATGCTTTCAAATGAACTACATAGCTCACAACTCATTAATGGTAACTAAAATGTTGCATTATTAAGTTTGCTCGGTAAAGTATTCAGCATAAGATTTATTCTTTAATATGGTGGTTTTGAACAGGAAATGCTCAAACGTATATTCCTTTATTGCCATAACAATACAACGACTTGTGCAAAACCTAAATTTTTAGGTTTTCTTACATTGAAAACTTTGGTAAAGCTTGGAAACATTTTACCTAGGGGGTGTCCATTAATCACGTGGTACTATCAAATTCATGCAGAGAGAAGCGGGATCAACCAATATAACGTACTTGTTTCTTAAATACATAATTGAACAAAACTCATTGTCATGGATGAACCTGAGGTATGCCTAAACTTGAAGCACTTTTTAGCAAATTATGTTTTAAATGTTCAAATATAAAGTCTCATTAATCGGTCTAACATCAGACAAAAAAGTGGAATAATCTGACTAGAAAACGTAGCATCTCTTATACAAACCAATGCTTCAAAAAGGACTATTCTGCCGTACTAAGCGAAAAAGACGTATCTCAAAAAAATTCATTTCGAGATAATTGATGTTTTGATTGTGTCAATTTGTGGAAATACCTGTAAAATTGAGATAGAGGAAATTTTCTTAGTAGATTTTTTATATGATTGAACTAAGATGCCGACATTTGGAGTATTTCATTAGACGCGTACTTTCTTAAGCTATCCGATGCCATAAGAATCTCGGATATTTTTTTTTTTTTGAGATATGTCTTTTTCGCTTAGTACGGCAGTATTAACTTCCAGAAAAATCACATCGGTAACTTCAATTGGCTATATTTTCGAAACTACGTTTGATTCCATACGAGTTATTAGCCCTTCCCTCCTCCTCCCTCCCCCTTGGTGAGATTTGGTGAGACTTTGCAGGACTTTGGAATCATGTAATTTATGGACGGCCCCTTAAACGTGCTTTATTGGTCATTTATAAATTATTAATATTAGGGTTCCAAGTAAATAATTCAATAAATTTCTAATTTAAATGATTAATGTACAATGCACATTCATAAAAATGTTATCAAAGCTTTTTGCCTGTCTTTAGTTTCATATAAAATATGTTTTATGCAAACAAAAGACTTACACAACAAACTTGCATAAATGCGCAAACTTTTTCGACACTAGCGCACTCTGCACACATTTTGCAAAGCACGCACTTCAGTCGGCGCATTTATCAAATACACAAACCTAGAACCACAAAATAACGGATGACTTCAATGCAGCAAGTACTTCTACCATTAATGCTTCAAGTCAACAGCAGCTGGCGCTTTGTACAATATTTTATCCGCTGACAAACAACGGTTCGTGCAGAAAATTCAAAAACCACCAATCAACAACACTAAGCAAAATAACAGAGTTGCTCTCTGCATGCAGCATATCAACAGCTGTGTTTGTGTGTAGGTGTTTCTCCACCGTGCGCGCATACAAACACCAACACGGGCAATGTTTACAAGTGTTTTTGTTTTCTTTTTTGTATACATGCATACATACATCTGTTTTTATCCACATGGCATCTCATCTCATTGTTCGTCAGTCTATCGGTTGCGTTTACATTCCGAGCGACTCTTTCATTCATTCGAGTGAAAACCTTGCTTGCGTTCGGACATATTAACGGTAGTTTTTTTCGCATTTCGATGTGATTTGTCTTCATTCGCTATCCCACCACTCATTTGCGAGTGCTGCAACAGCGCTGTCGCGTGTTGTTTGTAGGTGCGTTTGATTTTCCAAAATCACAAGAATTAAATTGTGTACGAAAAATAAAGTGAAATAGAGAGCCATTAAAAGAAAAAGGAAATCAAAACCACGCACTGATATAACGTCAGTTGCAACCGTGAGTGTAGTGTTCGAGTGAGTACAACAACAACATGAAAATGTATTCAAATTTGCTTGGAAGAAAAATCTCGCACTTCTTTTCCCCAAGCAAAGAAACCAGTTTGCTTGGAACTCCCCGACACACGATTTTGGTGTTCCGTTGTTTCTCTATATGCGTGTGAAGTGCTGCGAGTTACCATTGTAATAAAAATAGAAAACAAACAAAAAAAAGTATAGAAAACCTGTCAGTGCAATTTTTTTTTTTTCGTGTTATTTATGTGGTACTCGGTATCAGAGCAAAGTTATAGCCAACATCGTTCCGCAGCGAAATTTGTCTTTTTATCTCTTGGATTTCAGGTTTTTTTCGTGTGATTAATTTTTTTTTGTTTCTCCAAGTCTTCAAGCAAACGTTCGTCGTTAGATTTGTCGGCCAGTCAGACTGTCTTCTTGACGTCTAGTGAACGACGGTCGTAAAATTTCACCGAATTTTGTTTTTTTTGTCATTTTTTCGACCGTTTGTGTTTACATTTTGTATGCTTTCGGCGTATTTTTTAAAGCGTGGCGGACCAAGCTTTTCTTGTGAAATGTGAAATGTTTTGCCAAAAAGTAAACAAAAAACTCAAATGAAGTGCAAACAAATATTATACCTATTTACTATTATAAAAGTAACATTGAACTACTAAAATTGTTGAGATTTTAAGTGTTGAAAATTGAAAATATTTAAAACAAAATGTTAAAATACAACAATGCCAGCAACGTGATTAAATACAACAATATCAAATGTATCCATTAAAAATCAAAACCTATTGTAACCAAAAGTGAAAATGTGTGACGTTACTAGTGGATGGTTCAAAAAATTCCAAAAAAAGCTTCGCGTAATAAATATACATACATACATATGTATAATATCCTTGCCAACCATGTTGTCTCTTTGGAAAATACTCCCACAGGCTAAAATGTTGTCAACCAATTCCAAAACTTTTCTCTTAAGAACACTTTAAAAATATTTATGAAAGTTGCACTAAGAAAATTGCATAACATTATATAAGGCAATTGTCAACTATGCTTATATGGGGTTCCTTTGTTTAAGCTAGAACTTTGAGTAAAAGAGTCTGTCTTCCAATCTCTAAAAAATCTTAAAAATCACCCCTAAAAAAAACCTCGAAGATTATTTTAAAAAATGAAAAAATTTTGTTTTTAAAAATTCAAATTTCATAAATCATCGTTTAAAATTAATTGGCATTAATACAAGAAAAACTCGTTTTAGTGAGTTTTTTAGCTGCTGATTTTGACTTTTTTCGACATTTATTTTTATTTTCTTCTGTTTTACATTTGCTGACTTTCCTGTTTATTTGTCGTGTATACTGTCAGTGTCTGTATGTTTTACTGTTTACCTACAAATATATCATTCGATAAACATTTGTGTGTTTACTTACCTACTTCTGCGAGTACACGAATCGCTGTTATTTTGGCCAATCAAGCAGAAATTGGCTTTAATTAAAGTCACTGGCGGCAAAGCCCAACCTTAAGCCAGTTTACAACGACCTAAAGACTTGATATTTTTTGCTTTTGTTTCATTGTGTTTGTTTTATTTTTTTTTTGAATTTTGCAAAGAAATACCAATATGAACTAGTCAGTATTTTTCCATTTTACAACTTCTTTGCTTTGAGTTAGTTCTTGTTGTTAAGTTAGTTGTTTACGTTTAAGCTATCTAAATTCAGCTTGTCCGACTAGATTTTTGTTTAATAGTATTAAAACAGTTGTAGATTATGTTGATAATTGAAGAGTACCATATTTGATACACAACTTTATAAGGAAGAATTTGTTTTAATGTATCATTATTCATTTAATTGAATTGCATTCTAACCAACATATTTTGTCACCCTGTGTATGTCCTCAACTTAAAGCTCTCAATGCCGTTTTATTTTTCAAATTAACATTGCTGGAGCTGGCATTTTTAACTGTCTAAAATTAACTTAATATAATCGAATTTGGAACATTTTTTATAAAATAGATGTTTACAGAATTTATGAATATATCAAACAAAAAAAATTAAGTTATCATGCCTTGATCAATAAAAGCCATCAACCCCAATCATTTCTGAAGAACTTCAAAAATATGATATATGCAGACAGCGAATTCGGAGAGATCCAAATAGACTGATTAACAAACTATTGAAATACCATAATTTCATACAAAACATAAGTTTCATATCTTAGAAATTCTGCTTTTTTAAATAGTTTTGTTTAAAATATTGTTAAATATTGTAAAACAAATCGTGTTAAAACATTTAAATTAAAAATAAATTTTATATAATGCACGTGCTGTACAGCATGTGAAGAATGACTTTTATTTCCCAAATGAATAACTTAACTATAAATGGGCATTAAGCATCACTCATCCGTCACCGTCTACTTAAACTTTAAGAAAAATATTTTTTAAATAGCTAAAGCTTTTGTAAAAATAATGACAAATTGATCATTAAAACGCCGTCGTAAAACTAAAACTTGAAAAATATCTTAATTGTTTACCTTGGTGACGGTTTATATTACAATTGAAAGTTATCAACTCGCTGTTATTAGCAAATTATGTATCAATATTCTTGTAAATTTTCAAAAAAAATAGTTGCGTTTATACCTTTTACTTCATTTGATTAAATTTACTGGCAAAAAATTTGTTTAATTGATCAAATTTATTTAATTGAATTAACTAACGATATCGACCATCAAAACAACAGGGACACAAATCAATGTAACGAGTTTCCACTATATAGCTCTATAAGTGCGTTTAATTTCTGTCTTGTCACCATATTTATAACACAGTTAATAACTTCTAAAATGAATTCTTAGATAACATATATAATTTTTGCTGTTAAAATTAAGAAAACACAATAAACAATAAAGTCCTTACTCGTAAAAACGCATTTTAAAATTTCCTTTTAAGATTTTACAGTACAAGACAGTAGTTTTAAAAACTAAGAATATTTTCAATCAATGTAATTGCAACATTGCCACATTCCAAAATATGTCTATGTTACTCTATAGACTTCTGAGATAAACTTGTAGTATTTCAGTTCAAGTCTGTCAGCTATAATCTTTAATCTGAATTTTCTCGAAACTTAAAATTTTCTGACGTTGTTAAATTCAAAAAAATGTTATTGTTATCAATCAAATCATATTCATAATATGTATTTATATTGATATTCCCTTAGCATCAGAGATTTTTCCGCATTATTTAGTTTGGAGAATTCGGTTTAAAAGTAAAAAGTAAAATAAAATAAAATTGACTGCAAAAATCTAATTCAGAATTTCTTCCGATAGTAGATGTTCCAATATTATTTTAACTCAAATCATATACCTATACAAATACCTTTCCATACACGTTATTGCTATTGGTGAACATTCTGAACTTCCGTAAATTGTTAAATATCATCTCTTAATTCATCTTTACTTTTGTTGCAAAAGTTCTATGTCCAAAAATGTAACTTCATTTCTGCTGATTTTTCTGTGATAAATTTATGTATATAAATATGTATGTTTGTATGTTGTTAATAAAAAGTGAAGTTTAATTTTATCCGCACCCATGAGTAATATTTTACTACATACTACGATATTAGTAGTAAGCCAAAACGTATGCAAGTGCAACTTCCACAAATACATAAACAGAAAATTTCAAATGCACTCAATTGAGTACAACAGTTTCTCTCTTGGAATGATGATGTCTCTTCTTATTTTCAATTACGATCATTTTTTTATAGCGCCCAATTCATGCTGAACATGTATCTAAAGTAGATTTTTTTAACCAAGTTTTTTAATTAAAACAAAAAATATATGAACATATCAACAACAAAACGCACAAATGATTAACTTTGGGACTTTTTAGAAAAAATCCGCCAATAACGTAAAAAATAGAAATTAAAAAATATTAATCGCACAAAAAAGTAAACAAAATAAAAGAAAACGAGAATGACAACATTCAACAATTTGACAGCAACGGAGAATAACATAAGCAAGATGTCTGCCGCCAAAAAAACAACAACACCAAGAAGTAAAACAAGATTTCGGATAAAAACACAACAGCAAAAGCTGAAAAGAAATCTGCTCTTCAGTTTAATAATAATCACACTGAGCGCACAGGTGAGTGAGAGAGCAAAAATTTCGCATTTTTTTTCTCGTTTCACAGTTTACTCTCTTTTAACCCATTGATGCCATTATTGTATTTATTTATGTTTTGTTTGTAGCTTCGTATTTTCTGTCGTTTTCTGTATTGTGTTTTTTCTTGTGTGCGTGTTAAACCAAAGAAGTTGAGTGTGAGCCAATTTTTTTCAACTGTTTTGAATGATGCATAAATATTTTGCTTCAAGGTTTCTCGCATAATTTTTTGTATTATTTTGCTTCATTTAAATAGTAGTCATAGTTTTCTTTACGATTTGGTATTCACTGTTATCGTTGTTGCTGTTAAATTGCAATAATTGAGTAATTAGTTAAAGTTTTGTTAAATTTGTTAATAACTGCAATGTAAAAAAATAATATACAAATGGGCTAATTGTTTTATATTTTTCAATTGTTTTGTGGAAACTTCAACTTTTGACAGCTGAAGGTAGTTAAACAATATTGCCGAATAGCCAAGTAGATCGATATTTTTTCAGATATTTTGATACTATTTTTAAAGGTTGAGTAATAACATGAATGGCAACTTTTACCTTAATAAATTGTCCGTGTGAATAATATTTTAAATTTACTGTAAAAAAAAAAACTCTAAAATAAAAGATTTCTTATCAACGATCAGTCAATGTATCAAATTTCCGAAATGCCATTATATAGCCGCTTTATGAACAACTACATGATTTGGTTTTATTTTTAGACTTAAGCTTGCCACACAGCTTATTTTCGACGGTGAGAATGGTTTCAGACTTGCGTCTTATCTAAAACGATAAAATTTATAGGTGGTCCTCTATTCACAGGGTAGCATCTAAGAAATTATTACTACTTAGTTTGTATATGTATACATTTATTTGCAAAATCTTAAAGAATACAATTACGTTTTCTCAAGGTAGTAAATTTTTTTTTTCAAAGACAGTGGCAACACTAGGCGTTTTTCAGTGCAATGTTTTATTGCATTAAAAAAATACTTCTGATTATATATTGACAGTGTTATGCGTCATGCGGAAAGGTGTGTGCAAGCTAATTTTTTGTTTATTTTTACCTTTAACAGAAATTTGCAACACTGTCAATGTTAAGTAGTTATAAAAAATTATTGGTTTTCCGGCAAAGTGGCATAGAAATCAAAAAAAAGCGTATTATAGTAAGAGTAGCATCCTTGGGCTTTCATTTTTAATTTTGTGTATTAATGATATCCATAAGTAAATAAGCTGTCGATTGATTTAAGTGCATTCAAATGCTCTAACATTTTACTTTCCAAATCTGCAATTCTCATTTCATGATCATGCCTTCCTTAAAGGTCAGACTTGGCGTTTGTAAAGAAAATATGTGATCTGTTTCTGTGTTTCTTTTGTTGGTCACCTAAATGGCATTATTCTCATTAGCACACGCATCAGATTTTGCTGACATTATTACATTACTTACCTCATTATGACTTGAATATGATATATTTACTTATGTATATTAAATCTATATCATTTCATTCAATCAATGCAAATGGACAACATGCAAAAATTTATGAAATTCGCTCTCAAATTTTTGCATTTATCAAATTAATTTAAAATATAAAATCTATTAAAAGTAAACGTAAAACCCTAGTTAATTACTAGTTTTTGAATATGACCTTGGCTATGGTAATGTGTATTGTTATATTCTCTTAGATAAAGTTGATTTTAGTGTATCGTAAAGCTATTTTGTATCAAAATATACTCATAAGACTAATTATGCTTAAAATGAGATTTTAAATAAAGTTTTAAGTATTTTTTTTAATGAATTTTTCCTATAAGAAAATATGTTATGACGCTATTTTATAATGCTATTGATTTTTAATTTATTTGTAAGGCTTTTTTGCTTTTGGGTAAGAATACTTTGTCCATAATCTTAATAACTAAAATTATATTAAATCATTACTCAAGCTTACTACCATTGACATGAAAATTCGACAGTGTTTTGTAACCTAACTCTAGTCCGTTGGCGAATTTGTAGAAATCACGCTTTGAGCCGTGATACAGGTATATGTACATTGCTTCGGAAAAGCATAATATTACCATTCACAAAATATGCATTTTATCTCTATCAATCAAATTTTTTTGAATTTTTTTTTTTTAGTATTCTGTGTGAAAAACAACATTCCTCAAGTGATCACAAGTTCTATAACTTTGAAAAAAAAAAAATATAAAATTGACAACTTTTTAAGCCTCTTAATTTTTCAGTGGCCACCCTGTGTTATGAGCTCAATTACCTGTTGCCTTTAATAGTGTGATTCGCGTCACTGAAAAAAGTAATCAGTAACCAATTGAAACTGAGCAATGAATTGACGATATAACCAAGTGTCGGCACACGGTGCTTAGTGCCTATACAAATTTTGGAAATAAATAGAAGATATTGTCCAATCATGATAAAATTTTGTATCCAAGACAATTTGAGGTTGGTGATTTTAAATATTGCATAAGATTTTAATTCGGTTCAATATTTTTTGAGCAAGTCGCTATGTAAGTTAGAAAATACGGTTGCTTCGAATAGTGACTGCAATGTATTTAATTAAAAAAATATAAGAGTGGTATGTTTATGACATTACCTTTTTTTAAATAAAGAAAGTCTGCTGAACTTAAAACTGAAATGAGCTTTTACCAAAAACTTTTACTTGTTAAAAAATCACTTCGGAATTTGTGGTTTTTTAATGCCTCAATGAAGTGCAAAAATGCAATAAAAACTAAAATAATAAATAGTTTTTCGCTTTTTAATTAACTTAATCCTTTATTTAAACAAAGAATTATAAGATAACAACTGACTTTCGTTTTAACAAAATCAATCTACTTTGCCTGGAAAAATCTTCCAATTTACTAATAAATAAATTAAAGGTTGAGTTTTTCAAGTTTTATTCTACCTAACCCTTTGTTGGCTTATTCATTATCAGTATAATCAGTATCACCAGATTCTTCAATATAATACTTATCATCTAAGAGTTTTTTCCCCAATGATTGCTTATCATCTTCTGTCAATCTCAATAACTGTAAATAGAAATAATAGAATGCAATAGTAAACAAAAACTTGATGAAAAGCAGTGTTACTGCCTTCACTTTTGCAGTGTATGAAATTCTTATGAAATTACTTAGTTTAGCAAGTCTTTATATATATTTTTTTTTCTTTAAAATATACTTTTTTTTTTGTTGGAAATGCATTTTAAAGGAACAAAAACATCTGACACCACCTTTGAAATTCCTAAAAAATTAGTTAACTTTGACATAATGCCGTGCTTACATTTGTAATTTTTGAACAGAAATATTTCGAACTTATTTTATAGGTCGAATGATACCAAATTTGTGCTATTCGAAGACCAAAACCTTCCCGATTTATTTCCACTACACAAAGCACTGTGCGGCATGTCACAACTAGAAGATATCAGCAGTCGGTGGAAGCCGCTAAACACCAATTGTCGTTGGGAGCTGCCGAAACGGCATATTGCTTATCTCTACTGTCCAGAGCTTAGGTGGGTTTTTGAGACGCAATATTACCTAAGCATAAGTGCTGACTTAACCGAAAAAGTAATGGAACTGCAGCGTATTTACCTAGCAATTTTGTCACCTAGTGTTTACGCAGCCCCAATATAAGTACATACAAGTCACAAATTCTTCTTGAAATTCTTAAGCAATGGCTGTTATAAAACTATTTACATATATGTATGTATGTGCACAATATTTTATAATTTGAACTTTTAACTTATACTAAAATACATATGTATATACTTGAAGCTTTTTTTGCACTCAGCATTAACATTTTACTTCCTCTACAACGTTGACATTTTTTCGAATTGTGTCATTGACAACAACGACAACAAAAAGTTAATATAATTGAGGTTATGTCTCACACATAAATCTCAAACAATACAAGAATCCAAGTAGGTACATACTCTGTTCATGGCTTTGCTTTATACTTAAGAATTTTTTCTATTCAATTCTTTTGTTATTATGTCGTTATTACGTTAAATAGAAATTTCTGCTGCTGTTACTGCGAACCTCAACCCACATTTTTTTCTTTCAATGGTAACCTAAGTTAAACCCAGAATTATGTTATAGCTGATGCCGCCACATTTTCCTCTATTCGTTCGTAGTTGGCATGAGAATGAGAATATAAACAATAAAAATATCTTAAAGATACATTAAATTGAACATTGGTTCGTTGGATGATGCTGACACTGAAGCAACAATGTCACAACAAAAATTATGAGTGCTACAACAAAATCATACAGTTCGTACAACAGCAGTTATTACACCAACTACAATAAAATAAATATTTACTTCTGCGCAAATAACTCGTACAAAGTTAGTTTAATATTTAAATAAAATGCGAACGCGAAAGAATCTAAGCGAACAAAAAGAGAAAAAAAGATAAAAGGATAAGTAAATATCTGGTGAAATTTCTTAATGTAGCTTTGACAATACAACTGTTTAAATATGGCTTTGAGGCATTTGTGCACAACTTAAACTAGGGTTCAATGATTCATTTGTAGGTTTTTTTTACTTTGTTTACTTTAAAGTTGATGATGATTTCATGAACAAAGAATTTAAGCATTAAATATTTGCGTTTATCAAGTTATTTGCTACTTGAAGAGTTAAAGATAATTCTTCGAGCTTGTATGGAAATGATAATTGCCATTGAGATGTTCTTCATATAAATTTCATGTACGGCATTTTTGCAAAAAAGAAATAGAAAGAAACTATCACGTGAAGTATGTCCAACAAATATTTATGTATGTTTGTCCAAGTATTTTTTTTTTTTTCAGCTTTTGCTCGAAATATATATAAATTCCAGCGAATTCAATATGCTTCGAATATATACGTTTTTATTTTCGTTTGTCTACTAATGGGTCAAAAGAATGTGTGTAAAACGAACATTAGAAACCTAAACTTTGCGCTAAAAAGAAGACAAAATAAGAAACTTAACTTCATTCGATTGTCCATGTTTGTCCAACCTTTAAGCCTTTGGTTCAAAAGATATTTAAAAACCCAATTTCTGGAAAAACCTAAAACTGGTCTTCAAAAGTGAGATAAGAAGTTATGACTACTACACTTGATTGTCTATTGAATTTCCACCTCTATCCACCCTTTATTTTTGTGCAGCTTATGTTATCTTAAAAGATATTTTAAAAGCAAATTTTTCACAAACGTGACTTAGGCCCCACAAAAATAATTAAAATTAAAAAAAAATGGTATTCGAATGTCTATATTTTTACAAAACTTTTATCGTTTGTTCAATATAATTTAATAAAAAATTTCGGAAAAACGCGAAGTTGGAGAAAAAAATTTAAATCAATTCGTTTGTTTATCGAATAGCCATGTTTGTTTATCCATCCTTTATTTTGTTCCTTTTCCACTTTCAAAATTTTTCAAAAAATTTTAAGTAGTTGTAACCTAAATTTCAAACAAACATGCTAACTATTTGCTAAATATATAGCTACTGTACTCAAATTCTCTAGCATTAGGCTTCTGAACAAAATATTCTCAAATTCTTTCTATTGACATGTAATCCACTCAATTAGCTAAGATACTGATTATCACTTAGGGGTCATAATGACTATTTTCCGAACATAAATAAAACTAACATGTGCAACACGTTTTACTTAATTATAAAAAATATTTTATAACAAAAACAAAATTAACATAGAGACGACAACAACAAATAGCTGCAGTAAATAAAAATCAATTTGAAAAGAAGTCACATACGATCACCATGAAATGACATTTTCAAAATAAAGTCACGTTTCACGAGGGTGAAATACACTATGCATGCACAGAAAAATCGAAAAAACTAGAAAAGCCGGCTAACTGATAAATATTCTATTGCTCTAAAATACATACATACATGTGTTTATACACCCCTACATACATACATCAATGTATGTAGACACACACAATATGTTTGTACACAAGCAACTATAAAATTAAAATAAATAAATAAAATTTGTAATAACTCGTTAGTAAAACTTATAGTTGACGTTTTTCCACATATGCAAATCCTATTTTATTTTTCACATCACCACGATCACTGAACACCCTTTGACAAAATATCTATAAATTATAAGGAGAAAAAAAAACTTTGCGATAAAATACCAATAAAAATTTTTCAAACAAACCAAAAACATAAATTTACTAAAAGCCTTAAAGTCAAAAACTATTTTTAAATGATTACGCTAAATCAATTTAATGGTTCTGACGCTACGCAATCATTTCTCTTAAGCGCACTGCGTTAGCGGCCATTTTGTTGAAGCAGAGTGTCGAGCAAAAAGTATCATCTTTTTGGCAAGGGAAAAAAAAAACAATTTATTTATGCTTCTTATACCCTACGCTCGAGACGTTAAGATTCCTATATATGCACGTAACTATTCTAATTTTTAGAAAGTTTGGAGAGCATGGTGCTATCTTCAAAACTTTCAAGCTCAATAGTAAGCTATAATCTTAAATTATTTTTGATGATGTGAAGAAAAACAGATTATTGAATTTAAAACTGCATTTTATTACCTAAATTATAACACAGAGAAAACGATTTATTTATATACATATAATAAGATTTGGTAATAATTAACAAATTATATATTTGATTTAGTCCAAACTAATATTTTATATAAATCAACATGTCACAAACTCTGCCGAATTGAATAATACTATTAGATTTTAAATATATTTGGTAATAATTACCTAATTATAATAAGATAGTCATACTAGATCAATCATACATTTTGTAATAATTACCAAATATATTATTCTTTTTTGCAAACATTCACTTCTTAATAATCACCAAATTATGTACTTGGCGGAGGAAATATTATTTTGTCGCTAACGTATACATTTATAAATATCGGTTTAGTTAAAAACCAATGAGCCAAAAGCTGATGTTTTAAAATATCGATTCATAAATAAAGCGATATTTTTCAATATCAGCACCTCCCTTTACTGGACGTCATAGGTGTTTACACAGTCATAAATACGAACCAAGCAGCAAATAATTAAGTAGGTTTTTACTTAGATATGTAGAGAATTGTATGTGAAGTGATATTAAATTAAAATCTATTCAATTGACTTAAACAGATATTATTTTTAGCCGAATAAACAGCACTTTAACTTCTACTTAATTATTGCCTAGTAATATCTGGCAAAAATTGTTGATAGTTTGTAAATATTTCAAAAATCTTTCAAACAAATACATTTGGAAGAAGAAAAATCTTTCTTGACTCGTATAATTTTTCAATGTGCAGCATATTTGTTTCGAAGAACTTAAGTAGTTTTAAATTAAATTTCTTTAAACAAAAATTGTTCTCAAAACATTTGATGTTCCTTCTCCCAAAAAGCTTAATCTATTGTAATTGGAACATTAATTAATTTCAAAAAAAACTATTCATAAATTACAATGAACAATTTCTTGATTGACTAAACTTTTGTAATCAAATGAAGGCAGTTATTTCTTTAAATTAAGTAAAGTTTTTTGATATAAGAAAAAACGGATCAACTTACATATACATTAGCTGAATAATAATTTACGCGCCACTGTAGGGTAAATCAATTTCGTTTTTGACCCACTGAAACTCAAATCTATCAATTGTTGTTATTGTTGTTGTTGTGCATTTTAACGATCAGTTAGTCAGTGATGTTTGCGCGCGTAAGTATCAACAACATAAACATTGAGTTGAGGAAAAACAAAACATCGTAAATACGATATATGTGCCAGATATGATGTTCAAAATAAATATAAAAATAAAACTTAATTTAAATGTGGTCGCAAAATTCAGAGCTACTGTACCGTGGGCGGAAGTGAAGTGTAAACGGTAGGCACTTTTTATATGAAACTAATTCATGTACATGCATATGTATTCGTGTGTGTACAAGCAATGAAATGCTGCTAATTCAAGCAGAATAATTGTGTCGGTGCTTTTCTGTTTCTGCTGATCCCTTTTATTTTTATTTTCAATGCCAACCATTAAAATTTTTATCAAATTTTGTAGTGCTTGAAGAGCATTACTTGAAAAATCATCTGATCAATTAAATCTATTTGCTTCCCTTATCTTATTCCAGAGCATGCGGCCTCGACAAAACTCATTCATCACGGTAGATTGTTTTCTGTTACCCGTAGAAGAAGTATTCGAAATTAGGTTGAGTTTCTTTTTCTTAAGTTATAATATTTATTAATTTGAAATTTTTAATCGAACTTTACAGTCAATTGCAGTAACCAATGTTCTTAAACCGATGGTTTAACAAAGCTATGCAGCAAACGAGAAATGACAATAAAATTACAACAGATGACGCAATCGCATAATTTAAATTGCACTTTGTGTATGTCGTTCAGCACAACCTCCGTGGCTCAAGTGTTAGAGCGGCCGTCCACATATAATTCATGGAATGGTCGGGGGTTCGAATCACATTACAAATTAACCAAAACTGGTCTGATGAGGCTATGTATATACATATGAATATGTGTATATATGTGGTAATAGCCGAAACATATGTCACCAATTACCAGGTTAAATTGTTCCATTTGTTGTCTTTGTCATGTTTGTTTATAAAGCATTAACCGATTTGTGAAATTTCACAAGAACATTGGTTACTGCAATTGACTGTAAAGTTCGATTAAAAATTTCAAATTAATTAATAACATTCAGTCGATCAAAACAAATTAAAAATTTTTAAGTTATAATATATAAATTCGAACTCTGTTTCTGCTTAGTCACAAGTAACGTGCTCCTATCAGAAGTGGAAACCTCACTAATTTGGCGATTTAACAATTTGTGTTATTCATTTCTTCTTCCTTTTCTTTTTTCTTTTTGACGAAAACGTATGTTTATTTCCAACTTGTTGCTAAAAATAAAAATGAATTCAATTCATTGAAAAATTTTTGAAAATCAACAGCCATGTGCAACATTTATCTATTTATCGTCTGTCGTCAACATGTTTCCTCCTCTTTAGGGTCTCCTGAATGAGACATTAAAAATTTGTCAAATTTTTATTTTTCTTTTATTTTGTGGGATTTTTATTTTTTACCCATTTGTTGCACATGCTATATATTTAAGATACTGTTGTTATAATCCGGGAGGTGGTGTCACAAAAAAATTAAACATCTGCGCACTTTTCTTATATTTTCTCTACAACTTTGTTTATAATAAATTTTTTCAATTAAGACATACCAGTAAAATTTTAAATATTATTGATTAAAATTATAAATATTTCAGCTTTCCGCGAATTATTAAGCCAATATTGGGAAGAGCAGTTTTTCAATTAAAATACTTCAAAAAACACATTTAGAGTGTACCAAATTTAGCCCATTTTTGATCGATAGAACATTAAATACGTAAATCAGTGAAATGTTGGAGAGAACTTAGGCACATTAGAAGAGTTTTGCGTAGGCCCTATGCTAAGTGAAGAAATGCAGGACACGAGAGATATATCATTATGAGTTTGAAAATTAATTTTGTCCTAGGGTATTCATTTCGATTCTCCTGCGCACCCCTGTTCCAGCTTCTGACGGCATTATGTTCGGATGATCATATACTAGCTAAATAGGCATATAAGAAAAGTGCCCACAAGAGTCATGTTTTGTGACTGTGTCTCCCGGACTATTATTATTATTATTGTCATTGCCTTAGACACATCAACTTAAGAATTGTCTTGGCGACAGTAAAATTAAGCAGTTTTAATATTGTTTGCTTTATGATATTTTCCATTTCATTTTATTGCTAGCGCCAAAGAGTTGTAAATTTGGTTTTTTTTTTTCATTTTAAATTGATTTATATTTTTTTGAAACGTTGAAATGCTATTTGCCATTTTACAACTTAAAGACATATAACTAAAAACAAAAAATATGTTAAACACATTTTTGTTGTGCTTAATCAGACAACTACTTCTTTAATGTATATAATGTACTTTAATGTCACTTTCGAAATTCTTTTAAGAAGAATCTAAAAATAACATGTACATACATATGTGCTCACTTATAAATCAATTGAACTACGTTGTATTGAACGAATTAAATTTATTAAAGCTATACTTTTGCTAAGAACTAATGGGTTTTTCAATTCCTGAATCATTTTTAAGCTATCAGTTTAAAGTTTTTAAAATATTATCTAAATTTTTTATCACTCGAATTTTGGACAAATCATAAGAAAATGTTTTTAAAATTTTTTTTTAAAATAAAACTTATTCAGAAAAATATTTATACTCAAATTAACAACAACAAACTATATTTGCGAACAACACAGTTTGCTACAACTTGTTTTAAATAACTAATCACTTCGTACAGAGAAAATTATACCGTGCTTGAGTTTGCGTTCAAAAAGATGTCTTACTCAAAAAACAAATGAAGCAATTCACTTTAGCATGTATAAGATTTCTTTTTGAACGAAAACGTAGATAAAATTCCCAAAATTTAAAAAAAAAAACTGGTGAATAAAATTGCAAGGTATGCACGGTTCTTTTTTGGTGAAAAAATTTTATAATTGAACCTAAAGTTTCTCTTATGTTTTGCACAGAGCTTAAGTTTCTTTTTTGTTCTGGATTTCAAGAAAAAGAAATTAATTTTTTAAATAGAAAAATGCCAACAAAAACTGCTCACACGAAATTCTTACAAATTGTCAAGATTTTTCAATACCATAACTTTTGCTCCGAAGTCAATGTCATAAGTCATATACAAGAAACCCTCAATGTCGCGTATTATACATATGTATGCATCGTCTATTTTATATATCTTGTACATATTATATGTACAAACTGTCCTCTAATAAGGAACAATTTTGAGAAGTTTCAATATCATCACTGTCCCACACTCAAATTACGGGATTAGTCCTAAGGTAAAAGAAAAGGTACTAACTATCAAAAACTTTTCAAATAAAAATCAATCATATCATTGGTAAATAAAACCTAATCATAATAATGGTTCATATTTTGATTTGTGGCGCCTGCCACACTTAATTTTTTTATTTACTTGTACTTAAGTTTTTGTTGTGAGACCCTTTCTCGTAAATTGAATCGCATATAAACTCCTTAAAAATTGCACGCATTTTAAACTGAATTTTATCACACTTGATGCTCGAAACAAAAAAATTCCATCATAGAAATCGATTGGCTCCGAAGTATTTCATTTTTAATGACTAATTGCATTTTCTGTTTCAAATCATTTTCTTTGCGTTAAGAAAAAATTCGTCAAAAAGCATGATAATGCAATTTTAAATCAATATATAAGTATTTGAAGTATTGTCGAAGTAATTTGACTCATGACTGTTGACTAATTTATTTCGAAATTAAATCAATTTCATTGATACCAAATAAAATAAAAAACAGGCGAGTGCGCAAGCAGACATCGATACACATCAATTTTATTTTAGTTCAGAAAGGTAATAAGTTGAGAAATGTCGAAAAAAAAGAGTTTTGGAAATATCGTAAAATATCATAAAAGTCAATAATTGCTAAAATGTGATAAAAATCGAAAAATGTTAGAAAGTTGATGAAAGAAATGTTTAAAACATCGATTCATGTTAAAAAATTTCGTAAAGTATTGAAAAGTTGGAAAATTGTTGAAAAAATAGGAAACTTTAAAAAACTCGAAAAATATTGAAAAATTTTGCAGGTTGAAAGATGTTGCAAAGTGTAGAAGATGTGGGAAAATCTAAAAATTTAGAAAAAATCAACAAATATTGAAAAAGCATAATGCATTGCGCTTCCAGCCATTATAAACTTTCTGTTATACCCGCATATTCACACATCAACAAACTTCATGAAGCCTCATATAAATAACAATTGAAATAACATACAATAACTGCACTACATGTAAAAAAAAACGATGGAATTTTCCTATTAAATGAATAACTGACAGATTGATGGACTAATTGTTGTTGCAACAAATCATATTAAAAAGTGTACGTTCGATTTGAAAATAAAAATTGATTTATTTATTGACAGTAAAATGAAAATACTGCACAGCAACTCACATTGCCGACGAACATTTAACAATGATATAGAATTTAAAGAATGTACAGAAAAATGTTACAATTTTTTTTAGGAAACCAATTAAAATGTTTTTGTTTGTAATTGATGAATTTTTGCTGTAAACACTTGATCAAATGCGCATCTATAGGAAACGCAATTAAGTTGCGCTCGCTTTCTTTATTGATATGGAATTCCAATTACAATTCATTTAAAGTGTAATTTTATTGATTAATTTATGGGAAATTCTTTGTTCAAGTATTTGTGGGTGACAAATGATTGCTCATTTTGAAAGTAAAACATAAGAGAAAATGTTGCAAAAAATGTTTTTTTTTTTTAATTCACCGATGTGCATTTGCATATTTTAAGTATCTTTATGTTGGACTCAACTTTATTGTTCTGATTAATTTTTAATTATATTTTTAAAGTTGAAGCAGAAATTTATTTAGTAAATCATTTTGAATCCAATTCGCATTTTTTACTCAGCTGCTGTAATAAAAAGTGAGAGTTCAAATTAAAGAAAAGTTTTTATGATTTCTTTTTTACTTTTACACCTCTTATTGTGATAAAAATAAAAAAAAAAACTCTGGAATTCCAAGCGCATTGTGTTGTTTTTTGATACTCATATTATGATTTGCTATCTGAACTGTTCGTATGTAAGCAAAACCAACTATTTCAGCTTCAGGGTCTTTGATCTGGTTTGAATTTTTTCGCTTGCGTTGAAAACTTTATTTGTCTGCCATGAATTATTTTTCCACACAAACAACTGGA
Source organism: Tricholauxania praeusta (assembly GCA_949775025.1). Lineage (NCBI taxonomy): Eukaryota > Metazoa > Arthropoda > Insecta > Diptera > Lauxaniidae > Tricholauxania > Tricholauxania praeusta. The sequence goes on from OX459028.1 coordinate 187,460,397, forward strand.
GCATAACCACAGACTACGCATTTGTATACCCACTGACAGCGGATATGTGAATCACTTGTTCGATTTCAAGTGGAATTTTGATGATCATTAATTGTTTGAGTTTGTAATGCTAATACTTTAAAAATTGTTTAGTCTAAATTTTTATATAGAAATGCAGAAAGCACAAGAATTTAGAAAAACACTTACTTTAAAGGAATTTTTACTCGTTAGCTAGCGAAATTAATGTTTCTGTTTTGATTAAAGTAAAATTTAATTTTCATCAATTTGTTAGACATTTAAGAACTTTAGAATTTTTTTTACACCGAATAAGATTCTTAGACAATTTGCTTTTTTCACCATTCAATATTTTTTTCTTTTATTTTATGCACAATTTTTTTTTACAATCTATCTTATAAGCGATTCACATTGGCATCGAAATTAGCTCGATTTTCATTTATCTCGATTTTGTAACATGAGTAAAAAAAATGCTTTCACACTGGCATTATTGTGATTTGGCTGACATTATTAGCTCTCTGTTTGAAGTTACTTGAAACTTATGATTTGACGTTACCTGATGTTTGCTTTCTTTGTGACATCTCGTGACTCCTTTTCATTTGACATAAGCTGAATACATTTTGTTTGAAAATAGCTGCGTCAAAATTTTCTGTAAATTGATCATATTTTATTTAATTAACTGAATTTTCGTGGCTTTAATCAGTGATTTAAATCAAAGTATTTCAATCATCTCAACCTTGCCCGATACACATACCTATGTGTGTGTCGTTATAAAATTTTAATTTTTAATTTTAATTTTTAATTTATTCATTCATTTCAAGTATTGTACATTAAGTCTTAAACTTTTATAGTACATCAAACGATATCATTATATATGCATAAAAATTAATAAAAATAATTATAACTTAAATAATAAAAAGAATTTAAATATAAATTAATACAATTATTCAACGAAACGTAAGAATTAATTCAACATATAAATTTGTAGTAAAATATACATACATATAAATTAAAAGTTATTAATTAATAGCCCTAATTAAAAAAGAAAAATGAAATTATAACTTAACTTTATCAAAAATTTATAATAAGTTAACAACATTTAAAGCTTATTCCTATAATAATTGTAAATTGCATGCTTAAAGTTACTGAGTTTTTCAATTCGTTTAATATTATTAGGTAAAGAGTTCCATAGCTTAATGATGCTGATGAAAAAGTACCTGCTCGCATTGAGATAGTTGCATCTTGGAATTATTAAATGCAACGACCTTACGGATTGACAAAAGCTTATTTTATCGAACAGATAAGCAGGAGTCTGAGTGTGCATGAGTCTGTGCAACCCAACATACTCCTACTCCTTTCAGAGATGTGATCAAACTTACCAACTCCGTAAACATATCTAACAGAACTATTAAACGCAACACTTAGTTTATGCAAGGACTGAAAATCAAGCTCACCAAAAACTGCATTAGAATATAGTATGTGAGGCATGATTAGCATAGTGACAAGTCTGCGTCTGGTGTTAATGGGCGTGAAGCTTACTGAGTTTCGTAAATGGCGCAAGGTACCATAAATCTTACCAATAACAGAGTTGATATGGTCCACACACGTTAACTTAGAATTTAAAATAATGCCAAGATTCCTAACTTTATTCACAAATTTCAGACTTGTAGTGCCGATGCACAATTCAGGAATCCCCTGCAAGCTCAAATTGCTTCTACTTATTGGCAAAACTTTTGATTTGCAAGGATTTATAACTAAATAATTATCTCTAGCCCATTTGTTAACAGCAAATAGATCTGCATTAAGCCTAAAGGTTAAATCTTCAACCAATCCAATGGGTCTAGACTCTAGAGAGGTAAAGCTGAACGTCATCAGAGCAAGCATGAACCTTGGCGTATTTACAGACCAAAAAATGTCATTAATGAACATGGAGAACAACAACGGACCTAGAATCGAACCTTGCGGAACCCCTAAGCTAACCGCCCTAAATGAAGAAAACGTGTTCCCAACTACAACCCTTTGAAATCTGCCTTCTAAATAATTAGACAATAATTTGACTGCACTGTCACTAAATTGGAAAAAATATTTCAATTTAAAGCACAATAGGCCACTGTATCAAAGGCTTTGGAAAAATCCAAAAGGCAAAGAAGAGACAGTTGATTCGCATCATAATATGGCCGAATATCCTCAATTACTTTCATAACTGCAGTAGTGCAGCTATGCCCAGCCCTAAAACCAGACTGCAAAGGAGACAAAAGGGAATGTGTGTTAAGGTGGCAGGTGATTTGTTCTGACATTATCTTTTCGCAAACTTTACCTAATGCAGGCAAAATACTTACTGGCCTGTAATCACTTAGTGTAGAAGGATTGGCAGTTTTAGCAATAGGAACAATACTGGCCAGTTTCCATATATTGGGAAAATTAGAACTAGTTAAGCAATAATTTATTATGTGGGTCAAAGGTGGCAAGATATGTGCCAAAATTAGTTTTATAAATCTAATGGGAATTCCATCATATCCAATTGCGTCAGATTTAATTCCATTTACACACTTAGCCACAGTATATTCATCAACTGCATAGAAATGAAAAGCATTTATATCAGGATCGATATAAGGCTCTGACAGCTTAACGTTAGAATTAAGTCCTGAGGGATTACAACTAAGAAAAAATTCTTTGAGTTTTTCAGGCTCAAGATTGCATACAGCATTATTAGTAAAAATTTTATATTTTTTTATATTTTGCCATAGTTTTTTGGAAGATAGCCTTGTATTTAGTTTTGAATTTAAGAAATTGATTTTATCCTGCCTAAGAAGCTGCGTTGCTAAATTTCGAGCCTTCTTGAATTCTTCCCAATTCACTGAAGTGCGATTTTTCTTCCATTTAGAAAGAAGTCTATTCCTTTTTTTAAGGCATGTAATGCACGATTAGTAAACCATGGGCAGCTAGAATTTGGAACTTGAGCTGTTCGCAAAGGAACATGACGATCAAACACAGAGCCAATCTCATTCATAAAAAATTCCAGTTTCAAATCAACTGAATCCTGATACCAACAAGCACTCCAGCAAATATCGAGAAGTTCAGCATTTAAGGCATTCATTTCAATGGATTTATAATCACGATACGTAAAACTAACAAGAGACATTACACAACCAAGATTTATATTCAAACAACAGAAAATTAAGTCATGATCAGACAGAAAAGACAGCTGATCAAACTTTACTAAAGGATCCAAATCAGAAACAAGAAAAACATCTAGTAGACTTGGTTCACAATTGCAAGAAAAACGAGTTGGCATACAAGAATTAACAAGTTTTAATCCACATAACGTAACAAGGAGCAATATCATCAAGGAGCAAATTCATATTAAAATCCCCAGTAACAATTACAAAATCAAACTCAGTAAGTCTAGTGCTAAGGTCACTGAGAAGGGAGTCAAGAATATTATTTCTATGAGGATTATAGATACACGACAGCAAAATTTTGATAGTATTATCAAAAATAACAACATTTAAATATTCACAAACATCATTACAACTATTCACAAACTCTACATTAAGACTTGATCTGCAATAAACCGCCACCCCACGTCCCCTTCTATTACACCTATCACTTCTAAACAATTTAAATCCAGTCATATCATAACACGAATCCGGAACACCATCACTGAATGAAATGAATTGTTTATTTTTCTTAAATTTTGATGCAATATATTTACTGTTTTGATTTACGGTAATTAAATTACTCACAACCACAAAATTTGTTTACGCAACAACACAAAGTTGTACAGTTTCCAGCCTAATTTAATTATATTCTTACGTGATAGCAAATTAATAAATAACATCACACTAAACCGAGTGCAGACATGTTCAACAGAAATTCATGATATTTCACAATACATGGGAAAATGCCAAATAGTTAACATATAAAATTATTTATTAAAAAATAGACATTTTGTGTAGGGCCGAAGTTAAGGCAAATAAGATTTCACTTCTGAAATGAAGGTGCTAATTTCATTTGAATTTATGCAGATCGGTTTGAGGAACTCTTTGAAAACTATGCTGTTGTACTTACGACATTACCTTGGCCTTACTTGCCAAATCGATTAGCCTCACTTTCTACATTTTTATAAACTTTTAGTGTCAAGACACTCAAAGACTCCTAACTGTCTATATTTTAATAAAAATGTCTGTAATAATATAGATTAGCTCCACTAAATGACAAAATTTATGTTTCGTTCGCCATACACAATGTATGAAGCTTCAATATGTTTTTGTGCTTTTCTCTACTTTTTGCTTTATGGAGTTAATCGCTTTGGCAAATGAGGCATTCACATATACTTAGCTGAGAAAATGCTATTTAGTTTCATCGCCTATGCGACAAAATTTATACTCAGTTTCGTTGAAAATGATTTTAGAGAGAAATATAACCAAACTTCTCAGCTCGTTTTTGCTTAAGTGCAAATGATTAATAAGTTTTGAGATCGCAATGATGAGAAACATTTAAAAATACCACGCTCTACAAAAAAGTTCTAAGCTCACTTGCTGAAAACAGCCACCATTTTTTTTTTTTTTTTTTCAATGAGCTCCAGTTATTGATATGCATATACTTACCTCTGTAAGTCGAACTTCAAGGGAGACGCCAAAAAATTCGAGTTTTAGAGCTTTTGACCTATGGAGGACTTTGACTTAAGCGAATTTTGTCAGAAAATGTTCGATTTGTAGAGGTTAAGATTTATTCCAACTAATTTTGAGTTAGAGAGGTGAAATAAATAAAAATCCTAGCTATAGAGGTAATAAAGGTTGTAAAATCAGACTTTGCTATGTTCGACATGCAGAGGTCAAATTTATTTTTTTGAGTTATAGAGGGAAAATGTGTTCTGAATTAACTTGAAAGCACTCACTAATTATTTCGACTTATAGAGTGGTCAGATTTCGAGCAATGGAGGTTTTGGGGCTTGAAGGAACACAACATTTTTTTCGAGTTTAAGAGGTTTTCGACTTATCCGAGGTTCGACTCAAAGAGGTTCCACTGTATATAAAAAAAAAATGTTTTCCAAATTATTTTAATGGAAGTTTCAGTATCTGGTGGTTATTTCTGCGGGCGCCCGTTTAAAGAGGTCGAAGGATCGCTTATGGTCATATATTCAAGAATTGTACCTTAAATTGAAAAAAAAAACATCACTACAAATTTTTGTGCGATAAGATTTGAATGAATTATGCCATTTTTAAATGTATTTTAAAACCATTCTATGTCAAAATGACTATTTTTTCTGTTTTTGTTGACTTACTGGGAAAGTATGCCCAGTGCTTCCCTTTAACCGATTAACAAACAAGTTTTGCAGTAAAAATTAAAAAATTCGATTGTTAAATCTGTGCGTGTCTTTTCAAACCGATTTCTCGAAATAATTCAAAAACTGGAAGTGATTTAAAAAAAAATGGTGCTCGTTTTTGAAGCTGTATCAATAAATCACCCAAGAAAATGAACTTAAAATCTGCAGTTTTTAAAGCAGTACAATATAGCCAATGAAGCCAAAAATAAGGCAAAACTTAGAATTCCGGAAAGAAAGAACCGATTTTGATGGGCATTTTCTTTAAATATTTATTATGTTACATTGTTTGAAATTAGTTACATAGCGACGAATAGCGCAAAAAAATTTAAAACTGAAACTTTGTAGAATTTGTATAGCGAACCATGCTTTTTCAATGAAAAAAAAATCTTCATGATTCAGTTTCCTTCAGTTTGTCTTCAAACTTTGGAATAATAAAAGTTTTATGTATAAAGACATACTCTTCATTATTTGAGGTCTATTTTATACAAATCAAATCAAATTTTCAACCATAGTTCATTAAAAGTCAATGAAAAACATAGCAAATAATGAAGGTAATAACACTACTTTAGTACTACACAACCCCGCTACAATGACTGACACAAATGTTTTCTTGCATACTCGTACATGACAATCATGTTACTAGTAGTGCTGGGGTATTATCTACATCTTTATCAGATGTCAAATAAACGCGACTACAGGACGCAATCATTGGGTACGAGGTGAAAGAAAATGTCACTGCCATAGGCAATAAATAGAAATGTCAAAAATACATGTCAGACCAAAAACACCCGCTCATAGTGCTCAGCTGTTAACAAATCAAAGGAGGTTGTAATAAAAAAAAAAGTGTAGCATTTTCTGGACAACAAAACTTGGTACAAGGAAAAAATGTAACCACCCTTACAAACCTTACAAATGTATTTTTCCTGTAGTCAGTGCTTGTTATTAGTTTTACCTGTCATGAGAGAAAAAAGGGAATTTTATTTTACTTTTGCGCAATACTACGAGTACGTATTTGCTTTTGATGTTTAACTAAGACAAAAATATTTGTAGAGCCAAAAAGAAAGCAATTTAACTTTGCAAAATATTTGGCAATACATATTTTTTTTGCTTCAAACTTTTGAGGGTGCTATGAAATATGTGCATTTCCCCCAAACTTTGTTCACGTTTGTATTTACTTTTTCTGTTGAAATGGGTGTGTGTTGTCCATTGTGCAATGTTGCCACAGTGCATTAATTTTATGAATGAGCAAATACAACATAACGAATTGTTTTGTTTTGGAATTAAATTGTTGCAGCTGAGTATTGGGGAAAGATGTTTAGAGAATTACTTATGAAATTAGTCATTTCTTCCTTTTATTTATTTTTTTTTTTCGACACACAAAATAAAACATATCTTTAACATATGTTATCAATTCACAGCAAGTTTTGGAGCTTATGTATATGTTTTTCAGTATATGCTTTTCGCAAAAATATTTTAAATTTATAAGGTCACAATATTGTAAAAAAGTGAAGAAAAGTTTGACTGAAAAAATGTTATGTTCACAAGAAATTCTGTAAATTTTTCATATAAATTTTCAAGTCAAAATAAGTTGTGAAAATTACATAAAATATGTACAGTGAAAGGTCCCTTCGGTGGACATTCACGGTTCCAGTACTATTATCCGGTCACGGGAGATATCCACCCGCGGAAAATGTCGAAGAAATAGAGCATGTATGTATTTGTGAATGAATTTGTATATAAGTATGTGTACAACCCAGTGAATGACTAAAAAAATAACCAAAAACCACACAAGCTATCATCACAAAGCAAAAAATTATATAAAAAATGGGAATCCCCTCCTTGTTTTATTGCTTTCAACAACACATACGAATGCGCTTTACTCAGCTTATGTGAACATCACTGTACTAAGAAAACGAGAGGGAATCACCAATTTACACGCAAGTCTCTTCGCTAGAAAAGCTTTTTGTTTGCCTGCGAGAGATGTATTGTATGAAATGTTTATAAATATACTTAGTCTTCGTGATCTGCATTCTGCTAAGGCAACGTCTCCCTACCGAAATGTATTTTGTTCTAAAAACATAAGCTAAGGAACTCGTCCGGCCACGAGAGACATCCGGCTGTGGGAGCTGTTCGTAACTAGAGCTTTCACTGTAAAGACCGGCATCGTATGAAAAAAGTGATGTCAAAAGAGCCGCACTTAAAGCTTTTTTTATTAAGCCAGAGGCTGTGCTCAAATAAAGCTTTAAAAATATGCTCAGAGAGTTCGGATCTATATGAAATTTGAATACGTTTTTTTTGAAGTGGTCTACTTTCGAAATCCGTAAAAAATCGATGTTTTGAAATTGACGAACTAAGTTGGCCCTTAATATAAAAAAACGCTTCCTTCTGAACATTTCTTGAGAAATGAAGTAGGTTTATTCTTTTAGTTGAGATACCTTGTTAACAGGAAACTTCTTCTTTTTTAAATGAGCAACATTCACTTGTAGTTAGGAAATCTAAAATTTATGAACTCTACCTTAAAGGGAGTATATATTTTTTAGTATATCTATGCATGTGAGTGAAGGCCCATAAAAAATAATCCCCTGCAGGCGCCCCTAAAATGGTAGCAGTTGAAGAGAGGTGAAAATTTGTGATACCCCAATTCCATAAATTGAAGATAGCCCCTGTCTTCCTCTCGACGACCGTAATTCGAAAGTCCTATTGAAATATGTTTTCTCTTGTTATTATTGTACTTATGTATGTACAAAGAATAATTTTAGACGATGAACCAAACGCCACTAAAAAAAATCGCTTATTTCTGAAACTAAGAAGTTATGTAAAAAGTAAGGTGTGCTCAAGTAAGTAGACATGTCAATTTGAAAAAAATATGTTTAACTAAAATATCCAGTTCTATTTAACGCTGTGCTTTCCACAGAAATTGAAAGTTAGGAACTTCTTAAGACGCATTTGTTTTCTTGTTACATATATGTATACTATGAATTTGTCAAACCTGACGATATATGTGTCAAATCCTTAAAGCATCCACTAATTCTTTATTGATTTAAAATCTCCATAGCCTTGAAATGTAACAAAATTTGCGAAAAAAAAGTATTGACCATAACTGAAACATTGCGTGCATACATAACTTTTACATTTTTCGAGCATATGAGTCACGTGTGGTGCTGCAGACCAGCACCAGAAATAAATACATAAAAAGAACAGGTAAAATATGCCAATACTTAAGAATTTTAAAACGTTGAAAATTGGTATTCTTCACCCATTCCATCCGTGACATGTGTCTGGATTTAATTAAAACTCATAAAAGCAACCCTTACGGCTTATTTAGTACAACGTGACGGACAAACCAGACAGGCAGCCAGCCAGCCAACTCATTTTGAACTTTTTCTCGTCGTTGCTGCAACAAAGCACGCGCTGCGTTGTCATTGTAACTGCAATTTTTGGACAATTCTGTAATCTAATTGACACCTTTTGTACGTCTGCATGAATGTCTGGGCTGCCTTAATGTCGCACATATATAGATATCAGATTTTAAGTAAATATGTGTCTGTGTGTGCGTGCGTGCGACTTTAAGGATAAAGAAAACAATTTAGCAATTTGCATAAATTTATTTTTCTCACTGCAGACGGAGGCGTGTAAACCTTACATAGATACTCGTACAGTGCAGGAAAGGGTTAATTTATTAGATGCGCCAATTAGTGGCTTAAACCGCAAGTGTTAAGTTCATACGTGATTGTGTTGGGATTGTGGTCAGCACACTTTTGCAATAACATGTAGCAGTCGACAGTTGAGTGATAAAGTGAAATTTTGAATCTTAGACAAGCTGCGGGGTTATCTTAAATACTGGTTTTGAACTTATCAAAATTAACATTTCAATTGAATCAAATAATTAACTACTAATTGTCAGTGTCTGAGAAACAGTTGTTTTGCATAAAGTGCACTTTTTCGGCAACTCAACTCAGTAAGGAGAAGCTAATCAGTAAACAATATGCCTGTTATTTTCTTAAAAAAAAAACCTCTTCACTATTAAGCCTATAACTAAACAACTTTACCGCTTCACTTAAAATTGCTTATTTTTCCGGTGCAAAAGAATTCCTCGTGATTATTACGGAAGTTTTTTTTTTGATTTCCCAAAGGTATCATACTTGTAGTTTTTATATTACAAAACACTTGTCTGTAACAAAAGTTTATTCAATATGAGTTTTGTTGTTTGGTTTTTCTATTTTCACTAAACTCAAGCGCAAACAACAGGCAACAACATAACCACCGGAAATGCAACCAACCATCCAACCAAATAAGCTTAAATGAAGCAATCTTCTTGAAATCCTAGAGCTTTACAACCCCAAATATCGCTGGGGGGGTGCTTTATGAGTACAATACTGAAGTTGCATTTAAGACCATATCAAATTGAGGCTGTCTTTGGGCATAAATACCACAGGATATAAATTTGAAGAAAAAAGATCTGTAGTTGAAAATCAGGGGGAAATGTTTAAAGGAACTTGAATGCTCTTTAAATAAAGGAAAGATACTTTGAAGTATGAAAAAAATATGTTGTGTTTATTTTTGGTGAATTAAATTTTTTTTTTTTGTTGAAAAGTCTTATGTTAAATATTACTTAAGCTGTAAATCGTCGTTGAATTTGAACATTTCATTTATATGCGGTAATTAATACAATAAATTGAAATGTAAGCAGTAAAGAGGTTCCTGTGCCTGGTGAAAAAATAATTTCAAACAAAATGTAGTGCTCACTATGCGAGACACATACACTACCGTGCAAAAGTTTAAGACCACAAAAAAATATCAAAATAGTTTTGCGCACAGAGCCCAAACTTTTTTGAATGCATACTTATCTTTTTCCTGAAAATTTTGGTAGCAAGAGCTACTTACAACAAAAGCAACAAAAACAACAACTACAACAAGAGAATAAAACCTTCCCATGAATTTAATTTCACTATCGAAAAAATCGATTCCAAGACTCAGAAATGAGTGTAGAAACAAAAGTACACTGATCAAACGAAACGAGAGAAGCTGTCCTCAATGTGCACATTGTTGTTTCCTTATTCTCGCTAGCTTAGTTTTTTTTTTTTTTTTATTATTACTACAACAATAACAATAATAGAAATACCGCACGTGGTGAGTGCATGTGTTTGTTGTTTTGATGATTTTTCTTAAGAAAAACGACGTGTTTGTTGTAAAGATCTAAAATTGGCACATTTTTTTGCTCCTTTGCTTACCTATGGACTAAACCAGTGGAGGGCACGTAGTGTTCCTATCCGCCCTCATTGCTCGAACCGTTATTCGAAGCACAAGCAAACGAAAAAAAAATACGCAGAATTTCAAAGCTATCGAAGCACAGCGTTGACTTGAGTTCAAATGAAAACAAAAACAACACACAAAGGCATAAGCGACGGCGCCGCATTGTGTCTTGACGAATGTAGCAATTGTTTTTGTTTGTGGTGCAATTTTTTTTTTTTGTGTGCTCTTGGCGAATTTGGAAATGACAGCAAAAAACTTTAAAATTTCGATCGTTGTTGCTTGATGTTGTTGTTTCGCCTTTTTGTTAGATTTCCATGTCCACCACTGGACTAAACCATCAGAACCATCAACAAGCGAAACAGAAGAAAAACAGCACTTTCTGAAATCAATATGAAATATTTCGGTTGATAAAAGGAAGTTTGAGAGAAGCTGAACTTTTTGGATGTGCAACAGTACGAAAACCGGTCAGTGAGAAGAAGCATTTAGAATGGGCTAAAAGAAATGAATCCTGGACAGAAAAAAAGTTCTTTGGACTGACTAATCGAAGTTTGAGCTCTTTTTTGCTGGAGAAAAATTACTGCCAGTTTGTGTAGTGCCCACGGTAACATATTATGGTGGCTTAGCTATGGTTAGATAAGAGCACAAACTCATTTGACAATAACAGGCTCTACCGTCTGGTCTAAACTTCATTGATGAGAAAAATTTATAATAACGCAAGATAATAACGCTTCAAAAGTATGAAGCGAATTCCTAGAGTAAAAAAAGAAGGCGTAGGGGCTGTTGTAAACATGAGTTGAACAATACAGCCAACCCAGTTTAACTTTTATGGGAAAGGTTAGAAAAACCAGTCCAAGGCAAAAACGCTTCTTAATAAAAAATGATGTATAGTACAATATTTATTGAATCGCTGGAATGCAATTACCACAAGATACAATCCAAAAATTGTATGTATTGTAAAATGATGGAAATTTACATATTTTAAGGAAACTAGTGCGGGTCTTTCCACGGCAGCTTATTGGCATTTATTTGTGAGTGAAATTTGTTTTTCATATTAAAGATTCTTTTACTTAAACTTTAATTTTTCCACTTTTTTAACTATGTATTACTCAAAGCAGATTCAGAATAAGCAAATTTTATGTGCTATTTATTTACACTTAGAACATTTTTGAATGAAGGTATCTTCGTCTAACCATGACAGTGTTGAATAAAAAAACTCTCTCAATACTTTCCAACTTTTGTTTTATTAAAAACTTGCACTATATATGTCACATCACTCTTATCACACCTCTACATAAAATATTTTAAATAAAAATTCTAAATTACTTACGTTAATTTAAGTAACTTCTTTTGGTACATTATACCTTCTCACAATTTTATTTGTTTACACTCTAATGCGATTTCTTTTTTTCTTTTCTTCGAATTTTACAACATACCCACCGTTGTTGCTTTAATTGAAATTTATTAAGTTTACTCAACGTTTTGTTTATGTTTTGATTACAGGATATTAACCCTTGACTCTATATAAATATTTGTTTGCTTTGGGTTTTCTTCATTTACGATTACGAATGTGTGCTGCGTACTTTTTCTCCCCTACTCCTACTCAAAAACAAATTAAAAAACACTTGCAGTACGCAGCAACTGCAACAGCAATGCTGTTCATAAATGCAATAACGCATGTGGAATTGCTGCATTTTTTCAAGTGTTATTGTTTCTTCTCTAGATATTTGTTTTTATATCTTTTTGTGGAGTTCAATTGAGATTTTTTCGAGCTTTTATTTGTTATGATTGTTGTTGCTTATAATTCGATTTTAATGGAGTCTTAAATTCGCTACTGGATGCACTGTTTATCTATGGAATGCATCTTCCTTTTAGTACACACACACTAAAAATGCACTTAAACACTCACTATATGAAACATAAAATGGCATAGTGGTATGATACAAATATAATTAACAGAGTTGTAAAAAATTAAACTGTAGAAAATTTTCTCATTAAGTAAATATGCAATTACATTTTCTTTATTATAAATCGATAGCGATTTAAAATACTTTTTTTTTTTTGAAAGGAAGAAAATGCTTCTAAAAAATGTGTAGCAAATCGATAAAAAAAAGTATCAAAACAAAATGTCAACGCTTGTAGCTAGCAGATAATTATCGTCACGGCTGTTGTAATAAAAAAAAACTCGGACACACCCCTGGGAAAATCATTGCGATAAAACAGCGCAAAGTAAAAAATCACAATAAAATATAACGTAGTAAATAAATCTTTTTTTTTTCATATTCGGGATAGAAATTATTATTTCACACCCTATTAGCGCGTATAAAAAGGAGTTGAGAAAAAAATATAACGTAGCAAAAAAAAAAATAATTTCGTGAAAAAATTTACGTGCGACAATAAAACTGAACAAAGTAATGCTATAAAAAAAATACGTGCAAAATAAAATGACAATTGACAGTGGCTGTCACTTGCAAGATACGAAGTGTCGCACGTGAACATATTTTTGTTATTTCATTCGGAAGAACGACTATGCTCACATGAGTACACTTGTTACAGCAAATAAAGAATGTTTTATGCAGCTAAGTAAACGTAAAAACTTGGGGTTTCTTCTAATAATAACAAGTCTTTTTTTTAACAGACTGTCACTTTTTGACAGTTCCGGCGTCTGAACATCAATTGTCAAATAAAGCTTGGTTAAGTGGCATTTTGTTTTGATTTTGACTTGTGTTGGATCTTTAAATTTGCTATTTATTTTTAGAAATAAGTTTTAAGATGCTCTAAACAAGAAAACTGTCAATTGAGAAGACAAATATGTCAGACTATGCAGTAACATGGTATGATTGCTTATTCTCAGTTTTCACTTTTTACATATTTCATAGCACGAACATTTAATATTTGCGAATAGAAAAGTTTTGAATAGAAACTTGCAGCTGCTTGCTGCCTATGGTATTCCTTCAGAAGATTTGACTAGACAGACGTGAATGGATATAAAGGGATAATACTGTTCACAAAATTTTATTTGGACAGTGGGATCGATAGGAAAATTAAAAAATTTAAAACTACTCAATTTCATTTTTTTTACAAAATAAAAAAATTTAATTATATCAAATTGGCGAAAAGATTACCCAATAATTAGAATTTCTTTCGCCTGAAAAAATCTGTTCAGGTTTTGGCTCATATATTTTTTTTATGGAAAATTGTTGAAATCTTAATATCCTCTTACCATAAGACTGTTTTAAGTGAATTTTAGACCTTAATTTTTGACTCTTAAAAAATACTTCTCTAAAGTAAGGAAATTATTAAAAATTGCCCAACATTTGGTATATATTTTGAACTCAGAATATATATTTTATGGTGTGCTTTGGATTTTTTTATTTTTCTGTGACAGTGCTTAGAGTGATATTATTATTATCCCCCAATTTCAGCATTTCTTTTGCATAACTAGGCTTATCCAGAAAACATTTACCCTATTCATCTTTGGTTCTAAAGATATTCAAAAATAATATTTATAACTAGCTGTTGCCCGCGTATTTGATTTTAAAGGTTTCTATGTATAAATTTTGATTGCTAACTTCATATCTATTCCATTGTTTCTTTTTCTATCTGTATCTATATTCTTAGTCCTCTATTGCCATCGCCCCGCAGTTTATGTATTGGCGGCATTCGTGTCTGGGTTTGATTAACTTTTCTTTGAAAACTTTTTTGATATGAACACGCCCACATTTCGTGATAATTTTTTTGGAGACAAAGACCAACCTTATAAGGAATAAAACTGTAAAAACCTTGATCCACATTTATGCAGTAGTTTTTGTAAGGTCGACGGGCCTAGCTATCATTTTATTTATATAGATATATATTAGGTATGTACACTGCGTTGTCATGCCTAACGAGTGTTCATGTTTTACTCTTTCTTTACCCTTTGATTAGAAAAGTAAAGTAACTAGTACAACTTTAAATTTTTAGAGACCAAATTCACGTTTTTGCAGAAATTTTTTGTTTATCCTTTGAACAAAAGATATTATTTGAATAAAATATAAATAAAAATTGAACATCGCAGCACAAAATTTTTGAATTTTGAAATACATTTTATTGAATTTAAGATTTTTATTCTTAAAGATGAACAAAAAGCAAAAAAATGCCTACTTGTGCCACAGTCGTTAATTGCATTTAAGACAAAATCAATAGGATCATATAAAATCTTTCGTCTCCACACAGCTGAAACGACGGCAACAACGTCGACTATCAATAATAATCGACTTAAATATCCGTACAACTTCAAATCAACCCTCACTCATTTAATTCCTCATGGCTTAAGCTGCAGCAGCAACCAAAGCAACAAGAACTAATCCGTTTTCTTTTGCTATTTTCCACTTTTACAATTCTTCTTCCTTAACTACTTCATAAAAGTTCCTCATTCGATTTCTGCCTTTTACGAGGTACTACATACCATTTCAAATGCATTTGCGCCAATAAATATGCAACTTAATTCAAAAATATTTTCAATGCCAAAAACCACTCGCAGTGAAAAAAGATACAAATACTCTGAAAAAAAAAAAACATCACACCATCACCGTTAAAAGGGAAATGAAATTTTCGTTTCTATCAAAGGGATAGAAAATTGTGAAAATTTTTCCCTGTAGTTTATTTAGCAAAAAATGCCCTCGTCCATAGGAAAAACCTGCAAAATTTTTGTTTTTTTTTTTTTTGATTTCCTTTTCTGCTTTTGGTTTTTCTTGATTTGGTTTAAGTTTCTCAAAGGATAACTGCGCTCTAGGGATAAATAAATGAAGTGAGCTAAGGCCGGCGGGCAAACGTGACTGAAACGAATGCTGCTGCTGCTGCTGCAGCTCATAAATAGAGTGAGACGGATTTTGTTGCTGCGGCGACTACGGCTGCTGCATGTTCAAGGGCAGTGAATGGTTGTGGTGTAGCAATTTTTTTTCGTAAGGGGTGTTGCATGCAAAACTACTGTAAAAAAAAAAAATTACGCCACATGCCATTTGCCGGGTCGCAGACGTATACAACAATGTTGTCGCGTCGTCTGGAAAAGTTGTAGTCGTCGTCTTTCAGTCTGGGATACGACTATGCGTCGCCGGCAACATGCAGTGTTTTGCAGATTGATGACGAGACTTTGGCTAATTTAATTGATTTTAGTGTCGTCGATGTGTTATGTTGTTCCTTCCTCATTACATGTCTTCTTCTTTGTTTTATTCTCTTTAACCAGCATTATTTTGATACTCGTATCCTGTGCCAGTCGATTTTCGGTATCAAGGTCAAATTAAGTTATTTGCCGCTGAAGTGCATTTGTGTTGAAATAAATGCAATTTGCTGTAATTGAGTGGGAAGTTGAAATTTAAAAAAATATTCAGTGTTTTTAAATTTCGGCTTAATGGAAATTTTTTTATCTTTCTAAAATTTCTATTATATTTTGTTTTTTTTTTTCTTTTATCATGTCGTTTTCCTTCTTTTTTTTATAACTTTATGGATTTTACTTTCGTAATTCAACCAACTCTTATTCTGAAGAAAATTGTTTTTGGATAAAACGTCCGCATTTCCGCATATTTATATCAAATGAAAGTTCTCTAGAAAATTTTTTTTTATTTTTCTCAAAAAAAATTGAAAATTGATAGTTTAGGAGAAAAAGTTGATAAAACGTTAAATTTTGACTAAAACTGTTTTTATCACTACGCAAAAACTAAATATTTTCTGAAAATTTTTCAAATCCAAAAATATTCTAAATCCGAAACTATGCATTCAAACCATAACAATATTTTTTGATTATTTTTTCGACTTTTTTCTAATACAGAAACATCCAGCTGTATTTCGGTTCTGGTAATAAAATTTCTTTAAAGAAGTTTCTGATATAAAACTCCCGATCGTTATTATTCCACTCTAAATAAATTTTCAAGCGACATTAAACCACACCTTAGACTTAACCAAAAAGAAAACTTGCTAAGAATTTTCGAATAAAAATTCGCGGCTACGAAATTTCTTAAAAATAATCGTCTAAATTGTACAGAACTTTATAGTGAATTTCAAAAAAAAGTTCAAATATCTGAACTGAAAAATGGTGTAATTGAACTCTTAGGGCCGGTTTCACAGTGCTTAGTTAACTCGAGATT
The DNA here is from genome assembly GCA_949775025.1 of Tricholauxania praeusta. NCBI lineage: Eukaryota > Metazoa > Arthropoda > Insecta > Diptera > Lauxaniidae > Tricholauxania > Tricholauxania praeusta. Next base: position 187,477,092 of record OX459028.1, read on the forward strand.
AGAAGTTAACTATCCAATTTCAGTTTCACAGTAATTAGTTAACCAACCAAAATTGGCAGGTTAACTAATAGTTAACTAACAGCTGATTGCTGTTTAGCTTACAAAAAAAGTTGGCAACGCAAAACAAACAACTTGTCAGAACGAAAAAAAAACATAAGTGATTGCTGTCAAAGCGAAAAAGAACGTAATAAATAAAAACAAAGTTTCAAAAAAGCAAATAAGAAGCTGCATAAATATGGATTCAGATTGGGATTGCGAGGTTGATAGTGATTCAGATATTGAAGTAGTATGGAGTATTGTAATTGTTCGTCGAAAAAAAGTATTAAGATCCCGTCCATATTACTTTCGGTAGGTTCCTTGCAAGCCGTTAAAATCGTCCACAATGGTCCCCCATATTTTTTCCTTCTCGTCTAGACTAACTTTATCGGTTTTTTTGCGTTCGATGATGTTTTCAAAGTTGCAGACCAGCTCCAATTAGCAATTTATTTAGTCTGCCAAAAACTTAGAAGTTCCTGTTATTGATTCCATTTCGCAAACTTGAAATGTCAAAATAAAAAACATATGTTTTGTGCAGTGATGCCATATTTTGTACAAAAAATTATCATTAGTTAACTACTGGACTGTGAAACTGAATCGGTAGTTAACTAACAGCCGTTGGTTAAGTTAACTAATTGGTTCACTAAGCACTGTGAAACCGGCCCTTAGTCGTAAAACTAAATTTAAAATAAAGTAAAATTGTTCTTCATTTGTGTTGTTAGATCTTTCAAATATGTTGAAAAATCTTTTTTTATTGAATAAAATTATAAAATAATGTTAGCATTGCCCTTTCCTTTTTTAAATTCCTTGCTACAAAGTTGGAGAAAAAAATTTCCTAGAAACGTCAAAAATTTTACCTCAAAAATTATTGCCGATAACTTATTTTCCATAGAATTTTTTCTTGTTTCCAAAAAAAAATCTGCTACCATTGAAAAACAGGGAATGTCACTCGCTATATTATATTAGTTTTCGTACGGATATATGTTTTTCCAGATTTAGTAATTTATTATATGAAGTTCTTAAAAAAAGACAGTTCGAATAAATAGTCTATCGTCAACGCCATATAAAAAGGATGACAACATTATACTTGTAATTATGGTATTATCATGGCTGCTTTCAATCAGTCATGACTTTTATTTCATTTTTCGCAAATTTAGCTCAAAATTTCACTGTAATTGCATTTCACATAAAAGACCTTTAAATCACTTGCCCTCTGACAATCATTAAAAACAATAAACAACCATTTCTTTATAGTTAAAAAAAGCAGCATTCACTGAAATTATCAACATTATGAATCCGCGACAGCATGGCCCACTGTCGCACAATAATTACAGGCGAATTTATGGCATTTTCGTTAAATGGGACGCTCTAGCAGCATATAAAATGGGAGGGAGGACCGCCCCTGAATTATGTTCTTTAGAAAATTTTATTAAAATGAAGGTGATGGATGAGCGGCGTTTATGCCAACGTAATGAAATGTAGTCACTGCTGTTGGTGATGGTTATCGTTGTGCTATGTCAGTAATAGATTTAACCCTCAGTAGACCCTCACTAGGTCGCTTGCTGTGTGTCAGCGACAGTACAAATAAAATTAATTCTCTATTGGGTCGCGATATTAAAGGGTGATTTGTTTTTTATTTTATTTTTTTTTGTTTCAATATCAAAGTATAAAGTAGACTTTACAACAGGTATTAATAATATACGAACTGTTAGTTTAGCTTTAGGGTGAGATATTTTTGAATATTGAAATGTTTTCAGTTTTTATTATTCCTTTGTTTATTTGTATTTGCATCGCGTGCCGAGCTGTTTTTTTTTTTTTTTTATTTGGTTTCGAAATTAAGTCTTTTGTAAACTTGTGATAAAGCCTTCCAACTATTTGTTTAGCCGTAATTATTTGTGTTTATGTTTGGAGTTTTTTTTTTTTTCTTTTTACTTTTGTATTCTATTTATTACAGTTTGTTTTTGTTTGGTTAATGCACATGTGTTTTGAGGTGTTGGCATATTTTTTTTATGAACCATATGGTTTCTGGCTTTGAATGAATGCATCATGTTGTGTTTATCCGGTAGTCAGCCAAATGTTTACGAGTTCTTTTTATGTCTGACGGTTTCAAATAAAATTCTAACTTATGCTCTTTCTATCTCTTTTCAGGTAAAGAAAAATATAGTCAATCTTCTGGCGAGTATGAAATTTTTGTTTTGTCAATGTGAATGTTACACTTTTATATCTAAAGATATTTCAGGGATATAAAAACTCAAAATTAAAAAACACATCTGTGCCTTATTTACAAAAAATAAAAATCTGTCACACCGTTTTCGAACAACGAAAGTCAAATTTTTAATTTTAATTCAAATCAGTGATCAAATGAATAAATAAACAAAAACAACCGAAAATTTTTGTTATACTGTAGTTATATAAAAATTAGCGAAAAAAAACAAAGAGCATTTTTTATCATCGCTCTACTTACAAACATATCTCTGAAGCGATACGTGTTCGATGTTCTATCTCTAGCTATTTCTTTGTGATTCATATTTTCTTTATTTTTTTTTTATTTTGGCTATGGCAGTATTATTGCCTAAAGTTTAAAAGAAAACTGTCTTAAATATACATATGTTTAAAAATAATAGAAGAAATTGTCCGATTTTTTTGAGAAAAATCACTGAATTAGAAAATCTTATCGAAAAGGTATCTCAGTAATTTAATTTGATGCAATTTAATAATAAATATCACTGAATGAAATTGTAACTTATACGTTTCTGCAATTTTTGATGGGGAATAATTACCAAAAATATGAAATAAATCGCCAAAAAATCATGAAAATCAGTAAAACTTTCGAAGTTAAAAGTCATCCAACACGAAATCAATAGAAAATTTTAATATTTTTGTGAAAAGTTGTGATATTTTTACTTTTATCCAAAGTAGAAACTCTGCGGTTATTAAATACGGATGAATATCCACTTCCAAAACATGTCGAATTAGTGAACATTTAATACAAAACTGGTAAAAATAATCGATAAATTTAATTTAATTTAATGAACGTCTGGAACAGATTATTGAAGGTAATGTAGTGATGTGAAAGCTCTAACTCGTGTTCGTTCGGTCCGGTCAGCTAAAACATCACTGCCACTTTTCACAAAAATATTGTGTTTTATTATTGGATTAAAATGATACCTCTTTTTGGATGACCCTATACTAGACTCAAAAAAAAATGTCTAACCTGCATCAGGTAACACATTAACATGATAAATTGTTCTATGGAATTATGTTTAATTAAAAAAAAAACATTTCTTTCTTGCATCTAGTGGGGTTCGAACCTAGGAATTCTGTGTTGTTACATGCGCAGTACTTGTTTGCTTTTAGTTTCACGCAATATATTAATAAGAGTAGTTCAGTTGGTTAAGATGTGCGCGCCTCTGAACAGTGACATAACGTAGGAGACATAGGTTCGAATCTCCGTCGGTGACAAATACAAATTTGAATTATCTTTGAAGTTTTTAAAATGCAACATATGTAAATAAATTAAGTTCCAATTCATAAGCAAAAGTAATAGGGGGAGGAAGGGGAAGGAAATACGATAAAGTCGGTTTCATTTTTTGAGAAAATTTTGTGGTTAACCTGATTCCCAGATTAGTTATACTCAACTCGTAAAAAATTGGTTACATTTACCAAATTTATTTTCTGAGTGTAGGCATTCCGTGTTGTTACATGCGCAGTACTAAAATACTTCTAGTTTTACACAATATAATAATAAGAGTAGCTCTGTTGGTTAAGATGTGCGCATCTTTGAACAGTGACATAACGTAGGAGAGTCTCGTCAAAGACAAATAAAAATTTAAATTCTCTGAAGTTTTTAAAATGCTACTTAAATAATAAGCAGATAAAAAAATTCGATTTTTTGAGAAAATTTTGTAGTTAACCTGATTCCCACGTTAGTTAGATTTAACAACATGGGCCACCATGTCAGAAAATTCTAACCTGAGATTTGGTAAAAATTTGGTTACATTTACCAGATCTATTTTCTGAGTGTATTTAACGTGATGACACGAAATGACCATCGCGTTCGGATTCAACGACCAAAATCCATAGAAGAGACATAAACTGATTCGAGACTGATTCTGATTCTTCTTTTATGTCTTTAAAGATAAAAAAATGTTTGTATTTTACGTTCCCTAAAAATTCTGAAACAAAAATTTATTTGTACGAACTCCATATAAAATCGAGAACCCATTTAAGAAATACATACCACTTTTTTTATATCATCCCAGAGTTTAAAGTATATTTTTTGTGCTGCACCATTAAAATTGTCATCAATTCAAAAAGAATACTAAAAGGTAAAAATAATTAAGTTCATCACGTGCCCAATTGACCAAAAAAGTCAATATTTGCATTTTCAATGCAACGGCATCATCATCAGCACCATCATCGGAGTCACACGTCAGTGCTAAATTAATGAAAGGTGTGAAGCAAAGTCAAGTGGGTTGTGAGTGAACCTACCCCTTTGTTTTAAAAACTCGCCCCTATCAAAGGGTTATATTTGTGTATATATCTACCGTACGATATATGTATTTTTCGAATATAACGTATCGTAATAATTACTGCACGATGCTGCTGCTGCTGTGGCCAAACAAACGTCAGTTTCAGTCGCAACGTGAATTTCCTGATTGTCAACCAATGTCATGATGCACTGAATAACCAAAATAAAAAGTAAAAGCATCCTGTGCAAGCAGCAGTAATGGGTAGAGTGAGGACATGATGATGCTGTATGTGTTTAATTGATTTGTGCACGTTATATAAGAAAACAAAGATTTGCATTGAAAATGTCGAAAAGAAAAATAATGGGGAGAATGATTTAATCAAAGCCGGAAAATGCGCATGAGGCCTGGAATTGAAGAGGTCGTTTTAATTACTCACAAAAATGGTCTTCAATTCAATTGCTTTATTTTGTTTTTAGAATTTTTAATTTCTAAAGAAACAAGCCCCCTTAGCTTAAAACTGCTTTTTAGTTTATGTTTTAGATTGTATTTCTAAAAAAGTTTACACTGAGAATTCGACTTGAGATTGAAGATGACAAATTAATGTATAGCGAAATTTGTTTGGCATCAAATATACATTTGTAAAAACCCTGCTACATCAAGTGATTTGTAATATTTTTAACGCTATTTTGCTGTTGAAAATTATTTAACATTCAAATTTAAAAAACTTTTTGCAAAATATTTTTGTTTGAGTTGTAACAAATCAAATACGACGAGTACATACGACACACAACAAATGTTGTAGCAGTTTTAACAACCAACCTACTCGTTAAATTAACAACTTTTGCTGCCGATGATTAGGTATCCACTGTTGACAGCAACAGCAACAACAACAGCTAAATCAACAAAACAACACCAACACTAGATGATATCGGGAGAAAATCAGAACTAAACCCAAGTGTTAAAGTCACGTAGTTGACAAACGAGCCTGCTTGTAAAATGTAAAATGTTGACAAACATTTCATTGCTGTTTTGTTTTTCTTTCACTTTGAGTCACTCCACCACACCCTGCTATTCTTTCCTGCTGCATTACTATACTTCAGCTCTGAGGGGCTTGCAAAAGAAGTAATAAAAATGATAACAAAATGCAAAAGTACGAGAAAAAAAGCATTGAAAAGAAATGAATTGTGGTACTTCAAAGTGCATTCACAGCAAAAATGCACAAAACTGTCAACACTCAGCTGTTGAGTGATAGTAAGCGGAAGGACAGACGTTGGAGTTCGTATTGCACTGTGGAATTTTCAGATCAAAAAACCAAATCGTTTCCTTTTTTTCATGGATAACTACGATATTTTGGCTTGATCACTTGTTATCTTTGCTTTCAGCTACATTAAAATCAAATTAGCTGAAATTTTGTCAAATTTAATGTAAAGTCTTCTGCTATTCTTATATCCCAGACCCTCTTTGTTTCGTCAAATCATAAACAGTGAAACCTGGATAACTGGGATCTCCAAGGGACCAAAATGTTTGTCTCAATTAAAGAGGTTCCCATTTACACAGTTTCCCAAATAACCAGGTTTAAAATTGGGTTGTCTCATTTAAAGAGGGTTAAACTAAGAGAGATCAAGATGAACCTTATTTTATTTAGAGCGGGAAAAGTTTAAATAAAAAAGCAAATTTTATGTAAATGACCTTTTGTAAATGACAGCCCACTTAAGTCAATGATTCTATGAAATTTTATTAAAACAACCATTTCACAGCATACTCAGACCGATAAAACGTGCATATTCAAATTCAAAATAACAAATTATACACACATAAATAATATTTCGAACTTATAGAGGCTATTTCTAAACGGTCCCAGTTATAGGGGGAAAAGTCCATGTATGGCGAAAACGCACAAAAACTTCAAAAATCATATCCCAGATAAAGAGGTTTAATAATCCCAGCAATAGATGTATTTTGATTTTGGTATATTATTCTCCTAACTTTTGAAATTTTTCATAACAGAATCGAATTTTGTCCAGTTTTTCTCCAATTGTTGTTAGAAACTTTTCATGTTTTCACTTAATACATGTTTAGTTATTATATTTTGGGTAATGTTTGTTCCTTTTTTTTCTATAGATCAACTTCTGATCAAAGTTTCTGACACAGCTTCACAAATTTTTTGTCCATCTTTTGTTTGATTTCCTTTCCTGCCTTTTTTCATAAACTTTTTCCATTATTTTTTTTTTTTGCATTTAAATTCCTTTTTGAAGATTATTGACCTGGATTTTTTTCCTTAATTGCTCTTACGATTACATCAAGTCAAATTTTTCTCAACATTTTCGTCCTTTTTCTGACGACTATAACATACTATTCTCGGGAATAACGAGTGCTATGTAAAGCCTATAGAACGCCTTTTGGATGCTATACTTTAACTAAAAGCAAAAAATGAACGCAATGGTGTGTGTATGGTGAGAAGAAAAAAGGTTATTTCTAGTGGCGGACTTATCTTAAAGCGAACTGTGTAGTGTTTCACCGAGGCTACGAGGCAACCTCGTTCTTGGTTACGAAAACTTGGTACATATCTGTGGACATTTGACAAAACAGCCACTTTCAATCTACGGTAATAGTTCAATACAGCATAAGCTCTTTGCTTCAACGCAAGACTTGCGCTATATTGAATTATTACCGCAGATCGAAAGAGGTTGTTTTGTCAAATGTCCATAGACATGATTTTGGTATATAAAAGGCAGAGGCAAAACTAAGACTTAACAAAAACAATGGGCGGTACCATGCCTCCAATATGAGCAAAACTGAACTTATTATATTTCAGTATCAATTTAACGTAGATAATTAAGATTTGGTACATATCTTTCTTATAGTTTGTAAAAGCTTCATAGATTAGTTTTGTTTGGAAAAAATGACAATGCCACGCCCTCCCATATAAGAAAAGAATTAAATTCATCAGATCTCAATCATCATATCTTATTCAATTTACCAAAAATAAAAACACATATTTTATTTTATTTCTTGGGGCCTAATCAGCCGTATCAGGCCTGATGCAGACTTAATTTTTTTTCATTTGAATAAAATTCTCGCTTTTAACCGAGGTGCCTCGGCCGAGAACGAGGCGAGGCGAGACATGTGATGGCAAGATCTCGTCCGAGGCGAGACTAAAGTCTATAAAACGTGGCGAGACCAAAATCAACTAGAATCTCGCCTCGCCTCGGCCTCGGTGAAACACTAGAATGGGTTCCCTTTAAGATAAGACCTAGAGCATCAGACTAGGTTGTCGATCGCTAGACTTTTTTTTTTTTGATAAAAAGTGAGAACAATTTCTTATCATTATTTTTCTTATCAATTTGAAAACTTTGGAAAAAATAAAAATGAAAAGAGATGGAATTTTCTCATGAGCCTCACGTGATTTTACCTCACTAATTTTCACAAATTCCCATTGTGCAGCAACGTAGAAAAAATTCAGTGCGAATTAATGGGCGTTATTGGGCGTACAATGTAAACAGATCTTGCCACTGTAGCCGATGATTTTACTGCTGCTGCTGCTGCTATTGCATTGCAAATGAGTCTCTGTCGTCTGCCAACATTTTGGTTGGCACTCCACACTCATAGAACGCCAGGCAAAATACATTTGGCAGCAACAACCTTAACCCTAACATTGAGCCACCAAAGCGATTCAGTGCTCAGTATTACCAACATGCCGCAACATATGGGCGGGGGCAGTGTGTGGTTTGCCATTGATGTTGTTGTTGTTGTTTGCTACTCACACTAAACGAGCACAAATTGCAATGCAATGCAAATGTGATGCGGTAAAGGGCTCTCTAGTGTGCGTGTGTGTGTGTGTGCCGCTTTCAATGTGCAGTTGTTGAGTTGCACTCTTGTGCTCAGCACTGTAGTCGTTGTTACAGTTGTTGCTGCTACTGCTGGCAGTCTCTTCACGCACGTAGTGCAACGTAATTTAAGTTGCCACACTGCAGCCTGGGTCAGGTCTTTTCAGTTTTATTTGCATTTTCTACACTTTTCCGAGTAGTTGCATTCATTCGTATGAGTGTTTGTGTATGTAAAAATGCATTTTTTTGCATGCTGCATACTCCTGCATTTTTATTAAGTATCTGTGTTAGTTCATTTCAGTCTGTTTTATTTCCGTAAATATATTAAATTTATACTTTTCTTTTATTTAATTAATATTTCTGGCTGACAAAAAATTTAGCAAATTTTTACTAAGAAATAAATCATATCTAAAAACCAAAATCTGCCAGTTAAATTTGTTAAAAAATTTTAAAAAAAATGGTAGGCCAAACTGTTTGAAATTAATGCAAAAATAAAATTCCGATCTAAGCCTTTGGTCACTTTATTAAAAGGCAATGAGCTGAAATTTAAAGTGTCGGAACCCATTAAAAACACCAATGGAACAAAAACTAGGGTTATGCAAAACTCTAAGAAAAAAAATAACAAACAAGAAGGGGGGGAGCATAAGAAAAACAACACTAATGACTAATCTAAGCAAAACGAAGCAGAAAATTGCATTTGACATTAATACGCAATGCGTCACATCAACAACAACACAAGATACATGCACATGTACTCAACAGACAACACAAAATAATTGCAACATAAGGCGTCGACCCAACTGCTAAAAGCGAAATAGTCCAAAAAGAAAAAAAAAATCAGCTCATTAAGAACGAAAATAACACGGGAAATGCAGAGAAATATTCCGCAAGGAAGCAGCCAAACATCAAAAGGCGGTGAAGTTAAAAATTTGCGGAAAATAAATTAAAATCCCATTTACTTACTTGCAGTATGCGTACATAGCCCCATGAAACTTTTTGAAAGCATCATAAGGCGGAAAAGAAACGCAGCGCTCATGAGTTAATTTCTAAGGCGTCCGTAGTACGCAGGAAATGAGCAAATAAATTCTACTTGAAAATAAATTTTTAATATGATGCCACCAGAGCATATAGCAAAGGATGAGGCAATCAAAATTTGTTCAGGATATCGTAAAATTTAAATTACAATACGTCTACAGAGAAATTGCATCTACGCTTTACCGTAGGAATATTTTATCTGCTTATACATACATATATCAGTAATTTCATTAATATTTTCACGCTCTTATTGATTTTTTTAGTTTTGACATACATATTTCGTAGTTCTACATAATCCAATGAAATTTTTAAGTATAATTGAACAATTCATCTCAATTTGAGATGACATGTGGGATCACATGCTCTAATTTATATCTTTTTTTAACAAAACTACATAACCGCAATACTATTAAATCTACAGTAAAACACTAATGATCAAAAATATATAAAATTTACTAAAAAAAATTATTTAGCTCATGTCAAGATTTTTTAAAGGAAACTAACTTTCTATTTAAGTATTTTTAATGAATTCTAAAAATATCTGCAAGACTCATGGAATATTTCGAACTTTGTGAACTACGCCAAGGCCTCGATTTGCGTTGGGACCGATGAAAGACGACACAATTCGAAAATGACGCTAGTCAAAATAATTTGTCCTACGTATAAGTGTTGAAACTTTTTTTTTTAAATTCTTTGTCAAAACTTATCTTTCTTGCTGAAAACATGACTTGAGAAATTCTCCTTATATTGTCGGAATTCTCTTGTGAAGGCGAGCCAGGATCCTTAAAAATGTTGGCCTACTACGCGAGTATATTCGGTTCACATACCCTTATTTCTTTTGATAACAGCCGAAAAGGCTAATTTAAATTGATTTTTATAATTTTAGTTTTACTTCAAAATATTTCAAAATTCGGATTTGTATTTTTGCAAAATATCATAATACATTTATGCAATTCACAGCTCATTGTAAATTGGCTGGTAAAATTAAAAAGTTCTAATTTTACAATGTTTTACGTGATGGTAACATGTGTTGTTATTGTTTCCGATATAAATGCAAATTAGCACTAGTCGATAAATTTGAACATGTGTTTGAGCATGTATTTTGAAAGTTGAATACGTTTTCAATGATGGTGAGAGAATCATGTAGAAAAAAGAAAGTGACAAAAACCAAAATGTGTAAACAATAAATATTTGTTATTTTGGTGAGAGAATCGTTAGGGAAAAGAGAATGACAAAAACATAATTTGCAAACAATAAATTTTTGTGCTCACAGTTGCATGATGGTAATTTTGCCACGTTACAAATTCACTATGAACTGTGAATTGCATAATTATTCAAATTTTATCGTTTCTCTAAATTATCAATATTCAACCTGTAACTTTTGCGTGACTTAAGCTTCTCAAATTCAAGATGGTCTAGTATTATAAGCCAATAAATAAATAATAAATTTTGGCTCTTGTTTCTGGGATCAAATTTGTTTTATGATTGTGCTTTTTTTCGATAGTTCTTTAAGCGAGTCTTTATGCAGCCACAAATTTTCCATTCCCACCAATTATCGATATTTTTTTTAGAATTTCATTCCACCTCTAAACAACAATCAACAATTCGAAAAACTTTGCCACATGATTAATTGAAGTTTTTTTGATTACGCAAATATGTTAGAAGAGAAAAAATTGGTGTTTAAACTTATGGGATTTTCTTTTGACACAAGGGAAATCTTTAACAATAACTTTTATTTTCTTTTGTGGGTTGTGTGTCCCTGCACTCCTGCTCGAAATAAAATTGGGGTTGATTCTTTCACTGCACAACACTTTATGTGATAAATTGAATTGTTTTTATTTTTGATCTGATTTGCGTTGCGTTGAGTTGAGTTTCCTGCAAATTTCATTTTCTATCTATCATACTTTGATGAAATCCATAAAACTCCAAACTGTGATACAACAGCAAGATTTTATTTTGATCCTTTTGAGAAAAAAAGGGGAGCTTCATTTAATATGATGATGTTCCGTGCTGTTGTTGTGTGATGGAGCGCACAACTCGTAAGTGTAACGCGTAAACTTCTGCTGTTTATTGTGATGGTTTCTGCAATCTCCTCACACACTTAGGGAGTACAAAGAGTGAAGAGCCACGCGTCATGTGAGTATTTTTTTTGCCCCTTTTTTTTTTTTTTTTTTTTTTTGTCTATATTGCTTTTGAAAGTTGCTATTGCTGCTATTTGTGCTGTTCCTGCAACGTCATGCGGTTTGTTGCCTCGTAATGCATCCATCCATCTGATAAGTTTTTGCACTGATGAAGTGTCAAACGCTGTTTTTCATTTTTTCCATATTTCTTTGCATTTCCTTGTTTAGAAAAAAAAATCGTATATTGTCGTTGTAAGATTTATCATTTCCTTTGCTTTGACAGCACTGTCTGTAGTTATATCATTACTCTGCAAATCTTTTCTGTCTAGCGTTGACAACGCTTAGTTATGTAAGTTAAATTATTTGTCTCCGTAATTATGTGGATTCTTTAAAATTTATTTTTTAGGATGTATTTTTTATTTAATTTCACAACATCTTCTTTTATTGAATTACAATTTCTTTCTAACTGAAAAATTCTGATAGAATTCTGAATTGAATAACAAATTTTGCTTTATGAGGAATTTATGAATTAAATAACAAGTGTGAAGTGTTGGAGTATTTAATACCAAGAAGGTGGACTAATAGTTCCCATAAATAGGTTTAATATGTAGTGTTACATGTAATATGTTTTACAAACTAAATAGAAAACAAAACTAAATAAAATATGACATACAAATGGCTTGCGATTTAAGTTTAGCTATATCGTCAACTGATGCTGTTAACTATGACCCAATGTTGTTTGAAGTTCCTTTTATTCAAAATCCTGCAGAAACCCGTTGGGCGCCAGTTAAATTATTTGTCTCCGTAATTATGTGGATTCTTTAAAATTTATTTTTCAGGATGTATTTTTTATTTAATTTCACAACATCTTCTTTTATTGAATTACAATTTCTTTCTAACTGAAAAATTCTGATAGAATTCTGAATTGAATAACAAATTTTGCTTTATGAGGAATTTATGAATTAAATAACAAGTGTGAAGTGTTGGAGTATTTAATACCAAGAAGGTGGACTAATAGTTCCCATAAATAGGTTTAATATGTAGTGTTACATGTAATATGTTTTACAAACTAAATAGAAAACAAAACTAAATAAAATATGACATACAAATGGCTTGCGATTTAAGTTTAGCTATATCGTCAACTGATGCTGTTAACTTGTAATTGTTGTAGTGGGTGTTTTGGTTTGAATGTGGGTTATCAGTTTGATGAAAGCTTTCCTTCATTTATCAGCTTGTGGCATTAAAACTTTGAATTACACTTTTTTTACAAATTTTATAGAAAATTTGTCTTTTATGGTATGATAAGAATCTTTTATTTGAAATGATGCGCTAATTCGAAAAAAATAAAGTTAAAATAACTACATCAAAAGCCGTTTTTGCGATATTTTAAAATACGTTTTTTTGTTGTGATATATTGTATGCAAAACATCTTATTGACTTATCAGCTTAAGCGCAATTGAGTCATAATAAGTTGCGTTTATTTTGCAAATCTGTAAAGTTAAAAAAAATGCTCGAACCGCTTTGGTCTTATAACTTAGTTTCAAAGTATGTATAACAACAATTAAATGCTCTGGCATTTAATCAACTTGCTATGTATACATAGCACTACATCATAATACTACCATACAATATCAGATTTAATTTCCTTTTATAACTTCTTTAATCAAACATAAGGTACGTACTTTAATTATTATTTTTGAATTTTTCGCAATTACTTCTTTGCTCATATGCAAATACTTTTAAAATAAAGTAAAGTTAATTTCTTTTGAAAAAAAAAATTCAATGCAAAATACAAATTTAATGCAAATCAGAAGAAGCTGCAACGTTGCCACTTTCGGTTCGTCTTTGCTTCCTTTTCAGCGAGATGCAGAACAAACGACCAACTTTTTCGAGTAGCTACTACTTTTTTTGTGTGCTTGCCCTAAGTTTTTTTATTATGTTTTGTTTGATTTTTGTCTGGCTATTGCTAAGATTTTTATTTACCTATTTTTGAACAAAACAAAGTCTATCCCTTTTTTCATTTTTAAGCTTTAGTTTTCGCATAAAGAGCACAGCCATGCAAAGGCCATATTGCTACCGCCGCCGCCATCTTGAAAATATTACAACACTTCATTGTTACTCCTGCTGTTGCTGTTTCTGACAGCAAGCAAACTACCAAAAATAACAAACAAAATAAAAACCCACAAAAGCGTTGAAAGCGTAAAATTTTTTGTTAAATATTTATTTATTCAAATCACGTCGAGCAGCACAGCACAACACACCTACAACAATAGACAACGTTGTGAAAAACTATAGGCAACAACTGTGAAAAACACTGAAACAGAAACAAAAAAGGACATCACCAACATCAAATGAAATGCAGTCGGCACTCGTAATTGTTGCACTTTTGTTGCAAACTTTGCAAATATTTATAAAATTTAGTTTCAATTAAAAACAGCAAAAAGGAAAAAAAGACTTCTTTACTCGATTGCAACTGACGCTGTTGGCAACACCATGGACATCATCTCTCCTCCGTCAAGTGAATGACGCCACCATTGTTTATTGAAAGTGTAAATGGCGCCAACAATGGTGTTGCACTTCGTTCTTCTTCCTCTTGTTGACTAATCATTTTCCCATTTCCGTATTGCATTCAACGTTGAAAACTATGAGTGTTTTTTTATTACGTTGTCATGAATCTTGGCTGCTGCAATTATGAGAATAACGTGACACTTTCGCGTTGCATAGCAAATGCAACATTAAAAACAGTAATGATGGCAATACAATCAAGAAAGGAATTTTTATACTTCGTTTTTGAATGGTTTTTTTTTTATTTTCTTTAATTTATGCAAATTAATGTTTTTATGATCTATGTCAGTGGTGGGCACGTAGTGTCCCTATCCGCCCTCATTGCCCGCACCGTTATTCGACGCACAAGCAAACCAAAAAAAATTCGCAGAATTTCAACGCTATCGAGGCACAGAGTTGACTTGAATTCACATGAGCGTAAGCGACGGCACCACATTGTGTCTTCACAAATGTAGGAACTGTTTTTGTTTGTAGTGCAATTTGGTTTTTTTTTTTGTGCTGTTGGGGAATTTGGAAATGACAGCAAAAAAACTTTAAAATCTTGTTTGTTTCTTGATGATATTAATTAGCCCTTTTATTAGATTTCCATGCCCACCACTGATCTATGTAATCAAACAATAGCCGTGTTTTATTGGCTTTGGTTAAACCTAAAAATGAATAAAACGCATAAGTTTAACCTTTTATAATTCTGTATTTGGCCAACAGGTGGCATGACAATGTTTGAAAGAAACTCTATTTTCAAATCAGAGCCGGCTTTGTGGTCGCGAGGTTGAACTGGCGTAACGTCAGATAGATCGATTATCAACCATAATTTGAGATAAATGTTTCCTCAAACAGAACTGAAGATAGATTAGTCTGCTGCCCAGAAAACATTTTCCTATGAAATGCTGTTTTTTGGGGCTGTGAGTTTCTATAGCTTGTTTACTTAAACGAATGGCTTCTTATAATTCAAAAAATCTTATCCATGCAATGTAATTTCCAAAACTTTCCTGGAATACCATGGATACCGTCTTGTTGAAACCACATTTTAACAACAATTCATTCATTACTTTCGGAGTTGTATAAAAATCATTCCTTTGGAAATTGAAAACCTTAAAACTTTCAATTTGAAGGAATATGAAATCGACTATTTATATTCCATAAGTGATGCCTTTGTCTCTTTCATTTCAAGAATCAAAATTTAGAATTAAAAAACAGTAATTTCATTCAAAAAAATTAGAATTTGTAATCGACTTTTTCAATTCCATGACAATCGATGATTCAATTCAGGGAAACAAAATTTGTATATGAAAAACTTAAATTTTTTTTCAAAGGAATTAGATTTTTAAAAAAATTGATAAGAACTTACTCGATGTAAATAGATTAAAAATTTATTCCAGATATTAATTCTTGAAAAAAAGATATTCCCCAATGTGGAAATATGTCAAAAACTACGGGGTATCAGAGCCGTCTCAAATGATGCTTGAAATCATTTGAGTCTTTCTGCCACCGATTGGTGCTAAACTTTTTTTATTATTCCGAAAGTAGTCCGAAGTTGGGAACTTCGAGTGCGCGGTGCGACATTTTTCCATCGAATCGTGGAACAAAATTTTTTTTCAAAAAGCGCTCATGAATCTAATTTTCCAATTCTTTACAGAAACGCCGTGGATGGATGAACCAATTACTTTTGCATTTAATTGGAAAAAACTAAGTTTCAAATTCCTATCCCTTTGAATGAAATTAAAATTTTTCAATTTTGAATTTAAGTTCCTGTAATGGAATCGACAGATGAAAAAATTCCATTTGCAATGGAATTAAAATATTCGATAAGAAATTCCAATTCCTTGAAATGGAACTTAGAGTACTGTTTTGCTTAATGCAAAACACTAACTAACACACTAACGTTGTTATCGGTACGTTATTAGACTTTCAAACAAATTATTAGTTAGAGCTCAGGTTAATTTAACAAAATGTATCTTTTTTACGGTTAAAAAGAAATCTGTCAATCAACCTTCATCACAAAATTTCAAGTCCTCATTAAGGATTAATGCATATCCTTTATGCTAAAGGCTTCAAAACTCAATCAATTATTCGTGTGATTTAACAAAAGAAGCGCACACAACAACAGCTGCTGTAAATATCAGTCTAACGAAAAAAAAATTGTAACATAATTTTAGGCAAACAAAGCAAGGACTACCTAAAAATGATAAATAAACAACATTTGATTATTTTTGAGGGCGGAAGAGAAATCAAAACAAAACAAAAACTTGGGTTGAAATCAATTCAATTGAATTTTAAGTGAAACCCTTGTCAACAATTTGAAATTATAAAATTTAGTAAACCCCTTTTAAAAACTTAGGCAAATACCTACCCCTACAATAAAAAAAGTTTTTTCTGAGTGACTTGAAAAGAAAGTTCTAAGCACACAAAGGTAAACAGTGTCAAAACAAAACAGAAAAGTTTTGAACCAAAACTGAAAACAGAGTTTGCATTGAAGCAATTTTTTTTATTCAAAAATGGCTAGAGAGCGCAAGTCTTGTTAGAAACGAACAATTTTTTTTTTAATTAAACCTAACCGAAATGCCAACCAATTTTAGTTTTTAATTATTTTAGTTTAAAAGCAAAAAAACTTTTTAAATCATTTTTGTAAAAAAAAAAATAAAACACGCGTATTCGACAAAAACCTTCAACCGTGTTATTTCAATAAGTTTTGCAACAGGATAATTTTCTCCATTTTTTATTGACATCCGAAACATAAAAGAGAGAAAGAAAAACAAAAAAATCCTCAAAAGAAATCTGAGTTTTTGGCAGCATTTGTTTGCGGCTCTTTGCGACCAACGAACCTGCCAAACTTTCTGAAATTCCTTCATATCTACATCACAGTGGATACCTACCAAAAATTATTGATTTTCATGTTACGTCGGCCGGCTGCCGCCATCAAAGTTCTTCTCTCAATGCTGGATGTTGACTGTTTTGGCTTTTATGTCGTTAAAATTGTTTTACTTTTGTTGTTGTCGTGATGGTTTTTGCTGTTTTGTCGGTATACCAACGCACACAATAAATAAGGAAAAAAACATATATATATAAAGGAAAACCGAACAAAAACAACAACATTAGCGATAACATCCTGCTCTTGCTGTACGATTCTCCAGTTATGCTCCCCAAAAATATGCTACACATGCTTTTCCATAACAGCAGTGGATTACGCCCTTTGTGAGTGTATGAGTGTGTTTCCTTTATTCTTTTTCCCAGTCAACATTTGAAAGATTCCCAGTTAAAGAGGTTAGCGTTTTAGGACTAATGATTGCACGGACAAGCAGAAATCCATTGATATCGTGTTTTATTTTTCTAACCAGAAAGCATTAGAAGGCATGGTGGCCGATTAGACTTACATGGTAAGGCACTAAGTAATGCGGTGAAGTTTTCTGAAATGAAATGATACCATTGCATCCCATCTTCTCTTACGTGGTAAGGCACAAAAGCCATAGGGTTGATTGATAAAAGCTTAGATTTGTATAAAAACGCTTACAAGTATGCTACATTTTATGTTTATTTTGTATACCACAATTTAACCCTATGCTGAAGTACACATTGACTGAGTTGGTTGGGCTTAGTGTTTTAATTTAAAACTTTTTTACTATTTTTAATTTTCTTATTCTTTTGAATAAATTTAAAATATGCTGATTTTTGAAAAGTAAATAATGTAAATTTTAAAACCTTTGGCAATAATGTTTTAATTTTTGCTTTTTGAATCTTAAACTTTGAAAAGCTTTGAAGTGTTTGTAACTTGAATTCGATCTCACGATCTCATCTTCTTTGATAGGAGGACAAAGCTCTATCCACTGTGCAATAATTTTTGACTACAGATTACAAAACGAAACAAACTCGAATTGCGTGGGTAAAATAAAATAAAAATTTCGAGCTTTCGCGAACCGTTACACCCAAAAAAATTGACATCAGTGTTTAAGCTCGTGAGCAATCGCAACTGTCCTTGACTCCTCTGCGATTAAAAACGTTTGCTGGGTTGATTTTTATTTTCATTGCTTTTTGTTCGCTTCCGCTTTACGTTGGTGTCTGCAATACTTTTACTTCCATTTCCAACTGCTGCCGCCCACACATCTCCCTGTAAAAAGTGAATCTGATACTGCCGCTGCTGCTGTCAGCATCATTGCGGGGGCGAAAGTTTTACTGCGTGCCTCTTTTACCTGTGTGTTCTAAAATCGTCCCTTGGGTATATGTAGATGTTGAATTTTTTTACTATATCATAGAGTTTTTCTAACTTGAATGTTATTTTATAATAAATTACTTAAAATTAAAGCTCATTTAAGTATTTCGCTCTTCAACAATAACCTAGCAAATTAGCTGTCTTTCAGTTTTTGTCGATGTGAACCTTATACGTCAAATAAATATTAAACTTTTGAGTGACATTGCAGCGTAAAGTTTAAAAATTACTTCAGTTCTGTGATATAATTTATTTTTTTGGACCCAAATATTTTTTATTATATTATAATTAAATGTATTTATTTAGCTAGTTAAAAAGCATTTCGAAAATTTTTGAATAGGTAAGATACTTATAAGATTCAACCAAAGCTATATGAAAGGATAAAAAATATGTAATTATACTTAGGAACCGAATATTGAAAAGCTTTTAAGATCATACATAAACACTAAATTTTAGAAATTTTTTGGGAACTTGGTCATAATTATTAATTAAAAAAATATTGAATGTATTAATTTAAAATCAAAAATGTTTATTTTCAATTTAAACATTTTCGGCCTTGGCGTGAAATCGTAAACGTTTATGGTTCAACGAAATATAAAATCATTCACCTTTTTTCATCTCCATTAAAGCGATGATTTTACACATCATTTTGGCTTTTGCTTTCGTACTTCTACAACTCGATAGTAATTTACGTTCGCTCTACCTCCGGGTATATAAACAGAGAATACAATTTCCTTTAACATTTGTAATGATTTATGTTATTTTATGCTGCATTTATTTTCACTTTTTGTTCAGTCCCTATAGCTACCAGCGCTTTTTTTTTGCTTGGACTGGGCTCTCATTCCCGAAAAGTGAAACCACAAAGGAACTGCGAAGTCATTTACTTCCAAAGTGAAGTAGCGCATTTTCTTTGTTTTCAAGGACATGCCTGCTTTCCTGTACTAAACAGTTTTATGCTGTCACTCCACGATACCGCCATAGCCGCTCCACAACAGCCGCCTACCAGCATTCGGAAAAACATTTTTCTACTATTTTTTGCTTCTCTTGGAAAAACTTCTGTCTGCTATTTTTGCTTTTTGTCTCAAAAAAAAAAATAGATTATTTATGTTTTTTTTAACGCATTTTTATGTTCACTTTTGCATACTTAAAGAAGTTCCACAAAAAAATTTATAATTTTTCTTTTTCCCGGATGTTGTTGATTAAAATTTCTGCGCAATTTTTTATGGTTACTTATTTTATTGTTTTTGATTCTGTTTTGTTTTTATTTTGCTGTTGTATTTGCATTGCAAATTTATTTATTTTTGAATGTCAAATTCGTCGCATCTCAACCGACTAAAAGGGAAATTGGCAGTGGTCGTTGCTGCAGCTTCTTAGAGCTATGCTGCCGTACTAAGCGAAAAAGACGTATCTCAAAAAAATTCATTTCGAGATAATTGATGTTTTGCTTATATCAATTTGTTGAAATACATGTAAAATTGAGATAGAGGAAATTTTTTTAGTAGATTTTTTATATGATTGAAGTAAGATGCCGAAATTTGAAGTATTTCATTAGACGCGTAATTTCTTAAGCTATCCGATGCCATAAGAATCTCGGATATTTTTTTTTTTTTTGAGATACGTCTTTTTCGCTTAGTACGGCAGTATGGCACGCTTAATTTTGCATATTTTGTGCATGGAATTAATTTGCTAAGGTTTGTTTTCTAGTCTTTTCGTTCTTCGTTAAGCCTTTTAAATTTATTTTAAGATTTTTAATTAGTGTGTACTCTGCTTGCATTCTCAATCAAACGGTGTCAAATTGCTGTAACGAATGTAAAGTAACTTCTTAAGCTTAGAAGCGGCAATTTTATTTATATATGGAGCGTAGCGTAATTTCTTCATTGAGCGGCCACTAATTACGTAGGCTTTACTTTGTGGACCTAAATGAAGCTTGAACTAAAAGTTAGCTTCGTTAAAAGATGTGCAGTGGCGGATTGCCATATGGGCCGATGAGGTATATAGCTGTAGATTTTAAGCGCGGTGAATTTTCGCTCGGTAGACTGCTTTTTTGCGATTAGTGAATTGTCTGTCTATAAGTTCAAAAGTGAGAACCTTTTCACTGCCCATCAATTTTGAAAATGTTTGACAGGAAACGACGAGGCGTGTTTCCTACCAAAGAAGTCATAGTTTTAAACAAGCTTTCTTTGAATGAAAACTAAGATGGACTACAACAAATTGGAGTGGCACCCCCTAAAAAAAAGTAAAATGCAAAAATAAATATTCTATTTCAGGAAAAATTCTCACAAAAAGCTATTGTACCTTCTTGGTATTTGCTCTATAAGACGAATGAAGACTTTTTCTCCTATGCCACGCTACCTTTCTCAATCTTTCATCAGTGGCTGGTTGCTTCAAATAACCCTGTAAAACTATTGTTGTTTGTACAAATATCGTTTCTTCGTCGCATCGACAAACACACATTACACTATTCTTCCATGGGTGGTGCCACGCCCCACTTAGGATTTGAATTTTGAAAATTTTTTCCTATGTACTTGCTTAGAAAGTATTTCAATATTAAGTAATTAAAAAACATATGCACATGGCAAAAAGAGCACTGGGTTCGGGTTTATTGACCCCGAATCCATGCGGTTTCTTAAGACTTTCCGACTAAACAAAAAGGTATTCTTCGCATCAATATTATATTTTCTTATAAATATTCTAGTTGAAAAAACTAAAATTAATAAAAGTTAACTTCGCAATAAAATTAATTTCGATTAATTTCATTTATATTTTTCTCACTTCTCATTCAGCTAGCGAAAACCTTTATTTTTTCAAAAATTCGTGTAGTTAGCACAAATTTTTTTTTCCGCACTAAATTATGGCAGAGCTTACATTGCATTTTGCTAACTTTGTTTTGCTTAGTTAGAGGGTCTAAGTATACACATCGTCTCTGGTTTTGAATTATGAATTTTAATAAAGAAAAATTTATTTTACCTATTACTCCATGTATTAAAAAAAAATAAAATTTTAATTTGATACCTTAGTGATTTCCTTTGTTTCACACATAATTTTGTTGTTGTTGTTGTTGTGTCACAAAATTTCCCATCATTAAGTACAATAGCAGTATAAGTGCAATTTTCCGCATTAAATTTCCTTGTAAAAACGTAAGTGTTGCCTCACATTTGCATGCATGCTACTTACTCGCTGCATCTTTAGGCAGTTGCACTTAAGCAGCAGTTCACTACTTTTTAATGAAGTCATTTTGTTGTTGTTGTAGTTGTTGTTATAGTTGTTGTAGCTGTTACTATTGTGTTACAACACTTGGCTTATACTTCCTACTACACAGTCAAACACACACTTTAATCACATGAAAACTGTCTAGGTACAATATTCTATGTTGTCGCATGCAAATATTGCAACACAGTGGCAACACTTGACTTTAAAAAAAACAATGACAACAAAAGCAACTTAACTACTTTGCTGAAAAAGTTCAAATTAATTGAGTTTTGTTGTCTTCATTCATTGAAGAAATAGTAAAGCAGGAGGCTCGACGGTTACTGAGTATGCGCCGGGGAGTAAATGGGTTTGAAATTTGCTTGCAAAAAAGTATGACAACAATTGATTAAGCACTTAGAGAGGGCTTATGGCTTCTTGAGAAATATCGATACTATATAATATAAAAAGATATATACTTGATAAATTAACTAAACTTTGGTATCCATTGCAACAACATCCAGTATTCATTATTTTTAAGTAAACATATTATAAAGTAAATGTGTGTTAACATTTTTTCTACTGGTACTAATATAAACATTGTGAACTTGATAAAACATTTTTATTTACCAATAATAAAAAAAAAAAACTAATTTAATTAGATACACTTTCAGTTTCTTTGCGATATTTGCCTTGTTGTAATTTTAATGAACTTAAAATGTCTTGAACGAGCTAATAAGTTTGGAAAATGAAGCATAATCAGGCGAAAGCTCTGTTTGACAGCCATTAAATTCTTAGTCGAGATTATATACATATACATAGTGTAAATTTAAAGATCAATCTCATACAAATATGATCTTGCTTGTAAACATTTTTTTTTTTTGAAAACATCACCTATGAAATGAATTACACAAAAAACTTGAGCAATAAGCTTAGAAGCTTTCCATCAGCTTCAATCTCGTTCGGTTTCTTTCCAATTTTATAAGTCAGTGGATATGCTCATCTATTCTCTGAAATGCATGATCGTTACGTTGATAATTTCCTTAGCTGAAACATTATCTGTCATAAGCTTTATGTGTACAATGCACTCAACGGGCCTTAGAAATATTTGACGCAAATCACTCGGTGCTGTTTTGCGACAATTTTGACCCACCCATCCTGTATCACAACATGTCATATGAAAGACATATGCAGCTACACAGACTGTCACATTTCCGCAACCCCCTACCTTAAGAGTAATACGTTACGTAATATACGAACAGCCCCCTATTACGAAAGGCGTGGCGAAAAATTTAAAATGTTCTTCTGAATGAGATATTTTAAGACACATGTAAACAAACTCGATGCGGGCACGTTTGCTGATGCCAGCATGTAATGGAAGGAATATAGGTGAAGCACAAACTGTGAAACGCTATTCGCAAAAACTTTAAGCAAATTTTACCAAACTTGGTAAGGTAAACATTCGGCGACAAAAGCAAGCACTGCAATATGGGGCGAGTTTGAAAAGTAGGCGTGGGACCCCCCATTTATACAAAAACATTCAAACGCTATGCAAGGAAGACTATTTAATCAAAAGCCTTCTTCAGTAACAAACGGGGAAGTTTTCAAAACAAAAATTCAGCTTACAAAGCGGTGATGTCTTTAAAATAACTTGGTATAGTAATTAAAAACTTACTTTGCTTTTGTAGCGAAATTTTAGCTTCACAATATCTTGTTAGAATAAGGTATAAAACTATAGTAAAGAAAGATGTAAAATTTTTAAAGCTCAAAATAGGCTAATTATAATGGCATGAAGTGGCTTGTCCTGTATATGTTACTATAGTGTACAGTATAAAGACACACACTGACATACCGCCTCATATCATATCATAAACATTATATTATGTACATTATAAAGACACATATGAGATACGAGGTGGCATGAAAGTTATGTCATCCTGATTAATGTGGCAGAAACAATTAATTGGAGTTATCCGGAAATTAATTGTTCCACTGCTGAATACGTAAGCAATATGTTTCCAAATAAAAAAGGTTATAAAATGTCTAGTTCTTCTTCTGCTTGTACTTGTGCGCATACCAGCACTTTTACTTATGCTTGTACCTTTTGTCGGCGTTTACACGAGGAAAGTCTGAGAGACAAATTCTTGTCCATTCTCTTTTGTGATTTTCGTTTCGCGTTTGCAACATATGACAAATTTTTTACCTCGTCCCTTTCGCTTTTCCCCTCTTGCCTACAAACAAGGAAACCTTGCGGCAAGACTTTCCTCGTGTAAACGTTGACTTTCCATGATCACACTTTTTAGCAATAGTTGCAATTTCTTAAGCTGCGCTTTTCTCATATGGTTATCTCCCGCTATTAATAGCCCAAGATGTAAGCATCTATGCAGGTACCTGAAAATACTTCCCTGCGTACATTTTATGTGGCTGCCGCCTCATGCATGAATCTCCAGGACAAGAAGATCGAAATGCTCAAAAGTTAGAAGTATAAATTCCCTGCGGAACGATGTTGGACATTAATTAACTCCTGCGTAAAATCTGGAAAGGCTTAAGTCGGTAAAAGGTACAATAGTTATCGAAGGCTTAACTAACCTAAACGTTCAAAAAGCTTAGTTTTACGATAATATGTTACAAGCCCAGTATTATCATCAACGGTTTTCGAGTTTAAATCTTTTTTTATCAGTTTAAATTTAATCTTCATTCTTTTGCCAGAGTTAAAACAAAATGCTAAATGTTCTATGAGGCATATATATTGTCTCAATGTCATTTTCAGAACTCTCTTGTGCATGCTTCCTTTATGTGAAGCAACTTACGCCGCAATCTTTTCTCTTATTAAAAGATGTCCTTACCAATTATTTTATTTTCCACGCTAAGGAAACTGTTGCCAACAAAAACAACAACAAGTAAATCTGTTGAATATTTTCTAAAAATACGAAAAAAAAAGAAAATCAACAGACTTTCGTAAACTTTTCCTAACAATAAAAAACCCTAAGAAAATAAATAGAAAACCTTTAAGCGCACTACGTGAATGCTTTGGCTCTTATAAAAACAAAAATGTTGCTGCTGTTGCTGCGAGTATTGCCTGCTTGCGGCAGCAACCGACGGGTCCTTGCACTCGCCTTGCTTTTGGCTGGCTGCTGTATTAACAACAATAGCAACAACAACAACAACGAAAACAATATCCAACAATTACACTCATTGAATGCACCGTCACACATCGTTACAAGCTTCTACTTAGCAGCAGCAGCAACAGCAATAACAACAACAACTAGCAATATCACATTCATATTCATTGCACACATTTGCAGTTGAGCCAAAGTTGCAGACGCCAGCCATGCAGCCAGTAGCGCAATTGCTGCTGCTTCCTTTTCTTGAATGCTACGCCATCTTTGGTGCTGCGTTTGTTTTTTGTGTTATTTTTTTTGTTTTTTTTTTTTACATATTCTGAAGCGGTTGGCAACGCTGCTGCATCCATTTGAAATGCAACAAAAGCATTTCTGTGTGCAAGTTATGGAAAATAAAACAGAGTCAGCAAATGGGTACTACGGGAGGAAATGCGTTTGGTGCTCTGTTTTTAATTACGTTTTGGCTTAAAATTTCCGGTAACTTTTGGTGCGTAAAATTTATGACCAAAAGCAAGAGTTTTCACTTGACAACAGCAAATGAATTTGGTTATTTATTTGCCAATGAATGCAATTTTTTCGGCACTACTCGTACAGTAATAAATATCTTATGGCACTAACTAAATGCCATAATTCTCTTTTAATTCTTTTCGTCACAGCAGACCCAAAAAGACTAGCTTTTTATTAAACGTAAAGTCTGTCAAGCATCTTCTTTGAATTACTTGCAAATCAAATTTTAGATTATGATCAAACACTGCACTTTATATAAATTGAATCGAAGCAAAAAGTAATGAAAAATAAAAAGCTGAGGCAATCTTTTGCAGAAGTCTTTTTTCTCAATTATCAGTAAAACTTTTTGAAAGTATAATGTTAGTTAAAATATCTGAAAAATGTCTACGACGAAGAATTACAACTTTTCAAGTCCTTAGCAAATCGTGAGAAATTGAAATTCTTTTAAAAAAAATACAAAATGGTTTGGTTTGAAAACTCTAACCGTAGAAGAAACAACACCTGCATTAACTGCAAAAGGATTATTGATAAATTCTGCCTCTAGCGGTCTACTTTTTATCAAAAATCTTATGATAACATTTTAAAAATTTCCAATAATCACAACTGTCACAATATCACAAATTCAAATGAAATTTTCCTCTTCTTTCAATTGTAATCCATAAACATAATTCAAATAGATGTTCTCGCCTTCATCAAAGGGAATAAAAAGCTTCCCACATAATTCATATAAATAATCCCTAAAAGCTCATGTTTCGCGCATATCATTTGGAAATGCCTTATGCCAACACATTGGTGCAACCTTGTATAAACAAACAACAATTTTCAAGCATAATGAAACTCATGATGATAATCAGCATAATGGAGCAAAAATACGCGACAATGATTCCCCATGCAACACTGGACGACTTATCACAGCAACACTATCTCCCGCAGTTGCTGTTGCTGCGCACACAACTCTTACTATGTATGTGTGTTTGTGTGTGTGTATTCATGAAATGGGGGAGAAAAGAAGAAACAACAATAATAGCAATTAAATTGTAAAAAAGGTGCAAAGGAAAGCATTATTATTTTCTCATACCATGAGCCTAAATAATAACCCACATTTTAGCCTCTTTTATACGAAAAAGAAATGTTGGCAATAAATAAAATATGATTTGCATACCCTTTCTGCAACCCTTGTTGTAAAAGCTTTCATAATGACTACAAAATTTGACCATTTTAACTCTGTTTTTTAACTTTAACAGTTGCTTTCTCGTATTTTATAGCGTTGTCTTTTTTTTGCTATAAACTTACTTTGCTGCCTGACTGACCATGATGATAGTACAATTTTTACCCCAATTTCTGTTGCAATATTTTTGCCATTTTCAACAATATACATAAGCTACAACAGCAATAGCATCATTATTGGTATCAGTAACCTATGATGACTTTACTGTTGTTATGCTGCCAAAGTGAAATTGATTTGGGTACGACGAGCAAAAACGTAAATAATTTGGATCGTAAAAGATTTCAAGTCCTTTTTTTTCTTTTTGGTATTCGTGTTAAAATTGCTGACAGGTTTTTGTTTTTTTATTTTTTTTTTTCGAAGAAAAAGCTATAAGCTTTAGCGTTAAAACTTGACCGAAATTTTTTATTTTTCAATCGTTACGCAATTTGCAATATTTGAGGCATTGAAATATGGTATCGAATGGAAGGGTTTTAATGTATGTATCACAATATATGTAGCTACACAGAGAAACTTAATGTTTGAATATATCAAATTATATTGCATACAGAGCAATTATATATATGAATGAGTCAAATACGCGTATATGATTGCTCTATATAGAATATACATTTATTATATTCACACAATCTCAGTGTATGTGAAAAAGTACACTTAAAAAAATTATTCGGTTTGATGTCGAATTTCTAGGTTTAAGAAAAAATATCCACTATGATATATATGGGCTTAAATAAGCTGCTTGGTTTTTTTAGTATTCGTTTTTTTCTATGTCGAGGAAAATTTTCTCTTTTTTTTTGTGTAAGTACTATGGTACAAAAATTATGGCAATTTAGAAAATTAGGACGAAATGAGACGAACATTGCACTATTAACATTTATCTCGCTGATAGCCTGAATTGCTAGTGTCATATTTAGAAATATTATTACAGTCCTTAGCGCTAAATACTTAAATAAATAAAATATTATACAAACACCGAGAAAATTTTTTATTTCAAAATAACTAAAATCTATTTAATTAATTTAGAAATGAACAAAACCGCAAACTCTTCTTTATAAATAAATAGTAAAACACCTTAATTTGAATTTGCCAAAATTTAAATATTTTTATTTTATTAAATCGAATGCATTTCAGCCTGTTTGCAGGCCATCATCAGCAACACGAATGATTAAATCTTTTTTAATCATTCGTGTTGCTGATGATGGCCTGCAAACAGGCTGAAATGCATTCGATTTAATAAAATAAAAATATTTAAATTTTGGCAAATTCAAATTAAGGTGTTTTACTATTTATTTATAAAGAAGAGTTTGCGGTTTTGTTCATTTCTAAATTAATTAAATAGATTTTAGTTATTTTGAAATAAAAAATTTTCTCGGTGTTTGTATAATATTTTATTTATTTAAGTATTTAGCGCTAAGGACTGTAATAATATTTCTAAATATGACACTAGCAATTCAGGCTATCAGCGAGATAAATGTTAATAGTGCAATGTTCGTCTCATTTCGTCCTAATTTTCTAAATTGCCATAATTTTTGTACCATAGTACTTACACAAAAAAAAAGAGAAAATTTTCCTCGACATAGAAAAATTTTCCCTAAAAACTATTATTCTGTTAAAGAAAGTTACCAGTTCTTAGGTAAATTTTCTTTAGATGAAACATTTCCTTAATTTTAGAAGGAGCGTCACAAATAAGCGTTTACATTAGTACACCGTTCCATCCAGGGTTTGTGCATTGATGTGCATATAAACTATTTCTGTTTTAGTTTCCAGCTAGGAACTCTTTAAAGAAAGTAACCATCACAAAAAAGTGTCCAACATAAGAATTGTTTTTAAAGAGTGCAATGTGCGTATATTTCATCACGCAATGTTCAGGGAGCCTTTGGATTCGACCAAAATGAAATTCATGACTGGAAACGGATAAATTTTCTGTTTTCTTGCTCATAATAACGACCAACTGGCACGACTATGTTCAAAAGCTCACGGAGCTTCAATGTCAGATTCGATTAAATTTTATTTTATAAAGAGGAAATGACAAGCTTCAATTTGACACATTTTGGAATATTTTTGGACTCCAGGCTTAGTGCATACGGTTATTAAAAAATGGTAATAAATCGCCTCTTCTGGGGGTTTCTACTCCCGTTTTCTCAAAAACTATACGTTCGTTCAGCATGCTAAAATCTATCGAAAACATCAATCGCTTCTCATTAGCAAACCGAAAGTCTAAATTTGCAGACTAGTTTTATAGTCCACCATTTACATATGTAAACCGGATGTCTTCATTATGTTTAAGTACTTTTCTTTGAATAAATTGATATCCTGAATTCATAAATTCACTTCACTTAACTGACTGTTCACTTAATCGCATGTGGAAAATTCCCAAACACACTGTGTGAAATTCTTCAGAATGCTTTAAACAGACTCGTCTCATGGGCAGATGAGGCTGGTTTAGGCGTAAATCCGAACAAAACTGAACTAATACTCTTTACTAGGTGTCACAAACTTCCAATTATAGTACCACCTTCACTAAAGGACATTAGACTTGAATTAAAAAGTAGTGCATGGTATCTTGGCCTGGTATTGGATAGGAAATTAAGTTGGAAAATAAATGTTGTTGAGAGAGTTAGGAAAGCAACTGCAGCACTATACTCTTGTAAAAAAGCTGTGTGGAGAAGATGGGGGCTATCACCTCGTATCATTCAATGGCTATACACAGCGGTAATT
Source organism: Tricholauxania praeusta (assembly GCA_949775025.1). Lineage (NCBI taxonomy): Eukaryota > Metazoa > Arthropoda > Insecta > Diptera > Lauxaniidae > Tricholauxania > Tricholauxania praeusta. The sequence goes on from OX459028.1 coordinate 187,506,106, forward strand.
CGACCAATTCTGTTATATGGCATTGTTTTGTGGTGGCCTGTCTTAGACAAGGTTACCTATTACAGACAATTGCAGAAGGTTCAAAGAGCTGCTTCCATGTGCATCAGTGGTACACTGAGGACCACACCGACTGATGCCTTGGAGGTCCTCTTTCATCTCGTTCCCCTTGACCTGTTTGGTAAACAAATGGCAGCATGCACCGCCATTAGACTCAAGGAAACTGCTTGCTGGTCCGAGGGAAGAATAGGACACTCAACTATCCTTAATAGCTTGAATTCCGTACCCTTTAAATTGGACTACACTGTTCCAGTAATCTCATTCAAGAGAGATTACGTAATCCATATCCCGTCTAGGGATGACTGGAAGGGAGGAATACCGGGGAAAAGAAACCATATTAATTTCTACACGGATGAATCCAAGTTAAATAACCAAGTGGGTTATGGTATTTACTCTAAGGAACTGAAGATTGCTGCGAGGTAACCAGACCATTGTAGCGTTTTTCAGGCAGAGGTTATAGCAATAGAAGAAGTAGCTTCCTGGCTGAGGGTAAATGTGGTATCCTAGAAGGGTATCAACATTTATTCAGATAGTCAAGCTGCTATCAAATCCCTAGAATCAGTCTTCCTAAACTCACTAGTGACCCAACAATGCCGCTCGTCTCTTAATGAGATGGCTCAGCATTTCAACATTCACATCATCTGGGTGCCTGGGCATAGGAACATTGATGGCAATTGCAAAGCTGATGAACTTGCTAGGCAGGGGACTACTGCACAAATGCCTTAAGACAAGGAAGGTGTTGGCATGCCACTTGCTACCTACAAGTTACTACTTAAAGAAGACATGATAAAAAAGGCAAACATAAGATGGACCCAAGGGTTAACTTGCAATATAACAAGGCAAATCTGGCCGGAATGGAACGATAAGCGATCTCTAGAACTTATATCCCGCTCTAGACATAGTGTCTCGTCAGTTGTTGTAGTAATAACTGGCTTATAGGCAGACATGCGGAGAGGTTAGAAATTTGGTCTTTTGACTTCTGTAGAAGTTGTGGGGATGTAGAGGAGGAGGAAAACGTTAAACATTTTCTTTGCTCCTGCCCTGCACTTGCTAGAAAACGCCACAAAACACTTGGTTCGTTTTTGTTTGATGACCTGGATGACCTTAGACATGTTAGCATAGGTCAGCTATTTAGTTTTATTACGAAATCTGGATGCTGATGGATGGTGGATGAGAGGGTATAGTAAAGTACCCTGTGGTATCACAATGAACCAAATTTGGTCTAAGTGAGTCGGTTTTTGTAACTGACTGCCACTCCTACCTAACTGACTGTGGAATTTGTTATCACGAGGAAACACCTTATCGCTTAAAACTATAAATTTAAACTACCATTCTGCTAAGTCCTTTAAGATCTTTTTTTTTCTATTTGATTTTTTAATAATTTTGTATAAAAATTCTAAACATTTCCAAATTAATTTTTTACCTACACCTATTGCAAATAAGGAATCGCACTCCAGCCATAAAACAACATAAGTAACGGGCATTTTTAAGAGATTTTCTTTGGCTTACATCATTTCAAAGGACTTTGAATAAAACAGAAATATCTAAAATATATGCAGTTTCATTTTTCAATTTGTAATCCAGAACTAACAAAAAGCAAATTAACGAACAAAAATACAAAATGTTGCAATTATCCAAGACCAAAACATGGTCTGCTTTTGCAGTTATTGCAAAAATTTTGTGGTTTGACTGCGTTTTGTGCGCAAAATGCTGCTGTGCACTCGTGTGCTTGTGGTTAACATTTTTGTCTGTCAGAATTTTAGAAATTTATATAATGTAACAACTCATATGGTTAGTCAAAAGTGGTCTGGTTTTCTGTAGAGTCTGGATTGGATTTGTTTTTTTATTTCACTGTTAAGTTGCTCTGTGTGATTGTGGTAAAAGCTATGCAGAGATTTATTAAATCAACTTGAAGTGAGTTACATTTCTAAAGTTGAACAAAATATAAATATTAGTTTCCTACAATACAAATCATATTGCTTAGCAATTTTTCTAATAATCTTTTTCATTTTATTTACTTTCAGGTAAACCCATACTTTGCTACCTATTTATCAATTATTTGAAATCATGCGTAAGTTTTTTTAAATTTTGAAAATGGTTTTAATTTAGTTTTCTCGTTGTAGCTTTCGTATATTGATATGTATTTTCCATTTTGCCTTATTTATTGCGAAATTATTGTGTTCTTGCAATTCTATTTCACAAATACCAAAAGTTGCCGTGAACAGCAGTTAGCAAATGGATATTTATGGCACTTTAAGTTTCCACTACATAAATTTAACATTGCGTACCAAGGAAATTCCGAGACTACTGTTTTTTTTTTTCTTTTTTGCGTAGCAGCATATCCGTTATTTATTTTGTGTCCCTTTTTATCAATGGTTTTTCAACACAATGTCTGCTTCCGCACAAAACGGAAGTTATGGTAACAAATTACAGCAAATAAATGCAAAAACAGAAATGGCCGTTCTGTTTGCCAAGAAAATTATTATTTATTTTTTGCGTATAGTTACTGTGAACTGTAGAGCATTTTGTATTAAGTTACTTATAAAAGTCAAAAGATGCAATTATTTTGTAATTAGGGATAAAAAAAAGGTAGAAGTATAAAACGAAAATAGGAACATAGAATCCTAAAGACATTATTATATATTATGTATATGTATACAGAAAGAAAAAAATTTAACATTTTTAAAAAATAAATCACTACGTAATTTAGTTTCGAAATTAACGGTTTGACTTTTTACGAACTCATTAGCAAGATTATGTTCCAAACTAAAACTTAGTTTTTGGTGATTAGAAAAAAAAACAATTTGTTTATTGATTGCGTAAACTTTGCTCCATACGAATTATATTCGAGGCTCGAAAATGTTCTCAGCTTACACAGTTTTCGAGGCATCTTCAGTTTAGAGGAAAACCCTTATTATATTTTTACTGAGCTTCCTGTTCAGCACTGTAAGTGCAAAAATTACAGCGCAAAATGCATTAAAAAAGACAACCATCTGCTTATACTAGTTTCAACAACTACTACATGGTATCATCAGTAAACTTTGTTAGCTGACATTTAAGAACTTCCAAGCATACTATGTTTTACTTTTTGCATTGACCAGTTAAGAATCATAGCAAAATACAGCGTGGGCCAAAAGTCACCATGGGGTATAAAAATTTAATAACTTTTTCGTTGACATATTTATTTTTTTTAGATTATAAAATATACAAAATGGAAATTTTTTTACACTATGTATGAAAAATAATGTCTTTTAAATGACCCCCGTTTTCAGCTTCGCAATGATGGGCTCGTTTTTAAGCATTTTCCATAAAAGCTGTCAAAATGTATAGCTGTAGCGTTCGAATTTCGGCAACAATGTTGGCCTTAAGTTCAAGAATGGTTTCAGGCTTGTTTACATACACTCTCTCCTTCAAATAACCCCAAAAAAAATAGTCGGGTGCTGTCAAATCTGGCGAACGCGCTGGCCGATTAATTTCCGAATTTCTGAAAATTATTTTCTCTCAAAAATTTGCCTTAAAAGTGTCATTGTGTCTCGGGCAGTGTGGGCAGTGGCTCCATCCTGCTGAAACCACATCTCAGGTCTGTTTTGAAGAGCAGGACGTAGAAAATTTTCAATCATATACCGATACCGCTCTCCATTTACAGATACAGCACTTCCATCTTCATTTTCGAAGAAGTAAGGCCCTATGGTGTTTTCAGATATAATGCCACACAATACTGTACACCTAATGGGGTGCAATCGACGTTGATGAATGGCTCTTAGACTTTCAGAACCCCAGAACCTGGAGTTCTGCTTTTATTCAAAGCCATTCAAATGAAAATGAGCTTCATCACTCATAATCATACTAAATAATCAAACTAAATAATAGATCGTTGATTTAAATAATAAAATTCTATTACTCTAGTTCTCTGTTCAGTTGTGAATCTCTCCATTATTTATTCCCCACGTGTTATTTATATAGTCTGAAAAAAAAAAATATATAAACGAAAAAGTTATTAAATTTTTAAACCCCATGGTGACTTTTGGCCCACGCTGTATAAACAGAGTCCGCCAAAATTTTACTTTTGTTTCCTTCTTTGATATTGCACATTTCTGACGAGTCTTTTTTATATAATAACCATAAATAAGTTTCCAAAACTTTGATATTATTTGTCATAGAATCTGAATTATTTCTAATTCATTTTTTGATTTTTCTGAGTTAATCAAGAACATAATTTGCAAAAACAGCTGGGAAATTTTTATAAAAATTGTAGATTCGAAAACGTTTTACTTGACATAGTATCGGACAGGCAAAAATCGAGTAGAAGTATAATGTAATATTGATAAAAGGAAGTGAAATGTAACAATTTGACAAATAGCAATACTTGGAAAACAGGTTAAGTCTCTAAATCTTCAAAAGCTTGAGTAAACAATACAAGAATGTTTTTCAAACCTTAGTGCCGTTTGGACAAAAAGCGAGTGATTTTGGAAAAGCGGGCGTGGCTGCTATAAAAGCAAAAGTCTGAAAACCTCGCGTTAGAAGGCTCCTCGAACACACTAAATGAAATAAGAAATAGCATTTTACTGGGTCTATAAACTAAGAAAATTAGAATTTGAGGTAGATAAAATCAACGACATGTAATAGAAAAATGAAAAATTGAGGATACTGGGCAGCGACTCCTTTAAGTAATAAAAATTATGCTTTCATCTCAAACATGAAAACCCTCTGACAAAGAGACAACGCACATGCCAGTGACACAATTTTTATCGTTTTAAATTTAAAAGTTAATTAAAAGACTTTTTAAAGTTTTTTGATTAAAAACATTAAAATTGCTTGTGAAACAAAAATAAAAAAAAAAACCATAACGCAAACTCTTCACATGCAAGCACCACTCATAGAACACATTTCAACCATAAAAGCTGCAACTGCAACAAAAGCGGCAACAGCAGCAACATTTGAGGGCAGTAACAACAACGTACATAAAAATTGTTGCTTGTTGTTCGGATTCTTTTTATTTTATTTTTTATATTTTTCATTTTATTTATATGAAAAACAATTTTTCAGGACAAGAATGTATGGCGCTGTTGTTCATTTCTCTATGTAAACAACAGACACAATTTAGCCTCTAGGGTTTACAGAAAAATAAAAAAACAAAGTTGGAAAAATATGAATGAATGTATAGAAAGAAAAAAAACAGGGTGACCCAAATTACTTTCACTTTGTTTACTAGGGGGCATATAATGAAAAGAGAAGCACAAAAAACAACCATTCCACTTTTGTATCAATTTCGATTTTTCATTCAGTTTTTCGTTTTTGTCCCTTATCATGCTTTCACTGTATGCTGCTCTCTCCATTCAACTTTTGCATATAAATGAAAACTTTAACTTTCGTTTAACAGATGGTAGCAGCAGCAAAAAAAACCGATCATGTCAGCTGTTAACGTCAACGATTCGAATTTCAATTTTCCTACCTTTACTAAAAGTTGGCCTAATTTCTTTCGCTTCATTCATATTGCGAAAATTCTGTTTTCAGTTTTATTCTTTTTTTCAACTTTATTCATTCATTCATCAGTCAAGTGATTTGCTTTCAGTCTTCGAGTAGAGGATTTTTTCCTTCTTCTTCTTCTTTAGTTCGTCGACAGCTTTTTTGGGTCACAAAATCTTTGTTTTCGTTTTTCCATTTCAGTTCAATTTTGTTTGGTTGAGTTCATCGTGGCAAATCCTTTGTTTTTCTTTAATTTTCCTTATGCCATGGTTTCTAAGAACTACGAAAATTTCAAAAGAATTTTAAAAGAGAAGAAAATTTCTTTGAAGAAAATTGGTTTTGCTTAAGGATTTTATTCATTTTTTTTTTTGTTTTTACTTAGTTTGTTTTAAAGGATGTTGCTATGATAATTGAAATTTTTGGTATGAATAAAGTTATTTGCATAGTTCTCTTAAAGGATTATAAATCTAGTGGAGTATCATAACGCCCCAATTCGAGATATGACACGAAGCCCAAATGAAAAAAAAAAAACTATGTCGAAAAATTACATAATGACCAAATTTCTATACCAGTAATTTGTTGGCGAATTTGGGCGTTACGATTCCGGATGTGAGCGTTATGACTAAGAATTTGGGCGTAAAGAGATTTTGTATTAAAACCGATTTGAATTCGCTCAGGAAAAACATTTTATGCTTCTTAATACAATCATTTTTTTTTATTATTATTTCTATAGAAAATTTACAGTTTTAAAAACTTTTGAATTCGTTTCGAATCTTATATTTTACAAGTAATACAAATTTTGACTTTGTTGACTCATTGCCATTGCAATAAAAGCCATTATTTTAGTTTTTTGACTTTGAGCTCACGTTTTTCTCAATATTTTGCTTAGCCATCATTTCCTACTTTTGTTTAGAAACCTTTTAAACAAGGAAAATTACACAGACCGACAAATTTTTTACCCCAAAACCATAATATACCGAAGGTTTTTGACACTCTGAATTCGAATCCGAACTCAAAATTTTTGTGATGAATCCGGTTTTCGAGAAATTCTTACCCTGAAGTGTGAAAATCACGTTTCCGGGAGTATAATACACCGCGAATTGATTTTTCTTATCAATACTTTTTACGGCGTGTAAAAATACTACTCTTCTCCTTCAAAACCAACTTTGAATTTTATCGATATCTTTTTTTTTTTCTCCGAAATATCGCAAGTTGAAGCTTGTTGCACATGTCTACATACAGATCGTGAACGACCCCATGAAAATGTTGAAATCATTTTTCGAACTAATAATTACTCAAGTTTAGATTCTTGTAGCACAAACATTTTTTGAAAAATGTCCCTAATAATTATTGAATTTCATAATGTAGAGTCCTCTTAACACTCGTTCACAGCTCTGAAGCCTGGAATTAAAAATTCACTTTTTTATACATTTTTTTGCAACGTGGGGTCGTGAAAGACCCCAATGTGCCGGATCGTTACAAAATTGAAGTGGTGCCGCTAAGGGTTAAAGGGGGTACTTTCACACGCCGTATCAAGTTTTGATGAGAAAATTCAATTCGCAGTGTAATATACTACCGGATTAAGCTAAATAACGTGATTTTCGTACTTCAGGTTAGAATATCTCGAAAACCTGAGCCATCAGAGAAATTTTTACATCGAATTCAGAGCGTCAAAAACCTTTGTTAAAGTCTGTTCTGGTTTCTGAGTAAGAGGTTTGGCCAAATGTTGTCGGCCTGTGTTATTATTATTATTTTCCATGACACAACATATTTTCTATTACATTACTATCAATCAGGCCCGGATTAAGAAATTTGCCGTCCCTAGGCAGTTCCAAAAATTGCCGGTCCCCCCCTCCTCAAAACTTCTTCATTTATTACAAAAAAAAATTTTTTTTTTCACACACTAGCAAAATGAAAACTAAATTTCAAAAGTTTTTCAATCAATTAAATGCAACAATTTTTCCGCCAATATTTGCCGCCCTAGGCACGTGCCTACTCTGCATGTAAGGTTAATCCAGGCCTGGTAACAATAGTCTTGATATTTTTTTAAACTTTGTTCCTTCATTCTAAACTTATGAGAATTTAAAATTAATTAGCTCTAAAAACTTTAATTTTCATGAAAATCATCGCGGTACAAGCGCGATAATGACCGCAGGCGGCGCGAATGGTGTAAAAGCCGCTGACGCCACTGACTGTGCGAATTTTTTGAATCTTGGGTCTATTTAAATTTCTTGTGTCCATTTTATAATTCATAATTTCGGCTAGGTGTTATTTGGTTTTTCTTTTTCTTGTTATTTCCGTGGGCGTTACTGCCTACAGCTCAATAAAGTTATTATGGCTAAGTTGCACTTTGAACGTGAACATGAAATTATTTCACTGCACATGGTTTTGTTTTAAGATTAATATGCACTCTTATTTGATATAGCAAGTGTCACAACGCCTAAATAAATCAGCAAATTGGTTGGTGATTCGCGAACGCATCACAAGGCGATAATTTTCGAGCGCAATTTATCGCTTAAATGAACCTTCACAAACTGTTTGTAAATGCGCAACCATAATGCGTTTTATGCATAACTTGGCATTTAAAACTTAAAGTACTTGAAAACCAAATGTATTTTGAAGCCTCACGTTTTTCTTTCTTTAATAGCATTTACAAAATATCCCTATTTATGTACCATTCCCTCTATCACTGCTGCAACATATTGGAAAGTATTGAAATTTTTATAATTCAGAAATTTGGTTGTTATTTAAGACAAAATTGAGAAAAAAAAGTCTTTGAATGTAGGCCATTTATAAAATTCACAGCTAATATAAAATCTTATAAGAACACTCTCATTAAAAAATAAAATTGTTGCAGAAAAGTAGAAACAGCAGAAATTATTATGACTTCCGTTTAGAGAACTAAAGTACTTCGTTAATTCGTACTTCATTAATTTTAAGTGTAAAACTATACACATTGCGCTAGCATTTTTAAACAACTTTTCTGCGAAATTTTGAGCTCGGAATTTACCTTTAAATTTTGTATCAAGTAACTATGTACTTCTAAATTGAATATTTTCTTTTCACTAAGCAAACAAACACTTGCTTCTAATCAGCAAAAACAAACATTGAAAGAAATGAAATTGTAAAAGGCAAAAATAAAATAAAACAAAAATGTTGGGAAACAGGAAAAATGAATGGACTGAAACACAAACAAACATTTTAGTGCTACATAGCAAAATTAGTGCTGCACAAACAACAACAACAACAAAATACTGTGTGAATCACGTAATAGGAACACAACTACAACTACATCACTTGTTTTATACCATTCACTACTTTTCACTTATGCCCACACTATTGCTACTACTACTACCAACACTTCTTTTATTTTTAAAGTTTTTCATTCATAAAAATGAACATGGCTGACGCCTTCTTATAACGTTTGATTTTTTTTACTTTTATTTTTTTCTTATAGTCCAACAACTTTTGGTCTAAATTTCGAATTTTGGAAGGTATAAATTTTTGTTTTGCTTAATATCTTTTTTTTTTGTTGTTTCTAATAACTCTTCAAAAGTCCTAATTAACATGAATTGTGCGGAACTAGGAAATTCAAGGTTAAAAGTTGAAAAAAAGGCGTGGCATCTCTTGTATAGACGAAAACTTCAAATTGCTATACTAAGAAAATCATTTAAAGTAATGAAGTCAAATTTCACGCATACAGTAGAAATAATTCGAAAAAGCTCTGAACAAGGACTAGGCGGATTTTTGCAAGTCGCCGTGGCATACCCAAAGAATGGTATACATACTTTAAAAAGAGCGTGAAGTTAAATTCCGAATTTAACTAGCAAAGACACAAACCATCTGACTTAACAGAGCTCTAACAGAGAAATGTTAACTTGACGCTGAAGGAGATTCAGATGGGGTCACTTTAAAATTGTCCAATCTTTCCAAATTATTCAGGGTGCACATATAACTATATGTGGACTCAACAGAAAATGAAACTATGTTTACAAAGATAAAAAATTTTGGTGCAGTTTCTATCGTTAAGTATATAATTTGGTTATGTGAAACTTCCAATTATTATTGTGAAAACCTAACATGTTCATCTGGTCACTGACCATTATTTTTCGTGATTTTTTTGGTGAAAACATTGGGCCACGCTCTATCGAACCCACCTAGTCTGTAATATGCATACTCAAAAAATAATGGTTAGCGACCAGATGAAAATGTTACCTTTTCACCAAAAAAATATCGAATTTCGTCAAAGAAAATCATTAGTTCAAAAAAGAAGCGCCACTAAAGTGATATGTCGTTTTACACGTTGGACCATGTTCTATCGAACCCACCTAGTCTGTAATATGCACACTCAAAAAATAATGGTCAGTGACCAGATGAAAATGTTACTTTTTCACCAAAAAATTCTCGAATTTCGGCAAAGAAAATCATTAGTTCAAAAAAGAATCGCCACCAAAGTGATATGTCGTTTTACACGTTGGACTATGTTCTATCGAACCCACCTAGTCTGTAATATGCACACTCAAAAAATAATGGTCAGTGACCAGATGAAAATGTTACTTTTTCACCAAAAAAATCTCGAATTTCGGCAAAGAAAATCATTAGTTCAAAAAAGAATCGCCACCAAAGTGATATGTCGTTTTACACGTTGGACCATGTTCTATCGAACCCACTTAGTCTGTAATATGCACACTCAAAAAATAATGGTCAGTGACCAGATGACCATGTTAGGTTTTCACAATAATAATTGGAAGTTTCACATAACCAAATTATGTACTTAACGACAGAAACTGCACCAAAATTTTTTATCTTTGGAAACATAGTTTCATTTTCTGTTGAGTCCACATATAGTTATATGTGCACCCTGAATAATTTGGAAAGATTGGACAATTTTAAAGTGACCCCATCTGAATCTCCTTCAGCGTCAAGTTAACATTTTTCTGTTAGAGCTCTGTTAAAGTTCTGTTAAGTCAGATGGTTTGTGTCTTTGCTAGTTAAATTCTGAATTTAACTTCACGCTCTTTACTTTAAAGCGCTGTACTGAAAGAATTAAAGTAATAAACAACATTTCCCACAAGTACTAGAAATGCTTCGGCCTAACACCAGAGAAGATAATAAGAATGCAAAAATAAATGTGTTAAAAAAAATATTTCTAAAGCTATAAAATTTTTAAAATTTTTATCCAAAGTTCCTGGACTATCAGTTTTGCTCGCTTTTCAATTTTATTCAGTTTTTGTTTTGTATTTTTTTTTTCTATTACAGATTTTGTTTATCTAAAAGTTTTTATTTTTATATTGTAGTAGAGGAAAGAATCTTTGGACGTAAAAGTGGGAGTTACATATTTTACTACGAGTTAACGAGATAGATAAGAAACATAAAAATCTCAAAAAAAATATCGTAAAATAACAGGTGAAAAGCTTAAAGGATATTTTATATTTTGAGCTGTAATCATAAGGACAAAGAAGCAATAATTTTTATATTTATGAAATTTTCATTATTGAATTGCAAAGTTTCTTTTTAAATGAGAAGTAAAAACTTTTATTTCAAGTGTCGACTTCCGTCAATCTACTACACGATTTGAACGTAAAAGCTATTCAAAGAAAAGTCAAAGGAGTCCTTAAATAAAAAATGCTTTATGATTAAAAGTCACTCAATTCACTCAAAACAAAATATAAAACTTACAACTAAATATGAACTTCTCTCAAAATATTTTGCTTAAAAAATTTAAAAAAAAAACTTTTATGTTTTGTGTGATTTTTACGAGATTTAAGGAGTTTTCCTCAAAAATTTGTTCAAAAATTAAAATTCAGATTTCAAAGCATAAAAACACTGAAATTTTAAATTAATTTTGCTTAATATTTCCTATTGTTTGCGACTTTTTAGGTGAAGCCAAAATCGCCCAAAATAGTTTTGCTGAATGTCAAAAATTGATAAGTTTCGAATAGGTCTTAGTTAGCCACAAAATGTCAAATATTGCGAAATAGATAAAAATTTACAAATATCGAGACTTATGTTCATAAGTTGAAAGGCATTATTAAAAAGACAAGAATCTTGAAAAAGAACTGAACAATTCTAAAAGAACTACCGGTGTTAATATAGTCTCGAAAATAGCAAAAAATACGTTTTTCTTTCCATTTGTAGGTTGGGATATCTCAAAAATCCGACGTCATAATTGAGAACGACAACGTCCCTTTTCAGGATTGTATCATGGTTTTTCGAGTACAAAATGCCTTTTCACATTTCTTTCAATATATTATAAAATACTTATATTGAAAGCATCTAGTTATAAACGCTGCTGACGGTTTAAAATTTCTAAAATTTTTGAAGTTAGTTTTTCTTGGGATAACATCTTACATCTGATAAAAATCACGAAACAAATTCAGATTTATATAAAGAGTTGTCGTCAAAGTGAAATGACTTCACCCATTTTCAATCACATGAAGTGAATGAAGTACATAGTTTACTTACTTAATTTTAATTACTCATCACTAATTCTTCAATTTATGTGTTGTTACTCATACGACATGTTATTTCGGCTTATGTAAATTAAACATAAGATAATCAAGTACTTTGGTATGCCAATGCTGATAAACATTTGCTGAATAAAAGTCAAATCAAAACAATTCACAATGGATTTCTTGTGCATATCCTTTCATATTAAATAAGAAAGTTTTCTCTTTGCAAAACCCACAATAACGAGATAAACTTTTTACTCTTAAAAGCTGGAAAAAAAATTGGAAATACTTCGTAACTTCACCATGTTTTGTGTACGACTTTCTATTCATTCGCTATAAGTTAACATCTATTTCACTTCCGCATCTTCTTCCAGACTCTTCTTTCTTCATCTCAACAAATGACAGTTTTTGTATAGAAAAAATAATTCAATTTTTCAACTCCATAATTTTTTCATTTTTAATTTCTTTGTCGTCATTTATAATGGAAATTTCCGCGTCATTAAGTTTTTCAGTTTTTCCCATTTTTTATTTCTCATTTTTCATTATAGCCGCAGACATTGCAGATGTGCTTCTCCATACCCTTAACAATTTCTTCTTTATATTTATGGCCAGCACGAGTTAAAAGCTTAAGCGGGTCATTTTCCGCTCAACTCATTTTGTTAACGCTTTTGGTGCTTTTGAGCGCATTGGTAAGTTTTCAGTCATACTGTTAGTGTTGCTTTGTTGTTGGTACTTTGGTGTTTATTCATTGGAACATTAGCCATGTTATGTTGTGCTGTTCACTTAATTAATTCCACTTGAATCCTTTTGCGCCTGAAATACACACATACATACCTCGTGGTGTCATACACTTGCGTATGTGCATATATATGTATATATGTGCCCAGTTGATACCTGAAGAAATATGGTCTAAAAGAAGCTTATGTTTACTACCTTATTTTTTTGTAAATGTTATTTTGTAAGGTACGAGAGCAGATAGCTGGTAAGTTAACCTTTCATTTTATTCCTTCTATGCCTTCAGGCAACTCATGTTGATAGAGGTTTTTTATATATTCTTGTGAAATAAATTTTAAATTTAATTTGATCTTAAGCAAAATTTTCAGTTACGCATGTGATCCTAAAGATAGAGCTTAGTCTCTTCATCCAAAAATTCACAAGAACGAATTCCAATACTGACAATTCAAAGCTTTTAAATGTTGAGGTTCAAATAGCTTAAGTACTAAAACATTACACAAAATTACCTTGGAACAAAAGAATATACTTTTCCAAATATTTTTGATGTCCTAAATTCGAATCCTAAGCCAGAATTCCTCTGATGGCTCCGATTTTCGAGATATTCTAACCTAAAAGTGCGAAAATCACGATTTTTCAAAATAAGGTTCAAAAACCAGAGCTGATGGGTCAGTTCGGAAGTCAAATTCGGGTCCAGGCTTCGAAAAAGTATAATCTCGTTTCTGTGTCTGAAACTTTGTGTTTAATACATATGAAAAATAGTTGTTTTTTAGATATTTTTATCCTTTTTCAGCAATTCTGGAATTTTTGTTTATAATAAAAATTAATAAACAAAACTTTTAGATGTTGAACACTTAGCCCGACGCAAACCCGTGGCCTCCCGATTTCTAGACTATGTTTTATGTGATATTACAATTTAATATTTTTCACTTGTTCACTTAACAAGTACGTACGTACCATTGCTTTTGTACCTTACATTGTAAAGCAAAGCTGCAACCATGCCTTCTACGCGCCTTGCTATAAGTAGTAAGGTGTGAATAGGAATGCTGCTCCTACTGGGTATGTCTCATAATATGTACGTACACAATGACATAAGTAAAAACGCTTTGTAAGCGGATTAACCTGACTAACATGCAATGCGGGACAAATGCTCTAAAATGAGTTATGGTTGTTTTCATACGGTTGACAGTAATTTTAAATGCGACACTAAAGCTGCAAAAATAAAAGTGAAATGAGCAGGAGATGTTGTTAGTTAATTTGCAACTTAATGACATTTTTAAAGGTAGGGACGAGTGTGAATTAAACGAAACCGATATGTCATGTCAGAATTTTTAATAAGAGGGTATTCGAAAAGTCGAACGTTCTTCAAATACAAAATCCTTTGTTTCAATCTTCTTAGAAACATGGATTCTTAAAATTGATCGAAGAGGTTATAAGGTTTCCGTAACGGGTTTGACAAAGTTTTATTTGTACTTGTCCAACTCCGTTCACTTATTTTTGATTATTTTTAGCTGGTGTCTTCAAATTTTCCCGCACCGAGTTTGGTTAGACGAAATTGTTTCGACGTTTTCAAGTTTTTTTATTTTGTGGTGATGCTACATGTACTCGTTCGATCCCACCCACTTTGTATACAATGCTCCCAAGTGTCATCAGGTATTTCCATATGAAGTTGTATTTCATTTATTACTTCAATAATTTTCAGAGCGTGGTATTTGAGAACTTTTATTTGTGTGGGAAGTGCCACGCTAACTTGTCGCGAAAAGCTTTTGCGCCGAAATTGTTTGTGTGAACTGAAATAGCTCGATTAGGAGTTTTTTTTTTGTCGCTTATACGATATTTACCGCAACTCCTAATTTTTTGCTAATATTCTAATTTGATAATCATACCCGACCACTTTTTTGTTCAGAAAATGCTTCTATCACTAAACGTATTTTTAGTTACGATAAACTTATTCATATACACTAGGGCGGATTAAATTTTTAAGTGGTCCGGAAACTCTATTTTTCTGAAAGTTCATCAAATTTTAAGCAAAAAAGTCCACTACACCATATGGCTACAATGAATTTCGAGCCCGCGAGTTTTTATTTGAAGTGTTTAAAACTATTCAAACTGCTTATGCTGCCATCTGGTGACAGTATTCAGAACTTTACAGTTTCTCATTCTCTTCCTCAACTCGTAAGCAATAAAATTACGTTTTCTTTATTCAAATCGGTGAATTAGTTTCGGAGTTATTCAAGTTTAAACAAAACTGTTGAACACCTCATGGCTTCTGTTTACCTAATGTTTTATGAAATTTTCAATATAAAAAACTAAAGCTCGATCGTAACAGCAGCAGGGAAGAGTTGCTTCAAACACATCGGCGTCGATTGTTAAAAGTTGGCCGAATGGCACGGATACCCGTAAAGAAAAAGAGAATGGCTTGGGCAAAGAAGTACAAGAATTGGAATATAAAGGATTGGAAAAAGGTAGTGTTTTCCGATAAAAACCATTTTTTCGATTGGGGCATGTACCATCAGTTCGTTCGACGGTCTGCAGCGGAACCGGTTTCACAAGCTCACATTCAGCAGTCAGTCAAACATCCTGTGAGGCAAATGTTTTGAGGATGCTTCTCACTTTTAGATTCAGGATCATTAATACTCATAACAGGGATGATGAATGGGTCAAAAATATATGACGATGTTACAGCATAAACTAGCTGCTGAGTTGTCAAAGATAAATTTGGAAAATCCTACTTTTCAACATGATTTAGCACCTTGCCATATCACAAAAATAATAAAAAAAATCACGCCAATTTATCAAAATATCGCTACTTGTATCGAATACTTGCTTTTGATCTCTGGAGTTTGCATGTGCTAGAATTGCTTCAGTCGCTACAGTATGATAATTTAAAGGAAAGTTGCCATATTATCTTTATTTTTTTATGCATTATTTTGCTTTTTATCATAATATCTCTTACTATAAATATGCTGTCATACATATGTATGTATGTATTATTCCTATCTAACTATTTTTCTCAACTCTTCCTTGAATCGCATCTGTATTGGTTGAATAACCTAGACAAGAATTCCATTATACTGGTACACTGCTATACAATGCAGCTGTGACACCAGCAGCAGGAACTGCTGTTGTTCTATCCCCCTTAAGCTATGGATTTAACAACACATCTTTCTCTGCCGTGTTTTAACGTGTAAAATTAAAAGGATTTTGTTAAACGTTTCATAAAACAACAGAAACAACAGCAGCACGTTTGCAATAATAAAAAGGAACTGCGGTAAAATCTTAAAATATTGCGATATAGTGTCCTATTCGCAAACTAAGCGATTTCATACAGCATTGAGAGGAATAGCTCGCGACATTCTTAGTGCTGCTGCAGTAGTTGCATAGAACAAATGCGAAAAGGGTTCGAAGTTTTTCTACCATATGCACATATGCCGTTTCTGCATTTATCGCATTGCTCTTATTAAAGTTAGTCAAATTGCAAAATGTCACTTGAGCGTTAAGAAACTGAGCTTATCGAAATTTACTTGAAGCAAGTGTTTTAAAGATTATTTTAATAGAAAGTGCTAAGCAACTGTTTTTTGAGATAACTTTGAATAAAAATTAGGAGCCTGTGAAGCCCATCTTTGCTTCCAATTTTTACTGCTCATTAATTATTGTAGAATTAATTATAATCACAGAAATAATAATATTCGAATATAATTATTTTAATTCCTTTGAAAATTAAATGTTGTGCAACTGTTGTTAGTAAAATTATTGGAAATCTCTACTTTAAGCTACACGTGTAAGTAATTACCTAGACTGTAGTGCATCAGTTCGTTGCATTTGTTGTTAAAATTTAATTCTAAATTGCTGTTATCGCATCTAACACTAATTAAATGTTAAAACGCAATTTATATAAAAAAATAGATAAGTCAAGCCTTGTATGCAATTAATGTTAAAAAAAATTTTAAAAAAAAAATATAAGTGAACTTAGACAGTCATTTGTCTATAGCGCTAAGTTTGAAATGGTCATGATAATTACACCACACATCAAAATTAAATAAATTACCGTCCCACTTTCTAATTTAACAAGTTACTATTGATTTCTTACTGAAAATTTTTGTTAAAAATGAATTATGAATGATGAAAAATAAATGCAATGAAGCACCTGTTGTATATCACTGATTTAATGAATTCAAATGTGCCCGACGTTCACTCACGGACGAATTTAAGGAAGGTCGTTCAAAATCGGTTGTTTTGGCCATGGGCATTAGTATGATTAACGTACACAAATATTTATATGAAAATTTGTCTGTGAAAAAGATTTGTACGCATTGTATTCCGCATAATTGAAGAGTTGTCAAAAAAAAGGCCCGTGTAGATTGGTGCAAGGAAACTATCAAAAAATTCAATCGTTGTGCATCAAAAGCCAACCACAAAGCGAGTGAATAATTTTGGGTATATGCGAATGACCCAGAAACTAAGAAGAAGTAGATTGTTAGAAGACCCAAACCCAATTGCCAAAAGGCGACGTCGAAAGCATCCTTCACTATGACAACGCGAGCACTCACAGATCGGCCGAAAACACTCATTGTTTGACTTGTCAAAGCATCGCATTGATGGTACATCCACCATAAAGTCCTAATTTGACACCTGATGACTTCTTTTTGTTCCCGCGCGTTAAAAGTACGCGTCAGCGAATTTTGGTGCCAAAAGAAGCGGTAGATGCGTTCAAAAAACATATTTTTGAGATATCTCAATGGGAATGGCAAAAGTGTTACGAAAATTGAATTTACCCTTTACAAAAGTAAAGCGACCATCGCTGAGAATACTTTAAAAAATAATAAAAATAATTTTTAAAGAAAACTATTTGTTTTCCTTGCCTTGTACATTAAACTGCGTTTTCATGTTATCTCTCTTGATCTTTTATTATCCCATAACACAGAGGATATCTCATGCTATAAAAATAGAAAATGTATGCCTATTCATTTTCGCATTATCCAAGAGCATTAGGTTCTGCTCTCATGCTTTTTCTTTCTTACAAATTTGATAGTAGAAGATCAACAAAGACACCGCAGTTTTAACAACTTAACAGATTATGAAAATATTTGCAATCTTTGAACTGGTATATAAATATATATGGAGCATTCCACGCTAAATCCAAGACCAAATTGCGTATGCATGTCTGACTTTTTTTGATTTTTTTTTTTTATTACGGATTAAAAATGTACTCCAAAATTTTCATCAATTGTTTTTAACATTTTGTTATATATACTCACAAAACCGCAATTAATCAGACAAATTTAATTTTTTTTATTGCAAAATTTTCGTTTTTAAACATAGTTTTCATGTAAAATATCGCACATTTTTTTTAAACAATATTACCATGATGTTTTTAAGTTTCAAAAATAAAACATAGTTTTTAACAATGTATGTAGGCACTGTATCGATTTCCTTCAAAAATTATTGTAAAAGACTGTTAATTTTTTACCAAGTTTTAAGTCTAGTCTGCTAATGTGCAAACACTGGATTCTGCTTTTTCAAATTTTCAATGTTCATTTATTTTAGCTATCCGTGTTAAAAATATGCATATGCAGTATTTTGATTAAATAAGGTAAATTTTATTTATTATTATTTTATTTTATAGAAAATGTATGCCTATGTTATTCAAAATGCCACATCTGCATATTTTTCAATATCCTGTTGTGCAATATTTTCTGCGGTTAGTTTGCGCTCCTGGTGAAGCTTAAAGTAGTTTCTTCTCTAGTCCATTAAAGTATCAAAATTTAAGCTCAAAAGCTTGTGTTGTTTATTCAAAATATTATTTATTTATATGAATAAGTAAACTTTTTATCACTGCCAATTTACTCCCATAGATTCTTATTGCCATCATACGGTGAACTTGCAAATTGAAATGGTCGCCAAAGTTTTGACAACTTGCCAGAACTTTCAATGTCATGGACTGACCAGTGCACGTCCATGATAAAAAATTAAATAAAATATTTGAAAAAAGTTGCACGATAACGGAAGCACATGTGTGTGCATAAATTCTATGCAACGATAAAAATTCAAAGTCGTCTGCATAGTTTTATCGACAATGCGCTCATACGTTCATAGATTGTACATTCATTTCCTTTAAGTAGGCAAAAATGCTATGCAAAATGTTGAAGAAAAATACATTTGGACAATGCACACTCACCTAGCAGCGTGTGAATATGCCCAGATATGCATTTCAAAAACAGCATTTTTAAATTAATACTTTTTAATGGCTTTCAATGCATTTTATGTGACTTTATGAACTTTATTATGATATTAATTTTTAATCCCTTTGAAAATGTTAAATGCATTAAATGAAATAGAGTTAATAATTTAATGGCGCTAATAACTCGCTCTATTGCCAACCTTCAAGGTTTTTCGATAACATTAGCATATTTAACCGATAATCGCTTATTAGACTTCTATCAAAATGATAAATTATTTAAATGTTGCTACTGTTGTTGTTGCAATTGTATGTTGCTGCAGCATTACATCAGCATTAAATTTGCCTCTAGTACCGTATTGTATTGCCTCATTTATAGCAACAGCAACAACAACAACAACACGAATAAAGTTGCGCGTAAATTAATTCCAATTGCAAAATAGCACCAGCGCAAGTATTAGTGGCAGCAGCAGCAGCAGCAACAACAACTGTAACAACAATTGCTATTAGCAATATTGCAACGAGCGGACATAGCAACAATTTTAATTAAGCGCTTTAAACCGCAGTTAAAATTAACGTATAGCATTGGCTTGCCGCGGATTAAATGCAAAACACTTGTTGCAATAATAACAACAACAACTTCTGCTTTTTTTTCAAAAAAAAATAACAACATTGGTGAGTAACAAACAACATAACAATTGTTGGTATTTTTTTTTTTTTTTTATTGCAATTTTTCAATTCAATGCTTAAGCTGCTTGCATTGCAAATAAATAGAGAAAAATGCATTTTTGCAAAAATAAAATGAAGATGCACCAAGCATTCGCATAGTAATAATGGGTTACACTGTAAAAAAAGTTACTGAACAAAGTCTGCAATTTTCTTTGGTTTGATTATAGAATATAGAATGATTGCCCGAGTGCATATTTAGCATATTTTTGAAAGTACTCGTAGTAATAGTAGTAGATATTGTTACGAATCATATCAACTAAGCCACTAGTCGTTGAAAATTTTACCACCCTTATTTGAAGGCTTAATAGCTCCTGAAATATTTAACTTATAATTCCAAAATTTGACGTCAGTAACATAGATTAAATAAATATATGTTTTTCCTTTTTTATTTTTAAAGAATGTAAATAATAAATTTTATATAAATATATAATCCGCGTTTTTTTTGCGAGTTTATTGAAATAATAAATCATTTTTCCCCAGGGATCATAACGAATATGAATTTTGTGATAAAAGTCACTGCATAATCGTTATAAATGGATTTGAATTTTCGACCTAAGTAATCATTATTTTGACGATGATAAATAATTGTAATATTTGTACTTATAGATTTTTATATTTCTAGGACTAACTAAAACGTAATTTTTGATTACTAACTTTTTAGATCCAAAATTACCGACTCTTGACTTTTATCGATGTAGTTCGAAAGTTTTTTGACTTTCTTCGATTTTTTGATAGTTTGCGAACAGTAAAATATTTTCGATGTTTTCCGATGTTTCAACTTTTTTTAATCTATTTCCATAAGTTTCGATTATTTCGGTGATTTTCAATAGTTCTTAGCTATTATCTAATTTTTCGATATAGTTCAATTTATTTCGGTAAGTTTCGACAATTATTAACGTTTTTGATAAGTTTCGATGCTTTTCAAAAGAAGAACATCGAAAACTGACAAAAAGCAGTGGAAAAATTGAAGGGTATGGCACGGTATCTTGAGATTTCGCATAAGCCAAAGGACAGCGCCGAGTGAGTGCCAAACAAAATTAATAGAAATATAAGTTTGATCTAAAAATATAAAAATCTATAATTTCAATTATTTTTAATTACGATTATTTTGGATCTAAAAAAAAATAAATCCAAAATTGCGATTATTTTTAATCGAAAAAGAAATTAAAATCTACAATTACGATTATTTTTGATTCTTAAAATCAAAATAAAAAATAATATCATAGGATTCTCGTCTTTTCCTTCCTTGTAATTTTTCGACCTCAATTATTAAAAATAATTATTATTTGCGATCTCTGTTTTTCTGAATGAGAGCAAGCCATTAAGCATTCAAGATATGAAATAAAATTTAGCTGACCGCTTATTATTCCTGCAGAGAGCATTTTCTATTATGATGTGCAATTATAAAATTTTAGATATTTGTTTCCAAGGAAACTGTTTAGGTTTTGGAATAAAAAAATGTTATCAAATTATTTTTGGGAAATGTCTAATGTACATAGATTTTGTAAGAATAATTTTTAAAAATAGTTAGTGAAAAATAGTTTAGTTTTTAAAAATATGTGATCGCTTCAATTCATTTGTGTTAATGACATTAATAATGTTAAAGTTTTCGTAATTCCAGTATCAATGCCCATATTGGTTACATTTTTGAAGGTAACATTTATGAGGGACAAAGTTTTCAACTTATGTGCCTCTCAATTATAGCTTTTTCGCTTAGAGTAGTACACAGTTTCTGAACAATTCATTACGAATAACATTAGTATTGATACCGGGATCTCAGTGTTGAAATATTTCAATACCGATTATGTACATGGGCACCGGTATTGCATCCCCTAAATTAAATAAAAAATATCATTGAAGTTCAATGAATTTTTACCTTCATGGAAATTTCAAATTTTCTTACGAGTATATATATTGAGTATATCAAATATAAGGTTCGTGATTTGTTGAATTAATTAATTAATCTGAGACCATAAAATACATAGAATCGCAGGTTGCCGGTTGGTGGTCGTTAGGAAAATATTTTTTGCTCGTGTACAGGAATCATAGTATGGAAATAGAAAAACAGTTGAGACAAAGTTTGTAGTGCTGAAAAAATAATTGATTTCTTGCCTAAAAGTCCTCTCTCTTCGAAATAAGATTTGACCGTGTAACACCGTTTTAAAATTTCTAAAAAAAAAAATTTCAGTGTATTATTTTAGGTCATGAAATAATGAACAAAAACGCATGATTCCACTTTTTCTCTAAGCCTCCTAGTTTCTGAGTAAGATAATACATAAATGAATTTAAATAACGAAGCTATCCATGCCACACTTCTATTTTGACCCTCACCCTGTATTTTGACTCTTAAATCCTTTCTTATACAACCAATTGCATTGATTGCTTTGTGAAAAATAATGTGCTCTTTCAAATTGGGTATATGAGTACAGAACAAAGGTTCTCATTTACTACTAATATTTGCCATCACCTAGCCATGAAGAGGTTCGAGTTACTATCCAGCGACTCAAAAACAACAAAGCAGCGGGTGCTGACGGCCTGCCAGCTGAGTTGTTTAAAGCTGGTGGCGATGAATTGATAAGGTGCATGCATCAACTCATCAGCAAAATATGGCTAGCGGAAAGCATGCCCGACGATTGTAATCTCAGCGTGCTTTGTCCTGTAATAAAGAAAGGAGACCCGACAATCTGCGCCAACTACAGGGGTATCAGTCTTATTTCCATCGCATATAAGATCCTCTCGAGCGTATTGTGTGAAAGATTGAAGCCGCATACAGAAAAACTGATCGGATCCTATCAGTGTGGCTTTAGACCTGGTAAATCCACCATAGACCAGATTTTTACACTACGCCAAATCCTGGAGAAAACCCATGAATATCAAATCGACACTCACCATCTCCTCGTCGATTATAAAGCTGCGTTCGATAGCCCAGTGCGGGATTGCCTATACGCAACAATGTCTGAGTTCGGTATACCTGCAAAGTTGATAAGGCTCTGCAGGATGACGTTGAGCAATACGTGTAGCTCCGTCAAGGTAGGGAATGACCTCTCCGGAACTTTTAATACCGAGCGAGGTTTCAGACAAGGCGACCCGCTCTCGTGCGATCTCTTCAATTTCATTATGGAGGGGATCGTACGAAAAGCCGGTGTGCATCATAATGGCACCATTTTTTTCAAAGGTGTTCATCTCCTTGCGTACGCTGATAATATTGATATTATCGGTCGGAGTAAGAGAGATGTTACTGCTGCTTTCACTGCTATTGAAAAGGAATCAACCAAAGTGGGTTTGACGGTAAACGAGGGCAAGACGAAATACATGAAGTCTACTAACAACAACAAGAGAGCACGGGATCTAGACTCTCATGTTACAGCGGGCAACTGTAAATTAGAAGTTGTCAAGGAATTCATTTACCTTGGCACTGCCGTAACCAGCAACAATGATGTCAGTCTGGAGATTAAGCGGAGAATA
Source organism: Tricholauxania praeusta (assembly GCA_949775025.1). Classification (NCBI taxonomy): domain Eukaryota; kingdom Metazoa; phylum Arthropoda; class Insecta; order Diptera; family Lauxaniidae; genus Tricholauxania; species Tricholauxania praeusta. The sequence goes on from OX459028.1 coordinate 187,529,185, forward strand.
ACAATTGCTAATAGGTGCTACTACGGTCTCAGTAAGAAATTACGTTGCAGAGCTCTCTCTCGATAGACAAAGATAACACTCTACAAGACGCTCATTCTACCTGTGCTTCTTTATGGCGCTGAGGCATGGGTGGTTTCGACAACAGACGCAGCCGCTCTTGGGGTGTTCGAGAGGAAAGTTCTCCGCAAAATCTTTGGTCCTGTTCGAGTTGGCATTGGAATGAACCACGAGCTGTATGAGCTCTACGCCGACATTGACATAGTTAAGCGTATAACAATACAGGGACTACGCTGGCTGGGTCATGTCCATCGTATGGATAAAGAAGCTCCAGCGAAAAAGGTATTCGAAGGGAAGGTCCCCGGTCAACGACGAAGAGGGAGACCATGCCTCCGGTGGATAGACCAAGCTGAGGAAGCCTTAACCGCGCTTGGCATTAACGATTGGAGAAGGCGCGCGCAAAACAGAGGCGCCTGGCGAGAGCTAATGAGGTCGGCCGTAGCCTGACAACGGGTTGTTATGGCCATCTAAGTAAGTAAGTAAGTATTTGTCATCGGAACTTTCTTTGAAATATTTTTACCTGTAGTACTCCATAAGCTCAATGAATGATCGTGACTCTTAAGTTGTGATATGTTAAAATCTATTTAAAATAAGATGTGAATATAAGTGGAGTTGTAGCTAAAATTTGTTAGTTTTAATCTTAAGGGTACAATATACGGTTAATTTCGACCGTGCGTAAATGAAACGCTTCTGTTTCATCACTGCTTAAGTTTCACTAGTAAATTCTTTCAGTGTACCTGTGCTTCAAGAAAAGGCTTGCAAATATACAATTTATAGGTATGTATATGTTTGTAATTGTATATCCATTACTGATAACTAATGTTGTTTATCTATCATTATTCATAATGTCTCAGACAAGAGAAACCAACATGGGTAAGACTAATCGATAGTTGCGCATCACGCAAAATTTTTTATTTTCACTTAGCTGTTATATAACATCTATAACTCCAACAAAAACAACAATAACAACAAATGTTGCATGTATATAACTAATTATTTTAGTTTTACATCATCAATAGAAGAAGTGGCGTAATAACCAAAAACCATATGGCAACATATACCATTAAAAAATTTTATTTTATTTTTTGTGTTACCCAGATTAGCAGCTATAGATAATTCAAGATAAAAAATCATGTGCAGACACTTTCTTAATTTTTCCTTATGACAATTTTTCAGTGACTGCAGTGTATCTGAAATATCGACCTTAGGAAAAATGTTTGTTTATTTACATTCACTCTTCAATAAAGAACTTAACCAGTAAGTTTGTAAATAAATAAAGAAAATCTGTAATCTTTTTTTATTTTACACGAATGATTAAACTAAAGCATATGCCAAACATCCCCTAATTGCAGCCAGCACAAAATAGAGCTTTTAGCAGTTAAAGCAATGAAAAGTTTTACTTAACAATTTTTTTTTAGACTTCATTGCAAAACTTCACTTCGTTGGCACTTGCACTCAAACCACAACGATATAGAATCTTAATCACCAATTAAAATCCAGCCTCATTAGCATTATGTCCACAGGGTTGCCAACTTCATGTCAGCCAAAACAAACAAAAACTAAAAATAGTCCGCTGTGTCTAAAATGGCTGCTTGTGTTGCCAACAAGATAAAAGTGGCAGAGCATAGTGTTAAATGGTGTAAAAGAAAAAATAAACATAACATTAAACTTACAATGTTATGGTGATTATTCTGTGTTTTTGAAACAAATCCTTTTCAAACTCTGAGCCTGGCAAAAAAAAAAAAAAAAATCCGCACGTTTCTAACAAAAAAAAGTTGAGTTTCTAGAATTTACAATTGACTTTATTATGAAATTTCAAAGCAAAATTGTTTTAAAGTTTGTATTTTTAATTTTGAAAGTTTAATTACTGCCATCAGTAAAAGCTCCCTTTAACCTCAACAAATATGCAATATCCGTAATCTACAATAAACTCTCACCCACCCAGTTGCTTGTGAGGTTCTATGAAGTAAAGTTAAAGTAAACAACCAATTAAAAATTCTACGTATTACTTGTTTTATCCTGTCGCTGCTCCTAAACTGTGGGGGTGTTGTCTTGCACAAAGGCTTCTCTTAAGTGCTGGCAATATTGTTAACCTGCAATTAGTTGCAATGGCGTAATTTCTTGTAAGCATATTTTCTCTCTACATCATGGCAAACTTTCGTATAAATTAAATTTATAAAAAGACATTCTTATTAATCATATTAAAAGGGTCGCCGATTAATTATGTAGCTGCGCCTTTCTGTCGGATTAGCGTTTATGTCGACACGACACATTAAGAAATTTTCTTAAATAGAATTTTTTATCTTAAATAATTTATTCTTTTATATATGAAAGTTTCATAAGAGAATTCCATAAAAAGTTTGTTCCTGAAAGCTGTGATTTATTTTATATACTTAATTAAATCTCTTGATATCATTTACTAATTATAAACACCGCGCTAGCTTAATCTGCCACTCGTAAAATTGTGCATCAAAAAATCTCTTATGTCGCCTCACTTTGAGCAAAATATTTGCTGTTTAATAATGTTTTTGTCATAAGAGTTCTCACTCCTCAAATATACCTAATAAATTTCCAAATTTAAATTTAAAAAATATGTATGATTAAAAAACTATATTTTATAATAACATATCTAACTGAGCTGAACGTCAACTTTGAATTCTGAAAAAACTCTATATTTTTAGCGCACCTTCCAGACCTTCGAATTTTCATATTTTCACCACAAAATTTTTAAAGCTTTGAAATTGATTTTAATAAAATGTAAGCCTTAGTATATCTCTAGGCGCACGCTAACAGAAAAGTGAAAACACATACATAGCTATCCAAACCGTAGGTTAAACCCAACTGCTTTCGTTACATAATATCATCTAATTTCCCTTAAGGAGGTGATAACAAAACTTGACAAGTTATAAAATTTATCCCAGTACAAACAGTAGAATTTATACACACACATGCATATGTATGTGTGTACTTACTGACAAGTTCTTGCTACATATGATAACCCAGCAGGCAAATGAGCAAGGCCTGACTCGGAGAAGGCCTGCTAGCACTGCTGCGATTACATAAGGACTTCTCAAAACTAGATTTTCATGCAAATAAAAATACAATCACAGAAGGCATAATATGCCTTGCCACAACAGACGTGCTATCAGGCCTGATATTAGAAGGCAAAGAAGAAGGACTCCATTTACTTTAGCGCTTTTCTGTTTCTTTTTTATTTCATGTATTGCAATGTTTTATGATTCGGCATAACTTTTTTGTCATATGCATTGTACATATACGACATGAAAAGTAGACACATGGTTAGAAATTAAGAGAGGTGTGCTTATTGCCAGGCTAGTCTTCTGTTCTTTTATGTTATGTTAAGGAGGTAGAGTTTTGTGAATTCTTTGTCAAATTGTAAACTAAGAAACATCACAAAAAAAAAATCATTAAAAAAATATCAACGCAAGTGAGATGGCGTGAATAGAAAAAAAAACAATCAATATTTAGAGCCTTTACGATGTTAAAATTTAATTTTTGCCAAGTACTTCTAAGAGTCCTACTACGGCAAGCGGTCTTAGAAAGCCTGCTTAGGAAGGCCTGTTTTCTTCGGCCATTTCATATAAAAAAGAAAGTACGTTTGAAAGGAGGGTGGAGGCCTTATACTTACCAAGGAAGGCCTTCTAGAAGCACTGTTAGCTCCTGCCCTTGCCTACTGGGAATATACATAAGTACAGTCAATGTGTTTGTGTAAATATTTTATGACAAATATTGCAGACAATAACAACCAACAATAGTCACAAATGCGAACAGACGCCCATCAAAGGACTTAAAACTTTCGGATTACAAATGAAATGGAATTGAAATTTTACTGTTGAAAAGGAAATCGTGCAAAATCCAATATGTGAAGAGCTTATACACTTATGCATGTGGGCGGGCGGTATGCATATGTGTAGGCGTATGGCTTAGGTAATGTGTGCGGGATTTGTTGTTGATTAAAGGTAACATAAAACTGTTGAAAATTGAAAATGTTGTCTGCTGGTACCAGCAGGTGTCTTTAAAGTGCTCACCTATTAGGGTTGTGGGTGTAACGAGTTAATTTAAAATGAGTAGTTTGGGTGTTTTTACGCAACATTGAACATAAATGATAATTAAGTAAGTGCTAGACTTGAAATTGAATTGTTTTCCACTTAAAAAGCCACATGACAATGAAATTTTAAATATTTATTTAAATTTTTTACTGAAATTTTTATTGAAATAATATTTGAAGAAATTATAAATAAATATATTGTATGTAAAAAGAAAATATATTCCAAGTTTCATCATTCATCAGCGATAAAATAAACTGTAAGCCCTGATATAACTATGGTTTTTTTTGATATTTTCAATTTTTCAATCGTGGAACTTGTGATTAGAAATGGCTCATCTCTGTTCTCTCTCTCTCTATCCGCATTACACTTCTCCTTGATACCTTGCATCAACGAGCTTATTGACAACGAAGTTCTTTTCAATATTGAAAAGGCTCCACTTGCAAATCTCGTCTACTAGCACTACAACAACAACTAGCGACTTTTACTGATTGTTGGCTAATAGAAAAGGGAATAACAACAACAAATCCACATTAATGGAAATCGCCTATTTACATTGAAGAATAAAATTCAAGTATCAGCGAGTATTCATAAATAGTACACACGAAACAATTATTTGCTAGAAATCAATAATATCTGAAATATAAACGTTTGCACCTCATACCTGTTTCTGATGAAATATTAATGGTAACGAATAAGCCACATATAAATAATTTTATATAAATAGTATTAGATTATTTTTTAATGTTATTTTTTGAGTTTCTGTACTCTGCAAAATGTCAAATTTTTGTACAAATATTCTTTTAAGCCACAAAGAAATAGGCCTTAAAAAAATACTGCTTTTCAAATGTTGTCTTCAAAAAATTAAAAACTCTGCAGTTCCAGTAATGCATAATTTCGTTGATATATCAACTCTGACATAATATTTCCTTCCGTGTATATATATATATACAATTAAGCATTGAAATCCTTTCCTTTGTCTACATTTTGTTATCTGCGAACACAAAAGGAATTCCTACACATACACCACAGCGCAGCACACGCCTAGCAAAAGTTGTTACCAATGTTGCCAAGTAATTGAATTGAAATCGACATTGTTGTTTCTTTAGTCGACTTCAGCGAATTGCGTGCATATTGAATAATAACTACCCGTAGATATGCTTTGCTCATCAAATATGTATGTATAGTATGACAACCCAGCAGGCAAATGAGCAAGGCCTTACTCGGAGAAGGCCTGCTAGCACTGCTGCGATTATATAAGGATTTCTCAAAACTAGATTTTCATGCAAATAAAAATACAATCACAGAAGGCATAATATGCCTTGCCACAACAGACGTGCTACCAGGCCTGATATTAGAAGGCAAGGAAGAAGGACTCCATTTACTTTAGCGCTTTTCTGTTTCTTTTTTATTTCATGTATTGCAATGTTTTATGATTCGGCATAACTTTTTTGTCATATGCATTGTACATATACGACATGAAAAGTATATACATGGTTAGGAATTAAGAAAGACTATTGCCAAGCTAGTCTTCTGTTGTTTCATGTTATGTTAAGGAGGTAGAGTTTTGTGTATTCTTTGTCAAATTGTAAAGTCATTAAAAAAATATCAACGCAAGTGAGATGGCGCGGATAAAAAAAAACAATTAATATTTAGAGTCTTTAAATTTATTAAAATTAAATTTTTGTCAAGTACTTCTGAGAGTCCTTCTACGGTAAGCGGTCTTAGAAAGCCTGCTTAGGAAGGCCTGTTTTCTGCGGCCATTTCATATAAAAAAGAAAGTACGTTTGAAAGGAGGGTGGAAGGCCTTATACTTACCAAGGAAGGCCTTCTAGAAGCACTGTTAGCTCCTGCCCTTGCCTACTGGGAATGTAAAAGGGGTAAACAGCAATGGTGTGAGTTATTCAAAATAGTTCAATTGTAGCATACTTTTAAGAGCTTTGATTACATAAGATTACTTGTTGTCAGGAACTATAAATTGAATTTAAATTTCATGCAATTTTCTTTAATGGCAACACTTTGATGTAAATTACAAAGTGTACTGCCAGGGTTTATACGAAATACAACAATTGATTGTTGATAGTACATGGGAACACACTTAAGATATGCAAAAGCTTGAAAAAGTTAATTATAATTAAAATTTATTTGAAATGAAGTAAAGCTAAATTTGTATCAAAAATTAAAGGAATTCAAAAACGCTTTAAATATCAATCTTTAAAGCGATAAATATGGTACATTTTTATTCTCAAGCATTTAAAACAAAAATTCTCCCTAGCATAAGATATCTGTCGGTGTTGCACAACATAAAATATTTCCGGCCATAAACTCTCGCTGGAAAAAGAATTAATTTTCGGTTGAAAATATTTAACTACTGCCAACTTTAAACTGCATGATTCAATTTCATTATGATGCTGCATTGTTTATTGTGCTCTCAACAGTTGCACATTTTATTAATCAATCAATTTTTATCAGTAGCTGTGAATCGAAATTGTTAAATTTGCGTTGAAAATTAAAAAATTTCATCATGTGGTATCGCGTTATTATATGGCCCATAGTTGCTGTGATTTTAATATACTGCGCTTTTCGTTTGATAAATTTTTTTATGCCACCAACAGTTGTTGACATTAACCGTTCATAATGTGAAAAAAATTATCTTATAATTGTTTGTCATGCTGAATTTCGCTGTTCAATTCGATTAAATCTTTTGCAATGACAGCAGCGCTTACACTTGATTGCATAATTTTAATGAAAGGTTTCAGTTTCAATGAATTAGTTCATGTGGTATTCATTTTTTTGGTAGATACTGTGATTAAAGTGTTTTATTAAGTTACACTAGGGCGGTGATACATAAAATCTGTTTGATTAAAAAACTTTAAATAATTGATTCCCTTAATATCTCAGTATATATGTACATTAGGGTGATTCAAATTTTTTTTTTTTTGTTTTTTTTAAGGTGCTGTTGCTTAAAAAGTAAGTTTATGATATGAAGAAAAAGTTCACGAAATTTCAGCTCTGTAACTCAATTTTATAAGGTGGCGCCGGAGCCTGTTAGTTTTACATGTAAATTGTATGGAAAAATTATTTTTTACAAAAAAGGTATCTAAATGAATAGGTGATTAGTGTTGTTGAGCTGAAAAGGGTCGTTTTTTGACGTAATTTTTTACGCTGAATCCGAATCTGGCCTCAGAATTGACCCATCATGCCGGAATCCTGAAATATTTGAGGTTAATTACCTCAAACATGATGTTTTTTGTCTACTTTCGAGGTCATGTATAGGATTCAAAGAAAGTTGATCAGCTTATTTTTAACAAAAGCATCATTTAGTACCATCCTTGCCCTTTAAAATGAGCTTTCAACTGGTGATCTGTGATGTTTCCTTGCAAAGTTATAGCCATTTTAAAGTGACATGAATTGGATGCCCTACAAAGGGTTGCAACCCAACAATATTAACCAACGGGTTTCAAATTCATGTCACCTTGAAATGGATACAACTTTGCAAGGAAGCTTCACAGATCAACACTTGAAAGCTCATTTTAAAGGGCAAGGATGGTACTAAATGATGCTTTTGTTAAAAATAAGCTGATCGACTTTCTTTGAATCCTATACATGACCTCGAAAGTAGACAAAAAACATCATGTTTCAGGTAATTAACCTCAAATATTTCAGGATTCCGGCATGATGGGTCAATTCTGAGGCCAGATTCGGATTCAGCGTAAAAAATTACGTCAAAAAACGACCCTTTTCAGCTCAACAACACTAATCACCTATTCATTTAGATACCTTTTTTGTAAAAAATAATTTTTCCATACAATTTACATGTAAAACTAACAGGCTCCGGCGCCACCTTATAAAATTGAGTTACAGAGCTGAAATTTCGTGAACTTTTTCTTCATATCATAAACTTACTTTTTAAGCAACAGCACCTTAAAAAAAACAAAAAAAAAAAAATTTGAATCACCCTAATATACATATGTATTTAAGGGGACGTTTATAAATTACGTGAGGTATTTTTTTGAAAATTCGGACCCCCTCCCTCCCCTTGGTGAGTTCTGGCGGAACTCTCTCCCCCCCCCCTCCCCTCTTCCGTGAGACTTTCCTTATAATTTTTAGATGTAATCTGTTATAATAATGTACATATACTCTTTGCATTAAAAAGTCGACGTGAGATTTTCGTTGATCCCCCCTCCCCCTTGGTGAGATTTTACCGAACCCCCTCCCCCCTATTTTGACCCACGTAATTTATGGACGGCCCCTTACGGTGTTTATTTTGAAAATTTTGTAGGTGAATCTTATATTGTTTTTTGTCTATATTTTAGCTTGAGGAATAAAAATAATTGTCACAATATTTTAGCTTCATAGCTCAAACCTGTAAACGGCACGGACAGAGAACTTTTTTATTTATGAAACGTACTAAAATTTTTTTTCAGCAAAAATTTGTGTACATAGACTTTACAGAACAATTCTGTGGAAAAATTTTGTTTCTGAACATATGAGAAGTTCTATTTGTTTATTAAAAACTTAATTTTTTATAAATAAAAATAAAATTTTTATAAAAACTTTTTTCCATATAAATTGCTAAACATTTCTTGTCGTATCACGAAAATTTCATTAAATTTTTCTCAATATTTACTGAGAAATTGCAATTTAAAAAACACGTACATAGAAATTCACCTGCTCATAACTTTTTAAAAAATCCAAATTTTGCAAAAATAAGTATAAGGCCTTAATATTGATCAATATATCTTCAAAGTTATGCAATAAAAAGTTTAAGTTTAATGACTTGGTTTTTACTGTGCCCAGTTGAGATAACTTTACTCATTCCTTAAAGATAGAATGCAAGCCAACAATTTTTCAATCTATCATAAATGAATATGATAACAACCTTCCTTACAGTTTGAGCTGTTGAAAAAGCACTTAAATCTTTTTTTTTATTTAATGTAATATCTTCAAATAAAATCCGAAATTCTTTAAGATCTCATGCCGTTGAAAAGTTTTTCCTTGCAGTATAATTACTAAATCTACATGTTTGGATGATAATACCAGATTCATTGTTTTTTTAAGATTAACTGCTTAATAATACCTTCATGTGCTTTTAAGATTTTGCTTGATGAAAAATAAAAAACAATAACTTACTTCCTATTCAAAACAATTTCCTATATACATACATACTTTTAAAATCATTTTAATATCTTCATAATACCCTTTTACTACGATAGAGAAGAAACCGAAAAAAAAAATTCCATATCTTCTGGCAATTTATATAAAAGCCTTTCTTCACTGAGCTTAACCACTTATTTGGTCATTACCATTACCATAACTCCAGACATTTCAATGTCTAAAAGACAGTCAGTCCCACATATTTTCATATTTCTTTTCATTTGTAACCAACACACATACACACACATTAGAGCGAGAAAGACCAAAAACAATATAAAGACATTGAATGAAGAAGTGTTGCCGTGTTTTGCCTTTTTTCCCTACGATTTACAATGGCATTTTCTGTATGGCTGTTTCTTCTGAAGAGTTCAACGTCAGACATCGTGACAACAACATCAACAGGTTTTCCATTTGTTTTATAAGCTCTTATGGGTGCTAAGTTTCTCTTTCTTTTTTCTACTTCTTATTTATCTTTTCAAGTTCTTAGCCAGTTTCGCGTGGTTTTGCAAAAGCCAGCAAAAATTTTAATGTTTTGTTTATTAATGGCCGCTAGGTGTCGCTGTTACTTAACGTGTTGCCAGCAAACTACTCGTAATTTGTGTTTCTGTTTACTTTTAATTTCGTTGTTTATTTTTCTGTAGCTCGCGTTTTATAAATTTACACAATTTTGTTGTTTTTATTTTGTCGTACTCTTTGCAATGTTGTTCTGAGCTACAACTGGTTTTAATTTCCATTCTTGGCACGTTTTATAGCCAGGCATTTGAATTCACTGTTTGAATTTACCTTTCTTTATGTTCGCAGGCAATATATGTAGCATGTGGGCGTAAATCGGTTTTAGATGCGATTTTTTTTTTATATCAGTGTAAATGTTTGAAGTTTAACCTACATATAATTTACTACAGATGTCGAGAAAAGTCGCATTAGAATTTTTTAGTCAATATTTTGGCTAACTTTTATTTCGTATTTTTCTCTTTTTTTGGGGTCATTATCATATTGAGCTTTTTTTTCATGTTGAAAAGTTATTAAAAGTTTTCAATATACGATTTCTATGAAATAGTTTAAATTAGAAAATAAGAATACTTTATTTATTTATTATGACAATTTAACCCCGAAAAGTTGGAAAGTGTTACGGTTTGTTGAAACAATTTGCTGCCTGGGTAGAAAAATATTTTTGAAAATATAAAGAATCATTAAACAAGAAATGGTATCCTTTTGTGGTTGGTTATATGAACTTAAATTAATTCAAAATAAAATGTAGAAAATATAAGTTCCCAATTCGTTTAGCATTTGCAATAACCTCGAATACAGATAAAAATGTTTGCTTGTCGTTTTGGCATAGTATCGACTACCTTCTGGACGAAGTTTTTTTTAGTTTTAAACTATGCATTCTTTGAACTGATTTAACTTTTGAGGCACTGCCTCAACAATCCGAATCTTAAGCGTTCTCTATTGGAGCGAGGTCTCGGCTTTGCGGTGGTTATTTTAGAATGGCAACATTTTTGTTGAAACGGTGTTTCACTAGCTTTTTAGGGGTATGAATATTTGAATTTTTGTAGGAATGGCGATCTTTTTCACGATTTTTATGTACGCAACATCATTTACCTTTCCATCTTATACGATTATTTTGCCAGTATTTTTGGCAAAGCGGCAACGGCCAATAAGTCTTTATATGAGGCCTTCATGGTAGCAATACTGGCACTTATAAGATAGCAAGGTATCTCAGTCTTATCATTGACTCATCAGTTAATAAAATGTTGACAAAACTCCATTCCTTTGTTCATTATTACTTTGCTAACGAAGCGATTTTGCGTGGCACGAGGCCATGCCTAGTACTTTCTCTAAGTTTATTGTGAATAGTGAATACTGATGGAGCGTCCCTACCTTTGTTTAGCAATTGAAAGTAAATCTTTGACACTGATTTCAATGGACTGGGCTCTGATATTTCGAGAAATCTCTTTCACATGTTATTTAAAGGCGTCCTGGACTCTTCTTAGCAGAAAATCTCTTTTAATTTTCATAGGCAGCAATAACTTTACGAATTGCAGTATGCCTTTTTCCAAATTTTCCACAAATATAATGCAATTTATGGCCATTATATTGAAAGTAAATAATTGCTTATGCGCTTATACCAAGTGTAATAAGGGCTTATTAAGGTTCAATTGTAATTATATTCGAGAGTTATTACGCAGTAAAACTGCATAAATTTCTTCTTTTTCGAAAGTAAATATCCAGTATATACGAATTAAATATGACTATTAGTAAGAGTGGAATAATTTATTGCTTCCATAATTAGCAAAATCAATTAAATATAATTAGCTGCTAACGCTAGCAATAAGAAGCAAATTAAAAGGAATATTCATTTGAAATTAAAAATTTATAAGTAGCAGCAACAAGATATGCACACAACAGTGTATTTTACGATATAACTGATACTCGTATCTAACAAAAATATTATAATGCAAAACCACTTAAAGGCGTTAACTAAAAGTTATAAAATAAGAAAAAAAGTTGCTCACTATTTATTTTATCTTACAGTTTCAACATTACTTTTGTATAACAAATTCCTAAGGTCCAAACAACAAAAGGCTAAAATCGCAAAATTAGCGGAAATTGTAAACAATTTCACACAATTATAATAATTTCTATACAATTGTCACTCATTGTCAGTTATGTAATTCTACACTTGTATACCTAATTCTACAAAAAATCATTTGAAATAAAATTATTTACAAGTCTTGAAAGGTTTTTACATAACTCGAGCACGTAGCACAACCGCGCAAAAGTACGAGTGTTTAGAGTAAAAAAAAAAAGCTTAAATTTCATAAACAATAAAGAAATTTATTGCAAATAAAAAGAGAAAAAATATATATTCGCTAATATAATAATTGCATGAAATGTACATAGTACGTAAGTACGTATAGATAGTAAATTCAATGAAAAGTTGCAGTAATGAGGAAATTATTTTGAAAAATCGACGATTGCGACGTTATGTGACGTTACTTTTCGCATTTTAGGTTTTTTTGCACAATTTCTTCTTTAAACTGCTTTTCACACTTACTTAGCTGGATTACGTGCGGAAATTTTTGATAAAAATTGCAGGAAAATTTAAAGTTTTGTAATATTTCGAAAATTTTGTTTTGTACACTTAAAAAAAAAATTCATTGGAGTGATTAGCATTTAAAAAATTTTTATGAGCTTTGTTGTTACCATAGCGTGTGAACTATGCTGAGAAAAGAAAAAAATAAATACGAGTAAGAAACTTAGAAAATCCGAAAATATTTTTAAGCATTTTCTATAGACTTCCAAAACCACAAGGATTGATTTGCACTTCGTAGTCGTAGTATCTGCAGTAGTTTCTACAGAACTCGTTCGACTTGCGTGAATTTATAAAAATAAAACTGAATAATATATCTTAGTGCACATACCGAAAGGTTAACCTATTTCTCAAAATGCGTAATTATAAAACCTATATGCGGAAATAAAATAAAATATATTTAATGTTTCTCAAAAACCATAAAAGCTATTGCAATATCATTCAGAATGAAGGTTCTGACTTTACTTGCTTATTTTCAGAGAAAAGTTAGGCAGGAGCATAACAATTTGGCGCTGCTAAGAAGTACGTGACAGCTGTTGTTATTTCTATTTTTCGAAACCTGTTCAACGATTTTTATAAAATCTTTAAAAAACATTGGATTTGGATGTAATAAGATAAGTCTCAAACTTTTTAAATCTTAGTAAAATGGAGTACCAACTCCCAAAAGAAAGGGTTTGCAATACTTCAGAACGGGTGTGCCATGTCAATTTGGTAAATGGAAATATTGATTGACATTAATGATTCTCAATATATTTCGGAAAGTTGCGTTTTTTTATTTACCCAATTTTTATTTACTCGATTAAGTAGCCGCTGTTATTGTTGAAATAAAAGTGATATGTTTTCCTAGCATTTTTCATCATTTGCCAGTGTTTCGGGCGATATCGCTGTCATTCAGCCCGAATGTTGTCTTTGGATTGTTGGCATAAATTTTACTTTTCAAAATTCCTCACAAAAAAAAAGTCCAGTGAACTACTATAAAATCCGCAAATCTTTGTTGCCAGTCAATATCGCCGTTTTTCGACATAACACGTCCCGGGAACTTTGGACCCCGCCGTCTTGTTCAGATCAGTAGTCTTCCAGGCCACATTAGCGCATTTACTGTAAAACAAAGTGTGCCAATATCCATCGATATCGATCACCAAAGATTGTCAAATGAGCACAAAACGACCACGATATTTTCGACCGCAATTACTTTCAATGTAAAGCGCCACTATTTCGAAGCGGTTTTTCGGTGTATATCGATACATGATTAAAATTCGCCGATCGGTTGATAATATTTCAAGTTAGTTCCATTAATAATATTCAGATTGCGCACTCTGTACTAATGCAATTTTGATGAAATTTAGATAGTTACTCTTTTTGTCAGTTATCTTTCGTTAGTGAGCTTAGGACCAGTGACAGTGACACTTTTTAACAAGCACTAAAGTTTTAAGCCTCATACTTCGTTATCGATTCTAATGAAATTGTGCATACATGTGGACGATAAACATCATAGCTTTTGATAAACCAAAAATGTGCATGATTAAAAAGTAGGCCTCATTTCTTCCGCAAAATTGAAAACTTAAGCAATTTAAAAGTCCAGGTAGTCCCACGACTCTAGTAAAAGCTCTTCCAATTTTATATTTTCTTAGAAATATGCCCATCGAAATGTATTAATTTTATTATGTTGGGTGATATCACGTTAAAGTTACAGAAATTTGCAGGATATATAATTAATAGTTTATTTTAATATTTTCCGAGAAAATAAAACGCCAATGCCTTTTAAAATCTTAACAAATTTTTAATTTTCAGTGTAAAAAAATAAAACTCAATCAGTAGGTGAAACGCAAGAAATTGTAAACGAAAATAAAAAACGCGACAGAAAACCGCACACAAAGTAGCAAAAGCGTAGCAAATGCGCTTAAAATAGTAGTAGTGGTAGTGAACAAGTTAAGCTTGATTTCAATTATTGCTGCCGATGTCGTTCAAAAGTTTTCAGACGTTAATGGTTGCAATAAAAGAAGTTAAAAAGAAAAGTGAAATGAAACGCATAAAAATCATTGAAATAAAAAATAAAAAAATAGAGATACATGAAACTACAAAAAAAAATTAGAGAAACATTTTATCACAAAATTGGAGATATTAATTGTGACTTTCGCTCGACTGAACTGTTATTATTTTGATTTACTTGTTCACTTTTCTACAGTAAATCTTTATGATTAGCAAATCGGCAGTCTACGTATATTAAAAGATTAATGCTAAGACCGATGTGAAGTTAGCGCCGAATTTGAGCGCCGGAAGAAAATGTTATTTACATTTTCTTAACAGAGCGCGGCGAAAATTTAACATTTTGATTTTTTCGGCGAATAAAAAATTTTTACGGCGAAAAAAAAAAACTATTATGAAATAACGAATCTACTCGCTGTTGTCATATAGCACGTTTGACATGAAAAATTAACTAGCAACTGTGGTGCAGTTGTAGCGTGTTTGGCTACGAAACGAAGAGTCCTGGGTTCGAATCCTACTGTGATTCACATGAATTTTTTTTTTTTTATTTAAATTTACGGAACGAACAGCTTTGGGTTCGAATCCAATTTTGAGCTAACGCAGTTAGTCCAAGAGCCCGCTGTAGAAAAGTCGAGTGTATAGGTTTGGGATGTACGGGAAAGAAAGTGAGCCATTTTGGTGAAACTTACGAACCAGGGTTGTCTTGCCAAAGCCTGTTCCGATGCCCGAATCTCAGCCAATTTTGTTGTTTTAATTGAAACTGTATAATATTATATAACACGAAGAGGCACAAACATAATGTCAAAGGTTGCATTGTTAAATCCTGTCCCAAACATGGGTTGGTAGCAGCTGGTAGTTTGATATAGGGTAAGAATTTTTCAAACGGGCCACTTCTCAACCGCATGTGCTATTTTTTTCACAAAACTTTGTTATTTAGATAGTGGTATATGCTAGAAATGGAACTGTGATATTATTTTATTTTTATTATTTTTTTTGTTGTTGTTGTAGGCAATTGAAATTCGGGGACAAAATTTTTTCAAGAACTTATATCTTTTGAACGAGTTCGACGATTTTTATAAGTTTAACGGTGTTCGATTTGTATTGAACTGGAGTATAAGTGAAATTTTTTTCAATCTTAAGTGATGTTTTTTTCAGTGATTAAAATACGTTTATTTATTAAAAGTAAATAAAAAAACAGCCTTCCCTGTCCGATTGAAAACAAAAAAAAAAATTTATAAATGTAACTAACATTAAGGTACAATATTCCGTTGAGAAAAAAAATGGATCGCCCTTGACGTAATTTTTATTAATATATTTGTAACTCTGTATTCTTTAAATTTTGTTTATTTTTCTACATAATAGTTCAGCAGAAATAGGGTTTGAACAACAAAATAGTTCGTTACAGCAATGTGACAGCGGAATATTGTCGAACAAGCTCTTGTAAAAGAGGAAAAATAAATCGAACTGACATTAACTATCCGGGGTTGAATGGGGTGCATTTTTAGAGGTCGAACACAGTTTTACATTATTTCTGGCTAAGCTGTGCATCCTTTCAAAAAAAGTTTCATGCAAAAAATGTAGGAAATAAGAAGATCTACAAATTTTGTCCTGATCATTTTCACCTTAGCCTCAAAATTTTTTGAAAAAATGGCTGAAAACCGGTTTTTTTGTTTTTAATTTTTTTTTTTTGACAAAAAAGTTTCTATGAAGCTGAAACTTGAGCAAAAGATACTTTTTAGTACTACACAAAGACGATAATTTTTTCAGACAGAAATATTTGGAGGTTGTTGTTAAATTTAAATTTTAAACCAAAAAAACCGAAATTTTTAACTGCGGTTCCTCTTAAAACTACACCTCCTAAGAAGTTTTTTTTTGATTCACTTACTTGCTGTTATGTCTACTTTAGATAAATAGTAAAAAAAGGTATACTAGAATGGAAAAAATGACCGAAAAGTTGAAAAATCGAGGATTTCTTATAAAAAAAATTTTTTGGGCAACAAAATGATACAGTCGCATTAAAAAAAAAAATTATTTTTCCAATTTAAAACTTGAGCTAAACGAGGTTGTCTTATACATGTCAATTTGTCAAATTTGTCAAAGAAAAAAATTAAAAACCAAAAAACCGGTTTTCAGCCATTTTTTCAAAAAATTTTGAGGTTAAGGTGAAAATGATCAGGACAAAAGTTGTAGATCTTCTTATTTCTTACAACTTTTGCATTAAACTTTTTTTGATGGGATGCACAGATTAGCCAGAAATAATGTAAAACTGTGTTCGACCTCTAAAAATGCACCCCATTCAACCCCGGATAGTTAATGTCAGTTCGATTTATTTTGTTCTCTTTTACAAGAGCTTTTTCGACAATATTCCGCTGTCAGATTGCTGTAACGAACTATTTTGTTGTTCAAACCCTATTTCTGCTGAACTATTATGTAGAAAAATAAACAAAATTTAAAGAATACAGAGTTACAAATATATTAATAAAAATTACGTCAAGGGCGATCCATTTTTTTTCTCAACGGAATATTGTACCTTAATGTTTGTTACATTTATATATTTTTTTTTTGGTTTTCAATCGGACAGGGAAGGCTGTTTTTTATTTACTTTTAATAAATAAACGTATTTTAAACACTGAATAAAACATCACTTAAGATTGAAAAAAATTTCACTTATACTCCAGTTCAATACAAATCGAACACCGTTAAACTTATAAAAATCGTCGAACTCGTTCAAAAGATATAAGTTCTTGAAAAAATTTTGTCCCCGAATTTCAATTGCCTACAACAACAACAAAAAAAATAATAAAAATAAAATAATATCACAGTTCCATTTCTAGCATATACCACTATCTAAATAACAAAGTTTTGTGAAAAAAATAGCACATGCGGTTGAGAAGTGGCCCGTTTGAAAAATTCTTACCCTATATGTATGTATATGCCAAACGATAGAGGTTGAAGAGCCTAAATTGAATATATAAGGTAGTTTTGTCAAATTCGGTCTTAAATATGGGATGCCACCAGTTTTTATGGCCAATTTTTCTCAAATGGTAAGCAGTTGGGAAAGGATTCGATAAGTCAACCCTATATATTCCATTATGGCTCTTCGAGCTCTATCGTTTGGCACATATTTCAAGTATTAATATATATTATTAAAAATTGACCCAAAAAACCGGTCGCAACCCATGTTGGGGACAGGATTCAACAATGCAACCTGGATATTATTTTTAGGCCTCTTTGAGTTCTATAATTTGACACACATTTTGAGGCATAATATTACACAGTTTCAATCAAAACAAAAAATTTACTAAAATTCGGGCATTTTCGGTCATCGGGACAGGCTTTGGCAAGGAAACCCTGGTTCGTTAGTTTCATCAAAATAGTTCATTATATCTCCTGTGCATCTCATCCTGTCATCTTATGCACTCGACTTTTCTACAGCGGGCTCTCCGCCTTAGTAGATTCCACTGCTACCATATGATAACGTTCGCTTAAAGATAGAATACACTCAACTTCTGTGGAAACACGTGTTTCGTCGTTTTGATGTTATGTAATGTAATGTATTTGTCTATGAAATTAAATTCCTTACAGACTAGAACAAAATTGTAGGCTAAAATTATCTTAAATAAACTTAAGTCTAATAATTTAAATTTAGTGTAATAAACTTAAAAGTACAGATTTAAATATATTTTTAGGCATACAGAAATCAATTGTACTATTTTTTTACAATTTATATAAAGCAATAAGAGTTCTATTAATGGGCTCATTAATGGCATAGTTAGACCTATGACATTTAATATAAAAATAGTCTGATGATCTTAAAGTTCGCGATGGAATATTAAATAAAATCAATTCAAGGAGATCCAAGCATACAATATTCCCATTAATAATATCCTAAATAAGCATCATACTATGAACAAGTCGTCTATTTTCGAGCAAATCCAAATTAATAAGCATGCAGCGTGCTTTGTAAGAAGGAATAGGCTCAGTAAAAGGAATCAACCGCAAAGCAAATTTTACGAATTTCTTCTGAATACGCTCAATACGATCGAAAAGCAATAATATGGATTCCAAATGAAGGATGCATACTCTAAATTGGACCTTACGAAAATCGTATATAGTTGTTTCAAAGTTGTTTGAAAGTAGAACTATTACGTTTAACAAACGCAAAGAGCGAATATGCTTTTGGTAAAATATAGACTATTGAGACAAAAATGAGAGTCAAAATAAACTCCAAGATCACGCATTTCACCAATGTTTTTTAAGGGCATATTATCAAAACAATATGTGAACAAAATTGGCGTACTGCATTTCGAAAATTTTACATGAAAACATTTACGAAGATTTAAAGATAAATTAATATAACACTTAAAACTCATTGAGGAAGATATTACATTTATAAACCCCTTAATCCAGGGTCACAAAGTTTCAAATTAGGAATTAGCGGTATTCCAAAAAAACATCAAAACTACGGCTTTGGCATACAATTAACACCAAAAAAGTAATGTTGGATATATGGCCATCTCCACAAAAAAGACTTTTAACTGGCCTCGTTATTAATTTTTTTTTGAGCACACTCTTCAACCATGATTTTTCTTGAAGTTAAGGCTATCTTGAATCAATATTCAATGTTGTTCAATTAAAATTCAAGGAACTTATTTTTTTATTTAACTTTATATGTAACTTTTCATGTTTTTTAACTTAAATGCAATTTTAATTATGTCTACCTTTGAATTTTAATTGTTCCTCCCTGAATATTAATTCAAGATAGTCTTATTTTCAAGAAAAACCATGTTTGAAGAGTCTGCTTAAAAAAAAAAATCGAAATTGTCATCTTAGCTCGACCATGGTTTCGATTTATTTTTTTTTTTGGAGCAGACTCTTCATAGAGATCATAGCAAAATCGAGTCTTTATCAAACCCTTGAACCCTGTATAGAGAATCCCCCCTTAAAGCTCTGAGCAAAAACTTAAAAAAAAAATAACTCTAGAGTTTTGAATAAATTGCATTCGGTGCTGCACTTTTATGAAAAGTTTGAAGAATAAGAATGTGCATTATTCAAAGCCAATAACTTGTACAAAAATGGATTCCAGTAAGAAACCCTTTAACTCTGTATGGAAAATCCCCCCTCAAAGCTCTGAGCAAAAACTTAAAAAAAAATAACACCAGAGTTTTGAATAAATTGCATTCGGTGCTGCACTTTTATGAAAAGTTTGAAGAGTAAGAATGTGCATTATTCAAAGCCAATAACTTGTACAAAAATGGATTCCAGTAAAAAACCCTTGAACCCTGTATGGAAAATCCCCCCTTAAAGCTCTGAGCAAAAACTTAAAAAAAAATAACACTAGAGTTTTGAATAAATTGCATTCGGTGCTGCACTTTTATGAAAAGTTTGAAGAATAAGAATGTGCATTATTCAAAGCCAATAACTTGTACAAAAATGGATTCCAGTAAGAAACCCCTGAACCCTATATGGAGAATCCCCCCTTAAAGCTCTGAGCAAAAACTTAAAAAAAAAATAACACTAGAGTTTTGAATAAATTGCATTCGGTGCTGCACTTTTATGAAAAGTTTGAAGAATAAGAATGTGCATTATTCAAAGCCAATAACTTGTACAAAAATGGATTCCAGTAAGAAACCCTTGAACCCTATATGGAGAATCCCCCCTTAAAGCTCTGAGCAAAAACTTAAAAAAAAATAACACTAGAGTTTTGAATAAATTGCATTCGGTGCTGCACTTTTATGAAAAGTTTGAAGAATAAGAATGTGCATTATTCAAAGCCAATAACTTGTACAAAAATGGATTCCAGTAAGAAACCCTTGAACCCTGTATGGAAAATCCCCCCTTTAAGCTCTGAACAAAAACTTAAAAAAAAATAACACTACAGTTTTGAATAAATTGCATTCGGTGCTGCACTTTTATGAAAAGTTTGAAGAATAAGAATGTGCATTATTCAAAGCCAATAACTTCTACAAAAATGGATTCCAGTAAGAAACCCTAGAACCCTATATGGAGAATCCCCCTTAAAGCTCTGAGCAAAAACTTAAAAAAAAAATAACACTAGAGTTTTGAATAAATTGCATTCGGTGCTGCACTTTTATGAAAAGTTTGAAGAATAAGAATGTGCATTATTCAAAGCCAATAACTTGTACAAAAATGGATTCCAGTAAGAAACCCTTGAACCCTGTATGGAGAATCCCCCCTTAAAGCTCTGAACAAAAACTTAAAAAAAAATAACACCAGAGTTTTGAATAAATTGCATTCGGTGCTACACTTTTATGAAAAGTTTGAAGAATAAGAATGTGCATTATTCAAAGCCAATAACTTGTACAAAAATGGATTCCAGTAAGAAACCCTTGAACCCTGTATGGAGAATGCCCCCTTAAAGCTCTGAGCAAAAAATTAAAAAAAAATAACACTAGAGTTTTGAATAAATTGCATTCGGTGCTGCACTTTTATGAAAAGTTTGAAGAATAAGAATGTGCATTATTCAAAGCCAATAACTTGTACAAAAATGGATTCCAGTAAGAAACCCTTGAACCCTGTATGGAGAAACCCCCCTTAAAGCTCTGAGAAAAAACTTTAAAAAAAATAACACCAGAGTTTTGAATAAATTGCATTCGGTGCTGCACTTTTATGAAAAGTTTGAAGAATAAGAATGTGCATTATTCAAAGCCAATAACTTGTACAAAAATGGATTCCAGTAAGAAACCCTTGAACCCTGTATGGAGAATCCCCCCTTAAAGCTCTGAACAAAAACTTAAAAAAAAATAACACCAGAGTTTTGAATAAATTGCATTCGGTGCTGCACTTTTATGAAAAGTTTGAAGAATAAGAATGTGCATTATTCAAAGCCAATAACTTGTACAAAAATGGATTCCAGTAAGAAACCATTGAACCCTGTATGGAGAATCCCCCCTTAAAGCTCTGAGAAAAAACTTAAAAAAAAATAACACTAGAGTTTTGAATAAATTGCATTCGGTGCTGCACTTTTATGAAAAGTTTGAAGAATAAGAATGTGCATTATTCAAAGCCAATAACTTGTACAAAAATGGATTCCAGTAAGAAACCCTTGAACCCTATATGGAGAATCCCCCCTTAAAGCTCTGAGCAAAAACTTAAAAAAAAATAACTCTAGAGTTTTGAATAAATTGCATTCGGTGCTGCACTTTTATGAAAAGTTTGAAGAATAAGAATGTGCATTATTCAAAGCCAATAACTTGTACAAAAATGGATTCCAGTAAGAAACCCTTGAACCCTGTATGGAAAATCCCCCCTTAAAGCTCTGAGCAAAAACTTAAAAAAAAATAACACCAGAGTTTTGAATAAATTGCATTCGGTGCTGCACTTTTATGAAAAGTTTGAAGAATAAGAATGTGCATTATTCAAAGCCAATAACTTGTACAAAAATGGATTCCAGTAAGAAACCCTTGAACCCTGTATGGAGAATCCCCCCTTAAAGCTCTGAACAAAAACTTAAAAAAAACTAACACCAGAGTTTTGAATAAATTGCATTCGGTGCTGCACTTTTATGAAAAGTTTGAAAAATAAGAATGTGCATTATTCAAAGCCAATAACTTGTACAAAAATGGATTCCAGTAAGAAACCCTTGAACCCTGTATGGAGAATCCTCCCTTAAGGCTCTGAGCAAAAACTTAAAAAAAAATAACACTAGAGTTTTGAATAAATTGCATTCGGTGCTGCACTTTTATGAAAAGTTTGAAGAATAAGAATGTGCATTATTCAAAGCCAATAACTTGTACAAAAATGGATTCCAGTAAGAAACCCTTGAACCCTGTATGGAGAATCCCCCCTTAAAGCTCTGAGCAAAAACTTAAAAAAAAATAACACTAGAGTTTTGAATAAATTGCATTCGGTGCTGCACTTTTATGAAAAGTTTGAAGAATAATACTGTGCATTATTCAAAGCCAATAACTTGTACAAAAATGGATTCCAGTAAAAAACCCTTGAACCCTGTATGGAAAATCCCCCCTTAAAGCTCTGAGCAAAAACTTAAAAAGAAATAACTCTAGAGTTTTGAATAAATTGCATTCGGTGCTGAACTTTTATGAAAAGTTTGAAGAATAAGAATGTGCATTATTCAAAGCCAATAACTTGTACAAAAATGGATTCCAGTAAGAAACCCTTGAACCCTGTTTGGAGAATCCCCCCTTAAAGCTCTGAGCAAAAAATTAAAAAAAAATAACACTAGAGTTTTGAATAAATTGCATTCGGTGCTGCACTTTTATGAAAAGTTTGAAGAATAAGAAGTTGCATTATTCAAAGCCAATAACTTGTACAAAAATGGATTCCCGTAAGAAACCCTTGAACCCTGTATGGAGAATCCCCCCTTAAAGCTCTGAGCAAAAACTTAAAAAAAAAATAACACTAGAGTTTTGAATAAATTGCATTCGGTGCTGCACTTTTATGAAAAGTTTGAAGAATAAGAATGTGCATTATTCAAAGCCAATAACTTGTACAAAAATTTATTCCAGTAAAATACCCTTGAACCCTGTATGGAAAATCCCCCCTTAAAGCTCTGAGCAAAAACTTAAAAAGAAATAACTCTAGAGTTTTGAATAAATTGCATTCGGTGCTGCACTTTTATGAAAAGTTTGAAGAATAAGAATGTGCATTATTCAAAGCCAATAACTTGTACAAAAATGGATTCCAGTAAGAAACCCTTGAACCCTATATGGAAAATCCCCCCTTAAAGCTCTGAGCAAAAACTTAAAAAAAAATAACACTAGAGTTTTGAATAAATTGCATTCGGTGCTGCACTTTTATGAAAAGTTTGAAGAATAAGAATGTGCATTATTCAAAGCCAATAACTTGTACAAAAATTTATTCCAGTAAAATACCCTTGAACCCTGTATGGAAAATCCCCCCTTAAAGCTCTGAGCAAAAACTTAAAAAGAAATAACTCTAGAGTTTTGAATAAATTGCATTCGGTGCTGCACTTTTATGAAAAGTTTGAAGAATAAGAATGTGCATTATTCAAAGCCAATAACTTGTACAAAAATGGATTCCAGTAAAAAACCCTTTAACCCTGTATGGGAAATCCCCCCTTTAAGCTCTGAACAAAAACTTAAAAAAAAATAACACTAGAGCTTTGAATAAATTGCATTCGGTGCTGCACTTTTATGAAAAGTTTGAAGAATAAGAATGTGCATTATTCAAAGCCAATAACTTGTACAAAAATGGATTCCAGTAAGAAACCCTTGAACCCTATATGGAGAATCCCCGTTTAAAGCTCTGAACAAAAACTTAAAAAAAATAACACCAGAGTTTTGAATAAATTGCATTCGGTGCTGCACTTTTATGAAAAATTTGAAGAATAAGAATGTGCATTATTCAAAGCCAA
Organism: Tricholauxania praeusta; assembly: GCA_949775025.1. NCBI lineage: Eukaryota > Metazoa > Arthropoda > Insecta > Diptera > Lauxaniidae > Tricholauxania > Tricholauxania praeusta. The sequence goes on from OX459028.1 coordinate 187,552,904, forward strand.
TAACTTGTACGAAAATGGATTCCAGTAAGAAACCCTTTAACCCTGTATGAAAAATCCCCCCTTAAAGCTCTGAGCAAAAACTTAAAAAAAAATAACACTAGAGTTTTGAATAAATTGCATTCGGTGCTGCACTTTTATGAAAAGTTTGAAGAATAAGAATGTGCATTATTCAAAGCCAATAACTTGTACAAAAATGGATTCCAGTAAGAAACCCTTGAACCCTGTATGGAGAATCCCCCCTTAAAGCTCTGAACAAAAACTTAAAAAAAAATAACACCAGAGTTTTGAATAAATTGCATTCGGTGCTGCACTTTTATGAAAAGTTTGAAGAATAAGAATGTGCATTATTCAAAGCCAATAACTTGTACAAAAATGGATTCCAGTAAGAAACCCTTGAACCCTGTATGGAGAATCCCCCCTTAAAGCTCTGAGCAAAAACTTAAAAAAAAAATAACACTAGAGTTTTGAATAAATTGCATTCGGTGCTGCACTTTTATGAAAAGTTTGAAGAATAAGAATGTGCATTATTCAAAGCCAATAACTTGTACAAAAATGGATTCCAGTAAGAAACCCTTGAACCCTGTATGGAGAATCCCCCCTTAAAGCTCTGAGCAAAAACTTAAAAAAAAATAACACCAGAGTTTTGAATAAATTGCATTCGGTGCTGCACTTTTATGAAAAGTTTGAAGAATAAGAATGTGCATTATTCAAAGCCAATAACTTGTACAAAAATGGATTCCAGTAAGAAACCCTTGAACCCTGTATGGAGAATCCCCCCTTAAAGCTCTGAGCAAAAACTTAAAAAAAAAATAACACTAGAGTTTTGAATAAATTGCATTCGGTGCTGCACTTTTATGAAAAGTTTGAAGAAATAATGATCCTAAACATACTGCTGGTCATACAAAGAAGTGGTTCACGGACAACATGGTGACTGTTTTGGATTAGCCATCCTTTAGTCCGGAGCTAAATTTGATTGGGATCCTCTGGCAGTAGTCAAGGAACGTATTGGAACGTATATTAAAAATTACAAATTTTATGTAACTCTATGTAAAAGAGCGAAAGGTGTGGATAACCATTCCTAAGACTGCTTGAAGACTGTGTGAGGATCTAGTGGCTTTAATTCCTCGGCGATTTGCAGCAGTTCGTTCAAGTAAAGGGTTTCCAACCAAATATTGATAAAACAAAAACAAAATAAAAAATTTTCAGACTAAGGAATACAAAATAATAAGTCGTTCCTAATTATGTGCACGCTTGGTTTTCTTTCTGATATCATATATAAGCACCCTGTGCTTAAACAGCTTAAAAATTGCCAACAATTTTGTCGGCAAAAGAATGAAGGAATACTCTATCATAAGATTGTAAAAATATTTTTTTGAATTAGTAAGATATTTATATGAAAAAGTTAATTTGAAGTGACATGTATGAATTGTTCCTAATTATGTGCACGTAACTGTGTATTTATTTTTTTCGCTTTTATTTATACTTCATATTATTACCCTTCTGAACAATAAAAAAAACACCAACTTTTTTAATAATAACTGTAAATTTAAACAAAAAAACAAAACCAGTTCAATATCTTGCGCGCAACGAATAATCGGACAAGGCAAAATGACAATGCTAAATATACCGTTATTTTGCAGAAAAGCATTTAAGAATGACATTTTTTTATCATATTCAGTCGTAAATTGCATTTAGCGGCAAACAGTGTCAACAATAACTTAAAATATATTTAAAATGGCTCCAAATGGAAAGCAATCTACTGTAGAAAATAGGCAATTAGTAGTTAAGTGATCTTCTAAAGGTAAAACTGCAAGAGAAATTGCCGAATTGATTGGAAAAAGTAGATATATTGTCCACGACATAATCAAGATGTTCCGCGATGAGTTTAAATTGGCCAAGAGAAGGTCAAGGCAAGATATTAAATGAGCAAAAAGAGCGTTCGATATTGAAAGAAATCAAAGAAGATATTTTCAAAACAGCGCAAGAACTTAAAATTTCTTTAAGAAATCGCACTGGAAAATATGTTTGCCTGAATATTATGGGAGAATTGTATGAATAAAACCACTTGCAAGCCTTAAAAATAAAAACAATATATTAAAAAATTCCAAGGAGTATTTATTAAAAAACAGAAGATTTTTGGAATAACGTAATTTGATGGTATATCATGTTTAAATACCTTTCCATTGATATTTTTCATTATTTTATGGTTTTGTTTATCGTATTGTTTGGACCGTTTATTTATTTTCAGTTATTTTATTTTGTTGCTTTTTCACAGTTGTGAGCTTCGTAAGACAATCGGTTCGCCATTCGGCGCATGAAATTTGATTTGTTCTGCGCATGCTCAACACTGACGTCATTTTAAACATGTTCCTATCGGCGTAAAATTGTGAGCAGCAGATATCGAAAAAATATGAGGAGTGGAACAAATTGATTCACTTATGTACATTACTGTGGTCACAAGCAATAACAGCTAAAGTCTATATATGACCACAAGGCAAATCAAGATAAGTTCTGTGTATAAGCATGTGACTTATACTGTTTCGGATTGTCATCGTAGATCGACTTAAGGTGTTATTGCTTGTTGCCACAGATTATTTGATAGTACGTGAGGTGTTTTTTTGAAAACTCGGATCTCCCTTTCCACTTGGTGAGCTCTGACTTGCCTCATAATTTTAAAATGTAATATGCTATAATAATGTAGTCTCTGCATTAAAAAGTTGTCGTGAGTTTTTTATTGACCCCGCTTCCCCCTTGGTGAGACTGGTGAGATTTCGTCTAAGCCACAAAATAAATTCAAATTTATTCCCAACTATCTTACTTTTTTTCGGCTGCCTTGTTAGCAACTGCCCACTGTACACTTCATGACAGATTTCAAATTTTCAATTTTTTGTTCACAGTCTCTCTCAAAATACTCAGAGTAGAGTACCCCTAACTCAAAATTCGACATAATAATAATATTTTTTTTTAAAGATTTGTTCAAAGTCAAGAATGTTTTGTCATTCTTAGTTGAAAGCGGCTCGTAAAACATTTTACTTATAGCTCAATTACAATGTCTACTTAATAATGATTGCATATATAGCGAATTCCAGTCCTTGGTGACACAAAAGTTAACATAAAAACAGATAAATAAGATTTGATTTCATAGAGCATAAGGTTGGCAACCTTGAATCTTCAATACTGACGTCATAAGACGCCAAGATTTGCCAACACGTTATAGAGTTCTCGATCGTGTATTTCATGTACACTGTAAAAAAAATGAGGCGTCGTTGGTTTTTTACACAATATACATACATGAAGTCATTATTAAAATTTCAAAGAATTATTTTAATCTCTTAAACATAATTAAAATCTACTGAATAGACATAAAAAAATTTAACAGAAATAATTTTCTGATTAAGTTTTCACGATATTTCTAATTTAGTGTACAAAATTTGAATTTTCCTACAAAAATGTAAACATTTTTTTAAAGTATTAAGAGCATTATTGGCGACATAAATTTTTTATTTGGCTTTCCAAAATCTATAAGTCCAATGGTTGAATTTGGACTAAGTAGTTATAAGTCCAAAGTATAAGTTATAACATTAATTCAAATGTTCATTTCTCAAAAAACTATAATTTTAAAGCGGAATATTTCGAACATCAGGCTGTATACAGAATTTTTTAACAGCAAAGTTTCCTCTTTTGCAAAAAATTAACAAAATATTTCCTAAACCGACACATTGAACGCATTATATTTTATGGTTTATAGTTGATAAAATACACTCTTTGAATGTATTTTTAAGAGTTCATTTAAAAGTGCATATATGCATTAACCGGATTAACAATTTTACAACAGATTATAATTTTTTATTAAAGCGAATTAAAGCATTCCCACTTCAATTCCCATTTCGCTTTTAGAACGTATTTTTTTTTTTAGTGTATAGCACAAAATCACGCTCTGTCCCTGCACACGGTCATTTTTTTGTTAGTGTTAAAGAAACTGAGAGCTTCGTTGCAACGCTCTTTTGTTTTTTACTGTTACTTTATTTTGTTGCTTTTTTCGCAGCTTTGAGTTTCGTAAGACAATTGCTTCGCGAGAATTATAAAATGAGCAGAAGAGAGACAAAAAAATATAAGTACAGTTTTTCAGAGTTGTAGATTTTTCAGCACTTGATTTATGCAAACTATTTTTATTTATTCTTTCTTATATATTATATTAAATTAATTTTGTGTCTGTCTGCCTTTTATGGACGCGGATACTATCCATCTGATTTTGATGAAATGTTTATAGTATGTTAGTATCGATAAGGCGGGTGTCATAGGCTATAAAACTTTTGTTAAAGGTGCATATTTAGGGTGGCTCTCATACAAAAATATTTTAGAAATTGCATTTTCTCAATGACCGCTTAATCGATTCTCATGGAAATTACACCAGATGGCTTTTATGTAAAGAGGCACAGATAAGATCATAAAAATTTAGTTTAGCGTGCATACTTAGGGTGGCCTTCTAACAAAAATATTTTTAAGTATCATTTTCACGAAGTACAGGTTAATCAATTCACACCGAATTTACACCCCGTAGCTCTTATGTTAAGAAGCATTGCTAAGGCAACACAACTTTAATTTAGGGTGGTCTTCAATTAAAAATATGTTTTTATTATCATTTTCTCAAATAGAGCTCAATTAATTCTCATGGAATTTACACCAGATGGCTTTTATATTAATAGGCATGGATAAGATTGTAAGCATTTTATTTAAGGTGCAATCTTAGGGTGGCCTTCATACAAAAAAATATTTTTAAACATCATTTTCACGAAGACAGGTCAGTCGTTTAACACCGAATATACGCCACGTAGCTCTTAAGTTAAGAAGCATAGCTTAGGCTACAAAACCTTTATTAAGGCTTTTATAGGCACAGCTTAGGTTATACATATTTTATTTTGGGTGCGATATTTTCATTTTAAGGTAAAGCGCACAGGGTAATGCTAGTATAAAAGTAGTCATTTTGGGTATAATTTTCAATCAAAGTATGAAAAAGCTATTGACAATGCTTCTTTAGAAGCTATAACTTTTTTAATTACACAGCAAAAAGTAATGTACTTTTGCTGTTTTTTGAACAAGCCTCTGATTCAGAGCTCGTTGCTCAGAGGATGTGTAAAACAGTGATGGAATTTGGGTTTTTTTTAAATGTATTAAACTGAGACGCGGAATTTACTCTAAGACTGCAAATTTACTTTTTTTGTCGTGAACACACAAATTTACATGTGCAAATGTATATTAGGGTGTTTATTTTTGAAAATCTTGTGGATGCATTTTATTTTCTTTATTTAGCTCGAGGTATTTCCCAAAAAAACTGACTTAATAAAACGATGAAAAATTCTGCCTTAGGTTCCAAGATACAACGTTTTAGGTACTTCAGTTATATGGGAGATGCCACCCGCTTATATGCTTATATTATAGAATCGGGTTTGAAGAAAATTCCAGCTTCCTAGATCAAATCTACGAACGGCGCAATCAGTTTGGTTCCTATTACAATTCATATGGAATCAACTAAACGCTAAAAAAAATCTTTCGGTTTTTCCATATGAATTGTAATAGGAAACAAGCTGATAACGCTGTTCGTAGGTAAGATCTGGAAAGTTGAAATTTTTGGAGAATTTTCTTCAAACGCGTTTCTACAATATAAGCATATAGGATCGCAAATTTAAAAAAATGCTGGCTTTAGTTAGCAAAATACTGAAAAAATATATTTACTAAATTACGTTTAAAAACGGATTAAAACTTTTTCATAATCAAAAATTATTTCTTATATAATATAGTGTCTTTTCATGCATATCTGGTTACCCTACTAATAATTTATAATCGCCAGAGCTCTGGTAACTCTATTTATGTTGTTTTTTTAGATCGGAAATTTCGTTGAACTGGCAGCTTGCTTGGACCATTTATTTATTTTGTTGCTTTTTTCACAGTCGTGAGCTTCGTAAGACAATCGGTTCGCCATTCGGCGCATGAAATTTGATTTGCTCTGCGCATGCGCAACACTGACGTCATTTTAAACATGTTCCTATTGGCTTAAGATTGTGAGCAGCAGAGATCGAAAAAATATTAGGAGAGCGCAACAGTGGAACAAATTGATTCACTTATGTACATTACTGTGGTCACAAGCAATTACAGCTTAAGTCTATATGACCACAAGGCAAATCAAGATAAGTTGTGTGTATAAGCATGTGACTTATACTGTTTCGGACTGTCATCGTAGATCGACTTAAGGTGTTATTGCTTGTTGCCACAGATTATTTGATAGTATGTGAGATATTTTTTTGAAAACTCGGATCTCCCCTTCCACTTGGTGAGCTCTGACTTGCCTTATAATTTTAAAATGTAATATGCTATAATAATGTATAGTCTCTGCATTAAAAAGTTGTCGTGAGTTTTTTATTGACCCCGCTTCCCCCTTGGTGAGATTTTTCCAAATCCTGACCGCCCTCCCCCCCCCCCCCCCTATTTTGACTCACGTAATTTACTTCACGTAAGGTACTTTCCTTTGGCTACAATTCCACCCCATATATTACATTAAATAAGAAAGTTTCTTTACTATGTTGTAATATTATTAAGTTTCCTTTTTGATTGGATTATTTTCTTTGATTTCACTGTTTAGTTTTATTCAAAAAAACATTCTAAAAAATATATTTTTAAGCCGTTTTGTTGACTTGAACACTTTTGGGTTCAAGTAAATGGTTCGCAATATATTTTTCACTTATGTGCAAGGTATTTTTATTAATGGTTTTAAAAATTGTGATACACTAAGCCATACTAATGTATTACTTTTTCAGAACCAATAAAATACAAATATACTTATATACATTTCGTCTTGGCCACAAAATAAATTCAAATTTATTCTATTTATTTTATTTTTAGCAAACTGCCCACTGTACACTTCATGACAGATTTCAAATTTTCAATTTTTTGTACACAGTCTCTCTCAAAATACTCAGAGTAGAGTTGCCCTAACTCAAAATTCGACATAATAATAATATTTTTTTTTTAAAGATTTGTTCAAAGTCAAGAATGTTTTATCATTCTTAGTTGAAAGCGGCTCGTAAAACATTTTACTTATAGCTCAATTACAATGTCTACTTAATAATGATTGCATATATAGCGAATTCCAGTCCTTGGTGACACTAAAGTTAACATAAAAACAGATAAATAAGATTTGATTTCATAGAGCATAAGGTTGGCAACCTTGAATCTTCAATACTGACGTCATAAGACGCCAAGATTTGCCAACACGTTATAGAGTTCTCGATCGTGTATTTCATGTACACTGTAAAAAAAATGAGGCGTCGTTGGTTTTTTACACAATATACATACATGAAGTCATTATTAAAATTTCAAAGAATTATTTTAATCTCTTAAACATAATTAAAATCTACTGAATAGACATAAAAAAATTTAACAGAAATAATTTTCTGATTAAGTTTTCACGATATTTCTAATTTAGTGTACAAAATTTGAATTTTCCTACAAAAATGTAAACATTTTTTTAAAGTATTAAGAGCATTATTGGCGACATAAATTTTTTATTTGGCTTTCCAAAATCTATAAGTCCAATGGTTGAATTTGGACTAAGTAGTTATAAGTCCAAAGTATAAGTTATAACATTAATTCAAATGTTCATTTCTCAAAAAACTATAATTTTAAAGCGGAATATTTCGAACATCAGGCTGTATACAGAATTTTTTAACAGCAAAGTTTCCTCTTTTGCAAAAAATTAACAAAATATTTCCTAAACCGACACATTGAACGCATTATATTTTATGGCTTATAGCGTGTTTTGCAGTTAATAATACACACTTTTTAAATGTATTTTTGAGAGTTCATTTAAAAGTGCATATAAGTATATTAAACCGTATTGATAATTTTACAAAGGAATACAATTTTTTATTAAAGCGAATTAAAGCAATCTCACTTCAGTTCCCATTTCGCTTTTAGAACATAATTTTTTTTAGTGTATAGCACAAATTCACGCTCTTAGTGTTAACCCATATCGTACCTGTGATTCGCTTACGAATCACGAAACTTGCTCATGTTTGGACATTTTTTCATTATAATATAAAAAAAATTTCAAAGGTTTATACTTTTATATTAAAATTTAATCAATTGGCTTTTCTTTTTAGGATTAAGTGAGAGTTTAAAAAACAATTGTTTTGGATATTTTTTTGAAAATTAATCAAAAATATTTAAATTGATCAAATGTGGACAAAACCTACACAGAATAGATTCAAAAGGACTAATGTTACTCCCCACAATAAAAATTATATATCCAGATTGTTTAGGTGAGCTATATATACCACTCAATTATGGTGATGCGTATACGAATCAATGGCCACTTCCCAGGGTAACAATTTGGCAATTTTTATTTTTGAAGATGTCAAATTGTTTGAATAAGCCAAGCGCTAAAAAATTCAAAATCTTGAAGAAATTACATTTTTTGATTAGGTCAAAAACTGAATAAATTCAAAAAAATTGTTGGCAAAGTGCACTTTCCGATCGGCCTCAAACTTATTGTCCGCCATTTTTTCCACTCAATTTACCATGAACATTTCATGTGAAAAAATCAGAAAAGTATCTCATAAACTTGCCTTGTGAGAAGAGTTTATGTAGACATACTTTTCATCATTTTCATATAAAAAGTAAGTTATTGAAAACTTTAAATGCGATTTTCTCCCACTTTATGTTTTTCGAGTTATGCCAGTCTTGAAGTAAGTGAGCGATATATTCCAATTTTTAATCTGCAGGTGGTGGTGGTGGGGAATGTATTTGGACTCTTATGAGTGCTTCATTTAAAACGGTTTCGTCTGAAAAGAAATTAAATTCATAACTATTTCACGTGAAGCAGAAATCAAAAAAATTAAATGTTTACCTGACACATTTGCATCCTCTGGCGGCTGTTGCAGCAAAGGTTGGAAATAGCCGAGCAGCTCTTGCCGCTGCTGGACGAATTGCTGGTGAACCAGATGTTGAAAATTCTGCTGTAGCTGTTGTTGCTGAGTATTACTGTGAGCCACCACATCGGCAATAAACTGGCTCCACTGCGAGCTATAATCAGGCTGCTCTGGCCGCTCGTACGACCACTGATTTGGCCGATTTCCCCGCTGATTTGGCCGATTTCCCAGCTGATTTGGCCAATTTCCCCGCTGATTTGGCCGATTTCCCCGCTGGTTTGGCCGATATGTCCGACGACGGCGACGGTTGCTGCCCTCCGGCAAAATAACATTTACCTGAGGCACCGTAAACCTCATTTTCTCTAAAAATTTTTTGAAAATAAATAAAAATTAACGACATAAATGATAATTTTTTTCAAAAATATCTTTTATTAAAAAAATTGGTTCAAAAGATATCGATGAAAAATGCGATAATTCGTTGAAGGTATTTTTCTATCTCAGATGTTCAATTGTAACCTGAAAATGATAAATCCAAAAGTGCGATTAAATTTGTGATTGAACTTTTGAGAACGGTGCACATTTGTCCAATATTATATATTTGCTGTAACTCAAAAACTATGTAGTTTTATTGTATAAACATTATCAGACTTATTGTAGAAAATAAAATTTCCTATCGAAATGACATTTTTAAAAATCAAAAACTTATTTTTTCATCAAAAAAATTAAAAAAATCATTCAAAAAAACCGAAAAATTTAAATTTTTTCTAATTTTTGGATATAACTTGTTTCTGAGTGGACTTTTATGTTGAATTAACATTACTTTTGTGTGTAAAAATTAAAACTAACGCGGTCTATAGGTAAAAATTGGTGAAATTATACAGAAGTAGGCAACTTTGAACGACTGTATCTCAGTCAATCATCGTTAAAAATACTTTTATGGGGCAGCATTTTAACGGAAGCTACATCACCTTTCTTTTATGTGAATCGAAAAAATCTCTAAATATTCTCTAAAAAAAATGGTATCCAAAAATTCAAAATATTGAAATTTTTCGGTTTTTTTTTAATAGTTTTTTTAACTTATTTTGATGAAAAATCATGTCTCCTGATGTGTATATGCTAAAAATATACAGTTTCTGAGTTAGGATTAAAAATATAAAAAATGGGCAAATTTGCACCGTTCTCAGTAGTCCAAGCCTTAATTTAATCGCATTTTTGGCTACATCGTTTTTAGAGTTTAATTGAACATATAAGACAATAAAATACCTTTAACGAATTAGTTCCTTATCAAAATACATAGTCAATAGCCTATAAGCGAAAAGGTGAACATATTAAAGTCAGATAAATGACTCACGTACAAAAATTGGAAGACAATCATTGTGAGCCCAAATTAAATCGCATTGCAAGCATTGCATCTTACTAAGTACATAAACGATAATAAGTGCGTACAACATCGTTTGATGTGTTTTTTGTAAAGTGAAATTATTCAATGCAAACATTAAGAGTTCTTCATAAATTAAGAAAGATGTTTCACAATTTTTCTTAACCTTTCGAGTTCAGCACATAGAGATCTATGTTTATACATTTGGGTGGTTAAATTTTTAATTTATTTTTTTTTTTTCAAACAGGTTTAATACAAGATGGGACAGAAGTAATTTCATAATGTGAATTGGTTGCAATTTTTTAGAAATGAAAAAAGTGTAAAAAAGTATATTTGAAGATGTAAAATTGATGACATTAACATGAAAAAATTATATCTATTAACTTAACCTTTCGAGTTCGAGTTGCTCGGAAAACATATAGCTTCAAATTGGTGATTTTTTCTTCAATGTTGGCTTTCAAGACTTGCTTGGTCATAGCCAACAAAGTTTGTGGCTTGTAATAGTAAACGCGATATTTCAAAAAACTCTAATGGAAGGAGTCTGACGCCGCCAAATCTGGTAATCTTAGCGGACAGTTGAAATCGTATAAAGGGAGAAATTGGTGTTTCAAAAATCTCCATCTAATGCTCGAAACCCAAATCTGCAACTTGTGGCAAAAAACTCGTTTAACATTTGCCCTTATCGCTCACCAGTTACGGTTATGGTTGTGCCGTCGGCGTCCTCAAGAAATCACTTTTTCAATGGCACTTCGTGCATTTCATGTGGATTCTCCTTGCCGAGAAACGCAAATTTTGCTTATTCACATAACTACTTAAGTGGAAGTGGGCTGTCTCGCTCATTACGATTTTAAATACGAACTCATCCTCTTCTTGCATCAGGTTTAACAGAGCATGTGAGTAAGTTAATCTCACTTGAGGGTCAGCAGGCACCAATTAGGGAACGATTTGCACTTTATGTGGGATAATCTACAGGTCTTTCACCAAATTCTACGCAATTAACGTCTACTGATGCCAAATTGTGTGCATCGTTATCTCGTCAATGTTTGTGGGCCCACTCGAATGGATCGCTATATCGCCTGTTGTCAACTAATTCTCTATCTGTCTAAAACATACATATATGTATGTCAAAGCACAATAATATTTGGCGCCATTTGCAAACATTATGGCACATTCATATTATGACATTACTTTTGACCCACCTTGTATTAACTGGGGGCTCATTGAACTTTTTAGCTTTCATAGGAATTACATGGCAAAGAATACTTTAGACATTTCGTCTATATCTCGTGAGAGCAAAATCTTGCACGAATGGGATCAAACCCATTGGTAATTTAAATAACAGTCAAAAAAAGGAATGGGAAGAAAATAAAAGAATTCACAATTTTTCCTCAATTTTCGTCTTGTTGAACCAGTAAATACATTCAAAGCAAAATCAAATATATCACTGTTTCAATAAAAATTTGCTTATGGCGCTGTAAGTCCTTAACTCATTTTCGGCCGAGAAAAATTTTTTTTATCGAAAATGCAATTCCTTTCATTGACTGTCTATTATGATCCTATAGAGCTGTTAAAAGTTTCGCATTTTGTTTTTTGTAAGTAAAACGAATTCGTTTCGAATTCGTAACCGACTTCAAATACGAATTCGTTTTTTGTTCGTTTCGAATTCGTAATGGACTTCAAATACGAATTCGTTTCGAATTCAGTTTTTTCGAGAGGAATTTCATACGAAAACGAGTTCGAAACGAATTCGTAACGAAATCCGTTTCGGATAAATAGTACGAAGAAACGAGTTCGTTTCGAATTCGAAACGAATTCGTTTGGTACACTGGGCTATCACCAAAAATCGTTTCTTTTACAGTTGTAGATCGATAAATAAAACAACTCATTTTAAGTTAATTTTTCAGCCTTTGGGTCAAATGCGACTGGCCTGTTTCCAAAACAAATACTAAATCTTTTTTCATATCTTGTTTTCCACCGCCATTCTATTAGAAAAGGCTTGTGAAGAGAAACAAATCACACTTTTGCACATATGGATGCTCTAATGTACAACTATATTAATTGTGATACGCAGGAATTTTTTATTTATGTCTTGTTTAATACGCCTGACCAACTTTTTGTTTGGGCTGATCAATTTTAAATCATCATGTAACAACATATTATAGAAATTAAAAATTAATTGATTTACATGACAACCTGATATAACTACGGTGACCATAAATTTAAATTGAAAAAACAGAACAAAAATTGTGTTTGTCGAAACATATTTTTTTATATTGAAAGTAACAAAAATTCACAAAAAAAAAATCAAATTTCATTGGCTTTGATTTTAATTAAAAATACTGCCGAACTAAGCGAAAAGAGCGTATCTCAAAAAATTTCGTTTCGAAATAATTGATGTTGTGCTTATGTCAATTTATTGAAATACCTTTAAAACTGGGATGGAGAAAATTTTCTTACGAGATTTGTTATATGTTTGAACTAAGACTCCGGCATTTGGAGCATTTTATTAGACAAGCAATTTCTTAAGCTATACGATGTCATAAGAATCTCAGATATATCTTTTTTTGACATACGACCTTTTCGCTTAGTACGGCAGATTAGTGTAACAAAAATATATGCACCAAACATTTAATAATTTTTCCTGACTTTGTAAATATTACTTAAGCTCTAAGCAGTTAAGATCAAAGTTGCACCTCGTTATTAAAATAGCTAGGTATGGAATTTTTTTTAAGATATTGAAATATTTCAACCCATTTATTCTCGACTAGCTTTCCACCATCTGTCCATTCCTTTAGTATCTCACAAGTCACATAACTTTTAACACAAGTAAACTCATCAAATAGTTCGCTATAATTAATTTTAATTCGGCTCCTCTTTCCCATAATATATGTCAAATTTCTTTCAACCTTATTCGAAGATGGCATTGTACGCAACAGTACCCATTCTATCACTTCAACCTCTTTAAATGCATTATCCAACTGATGCAGATAATTAATTGCAATTCATATAAAAACTTTTGACACTATCTTTGCAGTTCCTGTTTTTTCTAGCTCCGAAATTATTTTCTTGATCATGAAAGGTAAACAAATTTCATCTCTGCGTTCAGCGAATAACCAGCAAAAATTTGGGTTCAAATCCAAACCGAACAACTTAGCGTCATGGTAATTACATTGCACAATCAGCTTTTTGATAGAGATTGCTAATTGATATCGATAACAACTTACATATCGATCAGCAAAGGGTTGACGTTATTAGAAATAGACTGTTGATTAGTAAATAGTAGATTTGCGTGGCGCATGAAAGCAGAAGAAAAAACAGAACATTTGCGAAAAACAGAACACTTTTGTAATTTTCCATTAAAAAAAAATACGCAGAACAAGCGCCTTAAAAACAGAACTGTTCTGCTTAAAACAGAACGGATGGTCACCGTAGATATAACAGTCGAGGTACCCGCATGGGTTGTATCACAGGAAAGTCATTTGTATTTTTAAAAAATGTTCTATGCATGACCACTTATTAGATTTTTTCTGATCAATTGTCAGCATTAAAAATCCTATTGATTTCTTAACTTCCTTTTTTTGCCCTAATATGAAGTGTCAAAATTCTCAGATGACCATAAAGTTTTTAAAACAATTTGAAAAAATATTCTCTTGCTGACCAATTAATCGGACTAACTGACCAATTCGTGACCTATTAGATACGTACTTTTTAATTTCAAAATTCGCCAGATGAGGTGCCAAAATATTAAGATAACCTTGAAATTTTTAAAAATATTTTTAAAATATGTTCTCTTGCTGACCAATTAATCGGACTAACTGACCAATTTTGACCAGTTCGTGACCTATTAGATGCATATTTTTTTATATCAAAATTCGTCAGATGAGGTGCCAAAATCTTCAGATGACCTTGAAATTTTGAAAAATTTTTTAAAAACTTTCTATTACTGACCAATTAATCGGACTAACTGACCAATTATGACCAATTCGAGATCTATAAGATACGTATTTTTTTATTTCAAAATTCACCAGATGAGGTGCCAAAATATTATGATGACCTTGAAATTTTTAAAAAATGTTCTCTTGCTGACCAATTAATCGGACTAACTGACCAATTATGACCAATTTGTGACATATTAGATGCATATTTTTTTATTTCAGAATTCGTCAAATGAGGTGCCAAAATCTTCGAATGACCTTGAAATTTTTAAAATATTTTTAAAAAATTGAATCTTGCTGACCAATTAATCGGACTAACTGACCAATTATGACCAATTTGTGACCTATTAGGCGAATATTTTTTTTTCAAAATTCACCAGATGAGGTGCTAGCGGATCGCAGCCCGATTTTGGCACGAAAAATTGGCAATTTTCGAAAAAATTAGAACATTTGAGATTAAAGGTATACAAATAATATAACATCGGATTAAGCAACTCTTGAAGAAGAGAAAAAAAATTTTTAATTGTTATTTGTTACAAAATCCTAACTCAAATAATCAACGCAATTTTACAACGCAACAAACCAAATTTCAAATGTCAGCCAAGTAGGCATAAATGTGCGCTTTGTTATTGTTTGCTTGTGCGTTTCGTGTCTTTTTTTGTTGACGTTGTTGTTCTAAATCGTATGTTTAAATCACAGCGAATTACAACCCATAAGCAAACGAAGCTAAATCATTTTTTTGTATTGTCCTGTTTCGTGGCATTGTTATTAAGGTGCTGCAGAATGTCAAACTTGATTTAGAGTTGTCAATAAATCCAATAGGCTGAGAGCCGGCTGTAGAAAAGTCGAGTGTATAAGATTACAGGATGAGATGAATGCCAAATGATAGAGCTCAATGAGCCTAAATAGAATATCTAGGGTTGCCTTGCCAAAGCCTGTCCCGATGGCCGAAAATTCCCGAATTTTACCCAATTTTGTTGTTCTAATTAAAACTGTAGTCCATAACAGCTTGAAATGTATGCCAAATGATAGAACTCGAAGAGGCCTAAATATAGTACCTGGGATTGTATTGTTAAATCCTGTCCCAAACATGGTTTTTCACCGGTTTTTTGGGTCAATTTTCATTAATGAAGATAGCAGCTTAAAATTCGTGCCAAATGATAGATATCGAAGAGCCTAAATAGAATATATAGGGTTGCCTTGTCGAATCATGTCCTAAACATTATTTGACACCCGTTTTTGGGGTCAACTTTTTTTAAATGAGTGGCAACTCAAGTTTGGGACAGGATTCTACAGCGCAACCCTATATATTCTATTAAGGCTCTTCGATATCTATCATTTGGCACAAATTTCAAGCTGTTATCTTCATTAATGAAAATTGACCTAAAAAATCGGTGAAAACCCATGTTTGGGACAGGATTCAACAATGCAATTCCAGGTATTATAATTAGGCCTCTTCGAGTTCTATCATTTGGCATTCATTTCGAGCTGTTATGTACTACAGTTTTAATTAGAACAATAAAATTGGCTAAAATTCGGGCATTTTCGGCCATCGGGACAGGCTTTGGCAAGGCAACCCTAGAAATTCTATTTAGGCTCGTCGAGCTCTATCATTTGGCATACATCCCATCCTGTAATCTTATACACTCGACTTTTCTACAGCCGGCTCTTGGACTACAATAGTCTGACGTAACAGCAAGCGCATTCACGCATACCTCTAGTACCGATGTATACAGACCTTGGTAGGAAAAATGTGAACTAGTCTTAAGTTGAAAGTTGACGCCATCTTTATGTGTGAACTTGAAGTTATTAAAGCCCAATTTCCATGTGATCTTATATTATCTTATCCCATATCAGGGATATCAAATCAAATTTTTGTTAGAAAGAAAAAGCATGCGAACAGAGCCTAAGGCTGCAGTTACACTGGATGCGTAAACTTGTTCGTACGTGGTAAGACTGCAAAAAACTTACAAATCTTTCGACTTAAGTGGAAAAGATCGTTCCGTACTGTCAATGAAACAACTGATCAAAATTTAGTAAAGGACCTTAAGAAAAAAGTTTTTTTTTGGGACAGTCCTTAATTAGAAAATTTTATGATTGCATACAAAATATATTAGTTGACAGATAATTTATATACTTACCTATAATATTAATATTTTTCCAGCGTGATTTAACAAATAATACCTTCAAATTTCACTTTCAAAAAGTTAACTTTTCACTTGTTCACCAAAAACCGACCGTAACGAAAAAACAGTCCTTCTAATGAAAAATAACGAATCTTTTGTTATTTTGCTTTTGTTGGTTTGTTAAGAAATAGAAAAGGAACGTTAATTTATGCAAATGAAACACGATTTGCATCTTACACACGAAATAAGACAACGTATCATTTTTGATACAATATGCATTTAAGAATTAACTCGATTCGAATAGACAATACATAAACAAATTTACATTTGTAACGTTTGTTTTCAATAAAGATCACAACAATTAAGTTCTTATTAATGCTTTGAAAACGAAAAATTATTACTGGAAATCGATTTTGTACGAGTTATTGGCTTTGAATAATACGTATTCTTATACTTCACACTTTTCATAACAGAACAGCACAGAATGGAAATTTTTCAAATTAACAGAACAGCACAGAATACAATTTGTTTAAAATTTATTTGCTTAATTTTTTTATTTTAATGCTCAGAGCATTAAGGAGAGTATTCTCTATATGCAATTTAAGGATTTTTAAAAGTAACAGGATTTTGCACTAGTTATTGGCCATCCAAAATACGTATTCTCATCCTTCACACTTTTCATAACAGAACAGCACAGAATGCAAATTTTTCAAATTAACAGAGCAGCACAGAATGCAATTTGTTTAAAATTCATTTGCTTAATTTTTTTATTTTAATGCTCAGAACATTAAGGAGGGTATTCTCTATATGCAACTTAAGGATTTTTAAAAGTAACAGGATTTTGCTCTAGTTATTGGCCATCCAAAATACGTATTCTCATCCTTCACACTTTTCATAACAGAACAGCACAGAATGCAAATTTTTCAAATTAACAGAGCAGCACAGAATGCAATTTGTTTAAAATTCATTTGCTTAATTTTTTTATTTTAATGCTCAGAGCATTAAGGAGGGTATTCTCTATATGCAATTTAAGGATTTTTAAAAGTAACAGGATTTTGCTCTAGTTATTGGCCATCCAAAATACGCATTCTTATCCTTCACACTTTTCATAACAGAACAGCACAGAATGGAAATTTTTCAAATTAACAGAGCAGCACAGAATGCAATTTGTTTAAAATTCATTTGCTTAATTTTTTTATTTTAATGCTCAGAACATTAAGGAGGGTATTCTCTATATGCAACTTAAGGATTTTTAAAAGTAACAGGATTTTGCTCTAGTTATTGGCCATCCAAAATACGTATTCTCATCCTTCACACTTTTCATAACAGAACAGCACAGAATGCAAATTTTTCAAATTAACAGAGCAGCACAGAATGCAATTTGTTTAAAATTCATTTGCTTAATTTTTTTATTTTAATGCTCAGCACATTAAGGAGGGTATTCTCTATATGCAATTTAAGGATTTTTAAAAGTAACAGGATTTTGCTCTAGTTATTGGCCATCCAAAATACGCATTCTTATCCTTCACACTTTTCATAACAGAACAGCACAGAATGCAAATTTTTCAAATTAACAGAGCAGCACAGAATGCAATTTATTCAAAATTCAGTTGTTTAATTTTTTTATTTTAATGCTCAGAGCATTAAGGAGGGTATTCTCTATATGCAATTTAAGAATTTTTAAAAGTAACAGAATTTTGCACCAGATATTGGCCATCCAAAATACGCATTCTTATCCTTCACACTTTTCATAACAGAGCAGCACAGAATACAATTTTTTCATAGCCCTTTTGCTTAATTTTTTTATTTTTATGCTCAGAGCATTAAGGAGGGTATTCTCTATATACTATTTAAGGATTTTTAAAAGTAACAGGATTGCACTAGTTATTGGCCATCCAAAAAACGTATTCTCATCCTTCACACTTTTCATAACAGAACAGCACAGAATGCAAATTTTTCAAATTTACAGAGCAGCACAGAATGCAATTCATTCAAAATTCAGTTGTTTAATTTTTTTATTTTAATGCTAAGAGCATTAAGGAGGGTATTCTCTATATACTATTTAAGGATTTTTAAAAGTAACAGGATTTTGCACTAGTTATTGGCCATCCAAAATACGCATTCTTATCCTTCACACTTTTCATAACAGAACAGCACAGAATGCAATTTATTCAAATTAACAGAACAGCACAGAATACAATTTGTTTAAAATTTATTTGCTTAATTTTTTTATTTTAATGCTCAGAGCATTAAGGAGAGTATTCTCTATATGCAATTTAAGGATTTTTAAAAGTAACAGGATTTTGCACTAGTTATTGGCCATCCAAAATACGTATTCTCATCCTTCACACTTTTCATAACAGAACAGCACAGAATGCAAATTTTTCAAATTAACAGAGCAGCACAGAATGCAATTTATTCAAAATTCAGTTGTTTAATTTTTTTATTTTAATGCTAAGAGCATTAAGGAGGGTATTCTCTATATGCAGCTTAAGGGTTTTAAAAAGTAACAGGATTTTGCACCAGTTACTGGCCATCCAAAATACGCATTCTTATCCTTCACACTTTTCATAACAGAGCAGCACAGAATACAATTTTTTCATAGCCCTTTTGCTTAATTTTTTTATTTTAATGCTCAGAGCATTAAGAAGGGTATTCTCTATATGCAATTTAAGAATTTATAAAAGTAACAGGATTTTGCACTAGTTATTGGCCATCCAAAATACGTATTCTCATCTTTCACAATTTTCATAACAGAACAGCACAGAATGCAATTTATTCAAATTAACAGAACAGCACAGAATACAATTTGTTTAAAATTTATTTGCTTAATTTTTTTATTTTAATGCTCAGAGCATTAAGGAGAGTATTCTCTATATGCAATTTAAGGATTTTTAAAAGTAACAGGATTTTGCACTAGTTATTGGCCATCCAAAATACGTATTCTCATCCTTCACACTTTTCATAACAGAACAGCACAGAATGCAAATTTTTCAAATTAACAGAGCAGCACAGAATGCAATTTATTCAAAATTCAGTTGTTTAATTTTTTTATTTTAATGCTAAGAGCATTAAGGAGGGTATTCTCTATATGCAGCTTAGGGGTTTTAAAAAGTAACAGGATTTTGCACCAGTTACTGGCCATCCAAAATACGCATTCTTATCCTTCACACTTTTCATAACAGAGCAGCACAGAATACAATTTTTTCATAGCCCTTTTGCTTAATTTTTTTATTTTTATGCTCAGAGCATTGAGGAGGGTATTCTCTATATGCAATTTAAGGATTTTTAAAAGTAACAGGATTTTGCACTAGTTATTGGCCATCCAAAATACGCATTCTTATCCTTCACACTTTTCATAACAGAACAGCACAGAATGCAATTTATTCAAATTAACAGAGCAGCACAGAATGCAGTTTATTCAAAATTCAGTTGTTTAATTTTTTTATTTTTATGCTCAGAACATTAAGGAGAGTATTCTCTATATGCAATTTAAGGGTTTTTAAAAGTAACAGGAGTTTGCACCAGATATTGGCCATCCAAAATACGCATTCTTATCCTTCACACTTTTCATAACAGAGCAGCACAGAATACAATTTTTTCATAGCCGTTTTGCTTAATTTTTTTATTTTTATGCTCAGAGCATTGAGGAGGGTATTCTCTATATGCAATTTAAGGATTTTTAAAAGTAACAGGATTTTGCTCTAGTTATTGGCCATCCAAAATACGTATTCTTATCCTTCACACTTTTCATAACAGAACAGCACAGAATGCAATTTATTCAAATTAACAGAGCAGCACAGAATGCAGTTTATTCAAAATTCAGTTGCTTAATTTTTTTATTTTTATGCTCAGAGCATTAAGGAGAGTATTCTCTATATGCAATTTAAGGGTTTTTAAAAGTAACAGGATTTTGCACCAGATATTGGCCATCCAAAATACGCATTCTTATCCTTCACACTTTTCATAACAGAGCAGCACAGAATACAATTTTTTCATAGCCGTTTTGCTTAATTTTTTTATTTTTATGCTCAGAGCATTGAGGAGGATATTCTCTATATGCAATTTAAGGATTTTTAAAAGTAACAGGATTTTGCTCTAGTTATTGGCCATCCAAAATACGTATTCTTATCCTTCACACTTTTCATAACAGAACAGCACAGAATGCAATTTATTCAAATTAACAGAGCAGCACAGAATGCAGTTTATTCAAAATTCAGTTTTTTAATTTTTTTATTTTTATGCTCAGAGCATTAAGGAGGGTATTTTCTATACACTATTTAAGGATTTTTAAAAGTAATAGGATTTTGCACTAGTTATTGGCCATCCAAAATACGCATTCTTATCCTTCACACTTTTCATAACAGAACAGCACAGAATGCAATTTATTCAAATTAACAGAGCAGCACAGAATGCAGTTTATTCAAAATTCAGTTGTTTAATTTTTTCATTTTTATGCTCAGAGCATTAAGGAGGGTATCCTCTATATGCAACTTAAGGGTTTTTAAAAGTAACAGGATTTTGCACTATTTATTGGCCATCCAAAATACGCATTCTTATCCTTCACACTTTTCATAACAGAAGAGCACATAATGCAATTTGTTTATAATTCATTTGGTTAAATTTTTTTATTTTTATGCTCAGAGCATAAAGGAGGGTATTTTCTATAATCAAATTAAGGATTTTTAAAAGTAACAGGATTTTGCACCAGTTATTGGCCATCCAAAATACGCATTCTTATCCTTCACACTTTTCATAACAGAGCAGCACAGAATGCAATTTTTTCATAGCCCTTTTGCTTAATTTTTTTATTTTTATGCTCAGAGCATTAAGGAGGGTATTTTCTATATACTATTTAAAGATTTTTAAAAGTAACAGGATTTTGCACTAGTTATTGGCCATCCAAAATACGCATTCTTATCCTTCACACTTTTCATAACAGAACAGCACAGAATACAATTTGTTTAAAATTCATTTGCTTAATTTTTTTATTTTAGTACTCAGAGCATTAAGGAGGGTATTCTCTATATGCAATTTAAGGGTTTTTTAAAGTAACAGGATTTTGCACCAGTTATTGGCCATCCAAAATACGCATTCTTATCCTTCACACTTTTCATAACAGAACAGCACAGAATGCAATTTATTCAAATTAACAGAGCAGCACAGAATGCAATTTATTCAAAATTCAGTTGTTTAATTTTTTTGTTTTTATGCTCAGAGCATTAAGGAGGGTATTCTCTATATGCATTTTAAGGGCTTTTAAAAGTAACAGGATTTTGCACTATTTATTGGCCATCCAAAATACGCATTCTTATCCTTCACACTTTTCATAACAGAACAGCACAGAATACAATTTGTTTAAAATTCATTTGCTTAATTTTTTTATTTTAGTATTCAGAGCATTAAGGAGGGTATTCTCTATATGCAATTTAAGGGTTTTTTAAAGTAACAGGATTTTGCACCAGTTATTGGCCATCCAAAATACGCATTCTTATCCTTCACACTTTTCATAACAGAACAGCACAGAATACAATTTTTTCATAGCCCTTTTGCTTAATTTTTTTATTTTTATGCTCAGAGCATTGAGGAGGGCATTCTCTATATGCAATTTAAGGATTTTTGAAAGTAACAGGATTTTGCACTAGTTATTGGCCATCCAAAATACGCATTCTTATCCTTCACACTTTTCATAACAGAACAGCACAGAATACAATTTTTTCATAGCCCTTTTGCTTAATTTTTTTATTTTTATGCTCAGAGCATTAAGGAGGGTATTCTCTAAATGCAATTTAAGGATTTTTGAAAGTAACAGGATTTTGCACTAGTTATTGGCCATCCAAAATACGCATTCTTATCCTTCACACTTTTCATAACAGAACAGCACAGAATACAATTTTTTCATAGCCCTTTTGCTTAATTTTTTTATTTTTATGCTCAGAGCATTAAGGAGGGCATTCTCTATATGCAATTTAAGGATTTTTGAAAGTAACAGGATTTTGCACTAGTTATTGGCCATCCAAAATACGCATTCTTATCCTTCACACTTTTCATAACAGAACAGCACAGAATACAATTTTTTCATAGCCCTTTTGCTTAATTTTTTTATATTTATGCTCAGAGCATTGAGGAGGGCATTCTCTATATGCAATTTAAGGAGTTTTAAAAGTGACAGGATTTTGCACCAGTTATTGGCCATCCAAAATACGCATTCTTATCCTTCACACTTTTCATAACAGAACAGCACAGAATGCAATTTTTTCATAGCCCTTTTGCTTAATTTTTTTATTTTTATGCTCAGAGCATTAAGGAGGGTATTCTCTATATGCAATTTAAGGATTTTTGAAAGTAACAGGATTTTGCACTAGTTATTGGCCATCCAAAATACGCATTCTTATCCTTCACACTTTTCATAACAGAACAGCACAGAATACAATTTGTTTAAAATTCTTTTGCTTAATTTTTTATTTTAATGCTCAGAACATTAAGGAGGGTATTCTCTATATGCAATTTAAGGACTTTTGAAAGTAACAGGATTTTGCTCTAGTTATTGACCATCCAAAATACGCATTCTATCCTTCACACTTTTCATAACAGAACAGCACAGAATGCAATTTATTCAAATTAACAGAGCAGCACAGAATGCAATTTATTCAAAATTCAGTTGTTTAATTTTTTTATTTTTATGCTCAGAGCATTAAGGAGGGTATTCTCTATACGCAATTTAAGGGTTTTTAAAAGTAACAGGACTTTGCACTAGTTATTGGCCATCCAAAATACGCATTCTTATCCTTCACACTTTTCATAACAGAAGAGCACAGAATGCAATTTTTCCATAGCCCTTTTGCTTAATTTTTTTATTTTTATGCTCAGAGCATTAAGGAGGGTATTCTCTATATGCAATTTAAAGATTTTTAAAAGTAACAGGATTTTGCACTAGTTATTGGCCATCCAAAATACGCATTCTTATCCTTCACACTTTTCATAACAGAACAGCACAGAATGCAATTTATTCAAATTAACAGAGCAGCACAGAATGCAGTTTATTCAAAATTCAGATGTTTAATTTTTTCATTTTTATGCTCAGAGCATTAAGGAGGGTATCCTCTATATGCAACTTAAGGGTTTTTAAAAGTAACAGGATTTTGCACTATTTATTGGCCATCCAAAATACGCATTCTTATCCTTCACACTTTTCATAACAGAAGAGCACAGAATGCAATTTGTTTATAATTCATTTGGTTAAATTTTTTTATTTTTATGCTCAGAGCATAAAGGAGGGTATTTTCTATAATCAAATTAAGGATTTTTAAAAGTAACAGGATTTTGCACCAGTTATTGGCCATCCAAAATACGCATTCTTATCCTTCACACTTTTCATAACAGAGCAGCACGGAATGCAATTTTTTCATAGCCCTTTTGCTTAATTTTTTTATTTTTATGCTCAGAGCATTAAGGAGGGTATTTTCTATATACTATTTAAGGATTTTTAAAAGTAACAGGATTTTGCACTAGTTATTGGCCATCCAAAATACGCATTCTTATCCTTCACACTTTTCATAACAGAACAGCACAGAATGCAATTTATTCAAATTAACAGAGCAGCACAGAATGCAATTTATTCAAAATTCAGTTGTTTAATTTTTTTATTTTAATGCTCAGAGCATTAAGGAGGGTATTTTCTATATGCAATTTAAGGGTTTTTAAAAGTAACAGGATTTTGCACCAGTTATTGGCCATCCAAAATACGCATTCTTATCCATCACACTTTTCATAACAGATCAGCACAGAATGCAATTTATTCAAAATTCAGTTGTTTAATTTTCTTTATTTTAATGCTCAGAGCATTAAGGAGGGTATTCTCCATATGCAATTTAAGGATTTTTAAAAGTAACAGTATTTTGCACACTTTTCATAACAGAGCAGCACAGAATGCAATTTTTCATAGATCTTTTGCTTAGTTTTTTTATTTTGTGCTCACAGCAGTAATGGCCTTGAATAATACGCATACTTAACCTTCAAACTTTTCATAACAGAAAAGCTCAGAATGCAATTTATTGAAAACTCTTTTGTATAATTTTTGTTCATGCTCAGAGCCTTAAGGAGGGTTTTATCTTGGTTTTTATTGAATTTAAAGCTTATTAAATATTACTCGATTTTGTACAAGTTATTATCTTCGAACCGTCCTTATTAATTTTCTTAAAATGAAAAAACTTTTAACTTAAGAAATTAAAATCTAAAAAAAAAAAACAAAAAAAAATTACCATTAGGCATTATGAAATAATAATTGATATTCAATTTAAAAAAAAAAACAAAAAAAAATTTCGTTGTGTCGAGTTTCGAACCTCTAACCCTATGTTTCAAAGGACAGTGGCTTACTCACTACGCTACAGACACATGTTAAACGAGCGCGGTTAAGTTCAATAGGAAGCTGTCACATCGTGCTTATATTGCTTTTCTATGTTAACATTTATGCAAACAAAATAACATTCTAATGTAAAAGTTCTGTTAAGTTAACATTTTCGCCGCAAAAAATATCATTTTCGGTTCTTCGCCCGGCGCTAACTTCACGCAAGTAATGCTAAGAGGCTATTCAGTCATATGACGAGCGTTTAATTTGGACACTACAAGATTACGTAATTTTAAATGGGCTAATAGCAAACGATTAAAAACTAAATTTGCCTTAAGGAAATCTTTGCGTTTTGCTATTAATATTGAATCAATAGGGGTATTTATACATATTTGTATGAGGCCGTGAAAACTCAAAAAATTAAGAGGAAAAAACTTTAACAGATTTAAAGATTTTTTAGTCCCTAAAATTCATAACTAAAAATGTTAAACACAAATTTTTATGCATGGTAATACAGTGGAATCGCGATAATTCGTAGCAAACTATTGGTCCCTTGAAAAAATCGCTTTAATTCGTAAAAAATTCCATACATTTTGGTCCCCTCAATAATTCGTATTTTTTTTGTGCAATAAAGTCTGTTTAACCTCTTATAAATCGTAATTGGATTTGACAACCTCTTATAATTCGTAATGCAAAACAAAATTCTATGGAACTATAGTTTAAAAAACAATATCAATCATAGTAGGCTACGTTCATCGTTCATATTTTTTGGTGGAATTTTTTGTGATTTCGTGGTCAGCTTGTTCGTTTAAACGTACTCATAAGACTTTATCAGTGTTGCAAAAGCAAAATATCATTTCAGCCATTGATAATGGAGCAAAAAAAAAATTTATCGAAAAAATCGAAGCGTCATTAAATCGAAAACCCCTGTAATTCGTAAAAAATTGCTGGTCCCTTGCGATTACGAATTATCGCGATTCCACTGTACATACACATAAGTCGTCCTAAGGATAAGCAAGCTTAGCTGCAATGCCTTCAAACCCTAATTCTACATGAATACCCATTAATATCACACTTGTTATTAGTTTTTCACAAAAAAAGAGAACAAACCCACAAGTATTAAATTTTCAGAAAAAATCTACCGACATGTGTTAAATCAGTAACGCATAAAGCAAACAGATAGGTTGGCAACACTGCTTATATTTTTGTAATTTAAATTTTTCACATATTTATTTAGCCTGAATTTATTTGAACTGAAAGTTAACAGCTTACGAATGAACGCACGAATGAATGGACGGAAAAATTTGGTAGTATGAAATATTTCGGTATTGCAAAATATGCACAAACATAAAAATATGGCAGCACGCTTCATGCATGTACGCTATCACCTACACATGTTAACATATACCCGGCAGGAATTGAAAGAAAAGCAGCAAATCAATAGAAATCAACGTAATTTTGATTATTTCATTATTCATTGTCATTATCGTTTTTGACTTTTACTTTTGTATCGCTCAGTCAAGAAGTAAAATTTCCATGTACGTGAAATGCACTAAACTGTGAAATGATGTCCCATAATTCCTTTATTAATTTTAGTTTGAAGTTTTTTTTTATTTCAAAAACTTTAATTTTGTTTATGGCAAGAACTTTTCCAAAATTTAAATATATGACCTTCTTGGTCAAACTATCTTGGTCCTACCTTTTTTAATAGCCTAATAATTAGAGTGCATGTATTCTACGCTAAAAGTCTGGGTCCGGTGCCCAAAAATGCATGAATTTTGGCCAGTTTTTTTTTAATTAAAAGATTACAGCTTGAAATGTGTACCAAATGATAGAACTCAATGAGCCAAAATGTAATATGTAGGTTTGCCTTGTCGAATCCTGTCCCCACAAAACGGGTTTGGGACTAAATTCGACGAGGCAACGCTGTATACTCTTCGAGCTCTATCTACCTTTAATTTTTTTATGCACTTTTAATTAGAATATAAAAAAAAAGTTCCCGACATTAATTTTCGGCATCTTTGGACATCGGGACGGGCTTTGACAAGGCAACCCTGGTTGGTTAGTTGTACCAAAGTGCATCCTGCACTATCCTATCTTTCCTGTTCATCTCATCCTGCAATCTTATACATTCGACTTTTCTACAGCGGTCTCTTTAGCCAAGAGAAAGTCCCAAGATTTTTGTTGCATTAAAAAGTTTTCTCCAAGGTCACAGTTGTATGTGGTACTCATCAAATAAACAGTAGTTAAAAAACTTTCTTGCGTTCCTTATAGTAAAAACAAAACTTAGTTAGATAATATTTTCTACTTGGCATGTTGTTGTACCTTGCAAAGTTTACTAAATGTGCAAAGTGTGCAAATGTATAGCACATTTTGCAAGGTACGCATAGTGACACGCCTCCCTTTAGCAGTATAACTCAATAAGCAACAAAGTTACTGACGCGTGGCGGGAAAAAACAACAACGAAAACTTCGACGCAGTAAAACTCAGTTTGCAGAAAAGTTTTTTGCAATTTGAATTCAATTTGTTTTAAATTTATTACAATTTTGTTACCTACTGTTGCTATTTAGTGTTCTTGTTTAAAACACATTTGCACAGGTAGGTGCAAACTAGATGAAATGCTTGTAAAATGAACAAATTGTACATAAAATCAGCATAATGTTGTAAAACTAAATTTTAACTTTTGTAAGTCTGTCGATTGGTTCATGGCATTGTGGTTAGTGTTGGGGACTTTCTTGTAAAATTTCTTTGTATGTTGATGTGCGAAATTAATGTTAACTTATTTTAATTTTGGCAACAACTCATGTTCGCTTATTTGAGATGTCATTTTGGTCTCGTGATTGTAAAATGGTGCGTTGGTAAAAATATTTTAGTCTCAACTCAAAAAAATGAAAATGACATTTTTTTTAGTAGGCAATACCCAAAATCATTCAACGCTGAAGCCAATTTTGAATGCAACTGTCCAAATTTAACTATCATAGCTTCAAACCTCAATTTTTCTCAAGAAGAGTTATTTAAGTACATAGCTGCCTCATCTTAAACGCGTTAAGAAATAGGGTCATACCAACATTGTAAATGTGTATGCCTTTAATTAGTCTTCACATGGTAATTGTATGCTGTAATATAGAAATTTGTAGGATTCAAAGATGTTACAAACAATTTTTAGTTTCTGAAAAATTAATAATTGTTTTAAAATTTTTTTTTTACATATATATTTTTTACTACATATATTTTTTGTGTAAAAGTTGCTAGTTATCTTAAAACTGCTAATTGTAGCGCTAAACTTGGCTTTAACTTAAAATGACATATCACTCAGACGTAATGTAGTTACTACATCCGACATTGTTTGTTTTAGTACATTTTTTTTATCGCTGTTTGCAATTACTTGCGCGCAAATTTTATTAAAAAATGCATTAAAAAAAAGTTTACCAACGTGTCATGCAATATTAAAAAACTTAAAAAGTAAATTGTGGCCAGTACGTTTTAACACGTGAGCTTTACAATTTAACATAGTAACTATGTAAAAATTCCATTACCGTACTGGTTTACCACTTCCGACTAACAGTCAAACACGAAGTGTTACTCGAAATGTCATCAATCATGTCAACAAATTATTTGTTTGGCTATATATGTTACTTGTTTTGAAACATTTTGACGTTTGTCTGCATTTACAAAAAACAAAAAACAATTTTACTATATGATTCCTTGCAATATTGTTAAAATATTTTTAAAACCAACTTTTTTTCTTAACTGAATATTGAGACATAAATATCCCTTTATATAGCTCTTGTCACCCCTATAACAATTGATGCATTTGTGTGACTAAGAATAAACTCATATTCTCATTAAAAGTTTTGTATCGAAGCAATTTTAATTGTTATAAAATTTGTTTCCTTATGAACGGCTGGTACGAGTAACAAGCATTATTTAAAACAAAAAATATTAATATATAGATCGCTATACCAAATATAACACGCGGCTACTTTGATGTATCTTAGAAAAGGATGTGAGGAGCAGAAACAGCAATCGATCATCCTCGTCATGCAGTACGTAACACGATGTCTAAAAAAGAAATCCACTCTATCGATACACAACATATTATTTTTTCGTTACCGCCGGTTGCATATTAGTTTTTAGCATGAACGTCGCTTCTTCAAAATGGCTTTAAGCAACATATATTTCCCAGTACTGATTATCTTTACAAAGGATGTAGCTAACCCTGCAGTTCTTATTTCTTAAAGATGTCAAGAGCTAATCACCATTAAATATTTACAGCTTACTTATTTTTTCCATGAAGATATCAAAAATCTATCGATCCGTTGATAAAAGTCCTTTGTCTATAACAAGAGATTATGAAGAAGAGTAATTCTTTACTTAGATACTATGGTATCAAACGGGCCAAAAGTTTTTAATACTCTTCCGATTCAAGCAAAAAATTTCGTTTAGAATCCAATGTGATTAACAAAACCCAATGTACTTTGCGATAGGAATTGTTATTATTTAAAATGCAACGTTTTCAGAGTGATCGAGCCTTAGATTCATATGAAATGCCACACTTTCCTGTGGTTCAATTCATCGTCTCTTTGTTGCTTTTATATCGAGTAGAGTAAATATTTTTCGGAAATTTACTTATGTGATATATAATCTGGCCCCCTGAAGTTTTAGAATTGTAGAACATGTTCAAAATGAAAAGGGTACCCCGTCACACACTGAAGGGTTAAAAATAAATAAACTTCAACATTTCCTAAATTTCTACCTTAAACAAAGCATTGTAACCAATAAGGACAGATTTTACACCACAAGTTAGTAGTTAGGGACTTGGCAACACATTTGCTACATAAACTCTGTAAATGCAGTTTAAATCAACGTTTTCGAATATTTCAAGAACCTGGTGGATGTGCCTATGAATCGTACTTTTTTATGGTTTCGAAACTCCAGAAAAATGTGTATGCTTAGTATTCAAAAAAAAATTAAGATAAAGAGCAATCTAATGTATATCGTCGCTCTCGGGTAGAAAGGCCCTAACTCATTTTTTTCGAAATTTACTTTTTTGTCGATCCTAAAAAATGACCTCCAAATACACGTCCACTCAAAATTTTGTCATGATATTTCAAAAAGGACTTACACTGAACTGAAAAAAGACCCTAATATGAGATTTTAAATCTTTTGTGTAGTTTTTTCGTCCTCCTTTAAAATTGCAAACTCAATTGTTGCTTTAATCAGTAAAAATATTCAAGTCGAAAAAAATAATATTGACACAAAAAACATTAATGATGATATGATGCATCAATATCATTTTATAACAACACTGCTGCAACTATAAATAAAACCTTATCTAGAAGCCATACAGGATATTAACGTCTGCTGCCATATTCAAACTACTATATCCATTGCATTCAAATTTGCTTTGTCTCACTTTATTACTGTATGTGCAAATACTATCGCACATGAAGTCATCACCGCCAGTGCTTTGAAAACCTCTACATGCTATACGGCTCCCTCACATCTGAATAAAATTTCTATTTCAGTTCAGCACTTTCATGAAATGGAAATACATAAAAAATTCAAATATTAGTTTGCAACATTTCCAGCGACATTTGATATCATTGACGCGAAATTCACTCGTTATTAACTTCAACTGTCGAATAGCAAATATGATAGGGTAAATGCACAAAACTTTAAATTGCACTCAATTGGTTGTCTCAGCACAATACAGTAAATGTATTATTTTCGCTATAAACAAAACAGCATCCATTGCAAAACGTAGACAACTGAGAATAGTAGCAAAAGAGACAGTGGATAAACTCGTAGACAAAAATAAACTTTAATCCTTTTCGTGAATAGAAAACTCTTCCATCGTAAACAGAATACAAAATTTTCCGAATTTAAAGTGAACAACGTCAACTTGCCAAAAACTACGATGAAGTGAAAATTAGAGTCAAATAAAATGCTACTCTTCTGCGATATGAACTTCTAATGCATTTCCAATCCCACTTTAGTTTTTTTGAAAACCCCAATAAGAAAGCGTTTGCGTTTAAAAGTTGTGACTCCAAAAATGCTAAATATGTTTTTTAATAAGCGAAAAGTTTTTAAAGTGACAAAAAACGTTGAAAAATCAAAAAATTTTGTAGTCGACAAATTTTGAAAAAGCCGATATTGCTGAAAATGTTGAAAAGTCGTAACTTAAAAAACGTTGTAAAGTATTGAAGAGGTCGAAAAATGAAAAATGCGATAAAACCAAAAAATGTGGAATTCGAAAAATGTTGAAAAATTCATAAATTTTGAAAATGTTTAGCAAGTCGAATAAGTTTCTTCTACGATTTTAACCTGTTCAACCCGTGATTCTTATATATTTATGCTATAAACAAGACTCTTTTATTTTCAAAATTAAATTAAAAATGTTCGTGTCTTAAAAACAAAATGAAAGTTAAAACAGGAAAAACAAAGTCAAAACGCTTTTTAAAGTTTCACCAATTTAAAAATCTGTCCATGTTGTTTTTGGACTTTGAATATGATAACTTTCATCATAATTAAATAAAGATTGTTTGCATTACAATATTGGTTAAATACTAGATGCTTTTTATATCATGAATATAAATAAATAAAATATTTGAAAAACTTTTAAAATGAAAATGAAACATTCGGCTTTTTTCTTTTTGTGTCTTCAATGTGTTTGAAAATCGGCTATTTAATTTGAATTGAAAAAAAAATCTAGTCATTTCCGAAATAAGTGGACTGAAATCACAAAAGAAACTGAACTTTGAACTCTGGAAAAATTTTAAGATCGGTGCTATATTCATTACTTTTCCACTTGTTTTTGATGATTTTCGGTATTAATCGATATTTCTCGATGCTGTTAGAGTACTTTTTTCGGTAGTTTCTGTAGAATTTTTTCATAATTTTGAAGTTACTATTCCATGCTTTCCTCGATATTTTTTTTTTCATATTATTGTCTGAACTTACGCAGGCCTTATTCAATCCCAAACTTTCCATTTTCTTAATTGCAAAATTGTATTTCAATGCAATAATTTTTGTTAAAATGAATTTAGCAGAACTTAATTTTTATATATGAGGCTACAATTGATGTTATTTTTTAGATAATTTACTGTCCATTAAAGGTCTCATTAAACTAAGTAAAATATTTTCCAAGTTATAGTTTTTCAAATTTAACTTTTTGTCACAAATCAGCATTAATTGGCTTACATATGTGGCTTAATAGTTAGTCTAATAGGAATACAAAAATGTTAATAGCCATTTAAAAAAAAGGCATTTTGTCACCAACTATTTTTTCTCCTTTTAGATAAAAAGGTTTGTGTAGTTGCTTTGTCTATAAATGAGACTCCCTCTCATTTGTTGATCTGCCCGTTTCAGAAAATACTTATATTCTTACTCTCACAGATTTTGGCTTAATGTTTAATTTGTCTACATATTTCCCGTCAGTACAAAAATATTTTTATGCCAGTCTGAACAGAAGCTTTTTCTATTTTTTTATTTTATACATTTTTGTTGCTATTTACAACAACAATTGTAGTTGCATGATGTGTCCTCCTTTTTTCACTTTTTATTTTTAACTGACTGCCGTCGATGGTAGGCGTGGGCGGTACCAGTTAAGTGCTCATGCAATACCACACTGTCTACTGTTATGTTTTTTTGTTTTTGTTCATTTTGTTTTATTGCTTTTTTATTTTTAGTTTAATGTGACGGTGTCATTGCACTCCACCAATTTTTAAAATCTATTACGATTCTACGTAGCTACGTTTTACTTTAATTTTGAAAATATGAACACCTGAAATGAACATGGCATTATATCCGTATTTATTTTGTTAATTAAAATTTCTTTTACCATTTTATTTCTTTGCAGCACGCACATAGCGCCGATTTAGCCATAAGTATACCTAACAATCAAGGCCACGACGATGCCTTTTATCGTCTGGATTACAGTCCGCCATATGGGTTTCCCGAACCCAATACCACTATCGCTTCAAGCGACATTGGTGACGAGATTCAATTCTCGCGTGCGCTGCCCGGCACAAAGTACAATTTTTGGTTGTACTACACAAATTTCACGCATCACGATTGGCTGACGTGGACGGTGACAATAACCACAGGTGAGTTTCGAATTTTGTTATTGACGAGGGAGTATTGTTTGCACTATATTGAGCATATAGCGCTAGAAGAATTTGTTTTGATTAAATATAATTTTGAACAAATTTCATGCTGATCAATTATTCGAAACAATCTATCTATAACATTATATTTAGTTTTGAAATGAACTCAAGGTTGATCAGTTCAAAATAACCTTTCAGAAAATATATATTTTATCTCTATGAACCGGATTTTTTTGAAAATTGTTCTACAATATACATAATCGAACTTGACAGGTCTCTTAAAATACAACAAATTTTATTCAGAAGTCATTTCTGTAAGCTCTGCATGAGAGAGAGGCATATTACTATTAACTTATCGCCCTTTACGTTTCCTTACCACACTCACGACTGAAATGTATGTTTACATCAGGGGCTTCCAACCTTTTGCTAGTCGCCTCCATTATTATTTTGCTGCAACCTCACGCTTGCCTCCACTCTTACTCATTTGTCTTGTTTGCTTATAATATAATTAATACAAGCAATTAAATAAACAGTATGTAATTAAATTTATTTTATATTTCTATTATATAACATAATTCTCAGCGTCAGAAATTTGCTTTGTTATCTATTTATTTCACTAGACTGGTTTTTAAAGAAAATTCATAAGCAAATTTTGAGGTCGATTTGCGCGCAACAGGGATTGATTTTAGAACCATGGTTTCTATGGGAAATTTTCGTAGAATTTTCCGTAGATTAAGATTTTGCTATACCATTTTTGGTTATTTTTCCACCCATATAAACCAACCCGCCTTAATGTATAGTGTTTTCCATTCAAATATACTAGCACTCTCAAAAAAGATGGAATGCTATCCTTTTTCGCAAAATACCACTGCACTGGAATACCACAGTTTGACGCACAACGCCGTTAATATTTTTTGCACATCAAACAAAAAAAAACTCTTTTCATTAAACCGAAGTAATTTAAATAAACTGAAATGTTTTTGTTTCATTAATGAATGAAGCGATGAGTCGGCTGAAAAATCAATGTTGAATTTCTAAAAGTTTCCATGTAAGCAGACAAGGTGTAGACGTATTTATAGCAAACTTAACTCGATGAAAAATTTACCCAATTAACTGTCCGCTTACGCAGTGTCATAATTACAAACAAAAACAACAACAAAAATTACCAAAGCCAAACACACCCACAATAATATATTACATACTTCTACAGGGTGCTATTAAATTGGGGAGTGCTAGTGGAAAGGTTGTGGAGTAGGTAAACATAAACTAAATATACTCGTGCGTACATACTTCATGGTTTGCTATATATTAAAATTTAACATTTCTCTCTCTTGCCAGTCATAACTTTTGTCCTGCCTAGTATAAATAACACATGCGTCTCATTTATTATATTAGCTATAGTTAAGTCGTCTTCAAAGCAAGCTTTTCATGATGCACCGAGTCATTCCAATGGAAGGTATACCGAATTCACATCAGCAGTTTTTCTCAAAAAAATTGTGACTTATGCTGTTGAAAAGTTTATTGATGCCTGGGTCACGGTCAGCTATAACAATTTGACAATACTGAAAATGAAAAATTTATGAAAAAATTACTCGCCAAAGAAGGCATTACAAAGAAGAAACTTTTTTGTCTCAATAGAGTCCCTTTTTTCCAGCCACGGAGAATGAAACATATGCTGCTACTTAGTACCGCTAGGCTTCTGAATAATTCATATAAATTATATCGAATCTTAGTAGATTTTAGAATTGAAAAGACAATTTCTTGTTTGACCTTTTTCCTGTAAAAAAAAAAGTAAAATCTGATTAAAAACAAAATCTGAACTTGGGGGACAATAAATCAATAGCACCACTAAAACGTAGAACGACGTCTATATCTACTTCTTGTACCACCGTATAATTCCGAAACTGAACTGTTTCCTTCCCTGAGCCACTTTTATTTTTTCTTGATTTTTAGATACGTTGCTTGAGCCATTCTTAGTTCACGCGAGCTTTCTGCGCTCAAAATGCTTCCATGCTCAGGGTTTCAAAGTGCATAGCTTCGAAGGCCATGAGGAGATGATGTTCGGAATTTCACCACAAAAATGCAAGCTCTTTTGTTCTATTCCACCGTATTTTCATTCAATCATCATGGAGGACTTGTATCTAACATAAGTTCATTCAATCAATTTTAAGTGAAAGAGCTCCCCAACGATGACCGCAACTAACTTTCCGCCCAAACAAAAGAGAAATCACTCTCTTATGTTTGAAATCCATGTCAAATTGAAATTTTTTTGAGAAACACAAGACAAAAATACCTTCAAAGTTGAAATGAAAGGACCGTATATCCGAAACTGGCTTTTGTAAGCACATTACTTCTACATATATGTAAGTTTCAATTTAATTTTTTCATCGCCCATTTGGAATTTACTGCTCAATTCAATTTTGTTACCGGCCCACACTGCTAAAGAAACGCATGGCATCAAATCCATCCGAAATTAATGTTAAAATATGTTAAATGCTTATGGAATACCCTCCTTCTGAATTTCGTTTTTTGCAGAATACGCTGCATGGCGCTAAAATTTGGGCAACTTGCGTGTTTAGTTCGTAAGTGGCTGCCTGCTTTTACAATGCAAATAAAATTTCGGAAAATTTTTTTACCCGAGGGTAAACTAAACTTCAGAAAATTGTCTGTACTCTGATACTTGATAGAACGCAAACGAAACTAAAATTATTTTTTCAGCTAATACTATCATAAAAGATGTATTTTTATGGTGCACAAATAAACACCATTGGTTTATTGTTTAGAAACGATATTGACCAGTTTTTCTTTTTTATCATTTGTCTCACGAAACTTACACAGCTGCAAAACAATTTGAGCCCAATTTATTTATTCATAAATCCAGTTTTCAGTTTTCGTTCCAAGATACTTCCAAATAGTTTAATCTCTATCCGTAATTCGTAAACTTTCAACCATGTGGCTTTTATTTTATTTCTCCTTAGCAAAACATTTTCCAGCAAACTTTTAATAGCTTTTTTATCGGAAAAAACATCAATTAAATGGAGAAATAATGAAAATTAATAAGAATTTCTAAAAAAGAAAATTAAAAGTTTTTCGCTGCTACTTATGGCATTAAAGTTTCGATACTACTGAACTTGCAAAACAAACGTGCAGTTTCAAAAAGCTTCCCAACCACTAAAAAAATAAAAAACAATCCAAACAAAAACGAGTATGTACATTAGGGCGTTTTGAAAAAATCAAACATCTTTTTTTGTGTCTTAAACCTAAAAAAATAGTTGATGCTAAGAAACTGAAGCTCCCAAAAATTATCTCACTTGCGTGAGTAACATTTAAAAATAACTCGAAGCTCGACTTTTCTACTTAACAAAGAGCCAGCAAAGTATTTTGAGTTGTCATTTCAAAAGTCATGAAAAGTCACTCACTAAATATAATATACCTTCTGAACAATAAAAGTTGGTTCTTGCAGTTCCCTGGTGGTATGTGAGCTACCCTTAATAATAAAAAATATGATTCAATTTAATCATTTCATAAGTCATTGAATTTCATCATCCCCAAAACATTTCCGTCCGCCATAAGTGTTCCCAGAACGTAATAAAAAAGGTATTGAACAAAATTTCACCACAAAAAAAAATGTCCTTAGAATTCATCAAAACATTCAGAAAAAAATCTTGTATGATTTTTTTATTATAAGAATTTTTCTGTAAGATTTCTATTTCTATAATTTTTTTCGTTTAATAGAGTAATTTTCAAAAAATTGCTATGTGCACAACTTGGTCAAAAATCATAAAAAACTTTTTTTTTTATTTTATATCGTTCTGACAACACTTAGGACGGACGGAATCGTCTGTCTATAATTTTTATTAATGGAGAATAAATGAACATGGACATAAATGAATAAATTGAATTTTTTTTATACCCTCCAGCAGGGGAATGCTAGATTCGATTATTATTGTTCAGCAGGTATACAAGATTTAGTATGTGATTTTTGAAATGAAATGACATCTCAAAATACGTTTCTGCCTCTCCGTCTATACCTACGAGGTAATGTATGGAAGATGCAGAAGGATAAAAAAATTTAGAATGTTTTGAAAATTTTTTTTAGCAAAAATCGCTGTTTTTATCTTCTCTATAATTTTTACTTATGTCATTATTTTCAGTAAATTAACAAAAAAAAAAATATTTCGAATTTGATCAATACCATCTA
The DNA here is from genome assembly GCA_949775025.1 of Tricholauxania praeusta. Taxonomy (NCBI): domain Eukaryota; kingdom Metazoa; phylum Arthropoda; class Insecta; order Diptera; family Lauxaniidae; genus Tricholauxania; species Tricholauxania praeusta. The sequence continues at coordinate 187,589,923 of OX459028.1, forward strand.
GGATCGTTCGAGCTTTTATAAAAAAATCTGCAATAATTTGTGCTCAGCAATCATCATTAAGCCTAATAGCTAGCTACATTTCGTATTGAAATAAATTTATTGCTGGGAAATAAATTTTATAAAAAAAATTCAATTTTATATAGTTTGACTCAAAAACAAAGACAATTAAATTTTTTCGAGAGACATTTTTCTTATTTGCCCTTACTAACATTTAGATAGTGATCTACCTCCAAATTCATAGCCTCAATTGGCTTAACTCCTGGGAATCTCAGTTTTTTAGCATAAATAACTTGTATGAGTGTAAGACCAAAAAAAAAGTTTAGATTTTTCGGAACGCCCTAATTTACATATAAATATATACATTTACGCTGATATATACATAAGTATAAATGTACCTTAAAAAATTGTATTCCAAATAAAAAACTGTCATGTGAAAATTTCCAACTGCGGCACAAAGCGCTTAAATGCGCAGTTAAACATTTAGCTTAAGTTTTTAGTTTTAAATTTGTAAATATTTTGCTAGTCAATTAGAGGCATGTGAAGAGCGTTTAATTGAAGAACGAGTTTAACTCCATTGGGTAAAACATTGCACCTTTGTAGCTGTCCGTTAATGTCAAGAATTAAACCCTAGAGAAGTTAAATTAATGTGAAAATATTTTTAACATTGCAATGACAAAAAATGTGTAATTTATTTAATTAAAAAAACTCTATCCTTATTAGCTATTTAGAATTAGCACAATGCATGCCGAACGTAATTGTTGAAAAAAGTTTTTAATTTTGCGAGTTCATTTGTTAACTTTTTGTTTTTGTTTTAAGACTATATTAAATAATTCTGACTAGTGCTTAATGAATGTTAAGTGAATGTTCAATTCTACGAATTTAATAAAATCTAAGTCGACGGTCAGCGGTTTCTCCGTCATCCGCCGCAATTATGTTCCATTTCAAGCGGTCAAGTGTATTCTAATTTTGTAACCGCTAGAAGTTTTACCGTCGTCCGTCGGAATTGTGTTTGACCCTAATAACGTCTCCGCTAGTATAACTAAAATGTTGCTAGCATTAATGTTAAATTAAAATGAAAATATATATTTTTTGTTATGATGTTATACAGATGAATTTCAGCTATCACTAATTCTGAGAAATTTCACTTACCGCCACCTAAATATAAGCATCGGTGGTTCAGTGGTAGAATGCTCGCCTGCCACGCGGGCGGCCCGGGTTCGATTCCCGGCCGATGCAAATTATTTTTTTTCTTTTCATGTATAAAAAAAAAACTACTACATGTATTCATGTTATACGCATGATTATTTTATTCTAATTGTAGTTTGTACTTTTGCATCAAGCGTAAATTCTACTACTCAACGCCAATGCTACACAATTTCTTTTGAAAAAATTAATAATGTGCATCTCTAAGAACTTATGTTCAATTTTTAAAAATCAAGAATAAATTAAATATTTTTATAATGGGCTACGCCAAGCAGTAGCTTATAAAGAAGTATATAAGGATCATGGAGATTACATAATGAAGTTTTAAACTTTCACCTCCTCCTACTCCGACAATATTTGACGAAGTCTCAAAATACTTAGCTGATACACTACTAACAGCCGAACAGCATTTTGCCCGAAAATGTTCGCTATTCACTTTCCCCTTTTCATGAGTTTTGGACGAAAATTTTCTCACCTTTGAACAATATTTTATATTATTTAATTAAAAATGGCAGTTTTATTAAATTTTCCTTATTTTCGTATTTGTTTTGACATCCTTCTAAATTTAAAATTATTTATTCGAATTACCACAGATGATTCGAATGAAGTTTTATTCGGATGAAACTTTCGATAGACATTTTAATTTCTGACGAACAAAAAAATCCGCCGAGGCTGATTGTGAAAAGGGCGATTTCTCAGGTCTGTAACTCACTGCGAGAAAACAGTCTCAAAACAGTTTTCGTCACGTTGGTACAGATAGGTGTGCGCTTACTGTGTTTTGAGACTAAAGCAAAACTTTTTGTGCTGAAGCCGTGGAACTTTTGCTAAACAAAATCTGTCTTGAAACTGATTTGTCGCAATGAGTTACAGGCCTTAGTGTATCATTCCCATATGTAACATTTTCAAGGATTTGTAATGGATGATTTGCAGATAGATCACTTAATTTCTGTGTCTTATCTTTAAAGTTTTTCTGAAAACTATTTCCTTTTTTTTTTGTGTAGTGATCTAATAAAATATGTTTACTGTAATGTAACAAAGTATTGAAATGGAACATTTTATCTAATCTTCCTTTTTTCTTTCTCTAACTTTTCAGCACCTGATCCGCCGTCGAATTTGTCGGTGCAGGTACGCAGTGGTAAAAATGCCATAATCTCATGGTCACCACCGACGCAAGGCAACTATACATCGTTTAAAATTAAAGTGCTTGGCTTATCTGAAGCTTCCAGCTCATATAATCGCTCCTTTCTTGTCAACGCTGTCAACGACAATACATTTCAGCTCACCGCCAAGGAGTTAACACCGGGTGCTACGTATCAGGTGCAAGCCTATACCATATATGACAACAAGGAGTCGGTAGCATATACTAGTCGAAATTTTACAACAAGTAAGTCACTGAAAGGTCTTGCCAGACCAAAAAAATGCAATTACTAATAAATATGAACAGTGGATTTCTTATATATTTGGACAACAGGTTTTATTACAAGAAATGTTTATCTTAAGATATAATCAAAAATTAAAATTAATACAATTTATTATATGGTGTTGGCTTTTAACTAATTTTTCATGTTGTTTTGTTTATTCTTTGTGCTGCTTTGTATCTACCAATCACCAAAATCATTTATTCACACTACACTTTACATATTTACAAATTGTGACTAAAACAACTTGACAAACGCAAAAACAAAAACATTAAATTTTAACATATTGCTAACATACTCGTACAATGAAATGCAAATTATTCTAAATAAAATAACAAATAAAAGGTAGAAGGACACGTCATAAAGATTTGCTGGATATAAAAATTCTAAGAGGTAAACATTAATATTAATAATACACCACAAGTTCGTTTTAGTTATTTAAATAAACTTTATTCTATGGGTACTTCTTTGTGTTCAAATGTCGCACTTAAATTTATTGAAATTATAAAATATAAAGTTTATGTATTGTATATTTAAGAAATTTTTTGTAAAATTTTGAAATGCTTGAATGATAATTTTAAAACCAGTTCCTTATTTCTGCACAATTTCAATAAAATATGCAATTTTAATTGATTATACATCATATGACAGCCTGTCTGAACTATAAAATATACCACACAGCCATATTACGAATGAGTCGTTGAGCTAATTAAAAAGTTAGGCCCTGTCCTAGTTCCTAGGTCTTTTCAGACGGTTCTAAAGGGCAAATACATATGTTGATTTCGAAGGAATCTAATTGCTACGAAAAACTTATGTAAATTTATGCAAACCTAACTTAAAATTATGAGATTTTCGTGAATTATCGAGATATATTTTATGTTAAGTGCAGGGTTAGAAAATGTCATGAATTGTTTTGTTTGCATTTTTTATTTTCTTATTTTGTAGGTTATCGAGTGTCTCTCACTGATTAAATTGGCTACGTATGAAGTCCAGCAACTAGTAAATCTCATTGAGTCTTATATTCCAGTGAACGATAAATATTTCAAAGTATCTTGTAGCGATATCATGATTCGGAACCCGGTTTGAAAGAAATTGATCAGTCGGCTATATTCTGGGAAGAAATCCTTGACCCAAAAATGCACTGTTTTTTATGCTTGGGATAGCTATTCGCCCTTATTCCTTTGTTCAGCTAGATAAAATCAACATAGTCCTGTAAAGGACAATGCTCAGGATATAAGGTTGCGATTCCCCACGCTGCCGGGTTGACGATGGACCTCATGTTTTTATCTTCCAGACCCTCAGTGCCCACCAAGTCAGGACATGATGTCATTGGGCGGTGTTGATAAAAAAACAAGTTTTTTCTAAAAGTAATTTCTTATCTCGCAATTCTTACTTTCTTATTCCCAATATTTTTTTTTTTTTTTTCTTCTAATGATATAAATTATGTACTTAATACATACATTGTTTTGATGATTTATTGTAGGTACAATTTTTGTACAAAAACAAATTTGCATCGGCCGGGAATCGAACCCGGGCCGCCCGCGTGGCAGGCGAGCATTCTACCACTGAACCACCGATGCTGATAATGCATTACTTTTTTCCAGAAATGAAGATGCTTTTAGTTTTAATTTATAAATAATTGATTAGCTTAAAATTTTTATCTAATTATGCAAAACGTAGATAAGCCAAAAGTTTTGTATTTCTAAAGAGCGATTTTTTAAGCGATAGAACTTTAAATTGAAATAAAACTAATTGCAAGTTGCAACTTTGTTTTTATTTAAGTAGTATTTAATAATGTTAATTTTTGAAAAATATTTTCGGAATATGAATACGAATATGACGCACTCAATAGATTGAGGCCTTTAGGGGTAGCAACTTCAAAACTTGCTTCATTTCGCAATGAAAATTTTAATACAAATTAATTTTGATACAAACTATCCCGAATCATATATATCAAATGCTTTCGGATCAGTCACGTTGAGTTGGTCTGGCATTATCCTATTCTGATACCGTTCAAACATCATATTTTTAACCAAAAATTTGTACTGCCAAAGATACGCAACTCGCGAGTCTTACCCTAAATACGTATTGTTTAGGAATGTTGCGTGACAAGATTGCACTTGAAATTTTCATAACAAAATTAATTTTGACGTTGCCTAGCTCTCAGTGTAGTATATAAACCAAATGTTCCTAAGCATTTTCTTATAAAACTTTGTGTAAATGCGTTTTGTATATTTTGAGTCTCTAACAGGGTTGCCAAGTTCAAAACAAGGAATTAACTGCCTTCTCAAAATAAAATGATTTTTCCTTAAAATGGTGGTCAGCAAATATAAAATAAGAAATGGCTCCATAACCTAAACAAAAAAAGAAAATATAATTGAAAATAAACAAGTTATGACATTTTCAAATTCTGTATTTGCAATATATAAGACACACTTGGCTTGATGGTAACATGGTAGATGTAACATTTTAATATTTTATCTGATATGCTATTCTATAGCAAATTTTGTTATATAGTAAATAATATTCGCAAATTATTTAAGTAAGCCAATTCTTGTTATTTGAAATCTGTAGAAAATTAAATTTTAATTTTTCCTTAATTTATACTTAAAATAAGTAAATCCAATTATGCATATAGTAAATTATCACTATATGATGCTATAAATTGACTTTAAATTTGTTAACCAAAGTAGCATCTTTCATTGCTTCGTTATACACTCCATTGAGTCATTTCTTGATGCTTCATCTAACACATGCATGAATAATTCTATAGTTACACACACTCAGACATATGTACGTATGTTTATGCATATTTACAACTCTTACTCAATTTCCTTGTATAAATTTCAACAATTTAATTTCACCAAGAAAACCAAACTAAAGTTGTTAAATTTATTCCTTTCATTCACAAAATTCTCTCGCTCGTATTCGTCGTTTCATCGTCGACTTCCATCTTCATCATCACAACAACCACGACCGACAACATCACCACTACCATAAACCGACATCAACCTGAAAATCCAACCTCAACACATTGACTTTGTCATCATCTCTGTTTGCCGAACATTCGACTATCTGACTATTCGACCATTGCAAAAAAATGTTCAAATAAAAAACAAACAAACCAGAACCCAATACACCAGGGAAATTCATCGTATGGTTTCGTAATGAAACCACCTTACTCGTCCTTTGGCAGCCACCATATCCTGCCGGAATTTACACACATTACAAAGTTTCCATTGAACCGCCCGATGCACTTGAAAGTGTACTGTACGTAGAGAAGGAGGGTGAACCACCCGGTCCGGCGCAAGCTGCCTTCAAGGGATTGGTGCCAGGCCGTGCATACAATATTTCTGTGCAAACGATGTCCGAAGATGAGATCTCGTTGCCGACAACAGCACAATATCGTACGGTGCCTTTGCGACCGTTAAATGTCACGTTCGACAAAGATTACATAACATCAAATTCATTTCGTGTATTGTGGGAAGCACCGAAAGGCATATCCGAATTTGATAAATATCAAGTATCTCTGGCGACATCACGTCGTCAATCGACTGTACAGCGTACAAATGATGCGATAGCTTCATTTGATTTTCGTGACATTATGGAACCAGGCAAAACATTTAACGTCATCGTGAAGACAGTATCGGGTAAAGTGACTTCTTGGCCAGCAACTGGTGATGTAACATTACGTCCACTACCAGTACGTTATTTGAGATCATTTAACGATGATAAAACGAACTCGATGATAATAACATGGGAGCCAGATCCGTCCAGTACGCAGGATGAATACCGGATTATGTAAGTATTTTATATTAGACTTATTGCATATGGACTAAATTTGCATTTTCATAGAACTTCTTTGATTTTTTTGTTTTTTATTTATGAGTTTTTTTTATTAAAAGTAAGACGTCAAATTTTTCGCCGAAAAATTATATTGATTCTTTTTTAATTTTATTTTATTTTCATTAAATATGGTTGCAACTGGACTTGTTTTCTTTGCAAGTTCTCAAGGAATTATTAAAAAGCGTCCAATGTTATCAATCGTTTAAGGTTTCAGACTTATGACATACAGCATGTTAATAAATTGAGTCAGAGGCATCTTAAATTGCGCCGGAAATAGAGATATGAAACTGTGATCTGTAGATGTTCGAATATGTTTGCTTTCTTTTAAAAATATTTCAAACTCTATACAAAATTATATTTTTACTATAGGCAAGAGATTAAAATTTTAATTTGTTGCACGTAGGTAACGTATCTCCTTTTACAGTCAAACTTCCATATAGCGAATACGCACGGGACCAGAAAAAAAATTCGTTATATAGATATAATTTTTTTTATTACCTATGTAAAGAAGTCAGTAATTTTGGTTTGGACTACACTCTTCCATTTTTCTCCTTCAACAAAATCTTCTAACACATTAAGAGAAGCATACACATTAGTCGGTACGTTGCTCCCTATTTCCAGAAAGTTTCGAAATTCGTCAAATGTCACGCCTTCTTCAACTTTTTCTATTATCAATAACTTTTTTTCGAGAGAAAGGTTACTTAGTTGCAACATTTTCACTTCTATCACTGAACACTAACTGAACTATAGTCACCATTAATAGTGAAGAAACTTTCTTTTTTTCGATTATTATTATTTTCATATCAATGGTATCCCTTTAAAATGTTTTCTTTTTTCTCCGTATGTATATAGTTTTATTGCCATGCTTAACAGAAAATTATTTTACAAAAATCCCTTTAAGGAGGTCAGAAACTCATAAGAGTTTGATTTTCAGCAGCAAAATTTCTTCGTCTTAAAGAAAATCTCGCTATAAGGAAATTCGTTGTAAGAAGATCAAAATACACTGAAAATAGAACGAGAAGGCTGTGTACTTGAACTCAGTTCGTAGCATAGAGAACTTCGTTGCATAGAAGTTCGTTATAAGGAAGTTTAACTGTATTTCAGTCGATGCTGATTTATATGAAACCTAGAACATTCTCTTGCAGTCCTGAAGACCTTCGATCTTTTCAACTGGCAAAGCTAATATCATAGAACGAGAAGTCACTTGTTTCTCTCGCATTCATTTTACATATTGTAGTATAGCTGTTTCGGTGCTACATTAGCACATATACGTACGCTTACCTCGCTCTAGCCGCGCGTTGTTGTTTTAGTTTTCAAGGTTGTTTGTTGCATTTTCCATATTAGCGGATTGGTTTTTTTATTCAATTGTTTTCTGTTGTTGCGAACTTTAGAAAAGCTTCTTTTAGTGCATAATATGCCACACAATTATTTATTATATTTGATTTTAATTTGTAAAATTCTAGAACAACTTTGTATTTTCGTAACAATATAGTCTTTGAAAAAAATAGTACAAAGTTGTAAATCTTGGAAAATGTTCGACTTAGTACCAAATAGTAAAATCCGATGAAGTCCCACAATGTTCTGGTATCTTTTACATAACACATTATTTTTTGTAAATTTATAGTTATTGTAAAAAATTAAACACCGAATCGTAATTTTTATGATATTTATCTTTACAGCTACCATGAATTGGAAACTTTTAATGGTGACACCAGCACTGTGACTACCGTACAAACTCGTTTTAATCTGGAAAGTCTGCTACCAGGTCGAAATTATTCTCTTTCCGTGCAGGCGCTATCAAAAAAAATGGAGTCCAACGAAACAACTATTTACGTAGTAACACGGCCATCGTCCCCAATTATTGAAGACCTGAAAAGTATAAAACAAGGCTTGAATATTAGCTGGAAAAGCGATGTCAACTCCAAACAGGAACAGTACGAGGTGCTCTACTCACGTAATGGTACATCAGAGGTGCGCACAGTTTTCACAAAAGAATCACGTTTGGTCATTAAAAATCTACATCCTGGTGCCGGATATGAAGTAAAAGTGTTTGCCGTCAGTCATGGGTTACGCAGTGAACCACACGCCCATTTTCAAGCAGTTTGTAAGTACATACATATAACATGCTTAAGATTAAAATATTCAAAGAATACGAAGTAACAGATGACTCTGACAATAATTTGTTTCGATATTTCTCCTTAAAAATTTGCTTGATTAGTTATTATTGCCTTGAAAAAAAAATTAAAACACATTCTTATTGCAAAAAAGTCTACTGCGTACTCTTTACTTCTTGCATAACGTTAAATTCAATATCTTTGTTATAATTTCTATAGTTCCAAATCCACCACGCAATATGTCCATTGAGTCAGTGCGCAGTAATTCCGTGCTAGTACACTGGTCGCCGCCAGAGAATAGTGAATTCCATGAATACTCTATACGTTATCGAACTGATAGTGACCAACAATGGGTGCGTTTGCCGAGCGTACGCTCCACTGAAGCCGACATTACCGATATGACGAAGGGTGAAAAGTATACAATACAAGTAAATACTTTAAGTTTTGGCGTTGAGAGCCCTACACCAGAAGCAGTAAATACAACTGTACCACCAAATCCTGTATCGAATATCATACCACTTGTGGACTCACGAAACATTACCTTAGAGTGGCCTAAGCCGGAGGGTCGAGTCGAATCATATATACTTAAATGGTGGCCCACGGACAATCCAGCAAAGTCGCAAACCAAAAATGTCTCGGAAAATAAGTCTGGTAAGTTGTTTTTCAAATAAAAATTCAAATTGATTGATTCATGATTATGATTCGCCCACAGCGGATGACCTTTCGACAGTGCGCGTACTCATTGGCGATCTTATGCCCGGTTTACAGTATAAATTTGATATTCAAACTACTTCGTATGGCATCTATTCGGGAACGACACATCTTTCAACGCGCACTATGCCGCTAATACTATCTGAAGTGGTTGTAGTGAATGATAAGCAAGAAGATGAGCGTGACACTATTACACTTTCATACACACCAACACCGCAATCATCCTCAAAATATGATATTTATCGTTTTTCACTTGGTGATCCAGAAATTAAAGATAAGGAAAAACTCGCAAATGACACAGACCGTAAAGTGACCTTTACCGGTTTAGTGCCTGGTCGCCTATACAACATCACTGTTTGGACTGTAAGCGGTGGTGTTTCCAGTCTTCCTATACAGCGACAAGATCGACTCTTCCCTGAGCCAATAACACTACTACATGCAACGAATATTACGGATACCGAAATATCATTGCGTTGGGATATACCAAAGGGAGAGTATAATGATTTTGATGTACAATTTCTTACTGCAGAAAATATACTGGCACAAAATATCACCACACGTAATGAAATCACCATAAATGACCTACGCCCACATCGCAATTACACTTTCACTGTCGTTGTGCGTTCAGGAACAGAGTCGTCTGTGCTGCGTAGTAGTTCGCCTTTATCGGCGAGTTTTAGCACAAATGAAGCAGTGCCAGGACGTGTAGAACGTTTTCATCCCATTGATGTACAACCAAGTGAAATAGTCTTCCAATGGCTTCTACCATCGAGTGAGGCTAATGGTGTTATACGTCAATTCTCTATAATGTATACAAATGTTAATAATTTAACTGAAACCAGAACGCAAGATTTTGATTCAAATGAATCTACTGGCTCTATAAAGAACTTAAAGCCGGGCGAAACATATGTTTTCAAAATACAAGCTAAGACCTCAATTGGTTATGGACCGGAACGCGAATATAGGCAAACGATGCCAATTTTGGCACCTCCACGTCCAGCAACTCAAGTAGTACCGACAGAGGTCTATCGCAGTTCGTCTACGATACAAATACGCTTCCGTAAGAACTATTTCTCAGATCAGAATGGTCAAGTAAGTTATTTAGCAATGGTGTTAAGAATAATTTGCATCATTTTGTTTCTATACTTTAGGTTCGTTTCTACACTATTATTGTCGCTGAGGATGATTCTAAAAATGCTTCTGGCTTGGAGATGCCCAGTTGGCACGATGTTCAATCTTATAGCGTTTGGTTACCATATCAAGCTATCGATCCATATTATCCATTTGAAAATCGTTCTGTAGAAGATTTTACCATTGGTACAGAAAATTGTGATAATCGTGCAACGGGTTACTGTAATGGTCCTCTCAAATCGGGCACTACTTATAGGGTAAAAGTGAGAGCTTTCACTGCGCCAGATAAATTCACGGATACGGCTTACAGCTTCGCAATACAAACAGGTGAGCTTTAATTATTCTCGCTTTTAATGTGTGATTTTGCCTGCTTTTAATTTAAAGCTTGCGAGAAGTAGCCTTAGATGTTTTGTGCCGAAAGATTAATTTGTAAAATAACATAATTAATCGTTTTCTGCTAAATTATCATTATTGGCAAAATATTTACAATTGTTGCCTTAATCACTGCAAAACATTTCAGTCCCTTCCAAGGCTTATTTTCAATACATTAACTGAAAGTCTTGAGAGAGGTCCAAATAATAAGAAACTTTATTGATAACACATGCACAAAAGAATAAAAATTCTAGCCGGTATTTTTTCTTCGAGGAACTGTAAAGGATGTCGAAAATTTAAGATTTTAGTTATTTCCTTCTGAACTTTCCAATGAAAATAAACAACTCAAAATCGCAATTTTTGGCACTTTATTGTGTGTAAAATATTAGAGAAAATACAATGTAAATAGCTATCTTTTTATCAAGGATACTGAGCATCCAGCAATTGTAAAGACCGCTCAACTGCATTTAATAAAATTTGACTCGAGGTTGAAATAACTAATTTGGAGCATCCGTACAAGTCCATTAATAGTATGAAACAAATTTTCAATGAATATTTTTAAATGCAAATTGGTGATTCTCAAAAATATCGACCATTTTGATTCATAGTTGTATTTTTCTCGTTGAAGAAAGATATTTAAGATGTTTAGTGTAGTTATTTCTGAATATTTCCATCAAAAAAATCTTTAATTTGATAGTTTCTACACTCAAACTTATGAATATATCTATCTTATTTTAAGCAATCTTTTAATTCGTCCCATCCGTAACAATAATTCAAGTTTAAAAAAAAAAAGTCCACTTAAATTGCACTGAGCCTTTGCAAATAATAAATAAAAGGCAAAACAGGCTTTTAGGTTTTAATTTCAATGCCTAACGAGTGTGTCTTAAGAAGATGATGCATTCAATATCACACCCACTACAAATTTTAGAATATTTACCTTACTTACCTTTTTATGTACCATTTTTAAAAATTACTTCTTAGTTATGATATAGCGAAAACATATTGTTATTTATTTATTTTATGGCTAGAAATACTAAAAATGTTACTTGAAAATGAGATCAAAAGTCCTAGATGCAACGAAACGTCCCAAATTTAATTTTTCAAACAAAAAATTTAATTTTTATTTAGTATGAAATGCCAAGGTCCTTAGCAGTATAATCTCAAATTTTTTATGCTAAATTTTATAATTGAATTAAGATTTTTCGTTTAAACGTAGGTCATTCACTCTTTCGATATTACAAATTCAATTTTTTAAAGGAAAACAATAATACTCATTAAAGGATATTTTCTTTTTTTTTTTTTTTGAACAAAATTATGACCATTATATATCTTTATTTTATGTCTTGCTTTGATAAATTAACCCATCAAGAACTTTTAATTTCGCCGGGTAAGTAAAATGAGAGTGATTTTCATAAATAATATTATTAAAACATTTTCTAATACACCGTCGTCATGTTCTACCTTTTAATCAATTTACCCTTTTATTTTTCACAGATCAAGATAACACCTCACTTATTGTGGCCATAACTGTACCGCTGACAATAATTCTTATACTACTTGTCACACTCATTTTCTATAAGCGTCGTCGTAATAGTTGCCGCAAAACTACTAAGGACTCACGTGCCAATGACAATATGTCACTGCCGGATAGTGTTATTGAACAAAATCGTCCGATACTCATTAAAAACTTTGCTGAACATTATCGTCTAATGTCAGCAGATAGTGATTTTCGTTTTAGCGAAGAATTTGAAGAGCTTAAACATGTTGGACGTGATCAACCATGTACATTTGCTGATTTACCATGCAATCGACCAAAGAATCGTTTCACCAATATTTTACCCTATGATCATTCACGTTTCAAACTTCAGCCAGTTGATGACGATGAAGGCTCCGATTATATAAATGCGAACTATGTACCCGGACATAATTCACCTCGTGAATTTATAGTAACACAGGGACCATTACATTCGACACGTGACGATTTCTGGCGCACGTGTTGGGAAAGTAATTCACGTGCGATTGTTATGTTGACGCGCTGTTTTGAGAAAGGACGTGAAAAGTGTGATCAATACTGGCCAAATGATACTTTGCCCGTATTCTATGGTGATATTAAGGTGCAAATATTAAATGATAGTCACTATGCAGATTGGGTCATGACAGAGTTCATGCTGTGTCGGGTAAGTTTTTATGGGCTACTTACTCGTACCTATTATGAAAAAGTTTTAAGTATATCCTTTTATTATCATATAGGGCAGTGAACAGCGTATACTACGTCATTTCCATTTCACCACTTGGCCCGATTTTGGTGTGCCAAATCCACCTCAAACCTTAGTACGTTTTGTACGTGCTTTTCGTGAGCGTATTGGCAGTGAACAACGACCAATTGTGGTTCATTGTAGCGCTGGTGTTGGTCGTTCGGGTACATTTATTACGCTCGATCGTATTCTACAGCTAATTAATACTTCAGATTATGTAGATATATTTGGTATTGTGTATGCGATGCGTAAAGGTAAAATAATAATTCGTTTTATGTTAATTAAAGTGTGCACTATAATATTGCGGAAATATTTTTTAGAACGCGTTTGGATGGTCCAAACTGAACAGCAATATATTTGCATACACCAATGCCTTCTGGCTGTATTAGAGGGTAAAGAGAATATGGTTGGTCCACCGCGTGAAATTCATGATAATGAAGGATATGAAGGTAAGATAAGTGAATCTTGTAGTAATATCAATTTTTAATTTTTTTTTTTTAATAAATTTTTCTTTTATTTTATTTGGCTTTGATTGGTAGTCAAAAATTTTTCTTATCATGTTCTATAACTTATATATTTATTCTTTACTAATTTCGAAAAGGTTTTTGCTCGGTAGCAACAAGTTTTATTTATTTTATACAGTTTGAGAGAAAAATACGTTATTTTTCTTAAAGGGAAAAAACTTTAAGGCCAATTACTCAATGTAAAAATAGCCCATAATCTTATATTCATTATACAACATAGCTTATTTGGTAAATTTCTTTTTGTATATCTGGTTTTTGTAGGAAGAATCTCATAAAAACTGAAACTACCAAAGTTTGAAAAATCGGATATGCAGAAAAAATTAATTAATTAAAATAAATGAATTTGAGTAGAAAGAGACTTGATTTTGAACCACAGCTACCTACAAATCAGATCTAAGCGAACTTTTTTCTAGTAATGTGTGAAAACCAGTGTTGGCATGTCACAAATGCGCGTGACATTTGCGACTTTTACGACCGACGGTCGTTAACGTCGTAAACCTTCGAGCCTTTGTGACAAGACTTGAGTTTGTGACAAAGACGAATTTTTAAGTTCATACTGGGAAAAATTATTTATTCATAACGTGATTCAGATCATCAAATTGTTTGTCAAACATATTCTAATGCTCATCAAATTACATATAATTTTTTGTTCGTTAAATTTTTTGACAAACAATTTAAGTAGTTGTGAAAAAGAGGTTGATCTGGAGTTTGCGACTTTTGTGACATTTGTGACATTTACGACAGTTTACGACGTGTGACCGTCGTAAACCTAAAAATCCTTGTGACATGCCAAAACTGGTGAAAACCGTTATAGTTCCTACTTTTTTACAATATGGAGTGAAGAAATGTTTCTGTACACAAATAAAAAATACCTCATTTAAAATGTTTTTATTATTCTTAATTAATACAAGAACTTTTGTTCAGTCATCAGCTATATTGTTGAACTAACAAAGACCTTTTGTTTGAGGTATATCTTATGTGTGAGGAGAACCTTACATACTCTCGAAAATCCATGCAAAAAATTTAAAATTATTACAGTTTATCAAGAAATCCCCAAAACCGACAATTAGAATTTTATCTGCTTTGAATCTTAAACCATATAAAAAACGTAATGCAATTATTCAACTTTTTTTTTTATATTTTTTTCATCGATGGATATATCCTTATAAAATAAAAATTGTTAAAATCTTTCGTTAAACGAATATCAAACTTTGAACCCTATGAACCTATGAAAATAATTACATAATTTGAAACCATCGAAAATTATCTTTTAATGGTTTTTGTTTTAATTTTTGGGCTATTTTTCCTCCTCTTGCGGTGAAATTTCTTTTTTGTATTTGGATGATTTTTTATTTACTTTTTTGTATAAAATTTTTTCTTATGATATACAAAGCAAATATTTGTGACAATTACTTTTATGATGTAAAAGAAGGGCAGAAAGTTGTTTGTAAAAGTTATTGTATAATAAGATGGTCCAGCGTCGGCGTGACATACACATTCAAAATTCTGTTGTTTCCACTAAACAAAATTGTTACTTTTTGCAGAATGCTGTTAGCTAACATTTATTGCCTTAGAAATCATACTGTTGCCAAGCAACTAGCATAGCGGGCTATGTTATGAAACCACCTGCAATAATACTTAAAATTCTGGTTGCTATTGCTGTTGTGCTGAGCCACGTGTTTTTGTTGTTGCTATAATCAACTGCCTGCTATAGTTTCATTGATATAAAATACTTATGTATGTATGTACGTCATGCGCACTATACACAGCTGTTGTGTTGTTGTTTTTAATATTATCTGCTTTAACAAAAGCAACAGCTGTTTTATTTTAGTTTGCCTGCTTAGTCATATGTGTTATAAAATTTTATTTTGTCTTTTGATTTTTGTATACAGTTCACACTGTGTTCTTGGAAAAAATAAGTTATATAGTGGTTGTGTGGCATTGTAAAGTTAAGACTATACTTCACAGGATCATTTCTGTAGTCAGTCTTCATATTCTTTCATTGCAAAATGAAAGAACCTACACCCGCGATGAGGAGTTAGATCGTTTTATCTGTAGCGTGAGGTTTTGAACTTTATCTCCTGTTATCTTCGGATTATTAGAGATATTGTTTCTTCGATGATCGCTCGGTAGAAACGGATAAAACGACTTCTGAGTGGTGTACCAATATTTTCATTAATACATAACAATATTTTTAGCAAATTTTTAAAACGCAAGCAATAATATTTGTGCTTATATTTAATTAAGGTTAACGACGAATTCGGATACTACGTATTTAAAGAACGAGTAAAAATTTTCTATAAATTAAGTATTAACGATGAAACAACTAGTTTAGTTTTGTGTGTAGTTTATTTAAGGGTTTAATATTAGCGCTATTAGTTTGCCAATTAAGTTTCATCATTTTTATGCTCAGTTTGGAGTGACAACATTAAAATAAATGTTTCATTAAAACAAACTCACGCCTCCATATCGCCAGCATTTTACCATCCTGTTGGCAATTTTACATACGTAGTCCAGTCAATTAAGGTTTTATCTGCGGAAAAATTCCTAGTGAGCTGAATTTTTGTATACACCTTTATTACGGCGTTGTAATGAAGGTGTGAAAAATCGCCGGCCAAAAAAGTTATAAAGGCCAAAAGGTCACGAAAATCAGTTTTTCGCAAATATCTCGCGACCTATTCTTCGGAGGTCAATAGAGGTCGTTATAAAAATTGTTATCGTACAATTATCTACAAAAAATGTTTCATACATTTTTCTGAAAAATTAACCGTTTCCGGAGTAGAGCGCTGAGAAAGTGACTATGTATATCATGACAATGCACTCGTTTCCTCACCACCTACGAGATAGAATGCAAGTCGCGTTTTTTTTTTTCATGGTATTGCTACAAGACAATCACGTGATGATGCTGACGTCTTTACGATTTAAAAATCAATTAATAATATTACAATTATCGTTGGCGAAGACATAGATTTGTTGATACTTCTCATAGCACGCACACAAATACTTGATCAACCTACATCAATTTTTCTTAAAAAAACCATGAAAAAACAATGTTGAAACAAAAATATACTCGACTGATAGCCTCAACAAGTATCCACATTGCAAGAAAAATATTCTATTTCTACATGCCATGACCGGATGTGACACAACTTCGGCACCATTTGGGAAAGGCAAAATAAAAGTCATGAAGATGTTTGAAAAAAGACCCGATTTAAACAATTCTGCAGAAATATTCCAACAAGAAAACTGCTCTCGAGATAAATATGCTGTTGAGATTATAAGATCAAAAAATAGTCTAATTTTTTTCAAAGTTGGATATTTTTTTTTAAATACTTTTAAAAGAAAAATTAACTTTTTTCTATGAGATCACCAATTTTCAGAGTGACAAATTCATTAGATTTTGAACTATTGTATGACGAGTAACCAAATGAGCCGAATTTCACCTTTTATCAATTTTTAGTCTTAAACTATGAACTTTCAGTAAAATTTCACGAAGTAAAAGGTTTTTAGAATTGCACAGACTATTTAGAAAAAATATTTATTTTTTGTTTTGTAACAATTTTTTTATTATGACGTCCTGAATTTTATTTCCCTGAATAATTTTCATAAATAATTTCTGTAGTAAGAAGTTCTTAAGGTTTGTTTACAAATGGATAAAGAGTTCAATTAATTAAAAGTAGAACAAAAAAATTGACTGATAAAATGCATACGAGTATTTTTAAAAAGGTAAATCTAATTTTTTTTATCTCCAACATTGCATACCTCTACCAATTCAAATTTTTTCTTTCAATGCGGTTATCTCAAAAACCTGTGATAAAAGAGCAAATTGAAGACCAGATTCGCATTCAACGCCTTAAAGTCTTTTGTAAATGCATTCTAATGGGTTTTTCAATTCTTCATTCAGTTTAAATATTTAAAAATCAAATTGATCATATATTTATAAGTATATTCAAGCAAATTGAATAAAATAAAAATGCTATAAAATTAGTGCGAAACTCTTATGAAATATGTAGAAATAAAATTGCTATCTAAAAATTAAAAAAAATTAAACTTTAATTCCGATATATTTTTTGCCATCATCCAGATCAGACCATTTGACCAGAGTTTTGTGTAAACATTTAACGCATTGTAAGCATTTAATAATAAAATAGCCAGAATAATTTGCAAAAACAGTTGAATTTTTTGCCAAACTTGCCCATATAAGCAGATATGATAAAACTTGTTGCAAACCTTATAGTTTTTTTTAACATTTTTCACAGTTACATATATACATTTATTTATTATTTTTATCAGCAATTATTTATTTTTTTTTTCGTTATAACATATGTTATGGTGCTGGGATATTTATTTTGTAACTAACCTAAAAATTTTTCTCTTTTCACTATTTTGCTTTACATCAATAAACCAAACAACAACAAAAACAAATGCCTACACTTAATTATAATACATTTTCACGCCCTCTAACAAACACATTTTCGAACCAAAAAAAATCACACTAATAAAAGCGCAACAACAACAATTTGATGAAAATAGCGAAATAGTCGCCATCATCGAAGGACAACATGAATTAGCATCCGATGAAGCTGATGAAATTGACAACGAAAATGCCACCATCATACATGATGAGCAACAGCCATTGACTTCGTTTGGTGGCGCCGCGCCCAGTAGCAACTCAATGAGTTCCTTTGCAGCCGCTGCACAAGCTGCCACCTATAACGGCACCGAAACAGTGGACAGATGACATTCGACCAACCAGAGCGATAACAACAACTCTGTGGTTATCGTTCTGGTTGATGATAAACCCAGTTCGATGATCTGCAAGGATGGTGCCATCGATGTTATTAGCATTGGGGGTAGCGGTTGTGGGCCCAATGGTGGTAAGGGCCATAATAATGGGTCATCAACTAATGGGCACAATACATTGCAGAATCGACGTAAGTCCCAGTTGATCACTTTTAGTTCATCGTCCTGTGATATTAAAAATAGTTTGAGCCATGAGATCATTCTGGTCAATAATAGTCAATATACTAGCAGCAGCAACAATAACAATAACATTAATAGCAAATCATCAGAAGTCGGTTCGCGTCACGGCAGTGTTAGTGGGCGTGTTAGCTGTAATGCTAATCCACGACTCAGTTATGCCGACGAAGATCTACTCATAGTGACAAATGGTGGCGGCAGTGGCGGTGTTGGTTCCATATCCGGCTCAGGTTCCAATACTGGTTCTGGGTCAGGTTCTGGTCATGAAGCTGATCTTGAAGATGACGTTTTCAGGCGACGTTCACTTGAAGTTGATGATGAAGTGGAAGTGGATTTTGATGATGAATTTGAGACTCATATTGAAGGTGGATCATCGAATAATGCCAATGATGATAGCGGCGGTGGCAGCTATGAAGACTCACATGCTCTCCAAAGCTCAATTGGTGGCAGTAACCGCAATAGTTTAGAGAAAGATGATGATGAAATTGATGTCGATGTCATAAGCACAGATGTTAGTTGTTATGATCAATTGCTAGGTACAAGCTGTAATATGCGCAACGACGACGATATTGCAAAAATTGTGGGCGATAATGAAAGTTATAAGAAATTATGTAAAAATGGTTCGATCACTACTGTCTTGAACGGTAGTAGTGTAAATGGTGGTGGTGTTGGTGTTGGTGAAAATTGTGGGATCATTTATGCCAATCCGTTTATGGGTTTGTAGCAACTTTTTCTATTACAATTATATATAGTTTTAACAAATTTTATTAAAAATAGTTTCCTTGTTACAATTTAATGCCCTGTACTAATTTTTTTTCGGTGGCTTAATCTGGAATAGAACTAACTTCAGCAAAGTTTACTTCACACAAAAGCAAAGATAAGCTATGTAACTGATACGTGCACTTCACACTAATTATTGGGAACATAATTTTATCAATTGTACATATAGTATAATTATAATTATATTTATATATGCATACATATAGATATGTTTATATGAATATTTTGTCCACAAATTTTGTGAACGCATAATAATGAAGTTAGCTGATGGGCGGATTAAGCCGTCAATATCCCATTTTTTTTTAAATGCAAACATACATAGTCTTCGTAGTGTGTAAGAAATTGCAAGTTATATCTCTGAACAGGGATACTGAAGAGTAGAATAAAGCAACTTGTTTGATTTAATTTATTTGTGGCTGTGCTCATGAGAAGATCGCAAAAACAGTTTTATTATGTTTATTACATACACGTATGGCCACCCATATGAAAAGTAACCAGCAATGGCTCGATGCGCAAGCGTGAGCATGGGGAATCTTGTTCCAGATAAAAGCGGATTTGAGTGTGCTCAAATTTTGGTATTTTTTATGTTAGGCTTGGCGAAAAGTTGTTTTTGAGCTGTTATTGATTTACAAGAGCTGGTGCGGGTGGTTACTCTTGTTGGATTATTCAAGGCCTGCCTCTGAAATGTTTCGATGTTCAAGTTTTCAAACCAGCTTCTGTGACCATTTCGTGGAAGTTGATGGCATTCCAATTATCACCAGGCTCCAAAAAATCGAACAGTGATCATGGCCTGAGTAGCCCAATTGGAACAATAACTGTCGTGGGGTTTCTTTCAAGTCAAGACTATTTTAGGCACAAAAAAATGTATACATATATTCAGCTTACAAAACTTCAAAATTTTTTTCGACTTGCAACTTTTACACACTACAAAGTATTTTTTTTTTTTGTCCTGTTATGTATCCAGTTATTATAATGAAACAATGTAATTTTATTATTTCAATATTTACAGATGACGAAGGTATCGCAGAATCTGGTATGTAAATTTTCAGCTGCAACAAACTGACGTATACATATGTGGAAATTTTTTTTTAAATGTTGATATTAATTTTATTCATAAAAATAATGAAAATGATGTTATAGAATACAAAAATCTCGCCAACTAAAGAACAAATAACTTATATACATTACGTAAAAACAATACAATGCATTAATTGTAAGGCATTAAAAAAGGATAAAACTTTTCGTGCAGCAGATATAACTTATTTTCGCAGTTATTTAGTAGGTGCGTTCATAGGTTTATACCTATTAATACTTGGGGTGTTCATAAAATGACTTAAAAGATTATTTATACACAAACAAGTAAATATACTTTACATACACAGCATTTATGTCAATGCGTGCACGATTATCCCTTGTATTAACGAACTTGTTAATAACTGCCCTTTTGCTTTTTAAATACCTATGTATCAAACATCACATAACAAAATATATTAACGAATCTCTTCTCAATATATAAATAATATATTTACATGTGTGTTAAGTTAATATATGAAATATTAAAATGTAAAATATAAGCATAAATGTGACGCAATATTTAAAATTAAAAATATGAAATGTGTATTTGTTAATGTTTTAAAGTAAAATGAAGAACCCCAATAATGTAATGCAATATATTATATATAATTTTTAAAAGTAATTGTATGAACATATGTAAAAACACAAAACAAAAGAAACACAATAAAACAAACTTTACAAAACAGTAATAAAATAAAAATTTAATCAAAACTTATATTTTCAAAACATACATTCCCACATAATACTTATGACATTTGTATACATATTACTAAAATCTAACGTAAATCATAATAAGTAGAAAGCTGACGTAGTATATTAAAAAATTATTGTAAAAATTTACCGATATTATAACTACAATTCTCTCCAACACTTCCCGGATTTCGTGAAAATTAGGAATTTTAATTTTCTGACCATAGGTTGTCTAATGAATTGTAAGATTATAATAGTTCTAGTCTATGGGAAGAGACTTTATCATTATTCTGAGTCCAATAGTCTGGTTCGCGATTACATATTACTCGTACTTACTACCCGTGATAAGTAAGTATAATAACTCAACTTACGTTGTGTTGCATTTAGTCAACTCAATTGAACTTTTTTTTTATAATTACGTATTTCAAACGTATTACAATATTATAAACTTAAAGAAATTATGAAACGACTTGCTGGCGACATTAAAAACTGGAATTTGATTTCTTAAGTTGCAATCGTTAATTTCGATTTCACAATACACTCCGAAATATACGACTTTGTGTCTATCTTAATCTCATTTAAGTTTAAAAACTCGGTCAAATCTAAACCCTCAGGGTTCTATAGTACGGGATGGCGATAAATTTTTCTCCTCTATAATTTTTTTTTTTTTTTTTTTTCATATTGTAAGTATTTAAGGCACCTATTAAGGCACACTTTTCGAGCAAATGACCAAAAACTTTCTTGTGATCTTTCTAAGCAGCCGCCAGTAGGTAAAGCTTTGTGCTATTCTCTACATGGAAATAATCAAAACGTTAGTTAATTTATCATGGGAAAGCTCGCTAAGCACTTCTTTAATTTTATCCTACATAAATTATTCCTTTGTGGAAAATCTTTTATAAAGCTTTTTATAAAACTTTTTTGGGTATCTTCGAAAGTACCTTCGAGTTACTTTCACAGTAACGTCTATTCTGAATGTCTTTGGTTATCAAGATATTTAAGTAAGAACAATGAAATTTGATACTTCATATAACATAACTATAAAAAAAATTACCACCTTTTTTTAAGTAAAATCGGAATAAATGCGAATTGGAAAAAATATATGTATATTGCTAACGCCATATCTGAAAAATTAAAAAAGTGGTGCCAAATGAACAGGTTAATATTAAATATTTATAGCAAAAAGGTTTTTAAAATAAGCTACCTTATGTAGAATAGAATTCGACCAAAAAAAAATAGTTTGTACTATCTCAAAATCAGTAAAACAAACCATCACAAATTTTTTTCTCAAAAAAAACTAATTGCATATTATATGGGCCATTATTTGTCAAAGCGAAAGTAGTTAGACCTTAAGGTTTCATTATTTTGACATTATTTATGCAAAAAAATAAAATACCTGTACTTTTTTTTATTATATTTGCCGTGTTTTATTTGCTTTGGTTAAACCAAAATCTCATACAAATGTGTGAACCAGCTCAATTTCTAGTTCAATTGATTCAACTTTTTTAGTCTTTGCTAAAGTTTGAAGCATCATAGACACAAACCTAAAATAATCAAAAATATATGGCAACTTTGGTGGAATTTTGAAGAAGCGTTCTTAGGTCACGCGAGGCCTTGGCACCCAGTCAGTGCTAGGCCCAAATATTAAAATAGAAACACATAATAAAAATAAATACAGTGATGAAAGACATTAAAACTTTGGTATACTCGTCTGTGACACTATAAAAACAGTTTGAAATCATTTTATAGCAAGAATTTGAAAAAAAAAAATTTTGTGCTGATAATTGAGGCCCCTTACCGTGCTAGGCTCCGTAAAACCACACGACCATAAAGCCAGCTCTGATTTTAAAATAGAATTTCTGTCAATCGCTGTCATGCCACCTATTGTTCAAATGCAGAATTATGAAAGGTTAAACTTATGCGTTTTATTCACTTTATTCAATTTAGGTTTAACCAAAGCGAATAAAACACGGCTATTCTCTAAACTTGATTTTGTAGTCATAACTTTTGAAATCAGATGTAGAACATAAAAAAAGTTTTTTTTTATCAAAAACACGCAAGTAACTTCTTTTAGTGTATTCTATTTTTTTCAGAAATTTCAGAAAAAATCCTAACCTCAAATTTTAAGACAGTTTTTTTTTTTTTTTGTAAGTTAACTAGATTTCGAGCATAGCGTTTATAACTTTCGAAGTTTTGTAAAACACTAAAAATTTATTATACCGTATTTATTATCTGTATTTAATTTTAAAAAAAAAACTATTGAAATTCTACATAAGGAGTTAAGGAGTGGTGCCAGAGTAACATGTCCAGATATTTGAATGCAAAACGCGGAGCAGCATAAAAATTCTTCAAATTTGCGTTTAACTCCAAAAATTTTTCAAGAAAAGTTTATGACCTTTTTTTTATTTAGGTTCTCATTCAGATATATTTTAACAATGAGATTTCTTTCAAAAGTGTTTAGTTCAGTATACATATATACAAAAATATTTACTAAAAAAAGACATAAAAAATGTCCTCACTTTCACATTCCGAAAATTCTAGCAAAATCAGATATATTTCTTGAAATAAAAACGAGGACCGCGCGGGACGGAAAACTAAAAATGCGGACTACGCGTATGTATGTATAGTACTTAAACTTTTTCATAACGAACAAAATTTTTTCCATACACAAAAATAAAGTTTTTTTTTACATCAAAATTGTAGTTTTTACTATTATATTAATTAACTTTTTCCCAAAAAAATTTTACTTGTTACCATTTTAAGGAAAAATCATTTTATTTTACGAAGGCCGGTGTACCCCGAATTTCACTTTTAAGAAAAAGTAGTCAAAGGACCTCACTGCCCATATCTATTAAAATTTAAATTCGTACTTGCAATTTTTCGCATTTTTAAGTTTTAGGCTTAAACTCAAAAATCGTTGTAGAGTCAAAATTCATAGATATGATCAGTTGGTGACTAACAAAATGAAGTTTCGAGGTCGACTTCATTTCGTCCATACAATTTGAACCAACCATATGTACTTTTTTTTCTATTTTAAATTAAAAAATGTTTCAATCTTTAAAAAATATTTTTACCATTCTCAAAGATTTTAGTTACAAGAGTGGAAAATTTATAAGAAAGGTTTGTCACTAAAATGAGTGCGTTAAGCACCAAAATTCAATGATACCAACTTAATCTTATAAGCACGGTAAAAAAATATTTAAATGTTCAAGTGTGGACCCACTTTTATAGTTAGTAATTTTAAATGTTTACAAGTATCATTTGCCCTCTGCATTTTACTCAAAACGCTATTTAAATTTAGTTATAGATAAATATAAACGTACGTATATTTGAACAGCACCCAGCTAAAAAACTAGAAACTATTTTTTAAATTCTGTAGTTAAAATTTAGTTACTGATTTTAAGACAATATTTTAACTTTTTGCATATAAACAAATCCCAAATAAAAATCTTATTAAAAAAATAAATTTAGAATGTATATGGTGTTTTATTTTCCTATCAAAAAATCACAAACACATAAGCTTCATATTTATACTTTCGAGCATCAATACGATGAGCCCCCACATTTAGTTAAAATTTCAATTAGAAATCAAAATATTCGGTTCAATTGTGTGTAGTATGTTGAAACCTCCATGCAAAATACAAACATATTCTACGCCACATTCCACAAGAAATTTGGAAAACTAAAGAAAACATTTTTTTTATAAAAAATATATATAAATATATATATATAAGCTTACCTGTAAAGCATCCTCACGTGTGTTACTAAGGCACACAACAATTCGGCCCGCTAATAATTGCTCCAAATGCGTCACATTTAAACTCTCCAAGCGCGGTTCATTTAATTGTACAGTACTAAATGGTATATTAATGCTATTAGCAACATGTACGCGCGTGTGATCGTTGACGCTGCGTAAGTCTATAGCGATCATTGCGTTAGGATCATGTAGCAAAAAATGTGTGAAATCATTAGCGCTGATACGTGGACACATTTCCGTTTGCAAATTTGATAGTGTTAAATCTGCCGTAATGTCCTACAAAAAAAATATATTTTAACAAATTTTTATATTTCATTAAACCACAAAACATACAAATTCCCCCAATACATTGTCTCGACGATCATGTTGACGATGTGATATGCTTTTTGGTGTCATCTGATACATTTTTTGTGTTTCTACAACGCAGTTTTCCATTACAATATCCGGCAAGTCCGAAAAGAGTAATATGCACTCGTTAAATCCAGATGTGAGCAGAGTATTTTTCAACTGTTTTAGTATTGCAATACCAATAAAGAATGGATATGAGCTATCGCCAAGCATAAGATTATCCCAAAGGTGCAAAATTTTATGTAAGGGAAATACATCTGAAAATATTTTAGCAAATTGTTTTTGGAAACCGAAATTAAAAAGAACACATATTGTCAGTAATAAGAATACAACTTACGTGAAAACATTGTAAGGAACCATGGAATTGCGAAAAGTTCTGGTATAAAACTAATGCTACTTAAATGTTTTGCCAAAATAGGTTCATGGAATGCCGTAAGTTGTGAGAATTTGCATAAGTATTCCTTAATAATGGCAGAATTATCCTTTAGGAAAAACCATTGTAAATATTTTGGTATAAATTTGTAGAGACTAAGAAATGCAAGTTCTAAAATATGTAAAAAATAATTTCATGATGAGTACAAGTAACAAAAAGATAGGGACGAGGCGTATATGCACCTTCATCATTAAAATTCAAATATAAAAATGGTGCCGTTAACGAATCCAGACCCTGCCAATACACATATTGTGGATGTGCTGTAACCCAAGCCTTTAACAGCCTTTTCAGCTTGCGATGACCTTCGGGTGAAGATAACAGCTCATCATACTGATGACAGCGTGGAATATCTACCTCAATCTGGTGATAAAATTTTATTAGTAAAAGTTAGTGGTCAATTTTAATTTTCGGAAAAATTAACTTTGTACTTTATCTATTACACAGATCTGCAACGATCTTAGCGTAACTCACTATATAAAATTATAAATTTGAAATCTGAAGTACACTACTTTCTTCCCGCGTTTTTACTGACGAGGTATCAACGCCTGGGCCAAACTGCTCAATCTAAATATAAATTTCGGAATATGGTATCTTCACAGAATTTCAATATCCACCCAAAACTAGGAATCCAAGACTAGGTCAAACTGTTCGTATTACAAGCATTGAATCCGCACTACTGAATATTTATGCATGGCAAACTTCCAGTAAAGAACGATTTTTTTTTTTTAAATTAGAGAGTTATGCAACACAATCCAGTGAAACTATATATGCGACAAAGGAGCATGGCACTTCTTAATGAAAAATAAGTTGTAACGCAAAAGTTTTCCAAAAAATGAAAGGAAACTCGGTAAAAAATAACTTTCTGACACAAGTATTTTCTAAACAAAAAATGGGAGGGTTTGGACAAATTTAATTTTCTTTCTCCTTCTCTTAATTTGGAGGTTATCATAAAACAATACGTTTCGCTGTAGCTTAACCTCATTCCCACTACTCTGTCTACCCTTTCGAAGCTAACGAACCAACTGTCAAAGGGTTATTCCCTAAATTGCTAGGTTTTTATAACAACAAAAAAACTGAGATAATCGATAAAGCAGAATAACTCACTTGACGATCCGTAGATGTTGGCGTGAATTTATCAATTTTCTCATAGCTTCCATTTGGTATCACGTCTAATAAACATGCCCAAATCGGGCCACGCAATAACGGTGGTATATCTACGGTAGCTTCTTTTAATATGAAGTCGCTGGTATATGGATAGCCCTGTCAAAACATAAAAATTCTAAAATAAGAGCTTCTACATAGAATTTGCTTTAAATGTTAAGGAAAACCTTGAGCAAACGTGAAAATAAGCGAACACGATGAAACTGATACTCGATATCCTTTTCGCGAATGACCAATGGTAATTGTTCCATTCCAGCACCAAATTTGTAGGCAAATTTAGTTGAATGTATTAACGGAAAATATGCCAATGCCGATAAGTTGCGCAAACGATCAGACAAGTTATTCAAACGCAACGGTACAACTCGATCATCCATTAAATATGACTGACTACGTTTTGGCCCTACAATGATGCCATTCATACACACAACCTGCGGTATGGCTAAAATTGGCGCTTCACTACGTATGAGACCTTCTTTTTTCAGTTCAGCTTGTACATCGCCACCGGCCAATTGCCACCAATAATAAATCTGTTCGAGTGGACAACGCAAGAGCAGTTGTTTTGACTTGGGCAATGGTGTTACACTGTAGGCAGTGAGATTCGATTGAAATATTTGATGTTGCACTAATTCCATTGGCATAGGCCGGCCAGAGGGAGCCACAGATAGACAACTTTCGATTAGGCCACGCAATTCTTCGTTCAGCTGTTGATATACTTCTAAGCGATTGTGTTCACGTGCAATTTTTTCAAAATTATACTGAGTCTTGCAGAAGGAGAGTATTTTACGTGTTATATTCGATATTTTTAAATTGGGCCACAATACTGTATTTAATAACAATTCGGCAGTAAGCATGCCAAGTGACCAAATATCACTTTTGATATTGTTTTTGCATCCAAGTAAGCGTTCAGGTGGCATATAGCGTATATTGCTAAAAAATAAAGCGATATTTTTTAATAAGTAGGTATAAATATGTATGTACATACTAGATATGTCAGGTGTGTGGATTCTTACCCAATAGGAAATGGCACATAGTCGCCACCGTTGGTCATATAGTATAATCCATAATTGAAAACCTTTACATTATCTAATTCATCTAGCAAAATGTTTTTCGGTTCCAAATTGTGTATCACCAAGTTTTGGTTACTAAGCGCCAACATTGCGTTTGCTAGCTGGTAAAAAATTCGCAAAATTTGAGTCTCTTTGAGTGCGCCTTCCCGGAATTTTTGCTCCAAGGTTGTTCCCACATACTCAGAAACAACAATAGTGCGTTCTTAAGAGTACATAATTGGTTATTACTTTCATTTTTGAAATATGGGCGTTGCTGCTTACCGTGTTTTCCCCGCACAACATCCAAGTATTGACAGAGATTCTCATGTCTTAGTGACTTCAACCTTTGTGCTCTGCCTAGAATAGATATGGAATTGGGAGTAAGTGGCAATCCATTGCTACCGCAAACATCTCCAGGATGAGTTCGTGCAAAAAAGGTTATTGCAGCTAGATGCGATTCATTTTTAGAAACTGCAGGCGACATCGTTATTTTTGCAGCAATTATTTAATACTTATATGGATTAACCACGCATAGTCATTTAATTAAATATTGTAATTAATAATAAATGTAATATTATTTTTGACAAGCAGATGTTCACTTCCATTCTTTTTTTCGAACAACTCCTAAGCCAATGCTGTCGGGTTTTGAAAAAATAAATTGCAATAATTGCGGGCTTGAATTCACATTAAAAACACTTGCCAAAAATTGTTTTAATAGTCATTCAGAGCAAATGTGATATGTACAACTATCACCGATCTAAAATAATTATAGTTCAGAGGAAAATGAGTGGGATGTTTCTGAAAATAAAATTGAGATACATACACATTTTGTACTTACTTTTGCTATATTTTTTGGTCGCGGTTATGATTTGATAAGTGACCTTTCTCCTTGAACTGATTAAATATATAGTTAACAACCAATTAAATTGTTGATGTCTATTGAAAACTTATACACTAATTAGAACAAGTCGGTCTTAATTAATTTATAATTTATTTATGCTGTCAAAAAATCAAATAAGAGACTGTGGATAAATGCGACTAAATAGCTTTGCAACTAAGTGCCACAGTGGCTTCCCTATAACATGAGCAAATACCTCTGTCCACACTTATAGTGGTAGACCAATAAACGCCGACGCGGATATGTCCGGCACGCGCGAATAAGCAATGTTCTGGTAATACTTTTTACGCGGTTATATGCGAAGATCTCGTTAACTATTTATATTGATTACTCAGCTCTAAATTATTTTCCAGTTTCAGTCGGTTTGCTCATGGTACAATTAAGTGGCGTTGTGATGTTCTCTCTCTTGATCCCATTTGCAAGAATGAAAAAGTATGAGTGAATAGGCATACATTTGCTATTTTTGTAGCATGTGATATCCTCCCTGATATGGGATAGTAGAAGATCAAGAAAGATAACATTATAATTAGGCATTAACAAGTTGAAATTATCTTATAAACGAACACAAGCGAAACAAGCTGACATTTACAGGTGAAGTGGCCTTAAAAGTAAGAGAAAATAGCAACATTTAGCATGGTAATTGTACCATATTTATCAAAAATTTATAGGTTTCACACGATTTCAAAAATGTAGTATGCATTTTAACTCAAGAGCCGTACGATTCAAAATCATGCGATTACTCATGTGATTTTTCCATGATTTGAATCGCGTGAATATGTCAAGTGGCAGCAACTCTGATTTTGACATTAGACAAAATTGCGGAAATTGCTTTATTTGCTTCTTGTTAAAAATTTTCGGCTTGCTGTTTCTTTTCGTAGGAAACTTTAATGCGTTGTGGACGTGTTTGTCGACGTGAAATTAAAAATTTTGTATTGTAAATTAACCTCAAAGTTTTTGAAGGCAAGATGGTAAGTCTAAATTAATATTTTTTATTTGATAGAATTTAACAAATATATAATGATGAAACTGGATGACGAGACTGAGTTTTACATTCCTCACGTGAATTCTGTGTATTATTCGCAGTAATTTGCAATTGGATTTGTAAAGCGAAAGATGAGTCGGCAAGCTGAATTACATAAAATTTGTTCAACTTGTATAGCAAACTATAAATTATGAAAAACTATTAAAATAAAATTGTTTTAGCATTCTACGTATGGATCTATAAGAGGAAAATGCAAGGTCTTAATAATTGAGTTTCGTAAAAACCACGTGGCTTGGGAGAGTGAAATAATGGGAATTGCAGCGCTTTCTTTAGACTCGTGAAGTAGAACATGGTAAGTTAAAGGAAATAAAATTTTAAGTAATTTTCTATGATGAGAAAAACACAGACCTGTGCTTAATTAACTCATTGATGATTTGTAATCCACTGATTATTTTGGAATATTAAAAATGTTAAAATTTATGGAGAAATTGCTATAGAATATTAATTTTTTTAATTTTAGCAATCTGAAAATGGATTTTTTCGTATCTGTCTCTGCAGAACAATAAAATGGCCGACTTAATTGAGGCGAAAAGGTAATTAAAAATTTCTAGATATATTCTTTTGATTAATTGGTTGTCATACTGATGATATCCGAAATCTGAGTGATCTTTGACGATATAATTCAAGCTCAACAGGACTGAGGGAAAAAAAACAAACGGTTGTACGATATGTCGAAATTTAAAATCTCGATTCGAAAATACCCAAGAAAAACGAAAAAAATTCGACGTAATGCACTTCAAGTGTTTCCATGTGCATATTCATGTTTCGACATTTTATTTTTCTACATATCGTACGGATCCCAAAAACACTTATATAAAAATTTAATATACATTCTAGATTGTTTTTCCTAAATATTTAATTATCTTTTTATTTCAGTTGAAAAGCCATCATTGTACAAAGTAGCTCTTTCATTTTTGGACACGAGCTAAAGCATGGTAAGTTAAAGCAAAATTAAATTTCAAATATTTTTCTATGATGAGAAAAACACAGACCTGTGCTTAATTAATTCATTGATGATTTGTAATTTACTGATTATTTTGAAATATCAAATATGTTGACATTCATAGACCAAATAATTCTAAGTTTTTTTTTTTTTATTTTAGTGGTTTCTGAACTGGCTTTTTTGTATCTATCTGCAGAATAATAAAATGGCGGACATATTCATGGACGCGAGAAGGTAATTAAATATTTATATTTATATGCTTTTGATTCATTGGTTCTCATACTGATGATATCCGAAATCTGAGTGATCTTTGACGATATAATTCAAGCTCAACAGGACTGAGGGAAAAATCTTCAGTATAAGAATTTAATATACATTCTAGATTGCTTATGTCTAATATTTTATTTTATCGTTTTATTTCAGTTGAAAAGCCAAAGTTGAACAAAATAACTCACTTGCATTTTATGTAGAGGTAAAATCTTAATTTAAAACACTTATTAAAAGAAAAAAATGATGAAATTCCTATATCTTCCTTTTGCGGTTTCCACCGAAAGTTCGCTAGTGACGGCCTAGGATTGTCTGATTATGTTTTTTATTAAATATTTTATTTGTTATTTACGAAATCATTACTATAAATTATATTTCTTCTTTCAGAATTCGCTTATAAATCTGGTGTCATTTTCGGACCGGCACAGCTTATTTTTAAGGTAAATTTTAATAGTGTTAGTATGAGTTGAAACACAAAATGATGAAATTCCTATATCTTCCTTTTGCGGTTTCCACCGAAAGTTCGCTAGTGACGGCCTAGGATTGTCTGATTATGTTTTTTATGAAATATTTTATTTGTTATTTATAGAATTTTTGCTATAAACTATATTTTTTTCTTTCAGAATTTGCTTATAAATCTGATATTATCGGTCCTGCTTTGCTTTTAAGGTAATTTTTAGGAATTTAAAATATGTGTTGAATTACAAAATGATGAAATTCCTATATCTTCCTTTTGCGGTTTCCACCGAAAGTTCGCTAGTGACGGCCTAGGATTGTCTGATTTTTTGTTGAACAAGTTTTTTTTTTTAGTTCCTAGCTTGGATAATTTATATTCGTTGTTTTTTTTCTCTTACAGATGACTTCACGCTGCCAAAACCTGAATTTATAATGTTATTTATAAAACCTGAATTGTAAATGTATTTATGATGTTGACTTAAAATAAAAAATATTAAACTTAAAAAATATCGTTTTATTTGCATCGGAATAAAATATTTCTGTGGGATTTTTTATAGGAAGTGAAGAATTTTATTCCCACAACTGATTATGTGCTCAAAAACTTAAATGCCACTTTCTTTCATAATTTCTAGAAAAGGCTTTGTTAAAAAAGAAAAGGTCATTCAACAAGATTTACTAAAAACAAAAAAAAATTATTAAAAATCCAAATATGCTGGAACTGCGCCAAATGTACTGAAAATTCGTTCATTGTACCGAATGTACTAAAAACTTGTCGAATGTACTGACGGATATTTTTCATAAAGCAAATGTAATAGAAATGTTATCACTCATTTAAATATAGCTCCTACACTGGCTGGTTTTTGAAAACTAAATAAATTTGAATAATTGTTATTTTTTTTAAAAAAATTGAATAACTCGAAAAAAGTTGAGAAAGTGAAATAAAATATGGAAAACAAAGAAAGTTGGAAGAGGTTAAAAAATTCGTAACAATGAAGATTGTTGAGAAAAGTTGAGAAAGTCGAAAAATGTTAATGAAAAAATGTTAATGGAGGACAATGAAAAATTCTAAAAATATCACACCCTATCAAAGCAAAAAGAATTCAATGAATTGAAATTTAATCTTGTAAAAAATTGCAATGTTTAAATTTTTATTCAAGAAATGAAAACTAGTCAAATTTTTTATGACAACATACAAATAAGCATGATAATTCAAAGCATTTTAAAATGCCTATGAAGTTTATTTATAATTAAATTATAAATCCAGCTCTGTTTTAATCCAGAAATAGGTTTTAATAAACAAAATTTTTACACTAAATTTTAGATTCATTGCTCACATAGTTCGCTAGATGTCACTTAAGGTATTTTATTTGTGTGGGTGGTACCACGCCTACTGGTGCATTCCCGCCGAATTACCTTCAATTTGAAAGTTTATAGTTGCCGACGTATCTTCACCAAACATAACATTAAAAGTGTTCTTGCTTCGGCAGAACATATACTAAAATTGGAACGATACAGAGAAGATTAGCATGGCCACCTTAAGTGGAATGAACAAACTACGCTAATTATTAACAAGCTTAAAAAAATTAACAACATCTTAAAAGTTATTTGCTCCAGGAAAAAGGGCCCACACATAGATACAGCCATCGCAATTTGCAAATCTCTAACTGTCGGGACAATACAACACGCTATATCTATATACGGTTGGACATCTGCTACTTATATAAGGAAAATCGATATAGCTCTCAACAAATGCTTTAGAACGGCAACAGGGATCCTTACCTGCACTTCTATAGCGGCATTACGGAATGAAGCCCGTTTCCAGGGTTTCGGACAGATTAAAAACAATAGATGTATCAAGTTAGCAGCGAGATCTCTTACGTCAGTTTCTGAGGGGCTTCATGAAATATTTTGGGAAGTGCTTCACAAGGTACAGAACAGAAAACACCCTGGTAAAGAATTGTACAGCATTGGCAACTCTGTCAATCTCTTACTGGAAATGCACTTACCTATCCCAAGCCTAAAACCAGAGCCCCCATTATGTCAAAGCACACAAAACTTTCTCTTTGATTCTAGCTTAAGCCAGTTTTCCAAAACTGGTACTGATCCTTCAGTTTTTAGAAAATTATTCTTGGATAAAACTTCGAGTTTTTCTCCCGACATGATTGTTTACACCGATGGGTCATTTTTTCAAGGTTCGTCATCTTATGCCGTTATTAAACAATTGTCCCACGATGACTTTATAACTATTCATCAAGGGCTTTTACCTCTGAACTCTGGAATTTTTCACGCCGAACTACAAGCCTTGCACCACGCTGTTAGATATGCTGTGAAAGAAAAAACTCTAAGACACTGATATGTTCTGACAGCCTGAGCGTTCTTAATGCTTTGATCACGAGAAAAGGAAGCGCCTTTAGTTGGGAACCTAAAATTTTCGAATTTAATTAAAATAATGTGGATTCCTGGGCACATAGGAATCCCTGGAAATTAATATGCAGATTCTATTGCCAAACAATCGTCACACCTCTTGCCTCTAGTAGCGGACACCCTCTGCTTGGACTCAGCTATACTAAGATGTTATTCTGCCGCACAAAAGGAAACACATTTAAAAGAATGGAATTCTTCCAGCACCTTCTTAAGTCTGCACAACCCAAATCTGACGAGACCCAACTACAACTCTAACCTTTCTAGAGAAGAGTGCATATCTCTAGCCAGAGCGAGACTTGGTAAAATGTTGTTCACCACCAGTCACATATTTACCAAAACTACACCTATGGAATGTGGACTTTTTGCTCTGTCGCACTTACAATCCATCATATATTGAGTGAATGCCCCCTGTCAAAGAAAAATCAAGATCTTAAGAATTTATTGGACTGCAGCGTTAAGGAAAATATAAATATAAATAAAGAATCCCTGTTCAAACACAATTTATCTATAACGGACATTTAATTCGTAATTTTCTGGTGTAAATGGCCCTGCTGCCCTGCACCTTCATACTGTATAGATTTATCTGTAAAGTATGTTACTTAAATAAATAAATAAATAACATTAAAAGTTTCGTGCTTGTATGGGAGATGCCACGATCACATCTACTGCTGCACTCACTGTCATATTAAATTTCATAACGATTATGCTATTTTTTCTCTTGTTATAACGATTACAAAAGTTATGGGCTGTGCTACGCCCTTCAACGAGTTTTTGCCATTTAGTGACTTAACCTATATTGATGATTACTGTCAGAGGTATCATCCTTAAAGTTTTTATGAAGATCGTACTAGCCGTTTACAATGTAGAATCTAAATTTTCGATTGCTGAAAAGTGAAACCATTCTAATGCAGCTTATTTTAGGTTCAATTAAAGATATCATATAATGATATGTATCCTTTTACCAAATTTCATCACAATAGCTTTTATGGTTTGCTATATATGACGTTATAACCATTAAAATTTTGGGTGGTGCCACGCTTCTTTCTGTAAGGGTTTTCAAAAACTTAAAAAGACAGACAAATCGATATTTTTCTTACATGTGCACTAAGTCCCCAAGTTTCATCAAAAACTCTGCAGCTGTTTCAAAATAAAGTTTAAAAATATAAAAAATTTCATGTATATTTACATACAATTTTAGCTCGTTAAATAATAGTACCTACCTACAGTATTGGCCAAAACTTAAGCACCCCCTTAGTACATTTTTTTCACATTATAATTTTTTTATGAAATCGACGTTTTTGAAACATGTTGTGTATATAACTTATTTATTTATCCCTTTATTATTGACAAACAAAAACTTAAAAAATTCAGCGTCTCATAAATAAAAAGTTATTATGAAAGGAACATTTTAAACCAGAAAACTTAACGGACAAAACTAAAGCACCCCCATTTTTATGGTAAAGAAAAACTTTTAAAGGATGCAGATAGTGACAGGCCAACCAAGTACTTCTATCCTATTGCTCTTTGGCCTGTCCCGATCTGCATCCAATTGAAAACTTGTGGGAGGTCAGAAACATGCAAATCAATAGAAAAAATTGCAAAGCCACAGCAGATCTGTTTCAATCCTTGAAAATAGTCTGGGAAGGGATATCACAGGATATTGTTAACAATTTAGTGTCCTCTATGCCTAAAGGATGTACTTGTGTCGTCCAGAATAACGGGTTCGCAACTAAGTACTAATTTTAAAAGTTTTTATTTACCATAAAAAAGGGAGTGCTCTATAGCAATTGAACCACTTACATTAAATTTCATAGCAATTGCTGCAAGAGTTCACTTAAAACAGCGCTTACAAATTTATGATAATTTGGGAGGTGCCACGCCCACAATGCAATCCTGTCAAAATTTATTTGTTTTCAAAGCTTATATTAACTGACATCTGTACATCAAATTTTATGAAGATTACTCTCATAGCACACTGTCTCTAACAATAAACGTTTTTTGCTTATATGGGAGGTGCCACGCCCACAGGTATTATTGAACCAAATTTGTGTAATAACAGGCCTTATAGCAAGTATATCCACCTCATAAAATTTCATAGCGATTACGTTGGTGGTTCTCTTAATATAACGTTTACAAATATTGTGGGCGGTGCCACGCCCCTCAATAAGTTTTTTCAGTCAAATGGCTGAGCTTGCATTGATAACTGGTTTCAGCGCCATCATCTCCAAAGTTTTTATGAAAATCGTTTGTGCCAACTTTGTGATATACGGAATCAACATTTTTTAACAGTTGAAAAGTTCTACGCCCACTTTTTCGATTCCGCCCACTTCTATTACAAATCAAGATATATTTGATATGTATCAGCCTACCAAATTTCATCGCAATATCTTGAACAGCTTACAAGATATGGTAAATAAAATTTAGGGCTGTGCCACGCCCCTGTATGATCCTTTGGAAACTTGAAACCTAGCCTAATCCTAATTTGGTTCACATGTGCACCAAATCACCAATTTTCATCAAAATCGCTGAATTTTTTTTCAAAATTGGCCTGGGTATATATACATAGAGTATGGGCGGTAGGCGTGACCATCAATCGATTTCGCCCATTTTCAATAGCAGGAAGGTGTGACCTGTGTGTGAAAGTTTCATTCAAGTAGCTTTCTATGTTTTCCCGTCAACCTGATTTCAACAGACGGACAGACAGACGGACATAGCTTAATCGACTCAGGTGGTGACGCTGATCAAGAATATATATACTTTTACATACCTGCCACGCCCCCTTCTATGTGTTACAAACGGAGAGACAAAGTGAATACACCCTCGGTAGGGTAGGGTATAATAACATTGAGAGAATAATATAAAAATTATATACAGTTAAGGAATATTTTTGGTAACTGAGTTTAAAAATCATATACATTCTATATTAAATCCAACACCGGCTATGCTAGGCATAGTTATTCTAGCTAAAAAAGTTAGGGTAACTTGGTGGCCTTCAGCTGCGGCTCAAGATTTACATCCCCCAATATGTTCAACGGCTTCGCTAGCTATAGTATTGCACATAAAAGTTAGTGAAGAACGCGTATTGCAAGCTTAAAACAATTAGGGTCCGACCGCACCCTATATATAAACTTGATCAGAATAACCCTTTGAATAATATATATCAAGGTAACGGTGACGTGTAACATTTTCTGAGTATGTAAAGGAAACAATACAATTTTCAAACTCAAAAAATATATGGAGGTCTATAAACATAAGCATTTGCTCAGAAAAACCTTTTTTAGGGCCAAGGAGATCGGTGACGCGTAGCATTTTTTGAATAATTTCCGAGCAGTTTTACTTTCTCTTCCAGTTCAAAAAGCCTCGCCAACATGTTACCTAGAGCACATGCTCTAATTTGTGTAAAATATCGCCTTTAACACTTTGTCCGTCAAGTTCATTTCTGACAAATAGAAAGTAAAAAATTTTAAATTTTTTAATTCGCGTAACACTCCGAGTGCTTTCACGCACCACGGGTAAAGGACCACTGGTCTAGAACAAAAACATAAACCATATCTCGTCAAAAGTATATTTTATTTTTTGTAACAGTTACCAATAAAGTCGACCAACTTAATCGCAGTATTACTTGTGTCATGTCTATTTTATTCATAAGAGTGCACCTTTCAAAACGTGGCTAGCCTAGCAGTGCTATAGGAAAATCTATTCTCATAATACAATTTATAACGAAAACTATTGAAATCTGTACTTCCAGCACCAAAAATGTGGTTGACTTTCTATAACCGATGATGCAGTTATTCAGCCAGTTCTTAAAATCCTCGATAACCTCTAAAATTAAAACTCCATTTTTTTTATTTTCTTGAAATCGTCATTTATTATCATTTTGGATATTGGGCGCTGTTGTAAAATACTACATGTACATTTAAGCCTCAACATGACGTACTCCACCACTGCCTGGCTTATCGGCCAAGAAATCAGCAAACTCCTGATAAGGTGTGGCACCCAAGGGCATCTCCTTCCACAAATCTGGAGTTAAGTAAGCATAGGTCTTGGCAATAGCAGCGTAAGTAGCCTTGGCAAAGTTACCCAATGTGCCAGTTGAACCGCGTGCTGAAGTATAGCAATCCTCAATGCCTGCCATAGTCAACAATTTCTTGGGAACTGGAGCAGATACAATGCCGGTACCACGTGGTGCTGGAATCAGACGCACAGACACCGAACCGCACTTGCCAGTAACCTTACATGGTACAGTATGGGGCTTACCAATCTTGTTACCCCAATACCCACGACGAACTGGAACCACTGACAATTTCGCCAAAATAATGGCACCACGAATAGCTGTAGCTACTTCCTTGCTGCACTTAACACCCAATCCAATGTGACCATTGTTATCACCAATAGCAACGAAAGCCTTGAAACGGGTACGTTGACCAGCACGAGTTTGCTTCTGAACAGGCATAATCTTCAAAACTTCATCACGCAATGCTGTTCCCAAAAAGAAATCAATGATTTCGAACTCTTTAATGGGCAATGAGTACAGATAAATTTCTTCCAATGAATGAATTTTGCCGTCGCGCACTAAACGTCCCAACTTAGTTACTGGGACCCACTCCTTGGAGTCTTCCTTTCCGCCACGACCACGACCGCGTCCACGACCACGTCCGCGACCACGACCACCACGTCCACCACGAGAACCAAATCCTCCACGGAATCCACCACGGGCTGGAGCTGCGTCCGCCATTCTGTAGGAGAAAAGCAAACATAATATTTTACCACTGTATTTAATAAGTGAGGTTAGAAACTTAAAACTAGCATATGGATTCAGACATCTTTAAACCATCCTTAGGTTATTTTAAACTATAAAAATTCCTTCTGTTGCAAAACGTAAAATGAAATCTAATTGATCTTTCAAAAACTACAAAAAAAAATTTTAATGAGGCAATCAAATCGCCATCTTGGAAAATACGAACACGTGGAAATTAATTCTCAAATTTCTAAAGGAAAAAGATTTAACACAATAAATTTGTTAGAATCCACGGATAATAACATTTTATTTAAAGCCTAATTTTTATTAAATATATATTTAAATGAGTTTATTGGAAAAAAAATAAATACACTCACTTGTAGTTAAGTAGTTATATCGGCGAAGGTAAAAACCGAATGAACGAGACAGTGCCGTGGTTTTTGTGCTCGATGAATTTTTATTTCGTCAAATATTTCAGGAAGAGTTCAAAACATTAGTGGATATGTTTAATATCATCAAAATATTAATTATGAAAGGCAAATGAACGCGGCAACGGGCTGTCGATAACACTTCATCAAATTTTGTTGGCGCACGCGTACGCACGTACTTTGCCTCTTGTATGATACTTTTCTTTCCACTTTAGAAAACTTAAGTCAAATATAAATTACTTTTGCATCATAACATATTTTGTCCCATTTTTGCTTAGTATCAAAATTATCAATTATAATTACAATTATAAAACATAATTTTTATCAAAAACAAATTAAATTTCTATTTTTCTGGCACACAGATGTTAAAAACACGTATACGTTGTTTGCTCGTAACTTTTATGATGCCATTCTATTGAAATCTAAAATGCCCTTTGACATATTCAGCGCACAATTTAGCATACATCCGTCATAGATAAGTGCAGCGCGCGTTGATCGTGTGGCCCATTTTATATAATTTTGTAGCATGCTGGAAAGACGTTAGACGTTAGTTGACGCGCGTTCGAAAAACGTTCATGCTCCTAAGCTAATGTGTAGGCGAGTGTACAGGGTGACGGCGGCCAATAACAGTTTAACATAGTAAATTTCATATATTCATTAAGAATAAAAGCTCTGTTGCTCAGGTATGACGATGTGTGAAGAATTTTTTTTTGTCTTGTGAGCAAAAGATATGTTGATTTCATGCCCGCGTAATACTACATTAGTGTGACATTTTTTTAAATAGATTTATTTTTAGAAATTGTTTGGTTTCAATCAATATTTAGCTGCAGATCTGTTTGATTAACTTGATGAAACACAATAACGTTATATAACAAAAAAAAAAATAATTTTACGTTACGTTAGTAAAAATCTAAAATACATTATAATGCGAATTGCCATTGATCGTCACATGTTGCTATTATGCAACAATTTTGGTAAAATTACTTTGTGTATACATGGAACTTAGTATTATGGTAACATAAAACAGACAGTATATCTAGGGCTGTAAGTACTGAGCCATGGCCGAAGGCTGTCCACTTACTCTAGCTTTTATGTAAAATTAATGTGGTTATTGAAGCCGGTGATGGATATACTATAGAATTTAAATACAGTTTTCAAGCAATTACACTTGCTCAGAATAATCTCATAGATAATTTCCGTGACGTGTAGAACTTTCCGAATAAATTCCAAAAATTTTTAAGTTTTTAATTGCACTTTTTTTTATAAACAGTGCTTATGCCTCTAAGGCTCGGTTCACACGAGCGTTTTGTCAACGCGCATTAGCTAACGCGCGTTTCAGCATAACTAACACACAACTCTATGAAGCAAGCCACACCATCAACGTTGTGTTGATGAAACGTGCGTTGAACGCGCGTTGGTTTTGTCAACGTCGGTGTTATGCTAAAACGCGCGTTGGTTCTCTGCTGTATTTTGTTTGTTTGTAAGCTCATGAATAGATATCAGTAATAGGGGTGTTATAAGAAAAATAATTTAATGGTCTACAATAATGGTACGCAAAATTTTTAAATTTTACCAATGATTTTGGAGAAATGACGATTATTGTACGAATAAATAACCCGCGTTGACTGCCGTGTGAAAAGTACCAAAACCTGCGTTGAAAAAACGCAATAGCTAACGCGCGTTGATAAAACGCTCGTGTGAACTTAGCCTAAGTTAGATAAATGTGCCACACCATCGTAAAGGAAATGAATTAAGCTTTCTAAATATATTACTAAGCCTTCAGTTCAATGAGACATTGTTTCTTATAAGTAATTATTCGGTCAACATTCTAAAAAAATCATCAAATCTTGATAGCTATGCGGCATATTGTAAACTCTTACCACCAATATTATAGCTTGTGAAAGTGCTTTCCTATAGTATTTTCTATATGGCACCAAATTTGTGATCGGTCCAAGAGCTTCTAACTTATACTTCTCGTTGGAAAAGTTATATCTCCAAAACTACGCTACTTCCCTAAAAAGCTACAGCGATTGTAGCTTAAGTTGATTTGGGGCAAAATTTAATTTGGGTTGCAAACTCCTTAATTTATCGTCTCTGGTCAAAGTCGGAAGTGCAAAATATAAAATATAGCGTCTCTGGTAAAATCCAAAGGTTATCTCCGAAAGCAATCGAGGCTCGAACTGCAACATTTTCGCCATATTTTTCAGCTGTAACTTTGCCGGCGTTTCTAAATTTTCTATTATTAAAAAAATCAACTTTGTAGTAGAAAAAGTAAATAGCACAAACATAAGCAGCGCTAAAATACTATTTAGGTGAAAGATATATGTAGATGTAAAAGATTCCAAGCCAACGTTGATAACAAAGAAAACTGCAGAATGACGTTAGGTGACAGTTTGCATTATTTGACAATCGGGAATCCAGTGAGCAAAGCTATAATCGGCACAACTGCCTCTATTTTCGTCAAAGGTAGTGGTGCGGTAAGTTGTATTGCCATAAACTTTTTATATAAAAAAAAAAAAAAAAATACTTTTTGTACCGTAAAAGCATTCCAACAACGCTGTTCAAGCTGCCACCAATAAAGCAGTCTCCAGCGCCATGCCACCATTATGGAAACTTGCGGGACGTAATTATAATTTTGTTCGTATTGCTGGGCTAAGTGGTTTCTCAGCAGTTCTTTTGGGTGCACTTGGGAGTCACAATCTACAAGACAAAGGAGAAGCAAAAACTATTTTCGAGGTTGCTAATAGATTTCATTTCTTTCATTCGCTGGCGATCTTAGGGCTTCCACTTACAAAGCGTCCACTTTTGGTGAGATTTTCTATTTATTTTACATTTATTTTCGTACTTATCTTTTTATTCCTTCTCAGACTGGTTTCCTTTTGATCACTGGCACAACATTATTCAGCGGCACACTGTACTATCGCGCATTTACTGGTGAGAAGCGATTTTCACGTTTGGCTCCTTTTGGTGGAACATGTCTTATGCTCGCCTGGTTGTCATTGTTGTTTTGAGCTATGAGCTATAAAAAAATCTTAAATTAAAAAAAAAACGAAACATTAACATACATACTAACAGCCCTATTCTGCTTGTTGACTTAACAAGAAATAATAAAGGTGCTCGTGTTAATCTAATTGTTATGAAATGTAAATATTGGTATTCTAAAAAATCATTAACAACATAAAAGCTTTTGAATTCCCCACACAAAAGCTTTCGTGGTAAACTTGTCAAATTTTGACTTTTTAGATTTAAATTAATAAAATAACAAATAGAGTAATAAAAAACTTGAATATACAAGGCAACGTGGCGAAGTAGTTAGGACTTTGAACTCATAGCTCGCGAGCGTGAGTTCGATACTCGTAAATCCAAATTTTTTTTTTATTGATATCAATGAAAATAAATGTTTTTTTAAGACATGGTTGTAAATATTTAAAACCACGTTGTCCTGTCTTTAAATTTTATAAAAAAAATAATTTTACTTAGCTCAATACTGAAATATCACTCGTTGTTAAGACACTTTCTGACATTAACAAAATAGTATAGAAAAGAGCTTTTAAATTTTTGCCAGAATACGGAACCTTAACAACGTGTTAATATTAAATATTTTGTCAATGTGGTGAGCTTTGTTAAGCTGCCAGAATAGGGCTGTAGGAATCAAAACAAGAAATTTCGGTAATTTTTTTGTCTGAAATTTAATTGTCATTTTTTTATTTGCTTGCTTATTGCAAATATGCATATCTATGTATTTTGTAATTAGCATTTTATGCTTAGAGTAATATACAGTAAAAATATTTAAAAACAATGCTTTATGAATGTGTTTTTTATAAAATATTAATATATTTTTTGAATACTATTTAAATTAAAATTTCTTAAAATTTTGGGTAATTTTTCTTTTATTATTAAAGGTTATTTAGAGCGTTCGCCAGAAATCTTTCCGTTTTCTTAACTATAGGTACTTATTCTTATAGTGAACAAATTTTAAAAAAAAATAAAATTGTTAGGTTTTCCTTTGTTTTTGGAACTTTTTTAAAGAGTATAAGCAATATGCATCGATTCGCATGTAATGTTCATTGTATGTTTCCTACATCGAACTACTCGTATATACGGGTTTCGCGGTTGTCTGCTAGTTTGCATTTGTTTATTTTACCAGCCCTTTCATGGTTGGCTACTATCTCGCCATTTTAGTCGCCGAGTAAAAATTGGCTTTATAAGTATACAGCCAATTTCTTCTCGGCGACTAAAACGTGAGATAGTTGGCAACCAACTTTTTCTTACTCGGCGACTAAAATGGCAAGATAGTAGCCAACCATTAAAAGGCTCATAATTTAGAATTGCACCATTTTTTAAATGATATGTTCTTTGTATCAAAATCTTATAATGGGAAGGGCTCATCTTATGTGTAACGTCACAGTAAAGATATACATAGGTATATGTTCGAGTATATAAATGCAGTAATTGAAATTTGAGGCGATATCGGCTTTGGTCATGGAAAATCGTTTGTATGTATGTTAAGAATTAGTTAAATGGCTTCAAAGATTTTTCGGCGCTCATGTGATCAAAACTATATTTGAATGCTAAATGGCATAAAATTATCTTCCGACTTAAGTGAAAATTCAGTTCATTCAAAGAATTATATGTATAATTCACATATGTATATATAACATACAATATAATTCTTTGCATATAATTCTTTGTGCGTGGTGAATAACAAAATTTCAGTTATTCTCCTCGTTTGTATAGAATGGTTTTGTACTAGTGTAATGGTTTTTGCTTTTCCATCATGTTGTAAAACCCAGCAAACACTTGGAAGATTTTAAAATTGTTCACAATTATGGCAATGAGTTTACACTTCTAGAAGAGTTTTACGCGATCAAACGCGACCAGTCAGCGAACTTCTTAACACTCTTCTGGAACATACGTAGCTATATGTAATTGATTTTGATTCATTCATGCGATTATTTGGCAACTATAGTCTATAAAATTATATGATACATCTTCCAGGTGATAAACTTATAAACTGTTCTATTAGAGTTAAATGTGCTTCTTAGGTATTTTCAAAATTGCACACTTTGTTTTTTTTTATGTTTTTGAACATTTTTTGAAACGAAATACATATCTCAAAAACTATAGTAGATAAGACAAAAAATTATTTGATCATATATGTTAAGAAAGACTATAACTTTATAAAAAAGTTAAAAAATTTAAATAAATTTGTCAAAACACTAACTTACTTACTAACTAATTGTATGCTTTCCAAAGTTATGTCGGGAACTTCGTTTTGAATGCAGATACATTCTTAGGATTGATTAAAAATAACATAACAAAAAATAATAATAATAAAAAATATTATGTAGGCATGCCACCTACTTCATTACTCTTTAGTCCGATAGTTCAATAACACTGGTCAACACTAGTTTTGGTGCCGAGGAGCTGCACTTTTTTTTTTTAATTAAAGACCTTATATTGGTTACATTATTAGCAAAAATTTTGATATCCTACGTGTACTTTTCTAGATTTTGCCTTGTAAAAAAAAGGTTACATATAAAACAATTTACATAATTTAAATAAAATGTTTCTTTTTCGCAACTTTCGTGAATGAGGTGTAGTGGGACTTTCACGTTGCATCTCCCAGCAATAGTCAGCCATCATGTGGCAATCCCATCGGCCTTGGTATCTGTCATCCATAGTCTTTAGGTCCTGGTGAAACCGCTTCGCTACATGAACCAAGATTTTCTGGGAATTGGTCAAGATGACTGTGAAGGTAGTGCACTTTGATGGACATATTACATCATAAGTTATTTAAGTGCTGAAATTGTAAATGACATGCTACATTTACAATTTCAGAACAGTTATTTGAGTTGAAATTTCCGAGAAAGCTTTTAGTAACTTCAACAACCGACTAAACGACTTTGTTTAGAGCTGTAT
This sequence comes from Tricholauxania praeusta, assembly GCA_949775025.1. Taxonomy (NCBI): domain Eukaryota; kingdom Metazoa; phylum Arthropoda; class Insecta; order Diptera; family Lauxaniidae; genus Tricholauxania; species Tricholauxania praeusta. The sequence goes on from OX459028.1 coordinate 187,634,881, forward strand.
ATAAAGAGACGCCATTCATTTGGATGATATTTTGAAAGACCCATTTCAAGAATAAGGCCTTGAACATCCAAAAAAAAAAAACAATATTATTTTCCGATTGAAAAAATGGTAGCAAGTCTTGCTCTCTTGTTCGATAGAATGTCACTTTTGAAAATGACGCCAACAAGTTCTTTTCTTTTAATCTAAAAGTCAAAACCTCAGCAGATTCTTTAGAAAGTTCGAGATCCCTTATCAAATTAATTAATTCTAATTGGGTAAAAGGTTTTGACTCTGCAGATGGTATTCCTTCGAAATCGCCATCGCTACTCACTTCATTAATGACTTCTTGAAATGATGATTCACGAATGGAACAAAACTCTGAATGTGGTAAGGGTCTTCTAGCAGAATCAGTCTGAATAAATCATTATTTTAAAGTTTACACCACGCAAATTAATACAGCAGAAGTAACAGTCATCGAAGTGATTTTTTTGCTCTTTCCATTGCAGAGCATTCCGAACTTCATATGGTTTATTTTACCACTAATTCACTGTCTCAAGTGTTCATAGCACATTTTACAAACAATTTGGGGTATCCACGGCTTGTATTCCACAATTTTCGACTTACAGTAAGCATAATAAGCACTTTTTATAAAATCTTTTATAGGTTTCTGAACGTTTTCACTGTGTAACATATTCATCATGAATGTAACAAAACACATTTGGATCATTGAGACAACTTCTTCGTGATGAAGACATGATATAAAAATCAATTTATTTTTAGAAATTTATCGATAAAATAGCAAATCAGCGAATATTCAAAAGTGACCGTTTATCAAAAATGATACGTAGGAAAAATAAATAAAAATAACTTAATACAAAAACCACTAACTATATCTCGGCATCAAATTTTGTTTTCGATTTGTTGACCTGTGTAATTTTACAGAAACAAAATTCACATAAAAAAGTAACGACTAACAAATCAACGAAGCCGATATGATTAGCACTATTGAATCATGGGTATAAGGGAAGTGCAACGCTCTCTTAAAGAAATGCATCGAATTTTTGTTCAAAGCTTGTCCTTGCCATACTTAGTATTGCGTGAGACTTAGTCGCATTACTTTAAATAATTGTTTCAGTATAGAGTTCTAAAGTTTTTTTTTCTATGGAAAGTGTCACGCCCTTATGTCGCCCTTTTTGTTCGTGGGGTCTTAGCCCAAGCCATTCTGAGTATTTGTGTTTTAGTGTCATTACCAGAGCTGGGCACCACTACACGCGTATTTCGCTTCAATGTTCTTCAATGCATGTGTAGTTGTGCTTTGTTTGCTTTTTAAAGCAAAATGTATTAAATTTTACGCTCTCTGCTTTATATACGTATATGAAAAGTTATTCTCATTCTGCCGCAGTACCGCGCGCGGTACGTTTTGCCCAGCCACGGTCATTACCTTGAATATTTCTTGTAGTGTATTATTTTTTCTTGTAAAGAAGTTACCACGCTCTCTTGTCGAAATGCGCCCACTTTTTAACTGGTGTCAGGACGAATCGTTTCATGTTCTCGTATTTGTGTTACATTTTGTTTCATCACCTTTTAATTTCTATCATTATAGCGTTTTTATGTTTTTGCTTTTATAGTAGGAACCTCCTTGTCGAAATTCATCCAACTTTCGTGCAAAACTTTTCCGAATCACATATTCATATAAAACTTGTTTCCATCAATATGAGAATAATAAATACAAACTATAGTAACCAATTAAAATAGTAATAACATTTTTTAGGTTTTTATATATTTTTTTTAATATTTTTCATCATTTTCTACATTTCGTGAATTTGAATAAGAAAAGAAATTCAATATGAGAAAAGAAAGCTTTGTACAAAACAAAATGAGAAAATGTTGCCTATTTGAATTTGAATAAGAAAGAAAAACTACTCTTATTAATATAGTACTAAAATATTCTAAGGATTTTATATTTTATTTTGAATATCTTTCAACATTTTTAAGGTTTTTTTTAATATTTGCCATTATTTATTGAATTTAGCAAATGAAAATAATAAAACAAATGGAATTTCTAATTTATGCACTTGCGCGCATACAAATATGAAAATAAAAGGAATATTGTTCAATTTCATTTAAATTCCCCTATTTCAATACGACGATGCTTTCAATCAAGCCGACTACATTTTGAGAAGGAATTCTGCCTCGAAGTCGACATTTCACGGCGAATTCCTAACTGCTGTCATGATTTTCTGCAACATGAGATCAAGGGAACCAATACATATCTTCATGTGTATATAGTTTTTGGAAGAACGCGTGCGAAGCCGCGGGTACCACTAGTATATCTATATAAGGATTTTTACTTCTATAACTCTTAGCCATCGTTGCCAGATGAACCCTTTACACTATCATATATAAAAGAATTTTCAGGATGAAGAAAAGGATCGGATTTGATTCCCTACTCACGTATCTTTGAGCCTATTTTAATTTATTTCATTCATAGTACTTATTTTTCTTTTCCACCTCACATGCTGCGCTTGATACAAAAATGAAGATTGACTTTTTGTTCACTAATATTTTTCTGTTGTACCGGTTTTTAACACTTGAACATTCCTGATATTGTAAAGGGTTCATCTGGCAACGATGGCTAAGAGTTATAGAAGTAAAAATCCTTATATAGATATATAGCATGCAAACTTTAAATGATTCATAACGTTGTCAAACAAAGGAGTAAATATTGAAAACAAAAATAGAGTAAGAAAACAAGGATAACACTGTTAATATATGTTTGTAGTCTAAATATAGAATCAAATGCAAAGCAAAACTAAAATCACAATATATCTGTATTTCTATATTAATTTCATTATAAACACGCATTTTATATTTACGTTTATACTCATAAAATGCATGCTTAGAATTGTGTGTAGGAGTAGTATAAATAAATCTTATTTTGTCATCTAGCACAATTTACTTAATAAATATGTACATACATATATCGCGACTAACAAGCCCACTGGAGCCAGGCTATATGGCTCTGCTGTACTTTATAGCAAAAAATTCAACATCGTTGTTGCTAATGTCGGACAATAGATAGCGGGGACGATGACTTGATGATATTCATTTGACTGCAAAACAAGATGTTGTATAAGAATATTTGAACAAAATTTATTTCACCATTTGCCTCTATTATATTATAAAATTTTTCCTAAAACTTTTGTACTACGTAAATTTTGCGCTGTTTGGATTTAAAAAAAAAAAAAAAGTTAAATAAACCTAATGCCATAAGAGTGCGATACTTCGCATCTCGTCTTTGTGTTTTTTAATCTTTGAAATGCGCCTATCTACATATGTGATGCGAAACAAAATTATCTGGGGGATATAAAAATGGTGAACTGTATATGCCTCGTATATAGTAAAGTTTTACTTGAGTATCATTTGTATGGCGTCTAATGGAAAAGAACCTGACATTTTTATTATGCGATGGATAATTTTAGGCTTTCTTATAACAAGTTGGCTTTAAACCTGTTATTTTACTGTGTAAATTAGAGGTTACAATTTAAAATGGTAACTAAGGGCTTTATTAATATTCGGCATACGTACAGCTAATACACCATGTTTTTAGTCACAAAAGGTTTGTGGGACAATACAATGTTTTTGACAAATTATTATAAATTATTTATTTCAATACAGACTATTCATGCGATCAATCACAAAATCAGTGAGTGATCATTTCTAAATATCTACATATTTTTTGTTGACCAAAGCTTTTAGTAAATCAATTAAAATAAAGAAAATTGTCACGCTACTATTTGAAAAGTTACGAAAATAAGTTTGATTACTTCAGCACGTGTACATTGTACGTAAATATGGTTAATAAATTTCTGAATAGTACTATTTCAAGTCGTGAGAATTTTTTTCAAGCAATAGACCTTAGTGCTTATATTCAAAATAATTTAGGTCTTGTCTGATCATTAGCTCTGAGTGGAAAAAGTGCTGACCCTGCTGACAATCATTTGATTCAGGAACTATGTACAATATATATATGCCCTGATTCCATTCGTACTTATGATCTGCTAGAAAATTTTTGTACAATGCCAGTGAAGTTTCATTAAAGTATGTAAAGCTAAAAGCACATAAGCTTTATCTTTCTGTAAAGAGATGTTTAAGTATTTGGTCGGGACGCTAAGTTTTAACTATTGATTCTTATAGGACTCAATGAGTTAAGTAAGATATGTTATATACAATTTTTGGATATCTCTTTTGATTTTGGTAATATTCAATGCTACGCTTTCATGACTTGTAGTAGTGTTAATAGCTTTTTATTGAATGTCTTGAAAACTATAGGAGATATCAAAAATATGTACTCAAGATATTCTGCTTATCTTATCGAAATCTACCTAAGTTGATGGTCAGATAATTGTGTCTATCTAATTTATGCAGAAATGAGCTAATCTGAACAGCGATATTTGAGAATTCTTTCATGGAAATCGTTTTTCTTGAAAAACTTATTTCCTATTACAGGTAGTCCCCGACTTACGACCGAGATAGGTTCCTAATCATCGGTCGTAAGTCGATTAAGTCGTAAGTCGAGTTTCATAAAAAATAACTAAAGAAAATATTACATACATACTGTACTACTAACTTTTAGGGTCAGGAGAAATGAAACTACCCAAAATTCATATAGTTCAAACTTTATTTAAAATAATAATATGTAATAATAATATTTTACATATTTTAGGGATTCCCCGAAACTATTTTAAGCATTTTCTATGAAAAAAATTGAAAAAAAAATTGGTCGTAAGTGCGAATGGTCGTAAGTCGAACGGTCGTAAGTCGGGGACTACCTGTAGTTCTATTATACTCTGGAAAATGCATTTCAAGAAAAACAGCTTCAAATATAAGAGAAAAATATGTATCCCCTTTTTTTCTATGGAACATGATATAGTTGAGCCCTACAGATCTTTTTGTGAATCCTTCTTTAGCTTCAGGTCAACTAGGATGAACAGTCGGATTGGCAAATAGTGCAAGATGCTAAGGAAGCCAGATCTTAATAGACTTATCAAAATAATCACGGGCATGCACCGATAAAACGTTGACCATAAATATATCCAACTTTGTTATAAAAATATGTTTCTACTACATATAAAAAATCATAAAGAAAAAACGAAGTCTACAACCAAGGCATTGAGCTTTTACTTCCGGAAAGGCCAAATGTACATATAGTATATACAAATTTTTTTTGTGGCTATTTCGATTACTCTCGTGAAACTGTTAATTTTTCTCTTCAGATCACGTTCAATAAACATATCTAAATATATGTATGTCTATAAATGTGATGAAAACTCTTGAATTCTTATTTACTATAGAAAAAAAACACCTCTTGAGATCATTAGTGTAGGTCTATTTCACGAAACCAAACAACCCCCAGCAGATTATGACACATTGGATCAACCAGATATAGAATACGAAAGTATAAAGTAAATTCTAACCTAAATCTCTATACTGTACGACGATATCTGTCACAGCACCTACTGGCGCACGCTATGCGCGTTTATGCCCTCATAAGCATCTATACTACACATAGGAAATAAAACGTAAAGTCGCGCGACTTGAGCAAAAATGATAAAGCCAAGTTGTCTCCTCAAATTCCTAATGAATGAACAACCAACAACAATAACAACACCAGTAAGAGTCGCTAACGTTGAGTGCTGTAATAAAACGGCACTGTGAGTACACAAAATTTAAGTTAAGAAGAAGTCATAATAATGGGTGGTGTCATAAATTACGCGATGTGACGTTCTATTTGTACTGGCTACAATATATGTACATATGTCTGTACAATATCAAATGATCTTGGCAAGCTTGGAGCTCTGATGTGATTATTAACAGAAGTACATATGTATGTATGCATATGCTCGTACAAATAAGTAGTGCAGTGCACCACTGTTTATTTTGTTTTTGGAGATATATTGGGGTACCCCGAGCACTATGCAAATATTCCAAATAACACATATTATGTATCATAAAAACTCGTGATAATGTTGACTTTATTATATGTAGGCCTAAACAATACTTTTCATATAATTATAGGGATTAATTGAGCCTAAAGTTAATTTTATGTTTATGGACCTCTCTACAATTTAAATTTTGTTTTTATGTCACGTATTCATTTCAAACATTTTTGAGAAGATTTTTTCTTGTTTTAAATTATGGTCCTTAGAAACTATATTAATTCAAAGGAATAAATAAATACAGAATAATTAAAATAAATAAATAATTGACAACATCAATTAAGTATTTTTTCGTGACCTATAGCTCGTGAGAAAATAAAAGATGAATTAAGGCTTAAAGTTATTTGATTAACTTCTAAACGAGAGTAACAAATGTTTTATTGCATTATTGGTGGTTGTGTTGGTGGTTGTTATTATTTTTCTCGGGGGTTACCAGCGCAAGCGCTCTCTTTCAAACTTTCGCTATGTTGATCGTTGCCACCAACATTTTCGTTCGGCTTTTGTCATCATCTAGCATGCATCAGCGTAGGGTATATAAAAGTGTACGATCGCATTCAATCTCGTTATAAGTGGGATCTCGCATAAGGTTTGACGTTAGTTAACAGAAATTTCCTTTGAGCTCATGTTGCTTGCTTAGTGTTAGACTTAAACTAAGAGATATTTTAAAATCTGTTGGTTTGCTGTGTTGTGATAATTATAATTAATATTTATTCCATTGAATTTCTGATACTTATAAGTATTTGAAAAAAAAATCAAATTAAATCAGACTGAATTGTAGAAAAAAATGTTCGAATTTAAAAACAAACGTGCTGGTGAAATGAAAGGTAAGTCCATAAGTTAACGAATTTTAAGACTTTTTCACAATTCTTCGAAAGAAGAGTTTAGATGCGGCTTATAAACATTGTGATTATTGATAAAACTCATGTGGCATACAAAAAAGTGCTATGAAATCTTACAAATAATTTCTTGAGACTTTACGTACGCTGTAAGTAAAATCCGATATTTACAAATATTTTTTTATCTTGAAAAAACTTACTAACATTTTTATTCTGTAGTTTCTGAAGTTTTTAATGGTAAAAATAAACGGTTTGTGATAGGAGTTTTTATAAATGCTTGCTAGAGTACCATATTTGAACTCAAATATATAGCAGTTGGACGAAAACATCATAAGGAAAAAAAGTTTTGTTTAATTTTGGTTTTCTTAATTTTTCTTGCCAACTTAAATTAAAATAAGTTCTCAATATTCACCTAGTGTACCTAATGCAAAAAAAAAAAAAATAAAATAAAATTGATAATGTTGCTTGTACTATATTATTCCATTACCTTTTTTTAAAACAAACTTTATCAAATATTTTAATTTGCTTCAGTTAAAAACTTATCCTCTAAATTTTTTGATCTACTCTTTATCTTTAGCTTTATCTTAAAAGATTATTTGGAGCTAAAAAAGTTACGAAAATAGATAAAAATGAGTTATATATTCATAAGTTGAAAATAATTTTGACACTTTATGAGTTAAAAAAAATTCCGTTCAAAGTTCAAGGCCAGAAATGTAATTTTATGTAATGTGTAAATTCCGATCTGCATTTTTTCAAAAATGATTTTTGTAGATAAAAAAATAAAAAATGAAATGTTATTTTCTCAAATTCATTCTAGTTGGGGGAACCGTATCTTAGAACTATTTGACCAATCAAATTGTTATTATTTTTAATTTGTTGATAACGAAAAACTTTTTGAAGCGAAACTTTCAAATATTTATAATCGTTTCAGTACTAACTATATATCCAAAAATCATTAATGCGATTTTGTTATAAAATTGTGGTAATTTTAAGCCGGAAAAGACCGCAGTATGATCACTTTAATAGTCTTTTTCAGCGATTTCCTTTCTATTATTTGAGCAATGTAATCATTTAAATCAAGCAATAAATTTTAGTGGTCTGAAATAGAAACATTTTCTAACATCTAACTTTGCTGTAACTTATACTTGGAAAATAACGGATAATCTTTTTGAAAAAAACCGATCAAGAAATTTTTTTAGTGTAGGTATTTTATTTTTTTCATAAAAGCTAATGAAGTAAGATATATAAAAAAGCTCCAAACCATTTTTCTACAATCATGCCAGCTTTCCAGTAAAAAATATATTGGTCTTATAACGTAAAAACGTGCCTTCCCATGTGATTTACTTTGCAAAACTCAATTTCTATGTGAAATTAATTAAATGTTACTCATACGCCCCGTTGCATAAAAGTAAATTAATAACAGAAATAATTTTTTTAAATAATCACAAGACGAAAAAGATATCTCAGTCACTTAAGTAAAATGAGAAATAACAAAGAACCTAAGTATAGCTTGAAAAATTATAGTTTTTCTATCATTTGACAAATGAGAGGCGTGACTCCTTTCATACAAACAAAAATTTAAAGAACAATGCTAAAAATGTGTTTTGAAGTTAATGTACCCAAATTTTACACAAATGGTAAGCAGGAATGATTCGGGCTAGCAGTGTTCGAAAATTCGGTGAATTTTACCAGAAAACAAAAACTTTAAAACACTATTCTGTGGGATTGTAAAAGCTTGAGATCGCTATACTGAGAGCTATTTGAGTAACTGCTGCCAACTTCAATATGGAAACATCTGCTGTACCAGCCAGCATGTGACGGGAAAATACTTTTTTAATAAACATTTTCGACTTTCTTTTACTATAAATGTGGCGTTAGGCGAAGCCAAATTGAATTATTTCTTATATGGAATTATAAGCAATTACTGCAGTAATGAAATACTATTTTTTATGTCCAAATTGAAATTTGTTTTATTATTTAAAACATAATCTTATGACATACATATGCATATTAATTTTCAACCATCTGTATGTTGATTTTAATTTCAGTAGACAAATGAATGATTTTTAAATTCTAATGAATTTTTTAATGTCGTTTAATTGAGTTGAGTTTATAGAAACAGTGCAGATCGAAAGAAAGATCGTTTGGTGCATACGATGCATATTTTGCATGCATTTTAATTAAAATGTTTATAAACTTATTGCGCAAGTCTAGGTGGAATGTTATCGATTGTTCTCGGCAATGCAAATAACACAAATAACCTTTTATAAACAAACAAAGCGATCAATTTTATGTTTATGTCCGGTACATGAAGTATCTTCCTCTTAAATTGTATAATATTTTCTAATTATTAGATTCAGGCTATTGTTATTGTTGTTTATTTTTCTTTCCATTAGAAAAATATAGAATGTGTACTTTGTCATTCCTTGTCTTTTTGTAATTGAATTCTTGAGCTTAATAAGAAATCACAAGGGAATTGCAACAACAGTTGTTGTTTATAAACGTAAATGAATCTGTATTTAGAAAGGCAATTTAGTACTGCAGGTGCTAATTGGCATGCGCCTATAACAGCTAGACACAAATTTGAGCAAAATTCCAATGAAAGTCAACTATGCCCAGTACATTTTAATGATTTTATTTTAATAAACAAAATCTACCCATTAATGCCAATTTACATGTATTTTTAAGTTTGTAGTATCATTACATTATTCTATTAAAATTTTCAACTTTTACCTTCCAAATTATTATGTAACAAATAAATCTGCTACATTTACACAAATTTGCTTAAGTCTATAAATAACAACCGTAGCCCACCACAGATTCAAATCAACTTCTTTCTTTATCTCTTGAAATTGTGAGCACTGAAGGATAAATAAATGTTACTTCGAATGAATCATATATTGCTGTTTGTTGTTTAAGAGTTTTGACAGGTTTTCTGTAGCTAGACTGCACATTCTTGCGTAAATAATATTGTTATAAAAAAAATGTGAGTCATAGCTGAATATTTTGTGAGCCTTTTCCTTTTAGACTTGGAGTTTACTCTATCACATTACATTTCAATCTCAACCACAAGTTGATTTTTTTAACTATTGGAGTAAATTAAAGGTATTTCAGGACATAAGTAGTTTAACTTTCTGAAGGTCTTATTTTGTGAAAAACTTTTTCAATTACTCATAGAAAAAGGATTTTAGACAATACCTCTGATTAATTGGTTAGAATAAAATTTTTTCGTCGAGCGCGCTTTTTTCTTATAAAGTTTAAGATAATTATTAATTTAGTTTGTCACAAGTTTATCTCCTTGAAACACACTTTAAATTCAGTCCAAGAGACAGGCCTCTTTTTTTGTTCTAATTACCTACAACCTGAAACTTTGTTAATGAGTTGATCTTGGTGAGTCCGACAACTTTTTATCTTCAAAAATTCTTGGTATCGCACGGTTTTCGAGTGGGTAGCTGCAAAACATGTCAATTTAATGGGGTAATTATATTTCATTATCTACCCTTTATTATTGATTTGAATTGTAAGATAATGAAATTATAAATACAAAAAAAAAATTGTTCGACAAAGATGGTGCTCCGCTTAAAGCGTCTACCACGTGTAATGTATCGAAATTGCGGGTTAAAGTTTATATAAGTAGTACCTACAAGATGATGTTTCGCTTATCGCATCGTACATATATGGTAACTTACCTACCTTAATTTACCTAGTAATACTGTCCGACAAAATTCAATGTGGCTTACATTTTAGAATTTCAGTTAAAATATTTTAATCCTGAAGACCACTGGAATATTTCTCTACATATTTGAAACTTTATGGGAAGTCATTTTCAAAATTTCGTTGCAGAAAAAACAAATTACTTTTAATATATCTTTTAAGTTCGTTTTAAAATGATCTAACAAAGTCTATGTTCGGATCATCGAACAAATATCACTAATTGAGCTATCATTCTAGGAAAAAGTTTTTCAAAATTTTAGTAAAAGATTGCCAGTCTGCCAAGCTAGCAGAGGAGGTCGCTTCAACGACATTCTTTTTCAATATTAAATAGAGTTAATTGAATTCCTATAAAAATAAATAAAGGTTATACACTATTTATGTCTTTTATTTAAAGTTTTAAAAGATACCTCAGATTTGAACACTCTATATAAAAAAATTATATCGTAATAAACAACAACTCCTTTATTATTTCAGCGGAAAAAACAAAGCTCACAATTTCTACTATAGAAGGAGGAAATGTTATAGCCGGCCAACCGGAGCCAAATAAAGGTGCAGAATATTTTGAGCGTGCTTTAGAGGAAACAAGTAAGTAAACTGTTATTTTTTTAAGAAATTAAATGAATGATCCTTTTTATTGCATATTTTTTTCAAAGCATTTGGAAAATTCAACTATTTACTTATACTTGTTTGTGGTCTAATTTTGGCAAACGTATTGCTGGAGACATTGGGTATTAGCTTCGTACTGCCAGTGTCAGATTGTGATCTCCACTTAAGCATACAAGAACGTGGCATACTAAGTGCAATTGGTTTTGCTGGAATTATAAGCAGCTCACACTTATGGGGTTTTCTGGCTGACACTACAGGGAGGAGAAATATAATACGTCCAACATTGTTATTAGGTTTTCTTGTAACAGTATTATCGAGTTTTGCCACTAATTTTTGGACACTTGTCATATTAAGATATATAAATGGATTTTGGTAAGTTATACGTTAGATTGACATAAAAAACTGACTCTGACTTATGGCCTGAAAGTTCTATTAATATATTAGAAAACGCTGTAAGAATGATAAACTATAACATTCTAAAATTCTATCAATATCTTTGATGTAAATAATTATACCAATTTGAATTTTTCTCATATTTTCGATCATATTGTGCTTGTGGTACGATGACCTCTATATATAAACCTTTTGATTCAAAACTTGTAAAACGTATGTACTTCTAATATATCAATAAGTCTCTTGAGTCCTTGGCTTGAAAACCGGATGGGGGTCGATCTTTTTATGTCAGTCTAATATGCATATTTTCGCAGGACCTCATGTTTTTTAAATTATTTTCTTTTCATATTTTAGCATTTCCGGTGGCTCTGCAACAATATATGCATATTTGGGAGAGTTTCATACCAGTAAAAATCGTTCACGCGCCATCATGGGTTCAGCATTCATATTTGGTGTTGGTGCCATGCTTATGCCTGCCATTGCTTGGTTGGTTATTAATCAAGAATGGCGGTTTTTCATACCTATGTTGGGGATAACCTACAAGCCATGGCGTTTATTTATTGTTGTTTGTGGTATACCTGGATTTATTTGCGGCTTATGCTTATTTAAAATTCCCGAAAGTCCGAAATTTCTATTGGCACAAGGTAATGAAAAGAAATGTTTACAAATCTTACAAAATATTTTCCGTATCAACACCGGACGGCCAATTGATGAATACCCGGTATGTAATGAGTAAACAGATACTGAGAGCAGACTGTATAATATTTCCATCTTTATTTTTTTTTCTACAGATTACTCAGGTCATCGAAGACTTGGACAGAACAATGCGTCCGAAAATAATACGGGAGCGTACATCTAATCCAGCCACAGCATTACTTCGTTCGATGTGGGACCAAACTCAACCGCTTTTTAATCGTGAATATATGCGCACTACCATACTCATCTGTTCAATACAATTTTGGATATTTGTTACATCGAACGGCATGTACATGTGGTTCCCACATATTTTAAACAGTGTCGCCGAATTTATGAACGAACATCCCGGCGATCGCACCTATATCTGTCAAGTGGTATATGAAAAGCAGCAGAGCATATTCAAGCTGGAAATGGCTAGGTCCATGTCAGAAATTGCAACTTCAAATGGTACGACAATGGCCATGATAGAAGAATGTAATGAGAAACTAGAGATATCAACATATCAACATTCGCTTGTGCTAGAAGTATTGTACGCTGTGGGCTTTGCGGTTATTGGCGTCATTATCAATAAAACGGGGAAAATCAGCATTTTATGTAAGTAATCTGCTATCGCAATAGTGTACAGGGTTTTAGCAACTGTCCGATCTTTTGATCAAATTTTCCATCACTAGTTTTCTAAGTTTGTCGTGTGAAGGTCAATAAGTAGGACTTAATATTCCTTTTAAGGTGTGGGAGGAAATGCGTACTATTTTCCCTATCCTTTCCTTTCAACCAACTATAGAAAGAAACTCAAACCGTTCATTCTATAGAAAGAACCAGCCAATCAATGTCTCTACTTCTTGTTATTATTTGACAAGAGAAGATTTCTCGAAGTATACTCGCTGTGGGGCTGGCTGTAGCGCCATCATTTTGAAACTATGAGACGAAACGAGCACGAGATAGGTTACCCAGCTGCAAATATAAAAAGTTTAAGAGCACTGCTCTACTCTCATACCCATTTAACGTTACCAGGCTAAGCCGTGGAACTTGCGTACTTTTTCGATGTCAAAGGGTGTTTGTCACCAGATGCCTGTTAGCTCGGTTTACGTTGTCTCTGTAACATCCAGGTACAGGTTTTGCAGTTAGTCTATGATTGTGCAAAGTTTCTTCTTGCTTAAAATGGGCAAAACAAGGCACTATGGGATGTCTAGACGGGGTAGAATTCAACAGAAAAGACTCGTTATGAAATTGGTAAGCGCGGTGTTATTGAAATTCGTAAAAATTTTTTCAAAAGAGAACCTGTTGAAAAATATTGCTTCATTTCTATGTTATTATTTCCATAATGCACTTAATATCTTAACCTTATGATATTTTTAATTGCAGTCGCTTGTCTGATCGTATGTGGAGCTTGTGGAATTGCAACGGTTTACGTAAACCTACCTATGGTTTCCATATACTTATATCTCATCTTGTTACTTTGTGGTCTTGGTATTAATGTCTTAAGTGCAGCAACTGTAGATTTGTATCCTACAAGATTGAGGTGAGTACCGGCCGTTGTTGAAATCGTTTTATTCAACATTGGGAAGCTAAATTTTTAATATTCTTATAGAGCTATGGCCATTTGTATTTCATTGATGATGGGACGCTTAGGCAGTGTTGTAGGTGCAAGTGTAGTTGGAGCTCTAATAAGCAATAATTGTGAAACTGCTTTTCTTGCATCAGGAGCTACGCTAATAATAAGCGGATTCTTGGGATTTTTCATTCCAAAACCTGCAAAGCTGAAGACTAATACAGATTCACCCAGAAGGACCAGTCTAATTTCGATGACGGGGAACTAAACTGATCCAAGTCATCAATAAAAACGAAACATAACCAAATACTGATTTTTTTTAATTGTAAAAAGCTGTATGGCACACATTTCGTTTGTCTACTCAATTGTTAAACTATAGCAATATAAGTCTGATTGTAAATTTACCTGAATTTCAGTTTATTAGTAAGTATTGATGTAAGAAAAATGATGAATAATGCATGCCATATATGTACATATATATTGTTAATATTTAGTTTAAGATAGTTTAAGGAAAATAATGTGTTTTTTCATTAATAAATATGTACATCTTTGTATACCAATATAACATACATGATTTATTTGACATATTTTCTCTAAGAACAACAAAATATTTTCAAAATTTAATCAGCCGGAAGCATTTCTGCCGTACATAAAAATGAGGCCGAGGGCCCAAGCAAAACAGTGACAATCATATCGGACCACATATTTTACACGGTGTTCAAATGGAGAACTTAAGTGAAAAAAAAACAGGAAAAAATTTGGTTCGATTAATAGGAATTGGAATTTTGAATCGACTTTTGCAATTCTATGGCTGAATTAATTAATTCTTTTTTGATTCCATTACAGATTTAAAAATTTGAAAATTAAAGATTTTAATTCCATTTGGCCATTTTTCTAAAACAAATGTTTGCACCAACCGATGCAAAGGTCAAAAATTAATTGTGGACACCACCAAAGACGTTAAAGGGCTCTGGATGGATCTGACCTTGAACAATTTTTGTGATGTTCAAAACTTGTCTAACACCTTTCCTCATCGATTGGTGAAAAATTCACATCTTGTGATGCATGAAATTCATTTTCGATCTAAATCGATTGATACAAGCATTTGTTTTTAAAAAATTGTCAATTGAAATCAGCTTTTATTCCTCAAAGGATTGAATTCAATATTAAAATTTCTTGGAATGGAATTGCAATTTTTTAATTCCAAATTTGGAATTTGGATTACTTTATTGGAATCGCCAAGGAAATCATGACATTCACCATGGAATTGAAAATGAATGGCAATTGGAATCGAAAAGTATCCACTACCACCCGGTTCTGAATACATACCAAAATAATGAGAATGCGACATAAATATATCTACTTTGATCAAGAAATCCTGCATATCTTTTGGCTGGTTGAGATATTGATAGCTTTTTGGCTTGTAGTGTATATTAAAATGGTGAAAATGTAGCATACTTTTTGGCTTATTTAGTGTTTGCAAAAGTACTGTGAGACTTAAAAGAATTATTTGTAACATTGCATTTCTTTCAAATTTGTCTTTTTAAGAAAAACGTGTTTGGCTATAACAGTGGCAGGCAAACCTACACCAATGCATGTCAATGTATGCGTACACTACACCATGATAAATTAAGGAAGAATAGAAAAAGCTTAGAATGTACTGACGAACGTAATCCAGGCGAGCTGAATCGTGTTTCGCAGCATACACAACGAGTAAACGTAAGGCAAGGGCAAGAGCAAGCAGCACTTTTAGAAGGCTTTCCTTTGAAGGAACAGGCCTTTCCAACTTCTTTTAAACTTAATTTGGTTTTTATATGAAATGTCTCGCTAATACAGCCCTTCCTTGGCAGGCCTTTTAAGACCGCTTGCCGTAGCAGGGCTCACAGAAGTACTGGGAAAAACCGAAATTTCAATACATCGGTCGTGAGGTGGCTCTGAATTAATATTTTTTTCTATCCGCCTCATCTCACTTGCGTTGATATATTTTGTGTTTATGAGTGTCGTGAGGTGGCTCTGAATTAATATTTTTTTCTATCCGCCTCATCTCACTTGCGTTGATATATTTTGTGTTTATTTTTTCTGACGTTTCATAATTTGTAACAATGAATACGCAAAGCTCTACCACCTTAACATTTCATTGCCAAATAATTGGCCTTGCTCAATTGCCTAGTGGGAATAATTGGAATATTATACAGATTTGCCTTTCAGCCTGAAAACTTAATATGTCAAATATGGAAATTTCGTGCAATGAATCAATACACTTTTCAATCGCTCCCAAAAAAAAGTAAAAACCTTACCCGCAATCACAACAATCTTACTCGACCAATAGAAGAAATTTCATTAAACACTATTAGAGTCACCTTTTTAAATAGTTTTAGTATTTTTAGTCTGGCTGGTTGTCAAGTTTTCCCATTCCAAAACAACAACAAAAACTTACTAAGCTGCCTGAATTAAATTTGGTTTATTCAAAGCCTGTAAGAACTGGTATTTACTACCATATATTGAATATTTAAAACAGCTATAAGATTTGTTTATTTACCAAAATTGAGCTATTTTATTTTATATTTATTTACTTGTGTGCATTCATTACTGTTATGGATGAGATATTTAAATATAAGATGTATTCTAAGCTAAGTTTGTCAATTTTGTACTAATTTCAATAAAATAAACGAATAAGGCCAGACTAAATGTGCATTCTCATCATTGGAATTAAGTAAATGAGCACTTAAAAATTTTTATTGCATCAATTGGCATTCAAAAGGGGCGAATGCAGAAATTAAATTGGATGGAAGTTTTTGGAAATCTTAACCTGTTTCGCTGAAATTTTTTAAAGTTTCCTTGGAAATTTTTGATTATCATTTTTAAGATAATAAAGGACACACAAAAAAATTCAGCTCAAGGTATTTTGTTACCAGGTAGGTACTTAGGAGTATTTTTGGCGGCAATATTTAATGTTGCGAAATCCTAGTTCCTGTCCGCACTCTAAAATATCTACGGACTTAACGAAATATTTATCTGGAAAAATATTTACATACTCACACAAAATAAATTAAAAGAAAACGAAAAAATTATAATATCTTTCATACTGCCAGCATTTGGCAACATACATACAATTAATCTAAATAATTTCAGAATACCTGAAATAATAAAATTTACTCTAATATATGTTCCAGTTACTTTTCCAAATCAGCTGTTTTTTGAGCAGCTGCGTCCATGGTTTTTCTTGGTATTAGCAAGGCCAAAAATGCACACACAAATAAGGCACCGCACGGTATGTAGAAGGTCAATTCGCAATTTGTCGCTAACATAGCACCAACAATATTAGCACCAACGACGCTGCCCAGGCGGCCAAACATAAATGAAATACACATGGCCATAGCTCTAAAATAGTAAAAAATAAAAAAGTTTTATAAAAACTTATATGTACTTATGTACTTATGTATCATATCTGGATGTAAAGTGTTGAATTTTATTTGCCAAGTAGCCATAAACTAATGAAATTAGATTGAAATCTATACTAAACTAGCTATCCCGGCAGACGTTGTTCTGCCCTTACCGGTAGGTGGCGCGAAGCTGTATGAACTCATGCTATGGAATGTTAAAGCGAATCAGCCCATTTTTAAAGCGAAATCAACTTCTGTCCCTACTCTTTTACATAAAGTACCTTACTGCTAGGTGGTGCGATGAGTTTAATTTATTATAGTTTTTGCGTTTTATATTATTACCAAGTCTCAATCATCTGCATCTAATAATTGCTGATATATACAAAATTTTGTTTTATTCGAATTTTCTCATTGAAACTTCTTTTTTCCCGTACTCATTCATCTGCATCACCAATTTTGGTATTTTCTTATATGGAAAGCGTGGTACTGCACGGTCTTAGCTGTGCCTCCTTATATAAAAGATACTTGTTGTAACTTCCATGTGAATCGATGCAGTGGTCTTTGTAAAAATGCTATTTCAAAAATATTTTTGTATGAGGGCCACTCTAAATAAAAGTTTTGTAGGCTTAACTATGCATCTTAACATAAAAGTTACGTGGTGTAAATTCGGTATGAATTGATTAACCGGTCATAGTGAAAATGATTTTTTTTAAAATATATTTGTATGAGGGCCACCCTAAATAAAAATTTTATAGGCCAAACAGTGTCTCTTAATATAAAAGACACGTGGTGTAAATTCCATGTGAATCGATGTAGTGGTTTTTGTGAAAATGATATTTTAAAAATATTTTTGCATGAAGGCCACCCTAAATATGCACCTTAAATAAAAGTTTTATGAACTTTACTATGTCTCTTAATATAAAAGACACGTGGTGTAAATTCCATGTGAATCGATGTAGTGGTTTTTGTGAAAATGATATTTTAAAAATATTTTTGCATGAAGGCCACCCTAAATATGCACCTTAAATAAAAGTTTTATGAACTTTACTATGTTTCTTAATATAAAAGGCACGTGGTGTAAATTCCATGTGAATCGATGTAGTGGTTTTTGTGAAAATGATATTTTAAAAATATTTTTGCATGAAGGCCACCCTAAATATGCACCTTAAATAAAAGTTTTATGAACTTTACTATGTTTCTTAATATAAAAGGCACGTGGTCTAAACTCTATGTTAAACGATGGACTGGTCATTGTGAAAATGCTATTTTAAAAATATTTTGTGTAAGGGCCACCCTAAATATGCAGCCTAAATAAAAGTTTTGTAATCATAACTATGCCTCTTAATATAAAAGCTACGTGGTGTAAATTCGGTGTGAATCGATTCATCGGTCTTCGTGAAAATGCTATTTTAAAAATATTTTTGTTTGAGGGCCACCCTAAGTATGCGCCTTAAATAGAAGTTTCATAGACCAAACCATGTCCCTTAATATGAAAGCTACGAGGTGTAAATTCCATGTGAATCGATGCAGTGGTCTTTGGGAAAATGCCATTTTAAAAATATTTTTGTATGAGGGCCACCCTAAATATGTAGCCTATATAAATGTCTCATAGACTAAACCATGTCTTTTAATATAAAAGCTACGTGGTGTAAATTCCATGTGAATCGATTTATCGGTCTTCGTAAAAATGCTATTTCAAAAATATTTATGTTTGAGGGCCACCCTAAATATGCCCCCTAATTTTTCTCGCCGTAAAAACCATCCTTGAACTTCAACG
Organism: Tricholauxania praeusta; assembly: GCA_949775025.1. Classification (NCBI taxonomy): domain Eukaryota; kingdom Metazoa; phylum Arthropoda; class Insecta; order Diptera; family Lauxaniidae; genus Tricholauxania; species Tricholauxania praeusta. The sequence continues at coordinate 187,653,813 of OX459028.1, forward strand.
AACATTTTAAAAAAAGATTTGGCCAAATTGGTCCAGGCGTTGTTGAGTTATGCGCTTACCAACACATTTTGCGATTCATTTTTATATTATAGATGTAATCGACTGGAGACATTTTTTTTAGCTTCTGTAAAGTTTTAAGAAGACCCCTTTTCAGAATGAAAAGTTATGCTATGTTAACTATATCTTTTCATTGGGATAATATTTACCTTGAATTCGTTGGATATAACTCTACAGTGGTAGCACCCAAAACATTTACAGCTGCACCCACTGCAAATAGTAAGATATAGAGATATGCAGCAATAGATGGATCTGTAACGAATACTGCTGCTAGACCACAGCCCGTGAAGAATATCATTGTTATAACTGAAATTGAGAGAAATGATAATCTCCTTAAAATGTCATAATAAATTCTGGCTTACAGAGAATAGGAATTTTTCCCACACGATTAATGATAACACCGATGAATGCAAAACTGCAGGCAAATACGATTTCCATTATCAAATAGTAAAAGTATGTGGTATTTTCAAGTTTGGCTACGCATTCCATAGTCTGCAAAATAAACATAATGATTTAGCTAGAAGAGATGATTTGAGTGAAAACTAAATTTTTATAACGTTCGAATTTGTAACTATACTGTACATATTCCTTAAGCCATTGAAAAACTTTCAGTTAAAATCTTGATGTTTGGCAATACAATACAATACGTACAAAACCAATTCAGCAAAAGTCAAAGAAAACCACTGTGAAAGCTATTTTGAAAAGCGCAATTCAAAACGTAATATATTTTGTAAGTACTACTCTAAAAGAATTTAGTTAAGCATCGTGTAACTCAGAGGGTGTTTAAGATAGACCCCCTCCCTACCATACAATTTTGTTTGAACAAAGAAATCGAATTCTAGAGCATGGCTCATTAGTATAAGTGTACTTACACCATCTTCCTTATATATGCTCTCCTCTTTGTCATAGACAATTTGACAAATTTTCTTATGTTCACCAGGATGAGCTTTCATAAACTCGACCATACTGTTGATAATGTGTGGTAACCACAGGCACATGCCACTTGCGACGGCATATAGCCAAAACTGTAGGGTACACACAATTAGAGTAGAACGCAAATACTTGCGGTGAAAGAGTGGCACTGTCTGTTGCCACATTATTTGAAGAAAAGTAACAAATATGTTGGAATTCGATGTAATATCCTTGCTAAGATGTAATGCTGATGCACCAACTTCACATATCTCAGGTTCGATGTGTTTTATCTAAATTGAAAAAAAGTCACCTACTTAATAAACACATTTTATACAGCGCTTGTTTTCTGAAAATACCTTCAATGGCTCGGTGCCACCATTCCACAAGTTCATCTTTTGTAAAACTTCAATAGCTTTGTCTTCCTTACCAATTAAAAAAAGGAACTTTGGGCTCTCTGGCAGGAAAAACATTGATAGACCACACAGAAAACCTGGTAAGCCGCAAACAATTAAGAACAATCGCCATGGTTTAAATACAATGCCGAGAAAAGGTATTGGTAGTGTCCATTCTTGATTGATCACTAGGAACGCAATAAGAGGCATCATCATAACGCCAGTGGCAAATATAAATGAAGAACACATTATAGCGCGTGAACGCGTTTTATCTGTGTGAAATTCACCTAGATATGCGAATATTGTAGCTGAACCGCCGGAGATACTTTCAAGATTAGAGTTACAAATGAAGATTTATTTACTTAACTGGTTGATTTTGTTTCAAATTATACTTACAAGAATCCATTTGTGAAACGTAGCAGCACCATCATCCAAAAAGTGTGTGAAAAACTAGAGAACGCTGTTACTATAAACCCAGCGATCAATGTTGGACGTATGATGCGACGTCTTCCTTTTGTGTCCGCCAAGAAACCCCACAAATATGAACTGACAATAATGCCAGCAGAACCAATGGCATTTAAAACACCCTTATCTTGATTGCTCAACTGTAGATCACATTGTGCCATAGGAAGTATGTAGCCCATGGATGCGGTCTCAAGTACCACATTGGCCAATACCATGCCTGATATGAATATAAGAAAATAATTGAACTTGCCAAATTCTAAAAAATGCAAAAAATTTATTAGAAACTTCCAAATTGATGACAAATGTTTTTACTTACTGATAAGCTGTAAGGCATCAGCGAATGGTAAAGCTTCATTTTTGGTTTGGAAATCTTTGACATTCTCTGGCAGCACAATAGGGTGCACTGAAAAATTTTACGAAAACATTATTGTAGTCGCCAGGGGTGTACCGTGCACATTCAGCGCTCAAGGCAAGGATGTGGTATGCCGCCCTCTAGCTACAAAATTTTCAAAACTTCACCGTGATATATTTTTATTTACTTAAAAAAAAAATATCAAAAAAGTTCACAAAACTAATTCAATATGCTACAAGCCAAGTATCATTTTGCAGCCCCTAGCCATTAGACCCGGGAAAATAGCCCTCTTTAACCTCCATATGATTACGCTTATGATTGTACTCCTAACATGTATTGGTTCCACATTTATGCAGTCAGTCACAAGTGCCGGTGTCTTGTCCAAAATCATTCTTACCCATTGTGGATAAATTCAACTATTGTATTTCCTTGTACGAAATTCAAATTATGTTTCTTATTATCAATCAGACTTTATGTGCTTAATTATAGAGCTCTCTCACACCTTTCCTTATAGTTTTGAGACTAAGTTGTTTTAGAGTACACAAGTCGTATTTAAATGTTTTCTGGCTTTGTGACAAATATTTTTTTCATATGAACTTATCTTAAAAATTATAAATGTTATCTTGTAACATTTGCAAAAACTATCTATCTCTTGACTTATAGAATGAGGTGTATTTTTTGTTTCGTTAGAGAAATTTGAATAACCTGATCTAAAAATCAATATTTTAGCGCTTTATTTGTTTAGAGCGTAATTTTTTTGAACTTTTTACTTTTGTACTCATCTGCCTTCTATATAAACTGGTTAGATTATCTCAAATTTGTCACCATGTGGCATTAGTTGAGAATAAGGATAATCAAGCACAGCGCTTCATAGCAAGCCTTTGATATGATTGTAATATCAAAGCGCCACTTGAACTTAAAACTTGCGCTATGCAATATGTGGAGTATTTGACACTCAGATTTTGATCGAAAATGTTAAATTTTCGCCATGAGGTGGTAGCGAAGCCGGTGTTGTAAGTACATACTATAGGCTGAACTGTGGTTCGAAGGCCGCCGCGCCGGTATTGTACATATTCGAGGATGAAAATCATGAGCCGGGGCCGAAGGCCACTCACTTACTCTCACTTACCACTTGCCAAGCATGCAATCAAATTGATAAGTCTTACTTTGCTACAGTCTTAGTCTTCGCTAGCCACAATGCTTTTGCACTAAGATTTCATTGCATATTCTTAGGCTTAACGGTAACAAGTTTGGGCGGTAACACTGAAAGCAGTCATCAATACAAGCTAAGTCTCTATGCCACAATAGTTATAATCGCTATAATAAGAGAACCACCAAATTATATATCTTCAATTTTTTTTGACTTTTCAACCTCATTTAACTTTTTTCGTCAATTTCCATATTTTTTATCGTTTTTTTTTTAGCCTTTTTTAACAGTTTCAATATTTATCGGATTGTCAACCTTTTTGATATCATTCAAAATTTTCGACTTTTTCAAAATCTTACAATATATTCGATATTTTTTCGACATTTTAATTTTTTACTTCAACTCTTTTCATTATTTATTCGACTTTTCAACCTTTTCAACTTTAATTATTAGTTTCATATTTATTCGAGATTTTTTATTATTTCAACCTCATTCAACTTTTTTCAACATTTTCCATATTTTATCAAATTTATCAGCCTTTTTTAACTGTTCAACCTCTTTCAATTTTTTTCAAAATGTTCCATATTTTTCGACTTGTTCAACCTCTGACAGTTTTTTTTCGACCTATTCAACCTTATTCAACTTTTTTCGAGTTTTCAAACTTTTCATCATTTTCCATATGTTATCGACTCTATCAGCTTTTTCACCTATTTCAACCTCTTTTAACTTCTTTCAACATTAATCATATTTTTTCGACTTTTTAAGCCTCTTTTAACCTTTTTCAACCATTCCTTTTTTAACCATTCCTTTTTTGTTCGATTTTTCCAATTTTTTGGTGTTTTCCAACCTTATTCAACATTTTCCATACATTTTGACATTTTTAACCTCTTTCGACGTTTTTCAACATTTTTCATATTTCTTTCTGTTTTCGTCCTTTCTCACACTTTCCTACAGTTTTCAACTTCTTCAATTATTTCAACCTCGACGTATTTAACCTCAAAACGAAAAACCGAATTATGATCGGCCTCCTAGTACTATTTGTTTAAGTGATTACAAATCAAAAAAAAATCCAAATTTCGGTCTCTTCTCTTTATTGACAATTATTTTGAAACAAATATTACACATTTTTACAATTTGTTTTCTTTTTTATTAAATTAAGTAAAATTTGCACTAAGTACATACCTACATTATTTGCATACACAATAATAATATTTACATACTCATATAAAATAAATTAAAAGAAAATGGAAAAATAATAAAAACTTTCATACTAACAACACTGGCAACATAGATAAAATTAATCAAAATAATTTCAGAATATCCGAAGTAATAAAATTAACTCTTAAATATTAAATCCTAATATTTGTTTCAGTTATTTTTCTAAATCAGCTGTCTTTTGAGCAGCTGTGTCCATGGTTTTTCTTGGTATTAATAAGGTCAAAAATGCACACACAAATAAGGCACCGCACGGTATGTAGAAGGTCAATTCGCAATTTGTCGCTAACATAACACCAACAATGATAGCACCAACGACGCTGCCCAGACGGCCAAACATTAATGATATGCACATGGCCATAGCTCTAAGATAGTACAAATAAAAATAATTTTTAAAAAATTAAAAAGTATTATATATTATATATCTAGAAGTAAACATTGAATTTTTTTGAAAAATATTATTTGTAGTATGTTAGTACTCAGTACTACCCATTAAGTACTCAGTACTATCTCATTAAGAAGTTTTATTACAAAGAAAAAAACCAATGTTAATTAAACGGATATTGTTCCCAGCGTTTCATTTCATTGACATTGAAAATATCAATGCTAATGCCAGTTGCATTTTGTTATAGTTAAAAAAATATGATAATGCTGTAAGCTTCGTTATCATTGCTAGCTAAATTTTATTCATTTAATTATTTACATTAATTTTAAAATTTTCAATGACGGTGCTCATTGATGAGCATTGCAATTTTCAGTTAAAATGAAAAAACTTCTCAACAATATGTAATTGAATTAGTCATTTTGAAAAGGAATTATCATAAAGTTTTATAAAACACTTCATTGACGTTTTCAGCCTCGGGTCAAACTCATTTGATAAAAGGGAGATGGGTATGGCTTAAATTATTTTGAGATTGGGACATATCTAAGCATTTTGCAATGAAACTTGGAAACTATTAGTAAAAGGTTTCCTAAGCAGCCAAAAACTATTGAAATGGCCACGTATTGGATTTCGCCTCATCTTACGATAACTAAAATCGACGGGAGACGTTTTTTTTTAATTCATGCAAAATTTGAAGATGACCCCTTTCCAGAATGACCGATTCAATTTCAAATTTCTAACTTTGTTAATTATATCTTCCATTGGGATAAAAAATTACCTTAAATTTGTTGGATATAGCTCTACTGTGGTAGCACCCAAAACATATACAGCTGAGCCCACTGGAAAAAGTAAGACATAGAGGTATGCAGCAATAGATGGATCTGTAACGAATACTGCTGCTAGACCACAGGCTGTGTAGAAGATAATTGATATAGCTGAAATTTTAAAAAATAATTTAGTATACGAATATACTCCTTCAAATGACATAAGAAATTCTGACTTACACAAAATGGGAATTTTACCCACACGATTAATGATTACACCGATGAATGCAAAACTGCAGGCATATAAGATTTCCATCATCAAATGGTAAAAGTATGTGGTGTTTTGAAGTTTCGCTATACATTCCAAAGTCTGCAAAATATACATTATGATTTAGCTAGAGAACATGATTTTAGTGAAAACTAAATTTTTATAACGTCCACATTTTTTATGTTTCTATATTATACACAGTGAGCAAAGAAGTATAAGTACAAAGGAAGGTAAATTTTTCTCACCAAAAAAAATTTGCGAACACTTTAGAAATCTTCACTAATTTAATATTTATAAAAATGTGGTTCATATAAATGGTTTAGGGTTGCCAAGTTGAGATTAATTAACGGCCTTCGATAAATTTTTTTAGTCATTGTGACCTTTTGCTTAAACAAAAATCTTCAAATTGACGGCCATTGCTTGACCTTTGACCAGATTAGATATCCTGTTGAAATAGAAAGGTTGCCTCATCTAGCCCAAGCGGGGGCGACTCTGCTTGTGATTCCCTTTCAAAATTTGCAAATAGTGATGCTTGTCCATTGTTGTGTTTACAAACACAAGTTTTCCGATCCCATCACGTTTCCACCTCTGTGCTTCACAATTGGACTTAATTTTTTTTTGTTAAAGACCTTACTGAGCTTTCTTCACACTTTCTGAGCGCCATCAAACCCAAAAATATTGAATTTGGACTCGACACTCCATATGACGTCCCAAAACAAATCTGGTTCGTCAATAAATTTCCTCGTGGTATAACACAGTACGTTTTTAAAGTTTTTTTTTCTTTACTTTTTTCTTGCAAGTGATTTTTTTAAGTTAATTTGATTTCAATTTATTTAGGTAAATGCTGATCCACCACCACCTCTAGCTCTTCTACTTAAAAAGTTATAAGATAATCTTTGTATGTAAGTATTATTCTAAATGAATTTTGTTAAGAACCCTGTAACATAGAGTGTGTTCAAGATAGACCCCTCTCTGTCATACAATTTTTTACTCACAACAAACCATGGAATCGAGTTCAAGAGTACGGCTGCTTAGAACTGGAGCAAACTGTATTGTAAGTGTACTTACACCATCTTCCTTATATAGACTCTCTTCTTTGTCATAGACAATTTGGCAAATTTTCTTTTGTTCACCGGGATGGTCTTTCATAAATTCGACCATACTGTTGATAATGTGTGGTAACCACATGCACAAGCCATTTGAGACGACATACAGCCAAAACTGTATGGTGCACACAATTAGAGTAGAACGCAAATACTTGCGCTGAAAGAGTGGCACTGTCTGTTGCCACATTGTTTGAAGAAAAGCAACAAAAATGTTGGAATTCGATGTAATATCCTTGCTAAGATGTAATGCTGATGCACCAATTTCATTTATCTCAGGTTCGATGTGCATAATCTAAATTGAAAAATAGATATCTACTTAATAAATACACTTTATACAGCGGCTGCTTTCCGAACATACCTTCAATGGCTCGGTACCACCGTTCCAAAAGTTCATCTTTTGTAAGACTTCAATAGCTTTGGCTTCCTTACCAATTGATAATAGGAATTTTGGACTCTCGGGCAGGAAATACATTGATAGACCACACAGGCAACCTGGTATGCCGCAAACAATTAAGAACAAACGCCATGGCTTAAATACAATGCCCAGAAAAGATATTGGCAGTGTCCATTCTTGATTGATTATCAGGAACGCAATAAGAGGCAACATCATGACGCCAATGGCAAATATAAATGAAGAGCCCATCATAGCGCGTGAACGTGTCTTATCTGTGTGAAATTCACCTAGATATGCGAATATTGTGGCTGAACCGCCAGAGATACTGTCAAGATTAAAGTTATAAATGAAGATTTATTTACTTAACTAGTTGATTTTGTGTCAAATTATACTTACAAGAATCCATTTGCGAAACGTAGCAGCACCATCATCCAAAAACTCTGAGAAAAACTAGAGAATATTGTAACTATAAACCCAGCGATCAAAGTTGGACATATGATGCGACGTCTCCCTTTTGTGTCCGCCAAGAAACCCCACAAATATGAACTGACAATAATGCCAGCAGAACCAATGGCACTCAGAACACCCTTATCTTGATTGCTCAACTGTAGATCACATTGCGCTATAGGAAGTACGAAGCCCATGGCTCCGGTCTCGAGCACCACATTGGCCAATACCATGCCTGATATGAATATAAGAAAATAATTGAGCTTGCCAAATTCTGAAAAATAGTAAAAAATTTATTAGAAACTTCCAAATTGATGGCAATTGTTTTCACTTACTGATAAGCTGTAAGGCATCAGCGAATGGTATAAGTTCATTTTTGGTTTGGAAATCTTTGACATGCTCTGGCAGCACAATGGGGAGCACTGAAAAATTTCATGAAAAGCATTATTGTAGAATGTATTATTTTCACACTTATGCAGTTATTCACAAGTGTCTCTGTGTCTGGTCCAAAATCGTTCTTACCCATTGTGGATAAATTCAACTATTGTAATGTCTTGTACAAAGCTGAAAAATCAAATTATATTTCTATTTTCAATCAGACTTAATGTGAATAATTATAGAGCTCTTTCACACTTTTCATTATAGTTTTGAGACTAAGTTGTTTCATAGTACGCAACTCGTATTTAAGTGTTTTCAGGCTTTGTGCCAAATATTTTATCATATGAATTTATCTTAAAAATTAAAAATGTAATCTTGTAACATTAAGATAGACATTTGCAAAAACTATCTATCTCCTTATTTATAGAATGAAGTGTATTTTTTGTTTCGTTAGAGAAATTTATATAAGCTGATAGATAAACCTATATTCTCGCTTTATCTACTCATCTGCCTTCTATCTAATCTCACATTTGCCACCATATGGTATCAGCTGAGAAAAAAAAAATATAAAGCACAACTCTCCATAGCATGCCTTTGATATGAAAATAATATCAAAGCTTCGGCTGAACTTAAAATTTGTACTATATATATATTGGTTGTTTGAAGTGAATTCAAATTTTGAGACCTGACTCCTTCCGATTTTCTTAAAATTTGGATATGTTATTTTGGACCTGAGAAAATATTCGTACTTTTGTTTCATACACACAGAGAATTTACATTTTCTCATTTCGTTTTTGTTATATCCGTCTGTCCGTCTTCCGGGAGAGATCACAATACCGAGAAAACCAAGCAAGGCAATTTAATAAAATTTAGAACACCAGATACACTTTAAATTATAGCTCGATAGTTGGGGACATAATTTGTCCCGATTCGTCCTTTATTGAAAATTTAGATTTTTTTTCACATATCTATCTCACGCATGACAAGCTTTAACCAAAAATTCACTAAATTTCACACAGAAAAAATGCGCTTTTTGTGTTTTCTTTACAAATATGCAATATGCAATATAGGTTGATCTGTGCTTATTTATTTAATGAAACTTACGAATATCTCGAGTTTTTCAGTCTTCATGTTGTCATTGTTAACGCCATGGTCTATGTATTTTTTGTTTTTTTTATTCTTATAGTCTTTTTTATTAATAAAGGCTTTAATAAAAATATGTAGATCTTTGTACTTACATTGTTCGCCAGCGCCATCTGTTTTTTGGGTGTTTTTCAGTTCACTCACTTTATTTGAGCTCATATTGAAAAGTTAATATATTTTAATAATTATATTGTGTTAAGATGATTTTTATAATCACAAACTTTATTTTTGATAAGCACACAAAACGATTTTTGTTGAACGATTTTGTTCAAATGCAATACATTTTGATACAACTTTTAACTTATTTTCATTGAAATGTTTGCTCGTTGAAAGGGTTGAATTTTTGTTATAAAATGCCTTCTTGTATGAAATTTATTAACTATGCCTTAAACTCGCTTGCAGATTAAGCATTGCGCATTACCAAACAAATTTCATTTAACTATCATTTAAAATGAAATAAGTGTAAAGTCTATTAATGTCAAGTCAGACCGATTGAAGTGGACATAGATGGGTACTTGAGTACATGAGTCTTTCAATTACAAATATATGAATTACATCTATAAATCAGTAACGCAAGCTTTTTATTTTTAATTCAATAAATTTAAGTTTTTAATATAGGTTAAAAACGATTATTATTGTAATAATGAGAAATAAATATGATTCACACACTGTTTTTTTTTTAAATTGATGTTTATTTTTTTAATTCTGTAAAAACGTGATTAATTCGATATTATGTTTAAAATTACCGTGTAATTAGCATAGTTTCATTTATCATTTTAATTTTAAATTATTTAATTATTAATAATTAGAGCTGTTTGTTTATTTTTAACATTTTTCATCAACTATTACATCAATTATAGTTTTTTGAAAAGCTCAATTTTTCGTCTTAATTTTTAGCACGTTTTAAATTAGGAACGTCGACACGATTGATTTATAAAACATTTTATAATAATGCGAAGAAAAATACCTAATATTACAGCAACGATAATTTAAATTCAAATCTTTTCATATCGATTCGCGAAACATTAAATAATTTTTAAGGAAACTTTTGAGTGCCTCAGTCGCTTTTTACGCTATTTACTTATACTCGTATTCATAGATAATATAAGTACTATATTTTTTTCAACCTTAGTATGTATGATATGACAATCGCATGTAACAAACGCATTTTGTTATGAATGCTTAACTCAACTCCAGTTAATGATAATTGTCAATAAGTACTTCAGTCATTTAATGATGCACTCTTTTTGACAATCGATAAAAATGCACCACTTTTAAAAGACTTACCCAATAAACATTATTCTTAGGACTCAGGAATGTGATTCTGAAGAATATCTCAAAACTGCACTAAAACATATGGACATGCTATTTATGATTAGATATTACAATACTGCTTAAATTATTGTTGACTCATGTAAAAGTTATTTATTTATGTAACAATTTAAATAAATAAATTAATATAAGTTATGAGGATATCAAGGTTTAATTCGTCATTTCACAATTTTTTAGCTTCATTATGGTAGATATAACTTCTTAGAGAAGTTTTGTTCAATTTTTGTTTTAGAATTAACATTTTTGAAGGTTTTTTTTTGTCTTAAATCGTGTTGAGAGACTCTCTTTCTCATTGTAAAAAATTAATCATATATACATAAAACTGAGATCGAATAAAAAATTAACAACATCAATTTATCAAGTCGAAACTTACCACAATCTTAATTTTACTTTCGGATTCTTCACCTTCCAAAGGTTCATCAAAATCACCACAAACGTCTATGTATCATACTACAACAATATAAATGCGAAAGTTTGGATGTTCGGTTCTCAATAACGCCCAGGGTTGCCAAGTTGAAAAAAAGGAATTCCCGGCCTTCCCTTAAAATGCTAAAAAGTAAAATTTTTTGTGGTTAAAAGTAATTTTATTTTGGAAAAAAGGCACAGACTTTGTTTTCTGATTCTCCAACATGGAAAAATATGTCAATACAGATATTATCAAAACAAGCAGTTCGCAGAAGTTAACATAACCATATATTTAAGTTAAAGTGTCTTACATAAATACATTTAACTATTTTTCTTGGAATTAATCAAATAATAATCCACTTTTTACTGGTTCAAACACAAGAAAAAAAAGCGAGTAACAAAAAGAAACACATTTTTGTAATTGTTGTTAGACGCGTGTACAATTATCACTTATATATATATATATTTATGTACATATGTATAAACATTAGACATGTTCAAACTAACGTCATGTTCTCGAATTCTTCGTGATCGCTTACAATCCAATAATTCTAGGGTTGCTACCAGAGCTGCAAAATTTAATATTTCGAAATTGCATTATTTTCTTATTTCAAATTATATTTTTTAAATTTTTTTCCCATTTTCCTGTTTTGCACATGAGGAAGTATAGAGAAAAAAATTAGCCGTTCTTTTTTAAGCCTATTTATCAGAAGAAAATTCATGATGTCTACTCAAACAGACCATTTGTTTTCTGTTTAACCCTGTTTACTCAAATCCTTTGCTAATTTTGTGCATGACGCATATCTGCTCGTCTTTGCTATCCACCGCAAAGCTCTGCCTATTAAAAAATAAAAATTAAATATTCTACAATACCAATAAAATCACAATTTAACAGCTTTCATATAAATCAAACAGCATTGAGAAACGTTTCACACAGGCCCGTTTCTCGAAATTTTTTTTTTTTTTTTTTTTGAATAATATGAGTAAATTATGGGATTTCCCGACAAATTCTAGAACATGAGGTAACTTTGAACATGTCTAATGTACACACAAAGACTTTCAGATTATTTTTTAAATTGCATATGTGACATATAGGAAGCGTGTTTTTTTCTTTGGTCGTCTGGATTCATATTTAGCTCGAGTAATGTTTTATTTGTCGACTTTTTTTTTACAAATTTAACATTTTACACAATGTAGATACGAGGATGTATTTTCCATAAAGATAAGTAATTAAAAATAACAAACACATAAATACATACATATGTATATAGGCGTATGTGACTTTCAGTAAAATCAACATTGAAATCTTTACCATAAAGTTTAAGCTAATTTTTATTCGTAGTGTACATTGACAAAGGAGCTTAAGCCAAAGAATTAAAAGACAAAAAGCTACCAATATAACAACCAGCCAAAAAGTATGCAACACTCTCTGATCAAAGTATAAACATGTTGCATATATTTGAAATTTTTTGTTGAAGATTAGCAAAAATTTTGTTTAAAAGTGTTTAAAAAGAATTGTGATCTCTTTTGACTTTTTCTTATAAAAAAGGCATTTGAGCTTATAAATGGTAAGCTATGATGTTTCCTCGCAAAGTTATAGCCCTAACAAATTAAATCTTGAACTTTTCCTACCCTTACATGAATAAACATTCATTTAAATAAGAAAATTAATCATAAATAACATGTTTATATGTTTTTAGTGCAGATATGAGATATTTTTCAGATTCACACTAAGAATAATGTTTGTAGGGTAGCTACTATAAATAGACCATTTAAAGTTGGTGGATTTTTATAGATTATCAAAAAGTGTTTAATCTTAAATGACTGAGGTACTTATTGACCATTATTTTTAATTGGAGTTGAATCACATTCATAAGCATTCATAACAAAATGCGTTCGTTACGTACTATTGTTATGTGTACTAAGGTTGGAAAAAAATTAGTACTCATGTTATCTAAGAATACGAGTGTAAATAGCGAAAAAAGCGATTAAGGCACTCAAATGTTTCTTTAAATTTTTTTTAATATGTCGCGAAGTAACATCGATATGGAAACATTTAAATTTTTGTTGCTGTAGTATTAGGTGTTTTTCTGCGCATTATTATGCAATATCAACGTTTCCAATCTAAAACGTGTTAAAAATTGAGACAAAAAATTTAGCTCTTCAAAAAATTATAAAAAAAAATATAAGAATTCGGTGTGAAAATATGCTAATTACTCGGTACTTTTAAATATAATAACTTTTTCACAGAAATTAAATTAAAAAAAGCAATAATTTAAATAAAAGCGTGCGAATTCCATAAATTTCTCATTCATAGATTACATTCGCTACAAAAATATGGAATAAGTGAAAAACCCTTAAATCGTGTTAAATCTATAATTGATTATTATATACTTAAATTGATTGAATTAAAAAGAAAAACTTTGCGTTGCTGATTTATGTAGATATAATTCACATGCATTATACGATAGATATCTTCATATATGCAAATAAATTTATGATCATCGAAAGTTATTTTTCATTAAAATCGAAATGTTCCATTAATTAAAAGTAATTGTCTTGTCACGCAAATGTTCCATACAAACTTTAATGCGGAGTAGTCTTGAAAGGCTTATTTAAATTAATTGATTTCATACCAACAAATTGATTAAACCATATGAACATACCGATGTACTTTTATCCCTTTTTGTTTTAATTTTTTTAATGCATAACAACATTTTTTACAAATTATACTTTCTGACTTTATCAATGAATCTAAAGCTGGTAGTTGCAATAAAGCATCTTTCTCCCATTTGTCTTTAACGCTTGAAGATGAAATATCTAATTTGGAAATATCGCATTTGCATTCAGCATGAAAAAAATTATAAGTAAAAATTATAGCTTTCATTAAGATTATGCATAGTCAAAAGACTTACAGGTCATTTACAAAAGTAACAGTTTCAACATTTATGGATTTCGATCTCTCCCAACGTTCTCACTGCTAAAGGTAACGTGGTAGACGTGCCAGCGAGATTAACTAAACCGTGTGTTTTTGCACAGCTCCATACAATATGTTAGTTAAGTATAATCTCAACACACCCAAAATGAGAATATTTAAATTAAATGGTCAATCAGGTTGCATGCGAATCACAAGCCTTCACAAGCACACTGATGCGGCGGATACACATCTTTACAAATTACTGATTGAGACAGGTATTGATGGGCCCGCCTTGTCATGACTCAGGAATTTCATATGGCTACTGACCGTACTCCTATCTAAACTGAGATTATATAAAGACACTGGCAATAGTTAGATCACACAATCAGTAAGAATGTCAAGGACGTCTTGTCTTGTCTTAGTGCTTTGATGAAACCCGCAGGTAGGCAGATGCAGAGGATGAATCAGAGCATAACAGCGCCAAACGATTGAAAGTGATATTTCAGAATATGAAATGAACTGGCACAGCATAAAACAACGAGCCAGAGATCGAAGTATGTTGCAAGTTGTATTTTGTACTAGAGATATTCGCAATTGTGTCCTATCTATACGTTTCTTGGGTAACAGTTTCCATCAATTTGGCAATGTAAAATTCCAAAATACTGAAAATACTGAAATCTTTTATAGTTTTCTGGGTGTTAGAGAAATACGCTTTGAAGGCTTATCTTCTTCTGTTTGTGAAAAAGCGAAAAATACTCCTTACCTGATCCTCTGTCTTCTGAATTTAAGCACCTCTTCTCACAGTGTATGCTTTTACAATTGATATAAATATTGTGAAGGATTGTAGTATATAAGTATTTATTATTTTTGGTATTTTTCTCAGTGCTTGCAGCTTTTGCCATTTCTCTCTTTTTTGAGTATAAGAAAATATTTGATATTTGCGCTCTGCATACACTTAATGCGCATCAGTTGTTGAGAATTCGAAATAGGGCAGTTCATATTGTCAAGCATGCTGTCCAAAACGGCTTAACAACATCAATGCTCGATAATGTGAACTCTAAAAACGACCGCTTGAAACGCATGTTGTACGGATCTAAATTTTTTTAGATTTTTCAGTCTGTTAAGCATAGTGAATATTTTTCATTTTAAATAGAATTTCATGCAGTTTACTTCGATGTGGACGCTTATAAATTGTTCTGCAATTTGTCATGATCTATAATGTGAACGTAAAGCAGTATTGATAGTCACACATGTTGCCCAGCCATGTGGCACATCATGTCTGATAATGTGAACTGCCCTAATAAAATTTCTGAATATTGGGGTGGAACAAAGCGAAGAGAACTAGGAATTGTCAGTTTTAGTTCGCAACGTGTAGAGGAAAGAACGTAAATAAACTCGCGCTTTTCTGTCTGAGAAAAATTCATTCGTTCATTTTATTTTTATAGTTTATTTTTTTAATTTTTAATATAAAATCCTATTACAACAATAGCAATACTGCTTAATAACGTACAAAGTGTAATATTTCAATAAAAAATAGAAAAATTCTAACAAAATGCATCGCATTTAAAAAAAAATTCAACGAAAAGGGTGCTAAACCTTTTGTGTGCTTAACAAAAATTATAGGCTGTGATTATAAAATTAATTTTTAACACAATATAATTCTTAAAATATATTAACTTTTCAATATGAGCTTAAATAAAGTGAATGAATTGAAAAATTTCCAAAAAACAGATGGCGCTGGCGAGCAATGTAAGTACAAAGATCTTTTTAATTTATTTTAGCCTTTAAAAATAAAAATAAAAACAAAAACGTACATCATCAATGACAACGCGAAGACTGGAAAACTCGAGATATTCATAAATAACATAAAAAGAATAAGCACAGATATGCGTGAATTGCATAATTGTAAAGAAAACCCCAAAGGGCATTATTTTTCTGTGTGAAATTTAGTGAGCTTTTGGTTAAACCTTGTTACGATTGCGATACATGTTTGAGAAAAATATTAAAATTTCCAATAAAGAACGGATCGGGACAAATCTTGGAAAAAGATTCCATGCTATGTCGATAGCAAAACAAAATTCGATTCAATTCGACTTATGTAGATTCTATTGAAATTTAAAAAGAAGTTCGACAACATTTTGGTGGCAAGGTGTTGTGCAACTCAGAGTGCGCTTTGCCACCTGTTTCAAAAATCATACGCCTATGGCAATTTATAAACACTCAGTCATTTTTGAAATTCTCCCTTATTGAAAATTCAGGCCTACTTACTTATTTGGTTGCGCATTTGTCCGCTCTACCATGCCCTATAAAAATAAACTTAATATTTTAGGCTTTTTATTTACTTAAAACGTTTTACTTATTAATTAATTAATTATTAATTAAGTGCAAATTATGTACACAAGTATGAGAATTAGCAATTTTAAATTTATGCCAATACATCACAAATTCAATTTTTTTTATTTATGTTAAAAAAATATACATACATATGTATGTTAGTAACTTAAATGTATGGTTACGTCTTGTTGTCTTGGCTGGTGTTATTGTTGACGACTCTGGCAGCTGCAGCAGGTTTTGTCGTGGCTCGTGTTATTGATGTTATTTTGTTTTTGTGTAAATGTCTTCTTTTTTTAAACCAGGGGTGGCAAATCTGCACCCCGTCTTGAGCATTTTTCTGCCCCGCGAGATTCATCACAAATCACAAATTTATTGCAATAACAAAAAAGACTTATGGCTGTCAGGCGGAAGCCCGCTGCCCTCCTTACCGTAATTTATTTGTTTGCATCCGAACTTTGAAACGCATAACACAAATACCTCAGTATAAAGCCAAAACATCGAGAAAAATGTAAAAAAAAAAAAAAAAAATAAACACGACAAAAACGAATTGATGGTAAATTTAATTTTTAATCGAGCATGCGATTACTCGACCTTTTTGAGAACACATTTTTTTTAATTAATCCAGCTTTCTTATTACACTATGGCCGACCCCTGATGTGTTATAACAAGTTCTATATTTCACTCTAAAGTGACCTTAGTGACGCAGTGAACATCCCTATATACACTGAACTGATGATAGTTGATAGCAGAGCAGACTTTCAAGTTAAAGTGAAAATTTGATTTTTGGTTTCTTTATGTGTATATCGGTACTGCCTTCAGAAGCAAAAAGGGCGTATCTCAAAAAAAGTCATATTCGTGATTCTTATGGCATCGGATAGCTTAAGAAGGTACGCGTCTAATGAACTACTCCAAATGCGATATCATAGTTGAAACATATAAAAAATCTCCTTAGAGAATTTTCTCTATCTCAACTGTACAGGTATTTCAACAAATTGACATAAACAAAACATCAATTATCTCGAAACGCACTTTTTTGAGATAGGCCCTTTTCGCTTCTGAAGGCAGTGTACTTTAACAACATATTTACATAAAACAACGACAGCCAGGTAATAACTCTATATATAGTCCATTGTTTTATATTTTGCGTGGAGTTATGATGAATTTTCAAAGAGGCACAAAAGATCATTTGGGTTGGCCACCCATGTTTTAAACCATTTTTCGTTTTATAGTTTTAGTTTGTTTACTTTCTTTTTCCAAGCCATTTTTTCTGTAAATTTTATTGTGTCACTGGTTGGGGTTTTTGCATTTCATCTCATCGGAACTTTTGTTTTGTCTATCATTTTAATTTTTTTATAATTCGTGTGCACTTTAGCAGCGCTGGAAATTTTCTTCGTTAAACGATGGTCCTACTGAGGCCAGTGTTTCTTACTTAAACAGTTTTGTCTTCTAAAAATTTTTATATTTTTTTTTTTTGTAATTTCTCAAAATTGTAAAATATTGCAGAAGCTTTTCTTATATTATATACGCCAATAATTTTTTTCTCAAGTATATGGCGATCTTTCATATTATTTATTTTTATTTTAGTTTAACGCAACTTTTCACTGTTTATATTGTAAGCTTGTTTTTTTTTTGGGCACAAATTTTATGAAAGATTTAATTTTATTCATCATATTCATTTTTTGTGTTCTTTTAATTATGGGCGATTGTTTTGAATGCGATAATTCTTCGATTGAAAACTTTTTTTTATCCCAACATAAGGTGAGAGATGACAACACGCAACTAAATGTCTAACTAAACTACGCATTCATTGATTGAAGTCAGCTAATGCAACTGTGCTAATACTCATAGATCGTATATTAAAACTACAACGGAGTTAATAAAAAGTTTTGTCGAGTTTCGTTAAATGTCATTTGCATAACAAGCAAAGAGCGAAACTTATCGTACTTTCTGTATGGAATCAGCTGTTTGTGCATTATATACATAAGTGGAAAAACCGCACACATTCAAAATAAAATTTCAATTTGTTTGACAATTCAGCGATGTACACTTTGCATTTGCTAGTACTTTTCCGTACAAATTACACAAATAGTACAAAGTGAGCAATTTTACTTTCTTTAATTTTTTTAAAATTAATTAAAATAATCTTAGATTTGCATATATATTGTTTTAAATGTCTATATCAGTGTCATTCAATAACATTTTGGGAATGAATTTAATTTATATGAAATAAGATTTATGTAACAGTGGAAATAATACATAGGTTTCCAACCAACTGTGGCTACATTGTTTCTTATGTTCATGTAACAACATAGCCGCCAAAAAGTCTATTCTGAGATCAGAGGATTTTCATTCATATTTGACAGTAGGTCAAGCTGGCCTATGCTTAGTTTAGTTGTCCAGCCAGGTATACATTAAATATCTAGTATTATGTGTTGACCCTTTAGTGCCTGACATTTTAGTTTAACATAGTTGACATTTTTAATTTTGACAGCTTAGCATAAAGTTAATTTCTGTAATACATAGTTTTTGAGTTTAACATAACTTAACTACTATTGCATTTTTTTTGTTTTTTCTCTGAATTTATATACCGGGTAATCATTTTGATTTAAATAACGTATTAAGAAAAATTATTAAAAAAAAAAAAAGAATTTAAGTGTTAAACGGACGCCTGAGTGCGCGTTCCTATTGGTTGAAATGTCTACAGGACAATTTTATTGGCCATTTTTAAGGCTCTTTTTTCATAGTTTCTTCTCGAGCCAACCACAAACTGACACCCTAAAGCCTCTCCCGCGCCCAGTTTAATTATTATATTATCTGGTTTGGTTTTCTCGGTATTGTGATTTCTCCCGGAAGTTGGACAAACAGATATGGCTAACACGAAATGAAGAAATGCAAATTTCCAGTGTGCTTGGTACAAATTACGGTTATTTTTTTGGGCACAAAATAACATTTGAATTTTAATAAAATCGGAAGCAGTCAGGTCTCAAAATCTGAATTTCACCTCAAATACCCCATATATTGCGTAGCGCAAGTTTCATATCATATCAAAGATATCAAATGAAGCACTGTGCTTGATATTCCTTTTTCTCAGCTAATGCCACAAGGTGAAAAATGTGAGATAACCCAACCTGTTTAAAAAGAAGACAGATGAGTACAAAAGCAAAAAGTTTATAAAAAATTACGCTCTAAATAAATAAAGCGCTACAATATAGGTTCTTATATCAGGTTATACAAATTTCTCTATCGAAACAAAAAATTAAGTTCATTCTATAAATAAGGAGATAAATAATTTTTTGAAAAAAAAAATATCTATCTTAATATTATGAGACTACATTTATAATTTCTAAGTTAAATTCATATAATAAAAGACAAAAAGCCTGAAAACATTTAAATACGATTGGCGTACTTTAAATCAACTTAGTGTCAAAACTATTAAGAAAGGTGTGAGAGAGCTCCATAGTTAATCCCATAAAGTCGGAATGCAAATAATAACATAATTTTTCAATCTCGTACAAAGAATTACAAAATTCTTATTTATCCAAAATGGGTAAGGAGGATTTTGGACAAGACATATACAGTGATTGACTGCATAAGTGTGAAAATAATACATGCTACAATCATAAGCGTACTTAGGGAGGTCGAAAGGAGCGGTTGCCCCATGTGCAACAGCTTGGGGGGCCGCAAAATGGTTCTTACTTAGTAGTAATAATTGTGTGCACCTTTTTGTTTTTTTTTTAGTAAATAAAAATATTTCACGGTGAAATTTTGAAAATTTTTTAGGTAGGGGGCGGCAAATCGCATCTCCTCTCTGGGCGCTGAATGTGCACGGTACTCCACTGGCGGCTACAATAATATTTTTCGTAAAATTTTTCAGTGCTCCCCATTAAACTGCCAGAACATGTAAAAGATTTCCAAACCAAAAATGAAGCTATACCATTTTCTGAGGCCTTACAGCTTACCAGTAAGTAAAAACTTTTGTCATCAATATGGAAATTTCTAATAAATTTTTTACTTTTTTTCAGAATTTGGCAAGTTTAATTATTTTCTAATATTCATATCAGGCATGGTATGGGCCAATGTGCTGCTTGAGACCACAGCCATGGGCTTCATACTTCCTATAGCACAATGTGATCTACAGTTGAGCAATCAGGACAAGGGTGTTTTGAGTGGCATTGGTTTTGCTGGCATTATCGTCAGTGCACATTTGTGGGGATTCTTGGCGGACACAAAAGGAAGACGTCGCATCATATGTCCAACATTGATCGCTGGGTTTATAGTTACAATATTCTCTAGTTTTTCACACACTTTTTGGATGATGGTGCTGCTACGTTTCACCAATGGATTCTTGTAATTATAATTTAGTGCAAAATCAACTTCTTGAGTAAATAAATAATGATTTATAAATTTAATATTGACAGTCTCTCCGGCAGTTCAGCTACAATATACGCTTATTTAGGAGAACTTCACACAGATAAAACACGTTCACGCGCTATGATGAGTTCTTCATTTATATTTGCCATTGGCGGCATGGTCTTGCCTGTCATTGCGTTCTTAGTGCTCAATCAAGAATGGACACTGCCAATATCTTTTCTTGGCATTGTATTTAAACCATGGCGTTTGTTCTTAATTGTTTGCTGCATACCAGGCGGCCTGTGTGGTCTATCAATGTATTTCCTACCCGAGAGTCCAAAGTTCCTATTGTCAATTGGTAAGGAAGCTAAAGCAATTGAAGTCTTACATAAGATTAACTACTGGAACGGTGGCACCGAGCCATTGAAGGTTTGTTCAGAAAACAAGCTCTGCATAAAGTGTCTTAATTAAGTAGATATCTATTTTGCAATTTAGATTAAGCGCATCGAACCTGAGATAAATGAAATCGGTGCATCAGCACTACATCTTAGCAAGAATATTACATCGAATTCCAACATTTTTGTTGCTTTTCTTCAAACAATGTGGCAACAGACAGTGCCACTCTTTCACCGCAAGTATTTGCGTACCACTCTGATTGTGTGCACCATACAGTTCTGGCTATATGTTGTCGCGAATGGCATGTACATGTGGTTTCCACACATTGCCAACAGTATGGTCGAATTTATGAATGATCATCCCGGTGAACATACGAGAATTTGCCAAATTGTCTATGACAAAGATGAGAGTCTATATAAGGAAGATGGTGTAAGTACACTTATACTAATAATACAGTTTGCTCCGGTTCTAAGTAACCATACTCTACAATTCGATTCCTTGCTTCATTGCGGGTAAAAAATTGTATCTATCTTGGTTTTTCTATGTATAAATTGCCAAACATTAAGGTATTAACTGAAACTTTCCCACGAATACCATACATATGAACATACGCACTATAGTAACCTCAAAAAATGTGGACGTTAGAAAAATTTAGCTTTCAGCTAAAATTATAATATCTAATTAATTATATATATTTTGCAGACTATAAAATGTGTAGCCAAACTTGAAGATACCACTTACTTTTACTCCTTGATAATGGAAATCTCATATGCCAGCAGTTTTGCATTAATCGGTGTTATCGTTAATCGTATGGGAAAAATTCCTATCCTTTGTAAGTCAGAAATTATTATGACATTTTAAGGAGAATATTTGTATACTAAATATTTTTTTTCAATTTCAGTTATAGCAATGATCTTTTGCATGGCCTGTGGTCTAGCGACAGTATTCGTTACAGATCCAGCTATTGCTGCATATCTCTATATTTTACTAATCCTGGTGGGTGTCGCTATAAATGTTTTGGGTGCAGCCACGGTAGAGTTATATCCAACAAATCTAAGGTAATTTTTTGTCCCAATGAAAAGATATACTGAATATAGTTAGAAATTCGAAATTAAATCGGTTATTCTGAAAAAGGGTCATCTTTAAATTTTACAGGAGTTGAAAAAAAATCGTCTCGTGCGAATTGCAGGCATTTTTATTTATCGTAAGAAAAGTCGAAATCTAATACGCGGGCACTTTAATAATTTTTGGCTACTTAAGAAATCTATTTATTAATAGTTACCAAGTTTCATTGCAAAATGTTTAGAAATGTACCATTTTCAAAATAATTTAAGCCAGTCCCATCTCCCTTTTATCAAATGAGTTTGACGCGAGGCTGAAAGCGTCAAGTGTTCTATGAAAATTTTATAGATAATTCCTTTTCAAATTGACTGCTTCAATTTAATGGTATTGAGAAGTTTTTTTCATTTTAACTGAAATTTCAAGGCTGTGAAACGTCATTTAAGATTCTAAGTCTTACGTAAATAATTAAATGAAAACTTTTTAATGGCAAATAAAATTCAACGTTTTACATCCAGATTTAATATAATACTTAATAATTTTTTATAAATTATTTTTATTTTTACTATTTTAGAGCTATGGCAATGTGCATATCATTAATGTTTGGCCGCCTGGGCAGTGTCGTTGGTGCTAATATTGTTGGTGCTATGTTAGCGACAAATTGCGAATTGACCTTCTACATACCGTGCGGTGCCTTATTTGTGTGTGCATTTTTGGTCTTGCTAATACCAAGAAAAACCATGGACACAGCTGCTCAAAAAACAGCTGATTTAGAAATGTAACTGGAACAAATATAAGAAATTTAAATTTCTGAGTTAATTTTTTTATTTCGGATATTCTGAAATTATTTAGATTAATTTTATCTATGTTGTCAGTGTATGAAAGTTTTTATTATTATTTTTTCGTTTTCTTTTAATTTATGTATGAGTATGTAAATATTTTTATTGTAAGTCTGTGCACTATGCAAATAATGTAGGTTTGTACTTAGTATGAATGAATACTTAGTGTCAATTTTACTTAATTCAATAAAAAGGAAAACACATTGAAAAATTAACTACTTATATTTGTTTTAAATACTGTGGAACATAACTTTTTTTAAAAGTTACAGTTTACGGAAACCAAAAAAACTTAATAAAATATTTAATTGTAATTATTACAAATTTTAATTCAAACAGGTTTATCATTTATTTTCTTTGAGGTCGCCCAATATTTGATATTTCTTCGTATGTACGTATATAGTATGTCTTCAAGGTAATTTTACAACCAAAGTCTGAATTTGCTCATAATCTTGGATGAGTGAACCTTATTTTGTGGGCATCAAGTTGATCTCAATGGGATGCGAGGTCAAAAATGTTTTTGAAGTATTTCGTTTTTTTTTAATAAAGCTCTTAAGTTTTTTGATGATTTTTTTTAGTCTACTCTTTCCTGTTTTGAATAATTTTATGTGGAATGATTTCGCAACATTAAACACAGCCGCCAAAACCATCCCTAAATACCTTCCTCGTAACAAAATACATTTTAAAACGACATGAATACTAATGAGATGATTTTTAGTGTGTGTGTGTCCTTTAGGAAACAATTTTCAAGAAAATCTTAAAAAATTTTAGCAAAACAGATTAAAATTTCCGTAAATCTTTGGTTGGGGCCCCTTAAATTCATTTCTGTATGTCATGTACGTTTTTAGGTTTCCATTTCTTTTATTCCAGAGATGAGAATGAATATTTGTTCTGGCCTTATTCGTTTATTTTATAGAAATTAGTACCAAATTGACGAACTTAGCTTAGGATATAGGTATCTTATATTTTAATAACTTATCCATAGTTAGAAATTCGAAATTAAATCGAACGCTGAATAAAATAAAACAGCTTACTTTTGATAAACAAACAAATTTGATAGCTGCTTAACATAAATATACGATATACTCGTAAATACGAGTTTTACAGCTCATGAATATACCAAATTTAATACAGTTAGTATTAGTTAATTTTTTGTTGATTTGGAACAGCAAAAGTTGACAACCGGACTAAAATCATTAATAATATTTAAAAAGGTGACTCTCATAGTGTTTAATGAAATTTTTTCTATTGGTCGAGTAAAATTGTTTTGATTCCGGGTAAAGTTTAACTTTTTTTGGAAGCGCTCGAACAGTACATATACATAGATATAGTATGTTATAATAAAATAATAATAAAAACTCAGATATAAAAATAGGTATAAAAGGTATAACAAATGATACACTTAAAAGGTTCGCAGCTTTTAGTAATATATAGAAAATTTGTCAGCAACTTGTGATATTTCACAAACCAGATTCAAGCGAAAATGGTTCTTAGAATATACTGCTTTTTTATTGAAAATATCTTATTTCGGATTGAACATAAAAAATTCGAAGCGTTAAATTGCTCCAAAGTTTTTCTCAACTAAATACCTTCTGAAACGCGGAATTAGCTTCTTACTTATTGAAAACTAATTATCTAACGAAAACATATGTATGGAGGGACTAACCATAGCTCGCTTAGTTGGTTGAAAAAAAAAACCAGGAAAAATATTTTTGTTTTTTTTTATTTTAAGCCTTCATTTGAGGGCCACATTTCTCTCGTCTGTCGAATATCCAAGCCGATCTTCTCGTAGGTTGTCTTCTATAGAAAAATGTCCAGTTTCAAATTTTTGATGTCACTTGGAAACAGTCTGAAGAGATGGTTATCTCATTGCTAATGCAGCTTGACATTCACTGTAATGTGTACTGGGCTTAAATTGACGCCGAATGTCATAAAGAATCACATAATAAATATCTTGTTGTCTTGGTGGCGGAATTTCTATCGACCTTTCATCAATTATTTTTCATTTTCGCGTTTGCCTTCCGACCGATCGCCCTGAGACTTAAAATTAAATATCGTAAGACAATTATATCATTTTTAAAAAGATGTAAGCTAGCATTAACTACGGAAGCTTTTTGTTACTCCCCTCGAATAGGGTGATATGAAAAAATCGATTGCTTGAAATGTTAAGGTTACCTAGTCTGAAACGGTTCCATAACGCGGTGAGTAATTTTATATGATTCTTTGACTACATGGCCCACAAAGAAAAAAATATAAACTTATATTTTGATACAAGAAAAAAATCAAAAAAAAAAAAATATTTGTGCCCAAAAACTATTGAAAATAATTTTTATATCATACATTGTTATTTTTTGGTTTTTAAAAGTATGTAACATACAAAACAATTTTTTTATTTTTTTCATGTTTTTGGGTTGTGTAGTCAAAAATAATTTTTTTATGAACTTCATAGTATAACTTGAAATATGCGATTAAGCCCCCTCACCCCCCTTAGAAGATTTCTGCGCACGGTCCTGAGTTCAATTGACGCTTTGATATTATTTTCATATCAAAGACATGTTATGAGGTACTGTGCTTGATATTCCCTTTATCTTAGAAAAATTGGGTGAGTGAGTAACCTAACCAGTTTAGATAGAAGGCAGATGAATACAAAAGTAAAAAATTTTAAAAAATTACGCTCTAAGTAAATAAAGAGCTAAAATATAGGGTTTTTATATCAGGTTATACAAATTTCTCTAACGAAACGTAAACTACATCTCATTCCATATATAAGGAGATGGATAATTATTGGAAATAACTACCTTAGTATTAAAAGACTAGATTCATAATTTCTAAGACAAATTCATGTGATAAAATATTTGACCAAAGCCTGAAAACACTTAAATACGAGTCGCGCACTATAAAACAACTTAGTCTCAAAACAATAAAGAAAGGTGCGAGAGAGCTCTATAGTTAATCACATAAAGTCTGATTGAAAATAGAAATATATTTGATCTTTCGATTTTGTACAAGGAAATACATTAGCTGAATTTATTCAAAATGGGTAAAGACGATTTTGGACGAGACACAAAGACACTTGTGACTGACTGCACATACATGTTGAATTAATATTTTTCATAAAATTTTTCAGTGCTGCCCATTGTGCTGCTAGAACATGTCAAAGATATCCAAATCAAAAATGAAGCTATACCATTTTCTGAGGCCTTACAGCTTACCAGCAAGTAAACACTTTTACCAACAACATGGAAATTTCTATGATTTTTTTTTTTTAGAATTTGGCAAGTTCAATTATTTTCTTATATTCGTATCGGGCATGGTGATGGGTAATGTGATGCTTGAAACCACAGCCATGGGCTTCATACTTCCTATAGCACAATGTGATCTACAGTTGAGCAATCAGGACAAGGGTGTTTTGAGTGCCATTGGCTATGCTGGTATTATTGTCAGTGCACATTTGTGGGGTTTCTTGGCGGACACAAAAGGAAGACGTCGCATAATACGTCCAACATTGATCGCTGGGTTTGTAGTAACCGTATTGTCTAGTTTTTCACACACTTTTTGGATGATGGTGCTGCTACGTTTCGCAAATGGATTCTTGTAAATATAATTTAGTGCAAAATCATGTAGTTGAGTTAGTAAATATTTATATGTATCTTTGATCTTGACAGTATCTCTGGCGGTTCAGCCACAATATTCGCATATCTAGGTGAATTTCACACAGATAAGACACGTTCACGCGCTATGATGGGTTCTGCATTTATATATGCAATTGCCGGCATGATATTGCCTCTTATTTCGTTCTTAGTGCTTAATCAAGAATGGACACTGCCAATATCTTTTCTGGGCATTGTATTTAAGCCATGGCGTTTATTGCTAATTGCTTGCGGCTTACCAGGTTGCCTATGTGGTCTATCAATGTATTTCCTGCCAGAGAGTCCAAAGTTCCTATTATCAATTGGTAAGGAAGCCAAAGCTATTGAAGTTTTACAAAAGATGAACGCCTGGAACGGTGGCACCGAGCCATTAAAGGTATTTTCAAAAAACAAGCCCTGTATAAATTGTGTTTATTAAGTAGATTTCTATTTTGCAATTTAGATTAAGCACATCGAACCTGAGGTAAATGAAATTGTTGCATCAGCATTACATCTTAGCAAGGATATTACATCGAATTCCAACATTTTTGTTGCTTTTCTTAAAACAATGTGGCAACAGACAGTGCCACTCTTTCACCGCAAGTATTTGCGTACCACTCTTATTGTGTGCACCGTACAGTTTTGGCTATATATCGTCGTAAATGGTATGTACATGTGGTTCCCACACATTATCAACATTATGGTCGAGTTTATGAATGATCATCCCGATGGACATAAGAAAATTTGCCAAATTGTCTATGACAGAGAGGAGAGTCTATATAAGGAAGATGGTGTAAGTACACTTATACTAAGCAGACATCTAGAATTCGATTCCTCGCTTCATTGTGAGTAAAAACTGTGTGGTAGGGAGGGGGGCTATCTAAAACACCCTCCAAGTTACAAGGTGCCTAACAAAATTCCTTTAGAGTAGTAGTAGCTTAGTGGTAGCAGAGCTAAAGGTGGTGGTGTATCAGCATTTACCTTAATAGATATAAAGGTATTGAATCCGATTTTTGGGTAAAATATGGGCAGTTAGTTACCCACCAAAAATCATTTGAAAATACATAGGTGAAAAAATTGTGTAATAGATTTTAGGTTACTGAATACAAATTCCGTACCGGTTAGCATATTTGTTAATTTTTATAAAACCCATTTTGAATCATATTCTTGCCCGAATTAAATTAAAACTATATTTTGAACTGGCATCAAAAATTACATGTTTTTAATTTGTTCCGTTTTGAATCGCGCTTTTAATAATAGCTTTCACAGTGTCGTTCGTTTTTTTATGTATGAATTGCCAAACATCAATGTATTAACTGAAACTTTCCCACAAATACCATGCATGTGTACGTACTATAATATTTAACTCATTATGTTTATTTTGCAGACTATGGAATGTGTATTGAAACTTGAAAATACCACATACTTTTACTCTTTGATAATGGAAATCTCATATGCCAGCAGTTTTGCATTCATCGGTGTTATAGTTAATCGTGTGGGAAAAATTCCGATTCTCTGTAAGTCATAATTTACTATGACATTTTGAAGAGAATAATCGTATTCTAAATAATTTTTTCAATTTCAGTTATAACAATAATCTTCTGCGCGGGCTGCGGTCTAGCAGCAGTATTCGTTATAGATCCAGCTATTGCTGCATATTTCTATGTCTTACTAATCGTAGTGGGTGCAGCTATAAATCTTTTGGGTGCTGCCACGGTAGATTTATATCCAACGAATTTAAGGTAATTTTTTATTCCATTGAAAGATATAATTAACATAGTTAGAAATTCGAAATTAAATCGGTCATTCTGAAAACGGGTAATCTTCAAATTTTACTGAACGTAAAACGTCTCCCGTCGATTACATTCAGTATAAATTGCAGGCATTTTTATTTATCATATGAGGTGAGGTGAAATCTAATATGCGGTCATTTCAGAAGTTTTGGGCAACTTAGGACAAATTATCAATATTTTCCAAGTTTCATTGCAAAATATTTTGAAATGTACCATTTTCAAAATAAACTAAACCATACCCATCTCACTTTTATCAGATGAATTTGACCCGAGTCTGAAAGCGTCAAAGAAGTGTTTTACCAAAATTTTATAGATAACTCCTTTTCAAAATGACTGATTCAATTAAATGACATTGAGAAGATTTTTTCATTTTAACTGAAAATTGCATTGAAAATTTTAAAACTTACGTAATTAATTCAATGAATGAAATTTAGCTAGCAATGACAATGAAATTTTCAGTGGTAAAACTTTTTAGTTATTAATAAAATTCAAGGCTTTACATCCAGATAAAACCTTATAATATTTTTAAAAATTTTTTTATTTGTAATATTTTAGAGGTATGGCCATGTGCATATCATTAATGTTTGGCCGTATGGGCAGCGTCGTTGGTGCTAATATTGTTGGCGCTATGTTAGCGACAAATTGCGAACTGACCTTCTACATACCATGTGGTGCCTTAATTATGAGTGCATTCTTGGTCTTGCTAATACCAAGAGTGACCATGGACACAGTTGCTCAAAAGACAGCTGATATAGAAATGTAACTGAAACAAATATTAGGAATTTATGTATATGAGTTAACTTTATTATTTCGGGCATTAAATTATTTAGATCAATTGTGTGTATGTTGCCAATGCTGTTAGTTTTTATTATTTTTATACCGTACATATAACGGGGCGTGGCAGGTGTAGAAAAGTGTATATATTCTTCATCAGTGTCACCATCTGAATCGTTTTAGTGATGTCCGTCTGTCTGTTAGTGGAAATCGAGTATACGGGAAGCCAAGCAAGCTAACTGAATGAAACTAAACAAGATTCTTGCGATTAAAAATGGGCGAAAAACCGAACAATGGGCGGTCTTCTGGTTCTTTAAAGTTATGAAACCAAATTTCACTCAAATACAAGAAAAAAAATGGTTAATCATCAGAAAAAAAGTTGGCGAATTTCGAAAAGAGGTCGTTGGTCATCTCATACAAGCATAAGCTTCAAAACGCTATTCAGAGAGCTATTTAAGTAAATGTTGTCAAATTCAATGTTGGTACGCTTAGTCAAACCAGCCAGCATGTAGTGTGGGGAAAAATATCCTTTAAATAAAAATTTAAGACTTGCGCACACGTTTACTGCTATTGCGGTGGAATTTTTGGCTAGGCCAAAGATAACACCGTCGCTAATTTCGTTTTCTTCTAATTTCTTTCGTATGAGTATATAAAGATTTTTATTGTATGTATGTCCAGTATGTAGGTGTATACTTAGTGTGAATGAGTACTTAGTGCCATTTGTGCTTAATTTAATAAAAAGGATATCAAATTGTAAAAATTAATAATATTTGCTTCAAAATAATTGTTAATAAAGAGAAAATACTGGAGCTAATTGAATTGAATTAAATTTTATTTGATTTCTGATCACTTAAACAAAAATAAGGTAATAAACTTTTCCTGAACGTTAAAGTCGTACTCGTTCAGAGGCGTATACAGTAGAATGAAACGAAAAATTACCATCTTGAATTTCAGCAGTTAATAGCGGACATAAATTTTTTACTAGTCATAAAGATATGTAAGGTAGCCAAAACTATTTTTTTGAATAAACATGGCTTTGAAACATAACTTTTTTTTAAAGGTTACTATTTAGAGAAACCGTAAAATTTTTATAAAATGCTTTCTTTAAGCTTCAATATATACATTTGAATGTACATTTGAAAGATAATTTTTGTACTAAATTTATTTCACTATTTTAAGATCATAAATCCTTTACGCTACGGTTATAAAGGGAAAATTTAACATTTTTTACCTAGGGGCCTATCTTATAGTATTTTCTCCATTTTCCTCCATTTGCCCTCCTATAATTTTAAGTGATAAAAGTTGGGGTTTTTGAGAAAACCAACTTAGTTTATTTCCATAAAAAACACCGTAACTCCCCCAATTTTCAACCATTTTGAGAAAAAACATGAAATTCTATTTTAAAATAAATTTTTTGGTCAGAATGAAATTGCCACATTTTTGGCAAAATTTTTAGCTGATTTTCAATTTATGACACCTAAAATTAAAATCGTAAAAAATGAGGAACATGTGTCGTCTTATTTGCTCTGAAAAATCACATATTTTATTGGCAACCTATTTTGAATTTTGATGTCAGTCATGCCT
This sequence comes from Tricholauxania praeusta, assembly GCA_949775025.1. Lineage (NCBI taxonomy): Eukaryota > Metazoa > Arthropoda > Insecta > Diptera > Lauxaniidae > Tricholauxania > Tricholauxania praeusta. Next base: position 187,684,644 of record OX459028.1, read on the forward strand.
GGCATGATTTGAAATGGATTCGGTCACTACAAGAATTAAAAGAATTCTTTTTAACAAGCAAAAGCTTTGTCACTCTATCCACTCTTTCTAATTTGTAAGAATGCAAATTTGTCTCTCCAAGAAAAATGTTTGTCTAAAGGAAATAGATATTTTTATATGCAAAAAGTTAAATATTTTAACAATCTATGATCCAAAATTTCAAATTGTAGATACTAAGAGTACATGTTACCGGCCAAACTAGTTTTTAGAACAAGCTAGTATGCAAGTATGCATTTTAATTCATAAATTCATTTACACAACTAAAATATCTAAAACGCTTTATCTTGGCACTTAAGGCACATTTTTTTTTTCTACGTTTAAGTCTCCCCGTTTTTGTTGTCAAATTTCAATGAAATCAAACAGGTTTGAGCTAGGAAGCTGTATTTTTGTGAGAATTATTTTTAAGACTAATGCTAAAATATAGGCACTAAAAAACCTTTAAGTTTTCAAAATAAACACTCTAATATGCATATGAATGTTAACGGTAAAACTCGTTCACTTTAATGCCTAAAAACAGGCAATGCAATTTTAATTAAGAATTACTATGGTCATCGAAGGTGAATGGTCACTTTCAGACGACTTTTCATGTCATATTCAGACCACTTATTAAGGTTCTGTCACATAACAGTCATTAAATAAATTATCATACATAAAATACGTAGTCTTATGGTATTTATTTATTTCGTCTACAGTACCAAGCCTGGCTCAAGCTATGAAGCAAGGTGTGGCAAAGTTTGAACAAAATGTCTTGTAAAAGTCATTTAAAAATTGATTCCCATGAAAATTTACTGGCTTTAATAGTTGCTTATGAGTGATATTAACTTATGTTTAGCTTAACGACTGCCTTTTTATGTCGCAATTGTTACATAATACAAATTTTTGGTTATCTCTTGAGTTTGATGAACGGAAAAATAAAAATTTGAGACAAAAACAATCTGTTCATATGCAAAACAATTGTTTATTTTTACTAACCGTCTTATCGTGTTTATTTGCACAAAAAGTGCAACAACCTATGCCAGAAATTGGATAGTGTTGTATATTCTTAGGATACAACACTTTTTTAATATTTCAAATAACTTGGCGGTTTCAGTTAAAGCTACAAAAAAGTTTGAAAGTTTGTCTACACTACGAATAAAAATTAAATTAAGCTTTATGGTAAAGACTTCAATATTGATTTTAGTAAAAGTGACGATGCAGTCATCACGGTCAAATGAATACGCAAATATGTATTTGTTATTTTTAATTACTTATCTTTATGGAAAATACATACTCGTATCTACATTGTATGTATGTTCACAGCTCTAATTCAGAATTGTGAAACATTTTTTATAACTTGCACGTGATCAAGTATAAAATGTTAAATTTGTCAAAAAGAAGTCAACAAATAAAACATTCTTGAGTTAATATGAATCCGGGCGACTATAGATAAAAACACACTTCCTATGTGTCACATACATTAAGTAATTTAAAGAAGAGTATGAAAATCTTTGTACATACTTATGTACATATGTACAAACACACATATGTACATAAGTGTTAATTGTACACGCGTACACAACATTGACAAAAATGTATTGCTTTTGTATTACGCGTCTTAGTTTTTTTCTTGAATTTGAACCAGTAAAAAGTGGATTTTTATCTGACTCATTCCAAGAAAACTGGTTAAGTGCATTTAGGGACACTCTAACTTAATTATATGATTATGTTTACTTCTTCTCACTGCTTGTTTTGATTATAACTGTATTACTTGTTGTTGTTTTTAACATTTCAGCCGCTTTGATTTTTTACAAAATAAATTTAAAATACATATGTATTATATTCTAATTGGGCGTACTACTATTCTACTATTGGGTCAGAATACGTGTAATTTGCAAATATAAAATGATCATTATGATTTTTATCGAAATGCTGGAAAAACGGTTTTTTCATTTTTAACAAAGTTATTGCAAAATTAAGCTTTAGGTATGTAAGTTTATAAACGAAAGCTTGTTGCTCTTGAGTGAATGAACCGATCAGAATGAAACTTTGGCATAACAAAGGGAATGCATTGAACTTTAATTGATCGTTTGAAAATTTTTTTAAAAAAAAATGATTTTTTCATAATTTTTTAATTAATAGAATGAACTTTCCGAACTTTCCAAATCCGTTGAGAAAATTTTGGAACCGCATTTATTGTAGAAATTTTGATGAAATTTTGATTCAAAAGTGGAAATAAATATCAAATTTCATATCGATATTCAAATTATGGTCGATATATAATTTTTAATAGTCGATAATTTTCGTTGGATAGCAAAAGCCTTTAAAGTCAATTAGCTTTGAATCACTTAAAAAATACTTTAAAATAAAAGTCATATTTAATAGCTGATAACAAGAAATCCACTATACTATAAGAAATCATATCTTTCCAGATCTGGTTAATATGTCAAATTCTTAAATTAACGATAATTGGGACCCCCCAAGCTCGAGGTCCGAAAGAAGACACTGATCACAAAATAACATAAAACTGCTTTAAAAAGTTTTAAGCTTTTACATGATTAAAGATTAATTTAAAGAAGAGAATAATAACTAATCATAAATAACATGTCGTCCATATGTTTTTGTGCAGAATTGAGATATTCTTTGGATTCACATCTCTGAGCGCTAATGATAATGTTCATTGGGTAGTTGCTAGGAATTGATCCACTTTAAAAGCATTTTTATAGATTGTCAAAAAGAGTTTAACCTTAAATGACTGAGGTACTTATTGACAATTGTCATTAATTGGAGTTGAGTTACTTAAGCATTCATAACAAAATGCGTTCGTTAAATACGATTGTTATGTGTACTAAGGTTGGAAAAAGTGTAGTACTTATGTTATCTACGAATACGAGTATAAATAGCGTAAAAGCGATTAAGGCACTCAAACGTTTCTTTAGAAATTTTTTAATATTTCGCGAAGTAACATCGATATGGAAACATTTGAATTTAAATTTTTGTTGCTGTAGTATTAGGTATTTTTCTGCGCATTATTATAAAACGTGCTAAAACTTAAGACAAAAAATTGAGCTCTTCAAAAAATAATAAAAAAAAATAAATATAAAAAAGGCTTTGTAATAATTGAAGAAAAATGTTAAAAATAAACAAACAACAATAATTATTAATAATTAAATAATTTAAATTTAAAATTAAACAAGCGTGAAACTATGCTAATTACATGGTAATTTTAAATGTAATTGCGAAAATATCGTGTTTTCACAGAAATTACATAAAAAAAAAACAATAATTTAAATAAAAAAATAATTTAAAAACGCTTGTATCGTGTTCGACCTATAATTGATTAATAAAAACTTAAATTTATCGAATTAAAAAGAATTATATATATATAATTCACATCCAATATACGATAGATATCTTCATATATGTATGTAAATGTATTTATGATTATCGTAAGTAATTTTTCATTAAAATCGGACTGTTCCCTCAATTAAAAATAATTGTTTTGTCACGCAAATGTCCCATAAAAACTTTAATGCGGAATAGTCTTCAATGGCTATTTTAAATTGATTGATTTCTTGCCATCAAATTAATTAAGCCATATTGAATTGAATTGTAATTGATAGACATACATATGTACTTACGTACCTATCTATATCCACTTCAATCGGTCTTACTTGGCATTGATAAACTTCACACTTGTTGCATTTTAAAGGATAGAAATATGACTTTCGGACTTTCCATATCAGCAGTGAAATATGAGTTGCATTTTGAAATATATGTATAAATACATACATATATATAAATAAATGAGACATTGCAATTTTATGTTAAGCCAAAATATTCGAACAACCAAGACATGCAATTCGCATGACGATTGGGGTCCCACAAACGGATAAATACCAAAAATGTTTCACAATGCGATTAAAAAAATTTAAGAAAAACTATATGCGTATCTTTACACTCACTATCCTTACGACTTAAAAACTTATACGAAACAAATGCTAATGTTTATGCGATTTGAATTTGATTGCTGGTTAAATTTTTTTTTTTAAAATTTTTATTGAACCTAAGCCCGATGAGTTGAAATTAATAAATGTGTATGCTGTACAACCCAGAGGTCACAGGTACAAAACCAGGCCTTCTTTCCATATTTCATAAAGTTTTTGTTTTCATTATGTCATTATTAATATCCTAAAGATTTTCTCAAACTAGGTATATCCAAATACAGTCGTGGTCAAATGTTTTAGGCACTTTGTGTATTTTCATATATTTAGACCTATTTCCGATTGTTGATTTGTGGAAAATACTAAAAGTAAAGGTGCACAGACGGTTTTATTCAAACCAGGAGCAATTGGTTGAATGTAAAAAAGAGAGGTGAGTGAAATTTCCCACTCTATAAGGATATGCTTTTCTGACAGTATGCTTTGTAGAATAAAACTTGTTACAAGGACTAAGGGAGAGTCAACAATTTTTTAAAAGAGAATAGCTTAAATAAAAATTGTAAGTAATAACTTTTTAAATATTCTGAGTGGCACTAGCAGAATTGAAAACATTAAGGGATACCTAATACTTTTGACCACAGCTGTATGTGGCAATGCCACATTGTGGCATATCGGGCTTTCTAGCTGTGTACGATACGATGTTATAGACATAACACTTTCTTCGGACAACTACACTGCCCTCAGAAGCGAAAAGGGCGTATCTCAAAAAAATGCATTTTCGTGATTCTTATGGCATCTGATAGCTTAAGAAATTACGCATCTAATGAACTACTCCAAATGCCGGTACCGTAGTTCAAACATATAACAAATCTTTTAAAAGATTTTTCTCTATCTCAATTTTAAAGGAATTTCAACAAATTGACATAAACAAAACATCAGTTATCTCGAAACGCATTTTTTTGAGAGACACCCTTTTCGCTTTTGAGGGCAGTACTCTCTCATTGTTCCGCCAGGAGAATACAAATTGATTTAAGGATAGAAAGACTTAAGTAGGAAAATAAAGCGCTTTCAGTTTAAGTTAACTTTTAAATTTCGATAACGTGGCTCTTAAAAAAAAAAATGTTAAATCAACACTTACTAAAGCTGATTTTGTTTGGAAATACATATTTATAATTTAAGTAATGTTGGTATTCTTTGCTCTCTTGAAAAAAATTAAGAACACAATTTAGATACTACTTCCTGTTTTTATTCATTTACCCCACTAAAAAAAAAACACTCTTAATACTTAATTACAAAAAAAAAAAAAAACGCTTATAGCAAATTTTTACCTCTCCGTTCGCATTTGCCATAGGTCAAGGATATGTGCATGCAAGAAAATGCCAAGGTTATAGTAAAAACAAAATTATAGCAATTAAGTATGACCGAGATATAAGAAAACATACATGCATACAGATAAACTAAGAGACACACGTTACATTTCATAAAAATAAAAAATAACGATGAAATAAAAAGTCGCGTAAATATGACGATCTTTTGAACAAATTAATCTTTTTATTATCAATCTATTTACCATAATTTACAACAAAATAATAAATCACCCTGTGACAACAATCAATAAACAATGTTATAGAAAAAAATCAAAACAAAATTTATTGAATTTTATTTTTGATATACCAAAAAAAAAATCGAATTCCAATTTGAACAAAAATTTGAGAAAGCGACACGCGACAACAAAAAGAGACATAATAAACTTAACATAAACAAATAACATCATGAGCTCTGTCCGTGAAATACTGTAATACGGCGCCAGTCATACTACCACTGTCACTGCGAACACTGCGATTACTGTCAGCACCAGAGAATTACCATATTCTCAAGCAGCAGTTTCTGTTATCGGCCAACTCTCGTCTCGCTGTAGCGCCTTAGCAGCGCACTGTTCGACAGCTCCATACACTTAATGCGCACCAGTTGTTGAGAATTCGAAATGAAATTTCTGAATAATGGGGTGGAACAAAGCGAAAAGAACTAGAAATTGTCAGTTTTAATTCGCAACGTGTTGAGGAAAGAACGCAAATAAACGCGCGCTTTTCTGTTTAAGAAAAATTCATTCGTTCATTTTATTTTTATAGTTTATTTTTTTAATTTTTAATATAAATGAAAATAAAAAAATTCTAACAAAATGTATCGCATTTAAAAAAAAATTCAACGAAAAGCGTGCTTTACTTAAACCTTTTGTGTGCTTAACAAAAATCAAAGGCTGTGATTATAAAAATCATTTTTAACACAATATAATTATTAAAATATACTAACTTTTCAATATGAGCTCAAATAAAGTGAATGAATTGATAAATACCCAAAAAACAGATGGCGCTGGCGAGCAATGTAAGTACAAAGATCTATATATTTTATTGTTTCAGCCTTTATTGATAAGAAGACTACAAATAAAAAAAAAACGTACATAGACCATGGCGTCAACAATGACAACGTGAAGACTGGAAAACTCGAGATATTCGTAAATATCATAAAATAAATAAGTACAGATATGCGTATATTTCAAAAAAAGTAGAGCAAAAATAAATCAAAACGCAATTACATTTCGCGCTACAATCAAAAGCTGTGGTCACATGACTTGCATAATTGTAAAGCAAACATCAAAGGACATTTTTTCTGTGTGAAATTTAATGAGCTTTTGGTTAAAGCTTTTTGTCGAACACTGCGTAATTTTACTGTTTTGTTTACTGAAATAAATAACACAATTTTTTTTTAGTTAAAAGCTTTTGAGACGAAAAAGTTCATCATAATCGGTCTGATAAATCCTTTTTCGTGCTTAGGAGCTATTCATATATAACGTTACGCTGTTTTTCGACATTTTTGAGCCCCCCGTGCCGCAACCTGTCACATAAACCCCAACCACAAACAAACTGCCACACCTCCCCTTCCCCCAAAGGTCATTACGTAATTTATGAACAGCCCGTTACAGAAGAATAATTATGATTCAACAACAATATAGGTTGTCAAACTTTCTAAATGCAACACTGGATGAGCAGAAGTTTTCTTCGCAGGGCTGCCAAGTTGTAAAGAAAAAACTCCCGACCTTCTCAAAATAAAATAATTTTTTTTTTTAAAATGCTTAAAAGTAATTTTTTTTTTTGATGGCTTTTTTTTAATTAATATAATCTTATGTGGAAAAACTAGATGACCTCCAGTTCCCGGCTTCTTCAGAAATTTATAATTCCTACCGGGCCCCCTGGCTTTGACATAAAATTCCGGTAATTTTGACATGAAATTCGTAAGTTGTCAAAATCATAATCACAATAAAACAAAAATTTTGGATTCTGATGCTCAAATTAGTCGTGCAGAAAATTGGTTATTATTTACTCTAATCCGTTTCACTTCAAGATCAGAAAGAAAAAAAATGTAAAAACAAAACTTTACAAATTAAAAATCGATATTTCAAAAATGCGATGAAGCCTTACTTTGTAATGCGATTCGAAAAGCCAAATGAAATTCGAAAGCTAGAGGTCTTCCTGCAACTCGTTCGCATATGTGACGACGTGGCAAACTATGTTTCTCTTGAAAGTTTCATTGAAAATGTGCATCACTCAGGGTTGCCAAGTGACCGGGATTGACCAGGACAGGTAGGAATTTAAAAATTTCTGAAATAGCCGGAAATCGGACCATTATTGTAACACGAACAAAAGAAGGTCATAAAGTTCTTCCCACACCGAAATTGAAGTGTTTTTACCATTAAATGAATTAATTTTATATATTGCAACAAAACAAAAGTGTCATTAACATTTTCCGAAAAAAATTACTTTTTACCATTTGAACAAACCATTTTTTTTGACAACCCTGGCATCACTGCTCTATAAAGTGAAATGTGCGTAATGCTTTCTAAAGTACAATTTATTCGAATAAGATTGAGTTTTGTTTTGAATTGCATAGTAGAGTGAGGCCCTTGGATTTACTATTAAGGTATCCAAAATCTAAAGGAATAGTTCGTTAACTTTAGTTACGAGTTCGTGTGATTATAAGTTTCAAAAAGAAATTTAGAGTTGGACTCTAAAAAAAATATTCATTATATGAGTCCATGTCCAAAATTGTTCCTTCAAAAATAAAGAGAACACCAAAATACTGACAGCTTCTCCATCTATCTTGCTACCAAATATTGCGCCATTCGCTTATTTTTTCTTATAGAATATATACAGACAAACCTGTGTAAGTGGGACCCGGATAACTGAGAAAACTTTATTACTGGCGGGGTTTCAAGTCGTAAAGAAACATTTCCAAAGGTCTTCCAAAAAAAATAAATAAAATTTTCCCTCGAATGGTAAAATTAAAATTTTTTTTTTGGGAAAAAGTTGATGACTTATTTTGTTGCTCGTTAAACAAAAATTTTAAGTCCTTGTCACAAAAATCGTCGAAATCCCGGTTACTTCAGAAATTTTTGAATTTCTACCAGGCCCCTAGCTTTGATATGAATTTCCCGGCTTGGCCGAGTCAATCCCGATCAGTTGGGGAGATTCTTTTCTATTGAAAATTGTATGTTCTTTCCAATGGGTTTGGTCCTATCTATGAAAGACTGTTATTTCATAAATGAAAATGTCTATTTCCCAAGTAATTTCTATGGAAAAGAAAAGATATTTGAATCACCCTAATGTACACATAATCAATTTTGTCATCCAAGTAATAATAAAAAAAAATTGTATGCAAGTTAAATCTGCTGATTCAAACTAAATTTTGCTGCAAAATTGGCTGTTAATTAAACACATAGCAGGAAGTAGTTTTGTTAAATTATTTTCAGGTTTCACAACAATTAAAAGCTACTGCATTATTCAAAGCTTTTAATGTAGAGAAAATAGAATGGTCTAAAAAATAGTAGAATCTAATCTTTTACGAAATGCAACTATTAAAGTCAACACAAGTTATGCTACTAGATTATTCCGGTTAATTTCAGCTGGAGGAACTTTATAATCTTTATTGCCGATATGTTGTTTTACTTAAAATCGAACAAAAATAGGAAACAAGAAAAAGGCATTTTCTATCTCTTTTTTGCATTAACAGCATATTGTTCCAGAATACTTAATTGTTTTCGGTCTCAATACTATCCAAAATATATAACATGTCCAATATAAATTATTCTCAAATATTCAGATGGGGTAAGCCGAAAACCTATGTAGTTGTTAGCGCTTCCGGCTACTACACTGACATCCTGGGTTCGATCGTTAGGTCAAAGAAAGCTTATCTTTAAGATGCTTCACCACCAATTGTCCTCAAATTTTGTGTTGAAAACTAAATTTCTTTACGAATTACGTTTCATTTTCGACGCTTGATTTGGGCGGAAGTTGGATTTTGTCGGCATCTGATAAGCAAGTCGATATTGTAGATAATCCTGTTCCATACAAAAGTGTTGTCGGTTAACCACATTTCATAGCTTCACAGAAGAACTTCTTTGTTTTTGACAGAAACGAAGAGTACCAGACATCTAGAATAGATATTTATTTTATTGATATTAATTTTGAGTAGGGCTACCAGATGGCATACTAAAGTAGCAAAAGTGCTACTTTTGCAAGGCTTATTTATTTTATATTTTATTTTATTGATATTAATTTTGAGTAGGGCTACCAGATGGCATACTAAAGTAGCAAAAGTGCTGCTTTTGCAAGGCTTTGCTACTTTTCACTTGAAATGTACAACTTTTGGTTGAAATGCGCTACTTTTCACTACTTTCGAAGTTACGATCTTTTTTTTTTTTTGGTCGATAAACAAAATTTTACAAAAAATGTTTTATGGAAACAATGTAATATTTTACGCAACAATGATGTTTTTTATTAGTGCTATGGGAAAGTAGAAATGGGGACCTTTTTTTTTTTTTTTTTGCTAATTACTATACTTTTTTTGTAAAAATTACGAAATTTGTATTCTTAAATTTTACAAATGTGCTACTTTTGCAAGCATGTCATCTGGTAGCCCTAATTTTGAGACTTACCTCTTCCGAAATAGATTTGAGGTTAAAAAGTTTTACTTGCATGTCGGGTAGCCTTCTTCCTGATTCTCGTACGCAAACTAAACAGGTTACTCAGGATTCAGTTCGGACCCTACATTCAAGCATAAGAATTGTGTTTTGATAAAGATTTATGCTAAATGTTCTCTTTAATTTTGGGCTTTGTGTTCATTTCCTGTGGGACATTCAATCGAAAATCCATAAATATTATCGTAACATAAAGAAATGTTTGAGAGAATTTACTTGCTGAAAAGTTTTTCGTATAACATTTCTTGGACTTCGCGCTTTTTCACGCATTTTTGACTAAAAATTATACGAAGCAAAATGCTCCCCAGATATGGATCCGTGCAACCTGTTTTTCACCGAACTTAAACTATTACTTCTCGAAAGACTTATCAAATCCGTTGTAGCCATAAATGCAAACTCTCAAAAGAAAATTAAAACCACCTTAAGAAGCATTTTAGCAAATATATACATAAGTCCCGACGTCTATTCCTTATACTATTCATTATTGTTTAAGTAATAAACAAGATTATTTTTTAGCAACGCAAAAGAAAATATTAAATGTTTACCGTTTCAATCAAATCATTTTTCACAATGCGGAAGAATTCAAACGTCTTTCCCCTTTGATTTTCAATGAAAGTTTACGCCTAAATACTCGTAAAAACAACTCGGCTAAGCAAAAGCGCGAATAAATAACAGTGACACCTCATTCAAAAATTATGTATGGGTATGTAATATACTATATGTAGTGCTTTTATTTATTACTCGTGTTGCTATGGGCGTGTGTTGTCAACACTACAGCGCTACCAATTAAAAAAAAACAAATTTATCGCACATTGTCAAAATATTCCCACGACTAAATGAAGCAACTGAAACTTAACGCCAATAGAATTTCAATTTTATTTTCACCTTTTCTCAGTAAATGGAGGTATTACGAGTGCTGCATAAACTTTATTGAAAAATTTCTATAGGGTATTCAAGAAGAGCGCTGGATTTTGATATCCTATATTATTGGGGCAGCTCTAAAAATATCGCTCAGGATAACTGTCAATGTTGCAGCTGGTAAATGTGTAACATTACAAGACAACCAACAAACATGACGAAAATCATTGACATAATATTTCTAGCTTAGGCAAAATAGATTTTTATATATGAACTCTACTTTAAGTTCAGTTATTTATATCAAATAGCCACTTTTTTAAGGCAAGCTTGATTTTAAGGGGTTAGCCCAGTTAGATTGGCGAAAAAAAGCGGTTTTTTAAGTTTTTTTTCTCATAGGAAAATTATATTTTTGAAACTGATTAAGTTAATATATTCTAGTTTATATTCACATTTTTTTTTTCATAAAAATATTGACTTATGAAGTTGCTGCTGCCGATCTCCGAGAGCATCTCAAAAAAAAAAGTAATGGTGCCTGTAATTTCGATAATACTTGTCGGATCACCATCAAATACTTTTTGGGTATTCTCAAGAATATGTACTTCACGGAAATGCAAAAAAAGGAAAAATCGAATTTGTTTTTAATTTTAACTGTGCATAGCCCCTTAAACGCAAACTTGTCACGAAAAATATACATATGTATGTATGTAAGTAATAAAAACTTTTCGATTTTTGCGTATCTAAAAATTGCACAAGGCACGATATGCCTCATATGTTGCCAACATGGATATACACATTTCACTACGTCACACTTTTAAGTAGACTGAGGATAAAAATAAAAACAGCGATACAACAAGTTGGAAATGACGCAGATTTGCTAAGACTTGTGTACAGTGTGACCTTGATCCTGATTATATAAATAGCACCAAGTTAAGGCTATAAATTTTATATATCTAACTATTTTGAAGATGAAAGCAATCTTTATCTACCAATGCTTAGCGAATGCAAGAAACAAAATATTTTTTTTTTTGTCATAAATTTCATTCACAAGATAATATCACGTGAAATATCACTTGTCAAACGAGTTCTATTTGTAAAAACCATAAGTCTTATAGCTAAAAACTTAATCAAGAATCCATGCACACGAATTTGTACTTGTAAAAAAAAAGGCGCGACCCAAAATTTCAGTATGCTTAAGCAAAAAACTTTGATAAGTCCAGCATGTACATATGTATGTACATATATATATGATGGCCAATATGTGACGTCAAAATACGCTAACATTTTTCCCAAACCAGCTTGTGTAATAGCTATGTATGTACCTCAAACAAAACATACATTCATATGTAGGGTATTTATGATGGCACGTGTCCTCAAAATAAAAAAAAAAAAAACATCAGTCTATTATAGCCTTCAAAAAGCTAGACTACTTATGTATGTCGTTTGCCGAATTGGCTTATGAAAATTAAAATTCAAAATAAATACAAGATCTCAATGTCCAAAACAATAAACTTGTTTATAATTTCTGTGAACTTACACACGCACATAGCATGTATACGATATGTGCTATCAACTGAGACAAAATTATTACTCACGATATTTTCGAAAAAACTTTGCGTTATCGTTACACGTGCGACGACCCAAATCATTTCGAACAAGTTGCTAGGGCAGCGTATTTCGGTTTTTTGTTTTTTGTATTGAAGCCGGTACCGAATTAAGCAAAAAATTGAGAGCACTACGTTGCCGCTCGCAATAGTGACGCCATAGCCATACTTAGGGGAACAAACAAATAGGCCCGAGATTTTTGGAGGCGGAATTTGCTTTTGTAATTGACGCGTTTTACTCATAAATTTTATCTGGACATGCACAGAAAATTTTTTCTCGAGGATACATACATACATACATATATGCTGCTACATATTCTAGTTAGCACAACTAGGAGAACTGCAGGAGTTCAATCCCTCCTTAGGTATGCCCCTTACCAGTCAGAGTATCCCAAAATCTAAATTTTTCGGCTAAAACGAAATATTTCATAAACTAAAAAAAAACTGTTGGTTGAACAATTTTAAAAAACTTTTTTGCTCATCGCAACGAAAACTATAAGATAAAATTATTGAACATTGGTTGCGTACCTCTTTTTACATACTATGTAGCTATTTGTTAAAAAAGTAAAAATTTAAAATAAAGTTTTAGTAATAGGAACAAATGAGGTGCACATTGTATACATACATATATCTGAAAATCTAATTCTGCTTACATCATATTGTGTTTCAAATATAGATGAATTTTTATTTTGCTTATCTCGATGACGAAATATCTCTTTCCGAGGGGCGACAAATATTTTTGGGCCTACACTTCAAAAAAAAAGCGTAAGTATGGCCGTGATTGACGCTCATATTTCGTCACACGAAATTCTATGGTGTATTGTTTATCGATTTAAGATTTACGTCACGCATATTAGTTTTAAAACACAAACGGAATTCAATGACTTAATTAAAATGCGCTGTTTCCGTAAAACAAACAGGTTCGTTATTTTTGTTTTGATCAACGCTGCCAGATCTAAGGTTAAAACTAAGGATTTTAAAGGGTCGCTGGATTACTTTTTTTTTTTTTTTGTAACTACATTGGTAGTTTCTAATTCAATCCACGAAATATTCGATATACTTTCAGTTTCTGCTAAGTCTACAATATTTGATATCATGTTAAGAAGAAATAGCAAACGAAACTCAAATTCTTCTTTAAATTGTTTTAATGTGTGGATACTAATCTAATCAGATGTCCTCGAATACGAGTGCAAGCTCTTGATATTAACCGAAAGTTTGCAAATATCTGTGAGTTTACGTAAATTTAAAAAAACAATAATTTGCAGAAAAATTAAAAACTGATGAATTTTTTACGATTTATTACTATAATTTTTTGTTAACGATACTGTAAATTACAATTTTCGGTAAAAATAAGGTTTAAATATTAACAAACTTATAGGAAAGAAAATAATATCTACTGAATATTTAAACGAAAACATCCAAAAAAGAAGTAAAAAATTCAATGTTTTCAGTGATAAGGACAAAGGTGAAACCCACATGCGTAGACTGGTTTCTATCAAAACAACCGCTTAAGTACCAAATTAAGTTTTCTTTCTGCACTTTTAAAAATCAGTTTACAGCTTAAAAAAGTTTCCCTTTCAGTTGCAGCAATGAAAACTGTTTGGCAACAACTGCGAATGATGAAAGCACTTAAAAACTTTAGTTATCTTAACAAAAATATTTAACAGGCACCTTTTAACATTTTACGAAAGTTCTACTAACTTAACTTTCGCATAGGAATGATAAGAATATAAATAATTGGTTGTACTTTTTAGAAAATGTAAAGTTTTTTATTGCATTGACGAGAGCTTTGTACTATAGCTATAACTTTTGTTTTATTTTTATCCAATTTTTATGACAAGAAGAACAATGAAATTTGGAATTAAAACATTTTCTTGATAGTATTTTGTTGTCTTGTTATCTTTGCAACATTTTTAATAGTAATGTTTTAAAATAGTTTCCATTCCACAGTTTGCAACATGCCCTTAATAAAAAATTAGCAATAATAGAGAGATGACTTACATATGTACGAACTGGAAAACTTGCGCTTCGGAGTTTATTTCAGTGACTTTTTTCACAATATTTTTGAATGGAATAATATTAATTTTACGTCAATTCATATTATCATTTGTGGTTTGAAACATCTATCCTAATTTAATTATTCCTTACACAACTAATGAGAAAGAAGTTACGCGCTTTATTCCTTAAGCATCTGAAAAGTATATTCCAGTTTCGAACATACATACGTAGACATCCTTACATTATTTACTATAACAGCTCTCTTTTTAACAGTCATTTTTAACAGTTAGCAAAATGTTATTTATCATTTTAATAGTACAAAATCTGTTAACGTATAATGGCTTGTTAGCATTACAGCTCTAATTCATACTTATAGTGAAAACAACAACTGCTATTAGGGTGAAATTAATTCGATTAAAAATATGTACCTTTTTTTGTCATCTGTTTGAAAGTTCCACTTTGTAGCTACTAATATGTATAAAAAAAATGGATTTTTACAACGTTATCTTCAGATGTCGAATGTCTTTGTATTGGCCAAAAAGAATTCATAAAACTAGAAATCCATGAAAGATATAGAAAAATTTGTAAAAAGAAAGTTTAAGGGGACATGTTACCCCCTTAAAAAATTTTGTCTTATGTGTTTTAAAATGCGTATAACTTTTATAAAAAACATGATTTTGAAACTTTACACACATATTTTGATACAAAACAATTATTTAAAAAAAAATTATTTTTTTTTATTTTTTTATGAAATTTATGACCACTAGAATTTTTTGAAAAAATCACGGCGAGCATGATTGCAGCTCACTGGAACATCCTAAAAAAAATAAAATAAGAGGTTTTAATCAGCATCAAAGCCGCCAGGGAATGAACTATAGGCAATAATTTTGGTCCAAAAATAACAAAATGGCGTCTTTTTTTCAAAAATTTTAAATTTTTCGGGCCAAAATCGTGCCAGAAATCCAAAAATATAATACCGATCTTTCTGTCCGTAGTTCATTCCCTGCATTTATATGTGCACAGTAGCATATTGAAATTTCAGAAAGATCGGTCGAGTAGTTTTTTTTTATCATGCCCGCCAACTCAAAAAACGTGGTTTCGAGAAAAACGAGTTTTAAGTTTTTTAACTATAGCTTTTCACGTACTAAAACTGTGAAACGATGTTACTAAAATGCTCGCTATATATTTTATAAGATGAGTTTGAGGTTTATTTTATTAAAAACGTATTTTTCAATATTTTTTAAACAAGAAACAGTCAAAAAAAAAATTTTGATTTCGTGAAAATTTGAAGGTGTCATGTCCCCTTAAGTTGTAGTGATTTTTAAAAACCTGAAAAATCATATCTTTGGGGTATTAATTGTGACCAAATAAAAAGACAATACAGATGAATTTAAAAAATAAAACCTACAAAAAAAAATGTTTTTTAAAACATACAATATACAATGTGCATATTTGCCTCATATCCTCTGTTAAAATGGAAAATATATTCGAAAGAAAAACTGATAAAAAATATTTAAACAATATTTAAATGTTTATTTCATAAACATAAGAGAGGCTTATCGTTTCGTGCTTAATTTCACTTAAAGTAAGGATATCTCAGAGTCCTGAAGGTACCAAGTTAGAGATCTGGATTCGAATAAAAATTACTTTTTGAAATATTTAGGTTACGAAATGTTAAGATCAGCAGCTCTTGATAAAGTCCGATGAATGCCACCTTTGGTACAATTCATTATAAATTTAATGCCGACTTTTTACATTGCATTAAATGTTTTAATTTTTTTATTTATTCATTCTTTCAATTAGTTGATTTTTCCACCAAAATGTGTGTACATTTTTTTTACAGTGTAAGCATATGCTTATGAAAATATTTAATGTTGTGCGTAATTTTCAGCAATGTATCATTTATTTCATAACATTTTTTATTTGAGGATCCTTGCATACAATATTAGATTTTAGTACGTAACATTTAAAAAAAAAAATATCCAAATCAGTGCTAATGTTTTACCAACAGCTTAAGTTCAAAAATGCTGTGCGACGTATGTTAGGGGCTTTGCATTTACATTATAGTCGGTCGGAAATGAAAAATATGAATTATACAGCTAATTATCATGCCAACAAATTGTGTCTAAAGTACTAAGATTTTTAAACAATATCCTTGACTGGCACATGTACTTCAAAGTTCTGAATTCATATCTAAAGAGCAAAGTTCTTAAATTATGGAAGTACTACCAACGCCTCCTCCAAAAAACAATATACGCACAAGCTGTGTATTTCTTCTAGAAAACGAGATTTTTTTTTTAAAGATACAAATTATTACGCTTGAAGTCATTGCACATTGGATTACTTCGTACCAAAATTACCTTAGAAGTAAATACATTAATAAAAAATTTGCTTTCATAGTCCTTGTAGGGGCATTTCTTTGAAGACAGGTCACGAGATTCACGATGCCACGAACTCCAGTCGATTCAGAAAGCGTCTGATCCAGAGTGGTCATTGTCCGACCCACAATGTGCGGCAGTATAGTTAATTCGTACGAAGTAGATTGTTGTAATCATATTTGTACTAGATGATGAAGGGAGTACTAAACAATGGCATAGCATCTGCGATTATTTCAACCGTAATAATACGGATTTCATAATCTGAATTTCGCCTCAAATTGTATAGTGTAAGTTGTTGATGCTTTGATATTATTTTCATACCAACGACATGCTATGAAGCACTGTGCTTGATATTCCTTTATCATTTATCTCTCAATCTTTTATTGCTGCTGGTTTCTCAGCTAATGCCACATCGTGACAAATGTGAGATAACCCAACCTGTTTGGATAGAAGGCAGATAGATGAGTGCAAAAGTAGAAAGTTCAAAAAATAACGCTCTCAATAAATAAAGCGCTAAAATATAGGTTTTTATATCAGGTAAACAAATTTCGCTAACGAAACAAAAAATACACCTCATTCTATAAATAAGGAGATGGATAATTTTTGCAAATATCTATCTTAATATTATAAGACTACATTTATAATTTCTAAGATAAATTCATATAATAAAATATTCGACACAAAGCCTGAAAACATTTAAATACGAGTTGCGTACTGTAAAACAACTTAGTCTCAAAACTATAAAGAAAGGTGTGAGAGAGCTCTATAGTTAATCACATAAAGTCTGATTGAAAATAGAAACATAATTTGATTTTTTAATTTCTTACAAGGAAATACAAAAGTCTTATTTATCCAAAATGGGTAAGGACGATTTTGGACGAGACACAAACTCACTTGTGACTGACTGCATGAGTGTGAAAATAATACTTGCTACAATAATATTTTTTTTCGTAACATTTTTCAGTGCTCCCAATTGTGCTGACAGATCATGTCCAATACTTCCAAACCAAAAATGAAGTCATACCATTTTCTGAGGCCTTACAGCTTACCAGTAAGTAAAAACTTTTGGCATCAATATGGAAATTTCTAATAAATTTTTTTACTCCTTTCCAGAATTTGGCAAGTTCAATTATTTTCTTATATTCATATCAGGCATGGTATTGGCCAATGTGCTGCTTGAGACCGCAGCCATGGGCTTCATACTACCTATAGCACAATGTGATCTACAGTTGAGCAATCAAGATAAGGGTGTTCTGAGTGCCATTGGTTTTGCTGGCATTATTGTCAGCTCACATCTGTGGGGTTTCTTGGCGGACACAAAAGGAAGACGTCGCATCATACGTCCAACATTGATCGCTGGGTTTATAGTAACAGTATTCTCTAGTTTTTCACACACTTTTTGGATGATGGTGCTGCTACGTTTCACCAATGGATTTTTGTAAGTATAATTTAGTGCAAAATCAACTTCTTGAGTAAATAAATATTGATTTATAACTTTAATCTTGACAGTGTCTCCGGCGGTTCAGCTACAATATACGCTTATCTAGGTGAATTTCACACAGATAAGACACGTTCACGCGCTATGATGGGTTCTTCATTTATATTTGCCATTGGCGCCATGATCTTGCCTCTAATTGCGTTCTTAGTGATCAATCAAGAATGGACACTGCCAATATCATTTTTGGGCATTGTATTTAAGCCATGGCGTTTGTTCTTAATTGTTTGCGGCATACCAGGTTGCCTGTGTGGTCTATCAATGTATTTCCTGCCAGAGAGTCCAAAGTTCCTATTATCAATTGGTAGGGAAGCTAAGGCTATTGAAGTTTTACAAAAGATGAACTTTTGGAACGGTGGCACCGAGCCATTGAAGGTATGTTCAGACAACAAGCGCTGTACAAAATGTGTTTATTAAGTTGACATTTATTTTTCCATTTAGATTAAGCACATCGAACCTGAGATGAATGAAATTGGTGCATCAGCAATACAACTTAACAAGGATATTACATCGAATTCCAATATTGTTGTTACTTTTCTTCAAACAATGTGGCAACAGACAGTGCCACTCTTTCACCGCAAGTATTTGCGTACTACTCTAATTGTATGCACCCTACAGTTTTGGCTGTATGTCGTCACAAATGGCATGTACATGTGGTTCCCACACATTATTAACAGTATGGTCGAGTTTATGAATGAACATCCCGGTGAACATACAAAAATTTGCCAAATCGTCTATGACAAAGATGAGAGTCTATACAAGGAAGATGGTGTAAGTATACTTATACTAATAATACGGTTTGTCCGGTTCTGAGCAGCCATACCCTATAAATCGATAGATGCCATGTAAAGATGAAATCGATTTTTGGATTAAATATGTGCAACTATTCGCAGCCAAAAATCTTGAAAATAGGTTTAAAAAGATTGCGCTGAAATCTTATAATAAGACCGTAAAATTTTCCTACAAAGTTTTTTTACACTCAAATCGTAAATTGTGGAATGAATTTTAGGTCACTGAGTTATTATAATATCCATTGAAATATGTTCTAGTCCGAATTAAATTAAAATTGAATTTCAAACTGGCATCAAAAATTGCACGTTCTTAATTTTTTTCGTTTTGTATCGCGCTTTTAAAAATTGCTTTCAGACTGGCATTTTCACATTTTAAATGAGTCAAATTTGCTTGTATGAATCGTTTAACATCAATATTTTAACCGAAACTTTTCCATTGGCTTAAGAAATATAAATAGTATAGTTGCCTAAGGAAATCAGGACGTAATTAAGTTTTCAGTTTAAATCATATCCTTTAACTAATTCATTATATTTATTTTGCAGACTATGGAATGTGTCGCCAAACTTGAAGATACCACTTACTTTTACTCTTTGATAATGGAAATCTTATATGCCTGCAGTTTTGCATTCATCGGTGTTATCATTAATCGTGTGGGAAAAATTCCGATTCTCTGTAAGTCAGAATTTATTATGACATTTTTCGTGTATTAAATTATTTTTTTTCAATTTCAGTTATAACAATGATCTTTTTCACGGGCTGTGGTCTAGCAGCAGTATTTGTAACAGATCCATCTATTGCTGCATATCTCTATGTCTTACTATTCCTAGTGGGTGCAGCTATAAATGTTTTGGGTGCTGCCACGGTAGAGTTATATCCAACAAATTTAAGGTAATTTTTTATCCCAATGAAAAGATATACTTGACGTAGTTAAAAATCTAAAGTTGAATTGGTCATTCTGAAAAGGGCTCATCTTCAAATTTTACAGTAGTGGAAAAAAACTTAACCTTATAGCTATAACACTGCTAATACTTATCAATATGATGTGCCATTGAAAATTTTGAGGTTAATGTAAATAATTCAATGAATAAAATTGATATTTTCAATGTCAATGAAATGAAACGTTTATAAGTCAATTTCCATTTAATTTACAATGATTTCTTTCTCAAACTAAACTCAACGTTTTCAGCCAGATTTAATCAAATACTATTCAGTTTTTTATAAAACTTTTTTATTTTATACTATTTTAGAGCTATGGCCATTTGCATATCACTAATGGTTGGCCGCCTGGGCAGCGTCGTTGGTGCTAATATTGTTGGCGCTATGTTAGCGACAAATTGCGAATTGACCTTCTACATAGCATGCGGTGCCTTATTTATGTGTGCATTCTTGGCCTTGCTAATACCAAGAAAGACCATGGACACAGCTACTCAAAAGACAGCTGATATAGAAATGTAATTGGAACAAATATTAGGAATTTATATTTATGACTTATTTTTAAATTATTTAGATTAATTGTATGTATGTTGCCAATGCTGTTAGTATGAAAGTTTTCATTATTTTTTCGTTTTTTGTATGAGTATGTAAATATTTTTATTGTATGTTTGTCCAGTATGCGAATAATGTAGGTATGTACTTACTATAGTGTGAATGAGTACTTAGTGTCAATTTTACTTAATTTAATTATAAGGAAAACAAATTGTAAAAATGAATAATATTTGTTTCAAAATAATTGTTAATAAAGAGAAAAGACAAGAGCTAAATAAAACACTTGAATTTTATTTGATTTGTAATCACTTAAGCAAAAATAAGATAATAAAGGTTTTCTGGAGGTTAAAGTCATACTTGTTCAGGGACGTATACTGTAGGATGATCCGAAAAACCACCTTCTTGAATTTCAGCTGTCAATAGCAGGCAGACATTTTTTACTAGTCATACAGATATATATGTAAGAAAGCCAAAATATTTTTAGGAATAAACATGGCTTGGGTATCAGACATTGCTGTGGAACATGACTTTTTTTTAAATGTTACTTTTTAAAGAAACCTTAACTTTTTTATAAAAAACTATTTTTTAAGTTCCAAAGCATATGTTTGTACATTTGAAAGATTATATTGTACTAAATTTATATCACAAGTTAAGGTCATAAATTCCTTATACTACGGTTAAAAGGCGAACATTTAATGTTTTGACTTGAGGGATCTATCTTAAACGGCTTTAACTTTTGAACAAAAATTCTAGTTCAGAGAAAAATCTTAATCAAATATTATCTGTTAGTATTGCAAATTTAAATTCAAGAAGACTTATTACTTATTTTCTTTGAGGTCACTCTAATACATGATATTTTTAGAAGTTTTATAAAGGGTGTTCAAAACTGAGGTAGCAACAGAATGGCGCAACATGCCATGCAGCAACGGAATCAATCGATCTTTTGAAAGAGAAGTTTAATAATCGAATAATTTCTGGAAGAACAGTATAGCAGCAGAGGAGGTCACTTGAACGACATTCGTTTTCATTATTAACCAGAACCAATAAAAATAACTAAAGATTTTACACAATTTATGTCTTTTATTTAAAATTTAAAAAGATATCTAAAATTTTAAATTTGAAGTCGAAAATTTTTTTGAAGAATTTTGTTTTTCAATAAAGTTCTAAAATTTTTCGACAACTTTCGTAAGCCTACTCTTTCCTTTTCTTGCTTATTAATTTTATATGGAAGGATCTCGCAACGTTAAGCACAGCCGCCAACACCAATCCTGAATACCTACCTAGTTACAAAATACCTTTTAAAGCGGCATTGTTGCTAACAAGCTGAATTTTCGTGTATGTGTTCTTTATTTTCTAAAAAAGCAAAAGTTTTCAAGGTAACTTTAAAAAATTTCAGCAAAATAGGTTAGAATTTCTGTGAATTTTTTGATAGGTGCATTCCAGTTTTATTTCTGCATTCACTCCTCTTGAATGCTAAAGTTTTTAAGTGCCCATTTCTTTTATTCCAGTGAAGAGAATCAACGTTTGGTCTGGCCTTATTTGTCTGTTTCATGGAAATTAGTACAAAGTTGACAAATTTAGCTTAGGATATATCTTACATTTAAATATTTTATCCATAAAAATAATGAAAGCACACAAGTAAACAAATATAAAATAAAATTTTTATAAATAAACAAACTTTATAGCTGTTTAAAATATTCAATATATGGTATACTCGTAAATACCAGTTCTTACAGGGCATGAATACAGGCAGCTTAGTACGTTTTTTGTTAACCAACCAGACTAAAAATATTTAAAAAGGTGACTCTAAATATTGGTCGAGTAAAATAAGTTTGATTTTGGTTAAAGGTTTTACTTTTTTTGCGAGCGCTCGAAAATTCTATACATATGTATGTAGTATATGTTATTTTGGCACAAATTCTAATAAGGCATAGATACATATATGCGGGTGTCTGAGAAATTAAATAATATATCCCAAAAATCTTGATTTATGGAGTTTTTTTGAGGTCGCTTCTGCGTTCCGCAACCTGCTTAGAACTGCATATTTTATGCACTTTAATCACAAAAAAAAAAAATGGAAAAATTTCAGTTCTTCACAAAAGCACTTTTTCTTGAATGCAGCAGTTACGCTCAGTTCTCATGATAAAAAACTTTTTTTAATGAAATTTCCAGAAAATTGAAACTCGTTAAGCTAAAAATAAGCTAACCAATACAACCTGCAGTTGTAAATTTGATTGTGTTTTTATGACGACCCAAAGTGGACCACTTCAAACGAATTTTTTATTCTTTTGTGATTAACTGAATAACTTCATATGCGATTATAATAACTTATCGATTTTATTTCAAGCATTTGTCATGATTAAGCACCTGACTGACATTGAAAAAGGTTACAAAATATGTGTACAGGGTAAAAGACTTGGAAACTTTACTTGTATTATTAATTTATTGTTCTGTTTCTTAGCCGCCATTATCGGCTTAAATACAATTTAAATTTATATCTTTGAAATAGTGCCTCATTTTTATATTATCATAGCTTTTGCAAAATAAAAGTCCTTCAAAATTATTATGCATGTTATTCACATACATACTTTTGTGCGTATGAGTGACATTTAATTAATTTTGCATAGAAATTTAGTTATTCCTTTTTTCAACAACCACTTATTAAAATAATTTAGTTCTTATGATTGATACATAAAAAGTGCATGAAATGCAGCTAAACAGGTGACATTTGATGATAATGATGATGACATTTTACTATAAGCGATTGATTCTCTCAGACATTCGCATATATAAATATATTATATGCATTATGTACTCGTTTTTCGAACTTGTACCATTTAATCATATGTATAGTATATAGTTTTTTTTATACATTTTTAAAATATATTTGCAAAAACTGCATCTCAACACGAGCGCTTCATAATCACGGGATGATCGACCATATGATGAAGCCACAATCTAGTGAAGAAACATTTAATTCAAAAAATTTTCCACTACGAAATGTTGCAATAAAAACATAATAAGCCTTTAATGTTTATTTATTTACTTTTCATGCCAAATTTTTTTATATACTCGTATTGTTTACACTGAAAAAATCATAAAGACTACTTTATAAGTATAACAAGATATGAGTTGTCAAGTTGCAAAATCTACTATGTATGGTTAAAACTTTTACTGCAGTTCCTAAGCAAGATATCCCCATTATTTTATTTTTATTAAATAAGAAAAAAAAAATCCGGTGGTTTCTCTACAAGAGCATTGAATTGATTTTACAAACAAGTAGGAACAAGTTAATCAATTGTGTTTAAAAAAAATAAATAATTGCGTATTTATCTGTCATTTAGACAAACAACATCTTTGAGAATTCACCCTGAATAACCCAACCAGACGGACAGTCATTCGCAATTGTAGAAACTCGTGTATACTCTGTGTTTTTAATTATTTAATGGAGCGTAACCACAGATGATATTTAAGGAAAATCCGACCAGGTTTAACAAAAATGCTAGACTGAATAAAAAATATATAACCAACTAACTAACTGCGTAGTAGCATTTGAAGTTAAAAAAAAAATCGAAACTACGATATTTCACATGAAATCAATTCAGAACAGCGTGCCATTTCCAAAGCAAGACACAAACAAATTTATTTAAAAGAATAATATGAAGATCACAGGTTTTGCAACGGCTAAGTTTATAACAAGGTTCTAGAACGATTTTATTCACTCCTGAAGCCAGAGTTAAGAAGAATCCATATCATAATATTTTTATTTTTAATCAGATAGCAGGCTTTTCATGCAAGCAACTTATATGTAAATATGAAGTATTACTTTTAGAACTGCGCGTTTGAATAAATGACGTCAAGAGACTCCTTAAACATCAGTTAAGAGCAACATTATTTATAACCAAAAATATTCATAAGTGTAAAAACAAATAAAGCGATAAATTTAACGGGTAAACAAATTATAAACTTTAATATGCTATATACTGTATATATTTAATAAAAATAAAGCAAGAACTTTGCTAAGCAAATGCAATAAATGCAGACGCCTGTGATCTTTTTGTTGTTTTTGTATGAATGAGAACTCACAGTACGGCAGGCTATGACCGCAAAACTTATCTCGTTTCAATGGTTGAATTTACGTTATAGTGACAGATTAACGTCACTAATTAATATATTCGTTGGTCAATCATGTTTACATAAATATTATGGTCCTTTTCAATGTCTAATTAGTCGAGCAGATATTTTTGTGAGTCGGAAATTACGGAACGGAAAATGTTGCATCAATTTGAACTAACCATATTTTAACGTACGAGTAAGGTTTTTGTGTTATTGAGGGCCAAAGGACGAAATTTTTTTTTTTGAAATCTGCGTAAGAAGTATCGTCGAATCTAATGTGCTATGTGCATTTTACACGAATGATAAATAGTTTTCGAAACAAACTTCTATCGTTATTGTATTGCGTAAGACATTTTCTAGAAAATATCCAGGACTTTGAGAGCGTCGAGTCCGAGGCCTGAACGATACAATGAATATGAATCTCAGTGATATATTGCAATTCATAAGAAGACAAGAGTGGTTTTTCCACTCTTTTAGATACTCAGCTTGCTAATGAAGATATCACAATGGACCAATGACCTCTGGGTGTATTTGTGGTAAGCATTCTTCTTGAACAAACCTAACCTTCGCGCATAATAACTTTGGGATTACTCAATAAGCAAACCAAATGCCTTAATTTGAATACAAAGATAGTATATAAGTATGTTACCGGCCAAATTAGTTACCGTTAAGCCTAATATGTCCAACACTGGCCTCGCGGCGGCCTTCGACCGTGGTTAAGTCTATAACATGTGCAACACTGGCTTCGCTATCCACAGTGCTTTTGTATTAAAATTAAATTGCATACTTTTAGGCATTCAAATTTACTAGTTTGACCTAGGAAAAACTAGTTTGGTAGGCAACATATACATTTAACTGGATGAATCGCTGTGTGAAAAGTTAGTGATGTTATTTTTGGATACGATTTTACAAGTTAAGGACATTTTTTTACATAAGTTTACTTAAGGAACTCTTTTCCTTTTTTTTTACTAAACCATTGTTATCTTGAATGTCTCTCAAAACCGTGAAAGATAGAGCAATCGAATTATGCAGATTTTCTTATCGTAAGGTGTGGCTTGTGGAAAAATTTATTATAGTTGATTTCAGGAACATTTTCACCCAAAATATCTTATAACTCAATGGCAAAAATATAAGCAGTAGCAGGCTCCTTCTTAAAGAAAATACATTTTTTAAAATTTGGTAAAATGCACTTGCGTGGTTCTTATCAATGCTATGATAGGCCCCAACAAGTTATGGCCATAAGCCATGGACTGGGCCATAATTTTAAAATGTAAATATTTAATATTCCATATCATAACCAGCTACTGCTTATCAGTCAAATGCAAAGTCAACAGGTAAATAAAATGGATAACAGAATATTTTTAAAGAAAATGATACAAAACAAAATAGTGAAGGAGCGAAGAATACATTGTCAGCTGACAAATAAAATACACAAAATAACCAAGGCATATATAATCGTACTTATGTATGTAATAACAAGTAAGAGCTTAATATAAAAATATGTAAAGAATGAGAGAAGTTTTAATGTAGGTCATAATAAAATGAAAAAAAAAATTAAATAAAATCGAAAAAATTCTTCCAATACATGTCATGAATGAAGTAAATTTTTAACAACAAAAATTGTAATTGAGCCAAAACCTCTTTGATTACGTACATATAGTATGTATGAGCAAAATTTCAACAGCCAAAGAGCAACCGGCATTTCTACACTAACAAAATGCAGGTATAACTCAGTACGTCAAGTGGTCGCGTTTCTGTCAGCACTTTAGTAGACATCAAATAGAAAGAAACCTTAACGAAAAAACAAATCTCAATTGAAATTCATTCGTTAAGAGCCAACGCTGCGGAACAGTTCGACCGATTAGCACATTTTAAATCTATAGAATACGAGTAAATAATTAAGAAGTAATTGTAACTCAATTATAATGGCAAGTCAAATGAAAAAAGAGAAGGTGGGCATTGTCGGCAGGTATGTACACTATAAAATTGTTAGTACAAATAGTAAGTCTTAGGGTAAACTCACAGACAAATTCTCCTTGATATGTGGTATTCAAAACTATTAAGATATCAGTTTACTTGTCAAAAAATATTTGATTATTAGTCAAAAACTAACAAATAGGACAAAAAATGTTTTAACTTAGATGTTCTTTGCCAAAAATTACAGTCCAGTGCTTAGTGCGTTTGACTTCAACGCCAGCAGCCTGAGTTCAATTCTCTGTTGTTAGTTGTTTTTAGTGAATAAATAAAACGATTGTTGTTAAATTACGTACGTGAAATTTGTGTGAAAAACAAAAAAGTTTTTATAGCATGGATCATTAACTATAATTAGCTCAGCAGTATGGAAATTTGAAATTTTTTAGTTTTGTGCTATCCTGACATGAAAAAGTGTCAGTTTTTTATTAAACTCCATGTATGTATGCATATGATCGTCCATAGGAAAAGTGGCAAAATTCAGTGGTGTACCGTCCAAATTGAATGCCCGGTTAAAAAAGATCATTTGCCGCCCTCTACCAACAGACAAAATTCTCTATTTTTGAAATTGTAAAAATTTTCTCACTTAAAAAAAATTTGCTTCTCGAAAACTCAAGCAAAATGAGTTATCGAATTATTTCCCATTACTGACAGTATAATTACTGACAGTATTTACATTACTGACAGTGTGCCCCTCACACGGTCAGTATTGATTATTGTCAATCCTCAGTTTGTTTGGCATTGAATTCCATCGCTGTGCTATTAATACTGAAGAACTGTAAGTATCCACCTCACACCATCAATATTACTGTCAGTATGTAATAACTTCTTCAGTAACATCCGATTTTTCCATCAGTCATCAGTATCGCTTTTCTATACTAACAGTACATCAGTACTCACCTCACACGATCAATAATACTGTCAGTATGCAAAATACTGTCAGTAATATTGATCGTGTGAGGGCCGCTTTACAACATTTTTGTAGTTATGCTAAAAACAAAATTTTAATTTTTTTATGATTAGTTGATTTTTCCACCAAAATGTGTGTACATTTTTTTTACAGTGTAAGCATATGCTTATGAAAATATTTAATGTTGTGCGTAATTTTCAGCAATGTATCATTTATTTCATAACATTTTTTATTTGAGGATCCTTGCATACAATATTAGATTTTAGTACGTAACATTTAAAAAAAAAAATATCCAAATCAGTGCTAATGTTTTACCAACAGCTTAAGTTCAAAAATGCTGTGCGACGTATGTTAGGGGCTTTGCATTTACATTATAGTCGGTCGGAAATGAAAAATATGAATTATACAGCTAATTATCATGCCAACAAATTGTGTCTAAAGTACTAAGATTTTTAAACAATATCCTTGACTGGCACATGTACTTCAAAGTTCTGAATTCATATCTAAAGAGCAAAGTTCTTAAATTATGGAAGTACTACCAACGCCTCCTCCAAAAAACAATATACGCACAAGCTGTGTATTTCTTCTAGAAAACGAGATTTTTTTTTTAAAGATACAAATTATTACGCTTGAAGTCATTGCACATTGGATTACTTCGTACCAAAATTACCTTAGAAGTAAATACATTAATAAAAAATTTGCTTTCATAGTCCTTGTAGGGGCATTTCTTTGAAGACAGGTCACGAGATTCACGATGCCACGAACTCCAGTCGATTCAGAAAGCGTCTGATCCAGAGTGGTCATTGTCCGACCCACAATGTGCGGCAGTATAGTTAATTCGTACGAAGTAGATTGTTGTAATCATATTTGTACTAGATGATGAAGGGAGTACTAAACAATGGCATAGCATCTGCGATTATTTCAACCGTAATAATACGGATTTCATAATCTGAATTTCGCCTCAAATTGTATAGTGTAAGTTGTTGATGCTTTGATATTATTTTCATACCAACGACATGCTATGAAGCACTGTGCTTGATATTCCTTTATCATTTATCTCTCAATCTTTTATTGCTGCTGGTTTCTCAGCTAATGCCACATCGTGACAAATGTGAGATAACCCAACCTGTTTGGATAGAAGGCAGATAGATGAGTGCAAAAGTAGAAAGTTCAAAAAATAACGCTCTCAATAAATAAAGCGCTAAAATATAGGTTTTTATATCAGGTAAACAAATTTCGCTAACGAAACAAAAAATACACCTCATTCTATAAATAAGGAGATGGATAATTTTTGCAAATATCTATCTTAATATTATAAGACTACATTTATAATTTCTAAGATAAATTCATATAATAAAATATTCGACACAAAGCCTGAAAACATTTAAATACGAGTTGCGTACTGTAAAACAACTTAGTCTCAAAACTATAAAGAAAGGTGTGAGAGAGCTCTATAGTTAATCACATAAAGTCTGATTGAAAATAGAAACATAATTTGATTTTTTAATTTCTTACAAGGAAATACAAAAGTCTTATTTATCCAAAATGGGTAAGGACGATTTTGGACGAGACACAAACTCACTTGTGACTGACTGCATGAGTGTGAAAATAATACTTGCTACAATAATATTTTTTTTCGTAACATTTTTCAGTGCTCCCAATTGTGCTGACAGATCATGTCCAATACTTCCAAACCAAAAATGAAGTCATACCATTTTCTGAGGCCTTACAGCTTACCAGTAAGTAAAAACTTTTGGCATCAATATGGAAATTTCTAATAAATTTTTTTACTCCTTTCCAGAATTTGGCAAGTTCAATTATTTTCTTATATTCATATCAGGCATGGTATTGGCCAATGTGCTGCTTGAGACCGCAGCCATGGGCTTCATACTACCTATAGCACAATGTGATCTACAGTTGAGCAATCAAGATAAGGGTGTTCTGAGTGCCATTGGTTTTGCTGGCATTATTGTCAGCTCACATCTGTGGGGTTTCTTGGCGGACACAAAAGGAAGACGTCGCATCATACGTCCAACATTGATCGCTGGGTTTATAGTAACAGTATTCTCTAGTTTTTCACACACTTTTTGGATGATGGTGCTGCTACGTTTCACCAATGGATTTTTGTAAGTATAATTTAGTGCAAAATCAACTTCTTGAGTAAATAAATATTGATTTATAACTTTAATCTTGACAGTGTCTCCGGCGGTTCAGCTACAATATACGCTTATCTAGGTGAATTTCACACAGATAAGACACGTTCACGCGCTATGATGGGTTCTTCATTTATATTTGCCATTGGCGCCATGATCTTGCCTCTAATTGCGTTCTTAGTGATCAATCAAGAATGGACACTGCCAATATCATTTTTGGGCATTGTATTTAAGCCATGGCGTTTGTTCTTAATTGTTTGCGGCATACCAGGTTGCCTGTGTGGTCTATCAATGTATTTCCTGCCAGAGAGTCCAAAGTTCCTATTATCAATTGGTAGGGAAGCTAAGGCTATTGAAGTTTTACAAAAGATGAACTTTTGGAACGGTGGCACCGAGCCATTGAAGGTATGTTCAGACAACAAGCGCTGTACAAAATGTGTTTATTAAGTTGACATTTATTTTTCCATTTAGATTAAGCACATCGAACCTGAGATGAATGAAATTGGTGCATCAGCAATACAACTTAACAAGGATATTACATCGAATTCCAATATTGTTGTTACTTTTCTTCAAACAATGTGGCAACAGACAGTGCCACTCTTTCACCGCAAGTATTTGCGTACTACTCTAATTGTATGCACCCTACAGTTTTGGCTGTATGTCGTCACAAATGGCATGTACATGTGGTTCCCACACATTATTAACAGTATGGTCGAGTTTATGAATGAACATCCCGGTGAACATACAAAAATTTGCCAAATCGTCTATGACAAAGATGAGAGTCTATACAAGGAAGATGGTGTAAGTATACTTATACTAATAATACGGTTTGTCCGGTTCTGAGCAGCAATACCCTATAAATCGATAGATGCCATGTAAAGATGAAATCGATTTTTGGATTAAATATGTGCAACTATTCGCAGCCAAAAATCTTGAAAATAGGTTTAAAAAGATTGCGCTGAAATCTTATAATAAGACCGTAAAATTTTCCTACAAAGTTTTTTTACACTCAAATCGTAAATTGTGGAATGAATTTTAGGTCACTGAGTTATTATAATATCCATTGAAATATGTTCTAGTCCGAATTAAATTAAAATTGAATTTCAAACTGGCATCAAAAATTGCACGTTCTTAATTTTTTTCGTTTTGTATCGCGCTTTTAAAAATTGCTTTCAGACTGGCATTTTCACATTTTAAATGAGTCAAATTTGCTTGTATGAATCGTTTAACATCAATATTTTAACCGAAACTTTTCCATTGGCTTAAGAAATATAAATAGTATAGTTGCCTAAGGAAATCAGGACGTAATTAAGTTTTCAGTTTAAATCATATCCTTTAACTAATTCATTATATTTATTTTGCAGACTATGGAATGTGTCGCCAAACTTGAAGATACCACTTACTTTTACTCTTTGATAATGGAAATCTTATATGCCTGCAGTTTTGCATTCATCGGTGTTATCATTAATCGTGTGGGAAAAATTCCGATTCTCTGTAAGTCAGAATTTATTATGACATTTTTCGTGTATTAAATTATTTTTTTTCAATTTCAGTTATAACAATGATCTTTTTCACGGGCTGTGGTCTAGCAGCAGTATTTGTAACAGATCCATCTATTGCTGCATATCTCTATGTCTTACTATTCCTAGTGGGTGCAGCTATAAATGTTTTGGGTGCTGCCACGGTAGAGTTATATCCAACAAATTTAAGGTAATTTTTTATCCCAATGAAAAGATATACTTGACGTAGTTAAAAATCTAAAGTTGAATTGGTCATTCTGAAAAGGGCTCATCTTCAAATTTTACAGTAGTGGAAAAAAACTTAACCTTATAGCTATAACACTGCTAATACTTATCAATATGATGTGCCATTGAAAATTTTGAGGTTAATGTAAATAATTCAATGAATAAAATTGATATTTTCAATGTCAATGAAATGAAACGTTTATAAGTCAATTTCCATTTAATTTACAATGATTTCTTTCTCAAACTAAACTCAACGTTTTCAGCCAGATTTAATCAAATACTATTCAGTTTTTTATAAAACTTTTTTATTTTATACTATTTTAGAGCTATGGCCATTTGCATATCACTAATGGTTGGCCGCCTGGGCAGCGTCGTTGGTGCTAATATTGTTGGCGCTATGTTAGCGACAAATTGCGAATTGACCTTCTACATAGCATGCGGTGCCTTATTTATGTGTGCATTCTTGGCCTTGCTAATACCAAGAAAGACCATGGACACAGCTACTCAAAAGACAGCTGATATAGAAATGTAATTGGAACAAATATTAGGAATTTATATTTATGACTTATTTTTAAATTATTTAGATTAATTGTATGTATGTTGCCAATGCTGTTAGTATGAAAGTTTTCATTATTTTTTCGTTTTTTGTATGAGTATGTAAATATTTTTATTGTATGTTTGTCCAGTATGCGAATAATGTAGGTATGTACTTACTATAGTGTGAATGAGTACTTAGTGTCAATTTTACTTAATTTAATTATAAGGAAAACAAATTGTAAAAATGAATAATATTTGTTTCAAAATAATTGTTAATAAAGAGAAAAGACAAGAGCTAAATAAAACACTTGAATTTTATTTGATTTGTAATCACTTAAGCAAAAATAAGATAATAAAGGTTTTCTGGAGGTTAAAGTCATACTTGTTCAGGGACGTATACTGTAGGATGATCCGAAAAACCACCTTCTTGAATTTCAGCTGTCAATAGCAGGCAGACATTTTTTACTAGTCATACAGATATATATGTAAGAAAGCCAAAATATTTTTAGGAATAAACATGGCTTGGGTATCAGACATTGCTGTGGAACATGACTTTTTTTTAAATGTTACTTTTTAAAGAAACCTTAACTTTTTTATAAAAAACTATTTTTTAAGTTCCAAAGCATATGTTTGTACATTTGAAAGATTATATTGTACTAAATTTATATCACAAGTTAAGGTCATAAATTCCTTATACTACGGTTAAAAGGCGAACATTTAATGTTTTGACTTGAGGGATCTATCTTAAACGGCTTTAACTTTTGAACAAAAATTCTAGTTCAGAGAAAAATCTTAATCAAATATTATCTGTTAGTATTGCAAATTTAAATTCAAGAAGACTTATTACTTATTTTCTTTGAGGTCACTCTAATACATGATATTTTTAGAAGTTTTATAAAGGGTGTTCAAAACTGAGGTAGCAACAGAATGGCGCAACATGCCATGCAGCAACGGAATCAATCGATCTTTTGAAAGAGAAGTTTAATAATCGAATAATTTCTGGAAGAACAGTATAGCAGCAGAGGAGGTCACTTGAACGACATTCGTTTTCATTATTAACCAGAACCAATAAAAATAACTAAAGATTTTACACAATTTATGTCTTTTATTTAAAATTTAAAAAGATATCTAAAATTTTAAATTTGAAGTCGAAAATTTTTTTGAAGAATTTTGTTTTTCAATAAAGTTCTAAAATTTTTCGACAACTTTCGTAAGCCTACTCTTTCCTTTTCTTGCTTATTAATTTTATATGGAAGGATCTCGCAACGTTAAGCACAGCCGCCAACACCAATCCTGAATACCTACCTAGTTACAAAATACCTTTTAAAGCGGCATTGTTGCTAACAAGCTGAATTTTCGTGTATGTGTTCTTTATTTTCTAAAAAAGCAAAAGTTTTCAAGGTAACTTTAAAAAATTTCAGCAAAATAGGTTAGAATTTCTGTGAATTTTTTGATAGGTGCATTCCAGTTTTATTTCTGCATTCACTCCTCTTGAATGCTAAAGTTTTTAAGTGCCCATTTCTTTTATTCCAGTGAAGAGAATCAACGTTTGGTCTGGCCTTATTTGTCTGTTTCATGGAAATTAGTACAAAGTTGACAAATTTAGCTTAGGATATATCTTACATTTAAATATTTTATCCATAAAAATAATGAAAGCACACAAGTAAACAAATATAAAATAAAATTTTTATAAATAAACAAACTTTATAGCTGTTTAAAATATTCAATATATGGTATACTCGTAAATACCAGTTCTTACAGGGCATGAATACAGGCAGCTTAGTACGTTTTTTGTTAACCAACCAGACTAAAAATATTTAAAAAGGTGACTCTAAATATTGGTCGAGTAAAATAAGTTTGATTTTGGTTAAAGGTTTTACTTTTTTTGCGAGCGCTCGAAAATTCTATACATATGTATGTAGTATATGTTATTTTGGCACAAATTCTAATAAGGCATAGATACATATATGCGGGTGTCTGAGAAATTAAATAATATATCCCAAAAATCTTGATTTATGGAGTTTTTTTGAGGTCGCTTCTGCGTTCCGCAACCTGCTTAGAACTGCATATTTTATGCACTTTAATCACAAAAAAAAAAAATGGAAAAATTTCAGTTCTTCACAAAAGCACTTTTTCTTGAATGCAGCAGTTACGCTCAGTTCTCATGATAAAAAACTTTTTTTAATGAAATTTCCAGAAAATTGAAACTCGTTAAGCTAAAAATAAGCTAACCAATACAACCTGCAGTTGTAAATTTGATTGTGTTTTTATGACGACCCAAAGTGGACCACTTCAAACGAATTTTTTATTCTTTTGTGATTAACTGAATAACTTCATATGCGATTATAATAACTTATCGATTTTATTTCAAGCATTTGTCATGATTAAGCACCTGACTGACATTGAAAAAGGTTACAAAATATGTGTACAGGGTAAAAGACTTGGAAACTTTACTTGTATTATTAATTTATTGTTCTGTTTCTTAGCCGCCATTATCGGCTTAAATACAATTTAAATTTATATCTTTGAAATAGTGCCTCATTTTTATATTATCATAGCTTTTGCAAAATAAAAGTCCTTCAAAATTATTATGCATGTTATTCACATACATACTTTTGTGCGTATGAGTGACATTTAATTAATTTTGCATAGAAATTTAGTTATTCCTTTTTTCAACAACCACTTATTAAAATAATTTAGTTCTTATGATTGATACATAAAAAGTGCATGAAATGCAGCTAAACAGGTGACATTTGATGATAATGATGATGACATTTTACTATAAGCGATTGATTCTCTCAGACATTCGCATATATAAATATATTATATGCATTATGTACTCGTTTTTCGAACTTGTACCATTTAATCATATGTATAGTATATAGTTTTTTTTATACATTTTTAAAATATATTTGCAAAAACTGCATCTCAACACGAGCGCTTCATAATCACGGGATGATCGACCATATGATGAAGCCACAATCTAGTGAAGAAACATTTAATTCAAAAAATTTTCCACTACGAAATGTTGCAATAAAAACATAATAAGCCTTTAATGTTTATTTATTTACTTTTCATGCCAAATTTTTTTATATACTCGTATTGTTTACACTGAAAAAATCATAAAGACTACTTTATAAGTATAACAAGATATGAGTTGTCAAGTTGCAAAATCTACTATGTATGGTTAAAACTTTTACTGCAGTTCCTAAGCAAGATATCCCCATTATTTTATTTTTATTAAATAAGAAAAAAAAATCCGGTGGTTTCTCTACAAGAGCATTGAATTGATTTTACAAACAAGTAGGAACAAGTTAATCAATTGTGTTTAAAAAAAATAAATAATTGCGTATTTATCTGTCATTTAGACAAACAACATCTTTGAGAATTCACCCTGAATAACCCAACCAGACGGACAGTCATTCGCAATTGTAGAAACTCGTGTATACTCTGTGTTTTTAATTATTTAATGGAGCGTAACCACAGATGATATTTAAGGAAAATCCGACCAGGTTTAACAAAAATGCTAGACTGAATAAAAAATATATAACCAACTAACTAACTGCGTAGTAGCATTTGAAGTTAAAAAAAAAATCGAAACTACGATATTTCACATGAAATCAATTCAGAACAGCGTGCCATTTCCAAAGCAAGACACAAACAAATTTATTTAAAAGAATAATATGAAGATCACAGGTTTTGCAACGGCTAAGTTTATAACAAGGTTCTAGAACGATTTTATTCACTCCTGAAGCCAGAGTTAAGAAGAATCCATATCATAATATTTTTATTTTTAATCAGATGGCAGGCTTTTTATGCAAGCAACTTATATGTAAATATGAAGTATTACTTTTAGAACTGCGCGTTTGAATAAATGACGTCAAGAGACTCCTTAAACATCAGTTAAGAGCAACATTATTTATAACCAAAAATTTCATAAGTGTAAACACAAATAAAGCGATAAATTTAATGGGTAAACAAATTATAAACTTTAATATGATATATACTGTATATATTTAATAAAAATATAGCAACAACTTTGCTAAGCAATTGCAATAAATGCAGACGCCTGTGATCTTTTTGTTGTTTTTGTATCAATAAGAACTCACAGTACGGCAGGCTATGACCGCAAAACTTATCTCGTTTCAATGGTTGAATTTACGTTATAGTGACAGATTAACGTCACTAGTCAAAATATTCGTTGGTCAATCATGTTTACATAAGAATTATGGTCCTTTTCAATGTCTAATTAGTCGAGCAGATATTTTTGTGAGTCGGAAATTACGGAACGGAAAATGTTGCATCAATTTGAACTAACCATATTTTAACGTACGAGTAAGGTTTTTGTGTTATTGAGGGCCAAAGGACGAAATTTTTTTTTTTTGAAATCTGCGTAAGAAGTATCGTCGAATCTAATGTGCTATGTGCATTTTACACGAATGATAAATAGTTTTCGAAACAAACTTCTATCGTTATTGTATTGCGTAAGACATTTTCTAGAAAAATATCTAGGACTTTAAGAACGTTGAGTCCGAGGCCTTAACGATATAGTGAATATGAATCTCAGTGATATGTTGCAATTCATAAGAAGACAAGATTGGGTTTTCCACTCTTTCAGGTACTCAGCTTGCTAATGAAGATATCACAATGGACCAATGGCCTCTGGGTGTATTTGTGGCAAGCATTCTTCTTGAACAAACCTAACCTTCGCGCATAATAACTTTGGGATTACTCAATAAGCAAACCAAATGCTTTAATTTGAATACAAAGTCTACTATGTATTATTGATTTTGATAGTATGTATATATGTTACCGGCCAAATTAGTTACCGTTAAGCCTAATATGTCCAACACTGGCCTAGCGGCGGTCTTCGGCCGTGGTTAAGTCTATAACATGTGCAACACTGGCTTCGCTATCCACAGTGCTTTTGTATTAAAATTAAATTGCATACTTTTAGGCATTCAAATTAACTAGTTTGACCTAGGAAAAACTAGTTTGGTAGGCAACATATACATTTAACTGGATGAATCGCAGTGTGAAAAGTTAGTGATGTTATTTTTGGATACGATTTTACAAGTTGAGGACATTTTTTTTACATAAGTTTACTTAAGGAGCTCTTTTCCTTTTTTTTTACTAAACCATTGTTATCTTGAATGTCTCTCAAAACCGTGAAAGATAGAGCAATCGAATTATGCAGATTTTCTTATCGTAAGGTGTGGCTTGTGGAAAAATTCATTATAGTTGATTTCAGGAACATTTTCGCCCAAAATATCTTATAATTCAATGGCAAAAATATAAGCAGTAGCAGGCTCCTTCTTAAAGAAAAGACATTTTCTAAAATTTGGTAAAATGCACTGGCGTGGTTCTTATCAATGCTATATTCTATAGTTCTACAGCAGCGGTGGGCACAAAAATATAACAAAAGAGGAAAACAACAACAACAAACGAAATTTTAAAGTTTTTTTTTTTCATTTCTAAAATTGCCATTAGCACAAAAAAAACAAATTACACTACAAACAAAAACAATTGCTACATTCGTCAAGACACAATGCGGCGCCGTCATGTATGCCTTTGTGTTTTGTTTTTGTTTTCATTTGAATTCAAGTCAAGTTGAAACTCTGCGAATTTTGTGCCTCGATAGCGTTGAAATTCTGCGAATTTTGTGCCACGATAGCGTTGAAATTCTGGGAATTTTTTTTCGCTTGGTTGTGCGTCGAATAACGGTTAGAGCAATGTGAGGAAATTGAGGCACTAAGTGCCCTTCACTGCTATAGAACAGTGAAGCGAAAAAAAATTTCCAGAATTTCAACGCTATCGTGGCACAAAATTCGCAGAATTTCAACGCTAT
Organism: Tricholauxania praeusta; assembly: GCA_949775025.1. Taxonomy (NCBI): domain Eukaryota; kingdom Metazoa; phylum Arthropoda; class Insecta; order Diptera; family Lauxaniidae; genus Tricholauxania; species Tricholauxania praeusta. The sequence goes on from OX459028.1 coordinate 187,722,518, forward strand.
CGAGGCACAAAATTCGCAGAATTTCAACTTGACTTGAATTCAAATGAAAACAAAAACAAAACACAAAGGCATAAATGACGGCGCCGCATTGTGTCCTGACGAATGTAGCAATTGTTTTTGTTTGTAGTGTAATTTGTTTTTTTTGTGCTAATGGCAATTTTGGAAATGAAAGTAAAAAAAACTTTAAAATTTCGTTTGTTGTTGCTTGATGTTGTTGTTTTCCTCTTTTGTTATATTTTTGTGCCCACCGCTGTTCTACAGTATCCCCCAACAAGTTATGGCCATAAGCCATGGACTGGGCCATAATTTTAAAATGTAAATATTTAATATTCCATATCATAACCAGCTACTGCTTATCAGTCAAATGCAAAGTCAACAGGTAAATAAAATGAATAACAGAATACATATTTTAAAGAAAATGATACAAAACAAAATAGTGAATGAGCGAAGAATACATTGTCAGCTGACAAATAAAATACACAAAATAACCAAGACATATATAATCGCACTTATATATGTAATAACAAGTAAGAGCTTAATATAAAAATATGTAAAGAATGAGAGAAGTTTTAATGTAGGTCATAATAAAATGAAGAAAAAAAAATTAAATAAAATCGAAAAAATTCTTCCAATACCTGTCATGAATGAAGTAAATTTTTAAGAACAAAAAATGTAATTGAGCCAAAACCTCTTTGATTACGTACATATAGTATGTATGAGCAAAATTTCAACAGCCAAAGAGCAACCGGCATTTCTACACTAACAAAATGCAGGTATAACTCAGTACGTCAAGTGGTCGCGTTTCTGTCAGCACTTAAGTAGACATCAAATAGAAAGAAACCTTAACGAAAAAACAAATCACAATTGAAATTCATTCGTTAAGAGCCAACGCTGCGGAACAGTTCGACCGATTAGCACATTTTAAATCTATAGAATACGAGTAAATAATTAAGAAGTAATTGTAACTCAATTATAATGGCAAGTCAAATGAAAAAAGAGAAGGTGGGCATTGTCGGCAGGTATGTACACTATAAAATTGTTAGTACAAATAGTAAGTCTTAGGGTAAACTCACAGACAAATTCTCCTTGATATATGGTATTCAAAACTGTTAAGATATCAGTTTACTTGTCAAAAAATATTTGATTATTAGTCAAAAACTAACAAATCGGACAAAAAATGTTTTAGCTTAGATGTTCTTTGCCAAAAATTACAGTCCAGTGCTTAGCGCGTTTGACTTCAACGCCAGCAGCCTGAGTTCAATTCTCTGTTGTTAGTTGTTTTTAGTGGGTGAATAACACGATTGTTGTTAAATTACGTACGTGAAATTTGTGTGAAAAACAAAAAAGTTTTTATTGCATGGAACATTAACTATAATTAGCTCAGCAGTATAGAAATTTGAAATTTTTTAGTTTTGTGCTGTGTTTTTTTTTTTTAATTTTTTTTATTATTTAAAAAATGACATGCCTATCCTGACATGGAAAAGTGTCAGTTTTTTATTAAACTCCATGTATGTATGCATATGATCGTCCATAGGAAAAGTGGAAAAATTCAGTGGCGTACCGTCCAAATTGAATGCCCGGTTAAAAAAGATCATTTGCCGTCCTCTACCAACAGACAAAATTCTCTATTTTTGAAATTGTAAAAATTTTCTCACTTAAAAAAAATTAAAATCAATTTGCTTCTCGAAAACTCAAGCAAAATGAGTTATCGAATTATTTCCCATTACTGACAGTGTACCCCTCACACGGCCAGTAATTGATTATTGTCAATCCTCAGTTTGTTTGGCATAGAATTCCATCGCTGTGCTAATAATACTGAAGAACTGTCAGTATCCACCTCACACCATCAATATTACTGTCAGTATGTAATAACTTCTTCAGTAACATCCGCTTTTTCCATCAGTCATCAGTATCGCTTTTCTATACTAACAGTACATCAGTACTCACCTCACACGATCAATAATACTGTCAGTATGCAAAATACTGTCAGTAATATTGATCGTGTGAGGGCCGTTTTACAACATTTTTGTAGTTATGCTAAAAACAAAATTTTAATTTCATATTACGAGGACCATTTTGCCGCCTCCGTGCTCCCCTTAGGTACGCTTCTGCATATACATATTGCCGGATACTTCCGATTACTTAATGTAATTTCACATAGGTTTTAATTCAATGATCTATCTGGTCATCAATAATTATCAAAAAAATAAAATCGGCATAACTCTGTAACAAATCAAGCTAAGAAAATCGCATAACATTATCGTGTTTAGCAGATGCTCTTCTATGAGAACATACACTGAGAAAAGGATTTGTATGAATATAACAAATGTTTATTTGATAGAACAATCATATATTAATTTAATTCAAACATATTGTATTCAAATAAAGTGGTGGAAAGCGTTGGTTGAAGCATTTTAAGTTTGACTCACTCAAATATTTAATTGCTCTATTTGAAGTATAATTTGGTATGTTTACACAAATCATTTTCTCAGTGTACATATATATTAGTTTTGAAGATGAGGTTCATTTTCCTATGGATAGTCAGGACAACAGTTGTTTGCAACTAAAAAATTGATACGAAGATGTTTATATTAAATTGTATAGTTAATCTGTTCTGAATTTTTTTTTCGAATAATGATTTTTTCTTGGACTTTGAATATCATAAGAACGGTTGAATAACCAATACTTTTTCCATTTCTATGCGACTAATAAAAAGCTGGGTATTAAATTAAAATTATAAAAAAATTTTTGTGCAACCTTTGGCCTTGAATATATGTATTAATGGAAATCTATTATTTGGCAGCTGTAAAAGACCTTATTTACTGATTTTTATGCTTTTTGAAGCAAATAGGCTGCTAGTTATCCGTCTTATTGTCTTGTGCGAGGACGGGTATCGATTGATACGAATAAAAGTTCTAGCAAAACAATCTAAAATTTCATAATAAAAACACAATTTTCACTACGGTACAAATTATTTTACGCCAAGCTCACAGTGGCGGATCCAACTAATGACAGTGACGGATTCAATTTGGAAGGGATGCTGAATTTGAACATAACACAATATTTCGACGATCCCAGTCATTAGGGAATAACATTAAGTTTCTCAAAAATTTTGACCATTTTGATTCTTTGTATCGCTGTGGGATTTTACATTACTTTTTTAAAAAAGTTTATGCGTTTCATTTACAAACAAAAATTGTTATTTATCCGATTCTATCATTAAATCTGCGTTTTGTACACGGATATGGATTAAGAATCAACATCGTGTTCTTATTTTTTATTGAGCTGCTTTAAATATCTGACATTTTTAATAAAAATAACAGTAACCTTTATGTATTTTAAGTACCATAAAAATGAAATTTATTTTTCTACTGTTCAAAGCGGCTGATATTTTCGAGTATAACCCTTTTATTTACCATATTAACAAAAAGTTGAGAAATATCACAAACCATAGAGAATTTGTTGCTTTATAACAATATCTCTTAATTCTTAACAAATAACTGTCTTTACTCCTCAAATAGCGGATTAATTGGACGTTCTTGGTCAATGTTATTCGCCTCTGTCGGTTATCAAGTGATGCTATTTGATGTATTACCCGAACAAGTGGAAAATGCCTTAACCAACACTAAAATTGAATTGAAAAATTTAGAATCCAAAGGTTTGTTGCGTGGAAAATTAAGTGCTGAACAACAATTTGCCTGCATTTCGGGTACCAATGATATTAAAGAATTGGTCAAAGGTGCTATGTTTATTCAGGAATGCATACCAGAACGTTTGGATATGAAACAAGCGCTGTATAAGCAACTGGACAGCGTTGTTGAGGATAAAACAATATTGTCCAGTTCAACAAGCACCTTTTTGCCATCATTGTTCAGCAAAGATTTGAAGCATAAGGCAAATGTAAGTTGAAATTTAAGATATATTTTTTGCACAATACCTACTTAGAATTGTATAAGTTGTTGAGCTTAAATTCACATTAATTTAACCTTGGGCTAACAACAACCTTAACAAAAATAAATAAATACTTGAACTAAATACCATTTTGTGCAATTGAAAAAGCAAACAAAATACGTACAATTTATTGCAAAAAAACGTTCCATATGTTTGCATCGAAGTAAAGTTTTGCTGTAAAACGTGTTGAACAACTTCTTGAGAGATACTGTAATCTAAATCGCGAGAAAAACAACGCATCTTTGATAACGTAGAAAAATTGCAATTGTAACTGAGGACGTACATATGTTAACAGAATAACAAATAACAGATGATAAAGATAAGAAGAGCTACTTAATAAGATAATAATGATTGAAAAATAATTTTCATAATATATATTGATGGCTAAGAAGACTACTATACACGTATATCTATACCTATATTAAAAGAGTCAATATATAGTAAACGTACAGTCAAGCACCCCTCAAACTTCACTTTTATATAAAACAAAATTGTAAATATGCAGCTTATAAATGCAGTTTAAAATTAAAAACAACACAATTTTATTTATAGCATAGATAAAAATAAATTCATCAAAACCCGAAAAAGTAGACTAAATAAAAGTTTATATTTCATACAAAAAAATTATGTGGTGATCACTGTCCTATTGAAACCTTTAAGACCCAAGCTATTCATGTCATCATCCATTATATTATCGATAAAAACTAAATGTTAGCTGTAGCCAGCTGTTAATCTTCATCTCTACTTGGCTTTAATAAGCGATAAGCAAAATAATTCAATAGTCCTTTATAATTGTTGACTTTATAAAATACTTGTGTGTCCTCATTTAGAGTTCGTGAGCAAATTATGGTCACCTTTTGACAAAACACATACAGGCCATTGCGGTATTACTGCATAAGAAAAAATTCACATAAGTTGGAGATTTCATTTTTCAAGCTAGGATAACTCAAAGTCCTGACGTTTAAAAAAACTGATGACTTTTTGTTAAGCACACAAAAATCTTTTACACTTATCTGGTATAATTTTTGGGTAAAAAAAAAAATAATAGACATGTTGTATTATTATTACCGATATTAAAGATAATTTGACAGTGGGACTCTAGTTAACACATCATATCTGCATCTTTTTTTTAAATTGGATTTAAAAATGATATTTTCTAGAATTTGAGTAAGTACTTGTAGCGACTTATTAAATAACATCGATATTTTTATTATGTTTTTCAAAAGAATGTAAAAGAAACAAATTTAATTTAATATAACCGAATTTATTTAATCGAATAACCGTTTTGGGCATTGCCCCATATTCTTAGTAACGCAATCAGTTCAAGCAGAACATTTTTGGTTACCAACTGAATATAAGATAAGATAAAATAGCTGTCAAGCTATAAAAATAAATAAAAAAAAACAAAAACTTATAAATTGTTTTCTACTTAACAGGTTGTCGTTTCACATCCTGTTAATCCACCATACTACGTACCTCTCGTTGAAGTTGTACCCGCACCGTGGACTAACCCTGAGGTTGTGAAAAAAACACGTAGTCTTATGGAAGAGATCGGTCAAAAACCTGTTACTCTCAGTCGTGAAATTGAAGGCTTCGCATTAAATCGCATACAATATGCTATTCTTAATGAAACTTGGCGCCTGGTAGAAGCTGGTATCTTAGACGTTAAAGATATCGATAGTGTAATGTCAAATGGCTTGGGACCACGTTATGCATTTTTGGGACCACTTGAAACAGCACATTTAAATGCTGAAGGTTTGACAAATTATTTTGAACGTTATTCGAAAACAATTTATTCAGTCAGCGAGACAATGGGACCCACGCCAAAGATGGAAGGTCCCACAGCATTGAAAATAGCAAAAGAATGTGAAGCTATGGTGCCGCTAGATGAATTGGAAAAAAGACGTGCATACCGTGATAATTGTTTGACACAGTTGAGCATATTGAAAAATAAATTGAACAAGAATTGAATTGAGCTTGATGAATCGGATTTCATGAGAAAAAGAATTTGCTGGTTTTTCAATTGAATATAATTAATATGATTCCAATGTCAGGTTGATTGCATGTATTTTTAGTAAATTGAATTTATGTTAATTTGAACTGATTTCCCATTTTATCAATAAATATTCTATCGCTTGCACATATGTACATAATAGGGTGTTTATTTTGAAAATTTTGTTGATGGATTTTATTTTTTGTTGAAATTTAACGAAAAAACCAACTAACTAAAACGTAGAAAAAGTCTGCCTTAGGTGCCAAGATATAGCATTTTAGGTATTTAAGTTGTATGGGAGATGCCACCCACTGTTGTCAAACCGCGCCCACATTTTTCGTGTGGCTAAAAATGCAAACAAAATATATTAACATACTACCTTGATCAAAAAGTTTTAGGACTTTATTTTTAAAATGAAAAATACAAGTTTATTCATCAAAATCGATATTGTCTCCTTCAAAGTACTCCCCATCGACTGCAATGCACTTATGCCAACGCTTGACCCAGTCCTCAAAAGCCTTTTTATACTCGACCGTCGGTATGGCCATCAGGGCCATCTTCGATTTTTCGATGACCTCTTCTCGGCTGCTGTAACGCGATCCGCGGAGCGGTTTCTTCAGGTGGTCGAACAGGAAAAAGTCGCAGGGAGCCAAATCAGGCGAATTCGGTGGATGTTGGACGGTATTCATGGAGTTTTTGGCCAAAAACTCACGAATAATGATCGCATTGTGCGACGGCGCGTTGTCGTGATGCAAAATCCACGAGTTGTTTGCCCACAAATCCGGTCTTTTTTGGCGAACTGCTTCACGCAAACGTCTCAAAACGCCCAAATAATATTCTTTGTTGACGGTCTGACCTTCTGGGAGGAATTCATGATGCACAACACCTCTGTAGTCCATGAAAACCGTGAGCATCGCCTTCTTTTTCGATTGAAAACGACGTGGTTTTTTCGGTCGCGGCTCATTGGGTGAACGCCATTCACTCGCTTGATGTCTGGATTGCGTGTCGTACTCGTAAATCCACGTCTCGTCACCAGTAATGATTCGTTTGATGAATGTTGTTTTTAACACAAAATTTAATGCAAACTCGTTGCTGCAAAGTTGATGACATTTTTTTTTTTGTAAAAAATCGAAACCACACACAAAAGTAGATGCACACAATACGGCGTCACTTCAAGAAATGTCAAGCTGTCAAGCTGAAAATTTGACATAACGTCCATGACACTTCTACCAACACAACAAAAAAAAGAGAATTGAAATCGGACGAACGAGAGCGCCACACGGTGACGAGTCCTAAAACTTTTTGATCAAGCTGGTATGTAGGTATATTTCCCAAATTCATTCAAAATTGTTACTTTTCAATATCTTTATTTATTGTAAACTCGTTTAACAATAGTTTTTTATACTATAAGGTTATTGATTTTTAAATAAGTTTTATGAATTCAACAAAATTAAAGATATAAATACAATACGCTTACATCTAGACAACGAACACATATATATATAAGTAAGTAGAGTAGGTAGTTTTTAAAATTTTAGCTTCTTTTTTACAATTTCTTTTTTTTTTTTGAAATGAGTTAAATTTAAAATATACACACTCTTATTAAAATTTCAATATTTTATATAAAAAGGCAATTGAGAATTGATTCAAATTTGTTAAAGTGCAAATTAATAAAGGATATTTTAAAGTTCGTCAGAGATATCTGAGTTGTATACACCACACAAAATATATTTTTACAAGGTGTGATCATTTCCATAGCACTTAGCTTAGATATTAAATAAGAGCCAAAACAATTTTATTTTCATATAGGTACGTACATATGTATTTTAGAGTAAGCATTTTTAGAGCCACAAATCATACTATATGCCGTCAAAATTCATTTGTGTGCTAAATACAAATACGTTGATTGTATTTTGCCAGCATGTTAAGATTTTGAGATATTTTTGACCAAAATTTCTAGTTCGTGGAGCGTTACTTACTTTTTAATGACATAATATATCTGTACTGTTCAAAAAAAGTTTTTGATAAATCGTTTAACGATTTGTCCAGATTTCAATAGCCATGAATGAACACTATGCCAGATAATTGGAATTTTGTTTTTAATAGCTTAAAGTTTTCTTTCAGGGTCTATAATACAATATAAACAACGTCTCGTAAGTGTGAAGTATCTTCAAATATACCTGAAAACAGTGTTATATTCAATTTGAGCAAGAATATCACAAAATCCTGGCACGTAGGAAAAAAATTAAAATGAAGTTTGAAATCGCTTATAAACCAAATATATATTACACAAAAACCACCATTACTTTTTATTATTAAAGGAAAAATGTTGACACTTAAATTAAACTAGACATATTGAGATTTTTTGTGTGGTGTTTAAGTAAATAAAGCAACGCTGCTGAAAACAAAAATAAGTCACAAGACAACTTCATATTTATTAATACAATTTCATCGCATTTTAACATTTTAGAAAATGTTATTTTGTTAATCATTAGTTAAAAATTAATTAATTTTGTTATCATTTGTTTTTTGTGCGAAAAGAGATTAAATAACATAAATTGACGAAACAGTGCAATATTAATTTCTTGAAAAAAATTGTATGGTTCATTCCTGGGGAATATCCAAGGTTTTTAAAACTATTTTATATGTGACTTTTTTGTTTTAAGAAAGAGTTTTCAAACTAACATTAGAGACAACAAATTTGCGAGATTTTTCAATTTTAAAAGGTTTATATGATTTATATTTATTTTTATAGAGATTGTTGCAAAGTCTCTGTTTACGCGGTATAAACATTGTTATAGAGATTACAAAGTTTCCTGAACTTATTGTCTCTGTTAACATCTCTAACACATGCATAAGACGAAATCAAAACTAAATTTTTGTGTGTAACGAGTGGAATGTTGTTTTTTAAAAACAAAACTTTTATGTGAAGATAAACCCTTTGATAACACACTTTTATTGAGGAAAATTCAAATGTTTTGACGTTAAACTGATTTTCACTATATACACAATAATAGAGTCATAAATTAACTTTATAAGATCGAAATATAAAAAAATTATTATTCTCCATAATTTGTAGCAATATATACATACTTGTGACTTGTTTTTTAGTACAGTGTTACCCAACGTGACGAAAAAAGAAACATTTAATTTAACACTAAGTAGTAGGTTAGTAATATTTGCAATAAGTAATACTCTAGTTGAATAACTTTATTATTTTAGCTATTCAGAAAGATTCCAACGATAGATTTAACACATATTTATGGTAATGTGTTGGTGCTTGTTTTATTTATGCAACGAAGCCATAATTAACGTTATTGTCATTGAATTATTTTAATTTTTTGCTTTTTTTTTTGACAATCTAATAAAAAATGCATACAATTATTCAGTAGCAATATAGCAAACTTGCATGCAATTTTCTATCAAATCGAGCTAATAGTCATTGTCATTTGTATTTTTAAGCATATAATTTATGCTACTAACTTAGCGCTGCATCTAATCGAAATGCGTTTATTTTATCTTTTAGCTGTTGACATAGCGTTAAACCAACAGTGAATAGCACCAAAACCTCATTAAGCCAAGCGACTGAGCATTCCGCTTGCGAAGCTTCCATTTTCATTGTCCCTTGTACATTTAACAACTGATAGACGGCTATTATTAATTTATGACATTGTAAAAAAAATGATATTGCTTGATCTTCGGGTAGATTTGGTGTAAGGGATTTCTACAGTAAAAATCTTGTTTAAAAAAATAAACTTTATTAGCATATAAGTTTCTTACCATATTACGCCCCTTCATAAGCTCATCGATTGATTTCTTTTTTGGTATTATAAGACTTGTACGTCCACGTTGCAGAGCACCAATTAGTTCACCTACAATTTGAAGTACCTCTTCGCTAGACCTAAATAAAAAAATATACGCTTTCAAATATTTAAAAAGCCATTTTAAATGTGGAACCCACTTAAACTTATATTTCCCATCTACGTTATCAATGTGATGAATTGCTTGTTGTAAATGATTAGCTGCATCCTGCACTTGTTGTAATTTCCAAGGTGCATCTGGAGTAATGGATGTTCGCTGCACTTGATTCGAAGCACGTTTAAGTTTGAAGCTTATATCCTGTGCATAAAGGCGAAAAATTATTTGAAGATACATATGTAGTAAAAATCAAACAAGGAAGTGTGTTGGGGTTCCACGTACAATTAGAGATAGTAAATTTAGCAGACTTTGTAATATAAATAAAATGGTTAATTCCGTGGAAATATCAGGCCCCACTCGAAATTTCACTCAAGAAATGTATGTGAAATGACGAAGGGGAACGGGATCTGTTTCCGCGGAATCCATTTTTGATTACTCTTACTAAAAAAAAGCTTCTTTTTTTCCACAGGATGTGTATTGTTTCCATTGAAAATATTAAAGTGCATTGAATTGATAACTAGCATTTCTTATCACGGAAGACCAGAATACATTTTTAAGTTCTCAATGATTCGAATATGCATAAATAAGAGTATGTAAGTGAAACCGGGTCGAATAGAAATTTTGAAAGCGATCAATTCACAATCGAATTAAAACCAGATACAAGAGTAAATTAACTGGAAGTATAAAATATTGCACCTGTGGAACTTTCAAAATGACAATATTTTACATGTATGTTGTAATGTAATAGCTATAACTTCTATACAAATAATAACAAATCAATAATGTTAGCAACTTAAATTTTTGCGAAATAAGGAAAATTTTAAATAAAAACACTAAGGGCAGGTCCGGCGGAATACCTGCCTTCAGTGTGGAGTACTCGACACCCCAAAAATTTTGCGAGTGCTGAATTTCCCACCCGAACTTTACAAGTATAAAAATATCTATCAATATAGTATTTATGCATGGCATTTAGTATGCTTATAAATATTTATTTCATATTTCAATTTGAAAACTACTTATGAAAACTATTTATGGACAAAAACAACAACATATTTTGAAAATCTATTTAGGAGCTCCCAACTTATATCGCTTTTTATAAAAGCTATATCTTCAACTTTCGATGGCTATGCCTCCGCAACTGGATCCGAGCGACACTTTTTGATTACATGATCTTACTCAGAATTAAAAACCACGTAAGAAAAAGTAGGTTAAAAAAGGAAAAAAAAATTTTCGTTAAAACAAACTTAAACCGGGGCTTTTAGCATAATTTTCTGAGGTTTACCAAAAGCAACACTATTCCTTTTAAAATCCAACGAAATTTTTGGAGTCTCTTTACGAAGATTAAAAACAGACTCGTAATAATTTTTTTTTTTTTTTTGACAATTATCAAAGAAACCTACCATGTCAATAAAAGTTCCTAATTAAACTCATGTGATCGCGATCTATCGATAAAATTTTTTGATAACTTATGAAATATATTGTAAGAACTTGAATTTAAAATTAATATTTTTACCGCCTGTGTAATGCTATCCCCGGTTAATGTCACTGAACACTTAAGTTGATCCTGTGGCGCAATTAAAATGAATTTTTCTGTTTTTTTGCCTTCATTCTCATACAGCGGCACTGGAAATCGATGTGCGCATTCCTAAAAATATACGAAAATAAAATAATTTGCTCTTTTAAATTTTAGCTAATATCGCTGGAACTTACTATAAGAATCTCACGCAACTTTTTAAGTATCGAATGCACCTCATCGCGCATCACCCATTCAAATTCAATTTGCTGTAAGTAGAAAAAATATTTGCTTTTCATTCTTTACAGCATTATTGATTTTTCAACGTAAGCTAAAAAAAATTCCCTTGAATTATTAATGAACTTTTTATGTTATTTAATTAAAAGGATGAACTTTATATTATTGCATTTCCTCCCAGTTATTTTGGTTTATAACTGTTATCTTAGTTATTGTTTTATTGTTATTTGTATACAGATTAAATTTATGGCTTAAATGAAATGCATAGCAAAGCTTCAGGCCATTTTCCTGCAGAAATTAAGCTATTAATTTTTTAATAGCTTTTTACACTATCACTATTTACATAATATTTATGACAAATCAAACTTTTCTTTTTTCTATATTTAATTTAAAAATTTTAATTTGCTGCTTACAAGATTTTTCACTTCCTCACTTTCAATATCTTCCATTTCCATTGTGCGTCCACAGTGGTTTCACTGCCATTCATTGCTTGTCGGCTGTCAAAACAGATTCTTGGCGTTACCTGATTTTTTTTTTTATCAAGTAAATTACAATTTTCGAAAAAACGTGATTAAACACATGAACAAAAAATTCAGATCTCATGATTGTTCGCAGCGGTCGAACATCATGATCTGGAATTTGACTAATAAAAGTGAGATATAAGAAAATTGGATGCTGATTATTAATTATCGCACTAGTTGGAGAAAAGAATAAACGTAAGAAAAAGAGCAAATGGGTAAGGCAAATAATAATATATAAGCAAAAAATTTTAAAAGAAATTAGAGTCCCAAGCCCATGGATTTCAAGTGAAAATTATAATTATTTGCTTAAACTCGTAAGTCCACTTATAAAAATAGAGGATTTCATAGCAACACATGAATTCTTTTTAACACTCGTTTTCCGCATCCATTTTTGCGCTTCAAATATACCGCTCAGCTGACACTTTTTGGTACAGCCTAACAGTCAAAAATTGCTGGCCGCTGACTGTTACTCAACCACAAAAATTTTTCTGATATTGACTGCTGACTGACGAAAAAGAGCGGTCGCACACGCGAACAAGGGAAAAGTTTCATTAAGCCCAATTTCCATGTGATCTTATCTTATCTTATTTTATCAAATATCAGGGAAGACATCACATGCTATTAAGATAGCAAATGTATGCTATTCACTCTCGCATTCTCCAAGCGCATTAGGTTCTGTTCGCATGCTTTTTCTTTCTTACAAAAATTTGATTTGATATCCCTGATATGGGATAAAATAAGATAAGATAAGATCACATGGAAATTGGGCTTTAGCTGACTTCGTCAAAGCAATGATTCTGATGCAGCCTTAATGAAAAGATGTGTGAAAAAAAATCAAGCATGACGTTGTTGCTTCTGTTTTCACCCTAACGAAACCAATCCGAAAATATAATCTGGCACCTCTAAGTTGTTTATTTTGATTCCTTTTTTGCATTAGTTCTTAACAAACAAAAATAAAAGAATAATTCCTGCGACCAAAATTAAAAGTTTTATTATAAAAATATTGAAAAATTGTATAATTAGAGGTGACTTTAATATAGATTTACTTATGAAAACAGAATGAAATCATGTATAAGTGGAATTGGTTTGAAACAGTTAGTAAGAGAAGCGACAAGGGTTACTAAAGATAGTGAAACATTGATAGATCTGATAATAACGGATGATAGGAATATGAAATGTGACATTTTACAGAAACCAAGGATCTCAGATCATTACATTTTAAGCATTAAAGAAGTATTGAATAATAGTAAGAGATAAATGAAAAGTTTTTAATGAAGGGAAAAATTGATTATAACATTATGTCTGAATTATTACAAAGAGGCCGAGGTAATGAACTTGAAATCGGAAATGAATATGATAAGTTAAAAGAAGTTTAGTAAGAAGAAATAGAGATATCCATCAGTATGTAACGAGACAAGCAAATCAATTCCATAGAGGACAAGTAATGAGTAGTAAAGTCTTAAAATCGGTCTTCAATAGAGGGCTGGCTATGTACAATGAATTACCACATGAAATAAAAGGGAGGTAGGGTCAGTACAAAGGCGGATTTACGGTAGGGGAAATGGAGGAAATTTCCCCCTCCAACGGCTTCAAAAATACACTAGAGAGCTTCAAAGTTTTAAAAAGCCATGCAGCATCTGAGAAACAAACTGAAAATTTTTGAAGTTTCTAGTAACGCCGGAGATGTGTAGCTTTTCAGTTTGTTAACTTATTCATATAAACTTAAAAATTAACAAATCATATTACTCTACAAATTTCCAAAAACTTACATCACATCGAATGGCGATGATATTTAATGTAGTGAAAATTTCCGTAGAATTCGAATATCCTAATGATTTTTTTCGATTGGCCCCAATTTTCCACATAAATGGTAAAATTCAAAAATAAGTGTTTGTAAAAGCTTTGATTGTCAGCAAATGAGTTTAAATTTTTTTTTAGTATAGAGAGGAATTCTACAACAATTTTAATTGTGCCAATAGTGTTATGATATTCAATTTAAGAGACCCATATTTTTTTATTTTGCTGAAGATCCACATTTTTCGAAGTTATCGTCATTTAAACTTTGTATGTTAAGATTACAAATACGAAACAAATTTTGAAAGGACTTTTTTTTTAAATTGTCGGTATTTCGTTAATACATAATGGCTTCTTACATATATTTTTTTTAAATTTCTTCATTATTTTATGGGTTTTATGAAAAAGTGAAGCTTAGTGCTAAGTAAAAAACAATTATGAAAACCCATTATGTATCAAGGAAATACCTACAATTTGAAAAAAGGTCCTTTCAGAATTTTTTTCGTATATGCATTTTAACATACGAATACAATGTTCAAATTATATAAGAAAAAATATTTTTGCGTTGATGTTAATAAAATGCTCCATAGTAGTTATGACTTTTCTATAAACATGTGTAAGTACTATGTTTAAAATTGTTATAATGAAATTCTCTATGAAATAAAAGGACTAACTTTTAGTAACTCACATAATTAATTCTGGAAAGAGGGCATCAAAGTTGGAATTTGTTAAAAAAAAAAAACGAAAACAAAAAATATTTTTTTACCTAATTTCGATCATAATAGCCATATCACTAATACTATTGGCACATTTTATACCTTTAAATATTTGTAGGACTCTTCTCTACACTTAAAAAAATTTTAAATTGATTTGCTGACAATTAAAGTTCTTACAAGCATTTATGTGAAGTATGCGCTATCAACACTGCATTTTTTTGAATTTTGCCGTCTATGTGTGTATATGAAAAATTGGGGCTAATCGGAATATACTATCACGATATTCAGATGCATCCACACTGCACACTAAAAGCAAAACCGAGTGCAAAGTTGATTTTCCATGCGAGAAGCGGAATTAGGGGTGGCCATAGTGAACGCGAGAAACGGCGCTGAAATTCTGATTGTCGTTCGTACATATACATATCTGTGGACGTTTGACAAAACAACCTCTTTCGATCTACGGTAATAATTCAATATAGCGTAAGTCTTGCGTTGAAGCTATGTATAAAGATTATTCAGTCTCGTGCGAGTCGGCACGAGGAGAGCTTCCCAAAATAAAATAGTAGAAAGTTAAATTTGTTTTTTCTTTTTGTTAGCAATAATAACCCTGCAGGATGGAATGTGCCCACACATTAAAAAATCAGGCAAAATTTGTATAGTATCCAAGTGCAATGAACCTGTACCCCAAATTTATTCTAAATTTATATATTTCCACATATTTTAAGACTAGTCTTAGAAGTATTTAATTAATTAAACAAATGTGTCTGGGTATCTTTCGGAGAAATTTTTCAAGAAAAATCGAAACGTGAACTCCGTAGGCTATTTGTACTTAAATAAATAAATAAACTATTTACAAAAGTTCATATAAATATGAAAATTTGATTTCAGACGCAATAATGAACCGTACAAGAGCCCAGGATAATGCCAAAGTGAAGGTGCAATATATAAAAAATCATCAAATTGTGGAAAAGAGTACGGACATCAAGCCAACGATGAATTTAGTAGCTTCTCATAAATATGCTGAAGTGGATAGCAATGAAATAGAAAACATAGAATATTTGGATGACAGTATGACTGAAGAGCCGACACCAAAGGAACCACACTATACAGCAGGACTTAGGACAACGGCAAATGAATCTTTTAAGGATACATTTTATCCTAATGCAATACATTGTCTCATAGCACTTTATAAAAACCAATATTTAGAAATGAAAGGAAAGACGGATCAACAAATAAGAGCTATGCACATATGGGATCGGATAACCCAGGAAATGAATGAGAGTTATTTCACTTTTAATCGCACCCAAGTAAAGGAAAAATTCATACAACTACGTACACAGTATTTCGGAGTCTCCAGTGTAGAAGATATTGAAATCTTTGAATATTTTGACCAATTACATGATATATACCATGACAAATATATCAATGAAATTCTAGACGGAAAATTTAGCGGAGTGCAGCGTGAATACATCTATCGCGATGACAAACTGCAACTGGACGAAGAATCAAACATTTTTTCAAATGAAGAAACAGAAAATACCTGTCAGACGAAAGCACAAGAGATTGTAGAAACACAAGAAGATGAAATAGCACACAAGGAACACGAATTTATTGATATGGTTGAGAAAGAATTACAAGCCTTAGAAACTCAAACTGACACAAGAGACACCGTTGATGAAGTGAAAAATGAACAAAACGGTAATGAAGTGATACTACACCCGCAAGAAGACATTGAACATGAAGAGGAAGTATCTGTTTATTCAAGTGAACATATAGCACAAGAGACGCAAGAGCAGAAAGTACCAGCGTCAACACCGGTACGTATGATTATTATTAAGCGGTGTCAAAATGAGAAATCTGACTTAAATTCACTTCATGCTCCAAAACGTTTAAAATTGGAAAAAACTACATCGAAAACAGAATCATCTACAAATAATGCAGAAGCAACTGTACAGCAGTCATCAAAATTTGGTGATACTGCTATTGCAGTAAGGGAACTCACGCTTAGCGAATACAATGCGCACCAAGAACGTAGACATCAAGACAAAATAGAGCTACTGCGACAAAGTTTAGCGATACAGGAACGTGCTTTAGAACTTCAAAGTACTTTAATGAAAGAATTATTAAAACGTTTATAAAATCAGAACCATGTTTTTATTTAATTAAATCCAAAACCACACAAAGGTATTACCGAAAAGAACCGTACCTACATCTGCAGATTATCTTCTCACGGAGCATAGCGTCACCACGAACCCATTTCATTGCGTCTGATCATTGGTGAGTCTTGTTATATCGATTGACTCCAAGATAGTTTAGGACGCCCGCGTATTTTGCTAGCTATCAAGTTTAGCGTATGTACATATGTAAAGCTTCTTCTAGAGGGGTGGAAAATGTTCTAAAACTTTCGGAGACATTTTGTGCTCAAGTTTATCGTATGCATGGAAAAGCCCTTCCCGAGGGCGGATAATTGTGTTATCGTTCATCAAATTTGCCGTATGAATGGAAAGATTCCTGGTTGATTGCATAATTTTATGTAAATTTAAAACAGTTAGTATTTCGATAAAACTAATTTTTTTAATCTTTATTTTTTACATTTGCACTTCACTGCCAGTCAAAACAATTATGTAAAATGTGTTTATTTGCTATAGGGTAACTTTGAGAAGTCGACTGGTTGCTCTTTAAGTATCTGCTTTATTTCTTTTTGCAGTAACATATGAATTGATTCACCTGTATGCTTATATACCCATTTTCCACTTTCTGCAGTTCTTGGACCAACAAAGTCGTAGCGTTTCGGTCCACTTGTGGGTGAACTTAACCAAATCTGTTTATTAGGTGTTTGTCTATTGATAACATATATTCCATAGTCTCGCCCCAAGTTGACAGTGAGCACGCCATCCTTGTAAAGGAAAACATCATTTTAAATATAGATATATTTTAAATTATAGTCAAGTTCATTACCCCGTATGCAACATCGGAACCTTTGATATTAGAAGCATTTTCTGCCAGCTCTTCAAAATAGTCGGACAACGAGTTCAGTGTTTCAGAGCAAACGCGTTCGTAAGTTGCATTGTCGAGTGGTGCATCCGATAGAGTTTCATTGTTTTTCGAGACTGTTGTGGTTAGAAAAGTTCTACTGTTGTGACGTGCTATACTTGTTAACGTCGTTGCACTTTCAAAATTATGTGCACTAAAGTGAAATTTGGCGTTTTTCGTAATATTCATTATAAATCGTAATGTTGTAACCACCGTCATCTTGCCCAAAAATTTTTTGAGCCATTATTTTGCTTTATAACATCTGTTGGATGGGGAAAAAAATGACGTTAGAAAAGAATGCAAGTGTTGTCAGACTTATTTGATTTTTAGTGATACATACTTGATTTTTTTATCGTAAACATTTTACAACACAACAAAGCTAGTTGGACGATATATCTTTCTGTGTCTTTACAAGACCTAGAACAACCTATAATTTTTATGTTTGTCCATATATGTAATGTACTATGTATATGTGTTTGTCAGACAGCTTAATGAAAATCAAAATGTTTTGACAAACTTCTTTTCACATGCATGGTGAGTAGCACTGCGACCGTCAAAAATATGAAGCCCTTTCTCCCTAAAATATTGTGCTTGAACCAGGGATGGGAAATGGAAATTTCGCATTGTACCTAATTTACAAAACAAGTGAACCTAAATTAGCTCCAAAGTGCCGAAAATAGGATTGTCGACATTTGTTTGCTCTTGATAAGCAAAAAACATGTGAAATCGTATCAAAAAAATAGTATTACTAACTTTTCACTGAGACCTATTGCATTGAATATGCGTGTATAACCAGGGTTTTCAAGCTGAAAAGAAGAAATTTCCGGCCTCCCAAAATAATATAATTTTTCTTTAAAAGTGTAACGAGGCATGACTGAGTAAAACCTGGTCACTTGGCAATCTCGTACACTATGTTGTGTACACAAGTCTCACAACATCCAATGTGCGTTGAACTTATCACATTTCCTTATAACAATTACCATCGCCTAAGGCAATTCCTTCTAGGAGCGGCCCTTTTAAGGCTTGTTTGAAATCAGAACATTTTTGATTCACATTGTTATTGAAGTTGCTGCCTATAAATTAAGAAATTAAATGAAAATAAATAAGTGAAACAACGCTAATGCAGAGCTTTATCATAAAACTTCTCTTAAAGCAAAAACAAGCAAACTTGAAAATATCTTCAGCTGCCTTACCACGCGATAAACAGGTAATATCAATTACAATAACACATAATGCGCCGTCATTTACTTGCCAATTGGTTTCTAAATTGGTGTTAACATTCAACTGTAACGAACAGTAAGTTGGTAGAGGTGGCAGATTTAAAAGCTTGCCAATAAAATGTTCCCGGTTCTGGGCAAAAAACCAACTCACAGAAAATCTAGATTTGAAAAGATTAATCGGAAATGTAGATTTCAAAAAAAAAATGATTTCTTTTGTTTACTAAAAAAGTCATAAGTTTATAGTTGAAAAAATTGGAAGTTACACTGAAATCTCTGAACCGCGTAAAAAAAAAGGCATCCGCCTATTACCATAAGCATACAATGGTAGTACAATGGTCGCGTAGCAATTTATCTAAAGTAATAAAACACATCCCTAAGATGGTGGAACAACGTCAAACTGGCTCACCACATCTGTCATGAAATCGACGAATACGTAGTGGGCTTAGATTGTAATAGATTTTGATTAAAGTTGTCACTTTGACAGAAGAATTGGTAGCAAAATCGCTATAGGACGCCATCGACAAAGAAAAATTTGGAAATTTTAAAGCATTTTTTAGCTGAGCTTTGACAGAAATATGGCTCTTCCCAGTAATTATAAACAAATAGCTGTGGGTGCACCGAGTGGACCTACAACGCCAGCACCCGTAACCGTTTCATCTGTGGGGAGTGTTGGCGTTGGTAGTGGTAGCAGCCGCTCGCGTTCCTCTGGGTCTGCAGCAGGCGGCGATCGCAATAAGGATACTACTCCAATTTTTACACATAGCAATTACGGAAACCCAGCTTTTACGCCTCAAAAGGCTGGGAAATCAGCAAGTTCCAAAAATCAAAGTGAATCGCGCGCACCAAAACCGCCTAAGCCGCCAGAGAAACCGGTACTGCCATATATGCGTTATTCTAAACGAATTTGGGATAGCGTCAAAGCCATGAATCCCGATTTAAAGTTGTGGGAACTAGGTAAAAAAATCGGCGTAATGTGGAAGCAGTTGGGTGAAACAGAGAAACAGGAATATCTGGACGAATACGAATCGGACAAATTAGAATATGAAAAGGCATTGAAGGCGTATCACAACTCACCCGCCTATCTGAGTTATATGGCGGTCAAGAGCAAAGTAAAAACCGATTCAGATGTCCATGAGACACCTTCCCGTTCTGGTGGCAAAGGTCAGCAGGAACGACGCATTGATATTCAACCTGCAGAAGATGAAGACGATCAGGATGAGGGTTACTCCTTTAAACATATAGCATATGCACGATATTTGCGTAACCATCGGCTGATCAATGAAATTTTCTCTGATGCTGTGGTACCTGATGTGCGTTCCGTCGTGACCACACAACGCATGCAAGTGTTAAAACGTCAAGTCAGCTCGTTGACTATGCATCAGACTAAATTAGAAGCCGAATTGCAGCAGATGGAAGAAAAATTTGAAGCCAAAAAACAGCGAATGATGGAGTCTAGCGAAGCGTTTCAGGAGGAATTGAAACGCCACTGCAAACCGGCTGTAGATGAAGAGACATTTCAGAAAATGGTACAAAAAATGTACGAAGAAATGCGACGCGATCGCCAGCGTATAGAAATGGATCCAGCGGCTGCTGCGCACTTAGCAGCTAATCGTACAGATGATAAGGGGTTTTCTGGAGGTTCGCATTCTATAAACGCGTCCAGTGATACCAGTTCGCAATCAATAGCTGGTAAGTAAATAAATAAAAAAGTAAAAATAATAAATAATAAAAATCTGCTTTATTTATAGCTAAAAAAGAAGTTGTATCTACACCTCCAGCAAAGCCAAGTCATGAATCATCTAGCAAAACTGATCCTGAGCCTATGGATATAGAACCAACAGCAAATCCCTCTGTTCCTTTGCCACCCAAATCTGAGACTCGTCCTGTGGAGTCAATTCATCCGCAAAAAGTACAAACTTCAGTTGACAATAAAGAGGTCACAAAACCCCCAAGCATTGCTGGTAAACCAACTCATACATCTACTGCAGCTCCGCCACCAACAACACCACCATCTACTACATCTGAACAACCTTCGTTTTCCGTACCGCCAGCAACTGCAACCAACATGCCATCCACTCAACCCCCAACAGCCCCACAACAGCAGCCACCTCCGCCGCAACAACAACAGATTCCATCATCCATGCCAATGCATCCACATGGACATCCACCATCAGCCCCACATCCACATTTGCCTCCACATATGCCACCACATCAGCCCATGCCACCACACTCTGGATACGGTAGTTATGGTGCTCCCTCTGGCCCGACGCGCTCTCCATACTATCAACCTCAATACGGTGCCCATCCATCGCAACCTTACGGTCAATACGCACCTTATTCGCACTATCAGCAACCCTATGGACCGCCGCCAGGTGCTCACTATATGAGCCCACGTCCACCACCGCAACATAATGGTTCACCGGTTCACTATCCGGATCATAACGCACCCGTAGGACAACCGCAGCAAGGACCACCTGGACACATGCCACCTCACGATGTGTATGGGCAGCCGCATAATGTTGTACAACCACAACAGCAGCCTGTGCCAGCTGTAGCTCCACCACCAACTGTTGGAGCGGGTGCTCCTCCAGTAAATGGACCGCCACTTGGTGGTGGTACTAGTGTGGATGTCGCTCCAAAAAATGACACCGATAAGGAAAGCGATTAATAAAGTTACTCAAGTTTTTTTCTACATAACTCGATTTCCAAAATAACTTAGGCTATTTTTACTCTTATTTTTTTCGTATTAAATGTATGTCTATATACTATGTATGTCATTTGCAATAAACATTAAAATATTTAAACTTAATATTTATGTTGTTTGAATTTGAAAAATGCGCTTCGAAATTTGAGGAATAATTCACGAAATTTGCTATGGGACTCTGAAAAAGGTTCGCGCTTCATTCCTCAGAACAAACGTAATTAAAAAAATTTCGATATTTATTATGAAAGTACGTCTAAAAACAAAAATTTTAATTCCAATATAATTAAACTTTTACAATACGAAAAAAAAACGTTAAAAATGCTATTTTCTAAAAAATTATATCTCGTAAATAGCTTGATTAGATAAATTTAAGAAAATTATGTCAAAAAAATCAGAGATGCTAAAGCAAAGTAGTGTACTATTTGGTGTGGAATACCTTACTTACATTCACTCACTTATTATAAGACATGGAAATTTTTAACAAGCTCTTGCCATTACTTTCTTTTTTCCCAGTCTAGTCCAAAATTAGTATGTCAATATAGTGCATTTCTACGATCGACTTTTGCAATTCAATTAAAATTATTAAACTGAGGTAATGGAGGAGAAAATTCCGATGTAATCGATCTCCATCGATTTTCACATCGGTGATTTCTGCTGGCTTGCTTTGCAGTACAACATGTATCAGCATACTCCCAGTTGACTTCGAAAGTGGGTGCTGCAAATAAGCAGTTTTGGCAAGTCTCTTTTTTTTTCAAGTTGCATAAAATTTTTCACAGACTTGGAGCTTAATAAGAACATTATACGAAAACATTTATGCAAAATATAGTGCATATGAACCATTTTCGGGAAATGAAAGATATCAGGCCAAATTTTACTGTTGATCAATGTAAACGATTGTCAAAATCAAGGCGACCAAGTGACCCCCTGTCCGGCAATTTCATGACAAAGCCGAATGGTACGAATTCAAAAACTTTTTAAATAGCCGTGAATTTGACAATTTTTCAAGAATGGTTTAACGAGCAAAATAAGCAACTTTTTCCCCAAAAATTTTATTTGGTAAGTGAGAAGTCTGGAAGTCTTAAAAATATGGTTTAACGAGCAAAATAAGCAACTTTTTCCCCAAAAATTTTATTTGATAAGTGAGAAGTCTGGGAATCCCTTTTCTGAAAGATCCTATTACAGAGGGAACTTAAAAAATTTTAACAAACGAAAGATTATGCCTTTAAAGAAATGTAATCGATTCAAAATTTTTCCGTAAATGATGTTTGACAATGGCTTAAGTCTGAACGCTTATTGATATTTGTTCATGTCAATCATGTAAATCGGCCAAAACTTGTTCAATTTTTGCACTCGTTATCAAAAAAGCCGCTCGCTGAAAATTATTAAAAACTGAGAATGACATTTGTGAGTTTAGAATTGACGCGGTACATAGCAAAAACAACCCTATTCAGCCAGTTTCGTTGAATATATGTATGTATTAGGGCGGTTCACAGGATTAGTCATGGTGTAAAACATGGCTGGACAACATAATTGTTTGATGATGTGAACTCAAGATACAACCGATTGACACACGTGTTGTATGGACTTAAAATTTCTTTTTTTATTTTGTTTTGCTGGTTTGTCTAACCCATGTTACAATTTACAAGGTGGATTATCTTATCAAAATTTATTTTTAACGAGCAAAAAAAAAAAATTAGGTCATCAAGGTATTTGTATTAACTATTTTAATATTATGGACCAAGTTCATTTTGCGATATTAGCGACTTAAATAAAAGGTTGACTTTTCCCAAAAAAAATTATACTTTTTACCATTTAAGTAAAAAAATCTTATTTTGAGAAAATTGGTAATTCTTGATTTCAAAAATGTGGAGACTCAAAATTTTTTTGCAAATGATGTTTGACATGTTAAGTTACGTGAGCGTTAAGTTATAATGACATATTGTTAAGACATACTTTTTAGCATGTGAGATCTTGTGGACTACACTATTTATAGGCTTGTCAAATAGTGAATTTAAAAAAAAAACAGGCATTTTACTTTTGAATTTTAAAATGTCATACTTAACAAATTTTTGTGATATTTTCACTGATATTGGATTTAATTTTTTTATAAATCAAAACTTCATATTTTTATGCCTGCTACCTGATAACAAGTATACGCGTTATACGGAGAATATTGCGCGTTCGTAGTCCCTCGAAATGGATAGAACATACATCAACCTGGATATGCAAATATAAATTCATTTGAATAGTATAATTTTCAAGTAGCACAGACAAATTTATTACTGGTTACCTTGAAATATGCATGGTGAATTCGTTGTAAAAAAATTCAAACGTAACTTAACGAAAACAGCTATATTCAGCTAGTTTCGTTAAACGAATGAGGTGTCATTTGACTTGAAAATTCGTTAGATTTTGCGTCAAAAGCGTGTTGCTGATTTTGAAGAACGTAATTCGCATTTGTTTTCTTTTAGTTTCTGCTTTTGATTTATATTTGTTTAGTTCGATTTATTTTAAATTAATAGTGAAGTATTTTCTCTACATAAATTTTGGATAGTAAAACGGTGAAAAGAAAATATAAAAGTAAAACGTTCCGAAAAAAAGCGAAAAGCCCAACAAAAAACGCAAAGCAGATAACTTCTCCGCGCCTTTTGTCATCGTTCGTTTCGCTTTTTTGTTTCTTTTTATTGTTTCAATTGCACACATACAGTCGTCAATCGCTCGTTCTGTGCTTCCATCGGAATTTTTTGGACTTGGCAATTTGTCGGCGTATTTTAAATTCCCTTGCAATTGAATTCTATTTTTTTTTCTTTCATAAAATACGTTTTGCAGGTGAGTTTTATTTGTGTGTTATAAAATTAAGCTAAAATTGTGATGAAAATTTGAAAAGTAAAAAGATACAATAAATCTTAAACGTGAGTCATTACGGGTTGATTGCAGCAAGTGGGTTGTGTGCCGGTCGTTTGCATTTTCGGGAGAGGTTGGTGCGCGGTAAAGTAAAACGCACCGGTTGAAGGCAATGGGCGTTTGACAGCTTTGACTTTGGTGGAATTTTATTTTCTTGATAGAGCAGATGCAAATATATATGCTTACAATCACTAGAGCGATATAACCCGCTAGCTCAGTGTTCAAAATCTGATCGCCAATGTTTGGAGTAGATTTCTTAGATTTAGTACTGCATCAGGTTGGAATTCATTCCCACACAAAAAAACAAAAGTGGCACGATCTTAACCAGATGAGACCAAAACTTATCGAAAATATACCAGTGAGGGACCCGAAATAGGTTCAAGAATTACGAAAATGTGCTTCTTTTTTAGGTTTTCTTGAAACTGCCGCTCGAACAGGAAATGACACTTGTCAGAGATGACAGACGTCCTGCTTTTGGCGAAGCCTCCCGATATTTAGGATAGTGATAGTTTATATGCCTTACTCCACGCCCACCTCAACTGAAGTTTCCAAAAGTTGAAGACTATGTTGTTTTTTGACAAATCCATGAAAGACCTGAAAGATTCGGATGAAATAAGGCGTGTACGCCGACCAAAAGGAGGAATACTGAATTCTTAGTATTGCAAAGCCACTGCAATGTACGGAGAAGTCAGTATAATGGTCTGCGGTTGCTTCTCTGGACAAGGTATTGGGCCAATTGATATAATTTAAGAAACTATGGATCGCTTCACGTACGTTGACATACTAAAAGATGTGATGCTGCCATATGCTGATGTAGAGATGCCACTTAAGTGGAGTTGCAGCAGGACAACGGTCAAAAATATATCTCTAAAGCTTGTAAGGCCTGGCTTCAGAGTAATAGGATAGAATTTTTGGTTGGCCTGCCCTAACCTGAAACCTTTTGAGATCCTATGAGATATTGTTAACGTGAATATCAACAGAAAGAATTGCAAAACCACGGAAGATCTATTCAATCCTTAAAAATATCCTGGGGAGGGAAGTCGCAGGACATCATTAATAATTTAATATCCTCTATGCTTTGAAAAGGTGCGCGAGTCGTCCAGGAGTTTGCAAATAAGTACTAATTTTAAAAGTTTTTATTTACCATGAAAATGGGGGTGCTTTAGTTTTGTCCGTTCAGTTTTCTGGTTTAAAATGTTCCTTTGATGTTAACTTTATATTTATGAGGCGAAGACTTTTTTTTATTTGCGTTTATCTATAATAAAGGTATAAAATAAAATAAATACGTCATATGTTTCAAAAACGACTTTTTCATAAAAAATTATGATTTGAAAAAATTTGTACTAAGGGGGTGCTTAAGTTTTGGCCAATACTGTATAATGGGCGCGGAAACGCCTCCACCTGCGGCAATCCACAGTAACTATACATGAAAGTAAGGGCAATTGGGCGCCCTTCTTTTGCTTTCCGGTAGAAAATTGTGTAAAAAAACCTTACACAAATGTTATTTTAAAGGGAATAAATTTAGCTTTCTCAAAATGCCAATAAAACTATGGGTCAATATCTCATTTTTTGGAAAAAGTAACGTTTTAAAAAAAAAATGATAAAATTTCAGATAAGTTGTAATATCTCGAAAACTATGACTTAGTTTTTAAAAACTTGTGTGCTCATATTGTAGATTATTAAATTAGCTTTCATATGCCATCCTTACTAAACACAAAAAAATATATCCTAAAGTACAAAACTCGTTGGTGTACAGTTCTTGCAAAGTGCTTTTAAAGTAAAGTACTTTAGGATATTGTTCGAAATGAGTAGCGTATAAGATAGTCAACATGAAACGATGAAAAAAGGTGGTGCGTTATGATTCAATAGTTTTGTTGATTTCTGAAAATTTTTTGGTAAATGTAGTCACTCTGATAATTTCTTAACTTGTTAGAAATGGATATCACTTTATATAATTATTTTATTAGGTTCTGATTTTCTCGATTACGTCAAGTCCTATAAAAAACGTCGATTCATGGGATCCCAATAATTTTTTTCGTTCTGAAACGAATGTATTTTTTCGCCAATCTAAGGTACTGCTAGTCGATTTTTGAATACAAGTCTGGGTAATAAAGAGTTCGTAACACTTTTCTTTCTTACGAGTGGTTAACCCTTTCAGGACAGAATTAAAATTGGAGGAAAAAAAATATTTCAGTTCAAGCTCTTAAAACTATGTATGAACACAAAGGTTAACCGATATCAATTTTTATGTCCTCGGTATCCTGGTTCTTCCTTCTGACAACAGAACTGCCGGTAAGACAAAAGCTAAGCAAATCACTGAAAAAAAAAACGAAACTGTAATTTTGACAAGTGAAGACAATGTTGCCTATAGGCAACTTTGTCCTGAAAGGTTTAAGCAAAACGCTACGTAGAAGAGGAAGGGAGGTCTTGCCTTTGCATTGTAGTTGTTCTTTCCTTTTTTTCACAGATACTTAAACAGATATAAATGCAGACAGAGGGTGCTGTGCGCCTTAAATTTATCATCTGACTAACTTGGACAAGAAAACGTACTAACCCCGAGTAACCTTCAGGTGACATTTACCGTTTGTAATCTGAAAATAATGGCTAAGAAATTGTATATAAAAAGCACCACCGGAGTACATACTTTCTTGTTTCGATAAGCTCTTAAAAATTCTCGAAATATGAATTGTTGAAATGTATGAGAAACTCTTGAATATACTACCTACAAAAATGTATTAATATGCAGGGGTGGATCGAAGATCGAAGAAGTAACGTAGACACTCGGCTATCCAAAAGAATATTATACCAAACATATGCGTCATTTTAAAATAAAAAATAAAAACATTAGTTATCTTGTCTAATAATCGGGCCGGTACTGTAAGTCTTTAGGTGATTCAAATTTTTTAAATTTCCATGGTCGAATTGTGTTTCATATAAAAAAAATATTCGTTATTATAATACTTCCACGCTTTGAATGTAAATTATATGAAGTAGTTACAAATTCTCGAAAAAGCGATTATAATATTTCTCTTATAACTAAGATATTTTGGAGAAAAATATTTTATAATTTGACTATAACATATTTCTAAGTTTCTGATATAAATATTGTAAGATCTTCAATCTTAAATTTCTATAATTATTGTAACATAACAATCGTTTCAAAAAATCTAGTCAAAATTGGTCATGCGAACCATGCCTAACTGTACTACTCACCTATATAAATAAAATAATAGTTAAGTCCAACGATATACGCGTATCACGCAAAAACACGATTAGTAGATGTGACACTGGAGGCAAAAACTTAAATTTTTATATCAAAATAGTTTTCCAAGATAATGAAATTAAACTCAAATTCGACTGACGTCAATACAAAAGCTGCAGGACTTTGATGGCGACTTTGAGACACATACCGAAATAGGAAGGAATATAGAGAAACAACGGAATAGATGTGGAGTTAGGAATTAAAATTTAAATATGGGAAGGGACGTTTGAAACAGGAAACGAGCTGCGCGGACAAAGTTTCGGGCAACAGCTAGTAATAAATAAAAAAGTTAATCATGACTGTGTTTTTTTTTTTTAATGGAACAAAGGGCCTGTGGCGTTCAAAGTACATTTACTACTGATACAATCTAAAAAATGTCTATATGTAGGTTGTAATGTCAAAATCGGTGACGTACAAGTGTCGTAAGTATTTTTTACAAGATCGAGATAGAAATTTACCCTAGAGGTTTGAAGTGCTTTTAAATCATAGTATTTTTTAGGATAAAAAGGGCCTTTTAAATATAAGCCTTTGTCTCAGTAAGCCAATTAATAAAATATTATTAATTTTTGTTAAATAAATTTGCTTTAGAATTTGCACAACCAAGTTGATAAATTTCATTTAAAATTTGCGGTAAAAATTATTGCTATAATTTCTATTTTCCCATGATTTTAATGCAACCATTACTTTATAATGTCACAATTACCGCTTTAACATTTCCTTCAAGTTTTTTATCAAAGATTTTTATTTGTGTTAAGAAACGGCATTTCTAGAAGAAAATATTTTTTCGTAGACCATCACTTGATTGTAGTTTCTATAGCATTAATGTTCTTTTCCGTAGTTCAAAGAAAAACCACCACTTTTTTGTTATATTTTGATGCTTTCATAAAATCCCGCTACATAATGTATGAAATCAGAAAAAAAGTGACTGACTTTTTCTTTTATTTTTATTGCTATTCATTGATATAACTTTTATTAGTTCCCTTGTGTTAATGTTCTTTGCTTGATATATAACTCATTATTCATAATATTTTCTTTACATTGCCTGGTTAGTATAGTTACTAAATCAATGTTGGCTTAAAGTTTTCAAAAAATATTTGAGTGCTCATGTAGCTTAAAGAACAATGTCCCGTCACTGTTCGCTCGTGCTGTAGAAGTTAGAGTGCCAGACTTGCAAAACCTGGTCTGCCAAAAAACTAAAAATAATTTGTGGTCCTGTACAATTATTAATTTCCATGAAACGTACAGTGTCGGACAAAACATAAGCACGGAGTAATGACTACTTACATTTTGGTTAGTAAAAATTTAAAGAAGTATTAATTAATTTTTTTTTAATTTGTTTTCTTAAGTTACTAATATTTATTAAAAAAATCACATTTGTATTAAAAATTATTTGTTATTAAATAAATTACGATTTTAAAAAGAGCAGCGCCTTCAATATTGGTGCGACAAAACAAAAGCACATTTCTAATGAGTAATTTATAAAGTACAAAAACTAAAAAATAATGTTAACATTTTGTAGAAAATATATTTGATTTGATAACTGCTGTACATCTTCGTGGCATAGATTCTATTAGGTTGCTGATTATGTCGTTGAGAATATTATACCAGGCTATTTTTGTTTGCTCAAATAGGGAATCTTGATTTTTATAATTTTGTCTATTTATTTTTCTGACAACAATTTCCCAAAGGTTCTCAATTGTATTGAGGTCTGGGGATTGTGCAGGCCACTTCAAAACTTCGATATTTTTACTTATCATATACTCTTTCACAACCATCGTGGTGTTTTTGGGTTCACTATCGTGAAGAAAAGTTTACTTTTAGTGCATTTACTCTTCTGTGTAAGGTAACATAATGCTCTGAAGGATGTCTTTATAAGCGATTCGTACCATTATGCTATTTATTTTATGAATTGGACCGATTCCAAAACCGGAAAAACATCCCCAGTCCATCACATATCTTCCGTAGTTTATATTATATTATTTATTCAACATTTATGTTGCAAATTAGTTTGGATATACATATTATGTTATTTATAAAAAGCGTTCAACATTTATGTTGCAAATTAGTTTGGATATATTATGTTATTTATAAAAAGCGTTCAACATTTATGTTGCAAATTAGTTTGGATATATTATATATTAAATATATATTGCGGACGCCAATCTGCGCTAATGCGGATAGTACGCCGCTAAACGGTTTCGCAATTAAAACATTTTACTTGCTTAATATTTTGAACAGTTGACTGGAAAAGATTTTAGAGCAAAAGTAAGTATATGGGTATATCATAACCCACCACAATCACGAAGGGTTAAAAAGCTTAATGGTAATCGTGTAATATCTTCTCAGCAATACCGTTTTAATAACTGTCAGGAGGTTTTTCGGAAAATTTAAAAACTCGAAAATGTAAGATTTCACATGGAAAGAGTGGTTTTCATTATAACTAGCCGCCTATATATCCGATTTTCGCAGAAATTGCCTTGGAGGACTTGAAAGGGTCTTTTTTTTGAAAGAATAACTATTTGGCGACCAGCTTCTGGAGAGATTTTCGTTGGTCCACCTCTAGTTTCTTTTCCAATTTTGTTTATAAAAACATTTTGCACAAAACGCAAACACAAATCCATCAAACTAGCGATGTCCCGCAAAGATTTTCCTTTTTTTCGTAGGCTCAGAACCAATAGTCTCAATTCTGCTGTGCAATGACTTTTTCAGCCCATATCTATAGTAAATTTTTCATTATTTACTAGCAATTTATTTATATATAAATATACTTTTACCGTTGTTTAAAAAAATCAGAAAAATTAAGTTTTTGATTTAAAATTGAAAAACAAAACAACCGTATCTATTATTTTGATCAACGAATTCGCGCCTGTTTTCGATTTATATTCACCGTTATCATGAATATCCGTAGGAAAACGATTCTCTCGGATTTTTTTGTTTCTCGAGAGGAGTATTTTGCGGTCAGTGCTGCCAAAATATTTCCAATTACTTCCATTCAGTTCAAAATCACAGTTGCATTTTTGATATTTGACATTAGCTTATCAGTAATTTTGCATACTTGACATTAGCTTACCTGTCGGCTGAACAATTTTATAAATAAAAATGAAGTGCATTTATCTATATCACAAAAAAAAAATCACCTAAAATATAGTATAGCATAGCTTGATAGTTTACCATCTACTCCTTTTCATGAAGACTTTTACTGTATCCGAATTGGATTCCATGTACTGGACCAATATCAGTAATTGCTCTTTGTTTGTGTTGCTAGATCTTGTAAACATGTTAAAGAAATCTTTATCAAATAAAATTACAAAATATTGCTAACACTGACTCTTTCCTCATTAAATTCCTCGCCAATAAGTTAGAGAACAAAATTTGCGTGAAACGTCAAAAAATGTTCCCCAAAACAGTATTGCCGATAACCTCATTCTCCAGGGAATTTGTTCCCAATACCCAAAAATCTTCCACGATCGCAAAACGGGATTGGAGAAAAAATCCGAAGGAATGTTTATTCATGATAGTGGTGGTGGGGAAGTACCTTCTTTCATTTCTCCTTCAAATGCATTGCCATATTGTATTCTCTAGTTTTATAAAAAAAGCTAATGTCAATTTTTTCAAATATGGAATTTATTGAGGATTGAGTGAAAATCTATTTGGTGTATCTATTATTTTAATCATAGGTGTATGTGAAGTTTTTTTTTATTTTTTTTTATAAAATTTTAAAAACAAAAATTATTTAAAGTTTTTTTCTGTTCTCCATACAAAGTGTGCAGTTATTTGAAAATTTACCGATGTAAAATTAAATTTTGAAAGTGTTATGGTGTCTTTAATAAATAAGAAGTTTGTTAAGTTAAATTTGTTTACTGTTAGTGTTGCTTACGGTACAAACAAAGCCAACATTGGTTATTGGCACCATTACCTTTTGTAAATTAACTACCAATATACCAGCTAACACATACATACAACAATATTTTTATTTTTCTACTCATACAAATACAACCTGAGTTGCGAGTGCAACACAATCAGATACAATGCATACAAACAATAAATGCAATGCACAGGTAAATCTGTATTTCATTGCAATGTTGAGCAAATAAAAAACGAAATCAACAAATACCATCAACAACCTGAAAAAAAACGCCGATATGGAGACTAAGATTTTTCCAACAATGGATTTTATATATTTTTTATTTTACTTTTGTTGCCTTAGTCTGATGGTGTAGTTTAAAAGCTAAATTTTTATCAGTGTATAAATTCATTGAGTAAAAATTAAATCTTTACCACACGCTCTCTATAAAAAAATATAATGAAATCAAGATGGATTTTGGATATATATGTTTGTAGTTTTTTCTTAAGCCAATTAGCACATTTTTTATCAAGTTTTTTCTTTTATTTTGCGTTTGCTTTAAACCAGTTTTGAAGATCTTGGAATTTTTTTGTCTTGCGGTATTAATCTTTGGTCTAAGAATACATATTTGTATGTATATTGGAGGATGCCTTGGTTTACTCGCAAGCGAACACGAATTCGGCAGTTGAATTGAATTGTATTGATGTTCTTGGAATTTAAACTAAGCGCTATGGGTATGTGCAAATAAAATCTAACCAGTTTTTATTGAAAAGCGGCTTAGAAGTTCTAAATATTTTATTTTAGGTTGACGCTTCATGACGTCACATGTTTATGCAGTTCATATTATTTTCAATAATGTGCCTTATAAAAAAAAAGATGCATCTTTGAATCTAAAGGTTGTGAGCGTATAAAAACATCAATTTTCATTATTAACTCTTGCCACTCTATTTAAGTTATACGCTTCTAAGTATCTCTCTTTAATTTTCATTTACTCTAGTAATATCCACCTGTTAAGTCTAGATTCTTTTTCCATTAACATTAAAATAAAACTCGCTCTCAATTTCGAATTCGAATTTCTTTGCACATGACCTGACAAAATAAAAAAAAACCACGCTCTCACTTTCTGTCTGTATCTCTCGCTAATGATCAACAAGTCTGTTTTTTTTTTGTTATTTTACACTGCTGCCATGTTTTGAGAATATTTCCTTAAGGCATGTACATATATAGTATTTGAAATCAATTTTGTTTACAACATAGTGTTGGACACTATGATTTTTTATGCAGAAATATTTTCCATCCCGAAACGAATAACATCTTAAGTCTATACTTTTTATGCCAAATTTATTATATTATAAATATTATATTACGTTTACAACTGTTTGCTATTTCCTTTTTTTAAATTGATCTCACCAATTTAATTCGACAATGATTAGTATTAAATTTGTTTTTTTAAATACAAAAAAAAGGTATCATGTCATGTCACGTATCGTATTATACTTTGTTACAAAAAAAATAAATAAGATTTTTCAATCAAACGAAATCTAATAAAAAGTATATTGTTCCATAACATTTTAAAATTAATTACATTCAAAATTTTTGGCAGGTTTCGCTGACTTCTGCTTTTCTATGGATGGGTATGAAAAGCACTTTCATTTTTGGTCACGTTCGAATCGGTTTTTTATTGCCTTTACTTTGGAACGAGTATTACGTCAGCCATCAACATCATGCCTCATTCCTGGTTCCATAGAGCTTTTCTCTGGACAAGCTTATGCCTGGCATATGTCTGGTATGATAACTTCGTTCTTCCAAGCTTGGTCCCATGATGGCTAGCCTAGTTCGGACTTATTATATTTTTTGGACAATATATTTGAATATTAGGCCCTGCTGATCTTTGCCTGGGCCCAATGTTGCCAAGGTAAGCATAAGCTTGCTAGGACTGACCTAAGCCTGGTCAAGAACTGACCCATTACAAGTCTGTACATTCTCCTACATAGGTAATTAATTTTTTATGTACAACGAATATAGACTCAAGATGTTATTCTTTCGGGGTAGAGACTTTAGTTTAATATTATGTACTAAAAATAAAAGGATATTTCTGATAATTTTTGGGTTTCAATGTCATTTTTGTTGAACACTGAACACACTGTACTATATCCGATCCCCTGAAACCCTTTGATGGCAGTAGTTTTTTAGAAGTATTTTAAAGTATTTTTTGTGTAGCTATACAAAGAATGAAATGTGATGTGACGACGGCATTATCGACATCAGATTCAGATTCCATGACCTTATATTCATTAGAGATGCAAGGTTAGGTTGATGTAAGCACGAAACTTTTTTTGATATATGGAACTACATAAATAAAAACTTAAAGCATAATTTTATATAAACTTTCCGGTCACTGAATCCCTACAATTCGGTGCCCATTTTGCTCTATCATCACATGTTTATTTTACCTGATTACTTATTTCAGTGCATTGTGATACTATTACTAGATGTCGTGTCACGGGTATAAGAAATTAAATTTAATAAAAAGAAATGTGTGATATCAAAGAGATTAGAAAACCAATTGCATGTAAAATGTAGAAGTTTGGCGTACATGGTCATATTTTTTGCTATGATTCTTAACTGATCATCGCAAGAAATATAACATAGTATGCTTGCAGACTACCAAACTTCGGCTAACAAAGCTTACTGATGATATGACGCATTTTGCGCTTGTAATTTTTTTGTGGTTTTTTGCACTAAAAGTACTGAACAATAAGCTCTGTACAAAAATATCAAAAAAAAATTGTTGAAAATTGGGAAAACATTTCAGATTTTTCGAAATATTCATCTGGAGACCAAAAAGTGAATAACACATTAATTATCTTGCAAAACAGATTACTAATAATTGATGGAGACTTCAAATGCGCTAGTGCATAGTGCCAGCGTTAATAGCAACAGCGGTGAAAGAGAACTAATCACTTTAAAAATTGCTGTAGCTAGATGAAACATTACTGGCTTATTCACTTACAAGTTTGATTTGTTTTCTATATGTTGTTTTGGTTTATTTATGTTGTCAATTTCGATTTTGAAAGATTTATTGTCAAGAAAAAGATTATATTTGGAGACAGTCTAACTTATTAATTAAATAATTAATTAATTGTTACTCCTGTTAAAAAATTTACACTGACCAACAAAATTGCATACAACTTTTACTGTTTGGAACTGCAGCAGCAGAATCGAAAGATCTCGTCGCTCGAGACACCACGCATACAATTTTAAATTTACGCCACTTGTTAAGCATTGTACTCCTTGCATTTCGATCGTCACAATTTCTCTATCCATTTTTTGAGAAAACATTTAAAGAGCAATTCCACGTTCACATCTATTTCGAATGAGCGAACCATGTGAGCGGCGTGATGGTGCTCCACAACGAATATTTTATTCATATTTTATACCCATGTCGCTGCCATTCATTTCTCATTTGTCTTTCGACTTGTGCAGTTTATTTTTTAGCTGTGTGTACATTTTTGAAAAAAAAAGAAAGAAAACATTGTAGTATAAATCTTGTTTATACTACATATATAAACGTGGTATAATCGTTAAATTTATATATCTGTGTACTCGTATATTTCCACAAATTTGGACGGTGTTTTTTTTTTTTTTAAATTTCGAATTGCGTGCAATTTAATTTTGCTTTCATCGTTTTCTTTCTCACAGTGTTCGCATCTCGACTACCCGCAAAGGGTATGCTATTATTCGGAATTTTTTCTCCCAATCCATACTATTTTTTTTTTAAATTTACATTGAATTTTTTTTAATAGGCGGTCATCGACGCGTTTTAATGCTTTCGCTTAATAAACATCATTTGCAGTCGTGTTGGTTGAATAGATAAACTAGCGACAACGACGTGTGTAATTCGTTGCTGTTTTTGTTACTCCTGTTACTCCAATTGTAATTTGCAACGTCGTTTTCTGTAATTCCACATTAAAAAATAAATTATATGCAATTGCAGTTGTAATTCGTTGAGTTTCAATTTCAGTCTTTTGTCGTTTCCTACTAAAAGAAAAAGCAAAAAAAAAATAAGAACGATTGAACTATGTGACTGACACTATAGCGCTTTTCGAAGTATCAAGTTGTCGTTGTGTCGCCGTCATCATCATCGTCATTGTAATTAATTTCGAATGTGCATTAATGGGAAAAGTAGTCGCCATTACCATCCACAAGTTGTCTTGGATTTTCATTGTGGAAAATCGTGTTTTACTTAAGAGAAAACTTGACTTGTCATACGTGCTTATAATTACGCGTAGTTTTCCAAATGAATTTCTAATTGACAATTTCTTTACTTTGTCTATAAGTGTTTTTTTTTTTTATAAAATTTTTGCAGAGTATTCAAATGAGAATAAAGTAATCAAATGCTGTGATAAATTGTTAAAAAAAGTATTTGTTTTTAAAATAACAACTCAAGCCTCTTTAAGAAACGGAAACATTTCTTAACGGATATTTCAATACACATCACCAAGAAGCAGAAAAAGGCATACGCTGGCATAAATTAAAATTTCTCCATAATATAGAGCAAGCAAATAAACAAGTAAGTGAACTTAACAATTAAACAAACGAACACCAATCAAACGATACGATACGATCCGACCCGACCCAACCAACGCCTTATTCTGCGCGCTTTCATTGACGTGATGTCGTTAAGTTTTATTTATTTATGCTTTTCGCTATTGTTATCATTGAAGTAACCATTGTATTTTTATCATTGCTATCATCATCACCAGCAACGCAACTAGTCGACTGCTGCTGATGTTGCTGTTAAGCCATCTCACTTTATTTTATAACTCGTATCCATATCTTATCATTTTATACTTTTAGCACATAAATTCCTTGGTTTTTATTTATTATCTTGATGCAATATTAGTTGCTGTTACCATTTTAATTATTTGATGTCATCTTTTACTCTGTACTTAACAATATTAATTGATAAAAATTTCGCTTTGAGTTACGTTTGCGACATACATAGTTGGAAAATTTGTAATCGAAATTAGAGTGGTCATAATATTGTAGCATGGAAAAAGCAAGTCACCATATCCAGGGACCAGAGAATTAGTGAAAGAGTTATAGGTGGGGTTTGAGAGGAGTGAGCTTATTACGTCATACCTACATTTGATAAAATTCTGTTCATTTATTTAATGAACCAATATTGAAATATGTATAATTTGTCTTAATTCATCGAAGATTTATTTTATTTGCTTTTCAGTGTGTCGTTTGGAGGTGTACATTAATTACGTAAGACGTTCTGTAATAATTTTCAAACCCCCACCCCACCACTTGCGAAAGTTAAAATATATACCTATTATATGATACCGTACAGAATTGATTGACTCGTCAGAAGAGTTGTTCGAATTTTGTAAAGTAACTACATATAAGGAACTATAAGTATTTTTGCGTTTTATACGCCATCCACTGCTAGCTATCAATAGCTAGCAACGCTGATTGTATGGGAAAGAAAAAACAAAATTGCAAACTTAACGAGTAAAATTATAGTCGCTTTTTATGCGTAACAAGTTGCTTAAGCTCCAGTGCTAGCCAGCAGTTGAATATTTTGTCTATTGTGTATTTTGAAATTGAGAAAAAGACAAGCTATTTCACGGAAAAACAATTGATAAAAATTTCAGGCGGCAAAAACAGCAATTTTAATTATAAAAGAAGAAACGAGTACTCGTATTAACAACGGGTAGAAAATTTGCTGCGAACATTTTATTTTTTACCACCTCTTTAATGTGGGTCTTAATGAAGAGTTTCCTTAATTTAAAAGTAACTTTGTAACAAATACTTCGATTAGCCGGTTCTTCGAGTTCTATAGTTGATGATTCAATCATACTTACTTGCTATGTGTATCAATTAAAATTTTTCTTTTATATCTATGCTAATATATAAACTAAACTACTTACTGAATTTCGATCCGTGTCTTACGATGTTCGAAAAAATTATATCACATTCGGTAGAGTAACAAACAAGTAGGCGGGGAATCTCCAATACAGGCAAACAATTGGAAAAACTTTGTCAAATCTGATTAAATACCATTAAACTCGTGAAAAAAATGTTGGACAAAAAGTAGGTGTGCAGAAATCTGTAATCATCCAAGCAAATCTGGGTAGGGTAGTTAATTCTTTATAATTCTTCATTCCAATAGTGCATAGTTCTTTAAAAAGTTTTTGATTATGTATAGTCATCAAACTAAATTAATATATTTTTGACTCGGACTGTTTATTCTCAAATGTTTTCAATAAAAATATTATACAGAAGCAAGGGAGAAATTTTAGTATTTCTACAAGATAAGTAATACCAAAAATTATATTTTGTTAAAACGATTTATTCATGAGAGCTAAGGCATTTTTTAAAAGTAAATGCACTTCCATGGATCTATGGGTCGGGTCGTCCATTAATTACGTTAGGTGTTTTTTTTTTTGAAAATTCGGACTCCCCTTGGTGAGATTTGGGGAGTTATGACTGGAGCTCTCTTCCCTTCCGTGAGATTTTTATTGACCCCCTCCCGCTTGGTGAGATTTTTCCGGATCCCCTCCCCCCTAATTTGACTCACGTAATTTATGAACGCCCCCTATCTAATAATATAAAATATGTAGTATCTCAATTATGAAATTAAATCGAGTAGTTTTTGGAAAATTTTGAAGACTTGTAAGCAAAGTTTTAAAAAAAAATCATCGCATATATTTAAATTGCTAGCGGTAAGGCTACTATGTGCAGCTACTTATTTAAAACCAATTGTTGTACCAAGTGATTAGATTAGAGTTCTTAGCCTTGTTTCTATTATAGTTAATTAATGTTTGCGATATGAGGTAATATTTTATTTGCAGTTAAAATAATTCCATATTGTATCTAAATAGTAGACCTACTTTAGCAAAGGCCTTTTGCAATCCATAACTCAGAGTTTGTACCATATCTTTGCTTGTATTAATTTTTGCTTTTATTTATAGTTGCGTTCATTTTGAATTTGTCTTAATATTGTTATCATATTTTGTGCGTTATTTTTTAAATTCTACCATTTTTTAACTGACTTCATTGTTGTTTTTTTTTTTTTTTTTTTGTTAGTGTTCCTTGGTCGTTTTATCAGTGTTCTACATTGATAGTGGCTTGCCGCGTGCGTGCGTATGTGTTAAGAAAGTGATCTCAGATTCTTCAATAAAAACGTTATTAGCATTTACAGTATTTAATCATTTAATAGAACAGTATTATTTTCCTCGAATTACTTAGCACAGTTCTAGAAATCATAAAACAAATTGTAACATAACAAAACTTAAACAACACTTAAAATAAAATAATGAGTTAACTAAAAAACTTGTCATAAGACGACAAATAAAAAAGGGGAGCAGTTTGCTTCAACTTTACCTGAACGGAAATACTAACAGTGAGTAAATTAAGTAATAAAACTTTTTACTTTAGAATGCGAATAAATCTCTAATTGTGAAGAGTATACACCTTTAAGACTGCGTTATAAATAACCTCGTCACTTTTTACTGCAGCTTACTGTAGTAGGGGTACCAACATACTTGACTACACACTCTCATACGAACTCTACGCGTATTGATATGCGCTCATATCTACTGTGATATTTCCTGCTATCTTGAAAAGTTTTCTTCTTCTTTTTTTATATTTTTGTTATAACCTGGTAAAGCTCACAGAGTCAATGTCGTTGCTGTTTCATATACCCCTCATATCGCTTCACCTTAACTAGCCAAGTCAGTTAGTAGTCGGGTTAAGACGAATGCTGTGTATGTGTGAGTGTGTTAAGCGTTTTAAAAATATAAAATTTTGCCATTTAGTCAGCTGAAAACTTGCTTGCGCGTCTGATCAACAGCAGATTCAGCGGCATTTTGAAGCGTTAAAAATTTATATTTAATTTTTTTTTTTAGTTTTGTGTTTTTTTTCTTTTAAATTTTTAATCATTCGGTTTTAAAACCGAACTTTAAAACTAAATCGGTACGTTTATGGTGATTGAATATATTGTTTAAAAACTTTTAAAAAAAATTATTGTACGTTTTTGCACTTTTGACACAAATTGTCATATTGTTCATTTTATTGTGCACTTGAAAGCCTTCAAAGTTGCTAATGAAAACTTATAATAAAAATTGTAAATGTTGTGGTAAAACATTGAGCTATGGATGCTGTAGTGTCATTGTGTGTGTGCTGAAAACGACTTAAACCAACATCGCGCTTGGATTTTTTATTAATTTATTTTTACTTATTGTGAATCTCTACCAAGATGTTCTTTCTTTTCTAAACTGACATACTTTCTAAAACAACAAAGTCTAAAGAAAAAATTTCAACAACAACAGTAAAAACAACAAAAACGCGACAAAAGTTGTTTTGAGTGCCAAGTTAAGTTCGAACCTGAAGTCGTCGTTAGCGGGTTTTAGCGTTTTTTCCTCTATGGTTTGCCATGCCATACTTTGTCGCTTTGTACTCTAACCAATGTTCCAAATGCCCATCAACTTTATTGTTGTGATTTGCCTCTATTTTTTGTTTTTCTATTTTGGTTTAGTTATCATCACCATCAACCTGTCTGTGCTAACGAAGACTAAATCTACTTAACTGCTTCTTTCAGTTGATTCTCTGTTGGGTTTTCGCTGTGTATTATCGGTAATGTCCAGTTTTGTCAATTCTGTGTCACACTTTAAAAATTGTTCCACCCCTTCAGATACTTTGAATTTAATTTTTTTTTTTGTAATTCCTAAAAAAATTCCATTAGTATACGTATATCATTTTGGTTGTTGTGTGTGATGGGTAGTGGAGCAGGCAAGGTCTTTTTGAAAGGAGAGTTATTGTAAAAAAAATGATGTACCCATTATTTGAGATTTTCTGTTTGTTTAGAACAATTTTTTATTTAAAATAAATTTATCATTAAATAAACATTAAAGAAGAATTTACTTATTAGGGCTGAATCAACTTGAAAATAATTTTATTTTAATATAAATACATGTACATACATATGTATTAATTTAGGGCGCTTAAGTTTGAGTGTAGGCAAACCCGCAATTGATGTAAACATCTTTAAAAACATTTTTATACTTCATATAAAAGAGATTAAAAATTTTGCACAACTAAATAAGCTTTCGTGGGTCATATTTCTATTTTGAAATATTTTCTAAGGAAAACGCCAAAAAAACTATAAAATGGATATCAAATTTTTCCTCCATAAACCATAACCTAATTTCAGCAGATTTTTTGGGCTTAACTTTTTACTTCTTGATTAGATATTGATAAAGGCTGAAATTTTTATTTCATGTGATTTTTAATTTTCGTTATTTCCTAATTAAAGCAATTACACTTGATTGTGATATCATTCAATTGTATTCATTGGCCATTTTTTACGATCAATATAAGCTGTAATTTTTAAATTTTATTTATTTTTGTTCCTTATTTTTGATTTTTATTATTTTGATAAAACCATTTTTTGAATTGTTTAAATACCACATCACTGTTCCATCACAAAATTAAGTTAAGATATTTTCCGCTACCACTAAATATTTTACTAGAGACACTTTAAATTCCAAAATTTTTTAAGGAAAATTTCTAATGGAAGATAATCTTCATTGAAAAAATATTTTTATATAAAATCAAATTAAAAAATTGAAAATTTTCACTTATTAATAATTGAAATTATTTTGTGGTAGTAAGAAATAGTTTTATTAAATTTTATAGTGGTAATGAAATTTGACCTATACGCTCAGGGAAAACAAATCGATGATTTTATGTTTAATTCAACCATGAGCGCTTATGATTTGACGTCAAAGCAGAAGATGCATTTTTGATTTGATTTGGATTCAAAAAGAATGTTGAATTTAAATGAGTAATATCTTTGCAACTTCAAAATGCGATTTGAAGTTTTTTTTATGATTTCAAGATGAATTTAAAGTTGTTTATGTTAAAATTAAAAGGAAAAAATGTTATTTTTACTATTTTCAACTTCAAAATTTTGCGGCTAAATCAAAAATATTATTTGCAGTGCGATTTTTTCTTGAGTGTAGTAAATTTCTAATTTCATTACCATGAAATGGTTAATAGTAATAGCATTAGACTTCAATGAAACGTATAGCGGTAGCGGTAACGACAACACATGGATTAGTGGAGAATGCGTTAGTCTCCACTCTGATGTCTAGATACAAAAACTGAAGAAATCGCTCTTGTGTAGACTTTAAATGTCTAGATGTTAACCAAGTGTGTAAGTTTTTTGGGAATATAAGATTTTTAATATAATTGCATACCAAAAATGTGCGATGGAAAAGATAAAAAAGTACCATATGAACAGGAAAGCCAGTGCAAATATATCTAAATAATATATTACATTTTTCGCACCAAAGATTCATATATCACAGAGACCTGAGATAATGAAAAAAAAAATCTAATAAAAGTGAAACTTTTTCAAAAAGTCGTATTCCGTGTTATTCGCACAACTATGTAGTAAGTAAGTAGTATTATTTGTGCGTTTGCTGCAAAAACCTTTTAACCTAAACGTACACTGTATGCGCATTCTTTAAATATTCACTCAACTCTACATTCTTTTGTGCAAAAAAAAAAAAAACACACGTAATCTATGTCAACATTTAGCCAAATATATGCTTTGGAATACTGCGATTTCATGGCATGATTTTGCTCTGACAGCTTAATGAAATGTCCGACAATTTTCATATTATTTGCGTTAAATAATGAAATGACAATCAAATGTAACATAGTAGTAAAGCAATACCAATAAAAATAAAAAATAATCATCATCTACTTTGTACGTGAAGTCATGCAATGTTTATTTTTTTATTCAATCGACGGGTATTTTTAGTTATAAACTAGTTTATCGCATGGTGTTATTTTTATAATGCTGGAATTAAAGACTTCAATTTCCGAAGTGGGTTTCCAAAGTGTTGTTTTAACTTTGTTTGTGGTTATTATATTTTTTAATTTGAATAATTTAAAATAGCAATTGATTTTTTAATTAATTTTACAAACTTTTTTTTTATGATTTCTTGTTTCATTTTGAATTAGTCGTAACAGTAAATTTCAAAAATTTCCAAACATCAAAAAAAATCATTTTAAATCAGAACATTTCCATTAGAAGTTAAAATGATCCCTTCAAATAGAAAAAAAACGATTTTTCTGCAATCGAAACGACTGTACTCGTAATAAGTTGGCAAAAACTTTTGTGTTGTTCATACTACAGTAGATTAAATAAAAATGTTATTTGTATTTGAAAGTGGATATGCGTCACTAAACATAAATATACGCAAGTAGATACGAAGCCGCACACTCATAAAGATTAAAAACTTATTTAAATAAATTTAGCATGGAGAGATTTTGTTAGTGGAGTAAGCAATAGCTAGAAATAAGAGTTTCATCATTTAAAATTGCATGCAGGTGTGCACGTTCAATTAATAGCTTAGCAACAAATATCTGAAAAAAAAAACACAAATATTTGCTCTAAAGCTTTTAATGTTGATTATTCGGTGTATAAGGTATTTTCTAAAAATGTCTTTATACACTTGATAAGTTGTATAGAATTATATATAATCTTTTTTCTTCGACGTTGAACTTTTTCTCTTTCGATACAAAATTATTATCTACAAATGGTTAGAAAGTGCACCTAACAAGCTTTCCAGCTGAGTTGAAGCTATTATTTGCATTTTGCTTTACCCTGCATATGTATATTGAAATATAAAAGAACTCCCCTTTTTTTAATTATAAAAGTATTTAAAGCTTCTTAAAGTCAATGAAGCGTTTAAAATAAAAAAAAAATATGTAACCCGCTTTTATCTTTATTCGTGTTCCGAAAGTCAATATTCACGCACAACTTTACCCAACATATGTGAAATATTAAATGTAAGCTTTGGCATGTTTTTATTTTAAACTTAATTATAAACTATTAACAATATTTTTCCACTTGAACTCATGCTTAAATACCATAAATTAATTAAAGCTTAAAAAAAGTTTGCATCAAAAAATAGACTTTATACTACCTACCTACTGCCATATTTATTTATTCTTCTTTCTATGTTTGTAGAAATTTATTCATTTTGTTAACTGAAATATTGAGCTAAAGTTTGTTAAAAAAAATATTTTAATGCATCTATTTTCAGCAATTTGTTGTAGAATTTTATAGAGATTCAAGTCCAAACCTTGACTCCAACCCTGCCCTACTACGTTGTTTAGCTGCTTAGTAATGCGTCTGTTCATATAATCGCAAGTTTGTTTACTAGCAGCTCCTCATTTAAAGTTCAAGGCGTAAGAGTTG
This sequence comes from Tricholauxania praeusta, assembly GCA_949775025.1. Lineage (NCBI taxonomy): Eukaryota > Metazoa > Arthropoda > Insecta > Diptera > Lauxaniidae > Tricholauxania > Tricholauxania praeusta. The sequence continues at coordinate 187,766,414 of OX459028.1, forward strand.
TTTTATCATTATTGGTGTGTTGGCTGCTGTGTGTATCTGATTTTTTAACGAATGTTTAGTTCAAAACTCATGTATCTTAAGTTGCTGCGTTATATGTACATACTATAGATAAACTTCGGGTATTGTGATATAGACATTTTTGTATTTTAAATTACATGTAACTTTTATAGCATAGCTTCTACTTCTTTATGTATTATGGTTTGCTGATGCATTGTGCAGCAATATGCATTACTCAGCATATTATTTCAACAAAATGTGAAAAAAGCCAAGTAACACCCCTTAATGAAATTGGCGGGTAATTGATTGATTTCTTTGCCATTCAATTTTCATGTTTATAATTGTCGTTGCTGTTGAGCCTGAAAAAATAATTATTATTGATTTTGAACACGAGTTACTAAAATCATGAAAATTGAAAATTCGAAAAAATAGATCACATCGTTTGATTGAATAACAGTTTTTACAAAATGTTTTTAAGAAAATCACTAATATGTATGTAAATATATGTATGCTCAGATATTGTCACGTAAATTAAAAATTAAAATAAAAATTTAAAAAAATATACACCCATGCAAAAATGTTTCTCTAGTTGAGTTTTCAATAGTTAACTATAGCTAGCAACTATAAATGTATGAGAAACCAAAAAGAAATCACAAACTTAACGAGTGAAATCACAGTTGTTATGTATACATAGCAAGTTGCTTAAATGCTAGGGCTACCCAGCAAATTCGTATTTTGTCTATTGAGCATTCTGAAATGGAAAGAAGAATTGGTATTTCGCGGAAAACAATTGTTTTAAACGTAAGGCTGCAAAAAGAAGCAATTTGAAATAAAAAAGTAGGAAGAACAATTAACGAGTACTCGCATAAATAACGAGTAGCAAACTTAGCAACTTGGTCGTTTTTTCGCACATATAGGGTGTTTTTTTTAGAGGTATAGAGCTTCGAATTGAAATAAAACACAAGAAAATCGTTTGAATGTCCATCAATTTGGCTTTATTGGAAGGATAATTTTATGCCATTAATGTTTAAATATGATTTCGGGCATGTGGCCGCCGCGGCTGGCTCGAATAAAGCCAATTCTACAGGTCCAATTTTGAACCACTTTTTCGAGCATATGGGGCCGTATGTCGGCAATAACGCCACGAATGTTGGCTTCCAAGTCCCCTAACGTTTCTGGTTTGTTGGCGTAGACGAGCGACTTCACATATCCCCAAAGAAAATAATCCAATGGTGTCAAATCACACGATCTTGGTGGCCAATTGACAGGTCCATTCCGCGAAATTATGCGCTCATCGAATGTTTCCTTCAATAAATTGATTGTGACGTGCGCTGTGTGGCATGTAGCGCCGTCTTGTTGGAACCACAACTCATCCACATTCATGCCATCCAATTCGGGAACAAAATAGTCGGTTATCATGGCTCTATACCGGTCTCCATTAACGGTAACTGACTCTCCAGCATTATTTCGGAAGAAGTATGGCCCAATGACTCCACCAGCCCATAGAGCACACCAAACAGTCAGTTTTTGTGGATGTAATGGCGTCTCAAGGGTCTCATGTGGATTCTCTTCACTCCAAATGCGGCAATTTTGCTTGTTGACGTAGACATTCAACCAAAAATGAGCCTCATCACTGAACAAAATTTTGCGATGAAAATCAGCATCGAGATCAATCTCATTTTCGGCCCATACACCAAAATCACGACGCATTGCATGGTCTCGCGGCTTTAATTCTTGCACAAGCTGGATCTTGTAAGGTCGCAAGCCAAGATCTTTGCGCAAAATCTTCCATAAAGTTGATGGACAAAGCTCCAATTGCTGTGCACGGTGGCGAATCGATTCATTCGGGTCCTCTTCAACATTTTGCTCTACAGCGGCAATTGTTTCTTCGGTGCGCACTGTTCGACGTCTCTGCGGATGCGTTTTATCACATAGAGTAAACGTAGTGCGAAAACGACCCATGGTTAACCGAATTAATTGCTCTGATGGACGATTATGTCGACCATAAAATGGACGGAGCTTGCGGTAAACTTCGCGAACTGAACCATTATTTTCGAAATAAATTTGCACGATTTGCAAGCGTTGTTCTTTTGTCAACCTGTTCATGATGAAATGGCAAACCAAACTGAACATAAATGACATTAGAGTTGCCAGATTTGACCATAAAATGCCAGTTTTATCTATATTCGAAAAACAAACCTCTAAAAAAAACACCCAGTAGAACTAACTAACTACATTTTTCATCGTATATATGTAAAGCATTTTTATATCCTTATTACATTTAAATACGTTTGATAATTTTATTCTAACCATTTAGCCATAAAATAAAAACCCAATTGTTAATACGTAACGCCATGTTTTTCCGAAAATAAGTTTGATATTTAATAAAAAAGAACAACCATTATTATCTAAATTATTGAGCTTGGTAATGTTGCCACACGTTCCTTTTAACTTAAATTAACTTAACTTTACTTAATTGCACCAAACTTTTGTCTTAAGTTACTTCATTTAATACCATTATATATCAAAAATCATGCTTAAACAAATTAACAAGTAATTGCTTAAAGCGAACTTGATATTTTTATTACAAAATTTTTAATACATTGTATTTGGTGTCTCACAAAATATTAACTATCTCAGGTATTTCTCATAACGTGCTTACAAAGAAATCTGCTTATCACCAGGTGTCATAAAAATCAAATATAACCATAAATGTATGTATGACAAATGCATACATTCTTTAAACTACGCTCGTATGTCATCACCATCAACTTCAACTTCATATCTCTAGCATATGTATAGTACGTACGTAAATATCTTGAAAAAAAGCAAAAAAACTTTCCAATTGTTCAACTACAAAATTTTTCATGCATTGCATCATCACCGTAAAAATAAATGTTAACAACAGCGCTAACAACTGCAATAACTGTGATTTCAAGGTATAAATTCGCAAATGAAGGCCATGAATCATTTGCAAAATATAAATCTTGACATTTTATGTACTTTCATGCCTAAAAAATACAATTTGCTTCGGGAACAGCAATAGAACGCCGTCAATTAATTACATCTAACAACACAAATCTCTTAAACAAACGTGCAAACTATTTGCTAAAATAAACATGCGACACAAGCTTAAATAGCGCGATAAGCTACCCTTTGGTAGTAACAGCAAAAGAACATACATCCCATCATAAACGCAGCTGCCTGACTTATTGACTGTCTTACTGTGTCTTTTACGGGGGCGAGCGAATATATCGATATTTTAGTACTTAGTCACATGCTGCAAGAACACAAAAAAAAAAAAAAAAGATTTCAAATTATCTATAAACTTTTTCATTTAAACAACACGTTCGTAATTATTTGTTCAAACTTCTACTTTATAGTGCACCTGTATTACTTTTGTGTGTTAACCCATTAAATATTTGAAATATTAGATTCCAATTAAGTTGTCAGCTTGTTAATTTTGTATTTTATCTTCTCAGCGCTATTTTTAACTTTTTGCACAATTGAGCTTTGCACACGTTCAATTATGCAAATAAATCTTCAATACTTTTACACGAAATTTTTAGTATTGTACCAAATGTAAAATAGGGTCATAAAGTGTTCCCATAACGAACTTTTTTTTACAAATTTTGAAATTGTTTTTTTAATTTCTACAGAGGCTGGAAATACGATTTGAAGTTTACTTTTGTTTAACACCTCTCTACAATAAGATCTATTCCAAGGTTGATGATTGCTGCTCATCAAATAGGAGTTTTTTGGAAATCGAACAGAAAAGTTGTACGACTTTTTTTTAGTGATGCAACGATCCGCATTTTGGCCGATACGATACCAATATTCATAAAAATTTATCACCGATTCCGATATTTAATGCAAAAATTCTGATAACGCGAGTTTTTAGTTATGAGTATGTAATTTGGAAATGTCGGTGCCTTAGCTTAGCTGATTTTGATAGATATGGTAAAACTTAAAATAAAGAAGAATAATGTCACTTAGAATCTCTGCTACCATGATTTGAAGGTTTTTTTTTTTCTGAACAGTTCCTTTATCCACTTGGTACTGGTACCTTTTGTGAAAATAATAGTGTGTATCGGCAAATAAGTATCTGTAATCGTATCGATATGGGTTACAGCCCTACTGTTTTTTGTAGAATCTAAATTTTGTTTTTGTTTTCACTTCTTTTGCGAAACCTTTGATTTCAGAGCCATGTTTGGTTCCATTTGCTTAGAATAAGATAAGAATAAGTCGGTCATATCGTATGCGGTATTTAACGAAGTGTCATAAAACTTGGTCTGTTGAATCCAATAATCAATATGTTTGGTATATTTGAGAAATAAAAAATTAAAAAAAATATATATAATTGACTGTGCTAATATTGAATTAATATTAAAATCAATTCTGTTGAATATGTAATAATCAATTGAACAAAATCTTTCTCAAAATTTCATTGTACCTACGATATTTTACTTGCATAATAAATATTTTTCTATTTTAATTATTATTTGCATGATTATCTTGTCCGATATGAGTAGTTGCCATTGTTGCTGTCAGTTGATAATTCAACTCGTCGTTATAATTATTTTCCGTTCTTATTGTTGAAGTTGATGTTGCTGTCGCTATTATTAAGTTTTAATTGAATCGCAAGCTGTCCGCTGATGGATTTAGAAGGAAATTACAATTATCAGCTGCTAAACACGGCATAGAATTTAATTACCGTCTCCTATCACATTGATTGCCTTTATTTCAAAATAAATGCTATCCAGACCTGCTGTAGTGCATCAATCAAATGTTTTCACAAAGCTTTAAGAACTAGGGATTAGAGGTTTGTCAAATGTTTTTAATGATATCTATAAACTAGCATATAAATGGCGAAAAATAGTCGAAATTTCATTGAAATGACCCATATGTGAGGACTGGGCATTTGAAAATTAAGCAAAAAACAGTTTGTGTAGAAGAATTTCAGTTTCAAAAAAGCACATTTACTTATCTTCATAAAAATAATTTATTACTTCCGTTATATCTGTGACAACAAAGCAAAATGACATAAGTCGGTCTCTGATCACAAGTCAAAACGGCATATGTACGTCTTATGCATAAGCGCATAGTAATCATGATGTTATGCCTTGTGATCACAAATCGACTCATGTTGTTTTGCCTTATAGCCATAGATATGTAGATACGTCTCTGATAAATTTTGAATTATCAAAAGATGAATAAACTACAATTGGCTGAATGTAAGCGATCTTTCTCTTTTTGTTTTATTTCAACCAATAAACTGTGCAGTTTATATTTTTAAGTGTTTGCAATCTACACTTGTATTTATTTGCTTTTGTTTTTATTTCGTAAAGTCTTATTGTTTCAAAAAAAAAACAAAAAAACAGATATTCATTGAACCACCTACACATTAAATATACGAGTATATGTAAGTGCTCATTTTAATATGCCACAGCAATATTTGCCATTAATTTGAATAGCAAAAAAATTTGTATAGCATAATATTACACAATCTTTTAATGATGTGCTTACAATTTGACACAAAAAATGATTTAAGTACTAATACTTACTCTTCGGCAATATATTTATAATAAGATTCGATAAAAAAATAACGTGGAATTTTTTAACTTCTCGTGTCGGTTCTCATATTTTTTTGTTTGTTTTGATGCACTTGCCTTTGACATACGAGTATATACCTTAGAATTCGTAGCCATATCGGATGCTTTGTTTGCGTTGGAACCAGAAAGCCATTTCCGACCATAACTGTGTTGTTTTGAGCAAAACATTCACGAAAAAGCAGTGAACATTTTTTCCATCGAGCACACTTAAATACGTCTAAATTTTTCGATAGTGAACAATAAAGTCGGCTTCCAGTGTCAGAAATAAGTTAACGAAAATAAGAGTGCTATCTTTGGCCTCACAAAAAATTAAATACCCTACATCGCTTCAACAGTAAAATTGCAAGTAAGTCTGAAATTAAATTAAAAGCACGTTAAGTGCTGGATGGTTTGATTAAACGTAGCCACATTGATTTTGGCAACATTTCCTTCAAGAGTTCTCTGGGGCCGTCCATAATCTCATCGAATCTCACCAAGGGAGGTCAATGAAAATTTCGCGTCAACTTTTTAATGCAGAGGGTATACATTATTATAGAAGATTACATCTAAAAGTCAGAACTTACCAAATCTCACCAAGAGAAGGAGGGTCCGAATGTTGAAAAAAAACACCTCACTTAATTTATGGACGTCCCCTCTTTATATCGCGTTTTGAAGCTTATGATTATATGGTAGTATCCACGCCCTGATGCTAGACTAATCTATTTCTTATATTTGTGTGTAATTTGGTGTCATAACTTCTTAGCTGAACGTTTTGAATATCTTGCTTGTAAGGGCGGTGCTACACCTTCTTGTCGAAATTTATCTAATTTTTGTCCAGCTCTTGTCCGAACTATTCTTAATATTAGTGTAGAGTTTAATACATTACCTTTAGTATAACGTTTTAAAATTTAATTCATGTAGTAGGTGCCACGCCTTCTATTAAAAATGTTTCCATTTCATATTTTACTAAAATATTGCATTACCTAGTAATTCTCTCAGTACACCGTTTTTGTTTCTTATGTGAGTGCCACGTCCCTTGCTAAAATTCGCCCATTGCTTTTTCAGAGAATTTCGGAAGCGTTCCTGTTTGTGAGCAATTTGGTTTCATTACCTTAAATTATTCTCTCAGTTTGAGCGTGACAAAACACATACAAGTAATGATATAAAAGGTTGTATATGGCGAACTACATAGTAATTTTTAAAAAAAATTTGTACTAGAATGCAGGTTGCTTTAAGCTTTTAACAGATTAAAAATGAGGTGCTTTGCACAAGTGGGCGTGGTATCTCCCATACAAATAAAAACAGTAAACGTTCTATTTAGTAAATTTCTTTTTTAGTAAAAAAAATATTTTCTTACCGTGTCGTTTCCAACAGTTGATATTTTCTTGTCCTGCAGCATTACACCGTTTTTATTTCTTGCATTATTTATAGTTTCGAGTGTTTTTTCCCCCATAAATCAGTATAAAATTTGTACGTTTTATTTTTTATTTATTTATGTCTTAAATATAACACTCGAAAATGCTTTGTTTTTTTTTACATGAAATAAAAAAATCATCACCATCAATTGTATCTGTGCTACATACGTTCATTGAACTCAATCCAAGAATCCCACAGTGTGTCGCAATTTTGCACCATGCCAGCGAGCGCCACCACCACCAACAACACAACAATCGATCATTAGACCAACAGCTTCTCATATTAATTCTTTTTAGTTGCTATTTTTAACAGCCAAAATTTGTATACAAAAAGAAAAAAATTTCCCAGTTGAATTAATTTGAGAAGGTCAAGTGAACGGCTGACACCTGTTTTAAACTTTTAGGAATGCAAAGGTCTATTCATGAATCTAAAAAACTTGAAGAATTTTGTTCAATTTTCTTCTTTACGTTGTGATGCTGCTGCAGTCAAGTCAGTCAGTTACAGCACATACACCAAAGTTTTGCCCGTGGATAGAAAAATCGGGCGATTAAATTTAAATGATTCGCTTAGCAATAATTAAAAATAGCTATGAAAAAAAAACCCATGAAAATGTTGTATTTTATACTAAGGCCGCCTTGCTCTTCTCGATAATTGTGCGCGCTCATTCATGAATGAAGAGAAAAATTTAGTTTTTTAAATTCTTGTGCGTAAGTGATGCAGCGTTGCTTTCACTCTCGTTTGGATAATTATTTTATTGCTGCTTTTATTGGGTATATATCACCGAATATTTATTTTTTTGTTTTTATTTTATATTTATTAAAAACTGTTTAATTTGAAATATCACTTTGGCTTTGAGATTTTGTGTGTTCATGTCTGTTTTCGCGGACATTTTGAGGTGACGTCATTTTTATGATCCCCTTCCTTTTGGCATTGCTATTACGAATTGTTTATTTTGGCCTTCTTCCTCGTTTTTTTTGCAGTATTTTTGTTTATTTGATTTCCTTTAGATTTTTTTTTCGTTTTAGGAAACAAAAAATCTTTTAAGTCGATGTGGGATTCCATGTTGACCAAATGCCAAAATTTCTACTTTTTCTTTTATTTTTGCTGCTCACTGCCCACTAATTTTTTAATTTCAATTTGTATTTGAATGTCAAATATGATTCATGTTCTTTTAGACTTGATGATGGCTATTAATTGGGTACAAAGCAAAAAAATAAAACTTTTAGCGGTTAATGTGTTTTTATAAGGAAATTTATTTTTGAGTTTCTAGAAAAACGTGCTTTTTAACGGAAATCGAAACGACGGTTTGATTTTTAGAGTTTATAAAAGGATTATTAGCCTTTTATCAAATAAAAAAAAGGTCAAGAAAGTTGTTTTTCGCATTCATATTCTTATACTATAAAATCTTTAAACCTTTTACCCATTGAGCTACGGCTGGCATTTATTTTGTCATTTTTATTATGTATTATGTTTTTCATAGGAAAACTACAATTTTTAGTTATTTCATTTATTGGGTTGTGTCATATGTTAATTTTTGTTTGCATGCCATCACAATATCGGTTGTTTAGTTATGAATCATACGATGATATTTATAGTTTTTAGTTATTTAAATTGCGACACTGATTACACAAAAACTTTACACACAAATATAAACAAAACATTACTTTGTTTGTGTCAAAGAAAAACGAAAAAAAAAAAAAATAAATGTAAACGAAACTGCTTGCTCCCCCCGGAAATACAAGCTTATCCATATACAAAAAGGTAATCATCTCTAACAATTGAACGCAACAAAAAATGTACATATTCAAGGTCTGCTGATTATCGAAACGTAATTACAATACAAACACTTTCATACAACTGCCACCTCTGGGGACAACTATATATTAACGAGAAAAAAAAACTCATTCATGCCGAAATTTAAGTATGTAACGCATTAGAGTTGCTGTGATTTACACAAACTTTAATTTTTACGGAAAAGTGTAAATTCACTATCATAAGATATCATGTTTAACATACAGAAAAGAATTATGAGTTGAGAAGTGAGAATTTCAAAGGATTCACATTTTTCTGCAACTATTTTTGTCAGAAATGTTACGCGAATCTAGGTTAGGTTCGGTTATTTCCGGGAAATGACGTATCATCATAACTTAGGCCACGAATATGCCCATTGTATACCCGATATAAATATAGTCATTCAACCTAATTGAACCATTTCGATATTTGTTTTACAAATTTCAATATAGATTTGAGATCTTTTGATGCTAGTTCATCTAAAGAGTCGAATGAGTAACTGCCAAAAACCTTAAAGCGTCGTTGCGCTAGCGAAGGGCATTCGTAGAGAAAATGAACGCGAATCTAGAACATTTAAAAATGTTTTGATAAAAGTTTCTTTGCTGAACGAAACCAGTTGATGTTTGCCGGCAAATATTGACTTTTCTGGGTGCTTCAAAATGTCAGGATAAAAAACAACAAAAAATGACGAAACAGTTTTGCTATGCATGGTGCTACTGAAAAAACTTAAATAAAATATTTCGTTGGCACTCGACGATTTTTTTAAGGTCAAAGTTTTTTCTTGAATAGTTTTTTTTTAAATTTAATTTTTTTATAATTTTTAATCAGGTATGTTTTAATTTTTTAAATTTTTGAGTTTGTAGAAATAAATTGAAAAACAAGTATATTATTCAGAAGGAATTCATTCATTTAACCTTAAAAAATCTGAGCGGTTTCGTTTCGTAGATATTTTGTCCAGACTAATTAATGTATTAAGCCTATTTTCGTATATATGTACTTTGCACATATTTTATACTTTTAAAGTGAAATTTCTCGAAATCAAATAAGAAATTAGTCCGGATTGCCATTGAATATATATAACAAGTGACAACCGCGGCTTCGCAAGCGTACTCCCCCTTGGTTTTTTCATAATGAAATTACTCTCTTAACATCTAATTCCATATTCTCTCTTCAAAAGTAAAAAAAAAAAAATGTGTGCAGTCCACACGTGGTAGGAGTGAAAACTTTAGAAAACTAAACTGCGATATAATGAAAAAGTTGTCGAGATTTAGAATAGATACAGCAATAAATGATATATCAAATTAAAGTACTTATCGAGCAGAGTGCTCGTAAGTTATCAGCTTCGAGATCGGTTAAACAAAAGCTGAGATATAAGCGTGGAAAGATTTCCTATTTTTTAAATTTTTTCAAGCATTGCACTAAAGCCTTGCCATAGCGAAGAGAAAAAAAAATCTACTGCTCTCTCTCTCCACATGGGAGAAGTAGAAGTAAAAATGAATCGTTATTGTACGCTGACGTTTGTATATCAAAATGTCTGTTTTCTGCAAATTTAGACGAGTCTCTGCCATGACTCGGTGTTCATTAATTTATTATCCCTCATTACTATTTTGAGATCGACCTTGCACTTAGTCAATAAGTCCTTTGAATGTTCCTTTTAAATAATTTTAGTACGTATGACAAAAATTATTTCGAAACAATAAATGTAAAAAAAAATTTAACTCAAAGTTCAGTTATATGGGTTTTATTTCAATTTTAAGCTATATCGCTTTAATAAATCACCCTGTACTACTACAATAACTTGGCTATTTGTTTAATTTTTCTTCAAATTTTTCCTTTGCACTCGCATTTTTGATTTTTGTACATTTCTTAATTTTATTTCTATTTCATATATTTATTCTGATAAGATAATGGTTTTATCTCTACGCGGTGTCTACCACGTTGCAGCTTTGCATGTATTTGTCCACGACTATTTTTATGTATTTTTTAATTTGCACGTTGTTCATAACATTTGCTCCAAGTTCACCTGCACGCGTACATTTTCAAATACATAGACAGTACATAAAACCATGCAAACATTTGTGCACCTTGTATTGTATTTGTTTTTTTAATTAGGCCACATTTTGTTGACGTGTTAAATTTTGGTGTAGAAAAAAAGCCTAAATTTACTGTATTACCTACTCATTTATAAATATGAAAATATTTCTATGTTCGGGAAGCCAGGAATTAATAAAATACAATAACAAAAATATATCAATTGTGTTTTTGCGTTTGTGTGTTAAGGTGTTGAGAAGGAAAAAGAGAAAATGCTTTAACTTCTTTTTTATCAGTTAGCTCTCTCTTGTTATAATTTTTATTGAATAACTACGCATAATTTTGTGATAACAATTTTGTTTGTTTAATGATGACTTAATTAATTATAAGAAATAAAAATTGTTCTCTAGTAAAAACGTTTCAAAAATATTTATTTATAGTGATGATGACGGTATGATTTTTTTTACAACATGAGACAAACAAAAATTTGTTAATTTTAATTTAAAGATAACCGGCTTTTAAGCCCTTACATTTCATAGTTGTAAATTATTCTACATAATAAGAGTGTTCATGAAAGAGCTATAGAATTACATATATAAATTTCCAGTGTTGCCACTGATTTTCTTACTTGCCAAACTACTACATAGAAATGGGTTTCCTTTAAAATATTTCCTAAACGGTGCCTTATGAGACAAAGAACTTTAGATACTTTGTTGTGCAAAATAAAATGCTACATCTAAACCTGGTTCCCGAATCAATGTATCACCTCAGAATTTTGAGATGTTTAATCCAAACTATAGAAACAATTCATTATTGGAATAGAATACCCCGAAATTGTGTTGAACTACAGCAATTTTACGAACAGTTTTAATTTAGTTATAGATCATGGACAAAAATGGAATTATGGGTTTAATATCTCAAAGTCCTGACGTGATGGGGTTATACTGTTGCCAGATTTAGTACACCAATTTATTTCATATCACTGAGCTCGAATTTGCCATTAGATGTTGGTCTACACGTCGGCGTTTCGAGATAACGGTAAATTAGCCGGTAAGTGACACGGTTACAAACGCTCTTTTACGACTTTTTTATTTCATGTCTAAGAGGTTTGGTGTCTGCGATTTATACAGGTAGGGCGCCCGCCTGGGTGATTTATTAACAAAAATCATTAGTTTATTGTGTAGCCTTGAGTTAAATTTTTCATATAAGACAAAATATTAGCTCAAATGAATCATATTGTCCCTCACGAAAACCCCTCTTATGCCTATTAAGTATTACGTCATAAACATTAAAATCAATGTTATCTAATCAATTTCACTGAATATAAACTTATGTAACACTACCAATCAATTCGATTTACATTTGACAATAGTAGAGTTTTGAATTGATATGTTCTTTGCATACTAAATAAAATTCAAATTTAGTAAATAAACAGTTAAAATTGCACGTGACATGCATGGTGATGACCAAGTTAAATAAACAATTAAAAAATTTCAACGAAAATAGCGATAACTCAATTTGGCCTTTGAATTCAATACTTTTGTTGAATGAAAAATAAAACTTCCAGTGATCTAATGAAATAAATTCATTATTATCCAAGAAAAATAAACACTATAATTCAATTTTATAAAATAAAAAATTTGTCATTTCAGCCAATAAATTGCAAAAGCAATTAACAAAACCATGTCAAAAAATTATGTCAATATAAAAGTAAGTAAAAGAATATAGTGGAATATGTTTAAGGGGGAACTATACGCAAGAGTATAATTTTTTTTCTTTCTTTGATATCCCATATTCATACAGAAAAAGCCAATGGGCCCAGCACTTGACTTGGTATGATAACTTTGTCTACGCCTTGCCACCAAAGCTTGGCCCAATGATGGTCAAACTGGGCATTTCAAGGGTTTTGTCTTTATAATATGACTAAGAAGAGATATTTTTATAACGTACTAGGCAGCTTAAAATTCTAAAAAGTTTTAAAGCTTCCGTCAAACCGATTCAAACTTGCTATGTTTTATCCTATTTTTTTTTTACAAATTGGCAGAGTTGGACATCTGTGCTCTTAGGTTAAGTGAGAGCATAAAACGACCATTGCTTTTGTATTTATTTTTCAACAACTGATCTAATTTTTTTTTTATAAAAATCACGATATCTGAAATGTGGTTTATTTGATACTACCTCGCACGAGGTGCTATTTAGAAGCACAACCATCATCTTCACTACTGAATGACGAGTTAATTAGTGGCTAAACAAAAATTATGTTTTTGTTGTTGTCGTCAACTGACCGCCAGCCAGTTTGTCTGCGTGATATTCCCTCATTTTATATTAAAAACATCGTCGCAACTTAATTTAACTTAACTCGACGCCGAAACAATGAAATCTATTAAAAGCAAAAGTTAAAATTTTTTAATGGGGACCATTTAAGCAAACGATTGCATAACTTTTAAAACAATTACTTAAATTTTTGTGTGGATCGCATCCATTAGCTAGCTACGACGAGTACAATAATGAGTTTATTGTTGTTGCTATGCTTGTTGTTGTTGTTGTTTTTTAATGTAAATAATTTTTTTGACCGGAACCCCGCTTACTTATGACTGACCAAGCTGTGAGCAGTTAAATTTTTTTTTTGTATAAAATTCTTTTTGCTTTCGTTTATTGATGATGGCCCGGCTTTTTTAACCCATAAGATACAAAATGAGCATGTTTTAATATTTTTTTCACTCTGTTTTGTGTTAATTGTTCCTCTTTTTAAATGACGTTTGCTTTATTGCTGCTGTGCTCTTTGTGCCGCATTCTTTATTAGTTTGCGTGCTTGTGTTCTGTATCTAAAAATTTCGTTATTCACTTTATAGCATTTGCTTACTTAAACTTAACATTTTATTTTTCTATAGTTCCACTTTATTTGGTTTTGCTAGATTTTGCTTTTATTCTGATAGTTTAGTTTGATTTTCTTATAACCTAAACTGCAAAGGGAGGCTTAGAATGGTGAAAAATATCTGATGTATTGAAATGTTCCAGCTTGCATGATAAAAGATCGCATACATAATTTAGCTTTAAAATAATTTTCGCCGCCTAAATTTTTTTTCGGTGCTCAGCTAATTTTTTCGCTGTTCAAATGACTTTCTCGCTGCCCAAATTATTTTTTCTGTTCAAATAATTTTTTCACTGCTCGTACAATTTTTTAAACTCTCAGTCGACTAAAGCTTTTTCACAACTCAAAAAATCTTTTTGAACAAAACTTTAAGTTTGTTTTAGGCGCCAAGAGCTAATTTGCCGCCCCCCACTAACAGAAAATATTCTCTATGTTTGAAATTATAAATTTTTTGTTACCTAAAAAAAAAATATATTTTACATTCAATTACAAAATTACGTACACATTCTCTCAAAATTTTAATTTCCATTTTTCGCCCCCCCAAGTGGTTGCGCCCGCGGCGGCAGCCCCCTAGGCACGCTTCTGGCTTAAGGAACTTTTTTTTATCAGAATCGCAAATAATTTTGCGATAAATGAATTGACAATGTCGTCGCTAGTTCGTATGGTTTATTAATTTTGAAAATATCTTTTCAATTCTGCCATGTTCAATTGATTGACAAAATAGTAAAATTAACTAAATTTATGCCTTAATTTCAAAATACCAAAATTAAATATTTTTCCATTAGGTGTACCTAGTGCGAACTTTTTCGCCTCCAATTTAAATGTCATCAAATTTATCAAAATAAGTCAATTTACTTGAGAGACAATAGGAAAAGAATACTTGTTTTATTTAAACTTTAAAAAATAAAGTCCAAGTACAATTAATGCTTGTTATGTCTATTTTGAATACATTTCAAAATAATATCGCAATTATAATTTTAATAAAATATTGATTGAACTATATAAATTGAATAACTTTAAATTACCACACCTAAAAAAATATTTATCTATAAGTACCTCGCTTACGTCGAATTGAATTTTTGCTCATTCCTGTAGGAAAATCAATGGGCCCAGCCCTGCTTTACTCTGCGCCAGCTCTGGCATCTTACGTTTGCTGAATTTTGACATATGTCTGGGGTGATATCTTGGTCCTAGGCTTGGCACGCCAGTTTAATTAATTTAAATTTTTATTGTTATTATTTTTTGAATATTAGTCTTTTCCCTACAACTACTACTAGGGTTATAACATGAGTATATCAAATATAAAAACTTTATTTATTTTCATACGTATCACGTGGCTCATTTCGTTATAGCTGACATTAAAATCTTGTATGTATATCTATTGAACAAATAATATCATATGTCGCGGCTAATTAATAAAAGTTTACTTGTTTTGAGATATTGTTATTTCCTTACTTTTTCGAAACGATATGCTTTTGTCCTTTTGTACTTTTTTTTTTAGTACATCATATGAATAAAGTAACTCATTATGATGTCATCCGCGCGCTACTTCATTATCGCTTTTTTATTTGTTTAGTTGTTATTGTCGGCATCTATTTAATCGACGAATAGCAGATATTTTGCCGCTCTTTGTATCAAAACCCTCTGCTTCGCTCAGTACATTTGACTCTCATTTTTAACGATAATTATGAGATCATGTAGTTTTATACGCCGATTTCTTCAGCATTGATTTCATTTGTTTCCTTTTGAAATCTAAATAAAGTTGTCCACGTTAACTAATTTCTGATGATTAATAAAAGCTGTCGTTTTTTTTTTTTGCAATCATTTAATATTTCACTACATTTTTGAACTTGACACATTTACGTGAGTGCTTGTGAGCAATTCAAGATCTCTACGTTTGATTTTTGAAAAAAAATTTTACGTTACACAAAATGAATGACTCATTCATTCATTGTTCCACCAGTAAATGTAAAAGGCCATTTGCTGTTTCAATTTAATTACGAGTATATAGAATGCATTTAGTGTTCAATCTATCGATCGCATTGCATGTCGCATATAAATCTTATCGTTCTCTATCGTTGTTTTTTTTTTCTCCGCCTCTGTCTCATTGCTTTGCTTCCCTCTTACTTTATTTACACTTGGTAATATAAATTAATTCATCCTGTGGCGTCTGTCAATGACAACCAGTCAATTGTCTAGTTGACACAATTCTTTTAAAAGCATCCAACTTTCATCATCTATCTACCCAACTGCCAAGTGCAATTGGATTTTATTTTTACTCTGTTGTTGTAGCTTTCTTAATCTGTTTGATTTCGTTTTTTCATTTTTTTTTGTCTTTTATACGAAAATTTTATATTTTGTCTGCCATTCTTACTTCGAATGCGTCACTTCCTTTTTGATTCTCTTTATTTATTTTTTCAAAAGAAATTAACTTGATGATTTTAAATTTAATAGGACACTTTTGTCAAATTTTTTTATCTGCTGTTTTGCATTTAAGATGAAACTACCGGCAACTGTGGTGACATTAGTTTTTTGCAAATTTGTCGTACATATAGAAGCAAACCCCAGGCCTTCTCAAAAAAAATAATTTTTCCCGCAAATGGTAAAAATTTAAATTTTTCCGGGTCAATCCCGCTCACTTACTGAAAACCCTTGAAATATGAATAAGACAAACATATTGATATTCGAATAATTCTGTGGCCATAAGGAATAAAAGGTAAAGTCGATATTTAATGGCAAGGCGAAACAGAATAAATCATATGGTTATACCCAGAACTTATGTTGCTTCGTTTTGTAATCAAAGATCAACTTTTTTTTTGTTATTCCTTAGAGTTAAACAGGAAATTGGGTGGGCTTTCGAAAACCTTATTTGTTTAATGGGTACTAAGATAGTGGGAAAGAACTTTTGGTGACTCTAAAAGATAGTTGAAAATTCTTTACAAAACATTTTTTTCAACTCAATCACTCTTTGTCTGGTGCTAGTTCATTTCATTAAATGTTGCCAAATCGAGTTTGGTTATACATACTTAAATGCCGATCTTAATATGACATGTCACCACTTCCCCAAACTTTCTGTTCATTTTGAGCAAAATCAGTCTTGATTGTCTGCATATGGAGGGTGATTTTATGGGGAGCTTTGAAGCTTCGCTTTTCGCTACTGCTAGAGACCTTCTTTAGTTAGTTTGGCGAATCAACATGCTTTTTGTTTTATAAAAGTTGACTTTCAAACTAAGCATGTCGGACTGTTTTGGTTAGTGAGAAAGCATTGTTTATTGAGGACATCGCCCAGTATTATCCTTGACTTTCAAACTGAGCATGTCGGACTGTTTTGGTTAGCGAGAAAGCATTGTTTACTGAGGACATCGCCCAGTACTATCAAAAATAAAATTTGTGACAGCTAACAACCTTTACGCTCAATGCTAATAAGTGGTACTTTAGTTGATTAGTACTCAAAAATATTCGGAAAAATTGGTGTTCATAAAATAAATGCATAAAGTTGGCCAAAAAACTGAAAAGCAAAACAGATTTTAGAAGTTTTGATGCTGAGTGAAAATATTCGCTAAGCAAAAATTTTAAAACATTTGCTTCATGTGTAAACATTATTTCATGGATGTTAAACTTATTTAATTTTCACCCCCCACTTTATAGTTGCTTAATCAGCTTCAGGTGTTTATTAAAAATTTAAAAAATAAATTACACATTTCTCACGATTTTAAGCAAAATCTTTTGTTTTGTTTTATTATGATGTGCTTTAATAAGAAATGCTTAACATTATAAATATTTATTTAGTTTTTTTTACCTATAGTCTTTGTAATTGTTGCCCTCTGTGTGCATTTTTCGAAATGTGTTTTAATGCCAAATACAATGAACAAACAAATAAAAAGTAAAATTTACAAAAATATAAAAAAATAAAATCAAGTTCAAGGCAAAATTTATTTAAAACACTGTCTCGTTGTCGTCGTCATCTACCAACCAACGTCTTTGTTGATCTTTTCAGCCTTTTTATTTTTATTTTTATCTATTCTTGAAATGCATAATACGCGAAAAGTTTAACTTGAAATGAATGAAGAGAAACGGCAATAACAGCAACGATAGCAAACTGGCGATTTGTCTGGCATTTGTGCAGTTTTGGTATAAGCAAAATAAAAACCTGCAATTAAAATACTTATATATGTATATGTACATCGAATTATGTGTCTGTGTATATATTCAAAGGCCGAACTATCTGACAACAAGTTATCGTTTTGATTTCTTTTGAAATCACTTAGATTTTGTTTGAAATTATATTTTATAAATAATTTAATACGTCTTCAGTTTCAGAAAAGTCAAAAACTTTTCTGATGCATGCGTTTTTGTTTTTATTTTACAACAAAACCATTTTGCTTTGGTGCATCTATATTATATCACTGTTCTGATTTGGCAAGAACCATATTTCTTCGCTGTAACTAAGGAGGAAATTTCCCTAAAGGATCCAGAGAGCATATCTGCTTTCATATTGAAGTCAAAGCTATGGATTCCTTTTAGTTTACGAGATTCAGCTCTTTAATTGGAGCTATTGAAAATCGATGGCTGCTACAGTTCACATTTTTTCCCCCACCTTATTCCATAAGATCGAAGTTTGACCAAACTATAACCTATTTATAATTAGCTCGTCAACAGAATTATAAAGTTCGTTGTATCGAATTGGTAATCAGTTTCAACACGCTTCAATGGTTTTCCAGTTCGTTTTTAACAGTTTCATCAGCGGTTCAAAAACTTTTTTCACTTTGCAAGCATATCAGATAATGCGAGCTGAAAAGTTATCAAAATCTAGCTTGTATTAATTATATGTTCAACATGTAGTATGTAGTAACTTACAGTGGAATCTCATTGTTGAAGAAATGTCATCAACATTATAACTCTCGTTTTCAGTCTCATTTTCCAGCTCTCTCATTTGTCAGCCTTTTCTGCAGAAATTATAAATTTCTTCTCAATATTTCTCAAAAAATTTCAGTTTTCTCTTTCGCAAAATACTATTAATATGTTTAGACAAATAATCGTAAAAATAGTAAAAAAAAAACAATTTTTTCTTTGCTATAAAAATCAACAACGGTATTAAAATCGACTGTAAACATGAAAAAAGCGCATAGAAACATAAAAGTACACTGAGATAAAAAAAAAGTTTAATTCAGTATGCTTCAACCCCAAGCTAACTCAATAACGATTCATCGCAATTTCAATTACCAAAATCTATTTCACTTCGAGTAATACAGAGAAAAAAGAAGCTCAAAATAGTCATTGCTGCCGTTCTCAGGGGCACACATTTACTGAAAGCCGGCTAAATGGATTTAAAGATATTTTTCTTACGTTTTCTCTCATATGTTAGGTATATCTTAAATGCTGACGTTTATTTAACAGTTCTTTCCTAATTAAAACAAAAGCTTTGCTTTATGAATCATTCGGATTTCTAGTTTGCAATCAGCACAGCCTTACAAAGGTTGATATAACATTTTTTTTTAATTATTAGATTTTTACGTAAAAGGGGTGACAAGTGCCAACAATTATCAATTAAAAAGGTGAAACTCTAAAAATACTTGTATTATTCTAGGCATATGTGTTTGCTTAATCTATTGATGATTTTCTAAGAAACTGAACAACGCATCATTTTTTATCATGTGACTCAACTATTGCTGCTTCTATATATACAGATATGACATATTTATGCCATAGAACTTAACTTATACATACTTGTACTGTACATACCTATAAGTTATGTAAGTTTTATTAACTTGTTTTTTTCTTTACTTTATTTCAGATTTTTTTACTAACACTCTGCTTAAGAAGCAACTAAATTAAAATAAATAAAAATCAAAATGAAGCCGAAATCGGTAAGTAACTTAATGTACAATTTTATTATGTGCAATGATGTTAAATGTATAAATTTACTATGTGTAAAAATAATAACTATGCAAATTTTTGTCACGTCATATTAAGGGTCAATTTGGAAAAATATGTAACATATTTTAGCTCGAATTCAAGTGACGTATGGGTAAAATAGGCTATTTAGTGGCCTATTTTCATCTTGTGCCTTTGAGTTTAGCCCTGTGAAATAAGAATTCGTCTGCGGAAGGACTTACGCGTGCAACGATATTGCTTAGGGATATTTTTCAGCATTTGGATTAAGGAGGATAGACATAACTCATAATACTATGAATACACTAAGCTATTTGAACGAAACACATATGGTGAAACTTAGACTGCCAAATCAGAAAATAACCATTAGCAATAAGGACAAGTTGGTCAAAAATTCATCCTACATTATTTACTAACAAATTGGTAAAATTTTTCTCCGAAATGATTGGAATGTCTTGTGAACGCAATGGGAGAAGATACATAATATTAGTTTCTAGTAACAATGTAATATTTTAAGTTATTTTACAAGAAAATATTTGCTCACTCTTGGCGCGAAATACTTGACCACGCTGTTTAGTTTTTGTTTTTATACCAATAATAAATAATAAATCGTTTGTATTACACTAAAAATTTTACAAAATAAAACAGTTTGGTGGGTACTTGGTACTTTTGACACCCATAGTAGCAATTCTAAACAACCTCTCTCTCAGGTCCTGATACTTGTAAGCAAACTATTTAACAGGGGTTGAAAGGTAGTGAAAACGGGTTTTTTGCGATTCAAATAGAATTACTAGCTTATATTTTTTTTAAAAAAAGCTTAAATTGCTTAAAATTTATTTCTTAAAACAAAATCATTGTTTCAAAAAAAAAAAAGAAAAGTCAATTCAAACTTAATTTTGTTGGTTGTTTTGCTTACAATTTAACTTATTTGAACGACATTTGACTGATCATGTTTGATCATATTTTCCGGTGTCTTGTCATTTTCAGGCTGTTTACTTCTTTGATTCAATTATAATTTGTCTCAGACGTAACATGTCCATTAGGGTGATTCAAAATTTTTTTTTTTAGTTTTTTTTAAGGTGCTGTTGCTTAAAAAGTAAGTTTATGATATGAAGAAAAAGTTCACGAAATTTCAGCTCTGTAAATCAATTTTATAAGGTGGCGCCGGAGCCTGTTAGTTTTACATGTAAATTGTATGTAAAAATTATTTTTTACAAAAAAGGTATCTAAATGAATAGGTGATTAGTGTTGTTGAGCTGAAAAGGGTCGTTTTTCGACGTAATTTTTTACGCTGAATCCGAATCTGGCCTCAGGACTGACCCATCATGTCGGAATCCTGAAATATTTGAGGTTAATTACCTGAAACATGATGTTTTTTGTCTACTTTCGAGGTCATGTATAGGATTCAAAGAAAGTTGATCAGCTTATTTTTAACGAAAGCATAATTTCGTACCATCCTTGCCCTTTAAAATGAGTTTTCAAGTGGTGATCTGTGATGTTTCCTTGCAAAGTTATAGCCATTTTAAAGTGACATGAATTGGATCCCCTACAAAGGGTTGCAACCTAACAATATTAACCAACGGGTTTCAAATTCATGTCACCTTGAAATGGCTGCAACTTTGCAAGGAAGCATCACAGATCACCACTTGAAAGCTCATTTTAAAGGGCAAGGATGGTACTAAATGATGCTTTTGTTAAAAATAAGCTGATCAACTTTCTTTGAATCCTATATATGGCCTCGAAAGTAGACAAAAAACATCATGTTTCAGGTAATTAAGCTCAAATATTTCAGGATTCCGACATGATGGGTCAATTCTGAGGCCAGATTCGGATTCAGCGTAAGAAATTACGTCGAAAAACGACCCTTTTCAGATAAACAACACTAGTCACATATTCATTTAGATACCTTTTTGTAAAAAATAATTTTTCCATACAATTTACATGTAAAACTAACAGGCTCCGGCGCCACCTTATAAAATTGAGTTACAGAGCTGAATTTTCGTGAACTTTTTCTTCATACCATAAACTTACTTTTTAAGCAACAGCACCTTAAAAAAAAACAAAAATAAAAAATTTGAATCACCCTAATGTCCATATTTGAAAAATTAATTATGAATAACATTAATGAAATTTTTCTATTAAATATTAATCAATCAATATGAACTTAGCTATTTTAACCAACCATATTTGAAAAACGGCTCTTAGCTACCTCTTTTATGTCACAATTAGTTTTTCGCGTTTTCGTATCTTGTGGACAAATCACATTTTAATCGTTAACTTCTTTCTCATATGGAAGTTAGAGTCAGTCAGCGCAGTTATACTCACATATCTCAGTAATATCTTTATAGTGAAGCCACATCTTAACCGCCAAGTCTATTAAAATTTTAACAATTTCGCTTTATCTTTGACTGTAAAACCGATTTCAATCGCACTGTCAATAGCATACTAAGATCGTTGTCCCATTGACGTCACATAGTTTTGACGTAGTGTATTTTCAATTTTGATTTAACTTTCGTTGTTCTTGAATGTCGTCAAACACGGTCAGCTATGTACATGATTTATTTATTTAATCGTATGATTAAAATTTTGACAGCAAAATTTTTTCAGATTTTTTTTTTCGATAAAATATTAATTTGATATCGTTACATTTACTTAACTATAAATATTATTAAAATATCAATTAATTATAATTAAAATTGTTCTTTAATTAATTTGTTCATCAAATTGAAATGAAGGATGATTCATCCGCTTATGCAATTGTGCGTCAGTCAGTGTTTTCACTTGCAGCGCTTTGGCGTCTCATCGAGCCCATTCATTTGCGTCATATCGGTACCAGGGATGATATTTGGGGGCTTTTAGGGCTTTTTTGAGCCCTTTTAATTTTGAAAAACCCCGAAGCCCTTTTTATTCATTTTTGGCCCTTTTTGCGAAACTCTACCGAAAAATAATCACAATTTTTTATTTTTCAAAGGACAGCTTACTGGGATAAGTGATTGTCGACTAAGATAAAATTTAAGTGTCACGGTGTTAAGTAACACGATGGTTTTTGACTTTTAAACTTCAAATTGAAATTAGCTATTTCAAATCAAAAACCAGAGATATTTTTACATGAAAAAAGTTTTATTTGACTTATATCACTAGTTTTGATGCCGAAAGCTGTACTTTTATTTTAATTAAGAACCTTATATTGTTTACATTATTGGCAAACATTTTGATATCCTACGTATGTATAGTTTTCTAGATTTTGACTTAAAAAAAAGTTAACACGAAAAACAACTTACATTGTTTCAGAAAAAAATTTATTTTTCACGACTTTCGTGAATCAGGTGTAGTAGGGACTATCACGTTGCATCCCCCAGCAATAGTCATCCATCATATGGCGATCCCATCGGCCTTGGTATCTTTCTTCCATAGTTTTTAGGTGCTGTAGATGGCATTCCTTTAAAATCGCTGTCGCTACTCACTTCATTAATGACTTCTTAATGTGGTAAGGGTCTTCTAGCAGAATCTAAGTCTGGATAAATCATTATTTTAACGTTTCCACCACGCAAATTAATACAGGAGAAGTAACAGTCATCGAAGTGATTTTTTTGTTCTTTCCATTGCATAGGCATTCCGAACTTCATATGGTTTCTTTTACCACTAATGCACTGTCTCAAGTGTCCATAGCACATTTTACAAACAATTTGGCATATCCACGACTTGTATTCATCCACAATTTTTGACTTAAAGTAAGCAAAATAAGCACTTTTTATAAAATCTGTTACAGCTTTCTGAACTTTTTCACTGTGTATTCACCACAAATGTAACAAAACAAATAGATCATTGAGACAACTCCTTCGCGATGAAGACATGATACAAAAATCAATTTATTTATAGAAATCTGTCGATTACAGCGAATATTCAAAACTGACGCTTAATCAAAAATGACACGTAGGAAAAATAAATTAAAAATATTTTTAATGTTGCCAGTATATACTTAATACAATACGACTAACCATATCTCGGCACCAAATTTTTTTTCGATTTGTTGACCTGAGTAATGTTTAAATTTGATGTGCTAAGTCTGCAAATATGTCGTTTGTTTCGGCATTTCTTTTTGAAGAAGTCTCTAAAAATCGATCTCACCATAGTTAGTTCTTCAATATATCGCTCATTTTATGTAATAACGTCATAATTAAAAAAATCAGATATTTCAGGGTCAGCATTTTAACTGAATTTTTACGTTTTTGGGTTATAAAGTTATTGAAGAAAATTAGCGATATATACAAAAAAATCTTAAACGCTTAAATGTTCATATGTAAAATTTTTGCTTACAATTAAATTTAAACAACAAAGTAAATTTTATAAAAAGAAAAAATTTGGTTGTAATATAAATGGTTACATACGATTTGATTTACAGAAGCCCTATTTATGTCAAAAAAGCCCTATTTTAGTTCGAATTTTGGCCCTTTTACAAATATGCCAATATCATCCCTGATCGGTACTCAATAGAACATGACACTATTGTGATGATTCGTTCTTTGCCGCACGATTGTGTCGTGATACAGTCTCTTTGCGAGTATTTTCCCCAGCAGCTGTGACATTAGTTAATTTAAGAAATGTGTTTTCTTGGGATAAAAATCAATTGCCACTAAATTCTTAGTGGATGTCAAACATTTTTACCACTAAGCACATAGTGGTAATGAATTTCAAACTCCATTATCACTAAATATTTAGTAGAGGTGTGATTCAAATTCCATTAACCACTAAAAAACTTTCTCTAAATATCTTGCACGTAAATTTTTAATGCATTTGTTTCCAATTTTCATTAAATTCAAATTTTTTTTATTAAAAATTTCTAATGGAAATTAGTGAGAATTAATTTTTAAACAGCTATTACAGCTGTAAAAATTAATTTTTAAAGCCCGATTTAAGTTAATTTAAATTAAAAAAAAATAATAAATAAAACTAAAAATTAAAATTTGAGTAAAATTTTTAGAGTTTTCATTCAGATCAATAGTCATTAAAGTTAAAAATATAAAATTTCTCTATGGGTTACACAAGAAAAAGTGTTATACTTTTTTTAAAATTTCCCTATGAGAACGAAAAAAAAGCAGTTGGCCTTACATGAAACGCCCTAATACGTGATATTTACGTTAATTCTGAAGGTGAAACTCCTTCCCTACACCTGTCTTTTTCAATTTCTTGAATTATGCAACAATAGGAATAAATTTTTATAAAATTCGTGAGTTGTTGCACTCATTTAAACTTCCTCTCATGCGTCACTCTCCCTCAACTTGTGCACCTAGTAAATAGGTGCGGTTTTTTTTTCTTAAACAAACGTAAGAATTAGGCTCGTGATCCTCTTCGATTGTATGTTGTGCCCCTTAGTGCTAAATGAGAACCCCCACCTACATTGTGCCAAATAGATAAATAAAAAATATCGTGTAAGACAACATGCATGCAATAAAAACAAACAACAATATCTAAAATGTATTTACAATTTAGCTTTGTCTAAAGAGCCTTAACGCACTTCTTCAATTGTTGTTGTTGTAGTACTGTTCCATTTAAAAAAATACAAAAGAAACAATACATTCTCAAGGGAGGGTTGGTTTTAGTTAGTTGCTACTGCACGTGAGGGTAGGTGTTGTTTAAAATGTGCTAGAGAACTATTGGAAATCATAGCTACATCATTAGAAAAGTCGACAAGACAAAACTATTAAAACACGCGTTCAAATCATGGTCTCCTTTTAGTTGCTTTTAGACAGTCATAAACGTTAAAACGTAAAAGAACTTAAAAATTCTAACAAAAAGTGTTTTCAATAAATTCCAATTTGTTTTGCATATTTATTTAAAAACTGCAAAATAAAATCATTCAGCAATTAATTTAATAAAATCAACACTTTCTCAAATGGTTGTCTCCGATACTCGGGTGCGGCTGCAACGTTATTCTGGCAGCTTAAAGCAGAAAACGGTGGGTTTTTTAAAAACTTAAAAACTAAATTTTTTAACTATTAAAACAAAAAAAAAATCATATAAGGTATTAAAACAAAATTAAGATATTATTTTTTGATTAGCATTATATATTTTTTTCACAATTAGTTGCATCATATTATATTTATGTATGTATAAGGTTTTTACCATATATTTTTAACTAAATTCGAAACGCAAGAATAAAATTGTACGGCTTCTTTGCATTGTGCTCCAGTCTTTGCATATATAATTTTTAATGCATTTTTGACGGCTATTTAAACGCATTTTTTATGCTAAATTGTGCTAGTGTTGGTTTTGTTGTTGTTGTTGGTCGTGTCTGGTCTGCTTAATAGAAGTTGCTGGAAATTGTATTCTATTTAGATACTATTGCAAGTTGCAATATATTACCTACCTACTTCTCCACCTAAGCAACCAACCAACCAACACAAAGAAGTTTTTTTTGCCAAGGTGTGTTGTGAGAGCAAACGTTAACCCAAAAACGTTAATTGGATTTGTCGCTTAAGTCTCCCGCTATTGTTTTTATTTTGCGTTTTTTTTTTAAGTTTTCATTTCTGATTCTTTTTAATTTTGTTGCACAACAAAATATCAAATTTTTGCAACATGCTGCATATTTTTAATAGTCGTTGGGAAAATCTAGTCTTCGCTTTGAGGTTTTCAAAACTTTATAATGGGCGTTCAAATTTGAGGTATCTTTATAAATTTTAAATAAAAGATATAAATTGTGTGAAATCTTGATCTATTTTTTTTTTAGTTGGAAATGAAAGTATGTATGTACATTGATTTCGGATAGTAATGAAAAAGATTGTCGTTCAAGTGACATCCTCTGCTAGCTCGGCAATTTTACCCAAAATTTTGAATAACTTTTTCGCATAATGTTGGTTCAATGCGGGATATTTGCTCGAGGATGTTGTCCGTGAGGTGTTGAGCAATTTCAAGATTATTCGCATAAACCCCATCAAGAACCAATATAAAAAGAATTCCAATGGTATTAAATCGCATGATATTGGTGTCCAATTCACGTCTGTTCGAGAAAAAATTCTCATTTCTTGTTTGTCTATGACCCAATTAGCGAATTGCCGAGGTAATTCGTGGTCAGTTGCATTTATTTCTTGTGTTAACTGTATTTTGTAACTCTTTACATGAAGATCTTTGTGTAAAAAATCGAACAAAGTTGTTGGTTTGAAGTTTAATTGCTGTGAACGACGACGAATTGATGTCCTTGGCTTTTGCATTATTTTTACTTGAACGACCACTGCGATGATAAATTCTGCTTCTCTGATCTCTGAACCAGTTTCTTCTAATTTATCAATGATAAGTTTAATAGCACGGTTTGTCGAAGCATTTTCTCTACCGTATTTTCAACAAAATATTTCTTCCAACTTCTGAATAACTATCACCATATTTAAAATAATTTTTACTAATGAAAACACGTTGCTCACTCGTGTAGTGATCCAATCTAACTAACCGAAACGTACTTTTTTATATATAAGTAAAGCCTCCTGTAAGAAAATGGTGGCAAATTTAAAAAGATACTCCAAATTAGAACACCCTTTATATAATGTATGTACGTACAAGTATTACAAATTGAAATATGTATAATAGTCCCAGAGTTGTATTACAGTTTTAGTTATACCTGTCTGAAGATTAGTTCGGTACATTGAACGAGTAAATATTTTGACTGACTTAGAAAATGTTGATTAAAGTTTCCAAATAGTAAAAATGATATAAACGAAGAAAAAACAAATATTTTGTGTATCGATACCGAAAGAAAGAGAATAAGATTTTTGTTTTAGAAACCGTTTATATAATTTATCGCATGGATTTTTTTCGGGTTCTATTCAGAGATAGCATAGAGATGAAATAAAAAATGGCACGAAAGAAAAACATTTTACAAATTCCGTACAGCAGAAAATTCTGAATCCAGCAATATTTATAACTTATTTTCAACAAAATGTTCCTTGCCATAATTGATATTTCATGAATATGCTTACATCCATATGGGCATTTCCGCGAAAACGGATGTTTTTTTTTTCGCGCGAACGCCTTGTTTTTTTTGCAATTATCTTTAAAACGAAAAATTGCCCAAATTCAACCTTAGCACCAATTGGAGCTATAAGTTAAACCTAATGTCAAAATAAAAATCCGTTTTATTTTGACTTTGTTTTTTTTACTTAAAATGTGTTCGACATTCGAACGGGACCCACGGAAATGCCCATATACAGTTATGGCCAAAATAATTACAACAATTATAAGTTTTCAAAATCAGTGGTTATAGCTCCTATACTATTGCAAAAAATTGAGAATATTGTTGCATGAATTTAATGATTATGCCCTCAATAAGCCTTGAACACTATCAATTCGGAAATTGTAGACATATTCGGTGTATTAAATTATAAGAGAATGACCCTGATTTATAAGTTGTAAAAAAATATTGCAACACTGTATAGAACTTTTAAGAAAAATAAAGTTATCCTAATACCTAGAAGTACTCAATTCAATTCAATTTTATTGAGTCCCTTTTAACAATTAGATAATTCATTTTCCAATAGTTACTGGGAAAATATCAAAGAAAGTTGTCCACATTAAGATGCAACCGAAGTTGTTGTTTTTGTTCATTTCTGTTTTATACCGTAATTAAAATAAAACACCAAATGCACACTTCTAAATTCACATCTGCATTTGCTGCTTATATCATTTTTCAGATTACGTATTGATTTTATAAAAAAAGGTCGTGTAACCTTTTTTGTAGCAAATTAAATACGCTGAAACTTTTACGCCAACTAAGATAATTGCGAAAAAACTGAAATTTAACAGACTTCAGTAAAAAAATAGCTATAAATTTTCATACTTTTGAAGTATTCAGCAAACGGAATACATCATCATGAGTTCAACAGATAAATCTAAAAAAGTTAAGTTTTTGTTTGAATATTGAGTGATTACTTTTGGCTTAGCCATTCAAATCGGAAATCGAAAGTTTAGTAGCTGAGTCATAAGAATTTACTTCAAAGATTTGATTTATTGTTGCTTTTTTTTCTGCAAAACACTAAATTCTTTTAACACACATTCTTGTGCCTTCTTTCCCCATTAACTTTTCAACATTTACGACACCCTACTGCATTTACTCTTCTTAGCCCATTTTATAGACAATAATCGCTTTTGACCAACGTTAACGTAACAGACACAACACATCAATTTCGTTCAACAAACGTTATGCAAAACCAGTCCAACAAAGAATACATGCTCTGTGCGTTGATATGATAGACATTGTTGCTGTTGCTATTGATGTTGTCGTCGTCGATGTGACAACACGTGCAAGTAAGCGTGACTTTGTCCGACTTTCTAATATGGCTTTAAGTTTGTTGGAACTATTTATCTATATATGCACATGTATATAGCTATACATATATGTGTTTATAAACTGGTTGTTGTTGTCATGTAATCAACTTAAGCTATCCGACGGAAGAGACTATGATACTTCCATATAAGTCGATGTCGTCACATCATTGAAATTTGAACTAAAACAAGTGTAAAAATAAAAGAAAATTTGCATAATTGTTTATTATCGATATAAACTTATTTTTATTACTTAAAAATTATATTTTTAATTTTTCCGTGTTTTTCTTCTTCTTATTTTTTTGCAGCATAATGTGCGCGTCACCACAATGGATGCCGAGTTGGAGTTTGCGATCCAGACAACAACAACTGGCAAACAGCTCTTCGATCAAGTTGTTAAAACAATTGGTCTACGTGAGGTCTGGTTCTTCGGTTTGCAGTACACTGACTCGAAGGGTGATTCTACATGGATCAAATTGTACAAAAAGGTTGGTATTATTATTTGTGAATCAAATCGGTTTTTTTTTAAACTGTGTTTTTTTCAAATTAAAATATTTATTAGTTTTATGCAACCAAAAATGAACTTATTAAACTCTAAGGATTTTTCAGATGAATTTCTGAAATTTTTAAAATTTGCAAACACTCGCAACGGTATACTATTAGTGTTCGTTGCCAGTCAGCCAAGATAAGAAACTAACGTTTGTTTCTGAACACAATAAAATTCCGCAGTTTAATTCAACGAAAAAAAAATCCAAACACTTTAGTTATTTATAACACAACTCGAAATTATTTTTGACTACTTTCAACCATAGTTATCTGGTTCTATTGGTAGTGTTACTGTGATAGGCCTTGCGTAATGTGCATATATCATAAGACAGTTTCTTGAAACATAATTTGATATGGTTATATAGAGTTGGACCAATTTTTAAATTTTGTGTGAGTTTGATAATTTGATATGTTTAAGAAAAAACTCTCAGTAAAATAATTAAATTGATTTTCTAGAAAACTGACATTTAAGTTACAAAATAAGTATGTAGTTGAAATGTTCAAAATGTTCAAGGCGGTCTCAGAACACTCACAGTTACTGAGGATAAATAAGTTTTGTGTAATAAATTGGATATTTAATTAAAGGGAAGTTGAGCTATGAGCTTATCACAAAGAGGTTGTGTTTCGATTTAAGAAAGAACTTAATATCTCTTATAACAATGTGCTAATACTGGCATAATTCAATAAAAATGAGCTACTCACAAAATACTGGTATAGATATCATGTATATAGTCCCCAATTTTATATACTCGTACGCTTTTTATTATATTATTTATTTATATTTATTATAACCGGAAACTGCAGAGTTTAGGTACCATGCGATCTCAATTGATTGGGGAATTCATTGCACGGAAAGTTAGGCTCATACATTTAAAAAAAATGAAATGATCTTTTCGTTGAATGTACAAAGTTAGTATTTTCCGTTATATTGCACAATTCTTACATTATTTGACAATCTCTTATGTATTTAAAATTATGCATCTAAAGAAGACATCCTTAAGAACAGACAGTTTTCCAATAATAATTTTTTGCTCGCATGCCTATACAATAAAATCACAGCCTGAAGGTCCAGCTATTAAAACCATAAAATATTTGAAACGGGTTAAAAAATATGTTGACAAAAAAACAGCAGATAGTCAACATCAACATGGTGATAACAGCGATGAAGATGATGACGCTGATGACATGGTGAGCGCACATCTTAGGTTGCTTTACAAAAAGTCATGCCATTGATATGCGATTCCAGTAAATTGAAATGAAGTTCCAAAGTAATTCGCTAATTTTCCCTTTATTTTTTAATTGTTTTTTTAAATATTTTAAATTATGTTTCTTGTCATTGCTTCATATTGTCACCCACATAAGTTTCTGTTTCACAACTAAGGTTAATCTAAAATTCAATTTTTTCAATGCTTACTTTTAAAAAAAAAAGACTGGATCCATGCCATTTTCTACATGGGTAAATCTTGAATTTTAATAATCTGAAGTTTTCAAACTAGATATTTTTTCGAAGAAATAACAATATATTTTATTTCTATTATATAGGTTATGAACCAGGATGTTAAAAAGGAGAATCCACTTCAATTTAGGTTCCGTGCCAAGTTTTACCCAGAAGATGTTGCTGAGGAACTCATCCAGGATATTACACTTCGACTTTTCTATTTGCAAGTGAAGAATGCCATATTATCGGATGAAATTTATTGCCCACCTGAGACCTCAGTACTACTGGCTTCATATGCTGTACAGGCACGCCATGGTGATCACAACAAGACCACCCACACAGCCGGTTTCCTGGCTAATGATCGTCTGCTGCCGCAACGTGTCATCGATCAACATAAAATGTCCAAAGATGAGTGGGAACAATCGATTATGTCATGGTGGCAAGAACATCGTGGAATGTTACGCGAAGACGCTATGATGGAATATTTGAAGATTGCCCAAGATTTGGAAATGTATGGTGTCAATTATTTTGAAATCTGCAATAAGAAGGGTACCGATTTGTGGTTAGGTGTTGATGCACTGGGTTTAAACATCTACGAACAGGATGATAAGTTGACACCGAAAATTGGCTTCCCCTGGTCAGAAATTCGCAACATTTCTTTCTCTGAAAAGAAATTCATTATCAAACCAATTGATAAAAAGGCACCCGATTTTGTATTCTTCGCACCGCGCACCAGGATTAACAAACGCATTTTAGCCTTGTGTATGGGAAATCACGAGTTGTATATGCGAAGACGCAAACCGGACACTATTGATGTGCAACAAATGAAGGCTCAAGCCAGGGAGGAGAAGAATGCAAAACAGCAAGAACGGTACGTAATGAGATCGGAGTAGAGTAGACTCTGAAATTTATTTTAAATTCAAAATTTATTTATGTGTATATTGATTTTTTCATAAATAGCGAGAAACTGCAACTAGCGCTGGCCGCACGCGAACGTGCCGAAAAGAAACAACAAGAGTACGAGGATCGTCTCAAACAAATGCAAGAAGAAATGGAACGTTCGCAGAAAGATCTATTGGAGGCCCAAGAAATGATACGTCGTCTTGAGGAGCAGTTGAAACAACTGCAAGCTGCTAAAGACGAATTAGAGCTACGCCAGAAGGAATTGCAGGCCATGTTGAACCGTCTCGAAGAAGCCAAACATATGGAAGCTGCCGAAAAAGCTAAACTCGAAGAAGAAATTCACGCGAAGCAAATGGAAGTGCAGCGCATTCAGGATGAAGTTAACGCTAAGGATGAGGAGACAAAACGTTTGCAGTACGAAGTCGAAGAAGCCAGACGCAAGCAGGTCAATATACAGAGAAATATTTTAAAATGCATTTTAATTGTTTGCCACTTCTTTTAATACAGGAAGAAGCTGCTGCTGCTCTTTTTGCTGCATCCACTACACCACAGCATCATCATGTTGCTGAAGATGAGAATGAAAACGAGGAGGAACTATCAAACGGTGATGCTGGTGGAGATGTTTCACGCGATTTAGACATTGATGAACATATCAAGGATCCAATTGAGGACAGACGCACACTGGCCGAACGCAATGAGCGTCTACATGATCAATTGAAGGTACAAAATAAAATCAATCGATAAAATACAGTTAAACTTAAGATACTCAATGATTTTGACGGATTTATTTTTTAATGATTGTATTTTTAACGCAATTAATGTACAAACAGATTCAATGGTATATGAAGTAATAAGAGTTAAGAGCTTTTAATTTAATATTAAAAGTATAATTTCGTTGCTGAGGAATTGCAGATATAAAAATTATTCCTTGTCATTGAAAAAACTTAGTTTTTTGTAATGAAATTCTCATATGCTACACTACAGACCATCATTTTCTACTCTTATTTGATGTACTTTTTTCTTTGCTTTTTTAGGCCTTAAAACAAGACTTGGCACAATCACGTGATGAGACGAAAGAAACGATAAACGACAAAATTCATCGTGAAAATGTGCGTCAAGGACGCGACAAATACAAGACACTGCGTGAGATCCGAAAGGGCAACACAAAACGTCGTGTTGATCAGTTTGAGAACATGTAAAAAAACAAAACACCACAACCACCAATAACAACCAATATAACTTAAAAAAAGAAACAACAACAAATCAATACTAGCAGAAATTCGTCTTCGATGTCGCAAACAAAAATCAATTTGTTACATAAAATATCATATGTATATTTTTTTAAAATCAAATTAAAATAAAAAGAGAAAAATTCCAACAACAACAATCTATAGACGTTTCTCCCGTTCAATTTAAGAGAATATTGTTGGTTCTTTGCGCAACAAATCGCGAAAGACAATTTTTTGGTACCGTTCCATCATAATTATTTTTTTTTATTGATTATTAAAAGAAAAAAAAAACATTATAATTATATTTTCAAACAAAAAACTTTATTTGTAGTATTTTAAGAAATAGTTGATGTTTCTTTATAAAATTTACAAAAAGAATATCCATATAAATAAATGAAGAAGTTAAAAAACACACAACAAAAAATCCATTTACATATAATTTAAAAAAAAAATATTGTATTATTAAACATTAAAGCGAGAAGGATACAAAATTTTAATTTTTTTCTTTTGTTACATAATTATTAAAAAGGTATATAAAAATATATAATATATTTTTAAAAATGCATGAAACTTATTAAAGCAAACTTTAAGTTAAAAGTTTTTATAAAAGTTGAAATGAAATAAGGAAAACTGTTGCTCGACATTTTTTTTTAATTTTGCAAATAAACGAAATATCGATTTTTTAATTATTACTCAATTTTTTTTATGGAATTGTCAACATTTTAAAACCTTTCAAGTTCTTGTAGTGTAATATCACTAATGCGTGAGAGACACTCAAGCAAATGCATTTTCTTAGGACATGGAGCTTGAGACGCGTTCATTTACGACCTTTTTACAAATAAATTCAAAGTCGAACATGATGTAAGAATATGATAAGTTACAGTATCTCCAACATTGAATGATCGATGGTAACGATCTAACTGGTCCCCAATACATACACGGTTCTCGATGGAAGGATAGAAAAAAGTGATTGCCTCCTCTCTTTGTGGTATTTTGGGTGATCCGACTACATACATTTACTTTGATAACACTATTTTTATTCCAAAAACTTACAATTTTGTGCGATACCATAGAAAAAATGAGAAGCTCAACAAGCCGAAGAAATCAGAGACCTTGGTATGGTTTACGAAATCATACGCTAGATGGGAGGCAACAGATTTAGACAAAATCGGCATATAAAATGCAAAAAAAAGAGCCTATTCACTACTACAAATGAATTGAGCTTTCTTATGGTGCTAAACAAGTTATATGCTAATAATACATTTTTTGGAAAAAATAACGGTTTTTTTTTTAAAAAAAAAATTGAAATTTTACAAAAATCGTCATATCTCGAAAATTTTAAGTGTTTATACGTTGATTTTATGCCTCATTCAATTACCTTTCATATGATATCTATACAGGGTTTTCCAACTTATACCGCTTTTTATAAAAACTATATACGCAACTTTCGATGACTATATCTCCGAAACTAGATCCGACCGACACTTTTTTGTAAATTTATGTTTTTACTCTTATAGTCCAAGAGCCGGCTGTAGAAAAGTCGAGTGTATAAGATTGCAGGATGAGATGTATGACAAATGATAGAGCTCGATGAGCCTAAATAGGATATCTAGGATCGCCTTGCCAAAGCCTGTCCCGATGGTCGAAATTGCCCGAATTTTAGGCAAGTTTGTTCTAATTAAAACTGGTACATAACAGCTCGAAATGTATGCTAAATGATAGAAATCAAAGAGGCCTGTATATAATACGCGGGATTGCATTGTTGAATCCTGTCCCAAACATAGGTTTCCACCGCGTTTCTGGGTTAATTTTCATTAATGAAGATAACAGCATGAAATTTGTTCCAAATGATCGAAGAGCCTAAATAGAATATATAGGGTTGCCTTGTGTAATGTAGTAGTCTTCAGCATCTATTACACAATTTATATTCTGAAAATTTGGTGGTTATGGATCGTTTCCAATGTCACCGAATTCAATTTATATTCAAATTACACGGCGCAAGTGGTAATGGATTGGGATTACGTTGCGGAAATCACCAACTGAAGTCTGCCGGCATATATTGGAGTGGAACCCTCAGGGTAACAGAAAATGAGGCCTCCGTGAGGATATACAGGATACGTTGCCTCGGATCAAGGATTTTTGACAACCTGGGTGACACAGTGAATGTGTCCCTCATTGATAATTTACAATTCATAAGATCAAGTAAGGTATCTTTTCCATTCTTTTTCAGGTACTTAGCGTACAAACGAAAGTATCGTAATGGGCCAACTTGGGAAATATTCTAAGGACTGATTGGCTCTTCTATTTTAACTATCTCAACGCCAACCTACCAATTTAAACTGATGAATCTCACTTCTTTATCACGTATACATATACGATTTCAGATTGATAATTCTGCAGGGTTCTGCAGGACAAGGACTTTAAAAGAAATATACATCTAGAAAAAAAAAACAAGAAATATTGTATTTAAATTTTTTATTATAAAAAAAATATAAAAGTAGTGTGGTTGATTTTGAGAATTATTTATTTGAGAAAAACTTATGTTTAAACTTATGAGTAAACTATCAACATGTCAAGTTGGTGCCATTGGTACGCTGTCAGTATCAAATATTTGCAAAGAGAAAACTCAGCAAATGTTAGCATATATTTCAAAAGATATTTAGTACAACTCAATAAAGCAACTTTTAGCTACAAGCAATTTTTCTGGGTGAAAAATTAACTTATTTTTTTGAGAGGAAGTAATAAGCTATTTTTTACTCTCACTTTTTCTCTCCATTCACCACATTTTTTCCGGCTCGAACGCTTTTTGTTTTAAAACTTGGTAAATATTTACCCATTTTGCCGGCTCGAACAGACCTCATAAGATCTGACGATAGTTTTTTGAAAAGTATTAGTAGAGCAGATATCAGTTTATTTATTATTAAAATGTGGCAGTATTATACATCAGTCCATACAAGATAACAGAAAACCAATAACTTTTTTAAAAATTTTGTTTTTAAGTACAAAAAATGTTGAAAAACTTAACACTATATTTACAATGGCGCTACTTAGAACTATAATTTTATTATTATTTATAAATGCCCTTAAAAAATAGTCCACTTTATGATAATGGCTGTCCCTGTTTCCATTTTTTTAGTAAATCACCACGTCTTATTGTTGGTAATTCTTCATTTATTTTGCGTAAATTAAATGAGTCACGCCCACCACCCAACCCATTGCCTGTGCGTAGCGCTGGGGCACGTGGCCACATATCATTTCTGACATGGTCACTT
This sequence comes from Tricholauxania praeusta, assembly GCA_949775025.1. Classification (NCBI taxonomy): domain Eukaryota; kingdom Metazoa; phylum Arthropoda; class Insecta; order Diptera; family Lauxaniidae; genus Tricholauxania; species Tricholauxania praeusta. The sequence goes on from OX459028.1 coordinate 187,802,701, forward strand.
ATTGCTGCTGTTGAACAATTTACCGTTAAGGGTTGACTATAATGGCTCTTTTGAGAAAGCAATGAAGATCGTGATGACAAAGTATTAATGCCACCACCACCATATGAAGATTCAATTGGCTTAAATCCTTTTACATTATCCAAACACACTGTCCGCTGCATAAGGTCAGCAGAGTCTGGGCAAAGTGAATTCTCGCGGGACAAGTTTAAACGACCATTTTGCGACTCAAAACCTGATGAGTGTGATGAAGCACGGGAAAGATTCTCATCAATTGTAGTCAGGCCATTTCGATGCTCTAACAAATATTGGCCACGTTTGGTTGTATCAGTTTGATTACATTGGTTAAAATATCCGCCCGAAAGCCAAGAAGATGCAGACGCATTGCTAGCAAGACATGTAGTACTAAAGCGTGAGGGTGTCAATAAATTATTAGATCTCTGTTGGTGCATGGCACTGCTGGAAACAGAGAAAGGTGATGCAAGTGAAATATCAGCAGAATAAGTAGCAAATGTATTACGACCAATTGTACTAACTGGAGGATATGCGTTGGAAGCAAAAAATCTTTCAGTTGGTTGTTGCTGTTGTGATCGCAACGGAAATACATTTGGCTGGAGAAAACTAGCGTTTGAAAGAGTTGAATTGTGAAAACTGTCATTGAGAGCATTAGCACTTAAGCCGAAAGCTGAAGATCGTAGAGGATCGCTGCAATTTTGCGCTTGGTTTGAAGAAAATATTGGTGCACGTGGCATAGCATTAATAGGAAAATTACACATCGATGCAGCATATTGTGGACGCAACGTTTGATTATCATCGATGCAGAAGCTTTTAAAACTAGAAGTCGGCGAAAGTTGTGAACGCGTTGGCAAATTGTTGAGTGATAAGACGGATGAAGTGCGCGGTATTTTGCCTAAATGAGAATTCAAAGTTTGCATGCGCTTAGGAGACGTGGCTTGGTAGGAATGATTTGAAGAATTGCTTCGCATTGAAGTTGAACTGCAATTAAAGTGTTGGCTTAATAAGCTTAGTGTATCATCATCACTAAGGTAATCTTCCGAATAAATTTTATGAAAACTATTGGCAGTGTTGTCATGTAATTTGGCAGTGATTTTATTTTTGCATGTAGAACACAATATCAAAGTAACGAAAGAAGCCAGCAACTGAAACAAAAAAAAATTTTGTATTTTACAAAAATATGGATAAAAACACTTCGTACTTACCAATGCAACATCTTTTGAAATTAATATGTCTACGTTGACTATGCCACCAGCAAAAGCGCTCCAAACAGCCAATAAAAATGTAAATCTTGTTAACTTAAAACTATCCACAACATTGTAGGCGAAGGCAAGGCTTAACATTGCAAATGGGCAAGCTAGTGTGAACAGGTTGCTAAGGTGTAAGTTGCCTATTTGTGGCCACTTCAAGCCCAACGAATATAGTAGCATTAGCATTAGTGTGCGCAGAAAAAGGCACAATTTAAGAATATTTGGATGAGTTAACGCTTTTTCCAAATATGCATGGATAACTTTACCAAACGCCAATATGTGAGAAAATAATAAAAATATTTGAGAACCAAACGATGCACCAAAAACATTTATAAAACTTTTGCTTTTTAATGTGGGCATTACGCTTATAAGACAACATATGTTGATGACAATTAATAGAGTTGTCCATGTGGTTAACCTTTGTTTCCAATATTGTTGTCTCGCGAAACGTATTTGATTGAAATGTGGTTGCTTTAGCGTTTCAGCTCCTTTGATGATATATGCTAAAAATTTTGAGCCCAGCACCATTTTTTTCTTTTCATGCAAAACTTTATTCAGATGGCGATCACAAGTAGAGCACAAACGGTATTGTTCTTCTAATTGTTGTCTGGAAGAAGTAAGAAAAAGAAAGTAAATCAGTAAAGTTTTTATAAAATCTCTAAGTATTTAAATGTCTACAATGCTTTTCAAGATTTGTTGTTTTTTGAATACATATGAAGTCAATTTTGTGGCATTTCAGACTAAAAGATACTCATTTCAAGATGTATGTTTTTAACAATACAAACTCCCGTTTATGAACGGAAAATATTACATCTAGAAAAGACATGGATGGACTGACTCGAAACTTGGTACAGACTTAAGGTATTATTTGTAGACTATGCCATAGGGATTTTTCTTAACCGCTGTATTTTTTTTGTCAGAAGATCGGAAATTTTGAGTAATTATTATTTAAAATTAATTAGATAACCTTGTAAATTTACTAATCGATTCTTAAAAATATTTTTGCGATCCACGATTTTTAAAATTTATGTTTATTTGTTCGGAAAGTATTCTCTAAATCAAAAATATAGTCGTATAAAAATTGATCAATAGCAAAAAAATCGTACTCTTACAGTCTCTAAAATTATGACTTAGCATAAGCAACATAGTTAGCTCTGTAGCTTAGTGTACAGTGGTTTCAGTTTCAAAGATTAGGGTTTTTCTGTTACAATTTTAGAAGTAACATACTCAAAATTTATTTCTTTTTTTTAAGTTAAGTTTTAGAATTGCACGATTCTATTGAAATCATTTGGTAGTTCGATTTGTTCAACAAAGGAATCAAGGCGGCATAATAGAAAAAAATGTTCTTGCATAGCCTATCGAACAATCTACCTGGTGAGCATATAATAAATAACACTTCAGGTAAAAATTAATTTCTTTATATTATGCTTGTGAAAAAACATTCTCTAGATACATATTTTGAGCGTCCTTACGCAGCAAAACCTTAAGAGACTTAAATAATCCATACTTACTTGTGAGTCTTAAGTTCCGCATCAAAATGTGATTCATTTTTCGGTTCAAATTGCGCCAATTTTTCTACCTTTAAGCGCTGCGCTTCATTACACCCGTCACAGAAACCATTCCGCGGTGGCAAAGGCGCACGCATATACAATTCCGATGAATGATCTGAATATTCAGCGCCAGCAGACAAATTGCTACAATCTCGCTGTTGAAAGATTTCGCGATTGTAGTCACCATCCTTGGTGAAACCATTGTACTGCTCACAATGCGGACAAGTCCAGCTATTGGATTCTAAGTAGGGCACGCGTGAATTTTGATTACAAAACCAGCAGTTGACAGTTGTGTTAAAGTTAGAGCTAAAAATAGAAATTAGCAAAATAGTTGTAGTGAAAAGCGCCAATACATATTAAGTAAATCTCAATGCTAGGCCGCAACACATGGTTTTTAGAATTGTGAATATAACACTATTGTTAAAAACCAACCCAACAACTTTTTCAATGACATTTGGTCAATCATAGTTACCGGGTACTCACCGTATTGAAATGTAAATTTTGCAGAGCAACATAACGCCAACAAATGCAATTGATAAAATTGGTATCACACTGCTCGCCAAAGTTAACAAATAATTATTATTCATAGTTTTTTCACTTTTTCCTTGCAAAAATTTTCAATTCCTCCAATCGCAGAAGGTTAAAACTTTACCCGCCGTTTGTCACAAACTGTCAAATAGACCTTAGCTTTTTCACCATACAGGTTACTGTAACAGGGCTGCTTATAACGTCGCTTTTGTGATGGTAGTGAAAATGCTGTGCGTTCGTCTAGTCAACGCGAGTTTTATACGTAAAATAATCGTAACTTCTCCAAAATTATTGGTTAAATTTCAAAAAAAAAAATTTCGTACTTTTATTGTAGACAGTTAAATTATCTTTCTTATGACAGCCATATTATTGATATCTATTCAGGAGTTTACAAACAAACAACGCGCGTTTTTGCATAACACCGACGTTGACAAAACCTACGACCGGTAGTATGAGAAGCAAATTGGCTGAATGTGCTATCAAGATTACAAAATTTTACTTTCAGGAATGAGGTTGATTGCTTGAATAATGTATGATAAATTATCCTTGACCTCTATTATTGAAATCATGACTGAATAAACATTGTTTCAGATACGTCATACAAAACATATTATGTTGCTTCTTGCTCTATTAATTATTATCACCAAAAAACAAAGAACTAAAAATTTCTATATTATAGCTATCACGCTGAACCCTCATTAGGATCGCAAAATTTTGAGCCAGCAGTGTATTATAGACGAAGGCCGTGAATTACAAAATAAGCAATGAAATAAGAAACTACGATAATAAGTTGTGGTTAATATACTAAGGTGACGTCATCTTTAATAGTGTAAGCAAAATTAGATCAGTTAATTGAAATTTGCCATTGGGATCTTTGAATTCTGCTGCCGTCACATGACGCACAGTGGAAATCCAAAAAATATATCACTTAAATTTGCCATATTATGTAAGAACTGCCGTAAAACAAACAACTAAAAATTTCTTTCTCTTGCTTTGTTCTTACTTAATTTGTTAAATAAGCCCTTAGTGTCTAAACAGAATTGGGATTTATCTTCAGTGTCAAATCGCACCAAAAAATAGATTTTTTTGTATTTCTCTGCGATAAATTTTCTAGTGTCAATATTGTACTCACTACAAACCTATAGGAAAAACAGAAGAAAAATCGTTGTCACAATTTTGTTTAACATTAAGAATATAACAAAACAATGCAATTTGTTTTGTCAATTCATGCTTACATTGTACATGACAGCAGTGGAAGAAAGCATGGTTGCACTGTTTCACTTGAGATTGACAGCTTGCTACGCAATCAGGTATTCCTGATTGCGTAGCTTTCAAAATAATTTTATGTCACATCCAAAGCAAAGAGGATCCAAAGAGATGAAGCTCTTCTCTGCCCAAAAATTCTGCTAACACGTATTGCTTGTCAGAGAATACGTGTGACTCGTTTCAAACCATGCTGCCTTATGTTGTGAAATAAAATTTTCGGAAAACTTGTCTTGATTGGGGATATTATCAGGCGATTGGGGGAATCACTTGGGAATATTTTCATAATGCTGTTATATAATTGAAAAGTTACATAACTTTATAATGTTATCAAAACAAAAAAAAAAATGTTTCAAGATCCTTATTCATTTCATACCTGCAATTTCAGTTTCTTACAAAACTATGTAACTTCAATTATAATATGAACAAATGTTGTTGAAAGCAGCGAGTAAATTGTTGTTTGAATGTCATCAGTTACTGACAGTTTTCCTGTTAATGCTAAGAAAACATGTTACATAATCGCAAACTTGAAAATAGTTGAAATATGTCTATATAATCGACATGAAAACTTATGAACTAACAGTAAGCATGCTAAAAAGAGATCTCTAAATTGAAAATAAGTTCATGTGAATAGTAAAAAACGAGCTACACGATTAAGAAATAGTCCAGCTCGATAAGGAGCTGCTCATAAGTCTTTAAGGGAAGGGAAGTGAGGCTAAAAACAGCATTACGTAATATATGAACAGGCTCTAACTTGATTATTTTCTAGATGTAAAATAACTTTGTCTATAGATTTGTAAAATATCAATAAAAAATTTGTTAATTCAATAAAATTTTTGTTTCATTCAAAGGAGAACGTATCTTACCCACAATTCACAGTGAACGCAATTATTACAGAAGTTTAATTTTAAAAAGATTTAAATCGAAAACTTGAGGACAAAACTCCACTCCAATTTTAAACCATTGCAAGTTTACTTAAAAAAAATTAGCAATATTTTCAGTAAATGAAGCTTGAAAATAGGTGATTTTTTTTGGAAAAATATATATTGCAAGTTTTTTTAAAAAATTTTAGCAATATTTTCAGTAAATGAAGCTTGAAAATAGGTGATTTTTTTTGGAAAAATATATAAGCCAGACAGAATCTTTAATAAGCTTATGTTTTTAGTGACACTAAGTCTATTTTTCCTTTAATACTTTCCATTTAATAAAATTTGTAATTGAGTTTTAGATTTATAAGAAACTGACGACGGGCGCGATTGTAAGTGTTTCGGCTAATATCAATGATTAAATTAAAAATTTTCGGTTATATTTTATACTAAATAAGTACAAAAAAAAAATTAAACAAACGTCAGTGCATTTTTCTAACTTATTATGCTTAGTAAGGTTGTGATCAAAACATTTATTTTCATGCGATCTGTATAATTATTCGCTTTATATGCAAAAATAAGTTAACTTGTTGAAAGCCGTCATATTAACTTTCTTTTTGGGAAAACTTTGCCAATTTCAAACATTTTACGGCGTGTGGTTTAATTTTTGTCCGTAGGGGCAACATCTTAACGTCGTGGTGAAAAAAATATTTTACTGAAAAATGTTCTGAAATATGAAAATTTCAAAACACAATTGCAATCGTTTTTAGACCTTGCCTAACAAGATATTTAATTTTTTGATTCTTAAAACTCGTTATTATTATTTGCGTGGGCATAATAATGTTCTTTTAATTCCGTTTCCTTCATAAAGAAACTGAGAAAAGAAGAAGAATACTGAAAAAATTTGTAGAAAGTGTGAGGTTAAATTTCCTAACAGACCCATGTAAGTTTAAATTGGACTCGTATGTATTAGTGAAAATACTTGATTTTTACAACCGTGCAGGAGGAGAAATATTTTTAATTTGGTGAAAAGCCCGACAGCTGATTTTGAGGTACTACTAATTAGTGAAGAAAACTGATTATTACAACCGTGCAGGAGGGGAAATATTTATTTTTATTTTTAATTTGGTGAACAAACTGACATTTCAATGGAAATGAAAAAATCAGTGGTGAAGTATAATATGACATTTGCCCAATGAGTAGGTTGCCATATGTTAAGATGTTTAACTAAAAAAAGCTAGGAAGTTATTTTTGCATATTTAAAGGACAGAAGACTTGCAAACTATATTATTTAGTACTTTATTTCATTACATTATTTAGAATTTATCTAAATTGCATTGTTTTTTTGACTACATAATAAAATTAGTTCTTTTAAGTCCCTAATTTGGACCAAAATGTCCTAAGTGGTAAGGTCAAGAATTTTATTAGTCACCATGGGTGGGTGAGTTTTTAAATGCAGCGACGCGACTGATTTTTTTTGCGTTAGTAGTAGAATTCTGTCGAGAGCTTCATCTCTTTGGATACTCTTTGATCCAAAGTAATCAGCCGGAATCCGCACGTGTTTGACTTTTGTAGACGACATCGTTCTTTTCTTCCACTTAAATATAAATAAAAGTAATTAATACAAAATGCAAACTGACGACGTAAGTTAAATAAATATATATCAGAATAAAAATTGACAATAAGGAAAATGAATTGCTTACTTTGTCTACAGGTTGTCTGGAGCATCATCAACAGATCGTTTTGCTCCCATAAAGTCAAGTATGTCTTCAGCATTAAATTAGAACGAACTTTAATATGAACATTTTTCATTTATTTCTTAAGAACCGATACACGTACTTTCTGCCGACATGAGTACAATTTGACTGGACTCTGTACACGTCGCACCTGTCCACTGGCTAACAGTCAATATGCTACAGTACGCGAGGAAAAAGGCATAATTTATCTCTTCATAAAGACGGCTGAACGCTCACATATGCCAAGCAAATTGTGGGAATGTGTGAAATTGTCTCGCAATTTTGAAAAGGCGATACAACAGATCAATGAAAATTTGGTTTTTTGGCCAAAATATATGATTGCGAAGAATAAGCAACGTTTTGTTAAGATCACGCAGTATCTGATACGTATGCGTAAATTAAAACTACGACGCCAGAAATTGATAGTGCCGTTGTCCACTAAAATTGAGCGTCGTGAGACACGTCGTGAACAAAAGGCACTTATTGCGGCTAAAATTGATAATCATATTGAAAAGGAGCTGCTGGAACGTTTAAAACGTGGCACATATCAAGATATTTATAATTTCCCAATAACAGCATTCAATAAGGCGCTAGAGGCTGAAGATATTGAAGAAGATCAGGATGAAGAAGAGATTGAAGAGGAACAAGAGATCGAAAAAGAGATGGAATTGGATGATGATGTGCGTCGTGAATTACTTGATGAAGAATTTGTTGAAGCGGATTCAGACGAAGAGGATGTCGATGATGATGAAGAGGGTGCATATAGTGATGATGAAGATGCGCTTGATAGTGATTCTGGCCATAAAAAAGAAGTTGAATTGGATAGCGATTTTGCATCCTCAGATGACGATGCTGGTTCGGATATTGAGGTATGTTTAAATATACAAAATGTGGAAAGCAGGCACTAGTTCAAAAGCAATATTAGCATTAGAGTATAGCGTTACAGTTGAGTTAAATTTTAGTTTGTTCTATTATTAATCCTAAATTTTGAACCATTTTTCTTACGAAGTTAAGATAAAAGGAAAAAGTCGATAGGCTACAAATCGACCCACATAAGCAGAATGGTTTCATTCAGTGCAATCATACACCCTTTTCAAACACATTAGTTTTTATATCAAATAAAGTTAACTTGACTGCACAAGCCGGTACGAAATCCCGACAAGTACTTCGATTTTAAAAGATTTTACTTGTTTAAACTAGCTGTATACGGTAAACTACGAATGTATGAACGGTACACATGCAGTGTTATTGCTTCAATTTTTAATGAAAAACTCAGCCAGACGGCATTAATATGATGAAACATTAAACTAGATGAAGCTTCTACGTTCTTACCTGCTCTGCATGGAAGAGTCTACTGTAAAGTTTGCACAAACTAACCCCTTAAAGTAAGTCGCTGTCGTGTGGAAGGTCGTCAAATTTATACTGTATTTTTTAGCTGATTCAAGTCTTAGAAAAGAAAATTATTTTAAACTTCTAAGTGGAAGGAATATACAGATGTATGTATGTATGGATGTAGAAAAAATTTGAAAAATCATAAGTCCCAACAATCTATGTTTAAGCTGACGAGAAGGAAGTCTTCTAGTTGATGTAATAGAGATTTTGTGGAGAAAATTCAGTATCACAATTATTGCTAGAAATTTATAATTTTTTCATTTGCCAAAAAAAAAATCTTGGGCCATTTTGACTCTAGCTGATAATTGACCACATTTAACGTTTTAAAAATGCCTTTACGGAATTTTTAAAAATTTGTTTGATTTTGACATGATTATTTCGAATTATCTGATATATGTACTTATACAAACTTTTTAAAGAAAATTAATCAGACTACAGAAACTGTATGGGTCGATAGTATATTTAAAACTGTAACTTCAGAACTTGAAATCCGATTTTAAACGATTGTGTGCTCTTAAGGCCATAGCCAATTTGAATAAAATATATTTTAGTTGGATACATCTCAGTAACTCGGTTGCCGTCTGAAGATAATTTTATTTATAATATCAATTAGTTAATCAAGTATGTACTAACCTACTCAAAGTGTATTAAAAGCAGTGGTTAACACCATAATTTAAATAATTACTTGGCCTTTTGGCACATAATTCACATTCGTGTTTCTCTACAACTTTAATTATATATAATTTTCCTGTATCAATAGTTTTTAAATTAAGCAGGCAACACCTAGTTTTTAAGAATTTTGTTAGTTTTTTTTCGGCTCTGAAAGGTATTTTGAAAACGTCATAGCATGGTAAATTTTTCAGCTCCATATGTATATGTATAATGCCAAATACTAACATGTATATTTTTGCGTTTGCTATAAATTTGTTATATAGGTGGTTAAACGTTGACACCTTGTCTCTGAACATGTTAGAAAAAGTGAAAATATCGTAATAATTAATTTTCTTTAGTTTTGCTACGTTTTGACATAAAAAAAATGTTTTGGTAAATGAGTTTTTATTATAGGAGCCAAAAAAATGTGTATGCCATTAAAGTGTATCAAATTCAGTGACTAATATAGTTGTGATTCCTAACTCGTGTCTGTTTGCTCCAAAATGTAGTTAAATGAGAGTGTGAAAATGATAGAGACAAACAGCTGTTCACTCTCTCCGAAAAATAGTTAGCAAAAATAGCTTAAAGAATATTTACAAATTACAAATAAATTTTTTTTTGAAAATCGTAAATTTGACGAATGTAATAAAATATGTATATTTTACGTTTTTGTCCAAATTTACCAAATTTGTAACTAATTGTTGCATGTTTACTTTTTAGTTAAATCTCTCTTTCAGAGCAATTTCCCTCTCACTCTCTCGAATTCGAAACGAACTCGTTTTCGTATGAAATTTCTCTCGAAAAAACGAAAGGATCGTCCGAATTGACGAATTCGTAACGGACTTCAAATACGAATCCGTTCCGAATTCGTTTTTTGTTCATAAAACGGATCTGTAAAAATAATTTTATTTAATTATCAAATTATTTAATATGCAAATTGTGAGACTTTTTACATATAATTTTATTTTACTATCAAATTCAATTTTAACTTACGATTTACAAATTTCCAAAGTCAGTCCCGAACCCATGACCCAGCGATTCATAGTCCTGCGCGCTACCTACTAGGCTACCTGTCATATATTTTAATACATGTCAAAGGCGAATGATATCTTTCTCTCATTTGATCCGTTTTATTTACAAAAAACGAATTCGTTTCGAATTCGAAACGGACTTCAAATACGAATTCGTTTTTTGTTCATAAAACGAATCCGTTTCGAATTCGTTTTTTGTTCATAAAACGAATCCGTTTCGAATTCGTTTTTTGTTCATAAAACGAATCCGATTCGAATTCGTTTTTTGTTCATAAAGCAGATCAAATTTTTTTGGAAAAATTTAAAAATTTTGGAAATTTTTTCCAAGACCCGGAAAAATTTTGTGTCTTAATCGACTTAGAAATGTTTAAAAAGTCGAAAAAACTAGTATTTTTTAACACTGAAATTACAATTCCAAACGGATTCGTATTTGAAGTGCGTTACTAATTCGAAACGGCTTCGTTTTACTATTCGTTTTATGAACAAAAAACGAATTCGAAACGGATTCTTTTTTGTACAAAATTTCAGTGTTAAAATAAAATATTAGTTTTTTTCGACTTTTTTAAACATTTCTTATTCGATTAAGACACAAAATTTTTTGTGGAAATTTTTCTTTGAAAATTTTAAATTTTTCCATAAAAATTTGATCTTTTTTATGAACAAAAATCGAATTCGAAACGGATTCGTTTTATGAACAAAAAACGAATTCGTATTTGAAGTCTGTTACGAATTCGAAACGAATTCGTTTTACTTGCAAAAAACGGAATGCGCACAAACGAATTCGCGTCCGTTTTTGTGCACATTGGGTACTGAGTCGTAAAGATAGAGGTGTATTGGCACTCGGGGTATTCACATTCATTGTATTTTGCAACTTTTATAACATAGAATTTTTGTTTGTTTTAATTTTAATAATTAAATGCTTTTAATTTAACAAACATCACAGCCAAGGAAAAAATGGTAAACAGAACGCTTTAGATGATACTGCCTTTGTATTCAAATTGATGTTCTATTTTAACAATGTAAACATATTGAAAAGCTAATTTTTAATGCAATGTGGTATATACGATTTTTTAGAATAGTGAATTTTTAGTGTAGTATCTATTTGAGAAGTACATACACATACAGGTTTTTTCCTACCATAGGTGCAGAGAGTGCGGCGCTCACGGGTGAAATAATACGAAAATTCTATCGTATATGAAGCAAAATTTCTAAAATAGTTAAAAGTTAAAAAAAATTTAATTCATAAAATGGTGAAAACTTTATTTTGTGGGAAAAACATTTGCTTTTTTTTTCGTTAAACAAAAATTTGAAGACTATTTCAGATATTTTTGAACTCTAATTTTGAGTAAAAGTAAACTTTAGCGCAAAAAAAAATCCTGCTCACTGGTGCCAAACTTGTTAAGAAAGGCTCTATAAACATATGTGTGTATGCATGTATATGAAAATTTTTGATGGAATTGCTTGAAATATTATTTTTATACCCTACACACAGGGTATATTTATTTTGTTATTTATTTTTGAAATTGTTTTGGTTGTGTCATTAAATTTTATTCGGTAAAAGCAATTTTTTACCAGAACACCAAAGTTATAGAAACTTTCCAATTACCACATTTGCTGAAACGGCACTTGATGGAAACAATAACCTAGTCAAATCACGTACATTTCTTGAGTAAAACTTGAGACAACTACATAATTATAGGCTGATGTATCCGCTAGCGAAGCTTTTGTGAGTAAACTGTCAGTTGCCATAACTTATACTTAAATAATTTTCTAAAGAACTTTACTAACATGTTTCGGGGGTTATCTTATCATTCTTTTAATATTTGCATTATGCAGATCAACGTTTTATTATATGGGTTTTTGCATTGACATCTAAACAATGATAGTGTGTTTGAAAAAAATAAACTTTATTTATATTGCAAGTAATTACAACTAATACGCGTATATAGCAGAACATACGCAAACAAACTATTAAATATTCAACACCCCTAATTAGTTAGAATCTGCTATTTATTTCAGTGATGAAGCGAATTTATGTCAAATATTGCATACAATTGCTATTTTTCTCATGTATTGTATAAATGATACATGGGTATAATTAATAGTACAATTGTTTAAATACTTAGAAAAATCTAGAAAGTGCAATGTACGGCACTACTGTGTATCGATATGTTTTTATTTATGATAGTGAGTCTCAAATTATGGTACACTATAGGTTACATGCAACTTTTTAAAATACAGAATAACACTTATATCTGATAAACCAAGAATACAACTGCCAGACCGTGCCTATTTTATCAAAGAAACAATAATTCATAAAAACTCAAAATGAATATTAGCTGGCAATTAAAATTACATAAATATCCACTAAGGTTAATAATTCAAACAAATGTGCCAGATGCGAAAATAAATGATCATAATATGTCAGAAATGTTCCTTCACTATTTTTAACTTAACACAAACGAACTTATCATTTAGAACTTTATCTGCCATTCACTTCGTTCTATAGACAAAGAACTTGAAAATTTTCCTTAAAACGTTGTAATTTATAAATTCTCCGGTTAACTTGAAATAAGGTGTATGTATTTAAATTTTTTCTTTCAGCGACTCCTACACCTACATTAAAACACTTACTTAACTTTATTCAATCTAATGCTAATTTGTCATGACAAGAAAACAAAAATGTATCTCATCGTTACCGCTGCCACTGTCTGTCTCATCATATTGGTTTAGATTAGACATGATTTTAGCGCAGATCGAGTTAACTTGAATTGCACAGTCTGTTGTGTTTCGCGTTCGAGGTCTACCGTCCGTTAACATTTTATTACGTCGGTTAATGTTGAGTTTATTCATTCCGTCTTGTTGTTGTCGTTTAATATATCGTATAGATGAATGATTTCGCTGATTAGCTTCTACCTAGAAAATAATTAGCCCCACTTAAAAAACCGCAACAATAGCAAGCATAAAAATCTGTTATCAACTCAAAAACAATGTGCTCGTTTGTCATCATCGTCGCCGGTTGACACAAAAGTAAAGAAGCAAAAAAAAAAAACAATAAAACTTGGTCAAAAACAAATGTAGCTACAGGGGAATTCAACCTTAAGTTGTTTATTCACAAGACTTAAACTGCATTTCTCAGGCAGTAAGTCGTGTTGAATGTTCTGAGTCTTTTTGGTTAGGTTGTTGTGATTAGTTCGTTTTTGCTTCATGATCAAGGTTGTGTTCGAATAAATCGCGGGTTTTTTTCCGATTGCTTAGTAAATAAAAATTAAATAGTAACATGTTTTATAACTATAACTATGAGTTGTTCAGAGCTTATGTTTAAAATAAAATAAAAGTGATTGCGTGGAAAGTACATCGTCCAAAATATACCTCTCTTTCTAAAGAATAAATAAAAATATATACAAAAAAGCACTAATTAGAGCTATAAAGATCTCTTAGCACTGTTTCTTATCTCTATAATTTGAAATAATATGAATCTTTGAAGTTATGAAAAGTTAAATGCATACTTAAAAAAGTAATAATAAAAAGATAAATATTAATACCAGTAAATCGAACAAAAAACCGTCGATGCTCTTTAATACAACATTTGTGTTTGTTGTGTATTTTTCACGAAATATTTCATGTTTATATGTTTTGTCAGTGTTATACTTTAAGAATTTCAGACGTTACAAAAGTGTTTTTTCCGTATGTGAATACAATTTTGGCAGGCATTTTGTAGTAATTTTTTTTCAATTAATTCCCTTGGGTCCTGGTTTAATTTTTGGCCCATCGCTGGCTTAAATAATGCATTCCTTAATGATTCTTGAAAATAAAGAAACTGTGTAGCAAAAAACTACTCCTAATTAAAAAAAAAAAAAAAAATAATCAAAATTCTATGTCGGGCGGTGTTAAACTACATTTAAAATAGTTTCTCAAAAATATCCCATATGTGCCTATGTTGTTATTACTACTGCTTGCAATTCTCTCCATATAAAGTGATATAAAACAAAACATGAAATAAAAATTATTACCTTCTTACTTAAAACAGGACACCCCTGCTGCAGTCGGTGCTTTTGTACGCGCACCTAAAGAACTAAAAACGACAAGTAAAACGACGAAAACACTCAACGGCAGCAGCAGTGCGACAAATAAAACAAAACGCCGCCTCAAACAGAAATCAAAATTAGAAATCGAATATGAAATGGAAACTGAAAGCACAGCAGAGAGGCAAAGGATACATAACTGAGGTACTAACAGTGAACGTTTGTATTGGGTTTTTTAATATAAGATTTAAGATAATAAAATAATAAATAAAAAATCGAAAAAAATAAAACAAAAACTAAATTTTATTAAAAATTCTGCAATGAAATTGTTCTGTATTTGTGCAATTGACTTGTTTTTATTATAAAAAACTGGTTTCGAACTTTTGCCTACATTGTTTTAATTATTTAAATGAATGAAATTACCTCAGTATATTTAACTTGAAAACCGTGAAATGAGAGATCAATTACCTTATGTATAGAGTAGAGGTCACCAAGTGTGACTAAGTTAGTTAGGATTAAAATTTTCACTACAAATATATTAGATGCTCATTCGTTGCAAAATCAATTTGGTGCATATGTGAATTTATAACTTAATATTGCGCACACCATGCAAAATATTTTGATGAACGGATTGAATTATGTATACTAAAAGTAGGCGCAATTGGAAAAGTGAGTATGTCACTTAAACAATCGAAAAATTTGATTCAAAATTAGTCAAAAATGGCACCTACGATTTTCATAAAATTTTAGAGATTGGAAGCAGTCATCAATACAAGCTAAGTCACTGTACTGGAAAAACACATCTCCCATGCATAAACGACATATCTAGGGAATTATTTGAGCAATTAACATATATATTGTTTATAAAAAGCTATTTCCGGATCATAATTGGGTTGAATTGTACCAGTGAGTGTCTCACCGCCCTAAATTTTAAGTCTTATTACGGTATGTCTCGCAAATTATACAAGATATTATTGAACCAAAAGTAGGCGGAATTTGATATTTGTCCGATTTTGCTTTTTCCAAATTCTTTCGACATTTCCCATATTTATTCGACATTTTCATATTATACTCTTCTTTTTTTTTTTGACTATTTCAACAATTTTCCTTTTCTTTTCGACTTTTTCAACCTAATCGAATTTACTAAAAGTTTTTAACTTTTTCAACCTCTTAACCTTTTTCAACATTTTTCATATGCTTCGACTTATTTAACCTACTTTAACTTACTACCTTGATCTTATGCAAGAATATGCAATTCCAGGCCAATAGATAACTTTCAAGAGATCAACCAAGAACATCCTTCATATGAGTTTTTAAGTTCATATGGTGACGAGAAGCATTATTAAATGCAACGCCGTTTAAGTGTAAATTGCCCAGACATTTGCAAACAGTACAGAGTTCAGTATATATTTCTTATAACATTATTAGTATGATCAGCACAAGTTAACAAAGATCTTAGAATAAACTCAAGGCAAGTAGCTTTATTGACGAATTTTAGTTGTAAAACGTGTGATTTGATGGGACTTAAGCAAAGAGAATTTTGAGTAGCCTATTTGCTAACAGCAGTCTGGGTGCTAGATGTTAAATTTTGTTTTCTTTAACATAACTAATAACGGCAAACACATTAGTTGAAGTTTGCTTTTGCTTAAAATATACTGCCGTACTAAGCGAAAAGGGCGTACCTCAAAAAAAGAAATATCCGAGATTCTTAAGACATCGGATAGCTTAAGAAATTACGCGTGATATGAAATACTCTAAGTGCCGGAATCTGAGTTCAAACATATAACAAACCTCCTAAGAAAATTTTCTCTATTCCAATTTTACAGGTATTTCAACAAATTGACATAAACAAAACATCAATTATCTCGAACGAAATTTTTAGTGATGCGCCCTTTTTCGCTTAGTACGGCAGCATAACGACCTAAAACGTAACTGCATCTCAAATACCTCGAAAAACTGATTTTCCCACATTTAGGTTCTCGAAAACCGAAATCAACAGAGAAATTCTGACATCGGATTCGAATTTATAGTGTCAAAAACCTTCGGAAAAATATATTAGGGGCTTAAAACCTGTGTCGATTAGACCAGTATGACTAGATGAGCACAAGTTCGTATGTTAAGTCGGCCTGAATTTATATAGTTAATAGTTACTCTTTGATTTTCTTTACCTTTTATTAAATAATAATATTATATCGTAAAATAATCTTATATACCCTTCGTTCTCGGAATATTTGCGGTTAGCTTACTGTCCCCTTTAGGTCTGAAGTGCTTTTTAAATTTACATTTCTTATTAGCTTTTATTATTTCTTAATCATTTAAATAGCTAATATTTACAAAGCTTAGAAGTTTATTCGCATATTTTTAAAGTACGTTGTGAAATTAAGTAGTAAAAATAACTACAATAAAATTTTAATTCTTGATACTAGGAAATAAATCAAGAACTTTCGATTTAATTTTGTTGTGAATAACGCGGGAAGACTTACATAAATATTGGAAATGGTAAAACTTACGCCCATTCACTTTTAGAGTTTCTCCTCCTTAGCAACCATGATTTACTTGTATGCATTATCAAAATGTGCTTTGGTACAATATTAAATTTTGCAAACTTTTTCCAATTTAATATCCTTTACCTAGGGTATATTCACTTTGTTATTCCGTTTGTAACGCATATAAGGGGGCGTGGCGGACATGGAACAATGCACCTTGATTTTCGTCAGCTTCTCAGTCGGTATAGCCATAACAGCCGGTGGAAAACAAGATTACGTGAAAACGAAGCGAGGCAATATGATGAAATTTATTACGCATCTTCATCTGAAATTATAGTTCGTGGGATTGAAAATTAACGGATACGCCTACCGACCGTACAGACAATACCATAAAACACTATACCATTGAAGTAACTCAAAGTATACAATAAACTTTCACAAAAATAGTATAAATAATTTGGACAGCTCTGTACGAAAAGAGGGTATTGCACCTTCCATAGAGCAAAACATCTGATGCCGAAAGCAGAAATCAATTACATAATTTCTTGTAAGTGTGAGATAACTTCAAATATGCCAAAAAAACAGCATTTTGTAGCAAGGACATCTCGGATCCAGACGTGAACTATTTTACTATGTTTTTGGGGATAGCGCCTTATTTTTCACAAGGTTTGTTTCGAGATATACATACTTATAAAAACTTTAAATATTTGTGTTATCAACTAACTTGACAATATTTTTGACGCAAACATTATTCCCAATTTTCATCGAAATCTGTCGAAAGTGGTTGGAAATAGCTAAACTTTTATTTTTTATTGTTTTAATTTTTTATTTCTATCAAAAATAGCAATGAGTTTTTTCCTTTCATTATTTTGATTTAAATTTTTTAGTCAACAAGAAAAATTAATAGTTCTATGAGTCTCCCTAGCATGCAATTAAAGCTTAAAAATTTATTGCAGCATCAGCAATTGCATGTTTAAAAGTGATTTTTTTTTACATGGCCTCATAAATGGAAAATCTCAACTTTTAATTGCTTTGCTTTATTTATTTTTTTCCACTGACATGCATTTTGGTTTAATAAAATCGAAAATTGGCATATGAAGCCATTTTACTTATGTAAAATTTTGTTGATTTCATAAAATCAACAAAATTGGCATGCATGCATGTTGGGTCAATGTGGTTTAACTATTTATCTAGAAAATAAACATTTTTATTGGAATTGCAATTATTTTGCTGCCTATAAGAAGACAAACAAAAACAACCATCCACCCAAAACTAGCGTTGGCTAAAAAGTTTCAGGGAAACTTTTCATGACGCTATTAAGAGAAAATGCCAAAATAAAAAATGCACTGTAGATAACGATTGACTGAAACCGGACGATAAATTACCAGTTATTACAAATTAATGCAATTTTAATACGTAATAAAATTCAGCAATTGCCCAGAGAAGTTATATGAGAAACCCCTTACTTCAAAAGCTCAGTAGCCAAGTGGTGTAATGCCCCACATAATTTTTGTACAGAAGAATTGCGATCAACAAAAAAATTTCCACGCTTATAATCATTCTGTAAGCGTTGCCAGTCGCTTGCGAGAGACGGTGTCTTAAAGAAAACAATTACCTGTTGTTTTTGTTGTTTAGCTGCCAGCTAAAAATATACATTATAGGAAAAAAGGAACTCTCAATCACTTTTTGTGTTTTTTTTTTATTTGGTTTGTTGAAAAGAAAAAATTAAAGGAAAGGAACAACATAATTCATTTGTTTTTAGTGGTATTTTTTAGAAATTAAATACATACATTAATGTTAAAGCTAGTAAATTGATTCTGAATATCATAAAATAGCATTTCTTACGAGGCTACATCAACGATTTTTTACAAAATTTGTATCAAAGTGTCTTGAAAAAAGGAGATATTTTAAGTTATATTTAACGATATACTTAAGCTATTGATTAATTTTATATAAATATTTAGAAAAATTTAGTTGAATGGTATTTCAAGTCAAGTTTCAAGAAAACTATGAAAAAACAAACAAAATTCACTTCTTTTTATAAGGTCTATTAACAGTACACCCTGAATTTATTTAAATGCGTTAAAAATTTGCAAAACTTGTAATTTATGGATTTTCGTTAACATTTACCAATTTAACTCTTTAACTATAAAATAAGCAGCTCCAGAGCTACTCTTTAGTGATAAGTTTTAAGTGATTTTCTGTGGTTTCGGTATGCAGCAAAAAAGCGAAATGAAAATTAAATAGAAATTTTGCATAGTTTAATTTTTATATAAATTTTAAATGGCTTAAGGAATAAATAATTAAAAAATATGTCGCTCTAAGTACTATATAATTAAGACGATAAGACTGATTTAGTCCCGTACGATCTAAAAGTTAATTTTTTAAGCAAACACAATTCAAAGTGCAATACTTAAACTCAAACGACACAAAAATATTGTAAAGATCAGTTTGATGAAAAGTTTATTATAATCCTTGAGCAAAATTTTGAGAAAGCAAATAAGTTTTAGGTTTGAAATTCAGCCGGTTGTTCTGATTTGAAATCTAAATGTTAAGTATCAAAATTCGTTGTTTTTACAAAATTGTTAGTAAAAACTTTTATTGACTATATTTATAACAGAAAACCACTTTAAAATCTTGGTCGACTTAAAAAAATTTAATAAAAAAAACTGACTGCTTTTGCCAACATTGTCATGTCTATACATTCATATTCTTTTTAGTCAGCGCTTCCTGCCGCTTGTTTTAACAGCACATAAATTTTTTCCTTAATCCATTCTTTGTTATACGGCGCATAGGTATTTGTTGACTTTTGATACACCAAGCAGCTGATGTCCGCCAATTGATCAACGAAATCGAACAGTTGGCTGATGTCATAGGTTATGGTGGGAGTGCTGGGATTACGTCGTTTTAAATGTTCCTCATAGATTTTGCAGACACCTTCCATGCATTCATTCACACTTTCGTAATCGCTGTATGTGCGTGTCTCTGGACGGGAACCTGGTTGTACTAGCAGTATTGTATGAGACATGTTTGTTGAGATTGGGTTATATACTTTTCCCGATTTCGCGTTAAGCTGCGTATAACGCTAGCAGCACTTGGAGAAATTTTTGAGCCTTCGCTTTTAGCAACCGCTTTTATACTGTGATAAACGCCGCTACGAATTTACGTCTTTAAAATTTAGT
Source organism: Tricholauxania praeusta (assembly GCA_949775025.1). Lineage (NCBI taxonomy): Eukaryota > Metazoa > Arthropoda > Insecta > Diptera > Lauxaniidae > Tricholauxania > Tricholauxania praeusta. Next base: position 187,822,673 of record OX459028.1, read on the forward strand.
TTATCGAACTATTATTACAACTAAATATAATAATTACTTACTACTGCTTTAATCTGTACGAATTTTGTTGTTTATTTTAATTTTTTCTCCTTATTTTTTAGTAAAAAATTGCCGCAATACAAAAAAAAAGTTTTGCTTGACAATTGAATGGCAATTTTGACAGCAGCACGCTTGCACTTAGCTCTTTCTCTTTCGCGCGAGTGGCGTTGACTTCTAGTGTGCACATCAGTGTTGCCTGCTCAAAATAAAAACATGAAAACTTATAATCATTAGGGCGGTTCACATTATCACACATGTTGTCCTTCATTGCTTGACAACATGTGTGACTGTCAATATTACTTTGCGTTCACATTATCGAGCATGCCATCACACATCAATTGCAGAACAATTTATTAGCGTCCACATCGAAGTAAACTGCCTGAAATCTTATTTAAAATGAAAAATGTTCACTAGGCTTGACAGTCACACAGGTTGTATAGCTCGACAAGGTAGCAGAAAAATCAAAAATTTTTGAAATTTATCCAACATGTGTGTCAAGCGGTCCATCCTACCGTTCACACTATCGAACATTGATGTTGTCACACCATGTTGGACAGCATGTGTGATAATGTGAACTGGGCTATTTAATGCACGAGTTCGACTCAATTGTTGGAGCTAGCGTCGGTGTGTGTAAGTGAGATCAATGTTATATTGTCGGCGTTTATACGAGGAAACTCTTGCCGGAAAGTTTCCTTGTTTGTAGGCAAGAGAGGAAAAACGAAAGGGTGGTGTACAGAATTTTCGGTACCCGCAAATTCTCTTTCGTTCTGTTCGTTAGCTTATATTTTGCTTTGACTCTACGTTTGTTGTGGTGGATCGACACAGTAACTGCTTTGATATTTACAAGCAGAAAGTCAACGTTTACACGAGAAAACTTTTTCGGCAAAGTTTCCTTGTTTGTTGGCAAGAGGGAAAAAGCGAAAGGGACGATGTAAAAAATTTGTCATATGTCGCAAACGCATAACGAAAATCACAAAAGAGAATAGATAAGAATTTGCCTCTCAGACTTTCCTCGTGTAAACGTCGACAAAGAAATTCTAGTTTTCGTGTGTAACCGCAAAACAAATTCACAAAAAGGAATGGGCAAGAACTTGTTTCATCGAATTTCCTCTTGTAAACCTTGACATTGCAATTATAACTGTTAAAATTATACCAACGTACTTACAAACGCTGCCACCAGTCATGCGATTCGTCAAAATTTTAAAAAGTTTTGATTTTTTCATGCGATCTCTGGTACAACATGTTGTACAGCCATACTAGCGATACAATCTGTCGTACAATTCTCATAATCGTATGGGGTTGTAAAAGTTGTTGTACGAGAGATCGCAACGTTAATGCGAGGCATTGAAAAATCATTTCAATGAAATGATACTTGAATAGACTTTTTCAATTGGATCTTTCCATGTGTCTCGAACCCCGTCAGTATATATCTTAATTTTTAAATATATAAAAACTTTAAATGCTTAAAAAAGTTGTGATTCCACTAATTTTCATTGTTCGAAAACTTAAAAACTGCAAGAACATTTTCCAGCTATATATTCTATGTATGATATATGCTTAGCTATTAGAAAGAAAACTTTATGGTCCTTTTTTAATGGCTCATAAAATCGGTGCTGCACATACCACAGCCTCGGTAATATTTTTCTATGATGGTACTATTTAACGAGCTTGTAATAAGGAATTGGAGCTTTGCTTAATTTTAAATTCTAGAAAAATAAATAAGTTTTAAGAATGTACGCAGTTTTCATATCACATTAAAACCAATTTTGTGTATTAAGTCAAAAACAGAGGCTTCGGCAAAGGTGATGCCCCCCACTAAGGCCGTTAGTTTTACTATTCGGAAAATAAAATTTGTTTGCTTCTCCCACGCAAAATCGGGTTGGTACGGTCCTGATCTGAAATCCTTACGCTTTAATTTTAGATTTCTCAAAATACATTCTTTACTAAGCCATAAATTTATGTAAGCTATATATATTTTAAGCAAGTTGCTCAAAGTTGCTAAATTTGAAAATCTTCCTAGATTGCACAAATAATGGGCTTATTGGTTTAATTTTATTACTTTTGACCGAGGTTAGCGCCATAATAGCAATTTAACATCTAAGAGCATACAATTTGAGTTCTAAAGGTATCCTTAAAAACTCTTTAACAAGAAATCGAAAAAAGGATTTAGGCCCAACTCAAATTATTTAGTGAAATTTCCAAAATTTAAGAAAATAATTCTTAATATTCTGGCATCTCTGTTAATAAAGCTACACACCATGAACAGCTGATAAATACTTCAAACTATATTAATTCACTCTTGCACATGCGTCAAATCGTATCAAGATCGTTTGATCTGAGAGCGATAAGAATAATCGACAGTTTTTTTATTTATTTTTATACTCACGACGTGTACTTATGCCGTGCATGCGTGAAGAGTTCGGCAGCACTCACTGTTTGTGGTGAGTGGACGGACGAGCATGAATGACAGTCAAATAATAAAAATAAAAAACATCTGATTATCAAATGGACCGAAATTTCAAGGCAAAAAAAAAAAAAATTGAGTTTTCATGATCGCGCTGTGAGAGTTCTTAATTTTGCTGCATGATCTTGCTCTATTTTGTTTACAAATATTCATATCAATTTTATGCTAACAAATTATTAATTGAAAGCAGCAAAAATTGCGTAAATTCAATAATAAATTCAATTGTAATTAAATTTTCAAGTGCCGCAAATAGATGTGTGGGCGAACGCCAGTAACGGTGCGGCGTTCCGCGTTATAATAACTGGTGACACTTCGCTTTTACACAGGAGCTGTGCTCCGTTGATCGCAGAGGCGGATTGTTTCCAAAATATCGTGCGGTGTTTTTCTGTGTATCGGGTTCGGCGTGGCGCGGCGTGTGTTTATTTAAATTGTATTGTTTAAATTTCATTGAAATGCAAATTACCAATGTTTTCCGCAACAACAACAAGCGATAAAATGAAGGTACTACCTTAGTTATTAATTGCTAATTAATAAAATTTCGTGAGGTGTGTGGGTGGGTTGAAAAAAGTAATTGGGCTAAGAGGATTAGAAAGGAATGTGAACTAACTTTTTTTTCCTATGCTATCAAAACTTTCTAGGGTATCAATCAGTAATCTCTAATATTTTTTATTCATTAGTAAGATCATTTTGTTTTAACACATTGTTGACAGGCAATTTTACACCGAAACTATCTGACGTCACCGGACAATCAAATGAACATCCGCGTATAATTCGTTAAACATTTTTACACCGTCACGTTCAATCATGGTTGAAATTTCGAAAACTTCTAATAAAGTTTTTATCACAAATTTTGCCTAATGCACACCATTAATACGAACAATCGGTCAACAATGTTTGGGCATTAAAATTCGAGCTAACTCAAGACGTTTCGACACGAAAACACGAGCTTACTCGTGACCGATCAACAATGTGTTAATTCTTGTTAGAATTGCGACTTATCTAAATATACCTGCAACATGTCTTGCTTATTTTTAGCATTAAAATTATATTTAATTTAAAAGCTCATTTTCATTTTATTTCAGCTACCTAGTGATAATGTGCCCACATTGCGCTGTTTGCTCAATAGTGGTCCCTTTCGTGATATTCACTTTTCAGCGGCAGATCATCGCATTACACAAGTGCATGATGTCGTCTTTCTGGATGAAATTGATCATCACAATGTTAAGCCCTTGATCTATCGACAAATATCAGGATCACCAGCGCCTGTGACGCAGACAACCAGCAAAACTACAAATAGGTAACTAGTCATTTTGATAATAACATAAATTATGTATAGATAGTAACACTTCACGTTAAGATTTTTTAGATATTTGGTATTTATTGATTTGATATCATTGGGTAGCATCTCATGTCTATTATGTCAAGTTTTATGGCGTCACTTGAACTCATATTTTTGAGACAGAGTAGTTGATCACCACTCCCGTGGATCGGCCACTGCCCTTTTCATGATTATTGATTACGCAGCCGTTGTGTGTAATGAAACGATCATCTAAAAAAATCTGCAAAGCGTTTTTTTCGGAACTTTTGGAAATTAAGCATAAAGTTATTTATTCTATTCCATCTGAATCACCTGTTGCATTTCTCTTTCTTTTACACTCTAGTTTGATCTGCGATTATCTAGAAACTTTGTGCTTACAAAAATTGTTCCATATTTTTTCTAAAATCGTGTATTTTTTTCTCAGTACAGTCAAAGTATCGATTATAATAAAAACTTAATTTCCTTATGGATATTATCATTGTGAACTAAAAAGTTTCATCATCACAGATCAAGTTTTACTTAGTTCCATATTTTATTAAAGCTTCTAAGATTATGAGATGTTTTATTTAAATACAAATCTTTTATCTTGGTTTCAGATTTGGAATTGTTTTTCATTAAAATTTGTATTGTCAAACTTTCTCAAATTCAAAATCACCAATGATTCACATTTTGCAACAAAAGCACTTTCGCTTCATTAAACAAATCGCATTAATTAAGAAAGAAAAAAAATGCCAACATTAATCTTTGACTTCCTCATAAAACATAAAATAAATTTCACTATTAAGTTCATTAACCGACCCGCCTTCTGACGTAGTCAACTTCAACTTGAACTTCACAACAGTAATTCAAGGGAACTCCATGCCATGACGACAGGTGCCAAAAAATCAAAAATGCGCTGCTTTGTGTTATCTATATAATTATTGTTGTTTTTTTTTTTTTTTTAATATGAATCAATATTTAATTAGTCTGCTACTGCTAAGCCCCATTATGATTAATTAACTACAACATAAGTACTAAAAAAAACGATATGTATGTAAAATATGAATATTGAAAGTGTGCCAAGTGCTGGCACTTGGTAGTCACTGTCACTGATAAGCGATTTAAACGTGCGCTTCGTTGCGGCATTTTGTCTCATATGCAATAAATTTTGTTGTTGCTTTTAAATTTTTAAAATATTTTTTGTTTATTGGCTAAAAAGTAGCTTTATTTGTATTTATACGTAGTACATACGTATGCACACACGAGTTGGAAGAGAAGATGATCAAGGGGGTAATCTCGGAGCAATTGAAGATGAGTAATGTGTTACAATTACTTCGAGCTTCATGTATTTTGTACCCCTTTATTATGTTTCATCATATCCTTGGGGTGGAGGAGTTGAGGTCTTATCAAGAGAATATATATATATATTAACATATACCTATTATATTTAAAATTTGCATTTAAAATTGATCAGTCATTGTTATAGTCATGTCTCAGGCAGGCAGAGCTGGTGTCGGTGCTTCAAACAAACTGCATGCTTGTCTGCCAAATTGCTTGCTCTGTGTTTTACCTTTTATACAACTTTAAATTCGATGCGTATTCTATTTCAATTTTTAATTTTATTTACATACATAATATAACGAAATTTGTTTATAAAAATTGAACTAAATTATCTATCTCTTTATTTGTTGACTTATTTTTTTTTGGGTATGGATAATTTTCATAGTTTTTTAAAAGTACTCGTATTTCCAAGGTCATTTTATCATGTGCTCTATCACTTATTAGTGCTATAGTGTGAATTTTTTTTGAATTGCAACAAAATATTGGAGAGTTGCTAAAATTTGCAAAATTTCGTATTTAATTAAAATGTTAACATCTGATTTATTTTACGTAATTATTCATTATGTATTTTGAACAAATGAAATATACAGTTTACGATAATAGTTATCTGTAGCAAAATGGGGAAACAGTTTAAGTCTACATAAGATAAACGGATTAAAGTAGTTTTTTCTATTTGTTTTGCTTGGAACGTCAATTTCTTTTTTTAGCCCTTATTTGGGCATAAATAGGTACAAGAAAACTGACTAAAAACCCCTTCCAGAACAAATAGCAAAATGACATCAACTCGTTTTCACTTCTGTCGTCCTAAGGTGTTTTTCTCTTGCCACAGGGATATGAACATGGGTTCATCCATGAAAATTAGATAACTGTGCAGGGAATGATAATCGTACGTAATTCAGGAGAGGTCATCTTATGTCCAAGAAATGACTGTTTGGTGCACATTGTGGCCAGGCAGCGGCATTTACTTTTCTAAAAACGATGAAAGTCTGACTGAAGCAATGATGAGCGTTTGAGTTGCATGATAACTGAAAATTTTTTGCGAAATATCGAAGACATTGTTGTAGAAGTTATGTGTTCTCAGCAGGATAGCGTCGTTACTTGCCACACACCGAGTACAACGTTAGCTGTTTTGCGTGAAAAATTTCTAACTCGCACTAGTTCATGTTTTGGTGTCATAAACTGGTCGCTAAGATTATGCGATTTCACGCAGTTCGATTTTTTTATGAAGTGATGATAAAAGTCGTGTCCACATCGAAAAAGCGGTAATGTTGGTGCTCCTAAAATTCAACTTCCGTCCAGAAATAGGCGAGATACCGCCCAAAATGTGTATAATAGTTGTAAAAACTACATGGAAAAGATCGGCTGCTGTAAAAGGTGCAGAGGTGCCTATTTGATTGATATTACTTCTCATAATAAAGGAAATACATTAAATATTGAATTAATAACAAAAATCTGATGACTTCCTTAAATCTATGTATATTCTTTTATCTTATAAATAAAAAAATTTAGAACCTTGGGTCACTTGTTAGTTAGAGTGGAAAAAGTTAATAGTAATTGCAAACTTTCTCGGAAGAAAAAAAATTTATATTCCAATTTCTCGCCATTTACTTAATTAATATGACAATACTGTAGAATATCATTACATTACCAAATGTATAGATTTATAAAACAAAATCTTTGACTAACAGAACAGCTTAAGTATTATTTCTTTTCCTTTATATTATATTATTATACACTAGCAAATATATGCGCATTTTATCAACATACTTACTGTTCTTGCCAAGAAATAATGCCAACCTTGACATTGTCATTTGATCTGAGCCGCAAATAAATTTTCTTTCCGTCTTTCAATTAAACATCTTCACTGACTAAAATTGCGACCATTACATAAAATATCTTAAGCGAAGTCTAATTAGTCGGCATTGTCGCTGCATAAAAATTACGCAGGTCAATGGGTTATATTGTCAAGTCCAGCGCACAATGAGCACAAGACATTTATTTCTTTAATCAAATGATAATAGCTACTTATGTTGTTCGATTTTTGTATCTGAATCTGAATGTATCTGAATACAATATTGCACATTAGGTGGGTTTTTTCGTGGAAAAATATTTATTTTTTATTGTAACAATTTTTTTTCTATCATATTTTTTTTTAAAATTCTCAATAAAATAAAAAAAAAATAGTTTTTTGACTAATTTTAATAACTTTTTGCTCATTGCAACTTCTTATGAAAATTACTCTTTTTGTCAAAAACAATTTATGATGTCATAGATAAAATAATTGTTACAATAAAAAAAGTTATTTTTCTGAATATTCTTACCAATCTTAAAAACTAAAACAAGTAAAATTTTGATCAAAATTGTTTTTATCACTAACGCAAAAACTAAAAATTTTAAAATCCAAACACATATAGTTATTCTAAACCATCCAAACTACGAGTATGCATTCAAACCATAAAAAATATTTTTTGATTTTTATTAAAATTTTTGTTCACTACTTTTTATAAAATTTTTTTCTTAGCCTTTTCCGTTGTAGATGTAATCTTCAGCCGCAATTTTAAAATTTGCCAAAACGTCACACGGAATTGTAAAGTAATTGTTTCAACGAAAATTTTAAGCCCTTTTTAATTTGAAAAACTCTGAAGTTCGGATGGAGTGGTCCACTTGCCAAAGAATGACTGCTCATTTTTCCCCAAATTTCTTTTCGAACTTCTCAATGTATTTTAAAAATGTTGTTACAACAAAATGAAATTGTCAACAAACATTTTTTTTAGTTGGCTCAGTTAAGGTTGTCACCGATCTTCATTTTTTACTACAGAATTCGTGAACTTAAAGAAAACATGCTTAAATTGTTTGTCTCTTGCTTAATGAGCTTCAAATATACATTTAAAAGCACAATACATTTAAAAAAATGTTTGTGAAAAGATCGTATAATGACATATGTACACATGTACTAAATATGTATTTAAGTATATTTAATTTTTATCTTAAAAGCTCTTAAAATAATAATTAAAAAAATGTCTAACCATTTTTTCTGTGGAGTGCAAAGGATTAAATATTATAAACGATTTCTGAAAGTTATAAGAAAAAATATGTTTTTTTGTAATGTCTGGGACACACTTATTAAATGGTAAACTAATGTTTTTTTTTTGACGAGTGGGACACATTTGCTAAATGAGTTCAAGTTGTATAAGATTTAACTAATTCCCTCATTTTTGTGTTTCAGCAAACACTTGTTGCTCGTCAGTTAAGCTTTTAATACTGTGTGGCAGTTGGTAGTAGTTTTGCTGCAATATTGCTTAGAACATGATAGATGTCAAATTTTCTGTAATGCCTCTTAACGATTTTTATACCAAAGCGATAAATTTCTACAGTATATAAATATACTCGCTATTTATTGTGTACTCACGCACTCCTTATCGGTTGATATGCCCATTAATTTGTTGTACATGGTACGATAGATATTTTCAGGTAGCATTTTGTTGCTGATAAAATTCAATTAACGGTTGGTAGTTTTGTGTTGGCTTATTTTTATTTTGATAGATTTATATGTAAATTAACTCAAATAATTGATATTGAAATGTGAAAAAATCAATTGATTTGGTCATAACCATTAAAATACGAAATTAACTAAGAACGCACATGTAGAAAGTGCATGTAGTGCAGTGCAGTACCTTGAAAAAGTGAGGCCTAAGGGCGAAGAAATGATGTTTTTCTTTTACACTTTGGCCAGCATTTTTGGAGACAACTTGAAGTACGCAGTTTTTTCAAAGTCTAACTATCAAGCGCAAGTCGTCACTTTCTTTCCCGAAAAGATGAAAAAAAATAAATGATCCTCACCCACCGAGCGTATGCAGGATGAAGTGGAGTAAATAAAAACAAAAACTGTTGCAAAATATCTTGAAAAGCTGTTGATCTGTTGACGAATATTTTGAATAGCTTAGGCAAATGGGTAAATCTATACGATAACTTTTGTTCTATATTTTTTGTAAATATATATATGTATATCAATATGTTTATGGTACATACAAATGTATGTGTGTATGTAACGCAGAAAAGTACAAAGACTGCATTTACATTTTTTAGGTTTCTATTTCAATGTCGTTTTTATTGTTTTGACCTAGTCATGCTTTGTTTTACATTTTTTTTAATGTGTAGGAAAAAGTAAAGAACTCGGTTGCAAATTTACATTCTGCACCTGACATCATATTGGCTAGTCTGGTTAAAACAATGACTGACTTGTAATTTTTACACAATGTATTATCGCATATTTCTATTTAAGCTTTCTAGATATAAAAAAATAGTGGTTTATTTGTAATTTTAGTGTTGAACATAATTTTCTTAAAATCAATAAAATGAATTTTCGCAATGTTTTCTCATATTTCTTTCCATCGTAAAACATTGAAATTTTCATCTTTAGCTGGATAGCGCACATTTTGCTACTCATCTTAAATTACAATTCAAACTAAGTTTTTAGTGTACTCATATTATAGGTTCATAGCAAGAAATATACTTTTGCAAGTTTTTGATTTTAAAGCGCCAAAATGTTAAAAACTTCCCCGGAGCTCATCGCTGAACTTATGCACACGGTTTTTATTTTTGGGAACAAGAACGAATACCTGAAGACTGGCTCATAGGAACTTAGTTAAAAAGCCCACAAAAAGCCGACTTATTGTTATGTCAGAGCTACAGGAACATCATGATTATATCAATTCCATCCAAGGTCTTGACAAAAAATTCTTCTCACTAGAGTCCAGTGAAAAAATAGAGCACCATCCGAAAACAACAAGCTGAGCTCCTGCCGTACAGATCGTGTATTGATCAAACCTCCGCATTATCGTGGAGCACTTTACTGAGAGCACTACTTGACGTGTTCTCGACAGATCTCTCGACCCTAAAAATTGTGGCAATTGAATTTTTCGCAAGCATCTGGAAGACCTTGCTTATGTAGATGACATATGCCACCTCGCCACCAAGCAGTCAGACGTGCAAGAAAAACTTACTGCCGTCTGATCTTCTGCGCAAGAAGTAGGTTTGAAAATCATGATAGACGAATCCAGCATAGAAGAAGTGGATAATTATCAACAAAGCGTCTGTCAGTCCTTGTTTTTATCAACGGCAATGAAGCTAAAAATCTTTGGTTCAAACGTGAATCCAGTTCTTTTGTACGGAAGTAAAATCTGGTTAACGAACAGCACACCCTGCTATATAATTGTCTTCGCCGAATTTTGGAAATTTGTGGTTCCCTAGGATCATTTCCAAGGCCGAACTGCTCACCAGATGCCGCCAAGATCCCATCTTCATTCAAATCAAACGGCGAAAATGGAAATGAACTGCGCTCACGTCGCGGAAATCACCAACTGAAATCTTCCGGCAGGCATTGGAGCTTAATCCTCAGGGTAGCATCGTGGAAAAGTTTCATAGAGCAGCAAATACGTGAATAGAGGAAATGCTGGTGAGAATTGAAGGTTCTCGCTACTAATCGTACATGTTTTAAGAGTATTGTAGAGGCCCTATGCTTCGTGAGAAAATAAAGTACACAAGGAGAAGTAGATTTGCGGAGAGTAACCATACCTAAAATGGTCACCGGCTCCCTAGCTTTAAGTATTTACACTTGTGATACGGAAGGTATGCAAGACTAGACACAATTTTTAGATCGCTTCTGAGGCGTTTATGTCAAATGGACAGAAAAAAGCAAAGCATTCGTTTTTTTTTTCGAAAATGCCCACCGTGTAACGAACTACGCTTGTCCATAAGCTAATTGAATTTACTGCTACCTCTAAATGAAGCCTTACAAATTGTAAATTCATTTCATGGTTTCCAGTCTGAGTGAAGAAAATTTTAGATTTTTACTAAAAAATAGCGCAGTTATTGTTTTAACGCGCATTTGTCCAGTTTCTTCGTGCAATATTTCGAGATATTAAAATTTTCGTGCCTCTAAGGATAAAAGATACCAGAACTAAAAAAAAAATTAAATAATAATTGCGAAAGAAATATTGAATTTGCGAGATATTGTGCTTCTGATAAAAATATTTATAAAAAATTAAAATTATTTGTGAAGATTCATAAAAAAATTTTTGAAAATAATTGCAAATCAGATATACAAGGATACGCTTTTCGTAGAAAAAAAGTGCTTAGAATCAAATTGCCATACAAAAGTGCATATCCACCAAAAACTTGAGTGTGTATAAAAAAAAAATTAAATTAATCCTTAAAAAAATTTCATAAAAAATTGCGTCTAACAAAATGCCTGAACGCCGCAATCGCGATATTGTTGAAATCGAATTTGAAGATGATGAAGAGGAGGATATCAATCAAGGAGTTGGTGTACGAGTGCAACCTAACACCAACCGACGTCCGAGCACCATTAAGGATTTTGAGGATATGGTTGATGAGGATGATGACGAAGACGACGATGAAGATATTGAAATGGTGGACTTGTAAGTTTTATAGGCGTTATGTAAACAAAAATTGAATCTAAAATTCGTTTGAGTCTAATTGAATTAGTCACATCATTTGATTTGCTGTTTTTTTTTTTGTTCAAGGTTTGTTAAGCAAGCAAAGCGATAAAATATGCTCGTTTAATGAGTATTTTTATTATGTAATTTAAATACCACCAAGTTTAGTTGATTTCGCAAAAAAATATAAATTTATTTCAATTCCATTTTATGGTTTGCTTTTGAATTTAAGTAGGTGTAATTTTTTGAACTACAATTTAAACGGATAAGCAAATACTTTTATCCTTTGTTCACATAAATAAAAAGTTGTATTATAAAAAAAAAATCAAGGCCTTCACTGTTTCCTTTGTGCCCTCATAACCTATGTAAACAATGAAACAAAGGGCACAAACCCGCAAAAATAAGCATCCTGTCACCAGAAGCATCTAATTAAAATTAATATTTTTTTTTGCTGCCTAAGTAAAGACTGCATGTGGATGTGTGCTTTTTCCCGACTCCTAGTGAGAAAAAAAGTTAAACAGATAATAAATATCAAAAAAACTTACTATCCGATATTATGATCGATTGCTCTAAAAAAAAATAAAAAATAGCGATCGATAAGTCAGCGAACTTTAATATTCAAGCAAGTTTTTTAAGTAGCATTTTCTTACTGGGATGGGATGGTAGAAGAACAATATTGTAATAACTTTTTAATTATGACGGTGTGATAAAAGTTTTTGATATAAAAATTCTGCGTATTTAATTTCCTATGCTATGAAGGGGTAGGCTTTTGTATTTTTAGTATTTGGCAATGTTTTATGCTAACATTTTATATAAGTATCTTCATATGTCTGCTTAATGAACAGCAGCAAATTAATTTAACTCCTCTCTACTCACACATTACCCATTTGCTTAATATTCGGAAAGCGTTGCATTTTTCACTCTTGCTTCTCAACTGCTTTAATAAACTTCTCTTAAATTTAATTTCGCTAAAGTGTTTTAAATTTATTTAAGCCTTTAAATTTTTCTGACAGACGATTTTTTTTTTCAACTTGTGCTCTTCACATGCTGCTTGTATTTTTGAACAGTTCAAGTGCATGCCTTGAACTGTTGACCATAAGTCGTACTGACCAAAGTGCTGCTTTTTTATTTGGTTTATAAAAATAAATTTTTGCTTAATTGAAAGTTATTTCCCAAAATAAAATAAATTTTTCCTTTGTACGCAACTTTTGCAGCATGGTTTCTATCGATGCCATAAATCATTTTCCTTTTTATCTTCTTAACTTTTTCTGTCTCTTCACTAGCATTTGTTGGCAAGAGATAGAAATTCGCCATCTTCATGCTCTTGACCTTGAGAGTGCATTCTGATGGTCATCAATTACTTGTTTAAAGTGAAAAAGTGGTTGGGTTTGACTTCTGAAGCAGGGGAATTAAGTACATATGCGATTTGAACTTAAAGTTCTGTATTGCAGTAACGAAAATATTTTTTTCTTCATTCTTAAAACGATTTCTTTTAACAAAATATCTTCTGTATTGTGCATTGATGTCAGATTTAGAATATACTACATAGTCTTACCAAGTTGAGTTCAATATGAAAGAATATACATATGCTCTTTGCATCCTTATGGAAATCTTCTTCAGAACTTATAAAGTGAGAACTTTGTTCAAACCATAAACTGCATCACTCGTCCTAAACTAGACCCATGTTTTGTAGAACTTTGATCTCTGTGTCTGTCTCTTACCTTCGATTACTCTCCAAAATGCCTGTTGATCTCCTTATAGCCAACGTTTGAGAAAAAAAAACAAAATTTACTTAAACCAAGCGCCTGGTAAATGTATTCCTAGTTTTTTTTTTATGTGGAATCGGCCTTGTAAAGCCGAACGGGAAAATTGAATTTACCTTCGAATGTATTGGCCTTAGACATCAACATGGCTCGTGTTTCAGAAATAAGGCTTCAATTGCTTAAAATTAAATAAGAAATTAAATAAAAATCTGGGTAATGTGGGGAGAGTGGGCGGTGCGGCCGTCAGTCGTGGCAAAACTCCCGTGAATTGTTCTCTAAATACCTCTTCACCCACTCCCAATTTTCCCACTATAATCTCTAGTAACAATCTTCCATCTCCTTTCTCCACTATAAATAATCTTCTGTCAATTTCGGTTATTGTCAATCCGTAGGTGGATGTTGCGATTGATAGCTCTGTGCCTCCGGTTTCCCTGCATGTATTACCAAGGTTAAAATCGATTTTCATTTCACGACTTCATTCCAACACTACCTCTGACAGCGTTAAAAATTTTATCAGACAAAATCAAATTATTCCTGCCGACGCCTTCGTTTCTTGCAGGAAACTCGGTAATAAACCAACTCATGTGTCTTTTAAAATGGCATCTTTTCATGTTTCTGCCATTCTTAAATCTAAAGCATGGGTGGATAATATCTATATTTCAGAATTTAAATCGGAAAAAAATGATAAAACTTCACGTTCCAATTCAAAAAACTGAAACGGCTATCCCTTTACTATCAAAGTAAGGGGTTTTCGTTCCAAGACGCAAGATATCTTTTTATCAACTCAGAATTTCTCTGAGGATATTATCGTGTTTACCGAAACTTGGTTAAACAACAGTTTTCTCAATATGGAACTTTTTGATAATAGTTTCCATGTTCTTAGAAGAGACAGACACTTGGAAGATCTTTCTTCTGTTGGTGGAGGCGTCTTAATAGCTATAAAAAATCATTTAACCAGAAAAATGTTTAAAAACTCGAAAATATCGAAAAATGTTTAAAAATTCTATAAATGTTAAAAAAGTCAAAAATGTTTAACCTTCATAGGGTCTTCGGGTCAAATTTGACCCATTTTTGGAGAAAAATGTTTTTTTTTTCCTAAAATGAGTGGTTTCCACTTTTGATATTTTATGACTTTTATTTAATTTTATAACTAAATAGATATTTGGAGATTTTGTATAAATATATTTTTCATTATTTGAGTTACAAATTTTTTTACACATAAGGTCTTCGGGTCAAATTTGTCCTGGGACAAAAAAGTTAGTTTTTGTGATGCTTCGTGGAATGATTTGCGCAATAATCGATTTTGCGATAACTTTGATACCAGTCAATTCACAATAAGCGATCACAGATATCTGTCTCTTTTCATTTCATCATACTATCCTTTTCTTATTCTCTGATATCAGTACAATAGTTTGTTTGAAAATGGGGAATACCCGTGGTATTGGTTTGTATGTAAAAAAAAATGCTATCGAATTACTTCATATTTGTTTACCGAAACATTGCTGCAGTCGTAGAGTAAACAAAGAGCAAATAACAAGAGTGTTAGATAGAATGCTGTAAAAAATTTATTTTATCGGAAAATGAATGATAGTGAAATCGAGATAATTTTGAATGAAGTATCAGACGAGGAAGAACCTTGTTCAGAAAATGAAGATCTTGTGGAATATGCTGAGCCATCTGATAGTTCTACTGAGAGTGATAGTGAAATTGCGCCTGCTCAGATAATGACATCAAAAAATGGTCAAATAAGATACTCCAAGGTAGCTTCTATTACTACATATGGAAGAGCATCGATGGAGAACGTTATTAGGATAATGCCAGGATTGACGCGTTATTCTTGTTCAAGAATCACAGAGGAAGAAATCTCTAGCTTCCAATTATTTTTTTCACCGGCTATAATGAACATCATTCTGAAATATACAAACATTGAAGGTAAACGTGTCTTTGGTAATGATTGGGTTGACATCGACGATACCGAAATTTTCGCATTTATTGGATTACTTCTGTTAGCTGGAGTGTTTCGATCAAATAATGAAAGTACCGAAAGTTTATGGGATTCCGAGAAAGGTAGACCCATATTTGGAGCAATCATGTCAATAAAAAGATTCAAATATCTTTCGAGAGTAATCATATTTGACAATAGAGAGTCTCGAAGTGAACGAAGATTGCTGGACAAATTTGCACCAATTCGTGAATTGTGAAATCAATGGGTTGATATATTACCCAAACTCTATAATCCTTCCCAAGATGTAACTATCGATGAGCAGCTGGTGGCATTCAGAGGAAGATGTCCATTCCGGCAGTACATACCGTCAAAGCCAGCTAAATATGGTATAAAGTTCTGGGTTCTATGCGATTCAGTTACAAGTTATGCTTGGAATATTCAATCTTATACAGGCAAAGCAATAGGAAGCATGCCCGAAAGAAATCAAGGTATGCGTGTGGTTCTTGATTTGACAGCTGGTCTAAAAGGCCATAACGTCACTACAGATAACTTTTTCACGTCGTATCAACTTGGGCAGAAACTACTAGAGAAACAAATCACATTGGTAGGAACTATACGTAAAAACAAGCCTGAATTACCACCACAGATATTGGCAACGAAAGGCCGACCTATATACTCTTCATTTTTCTGTTTTACCGAGAACACCACCCTCCTGTCTTATATCCCCAAAAAAAATAAATCAGTGAATCTGCTCAGCACTTTGCATCATAGCTCAGAGGTTAGTAATCGTATTGACAAAAAACCACAAATAATATTAGACTGCAACAAATGCAAAGGTGGTGTAGATACATTAGATAAAGTTGTGTCTTGTTATAATTGCAAAAGGAAGACAAATCGATGGCCTCAAGTGGTATTTAGTAATATGTTGGATATATCAGCATATAATGCTTTCATTTTATTTACATCCGCTAATCATGGCTGGAACGAAGGTTGCTTAGCTAAACGGCGACACTTTTTAGAGAATTTAGGTATGCAGATTACCACGCCTTATATAAAAAAACGAAAAACGTTACCAAGAACACCATTTTCACGAGAAATCGAAGATACTTGATTCGACTCTACAAGATCAACAACCGTCTACTTCAACACAAGTCCAAAGAAATAGTGGACCAGTCAAAAAGCCAACCAAGAGAATTCGATGTCAATTTTTGGAACATAATTGATAGCAAAACACCTTTATTCTGCCTTACTTGTAAAAAATTTGTATGTAAGCAGCATTCTAAAACGTTTACTTTCTGTAACCAATGTAACGATAAATAAATTGATAACAAACACTTCTAAAAATAAAATTTATTTTTAATGTCATTCATATGTTTCTTGTATTTATTTTGTAAAATTGATATAAATTTGAAATAAATGCCTTTAAAAAACACAGTTTCTCCTGATTATCATAGAAAATAACATATAAGCTCTAATAATACACTTTAGTATAACAAATAATGATCCAAATAAGAAATTTACTACTTGGGTCAAATTTGACCCGAAGGACGTTAACGTCAGTAACTTTAAGGATCTTATGAAGGTTAAAAACTTAAATTTTTTTCCAGAAATGGTTAAAAACAAATAATTTTCAAAAAAGTTAAAAATTTCCAAAAAGTTGAAAATGTCAAAAAATCAAGCTTTACGTTCTACATTTATTAAAAATTATTAATTTGGCTAGTTGGCCAATTTTTATTTTTTTTAAATATCTAATTTTCCTGTGACTACAAATTTCTAATGGGATAACCTGTCCGAACACAAATGATGACCAATTAGAAAGTTAAATATATAATAAAATCAATTCCAGTCAAAATTCGCCGCTCCTAGGTCCTCCTTAGACTGTGTCCTCAATCTGCCCCTGATTTACATAGATAGAATGTTGTTTTTCAATTTTATCTGCGCTAGTAGCAACATTTTTTTAAATGATTTTTTTTAAGAAACTGTTTTCATATTAAACTTCAAATCTCTTTATTTATATCTCTTGTATAATCTTTTTTTTATTATCCTTTATTTCTTTTCAGCGAAACGTAAGTGAACAATAAATTTTATTCTCTATTTCAATTGTTCTAGCGGGGGGAAGAGCTAATTGAAAATTTTAATAAGAAATCATTGAACCAATAAAAGATTATGAAAAAATGGAATCAAATAAAAAATCAACTTAACTGAATACTCAACATTCAATTGAATTTAAAAGGAAGTGGATACAACGAAAAAAATACAGTGGCATCCATTTCGTACAAATTGCACAAAATTTCTTTCTTCACCTTTTTGCAGCTCTTAAACCAAAACGTGATAATTTTTTTTTTGCTTGCAAGCCAGCAGCTAAAACAACAAACACAAAAAATGAAAATCCCAAAAGCGTGCATTTTTCGACAGGAAACAATTTCCACCAAAGTTGCGGGCTATAAATGATACAACAACAATAGAGCGAAAACAAAAAAATCATCGAAAAATGAAAAGAAAAATAGTGCCAGAGGCGAATCATTCGTTCGGTGGGTCTTTTTCATTGTTGTCGATGTTCGGTAACAGACGTTGATTGGAGGAAGGACGAAAAAAAGAAAAAAACAAAGCAAACAAAACGCAATGGAAGCGCACGACAATGATGAGAGTGAAAAACGTTGGTTGCATTGCGTGTGCGAATGAGTAGATGAAAGAAAAACACTTATAAAAATCAAATTATTTTTATGTCAATTTTTATTATTTAATATTTATTTACTGCTACACAAAAGCTCGGATACAATTTCATGTTAACAAGGACTTGGCAACACTGGCGTTACCGGTACTCACTCCTGCAGCTTCCGGTTTAACCCAATGAGAAATGACTGCAATGGGAACTTAATTCTTTACGAAAGGAAATCAAAGGTTTTACTACAGCAATTGCATGGAACGGCACACCAGAAATCATTGCATGTAAGTATTTTTTTTAAATTTGTCAATATTTATTGAAAAATGTTTACATTTAGCAAATCATATTTTATCAAAGTTGTCTGAATAAAAATTAAAGTTTTTTTGTCTGCCAAGTTTTCATTTTGTTTTTTCGGCAGACGCTGTTCACAATTTCTTAAGACATTTTCACTCAGAAACAGAATATGTGCAAGTCTTTGCTTTTATTCAGACATTTTTGATTTAAACTATATTGATCTAGAAATACCCTAACTCTGAATCTATAGAAAAATTTGTGTAATTATTTAATAATTACGAACTCCAAATAGCCCAATTCTTAAACATGTTCGCTTCTTTTAGTTTTAGAGAACTTTACTTGTATCCGACTGTATAGCTTCCAACAAATTAGATTTAAATTGTTCTCTCAAGTTGTACCATTTATAGGCGTACCACTTGTAGTTGTAGCACTTATTACTATATAAGGCGCCCGGTTTCAAAACCGGCCAAGTCCATATTTCATACTTCTGGGAAAACAACAAAAAACGTTTGTTTTCATCTATGTTCATTGAAAAATTAAAATTATTTCACACATGATAACTTATAAAATTTCTTACTCAAGGTACGTCAGATCAGATATTTAAAGTTTTATTTGCGAATGTTTTTGAGAAAACAATTTTATACTGGCCGGATTTGATTCCAATGAACTGGACTTGGCCGGTTTTGATTCCAAGGCGTTGGATTGGTTTTGAATGCAAGTTCATGGACTGGGCCGGTTTTGAAACCCATGAACCAATAATAAATTAAAAAGTGTAATATTTGTGTCAGAATTTTTTTTTTTAATCTAAAACCATTGTAGAAAGATAAAGCATGGTCTAGGTTTTTATATATGAGAATATCTCAAAATTTTATATTTTTGGACTTGGCCGGTTTTGAAACCGGGCGCCTCATATATATATGTATATATATTTATTTTATATATATCTGCCAGTCCCGGCTTCGGATGAGTAGCGTTACTTAAAAGTAAATTTTTATGGATTGTGAGTTTTATTCCAACTTTTTGTTCAATCACCAACAAATTTTAATAGTTTTATAGACACAGCGTTTCGAAATTTGTGCTTGTGTAGGAAGTGCAAGACTACTTGCCAATTACTGTCTACATTTCGTCCAATGCTTGCCTGTGTCAGCAAATATTTCCATATCAATTTTATTAAAATTTGCTCAAATGGTTTTCCCAGCAAGGGTTTTGCTTGTATAAGAGCTGCCACGTCCATTTTGTTTAGTGCTTGCCTGTTCCATCAGATATTCCTGTATCAAGTTTTCTTCTGCGTATAGCGTTCCAAAATTTTTCCTCGCATAGAAATTGTCACGTCTATTTAACCAACCCAGTTGTTCAGTGGTCGCTTGTATGATTAAAAGCTTACGTATCAAGTTTGGTTACGTAAACCTTAATAGTTCATTCAGTGGATCATTTTTAATTTTTCGCTTTAAAGGAGGTGCCACACCCATTTTGTAACGAAAGAAAATATAGCCTATAAGACTTGGAGTTTAACAAGTTTTCGAATGGTGAACGAATTTTGATAATCTATACAATAGTTTGTTAAACTACTCGTATATATTATATAGTATAGACCCGAAGTCAAAAGTTGATCGAAACTTAAGAGTTTGAAAAAAAATATGACTGTTATTGATCATATGAACATTTGCTTTAAAAATGTATCATATTTTATGAGAAATGCTCAAGCTCACTCGCATGCATATGAATTGGGCATCATTGATTTAAACCAGTAATGACCAAATACAAAAATATAATTTGATTATTGATCACTACTCGCTATAAGCTACCTTCTACGAACTACCCCACTAAACCCATATTACTAACTACTTACTTAAATAAGTCTTGCTTACAATATTTCTCATGAGGATATATTTTACTTGCGTTACGGAAATGTTACGTTAGGTTTTAGTTACGGTGTCGCACGTTCTGTTTTTCTATTATCAAATTGTAAAGAAATGAAATTTTCACGTAGAAAACAGTGTTATAAACAATAAAGACATCGACAAGAGGAAATCGTTTTTATCCTGCGGCACAATGAAAGCGGAATTTTCTACGTTCGATTCAATTAAATAAAAGCACAACACAGCATTGAAAACATGATAGGCTACCATTGCACGGAAGCGTTCATTTGTGAATTTTCTTTAGAAGTAGCTACAAATGCCATGATGGCGGAGTTGTGAAATAATACATTCATCTTTCAGTACAATGAATTCAATTTAATTCTTCTTGATCTCAATTATTACTAGACGCTGGCGCAAAAAGAATATTATCGTTTGATTTCATTCTAATATTACATTTCAGAGTAAATCGTTTTTTAATTACGATATATGTACATACAACGTCTCGCAGTTGGTGGGATTTTCTACCTCGTAAATTAGTGCACTTTTCACTTAATTTTCAATGATCTTTTGTAAAATTTCAAGTGCTATGACATGGATTTCATTGCCAATATTGTTTTTCAGTTCGAAATGGTCGCTGATTAATTGACGTAAATTCGTTATTTTAAATATGTAGGTCCAAAGAAAAAAGTCGGTAGGTCGCTCCAAGGCGAATGCTTCAATGTCTCGTAATAGTGTCATTGTGTGCCTTGCAATATGACCTATTGGAACCACAGTTGTGAATGAGTTTTTAAAGCTGGCTTAAAATAATTTTCCAACGATCCGATATTGAGCATTATTGACATATGAACCAATGATCCTTTCGGCCGGTATACTTCATCAAGCAGTGCACTTAAGTAATTGTCGCTGCTCTTGCAGTTTTGTTGTTATCCATGATATGCACGCAGTGACAAAAAATTGACAATTAGTTTTAAAATTAAAATTAAAAACAAAAAAATTCAAATTCATTGGTACGTTGTGTCTCATTCAATATTATTCTTCTTGTGTCCTTTATCTCCTCACAGAGTGTAGGGCCTCCAAGAACGTTTCCAACGTGCACGTCATTAGCGAGTGCCATCAATTATCTCCAAAAATTCCCCGACACACGTGATTTGAATGGAAATTGGCTCTTGACGGTATCTGGTAAGCAGTTCGACATTGGAAGTGATCATGGGCCACCAAATTATCAGAATTCGAACGAAGACAATTGTTGGTGGAATATCAATCTATATAAAACTGCCCATATTTTCTTTTCAAAATTCTGAATTCAAACCTCAAAAGTCATATTGCGTATTTCTTTACACCTCTGTTTGGTATATCATTGAAAGCTGCATGTTTTTTTTTTCTCTTCACTTTGCTTACATTTGTGTTTGTCTGTTGACAAGTGTTGGAATGTCGCATTTTCTCATTATCCCCCAATATAATCACACCATTACCAACTATACCATTACGTATTAACATTCCTTGTTCTACTTTTGAGTTTGGTATATGTGTCGTGGGAGGAACGGTACTTTTGACACGTTGTCAACATTAATGACATTCGGTGTGACAGTATGCGCGTTTCAGATTATATGTGTGCGTGTGTGCGCGCCTGCATTATTAGATAAATGTGCGTTTCACACATATTATTTTATTATATTTTTGATTTCCATTACATTAAATGTTGTGGTGTGGTATCTGTTCATATTTCATGGCTTTTCAATTTGTATAAGAGCCTGTGGCATGTTTATTTAATTTATTACTTTTACTTTATATAAACCTGTTTGAAAATTTCATCGCTACCTACTATTCAAGATAATAAAATATTTATCTTTCCATAATAAAATTTCTTAATTAATCTAGTTATTTTTTATTGATACATTTTTTTAATCGAAACTCGCGCACATTTCACGTCAGGAGCTGAACTTAACTGTTAACTGGAGCCGTGCTTCCAGAAAAGTGATTTCTTCTACAGTTCTACAGGAGATAGAGTCAAATAAATGAAAAGAGTGCAAAAAAAGGAGTTTTTTGGAGATTCTTAAGAAAAAAAAAAAATGATTGCCATTTTCGGAATCTACGCCTCAAAATACATATAAAAAGGTCTATAAGAAACCGGATCTCGAGATGAACCCCAAATTTGTAAACTAGTGTTATTGTTCCCAAAATTTTTCGCAGAATTATATCATTGAATAACGGTTAAGTTTCATTTCTTATCATTTAACCTGGCGAAAATTATAACTTTATTAAACTTTGCATTCCCGACAATAACATATCGCACCGTCAGAACAAGAGGGCCGCATCTCAAAATTTTATGTTTCGAGAAAATTGAGATTAAAGAACTCTAAAATTTTCCACTGAATTTGAAGTCAGCCATATTTATAGCTATGACAGTCTTGAACTGAAATACTACAAACTTATTTCACAAATCTATAGAGTAACATTGACATATTTGGGGATGTGGCAGTGTTGTAATTATTTTGATTGAAAATATTTTTGGTTTATAAGAACTATACCGCCTTGTTTTGATTTGCTACTGTAAGAACTTAAAAAGAAAATATTTTAAGATATCGTTTTCGATTGATTGTTTTTTCTTTATTTTAACAACAAAATTTAATATTTTGAAATGAGGAAGTGTTGTTTTGTTAAGAAAAAATACAGAACAAAATATCCCTTAACTAAAAATGCATTTTAGAAGTTATCAATTGAGCTAGAAATATGGTGGTAAGACTAAAATTAAGATCACATAATGAGCTATATAGTAGTATACATAACTCGAAAACTCGTTATTTTGATTTGCGGCCCTTTTGTTTTGACGGTCCGATATGCCCTTTAGCCAATGTAGTTTCTCCACATTAATACATTGTACTTCACTAAAATCAAAATAAGTTGAAGCTAACGAGATGCTTGTGAGGTTCTTCTAATTTATTAGCTTGGTTCATTGTCCCTGTATTCCACGTCAAGCAGTCATCATCGAGGTGTCAGCTCTATTACTTTTTCCCATATGTTTTCTGGTGATAACATTAATTTCGAGAGCACTAAGCTATCAGTCCAAGTCTTTAATCCATTTCAGAGAATCGAAAAAGAATTCTGGCCTCTACCATCCGCTTTTTTGAAATTAATTTATGAATTTAATCCAATTTTATTTACTAATGCTGTATTTTTGTTATTTTTTATTTAAATTTATTGATTACATATATTATTTCATCTTTGATACATTTTTGGATGCGAATCTGACGTACGACCCTTGCGTTTTCGTTAAGAAAGTATTTTCGTTAAATTTGCATAAAATCGACAGTGAGATATAGTAATGCCTCAAATCAAATGTTTCTGAATGATAAACATGATCAGAAGGGCCCCAATGCCCTCTTCCCTAAAATATTACATATGAAAAAAAAAAAAAAAAAAAAAAACAGCATCGAATAGTAAATACTAAAAGCTAGAAGTTAGTCTTAGTGTATGAACTTTTTAAATGTTTTTTTGGGAAAAAAAAATTTAAACATAAGAAAACGGTAGAAAAATCGGTTAACATTTCATTACGCTCAAAAATACTTTCCATATTTTTTTTTTAACTGATGAACATCGAAAGACTTTTTTAAAAAAACTCTAAGAAACTGGACTAGTTCGAGCTAATAACCCTACTTGCAAAACGACACATATCCAGCTGTTTGGCTAGATAGACTCAAAGAAAAGTGCTAAATGTGAACTTATTTGAAATTTCTTCCCAAAAATACTGAGACATATTTACTTAAAAATGCTAAAAACTATATTTCGAGGTATACTTGATGTTGTAGTACAGTCATAGAAACTTGTTAGTAGTCATGCTCTTCTTCAAATTAAGGCTGTTGAGCTTTTCAATAAGATGCCTACAGTCCGATACAACGTTCATTTATATAAAACTAATTAGCTTCATATGAAAATTTAAAAAAAATTTATATGTATTTATTTATTTTTTGTATTTATATTTAACTTTAAAGTGCGATATTTCGGATCAAATGCATCCTATTGATAAGGTTATCAGAAGGTAAATTTCAATTTAAAAAATTGCATACAATTAATAAGTGTTGTTAAAATCTAACAATCAAATAAATTTATTTAAAGAAAATATGCTCAGTGCACATTTAAGTAACACTATCTCAGTTTACTAAAGTGATAAGAAAAATCTAAAAATGAGATCATGTTAAGTACCTTAAAAATGTTCGTACCTACCTTGATCGCTTGGCATAAAATATTCTGTGCCTGTTTTATGTTTCATTAATAATTTTATTACCTTGAAAATAATACGTTTTCCCAATTACAGCATCATCTATGTACATGAAATCCGATTACTAACACAGCATATTAAATTTAAAAACATAAAATATTTTGCATGAAACCTCAAAAATTGATGTTAACACACATTTTATTACAATCAAAACACTGTAGTAGCACAAATGAATTCCACTTCCACCACTCCCTGGCACACAGCTCCCGTTGCGAGCGGCTCCCTATGGAATACGACAATAGATACGAGTATGTGGTAGTTAGTAATGATGACGGTAAAATTTAATGTTGACTCCTGGGATTTCTTGAATTTTCCACTGAAATTCCAATAGCATGGAACATCTTCAAACCGAAACCAGCAACACTTGTATCCTCAGAAGAATAGAAAAAGGAAAGAAAAGAAAAATTATCATATCACCTGCTATAAAGTCTGCTGGCTGACAACTTAAGCCAGTCACACACACACACACACACAGACATTTAGAATGAGTTAGTGAGTCAGTGGGTAACTGAATGACTGGCTGAGTGGCGGTGCTCTTTCACCAGCATTTGTTTGATTATGTGTCTGCGTGTGTGTGTGTGTGTGTGTGTGAGACATGTTGTATGCTTTGGCGCGCTCTAAATCCCACATGTCCCTAACTAAACTCAACTGAATTCAACTGGCAAAAGGTAAACACACGGTAAATCCTCTTCTACGTAGCATGCGATTTTTTAACCTGCTTCATCTCATTTTCTTTTATGGCCAAGTTGGCAACTTTCTGGTAGCAACTGCAGTGTTCCTATTGTTGTTGCCGACGTTGTTGTTATTGTTCATATGTCTATCTGCTGCTTTTTATGTGGCTTCCTTTTTGTGTGCTGTTGCTGGTTATTCCGTTCAACTTGTTATCTCTGTGGTATTCACTGTTGTTGCTAAGAATTGCTTTGATTATTTTAAACTTGTTAGTGTCTTCGGCTTAGCCAGAGTTAACTTTAAACTTATGGTATAGTGCAGCTAAGAATGCTGGTGTTTAACTGAAAGGCAGTGAAATCATTATTTGAGCGGTAAATTATATTATATTCTAGAAATGATTGTTGTCTTCGTTCTGGTTAGAAACTTTTATGATGGAGTCTTAAATGAGTTTAACGGATATCATATTTTTACTTCACATCAAAAACCTAGAAAAGAAGTAAAAAAATTAAAAGTCATAGCAAAAAATTTTAATTTTTAGTAATGATTTTTATTGTTTCCAATCTGATTTCTTAAAATTTGGCATTAGTTTTATTTATCTTTAATAGTTTGTCCGAAATGTGTTGTCGAAATTAAAAAAAAAAATTAAATAAGCGTTAACCTCTGTTTCAAACATCCGTATTGGTGATACGTACCATTTTTTAATGAAACCGTTTACGGGTCGTATGAGTAACACCTAATTTTTCCTCCAATTGACTGCATTAATGCAGTTTATTGCTAATCCGTAATAAATTATGATGTGTAAAATTCAAAAGACATTGCTATAACTATGATTCTTTAAAAACTGTGAATACTCCCATTAAGGTAAACTATTTCTACCGTTCATTTAATTAGTTTTGCGAAAAAAAAAACACACTTACATACAAACACTTTTGATATCGTTTTAATGTAAAAATGAGATTTTCTAACATGCTGGTTATTTCTTTGTCACATCACAATGTGTGACAAAAAGACGACAACACAATTGAGTGCATTCACTTTGTGTCCTGGTGAGCATATGGATGTGGGTCTTTTGATATTGTAAATTTCTTTAAAGATATTTTATGCGTTACTTTTTTATTTCTGTATCATTGTTGCTTTATTAAGTCTTAAATATGCTGAAAATTGCTAACGTGTTGATGGCGATAGTGATGTTGACAATGACATGCTGTGGCATTCTCAAACGTTATGCGCAGCATTACCAGCATCGGTGTAATAATCAGTAACACGTTCTCAACTTTACAGCCCACTGCTTGTATAGTGTATGTGTAAGTACATATTTTATTTTTATTCCCTTGAGGAGGTGGTTAAGAATTGTTGATTGCGCTTCCAAAACTCTACTTCACCTTCAGAAGTACTGACTCTACAGTAAGTTGTTTCATTTTAAATTTTGATGTCGTTGGTGATAATGCGCTTCCGTTTCTCCAACTATGTCTTTCGTTATGACTAACACTGTCTGTCTGTTATGAAGCTGTTGTTGGTGTCGTCCTTGTCACCGTGGGTATACCTAGAACTTATATTGCAGTTTGAGTGAGTATTTTATTGTATATGCCAGGAAATATTCCAGTTAATGTCATTTGAAATTTTCAATGTTATGACTTTCCTGTCTACATTACAAATGACGACGTTTAAAGTGAGCGACGGCAATTGTGATTTTTTATTTTGCTTTTTACGCTGAGGGTCAGAACTGTGAGATTCAATTGAATGACATGTAATATGTTATATCCCATTGTGATACTTAAGGATGTGTTCTATGAGGTTTGATGGCGTTATAGGACATAAAGCAAAAGTGGTATTAAGAATATTTTTTTACGAGTTCTTATGGGTAAAATCATAAGTTATTAGGTCAAAAACTTTATTCTATTTTATGTTCATTATTTTGCTCTATAATATCCTTAAATCTTCAATCAAACCAATTCGCAAAACTTTTTTATTTTTTTTCTCGTAATGAACTTAGATTATCAATTGTTACTCTCATTCACCTTTTATGATATCAACTCGACGGGACAATCTTTAATTCACTATTTAAAAAGACTCTTCCATTTCTAAAGTACTATTTAAAATACAAATAAAAATGCCAGCACAATGACAAATAATCATCCAACCACATAACTGTTTCTCAACTGCATAACATACCTGTATTAAGAAGCAAAAATCCAAGTTAAAAAATGTTATCGCTTAGACAGTCATTCATTCACTCTGTCAGTCACTCAATCCCAAGAGTTCCTTCCTCACGTTATGAAGAAAAATGCATGGTATGTTCCATAGAATGAACATTCTATCTACAGCCAAAACCAAAATAATGCCATTTTTATTATTATTTTTACTTTTGTTGTTAAATTCTATTAAACATGAACCTGCTGTTTTGCTTTTTACTGTTTTCTTGCGCTTTCGCTTCCATAATCTCCTTAATATTGTTGCCGAGACAATGCATTCAGCATGTACACGAAAAAAATTTTTCAGTCATAAAAAACAATATACAATTTGGCGAGACCAAAAATTAATTTAAAAACAGATTAGATCTGATCTTATTTTTGATTGCATTTACTACAGTTGAAAGGAATAATTTAAGGTAAAAATCTATTTTTCATAGAGTGTAATTGCAGAAAATGTTCTATACCGAATTCTTAGCAATAAGATGAGTTCAATGATATGTTCATTGTTCTATTGAAATTTCCTTTTCAGCGACATAACTTTTGTTCAAAAACTAAAGACACATGTTCCATACAAGATATTTAGAGTTCAAATTTCAAAATAGTTTCTCATTAAAATGTATCCTTTTTGAAATGTCTTTTTACCAGTATTAACTTATTTATTTTGTCACAAATGCAATTGACCTTATTCCTGTGTTAATGACTTTACAGGTTATAATGTGCAGCCATGTTTCCTTATTTTGCTTTAATTTGTGTTTGTGTGGCAAATATAAAATGGCCACGACATTTTGTATCAAACTGAGTTAAGTGCAGAAATGAGTCTGTGAAATTGCTGTGCAAAAGAAATTCAAGTGTTTGACTAACATTTAAACAGCGTTCTCGTGAGTGAAAATCATTTCATTTTCTGAATATACTAGAAATTTACGACAAAACTTTAACTTTAAATAAAGACTTTCGGAGCTTGTATTTAAAAATAACTGGCCCAAAAATAAAACTTAAATATTTTATTTAGTGCTAGGCAGTAAAGTGCGTTAAGACCACTTGTATGCCTGGTAATTTGTCTAATTGCTTCAAAATATCCGAAAGAAAAGTTTTTTGTAAGTGTATGCCATTGTAGTTTACTCGCTATATCAAACTACATGTGCATGTGCATGTGTTGTAGTGAGTATTGTATGCACCCTATACGTGAAATATTTGCATTTGTATGTTATGCTTTGAAATCGATTTTCACTTACTATGAATGGAGTAATTTTCCACTGTGTATGTAACATATTTGTGTTGATTTTTCTGAAAGATTTTCTTTGTTTCACACAGACACAGATCATTTACTACACCGCTAGCACCATTTCTATTATCATGCCGCAGCTAACATGTTGATGCATGCTGTCAACACATATAAAGCCATTCGAGCACTAAGGAATTGACTTAAATTTTTTTTTAAAATATTTTCTTTTGATTACTTAAACATTTTCCCTGTTTTTCTTTCGACTTTTTCAGCCTCTTTTAACTTCATTGAATTAACAAAGATTTTGCAACTTTTTCAACCTGTTTCAACTTTTTTTCAATATTTTGCATGTTTTATCAACGGTTCTTCTTAGCCTTTTTCAACCTCTTTCAATTTTTTTTTGACTTTTCAAACTTTTTGGCTTTTTTCGTCATTTTCTATATAAGTATTATCTTTTTCAACAATTTTCAACTTTTCAATATTTTCCATATTTTTCGACATAATTTAACTTTTTTCAATATTTTCCATATCTTATCAAAGCTATCAGTGTTACAACTTAACCTCTTTCAATTTTTTTCGACTTATTTTGACCTTATTCAACTTTTTCCAACTTTTCAACATATTTCAAATATTTCCGATTGTATGAGCCGGTTTCAACACATATATTTTTCGACTCTTTCATTCAACTTTTTTCGAGTTATCAATTTTTTTCAACCTCTTCTAATTTTATGCCATATTTTCAATAATTTTTCGACTCTTTCAGCCTTATTCATTTGTTTCAAAATTTTTAAGCCTCTTTCAACGTTTTTTATTTATTTTCAACTTTTTTTTCCCTTTTCAACATATTCCATACTTTCTTAAAATCTTTCGATGTTTTTCAAAATTGTCCATATTTTTATTCATAATAGTTACTTATGTATGTCCTTTGACAATATTAGTTAATTAAATCTAAACAAGTGCCTGAAATAATGTACCATTATTCTCTTTCGTGAGTGCTGAATACTTTAATATTTTTGATGGCATACTTTGAGGCACTTAAAGCAGCTTTAATATTTACTTATTTGATATTAGTTTTTATGTAGGTTAGCATGTTAAGATTAATCAGCAATCGACTTAAAATATTATACCATTTAAAAAAAATATTCTCTTTTAATTTTCTGCTGACTGTTGGTTTTGTTGATGTTGTATTTTTTTTCTTATACGAGTATCATGGAATTCATATGACAGCTATGTGTGGTAATGTCATTTCTTGATTAAGTTTGTTTAATTGTGGTCTCGGTATCTTGCTGCATTGTATGTTATCGAGCTATTCCACATTTTTTATAAAACATAATGAAATTTGCAGCTAGATATCCCCCACTACATATAATGTTTACTTTAGATAAGTTTTTCATTGTGTTAGAATATTTTACCATTTTAATTTCAATAAAAAACTAAAACATGTTTAAAGATGGTAGCTCGGGAAACGTTATTAATTTTTGCAAGTACTCACTTTCATTTGAGTTGCTGAATAATGTAAAATACACAGTTTTAACTATTGGCTCCAAATGACCTAAAATCAATCTGACAATACGAGGAGATTTTAATAAGTCAGTGAAAAATTAAAGAAATGATTTCTATAGAAAAATTGAATTTACTGTTTTTCTTAGTATTCTTATAGCTCGGTAAATTAAGCCTAACGTTTCTCCAATTTTTTGATTCATTCGGAAAAGTAAATTTATCTTACCATTTAAAATATTGGTTTCTTTTTCAGAAAAATAACCTTATGATATGAGCCAAATCTTTCTCCCACGTTAACTTACTTTTCAAAAGTAACACTTTCCACGAAATAAAATTTTTTCACAAAAATTTATGAATTAAATTCATCTTTTTTATATAAAAAAAGCATTTCTTGTATTATTTAAAAGTTTAAGTGTCAATTTGTTTTTGTTGTTGTTGTTGCAAAACTTAAAAAAAGTATTTTTTAAAAACAAATTGATAACTAAACAATATCGCAATATGCTAAGCAAACTTATTTAATGTAAGCCTAAGTATCATTCGTCTGAAACTTCATATTCGAAATGTACCGAACTATTTAGTTATACACACAGTATTGCATGTCAAAACTAACAAAACTGCACTACGATTTCATTGTTTTGTTTCAGTTAGTAAAGAAGTTTTGCTTGTGTGTTATGTTTGTTGTACTGTATTTTTGATAGCTTCCGCATGTTTGCTTAAACAAAAAGTATTACCCGGCTAAACTAATTTGATCTACACATTTTTTGTTTTTGATGTGGAATCCAACATGAGTAACGCTTAAGTTAGTGTAATTTTTATTGGCTTAACACATTCAGAAATTATTTAATTTTCAATCTGTTTATAAGAAATATTATTTTTTGTTTTTAAAAGCATATACATAATGTATTATGCAGCGAATTGGGTTATGTACTGCGACCATACAATTTTTTGTATCACAAGTTATAGGAGAAAAAATTCTTATTAAGTAGTTAAAGGTTGCTTTTGTAGGAACCAGAACGACCTAAAAGTGCGAAAATCATGGCAAACTTATGTGCATCAAAAATTATTTTTTTTTTGAAATTAAATAATTAATGGGGTCCAACAGAATACTCTTTGTCTTCAAACCACACTTTGAATCATTCTTTTTTCTGAAATATCGTAAATTGAAATGTATTATGCAGGTCTCCTTGCAAATGTACATAAGATTCAGTAAGACAGAATAACTGAAAAATGCGTAGTAAGCTAACGATATATCGAAGAAAAAAAAAAAAGATAACATTAAAAGTGGGTTTTAAAGAGAATAAAATAGTTCATTCGGACTCCATTAATAGTTTAAAAAAAAATATTTTTTTTTCGTTGTAACTTTGCCTCAAACAACTCGAAAACCAGTAATTTTTGAACTTTTAGATTAGAATGTCTCGAAAATAGGAACCATCCTATAAATTATGACCTCGGCGTTGAGTTCAGCGCATATAAAACCTGCAGAAAAGTATTTTAAGGTTTTAGAACTGAGGGTTTGACCAAAATTGAGAAACTGAATGCAGTAAATATATTTTTGCTTCCTAAAGTACTTTTACCATTGTATTTGGTATATTTCTTAAGCTAAAAAATGTATTTTATCTTTTACCATAAATACTTTAATTCACTTTAAACTTTTATAAGGTAACAACTGATCCCATTCCATAGTTTGTAGACTGCACTTTAAATACGAAGCTTTAAATATTTCATGTTGCACCTGAATTTCCAATGAGCCATTTTCTTCTTACTTTACTAATGATTTTTTTGTTTTTTGACAACATTGCTCTTTAAGCCTACTGTTGTATTGCTGAGTCAGCACTGAATCCATATTCTCTATTCAGGATTTTATTACAAATCCCATTTTATTGAAAATCATTTCCTGTAGTCTCTTTTAACTACAATTTTATTCTGTTTAATTCCTTTGTTCAAATGCAGTTAATGGATGTGGATACAGAGTACAATGCGAATAGATACAAAAATTGCTTTAAATCTGTAGCTATACAAACCTTCGTGTAATCTATGTTTGTCGTAAAAATTTATGTCCGATTTGTTCCATCAATTTGTATGTAAGTAATCACAGAAAGTTAAACTAGTTTGTATTTATGTACTCTACTTATTTGCTGCAATAAATAAATTGTTAGTTTCAACAAGCGTGCTCACTGTAGGGTTAAGCACACCCTGTTGTTGTCCGGAAGGATTTAGCTTTTAATTTTTGTAGCTACTACTTCATGCGTGATGTTTAATGTGCACTCAAAGGCTTTGAATATTTGTAAAAACTTGCATAATATGTTCAAAAAGTTACTATTAAATTTGCTGCTTTTTAAGTTAAAACAAATGAATAATTTTATTGCAAAATATTTATTTGGCAACTGAATGTAAAATTTTTGGTATTTTATTGAATTTATGCTCCATTTGCCTTAACAAAAACGTTTAGGTTTTTGATTTTTGGCACGCAAATTAAAAGATACAGCCTATAAAAACACTTTCTGCAGCTTTTTAGCAATTTCTAATGATATCAAATATAACATCATTCCTTTAGAATCCTAAATTCTAAACAAAAGATCTGTATATCGAATTGGCATAGTGACAGCAATTGTTTTTGTAAATGCGCGCCCAGTTTTTAAGAATAAATTTTGCATTTTAGTAGCACCAAAAATATGTTTTTATAGCTTGAACTTCAAGGCAACAGTATGCCAAAAACCATAAACCTGATTTTCAAATGTAAGCAAAATAAAATATTTAAAAAAAAAATATAATAAATATTTTGCAATAAAATGTAGAGCGTCCCGTATTGCAATTGGTTAAGGTTTGGATCTGATTCGGATATGATCAAAAACGGGCCAGGCTTTCGGATTCAATAATGACAATAAACGTTATACCTCATATGAAATGTACTGAATCCGTTCAACATATCCGATTCGCTCAACAAATCTGGTCCGCTCGACAAAACTAGTGCTGTTCACAAATTGTTTCCAGAAACTAGTAAGGTTATAGGGGATCTATTGAGAATCAAGTCTTCTGTTCAGATCCTGATCAGAAAAGTAAATTCTCATCGGGGTTTTTTAAATCCTACTAAATAATGAAATAAATATTATCAATGCAGCTTAACTCTATTGAACATTAAGCAAATATCAAATTGTATCCTTAAGCAAATCTAAGAGGGGGAGGGGCTTTTTACCCCGGGTGCAACAGCTTCGGTTGCGGCAAAGTGGTTCTCGTAATAATAAATTCGAATTTAAGTAGCTCTTATCAAAAGTAGCCAAATTAAGAATTTTTTTAACGGGTGCCAAATGTGCACGGTACGCCACTGTTTGTATCGAACATTTTAAGTATTCTTAATTGAACATATTAAGAATTACGACATTCCTTATAAAAGTTTTGATTAGGAACATTACATACGGTCTGGATCAAAAATAAAATTAAATTTCGTATTACGATTTCGTTCAGGATATCGGATACGATTCTGCCTGATTAGAAACTGATTAGATGGCCGCATTAAGAAATATCTGATCCGGATCTGATCATAATCCGGAATATCTGAACTAATTTCTATTCGCTGTAATACTTTGAAATAGAACTTGGAAAATTCAAAGCTCAGCTCAGAAATATTTCGTAAATTAACAACAACAACAATAACACACTTCAAAATATTATTCCATACATTATTTCAAATACTTAAGCTAACAACATAAAATCGATTTAAAATTATTGTGCCTCCTCTGGCTCTGACTAGACTCGTTGTCACTTCGATTGATGCTACCAATCAACAAAACAATGAACTACCAATTATGTTGCAAACTTTGCATTGTAAGCAATTTGGAATTGAAAATTGTGTATAAATATTGGAAAATTGTACACAATTTGTAAGAGCAGAGAAGAAATTTCGGAAAATGCCTTTAATTGTTTTATTGATTGTTATGCTGTTGAGTATCAACATTTAACCTTAACCTCAACTTTGCTGTGCGAAATAATCAAAGATGCTTTGATAGAAAATTCATTATGCAACTCAATGTTTTTATAGGGTATGCCATACTATGATCAAATATTTAAAGTCTTGCATTTATTGATGATTTTAAATTTTACTTAATTACTTCATGTATTTTATTTTAGTAATTTATATTTTATTTGTAAAAACTTTTAAACTCTATAGGATATTGATAATTGCAAAAGTTACACTAAATAACAAAGATGCATGTAATACAAGCAATACATTTTTTGCCCTCTAGAAATAATAATAAAAATGAAACAACATTGTACAACGCAAACAATAAATTTCTCCACATTTTAAACAAAAGAATTTTGTTTCTCACATCTTTTGCTTACTCTTCTTTGCTGCAAATTAATATCATACCACAACGCATGGTTTCAACTTTTTTCTTAAAATTTTATTGTTATCATAAAACGGATAGCAGATTACTATCAAAATGAATAAATGTTTTTGCATTTTAGTGAAGCACATACATATGTAGAATTTGAAGAAGTTGTTTGCATTTTTGCAAACAAAGTTGAAATTTTATTTCAGCAAGCTTTAATCAAATTTGAAGTCAGAAATGCCTTACATAAGAGAAGTAAAAAATAGAAGAAAAATAATGTATTATCTTCATAGCTATAAATAACTTACTCTATTAAAGACAAAAAGTTGGTTAACTTCGAAAGTATTAAGACATAATAAATTTTTGAAATGGCTGTATACAGTTTGTTCCATTTTAATTTCCACAAGGCAATATCTCGAGAACTAAGTAAAATAGTACTAAATTGTTAAGCAAAAGTTATAAGGTTTTTAAAGAGTCATAAGGCAGTGACCTTTGCCTTTGACCTTAGAACATATTTTCAAGGTCAATTCGAGGTCAAATACTATTTTTTATATGCAAACCTTTAGTTTTTATTGCGTTCTATGGCAAAAATAGTGTAGTGTTGCATGAAAAATGTCTCTAAAATATTTAGTTTTTGTGTTATTGATAAAAACAGCTTGGGTCAAAAATTCACTTTAAGTAACCATATTTTCTTTTAAGCTATCAATTTTCTGTAAATATCGCAATGAGTAAAAAGTCCTTAAAATTTGTCAAAATTTTTAGAAATTTATTTATATCTCACATGTCTTTTGAGCACCATTATAATCTCATTTTAAGATCTTAGGAGTTTCTTAGTTTTTATTTAATTCAAAAAAAGCTACAGACCTTTCTCAAATTATTTTCTTAATTATGGTACAACTTAATCACACTTAATTTAAAAACAAACGTGATACGCAAAGTCTTAAAATTCAACAGTTTTCCTGTATATACAGATTTGTTTTTATATTAGCGACTGCTGGCTTACACAAAAACCTCTAATATCCTCGTGCAGTTCTTAAATTTACCGATATTTCCATTTGCTTGCAATGTTATTTTCGTTTATTAGTTTTTCGTTCTTTTAGTTGATATGAGATAGTTCTTTTGCTTCTACATTAGAACTTGATGCTCGGCATATCGCTCGTACGCTACTCTCGCTCTAGCTGTTGTTTTTTAAATTTTCAGTTGGTGTATTCCTTTTCATGTATGTTTCGAATGCGTTAGTTTTCTTGTTGGCTTAGTCTAAAGTTAGAAACAGCTCCAGACATATGTTTCACAAACTTTTATGCGCTATTATGAATAACTGAAACACAAAGCTGGAAAAAGAGAATATTTGTGAACATTTTCTTTCGGATTAACAATTAGATTGAGATCTTGAGTTACGTTAAAAATAGTTCTTGCCTTTTGCATTACATTTAATTTTAGCAGATCATTTTAAATTGTGCCTTTACTAACTAATCTACGTAAACATAATGCTCTACCCAATAGCTATGTAAGTTATAAAATCGTACATTGAATCGGAAAATCTGTGGATTTCACATACATTTACATACATATGTATGTACACACACATAAATGCTGTATGTACATGTGTAGCAAAATTTGCAATATGCGTTCTTATGTTGAGCGATAAATCATTAAAGATAATTACCAACAAACGTTTGCCTTGGTTGTATTTTATAGCTTATCCAGCTTGTACATAAGCATTTACGTACATACGGGTATTTTTACATAGGCACCCATATGTTTCTCAAGCGCAAAAAACAAATCACCAGCAACAGCAGACATACCCCAAACAAAAAAAAAAGTATTAAAAAAAATTCACCCATACCAAATTATATTTTTTTATGGTAGCGCGAATCGAAAGGGGGAAAATTTGGGCAAATTAAAACAACAAAATTACGTAAAAATTAAATCACAAAAACAAAAAATAGCTGACGCGTATTGTAGCACGTTGATTTTTTTCGAATTCCTGGAAAAAAGTTATATTTTTAATATAAATAGGTATACCCAAGTGTTTTCTTTTAACTTAGTTCTTTTTATAAAACATAAATTTAAAATTTTGTAGTGTGACATATTCGTGAGAAATGATTTTGCAATGAAACAACGCTAATATACAAAGTGTTAATTTCGTTCAGTGAGCTTTAAATTATTTATATATTTTACATTTTTTATTCTTTTCACTTAAATTAATTTAAAAAGTAAATAAACACGACGAAGCAATGATAAAATTTACCATAAATTTAAAGAAATTAATCAGAAATAATGTTGCCAGATAGGTCTAACTCCCACCTGTTAGTATATTCAGATGACATGAAAACATACAGAAACGACGTAAATTGGTTTGGTGATACATCCCCACTTTAGTCTGACTTGAAATCCTTTGAAGTTTGGTGTTCTAAAAAGAACTTACATTTAGTTTTGATAAATGCCAATCTATGATATTTTCCAAGAAAAAAAAATATTGTGCAGTCTGAGTACAAATTTATGAATAAGAAAATTTGTTGTGTTGCCTTAGAGGTTGTTCCAAAATTCTTGCAAGATGTAATTTTGTTAGGAAAAACAGGGCTTTTAATTAAAAATTTATAGTTTTTTTATAGTAAATGGCGTCCACGGCTTTGCTGACAAATAAGCATTCTATTGCTGAAGTTTTCTATAACCGTTTTGCTTAAATGTATCTGATCTTCGTTGATACAGCGTTCAATTTCCTTCTTCAAGGCGTAAGTGGTCGTGGGCTAAAACCATAAAACTTAAACTTAAAAAACCACAAAGAAATGGCATTGAATCGCATGATCTGGGCAGCCAATTCTGTTCATCAAAATTGGACTTACACGACCAGGAAAGTACTCATGAAATGTTTCTCTCACTGTATGGCATAAAGCACCGCCTTGCTGTCCACATTCATATCTTGCAATTTAGGCTCAAAAAACTAAATTCTTATGTAGCGATAGCGAGCACCATAAACTTTTATTGCCTAACCAGCCGCAATTTCGTAGAAGAATATTCCGATAATCCCTCCAGCAAAAATTCGCACCAATCATTCGTGGATGTTCTAAACCTCAAATGCGACAATTTTAATGATTAACAAAGCCATCAAGGTAGAAGACATCGCTGAAAATGATTTGTTTGAAAAATCAGCAGCCAATAATACATTCAACGATCTCTCTTCGCTGTTCGTGGTCAGCAGGCTCTTGAGTCAATTGAACTTTGTATGCATGAACATGCAACCCTTTCGTGAGAATACGCTTTAGAGAGCTTCTCAAAATGTCAAGTTCTTGCTCACGTTGCCGAATTGATGTTATTTTAGTATCTTTCACATTTTTTTTTTCGAAATGAAACGTCCTTTACTCCCTAATTTATAATTTATTTTATTTTTTTTTTAACGAAGTATAACATATAATGCAAATGCAACAAAACTCAAATTTTCTGATCAAGCAACAAAGTTGCTTGGATTTGATTCCTTTCTTATGCGAATTCACTGTTACCCAGTGTAATTTAAATGATACATTTAATTAAAATTTTTCAACTTTAAAGTGATAATCTGAAATAATTCTTAAGCAATAAATTTCCTCGCAAAATTTCAACGCAAATTACGTGATTAAATTAATGATACAGAAAGAAAAATATAAAAACAAAGTACCAAATCCAACTGTTGAATATCCGTTTCCGCTCAAACACTGCTGCTGCTGCTGAAGCTTTGAATATTCAAATCAGAATACTTGAGAAACAGCCTATAAAATCTGTGAGAGCGAGCACACTTTTTGCGCCTCCACACAAGGCCTCTCCATTTCAAACAAACATTTTGTGATTCGTTTCGTTTGCTCTGGAAAAAAATACAGGGTGTTGCCATTTGTTGTTATTGAAAATTAAATGCCGGTTTTATTTGCTTGTTGCTTGCTGGCTGCTGGTTGCTCCCACAGGTGTTTATTTTAATTTTTTGTTATTGTTGAGAAGCACAAATTGAGAGGCTGACCGTAGTATGGCAACCGGGAGGAAATGAGTTCAATGTGCATACATGCGCAGCACTCTCACGAAGCTTTATTGCTGCTATAATAAAAAGCTTTCGAGTTGCACATTTGAATACGAATACTCGCATTGTTTTTGTTTTTTGCTATAAAAATTTGTTTCATTCTTAAGTGAAAACATTTGTTTGGGTTTTTCCTTGTGAGTAGCGAGATTTTCCGAAATTTTCATTTAGTTTACGGGTAACTCTAGACGTGTGTTGTTCATTGTTTAAAAACAAAAAAAAAAAAACTTCTGCGATAACAGAAATTACAAAGATTTTGTTTTGAAATTTGAAAGTAAAAAAAAGAAAAAGTTTAATTGAAAAATTTTAAAGATCATAAGTGAAAAAAAAAAATAAAAAATTAAAAATTATACAAAAAAATATTTTAAATTAAATAATTTTCATAATGTAAATATCAAAAATTGTACAAAAATGTGTTAAGTGTTGTAAAGTGTTTTTTTTTTCGTGAAAAATTTCGAAATGTTGGAAATTTATATTGAATACATTTGTGTGCTTGACACAAAAGATTAAAAG
This sequence comes from Tricholauxania praeusta, assembly GCA_949775025.1. NCBI lineage: Eukaryota > Metazoa > Arthropoda > Insecta > Diptera > Lauxaniidae > Tricholauxania > Tricholauxania praeusta. The sequence goes on from OX459028.1 coordinate 187,861,540, forward strand.
TAATTGATTGAATCAAGTTAAATAATGTGCTTTTGTCATTGAATACTTGCAATTTTAAAAGACATAATTACTTAATTTTTGTTGGAAACGTTACACATTTATAAATCCATTTGTACTACAATTCATGTCTATCCTCTGAGTTTGTGATTTAAGGCGCTCCCTGTTCTTTGTATTTTATGTTAGGCACTTATTTCAATTATCATCATCATCATCATCATATTCGTTTCGTCCTTACTGTCCATAATTTCCTTACTGCGTCAACGGATGCGTTGGTTGGGCCCGTCGTCCTGGTTCTGCCTGTGAGTGACATTTGTTGTTGCTTCTCCTGTTTCACTTATTTGGTTGCTTCTTTAATTTCAGCTTGATTTATTTTCCATTTTACTTCGAAAATCCTTTTATTCTATGCGTTGCGCATTTATTTTCTACGTTTCACTTCAAATTCATAGAGGAGGCTGAATTACTTCTTTTGTTTCAGTTGAACAATATTTTATGCTGCTTTTCTTGTGTATCTTTTTGATGAATAAATAACTCTGACGTTTCTCTGATTAACAACCGTTTTGCATTTGCTTGTGTTAACCCATTTCTTCGGCATCTTTTAACAGAAAATATTTTACTAAATATGTAAGAAAAATCAGCCTTTAAATTATCAGTAAAAAAATAATGAAAAATTAGCATAAAAATTTCTTATTATTTTTGTCCCTAATTCCTATTTAAAATGGCCCAAAACTTATTTTATTTCAACAAAATTGCTGTAAAAATCCACTGTACACTTATCTTATGATATTATATCACAATGTATATATTTGGGAAACTTTTCCATTTTGCTTAAGCCATTAATTTTGAATGAATGAATTCCTTTCGTCCTATGAACATTTTTCATTCATTAATCTTTGATGAAAATTTTTATTGAACAATTTAAAATTCTTGTTTGATCGTTTTCTTCTGTACAGCGAATTATCAGTGTTTCATTTAGGTTAAATATAGCCACAAAAAGTTCTTGAGTGCTTTGTGTTGCAATATGTCCGTTAACATTCACTTTTTCCAATTACATTAAAATTTCTTTTCTGATAGCCTGACGAACAAAATGAAAGATTGTACCAGGAAATGGAAAGCATTGAAAAATGCTTTCGGGCTATTGCTCTATTGTTATTGTCTCTCAAAAAAGACACGCATGATTTGTTGTACAAAATAAATCGAAAAAACAAGAATTTTTAACTATTTACGAATTTTATTTTGTTCAAATTTTATAGAATCAAAAACTGAGAAACATAAATAGATTCAAGTATCTCAGTCAATTTTAAATCAGTTGTGTTTTATGATTTCTTTTTAATTACGTGCTTTAATTAGCTTTAATTACCTTTTAATATCTAAAACGTAATAAAAATTTAAAAATCAAAAAATTACATTTAATTGTAGGTAAGTTATCCAGACCTACTACACCACCCATTAAAGTAATTCTAAAAAAATGTTTTTTTTTTAATTTAAAGGCAAATACTCCTGGAGAATCCTTATAAAAAAATGGTAAAAGTTTTCTGCAAAATTTGAGCTTGATATCTCAATGTTGACATGTGCCCCAAAGAGATTGAACTTTTTTTATGAAATTTTGTATAAAAAATAACATTTTAGTTTGATCGCCACAGAAAGAATTCTAAAAATTCTGTATTTCAGCTATATGCAAAAAGTGCCTTTTGTTGATAAGAAAGTAGCTATTACCCATAGGAAACTTTATCCGTAATTTTTATGTGCGGTAGACCAAACAGCACGCTCTTTATGGTTTTTGGTGTGCTGAATTCTAATATGAGAACTTTATTCATCCATCGCGTCAGTATTTTGAGATAATTAATCCATAAATGCCGACATTTTTGTTTTCATATGATTTGTAAATTATACTATTCAGCTCTTAACGTTTCTAGGAAATGCTTCTCTTGAATTGAAAAAAAAAAAAATTTTTTTTTTTCGAGGAATCACTGCTGTACATTTGCATTGTATATATTATCGGTTTCGCAAGCCACAGTATTTTTGCGTTAAGTATTTCAAAAAGTTTAAGGCATAGTTCCAGGCAAAAATCAATTCGATTTATTTCATCCTATCGCATAAACGAATTTGGTTTGGGCAAAACTGCTTTAGTGGGTAACATATACATATGCGCCTGGAGCTACACTTGTAGAGAATCATTTACAACTGCATCAGTAAGTAAACAGTCGTTCGGATTTTCTTAATTTCTTCTTAAGAAAAGTATCCTGAAATGTACACTGCGGGAAAACCTTTAAGTTTAATATAAAATAACTATTTAATACTTCTAACCAACTTTGACGTGTAGCCAAAAATCTACTGCATCACAATAAATAAAGCAACAAAACTTGAAAGTGCAAAAATCATACATTCCATAGACCACTTCTTTGATCTTTGACCTTGTACCACATAAAATCTCTTACATATTTGCAAGTGAAAAATCTTTGCAAGATATTTTTATGAAATTATACAACTTGATTTTGGTATCAAAAGATGATCTCCTGACCAAATGCAAGTTTAAAATTAACAAAAAACAATTTATTTTGACCTTTGACCTTTTCGAATTCAATGTACAATATTTTCCAATTTAAATTCTTATTAGACTTGCTTCATATAACCCGTTCGAATACAATCTGTCTCTTTATATTCGGTTTTCATTCCTTCTTTTTGAAGAATATTGGCAGGCAGATCATTTAAATAGTTTCTTCACTTGTAAGTTCTGCCTTAGAACTAGTGTTTCACCGAGGCCGAGGCGAGGCGAGGCTCTAGTTGATCTCGGTCTCGCCTCGTTTTATAAATTTAAGTCTCGCCTCGCCTCGGCCTCGGACGAGATTTTGCCATTACATGCCTCGCCTCGTCTCGCCTCGCCTCGTTCTCGGCCGAGGCACCTCGGTAAAAAAGCGAGGTTTTTATTAAAATAAATAAAAAATTATACATGTATCCGGGCTGATAGGCTGATCAAGCCTCAAGAAATAAAATAAAATATCTGTTTTTATTTTTGGTGAATTGGATGAGATATGATGAATTTAATTCTTTTCTTATATGGGATGGAGAGGCATTGTCTATTTTTCCAAGCCAAACTAAGCTATGAACCTTTTACAAACTATAAGCAAAATATGTACCAAATCTTATTTATCTACGTCAAATAGATATTGAGACATGATAAAGTTAATTTTTTTCTTATATTGAAGGTATGGTACCGCCTATTTTATTAATTGAATCTTAGTTATGCCTCTACCTTTTATAAATATACCAAGTTTTATTAATCTGCATCAAGTTGTTGATAATATATGATGAAGTCTGTTTTTCTCTGGGGGGTGGCATCACCCATTTATCGTAAACTATGTTACGGAGCATCCCAAATCATAAGAAACATATATGTATGTCAAATCTTTCGTCGGTCGGTTGAACGGCTTAGGAGTCCATTAGCAACGAACATACATATATTGATCTTTATTTATATACTAGCATTACCCTGTACGTTTCGCTTCACGTTACCGGTTCTTAGAAAGACCATTAGAATAAATCAATTTCAATGCAGTGTTGTCAATCATGCAGTTTTGCTTATAGCCTTACATGCTTCCCTATCTGATCAATCGAGGCGAAGTCGCATAAAAGCTGATGCGATCCAAGCACTTCTGCGCATTAGCGATTGGACCAAATCTGAACTCGTAAGAAGCACATGCGGATTAAAAATAAAACAAAGTAGTTTACTCAAAATAAAATGCTAAAATATTAGTTAAATATAGATTTTATTATAAAAATTACATTCATATTTTGAATCTGCATATGGGTCTTACGTGTTCAGATTTGGTCAAAACGCGCCTCGCTCTTGGTTTCGAAAACGAGGCTAGGACGAGGCGAGGCCGAGGCGAGTACGAGGCGAGGTGCCGTGTGATCTCGCCTCGCCTCGGTCAAGCGAGGAAAATTTATTTTTCCATCTCGCCTCGTTCTCGCCTCGGTCTCGCCTCGTTCTCGTAGTCAAAAACGAGGCTGCCTCGTAGCCTCGGTGAAACACTACTTAGAGCTCTCCTCTGTGGTTTAATACCTTTAATTTGTCTCAGTTTCTTCAGACGCTGCTGACTTCTGACTTTAAACTTATGCTAATTGAGTATCAAACCCATAAAACTCAATGTAAGACCCTCACAGTGTCCACTTGACTACAGACTGACTCATACGCTCTTTCACTTATGGTATTGTTATATGTACAGTTCCAGATCCTTGATTGGGTTTTGCTTAATGAAGATGACATAGTGATTTTGTAGAGCTTTGTTTCGCGCTAAACACAAATCTGGACTCAGAAATGGCTTAACACGTAAAGTTTCTGAGGAAAAATGGGATTGACAACCCTGAAACTACGTTTTTTTGTTGTTGTTAAAACCAACATTCTAAAAAAAGTTCTACCTAAGTTTTTAAAAACTAACATAAAATAAAAGTTCCAAAAACTTTTTTCTGGGTACAAGTCAATTCTTTTCCATGTAGTTTTGATTTACTATCTTCATTCTTAGATTCAAACTTTTCTGATTTAATGTGTCTAGCGTAATTTGTTCTGCTTTTTCTAATTCCCTTGTGATTTCCGCTAAAACTTTTTCAATGTTTTTTCCTACGATATTTTTACCTATTTTATTTTTGTTTTCTTTATGGTATTTATTTTGTGTCTTCTACGTTTCCTTTGTGGTTTTTGCAGACACATTTATCCAAATTGTAATCGATTCTATTGAACGTAAGGTTTTATATCCTTTAGCCTTATTAATGTTACGTTACCTTTTACGAAGGCGCACCTTTAACTTTAACCTTCGATATGATTTCCTCGACATCATCATCATTATCATCATGACTTTTATGCCTAACTATTTTGTCCCATTTTTATTTCCTTTTTCTCGTTAGATGCCTAATCTTTTGTTGACTATCGTAAATTGAATTTTGCCACATTTTCATCATCCATTCAGCAGCATGGCGGAGCGGTTCAGTTTGTATTTTTGTACTTATTCTCCTAACGGTTCAGTTGACCATTTTTCTGATTTTCCGCTTGTTTAGTATTCAGTCCGTTTCCTAACTTCACATTTCCTGCGTAACATTCATTGTGTCAATGTTACATTGATAACAATGGTTCATGTGGTTCAATTCGTGTTTTTTGACCACCAAAAGTGAATATTTCAGTTTGTTATATGTGTGTTTTAGAATGTAAAGTTCAGCTTACATGTACAATGCTCGTGGAAAATGTTTTATCCGAATGCTAAAGTTTTTTAAAAATATTTCAGAGATTTTAGAAGTTAAATAGATTTGCTTGGGTTAACGAAAAAAAATTGTGCCACAAAAAGGTTTTCACTCAGAACTCACAAAACTTTATTGACACTCAAATTGATAAAATGTTCGTTCTAGAAAATGTAGATAAAAATGTAAAAGATATATAACGATATTAGTTTTGTATAGAAATAGCCTTAATAGTTTACACCTAAAGAGCTTGAAAAAGTCTGCCTTCGAAAAATTAGTGCTGGAATCGTCTGCCTCCTCTATTTTTATGTTTTTTATAAGTGAAAGAACCAATCAGCAAAGAGGCAGACGCGAAAATATGATTTGTTACTCAATTTTTTATTTCCATGTTTGTATTGTTATAGTTTTTAAATGCAGCAGTAACTAAGTGGCAGATGTTGTTTATATCGTTTCTTATGGTATAATCTTTTTAATAACCGCAATCTGCCTGATGATAAAATCACTTAAATTTGTATGTATGTAACAAAAAATGTAAAGAAATGCATTCCTCTTAAACGCAGCAAAAGACGCGTTGCAATTGTTCATGGTATCCTCTTTTTTTTTACAATTTTAAAGAGCTCTCAATTAATCAAGCAGAGACAACGCAGCGATTGTTCGTATTTTTTATGCATATAGTACCTCATGATTTTCAACATCTGCCGCACGATTAAATCATATAAAAATTTTTGGCCATCGGCCCCTTACTAAATAACATTAGAAAAAGGATAATTGTATGTTTTGTCCATATCCGTGTTTTTTTTGTAATCATTCTGTAAGATGTGGTTGAAAAATATTGTCCAAAATATGCTCCTAAGGGTATGCAACAACTCAATTTCTCAGAAACTGTTGTGGGTTAGGAGAAGATAAAAGTCGGACCGCAGATGCTAAACACAGATTTTCACATGTCTTATATGTAGGGACAAAGATTCTCAAGAAGATGTGTAGGTTTTTTTTTATTAAACAAAAAGATTAGTTCAAGCAATACAAAAGAGGGTGCTTTGGCAAAATACTGAAGTTTAAAGAAAACAAAATTTTAAATACGAGTACGTTTCACAACAATATGCATTTATTTTAAAGACTATTTTTTATGTATAACCATTTTATTGTGTTCACAATTGCAATTATATAATTATCCGGAAATTTGCTAAATTTTGTACTTTTTGCCTGCATTTGAACATTTTCTTTTAGTGAAGTTTTTTTTACGCAATTTTTCTATTAAATTTTTATTTCGTATATTTTACTTTTGTTTGTATTCGTCTTAATATACATTTTTTTTGCTCGTTTTTAATTTATTTACTTTTTTCCACACTGTTCGTGACCTGAGTTTTATTTTTCGTTGTTTATCCTTGGATATTTTTACTGACAACAAGTTGAAATTGTTTGTGCTTTTCTCATACTGCATTCAGTTCTGCGCTCTTTAGCATTAAATGGAATCTCCGGTAGCACGCACCAACACTTAACTTTCGGAGATCAGGTGTTTCCGTTTTCCTGATTCTAAGCTGTAGCTATTTATTATCCTTAAACTAAAAATGGCTGTGAAGATTGAATATTTTTCTAAATTGTTAAGTTTCTTAGAAATGCTGGTGGATTTTTTATGTTAATGTTCATGTCAACATTTACACATATGTATGTAGGTATCTTCGTTAACAGCTCTATTAAAAACCTCCTGTAGCTGACTGTCACTTTCGGCTTAGCTTGCCATTAATAAGAAAGTCAAGCCACAAATATCCTTCCTTATATTTTATAGTACATTTTCTTTGACTTTTTGTAATGCTATCAATTCCCATGTTATTTGCTTTTACAAACTTTATTTATTTTACTTCTTATTTTTCCTTTTCTCTTATTTTTTGAATTTTTTTTTTTTTATATTTTTTACATTTAAATATTTAATACAATTTATGTTTATCTAGTATAATCCTTTAACTTCATGCACTTGCACTTACCACGTCCTTTGTGCCTTTGCGGTATCGTTAAGTCACTATTTGCCTTTGAAATTGGCGACGCCATTCAAAATCCTTCCCATATTTCTTGTATCCTTTTTGCAATAGTTCCCAACCGACCGACCGTTGGAAAGCAATCGTTAGTGTTGCTGCTAGTCCTTTCTCCGTTTCCGCACAACAATGAGTGCAAATAAAATGTTTACTCTTTATAAATAAATTTTACTTAAATATCCACTGTGAGTTTTAATGTTAAATAAATAAATAAAATTTAATGTTTATTCTAAGGATAACAATAATTGCAACTACTGGATGACGGAAATTACTGTACAGCATGATGTGGCGGCGCCAGCAACGTAATTTCTAAAAGGTAATTTTTTGTTTAATAAATAATTTTTATAATGCATTAAGGTACAATTTTCCATATTGAAGTGAACTTTTGAAAATTAGTTATTAAACAAATTAAATGGCATTTTTATAATGACCAAATTGTGGGCAATTAAAAAATATAGAGGAAAAGCACCATTCGCACAGAGCATTAGAAAAAGTGCACATATTGCGAATGATATAAAATTCGGTATGTTAACCGAGCAAAAGCCAATTTATAGTATTTTCCATATTTTCATACTCTTCCACTGGTATATAGCCCAATCATTTAAGGAGCAAAATGGATTGAATATCGGAATCAAAGATAATAATCTGTAAATTTATACAAAGCTTAGACTTGACATTTTATAAATTGACTCAAAAATCTCATTGAATATCGAGTACGTAAGTCAAAATACTTAAGGTCTGGGGTCGCGAAAATCGTTTTTTTTTTTATATATCCCGTTCCCTTTGCTCTGAATGACACTTGGAGTTATTAGAAAAGCTATAAGTCAAAAAATTCTCAACAAATTTGTTCTTGGGCTATTTTTTATACACTTGATAGATCTTGAGATAAAGCGTTTTCGAATAATATTGAATCAAATTTTTCGATTGGTACCACGTACGCTTTACCAATTTCGCCTACTTCTGGTACAGTTAAAGATATATATCCGTTTACCAAATTTCATTACTATATCTGCAAGATATAACGTTATGAAATTTTAAATTAAAGGTGGTGCCTCGCACCTCTAAGAATATTCACCTGTTCATGTCACAAATAATAGTACAATTGCCGGCTATTTAAGAAATTTTTAAATTCCTACCAGGCCTTTGATTTGAAATTTCCGGCCATGCCGGGTCAATATCGGTTACTTGGTTACCCTAATCGCCATTTTTTTTTTGCTGAATCTTGTTAATCTATTGAATTATTTTCATATAGGAGGGGATTGAAATGCTGATAGGCAATAAAACATAAACTATGATTTGGTATGACATTATATACTTTATGTGAAAAGAAATTTTTAGTACAAAAATGCCAGTTTCACAGGTCCAAATATGTTCTGGAAACTTTATTTTCTAAGGCTGGCTTGGCTATAAATTTGTTGTTCTAAGTTAATGATGGGAAGCCACACCTATCCACTTTTGAAGCTCGCATTGAGAGAACAATAATTGACAGCAATCTTTCGAACTGTACGACTAAGGGCTCTTTACTGTTGTCAGAAGCTAAGGTAATATAGAAAATATGTTTCGAATGAGGTACGTATCATTGAAATCGAAAACATGTTTCGGATGTGACTATATGCACATATATCGAAACCTTCAGAAAAAAGCTATATGGGCATTCATCGAAATAATTCGAAAATGTCATCATCTAGTGTAATTTTTTCACATACTTTGACCGCTGGAAACACTAGTTTCTGAGTAAAAATGTTCTTTCAAATGAGGTACATGATGCTGTACAAAATCATAGATAATATTTTCTTGTGTCTAGTATCTAAGGATATCTACAATTTTCGACCCCAATCCATTTGAGAAAATTTTAATAGATTTTTTGTTTTATTTCGTACTGAGCTTCAAATGTTTGACAAAAAAGTGACAAAACCGTCAGCAATAGCTCGAATCAACATTGCATTGCTTCAACGTCTCTGACTACTGAATGAACTTTGAATGAGCAAATAATTTAATTTATTTAAAAATTAATAACTTGCAAAGAGTCTGGGTCATAAATTACATTTAATTTTTAACTTTAATGAATAATAGATCAACTGTAAAATAATTCACTACTATTCAACAAAAGCTGTCATAATTTTAATTAAGTCTACGTTTTTTCTAGATCTTTTTTATTTTTGTTCAAAGAGGATCCTAAAATTCACTCATAACTCTAAAAGTTAAATTAATTAAAAGTAAAGTACTTAAATTTTATTGACTAAGTTTCAATGTTTTAATAATATTGAGATTGCGATCCTAATTCTTCAGATAGTAATTTCTTACCGAAATTTCTAAGAATATATGGTTTGAAGATATATCACAATTTGTTAGTTTTTTGTTTTTAAAACTTGGCTAACTTAAGAATAAAAAAAATATTTGACTTTTATTTAATTTTTTATGTTTTTTTTTTCTGTACTTAAATATTTATTTAAATTTATGGCAATATCGTGAACAGCTGTAGAAAAAAGAAATACAGTTTTATTTTTAATCTGCACAAAATGTATACAATAAACCTTATCTACTTTGGTTGCATAGTGATCTTATGCAATTGACCTAAATTTAAATTTTTTCCTATGTTGCGGCACGTTTCACTATAGTATTTACTTATGTTTCTGAAGAAAAAGATAAAAATACCAAGTTTGGATCATAAAACTTTAACAATGTACGAAACTTTATAGAAATAAGTTATTTAGACAAAATGTATGTGCAGGGAGTTCACACAGTCTCATAAAGTCATAAGCTCATTTGAGAAAAAGCATGACCTGTCTCTTAATTTTTTTCGCTTTTTCATACAATTATGCCCTCAGCAAAAACTAGCTACTTGCAAAATTCAATATCATGCAATTATCTCTGTAAATATTTTGATTAGGACACTTATCTTCTGATTTATTTCATTAAAAACAAAAAAACTGAGGTTTTTACGCAGAAAAATGGCATTCTTCAAAAAAATATTTACCTAAATCCGTTGGGATACGTCCATTTAATATCACAATTTCTCACAATTTCTTGCCGGTGATATTAGAACACTTTTTTATAAATGTTTGTACTTTTAGCACATGAACTCAAAATTGACAAAAAAAAACTTTCACCGTTGATCGTATGAACATAAAATATTATACTACTCGATCATTAATTTTTTATTTTTTTGTTTATGTGCTCAAAATCTCTTATGAGTTTAAAGTCTTTATTCTTAATTCTAAATCTTCTATTAGAATTTAGTTGGAACTCTTCGCCTTTAGTTGCCTTAAAATCTATTACAAATTATAATGAATGGGCCATAGGTATCATCTCTCTTTTGAAAATCACTCATAAAATAAAATTTTTTATTCGTTTTTTATGCTCACAAACTTTTCGCCGTTTGTGGTGTGATCTCTAAAATAAAAATTTATGCGTTTGTTTTATTTGACGCAATAAATTATGTCGTGCTTATTTTCACATTTAAGATGACATCTTCCAAAACTTATAAACTTAGAAATAAATTTCATCTAAAATAAAACAACTCAAATAATATTTTGTTTTATAGCCAAAATGAATTATGAATAGATTATTTTTTAGTGTTTTTTCTATATTATTTAAATATGTTATTTTGTTAAAACTTGGAGTAATTTTTAAAATAAATGCTCTTTGGAAATGGCCGGGGTTTGCCGAGCACCCTAAGGGAATGTTTATCTTTATTAATAAAATAAGTTTCGATGCAAAAAGTTAGAGAAAGGATTTTAGAGGTCACGAGGGTGTCTGACCCCCCTAACGAGTGGTTCTTACCCCTTTTATGAAAAATAAATTTTTTTTTGTGAATCAATTAGAAAATAGATTTTGGATGGATGTGACTGTTATGCCCTCACGCTTAAAAATAAAAATTTTTTGCAAAAACCGATGGAGAAAGGTCGATGATGCCGCAATTAAGTTTTTTTTTCATATATATGTCCAAAACAGCCACTGATATGTTAACCACCTTATTCGAAAATACATTTTTGTCCTTTTTCATCAATTGGTACAGCAAAATTATATAAACATAAAATATATTTTCGACCTTTTACCATGGTTTGATGTAATAAATTATTTTTCATACATAAATGGAACCAAAACGGTCCCTTGGATGGTGCCCACCTTCGTCTTCAGTTTTTTTCGACCTCTTTCAATCGATTGGTGCTGTAAAATTATTTCTCATAAATGTAGCCTAAGCATGTAGCTTTGCGTGGTGCCTCCTCTCCTTTCATAATCCAACTCGACTTTTGCCCGTCGAATGATGCAATACTTTAATCAACTAGTGCCTTATTTTTATATAGGTCCTTAGAAGTTTAATATAATTTACAAAATTTTATTTGAGTATACCTTTGTTCGAAGAAAAAAATATCTTTATCAAATATATTTTTATATTTTAGTCATGACTTTCGTTAACTTAAAATTCTCGATACCGAGAAAAAATCTGGGTAAACGGAAAATTTGTTCACCTGAGATTCACAATAAGACTGAAAATTTTTCACAAAAATTTCACTATTAATTTCCTTAAAAAAATATGACAAAACTTATTTATATTTGCAGCTACAGTGACGACAGTCTCAAAATTTGTTGAATATGTTCTTATCTTTGTTTTTTAAATCAAAATGATTTGCTTTATTTCGGCTTCACCCTATCTATCTATGTTTGTGTCTGATAGTAAATATTTTTCTATTAACATAACGCTATTAAATCTATAAATAATAATAAAACAGATTAAGTGAAACAACTGTGATAAAAGTAAATAATAGTGGAGTGTGCTATATTATTATTTCTCTTTGATAATATGTTGGTTATTGATAATAATTAAGACATCATTACGTTATACAAAAAGTGGGTTATTTAAACATTAGAAGCACCTCTTTTTTTCTATTTCTCCGAAACGAGTGTGTGATTATTCTTAACAGCTGTTAATTTGTATTATCACAGTGGCAGCGCTTTGGTCAATATGATGGTTAAGTATATTATTACAAAAAAAAAAAAAAAAATTAGTTCAAGGTCATCTAAGCACAATTTAATGAAAGGAAAAGCCTGAAAGCTAAAACAAACAAAAAAACGAACATATTCTTACACAAACACAAAAAAAAAAAAGAAAAAAAAAAAACAGCTGTAGAAATGAAAATATCTCTGGGAAAAACAAACGAAATTTTCTCGAAAATCCTACACATTTATTGCTACGAATATCATGAACTTGGAGTTGAGGCAGAAAACGCCAGTTAAAAAGTAAAAGAAAATAAATAACAGAATGGACTGTATGAAACATTTAACGCTACTTCTCGCACTCTGTGTTGTTGCAGTCAGCTGAACTAATTAGCTTAGGTAAATAAAAATGTTTTTTTGGAACAACAAATGTGAAAACAAAAAAATAATATATGTTTCAATTAAACTAGTAACTAGTTATCGTCTACCCATTAGACAAAGTTAACTTTGATAAAAAAACTTGCGTAATACGCACTTTGTGACCATACTCCTTCACTTTAATTAAGAAGTCTAAATGGTTCCCTGTTTTGTTTTCTTCTTCTACTTGATACACTGGCTAAATTTATGGCAAGACATCTATATGTGTGCATTTCTGCCAGTTTGGAATAAATTTTCAGTGACCAAAGTGCCTTATTAGAAACATAGTTAACTACATAGTTTCTCATCAAAATAAAAAAAAATATTGAAAAAACTAGTTCTAATATTTAAAGTCATATGCAATTTTTAGGCCCTCTTTTAAACGCATATTTTCTTTTTTGTTTTACGTTAAAACTTTACTTAAAAATCAAACCTGAGAAGTTTTTGCAAAACAATTGAAAAGTTTTACTATTCAGTACAGTGTGTGATACACCAAAAAAATTACAAGTGCAAAAAACAAAACACAAAAAAAAACTTTCATCCATTGCGAAATGGAACCATCAGTGATCTTTTCGGCAATGAGTGAGAATTTGTAAGCCTAATATGTTTTTATTTTTGCATAGATTTGTTGCGAGCTCAAACAAAAAGTGAAACAAAGCAGAGAAAACATTCTTTTTCCTATCGTGTGTCTTCGTGTAGTTCAAAGGTCACTGATGATTCATTTTAGCAATGGATGAAACTAGTATCACTATCTTTTGCCCGGACTTTCGTTTTATTTTTTGTTCTTGTATTTTTTTTGGTGTTACCACACGCGGTACTGAACTGTAAGCTCAGTAAAATAATGTAACTTTTTCATTTTGCTTGCAAAAAAATTTTCATATATGATTGTTAAGTGAAGTTTATGTCATCAAGTTGCTTGGAATTTTGAAATTCGGAACAATGTGTATTCTCATATCGGTAATTTTATGTAAAGCGGAAGAAAAAAAAATGTGACATTCGTTTATATTCAGTCCATTTGTACTTCTAGAAGATGTGAATGAAAATACACAATTTTTATTTTGTATGAGGCTCAGTTGTGGGCTTTCTAAAGAATTGAAGTAAATAAAGTTTGAATTTTTCGGAAGCAGTTTTTCGAATTAAAGAAATTTACAATAAAATGTTTGTATAGAAAGCTTACCTTTGTTTCTTTCAAAATTAAAATAAAAAATGTAATAAATTCATACGTTAGCAACAGGACAATATTTGTTCCGCCAAATTATAATTTGGTGATTATTAACAAGTGAGTGTTTGCAACCAATAAATATTTGTTTCAACCAAAATATTATTTGGAAATTATTACCAAATATACTAGTATGATTAATCCAATAATTATTATTCAGTTCGGCGGAATATGCTTTTATCTAGTATTTACTTCGCCTTTATCAAATATATAATTTGTTAACTATTACCAAATCTCGATATATGCAAAAAAAATCGTTTTCTCTGTGTAGATCGATGAGTGAAGTATTTAGTAAGTGAAAATATTAAGTAATTCTGTGAACTATGCACTTCAGCTTAAAGGTCTTTGATGCTTGTAAATGTTACGATGTATTTTTTTTTTGAAACACGATTCCACAAAATGAAAAGTTTCTTAAAACTATTTTTGTCCTAAGTAGTTTTGAACTTGAAAATATAGAATTAGTTTCCCTGCAATAGTAATTTTTACCTATTGGGTGAATCCATAGCACCATGTGTTAATGATATCACAAAATGAAAGTTTTCAACGCATGCTACCAATTGTCCTGTAATGTTTAGTACGAGCTACACCATTTCAGTTAGTTATTGCTAAAATATTCAATTTCGGTAACATTCGTAAGCGCATAAATAATTCCTTAATATACCATACGTAGGATGAGTTGGTTGGTGGTAGTCATTCAAGTCACTGTCAGCATTTGGTATTCATTGACCCACAGTATGGCACACACAAATACAAAACTAACGTCTGTAAATAGTTGTGTGAGTGTCGTGTGATATACGTGGGTTGTCTTGGTGTGAAGAAGAGCAATAGCATACAATGACATTCATAGTTTATGGGTAAGACGCTCACCATCATCACAACTTATTAAACTTTGTTTTGCTTAAAGCCCTTCGCTAATTTTATGACTTTTATTGCAGCTACACGTTTTTGTTTTACTTGCACATTCACAGAGCCAGAGGTCCTTGTGCGGCAACATTGATGCTGTTGCTGCTGTTAATATCGCTGGAACAACAACACAGTACGCAATAAAATTAAAAGAAATGTAATGCTCGTAAATTTATTTTTTTTTTTATATGAAACTTTTGTACTAAGTGTAGATACAGTGTTGACAATTCCAATGGATAACTACCTACGTGGTTTGTATCAAGCGTCCCACCACAACTATTGTCGATGCGTTTCAATGATAATTTGTAAACGGCTTTTGTTCTAACTTTATATAACATAAATTGTAGGTGAAACGATTACCTATCCAACGGTACCACTCTCGATCCCCTAGCTTGCACTTAATTTTTTGGGAAATTTTCAACTTCCGATAAAAAATGCCCACATTTATTTTATATCGAAAATTTCTCCGAAATTAAATCTCATAAATTAAATCTCTTTCATATTATTTGGAAAAAGCATTTGTAACTTTAAACGACTTAAGCTCGAGAATTCCTTAGAAAAATACCATAGTTTTCAATAGAAATGCACTAATAACTCAGTTTCAAAAAAAGATTCCCATTCTTATGTACAACCATATAAATTAAAACTACTCCAACTCCGGATATATACGCAGGGTTAGCTAGCCAGACAACTAAACAATAATGGCACACATGGCAATGACTTCATTTTGAAGTAATAATAGCAACAACATTTTAATGTCATTCTATTTAAACAAATGTATGTTTGTTTTTCTTTCAGTGCCATCAACCTTTCTCTTACTTAGCACCATTTTTTATTTAACACTTTGTCTGCCATTATGTCTATTTAGTGACGGTTTTCGCGTCATTGTATTGTGTGCGAACAGTTACAGCCATATTACTCGTATATTATTGGCGCTTGTGCATTGTTCTTTCCCACCGCTAAGGACTCCAAGAAACTTATAAAAAAAAAATGTAAATAGAAAATACGAATCAAAGAAAGAAAACCCAACAAAGGAAAAAATAACTGACACATAATAAATTCTCAGACAAATTGCAAATTAAATACCACAAAATCGAAATTATAACTTGGGGAATACCATGCGGTTAGCCAAAAAAGGGAAAGAGGAAGAAAAAAAAGGAAAAGCACATCTTCATATTGCTGACCTTTGTTTTTTATATTTATCAAGATATTTTTTGGTAATTTTATTCCTAAACTTTTGTTTGAATTTTTAGTAAAATTCAAATATTTTGTTTTTTGACTTCTTAAGTGTGCTATTGAGCTCAACATTATCCTTAGTTTAGACAAAAAGTTGGAAAAATAAAATCACCCGCGTAGTTGCAACGCAACGCAGGTTACATTTAGAGTACAATGACTTTGATGTAAAGTTCGACAACACAAAACGCTACGAAGAAAACAATCGTAAAAGTTAATGGCCTAACAAGAGCTTTGT
Source organism: Tricholauxania praeusta (assembly GCA_949775025.1). NCBI lineage: Eukaryota > Metazoa > Arthropoda > Insecta > Diptera > Lauxaniidae > Tricholauxania > Tricholauxania praeusta. The sequence continues at coordinate 187,877,744 of OX459028.1, forward strand.
GTTCTGTGTTTAATTTGTTGTTTATAAACAAATTGCGTTCATTGATTTCTTATAGAAAAAAGGCAATAATACCAAAGTTAACAGAACTGTCTTAACCTAGGACAATATGTTTTGGGAACTTTGTTCTGAAACAGTGCAAAGAACTTGAATATTTTGTGCATATGCCATTTGCTTTGGTCAGAAGTATTTCTTTCTATTTTTCGTACATTAAGTGATAGTTTTGTTAACTTGACCATTCAGTTTTGTTTTATGTATCTCATTAATAAGAAGCACTAAAGTTGAACAGTTCTTTGAACTTTTTCTCAGCAAATATTTGGTGTTTAATGTTCTATTAATTTTTGTTTTTTCTTTCAAGAAAGTTTCACATAAACTGAAATGCGACAAAGTTTCTTTGAATCGAAAAATAAATATAATTTTAGTTATTCATGCGTTTCATAATGGCAGACAGCGCGATTCTATACCATGAATGATTCATAAAATATAAACAAATTCTTGAAGTTCAATCAACTTAATTGATGCCATAAATCGTTTATGTAATACTCAAGTTTCTATAATAAAAATGCGTAAAATTAGAAAAAAGTTTAAGGTATTTTGAACTTTTGGTATTTCGTAAAACTTTTGATTTTATAAAATTTAATATATCTTCAACATTTTTTCTGTACATATAATGTTGAGAAAGTATTTTTTTTTGCTGCACTTAGCCTTTTTGTGTTTCTTTTTTTTTTCATTAAAATTTAAACAATATATAAATGTGTTTGTTTGAAATGAAAGTTAAAGGGATGCGAAATAGATGTCGATGCTTATATTTCTTGAATTTATCGGTTTCACAGCTACCGGAGAAAACATCCACAAAGATATTGCTGCATAACTTAATCGTGCGTCCAAAGTACGAATTATAAAGAGAGTTGTGTGTTCTGCGACGCAAAAAGGATGAATTCGATTCGAAATACCCGAGGACTGCGAGACAAACAACTGCTTTTGTGGAACACTCTGGAGCAGATCCCTTGATTCCTAGATTAAACACCCAGCCGTTTCGTCATTGTTCAAAGGATTCGTTGGTGGAGATGATAACCTCATTCTCAATTAATTTCACTACACGGCATTAAACTCGATCTAGCAGTTCCAAAGTAGTTTTCCAAGACCCAGCTTCTTGCTTAAGTCTAACCAAAGGAAAAAAGGACAGTCGGAAGATCAAAAGCACTTTAGCATATACTTCGGATACATATCGGATACATAATCTGTCTAACTCACACAAATCTGCACAAAACGTTAATAGCGTCATATAATGGAGACGTCCATACTTTTGTAAAAAAACATTTAACCGTACCAGCCTTAAAGTTGAACCGATTAGTTCGATTCCAGTCAGATATTGTGTTGAGGTCGTTAGTGAACGTGTCATTTATGATCAGTTTTGATACTTACTTTGTAGAAATTCAACTATTTCACAGCCGATTTTTGAGGTGGATGAAGTCATATAAATAATACACCTTGTTCCAAGTTGAAAGGATATTAAATCATTGTTAACATCAATTTCTTTGAAATTTTTTATTTTTGTTGGAAAGACCCCTTACTGATGGGAAAAAATTGTAGTTGATGATAAAATAAATCGATTTACAACCATTCAGACACAATATTTAATGAAATTTGCGAGACTATAACTATTTAAAAGCGGCCATTTTAGCCATATCGTGCTAGTTAAAACAGCGGTGGGCAAAATTGGAGAAATGAGCCAATTTTAGCTCTTTAAAACAAACACGTGCTTTTTCTTAAGAAATGGTTATAGTTTTTTCTTATAAACGCTACGCACGGCACTTGTATCATTGTTATTGTTGCATCATTCAGAAGGAAAATAAAAACAAAAAACCTCACAGAGTGAACAAGGAAACAACAATGTGCACATTGAGGTCAGCTTCTTTCGTTTCGCTTGATGAGTGTACTTTTTATTTCTACACTCATGTTGTTTTTGTATAATTCCTGAAGTTGGCTTTTGGTATATTGTTGAATTTTTTTTTGCTATCGATATCGAATTTAAGTGCTATTTGTTCTGTTGTTGTAATTGTTGTTTTTGTTGTAAATTACTCTAGGTTCCAAAATTTTGCCCATCTATGGCTTATGAGACATGGATGATCAAAATTGTCAAATATTTAGCTAACTTTTAAACTTTTAAACGCCTATAACTTTTAAACTGGCAATATAAAACCATACCATACAAAATTTTAATCAAGACTTAATTTATACTCACATTTCAGCCGATTTGATGAAAACTACCAAAGCGGCGGAAATCGGTGTGTTTTTTCCCAGATTACAATTTGCTAGAGAGTACATCTGATAACTCTACACAGTGGCATTAACTTTTGCTTTTGTGTAGTTTTAGTTTTGGCAAAGAAACTTAAAAAGTTACTACTTATGTTAAATTGAAGAATTAAAAATGTTGATGCACTAAATTAAAAGTGTATTTTTTTACATCATGTCGATGATCCTTCTAATACTCAACCACCAGACACATATTCATTTGCTGATAAAGTGAACATCTATAGTTACAACTACATTGAACTACTAAGGTTATAACATATGTAGCTATTGAAGTGGGCAAACGACACATGTTTCTTAATGAATTCCAAAAGTGACACATTTTTATCTACAACTCGTGCTGTCATGACAGCAACAGAACGACAACAGCAATAAAACCAACAAACAAAAATTTTAAATAAATAACAATTTAATAATAGACGACATGTCAGATGTTCTGGATACAGAAGCACATAATAGATAAGTTTTCTTCGCAAAAAGAAAAACACAATTTAAATAATTTAGTTGTGAGCATGATTGAATAATACAGGTTTATGCAAAAGTCAAATGCTGCTTCTTCTATAGTTGGTTTAATGTCAGAATTGATCAACCACAGCAAAAAGTGATAACGTTTTTATGCGATTTGAATTTTTTTGTCAAAAATAAATATTTACAAAAATTCATTAAAATTTTAATAAATTTGTAACGCGCTGAATTTTTTAAAACATAAATAAATTTGTTTGCGAAATAAGCCATATATATGCGAAATATGCAACGCGGATTCCTGGAAGGAAAAAATATATTGCAAAGGTTCGTTTACTTCGTTGCAAAATACGCATAAATTGTTCATTGCATCTTTTTATTTGTAGAACAGTGACGGCTGCTTTTGGCACTGCGCAGCTGATGATCTCGAGTGAGGCGCACATATTCAATCGTGATATAATTAAAACGAAAGTACCATGAATGAATATTCTATCATTCTTGCGAAAGTACGCTGCCACTTTCCTAAGCCCCGCGAAGTAAAGCGCATAAATGTGCATGGCTGGGAAAAACATATGTCAACAACAGAGGGACAACGCATATAAGAAAAAAAAATACTTGTTACTGAATATAAAAAGTATATAATTTGCAGTTCTTTGATTCTATAACAAAAACAAAATAGTTTATTTCAACTTTAATTATAAAATTAAGTAAAAAATAGATTAAACTTAAAATTAAGTTTTTTGTTTACCACCCAAGAACGTTTCTGAACGATGATAGATTTGTTTAATTGATTTGGAAGTATTATCAGCTACTGTATTATAAACAAAAGGTGCTGTATTCTTTACTTTTGGCCCTTGATTTGTAAACATCGATGTGGGCAAAGGCATTTCACCAATAGCAAGATAATTAACATCAGACATTATGGCGTGAGCCGCACCTGGTAGTAGATAGATTTGATTTGCATGGTGGTAAATGGCACGTACAATACCTGAAAAATAAAGTTTTAAGCGTTAATCTACCTTCAAACATTTGCTGCTTGTCTTCTTCATGGCGTTGAAGTGACCTTTTTCTTATTGTACATCGAGACGACCGTCTCGACGAGCTATAACTGTAGTCTCAGAAGTTTAAAAACTTATCCAATGAGATATGATTTTTGTCACATAATTTTGTCTTATATATGAAATAGATACCAATTCCTAGGCATTTTAAAAGATCTGAGTTTTCTTCCTTGTAGCAAAGGTAAACCATATTCGCTTCTATAGCCTTTAGTGGCTGCTCTCGTGTTTATTCGCCAGCAAGTAAATTTACAAATTTTAGACTATCTAGAGATGTGGAAAAATTATAAAAACATTGGAACAGTATAACGCTAGTAATTAAATTAAGTTACCTATGTGGTCTGCAGTCTGCTAGGCATAACGCTGATTCTTCCCATTTACGACTCTCTTGTAAAACGGCGGAATTTATGACATGCAAACGATAAGCTTCAGCGTTATTATGAAACTCAAAATCACTAAATATATTTTGTGACACGAATTGTAATTGTTTTTTTCGTGTTTTTGCTTTGGTTAACAATTCTGACATTCGTACATCTGACTTTTGGTTAATGACTTTTTTGAGTTTGACAGCTTGCGAAAACCTTTATAATTGAATCATGGTTGTGAGTGAAAAATAAACATTTCAAAAGTAAAAAAGTTTTTTTGACATTTAAAAAAAAAGAAATAGTGGAAAAAACCAAACAAACAAATTTATTAAAATAAACATATCTACTTATTGCGCCAGCAAAAGAAGCAACAGCGTAAAATTGCCCTTTTAAACTTTTCATATGAATATGATATGATTTGCCTCCAGCTCTCTTGTGCTCTCCTTTTCATTAAAAGTTTCAAAACTGTCAACGAAAACTGTCAACGAAGAATAGAAAGCTAATGGCTAATGCTGACATTGCTGGTGCGTTGCTCCGCCATACAAATATTTCAACAACCAAAAGTCAGCAACCAGCAGATACAGCCCAGCAACAGCTGCTTTTACTGCAATTCAATTTTCGCTTTGTTGCCCTATAGCAACCATCAAAGTACAATAACAACAACAACAACGTGGCAACCATCAGGAGTAACAACAGCAACATTATCAACATCCGGGCAAGCGGACACTTGACCTCATGTCAACGACGCTTTATCAGCTACGTGCCACAGCAGCAGCAACAGCAACAGCTGGAGCAGCGTCTAACACCCCCAATGGTGTTAATGCATGGAACGTTAAAGCGTGTATATGGATGTGGCACGTGTTTATTTTTTCTCATGCGCAGCATGTAAAGTGATTGATTTCGTCTTCATAGGCGGACAGAAAAAAAGAAAACTCAGCATTTTGCAAGTGAATTTGAAAATGACTTTCAGATGAGTGCAGGCAAAATCACCCAAAGTATTACACGAAAAGAAAGGATTGTGGTAAATATATAAGAAAGAAATTCATACTTTGTACTAAATATCGAAGAGCTTAAGTTGTGAAATTCTAAGGAGGGCGGTGTTGCTTTATGATTTTATAAAAATAAATTAACCAACCGATTTTCTGCAACTATAAGGCCTCCTTCAAATAAACCTCATAACAGCATTTTTCGTACTACAAAGCAAAGATATATCAAAATGCTGTGTTGGGTAAAAAGCGAAATGAGATTTTGCTTAGCACAAAAAATCTTTCGGACTCAACTCGTTTATTTGGTTAGTTTTTCCATTTTAATGAAAAAAAAAAAAAAATTATATAAAAAGGATAAAGTCAAAAAGTTTCAAAAAGCCTATGAAAAGAGAAAAGTAACTGTACCGAAAAGTATAAGAAAAAGTGCGAAAATTCAACGAATGGGGCCGAAAAGTATCGAAAGCCGATTTTTGTCAGTCAGAATACAGTCTAAACCCTGGTCCACGGCAGTCACAAAAGCTTTAGAGCATAGGTAACCCAAGAGGATTTCTGCAGCTGCAGTAACCATAACAACTAAGTATGTATTTCCTCTTGCTTCGTAAGCTTATCCTATTAAAATTAATCGCAGATCAATTAATGTCTAATCGCTTAAATTCGAATGCCGCTCATACACAGTGCGACAATTTTCCACCTAAACTTTCCATATAAAATCCAAAAAATTCAATATTGTTTTAAAACTCTTCATATATTCTAAGTATTCCCCTTCGTCTACACACTATTAACATCGACATTAAAGTGATTCGAACAAGTAAAATATGTCCACAGCTTTCACGGAACATAATTTAAGATGAGAAGTATAAAGTCTGGGTGAAAAATTGTCGCACTGTGTATTTCACTATTCAAGAGCTCTTCAAGAGCATTTTCAAACGATTGAATGAAAATATTTTCATCTTCACCGCTCAAATAGTTTTATTTACCGTTTCCAAACATTGAAACATCAACTACTTCTTGAAAGCAATAAAATCGTGTTCTTCGTTATTTCCAACGACTGGTAAATTTAAATATTTTCCGTAACAAAACAACTGCAAATGTATGGCAACACTGCGACAAAGCTGACCACCACCTTAGCAAAGACAAAGCAACAACAATGATAAAGCAATAAAAAAGTATTTCCTGCAAAAAATTGGTCAAACTGGTGAAAATCAGAAAGAATTTACATTGCAGCACAAAGTGCTAAGAGTAAAGTGTAGTGAGCGGTAACAAGTCAAAAGAGGCCAGACACACGAGCAACAAAAAAAGCACTCCTTTGACTGTGTGTGTCCTGAACACATGTCCACATGTTCTATGTGCTGGTATGCAAATATTTACAAAGGGTTGCTCCATCAAGTTGAGGTCGGGTTAATTTTAACATCATTAATCATTTACAACAAATTGCACATTGTTGCCAATTTTTCGTTGTGTTGTTGAGTTTTAAACTCGATTTTTTTTGTGTTGTTGTTGTTTTGATGAGGTCATGTTGCACATGCTTTGTTTTTCACCATCACCATTTGTGGCTTGAAACATTTTTGTGGTAAATTTTAACGCGCGGTGTATAATCTCCGTATTGCATTTTGATCGATTGCAATTTTTTCGCAATATACAATATATATTTTTTATATACTTTTTTTTTTTCATTCACAAATTTATAATAATTTTTTTTTGTTATTGTTTTTATTTAAAGCTCTTTGAGCACATTGTAAGCTATCGTCTTTGTAGGTGTTTTTAATTTGATTGCCCAAACAATTTGAGCGAATTTTATGATTCACATTTACGCTGTTGATATCAGCGTTAAAAAGTTTTTTTTTTTTCTTTTCGCATGTGAGCATGAAAAAATGTAATTTATTTCCAACGTTAAAATTGATTTAAATTGATTTTATTATTATTATTTTTTATTTGCCCATCAAAGTATGAGCCATTTTTTGTTTTTCATTTAATTTGGCGTCGATTGATTTTATATGGCGCATACATTTTGTTTTTTGATCTGTCAGAATTTTTAATACGCAAAAATACGATTTGATCATTAATACTTTTTAATGCAAAACAATATGTGGTTATTAAATCGGTAAAATGTTTATTTACTGGCATTTTAAGTGGTTAATGCGTTCATAAAAATTTAAATGCTCACGATTAAGTACAAATTTTGATAAAAAAAAAGAAAATCAGTGTGGCCACTGAATGATATAAATCAAAAATAACTTTTGCAAGTACATGTTTATTTTGATTTATTTTATATGAAAATGTAATAAATGAGCATTTTATCAGCATGTAAATTCGAAAAATAACATGCTGTTCAAAAAATTCATGCTCTTTTCCCAGCGTATTCTATGACGCAAGGTTTTCGGTCATAAGGGTCACATTTCAGCTTAAATGTTCTGCTTAAGCTCTGGCATAGGTAAAATCGGTTCTTTCCCACAATAAGAACTCGGGTGCCGTCAAATCAAGTGAACATGGAGGCCAAAAATATCAAGCATTTTTGAAGTTGCTATTATCACTGGCTGGGTGCTTAAATTGTATACTCAGAGAAAAAATCAATGATTTCATGTTTGATTCAACAACTAACGCTTATGATTTATCACCAACGCCGAAAATGTTTAAATTGAAAAGAAAAATGTTTGGTTTAGCTTGAAATCGATTTCATATATGATTCAAAGTGACAATATTTTTTGTAAAATAAAAAAGAGTGATAAATACTTTGTAACTTCAAAATGCAATTTAAAGTTTTTTGCGATTGAAATAAAGTTAAAAAATGTTATTTTCAATAGTTTTCGATATAGTTTTTTGTGTTGAAAATTAACGGAAAAATGATATTTTTACTATTTGTAACTTTAAAATTTGCGGCTTTAATTTAGAAATTAAATATTTTTTGAAATATTTAGTGTATTTAAATATTTTTTGAAATATTTAGTGTATTTAAATATTTTTTTAATTTTTCGAAACTTATCAACTTTTTCGACTTCAAAACTACTCGTATTTCAATTATTTCATTATTATATTGCTACTTCTTCAAAATGTTTTTACTTTGTTGACATTTGTCGACATTTTCAACATTTTCGACACATAAATATTTTTTGAGCATTTTTTTTTTAAAATCTCTCTACTTCTTAAATATTTGTATGTAATATAAAACAAATAACAAAGAAATAGAGTTTATAAATTTAGAGTCTATACAATTTTTTTTAACCTTTCCTGACCAGTTAACTCTTAAAAAAAACCCAATGTTTAAAAATGCACAAATTTATTGGGTTGGAAAAATTTTTAAAAAAAAAGGAGAAATTAAATCTTGTGGCAAATGAGAAATATTAGATTTAAGGCGATATCTGCTTTAAAAAACCGCTCATAACTTCTTATTTCCTTTATAGATTTTTTTATCTAATTTTTTGTTTCGAGGGTGAACAAATCACTTTCCCAGCTGCATGATTTATGTTAAGCGTGATGAGTATTCCTTTTACTAGTCATGTTTCCTAATGAAAATGAAAACAGAAAAGCAAATCTTGAGCTACAGTGAAATAATTTTACCACATCGGAAAATTGCCATTTATACAAAACAAACGTACTGGCAAATGTCTGCCTCTGTTACTAACCTACTCAAATTTGTTATGCCTTACAAAACAATTCACACACACAAAAAAAAAAGTGTTTTGCCACAAATGATATAGATGGAACTAGTACTTCAAGTGTTTGCACCAAAAACTAAAATTAAAAGTTTTTGGTACAAACATTTTATTATTTCCCACAAATACTTTAAATAGTTTCCGCAAACACTTGAAGTAGTTCCATCTATATCATTTGTGGCAGAATTTTTTTTTTGAGTGCATATAAAAAAGATTGCTAACTTTTTTTAGGAAATCATTAAAATGATAATGACAAAAATTATTGGAGAGCTCTAGCTCGTTTTCACCAACATGAATACTTACAATTAGATTAAAAAAATGTTTCTGATTTCTAAGAAAAAAAAAAAAAGAAAAAAAAATTTACAATGTTCCTTCGAGCCGGAGTTGAACCAGCGACCTATGGATTTCTGCTTTTGCACATTTTTTTACCAACTACAGTCCACCGCTCTACCAACTGAGCTATCGAAGGCGATACGGAATGTACGCACAGAAGATACAAAATAAATAAAAGATTTGCAAATTAAACAACAAAGAAATCAAAGCAAAATGTATAAACAATAATAACAATAATGCGGTAAAAAAAAGAAAGGTTTTTTTTTGTTTTTTTGTTGCTTTGATTAAAAGGTAAAAATCATCAAGGTTATGAAGAAGATAAGAAAACATTAAAAAGTTTTATATTCAATACAATTTAAACTAAATTGCTTATTAAGACAAAATAAAAAAAAGAAAAAAAATTTTATTAAGAAGAAATTTTAAATTTTAAACAAAAACCAAATAAGAGCATGCAACACCTTCGATAGCTCAGTTGGTAGAGCGGTGGACTGTAGAGGTTTAATGTGGGGTTCAGACTTAAATAAATGAAGAGCCCTCCAGTATGGTAAAAAGCAGATATCCATAGGTCGCTGGTTCAACTCCGGCTCGAAGGAACTAGTGTATATTTTTTGTTTGGCTTACGCTGTCTTGCTATAATAAAAGAAGTAAATAAACGCGTATAAACTTAGTCGAAGTCATTTGATTTTATTTTGGGACATGCTTCTCTAGCCTATGTTGAAAATATCGTTGAAAATAGTAAAAATAACCAGCTTTTTGTTAATTTTTAAGTCGAACAACTTTGAATTCATTTTGAGTTTGAAAAGTATTAAAAATTACATTCTTAAATTTGCAAAGTATAGGGTGTTTTTTTTAGAGGTATAGAGCTTCGAATTGAAATAAAACACAAGAAAATCGTTTTAATGTCCATCAATTTGGCTTTATTGGAAGAATAATTTTATGCCATTAATGTTTAAATATGATTTCGGGCATGTGGCCGCCGCGGCTGGCTCGAATAAAGCCAATTCTACAGGTCCAATTTTGAACCACTTTTTCGAGCATATGGGGCCATATGTCGGCAATAACGCCACGAATGTTGGCTTCCAAGTTCCCTAACGTTTCTGGTTTGTTGGCGTAGACGAGCGACTTCACATATCCCCAAAGAAAATAATCCAATGGTGTCAAATCACACGATCTTGGTGGCCAATTGACAGGTCCATTCCGCGAAATTATGCGCTCATCGAATGTTTCCTTCAATAAATTGATTGTGACGTGCGCTGTGTGGCATGTAGCGCCGTCTTGTTGGAACCACAACTCATCCACATTCATGCCATCCAATTCGGGAACAAAATAGTCGGTTATCATGGCTCTATACCGGTCTCCATTAACGGTAACTGACTCTCCAGCATTATTTCGGAAGAAGTATGGCCCAATGTCTCCACCAGCCCATAGAGCACACCAAACAGTCAGTTTTTGTGGATTTAATGGCGTCTCAAGGGTCTCATGTGGATTCTCTTCACTCCAAATGCGGCAATTTTGCTTGTTGACGTAGCCATTCAACCAAAAATGAGCCTCATCACTGAACAAAATTTTGCGATGAAAATCAGCATCGAGATCAATCTCATTTTCGGCCCATACACCAAAATCACGACGCATTGCATGGTCTCCCGGCTTTAATTCTTGCACAAGCTGGATCTTGTAAGGTCGCAAGCCAAGATTTTTGCGCAAAGTCTTCCATAAAGTTGATGGACAAAGCTCCAATTGCTGTGCACGGTGGCGAATCGATTTATTCGGGTCCTCTTCAACATTTTGCTCTACAGCGGCAATTGTTTCTTCGGTGCGCACTGTTCGACGTCTCTGCGGATGCGTATTATCACATAGAGTAAACGTAGTGCGAAAACGACCCATGGTTAACCGAATTAATTGCTCTGATGGACGATTATGTCGACCATAAAATGGACGGAGCTTGCGGTAAACTTCGCGAACTGAACCATTATTTTCGAAATAAATTTGCACGATTTGCAAGCGTTGTTCTTTTGTCAACCTGTTCATGATGAAATGGCAAACCAAACTGAACATAAATGACATTAGAGTTGCCAGATTTGACCATAAAATGCCAGTTTTATCTCTATTCGAAAAACAAACCTCTAAAAAAAACACCCAGTATTTGAAATTACACGTTTTTATTTTACATTGAAACACTTTAAAAAAACGTGAATTCTTTTTGAATCAAAATCGAAAATGTTTTTTTTTTTTCTATTTCAACATATTATAATTTTTTTAATTATTGAAACTTGCAACAAACTAACTTTCACCCACTATAAAAATAACAAATTTAGTGAATTGGATTAGATTTACTTTGCACCAGTCTGTATTTAACCAACCCATAAGGATTACAATTATAATAAAACTAAATCAAATAAAATACCATCTACATATTAAAATAATACTGAAAGCTAATCGATTCCGGCAATAAAAGTTGTAATATATTGGCTTATGTTTCTTTTTACCTGTAATCTTTTGATTTTCTCGTATCTCTTTTTAACTGGAAAATATTTCCTTGTACAATTTTTCTTCCATCAATCACCTTTGCTACTAATCACCTAAAGTTGATTTTGCAATTAAAAGGTACCCACATAAAACCAAGCAAAATAATACACTTGAAATCTGAACAATGTAATCAGCAATAGTCAAAGTACGAGGTATAACATACACAAATGCTGGGGAAAAAAGTAAATTTTTCTTGAAAAACATTGGAGAGCAAACATCTTTATTTAGCTGCACGTAAAATGAGGCTAATTAAGAATGGGAATTGAAAAAGAAAACACGTACTATTGTGGCAACAAAAGTTACTGCAAAAATTAAGGAAAATTTTTCGATGTCATTCCATCAAATTAGTTATTTTGAACTTCGTTTCGGGAATACTTATTTCCATTGTACGCTTGCAATTACATTAAAGTTGTTTGGAACTGATGAATGCCAAAGGTTTTTCACAAAAATATATTACGAAATGAATAATTTATGTAAAGCGCAGCAAATGTCTAAAATAGTTCTGTTGACTTTTTATGTTCAGGGACTTTATTTCGAAAATTTACATTTCCAAGAATAGCGTACTCTTTTAAATAATTTTATATTTTAATTGCTATTTCTTGTTGAAATATTAAATGCTTAAAGGGAAATGTTTTAAATCTGGTCATCTGTGATATTTATATAGCTGCTGACAACTAATTGGAAACGAAATCATTCGTTGTGCTATTGGTAGTTTTTCTCATTTATTTTTCTATGTGTACCAGAAAATTTATACATAATATAAATGTGGGACATATAAGCTTAAAAAAAGAACATAATTGAGTTCAAATTCATAACATAAAAAAGTTTTATGAGAGATTTTCTGATCAAACGTTTGACTGAGTCAACTAATTAGAAACAAGAAAATAATTTGCAAAAAATAAAAGAAAGACTTGATAAGAGATTCCAGAAACAATATTGTGATATTGTCATTGCTTGTAAGATGAATTTTTGACCGAATTTGCTTATTAGCATATCTTTAATGATGGGTAGTGGAAGTCAATTGTTGAGCTTCGAAAGACGGCCATGAGATATCAGGCGTAGCAAGACAGCTAAATTGTTCCAAATAGATAGTATTTAAAGTTATTTGAAAAAGCGCGTTCTCATCGGTTGGTATGGCTATCTAAGCGATTCGACTCACTCAGGCCGGTACTGATTGTGAGTTAGTTCAGAAGTGAAATTGAAGTCAGAAGTTGAATGTCAATAAATTTGTAATGGTCGGAATCCGCTATGGATTTTTTTTGAATTTTGAACTTGAGCTGCTATACTTCCGAAAATTTAACGGATATTTTCCTTTTTCGTATGATCTTGAAAAAAACTTGAAAACTCAACTCCATTTCCGAATATGTTAAATATAGCGTGGTTTGACTGAGGCCAAACGTTCGGTATTGTTAGGCTATAGCGTTTTCCTCCCTGCTTCGTCACACTCAGCTTTTTGTCGGCTTACGATGACAATATATATTGATAAACATTCGAGTTCAGACTTGAGTAAACTGTGAAGTATAGACTTGAGTATATTATATCTTGCTCCGTAAATCCAGCTGAATCACCGATAAAAATGCATATTCGAAAATATCTAACAATTAGTGAAACACCACGACCATATTATTTATGCCATTAGTTGATAGTTTTCTTTGTATAGCTCCCTTATTTTTATATGAAATTTGATAAAATTCCCCCCACGAGCAAATCTTGTGCACGGCACTGAGCTCAGGAAAGTAGAAATGATTAATTAAATATGGTTTTGTAAAGAGCTCTCAAAGCTAGGATAAATCATGCCTAAAATGCTTAAAAAGCACACTTCAAAGAATATAATCTATTTACATTGTAGTACATAGAATAAGTTATAGACATTACTGTAGTGAAATAGATGTTGTGAGGAAATCTTTGAAGGTTATAATATTAAAAATTTTACTGCCAAGCTGGAAACATTCAATGCTCACAAAAAAAAGTCTCGGCGGAATACCTACTATACAGGAACACAAAATGCTTGACAAAAAAGCCCAAAGATAAAGTGACAAAAGTTTCATCTTTACATTTACAGGACTTGTAACATGTGAGCAGGTTATGCAACATGTCTTATATTGAGAAATTGAAATGTACAGAGCATTTGTTATTACTGTCCAGCTTACGCGAGAACAAGAGCTCAACTGTTTGGCTTTGACGTGATGGGTGTGTACTCAGTTCATATCATTCTTCATTCGAATATTATTCATTTCATAAAAGAAACAAGATAAAGCAATAGGGAGTAAATATTTCACTTCTTATCTGTTGCATATTCTCCATAAAGCAGATGCTAAAATATATTATTCTCGATATCATCTTGACCTTAAAGCGATGTATTATTTATAGATTTAAGCGACATTTGAGTAATATAAACTTTTTACAACCTGATATGTCCTTCTACTAATGTACTACTCGCTGTATAAAATAACAATGTGAAAAATGACCAAGGTTGCAAAAAACTTGATACATCGATATATTTTATGTACATTGTATTCAAAGAAAAATGTTTCCTTTTTCAACATTACTGTTGTTACAAGCATATCATTCACCTGTCATTTAAAACATGAAAATACAATTTTTATTTTGAAAAGAAAATCAATACAAATCAAATAAATTCAAGTCCTCCACACGCAAAACTTATGTGCACAGAAAAAATATATTCGAAAAGGATATTTACTACAAATAATGGAAACATATTACCATGGTTTCACTAACAATGACAACACTGACATGGAATCAATTATATGCTTGTTTGAAAGGAGCATAGCATAAGAAAGGAACCATGCAAACAGCAAAGTCAAGTAAACAATAGCGGCACACTTTAAGGATTAACAATAAAAATAGGGAATTTAGGAAACAAAACAAAATATAGGTAGATAAAGGAGAATAGAGCTTAGAAATGATATGAAAAGTTGAACAAAATTACAGAAATCTTAGGCAAAAGAAAAGTTGGAAATTTTTGAATTTCTCTTTATATCAAAAGCTCCGATTGAACTCTTCAAGTCATAAATTCAATAAAATAAAGTAAGGGTATACTGATCAAAGATATTTGAAAGACATTTGATCGAGTGTGGCATTGCGTAGTTACGTAAAAACTTATATCATTTGGTACCAGTAGTTTCTTTACTTGCTAGAATCTGAGATTTTGTGTTGGCCACTTTATTGGTTTTTTAAATCAGTTTTTTGTTATATATCCGACTATTTTCTAAGTCCACATATGAATACAACATTCTCTAACAACCTCAATATAATCTCAGACTATTCGTGCTAATTGGGTCAATGCTATAATGCTAATGATCCCCAATGTTGTCGACTTGAGACTTGACTTGAGTGAGACTGTTGTCTCTCCGAAGAATGGATTATACCTCTACTTTCCTCAATATGGCTAGCATACTATTACTAGATGAACAATTCTTGACTTTCTGGTTATATAACCGGATCTGAGGTGATTATATATGTATATAGATTACAAGTTCGATGTGTCTCAGTCAAGTGAATTGATTTCTTGAAAAAGTGTCAGAAAAACTTCACTTCAGCTGACCTTTGGGCTGTCCATTTCATCTACATTAGACTCAAACTAGAGTTCAATTCTCATATTTGTGCCGGAGCCTCAATATCCAGGTTGGAGCTGTTAGATCGAGTTCGGCGTCGTATCGACTTTGTTAAGCACCGATGCAACTGATTTCATTAGTCCGAATTTCTTCTCGCAGTACTCGGGCGTCTCATCGGGCCCATCTCTTTTGCATCACATCATTGCTTAGTAAAAAATCAAACTTTCGTGATGTTTCGTCCTTTGCCACATGACTAAATTGTGAAACAGTATGCCTGCGATGACTTCCGCGACAGCTATGACATTGGCTGAATCAAGAAAAATACTCCATCTATCCCACTTACGTGTCATCTTTTCTACTTAACTGTAACTGCAATATCTTCTGTCGCAATTGACTGCAGTATTTTACAGCTCTGATACATACATAGTTGGCCTGTAATGAAAAAAAGAAATGTGACACTAGGAAATCTTGTATTCTGATAAAAGCAAAAAAAAAAAAAACATATCATGAGAGCGAATGTTTGATGTGGTAAGGTAATCCTTAGCAAATGTAAAAAAGGGCACTTGTAAACCATAACACGAGCTGTCGTCTGTTCAGCTTCTTATCAATTGGGTCACAAAGTCACACCGATCACGACATTACCAACAGTAGCAGTCGTAGGGACAGAAGCAGCAGCTAAGGTGACAGCTTTAGCATAATGCGAACCACAGATAGACCCTAAGTTACAAATCGCTTGCTTTTGAGTAAAGTGAGGAGAATGAAGGACTAAAGCGCTCTGTTGTCGGCTGAAGGTTTTTCACTTTTGCGTTTCTTTGCTTACGAATATAAATGGGACAACTATTACAAATGCGAGCAGGTTCATAGTTCAACTAAGAGGCAGCTTTTTATAATAAAAAACGAACCATGTTACCATGGTCGGTTGTTGTTTGGTTTTTTAATTTGATTTATTTCTGCTTGTCTGTCCAACTCCTCCTCTGTTGCTTGTCCTTTTTCATGCTATAAATAATTTTTCAAATTTTATTGCTGTTTGATGTTTGTTTTGTCAACGAAATGAATGTCAATTTGCAACACGTTGCGCAGGCATTCGGTTGTAGTAAAACAAATGTTGCTTTTTAAAAGCTTTTGCAGTGTTTTTTTGTTTTGTATATTTACTTTTTGTTTTATACTCGTAGTATATTGAGAGTGGTGGACATTGTCACAAGTTTTATGAAAGCAATGATGATTAGTTATTATGAGTTTAGTATTATTTTAAGGTTAAATGTTCAGCCACAGAAAGAATGTGTAGGATTTGACAATATGTTAGCTTCAAAATTTCAAGATTTTTTCAAGTTATCCAAAAATGTTTTTGAGCTGTGCTCAAAATGTTTCATTTCTGGGCGAATTTCGAAAAACTTTTCGCACAGCTAAGGGAATATATGTTAGCAGGAACCTAGCTCCAGAAAAACCTTTCTCCGAAAGAGCACGCGTGCCAAGAATTTCCGCCACAAACTTTGCGTCAGCGATAGTAATTATGAGAATGAAAGTGGAAAAAATGTTTGCTTCAAAACGTGACATTTCCAGTGAAATATTTTTAATTTGATAATTTTTAAAACATTTCCAACTTTATTAAAATGTGATTTCGAAATTATGAGCTAACCATTACTGTGATATGTACATTTAATCGTCATTCAAATAGATATGCTCAAAAATGCCGCCATTTCGCACCAAAATGTTACATTTTCAAGTCTGATCACACCAAAAGGTTACAATTTTAATATCGATTTTTAAAAACAACCAGATGACATTCACTATTACTACCTTATAATGCAGTAGGATTTGGCTTGTGGCGAATCTGCTGGGGCTTACGAATTAAAACCTCCCCTCCCATAATGATTTAATAAGTTTCGCTTAAGGCATAAAAAATTCACTTTTTAGTCGAGCCAAGCTTTTTCCATCGACATGATCAAAACATGAGTTAGACATTGTACACTGAGAAAACGATTTGTTTGAATATAAAAAATGTGTATTTCTTATAAAATAGTCAAATATTTATTTGAGTCAAACTTTCTGCTAAAGTTTATAGCGTTTTTTGTAACTCATTTATAATGCAATGCACACTTTTGGTATAAACATTCTCCAATATGCCCCAATATTTTACTTTGTTTGTTAAAACATCGCTGGAAAAATTAAAATGCAATTTTAAAACAGCAACTACAACAAATTAAAAGTGCACTTATAGCATAATGACAAGTAAAATAACAATAAAAACTTAAAAGCAACAATCCTTTGATATTTTTAAATTTAAAACAAAAAAAAAATTTTTTTTTTTCAAAAAAATTTGTTTCCCACGACACGCTATTTTTAGTTTTAAACATTTTCATTGCATGCGAGTGTTGTTACAGTTGTTGCTGCTGTTGTTATTTTATATTTTAATTGTTTTTCTTGCAAAAAAAAAAAAAAAATTAGTAAAATACACATAACTTATTTAAAAAAAGAAAATAATTAAAAACATACAGGATACAATTTTTAACAATTTGAATTTAGCCTAACCCCACCCAATGTGCGGCTCCTTTCAGAAACGCTATTACAAGTAGCTTTTTCACATTTTAACAACTTTTATCTGTGTATTTGTGTTGAGCATTGTACTCTACATGCAATTAATTATTTACGTCAATTACAATTTGAAACTGGGCCACTTAAATTTTGTGCAGTCCGCTACACTGGGGTAGCGTGCTGTATGCGAGGTACACAGGGCTGCTATGAATTTTTTTATTTTTTATGGAAATAATTTGAATGAATTTATTTTATGTATATATTTAAAAAATGTTTTTCGTTGGAAGTTTTTGAGAAACTTTTTTTATCCATTTCCACTTTCGTCCGAATCTTTGTGGGAACATTCATTTTCAAATTTTAGCTACTTTTCTCACATTTTAAATATAAAACAAAATCCTAAAAAGAACTAAGATAAAATTGAAAAATTATTCAAAAATCGAGTTATTTTCATGAAAGCAATGTAATTGCTAAGATTAAGAACTTTATATTTGGCGACATTTTTAATACAAAATTATACTCAAATATGTATGTGTGAAGATTTTTAATACTTTTTTTTTTGAGGACTTCTCATAAAAGTAATATTTTTCTAGAATAAAAATAAGCAAAATGTTTTCAACTTCATAAATGATTTTTCATACGTTGGTGTCCAAGTGAAAACTAAACAAAATGCATTCAAAGAGTCCTTATACGACTTCTTCTAACTTCAAACGATTTTTTTTCTCAAAAACTATGGTCTTTCCTTCAGCTGCCTTTGCGCTTGACACATAGTGTTATAAAAATAAATATCTCAAACAACTTCCTATGAGTGAGATATCTTGATTTCCTGATGTGTGGAAACAAATCCGAAACAAGATTTTATTAAGCACAAAAAATATTTATACGAAATGTTAAATCGACACTGTTCGAATTGGTAAATTCAAAATTTTCATGAAATTTTAATGCGAAAATATTATGTAGACTTGTATCAAAAAAAAGTTCTAAAAACAAGTTTATATAGTCAATGGCAGTTTATTTTTAATTAAGTGCTTTCTCCGACACCAAACATACGAACTTATCCGATTTCTAAGGCTTTCCTAAATATGTACCTTCTATAGACTGTTCTTTGTGCACTTGCGTAGTTCTTTCCGCCTATTTCTTTTTCTCTGCCACATCGCATTACCACATGAAACGCTTTCTTGTTTAGCTTTCTCAACATTGCAAGGAAACCATCTGTTCTATACGATTTGCCAAACTCAATTTGCAAAATTCTAGGAAGCTTAATTTTTTTTTTATAATCCAAGTAAGGACACTATTTTATTTAAAAAAGCATGACAAATTTTGAAACTTAGGTTTCGTGTATTTCATATATAGAATGGATTCATGATGATTCATTATATGTCTGAATTTTTTAGGTTAGTGCAGTTGAGGATTTAAAGTTGTCGATTTTTATTTCTTAAAAAATATATATTAAGACCGTATACAATTCAAGTCGTTAATAACTGATGTACGATTATAGATGAGAATTCGTGTACCAGCTATACGAAAGTTGAAAGTTAATAAAAATAGAGTTTAGCTACTACTACTATTAGCCTTCTAAGCTTCTAGCAAAAAGCTTAAAATCCTGATAAATCTTAATTTAATAAATAAAACAAGAAGAAATATTCAAAGTTTATGGTACTTTTTCTGTGTGAAAATTCTTAAAAATCCATTGTATCTGTTACAAGAAATTGTTTCCAAGCAATATTTCCTTTTGGTTTTTGGGCTATTTTTTCATAAATTTCTGGAAAATAGTTTCTCTGATTTTTGTGCGATTTTTGATTTTATTTCGAAGTCCAAATTGTATGGGCGATTTTAATATAATTTCGACAGATGATAGTAGTCACGCTTTTTAAAAATTCTTTGGAGTGGCGATTCATGCCAGATATAGTGTGCAAAGCCAGTAAGCATGCGATGATTTTAATTTATATTTCTGTAATTGGTTCTGGTTTTTTGTTTTTATTTTTTGTTGTATTACAATTTTTTCTCATTAATTTCTTATTAAAGAATTTTGTATTTTCAATTGTTTTCATCGGAAACATGAACAAATGCCCAATGCCAATTTAACAAATGCGCATTTCATTTTAATTATTAAAATCTATTGTTTCGAATTGATTGCATTGTAACTTAAGTTTTTTTTTTTCTATACGAGGAGTAAATCTCTGCGCAAATTCGCAAAAGGCATGAACTTAGTTTATGTCTACCTTAAATTGCGATTTACTGTTGTGAAAATATTAAGTATTTTAATTTTTGTCTCTACATAAGGAACCTTATCCTTTGAGATAGCTTGCGGAAATGATTTTTATTTAAATTGCATTTCTGACTAAAATGAGACTCCTTGTTAAGATTCAAGGTGTTGTTTTTTTTTGGGGAGGTGCCACATCCACTTATCAATCCCCGCCTTAAATTTATTCAATTCCTGTCTGTATCACAAAAGTTTCCGTACAAAGCTTAGTAAAATTTGCTTGCATAGTTTTTGCGTTTAGGAAGCTTGGAATTGTAAATGAGGAGCCAAACCCACTTGTTCAATCTCGATCATATCTTGTAAAGTGCTTGTCAGGCACTATCAAATGTTCCCACACAAAGTTCGACAAACTTTGCATGAATCCTCTTCTGCCCGTAACGTTTGAAAACTACTGTATGGGATGTGCCACGCCCACTTGTCAAACTCCTACATTCTGTCTAGTATTTGTTTGTGCCACCAAATGTTTCCAAATTCCCGTACAACTTTCTTGAATAGTTTTCCTAACATGGCGTTTCAAAGTTTTTGCTTAAAGGTGGTGGCACGCCCTCTTTTCCAATGCCGTCATCTTTGGTCAGCGCTTGATGGCATCACCAAACGTTCCCATACCAAGTTTAGTACATTGACTTTAATATCTGACCCAGTTTAGTGTTTCAAACTATTTACCTAAAAGGGAGTTGTCACCCCTCTTTACTTTATCGACATAATATATACGTACATTCATCACACGCGGATTTCAAAAGGCTTTCTATCAGAGAAACATGTACACACAAAAATTTATAATCTCTTTTCATATATTTGAAAAAATCGATTTTGCTCCAAAGTGCAAAGTTATTTTCAAAATGACCTCTTTAAATGTCTTCAAGCTTCCGAAAGACCCTCAGTAAGTCATAAATATAGCAATGCCATGAAGGATAAACATTTTTGAACATAAAGTTCATGTTTTTTTTTCTAGTAATTTTTCAATCAAAGAGTAGTGGGCGTTATATTTTTCAGTATTTTTTGTTGCTTAAAAAATCTGAAAATTGGCAATTAGCCCAACCACAAACGCTGCTGCGGCGTCACCAGGTGTTAAACTGATGACGCTATTTAAATGTTAAATAAAATTTCAATGTAAACAAACTTAAAATTTTAATATTTATGTACGTATTTTTTGCGCTTATAAATCATTAGCAATAGCAACAGATCATCTTCAACATCATCATCAACGTTGCCAGCACAACAGTTTCCATCACTCATTCGCATGTGTATCAACAGCAACAACAAATTAAAATTGTTGTTGCTATTTTGGACTTTTGATTCGTTCGGCTGTTGACCGCTGTTTGTTTCTGTTTTCAATTTTGGTTTTGAATTTTCTATTTTGAAAAACATCATGCATTTTTTTTGTTTATGTTTTTGAGTTGAGTATTTACATTTACAGAACGATATTTAAATTTATGGCTTACGTTGCTCTTAACTTCTTATTTTTGATTTATTTAAAAAAAAAATGAATTTTTATGATCCGATGTTGTCATGGCACTAAAAAAGTTGTAGGTTAGAATTAGAAACAAAAATTCAAATTTCCTAAGAATGCCCCTTTAGAAATGCTTAAAATATTTCCATAAAAATACCTACCGACAAAACAAAATAATTAAAAGAGCGTGGCGTATAAAGCATAGGCCTTATATAGACCGTGCATGTCCATAGCCTTGACAAAAACTTTATTTTGTTAGCAGTATATTATTGCGCTGGCTTCGTGATTTTCATCCATCACCATACAGTTTCTAAAACCAAAAAGTTTTAATATGAAATTGATCGTTGTTGTTCCAAAAGTAGCTATTCCGCGCCCATAATATTATCAAATTTCATTTTTACTTACGTTTTGTACGCCAATCTCTAACCCATGTCGCAACGATCCATAGTCTTGCACCTTTGTTTTGGTAAAGCGATTTGAAAAGACAAAAAATGCACAGTAGACATAAGGCTTCATGTCTTTTAAGTGACTTTTATGTTTACAGTATAAAGACACATACGAGACATGCCACTTAATCATATATTATTAGCTTTAATAATGCATACTAAAGACATTTTTATTATAGTTTGATATATATCTCTATTAAAATATTATAAAACCAAAATGTTGCTACAAAGGCAAAGTATCATTATAATTGCGATACCAAGCCATTTTAAAGACATCACTGCCCTTCGAAGCTGAATTTTTGTCTTGATAACTTTCTCGTTTGCTACTAAGAAAAGAATTTCTGAGGGTATTCCTGAAAACGCGAAAAAGCCTCGAAAACTGCGTAAACTGCGAAAACTGAGTACATTTTCGAGCCTCGAAAATAATTTGTATGAAGAAAAGCTTGCGCAACTTTCGAGGCAAATAAGTTGAGCAAGTGGCCTCGAAAAGTTGGTAAATGTATCAGTGTTGCCGTTTGTCGAAATAATTTGCAACCAGTTTGAAATTTCTTTAGAAATTTGCACATAAACTTAACAGAATGATTTTTAAATATATGAAAAGCGGAATTCTCGGAATTTTTGTTTGTTTACCTATTTGTATTTTGTTATTTATTAACTTAATTCTACATATTTTTTCGTTTTAGTGTGATACATTTTTTTTCATGGCAGCGGTAACACTGATCAAACTGTCAAATTGCCATTGCTCAATCATTTACGAGTTTGTATTGATAGGGGTGTTCCCGAAAGCAAGCTCGAAAACTTTCGAGTTTTCGCGCTTTTCGAGTTTTCGCGTTTAGAGGAATACCCTTTCTGTATTATTATGTTACATAATTTCCTGTGTTAGTGGATAAGTTCGATGCTTTTTCTGTACTATTCCAACTTTCGTTATTTTTCATTACAATTGACACTTGTTCGATACTACATAGAGCTCTTTTACTCATAAACATGACCAACCCTATTCCTTTTTGGGGTACTTCTTTTTGACCCCTTGTAGTGTGTACTTCAAAGTACAGGCAAATGAACTTCTTTGTACCTCATTTTACTAATTAAGAAATAATTGTTAGAATAACAAATTTCATCAATATTTTTCTTGGTAAATCTTAATTTCGTTATGAACAGCTTTTTTGGTACTTCATATTTTCTGTACATCTTTTCGGTTTGTACTACTTTTGGTACCAAAATATATAGTTTTTCACGTTACTTTACGACATAACATTTTGCATTCTACCGGGTCTGAAATTTCTACAGGCAGCAATTGTATCGCTGACTCCCTCTGCGTTTTTATAACAGTAAGATTAAGTGAAAAGAATTGAAATTTTCTTTTTTTATAGACAAAAAAAAAAAACTAAATGTCATTCTTTGCATCCTAACAATATCACATAACATTTCCGTATTCCGTTTGTCATTTTGTGCTGTTGGCGTAGCTTAAGCATTTTAAATGCTTCTTTGAGTTGTCAATTTGACGCAGCAAAAAAAAACAACATAGAAATAAAAGTTCTCAATCAAAGGCTAACAACTACTGTGTCACAAAAACACTAACAAACACGTACACGAAAGCACCCAGCAAACATTTTTAGTTGCGAAAGAGTCATATTTTAACTGTCGAGACAAGAGTTCAATCGGCCCTGAGTTCATATTCTGATGATAGGCGCTGTTGTTTGTTCCGAAGAAACTATTCGGGGTCAGCGATTCGCGTATGAAAGCTCAAAAAGCATTTCAAGCGATTGTTGTTGAAGGGGAAGATAACAATTTTACTACGCCACGTTATGGACTCCGAATTTACTGTTTTTTTTTCGAGTCACTTGCGCTGATAATGAATATAAGCTGTGCCTTATTACCAATACCAATTCACTATCTATGTGCGAATAATACGGCTAAGTGTCCTACTAGATATCTGTACGACTATTCGTTGTTCTTTCTTTTTCTTTAATTTCAAATTGCTTTATAGCAGTGGTGGGCATTTAATTCTAACAAAAGAGCTGAACAACAACATCAAGCAACAACAAACAAAATTTTAAAGTTTTTTTGCTGTCATTTCCAAATTCGTTAGCAGCACAAAAAAAAAAAACAAAATTGCACTACAAGCAAAAACAATTGCTATATTGGTCAAAACACAATGCGGCGCCGTCGCTTATGCCTTTGTGTTTTGTTTTTGTTTTCATTTGAATTCTAGTCAACGCTGTGCCTCGATAGCGTTGAAATTCTGCGAATTTTTTTTCGCTTGCTTCTGCGTTGAATAACGGTGCGGGCAATGAAGGCGGATAGGGATACTACGAGCCCATTACTGCTTTATAGCACTCACACTTGACGGATTTCATTTCAAACATCTCGGCATTACTGTCGATGATTCAAAAAGTAGAAGACTGAAAAATCTTCCAAATGTTTACTGGGCATTTACTTAAGCACCCGAATGCTAATAACAAATGTAACAAGAGCATTAGTGCCTTATTGCAAATAACAACAATAACTACTATAGCTAAAAAACCAAAAACAAAATCAACAACAACAGCAATTGCAGCACGTTGATCATTATCAGATTTTCCCCAATCGACTTGATTTATACTTTGCTGCTGTTCTACTGTTGATACCACAATTACAGACTCACAGACTCACACAATTGTGTTCAAACGTGCAATAGAACAATGCAAATGCAAATACAAATACAATAAAAGAAGAAATACAAGTGCACGCACACAAAAACAAATCAACACTTTGAACATAAACCATCCACAGTTTGTCAGATGATGTTTCGCATGTTCGACTGTTGTTGCTGTTGTCAGTTTTGAAAATTGAATGTCACTGCAATTGAAACTAAGTTGTCGCATTGACTGTCGAAACTGTTGAGTGTTTGTCGGTCGTTTTGTTTGCTGGTCGGTCTGAATTTTGTTTTTCCCAGTATGTCTTTTTTTTTTTTTTGTATAAAATTTGCTATAGGAATGTTGCAAAAAAATTGCATTTTTGTTGCTTAGTTCCTGATTTTTTCAGCATTTTGTTTCAAGTTTTATCAAGTCATTTTTTCTCACAAGCAAAATTTTGATTTCCTTTGTGGCAGACAGTAAATTTTTTATGAAACTTCAAACAACTCAAAGGATATTGCTCAACGGATAAAAAAATGTGCAAATTGGTAATTTCGCTAGTGAGAATAAAAGCGTCATGAGCTTAGAGAAAGTTAGCCATCGGCTGGTTTAGTTTTTAATGGCTATAAAATAAATTTCTTATCTATTACAGAGTAAAACTTCCGTTTATTTATGGAATATAATTTCATTCAAATGACTGCTTTTTCGGATGGCCTGGTCGTTGCTCATCCTGTCAACCCAATTTTTCAGTATATTTTCCAAGTTTTGAGAGGCTATATGCTTAATCGTTTCTGAACTGTCAGCATAAATTCGATTTCTAAGTAGTAGAACCTCACAAACAAAAAAGCAGCCATATATCTTTGTAGCTTCTTTTATGGGAGAAGCCACGCCTAATCGTGTAAAGATGTCCACTTGTTTAATGCATTACTGTATTGATTAGTCTCACTGTATCAAAATTCATTTCATTGCTATTCGAAACCTTTAGGATAAAGCTTGTTTTGGTTTTTTTTTTGCTAAATACGCCCTTCGTTTTGAAAACTGCACAACTTCTGTACAATACATTTATACTTGCATACACTCAGGAAGTAAAGGCAATTTGAAAATTTTATTAACGCGCAAATTTTGAAATTAAAAATTGTAAAAATTGTGTTTATTTTTAACACACAACTTTAACTTTATTTTGAATTTAAAAATCTTTGAAAATAACACTTTAGCTTTACTTCAATTGCCAATAACTTCAAATTGCATTTTAAGGTTACAAAGTATTTGAAATTGCTTATTTTTCTTTATTTTACATTGAAAACATTGTCACTTCAAATCAATGTGAACTCTTTATGAATCCAAATCAAAAGTTTTTCCTTTCAATTTAAACATTTTCGGCTTGGCGCTAAATCATTAGCATTTGTGATTGAATCAAACAAAAAATCATCCATTTTTTCCCTGATTGTAGACTTATGTAAATAAAAATTTTCATTTTGTTTAATGTTTTTTTCCTTATTATTTTTGCTTATTTTCCTCGTTCCTAATCTCAAACTCGCTGCTTTTCACATCGGTCAACAGTGCAATCTTTTGCTTGATTTTATAGAAATAAAGTCTTCAGTTTTTATTCTCTCATATCGTTCACTTTTTGCTTAGTTAATCAATGTCTAGTTTTCAAGAAGTTTCGACAGTTTTGCTTATTGAGTAAGTGCCACGGAAATAAATGTCCAATATTTATTAAACTTCTTGTTCATTCAAAAGGAACTGGTTCGAGCAATATTAGTTTTTATGTTTACAATAATGATTTTTTTCTAAAATGTTGTCTGCTTTAACGAAAAAACCGAAAAAAAACCAAAACAACGTTGTAGCAAAATTAAAACCTGACATAAATCTTAAGCATAACTCACTACCAAGTGAAGTAAGTTGACACACAATGTGTAGAAAAAAGTGACACAAATTGCAAGGACTGCAGATTTTCAGCAGATTTTTCAGTTGCTGCAATAACACAACATGGATTTTTTAACACAACAGACTATAGAATAGCATGCATTGCTTGAAGCACATCTACAAAAATACATATTGACAAGCATATTGCTTATCTCAGTCAAATAATGTCAAAAAGGAAGTAAAACTCCATCTAAAAGAAAAAAAGCGTCAAATAAGCAGTCAAGCGCGACCAACGCCAACATTATTGGCACCATATTCCACTTTAACTTGACGTACGTAGTACATCCACTCAACTAATGTGGTGATGCATTTTGTTGTCTCTTGTTGGTGGGTGGTTATACATCCATGCTACATATCGCCCGCTCTTGAGTGTGACAATAACAAAGTAGCAGCACATTTCGCAAACCGTTTCACCACCGAAGGAAATGAATTCGCAAACTAAGAAGATTTTCTTATTTAAGTGAGATGATTTGGACGATGAAGCAGAAGAAACGAAGTCCTTAAATGCTGAACTGCAATTGCTTTGCTATGCATTTTTTGCTCTTCGCTTTCATTTTAAGTTATGGGGTGAATTTGTTGCGGGCAATAGGGGTGCATGCTTCATTGCGCACTTTTGCTACCACTGCAAACTGTGGTATCTTTTGAAATTATTTGCTTTAAATTGCTTTCTCGCACGTTTGAATTGTTAAACTGTAGTAGTTGCTTTGTTAGTGGATATGTAGTTATTCTACTTTTTTAATACAGTGGTCGAAATTTCAATAAACCGAGATATTTTTATTCAATTTTAGTTTTTATATCTGCATAATAATTTTTTGGCATTTTATATAGCAAGTGTGACTTAACTTTTTATTCCACTAAATAGCCTAGTCTCCAAATTTCAGCTTAAAAAAAAGAAAAAAAAAAAAAAATAAAAAAAGATGTTTAACTTTAAAAAATATAAAAAATAAGTTAGCAATAATATTCTTTAGCACAAACATGTTGTTTTAAAAATAAAATTATTAAAATCGATTTGGTATATTTTGCGCCAAATCGTTACAAACCATTTTGATGTAAGAAATTTTGTATAAAAGGTATAGATTCCACAAGATTTTTGAAAATTCGTCATAGTTCGAAAGCTATGTGAGTTCTATCAATCTGATTTGTCTTAACATTATTAGCTGTTGACAAGATTTCTTAGGTAAAAAACTACAAAAAACTTAAAACTGAATTTCTGTGAAAGTAGCAGTTATTTTTAAAATATTAATATGTATGAGCATCTTAAATTTTTTTAATTACTGCAATTTTACGGACATCCTAAACAGATAATGCAAATTTATTACATCCTGTTAACTTTTATTAAACTAAGGACTTTATTGTTTTTGCCAATATCAATATTATCTTTAAAATCTGTATAGTCTTAAATGGACAAAACCATGAGAGAGTCAGTATGAGTTTTTTGAACGGAAAGGGCCATTCACATGTAAAAAGATCAGCTTAATTTTCCAGCTTATGCTTATAACTTGAATTAAGAAATCTACCTATGCTAAAATTTATGAACAATTTTATGGAAACTTGTGAACTGTTGTGAATTGTGACCTAAGCAGTTACACTGAAGAGTATGTCTTACGGAAATACAATGAAGTTTTCGAACTGGTTATGTTGAATATATGCTGTTTTATTATTTTAATTTCTTTCACTGTAATGTCCCTAGCATCCTTAATAGCATATGTTAATTTATTACAGTTTTCCGACCCTTGAACTGAAACTGACAAATTTACTGTGTTCACCTCTGACACGCTTAGCTTAAAAAATATGCAGATTCTCTGCTACCAAACAAGATATGCAGTTATTACCATTAAATGCAAAATAGCTGACCCCTTAAAACGTACTGCCAGCAAAAACTACAAAATCATCAAGTTACGTATAAATTGCAATGCCACATTAGTTTTTTGTGCTACAGCTAGAGAAATAAATAGTTGCACTTTTAAATGAAATTCAGTTTAAGATTACATTTGGCATTTTTCATTCACATCCATCTATCCTGGGGGAACTGAGGGTAATGCAACCAACCAACTAACCGAACAAAATTCTAATTAAAGGAAACTGCTTGCGCCAGTAGTAATAGTAGTAGATACACTGATCAAAGTTTAAATGTACCAAATACACATCATCTCGGTTAAGATAACGAAGTACGATATGTATGTTTCAGATAGTGACAGTAGTGGGAACAAAATACACAGCAGTAAACCAATGCACATAAATAAGCTGATTAGAAAATGTGAAAGAATCAGAAAAGTATTTCTTTACTTTCTACTTGTGTTTAATTGCAGTAAAACAAAAGAAGAAAAAATTAGATTTTGCTTGCACACGTGTAATTTTAATTAGATATTTTGAAGCAACCTGTAATTAGGAAAATAGATTGCAAATACAACACCAAAAAGTAATGAGACAAAACTTTGTAGTCAACTATAATGATGCTATGTACATAGTTAGAGGGTTTTAAGAGATGCAAATTATGAAGATTTCAAGGATTTTATTATGTACTCAAGTGAGCGTCAACTTGTCATTGCCAGGTTTAGAACATATAGAAAAGCTTTTTAAAATTAAAAAAATTTTCCCCGAAACAAAAAATTGGAATTCGGTATTATTATAAAGATTTTTTCCATGAACAGCATGTACAAAAAGTCGGTTTATGAAAAAATGAAATTCATTAAGTTAAAAAAATAAAAAAAAATTAAGAAAAAAATTAAAAAAAAAAAATAAAAAAAAAACAAAAAAAAATAAAAAAAAAAAAATAAAAACTAGAAAAAATAAAAAAAAAAATTCAAAAAGAAACATAAAAAAAAATTTTTTTACACCTTTATGAGCGATAATTCTGAACTGAAAACACGGAAAGCAATAGTGGTACTACTAAAAAATATATGAGTTTTATTGGTTTAGTTCTATTAGTTAAAATGTTATGTACTACTAATCTTTGTAAGTACTTTGTAAGACCCTGTAACTCATAGGGTGTTCAAGATAGACCCTCATCCATGCAAAAAGAAGAGTAATATTTTTAGCTTAAAAAAAACCTTATGATAATGATTCCTACCAAATGAAAAGTTAGCGACAAAAACCAAGCAACTTTTCCAGTTTTTCATTTAGCTGCGTTCTTTTGTAAATAATTTTTTTAAAATGTTTACTGATTTAATTGCAGAAAAGTTATAACATTGATTGGTGTTTTTTAAATTTAAATTTTACTTTTAATGAAAATATTGCTTTATGGAAAACTAAGTTGATAATGTGACGTTTTGACGATAAATCTGGTGCAATATTTTATGATAATATCAACAAAAATAATTCTCGCAGTCCTGGTTATTGCTATCAACCACATGAACTTCACCATAAGTCGATCACAATTTCCATTTGTATACAGATATTTTAAAGTCTTTTTATCATTCTTTAATTTTTTATATAAAATGTTTTTAAATTTGAAATATTTAAAAATGTTTGATGAAAATATTCCTTTTTTGAAAGTGTCAATTGACTTGACTGTTAATATTTTGCAGCAAATTGAAATTTTTCTTTCCGGGATTCAAAGTATCATCCTGTGTAATGTAGTATTGTTAATAAGAACAAGCAAAAAAAATCGAATAGTGACATATTTATTTATTTATGTATATATTTAGTCTATGAATACAGAATCTTTACAGACTAATGAGATGAATGAGTAAAATTAAAAATTAGAATGTTGATTTATATTTAAATAATAACTAATTATATACAGAATTCATCAATTTCATAAATGAGATTTTTGAAGCAGAAAAATCGACTACAACTAAGTTAGAAATATTATTAAATTCAATTAATGCTCTCATAAACGGAGCATATAGTGCGTAGTTCGTTCTAACACAGCCTACAAAAAATGTATCAAAATTTCGAAGAGCTCTTGCTGGAACATTGAACGGGATCTTTTCTAAAAGCGAAGGACAATCAACCCCACCTCGGATGATGTCAAAAACAAAAGCTAATGAAAGTATAGTTCTCCTGTTTTGTAATGTTTTCAAATTTATTAGCATGCAACGAGAGTGATATGAAGGAAATGGTTCATTAAAATGCAGAGACCGCAGTGCAAAGCGAATAAAAACTTTCTGAATGCGTTCTATACGATTCATATGGCAAGCGTGATAAGGCCTCCAAATGAAAGACGCATATTCCAGCTTAGAACGGACAAACGAAGTATAAAGGAGTTTAAGGGAGTATGGGTCAGAGAAATCACTACTGTTACGTCTGATAAAGGCAAGCATGGCATAAACTTTTGATATTGTGTAATTAATATGGTTGTTAAAAGTAAACTTGGAGTCAAAAATTACACCCAAATCTTTAATTTCCTTGACTGATTTTAAGTAGGAGTTGGCAATGTGGTAGGAAGTTTGAATGACAGTGTGCCCCTTAGAAAAAGTTATATAGAAGCATTTGTTAATATTTAAGGTTAGAAGATTGCTACAACACCAAATATGAACTTTATCAATTTCTAACTGAAGCTTTCGAGCATCTTGCTGATTTTTTATTACAGAATAAATTTTCAAATCGTCTGCGTACAGTAAAAATTTGGCAAAAGAAAAACAACTACTTATGTCATTGACAAATAAGACAAAAAATAAAGGCCCCAAAATACTACCTTGTGGTACACCCGAGGATGCAACAAAGGAATTAGACAGTACATTATCAACAACAACCACACACCTGCGATTGCTTAGATAGGATTTGATCCACTCCAAAAAAACGGAATGAAAGCCCAAGCAATTTAGTTTTTTTAATAGGATTCTATGAGAGACCGTATCAAAAGCTTTCGATAGGTCAGTGTAAACAGCATCAACTTGGAAACCTTTCTGAAACGCCGAAATACAATCTTCAGTGAAAACCGCAAGATTGGAAACTGTAGAACGCCCAGGTACAAATCCATGTTGATTGGGTATGATTAAATTTTTGACGGCATAGAAAAGCTTGTCCTTGATGATACACTCAAAGAGTTTAGAGATTGTCGTTAATTTGGAAATGGGTCTATAATTACTCACATCATTTTTATTACCACTCTTAAAGGTGGGAGTAATAAAAGCAATTTTCCAATCATTTATGAAGACTCCTGAAGACAAAGATTTATTAAAGATAGCTTTCAAAGGATAAACAAGAGAAGAACATTTTTTGAGCAAAATTGCCGAAAATCCATCAATGTCTGTTTGGGTAGACGATTTAAGTCGTTCAATACCACTGGTAACGTCATCAGAATCAATAGTTAAAGACCCAAAATTAAGGGATGATTCTATATTAAAGGAACCGCTTACGTAAGAAGCAGTTTCCAATGTAAAATTAGAGCTAAAGAAATCAGCAAAGAGGTTCGATACATCTTTTGGGGTATTCGCAATTTTATCATTAAAAAATAATGAAGCTGGAATACTTGAACTAGATTTTTTCAAATTGATAAAACGCCAAAAAGCTTTTGGATTTGATTTTATACTGGCTTCAAATTTTAAAACATGATTTCTGTATAAGAATTTATCTAAACAATTGAAATCTTTAGAATACTTTTTGTATATATCAAAATATGTTATTACATTAGTTTTTTTAAATTTGCGAAAAAATTTGTTTCTTAGATTCTTTAGTCGCTTTAGCCGTTTTGTGTGCCAAGGCAATTTATACTGTTTCTTAACAACAAGTGGAATGTTTTCTTGACATATTTTTGCAATTCTAGATCTAAAAATATCAAAACAAATTGTAACATCGGGATCGTGAAGCAAAGCATCCCAGTTCAACGATAGAAACAAATTGTTAAGCAAATAAAAATTACACAAACTGAAGTTAAAGGATATATTAGGATTAACATTTTTGACACACGAAAATTCATAAAACTCAAGCTCAAGAATTAAAAGCACGTGATGCATGCCCACTGTAGATAGAGGGAAAAAACATTCCGTTAAATTAAAATTAATATTGTTACTGAGAAAAATTAGATCTAAAATTCTATGAAATTTATTTAAAAAGCAGTTAATTTGCATGAGATCAATGCTTAAAAAGTTATCTATCACATATAATTCACTTATACTGTTAAGATTACTAGGAATTAAACCAGTACTATTAGCTGCATGAGACCAAGAAACATTAGTTAAGTTAAAATCACCAAGCACACAAAGATGATTATCACGTAGTTCATATAAAGCAAGTGAAATAATGTTATCAACATGCATCTTATATAGAGTTTCGTTGCTATTCGGAGGTATATAAGAGGCGCAGATAAACAAAAATCCAGAAGAGCCTTGCACGCGCACACATAGCTGGTCAAGTAGGGTGTCTACAGTCTTAAGGACATATAAAGATGCATGCAGTTTTTTTTTAACCGCAATCAAAACACCACCTTCTCTTGCAAAGCCAGTTTTCACAGCATCTCTGTCTTTGCGGAAAACATTATAGAGGTTAGAGTCAAAAAACTCGTAATCAAAAAAATTTTCATTCAGCCATGTCTCAATTATGACGAATATATCGAAGTCCAGCTGCGAACTCATAGCGAGTAAGGATTGAGATTTTGTTCTTAGTCCAGAAACGTTGTGAAAGTATATTTTTAACTGTTTGATTTTTTTTTCTGAGCTTGAAAAGTTATTTAAATTATTTAAGGAATGGTCTGCTGTTTTTGGAAAATTTCATTTTGAAAGTCGATTCCATAAATAAAATAGTTATAATAAATAGTTAAATAATCTATTACATTTCATAGAATTTGTGTATCCTTTAACTCTTCACGGATCATAGGGGCTTTACAAATGTTGTTCGCGATCAGTAGCGAAAGCTATCAATTATCTCCAAAAATTCTCCGATTCACGTATTTCTTGTTGTATCGAACGTTTCTACCATCTCACGTTTCTTAGAATGAAATTTCCTAAATAAATTAATTTAATACTTGTTAATCTATATGTTTTAAATACATTATCAAGAATTTGCTATAAGATTTTATCATTTGTATAAAATATTTGTTTAATGTTGACTTTAATTTTAACATATCGTCGTAAGCTACAGAGATTTAAAATTTTCTAGTACGTCATCTGTTGTTGTTATTATTGATTTTTCTTTCTACACTATTAGCATTTTATCCAAAATCAAAAAACACAAGAAAAAAAATATATGGAACAAAAATAAAACAACAATAACAACGAATAACAAATGCAATAGAAACATGAAAATGTCAAGTCAAGTGTTGATAAAATAAACATGCCCAGCAAAGTATGCAATATTATTGTCTTCACGTAACATTTGCTGAAGTCTTGTCACAAATACCCAGGTAAAAATGTCCGAGACATTTTAAGCACGTATTTGTTTGTGACATCAGATGGCAGATATTTTTTTCCACATTTTAGTTCATTTAAACAAGTAAAACTACTTTAATCTGTTGTATTAAACAGACAGTAGCTAAACAATTTCATATGAGCGTCGAATATATTATACCACAAAACAATATTTTTGACACTTTCAAGCAAAAAAATCTCTAAATCCTGATGTAATATGAAAAAACTTACAACAGACACGTATTCAGCACACAATAATCTTTTGTATATACCATATTCAGTTTAAAATCTGTTTTTAAAATTTGCTTTTTGCTGGGCTAATATTGAACATTCACTGTGTTGCTCTTAAAATAAATGAAACGTGAAGTTTCTTTGTTTGCTATTTTTCCGTATGTTTGCATAAAATGTGTAACAAATTTTATTTTTAAAACTTGTAGCGTTTCTTTCATTTTGTTAAAATTAGATTTAAAAATACAGTACAGTCGAATGGAATGGAAAAATTTTCATAGCAAAATAGGATAATTCACATAATTTTAGATTTTCAGAGTAAAGTCTTTAAAGCGATAAATTTTGATTAGATTAAAGAACAAAAACTCTTTTGGCTTACTCTGATTATGTTAAATAGCTGAAAACGAAAAAAAAATATATAAATCAAGAAATACTATAGCCATAAGATTCCATTAAAAATTTTTCATAATTTTTTTTTTTTGTTTTTGTGTAAAAAAATAATGGCGATTCCTTTAGATTATAAATTCATTAAACATTCAAAATGGCTAATATTAAGCTGCTTACGGTAATGTGACTCAACAACACGCATAAACAAAGCATGAGCAGACACACACACACACAAATAAACTTTGTGATGCTACTTCCCGCACGCACACTTGTATAAATTTAAAGAAATTTCACTTGACTTGCCAGGAATAGGCTTATTATGTAATTTGTTGTTGCTCCTGTTGCTGCTGCCGTTGTTATCCTGCCATACAAAAGGATTAAATTTAATGAATCAAATGTAGAAGAAAATATTAACAGTTTTTGATGTTGCTGTTGCTGCTTAATTTTCTTTGCCATTAGCAACATTACGACAACAATGGGGGAAGCGACAACAATAGAAATTAACTTCATAAATTTTGAGCGCCCGCGCTTTTTCTTGGAATTTAAGGAAGCGCCGCGCTGCTTCTGTTGTTGCTGTTCTAATGTTTTTTTTTTTTTTACAATATAAACAGAGCATCTTATAATTTTTTTTAATTTCTTTATTTTTTTTTTTAAAGTTGATACACGGAAAATATTGTTTAAAGAAAAAAACAAAATTATTTTTAGTTACATTTTTGTATCACTGAAACGTTTTTATTAATTTAATTTTAAATAGCCATGTTGTTAAGAGGATGACTTTATTATTATTTTTTTGTATTTTTATGATTTAAAAAAAAAAAAATTGTGATAAAAATTCTTTTTGATCAAATAAATTTCGACAAAAATCGACAAAAACACTTTTTCTGGTGAAAAATTATTAAAAAATAGAATGAACGATAATTCCTTGCAGTTCTTATTAAATAAATATCGATAATTTAATTTATGAGAAGTGAATCCAATTTATTTAGTTCGAAAAAAATAAAACCATTTAATATAACTTTGCTCTGTACCGGCACTTGTATTTCGGGAGCCGTCAAATAGATTGATATCATATGTCAAGGTTACCGAATTAGAGCATGATTATTTTAACCAAGCGTACTTCTTTTGGGAGTAAATTATTTCTTTTAAGAGTACATTACTTATTTTAGGAGTACAGTACTTCTTTTGAGAGCATAGTACTTCTTCTGGGATTACGTAACTTCTTTTTCGGAGTACTTTTTTTGAGAGTACAGTACTTATTTTGAAAGCACAAAAATTCCTTTGAGAGTACAGTACTTCTTTTTGGAGTACATTTCTTCTTCTAGGAGTTAAGTGGCTCTTTTGAGAGTACAGTACTTCTGTTAGGAGTGAAATACTTCTTTTAGGAGTGCAGTATTTCTTTTAGAAGTACTTCTTTTAAGAGTGCAGTATTTCTTTAAGAAGTACTGTACTTCTTTTGAGAGTATAGTAATTCTTTTGGGAGAACAGTACTTCTTTTTGG
This sequence comes from Tricholauxania praeusta, assembly GCA_949775025.1. NCBI lineage: Eukaryota > Metazoa > Arthropoda > Insecta > Diptera > Lauxaniidae > Tricholauxania > Tricholauxania praeusta. The sequence continues at coordinate 187,913,637 of OX459028.1, forward strand.
AGTACAATTGGAGTACAGTACTTATTTTGAGAGTACAGCACTTCTTGTAGGAGCAACGTTTTTTTTTTTGGAAGTACAGTACTTCTTCTGGAAGTACATTTTTTCTTTAATGAGTACATTATTTTTTTGAGAGCACAGTACTTCTTTTGGGAGTACAGTACTTTATTTGGCTCCTCGCACTGCGCACTTCGAAGTACAGTCAAATGTACTCCTCTACACTTCCTTTAACTAGCTTTGATTACGATTTTTACTAATTAAGAAATAAGAAGTAAAACATTACTTGTATTTTATATGAATAACCTTTTGCTTTGTTTTTGTGAGTCATCAAATTTTTCTTTGTTAAAACTTTCAGAGTTCGTGTTATCAATTAACTTTTTAAATTTTCGGATTTTTTGTGGTTTTGAATAATTTTTGTTTCAGTAAAATATCATATATTTTCAGTAATTCCTTAGTAACTACTGCTTTTCAGTTATCCTGTTGCTTATTATCCTGTTGTTTGGTAACTCTCTGGTATGGAATGCTGTTCACTAATTTGAACGATAGCGCTCTTATTGTACATTATTACTTTTGTGCGGGTATAGTAACCGTACATAAATTCTCATTAGCTCGTCGAAAAATTAAATATTTGTTTAGCCTGTTTTGACAATAAACATAATGAAATGTTTCGGTCAGTCATTATTCACATCTTCAAATCCAACAGACAACTTCATATAAAGGGCACCAGCATTTGTAGACTAAAGTTAAAATCTTTGTAGCATTACATGGTCTATGTGAGACGATATCTAACCTACAATGTTTTTAAATAACAATGTTTGAGAAAAGTATTTGACTGCAATGGGTAGCTAAGTAAATCAATTCCATTCTCATGTTATTTGTAAAGTCAAACAATTTTAAGAAATCAAAATATGGAAAAATTTACTTTAATTTTACCTCGATAAATATAAAGTCCATTGAAGTGCTCTTATATTCGATTATATAATTTAATTGAAAATCAAAAAAAAAAAACTTTAAATAAAAAACTTTTGCTGAACCAAGAAAATTTTTGCAGATTTTCTTCGCATCACTTTTAGGGCCAAGTTTTCTTTATAAAGGAAAATTGGTTTTCTTCATGTGCATACCTTACCTATTTAAATTTTGCTTTGCTCCTTTTCTATTCACACTTGAATACACTTTTGGTGGATAAGTCTTTTATAGAGCCTTAACAATAGATTTAATTTATCAACTTTTTGTTTGGAGGAAAATCAAGAAATTAAGAAAAAACAGGCATTTGTTTTTGCGCATTTCAAATCATTATTGTAGTTTGCGGAAATTAAAATTTCAACCCATTGAAAAGAGAAGCAGATTAAGGGCCAACTCGCTTAGATTGATTTTACAAATTTATAGTAATTCCACGAAAAGTTCTAATGAAATTCAGACTATAATCGATAACTGAATGGGAAATCCTGCTTATAAGCCTATTTCCCAGAAGCAAAACAAGTCGGTCACAAGATGAATACAAAGAATGTTAAAAGTAAAACATAAGACACAGTGCATTTAAAAAATTTCTACAATTTTAATTGTCTGGAAAATTCAATGGAATTAGCAAAAATGTTGAAAAAAGAAAAATATAATATAAAAAAAATATATAATTATATCGCTTTAAATTCGCTTGATTAGGCTGTGGGTAATTTTTTCAATTAAATCCAATTTAGTAGCGAAGCGAAAAGGAATTTTTGTGAAAGGCACAAAATGTAGCACAAAACGATAAAAGGATGAAAATTTTGCTTTGTCTATTGAATGAGTGTTTATATTAAGTGGACTGGCACAACGGCTATAAAGGCTGCAAAATTGTCAATAAATTGCTATATAAAATTGTACATTGGCTTAAAAATAGCCTCAATGAATGCGATTGAAAAATTTGTTATCAATTACTTATTCAATTACCGAATGCATTACTTTGATATGAGTATGTCATATGAAAATAAATTGTACTCGCCATTTAAACATTTGTTATATAACTTCTTTCAACACACTTTGTAGTCTTTGCTACAAAGTGTTTTTTGTGCTTTAAACGACACTTGCTTTTAACAAGTCCCCTGGCCAAACTTCATTAAAGTGCAAAATAATGTCATGTCATACAATACCACATTTTCTACATTTCTTTTTTCCACATCATTTTCTTTATACCATGTCACGTACATATGGCTTTTGGCTGGGCAGAAACAGCGTATAAAAAGAAAGAAAAAGAAAAATCGCTTTATTACATGTAGCATGACTTCCGTTCACTGGACTGCAACATACACGCCCTATTCATAGTCACAAAAAAGCATACAAACGTACAAATCATTTTGCAATTATTATGTTTGAGAAACTCATCAACGTTAACACGCCTTTCACTGCCGCCTTTTGCCGCTGTTGGCTGTCTACAGTTTTTGTTTGTCTGCTGACTGAACTGGCCATCGCACTGAAACGCTGATGGCAACACTAACATTATGAAATTGCGGCTTTGCTGGTAGCAACCAGACAAAATGGTAGGGGGAAAATTATGTTGAATGGCTTTTCAACACAAATTATAAAGAAGGGCGGCGTGCAAAGCTGAAAAATCTTGGAAAATAAACTGATAATAAAGATCTCTAAGACAATATTTGCATTGGTTTCAATAGGGGAATGTAGAATCTGTTTTAGAAATTATGTTGTGTGGACGATGATTTCATGATACTGTAAAGAAATAAGCTGAACAGTCTATGAACATTGCTTTTTCAAGAGTCGCATTAAATAACAAAGTATGTGCCTAATTGTTACCATCTTCTCAATATTCCTACAAGCCAAACTAAAGCCATAACAACCAACAAGGCTTCAAGTCAATGCACTTTACGGCGTCCATAGCAACAATTAAATAAATTGATTTATGTTGTAATATGTGTGTGTGGTCTGGGTCGAAGTGTATTTTGTGTGGTTACAATAATATAAGCTGGTTATCAATTATTGTTTCTGACGCTTCTTATATTCCTTGCACTTAAATTTCTATTCCAATTCGGGTCATAATTACTAGTAAATTCTGTGTTCGTAATATTTTTAAAAATCATTCCTACTCACTAAAATACTCATTAGAGGTGGTATTAATTTGAAGCTCAGCAATAATTGGCACTTAATTCAATCGTAACATTTAATCAACTTTTGCAGAAAATACTAAATACTCCTAAAATCATTTTTCAATTTTGTAAACTCTTGTGCATCAGTATTGCTACCATTTATGAAGTGAATTGGTATGTGGAACTAAGCAGAACAATTTCGAGATTTCGAAAAGGCAATTATAATGCCGATTCCAGCAGTTTTGATTTAAGTAATGAAATTTAAAACAAAATGTGGATCTCAAGCTAACAATTTTATTCCAGATATCAAACGAGTTTTCGAATTCAAATAAAACTGTAAGGGAAAGTAGTATTTTGGCTAATGCTATTACCTAGGCAATTTAATTCATGTGCTTTGTTTGGCCAACTATTGAATAGCATTGTGCGTCTGCATTGCATCCAATTAAATAGTAATCACAATATAACAGTAATTAAATAATTTATGAAATTATTGCGATCTGAAGATGAGGAAAGTAAAAAGACAATTCCTTAATTTCCAATTAAATACTTGACCCACCATTTAATTGTTAATATGCGGAGTCTTATAAGGCTCCTTCCTTTTAAAAAAAGTTCGAATTAATTTAACTGTAGAAAAACGTGACGCTAATACAGGGCGTTTGCCGGAAAGTTTACTACATTATTTTGCCGCCATTTTAGAAAATAGTTGTTTTGACTGTTCATATTTGGCAGTCGTGAAATAAAGTATATGTTAATTATATATATTTTCCAATCCCATGCTGGCATCTTGAGACACAAATTCTCCCAAGTATGTATGTACATTCAGCACTTGTGTGGGTGTTTGTATATACCAATATATCGTCATGATTGTGTAGCTTCTGTGCTCATTTATATACGAGCGAATAGCACTTGAGTTTCTTAAAGATTTTCTCGATAACTTGTGCATTTATTAGGTTGTGAACGTAAACGTGTCGAGTGCACTTTAGTTGCACACAAACAAAGCTGTATACATACATACATGCGGGTATTGCAATGTGTCTTTATTTGTTAGTTTATGTAATTCTGGCTTTGCTTAAGTGTGCATTTTAATGTTGGTTTCTCTTTTCGTTGCGATTCTTTTTTTTCTCCATTTTTAATTTCAGTTTCCAAGATAGTAAATCTGAGTAGGTCAAAAAGCGCATTCAACTGCTGCATACAAACACTAGTCCAATTTCGATGCTTACTTGAATGTGTTGTGTTGTTGGTTGCCGAAGATTCTTTTATGTTGCATACTTTTTAGGTTTCCCATTTATTTTATATTTTAGCATTTTTTCACCTTAGTATTTGCTTTGAAAAAAAAAACAGAAAAAACTGAGTCAATAGCTCTCGTATACATATACTGAATATTTGAGCTTAAACTTTATACGATTTCATTGTTTATTATAAAACTGAGAAGCAATTTTTTTATATTATGTTTCTACATTAAGGCGTTTAATTTTTGAAATTTACACTGAATTTTTTTGTATATCGTCGGCTTACAAGCAAAATTGACTCATTGTTTTAAATCCGATAGATTTCATATTTCGTTAATTTTTGTTTATTCTCCTTATCCCGTTATTCGCATGAAATTCAGAACTTATGAAGCACAACAGAGTCAAAAAACCGTCATAAGTCTGCGTGTTCGATACTCTTTTGAAGTTCAGTATTTATGAAACATAAGAGAGTCAGAAAATAGTCAAAATACATTCGTGGCTAGCCAACAAGTTTTAGGCTCATGTTTTTATCAAAAAAGACTCAAAAATTCTGAATGCTCAGAAAATTGTTTGAAGGGTTTGAAGCTATTTATCTTCCAATAAATACGAGTTTTTTTCAAGATATCAAAAACTCTGATCTGATGCGATGTACAGGCACAAAACTCTGGAAAAGCAGAAGTCCAATCGATGTATTATCACAATGTCCTTTGTATACTAAATATATTAAATTGCTGGTATAGAATTGGTTTGTAACGGTTTGGCGCAAAATATACTGATCTAATTTTAATCATCTTTTTTTTAAAACAACATAGTTTTGCTAAAAAAGCTTATTGCATACTTATTGTTTTAATGTTTTAAAGGTAAATATCCTTTTCGATTTTTGGCTTCGGACATTTGGCCTAAAATGTGTCGTATATATGTATATGCATATTTAATTCAAATATGGCGAATTTAAGTTTTTGTAGCAGTGGCCGAAAATTTTCATTTTTTCGGTTTCTATTTATTAACTGAAAAAGTATATCTCAACTTGAATAACAAGATGTATAATTTTGAAAGTTTTTCAAAAAGCTACAAAGTTTTGAAAAAGGGAGTTCTGTGTGACAAGATTTGATAACGGTTTTTAGTTTAACCTTATCTATTATTATGCTCGAGAATCTTTTGCTGAGTCCCCAAGAATTGTGAAAAATAATTTACATTAACGTCTGAATAAACCCTTTTCTAAAATTACGGCCTTATTCATGCTTATTTATTATAGGTTTTTAAAGTGTTGATTGCATGAAGGTTCGCACTTTTAACTCTCTTTATGAATTATTTCTTTAGTTCTCAATGATGCTTTTTCCTTTATATTAAAATATTAAGTACCATCAATTAAAATGTAAATTAAAAAAAAAAAAACCCTGCACTCAACAGCAGATAAAATGAACTTAAAAAGTAACTGCAAAAATTGCGTAAATTAAATGTTTCCTTTTCACTCAGCTTTAAAAGCGTACCGTAATAGTACCAACTTAACTCAAATTTTCAACATTTACATTTCGGTTACGCTGCGCTCAGAACTCAGCCAGGCAATGAAAACTAATGAGCTAATGTTGAGGTAACATTGCACAAGGAAATAGTACAGAAACTAGAACTTAGCCAACGTCGTTAAGTAACCACACTCGCTATTTTTCATCATCAACACTTTGCTCACTTAATGGAACTTTTAACACTCCTTGCATCTCGCTGGAAGTAGGCAACTCGTTTAGAATAAATTGCAAACTCAAATTGCAAGAAACAGACAAAATTACTGGAAAAAAGAAGATTTTTCATAATAAATGGCAACACCAGTGCAACAGAAAAAAGATGAAACAAGCAGCTAAAATGTTGAAAAGAATTATTTTGCTACCAAAAAATAACAAAATAAAAGAAATTGAAAAAGCGCTGTAGTGTTAAAAGTTTTTTAATTACGCTTGTAAGAGAAAATTGCATGCAATGTTGCAAGTGTTGTAAGCGACTAGAAAAACGGTTGTGTAGGTAAAGCGAAAATGATAAAGGAGCTGCTAGGTGGTAAAATGAAAATGCTTTTGAGAAAACGTTTTAATTAACTTATATTGTACTACATATAGTAGAAAGGAAGGATGTAAGAAGCGAAAAAGAAAAAGTAAAACTTACAATGTTATGAAATTACAAAATTATAAAGGAGTAGAGTTTTCTTAAAAGCCATACAGAATATCCTTTCGAATTTGCATTTGAATTTATGTTGTTTTTTTTTTTTTTATTAATTTAAGACTAAATATATACCATAATTTAAAATCACATGGAACGAAATTTGAAAATAGAAATTTTATGTTTATCACAATCGTCGTAATGTGACGTTATGTTTTCAAATAAAAATCGAACAAAATCTTGTTTCATCCACTGCTAAATGGAATCGTCAGCGTCCCTTGAGACGATGAGTAGGAATTTTCGTTGTTATCCCAGACTGTACTGAGCTCAGTAAAATCATTAAAATCATACACTTTTTGTTTGAATTCGCAACAAATACATGGAAAATGGAAACATATCAGGCTTAGAAATTCTTATTCATTGATTCAAAGGTCACTGACAATTCCATTTAGCAATGGATGACACTAGTATGACTTGCTTTAGCTAGTTACAATTTTTGTGCTTGCATTTTTTTGCTGTTATCCCACACTGTACTTCACGGTAAGCTCAATACAATAATTTAAACCTTAACACCAAGTTTTCTCAATTTATTTTTGGAAAAGTTTCTTCAAAGATGAACTAAATTTTTGTTACTCGCGTAGTTGATTGATATTTATGGAAATTTTGAATATAAATAATTAGTAAATAACAATTGGTCAAATCATACCCTTAAGACTAATTGTTCAAAACCCTTTTTTTATATAGTTTTTCCACACAATGCTAACATTAATCTTTTAGCTACATTTTACTTCCTAACGTATTATACCCTTTAGCAATTTCTTTGGCATGAAAAATTTTTCTCATTTTATCTTTTTCGCTATTTTATTATCATTGCGAGTATTAAATTTTGTGCATATCTTATTGGGAGCATGTTTTTTTTTTTTTGAACCAAATTGCAATTCAATTGTCCATCCATCCGACCAAACGACATGCTATGACACTTAAGTGAACCTTTTTCTGATACATCTTCATCTTCTCCCAAGAGTCTTAAAAGGCTTTACATTTTTCTGTTTATTTAACATTTTAATTTTATCTTTATATACATTTTCTTTTAAGGGTTTTCTTAAAATTTTAATTTTTGCTTCATATTGCAAAGTAAATATTCTTTTGTATTTTAATGACCAACTGTCAAAATGTCTGGCAATCTGTCTAACTGTCCATTTACGTCCTCGTTATAATGTTTGTATATTTTTTTAAATATTTTTCTAATGTATAAATAATGCTTTTCAAAAAAACGTGTATGTAAGTGTCACAAAAAGGAAAAGATGCAACAATAACCTTTTGTTAAGTTTTATAATAACAAATCCCTATGAAACTGAAGTAAAAGTTTTCACAAAGGTCTCAAGTAAGTTTCATGTAGGATGAAAGTAGGTATAGTGGATTTACTGGGGCTTATAGTTTTATATTTTTTTTTCTTTGAAGTATGCACATAAATTTATATTTTCGATGTGTAAGTTTTGAGAAGCTTTAAGCAAAAGAAAAGGGGTTCATTTGTTGGGAACTTAAATAAAATTAAACAATTTTTTTATAAACAATAAATCACAAAGTGGTAAATGCAACGTTTCTTTTTTTTAAATGGATGAACTCGTAGATTCTTTGAAATAAGTTCACAACTCTACCTTTATTCGCTTTTTATAAAAGTTTGGGTTCAGCTTAAGAACGCATTTTACATTCGCTGAAAGCAGCCAATGAAAAAAACAAAAAATTCCTCAGAAGACTGGCAATGTTTGCAATATATCTGTATGAAATGGTAAAATAACCTCTAATAAAAAAATGAAATAATTCTATATCACAGGTAACTTGATTGGTACATATAATCCCGATATTTCCAACAAAATTCAAAAGGACAAATCAACTTTTTTCAAAACGTTCCATAGATTTTTCGAATTTTTCAACCTCTCAACTTTAACAATATTTTTCGACTCTTTCAGCCATTTTCACCTGTTTCAATATATTTTCAACCTCTTTCAACTTTTTTCAACATTTTTAGTTTTTGTTTTCTATTTTTCAACATTTTTCATACTCTCTTGACTGTTTTAAGCCCCTTTGGGGTTTTTTCAACATTTTTCCTTATATTTTTTAATCCTTCAGTCTTTTCCACACTTTCCAATAGTGCTCAAATTTTTAAATTTTTTCAACTTCTTTCAACTTTTAAAATATTTTCCATATTTTTTTTTGACTTATTCAACATTTTGCATATTTTCGTCCACTTTTTCAACCTCAAAACCGAACTATGCTCGGTCTCTTAATACTAATTTTTATATAAATTGTTTTCTTTAAAAAAATTAATATTTAGTTGACTCCCCTTAAGTGACAGATTTTATTCTAGAATACTGTCAAAACACCGTTTTCTTATATATTGAGAAATTTTACTCAACTTCTCTTTTATGCATTCAACCATTTGCTTGTTTGAATAAAGCCGTCTCTGCACCTTTCTCCTTAGTATATTTAACAAAATCTCGTTCGGAAAGAGCTCAATTTTGGTTAAAATTATTATGCACCTTGTACATTTTCATATATTTAGGTCTTCTACCGATCGCGAAGTTCTGAAAAAAAACTAAAAAGATTCGAAATTGGTGGTCGATTTAGCGTGGAATACCCAGAAAAGTCACTTTATGCAGTAAAATTAAAGCTTTTTATAGAAATCTTGTTCAGAATCAGTAAATCCTAAATATTTCAAGCTGAGCTGTTTTTTTTTAACATTTGGCACTTTTCTCTAACCGTTCTTCATGAAAGATTCGCCTTTGTATGTATTCTTTTTATTATAAAATATATGAAATATGAAAAACAAACCGTTCCTTCGCTTGTTTCATCTTCAGCTGAATGCTCTTCTAATAAGAAGTGCCTTATCAGACTCTCAAAGTTTTTTTTTTTTTTTTTTGCTGCAATGAAATAACATAAAATTGAAATTTCGAATGCCAATTTAAAAGTCATTCATGTCCTGAAAGCAAATTATAACCCAATTTATAGTACGGTTTCCAAAATTTAACTATAGGTTGGCCCACAAGACCATATGAAACAAAACAAACACAACAAATTCGATGCAATAAACGAAATCAGAGATTTTTCAATGACAGCCAGCCATAGGCGGCTAACAATATTTTAGTAAAAACCACAACTTTCCTTTTTAGTTTTCAATGGCAATTTTCATTTTATGCAGGAAATCTAATGTTTTTCTCATTAATGTAATTTGTGGATTTTTCTATTATCGATTTTTAGCTGGACCAACTGTCGATGATGATGATTTTGATGTTGTGTTGATGCAGCAGCCATCCAAAAAGCTTCATGATGATGGTCTCTTTTCGTTTGATGATTTCATTTTGCTCAAAATGTTGGCAGCCGCAGCATTTTTTTTTGTCCAGCGCTATAAAGTGCACAATTTTTGAGATTTTGTGATGGTACTTTTGCTGCATTCAAAGTAACACAAAAAAAAAAGTATTGTATGTTGAATCGTAAAAAGTAGTGAAGTAGTAAATTGATTTTACTTTTTATTACTTTTCGTTTGGTTCAAGGTTAACGTACGTTTTAGTAGCACTCTCATAGAAATGCACATATGCAACACTGCAGCAGGACAGTCGGTGAAGGGGTCTTTTCTGGCACTGGGTGAAAAATATTTATCTATCACCACCCAAATTTTGTTTTATTAAAAAAGAATATAATTTTACCATGCAATAAGCTCGCTTAACACATACCTTAAAATATTAACGAATGCTTGAAATAAGTTTTCGGAATTTTCAAAAGTTTGCTTCAATATCTTTGAAGTGGAAAATTGTTTTGAATTGCACATTTGCTGCCAAATATTAAAAAACAAATTTTTTCTTCTCTTTTACAGTCTCCAGAAAAAAAAGTATAAAAACGATGTATACATTATTCCAGGCAAAAACACAGCAACAACAACTTGTAATATAAAAAAATAAAAAAAGTAAAAATACCTATGTACATGCGTTTTAAAAGAATATGCAAATGAAAATGTAAAACAATAAATTACAAGTGAAAACTCAAAAGAGGGAAAGAAAAGCTGAAATACATAATACAACAAATATTGAAGAAAATCAAAAAGAAAAAAAAAAAAATCGTAACAGAATATAAAATTAAAAGAAGAAATAAAGTGCAAAAGTTTTTAAATTATGTAACAAATAATAAAAAAGAATAACAAAAAAATGGAAAAATTACCATAACAACATCAGTCAAAAATTGTGAGTTTTCCACCTTTTTGATTCCATTGAAACAAAAAAATTGCAGAAGCAGCATAAAACCAGAATCCGATCCGAAAACAACAGCAACAACTACGTATGGTGGACACTTTTCAAAAATGGCGATGATGCCAACATAATTGAGCCTTTGTTTCACTAGCAGGTAGGTAAATAATAATATACAATAGTAACGCCATCTGTTGGCATATTATTAAGAAAACGTTAATAAGCGAAAAATTAATACCAATGAAGATGTCACTTGTAGAGATGAACGAAGATCTCATATCAGTTTGCATTGAATTCTGTACTGCTACCTTAGAGGAATGTCAGTAAAAATCGTAGAAAACAACGCTTTTTTGTTTATTTGGGTGGTAGGCGTGTCTGTCCATTGAGAATCTCAAGAACTTTGTTTGAAATTAAAGTCTGTGTACCGCATTTCAATCAATTAGTAATAATTTCCAATCGACTCAGTTGGCGACGCTAATCAAGAATGTATATACTTCTCTATACCTGCCACGCCCCCAAAATCAAACCAAATATCAAAATATCACGCAAGTCAAAAAAGTTTTGCAAATAATGAAAATGCTTATATTTATGGGAGGTGGTCCTTGCACAATTGAGACAATATTTGGGTGCGCCATCTCAATCTGGTCAATGGAAACGCAAAAAGTAAATTTTTGAGAGCGGAGTGTGGCATGTCGCGCTGTCTTGTTGTTTTTTTTTTAAGCTACTACAGCCAGTGGCCTTCTTAGCTATTAAGCTTGAAGCTTTTAATCAAGTTATAAAGCATATAAGTTTTTCTGGCTACATGTGAGGAGTACAGCTTAACGTAAAAGAATGTCAGATCTTGAGTATAATTTTCACAGCCAAAATCCTCAAAAAATTAAAGGGAAAGTAACCTAAAAACATAATCCGAAATTTTTCATCATTCTTCATATGGGCTCAAAGTTGTTTTTTTTTTGATCTCTCACCCTATTTAAAAACGTAGTTTTAAACAATTTTCCATTAATTTTTTAAAACAATTTTTCATTAATTTTTCAATCATTTTGCTTTATTTTTATATAATTACTTTTTTTAATTTACCATGCATTACATGCTTTAAATTTTTTTCGCAATAATCCAAATAACATTAAAAAGTGTTTACACCATTCTTACACAACTGCAATAATTTAATTTAAAATTTGCATTTTAATAATAAATAAATGCAGAAAGTGCGGCACTTAATGTTATTTGCATATTAAGTGAAAAACGCATTTTTAGCGTTAAATAATTAACGAAAAATTAAAATAAGAATGTTCACTAAGTGTATGTAAAAAATATGATTTATTTATTTACCTAAATTTATGGCAAAATAGTTTATTTATTTTAATTCGTGGCAATGGATAAACACAACATTTTCATGATTTTATCAATATATTTTTGTGTAGGTACATTTTAAAAACACATTATTGTGTGTAGTTAGTTATCAGCGTTAATTTACGCCTAAAGTCATGCAACGAAAATTAACTCCAACGCTTTCTCACAATTAGTGCCAAATAAACTGACCAACCCAATCCAACTCAATAGCCACAATGAAAGTGGCATAGTAATTAAAACAATTTATCACAATTTTCATAATGACCATAAAATAAATCGCCACCTAACAAATAATGAAACACCAAAACAAAAAAAAAAAAAAAACAAAAATGCCACCAACAACACCAAAAATAATGAAGTAGAAACAAATAGCAACATTGAAACTACACATAAACTTAATCTAACATTTATAGCCATAATCTGTAACAGTAAACACAGACTAAATAAAAATAAAATAAAATAAAACCAATTTATTAATGTGAAAAAATATAGCAATGAAATTGTTTTTGCTCGAAAAATTATAAGTAGCACACGGTGCGCCGTTGTGTGGGGGAAAAATTATTCAATTTCTGCTTTAAAAAAATAATGTCTTCTGCGAAAGATTATTTGTTTTTAACTCATTCGCACACTTGGGTAAAATTTTCCATCGTCCACCTTGTTTTTCTTAACCTTTTTTTTTGTTAATTTATTCTGATACAAAATTAAGCCACGCGAAACTTTTCACCGAAAGATTTTTTTCTTTTCGCAAGTTACGGCAGTGATTTGGTTTTTCATAATTTCTATGTTTATTTTTTATCCGTCAAAATCGATGATTTATTTTTTAAATGTTCAAGGAGTTAGAAAAAAAACATAATGTTCTTTATTGCTCATGAGTTAGGATTTATGACCCACATAATATTGCGTTATTATATTGTTTCAGAAAATTTTCCGAAATATCACTTTTAACCATAAAATAGTAGTGCTCAGTTGCGGATTCGGTCTTTGATCATTGGTGTTTTTGCATTGAAAAGTAATTTTTTCAAAACTAAGGATAAATCTAGTCTTTAATTCCCGTGAAAACATTTCCTCTCCACCACAACATTATTGTTTTTGCAATTTCTTTCACCAGAATATTAACTGTCTCTTGGTCATTGGCCAACATTTAGTACTCGTATATTCGTATAACAGTTTCTGAAATATATATTGCGTTATCAAAAGAATTAACTAATATTTTTTTTTTGAATTTTTGCTGACCTGATTTTTCAGGACCTAAGGAACTTTTTGATAGATCAGAAAATTTTAGGCCTACTTAGATCAGAGTTAAAGTCAGCATTACCATCTTTACTTGAGCGCTTCTGAAGTCGTGAGAGATTTCTGTGTGTCACCATATTTCCCCTATGCAACCTTTGTTTTTAACACACTTTTTCGTAGCACCCGACTTTGGTTCTACATAATGTCATAGAAGTGAACTCGGCCAATTTCGCGATTTAAAATCTTTTACCCGATTAGTTCTTCATGTAGTTTTCAAGCCATTTTTCTAGGATTTTGAGACATGCTCGATACTAACTCGTAGTCGTATAGCAGTGGCTTGACAGAGGCACCTTCTCCGAGACACGCCACCGTGTGATCAGACTTTCAATTATTATATTCGACAATATAAACTCGATCACATCTAGTTCCCTACTTGTAGCCGAATTTGAACCACAAGATAAGCAGACAGAATATACTCTAAAAGCCTATCACGTCTAAGGTTACATTTTGTGCTTGCCCTTTACTTTGCGGATTTGCGTCAGAGCATAATTTTGGTCGCACTACTCCTACTGTCGCCACCGTCCCCTTCTCTGTACGATTCCTTTTTTGGCAGTAAAGATGTTGCATGCATTTTTTTTTGGAACTTATATTACTTAGAGCATTTTAAACTGTTGTTCACGCACCGTGCACATTGGTAAAAGCTGAAAACCGTAGCAACCTATGAACTCAATGTAAAACTATAGAACGCTTAAAATCACACAACAATATCAACAATAATAAAATAATATTAATGGCTATTCCGACACTCACTTTTTATCATTTTTACGCGATTGCGTGCAATTTATGAGTTTTTTTTTGTTATTTTTCTAACTAATTCGTCTAGTTTTCGTTCCAGGTATTTAACTACACAAAATTATTATATTTTTATTGATTTTTTCTTTTAGTTCGGTAATTTGTAGACAAAATTCTGATTTGATAAGAAAAACACAAATTGCTGTTATTTCGGCAATAAAATAGTTTTCTCGTGAAGACATTACAACTCAGAAAGATCATTGAGATTAAATCAAATTATGTGCATATATCAAAATTATTTACATTTTTAAAATGGATATATGACATTTTGCTAAATGTGGTTTGGAATGTGCTCTTTAAATAAAAAAAAAAAAATTACTGTTTTCTCAATTTTATTGACATTTTCAATCTAAAACGTTTTAATTTTTTTTATAGAAATGTGCTTTTTTGGAGAAAAAAAAAAAAAAAAATTTAAACTGTGATATGTAACTGAAAAAAAATTAATTTTGTTTTTGAGCTCATATTCATTACAGTCTTGTTTGAGAGTAAAAGGTACAACCAAAACAGAAATTTTTCATTTTGATTATCAAACCCTCAATTATTTATAATTTCCAAAGGCCTAGTTGAACAAGTTCTTTATAATTAAGCTAAATTTTCTATGATTGATGTAAATTATTCCGTGATTTTTTACAAATGGCAAAGCACTTTGGAAATTTTCACCACAATTATATGTTTGTACTTGTTCCACAATACTAAGTACTCATTCATTTTTAATGCGCCATTAAAGAAAAATTTCCCCTAATATTGCGAACGTGTGAAACATGCCATAAAAACATCAGAAAAGCTTAACGAAATTAGGTGCAAATATGAGGAGGTATTAGGTATAATTTGTGTGGGTCTATTACTTATTTAAGTGTATGTGTGCATTAGGGTGATTTATTTGTTAAAATTAGCAAATTTTATCATTATGATGATTTAGTTTGGTTTTGATTTTGAGTTATCGTATTTTGGACATAATTTGCTTATGAGTTGTCAAAATTGATGAAGATGATTTTTTACTAAGGATTTTTTCTTGCTATATTGTCAAAGAAAAATATTAAAGAACTATAGTTACAAAGTCTTCGAAAACTTTTAGATCACCCTATAGCATACGCATTAGAAAATAAATGATTGACTCTGCTTGTGTGTGTTCATGTTTGCGCTAATGTGAATGTGGGCAAAACCAAGTTAGTAAAGAGACTAAAAATTTATTGCCAGCAATCAAACAAAATCAGCGGAAGTGTTACCGCCGCCGCCATTTACGTATGGCATTGGAAAATGTTTCAATTACGAATTATGCACGTGTGAGTGTGTGCGTGTGTGTGTTTTCTTTTTATTAGGTTGTATATTTTTAATATCCCAATACGCATGTACGTGTGTTTCGAATTTGTTTGTCTGACAGTCTCTTTTGGAACATGACTTCAAAGTAATAAAGATTTTTACGAATCGGGACATTTTTGAAAACAGATTAAACAGACAGTTAAATGAGAGTGCACTTAGTTTCTTTTACAAATAAAATTAATAATTGCTATTTCCATTATATTGTAAGCTAAGTAGTTGGCAATATAATCTAATATATATTTTAATTATAAAATGTAACCTCATTCCTATATTTATGCAATTCACAGTTCATAGTAAAATTGCAACGTGACATAATTACCATCTGTCAAATCATACAACTGTGAGCTCAAAAATTTATTAATTGCTAATTATGTTTTTGCCACTCTCTTTTCCCATACGATTCTCTCACCAAAATAGCAAAAATTTTTTCTCTACAAATTTTGGTTTTTGTCACTCTCTTTTTCCTATACGATTCTCTCTCCAACATTGAAAACGAATGCAACTTTCAAAATACATACATGCTTAAACACATGTGTTCAAATTTATCGACTAGTGGTAATTTGCATTTATATAGGAAGCAACACCAACACAAGTTACTACCTCGTAAAATACTGTAAAATTAGAACTTTTTAATTTTACCATCAATTTATAACGAACTGTGAATTCCATAATTATTCCACACAATATTTTACACGCATTAAAAACCTAAATATTTTTTTGTCGAAAAATTTCCAAGATATTAGAATTCTTCGAACTACATGCTTGTATTTTACAAGTTGCAATAGCCTATTTATATAGTTCAGCTTAAATCTAATCCAATAGTGGGTTTTTCCCTTGCAGCTCTTTTCCCAGAAAACATCATGCGTCATGCTTCCAACAGGGTCGCTTTTCTATTTCCAATGTGTGGTTTTGTATTAAAGTAGAAACATGCATATGTATGTGTGCGTGTTAAAGTGAATAGCAAAAATTAACTGCACGCAACAAATTGACAAAATTATTGTTGCAAAACAAAATTTATGTCACATTTATAACTTTATTTTCTCCCTCGATTGCGTTATCTTTCGACGAATTATGAGTAATAAATTCAATTGCCAGGAAAATGCGAATTTTTTTGGTTTTTCATGTTTTTGTTTTTTTTTTTTAGCATATAATTCATTGATAATGTGTATTGTGACTGATTGTTTGTATATAAAACTTTTACTGTTACTAAAAATATTTTTAATATTTTGCAACCATTATAAAAAGGTTTGTAACGTATTTACCGAATACATTTTTCTGCGTCGAATACGTTTTTTTGAAATAAAATTTTTTTTTGAAAGACATAAATTCATTACTTTACTATGTAATTAAAATTTCCTTTTCTATTTTGTTATCTTTTAATTTATATTTTTTCTTTCTAAAGCAGAAATAATTATTTTTCTTAACATTATTATTTAGATTTCAAAGAAAGAAGCTCTGCAAAGTTATAAAGTTAAAAAATGCATGTATTTGGTCTAGAGTTGTGGTTTCTTCAAAGCCTCAGAAAGGGTGTTGTTTTTCTCTTTTATTAACAGCATTTGATCAGTTAATTGGGAAACAATTTCTTTGATTTGATTTGACCTAGTTATGTCGCACACTGCACTAATTTTGTCGTCTAAATTCTCAAAAGTTCAGAAAAAATTGTAGCATTGATGTGCCGTTTTGGACTTTACTCGGACTTATTTAGCATAATTTCTGAAACAAATTCACAAAAGATTAAAAAAATTATATAAGATATGCTCTTTCTTTGGAATTGAATTTATTCAGACTAAACAGTTGTCTTTGATCCTTATTAATTTTTAATATAATGCTATCACTATTTAGTATCCTTGCAATTATAATTTTCTTAAACTCCTTGCTTTTAATTTTAAAATTTTCGTCTTAAAGCTTTTCTTTTATTCTGTTTAATGACTTTTAATCAACTCATTAAGTTTTTACAAATGAAGCAAGTGAACCAAACAAGACCCATTTAATTAAACGAATATCAAACAGACTTGTATCCCATTAATTACAGTGCTAAGAAATGTTGTCGGGTCCAACATCTGTAAATAATTGTCAAATTAAAAAAGCCAGCCTATTCTTAAAAAAAAAATGCAAAACATAAATAAACCATTCCACAAATATGCGCCAACATCAATTTAGATTGGTTACAAAAGTTTCAATTTACTCTAAGTTATCATAAAAAGGGCAGTAAAATGTCTTACAACAAAAATAATGAAAATTATCACAACTTAAGATGAAAATGGCCATAAACTCAGCCCCACTTATATGCTGCGTCTGACGCAGGCATTAAAAACGAATTCAGTTCAATAGCTGAGTTTATCGCACTTTAATAACGTGCGTCGTATCACTGCCTTCCAAGCACTTGACCAATAAATTGAATTAGGCTCTAAAACTTTGATCTTTTGCAGCGCACTACAACAAGGGAAACATTCTCGCGTCGGCAGTAATGTACAAGTCATAAACTCGGGCAGGTCATTAAAACCATTGTGTGACTGTTTTCGAAACAAAGTAATAAATGGCAAGGCCTCCCTTAAATTTGGACTTTTGACAGAACTTAGCTTGTTTATTATGCTCAGCTAATCGTATTAACTGCTTTCAATTGTTGTCGAGTTATTTACACGAACATTAGTTAGATGTTTTTTTCCCCAATTTTTTTGTTTAACCCTTTTAATTGAATTGCTGACTTTTGTGTAACCCAGCCCGCCGTTTACAATTACCAAATAAAAAATCCAAAACATAAATTGAAATCGAAAACCTTTTCTGAAATGTTTTTCTAAAGTTTCCTTTTGTTGTACGATATCTTCCCATGGTTATTTATGCCTGGTTAATGGAAGCAGCACAGCAGCAGCTTTCATTGTTGGTCCGCTTCAAAAGCTTAGCTGAATAGGATTTTTATTTAGTTTTTTTTTGTTCAGAGTTTTGCCTTTTGTTTACTTTGAAATGATGCTTCAATGTTTATTAACTTGGCCAAAATGAAAAGTTTGTTAAATCAATTGAAACTTGAAAATTTGTCAACTCACATGACGCTATTGTTGGCTTAGTTGTCGCAAACTTTTGCGTAAATTTCAGTTTCAATTGTATCAATTTACATTTATATAATTAAATTTGCTAGACAAAGTTTATTCAATGAAATAAAGGAGTTTTGGAATATTAAAGTCTTTTATAGATAAAAAGGACGATAAATTTCAATACAAAAAGTTCGCTCAGAAAATTGTGCCTTGAAAGTAATAAAAAAATTGCACTTAAAGAATCTTAAAACATATCCGAATTCCACCCGCGAAAAGAGCAAGTACACCTTAAATAAATTAATTTAATTGATAGTTTTTGGAAGTACATATTTATTAACAATTAACAAAATTTGGTCAATATCACTATGCGCTGAGTTAAAAATTAAAGCTTTGTTAAGTGGTTCAAATGTGAAAATTCCTTAAGAAAATTGAAATATATGTTTTGGTCAAACAAATATTAAGTAATTTTATTTTAATTTAATATAAATGCTATATAATTATCAATATGTTTAAGTTAAATATTTTCTTTTAACGATTTCTTGTTAATCGATTTTTCCTCAACTCGTTAATAATAAGATTCCTCAAATGTTCCGCCAAATACATGATTCGTTAATTATTAGCTGGGCAATATTTGTGACAAGGAATATGTGCTAATCAAAAAATTGAATTGGTAATTTTAACGAAATATACTATCAATCCAAAAAATATTTTCTCACAAAGAAAAAAGTACGGACTTTGAAGGTTAAAATAGTACATAAATAGAAGAAATATATATTTTCCCATATGAATTGCTTTTTCCAAACACAAACAAAAGAACATAATGCACTGCCTCTCGTTATTAAGATGAACTTATTTTTCTTTTTGGCAATCGTAAAAACTCAAACCCTTTATTGAGAGATGGGCACGTTCCGTTTTAGAACATAAAAATAAAACAAAATAAATGGAAAACTTAACTGCTGAAATACGCGCTGCGCCATAAAATATGCACTGATTTATTTTCTCTTAATGCGGCTGTTTGGATAAAATAAAAAAGTATACCGCTTCTATAATTTTCAATTCGATACGAGTGTACTCGCGTGGTTATACTATGCGAACTTTTATTTTTTATCTGTTCGAAATCTTTATGTCTATGACTTTTTCGCTTAAAATGTCTAGACTTTCTCAAAACGACTCATTAAGTTTAATTTATTTTTTATTAAGTTAAGAAAACAGCGCTTATTTTTGGGTTAACTTTTTTTTTTAATTTTATTCATTTTAAGTTGTAACTTCAATTTTGTTCTTTCTTTAATTTTAAATTGTTTTGTTTTATTTTGTCCAATTTGTGTTGTTTTATGAAAATTTTGATAAATTCGAAACTTTATTTGTTTTCTTTAACTTTTTGCAAAATGAAATAAATTTTAATTTAACAAAAACTTTTTCTTTATTTTTTACACTTGAGATTTTGCCACCAACGCAATGCAGTCGTGCAGTTGTAGTCATTACTCTCCGGAAAGTTGTAAATTAACCCTATTAGTACTGGGTGAAATGACGAACACAAAGTACTGAAGTGAGTCTTTCGGACTCACATGCATTCTGTATGAAGAAAAGCGACTATAACATTTTAAATTTATAAGTATAGTTTATTTGAGCGATTCAACTATTTTATTAATTCATTTGGTACAAATTACAACCTTTTGAAAATGCCCGTTGCATATATTTTTTGATCATTGGCTGCAAAGCTGATTGCTCATCCTTTCTCGTGCAGGTGGGCACATACAGTAGCGGCGTTTCTTTGCAACGGTTTTGGGTGTTTGTGATTTGCGTTATGGCGTAAAGCATGGACGAGCTGATTAAGCGTATCCACGCCACCTCTTGTCAAATTGTTGTACAAATTTATGGCCGATTTGTTTTTGTTTTCCTTCTCCACCTATCGCATCGTTGATAAAAATATAACTGCTCGGCTTTTTTTCGGCACATAACTGACAAGAGTTATATATTTTTTTTGAATCTTTCCAAAAACGTTTGTTTCAACTGCTCTTTATCGGTGTTGTTGAAATTTTGCGAAACTCATCGTTTATTTTTCCTCAGCGTTCCAACACACGTAAGGCCATTTGATAGCAGTTTTTTAGCTAAACTAAAACTTGTTAAATACTTAGTTATAAAACGTAATATTACGGTTTGATCGGTGAAACGGTTCTGTACTCTCCTTGACCACCATTTTTTGCACTAAATTAAGCCCTCTGTCCTCCTTTTTCAAGATAAAGTATTCACTTTAGTGGATAACTGGTTGTATTATCGCATGTCCACCAAATCTAAATGCCATATTTGTCAGGCTTAGAGGGAATATACTACTAAAGAGATACTCTTCCTCGCAATGGCACCAACTATTCTTCGATGGTTAAACTTTCTCCCGGAATATATAACTTGATGAAATTGGAATTAACAATATTCCATATGTCACGTATAGGTGCGAATAAATCGCGAGCTCGTCAAAAACTTCGAGGTTATTTACCATCAAAACGAACATATATCAAGGCATAAAACCTCTCACGAGACTTGCTGACTAAATAACATTACCGAAAAGTGGATGCCAGAAGTCCTTATAGTCAGAAGGTCCTTATTTGTTTATGTCAGCATTTAATAAAAGTCCAATATAACAGTGCATTTCAATTTCTTCCATCAGATTCCATATTTCACGAAGTGTTGTGCTTGAAATTTGTACAATTTATGATGACTCGGATCACTTCATCGTGTATGCATAATGAGAAAGTGACAATATGCTTGGTGGCCACTAATGGAACTTTATGAACACCACCTCTAATGATATTGAGATCAAGGCATTTTCTTTGTACGAAAGGTTTCCCAAAAAACGCCTGATTTTCAGTTCTCTAAGTCTTATTTCAGTACTTTGTGTTAGTTTTATAAATTAATTTTGTTAAAAAATAGAAAGAAAAATATGGATACATATTTTTTATCGTAATTCTTTTTAGAATTAACGCAGTTTAAAATACAAGAAACCTCAAATGTGTAAAAAAAAAAACTTACGCCAGGAAAACAGCGCAAAGTCAAAATGAGTCTCAAAGACTCAAGGTAGTACTAATAGGGTTAAACTCATTTACAAATGTCGTTGTTGGTACACATCAATTTTCTCTTGACAAATGTAAAGTTTTTTTTTTTTCTTTTTAATGGCACACTCTAAGGATAACTACATCAATTCGGTATTAAATTTTAATAAATTATTATTCAAAAATAATTGCTTAGTACAATTCACATTTCGTACTTATAAATTTATTTTAGTATATACTTAGAAGAAATATGTATAAAATTTGTTATGATAACATACGGTATGAAAACTTATTCTTTAAACCAGAAATATTCGATTGCTGAAATTTTATTACAAAAAACACATGCAAAGTGTTCTTGTTTTAAGTAAACTAAAAAAAAAACACTCCCTTAAATCAATAAATATTTACTTGAATTAGTGAAAATAATTCTCAGCACTTTGTGAAACTTTACCACATTCTTTTGACATAATTTCAAATCACGTTAAAATAGTACATTCAAATGAATGTTATGTGAACTATAACTGGAAAATATGCCAGAAATAACCCATTGCCACGCCCAATTTTCATGCAAATTTTGATGTAGTGGCATAAGTTTGCTTTAGTAGTTACTCTTCTTTTTTTTGCAAACTATTTTTGAATTATATTATTGCAAATTATTTTTGAATTATATTATATATTATTATATTTTTTAATTTTTAAATGCAAATATTCTTCTCCAATATCACTTGCTCACTGTACTAAAAATAAAGCTAATCTGAAAACAATTTAAGCTGTATGCTCAGCTGTGCATCAAAAATCAGTAAATTGCTATAAGACTAGAAAACATTTGGTTTTCTATGAAGTGTCTTTTTTATGTTAAGCGAACAAAAACTTTTTATTTTGTAACTTCAAAGCTGGGGCTTATGCCAAAGCAAGCGGTAAAATTTCCATAGTTACGTTTTACTACAAATGATTCATGAAAAGTTTTCACTCATCTATACTTTTTATATAAAATGCTTATGGATTGTAACGCTTTGGCGCAAAATATACATAACCGATTTTAATAATTTCTTTTTCAAAACAACATATTTGTGCTAAAGAAAGTTGTTGCATACATATTTTTTTAATTTTTTTAAAGTTAAATATTTTTTTAGGATCAAGCTCTTGCAAAACCTCACACAAAAATTGTCGTTTTGCTTCGAAGTTTTAAGCACAAACTCTCTTTCAATTGATTTTTTTTTGTTTTTTTCTATGGAGAGAAGATATAATGTGATGTTATAAAAGTAATTTCATTATAAAAAATACAGAGGGACGTACGGATACCACTTTTTTAAACATAAGAAAAACTCAATTTAAAAAATATATTGACTTAGTGCAAAAAGAAATTATTTAATATGATAAAATTTATGCATTTATCTATTTGATAGATAAATGCATAAATATTATTAATATTAATTTTTTTAACTAAAATAAAGGAAATTTAGGCTGGTTTTCACTAGAGGAAAATAACGGGTAGAAGTTAGCTTCTCGCTGTTATACATATCGAGCCCTAACCGCCAAAATAACTTAACCAACACATTTTCCGATTTTCGTTTTTTGGTAGAAATAGATAATTTACGTCCATACGCATCTTCTCTGCAAATTTCATAATTGTAAAAAGTACCGTTAGTTAGTTATAGTAAAAAGAATTTTAACTTAACTGCGCATTCCCACTTGTTTACATTTTTTGTGACTGCAAAGTGTTGGTTGAGTTAAAATTTTCTTGAGCGAATATTGAAGTCAAATACGCTTTTTCTTTTGTATCACAAAGTATTTGCAAATAATAATAACAAATAAGCTAAATTTTTTCAAGAAATATTATTATTTTCGCGGTTTAAAAGCATTAGTGGAGTATGACGTTGTGACAACCAGAGGTAATTTTTTGTCTTTGGTTAAAAATAGTACTTATAATAAGGAAATATTTTATATCGCATCATAAAAATGTGTTGATTTCAGTTCTCAATTAGAAAATCGCTTGTTCCCTATAGTGAAAGCGAATCAGAGGGCTCAGTTCACCCAGCAAGTTTTTCGGTAGAGCCAAGGGCTATAAATTTGGCACCTGAGCTGGAGGAGGAAATTTGTGTTGGAAAGAGGGGCTACAAAAAACAGAAAGCTTTACCGCAGAGGCTTATGAAGAAGAGAACACGATGTACTGGAGTAAGACCTAACTCATGCAAAAATAAAAAGTGTGGAAATGCCTGTGAAAAAAATTTTTCCGAGAGCGATCGTTCGGCCATTAACGAACATTTTTGGGGCATGGGCAACAAAATGCGACAAAGAGATTGGTTACTTTCCTGCATCACTCGTAAAAGCGTTGGCCGAAAAACAACAGAAAGTAGCAAAAGACTCTACACCTATAATTATTTCATTAAGTATAATGATAAAAGTTTTAAAGTGTGTCAACAGTTTTTGGTTACAACGCTCAACATATACCAACAAATGTTAAGATCCGCAAGGGAAAATGAAAAAAAATTAATAAAAGCTTGTGCCAATACAAATAAACTTATACAAATAAGTCTAAAGAAGCCAATGTTAGCCTTTTAAAATCATTTATTGAACAGTTGCTAGCAGTTCCCTCACACTATTGCCGTAATAAAAGCAACAAGTTATATTTACCGAAAGAATTTCGCAACATAACTGAATTACATAGACTTTATGCTGAACATTTAAAAACCATCAACAAGGAATCTGCTCTGCTGTCCTTAAGAGTTTTTCGCAATATTTTTAAGAACAATTTTCATATAGGTTTCCACTTGCCTAAAAAGGATAAATGTATCATTTGTGAAAAGTATCATAACTCGGACATCGAAACAAAAAATATTTTAAGACAAACTGAAGAGTACCAAAATCATATTAAGAACAAAGAGAAGTGTAAAGAAGTATTTTTGGAAGAACAGAAGCAATCTAAATCAAATTCATCATTTTTGTGTGCTAGTTTTGACCTCCAAAAAGTTTTAAATACACCCCACGGAAAAAGCGTAACATTATTTTATTCATGAAAATATTCATACTATAACGAAAGTGTGCATGAAAACGGCACTAGGAATGGTTACTGCTTTTTGTGGGGAGAGGCTGATGGAAAACGGGGATGCAATGAAATTTGTACCGTTATTTTTCAATATTTAAAAATTCTAGATATGAAAAGAATTCACACCTCAATTAGTATTTATTGCGACAGTTGCGCTGGCCAGAACCGTAACAGAGCCGTGCTAGCTACTTTAAAATTCTTTCTCGAAAACTCAATATTTATTAAAAATGTCAAAATAACTTATTTATTACCTGGACATACTATGATGCCCGTTGATTCTATTCACAGCACCATCGAATCGTTTGTACGTGATAAAAATGTTTGGGCACCAAGTGAATGGTATACCTTAATTTCAAATGCGAGAGCACATCCATCAGGCTATAAATGTATTTTAATGAATCATGAAGATTTTAAAGATTGGAAAACATTTTCTCAGGCAATGTTTCCAACTTCAGTAAAAATATCATTTAAGACATTACGCTCTGCAAAATTTGAAAAAAATAACCAAGTGATTCAACTGAAATATGGATATTTTGAGGACTCCAAAACAAAAGAGTATAACCTCGACTCAATTGCTCGAACAAGACGCAACTCAAACATTGTATTCAATGGACCTCCTCTTCTATACGCAAGTCCGCTAAAAATTTCTTCAGCGAAGTTCAGAGATTTAATATCTCTTTGTGATAAAAACATAATACCGCAAAAGTTTCATAATGAATTCTTGAACCTGAAGCACGATAAGGGTATTAAGGATTTTTTACCTGAAACGGATGAAGAAGACACTGCAGATTAAATTTTGGTTTCGCTTATCCTTTTATTTATTTATACTTTCAATAGTTTATTCAAAGTCACAGGACTTATATCAAAATTATATATTAAAAAATCTTTCCGGAAATAAAAACTATGAATTCATGAGAGTTTTTATGTGTAATAGCTATTTTCTGTACGAGATGTGCCACGCCCCCTTGTTGGAGAAATCCAAATTTCAGCCTTTTACTTCCTTAGGTAGACTGCAAATGTTTTGTGGCACAAAGATTTAATTTCAGGTAGGTATTCTTGAAAAATATAAAAAAACTTAACCAACACAACATTTCACAATAGCTTGTTTTTTATGACGGCGAAAATAACTTAACTGCCAAAAACATCCGTTATAATAGAGATACGTAAATGAAACAAGTTGTATCGCACATCTTACACAAAATAAAGCTTATAAGCTGAATTTCACGTTGATAGCTTTGCTAAATGCTAAGATAATCAAAAAAAAACCTTCTCCTGTAAAATTTACTTTTTGTTGGTTAAGTTATTTTTGCGGTTAGGGCTCGATATGTAAGTTAGGATCACTGAAGTTAAAACTAAAATGTAGGTTTAATTAAAATATGATAACAAAACGCCAGAAATTAAGAAAATTTTACTTGCAGATTTAGAACCTGAGTAAAATTTTCTTATAACTAAAGTCACCATGAAAATGTATGACGTCCTCGAAATTCCTCAATTGTTGCGAGAAAAATTATAAAATTTTATTTTAAAATTAAGTTTTTTTTTTTTTTTAAATTCTTAACGTTGCATAGCTCTGTTACATTTTGTTCAGAATCATATCTGCTAACGGAGTTTTGGCCAGGATGCAGGTAGAGCTCCTGTTTCTAAGGAACCTCACATGTAAATTATAATGCGAGACTTCTTAATCAGAGTAAAAGACAGAATGTTGCATTTATTAACAGTCTTAATTTGAGGAAAAAAAAATGTAATTTTAGAGTAGAATGGCCCCTTAAGCAAATTGTGTTTCATGTTCCAAATCACAGTGTTTATTTGCAGATTACCAACTTTCTTAAAACTGAAAAACTGAAATTAAGAAAATCTTTGGTCGCTTATTTTCTTTAAAAGATTATGTTACAAAAATTCCGTTGTTGACAAAAAATTAAAAAAAAAGACTTTTGCTACACCCCATTCAGTTTGCAGTTGACCAAGGACTCAACCATATAAAGTATAATGCGGTTACCTCAGACGGACTTAACAACGTAGGAATTCAAACATTGCAACGTGCAAAAAAGTCGGCGCAAGAAAAAACTGTAGTAATAAAAAATGCAAAATTACAAAAAAAAAAAAAAAAAATAAATAAATCCGACTGACTCGTCTGGCCAGCAGGCGTAAATTTATGAATTTATGATGATTTTTATTTGGCAAAAAAGTTGATTTTTTTTTTAAGTATTTTGTTGCTTAACTTTATTTTAACTACTCTTTTCAATTTGTGATATTTTTTTTTGTGCATATTTTCTTCATTAAAAATGCAAAGAATAGCAGGAGCCAGCAAAAAAGTATAGGAACAACTTTTCAATGACGTCAAGAAATGTGGTAGTAAGAGTGGTCTGTAGCGGGAGCCTGTTGCTAAAATAAACATTAAAAGTACGCATTTAAATGTTGTAATACGAATTAATAATGTTTATTTTTATAATTTATTTTTTTAACTTGTTTTCTTTTTTACTTTTGGTGTTTTTTTTTTCGTTAGTTTTTTGTTTATTCTTTGCTTAGTACTCTTTCTGAGTGTGCGAAAAAGTTGTTTTGGCTGATTTCATATTCAAAAGTTTTGTTTTTTCTTGCTATTTGTGTTCATTGCGATTTTAACACGTTTTCATTTTGCTTTGACGTCATAATGTTGTTATTTTTTTTCCTATTTCTTAAAAACCATTCTGAATCATGTGAATGCTTTAATTGTTTCGTTTGGCTCATGATTTAATTAGGCGCAAAAACACTTAACACATATGATTAAATGATATATATGCCAATAAAATAAAATATTTATTAGTTTCGCGTGCATAGTATATGGGATACAGGGTGTAGAGCTCGATGGAAATGACAACTATTTTAAAATTTTCATGTAATATGATATTGAAGTATTCAACACTGTTTCAATCAGAAGTTTCTCAATATGCGTATGAAATAATACCAAATATTAATAATACTTAATAATTTATTAATTTCAATACTTGTTTAGGCCTTCACCTAAAAAATAAAATAACTTTGTTATGTATTAAAAAGTTATAATTTTCAAAATTGTCTATTCCTACAAAAGAATTTTTGCTTTGAATTTTATAGGAAACATACAATTTGTCAGATATAAAGACAGTAAAAGTGCTAAGTGATTTCAATATCATTTTTTGCTATAAAAAATGTACAAAACAACTTTTTTTCACAGTTTCGAAATTAGGGTGGTTAAAAAAATAAAGCCATTGAAAAATTCTTCATAAAATAGTCTTAAATTTTTTTTTGTTAAATTTCCAGCCTTGACATCGTTAGTAAATTTTTGTGTGGTTTCCTGAGCCATTTCCTATACTTTTATCTATTAACACTTCCAATGTTTTTGCTTTGACACAAAAAGCTTACAAAACGATCTCACGAGCATACACGAGCATACTCAATGAAATATCTCTCTTTCATTCTGTTTCGCAGAAAAGCTTTTGAGAATCTTGAAACAATGGCAGCAATGGAAAAATTCAAATGAATCAAAAATCCTCCCGTATATCTCCTAGGAGGTACTTTTTAAGTGCTTGATTTATTTTGATTCACCACAAGCTAAGGGGCTTTGGCAACGCTGAAAAAAAGTAGGAGCACCCTGTATTTTTTTTTGAAATCCACAATAGCAACTACTGTCGTTGATGAAACGTTTTATGAAATCGTCCATCAATGTTTAATGGCCATCCAATAGCATGTGCTGAACTTGATTTATTTTCAAGATTTTACTTCCATTTCATGTTTTGGGTGTTCTTACATTGTAGTCGTTAGCTCTTACCGCAATTTAAAAATAAATGTAAAAATATTTCTACATTTTCTTGAAAATTTTCACATAAAAAGCAATCTAACGCAAGGATATACAAGTGCTAATACCGAATTAATAACTTTGTTTTTCGATACTCTTTGCTCAATTAGTTTTTATTACTTTGACCTTTCGTTTAGTTGAACATTTCTCTGATTTTTTAAGAAAGTCACCATTGTGTTCTCTCGTATTTGAGGGATTATTATTGTCAGTTATGTGCAGTCACTTTAGAGAGATAACAAAGGTAAGAAACTTTGCCACAAAGAATGTGTATAAAAATTTATTCCTTTTTGATTCGAACCTAGATTCAAAAAGATGAGGGTATATAAAATCTTATGTAACAAAAATTTATAAAATGCACATTAAATTTTATTAGAAATATTTACACAAATTAAATTTCTTTTTTTCTGCAATTGTTTGACACAGTCATAAATACCTAAATTGCGTAACAAGTAGAAGAATTAAGTTATGTTTTACGTTAATATGTTGAGAGCTGTGTAGTAATGATATTTATCTAAATTATGAAAAGTGAAATGAAATAGAAATAAGATTACGAAAACATATTCAACCTACTCAGTTCACTCAAAAAATTGTATTTTTAGCCAAATAAACTTTGGAACTTTAGCTTCCAATTATGAAAATTGTAATATTTACCAAAATTTGTTGATAGTTAATATATACATTTTGAAAATCTATCAACCAAATACATTTAATTGATAGAAACATACTTGTTTCTCAGTGCAGTTTTTACTTTCCTGGTTTTTTAGAAAAGAGGTGTTAAATTTTTTTCACCTCAACAAAAAAATTGATACTTCTCAGATATTTTCCGACCCAAAATGCGGTTAGCCTTAAAAGCGTTCTATAATTTTTGGCGCAGATATGTATTATGTTGACTTATTATTGCTAGTTAAACATAATTTATTCATAAAATGTTTTTTTACGGTTTTTTTCTTCCAGTGCAATAATTATGTGCAACAGGTCGTATGAGTAATCTTTTTATGTTACAATTTTACGTATACGAAAAGGAGGCGACGAAGCGGAGTGTTTGAAATCGTAAAAACTTATAAATCATCCAGCAAAGTTTGACTCAATTTAAAATTTTCTAATTAAAAATCTCTTCAGCAAGAATTTCAACATCAAGTGCGCCTATTAAAAAGCAATTAAAAAGTTTTCTTGCTGGTCACTTTTTATGGTTTTTATGTTATCAATCTACGCGTAAATGCTGTTTGTGAATTAACTAACAACAAATGGGAGGCGCTATAAAGTACAAAGTCTACGAGCGTAGAATGTGCAGAAAATGTGCAGCTTATAGTCATTTAACTTGGCGCCTTGAAGACAAACTGAATGGGTAGAAAATAGACATAACGACATTTGTTGTGTTGACAACAGACAATAAGGTGTTGTGGGAAAAATTGATGTGTAGTATGATTTTCGCTAAAGCAGATATTTGTTTTCTTAACTTTTTAACATTGTATATTTTAGGTCACGTAGGGTGATATCTTTTTGTTTCTTCTTTTCCAGCGATAGATTATAAATAAATATTCTTCAACTACTTCAAACTAATAGCCTGTAAATATTTTAAGTCCAAATTTGTTCTCAATTGCTTATTTTGACGTTCCTTATTCCATAAAATGCATTATTTAATAGCATACTTGCAGGCGTGAGAAAATCACTTCTTGTGCACACTAAGCGCAAATCATACTTGGCTATAGTGTAACACACTTCCATCAAACTATAAATAGTCCTTAAAGTTTCAAAAAGTTTTTCTAATGGTTGTTGAGAAAACTAATAAAAGTTAAAAAAGAAGAAAAATAAAAATAAATTTAAAAAAACGAGAAAGAAGGAAAAAATGGAAAATGCAACACTTTAACTAAACAGCAATAAGCAGCGAAAATAAATCGTTGTTGTCTTCAATGAGAAACTGCAACGGCAACCAGCCAGGATGTGCAAGGACATTGCGGGCGTTGACAGTCACGACAAATGCTGAGCAAATATTCTCTTTTTTTTTCTGTGCTTTCTTCATCATTACGATCCTGTAAATTGCTTTTGCAATCCTAATGTCGTGTGCGTTTGGCGCTCACTCATCGTCCTTGTTTGTCCTGTCTTGTTTGTTCGTTCCAGCACGACAGCGTCATTTTTTCTTCGTTGTATACTTAAGCTATAGCTTAAGTTGGGCTTAACATAACTTTAGTGTTTACTTGATTTGTTATTGTTGTTGTTGTTACAGTTAGTTTCTTTTTCCATTTCCTTTTGCTGCTTGAGTTATTGTTGCTGTTGCTCTTGCTACTTGAGTTTAAGTTAAATGTCGTCAAGTGCAGTTCTCGTTTAAATTAAATTTATTTGTTATACGTGCGTTCTTAGCGGTAAGCAGCTGACCAAGACCACAGAAAACATATGTAATGGAATTATTGAAATACTTTGTACCGTAATAGTACAATTCTAAGACTTATGCTGGGTATATGCAGAATTAAATATTTCAAAATTTATACTACGTAAGTTATTGTTACTATATATTTGCAGAACATAGTTAACAGTAGAATACTGATTAAAAAAACAACAAAAGCAACGGAAAATCAATCGAAAATTTTTGTTTGAGATTTTGCTAAATCTTATTCCTAACAAAAAGGATATTTAACTTAAAAAAAATATAAAAAATAAATATTCAATAACCTTCTTAAGCAATAATATGTTGTTTTAAATATGAAATTATTAAAATCGTCTCAGTATATTTTGCGCCAAAGCGTTACAAACCATTTCCAAATAAATAGTATAAATTTTTTTGGCCTGCTATTAAATCTGTCGACTTCAACGATTCTGCTTTGATCGTCTTATTCGAAAAAAAAAACGAGGCGACAGTTTTAATGACTACAAAGCGGTTCGGATGGGCACTAAAAAACAAAAAGGAGATATAGATCACCGGTTTAAGGATATACGTACATATGTGCATGTATTTATATTTTTACCTTTAATTGTTTCAGTCCTTTACTTCTGATATATTTTCTCTTATGATCCCGTTAGCTTGAAATGCGAGAGTTGAAATACCTGAATTTTCTTCGGTCGATAATGAAATGTGTATATTCGAGCTAATTTCCTTATCCTTTTGTTAAGCTGATTCTCTTTTCGCATTTCCTATTTTTTCGATACTATATCTCTAAGCATTACCTTTACTAATTTGAATCGGTGTGCCAACAAACTCGCAATACCAACTGTTTACATAATCTTATGCATTGTAATAAAGTGTACTGCTTATGCAAGCGTGCAAAAGGGTGATTTTTTCAGACACATTGAAATTGAGATAAAACATTGAATAATTTTGAATTGAAATTTTTAATGTGTGAACATTTTTACTGCCAGGTATGAAAAGTTATGTTCCATATCTGTAGCAATTGCCTAAAAAGTTACGCTAACTGTCATGCTCACATCATAAGTACTAAACGGCAAAATTTTTGAAAAGTTTTCGATTACTTCAAAATTTTGTAAAATTATTTGGCGTTTTTCAAAATTTCCAAAATGTTTTCGAATTTCTCAATATCTTATCACATTTTTCGGAATATTCAAATAATTTAAATTTTTCCAACATTCGACGATATATTACATTTCATTCACATTTTGTTTGATCTATTCAACACTTTTCGGTTACTCAACATTTCTTGGCTTTCTCAACATTTTGCGAATTTTTGAAATTTTTCGAGTTGTGAAAATTTTTTTGATATATTGATTATTTTTCGTCAGTTTCTGATATTTATGATACTATAAAATTAACACATCACGCCGCAATGGTCCATGTATTTTTTATATATTTAAAAGATTATTTTATGATAGTTATTATTTCCGTCCATCAATGTCCTACTACCACTAGCTATAATATACCTTGTTGTGGCCTAATTTACGAAATAACACGATCTTCGTATGTTTTTTTCATGTTGTTAATTTGGCATCATATATTCTCGTGGAAAATTATACAACAATCAACTTCATCGCTTTAAGTACAAAATTTGGTTTCTTCTATAATGGTGTATGGAATATATGCGGCAAATATAGACAGTAAATGTCATAAAATAATTTTTTAAATAAAAACATAAATTCAAATTTAAAAAGTTTAATATCAATTTAAAATGTTATTACTCTAAAAAAAACACCCTTTATTGACGGCTTTGCCCGCATAGAAGTGCATATGTGTAATTAAATAGTTTGTGCTTTATGTGTATTGTGCTTTAGGTGCTCAGCATTGTGGTGGAATGTCGCGGTTTTGATTACCGTGATCTTCATTTGTTTGTTGCATACTTCAAGGGAGCTTTCCTTGTAATTAACTCTTGGTTAAATTATTTGCAATGCAGTTAACTCACATTCTGCATTAAATGCTAATTAAGTTGGTTTCAATGGACAGAAGAGAATGCAACTTATTTAAATTTAAGCATGAAACACTTTAGTGAGTGTTGAAAAAGTAAATTTTCTTTTATTTGTACTTCTATTAGATTTCTGCTTAAACTCTTTAATGCTATAAAACATTAATGCTGCCTTGAGTAATTTAGTTAATATCAAAGAAGTTAAGCGCTACTATTTAATTTTAAAATTTTCCGCTCAATTAGTTGTTCGCTGCAACGCATATCCTTTTTGTTCTACGAATTTAATTTGATGCTCAGCATTATGTTTCCCATTTATTCAATTCCGCTTAAAAGGCTTTGTATATTGTTATTTTCTTCGTCTTCATCTGCATGTCAATTTTAAGAGCCGTCAGTTTATCAGTCTATCAGTCTATCATTCATTTACAAAACAGCAATATGTTTTCTCAAGAGAGTCTGTTTGTTATGCGAATTTGAACCGTTTCTTAAAAGGCAAAGCAGCCGCTGAGTGTAGAAATGGAAAAAATGAAACCAAGCGAGCGAACCACAACAAATAATGCACACACAAACACATACACAAACACACACACACGCTAGCAATCTATTAACAGCTGCTCATATTTCTGTCGAATGACAACTAAGGGAGCTTTTTATTATTTAACTGCCAAATAAAAACAATCATAATTTTTAACGATTTTCAACTTGGATGAGGCCTTTGACATTGAGGTTTTTTTCATTTCGTTTATGGTAATGATTTTGCTATTTACTTTGGGTCGGATCAGAAAGTAGATTGAGCGTCTTATATTGTGAATTTATTTTGACGCTTATTGTTATGTGTAGGCCCATACAAGTACTATTGGGAGCAACGAAAATGGTTTTATGAAGATGTTCATCGTAAAAATATTACAAAATGTTTGCTGAAAAGTTTTTATTGATTTTTTTTTTCGAAAAACTTATCCATGTTTTTTTTATGGTGGTATGTATAGGTTCTGTCTGATTTGTCGTTTATTTCTTAAAGTTTTGGCTTTTAAGTAGCGCTCTGCGTTCAACTAAATAATTTGACTTAGAGCAAAATGATCAGCACAGATAATTTTTATTGACAAAACAGAAAAGTTTTCTTTCTACATTATGAAAAACTTATATTTTAAATGAATATTAGACCCCTGTGGTTAGTGGTTCCCATGATAATGACGCTGATATTAAAATTTTCTGTTGATGATTTTTAATTGCAAATATTAACATATATTTTATGGCTCCTTTTAAAAGAAATAATAACATTTTTTTTATTAATAACAAATTTAGACATTATTGCAAACATTATTAGAATCGAATATCATGCATTGATTAATTTCTTGTTTTTGAAAGAGAAAACAAACGATGAGATCTAAACCAATTGAAATGAAGCTTATTGCAACTATACCGACCGTTCAATAGAGGTCATAGCTCCAAAATTGGCCGATAAAGTTTATTATATGATAATTGAGCCGTTCACTGCATAACTTCACTTTTCAAATATTTCCATTCTTATGCGTTACAGCAATCTTTTAGAACTCTGTTTATGTATTTATTAGAGGTCTGCACGGATACCAAAAATTTACTCGTTTCAGTACTCGTTCACTTTTCTGTTCCTCCAATTACAAGTACACATTTCCTTTGAGTACCATAGCGTAAAGTAAAAAAAGTTGAATAAGCTTCGTGTATGTGTACGCACAACAAAACTGAAGGTAATGAATCGAACTGAATGACGTGCTTTATTGTTTTATTTATTCGATGAAAGTGAGGAAGAGAGAATTCATTTATGCACCAAGGCGTTGCCAGAAGATTTAAATGCGCAACTTTTTTATTTATTTATCTGAAAACTAAAATAAAACGAAAGTCCGGCACTATATTAATTTTTTAACATCATTGTGGATCTGTTTAAAATACTTTTTGGTAGTTTTATCTTTAGAATGATGCTAGAAAAATGACACATTCCTAACTTATTGATAAATATTTTTGGACCAAAATTTCAGACATAAGTCTTGAATAGTTATACTTTAATAATGTAAAAAAATTTGGTCTAAGATGAAATGCAGCTTCAAAAAAAATTTAAAAAAATTTCTTTTTATTTTTCGAAAAACTCCCGAATGCCCTTAACAAATATTAAACAAAGATTTATATAGATTTTTGATATGCATACATACATATGTAAGTATATGCAAAAAGCTCAAGCTTCACAAAGAAACACTTTATGAATAAATTTATAAATCACTTTTAAAGTCTAATTCCACTGTACTTATCACATTTTAAAAATATTTACCAATGCTAGACCAAATTAAAAAAAAAAATAATAAATAAATTAACAAAGTAACAAAGTGGCAACTTTGCCAACAATATCAAAAGTTATAATAAAGGAGAAGCAAATAAAACATGTTCACTTTAATATAATATACTTTGTGTACATATGTATAATCTTACATGGCTCATATTTGTTTTCGAAAACTGTTTTTATAATATAACATAAATTTATTTAGAAAACAAAGACCTCACTCGCCTGCACACATCAAATTTTCACTGATCCTCACTAAACATTCTTACGCATGTTAAAGTGCATTACTGCGTAGTACAAAATATCAAATGCGTAGTAATCGCGCAACTTGTTGTACTCGCAGCATACATGCATATTATCCGTACACATGACGCATTCATCTACGTACAGTTGGTTACGAGTAAGAAGAGAAATTTATAATGATGGTAACAGTAACACAAGCAAACGCTATGTATACGCATTCAAATCAATAAAATTGACTTCGGTAACAGTTTCGTAAGTTAACGATTATACTTATGCAGACCTCTAGTATTTATTACAAATTTGACTAAAAAATTGGTTGAACATCACAAATTTCGATATCGTTCCACCAACTATGGAAGAAACTTCAATTTAGTTTTATGTTTTTCTCGAATTTATGTTTTATAGAGTTAGTCGATTTATGTGGTGAACGACGATATTGATGATCGACAAGTAAAAATTAGCGAGACTGCTCAGGCTATGGGCATCTCACATGAACGACTGGAGAATGTATTGCATCAATATTTGGGAATGAGAAAGCTCGTTGCCATATACAACGGAGATCACCGGTAATAGCTACTGCACCGATTTGACGCTAATTTTAAAGAAAAACTACCAAGAAAGAAGTGCTCTTCCAACACACGACATCCCATTACAAGTGCGCACTCGTTATGGCAAAATAATATCAGCTGCATTATGAATTAGTGCTTCAGTCACTATGTCCTCCGTATTTGGCTCCTTGCGACTAATATCTGTTTTCCAACTTGAAGAAATAATTCAGTAGAACAGGGACCTATTTAATGGACTAGAAGAAATCGTAGTACGCGTATTATGCGTTATAAAACTAGGGAATCCTTGGGAAAACTTGGAATACAATTTTTCACATTTTTCCGGCGTGAAAGCACAAAATTTATCGAAATATCAATACTTGTTTACTCGGTAATAGTACCTTACTCGCTAATAGTACCTTACTCGCTAATAGTACCTTACTCGCTAATAGTACCTTACTCGCTAATAGTACCTTAAAGTGTGGCAATTTAATACGATACAAAACTTATGACGACTTCATAAAAATAAACTTATAGGAAAGTCGTTATACAAGCGAGATGCTCATGATCAGTGGTGCCCACTACTACAAGCAAACGATATCACGATAAGCATGTGTTGATGATTTGTTTATCAATTCTGTATACGTGCACGCTTTTTTACGCTCTTAAAAACTCTTAAAGCGACTGATCGTTCTCATATTTACACTCTTTGAGCGCCTGCTCGTTCTCTGGGCAGCACCGCTCATGATCCTGGCACATAAGAAAGAATCGAATTATAAGTTGTACCATTTGTAATAATGTTCCTACTTAATTGTTGCATATACATTTTAACTGATATTTGAGCAAAAACTTAATATTTCCTTGTAGTTATAAAAAAAAAAATCGACTCATAAGTTCCAACTGATACCTCTGATTGATGATTCTATCAAAGCCATGCCTGCATTAAATTGCTTCAATTTATTAACATATTTATTTGCATATTATATACATTTATTATAAAATTATATCTTATCTATTGTTTAACAACCTCATATCCTCACTGACTCTGCCGTGGCGACCAACGTGCTCCATTACCCGTGATTAATTGTTGGAAACAGGCGAAATTGTTTCATACACTGAGCAAAAAAAAAAGGGAAAAATCAGCTGGTACTTAAAGGTCTTGCATTGTTTTAACCCATCTTCTGATTAAAAGTAATGCAAAGCAATCCACTGAACTTAAATCATAATTAAAAATAAATAAAAAATGTAAAATAAAAATGTTTGCATGTTTGCGACAAGACATGCGCTCTCTATTTAGCACACGTATCTGAACTAAAATTATTAAACATTTTTTTTTTCTTGCCCCTTAACTTAAAATAATAAACGAATTTTTTTTTAAAGATTCGGTATTCAAAGATTTGTTGGACTTTCGGCTAGCTTTAATTTAAGAAAAAAATGTTTATTTCCGAAATGATTTAGTCTCTGTAGCCTTCTTGTCAAAATCCCCAAAATTTTTGTCTGATACCAGACCGAACCATTTCTTCTATTTTTGTAAATTTGGTTGCATTACCTTAAATATTTGTCCCAGTATAGCGCTTTGAAGTTTTCGTTTGCATGGGAAGTGCCACGCCCTCTAATTTATATTTGCCAACCTTCTGTTGACGGTCTCTTCGAATTATTCCTAGTATTTTTGAGAAATTTTGTTACACTACATGAAATAACTCTCAATATAACGTTTGCAATAGTTAACTTGTAAGCGGTATTGCCCATTTTCAATTGCATGAAGCTTGTTTGAAAGTGTCGACTTTGCATCGAATTTCATTCAATTGCCTTCTTTGGTTTTCTCTTTGTCGGGATTTCCATAGTGGTGTATTCTATGCGTTACAAACGAAATGACAAAGTGAATATTCCCTGAGTGTAGAGTATAACCAGGTTTGTGCACTTGTAAATCAACTGGGTATAAACAAGCCGTTTTGTTAAAAAAAATCGTTTTGTCTTTTGCTCAGTGTAGCAGAGTTATTGTCTATGATTTTATTTAGCTTGCGACAAAACAAAAGGTTTGAGTATCAACTGTCGTTTATGCCACGAAAAATAAAGGCGGCGGCGACATTGTGCATTTTTTTGCCAGCCAGCGAGATAATTAATTATTATGGTAAAGTAAATAATTTTCGAAAATTTGTCTTTATTGGCGCAAAGTGATTAATTATATCCTAAAGTTGTTCATTACTAGTAGAGAGCAAGCAGTGATTATCGGAAATTGAAGGCATATGGAGTTGGGGTAGGGTATTTGTTGTTTATTTGGCTGCAAGATTTATTACATAGGTTATTAAGAGCAATCAAAACTCTTTGAATAATTATTTTATAGCTACCCCTTGGGCTTAGAAGTATCAAGTTACAAAACAACTTAGAACTTTTCGTATTGAAAGTAAAATGCTTACCATCAATTATATTGTAGATTAGTTATTTTATCACGGAACAAATAGGAAGTTCTTTTCTATTTTGAGAAAAGAAACTGAATTTATCAATGCTCGATTTATATGCTATTTAATCTTTACAATGATTAGCTTTCAAAATTATTTTTTGATAATAATAGAGTTTAGCTACTACAACTATTAGCCTTCTCAGCTATTAAGTTTGAAGCTTTAAATCAAGTAAAAATGCTAATTAAAAAAAATATTTATTGCATTCCTTGTCTTTTACTTACTGTAGTCTAAAAAACTAAAACTAATAAAGTCCTTGAGAACTTGGCGACCCAATGGCGCGAGATTTTCTCGACTGTAGCTGAGGTCTCATATATTTTTGCTTCGATAAATAAAGCTCCATAGTACCATGAGTTTTCTAATATGCAGATCTTATGACTGATATTCCTGCCGAAATATTAACGGCGGAGATGTGCTTCTACATGGAATATAGTTGTCTACCTCACTGGAGTAATGAACTCTCTAATAGTAATCAGTTCTGAGTTTATATCTATGCTTATAATGATATTGTCTGGGTTAAAGTTAACTTTTTCATATAGTTGATATATCTAGTTGAGATGGGGCACGGATCAAATTGTCTGTATTAAAACTTTATATTTAGTCTGCCTGTAATATAGACTATAAAGACTTATCGGGCGCATTTGTAGGAAAACTATGTATATCAAGGTTACTTTATTTAAGCTTAAAGCAATATTTTTGATAAAATTTTTCCGAAAATTAAATCCAAATTTTCGAAGAATCTTTTGCCAAACTTCAACCTCTGAGTTGTTAAAAATAACTCAATTTTTAATATGCGTATGCGTTGAGAGGCATCAATTAAAGACACTTAAAATAAGTCGAACTTAACTCAATTAACACCAACCCTCAAGCGGTACCAAAACACACACATACGTAGAGAATACTTTGGCAGTTGCGTATGTGCGTGCCCACGTGGAACTTCCACTTAAAATGAATAAGACCTGTATGAAGTTTTCAATAACACACAGCCTGTATTAATTTTAATCTGTTGAAACAAATTCAGGGAAATTATGAAACTTGTGCATACAGCAAATCAGTGAAATGTACAAAAGCACTTAATAATTTGATGAAAAAGTTATGGTCAGCGGGTTCGGTTTTAACAACCAAAAGTCCATCAACAAAATATGCTTTAGTTAAGTAAGTGAAAACACTTATTTCTTTACCAACTGGTAACCCAACTGAAGTCACGTTGTTCAAATTCTTATATAAAATCGGCATAAATGTAGAGTTTTTGTCTTTGATAGTGCTATTTTTAATTTTTGCTGTTGTAAGGTTTTTGCTGTTGTAAGGTTTTTGCTGTTGTTGTTAAAGTTTGTTTTTGAGTTTTTGGGTGGGACCAAACTTATTCTTGGCAAATCTAACATATACACATAAACTATAAAATTTATTTTCAGATGTCTAATTTAACTTTTTAGATAGTAGCTGTTGTAAGGTTTTTCCGGGAACGAACGATTTTTTTTTTATTAGGTCCAGACTTGTTAACTAGAATGGACTTTCATCGCTGGCGAAACGCT
Source organism: Tricholauxania praeusta (assembly GCA_949775025.1). Taxonomy (NCBI): domain Eukaryota; kingdom Metazoa; phylum Arthropoda; class Insecta; order Diptera; family Lauxaniidae; genus Tricholauxania; species Tricholauxania praeusta. The sequence continues at coordinate 187,953,426 of OX459028.1, forward strand.
GGCTGCGACAAATTGAACTTACAATATCACTGAAGTTTATGTTAAGAGCTTGAGCGACGATGCTTACATTTTTGTGTTTGTAAGATTTTTGCTGTTGTAGAGCTCTAGCTATCTTGCTTTTGTGCTTGTGGAGCTTTTAAAACGATAAAGTTTTTTTTTGAAAATTATTGATGTCGAATAAAAAATAAAAACGTATTATATTTACATTTATGCCGCAAGTCGTGCTCCATGAGAAGATAAAGGCTACAATAAGATATTAATAAGCCCGAATCTACAAAGTATATAGAATCTGCTTAGTTTTTGTGCTTTTATTTGACTTAATTTCTTGCAAAACTTAAATTACCCGCGGTAAATGGCGCTCGGAAAATGCAACATTTAAAAAAATATAGTTTTACCTACTAGTTGCTTTCAAATATTTCCTGCCGGGTATGTTAATACATACTCGTGAAAACTAAACAACAAGTAAATACACACGCACACATCGTAATAAAACAACAAAAACACATACGCATTTAAGCAAAACGAATATGCAAAAAGTTTTTGTAGAAATATTTTATCAAAGTAAATGGCAAAATGTGCCACCCATTCAAAGAATTGACAAGAAGAAGTGGCAGAAATTCTAGCAACATCGGAAAGTCTGGTAGAAATCCTCATGCAGAACTAAGGTGATGTGGGCCGGGTGTATAGTTGGAAAAAAGTTTTATAGCACCAAAGCTTAAAAACTTGATCACAAAGCACTTCATCAAATTGTTTGAATTCCAAGTTAAAATATCAGCCAACAGAGGGCGCTAGCGGCGTAGTATATTCAAAAAGGAGAACAAGACGTGCATCGGAAGAAAATGGCAACTAGCTGTAGTTAATGCTCATGGGGCATGGTATAGTAAAAATTGTTAACTTAAGAGCATAAGACAAATTTCTTTCGAATTTTGTTTTCCTTTTGATTGCTGTTGTAGTTGTTGTTGTTGCTGTTGCTGCTGCTTTTAACAACAAACAACAACGAAGTTTTCCTACTGACATTCCGCGCTCATGCGTTGCGTCGTTGAGACATAAAATGTTAGTGAAATGGAAAAAATACAAGTGAAAATTTAAGCGTTGCTCCCTCGTATTTGCCTGCCTGCCAAGGGAAGGAGTAGGGAAAATGACTACTGTTTGTTGTTCAATGTTATACAACAAGTTTTAGCAAGTGTTTGTCAAAATGCTCAGAAACACAAAGACACACATTCACTTGGCGTTTGAGAAACTTTTAATAATTCTCAAGTGATTTTTCGGAAAGCTAAACAACAGTGCGCACTCGCTTACGCTTAAGAAGAAGAGTCGAGTAGCAAAACAAACAATCTAATAAAAATACAACACAAACAAATAGGGGATAATGGCTCTCAAGTTAGATTGGCAAATACTTATGTTGACACTTGGGACTTGTTGTTTGTTGTAGTGTCATGTTTGGCCAAACAGATTTAAGAAATTTAAGAAAATTTAGTCCCAAGTTGAATAGAAAAAGCAAAATGAAACCCACGTCTATATTATTAATACATAGAAGACTATTTTGGCGGGTATGGAAGAAAATTTATACTTGGAGGGAATTGACTAAAAAGAAACTTTAATCGTAAAAGACATATTTTAAACTTCTATATCGAATTTTTCGTTACTCTTTTGAGCTTTATCGTATTTTCAACATTATTCGGTCTTGTCGACCTTGTTTGACTTTTTCAACATATGTCGAGCTTATCATCATTTTTCCAGATTTTCAACGTTAACAACGTTTACAACATTATTCGACTTTTTCAACATTTTTCGGCTCATGCTTTCAAGGTTTGCGACAGTATTCGATATTCTGCGATTTTTCGACAGCTACACGAGATTATTGTCCATGCGGAGGTAAAAACACTTCCTTCAGTGTACAAATTAAACCGCGAGTGCTTGCAAAACCCTCTTTTTTATATGCAGCAATAAGTCTTGCCATTATTCTACTCCAAAGCATATCTTTAGGACACCTTTTCAGTTCTATTTCTTTAAATCATTGCGACGCATTGTAGGCTTCCATCTTATCAGTTTCGTGTGAGAAAAAAAATAGAGTTCTGTTTGAATTCGACATTCAAAAATATCGACTTGCTGCTTCTTTGCTAAAAGTGACCGGAAAATTGAAAATTAAAAAAATTTTACCTTAAAGCCTTCATTACGCTGAATTTTTTTGTGATTAATAATAGTGAATAATATTTGACTGTTTAATAGACCGGGTCGAAATTTAGATTCATTCCGACACCGACTAAAAAGTTAAAAGGACCCTTAAAAACGATATCTGCCCCGTATTTTTTTCGTTTGAGAAATACCAATGGAGCACTTTTGATTCTTTTGAAGGTTCTTTTTGGCTAAAACAACCTGTTTTTTGCTCTTAACTTTTATTCCTTCACAGAGTGGATGGCCGAATTTACTCGAAAAATAAAGATTGCGTTCTGGAAAAAAATTTGACGTTAAAAAGTTTTAAGTTTTTTTCTATTATAGATAATATTCAGCCCCGAAATCCGATTTTTTTACATTTTTCATATGAAAAAATCGAATTTTGGTTCTATACTTCTTTATTTGGTTGACTGTTCTCATCCCGAGTAAAGTGTAATTTTCTTCAATTTCTCAAATTCGTTGCTTTAATGGGATGAAACACGCCCACTCTTTTTGTATCCGTGTACATTTTGCATTTCTTATAAAAAATGTAAAAAAATCGAATTTTCGAATTAAATGCAAAATGTACACAGGGACAAAAAGAGTGGACGTGGTACATCCCATGGAAGCAACGAATTTGACAAAATGAAGAAAATGACACTTTATTTGGGATGAGAATAGTCAACTATATAAAGAAAAATAGGACATGAAGTGGACAAGAAATCGCTTATAGCCTGTAAGTAAAGTTTATCTTAATCAAATGATTATTTTTATAGTAAAACGTTAACAACCAACAAATAGTAAGCGTTTTATACGTTTTACCCTTGCAGAGGAACTCTGGATTCTTAAATTAGAGCGTACGCATTCTCTTTTTGTTATCATTGTAATCATTAAAGCTGGCTCGCTTAATAGTTGCAACATTCCAAATCAGTTCTATTGCAGCCGTCTTAAATTGCCAACAACTGTCTAGCCTAATCTGTTGCAGCTTTAAAAAAGCTATAATTAAAGCAGATAAATAAATCAGAATCTTAACAAAAGCAAAAAAACACATTTTTGCTTTCGCTTAAAAAAGGTCACATCCTTTTATTTTGCTTGCATTTCCTGTTTCATTGCAGTTGCAACACTTGCAGCTTTGTTTTGTTTCAGTTGTTGGCACATTGTCGCCTTCGCAGTTGCCTGTTGTTGCTAGAAAAGTTATTTTCTTCATTCCCATTATTTTTTTATTTTATTCATATTTTTTTTTGCTGCTTCCATTTTGCTTTTGCTTGTGCTTTTAGTGCTGTTTCTTTGTTAAACATGGTGACATCAATTGTTGGCAGCAACAAGTTTTTGCTGCTGCTGCAAAGGCTGTTGCTGCTGCGTTGCTATTTGCGTAACCAACAGCTGGCTATTGTTGTTACGATTCCTAAAGTAGCTGTTGCTGTTGTTGCTCTTGTTATTGTTGATGCTTATGCTGCAGAGCATAACGACACCTTTGGCAACGCAATGTAGGAAATTTATTTATATTTTTTAAGTTTTGTAGTTACTAACTGCAACAAGGTAATAAGGTGAGACTTTTTAGAAAATTTAAATCTTCATAATTCGAAGAAACTTTAAATTTTTCTTTCAAGGATGATGGACTTTTTTATGTCCAATATTTTTCTTTTTATGTTGAGTTTTTACTGCGAATATTTTTGTATATTTTGTGTGAATTTTTTAATGGTTTGCTTTTCCATTTCCCATAATAAACAATAGTGAAAGAAAAGTAAAAATACAAAATGTTATTTGATCCTGACGTTGAGTATTTCCGTTATCGTTTCGATTCAATCCACATCCGTTGTGGTGTACATTTTTCATTTTCCACAACAGCAACCATTGAAGGCATTGTATGGAGAATGCTTAACTGTGCCTGTATTCGTTCCATAGCTCTATGGATGTTTTTTTTTTTTTTTTATATATATTTGCAATTTTTTTCATATTTTTCTTTAGTTTTTCTTTTTTCTGGGTTATCATCAGTCATGCAGCATTTTATGGTTACTGCATTTGCTTCATTGAGGTGTGATATCCGTATAAAAATACATTTCTACCATTAAATTGGGATTTGCTTCTATTTTCTTAGTTTGTTTTTATTGCAATCCGCTGTTTTTTATTTTTTGTCTCATGCTTTGCTTGCATTTTTTTCAATTTATTGCAACTGTGTATTTAAAGTGCGGCCTGTATCTTAAAGGTAATGTTTTTTCGTAGTTAAATTAGTAAATATAGTGAAATGTTGTTTTTGAAAAGATTTAAAATTGATGTTGAAGGATGGATCAATACGTACCCGTATTTAAAGACAACTTTTCAACCAACGCCATATAAAATTTCAGTTTGATTCATTGATTCGTTTGATTTGATAGCCATTTGTGTCAAACGTGTTTGGTGTAGAAAAAGTTATAGAAAAAAAAAAGTTATGTAAGAGTAATATTAACGGAGAATATTTTTTCTTAAATCTACTGATGTCACAGATTTCAGAAAAAAGGAAAAATTTAATAGTGCGGCCAAAGAACGAATTTTCAAAATAGTTGCTTATCCTTTCAAGCACTGTTGCGACGAGAAAAGGATACGTGAGATGGGACACGAGACAATACCCAACATGATGAGATCAGTGTATACATTTTGCTTAGAGCTTATGTCATTTTATACCTTCATAATAGGATTAAGCACCCAACGCATCGGAAGTGCTCTAGAGAATTAACAGGGCAGACGATACTCGCATCCCCGATTAGTTTTAAAGTAGTTTAGTTTTTAGAAGTCCCGGCCCAGTGAAGATACTTGCTAAAAAATTAACTTGGAAATATTTTCATTCATTTGCTACCTTTTGATAGTAAAGGAGTGAATTTGCAATTGTCGAGGACTTATTAAAACTATCCGCGCTGAATCGTGACATTAGCCTCTTCTTACACAAAATGTTATTACAATCAGGAAACAAACACAATGATTTTAGTTTGATTCTACCATAAGCGCTTATAATTTAGCGCTAAAGCCGAACATTATTAAATCTGAGAGAAATATTTGTGAATCCAAATTAATTTAAAGTGGCAAAGTGTTAAATAAAAAAGATTAATTTAAAACACTCTGCAACTTCAAAATGAAGTTTCTTTTCGATTAAAGTAAAGTTAAAAATGTTAAATTCAATACTTTTCAAATTCAAAATGAATTTAAAGTTGTTTGTGTTAAAAATAAACGGAAAAAATGTTATTTTTACTTTTATAAACTTGAAAACTCGCGACTTTAAATCAAAAAAAAAAATTTTCAAATTTGCAATGCCATTTTCCCCTGAATGTAAAGGGTAATTATTAAAGACTTCATACCTTATAAAATTATTTCCAATACCATTTAAGCCCGGTACGATTTGTGTTCCTGTCAGCAACAACTTCCAATTGATATTGCAAAAAAAAAAAAAATATTTAGCTTTCAACTTTACATTAATGGAGCTAAATTTAACATTCGTGTTCAGTCGTAGCTGACTTCATTACTTTGGATATGTATATAAGACAAGACCTATATAGGAGAAAACAATAGGAGTCAGTAATACCTCGATGTTTAAAATTCAGTGAATCTGGAACCGCTCACCCCCAAATCTCACCTAGTGTCAATAATTTGGGTCTAATGCTAGAGACTTTGCCATAAGTCAAAGGAATATTCGATCTAAAACCAAAGATGTTATAAAAAAATTAATACGATAGGCTTATGAGTCACCCTGTCGTGTAAAAAAAAAAAAAACAATTTGCAATTGGTAGTGCAAGTGAAGCGTTGCAAAAAGAGCACAACAAAGTGTAAGTCGTCAGTGTGATGCCTTCACACAAAGGCACAACAAATTGATAGTGCAACTGAAACGATACAAAAAGAGCGCAATAAAGCTGTGTCTGGCTGGTGCCTTTGCACACAGACACCTTACGCTCTAAGTGCAGTCTCAGCTACACTAGCAATTAAACGGTAAAATGGAGAAGGAATGGAAAAGCAACACCAGTGAAAGCGACAGCAGAGGCTTAAGAAAAGCCCATTGCGTGTTTTTGTTTTGTTTTAAAATTTAGTTATTTTTTTTTTATTTTTTGTTGGTTGCAATTTTTGATAGCCGCAGGAAGCCAATGAGCTTTTCGAGTGTTACATTTGCCTAAAGTTGAATTATGTTTCATTTTGAAATATGTATGCTTTACATAGTGACAATAGGTGTCTGCTGGCGTTGCAACATGATCGCTTAAAGAGACTAAAAAAAAGTTTTCGCTTAATAACTCGAAAAGTAAACCTCAAATTGAAAATATACAGAGTTCAAAGTTGTAGAGTAAACTAAAATTAATCGAATTCATGCACTCAAATTTCCGTATGAAAATGTTTGACCAAAATTTCCATTCAAAACCAAAATTAGAAACTGAAATTCGTTAAATATATGTACGTGTCCAAATGGTGAAAATGTAATGAACAAATTTTTGATTAATCAAAATACAAATTTTTTTTTTTGGTAAACATTTGAACTAAATCTACGCACATATGAATGCCTGTACGAATTTATTTACGGTTGAATTATTTTTTGATATTAAAAGCCATTTTTATAATTTCAGTAAAAGCTTATTCATTTGTAAACCGCACATAATTTGGGAGTACAATTTTTTTGACAATTTTCTGACAATTTTTTTTGCTACTCATATGCTTTTGAAAGCCTGTCGAGCACCATTTCTGCTAAAAAAAAAAAAAAAATAGAGACTGACGTTTATACCATCATTTACACATCCTTAGATGTTGTTGATTTTGCTGTCAAAAAAATTCAAGTTTTGTTTTTCTATATTTTTGTGGCTTAGGCTCAAGGGCATTATATTTTCCCTTAAAGTTTTTTAAAAAAAAAAAATAAAATATTCACAAAGTTGGTTGCTAAACGTTAAGTTAAGGCGTTGCTAATAGCATCTTATCATCATGCTTATGGCATCGTTAAAAACTGCAAAGAGTACCTTAAAACAGCATCCATGAAAAATCAACTTTTTAATGCAAATTTGTTACTTTTTTACTCTCTAACGTATATGAAACTTGAGTTAATACTCTAATTTTTTTTTATTACTGAAAGTAGCAAACTTGTTTTGTTGTTAATATACCCACTATACATTTCAGTATAACTTTGTTTGCTATAAAAATGAAAATGTTAAAATGAATAAAGTTCCTATTAACTGAAATACTAAAACAGAAAGAATGTAGTAAGAAATAAGGTAAGAAAAATGTGAATAATAAAAATGGTCTTGTTTGCTTAAAAAACGAGTACCTACTATGACAAGCATAAAGTATGAAAATATGAAAAATGTTGCAATTTTCTTCCATAAGCATGTTGCTGCTTGTCATAGCAAAAAATATTCTTTTGACGTATAAAATAAAATTACACCAGCTATGCACTTTATGCCATGGTTTCCCAAAATGCGGGTCGAGACTCATTTTACTGAAGACATTTTGCTAAATAGTCACCTGACTCAGTAACTGACTTATTACTCTTTGTACAAAGTGGACATATTTGAAAATCACTCAGTTATTACGAACTCGTTATGGTCTTCAATGTAATATAAAAATCAACTTTTAGGCTTCAATTGATTTTTTACACATTGATTGTACTGGCAACTGTATAAATGCATTATTTCCTTATAATTTTTTCTCTCCAGCAGAGGCATGAAATTCATGGTGGAGCTTTTCATGGTTTTTAAAAATTTAAAATACTTAGTGCGATAAAATTTAGTTTTCTTCGAAAATGTTTTGGTTACGCTGATGTAAACGAATAAAATTTTTTAGAGCTTACATCTGTATTAGTTACAACTCTTCTTAAAAGCAGAAATAAAAACAGAATTTCACATTTCGTGTCAAGAGGTATGAGAATAACATTTTCTTGCAAGATTAGACATACAAAGTTTTCATGACAGCGACAAGTAAAAACTTATGAATTAATAATTTATCTCAAAAATATTCATTTGTAAGCATTCTGGAAATTACCATTTACACAAACTGCCCATAAGATATATTAATATTTTCAACTTCTTTGTAGACAAAAGGAAGAAATATCTTTCAAAGAAAGGGTCCTACAAAAGCAATTCTCGGCCTTCTCAAAAAAGAAAGGTTTTTTTTCCTTAAATGGTAAAAAGTAGAAATTTTTTTGAGCATTTCTTTTTTATGTCACCAATATTAAAAAATTCACTCTCAAAATGGTAAAAACTTTAATTTTTGTGTAAGAAAAACTTAATTTTTTTTGCTCGTTAAACAAAACAAAAAAAAAAAAATAAGTCCATGACAAAATAACGCCCCCGGCGCACAGTGAATAGGTTTTGTATGTAACGGCCATAAAAAGGATTAATAGCGCAAAACTCTTGAAATTCGGTACAAATATTTTTTAATTTAAAACAACAAAAATTTGTGAATATGGAAGAAAAAACGGCCAAAGTATACGCCTACTTCCATACAAAGGTGGGGTGTGGTTGAAGCATTTTCTTCAAAATGGAACTCAGTTGCCATTAATATCAAAAATTCTAAAAATTGTGCGATATCTCTTGTAGTTTTCAAGTTATTAGGGAAAACCCGTTTTGAAGGTTTATCTTTTCTGATTTTGAATAGCATCCGATTTCATATCTTTTATCAAAAACGGGATGAAAAGGCGTCAAATACGCTTTACATATCCCCTCTCCTTAAGGTCCACGTATCGATGATTTAGCTTACCAAAATGAAAAACATCGCTGTACATTCAAATTGATTATCTTAAAAAGTTTTCCAACTGTGGAAAATTTACCTTAAATGGAAACAAATCAACTTCAATTTTGTATTAGATATCAGACGGCACCTTTATATTGATCGCCATAGCACGGAAATGGCTATCGCGTGAAAGGAGTATTATATATTTTTGGAAGGGTATTAAAATAAATGACTTAAATGTCAGAAAATCGTAAGTAACATTGTTCCACAAGCTGCCGAAACTGAAAGTCACATTTTAGCCAATTTTATGTTCAATAGACACACAAAATATTTGTTTTTTTTTTAAGTATAAAAAAAAAAACGTTTAAATAAAGTTCCTACACTCAAGGAACAAAAATCAATGACACCAAAATCTGTTAACTTTGAAGGTTGGAAGTGCTTAGAATAAATTCGCACTAGTAGAAAGAAAAATCGTTTTTTGAGGCTTAAAGGCGAATGAAGTGACTTAGCAAAACAAAGATTCTCTCAAAAAGAATATGATCAAATTTCATCGCAAATAAAACTGCAAACCGAAAGCTTAATGCGTAAATTTTAATGTTGTTGACATTTAAAGAAAAATATGCTCGCGGTTGCTATATCAATTTAAATATCATCGTTAGCAATTCGTTCCAAAAAATAATTGAAAATAAAATTTTAGATTTCAATTTAAAATGTCATCTTAATTATAGAATACATACATATGTAAATGCATTAATGTAATTGTGTGACATTTCTGTTGTTTGTGTGAAGTCATAGACGTAACTTACTGATTGGCAATCAATTGTTGTTAAATGAAAAAACTATCCAATCAACATGCAGTGAACATAAAATATTGTGCCAATATTGAAACAAAAATGCAATATTCATTCAATTATTCAGCAAATATGGCCTAAATATTGCAAGCAATTGAGTTTACATAAAGTTAAATTTATGCCACGAATGCAAAAACAGACGAGGTCATACCGTGGATGTGACGACTTGCCCTAGGCTCCGTGCAGCGGTGAAGGCCCAGCGCTTGGTGGGACTTTCTTAATATTATAAAGTGGTGACTTTTTTTTCTAAAAATAGATTCTTAGAAAAAAATTTGTAAAAATGTAGAACAAAAATATTCCTTCATTCGTCATAAGCTCCGCACTCTCACGATACGGCAGGAAATAAATGTCTTTTGATTTGGCAAAGACAAAAAATACAATAGGGGTATGCATGAGTTATTAGATTTTATATTGCAAAAACCAAAAAATATACATGAGTCATTCCTTTTACGATGGCAAAATTCAAATTGCAATTTTGCAAAACAAAGCCAAACATATGTAAAGCAACTTTTGGCATCCCGAAAGAGTCAACTTTTGCCTTTCTTGATTACGGAAATGTGCAATATTCGAGCAAATATTCATATTCATAAACATTTTGCTTACTGAGAAAAAAAAAGTCAAATTTTGCAAACATCAAAAGACCTCAACGGCAAAAAACCACACAAATTTCAGTGTTTTTGTCAACATTACGATGCAGTAGGTACCTACTATATAGCTTTGGCCGAACACAAATTGACAAATTTTAATATAAACAAAAAATTGCAAAATAAAAAGTAAAAATACTGCTGCTGCAGTACACATAGGTTGTTGTGGTCTTGCAAACCTGGGGCATGTAAACCGTCAGTTGCAAAGTAAAAAATTTGCAACAACTACGATACGTTGCTACCACGTTGCAATGTTGGCAGTTTTAGTTTTTTTTTCTGCAGGAAAACGCATACGTTCAGCATTTTACTTGTGTATTAAAAAGAAGTAGCAAATATTAAGGTGATTTGCGCCAATAGTGCTGCAAAATCAATGAAAATTTTGCAACTGTAGAAATTGCCTTTCTATAAAAACTATTCAATTTAGAAATTTTTTAAACATAAAATTTTGACATCAAAACAGCGACTTCGTTTTCATCTGCGAAATTCGAGAAAAATTTAAAATTTTGTTTTTGAAATTTTTAATGGTGTTGTTTAGAACTATATTTTGATATTCAACCAACAATGTCACTGGTCTATTAAATTAAGACCTATTAATTTTGAACCCAAAGAAAGTTACATCTTCCGGAGTTAACCCTTCAATGCATACCACCGCCTTTTGGCGGTCTATAGCTGAATCGACAGCTATCACACATAATTTTTTGTTTTGGAATGTTAGCGATAAAAAACATTTTAGCACATTATTTGCTACACAAAACTTAAAACAAACTCCTTTATTCTTAAGAGAAAGTTTGCTTTCATCAATAAATATTTTCAAATATTTAAAGGTCAATAACTAAGGCCAATTAGCTTATGCCCAAGTTGAATTAGAAATGCATCCGATTGATTGCATTCAATTTAATGCCATGTTTTTTTTTTTTGCTTTTGAGGCAATTTCATAAATTTCTCAAATTGCAAGTTTACACTCATCATGTATGCGCATAAATAAAATTTATATTTTGCATAATTTATTGACATTGATGGAATTTAGTTGGCAATAAATTGAAATGCAATTTACGTCAATGCTCTTGAAGTTTACTCAATTATTGATGAGCCATTTTGATTGAGCTATTGAAAAGCCATAGATTATGTACACTATTGAAAATGTTATTTGGAGATATTTTGTAATTTATGGTTGTAATTAAAATAATTTTGAAATACTCGTTGTGCTGTAGAATTCGAAATGTTAAGGAAATATCCAATTGACATTTGTTGTTAAATGTCAAATGCTGTGTCCTTTTAAAATTACTAATTATTTACAGTAATTAATTATTGCTTATGTTTTACGTTTGTTAAAAAGAAATATTATGTTTTCTGGCTGTATTTTAAAGTAAACAAACGAAAAGGAAAGCTTAAAGCTAAAATTGAATATACAATTTTTTTGTTTAAGCTACAACTTGATTCTCAACAAGCAATTGCCATAGTGATGTGATATTTTTGAATTTTTATTTTATTTTATTCTAAGTGTTAATTTATTAAATTGTTCCGTCTGTAAATATTTTCATATTCATTTTTGTGCAATATTTATGTTTTTTCATCTAAATGTTTGTGCAAGTTCCAGTGATGTAAATTTAATATCAAAGAAACAAAAATTTTATTAAAAGTTGTCCCTGGAGAAGGTGGAAGCTCCCACCGAAACGTCGGACAGAAAAAATGAAATAAATTTGTTTTTATTTGCATTTAAAAATTTATTGACCAAAAAAGCCTACATTTTCAAATTCACAATACAATTTTTAATTAGTTTTAATGCGAAAATATTTGCACAATCGACACTTAGTGTCCCATCCAACATTAGAAATGCAAGAGTGCGGCAGATGCGAGATGTGATAGAACAAACGAATTTAAAACTTTCTCATACCTTCAAATGATATTAGATGATTTTACCATGGTTAGGCTTTTTGTTTGCTGTAGTAATCAGCGCAATTTGCTCCACTTGCTGATATAAACGTTATAAACCACAATTTCAAAATTTTAAAAGGACACAAAAGCGTACGAAAATCCTTCTTTTTAATATTTTCTTTGACTGAAAAGTTTTTTGAGTTCATTTTTATAGTAAATGGGACATTTTTTTAATGATAACTGGGGCATGACTTTCGCTGATTTTTTTTTTCAAATTTTTCTTGGGTATAACTTAGGATATGAATTATAAAAACTAATGTCGTGTAAGCCTTAGCTCGCAAAACAACAAAGTTCCAAAGCTGAAACTTTGCCAAATGGACCAGTTTTTGAAAATTCATTAAAATTCATACAAAAATTCAGGAAAAATCACTTAAGCATCCTAAAAAGCACATAATCTCAATTTTTTTAAATTTGAAGTATCAGAGAATGCAAATCAATTTTACTATATTTTCTATCTTATTATTGATTCTGCTGGATTTCCTTCATTTATTTGTAATTTATTGACAAACTACTACTTTCTGTTAAAATTTCAGCCTGTGACAATACCGCCTTTTACTATTAAACATTTTTTGAAATAACCATAGCAGTTTATTTTTTATGAAGTATGTTTGTTATAATTCTATGTACGTAAATTCATTAAAATTCATATAACGTTTCCTATCTTAAGTTATTTAAATTGGATTACGTAGTATATAGAAATATAAAACAACATACTTGTTTGCACATAAAATACTGGTGTGTTTTTTTATTAAGTAAATTTTTAAAAAGGTATGTTATTTATTAATACTTAGCATATCAAAAAATTAAGGAAAATCCAAACGAACGCAAAAGAAGATAAAATGGTTGATAGAGCTTATTAAATTTCATTGATGTCGTTTATTTTTGGGGTAGAATTTTATTTGAAAATTTTTTATGTATTTTGCCTTAAAATTCGCCTTGATGATCTCATACGTTTAGAAATAGTTAACATACCAAAAAATTAAGAAAATCAAATAGGTTGAACTCCGAAATAAGGACTGTCCCAGAAAAATTTTTCGGTTTTATTTTTTTTATTATACTCTACCTGATAATCTTATAGGTCTATAGGTCTGACAAATCCTGAGTTAAAATATTCAGCTATAGCAAAAATAGTTGGTGCATAGGTTATTTCTAATTACAAGAAGGGTCTACCTGTTTCACGAAAAAAAGGTTCAGGCAGAAAACCAGAATTTTCTAACTCAATGGTAGTGTGGAAGGTGAAGAGTCTTTTAAGCAGAATCCCAGCACCTCAGTGCAAGATATGGCGGCCAGAGTAGGTACATCAAAATCTACTGCACAAAGGATAAAGGAAAAAAGTAAGCTGAAGCTGTTAATGGCTCAGGTACGAGCCTGAAAATTGTGTGAAAGGTATCTGACTAAATTTGATTGCTGATGGGTTTTGAACGACGAAAGTTACGTCAAAGCAGATTTAAAGCGCTACCTGGGCACAAATATTATACGTCACCGAAGAAGGGGCATTTGCCTAGTAAATTCAAAGAGAAAAAAATTTCGAATTTTTTGAATTTGGCAGGTCATATGTCCAGTGGCCTCAGAAGAAGCTTCTTTGTTACGCAAGGCACAATCAATTCAAAAGTTTTTAAAGACGAGTGCCTCGAAAAACGTGTTCTACCATTTATTCGTGCACATGAAGGTACAGTGATGTTCTGGCCCGATTTAGCAGCCTCTCATTACTCTGAAGCTACGATGGAATGTTATCAAAGTAAAAATATCAATTTTGTACCAAAAATAGCAAATCCACCCAACTGCCCAGAGCTTCGCCCAATTGAGACATATTGGGCTCTAATGAAAAGAGATATTCGAAAGAGTGGTAGAACAGCTTCGGTGAAAAAGATCGTACTGTGCTATCGATGAAACAACTGTACAAAATTTAATTGAGGGTCTTAAGAAAAAAGTTAGAAATTTTTATAAAAAAAAATTGTTAATTAGTTTTTAGTTAGTTATAAGTATTTTTAACACTAGCCATTATTAATAAAAAAAGAAGAAAGACCAAAAATTTTATTTGCTATTTTTTTATAACTAAAAATAAAACCAAAAAATTTTTCTGGGACAGTCCTTATATAGGATAGTGAAGTTGATAGCATATTCTTGATATCGTTACCATTTTTTTTTTAATATCAAAGCTTTAACATATAAAACTTGGAAATATTTTGCTTTAATTGACGCTAAAGTAGTTGTGCTAGATGTTCGTGTGGATTTTAATAAATTTTCAAAAAAATAGTCCCTTAAGCGACAATTGCTGCCGTAAGTGCCAACTTTTCTATACCTCTCAATTTTTCGCTGTGCATAATCTGACAATATGCGTTACATGATATTTCGGAATTTGCGAAGCTTGGTATATCATTGATTTTGTTAAATACAAATAAAAATTTCGACGTTCGCCCAGCATACTGTTTTTGTATATTGTTCCTTGAAAACTAGTTGACCTGCAGAAAAAATGGTTTGACTTTTTTATTTATTACTTCCTGAGATTTTAAAGAAAAATTAAGTACACTGAAAAAATATCCATGCACTATTTTTATGAAAAAAATTCGTTTTTCCCTAGCTTCCTTAGTTTGATATGTTTTTTTATTTTCTTAACAAAAAAATGTGCGCTTCAAAAAAGTTTTTGCCTTAGCCCAGTAAAGCGTGCCACCGAGCGCTAAACTTTTATTTTTCATTTATTTTTGCACTCAAAAAGAAATAAACTAACGTTCCATCTTTTACAATTTTTTTCTTTTTTGTTAACAAATTACCCTTAGGCCAAAATTGAAAACAATTTTCCTCTTGTTTTCAAGTCATTTTTCCTTGTTGTCTTTTGTAAATCTGACAAAACAAAAAACTTTAAGAACCAAAAAATAAAATACCATGTAAAAGTAAGAATATAATGAAAAAAGAAAAAAAAAAAACGCATTCCCCACACACTGGTCCGTAATTGGCATTCACCGTTGAGTACTCATCATATCACCAATAAAAGTTCCAACTTTTTAAAGTTGTACGCCTTAAGTACACCACCCAAACTCTTAATTAAACCATGTGAAAAGTTTTTTTTTCTTTACTCGAGCGTAAAACCGTCGTTAAATTATTTTTTGTTTATTTTTTTTTCAAGCATCCATTTTATCGTTGAGTTCACTTATTTAAAAAATAAACGTTGCTTGCAACATGTTGCTACAACTTCCGCCGCAGGACGCGAAATAAAAGAGCAGCAGCTTTAGTTGTGTTTCTTGTGCGGACTTTGCGAAAAAAAATATGAACAAAATAAATATTTTTGTTGTCCTACAAGTTTAAAACTTGACTTCCAGTTCTGTTTTTAATGTAAAGTTTGTTAAATTGTTTGGATTGCGTATATAAAAAATGCAAACATAAAGGAAAATACATTTTTTCCATTAAGTCTCAAAAACAAAGTACATTTTTTTTTCACTTGCAGATTTTAGATAATATAAACAGCTGCTTAGAAATGCAACACTGATCCGTCGTCCGCCGATGTTTAAAGTAGAATTAAGTCTTAGTTGATGGTCAGTGGCTTTTCCGTCGTCCGCAGCAATTTTGTTTAATTTAAAGCGGTTAAGAGTGTTCTAGTTTTGACATCGGGTAACCGCTGGTGATTTTTTCGTGGTGCGTCGGATTTTATTTATAGTACATATTACTCTTTCAAAATATGTATTTCAATTTAACTAAAAAATAAGTTTTAACTCTCTTTCAATCGAAATTGGAAAATATTGTTATTCTGAAATTCGAAACTATTGATATTTTTTTTTAAATACGACTCTTAAGATAAACTGTTCCTTTCTCTTCAAAATGAATGAATACATTTAGTCAGGTTACACGCATCTGTATTGTATTGTAGATGCCATGCTTACTTGTCTTATACCGCCCACTTTTTGACCTGTGCTTGTTGGCGGTAGCGCAGCCAGAATATTATTTTGGAAGGTAAGGTAACTGTAACGAAAGTATAAACCCATTTTAAGAATTTTTATTTTATTTTGATTTTTCAAACCTGCCGGTTATTAGTCGAGCAAAAAATGGATTAATTTTCTGTTCTTTTTTTTTGTTCGTCTTCACGCTATAGTGGTTCTGATCAGAGAGACCGGAAATACAAAAAAAAACTAATAACATAAAATTCCCTCCTTATGAAGTGAAGTTAGCTACGTTAAAAATTTTAATTTTAATAATAATAGGCAAACAGCAAAACTTTTTTCTGTTGAAGATTAAATTTAAAATTACATTGCAATTTATGATAATTTTTTTATAGGAAACCACCCACTCTGCATTTAACGTTTTGTAAAACATTCACATTTAATTTTACAAGGATTCAGTTACGTTTCAGAAATCTTTCAGAAAGCTATCTGCAATGTGTCAATGCCTACCTTTTGATTACATGAAAAACGTTTCTGAAACGACGTTGCAGGATATGCTACCCCTTCTTACTTTATTTACATAAATAAAATAATGTAATACTTGAAGCTTAATTAGCTTTCTAGTGATGAAAATATTTTTGGTATCAGTCTAATAGTACCTGATCTTATATACCTTTAGCACCTAAGAAAACAAACCCATATGTATTTTTATAAAGCCTGACTTAATGTTCTCATCGTATTTTAAAATGGATAGACTTTCTTTTCGGCATAATTAAAATAAAAAAATCTAAGCTGTCGAAGTTTTGGAATAATGAAAAAATTCTTAAAAAAATTTTTGAATTTTTCAATTATATTTTTATAGTACAATACAATTCAGGAAAAACAATTTCGAAATTAAATACGAATCACTTGAATTCGTTTTGCGTATCACAAAAAAAACTCATATTTTGGCCTGGTTGCTGATTTTTCACCTGGCATGCACCTTGCCTCATGCTGAAATAATAGCTTTTAGTGTTAATAACTATTTATTTGGATTAGCAAATTCACGTTTTTAATTAAAATAAAAGCTTAACTTAAATAAATTAAATTTCTCCAGTTACGTTCGGCTTAAAATAAAATACTTCCCTTACCTATAAAATATTCTATACACATTAAAACATTGGTTAAATCAAAATTTTGCTAACCACAAAATCAAAACAAAAACAAATACATCTGCACATATATATGTACATATATCTTACACAAACACACACGCACAGAATATTGTAAATATTTAATAGCATACGCTTTTAGTAGTTTGACATTTGGTAAATGTGTTACCACACAAACACTAACCATAGCAATCAATACATTAGCTGCAATTTTATCTTATCGCAGGGATACGTTTGTATCTCGTGTGCAGCCAGCATTTTCGACCGCACATTTTGTTGTTGTATTTAATTATTTATTTATGAGCCAATAAACAAGTTCATTTTGAAATGGTTTGGGATTGTGCTCTTGTCTAATTTTTATTTTCATAGCTATTGATATTGTTATTAGCTGCTGACAGCTTGATAATACCAAAAAAATATATTAACAAAATAACAAAATAAAATAATACATAATGATAATAATAACAATAACAATAATAACAAAAACAACATGCTTATTGATTTAACAATTTGTTTGTTTATTATTATTATGCTGTTGATGGTATCTATGGGATTTATTTTTTGGCTCAGTTCTGGTTTGGTCTTATTTTATGAATTGAAAATTTCATTACTTGTATATTAGAAACATTTATTGAAAGCATTTATGCATGCAGAGAATTATCTCTACGCCGTAGTGATTATGATGCCAAAAATTTGGGTTATTTGAGACGAATCGAGAACGTTGAGAAAAAATACCTGAAACTGTTTTTTCTTCCAAACGTTTTCAGAATTGGTAAAGAAAATAAAAAAAAAAATGTTTTAATTTTTCACTATCTAGATAGATGGCAAAGAAACTCAAATCGAGAACTTGTACAGATTTCCGAAAACACAAAAGTATCGAGGACGTGTGGTCGTGTACCAGAACCAAAAACTTAAGTTTTGAGTGAAAGATACTAAAATTTAAATTGTATTTTTTAATATTACGAAATAGCTTGAAACAACTATGATCAAAGACGTGGGAAATTTCGAAGTGCGAAATTTGCTAAAAATGTTTTTACTGTAGAAACTATTCAATTGGAGCGTGCACAGTATTAAAAAATTACCAATGTTTGTGTGAGTCTTAGAGAAACCATTACGGGAACGAAGAGAAAGTTTATATCTTCTTTAAAAGCAAAAATATCACACTACTATAATTTGAGGATTTATAAAAAGAAAGAATGATGCAAGACACTAAAAAGCTTTATTTTTATCATCCAGTATTCCTATAGTATCTTCTTTTCAAAGATAAAGATAACAAGACAATAATATCACACACTTCAATTGTTCTCAAAATAAACCTAACCAAAATGAATTTTCAAAGTATTTGCTATTTTTGTGATAAACGAACTTTTCCTTAATTTATGCACAAAATATATAAAACAGTTTTATTTGAAGTGTAATTATTTATTTTTATTCTCTCCAGTTATAAGTGGAAATGTTACATTTTGATCGCCTTATTCCTCTTATTTTGATTTTTTCCACAAACTATTTATTTTATTACTTATTTTTGTTAAACAATTTGTTCGTATGTGGTATATTTTGCTCATTAAAAAAGATTATTCTAAAATTTATTCAGTTGCGATTTTGATTCAAAACCACTCGCCTACCGCACGTAGCGTTACCTCCTGCACCTGGGTATGTGGCGGTGTAGAAAGTGCATACATTACCGCATTTGCCACGTCCTCTGGTTGTAATATCACATCGCCTAACTCCTTCTTGATATCGTCTGTTACAAATTCAGTGGCAACCCAACCAGGACTGATGTTCTGAAATAAATAAAAAAATTAAAATTAGAAATTTATATTGCTATACGAAAATGAGCGGTTTTATGTGTCACAGACCATGTTAATCGAAAATGAAATATTAATGCCATGCTATTTTTCTAAATATCCACTTTTGATTTCTAAACAAAAAAGCGTTATTCTGCACCTAGCAATTGAACTTAATGTTAGACCCTGTATAGAAAATTCCTTAGATATTATGATATGCCATCTAAATGAAAATTCTTCATTTGAAATATATTGTCAAAATTCAGTTCCTGCGGGTTAAAAATAATCTAACCTAAAATCCCTAACTGCGCGAAAATGCGCAGTTAAAAATTTGAAGAATATCAATATGTTCTATGAAGTACGTAGTATAGACACAATAGTACGAAATATTATGTCAAATAGTTTAATGCCATATTTTAGCCGGTGGGGCCGCTCATGCTAGTCTTATAGAACTTGTTTCTAAATTCAACTATTGTACCTTCCAAACGATACAATTAAAGCGATAATTTTTGACATTTTCCCATAGTTATGGATTGCAGGTAGCTCGGAGCATATTTTTACCAGTGAGTCGCCTTATGCAGAACTTACTGGATCAGTATCTTTACAATCGTTAATTTCTTTCAAAGTCTTAGCTTGCATTTGCTCACAATAAAAGGATTTTATACATGAGATTTTTGAAACTTTTTTCATGAAAAAACAGGTAATACAAAAAGAGGAATAAATTTAGGTCGCATTTTCTTGAAGCCATGAAAGAATTCACTACAAAAATCATCTTCTTTCCATTAAATTGACATGTAAACACAAAAACATATTTTCTCTGCTGTTCGTACAGAAAGAACGCTGGTTCCAGATATATATATATTTGATATACCGTGTGATCCATTTCAACTTCTCCAGGCTAATATCTCGAGAACTAAGTCAGATAGTGATAAATGTTTTGGGATAAAGCATAAGTTATAAATTAGTGACCTTGTCTTTACCTCGACACCTATATTTTTTATTACAGATTTTTGAATTCTATGGCAAAAATAGATGTTTTATATAAAAAAATTTTCTCAATGAGTTAAAGTTTTTAATGATAATATCTATTTAAAAAATCAGAGTTGCCTCGAATCGACCCTGGCACTGTTGAAGGCATAGTGTCTGTTGCTTGATCTCCTAGAAAGTTCATTAATTTTTCCTAAAATATTTATCACTATCTTACTTAGTGCTCGAGTTATTGGCCTGGGGAAATTAAAATGCAACACACTATGTAGACAAAAGTAGCAGGCCACAAACGCTAATTCTGTACTTACACTAGGCGTGGTACCTTCCTGTTATGGAAATTTAACAGTGCGTTTTTGATCAAAGGAAATATTTAGAGTCGATGTTTCTACTAGGCTGGAAATACAGTAGTATTCCGTTCATTTGAAGCGGCATTAACCAAGAAAATATTTTTATATTTTAGTTATCAATATTTTTTTGTTATTATTATTAGAAGTTTCAACCACTTCTACTCACGGTGGAATCATTAAAAATTCTCTCTCTCTCTCAACCACTCCAATTCCTACAGTTAAGCCGTGACATTTATTGCCAATTCGCTTTTATTTCACTTCGTTTTTGTTGTTGATTTCAATATATACAAAAAGCAAAAAAATAGTTATTGTCTGAGAGAAGAGTATTTTTTATTCACCTCATAAATAAAACTGGCTGACTCTCCATAGACTTTATCTTAAATTATTTCACATTGCTTCTACTCACCGTTGTCTTAATTTTTGTTTTAAGTGAAATCAATTCCTGACGACAAATCTCATTAACAGCATTTAGACCATATTTTGCTGGTGTATAAACATTTAAGCTTGCTTCTTTTGGACCAGGATTGTAGCCGGGCAAACCCGATGTACTATTGATAAAAATCAAATGTCCCGGAAATTGACGCTTCTTCATGCTCCGCACAGCATGCTGTAGACAAAAAATGGGTGCCATGAAATTTGTTTCAACCACCGCGCGTATATCTTCTGTGGGCATTTCAACCAGATTGCCATCACGTAAAATTCCCGCATTATTCACAAGTATATCAGTTCCACCGAGCTCCTGTTCGATCCAATCAAAAGCCTCGCGTACTTGCTGCTCTTGAGAAACATCACACTGACGTGGATAAAAACGTGACTGCTGTTCAGTCGGCAGTGATTGACGCAACTCCTGCATGCGTTCGGCACGACGTGCCAATCCCACAACTTTTATGCCCGCTGCTACTATCAGCCGAGTGCAAGCGGCACCGGTGCCCGAACTGACGCCAGTAACTACAGCAACGCGATTACGCCAACGTTCCATAATTTTTATTTAATTTTTTTTGTAAAAATTATATAAAGCAATGTCTATATGGAAGCGATTAAAGTTCCGCTATTTATAATAAAAATTAATGCCTTTCGTGTGTTTTGCCGTCGCTTGTCGTTAAGCAACTGATGTGGTGAGTTGCGTTTTGTCCGGTACCCGTCGCTTTGCTATGCCTCGTAGTAAACAGCTGATAGAAAACTCTGATAAGCAAAATGTGTTGTTTTATGGAATCATGACGTAACTAAAATGGATTGCTGAGTCTTTCATCAAGTGAATTGCAAGGGTCGCATACCACATTCTGTTATTGATTTTTGTACTTTGTTTGTCTACGTTTATTGTTATGTTGCTTAATAGTGGGTTATCAACGTAGCGTTTAAAACTTTTCGACTTAATTGCTGGGTTGTTTATACCATAACCCTCATGTATATGATCATATATTCCCAAGAGGAAACATTTTATCGCCCTATAAAAAAATCACAGAATAAGCGCATAGGTCATATAGAAGTTTACAAGCGATTAAAATGTTTGAATAAATTGTTCTATTTCAAGTGCTTCGTTTTGTTTATTTCTAAGGCACTTCAATATCGATCTTTTTGTGAGGACATTTTGATTGTGGTCTGTTATTAAAAATAAGGAATATCAAAAATGTTAAAAAATGAAACGAAAAATTTGATTTTAATTACAAATTTTTCACAATGAAATCAAAAAGCTTTGTAGCTTGTATTTTTTAAAGTTTTTTTTTGTGAACTGAGTACTGGGTTTGGCTTTCTTGGTTTTTGTTAAAACATTTTATAACGCTCTTTTCCGCATGAATTGTTATATTGTTTTTATTACTTAAGCAACATTTATCTATATCAATTTGTAACGCTGTCAAAAACACACTTTTTATTGCATAAATATAACGGCTTTGCTAATTGTTCAGCGTAGTTCACAAGTCTTAACAAAACTTCCTAACCGCTTTGTATTTCACGTTAATTTTCAAGCTACACTACTTCAGTAATTTTTTTTTGTATAGATTGCTAAATATCTTTGGAAAGCCTTTGACAACACTAATTTCATTTGTTCACTTGCTGTTATGTGGTTTTTAACTTGCTGTTATATGGTTTTTAACTTATTATTTGATTTTGATGTTTCTTTGCTTCACGTTGCTGCGTATTCATTGATTACATATGGTGCCTTGCATTTTATACTCGCAAGCTCTCCATTATGTACTTATTTACTGACAATAAGTAAAGAACAATGTCTAACAAACCAGGCTTGCAAGGGTGAATAAATTTTTAGCTCTTAAGTACAAAGCAATTCAAAGCAGTTCAAAATTAAAAAAAAAATCTAATAAAGTTTCAAACACATTTGGACCGAATTTCTTATAAAAAACTTACCAAAATCTTTAGTTTTTTTTTATCAAAAAATTCTTTAAGGAATACAGTGTACTTTCGAAAAAGATTATATAGTCTAGCTAATGACAGCATATCTCACCTAACAACAAACTTTATTTCATATGATAAACTTTCTTGCTGATAAAGTGAGGTATAGTACATAGTTCGTTAGTTCCTGTCCACAGTAGTCAGAGACGCAAAGTTACATCTCTTTGTTTTTCAGGTTAGAAAAAATTAACAAAATTCTTATTATTACTGCAGATTACTCCTTATCACCTCGACAAACACCAGATAAGAGAGTGAAACTATCGTGCGAACAATTTTGGCTTATCACAGTTCATTCAAACGGGCTATTTTATATTCAACCTTTCGATTGAGAATATAAGTTGTGTTCAGCAATCATACAAAATAAAAAAGTATGAAGTTCAAAAAATATAGTATATATGCAGTGTTTCCCAAATTTTCACGAACACCTTAACGCACTTTGTTCATAACTGACTCTTAATAAGAGCACCAGATTTTGTTTTATTATTAATTAGCACTATTCGATAAGCGAAACTTATTTTGTTGTAAAGAAAAATGTTGCGATTAAATAGAAAAATAAAATGTCAGATAAATAAGCCCCCATTTTTATAGTGAGTTTTGACAACGATAATGCGTTGCTCTCTCGTATAGTGTAGTGTTCTTTATTTTTTAATCGCAACACTGACAGATGTTATATAATATGCGATCTGCAAAAATTAACATTATCTTGCCAAAGGTAAAAACTTAGACTTGGTCATATTTTTATAGAAGAGAGTACAAACATTTAAAAAGGCCGAAAAGCACCAAGAAAATTAAAAAAATTTATAAGTCTTTGAAGATCGGAGTTCAGAAAGTAGAGCTTAAAGCTTTCGAAAAATATCGTTCAAGTCGCAGCCTCTAGTGCACATCTTGACCTTAAATCGAGTGGATACTGTGTGTCAGCATATCTAGTGTCATAATTTAGCAACATTATTATATGTCCAACATTGACATCACAACAACGATATTTTCGGATACTGAAAACTTTGCTTTTCAAGATACAGACTCATTTCAATATACTTATGTATACAATTTTGGCTCGACAATCCGCAATATCGGATATTTAACTCTTCAGTTTTCAAAATATTAAAAAAATCAAGTGTTTTATGCTCGAGCAACAGATTTTTCTTTCTTCTTTTTTTTTTTAATCTCATCTTGATTTGGAATGCATATTCTAACGCCTTTCATGTCAACTTCTATTACTCAAATATTTTCCTTATGTCACCATAACTACTTCAAACAAATTTGAAACGTTACAGTTAAACAATTGGACGATATCTGGATAGTTCATCAAGCAAGAAAAATCTTCTTTTTTTTATTAAACAACATATTATGTCTAATAATCGTAAGGTACAAGCAATAAAGTCTCGATTTCTCGTTGAAAATTTAAGTTAAGGTCAGCGGCGAGGATTGAGAATATTAAAAAAAAAATTATCTAAAAATTGGCGTACGTTGAACTTTTCCGTTGCCTTTTATTTATAAGAAAATTCAATTTTTATTACGTCTACAGTGAAAAAGCGGCAAAATAGAAGAATAATATTATAACTCATGTCATTTAGTTGGTTTGCCTCTAAGTTATCATCGTTAATTTCTTAATGCATAACCATAAATTTATATATGTATACCCTTAATGCTGCCATTTTTAAAATTAATCTAAGAACACAACTTGATGAATATTTAAACATGACACCACCCAGTAAAATTGAAATATCACCCGCAATATTCATTTCATAAACTGCAAGAAAGTTTTTTTTTTTTTTTTTTTTTTAAACACATTAAAACTTAATGTACTCCTTCATTTCATTTCTGATATTTTTATACTGCGCCACTAGCAAACAGTGCATCCATTCAATAAAGTCGTACAGATAAAATTTTCCGTTTTGGAAAGTAATTTATTTCATATTGAAGTAAACGTTTTATGGCAAAAGTTATGCGACTATAAATTTCTACCTCTGCTCTTCAATACATACACAAAACTGTAGAATTCCACCTAGGCAATGCTGTTCACATGTACATACATACGTATGCACAGACATTTCATTTTGATATCTACGAAACACGGGCACATTCCAAGTGTGCTCTCCTCATAAGTTGTAAAAGTATTTGGTATTTTTTTTTATCGTCAACCGTGACACAGTACAAAAGTTTTTCGTAATTAAAACTAAAAAATATCGATAGGTGATATGAATGAGATTTTGCAAAAGCTTTTTCTCAGTTTAAGTGAATTCGAAAAATTTTTGTGCTAAACAAAGCCGCAATTTCAGGTAATTTTCTGTGCGTCAGAGTTTTGATATAGCTTATGGTGAGTGAAAAAAAAAACACTGTTTTGAGGCAATTTTGAATGTTATTCTCTAGTACCCATGTTTAGAAATGAAACGTTTAATTTATGCGTTATATTTCTTATTAGCTTTCCTTTTTGCTTAATCGAAAAATTTCTGATATTTATTATCAATATCGACATTTTTATCATCTGCATGACAAAGTGCCAAAAGTTAAGGCATTCAACGAATAGTACCAAAACACATTCTACATCCCAAATTTTTCCAACTATCTGTTGACACCTATTCTGCCGTACTAAGCGAAAAAGACGTATCTCAAAAAAATTCATTTCGAGATAATTGATGTTTTGTTTATGTCAATTTGTTGAAATACCTGTAAAATTGAGATAGAGGAAATTTTCTTAGTGGATTTTTTAAATAATTGAACTAAGATGCCGACATTTGGAGTATATCATTAGACGCGTAATTTCTTAAGCTATCCTATATGAATCTCGGATATTTTTTTGAGATACGTCTTTTTCGCTTAGTACGGCAGTATTGCTCTAATGACAACGGTACGAGTACAGGAAATCGTTGCAACATAATTAAAAAATTCAAACAAAAATAAAACAACCAAAAACATTAACAATTTAAAGACGTCCTTTAACATCAAGAAACAACCTTTAGGTGGGCTGCTTTAAATGCTATTTTTATGCGCTTTCAGAGTCGTGCGCGTTTGACTTGTTGAATGCTTGAAATGGTGTGAAATTAGAGATTCTCAAATTTTTTTGTCAATTCTGAACGTAAAAAGAAAATTCAAGTCTTAATTCTTCAGTAATGGTCTTTTTTTCTGTGGTGTTTGTTATTGGCAATTAACTGAAAGAAAAATAATCATAAGACGTTTTAAAAATGACGCCCTAAAATCGTGACCAAAGACTTTTTTTAGGGGTGAAATAAAAATGCATGCAAGAAAAAATCCTTTAAAAAATAAATAAAATTAATAAACAAAGTTATAAAGAAAACATTTTTAAATAAAAAATAAAATATTTAAAAAAGAATAATAAAAAAACAGAAAAAAACTACTCAGGGGACACCCGGGTTTGAACCGGGGACCTCTCGATCTGCAGTCGAATGCTCTACCACTGAGCTATATCCCCACATTAATGGCCTTGCGCTAACTGTCTATAAGTTTGCCCATTCTCTTTAATGCTGTTGCTCTCAAAAGTTCAATTCGTTCTTTCTTTTTCGCTTTAATATTTGATCGTCATGCACACGACGAATTAAAATAACGAAACTTAAAGCGATGCGATATGGTAAAGTGTAAAAAGAAAAAAAAAAGAGCAAATGAAAATAAACGTCGTCTTGTCGTTGTGACTGCTTTACCCACCACCACTGCCATTGACTTGATAAGTGGTGGATAACGCGGTGCATTAGGTTTTCCACTCTCTTTCTACTCTCACATTAAAGTTGAGTTCTTTATCTGCATATGTGTGTATGTGTGCATGTTTCTTCGCAGTACTACTATTTTACTTCGATTTATTGACGTTAATTTTTTCAGTAAAGTTTTTCATTTCATTTTTACTTTTTCCTTTTTTATTGCATTCATAAAATTTGCCTCGTATTTTTTATTTTCATGATGCACATTTTTATTACCGCTGAGGTGTTGCTATTGCGAACGTCGGTGTTGCAGTGTAATGTAGCTATAAATACTTATTTTGAGTAGAGGGAGTTGTTTTTCATTCTATGTTTTTGTCTGAAACAAAGTTTTATAAAAAGGATATAATTTCGAAAGAGCTTTTACGAACGAGTGCTTGTCGCATACAACAAAAAATAACAAAGTATGTAATACTTTGGGAAACATAAAAATGGTACATTTTGTTGATTTTTACTAAATTATAATGAAACGTGTACATAGTTGTACACACGTGGTATTTTACACCATAGGTAATATTAGGGTGATTAAATTTTTTTTCAAATAGGTTTAATAGTTGCAGTTACATCAAAAATAAGCAAAACAACAAATATAAGAAGAACAACGAACTCTGAGAGTTCGCCCATTGACTGAAATTCAATCATAATAGCTCAATACAAAATTATTTCAGTACCATTTTATCGGATTAAATGTCATCGATCTCAAAAATAAAAATTATGGCATCATATAGCTTTTTCCTTATATCTATCCCTACCTTTGGATTCAATCTATCTCCATACAAAATTTCATCAATTTCATTCCATTAGTTTAGCTGTTAGTGGGTTCAAAACAATGTCTTTCCCCAGGGTTCAATCTTATTCCATACCGAATTTCATCGGA
The DNA here is from genome assembly GCA_949775025.1 of Tricholauxania praeusta. Classification (NCBI taxonomy): domain Eukaryota; kingdom Metazoa; phylum Arthropoda; class Insecta; order Diptera; family Lauxaniidae; genus Tricholauxania; species Tricholauxania praeusta. The sequence goes on from OX459028.1 coordinate 187,980,813, forward strand.
AACGGTTCATTAGTTTAGCCGAAGAAACGTATTTTCTTGTCAGAGGCGTGGCACCACCTACTATTGAAAAAAAAAAATACATTCTGCACAATCTTAAAAAAAAAAACATCAAGTGATTATTTTGTGTTATAGCAGTTAAAAAGAGATGGAACCGTTTTGCCACTGTCTAATTATATACATTTGTCAATATGCAGAAGTAAAGAAGGAACAAAAATCGATGTTAACGAAAAAGTTTTTAGGCGGGGCCAGCGCTCACGAGCGAAGCGATATTTGCGAAGGCAGGGGACGTAGCCCTCTAGTATTTTCTGAAAATAAAAAGTTACCAATTTGTAATAAAATTATATTTTTGCTGAAAATACAAGTCGTTAGAACATTAAATTCTGCTTATCCTCCATTATTATGTTCAATAAAAGGTAAAATTATTTTTCACAAATTAAGTCGGTTATTTTTTTCGAAGATTAATAAAGCTTATGAAAACACATAAATTGTCCTAATGAAAATCATCTCAACTTTTTGTTTGTTCTGCTCTAATGCACCGCTGGAGAGTCAATAAATTCACTTGAATGAGTCCTGATTTCAATCATGCGTACAACTTTTCCTTTCTTTTTCTGTTTGTTTTTTAAGAAAGCAAGACAAAATTCCAAGAAGTTGAAACGGTTGAAAAATTACACGTGTCTTGTCTGCTATTCAACCTACTGTTTTTAGCCGATTTCGCCTTATGTCTATGCGAGTCAAACTGTTTGGGTGCTTTCTACACTTTTAGGACAAATATCATACTTGGTTATAATTTATTTATTTTTTTTTTGTTGTGAAAAAATTTTCAACCTTTATTTCACTTATCATCAATATGTAGTATATACAAAGTTTTAACGTTGAATGCTAAGAATTCTTGTCGTCGTCAATGCTGTCAATTTCACAGCCTGCTGTAGGTGGCATGTACACTTGAAAAAAATATTTTTTTTTTAAATGAGAATTGTTATGCAAAGGAACTTTCCAAGCAAGAAATCCTTTTAACTTAATAAATTGTAATCAATGCAAATTACTATTAAAAAATTATTTCAGCATGGATAGCGGAATAGTTTTCGTCAGAAAATGAGCACCAAAATCAGATTTCTCTTCTACAGAAAATATTGTAGGCTAAATTTTCTTACTTAATGTTTGGTTTAAGTTTTTCTTAACAAAAAATGCCCCTAAAATGGAGAACATAAATTTTCGTGTAATTTTAAACTTTCTATTCACGGAAAATGTTCTTTGGCAATAATCCATTAATTTTGAATGAAATTTTCATTTAAGTTTTGTAAGATTTTTTTTCTGAATATTTACTTTTATCTCAACTTTTTCGCTAAATGTATCCAACAACATTGTGCGCTCTATCAATTGAACTGAAGAACTAAAATTTTTCTTTTTTTTTCTCTAATTTTTTGTTGCTTTATCTAAACGTGAATCATCAATAATTCTGAACCAGGCGCATCAATGATATTCATCAATTTGTTGTTTTTGTTGTTGTAGTTATTGCTGCTTTATTGATGTGCAGCAATTTGTTTGAAATTTTATTTGTTGTAGGTGTTAAAAGTTTTTTATTTGTTAGTTGCTGCTGCTCGTCAATCTCCATATTTAAGGTAGCGAACAGCAAATGGCATTACAATGAAAACAACACTAACAAAAATAGTATCGCTTATAACAACAACAATAACATCTACAACAAAAACAAAAAAGACATAAAAAGCTTTTAAAATGACACAATTTAAAATTTTAGTCATGCACGTGTCTTAACTGCGGAAAATCTACCATTTAAAGTTTATTTGCATCTTATAAGTAAAATATGTATTTAACTTTGGCTATACATTATATACATATGTATATATATATTTATATGTACCTACATATTATACTTTGGCAATACATTATATAAATATTTATTGTATTTTAGGCTATACGATATTATCCAAATTAATGATTTTTGAAAAGTGTTCAGACTATGCCACAAAAAAATTACAAAATCGAAAAAGAAAACATAACAAAACAAGGGCTACAGCTAGTCATACTAGTTTCATCCATTGCTAAATGAAATCATCAGTGACCCTTGAGAAGATTAGTGAGTTATATTTTTTTTGCTTTTGTAATACAGTAGAACCTCTTTAAGTCGAACTTGAAGGGATACGCCAAAAAATTCGAGCTATAGAGTTTTCGACTTATGGAGGACTTCGACTTCAGCGAATTTTGTCAGGAAATGTTAGACTTGTACACTCAAAAAAAAAGTGTTTGTCACGTATGATATAGATGGAACTATTTCAAGCGTTTGCAAAAACCATTTCAAGTGATTTGGGAAATAATAAAATGTTTGCATCAAAAGCTCACATGCTTGTAAAATTTAAAGTTTTTGGTGCAAAAATTTTATCATTTCCCGCAAACATTTGAAATAGTTCCATCTACGTGGCAAACACTTTGTTTTTTTTTTTAGTGCAGAGATTAATATTTATTCCAATAAATTTTGGGTTAGAGAGGTGAAATAAATAAAAATCCTAGTTATAGAGGTATTAAACATTGGTGTGTATTGCAGTGGGATCAAACTATTTCTAATAACACTTCGATCGACAACAATAAAGAAACTTCGCTACAGTTCAAATGAAATCACGTGTTAGCGTCAGTCATAAATTCCTTTATCATTTCATAGAATTGTTTTATTGTATAAGTAGGCTTTCACATTGATTTCTAAGAAACAATGATGTACATTTTCAGGTCGGTGTCTTATTTTTCTTCGAGCTATAGAGGTAATTCGTTTCAAATAATCGAGTTGTAAAGGTTGTAAAATCAAACATTTCTATGTTCGAAATGCAGAGGTCAAATTCATTTTTTCGAGTTATAGAGGGAAAATATGTAGGGGAGAAGTGGGGGTTGTGGGCATGGGTCGGTTGTGGGCACCCCTACGTATATTTTCACAAAATGAAGATTGAGTTTCGTTGGTAATGTCATTCGCAAGCAATTACCCTATGTATGATTCATGCCAAATATCAAAGTAAACGGACGCGTTTGCTTTTGGAAATGAACGAATTGGTTTTTTTTGGGCTTTGAAAAGGTGGTGAAACTTTTTTCAAACATTTTCAATAGTGTATCAATCAAAGTGGATCGATTGGAAAGGTAAGTGTAATGTATTTTTATTTAGTCGAAGTATTATGCTGAATGGAACAATATCGATTTGAACCAAAAAATTTATGCATAAACATTTTTTCATTACTTTTTAAAATGTCTGCTAAAGTTGGTTGTGGGCACAAAAATTGGGTGGGTTGTGGGCACCCGTTTTTTTAGTCAAATTTTTTATATACCTACAATTTCTCGTAAAATTGTTCTAAAAATTTGTTTGGAATTTGTTTTTTTTTTTTGCTCCATTATCATAGCTGAAATGATATTTTGCTTTTGCAACACTTATAAAGCCAACTCCATCAATTGTAACATCTGCGATCGAGCTTTTCATTTGAAATGTGCGGACATGCGGGCAAGTTATTATACATGTCAAAATTGTATTTCCGACGATGAATAACGCCTATGCAGGCTTTGAGATTAATAAACTGATTTTGTTCATATTAGTTGTGGTTTTTTTTCATATTTTTCCATTTGTAGCATTTTTTCCAAGGGTGCCCACAACCCCCCCTAAAAAAAATTTTAGCTGAAAATTGTGATTTTACGAAAGTCCATGTAAAAATTTTTTGCATGACGGAATCGGGTATGTTTCTTTATAATTAGTTAGCTTAGGTCTCTAGCTTTACACAGATACCCATATGTCAAAATAATATGCACTAGGTCGGTAATTATAAGCCGAAAACAAAACTATGCCCACAACCCCCACTTCTCCCCTACTGAATTTACTTGCAGGGACTCACTAATTATTTCGACTTATAGTGGGGTCAGATTTCGATCAATGGAGGTTTTGGGGCTTGAGGGAAGGGAACACAATATTTTTTCGAGTTTGGGAGGTTTTCGACTTATCGAGGTGCGACTTAAAGAGGTTCCACTGTATTTGTGTGTGTTATCACACAATGTACTGAACAGTAAGCTCAGTAAAATAATTATAAATTATTTTCTGTTCCGATACACCACAAAAAAATTAGCTTTCTGTGGGCTTCACTGATTGAAAATTAAAAGATGTGCAGTTATTAAAAGAATGACCGATATACGTACGTTAAAAAAGGTTTTAAAAAAGCTAAATAACTTTTCGAAAGACATTAAGAACATACAAAATTATAAGTACTTAATGTATTGCATAAGCACTAGCGAAAACAAAAAAAAAATAATTAAAAATATTTGGCACTAAAACGTTTTTTTAGAGCATTTCTATGTACATTCATATATCCCTGTTAAATATTTATTAATTTCAATTTAACAAGATTTGAAAAAATTCAGCGGAGAGAGTAAATAGTTTAGCTTTAGTATAGATATCAAAAAACTTTATACTATAAATAGAAACTTTTGTGAACAGTGGTCTTTCGCTGAAATGGAAAAATTTTACTTAAAAATTTAACCAAACAATTGTTCAACTTTAACTTTGCACATGCACACAAGGTCAAAGGTTAACATGATTTCCAGGATATACTTAAAAACGTTGGTACATACATAAATCCCTGTACAACAGTGTATAGGCTAAATACCCTTTTACGTACATTGTTTATGTTTATATTGCTGATGCTACTGTACTTGGCTAACATTCATAATGAGCCACTTTATGTATATGGAAACATAGTCCCTATGTTTTTGTTTTAGTTTTTTTAGACGTTTCTTGTTCAAACTACAGAGAACACTGCACTTTATTGTTGCTATTGTTGTGGATGGCAACCCTTTTGTTTTTGGTCTTTTAAAGATTATTACTTTTTCAACATGGCTTCTGTTTGCTTTTCGACATTAATGTTTAATGTGCCGCTTTATCACTACTAATGACTTCAGGTAATAAAAAAAATAAAAAACAAGAAAAATAAAACAAACAATAGTAAGTAGTAGATGTACTGCAAGTAGTAACAAAAAATAAAAAAAAAGTGAGCAAAAACAAGTAAAGGTGTTATCTTTGGCCTCGTCAAAAATTAAATACCCTACACGTATTAGCCATAAATTTTATTAAAAGGATTTTCTTCCACCATCCTTTAAACGTACCATACTGCATTTGGCTCATGATTGTATGGGATGTGCCACGCCCTCTCTTTGAAATTTGCCAATTTTTTGTCTGATGCGAGATTGAACCCTATTTTTTACATTTTTGTGAAATTTGGTTTCATTACATTTAATTTTTCTTTCAGTAGAGCCTTTAAAATTTAGTTTTTCTATGGAACGTGCCACGCCCACATGTAGAAATCCGGCAATATCTTCTCCAGAGCTTTACTGAATTATTCTTACTGTTTGTGTGAACTTTGGTTACATTTCCTTTGATATATAAATCTCTCAGTATGGCGTTTTGAATAGCTTGTATGGAATATGCCACGCCATCCTATTAATATTCACTTACTTTTTATTCAGAGCTTATTTAAGTTATTCTCAGTATTTTTGAAAAATTTGGTTAAAATACATCAAATAACTCTGTCAATATAATGTTATATTTGTATGGGCGGTTGGCGTGTCCGTAAACCGATTTCATCTAATTTCAATTCCAAGAACCTTATTTGAAGATGTAGCCTGTAAAACGCATTTGTTTTCCAGTTATTGTTATTTCCACAAACTGACAGACAGACGAACGTGGCTAAATCGACTCAAATGGTGGCGCTGATGAAGAATATATGCACTTGTCTGTACGTTACAAATGCAATGACAAAGTGAATATACCCCGAGTGTAGGGTATAAATACAGTTACAATATTAATATTATGTCAAAAAGCACTTTACAATATAATTCGCTCATTTTTATTCCATACGTGTATTCTGAAAAACAAAAAAAAAAAACACTATAAAGGATTAGGTTTAAAGGGAAAAAATTGAAAATTATACCTTTGGGAAAAGTTGAAAAAATACTTTGCATTCAGAAAAACAAAAGTAGTGAAACAACAGAAAATTAACATTTAAATTTTTACGATACAATGAGAAAATAAACTACTTAATGGCATTACTTTTGAAAATGGCATAAAATCTCATTAGGACGCATTAAAGCAATAAAGGAATTACATTGTAAATGGGGGAAACTATTTGTCCCAACTGACTGATTATCAAACCCTGACAAAATTGATTATGTTAGAAACATGAAATTTGGAATGCAAAATGCTTTTACGATGTACATAGGCTCTTTCACATTCAATTGAACTTTTTCATTAGTGGCTAGGCAAGGGAAGAACTGTTTTGAAATTCGAAGCTTAAAAGGTTGTGATACTTCACAGAAGTTCAATTTTATCCGTATCGAAAATGACTGACAAAATATAAATCCAACATCAAACCATTTGTGCTACAAACATTTAGAAAAAAAGGATCATCTCATATTTTCAAAATTCACTATGGAAGGTTTTTTTAAATTTACATAAAAACTCAAAATTTCACTTTTTCCATACAAAAATGGCAAAAAAATCATCTTCCTGATCAAACAGCTTTCACTAAAAATATCATATCCCGAATATGATATCCCCCCGTAATGTTTATATCCCATAAGTAGGCGTAAGGTTTTTCGGAAATTCAATCCTAAAGAGGTGTAGCGCATGCCAAAACATTTCAATTCAATATTTTTCGAGAGCTATACAATGTTAGTTTTGAATTGTAAGAAAGTGTTTACTCAGTAAGATTATCATAATCTAATCCTGAGATAACTACGGCAGATCCATTATTTTTGTGGAAAATTTCAGCAATTCTAAGCGATTAATATTGTTAGATGGCTAACTTCAGACTAAACTAATGCAATCTTAAATGGGCTTGACCAAAATTGGATGTGAAACCTCTGGATAAAAAAACCTTGAATTACTTATTGTTGCAAGAGGGTTTTCAAAGGTAATGTTGCGTACCTCAGTTCGAAAACGCTGTTTGACGAAGTCTCTTCTTTTTTTTGACGAAAAGTGGGTTAGCATTATTCTGATTGCAATGAGATGCAATGTCAAGATCAGTGCAGTAGCTTAGGAGTTGCCATATTTACCACTTCTACGAATGGACAGCAAGGGACTGACGATTTTGTGTAAACCAAAGAAAATCATTGGAATATAAAGAAAAAACTCGATTTTTTGGTTTTGACACAAATTATATCAGAAAAATGACATTAAAATTTCAAGCTTTGCTCTTAAACTGCAATTTAAGCAAAAAAAAAAAAAACAATTTTTTTAAGTTTTGGACAGCACACTAATCCACTTGACGCGTTTTATCCCATATATTTTCATTGTTTATTGTTATTTTTATTGCTGTAGCAGGTACTTTGTGTTTCTGTTATTGTTATTGTAGCACTTGAGGGAATATTTACGCTGATATTTGCAGTGGTACTCGTAGCATAAAGGCAGGCAAATCAGAAAAAGATAAATACTTAGTGCAGTAGCAGCAAACAAAATGTTCTTTAATATTTTATCGTGCAGGTTAAGGAGTATTAACATCATCATTTCTCATCATAACCATCGCTTTAAATAGTCGTAGGCGTTGAATTTTATATGAAGTATTAAAATATTTGAGTTGTAAGCCCAGGCATCTAACAAAATGCTTAAGAGGAACCCTAATAAGTATTTTTAATTGAAATAATTTATTTCTATGAACTTTTATTTTTTGTATCAAATTTATGTAAAGAAACATTATCCTATAAAATAAAATTCTTTATACAAAATCGCTTGAACGTTCGTGAAAAGTTGGCCATATAGCGAATAGCCGTATAACGAATCTATAATTTCGGTACAAGCCCATACGATTGCAATTAGATCCGTTTTAGAAAATAAACGAGTTTGTAGTTGGAAGTAAAGTTTGAACTACTTATGTACTTGTTAAAAACTTAATAATTCAGACGATCATAATGTATCTCCTCCGCTGTTACGGATGAACCTGGTTTGAAAAATTTATCCTATGTTTGCTGTTATGCCTTGGTATTTGCTTCTTTTAAGACTTCCTTGTACTATAGCAGCTAAAGGATGCAGGCAATATAACTTTAGCACTTTGGTTCTGTTGGTCGGAATTATTTTGAAGTATGATATTTATTACTTGCACGAAGTAAGAAAGCGCGGTGGTCAAGTGCTTTGCTTTTTTTAGCTGTTGACTCAGAATTAGCTCTGGTTTCTCATCAAATTCTCGGAGGTCATCTAATTATACCGATTCTTCGTGTAAAATGGACTCTTTATCGGCACCTAGCAAACTCAGATCTCTGTTTTTTCTTTCTCACTTTCTTCCATATCTTCAAAACCAATAGGCTTTTCACACTGTTATCGGAATCAGCACGACTTTCATTTATTTCAACTTAGAGTCAAAATAAGGATGAAATCAGTCGTCGTTCCATAGAAACTTAACGTCAACAACATTTTCTCGCTTGTAGATATTTAAATCTACTCGTTTTTCCTGAAAATTTCATGCTACTTATTGTAAATGAATTGTCAGGGCTGTTCAATTGTCACCCTTATGGCAAAAAATAAGATGAGCAAAATACATTTTTTATTCCATATCTGCCGTACTGAGCGAAAAAGACGTATCTCAAATAAAAAAATATCCGAGATTCTTATGGCATCGGATAGCTTAAGAAATTACGCGTCTAATGAAATGTCCAAACGTAGATATTTAAATCTACTCGTTTTTTTCTGAAAATTGCATGCTACTTATTGTAAATAAATTTTCAGGGCTGTTCAATTGTCACACTTATGGCAAAAAATAAGATGAGTAAAATACATTTTTTTGTCATATATCGTGTCATTTTGGGCCGTAAAGCGAATCTGAAGAGAGCGGCCATATAGAGAGGTATGAGTACATCACAAAAAATTAATAATCTACTACTGAGAGTAGATGAACCAAAACAAAAAGTCGCTTAAAAACGTAAATAAATTTGGAAAAATGTTGCAAAATTAAAGAATATGAGACAAGTTTTAGGCAATATATATGTTAAGATGTGTGCTTTGAAAATTTTGTAGTTTTTATATTTTTTATATGCCTATGTTTTAGCATTATATAAACGATTTTACTGTCGCAACTTTCGGCCTTTTCGACTATATTCGAAACGACATCATTCGCATTATACGAACTAATATTTTTCGAAAAACAATATCGAAAATTAATATTGTGTTAACTGAATATAAAACATAACTATTTTGATATGTCGACTTTGTATTTTATTATTCCCTAAAATTCCACTCATGTCTTCATACACATTTTTTTTTGTACATGCAAAATATTCTCGGAATATTTCGATTTTTTAAATAAGAAAAACATTAACTGACAACAACACAACCAAACTGTAAATACATTCATATACATACATAGAAATGTACATGTGTGGGTATGTTGCTGCGATTTGTTTTGTGTGGTTAAGTGGAAAAGGAAATTAAGACATATGAATAGCATGGAAACGAAAATAAAAATGAAATGAACAACTGAGAGAGTCGAATTAACAAAGACACCGGAAAACTCAAAATGAGTCAATTATCAACGCTTGCTTGCCTTGATGTCGATAAGTTGTATATAAAATATTAATATATATATATGTATATATGTACTCTGTTGGGAATAGAATTATTAATGAACAACAATTTAGTGAAGAAATTGCTTATTCCAAAACTAAAATTAAAAAAATATTGATAAAAAAGTTTTATTAAAAAGTTGACCTATTGGATGCTTATATCTAAACTTATTCATATTTACAATTGATAAGCATTACATTCGTTTATCGCATTAAATTACGCTAATTTGCTCCCTGGAACTGAATGAGATCTTTTATTTAGGCATAGCATAACAATAGCTGAGGTATAAGCTTTCTAGCTGTTGAGCTGTCAAATTTTGTTTATTAAAAAAGTTTTATTCTGAGTAGTAATAAATAGTTGTTGGAAGAACTGTTCTAATAGTGTTACTTACGGCTCTGTGGAATAAGCTTCCACTTTGTGGCAGATAACATATTGCCTACATTATTGATGCGTGCATGTGTTTGTTCCTAATTTACATAGCCACAAATATTACTGCACATTCGCACACACTTACAGCAGCTGACTGTAATCATCAGGTTTATGTTGAAAATCGACTTATGTTGCTTGAGTTGCTTTAATTTGTCGACACATGCGTTTCGAGTCCTTGTTTGTTTATGTGTGCATTTGGGTGGTAATAACATTACAACAAGGCATGTGGTCAAAATGTTGTTTATAATTAACTCTAATGATGTTTTCTCAAACAAATGGATCAAATCGAAATTGCATTAAAGTTGGATCTCGACTTTGAGTTATGAAAATTAATTGTGGTGCTATGCAAATATTTATTCCACCCTTTAAAAAAAAATCTCAATGGTTTTGAATAATATCAAACAGTTGCAAAGCTATGTGTCATTTTATTTTAAAAGAGATTTCTTGTTTCTTGGAAGATCTTATCTGAAATATAAAATATTTAATTTTATTTGACTAAATCTTAAACAAAATTCAAGCCGATGATAAGATGGAAGCTCAGCGGATGTATTTTCAACATAATGCTTTGACATAATATGCAATTTCAAAACATTAGGAAAAAAAAGCCGTAATGGACTTTTCCGATACAATTCATCACTCACTGCTAGAGCACTAATGACATTTGATGTTTATCGAAACTATTCGATATTTTTTGATTTTCATCTACACCCAACCCTCTTTTTATACGGTACATACGTTTCTTAGAAAACCGTGCAAAAAAAAAATCGTGTAAAAAAATACATGCAATATGTATGGTAAATTTGGGGATATGTTCCACAACCTTAAAATATCGTATAAGATGAAAAAACTTTCCCAAAAACCGTGCAAAAAATGTAATGAATGAAATCCATGTTACTTAGAAAACTTAAAACAATTCATTTTTGTGCTTTCTCTCTTAAAGTTTTCCATCAATAGGTATTCTTTTTTTCTTTAAATTTTCTATCCAAAACACCATATGTTTTTCCGTTTTCTCTGAGACACGATTTCGACTATAAGAAGATATTTTGGAACTGAGTTTCGATGCAGAAAACATTGGTTGTCGAATAGAATTCTCATTTTTCTTATTGTTCTTATAGCTTAAACCAAAAGCTTTACCAACAGATGTGGGACCTTCGCCTCTCTTTAGACAGCCTAAGATTTTTATTTTATTTTCTAATGAAATTGCTCTTCTCTTCGATATATTTTGTTGTTGTATATGCATTTTATAAATCGGGTGTGTACTAAAACAAAGATTTAAAATAATATTACATATTTATAGAACTTATCTAAACCAAATACTGACACATTACCTTTATTAGTAGTAAAATATTATGAGGAATGCAAATTATACTTTAAATTTCACCATCGAATTTAAAAAAAAACTTTAATTTGAACATCAACATTTAAAACTACGAGCTAAACGCTTTAACACAAAATAAATACTGAATAACCTATTGTTCAAGTTGAAGTGCAATGAAAAAAAAAAACTGATTATAACATTCGGGTATTCCCCCAATTGTACTTTTGTTACCTTGCTGTACAACTTAGAATTAAAATTAAAAAAAAATCTTTTTTGAGATTCGTGCTAGAATAAAAAATTCGTGTAAAAAAGTTTATTTGCTCTTATTTTTGAACCGTGTTATTTCAAAATCGTGTAAAAAAGTACCGTGTAAAAAGGGGGTTGGGTGTATTTCACTCGAGGTAATATGATGCTTAGCAATAGCTTTAGAAATATTTTGATATTTTTCCATACTTCTCGACTTATGTCGAATGTTTTCGATATTTTTGATACTTTTCACAACTTTGTTTTAAATACAATTCTATAGTTTTATAATATATCAGTTTTCGATTCTTGTCAATTTTTCTCGACATATTTTTGTGAGCGTGAGGAACTTGAGGTGTACCAGGGCAAGAAGGATGCACGAAAATTCTATCAACAAGTTAAGCGTCTAACTCAAGGTTTCAAGCCCGGAGCATCCACTTGTAGAGACGAAAATGGAAATCTGGTTACAGATACACAGAGTGTACTGAAGTTATGGAGGCAGCATTTCTCCAACTTGCTTACGGGCGATGATCCCACCAATTCCGCCCAGCGAGAATGCAGTACGATACCACCAATCGATGATAATGCAGTGGAAGTACCATCACCTAGCCATGAAGAGGTTCGAGTTGCTATCCAGCGACTCAAAAACAACAAAGCAGCGGGTGCTGACGGCCTGCCAGCTGAGTTGTTTAAAGCTGGTGGCGATGAATTGATAAGGTGCATGCATCAACTCATCAGCAAAATATGGCTAGCGGAAAGCATGCCCGACGATTGGAATCTCAGCGTGCTTTGTCCTGTAATAAAGAAAGGAGACCCGACAATCTGCGCCAACTACAGGGGTATCAGTCTTATTTCCATCGCATATAAGATCCTCTCGAGCGTATTGTGTGAAAGATTGAAGCCGTATACAGAAACGCTGATCGGATCCTATCAGTGTGGCTTTAGACCTGGTAAGTCCACCATAGACCAGATTTTTACACTACGCCAAATCCTGGAGAAAACCCATGAATATCAAATCGACACTCACCATCTATTCGTCGATTATAAAGCTGCGTTTGATAGCCCAGTGCGGGATTGCCTATACGCAACAATGTCTGAGTTCGGTATACCTGCAAAGTTGATAAGGCTCTGCAGGATGACGTTGAGCAATACGTGTAGCTCCGTCAAGGTAGGGAATGACCTCTCCGGAACTTTTAATACCGTGCGAGGTTTCAGACAAGGCGACCCGCTCTCGTGCGATCTCTTCAATTTCATTATGGAGGGGATCGTACGAAAAGCCGGTGTGCATCATAATGGCACCATTTTCTTCAAAGGTGTTCAGCTCCTTGCGTACGCTGATGATATTGATATTATCGGTCGGAGTAAGAGAGATATTACTGCTGCTTTCACTGCTATTGAAAAGGAATCAGCCAAAGTGGGTTTGACGGTAAACGAGGGCAAGACGAAATACATGATGTCTACTAACAACAACAAGAGAGCACGGGATCGAGACTCTCATGTTACAGCGGGCAACTGTAAATTAGAAGTTGTCAAGGAATTCATCTACCTTGGCACTGCCGTAACCAGCAACAATGATGTCAGTCTGGAGATTAAGCGGAGAATAACAATTGATAATAGGTGCTACTACGGTCTCAGTAAGCAATTACGTTGCAGAGCTCTCTCTCGATCGACAAAGCTAACACTCTACAAGACGCTCATTCTACCTGTGCTTCTTTATGGCGCTGAGGCATGGGTGGTTTCGACAACAGACGCAGCTGCTCTTGGGGTGTTCGAGAGGAAAGTTCTCCGCAAAATCTTTGGTCCTGTTCGAGTTGGCGACGACTATCGCATTCGAATGAACCACGAGCTGTATGAGCTCTACGCCGACATTGACATAGTTAAGCGTATAACAATACAGCGACTACGCTGGCTGGGTCATGTCCATCGTATGGATAAAGAAGCTCCAGCGAAAAAGGTATTCGAAGGGAAGGTCCCCGGTCAACGACGAAGAGGGAGACCATGCCTCCGGTGGATAGACCAAGCTGAGGAAGCCCTAACCGCGCTTGGCATTAACGATTGGAGAAGGCGCGCGCAAAACAGAGGCGCCTGGCGAGAGCTAATGAGGTCGGCCGTAACCTGACAACGGGCTGTTATGGCCATCTAAGTAAAAGTAAGTATATTTTTGTATATTTGTTACTTTTCGACTTTTCCGATATTTTCGAACATCATATTTTTTCTTATTGAAATTAATTTTAAAAATTTTATTTACCACTAACCATCTCTGGAGATAATGCAGCAAATCAAAAGCACCAGCACAATAGTTCCTCATTGAGATCGCACTACCTGCAACTACTCTGTACTCGTATCCTGCCAACTGAATGCTACCAAACCACAAACACGCAATCCTCTTTTAAGTTTAAAACATGCAATCGTCAAACAAAAAAATTTATGAACAATATTTATGTGCAACCTAAATTCTGAATTCCTTTAACTTTTACTTTTTCCTCTTTTGTTGCATGTTTTATTTTTATTTCTGCAGTACCTACTTACAGCATTTACCTACTTATTTGAACATCAACTGGTACTCGAAAGAAACTCTAATCATTGATTACATGGCGTTGCATGCAATCGTAAACTTTGCACTCCTCTTTTCTGCTGCGCCACTTTGCACTTCGCTACAATTTCGTGTAAAGTGGCATTTAATTGTGCAGCACTCGATTCATTCATTCACGCTACCCACCAGCACACGAATGAATGGCATGAAGAATTCCATTTTGTGTTAATTCAGAAACATTTTTAATATTTCTATAAATGTTAATTTTGCGCTATTTTTAGCACTAAAACTTTGCTGCATCAACTTGGAATTTTTAATTATTAGAGTAGAGCTCTTTACACATAAATAGTGCACGTAAGCATCATTTTCCCTTTCATTTTGCAGTAAAAATGCATAGCGTTGCAACCTTTAATTACTTGCACTTTGGGAGCGTTTGAAATAAGGCTTAAAATATCAACTTGATACGTTGAACATTTTTTATTTTTTGCATTTTCTTAGTTATTTATAATATTCATAGTGTAGTGTTCGTGTGTTTTGTGCTTATCCTTGGTTCGTTTTAATAAAATTGTTCTATTTTTCTGCTTAAGGATTTGCGTTTCTTTAATTGACTTCCTTTTTTTCTCCATTTAATTTGCATAAGTGAAGAAATTTTTAATTATTTATCGCCTAAAGATATGCAAAATATTTTCCGTTCCATTTTCTAGAGTTGCGTTGCCTTATAATACCATTGACATGAATCATAAGAGTACAATGTACAAAGTCAAAAGTAAATAAAATAATCAAACTCGTGTTCAATTCAAATATTTGAAGTCTTTAATGTGTAATATTTTGGAAACTACAAAAAACAATAGAATTTTGTAATACTCGAAAAAATACCGATTTTTACAAAGTTTTATTTTTGATCTAATGAAAGTCGCAGAAACAACATTCGTTAAAGCAACATTTTAGCGACGATATTTATGAGAAACATAACTTCAATTTTTGAAATAAAAATTCCTTTATAATTCTTACAGTACTTGAGTCGGTAACCTAATGCCTTACCTCACTGAGTAATAAGTTTTTAAAATATTTCAGCGACAGATAAACTGTGCGAGCTAAAATATTCTTTGGTCAGCTTCGGCATATCCTGTCGAATTTCGGTACCACTTCGAGTAGTATTTTTATGGCATCGAGTTAAGGTTTTGATGTAACTCTTATTAAAATTTAATTATTTATTGTGATTTAAAAGTAGCCTACGTCTCGCATAGTTTGTCTGAAATACCTGATATAGGATTCTGCAGTGACTTTGAGTCACACAAATTGCAAATTGGGGTATTCCTCATAAAATATGCTATACAAATTTTTCAAGTAAAGTCAACCGTTTTCATGATACTTAAGGTCGATGTCGATTTTTATTGATCGAGTTGAAATTTTTGAAAAATAAAAGTTGTTGATCAAGAAATGTTGTACAATTTTCATTTTATGCAATATTAAAAACTTTTTTTTTTTTGTCCATATCTCACTTCCAATAGGTCATACAGAAACTTTTGTCAGACAAAAATAAATGTTATTTTGGATTACTATTTTTTTGACTAAAAATATTTATAATTTTTTGGATTTTCATGTCTTCAGATCACATTTAATCCCAAGTTTTTAATTTTATCTATTGTCGTACTTTTGACTTTTATCGATGTAAGTACTTCGAAAGTTTTGACTAACTTCGAATTTTTCGACAGTTTGCGAACGTTAGACTTTTTTTTCAATGTTTTTCGATTAGTTTTAAAAATAATTATTGATTTTATTGATTTGATATCAAAAGTGATCGTAATTTGCAATTTTTGTTTTTTGTGTTAAAAAATTACCTGGATTTCTTTTTGTTGTTTTTTTTTTTTTTCAAAACTATCCCATATGTTTTATTTTTTTATATCCTCACAGAAATTATTGGTGGCTCCCTTTTTAGTTGTAATTTTCCTACTTCTTAGAACTAAACTATGTTCGTGCTTAATTTTAGCACTTTGTACTTATGATTGCATCAAAATATTTAATAATAATGAGCTCGAAATCATCAAAATAATACCATTATGTCAAAATTTGATTTCAATGAAATAAATTGCTCGCGAAGTATTTAAAAACTCATTAACTTGTGAATTCAAACGTATCCAATGCGGCTTTTGAAGCATTGCAAAAAAATATCACAAACATCAGAATCCTACAAAAATTTAAAGCTGACGCTTTTATTGGAGATTGAATTATTAATAAAATCTTAGTTGCTTCGAAAATGCGCAGCAGTGGTCAATTATTTGTATTGGTATTAAATATGGCACTTTTAAAAATAACTCAACAGGTAACTACCAAACCTTTAAAATGTTGAAAAATAAAATTTAAGACTCCACTTCTTGCAGTATTGCTATAATTTGAAAATGCTTTCATTTCGGACCACTGAAACACCCGAATATTTGTTTCATATGCAATTAAATGACAACCAAACGCTTTCGTCTGTGACACGTGTCCTTAAGTCGATACCCATACCAATATGGAGAATTGAGCTCGTGCAGCACAATACTGACCGCAAGTTCACAAAAATTGAACCTCCCAAAGTGCTCTACAATTCCACATACAAAGTGTGCGAGTTTTTAAAAACCGTAAAACGCATTCGAATTTTCCAAAATCTTGCGGATACATTGTTTAACAATAAAAATAGTGGCAACATGAGTTTGAAGTGTCCCCTTGAGGTCGGCACCTATGTAATGACCAACATATATGTAGCTCCGGACACGCCCATTTTAAGGTATATGTATTGGCCAAATACATTGTATTCACTATTCGGCACGGTCTATTCATTGGAAAATAAAAATATTTTCCAAAAGAAATGCAGCTATGAAATAAACGCAACAGTAGTTAAATCTTGTTGAGTTGTAAGGAGGGAATGGACTTCATGTGGAAGTAATAAAAAAATATATTCAATTTCAAAAGAGCATAACGTTTGTATTTATATAACTATAAGCAATAAAAGAAAAAAATTTCATAAAAAAAGTGCTACTCAAATTCCATTGAATTGATGCTACACCAAAGATGAGGTACTTGCACAAAACCAATTTTTGTGACCTATGACCTTACACGAAACAGGATTGCTAAAGGATTATTATTATTTATTCAGTCTCTATGAATTAATTTATAGAGAAATATATTATATAAACTATTAGAACTCATATCTTAAAATTAATCTTAGCATGCCTCGAAGTTTGAATGAAATAGTAGAACTTTCTATTGACCATAAGCACAAGTGGCGAATGATTTTTTTATATAAACTGATTCAAATTTATAACTGATATCCCTGGAGTATTAGGCAAACATTGCAGATATTCCTATTGATATTCATTATTATAACTAAAGAGAGCAATGGAAAAAAAATATATAAAACCAAATTCAAAATTATAAAATATAGCTAAATATTATTAATAAACCAAATTAGAAAAAAAAAGAAAAGCAAAATATTAAGAAAAAATAAAATCGAAACTACTTATTATGTTAAGAGATTCTACTTTTGCGGAGTAACCCAATGAGAAAATCAAATCTTTCACTTTTTTCAAAAACTTAACTTAATTACTCTCACACTTATACTTTTCGGTACTTCATTAAACAAATGGTTATAGATATAAGTGACAATATTGCGACTAATACATTTTTTTGTACTTACGAAATTTTAGCTATACAAAGTATTTAATAAAATAATAATCAATAAAATATAGAAAAATTATATTTTTGTATTTAAGACGGATATTTTGCCACTCTAATACTGAAAAAATTAACATTGAAAATTCGAAAGAAAAATGAACCCCAGCGATTGTACATTATCACACTCAGCATAAAATTTGGTAAATTAATAAAAAATTTTCAAGAAAATCGATCCGTACAAACCGTGTTATAAATGATGATTTATTTTTTAAACTTAAAAATCTCGTATTTAAAAAATTTTTTGAAATTTTTTTTTTTAAATTCCATTTGAAAGCAAAAATTCTGAAACAAAAAAAAAAAAAATTCAATTTTGCTGAAAAAACGTTAGTTTTCGAAAACTTATAACGATCAAATAGCTAGATAAAAAACTTTAAAAAAATTATCGAAATTATTTCAACCAACAATAAAACGAAAAACCAAAAAATTTAAAACAAATCAGAGCTACAAAAGTAAAATGCTGTCCAATTAGCAGGGAATGCCCCATATGTATGTCGGTCATTCTTTAAATAACTGCACAGCCTTTTGATTTTTTTCTCCGATATTTTTGATTTGTATTTATTGTTTAGTGCTTATCGAAAGGTACATTTTCAACATATTTAAATTTGAAAAATAATTATTTTTAAAAAAGTAATAAGTATATAAAAATTTGACTCAAATCTCAAAAACAATATGATGTGAAATAAAGAAACATAATACCAGTGTAAAAATGCTTTAATTTTATAAAAAAATAAAATTAAATTTAAATTAGTTTGCTTAGACATTAGATATTTTATTTATAAAACTGATTTTTTTATTCATAAAAATGTCTCAAAATATCTTCGACATAAAATTTTCTATTCATATTTTTAGCTTAAGTTATTCTTCAATTAATCCCGGGAATGTATTTGCTTTCGAATTGAAATTCCCGACATAACTTTGGAAATCATCATACAATTTATACAATTAGACAGGTATGCGCCTTTAGAAAAATTCATAAATTCCAAAGTTATTTGTGAATTTCGATTTTAAAGCAGTTACATTCTTAGGACTGATTGAATCACAACATATAATCAAACAAAATAAAAATATTTTTATAAGCATTTTTAAACAAAAATAATACTAACAATAACTTTTCTTTCTTCACAACAAATTGTGCAGTTAAATGAAGAACCTGCGCTTTGTGCCTAATCTAATCTTGTATAAATTTTAAGTTTCAATTTTCCTACTTTTTGGAACTAAACTATATTCGTACTAAGTTTCAGCACTTTATACTTACGATTACATCAAAGTAGTTACTGCTAATGAGCTCAAAATAATAACATTAGGCCAACATTTTTTTTTTTTCAATAAAATAAATTGTTTGCTGTTGTGTTTAAAAACTCATTAACTTCTGAATTCAAGCATAACTAATGCGACTTTTAAAACATGGTAATATAATATCAAAGCCTCTTCTTTTAGCTTCCTATAGGTATTACAATAAGTGTGTCAAACAAAAAAATATTGAGAACGCTTCCATTGGATATTTAGTTATTTATAAAATCTTTGATGTTTCGAAAATGCGCAGAAATACTCAATTATTTGTATTACTAATAAATATGGCACTCTTGAAAATAGCTCAAC
Source organism: Tricholauxania praeusta (assembly GCA_949775025.1). NCBI lineage: Eukaryota > Metazoa > Arthropoda > Insecta > Diptera > Lauxaniidae > Tricholauxania > Tricholauxania praeusta. The sequence continues at coordinate 188,000,232 of OX459028.1, forward strand.
AGGTAAACGAACAAATTTCTAAAACGTTACAAAAATAAAACTTAAAAATTCATCTTTTGCAGTATTGCTATAATTTGAAAATGCTTTCATTTCGGACCACAGAGTCTCCCGAATATTTGTTTCATATGAAATTAAGTAACCAAACGCTTACGTCTGTAACACATGTCCTTAAGTCGATACCCATCCCAATATGGAGAATTAAGGTCGTGCAGCATAATACCGAACGCAAGTTCACAAAAATTGAACCTCCAAAAGTGCTCTTCAATTCCACGTACAAAGTGTGCGAATTTATGAAAACCATAAAACGCATGCGAATCATCCAAAACCTTGTTGGAGTATTGTTTAACAATAAAAATGGTGGCAACATGAGTTTGAAGTGTCCGCTTGAGGTCGGCACCTATGTTATACCAAATATATATGTAGCTCCGGATACTCCCTTTTTAAGGTATATGTATTGGCCCAATACATTGTATTCACTATTCGGCGCAGTCTATTCACTAAAAAATAATAATGTTTTCGAAAAGAAAAGCAGCTATGAACTGAACGCAACAGTGCTTAAGTCTTGTTGAGCTATAAGAAGGGGACGGACTGCTTGTGGAAGTAATACAAAAAATATATTGAATTGCAAATGAGAATAATGGTTATATTTATATGGTTATAAAGAATAAAAGAAAAACATTTTATAAAGAAGAAAAATTGTTACACGAACTTGCATATAATTTCTGTATTTTAATCCTTTACAACAAAATTTTGAATACTGCTAGCATGTTAATGATGTAGCCAATAGTTGAAAACTTTAGCAATACCTTATGTAAACTTCAGAAAATGGCATCATAAGATTAATTTATGGAAAAAAAAATAAAGAGTGTCGACTTTGTAGTCCTTGTCCCTTAGGTAAACAAATACCAAATACTTTAAATCTTTTTGTAGGAAATTGTTTTCAATAAAAGATCAAATTTTTGCACGAAACCAATTTTTATGCCCTTTGACCTTGAATAAATACTTTTGAGTACACAATACAGGTAATTGCTAAGGGACTATTTTATTTATTCAGTATGTATTTCATTGCAAAAAACAATCATAAAATATAAAGAAATATTTAATGTAAACTATTTCAATTCAAATTCTGAAATTAATCTAAAAATGCCTCGAAGTTTGAATCAAATAGTAGAACATTTTTTTGTCCATAACGACAAGTAGCAAATGATTATTTTTATATAAGCTGTTGCAAATTTATAACTGATATCACTGGGTGTCAGCAAAATTATGTATAAAAACATTAATACTAAAAGGGGGGCAAAAAAAAAAATTCAAATTCAAAAATCAGATAATAAGTAAAATGCTGTTCAATTTGGCAGGGAATGCCCCATATTTTGTTGGTTATTCTTTAAATAACTGCACACCCTTTTGATTTTTTCTCCGATATTTTATATTGCTTAGTGCTTATTAAAAGGTAAATTGAAATTTTGACTCAAACATTTTTTGAAACAGCAAATCTCAAAAACAATGGGTAGTGGAAGTTTGAAGTGGAAGTGGATTGATTGAAGAACAACATATAACAATATCAAATTAAACAAGATTTTATTTCAAAGATATCTTGAGAAACATTTTCATTAGTAAAAAAAATTACGTTTCAGCTTATTCATATAAAATTAAAGAATTTCTAAACAAAAATAAATGTGAGTTTTTTTTATCATATTCCCCATAGTTTTTGAAATATTTCATTTCAAAAAAGTTGAAAACAACAAATTGTGTAGTTAAATGAAGAACCTGCACTTTGTGCCCAATCTCAACACATTTCGTGTTTAAATTTTAAGTTTCAATTTTCCGACTTTTCGGAACCAAGTTACATTCATGCCAAGTGTCAGCACATGAAACTTTCGATAACATCAAAGTAGTTATTGCTAATGAGCTCAAAATAATAACACTAGTCCAAAATTATGATTTCAATTGAATAAACTGTTCGCTGTTGTATTTAAAAACTCATTAACTTCAGAATTCAAACATAACTATTACGGCTTTTAAAACATTGTAAAAAGATATCAAAGCGTATTCTTCTAACTTCTTCTAGGTATTAAATGTGTCAAATAAAAATTTAAAGCTAACACTTACATTGGATATTCAATTATTTATATAATCTGATTTGCTTCGAAAATGCGTAGACATTGTCAATTATTTGTATTGCTATTAAATATGGCACTTTTGAAAATAGCTCAACAGGTAAGCGAACAAATTTTTGAATTATTGGAAAAATAAAACCTAAAATTCCACTTCTTGCAGTATTGCTACCGTTTCAACATGTTTTCAGTTCGCACCACTGAATCACCCGATTATTTGCTTTGTATGAAATTAAATGGCAACCAAACGATTTCATCTTTGATACATGTCCTTAAGTCGATACCCATCCCAATATGGACAACTGTGGTCGTGCAGCATAGCGTCGATCGCAAGTATAGACATGAAGCCCCGAAAGTGCTCTACAATTCCACGTACAAAGTTTGCGATTTTTTGAAAATCGTAAAACGTATGCGAATTATCGAAAGCCTTGTTGGAACATTGTTTAGCAATAAAAAAGGTGGTAACATGAGTTTGACGTGTCCTCTTAAGGTTGGCACCTATGCAATGAACAATATATATATACCTCCGGATACGCCGTTTTTAAGGTATATGTATTGGCCAAATACATTGTATTCAATATCCGGTACGGTCTACTCATTGCAAAACAATAAGATTCTCGAAAAGAAAGGTAGCTATGAAATAAATGCAACAGTAATTAAATCTTGTTGAGTTGTGAAAAGAAGTTGGAGTTCAAAAGAAATAAAAAAATATATTCAATTTCAAATGAGAACAATGTTTGTATTATAATTATGAACAATAAAAGAAAAATGTTTTATCATTGTATATCATTTTTGTATTTTAATCCTTTGCAACAAAATTTGAAATGCTGATAGCATGCTAATGATGTAGGCAATAGTCAAAAACTTCAGCCTTAAAAACCTTCAAAACCTTAAATAGAATTCAGAAAACAACATTATTAGCTTAATTTGTGGGTGGATAAAGAGTATTGACTTTGTTTTTGTAGTCCTCATTTGTTTCGATACCCCTTTTTGTAGGGAATTGCTTCCAATAAAAGATGAAATATTTGCACGAAACCAATTTTTATGACCTTTGACCTTGAATAAATACTTTTACGTACACAATACAAGTAATTGTTAAAGGACTATTATTATTTATCTAGTCTTTATTTCATTGCAAAAAATAAGTTCAAAGTATAGAAGTATAGTATATAAATATATAATATGAACTATTTGAATTCAAATTTTATGCCTCGAAGTTTGAATGAAATTGTAGAACATTCTTTTGTCCATAAGGACAAGTAGCGAATGATTCTTTTTATATAAGCTGATGTAAATTTATAACTGATATTATTGGGTGTCAGTAAACTTATATAAACAAACATTAATACTAAAAGGGGAAAAAATAAAATTCAAACAAATCAAAGCTGTAAAAGTAAAATGCTGTTCAATTTGGCAGGGGATTATCCTTTTTTTGGCGGTCAGTCTTTAAATAACTGCACAACCCTTTGGATTTTTTTCTCCGATATTTTATGTTGCTAAGTGCTTATCTAAAGGTAAATTTTGAACATATTTAATTTGAAAAGAATTATTTTCAAAAAAGTTGTAAGTATTTAAAAATTTGACTCAAACATTCTTTGAAACAGCAAATCTCAAAAACAATGAGTGGAATAAAAAACATAATACCAGTTCTGATTAAAAATGTTTGAATTTTATGAAAAAAATAAATTTTACTTTAAGTAAGTTTGTTTAAACATTATATTTTTTATTTAATGCATTATATGCATTTTTTATGAAGACGACCAGTCTAATTGTATGACATTTTCCAAAGGTTCGTCGGGAATTTCGATTTGAAAGCAGTATATCTTTAGCTAATTCATATGAAATGCTTCATTTGTTATGAAATTTAAGCATTTCTGAACAAAAATATTAAAAGTATATTTCTTTATCATATTCCTTATAATTTTTGAGATATTTCGTTTCAAAAAATGTTCAAAAAATTTGAAAACAACAAAGTGTGTAATTAAATGGAAAACCAGCGCTCTGTGCCCAATCCCATCAAATATTTTTATTTAAATTTTAAGTTTCAATTTTCCTACTTTTCAGAACTAAGCTATGTTCGTGCTAAGTGTCAGCACATCAAAGTAGTTATTGCCTAATGAGCTCAAAATTATAACATTAGGCCAAAATTATTATTGCAATTAAGTATATTGTTCGCTGTTGTATTTAAAAAATCATTAACTTCAGAATTCAAACATAACTATTGCGGTTAAAAGATATTAAAGCCTATTCTTCTCACTTCTTCTAGATATTAAGTGTTTCAAACAAAAATTTAAAGCTGAAGCTTTCATTGAATATTTAATTATTTATAATATCCGATTTGCTTCGAAAATGCGCAGACATAGTCAATTATTTATATTACTAATAAATATGGCACTCTTGAAAGTAGCTCATCAGGTAATCGAGCAAATTTTCGTTATAAAAATAAAACTTAAAACTCCACCTCTTGCAGTATTGCTACCGTTTCAACATGTTTTCAGTTCGCACCACTGAATCACCTGATTATTTGCTTTATATGAAATTAAATGGCAACCAAACGCTTTCATCTTTGACACGTGTCCTTAAGGCGATACCCATACCAATATGGAGAACTATAGTCGTGCAGCATAGCGTCGATCGCAAGTATAGACTTGAAGCTCCGAAAGTGCTCTACAATTCCACGTACAAAGTGTGTGAATTTTTGAAAATCGTAAAACGTATGCGAATTTTGAAAAACATTGATGAAATATTGTTTAGCAATAAAAAAGGTGGCAACATGAGTTTGACATGTCCTCTTAAGGTCGGCACCTATGTAATGAACAATATATATATACCTCCGGATACACCCATTATAAGGTATATGTATTGGCCAAATACATTGTATTCAATATCCGGTATGATCTATTCATTGCAAAACAATAAGATTCTCGAAAAGAAAGGTAGCTATGAAATAAATGCAACAGTAATTAAATCTTGTTGAGTTGTGAAAAGTAGTTGGTGTTTGGAAGAAATAAAAAAATAAATATACCATTGAAATGAAAAAAATAGTTGTACCATATGTTTATTAAAAAAATAAAAGATAAATACTTTATATAAAAGTTTGTTTCTAAATTACATTGTAACTTGCATATCGTTTCTGTACTTTGACCCTACCACATTAATGATATAGTGAAAAGGCGTTGGCCAAATTTTCCGCCCTCTTATTTAGGTACAAATTTAGATCCAAAGGACTACAAAACTTACAGAAACTCTGAGTAACTTATCGGCTTGAATAAATTTGACTTATAACAGATTATGAAATTTGGCAAAACCTCTTACCCATAAACCGGTTTATATTTCTCCGATCGTGCTTAATTCAAGTTTGAAGACATAGGTTTTCTAAACTAAAAAAACTAAAGTCACTAAAAGGATAATTCCACCATTCTTTTTGTAAATTTGAGGTATTTTTCATCTGAAGGCACATTTTTCTACATCATTTTCTTGTTCGAACTATTATTGTGGATCGTGGTTCAAACAGGGCTGGACTTACACTGCTTTAAAGTGTTCGTTCAGAAATAGAAAAAAAATCTATTCATAGTTAATTTGATCAGAAAAATAAGAATTATTTCCACCAATGAAATGAACCTTTGTTGAATAAATGTTATAATCTCACCAAACAAAAGTCACGAAATAAAGCAAAAACAAATAATTCAATTTTACCAAAATTTGCTGCTACTTAAAATATGCCACTGTAAGATTATTCTGCAATTTTGTCAACGTGTAAGGCCGAAAAGGTCTTTTTAATAATATTATTTTAAACAATCATTAAAAGCTTATTTCAGCAAAGCAAATGTTACATATTATCCTGAAATTTTACTCTAATGTCTCATCCACTGGAACAATGAAAATTTTAAAATTTCAAAAAGTAATCCTTTTTTCTTTTCATCATATCAAATGCCGAAAATTCATCAACTTTCTTTTAGCCAACTGAAATAATGGCAACTTAACTGATTTTTTAAAAACTATGTATAACACTTTTGCTCTCAATTTATTTTTTTCTCATTGAAAACGGTTAAAAATGTACTTGTAGCTATACCTACTTACAGCCACTCTAAAAGCAATTTGGCGCAACACTAAAAAACTGAAGTTATGTCAGGCCATGAACTTTGCAACTTTTTATTTTTATTTATGATGCCCTTAATATTTATTATCTCTAGAAAAGCACACATTTTTCTGGGCATAAAAATAAAATATAAAATTTATCAAATATTTTGCCTAAAAAACATTCTATGTCAACTTTAATTAAGCTCATTTTTTGTTGAAATTTTTTTTTTCATTTTATTGCAAATTTAATTTAGTGCTCGTTGTAAATGCGCTGTTATCCCGCTGAGTTACTTCATACTTCATGGGAAGCAGCCACCGCCCATGCTGTGGCTTTTCAATTCTTTTGACTTGTGTAAAATATTACTCACTTTACAACGCTTGAGTTGGGCCATTAAAGGTGCGACATTGCTTCTAAAAAAAAAAACAGAAACGAAATAAAGAAAAAAAAAAAAAAAAAAATGAATGAATTTAATGTCAACAAATTTATCAAAAATACCGTCATATTGTGTTGACTGTAAATGTATGCGTTGCAATACCCTGCAGGAAAAATTTGTTTTGATTTTTTAAGCAACATCATTCACAATATCATTAGGTTCAAGCTTCCTACTGGTATGTCAAAACTGTCCATTTCTGTATGTGTATTTGAAGTGTCAGTCTAACAATTTGACAGTAACTGTAATATTATGTGACATTTAAAAAATAAACGTCTATCGTTTTTGCGGGCTATATAATTTAAAATAAATAAAGATACAGCTAGCAGTATACACACAAACTTTTTATATCTACTGTAAAAACACCGCTGAATAGCCAAATATCGTCGGTCCTTTCGTGGTAGCTAATTTTAAAATTATACTCATTTGTCTGCTGTGTGTTGCTCTGCTCCTTTTTTGATTATTCGGTCAAATGGTGAGCACACTTAGCATGCAGCACCTGCTCAGTGCGTTGGTGTTGGCTGCTGTCTTCTATCTTATCGCCAGCGCATTTTCATTGCAATGTAACTGTGCCTTTTAGTGTTCCTAATTTTGTGTTTGCCCCCCTTTGGGCAGCACCTCTTTGTTTGTTTATTATCACAGTGGCTAGCGCATGACGCACAGTGGCAGATTTGCGGTCATAAATAGAAAAAAAGAGTTGGGTCAAGTTTTGTACTTTATTAGCTTGAAATATTTTAGCGTTTGATTTTCATGCAACTCTTTCAAATCATAGTGTCCAGTATTAAAAGAAATAAATTTAAAAAAAAAAAATCAGAAATGATAAGCAAAATGGTGTCCGATTTGGCGTAAAATACCTCATAGACACAGCCCGAAATATAAAGAATAATAATATAAGTGACCCAAAAACAAAGTAGTAAATTTTGCATAGTAAAATTTGACCATTATTCGTTTATTTAGATATATCCTAAATAAAAAATCAGCTTTGTAATCGTCTGCCTTCTATATTCTTATGCTTTTTTATAAATAAAGAACCATACCTCCAAGAGGCAGACGTGATAAAATGTTGTGGTACTCAATTTTTTATTTTATATTTGTAATATTGCAATTTTTAAATGCAGTGGGTGGCAGAGGTTGTTTCTCTCGTTTCTTATGACACAATCTTTATAATTATCGCAATCTGCCTGACGGTAAAATTGCTTAAGTTTTCATAAATCAAAAAATAAAAAAAAAAATTTTTTTCAAAAAAAACCTATGCCTCCTGTATTTAACTGTTTTTGTGTACAGACACATTTTTAAAAATTTGTGGCAGACGCAATAAAATTGTTAATCGTACCTTTTTTTTAAAAAAGTTTCGAAAGGAGAGAGATGTTAGAAATCATACAAAATTTGTTGGTTAATGTAATGTTCCTATTTATATTTTATATACAACATAAAAACTTATTCTGTTCAAATTTAAACACATGTATACTTCAAGTTTAACAATTCCAGCTCCATATTTTTTCTATTTTTGTTCGCAGCTAATAAGCAAGTCCCACTGTACAACGTATGTCCACACATTTTGCTTTTTGGTTGGTGAAACCGTTTTAATGCTGTTGGATTTTTAAGCGCTAAATTGTGGTAAGAGCACGCTAACGGATGTTACCTGATTAAGTTAAAAAGAAAAAACTTCGTATATTCTGTTTATTTTGCTGCTTAAATTTAATGTCACAAATTGTAGCACATTAAAACAAAACCCTAGATTTTGAAAAGAGTATTTATTTTCTATGTACAGAAGGTAAACATGTTGTTTTAAGTAATGCATGTTAAATTTTAGTGTTTTTTATGACATTTCGCAATGTCCAGCTAACAAAAAAATTGATAAAAAATTCAAACACAAAAATTTCTCTGCTTTCTTAATATACAACGTTGAAAAATTCGTGGCATACTTATTGGCATAAAATATACTACCTTCACATCACTTGGTAGCCACATCACTTTATTAAAGTTATTTAAAGCTAACTTTGTGTCAACTTGAATAGCATAAGTTCATGCATGGTAGTGCTCTCCGCTCTTTTTTTTGTCATTGCCAACAGGTAAATAAAGCAACAACAAAAAGCAACAAAGGCATGAATGGTAAAAAAAAAAAATAATAAAATCAGTTTCGTACACAAGCGCACATATACAGAAAAAGTAGTAGTAATAGTGAGATATGTACTCCCAGCAAACATTTTCAATTGCGGAAGCTTAATATTGCAGTCGCCGAGTCGACAGTTTCAAAAAGTGCGCGAGTTCAACTTCGGTTTTCAAGCAATTGTTTGTTCCAGAGATACTCAGTTTCTTGAAAGCGAATGAAAAATATTTATTACTTCGTCAGACTTGGAATTTTTGTTTAATTTTATCCCAAATATATAAATTGAAAATTTTAGATGATGAGCTGATCTGACTTTTCTTCTGACATGATATACCGATATATACTTATACATACAATGTGAATTATGAAGCTTTGAAATATTTTAAATTATAATCTGCTTAAAAGTATTTCAAATGTATATACATATTAGATTCAATTTAACTCTTCTGCCAAAACTAGAAATTCATTCATCGCCTAAAAGATTCAACATTCTTTCAAATGTTGGCTGGGTTAAGCGACATACGAAAATATTTCATACATGACTGTATGCCAGAAAATTGATGATCCTGAAATGAAGTTTAAATTTGCATACTGTACAGCAATTGTAAGCTTAATTAGGGTAATGCGGGGCAAATTTCTATATTTTAATTTTTAAGATTTGCTTCTCTTATATTTATGAAAATTAAATGTGTCTGCATGGAAATTCTCAATATTTTCTTACGAAAAATTGCACAAAAGATAAAACAAAAATGATTTCAAACAAAAAAGAAAATGTGGTCAAAAAGTGTTCTTAGAAGATAGAGCTAAATAAAAATACTAACAAAAAAAAAACATATTGTCCCCTTCAAAGTACTGCCCATCGATTGCAACACACTTTATTCAATCCTCGAAACATTTCTGATACTCGGTTTTCGGTATGGCCATCAAAGCCGTTTTCGATTTTTCCATTATCCATTTCTTTGTTGCAGGGAACCAAATCGAGCGTATTTGGTATCACTTTTTCGATTCGTTCCATTCTTGGTCAAAAATTTGCGGTTAGTGATGTCATTGTGTGACGGTGCGTTGTCATGTAAGATCCACGAGTTGGTTGCCCATAAATCCGGTGATTTTGGCGAATTGCTTCACAAAAACTTCTCATAACTCCTAAATAATACTTTTTGTTAACTGTCTGATCTTTGGGCAAGAATTTATGACGCACAACACTGTTATAATCCAGGAAAACACACACAAATCCAGATGTACTCAAAACGGCGTATGCTGAAATTAAGCGTGAATGTCAATGACAAATGTGGCAACCTATCAAAAAAATAAAAAATACATAAGAACTGGAATTGTGTGACTGAAAGTGCCACACGGTGATCGTTACTGAAGCATTTCAATCAAGGTGATATTTAACTACGGATGTCATATTCATCGGAAAATTCGCCCAGAATATGATATTCCTTTTACAGAAGCTTTTTTTTTTTAAAATATTTTTGTAAATTTCATAAAACAAAAGAAAAAGAAAATACTTCCTAAAAAGAAAAGAATTTTGTGCCAAGATAAAAAATTGACCAAAAGTATATAATATGATAAGTCTAAAGATAAAAAAGTGTATTTTTAACTTCAATGGCTTCTGCTTTTTATTTGAAACTAAAGAGAAACTTTGAACTGATTTAATTTCTTATATTTGTCAGCTTATATTATACATTATTATATTTAAATTTGACAAAATGCTCTATCTGAATTCTTCCAAACAATTCTCTAGAATTGTTTTGTCAAAGTAAGCGCGTACCGAAAATGCAAATTCAATCAACCCAATAAAGTGGTTATTGTGTCGCAAATAATTCTTTGGAATGTAATTAACGGTAAAATAATTTTTATAATCAATAAAATTGTCTTTTATGGAATTTTAATTTTTAACAATTCAAAAGAATTGTTTGTTTCAGTAAATGTGGCCCGGAAATGCAAATCTGATTAAAACTTAAAGTTAAAAAGTTCAAGTGCGGCTATAAGTATCTACGTACATTTAAATAAAGAAAGTAATAAAGAAAGGAAAGAAAGAAAGAAAGGAGACCCGACAATCTGCGCCAACTACAGGGGTATCAGTCTTATTTCCATCGCATATAAGATCCTCTCGAGCGTATTGTGTGAAAGATTGAAGCCGTATACAGAAACGCTGATCGGATCCTATCAGTGTGGCTTTAGACCTGGTAAGTCCACCATAGACCAGATTTTTACACTACGCCAAATCCTGGAGAAAACCCATGAGTATCAAATCGACACTCACCATCTCTTCGTCGATTATAAAGCTGCGTTCGGTAGCCCAGTGCGGGATTGCCTATACGCAACAATGTCTGAGTTCGGTATACCTGCAAAGTTGATAAGGCTCTGCAGGATGACGTTGAGCAATACGTTTAGCTCCGTCAAGGTAGGGAATGACCTCTCCGGAACTTTTAATACCGAGCGAGGTTTCAGACAAGGCGACCCGCTCTCGTGCGATCTCTTCAATTTCATTATGGAGGGGATCGTACGAAAAGCCGGTGTGCATCATAATGGCACCATTTTCTTCAAAGGTGTTCAGCTCCTTGCGTACGCTGATGATATTGATATTATCGGTCGGAGTAAGAGAGATGTTACTGCTGCTTTCACTGCTATTGAAAAGGAATCAGCCAAAGTGGGTTTGACGGTAAACGAGGGCAAGACGAAATACATGATGTCTACTAACGACAAGAGAGCACGGGATCTAGACTCTCATGTTACAGCGGGCAACTGTAAATTAGAAGTTGTCAAGGAATTCATTTACCTTGGCACTGCCGTAACCAGCAACAATGATGTCAGTCTGGAGATTAAGCGGAGAATAACAATTGCTAATAGGTGCTACTACGGTCTCAGTAAGCAATTACGTTGCAGAGCTCTCTCTCGATCGACAAAGCTAACACTCTACAAGACGCTCATTCTACCCGTGCTTCTTTATCGCGCTGAGGCATGGGTGGTTTCGACAACAGACGCAGCCGCTCTTGGGGTGTTCTAGAGGAAAGTTCTCCGCAAAATCTTTGGTATTGTTCGAGTTGGCGACGACTATCGCATTCGAATGAACCACGAGCTGTATGAGCTCTACGCCGACATTGACATAGTTAAGCGTATAACAATACAGCGACTACGCTGGCTGGGTCATGTCGTATGGATAAAGAAGCTCCAGCGAAAAAGGTATTCGAAGGGAAGGTCCCCGATCAACGACGAAGAGGGAGACCATGCCTCCGGTGGATAGACCAAGCTGAGGAAGCCCTAACCGCGCTTGGCATTAACGATTCGAGAAGGCGCGCGCAAAACAGAGGCGCCTGGCGTGAGCTAATGAGGTCGGCCGTAACCTGACAACGGGTTGTTATGGCCATCTAAGTAAGTAAGTAAGTACATTTAAATGTTTTAAGTGGCTTTCACTATAACATAGCAGCTCAAAATAATATCACCAAAACAAATGTTCCTTAAAAATTGTTCTTCCAAGTTACATTTACTCCATACTTCCTAATGCAGAAAAGTAGAAAATATGAACCAACGAGCAAACACAAACCAAACAGCCAGCGGTAGAGTTGCCAGCCCATCGTTAAGTAAACTAAAGTTGTGGTATCAAAAGTTAAAATGTTATGTTAAGCAAATCGCCTAAGGGCTGTCGTCCATCCATACGCCATAAGATTTGGCAGCATATTCGCTGTTGTTAGGGCATAAAATATGTTTTGCTTGCATGGCAAAGGTTTATTATTAAAACATAGAATTACTTAGCATGCAATTTTAGCAGAGCAATGAATATCAAAGGCATTAGAGAAATTTATGTATGTATGTGTTGCACTTGTGTTTATACATATGTCTATGTTGTCAGTGTTGCATTAATCCTAGGCAATTGCAACTATGACTGCCTGTGCATTGGCTTAGTCTGACTCAAATGTTGCGTACTATGATTATTATTGAATTATTGGGCATGGTAGTATAATGCTCCATAAATGCAAATTTCAATAGAGTCCTTAGTTTAAATATAATTTTCTGATAAATTTGTTTTAGAAACGAAAGGCACTATACTTACAATGCTATCGGGGTATAAGTGTATTGATTTAAAGTACTTTGATATATAATATTTTTTTTAGTTTTTAAACTTATTGCTAAATTTTGTAACTTATATTGAAATCTATAAAACAAAAGTCCTTATTTTGCACATTTTTCATACCAATTTCGCACACTTCTGTACCGAGGCTGTGGTTGGCTTGTTGATGCACACTTTTTTCTCCATAAGAAAAAATCAGGAAGGATCAAATCATTGGGAGTAGGTGTCAAGCGATATGACCACTTTTGGACATTATTCGGCCGGAAAAAATTACTTGCACATTTTCTATCGTTGTGTAATGTGGCACCGTCTTGTCAAAACCACGTATTGTGTAGGCCTACTTGATACTAAAAAATTTTTCAACATGTCCCGATAGTGGACACCAATAAACTTTATAGCATTGCCTTTAGCATTCTCAGAGAAATATGGCTCACCGATGCCGCCATTGGTTTTATTATCAGTGTTTAAATTGCAGCGCAAGAATTAGAAACAGTTCAAAAAACTGTGCTGTGGCTGCGCAATAAAAGTAAAAGCGATAAACAGCTAGAGCAGCAGCATATACTCAGTTGTCACAGTCGATGATCGGCTATTGCTGTCTGCTGCGTAAAATACAATAGTCGAAAGAATAGTTCACGAAAAACTGTCGCAGTTTTGATTTTTGTATTATTGGTTTTATTTTTTTTTTATACGATATATAAAATATGAGTAACACACTCGATAAAACAACATTAATCATAAAAAAATAAATCATACAGAACATAAAAATTCAATTCATTTGCAAAATAAAAAATATAACAAAAAAATCAACGACTGCTTTAGCAATAGCCGACAGTCGACTGTGACAGCATGTGCTACGACTGCTATAGCAATAGCCCACAGTCAACTGCGACAGCTTTTCGTGAACTTTTGCTCCTGCGGCTTTGGAAATCTATGCAGTAGACTGCAATAGCTGACTATCTGCAGTAGCAGTTTTTTTGGAAATTTGAAACGCTGTTTATTATTCACACAAATAGAAAAATCTCCACTATAGAGTAGTCGCAGAACAGTCCTAGAATGTTGTAGTCAAAATCACTTCACTGTTCTTTTTACATTTTACATCAGTTTTTTTTCCTGGTAATGTGTAGTTTAAGTTTACTGGCTTAGTTTAGTTGAATTTACTTTTGAAAGTTAGTTAACTGTTAGTCTACGTCATAAGCCTTTCTTGTGAAATTTAATTTATGTAACATTTCACTGCAAAACTTGTTTGACTTTATCGCTTTAATTACAAACAAAATTATAGCCAAACCATAGGATAAAAGCTTTTGATGAAAATAAAAGTGCTTATGGTTATTTACGCACATTAACGTGTGTACATACGCACCTGCAGCTATATATTTTGCCAACATGCATCAGAGCAGTACAAATACGTATTCGTTCGTTATGAGATAATATTTACTTTTTGCTAATGACAGCTTAATTCGATTGAATTTTAATGAAAATATAATTTTGTGTAATCCAATTCCTAAACTTTTTTTCTTTATGAACATTGTACCAAATATCATTTTGTAATTAGTGTTTAGTTATAAGTTCATTCTTGTAAGTGCTAAATTTATATAAGCAATACAATACAATACAAAAAGAAAAAAAAAACTTTTCGAATCATATACACTTATGTACAACTCTGTCATACATTTGCAGAAGTACGTCATAAACTCGTATGTGCGATGCTATATCAGAGTGCTTTACTACCAATTTTAGCAGTGGTGGCATATAACATGTACTTGCTTTTTACCAGAATGTTGTTTGAGTTCAAAAACCCAATTTAGCATTTGCACAACGCTGTATTATTTGCAACGTTAACAGGTCAAAAGTTCATGCGAATTTGTTTTTCTTTTATTGCAAATATTACATATGTACTCTATCAATATGCATGCATTCAATTCAGAAATGCCTCGGAGGTGTTTTCTTTTCATTGCAAAAATTGTAATTAAAGTTGAAAATATTTTAAAATATTATGTTTTATGTACATAGACTTTAAAACCCAAGGAAGAAATTAGTATATAATGTCTTAATCAGTCAACGAATATTATGTTTATTATTTGATGGCAAAAGCCAGAAAAATTTGAGGGGTTGAACCCCTGTAACCGATGCAAAATCGAAATATTTTTGACAGGAGTACAAGAAAATAAAAAAAAAATTGTAAGGTATTGTTACGGAACTAAAACAAAAATTTGTTTTTACATTTATTCAAAATAATGAAATTTTAGTTCAAAATTGTTATTTCTTTTTTAATACTAACATAAGTAGTTACAAAGCGCTCCTGTATTTGATTGTCCCTTATTTTCCAAATTTTTATGACGGGATTCCACACATCAATGAATTTGTTAAAAATCTAAAAAAATATAAACTTAAACAATTGTACATCTCTGTCTAGTGTAACGTTTTACCGAGCACTTAACGTTACTTTCTGTCATATCTCGAAAACCGTAAGTCTCAAAAAAAAAAAAAAAAAAAAATGTCCAAGGCTCTTTTTGTTCAGAAATAAATTTTCTACAATCTTAATCTAGACGCTTCTTACCGTAGAATTCAAAATGAAAAAATTATAATTAAAAAGAGACAAGAAAAATGCAAGGTTTGTCCAAAATTGTGCAACATTTCAATGGACTATAAATAGTTACCTTCACATAAGACTAAAATTTCTTTATCATATCTTGCGAATTCAATTATAGCAAATATTAATTAAGGAATTTCTTCATTAAATTTAAAGTTCAAAAAAATATATAGAAATATCATTTCCTGAAATAGAAACAAATCATAAATAATCCACAACGCTATCAATCAATATTGAAGCATCTTAGCTTAGTTGTCAACGTTTCTTACTAAAGAATCAATGCAAAAAATTGAAAATGAATGTTAAACGTAAAATGCTGACTGCCCTAACTTGATGACATGAGCTGTTCTTGCGAATAATTAAGTACTTCAGCAAAATCGATGCAAAAGGATGGGAAATGAATTTTCAGCCTGACGCTCGTTACCTCCCTAAAGTTGTTTTGGTCTTCAGAAATTTCTATGAATATATGAATGTATTTCGAAAACAAAATCTACTAAACTTGGACCACTCTCTTATCAAAACCAGCCGAAAACTTTCCCTTCAGATATAAGACCACATGTGATAACTTTTTTAGCAAACTCTCATATAATCAATAGCATTCACGCGGGTATGACACTCATTTATATTTAATGTGCGAATCAATTAGTTTTTCTTTTTTTATAAAATTAAGAAAATCACTAAAATTTTTCGGTTAAAATGCAATTTTTATTTTCGTTCTAAAAAATTACGCACATCAATATGATTTCACTTAATTTATGTGGCTTCGAATTGAACATCAATTTCAAAGTAGCTGAAATCGCACCACACTGAAAAAAAAACTGTGCCCCAATAAATTGCGCTTAATATTTTCATTATTTCATAATTTGAGGCTTATTAAATTTGATTCGTTTATTTTTGTTTTTTTCAATTTCGGTAGGCATTTAATAACTTTGCGGCATATTATAAGTTATTATCTGTTGGCTTTCTTTGGCGCTGTTATTGCACGCTTACACATCACTAGGGATCACAATCCGGAAAACGAGATTTTATTTTAGCTCTGAAAATCTCGGTACCCGAGGATTTTCGATATGACATAATTTTAAATAAAAACATTTTCGCGATATTATGAGGTCTACGAGTATTACGATACTTTGCGATTTCATTAAAATTGTTCACTCCGTGGAAACATGTCGGTCTTGTAGTGCAGTGCTAGCGTACTACGCTTACAAGAGCTTCGCAGGTTCGATTCCCGGTTAAGGCATGGTAAGACATTTTCCATATTTACTAATTTTCTTATCTTTCTAATTATTTCCATCTCCTCTCTTAAATTTTCTGAAGATTTTTTCGAGCTAAATCCAAATCAGCATCACATTGATTTTTCCAGCTGCGTTCAGAAAGTAGAATATTTCAGCAAAGCATTGATTATGGAAGTTTCATCAAGTTCACAAGCAAAACACTTGCTTCAAAACACTTTCATTATAATCAAAACTTTTCGTAATTTTTTAATACATCGATATGTATCGATACTGCTTGATACATTTCTATACCATCATGAAACATCATCAATTTTACACATTGCACTCAAGAGCTTTTTTGTTACATAAATCAGGTTTAAAATTCAATTCAGTAACAAACAAAAAACACCCTTTTTAAATGTTTATTCTCCGAAGAAGTAAACGAATTATTAAAACTTATTCCGGAATTATAATTTTTGTATGCCAAAAATTTGGGGATTTCAAAAACCCTTCGAAGGATTGCAATCCCTACATATCACGTCTCAATTAGAGGCACTTGTGTGCGTTTACGCCCCAATGATTGCCTTCGCCAGCAGAAACAGCAACAGCGGTGGCAACATAAATTTTTCTTGTGCTACTGCCAAACTTTTCGGGCCACCCACTTTCCACATATTTACCCACAGATACGTGGATATTGGCCCATATTGCAAATAAAATTTGCTAAAATACGTATTACGTCCGCATTACGGCTATCAATCTTGTGTGTTTTCTTGCGTGTAACATGAATAATGAAAATTTGTAATGTTTCACGTCCCCTGCAGCTGCGCCGCCGTCCCTATCATGTCTTACCGTCATTTTCATTCTATTATTACACAATTTATTCTTTCTTTTCTTTTCGGTTTATGTGTTCCCATTGGAAATAAATAAAATTTTGTATCATTCGTATTATTTTTTTTCTCCGTCTTTTTTGGCAAATGTTATGTTTTGGGTCAATAGCGAAAGAGATACGCAGAGGGAGAGAGAAAAAACTGATGAGTTGTTACTTTGTTACTTTAGGCCATAAATTTTGGTAAAATCACGTGACTTTCGTTGCTTATTGGGCGCTGAAATTACTCAGTTAAAACGGAAAGGAAAATTAAATTTAATGACGCCGTTTCGTTCGTTTTTTTAGTAAAATTGGATCATTAGTTTGCACATTCGGGAATTCAATGAAAAATGCGGGTGCATTAACTTGCGCAGATATTTGAGACCAGCGCATGTACTTTCTTTTTGGGCTCAAAGTAATTTCTAAGGGTACGTTACATTTTTTTAAATAAATCTTCAAATAAGTGCATTTTTTTATTTTTGTGTTGACCTGGAATTTCGTCTCAAAAGAAAAACTCAACACATACAGTACTAATCCATAACATCTCGGTCAATATTACATATATTTAGTTGAAATCATGGTTCTCGGGCTTAAATTCGTATGAAAGCTTAAGCTTAACTATTTTGCTTATACATAACTTGATACTTTATTTTTTGAACTGTACTGAGCATATTTCTGCTAAAGCCTTGACCACCAGGCAATTTCAGATTTTGTAACTTGTGCTGTACATGTGTGTACATTTAAGAAAACTCTTTTCAATAACAACTTCTAGATATTTGAATTCGGAGAAGAGTTTTATGATGAGCCCGTTTAGGAATGGATACGATAATGGTTTCAAATAGTTTAATATTGAGGGAGGGATTGAGGAAGCGCATTTCGAGTCATGATGCCATGAGTAATTTCACTGAAAAGTACACAGAAGTAAACCCCATATTCAATGCCTCAAATAAATGTCCTTGTTTAGCAAGTGCAAAGTGTTTTTTTGCGAAAAAAAATTTGTAAACAAAATTTAGAACTTACGCACAAGTTAGACAGGAACATGTGGTAGTAAATTAAACAAAAAAATTGGAGAATGAAATTATCATATGGGACGATTCACGTTAATTGGATCGCCTCTTTGACAACAACGTTATTAGATTTGAAAGGTTCGTAGATATCTAAACTTTCGAATTTATTTAACTTTTGAAAATTACTTTGAATTGAGCAAAAGGCGATATTTCTGTAAACTTATAAAAATCTTTTATAAGAATATCGGACCGATATCGGACGATCATAAGTGAAAATCGTTATTTCTTGTAAACTTATAACCATCTTATTGATTTCGGACCGATATTCTTGTAAAAGATTATTAAAAGTTTACAAGAATATCGGGTTTTTGCTTATGATCGTAAGTTCAATTAAAAGTAATGCAGATTTTATTTTGACCAATACCTTTTTGTTTATGACAATTTGTGGAAAGCTTTTTTTCTTGAGCTTTTTTGATCTTTGTGATAAGTGAATTAAAAGTCAAAATTGTTTTTAAAAAGGAAATGTAATTAGCGAAGACCCATATTCTTGTAAACTTAGAAAAACCATTCACCGATGTTCTTGTAAAAGACTTTTGTAAGTTTACAAGAATATCGGTGTTTGCATAAGACAGTATGTGCAATTAAAGGTAACTTTCAATTATTTATACTTTTTTCATATTCAATTATAACGGTTTAGCTATCTAATGAGAAGTCTTACATATATATAATATAACCAAAAATGTGGCCGCAAAAAGCTGCGAAAATTTGCGTTAACTTGAACTAAAAATCGTAAATCTTAAATTTTTTTCAACATCTTATGTTTCGTTCTATTCCTTCGCCGCTGTTACACACTAATTTTTTTTGAATTTGAATCTATTTATAAATTTTCTTAATTTAAATTTATTTTTTAAAATTTCGGATATTCTATAATTTTTAAACACCTATACTGCCCTCATAAGCGCATAAACGGTATCTCAAGAAAATAGATTTTCTTAATTCTTATGGCATCGGATAGCTTAAGAAATTACGCATCTAATGAACTACTCTATATTCAAACATATAAAAAATCTCATGAGAGAATTTCCTATTTCTCAATTTTAGAGGCATTTCAAGAAAACGCCTTTAACAAAACATCAATTTTCTCGAAACTCACTTCCACTGAGATCCACTTTCGTGCTGCTGAGGGCATTTTAACTACTGCAAAAATATCGATAAATTCATTTTTAAGCGACGTTTAAAAAAATAAAGCATTAAAACTCTAGCAATAAAACTAAAATTCTTAATGAACATTGTATAAGTATAAAGCTTAGCTAGAACACCTACTAGCCCTCTTATCTATTAGATTGGCTGTGGAAAATCGTGGAATATAAAACAAGTAGTCAGCTAATGTTTTTAGTATTCGAGTTTTTAAGTGCACTTTTTATATAAATTTTGTAATATTTTTTGATGCCACATTTTCAAGTGTGTAAATCACACGCACTCTCTAAAAAATTGGGCTTAAATCATTATAATTTCATATAGTGTTGGAAAATTATTTGTAAAGGAAGAGCGCCCCAATTTTTTTTATTACGCTAAATATTTCAGCAGAGTGGTTTTCTAATTGACGTGTAACGTTTCGTGTACATTTCGTACTTAAACCCACTATTTATCAGTAAAGTACTTGAATTTATGTCAAAAATTCCAAGTAAATTTTCACATGAACTGTTCTGTGACTGCGTTCTTCAGAAACTACTGAATTATTAACGCGTAAAGAATATGCAGAGTACGCAAATGTTAGCTCCAAGAAATAATATATATACTGCAATCAATTTGTAGAATGAGCTAAAATCGATATTATACATTAAAAGTAAAAAAGCCACTCCACCAATTTTTTTTTTTTGATTTTTGCACATTCATGTTGCTTGACAATTGTAGCAATTGACTAGATGAAGCATAGCCGTAATATTCATTTTAAGAAACGCAAAAGCAATCAGCTATTCCGACATCTTGCCAAGTTACACAATTGTAAATTGAATGACACTTGGACGAATAAATAGCACAAAACTTTACTTAAAATATTTGCACAAAACTTTTTTTTAATTTCAAAAAGAAAATTAGAATTTTTTTTATATTTTCACCGTTCACTTTGAATTTTCAGCAACAACTGGCATTTGATCAGCAGATCAGTAAAGACAACCACCTTTGCGCGAACTCTGTCAGAGTACGCGTGTACAGCATGTAGTCTCATTCCCAAGATCCAAAACCCAATTTAGTGAACAACAGCAAATACAGCCAACGGCATGCTGTATAGCACATAGATCGATCCGATCACATCTCGCTTATTCATTAACGCTTTTGGTAACAAACTTCCAATTACCACAAATGTGTGCCGAACTGATTAGCGTCTGCTAACAAAAATGCCATTTGACTGCTATAAGGTAACGCATCAGTAGTTGGTCTCTAGAAGTACGTGAAAAAAAAACAAATCTCCACACTCAACTAAACCACATGGATCGCTTGTTTTCTTTGAAGGGAATCTATTCATTCATTCACTTGTTTCATAAAGTTTAGGCTTAGTTATGAAAAAGTTAACACTACAGCAGTGGCACAAACAAAAAAAATAAAAAAAATTTGTGAAAAAAGTAACACCTGTTGTTGTTGTAGATGGCACTGGTACGTACCTACAGCTTTATTTTTAAGCGTTCTCTTGATATTTTGATTTAGTTGCTTTTTTTCTAAGCTCAAAGTTTTACTAACAACGTGCTAAACGCCCTAAATTTAATTTGGCTTAAAGTAGCTATATCTTTGTACATGTTATATAACATATTAGTGGAATGATATGAAGTTTTTTTTACTACTGAACTAACCGAAAAAAAAAACATAGACCATACTTTTGTCTGTATTTACTGAAGTAAACTAGAGTGCACATGCTAACTTTCCGGTGAATATATTTACTCATTCTTTAGCTTAAGTTGCATTTATGCGGCTCTTTTTTAAGGTCGATCTATGTAATTAAATCGATGCAATAAATTGGCTTTGTAAATGTTGATATAATACATATGAAAGTCTGCATCCAAGCGATAGATAGTGAAGCCTGGTTGTGCTTTTTTCCCAAGCGTTCAGTACTATTGTATGTATTGTATTATCCTGTCACCAAAATTAAATTCTGCTTAGATCACAAGAAGATCTGCCTTATGGCCTTCTGGGGTAACGAAGAAGCAGGTATAGGCCGAATCCATTTCAAATTAGGTGGTCTCACTGACTTCAAATTTCGGAATTTGTTGCCGAATAAATATGTTGTTGTTCAGAGAAAATAAGAGAACACGGGTTCCTCCGATTTGAATAAAAAACCTACTACGATTTTCTCAAGAACCCCATCTTTTTTGTCGCTAAAAATTTTAAGATATATTTGTACTAATATTAGAAAAAAATGTCATGAATTTAATGCGCGCTAAATGACATTTCCGGTTAGGGGAATTTTTTTTATCTCAAAATCGAAATTTCGATTTTTTTTTCAACATTGCCAAATATTCTGCGGTACTATTTTCAAACTTAATAACAAAACAATATTGCAAATTACTTTTTGGAAATCGTTCTTGCTTTCTGCATACTAACATTTTGCTATTTTTTTCATAGAAACATTTTATGCGTGATAAATGGACATTCATGTTTTGGATATCAACCCATGATTTTCCGACTTGTATTGATTTTTACGAAAGTTATGGCTATATCTCCGAAACCAGATCCATCCGACACTTAGAGAGATTATTTCCCGAATTAAAAAGCATTTAAAAAAAGTATAGTTTAATAAAGCATTTACGAGTTAGAGCCAGGGTTGCCATGTGGCCGGCATTGGCCCTGCCAAGGACAGAATTTAATTCCAGTCTGGAAGCTGGTAGGAAGTAAAAAATTTCTGAAATAGCCTTATCTTAAGTCCAATAACGAATCTTGATCGTCTGATGCTGTTCGGTAGTAGCGTAGCTAAGAGAAGGGCAAGGTGACTGCCGCCGCGTCGCAACACTTGAGGGGTGAAATGGTCTTCATAATATGACGTTAGAATTTCGGTTTCAGCATTTTGGAAATGTTGTTGAACTTTTTTCTTTTCTTAGTGAATCAAAACAATTGGAGATATGTGTAGGCGCAGATTTTGTAAATTTATGGAAAATAACTGATTTTGCTAGGGTTTTCAAAATGTGAGAATTCTTGACTTTGTTATTTATTTTTTTTGTAATGTTTTTTTTTTTAAATTTTTTTTTACGTTGGTTGATCATAAACTGTTTGATTTCAGAATTTTTGTGTATAAAGCCAAAGGAATTTCATCTATCGACTTTAAATAACTTTCTTCCATATTCGAAGCCAAGATTTGTGTTAATAATAAATAAGTTAGAACCAACCTGAACTAAACATTGTTAACTATATTTTCTGGCCAGAAAATTCTTAGCTGGGCGTATGGACTCATCTTACGCTCATAAAACTAGCTATAGAAAAATAAGAATCTTTTGTCATATCACCAATTATAACGGTAACGCAATTCGAATCCCACGCAAAAATGTAAGCAAGAAGATGTCTGCCCATATTTTTTTGGGTTATTTTAATATTATATATTGACATATTATATTGCGTTTCAAAAACAGCAAGTTATTTACGGACTTGAATTTTTTGCAAAAAATGCACATAAAAGCGGCTTTAGAACTCATTGAAACTTATAAGCTTAAGCTCTAAAGCTCTGTAAACTTAAATTTACAAAAATAGATCTTCCACATTGCAATTCTAAGTTTATTTAATATTCTATTAACTTTTCCTTGTGTGTACAGTAAAAGAAAAAGTAGAAATACAGTCATCTATTGTTTAAAGTTTAAAATCGCTAGATAAACCAATTACTTAGGTTTAACGCCAATGCAAAAACCACAAGTCAGTAAACGTAAGTTCCCCATACTCGCTACACATTTCTGACTTTCTGACAGCACTTTCTTAAATTTCTTATTTTTACTGAGAATTTTATGTATGAACTTTATCTTATCATCGAAGGGGACAACCCCTGCTTTGCATAAAAGAGCTGCGTGCACAAAGTTTTGCATAAATTTTTGACAGCAACTGTTTGATCAAGATTTAACAGAGGTTTAATAGTTAACAGGACTTAAAGGATAATGTGCATAGTGTGGTTTGCAGGATTCTTTTGCTTGATTTTCTTGAAAATTAAAAAAAAAATATTAATTTATTTTCATAAACTTTATTTTCGCTTCTTGCAAGCACTAAACTAAAAATATAAATTTGGAGCATTTCGTTGAATTGATATAATAAAAGGGGAATGCAAGAAGGAACTCCAAGTTTCATAAAGTGACATTTAATATTTCAAAAGTAGTGCATGACAATTATGCATTTGACAGCATAGAAAATTTCTTATTGAAAAACCATTAATTTTCTCACGATAAAATTGGATGAGAGACAGAAATGTTGGCAGCATTAAGACTGAAGTACAAAGTCATTGAACTCAACGTTTTAACTTCAATAAAGATGTCATTTATATTAAATTTGCGAAATTTTTTGGCAAAGTCATTTCAAGGTTTACACAAAATAGGAGTAACTAATTCCGCTTGTAATGCAAAAATGTTATGCTTTCATTGAACTCTTATACAATTCTTTCGACAGGCATTCATAAAGTACATAAATAGTTAAAGGCTTTTTTTCACATTTTGAGCTTACTAATCCTGAAAAAAACCTCGTTTTAAATACCTAACCCGCAGAATCTGCATAATCTGGGTCACTTAAGTAAAAATTTGTTTTTCTGCAGAACTTTACGCCTACATTAAAGAATTTGTAAAATGAATAAAATAAAATGAATTGAAATCACATTGAATAACTTACAATTTCAATGGCTTTATTGTTTTGCGAATTTTTTTGCCACATTTTAATGGAACCCTTTTTTTCGCTGGTGTCCACCCTCTGCAAAATTTTAGCATATTATATTGTTGTTGTGTTTATTGACAGACAATGCTTCTTAACACAATTTTATACACTTAAACAAATACTTTTTCTCACAGATTTCTTGAAGCGTTTCTTGCTTTATTGTTGTCTATCTGTGCGTGTCCTTTGTATCGTCCTCATGAAAGAACAGTCAATAATCCATTTGGTTTATCTTTATCTGCAAGCCTCCTTTGTTAACTTAACATAATAGTTTACCATATTCTGACAAGATTTTTGAATGAGTGCTTGTTAGAAGTTATTTTTCTAGCTTAAAAAACTTAAAATTTTCTTTTCATTACTCAACTTAAGAAAAAAAAATTTATTAATTTCATTGCAGAAAAAAATTATATAAAAAAATGCCCTACATATCTTAAGATTAGCGTCAAGTTTTGGCAAAAAAAGCCTTACGTCCTCAAATAAATAATTGCCAAATAAATGAAAAATCTTCTAAAAACCAATGGAGATTTCATTCGAAATTATGGAAAAAATTCTTTAAAAACTATTGAAAAAATCAATTAAAACCAATATCTGTCGAAAGATTACACAGGCCGACTGCACCGTAGACCCAGAAACCAGACTATACTTACATTTTCGAATGTTTTTGATGCACTGAATCTAAATTTGGCCTTGAAAATGCTCTATCAGGTCTGGTTTTCGAGATATCTTAACCTAAAAGTGCAAAAAGCACCGTTTTTGCGCAGCACCGTAAATTTTCTTTTTTTTTTCAAAAAGCTTTATGTGTGATCTTAAAGAACTGTTCTTCTTCTTTCCAATGTCGTTGAGTTTTCTGAAATATTTATTTTTTTTTTTGTCGAGCTATCGCATTTTGAAATTCTCATATTTACGATTTTGCCTGTACCTGCAAACTCATAAGGCACATTTGTATATTGGCATTTCACGAAAACGGAAGCTTTTGTCCCATGCGACACCTTCGTTTTTTGCAATTTTTTTGAAAACGAAAAATTGCCCAAATTCAACATTAGCACTAATTATAAAGATAATTAGGAGCTATAAGTTAAACCTATTGTCAAAAAAAAAATTTGTTTTATTTTGACTTTTTTTTACTTTGAATGTGTTCGACGGTCGAACGGGACCCATGAAAATGCCCATATCAAAAAATTTGAAAATTTTAAAATGCGATAACTGGGCGATTTCAGAAAACTCAACGGCATTTCAAAGAAGAAGAACTGTAATTTAAGATCCTGTACATAGTTTTTTGAAAAAGAAAAACTCACGGTGCTGCATAACCTCTAAAATTGTCAAAAACGGTGTTTTCTGCACTTTTAGGTTAGGATATCTCAAAAACCAGAGCTGATAGAGCATTTCCGAGGCCAGATTTAGATTCAGTGCATCAAAACCTTCGGAAGTGTATAGTCTGGTTTCTGGGTCTGAGATGCTGTCGGTCTGTGTAAATGGGCAAAAACGGTGTTTTTTGCACTTTTAGGTTAGGATATCTCGAAAACCAGTGCTGATAGAGCATTTCAGATTTGATTTCAGCGCATCAAAAACCTTTGGAAATATATAGTCTGGTTTCTGGGTCTGAATGTTGGTTAAATTTTGTCGGCCTGTGTTTTCAGCATTTGTGTGATATTTTCTTCAACGTATTTTGCACATACGAACAGGCTATAAAAATTCCCATGCGGCCGTATACTGCAGCTTTAAAGTCAGTATTTTTTTTATCAAGTGAAGAAGCGACAACGCACCGTACGTTGGGGACTTTTTATTTGTCCATCAAGTTGATTTCGATGGAATGCGAAGTCTAAAAATATATTTTCCATACTAAGTTCCATACTAATTTTCATAATATAACATTCATCAATATAACATCAATATAACGCCATAATCTCTTATTTATTCCTAATAGTTTATCTTCTTTCATTAGATGATTTATTGCACTATTTCTTAAATTCGATATAACACCAAAGTGATCAACATTAATGAACAAGAAGTTATCTGATTGCATAAAAAAGTAAATAAGTCACTGGAATCTCGGAAACTTTTTTTTTTGTAATTCTAATTGTTGTCTTAAAATATTTAATTAGTTTTAAAAAAAAAAAAGAAAAACTATAAACTCCAGTATGGGCTTTGTTCACTTCCGCAATTTTTATCTTTTCTTTTAAATTTTGAAAAGATGTCTTGCTTTATTCTTCTGAAAAGTCAATGACTGGCTTCGGCTTCATTGTTTATCCACCTCTTTTGTGTATTTATTTTTCACTGCGCTCTTCGCTGTGAATTTTTGTTAGTCCTTTTTAACATTCCGTTTTTTGATAAAAAAAAAAAAAAAACGAACGAACGAGGAGGTGTTTTGTGTGGGCCAAAAATTATTCAGGTAAAAAGGTGAGAAAAAACAACGCCAAAAAAAAAAAAAAAACAATCAAAAACAACAACTATAAAACAGAAGCTACTAACATAAAAGAGTGGCAGCAGCAGCAAAAAACTTTATCAAAATTTATACAACAACCCAAAAATATTTCTGTAGAAATTTGAAACAAAAAAAAAAAAAACAACGCTGCTTAGAATTTAGATTGCAAAAATACCAAACTCCCACTATTTTATATTTTATTTTCCAATATTAAAAGCAAACTTCCGCGCACTGTTTTTGTTTTCAAGTTTTTGGTTTAGTTTTATTTTAGTTTTATTTTAATTTTTGTTTGTTGTTGTTTTATGCAAAGTTGCCGAAACAATTCCAAGTATACAGCAGGCAAAGTTACAAACGCCGTTTTCGTAGATATGGCAACACTAAATTAAAAGCATGTTAAAATGTGACTTTGCTAGCAGGTGGTGGTGGTGCTCCATATCCCTAACTGCAAATCCAATTAGAAGTGTGACGGCGGCAAGAAGTTGAGCGTTAATTTATGGTCAAAAGTTTGATTTGGTTTTTGAAAGCTATAGAAAAGTCTAATTTACACAAAACTTGCATACTGCAAAAGCTTTTTCATGTCAAAACTTTTTTGATTCTCTCCAGCAAATGTGAGTTTTAAAGTAATTTATAAAAAATCAAAAATAATTTTAGGTACTACTTTGTTATTTTAAATTTTTCTGTGTCATTTTGTGTCTTATAACAAACAATCCAACCTTAATACTTTTTATGTTCACAGCAACTGCGTGAGCGTGTTCATTAAAGTTAAAGGCAACCGCATGTTAAAACTTTAGTGACAGCATCAACTTCATGCACCTTTATTGCAGCAAAAATTTCAGAGCTGCTTAACGTTACCGCCAACAACGCTGAAATCGTGTATGTAACTTTTTAAATTAAATGTGAGTTTAATATGCTTTCGGTGCAGCAAAAAGAAAAAAGAAATGTAAAATGTTCCAAAGAAATTGCAAAAAATGTAAAGTTAAATGTTTAACAGACATAAAATCCTTAATCGTTTTATGTTTTAAGTGAAAAGTTTATAACATTTATTCATTTTTTGAAAAATTTTAACGAAAATCAGTTTCTAAAACTGTTATTTTATTTATTTTTTTTTTTTAAATTTTGATGAAGCAGGCTTTTTTTCTACAAAATAATGCATTTTATCCTTGCCGTGTCTGGCATCTGGAAAAGTTAACAAAATGGTGTATCATTTAAAAAGGAAACGGTGACTTTTTTCCCGAATAAACCTGGGATTACAGCAGCTATTTCTTGAATGTCCCGCAGTAGAGCAGACGTTTGGCTACCTTATGATAATGAACACTTGGAAAGGGCATTCAAGTCCCAAGGAATTATTATCTTATCATCTTCACGTATGGGTCCAAGATGGAATATATAACTATAGACCAAGCCACATGGGTGATACAGAGCAGGGAGTTTTCTCTCTCCATTATGTGGACATGGAGGAAGCGATTAAAGTTCTAAATGCCAAAATCGTGAAGTCTAGGTGTGTAGAACACTAATGGGAGCCACTACGTTCAACCCGACAGCTGACTATAGAGCTCTGCTAAGTGCTCGGATTTAAGGTTATTTGCGGAAATGAAGAAGAAAGAAATTTTTATTTAATTTTTAGGGAAAAAAATTATCCTTTTTTACTTTGAAATTGAAATTTTTCTACGTTTATTTATAAGGGGCCCCTTTCTAGTTTTTAGCCTCGGCTTCCACAATGACTGAATGCGGCGCTGGCGCTGAGCGTTAAGTAATCAAAACAAACTCGTCAGATATTCATGTTTTTATATGAAAATCATAGTCAATAAAAAAAGCACTTATATTCTATAATAAAATGTAAAATATCAAAGATTTTTCTTTAGTTGTTGCTATGAAAAATCTTAATTTCACTTGTGTTATTAGAAATATTGTCATTTATTATGGTTAACTAACTACACTGAGGAAACGATTTGTTTGAATATAACAAATGTATTTATATTTCATATAGAGTAATTAAATATTTGATTGAGTCAAACATAAAATGCTTCAACCAACACTTGCCACTATTTGATCCAAATACAATATGTTTGTCTCAAATAAATATCTGATTGCTCTAAATAAAATAGACATATGTTATATTCAAATAAGTCGTTTTCTCAGTGTAAATATTATGAAATAGATATTCTGTTTTACTAAAGCAGGCAAACATAATTTCCATCAACAACATTTATATCTCCGGCGCACCGTGAATGAATTCAAAAGTTTTCATTAACTTTTTTTCGCTTTCAAGTAGTTGCTTTTTACTTGCAGTATTTTTGAAATACCGACATAGTACCAACATTGTTTTTTTTTGTTTTTGTAATTTAAATATTAATTGAATTTTACGCTTTAACAATTTTTCGCTGCACTAAAACTTCAGATACTTTTATAAACTTTTCTTAAAGCCTCAAAGTTTACACAGGAGCACACAAATGCGCATCAGCACGGCCTGGTGTGACTTTGAATTTTTGGCAACTTTAAAGAAGTTCAAAGTGATTTATTAAACTTTCCAAATTGCAGTTTATAAGCTTTCTGCTTTCTAATGTTGTAACGGCACTCACGCGTGGGATTTTGTTGTTCAACCACAAAAACGCATAAGAAAACAACGCAATGATGGCAACGACGTTAAAACTTTGGAATTGCTTTTTGGCGACTTAAGTTTTCACAGTTGGGTTTGCTGTTTCGAAATCACTTAAAGTTTGTCAAAATTTGTTGAAATTTGTATCATAAATATAATTTCATGAGCTTTCGTCGAAAGTATTATAAATATTGAAAGAAGAGGTTTCCTGTGACATGACGTGGCGCAAAATAAAAGGAGTTTATTTTCTGTTTTAGGTTTTTTGGATTTTTTGGTAAGAATGTCAGTTTTGGACTTTTTTTTAGAACCAAACTAGCCCAAAACTTAAAGGAATACGAGATTGTTTTGTTTTTTTCTGAATATATTGACCAATTTTAAAAACTTTTACACAAAACGATTTCACTGAAAATTGATAGCTTAGGAGAAAAAATGATAAAAAGTGAACTTTTGACCAAAACGGCTTTTTATCAATAATGCTAAAATAAAAATCTTAGAAAAAAACAACGCAATTGAAATATATCTACTTTTTTCCATAGAACACAAATCTGCAATATGAAATGTAGATTTGTATTTAAAAAATCCTCGATTTAACCTTGGAATTGGTTTAAAGGTCAATGAAAATATCACTGTTATTGGACCACCTGAAAACTTTATATCATTTGTTTCCATCTTATGTTCAAGAAATATTGGCCTGAGGAAGCTAAAATTGAGCACACTGTATAAGAAATCACATAAAGTTAAGTCAGATTATTAAAATTGGAGAGAGTAGCAGGAAGAGATTTAAAACAGTGTCTTCTCGGTCTTCTTTAGGTGCTAGACCGGGACCTAGTTCGCCTCGGCTACCACCTCGAGATCGTCCTGGAGGCACTAATCACTCCCAACGTGGTCGACCAGGGCCAAGTTCGTCTCGGCGACCACGAAGACAATCGTTTTTGTGGTACTCGAAACACCCATTCGGGTAGACTGAGACCTAGCTCGTCTCAGCTACCAAGCCAAGACCGGGACCTCGGTCGTCTCGGCTGGCAAAGAATATGGGGAGACGCGATCGTCAGCTGCGTCCATACCTATGCTCCAACGAGTTATTCGCTCTTGTGCACTCGCTGTGGTGAGCCATACACAAGCTGCACCTACTACACAAAAAGTATAAGGAGACAAGTTCATTATTAAATTATATATTAATTATTCATAATAATAAGAATAATAATGTTACTTAATTTAAGATTTTAAAACTTATTGTTAGTCTCTTAAGAGAAGATTCAATAAAAAAAAATAAAGTTTAAAAAAAAAAAAAAGATTATTAAAATTGATGAAAGCAATGAAATTCACTTGAGCACCAAAATGAATATTCCAACTTTAAATTCAGTACATTCGTGAAAAGTTCAAATATCATTACTGTATCAAGATCTACCAATCCGATTCGACAGAAAGAATTTAGTCTAGGCAAAAACTGTAGACTATTGCATTGGCTTACGATCTGTGAATTACTTTCCAATTATGAATAAAGTTTTGGGGGTTCGACACAAAATTGTAAGCAAATCCCATTATAAACTAAACCATTTTCAATACAAAAGGCTTATTCATTGTACCGCTTTTGTAACTAAGACTTAAAATAAATTTTTTGTCAATATATCGCTTTCAATTGCGCAAAGACTTATTTTTGTTAGAAAAAAGTTATAGACAGATTAATTTCCTATAAAAATCGCTATAAAAAAGTATTTGTTTTACGTAAAGGTTTTGATGATATAATACCGGTAGGGGTCAAACACAAAACTGGCAATTTCTGATTTGTCCGTGGCATGTCCTGAAAATTGCTGGGCATATGCAATAAACCCTTTCATTGAACAATTTTTTTTTTTTTTTTGTAGAAATTTGCATGTCTGCAACTTATGTCTTACTTAAATGTATGCAAGCACGAGCAATTGGAAGCAAGGTTAATACAAAAATTTATGTTAGACCTTTTATGTTAAGAAAGTGGTTAATGAATAATCATTTTATGTCGAAAATGGTTTAGTTTTAAAACGGGTTCACCCACTCTTTTGTTTCGAAAACAACAAAAAACAAACACACTTCTTAATGTTTAGAAATCAAAGTTTTATTCACTATGGCAAGTAATTCACAGGTCATAGTTAAACTGTTCACAAATTCTTATAATTTGCAAAGACACAATATTTACTTACTCGTATAATATGGCGCTTAATGCTAAAGAAAGCTTAAAAATTTGTTGTATAGATACGCTGGATAGATCTGTCAGGTTGTGAGCGCAAGAAAACTAACTTCTTTTCAAGTTGCACTCATAAAAATTATAAGAAATTTGTTCGCAGTTTTTTGCTTAATTTTTCCTTTGATTCCTATCAAAAGTATTTATCACTGTTAGATAATTTGTAGAAGTACTTACTATTCCCCTTTTTTTGCATGTGGAAGAAAACACTGAGCTTATCTTATTCTGACTATTCATTTTATAAGAAACTTGCCTAAGCCTTAAAGTTGCTGAAATAAATATAAGACAGTGAAATTAAAATGGATTTTATTCTGAATGGTATCTGGTATAAATAATATTAAAAAACTAAAATAAATGGTAATTTCTTAAAAAGTTTCTTTATCAAGAATTTAAAAACTTTTCAGAAATGAATTAAACAAAATGTGTTCTTATTCAGCAATGACCAATTTCCTTTTTTTTTATGCCAACAACTGTCTTAAATAAAGTTTAAACCTTAGTAGACAACAGCAACAACAACAACAACCACAGTAATATCATCATCAATGATGTTGAAAAAAGCAACTCATTTTCTAAAAATTACTTAAAGCACATAATTGATTTTCAAATATCATTGCTTCCAAGTTTAAATTGGAAAAAGTTGTAAATTTATGCAACATCATCGCAACAATTTGTTGCCAATTTTTCACGAAAAAAAAAAAACCATAAAAAATAAAAAAAGTTTTTCTTACTGAAAAAAAAAAGAAGACATTTTCCCTTGAAATATGGCAATACATTTTCAATTTGATAGCTTTTTTTTTCTTCATCTTTTTATTTGGTTGTTTTTGGCTATGTTGCTGTGATTTTCATTTTGGTCTTGACGAAAGAAAATTCTTTGCCAAAAACGTTGCTAATTTACAATGTATTTTACAAATGCTTTAGCTAATAAGTTTTTTAAATTCTTACACTGAGAAAAAAAATTAAATACGATTGTTGCATTTTGTTGTGTTCACAAACACATATTTAGTGTCTTAAAATAATTTCTTTATTTATTGTACAACATAATTCACAAGTTTTAACAATGACTTTTAGAAGTTTCGTGCATTTTAGTAAAAATTACTAATATCAAAAAATTTGTTTTTGCCATTTTTTTCTTAGTGCACTGAACTTTATCTGAAACTTGTGCTACGTTTTTACCAAGAACAATAAAGCATTACCTAACTCGCATTCGACGGTTAACACCATCGTCAAGGATGCTTTGTGTTACAAGTTTTCCATTTTGTATTTTGCGACAGTTAATTTTTGATGATGCTTCATCATTTTGAAGTTTGTGTAAAGTTTTAATTAACTTAAAATGTTTATTTTGTGTTTCTACAGTTTTTTGTCTGTTTTTTTTTTATTAATCCTTAAATCAAGAGCGCGGAAAAGTTAAACGCCAAAGGACTAAAGTTGCGCCACAGTTGATTACAGACAAATTGCTACGGCTGCTGCTTCAGCTAAAGAGCTTTGTTTATATCTCGAGGATTTTTTGTTTTTGTTTCTGTTTTTGTTTATTTTTTTTAAACTCTTCCGAAAAAAACAAACGCTCTGGTAGTGCGCTGTTTATATGTTGATCTTTTTTGTTTTACCTGTATTTACTACCCAAAAATGGTGGCTGCAATGGCTTTTGCCAGCGGCATCATTTTTCTTTTCAAAGTCAGAATATAAAAAAAAAAAAACAGTAGCGAACATTTAGAAGACGCATTAAAATAATTAATAAATTCAAAGAAATTAGAAATTATAGTGAAGGAAAGAGTAGGGTGCCTTTGATAAGGGGTCCTTGCGTTAAATTTGAATTCATTGCGCGAAATAAACGTCGTATTTTATCACTTAATTTTATTCACTTTTTTTTATTCAGAAGGTACATTACGCTTACGTTAATTTAAAGCTGGTGTATTTTATTTAAAAAGCTGTCTACCTACTGACAAAATATGAAAAAGGTTATTAGCTTATGCTATACTTAGTGAGGAGAAGATGATTTTTATTAAAAAGACTTTAATCTCTCTAGAAGGAGTGTTTCGCAAATTTTCGTGATAGCAAACTGAAAAAAACATTTTTTTGAATATAACAAAAAGTATTTGATATAGAGTAATTAAATATTTAATTGAGTCAAACATAATATGCTTCATTCAACATCTACCATTGTTTGATCCAAATACAATATGTTTGACTCAAATAAATATTTCATTGCCAAAAAGTTATTAAAAATTTTGAACTGCCCAGCTAGCAGAATAGGTCACTTGAATGAGATTCTTTTTCATTATAAACTGAAACCAATTTACTTTAATTTCCAATAAAAATATATAAAGACTTCACACAATATATGTCTTATATTTTAAATTTCAAAAGATACCTCAAATTTGAACAGCTTTAAGAAACATAATTGCTCTACCTCATTTCGGTTTTGTTTTGTTTTACAAAAAAAATTAAGACATATCACTCTTATTGGAAAACCCTTTAGTCACCCGGTAGTTAACAAACATGACTTTATTATTTTCCATTTCATTTGCTTTAATAAAGTCATTGAGATTCAATGAGACGCTACATTTATGTATAATTAATACAATGACAAGGTTACTTCTTGCCAGTTCACGATTTCGCCTAGGGAACTACATTGTTATGCAGACAATATTTCTCAAGTCAATACTACTTAAATTCAAAACACAAATATGTTTTTCTATAAATACAAACAATTGTTTACAAAATGAAATAAATATCTGTATTCTTACCTTATGAATAAAATTTCGACTTCAATAAGTGAAATATAAAGATAAAGCCAAGTAATTTTTTTCATTTTTTTTTTTTGTTTTTCGTCAGCTGGGCACCCAAGGGCTACAAAAGGTATAATAAGCTTTATTTATTTGTTATCTTTTTAGCAAAATTTATTTACTTGCCTTTTCGTATTGTTACTTTCTTTTTTGTGCAAATAACAGCATGAAATGTAAAACATAGCATGGCTGGAAAACTACACGCCATGACCCTCGTATTCAATTTAGTTCAGGCTAAACTGAAAAGAAGTTTGCTAACGTAAACAAGCGAATGCTGCTGCTGCTTCAAATTG
Source organism: Tricholauxania praeusta (assembly GCA_949775025.1). Taxonomy (NCBI): domain Eukaryota; kingdom Metazoa; phylum Arthropoda; class Insecta; order Diptera; family Lauxaniidae; genus Tricholauxania; species Tricholauxania praeusta. The sequence continues at coordinate 188,034,916 of OX459028.1, forward strand.
AGTTCAGTAGATTTTGAAAAAAAGGAACCTAAGGATGCGACTGCAAATGGAGTAGTTCACATTATCCTGCAGTTTTCTAAATTAAATTATGTTGAAATTTTGTTTTGCCAAAACATAAGAAATTAATATTCAGATGTTAACATTTAAGTTCATTCGGCGGCATGTAAATATTTTGTTTAATTTTTTTTTTAACAAAGTTGTAATTTTTATTTGTAAATATCTTAATTTCTCACTGAATTTTGTTTATTCCACCAAGAAAAATTTAAGAGATTTTTCTGCATGTAAGTTCTTTGAATTACAAGAAATGGCACATTTCGTCACGACCAAGTCGATGATATATTTGAGCTTTTACATTTAAATTTCCTTTCATTCAGGAATGGAATTCGAGGTCATGAGGCCACGTGATTTTTTATTTTTCTTTTCTGCATGTGCCACGTAATTGTTATGTTTTTTATGCAAATTATTTTTATTATTAATAATTTAATGTCAAAACTGTCAAAAGTGGCAAATATGACTTTCAATGGCATCAAAAATATTTACTTTTATAATTAATTAATTTGTGATGAATATAAATTGTTTGCTTTTTTTGACACTAAATAAACATACATATAGTGCTGAAAGTAATTTATTTTAAAAGCTAAACGCTTTAATTTTTTGTTTGTGTTTTTTTTTTTTCAATTTTATCATGATACGCAAATGTTATTGCTGTCGTGCACTGACAAATAAATTAAAGGCTTACTTAAAAATTTCACCATTTCACATTCGGAAACTATCCCTTATAGGCTAAGAGCCGGCTGTAGAAAAGTCGAGTGTATAAGATTACAGGATGAGATGTATGCCAAATGATAGAGCTCAATGAGCCTAAATAGAATATCTAGGGTTGCCTTGCCAAAGCCTGTCCCGATGGCCGAAAATGCCCGAATTTTAGCCAATTTTGTTGTTCTAATTAAAACTGTAGTACATAACAGCTTGAAATGTATGCCAAATGATAGAACTCGAAGAGGCCTAAATATAGTACCTGGGATTGTATTGTTAAATCCTGTCACAAACATGGGTTTTCACCGGTTTTTTGGGTCAATTTTCATTAATGAAGATAGCAGCTTAAAATTCGTGCCAAATGATAGATATCGAAGAGCCTAAATAGAATATATAGGGTTGCCTTGTCGTATCATGTCCTAAACATTATTTGACACCGGTTTTTGTGGTCAACTTTTCTTAAATGAGTGGCAACTCATGTTTGGGACAGGATTCTACAAGGCAACCCTATGTATTCTATTAAGGCTCTTCGATATCTATCATTTGGCACAAATTTCAAGCTGTTATCTTCATTAATGAAAATTGACCTAAAAAACCGGTGAAAACCCATGTTTGGGACAGGATTCAACAATGCAATTTCAGGTATTATAATTAGGCCCCTTCGAGTTCTATCATTTGGCATTCATTTCGAGCTGTTATGTACTACAGTTTTAATTAGAACAATAAAATTGGCTAAAATTCGGGCATTTTCGGCCATCGGGACAGGCTTTGGCAAGGCAACCCTAGATATTCTATTTAGGCTCGTCGAGCTCTATAATTTGGCATGCATCCCATCCTGTAATCTTATACACTCGACTTTTCTACAGCCGGCTCTTGGACTATTAATTTTCTATGCATTTTTTGTGAGGAGTTTTGAATGAAGTTAGTAGCTATCAAAATGTATAAAACAATCGCTTTTAACTCTAAGTGCCAACATGCATGTAAATCTTTAAATACTGTCTGTTAAGTGACCAACTTAGTATAACTAAGAAGTGGGGAATATTCCTTTAAAAAATATCTTTCAATGTACATAACATACATATATAAACGATCGTTTTTAGCCTTTTACAAAATAAAGAATTTCAATTAGAACGATTTTATCACAAAATAGTACATACTTACAAACATTGCTAAAAAATGATATAAATTATTAAAAATTACTATGATGATATTATTATCATATCATGGTTTTTTGTTTCAGTCGAAACCATAGGTTGTAATGATGATATTGAGTCTTTTCGAAATTGTACCTTATTGGAAAAAAAATATGAAATTTTTTTTATATCTTGCTCTATTGCATATTAATACGCGGTTGCGAAAATTGCCTTTAATAAAATTTAATAATTGTTAAAATGATAAATATAAAATAACCAGCCCTATCCTAAGTAATTATTACTTAGAAAATCATTTATAAGAAAGTCGTTTCTCTAACGTTACTATATTATGCAATTGTGTGGATTTTCCTAAGTCGATTTTCGAAATCATTGTATCACAAAATCTCAATTGTAAGCATTATCCTCACTCTCCGAATACTTATATTTTACACGGTCTTACTAGAGCAAAGTATTCTGTAGAGCGAAAAAAGGCCACACTATAACCATTCGATTTTAGTTCAAAACTCACTCTCAAGGCTATTCTAGTGTCGATTTGAAGCGACAAAGAAGAAGAATATTTTATTGATATTTATATCAAGACAGGGCAAAATCTCAATTCAATATCATGAAATTTCGGATTTTTTTTCTCGAGAGGAGTATTTTGCGTTCATAAATAAGTGAGGAATGAAAAACTTCTTTTCCAGTCAGTGCTGCCAAAATATTTCCAATTACTTCCAATCATTCCAAAATCACAGTTGCATTTTTAATATTTGACATTAGCTTATCATTAATTTTGCATATTTGACAGTAGCTTATCTGTCAACTGAACAATTTTATAAATAAAAATGAACTGCATTTATCTATGTATATAACAAAAAAAAATCACCTAAAATATAGTATAGCATAGCTTGATAATTTGTCATCTACTCCTTTTCATGAAGACTTTAAATGTATCCAAATTGGATTTCATGTACTGGACCAATATCAGTAATTGCTCTTTGTTTGTGTTGCTAGATCTTAAATATGTTAAAAAAGATATGTTAAAAAAAACTTTTTTTTCAAATAAAATTACAAATTATTACTAACGTTGACTCTTTCCTCATTAAATTTCTTGCTACAAAGTTAGGGAAAAAAACTTGCGTGAAACGTCAAAAAATGTTCCCCAAAAAGTATTGCCGAAAACATAATTTTCCAGGGAATTTTTTCCCATTCCCCAAAAATATTCCATGATCGCAAAAAAGGGGACTGTAGAAAAAATCCGAAGGAATGTTTTTCATGATAGGGGTTATGAACTTTCCACAGATCCCATCGCATTCGGTGAATAGATTCTTGTAATCTTAAGATATCGCACAATTCTCGAAACTTTTGCTGTCTGTCTATTTTTCTGCTAATGCTCTTGTAGTTTGTGCCTCTGCTATGATTCCGATAGCTCCCCAGCGTAACAATAGATTTTGCTTTTATTTTATTAATGTGAATTTAGATTTTAAATCAATTCGTGAAATTTTAAATTAACAGCGGACTTAGGTAAATAAAAACAAAAACTCGTGCACTTTGCATTTCAGTATGAACAATTCAAATTTGCATTATGTATTTGAAATGTGAGCTGAATTATTAAAATCCGTGTTATTCTCTCTCAGTATGCAGAGTAGGTATACTGAAAAAACCACCTGATAAAACAAATTAAAGATATCACTTAATATAGAAACAATATATTTTCGTTTGTGATGAAACTAAGACATCAAAGAGTGTGCTATTTTTAGTTTTATTAATTCATAATTTATTTGGCATCCAAACAAATTTTTTGACCCCATAAGTTAAAACACAGGATGATATGATGTGCGTAGTGGGTGCTCTGACCAACAAAATAATTAATTAAATGGAAAAAAAAACTTAATAAATTATTAAATATTATAATGATATTATAAATATTTGATTAAATAAAATTGTGATTTCATGTGAGGTGATTCCAGGCAAAAAATTTATTAAATAAAGTATATAAAAGTACAACGTTGAAATTTAAAAAATGTTTAAGTCCATTGCACTTAATTTTCTTTGCATTTATGGCTCCTCAAAAAGAGTTTTTTTTTTCATCACTTCTTTGGTATTAATTTTTTGCTGACACATTTTTAACAAAATTATTTAAATTCCATTTCTTAAAAAAATATATCTCTATTTTCTATTTTCTGCAGAAATTACACCTTTAAAAATCCAGAACTAATTGAGATACAATAACAACAAAAGCAATAACAAAAACCAGCAACATGAGACATAAGTGGCCACAACTTGAAAGCAAAGAAAAATATCAACAACATAAACAACGACAACAAAAAGAACAGCAGCAACAACTACATCAACAACAACGATTCCATCATCAACAAAAACATTTTCTTCAATTTGTAAATTAAACGCCATTCGACCGAATCCACATACAAAAATAACAAAAGAAAATCAAGGAAATTCTAAAAGAAATTAAATTCTGTCAAAAACAACAAAAGCAACTACAACAATAGCAAAAAGAACAACAATAACAATGCATTGGAAAACACGACGAAGATGGACAATGATTCTTATGTAGCCTCCATGTCAGCGGAGGCATCAAATAAATTAAAATTTGTTGTTGCCTCACGGCATTACACTGCTGCTGCTGCTGTTGCTGTTGCCGTTGCTGCTGTGTCAGCAACGTTCACAACACAAAACGACAATGTTGTTTTGAAAAACAGGGGATGGAGCACGCTTTTTAGTAACCACAACAACTGATTAAAATATCCAGACAAAAATTAAAGTAAAAGATAAAAAAAGTTAAACCAAAAAGTTACGTGTGTTGTGCAACGGACACACGAAACTCAGACGACGAAAGGAAACAAAAACGCACGCAACGCATCAAGCATGCAGCGTTTGCGTACAACATTCACGAGGTCGCGTACACCAACCGGCGCTGAAATGAAAATGCAGAACAGTCTCGAGGTGCCGAAACAGGTGTGAACTATCAGATTGTTTTGTTTTTTTGTAAATTGTGTTTGTTTTTGTTGTAGTTTTATATCAATCATACCAGGTTCTTTTGAACGCTCAACCAAATGTTTAATATTACACTAGCTAACAGCTTTTTTTGTTCAGAACAGATAAGTAATCTTGTTTTATGTAAAATGGTGTGCTGATTCCGAGAAAATTAATGCGAAATATTCTGGTTGAATTCTTATTTTATTTTAAAGTCATGTACAGGGTGGTGCCAAATGGTTTGAATTTGATATCATTTTTTTTTACTCAAAAGTAAATTATAATTTTATTGAAACAGAAGTTTTATTCAACTAAACGTAAAAGATTACGTCTCACATTTGCGATTTCGCACATTAGTGCTCTTTCCAACAAATTTTCCATGACTAATTGGCCTTCAATATTCGTTTTTTCAAATATCCACAAAAAAAAACTTTGGATAGCATTTAAGTGTGGTAAATGCGACGGAAAGTCAAAGATTTAACGTAACTGAGACATTGTGCTTCTGCGCAGTATGCTGTTTGAACCATGGTTATGATATATTGAGCATTATCCGATATCGAGCACACCATTGTTGGTAAATGCTGCACAGGCTATATTTTCGAGAAAATATGGTCAATGGTCCTTTCAAACGATACACTTAAGTAGATAGAATTGTAGCTACTGAACAGAGCCATTTAACTGAAAATATGCTTAATCACTTAATATTAAATGTTGGATGAAATCAGGTTTTTGTCGTAACTAAATTGCATAATTAATTCGATTCTAGTTGTTTTCCGGCTTCAATTCTTAGAGTTTAGCTACTACAGCTATTAGCCTTTTTAGCTATTTAGCTTTAAGCGTCAAATCATGTAAAAAAGCTTTCTAAAATAAATAAATTCTTGCAAAAGCTGAATTTTATATGGAAACAAACAGTTGAACTAATCGTCCTCTTTTTGATCTCCTCTTCAATATTTGTCGAATATTTTGATTCGTTTTGGTCGTACTAGCTTTACGAGCTTTCGGCTTACTCTTTTAGCCGAAACTGTGCAACCAGATAAGTAGATGGTTTACTTTTGGCGCCATATGATTCATTTTGGAGATATGCATGTTGTATCAAAGCAATTGAACGTTGGTTTCAAATAGAGATGCGATCATTTTTGTTCGTTGTTCTATTGCGTAAGATTTCGCACAAAAAATCGCACAAATTTTTTCACGAATTTTCGTAATAAAAATTGCCCAAGACTTTGAACGATAGATTTTGTAAATCATTTTTCTGTACCTAATAAATGCTACGCAAGAATTAAAATGAGGAAAATTGTCCAAGAAAAAGTTTCTGCCAGTGAGCGTGATCTTATTTAATAAAATAAAATCATGCATAATATTTTTGGGAAATTTTTTTAATAAATTAGTCTTACGTAATTTTTCCATTAATTTTTGACGACAGTTTATCCTTTGCTATTTGGCGAGTTTTTCTTATTTTCTTTGGACAAAACTTAATGGGGGATTTTAATTGAATCAAAAAATTCGAAAAATCAAAATAGTCCTATCACGATATCATACTTTCTCTGATTTTTGAATTTGATATTTTTTATTCGGAAAAGCATTATTTTTTTGAGCGGTTTTTAATATCAGCGTCTGTTTGCCTTGAGTCAAAATCACAAAAAACCCAAAATAAAAAACCTTAGGTGACTTTTTATTAAATTTTTTAAAAGATAGCGCTTAAAGCTTTGTGGTATAGATTGCATTTAAAGCAATATGCGATTTTGCATGATTTAATGCAACATTAAGTGCTTACTTCAAATTGAATTTTGTTTTATTGATTCATTACGATGTTATCAGAAAATAGCAATCTTAATAATTAGCCTGATAAAAGGTATCTCGCAAAATATTCATATTTGTGTCGTCTTATGACAACCTGTGACATATAAACTGTCAGCTTTGAAAATACCGCAACTCCTACTAAATAGTACAACTTAACGCTATCAACAAAAGCATCAGTAATTCCATAGACTTATGTGCTGATTACTATTCATTTTTCTATAGTTTCTGTAAAACAATAGTCATAGTTAAGCTGCAACTAACAAGTTATAATGGAATTTTCGAAAATAAAAGAGATTTGCATGCAACATACTATGGTACAGCAAAAGCGCGTGACGCACGTAAAAATTGCGATAAAATAAAATGACACAAATCAAGCTAATAATCCTGTAATAAATTTCATTTTGTGAGTTCGGCTGTTCACACAACTGCAACAAATGAAAAACCACACGGTCATATGAGCGTTGCCACTTAATGTTGGTTTTTACTTTTATGCGTTGCAGTAAGTGTGGCTTAATGCCACAGTATGTACGTTACCTTTCAGCTACGCGGTCACAATAAATGTGAATTTTCGTTGAGTTGCGTGCAAACCATTTCGTTGAATAAATTTCATAAATTGTTGAAATACAAAAACAACGATAGCAAAAACCAGCAGTTTACTGCGTTGAAAAATGCAAAAATTCAACTTTCATAAGAGAATTTAATTACATTTTACATGACTTTCTTCAATGCGGTCAACTTAAAGGGGTTTTCTTTTTACTGCAAATTAACCACAAATGGCAACCCTTTCAATTGTAATTTAACGCACTTGGCATGTTGTTGCAATTTTAATGCAGCATTTGCTGCATGCACTTTTGTGGTTACAGTTGCTGCATATTGCTAACTGCACTTCTGTTTGTGTTTTTTATTGTTGGCTTGGATTTCACGTTGATATGACTACAATTTAAGTAGTTTTGGCAGTAAATTTATCGGAATTAAAAGAATTTTGAAACATCACGTGAGCATATTTTTATCAATCGCCAGTACTAATGAAGCTCTTGAATTTTAACATTATCATTCATTTTTTTTGTTACTTTTTTTAACGATCTCCTCCTTTTATAATGTCTCTTTCTTGCACATTCCCAGGTTCGTTCCGCTTCATTCGATGAAATGCAACTTGAAGCGCAACGCGTTACTTCACATCTGCTCAAGCAACAGTCCTCCTCATCCGCAGAAGAACGCTCTTCCGATGCTGGTTTTCTTCAAGTACCATTACCAGCGCACACACAACGTTCACATTCCTTTGACTCTGCTTCTGCCTCTGCCTCGGCCGCTTCAGCGGGCAGCGATGACTCCGGCACTTTTTTGGAAGTACCTCGTCGTGCTGCCAAAACTCGACGTAGTTCCGCCACAAAAACACCACCACCCTGCATACACTGCCTCTACCTGGAGGAGTATGAACGACAGGTTACGGCCGAACAGCGTTACTTCATCGATCATCGTGAATTGAAGCTACTCAGCTCCAGCTACTCAAGTTCCGATGCAAGCGATGACGATGCCGACGCCGATGAAGTAAGCTGTGCCGATACCGATGCTGATGCTGTCGATGCCGGCGATGATGACGACGATGGTGCTGCTGGTGCGGGCTGTCTCGATTATGATGATGATGCTGCACTAGAAATGGACATTCGATTGGGTGGCATGAGCATGGGTAGCAGCATAGAAGAGTCACGCACGCGAATGCCGCGTCAAACGCGTCGTCATACCATTGGCAGTTCAATAGCCTCCACCTCGGAGGATGAAGGTCTTGAGGAATCTGAGCATGAATCCCCGCACTTTGGCAATACCCTGTTGCCGCCACAGCCGACAACGCCATGTGGCATAACTTTTACGCTCTCGCCTACGAACGGTGACTATATGCCTTTTCCCGCGTATACATTTCCCATCGACCCTGGTTCGCCGCCTGCATCGCCTGCTTTTTCACTGTCCGTGTGTGGCAGTCCTGTGCTGGAATTGCCGCCACCACCACCTATGTCGCCTTTGGAACTGCTGCCACAATTACCTTCGTTGGACATTCCGCTGCCGCCACCACCAGCTTTTAGTGGTGATGGATTGACGTTAGATGATACGATGCCGCCCTCTTCACCCACTACATTGCGGCCACGTCGACGTTCAATATCGCGTCAAGAAGCTATTTTTGTCGAACCAACCGGTAACTCGCTGGAGAATGTTTCCCATGAAGAAGAATTAAAATCGTCCATTGATGCGGTCGATTCGGTAGACGATGCGTCAACAGCTGCCACATGTGGTTCGCCCACTCCAGCGAAACATGCGCTCGTCGTACGTGATATTTATTTGACTGTACCTGATTTGAAACGTGATCGCGCCGCGTCGGTAGATTCGTGCTTCTCGAAACTCTCGTCCGGTAATAAGACGGAGGAAGTGCAACCTAGTGATGATGGCTGCTTTTTGATAGTGCCCAGTATAAATGCAACCAGATCGCGTTCTGTGGACATTGTGTTGCCGACAGATGAACAGGCGCGTTATAAAGCATTATCGATGACAGGCACGTCAGGACATTTCGGAGATGGGTATGTGGATGAGATGTTAATGTGATTCTATGTCTGTGTACATATATTTTTTTAATTTTATGTGTTACTTCTTTTCATTTACTTGATGCCAATTGTGAAATGTTTTAGGGAGGAATTTTTCTTTCCTTATTTTCCTGCGCCGCAAAAAAAAATTCAACTTTATTTGATTCCATTTTTGTTGGGGGGTTTCTTTTAAAATGCATGCTACAACAATGCTATTTTCGTTTTTAATCGTTATAATAATGTTTTTTTTTTCTTCTTTTTACAGGTATGTATTGCAGATGTATTATGATGACAAATAATTAATGGTCAAAAGCTACATCTGTTTGCTATACGATAAGTATCCTTATAAATATTTCAAATAATTTAGAATTACCATAACACGGACCTTGAAATTTTAATTCAAAATAAAAACATTTAGAGGTCATTACAGACTGTAACTACACAAGTGAACGATTGGAGAATTTTTTGATTTAAAATAAGTCAAAACTTTGATTTCTTTGAGTTCCTTCCTTCAACTTATGTCAATTAATTACTTGATAATACTTAGTTGCGTTCCCGTACCATAATGCATAAGTAGGTGCAATTTACAAGTTATTACCTGTTCCCGTAGTCGAAAAATCGGTTAGTGAGAACGGAAATGAGAGAGTAATTTATGTTCTCTCTTTGTAAGAAGTTAAAGGTTTTTACCCGAAGAATTTTTGCGTGTAAACTCATTAAAAGTGTCAAACTATCAGCTGTTCTATGTTGTGCTAGCTGAATTGTAAACATTGAAATTATTTTGACTATTTTTGTTTTCCATTTAATTTTTTGCATTTATAGAATTCAATTTACTGTTCAACTACATTCAATTTGAGATGTGTATTTATTGAAAATTAAATTTTTGCTCCAAGTAAATTCAAACATTTTTGACGTTTATTTTTCTCTTTCCCAGACCGTAATTTTCTTATTCTCTTGTGTTTGACGTTTTACAGAATTTTACCCAAAAAGTTCAGGAACGAACCTAATATTATCGCACGAATCAGCATGTCAAAAATATCTCTTCTGGGAGCTTTAAGAATGGAACAGACATTGACAATTGAGTTTTTTAAATTTAAATTACAGTCTTTAACCAAAATCGACATTCATTCATTCGACTACCTTGCAGTAGTCAATGAATACAATGAACCCAATTTTTCTTTAAGAACCTCATTTGTTGCCAGATGGGTAGCACGTACAACACGTATCTTTAACTGCTCCTCACAAATGATAGCCCATCAGAGTCAAATCGCAGTTGCGCGATGGCCAATGAACATCACCAAAATGGCTAATAACGCTATTTTCAAACTTCCCACACAAAATGTCGTTTGTTGCATTAATAGAGAACCAAAAACACTGTGGATGGTTATGTGACTACAGCTCCTGTACCATTTAAACTTTGTACGGCATCATACCGAGGTTTTTGGTGCATCAAGAAAATGCGTAAAAATTTCAATTCTTGAGAACGATGGTGAGTTGATGTGCTTAGTTTTAATGCAAACTCTGAGTAACAGCTTTCGAATGTGCACATTGTACGAGTACGAAAACGTGTTGTTTTATTCAATAAAGACTCACACGTCTCACAAATTGATCCATATATTGCGTGGAAGGTGCTTCATTTCTATCGAATTTGGAACGTAATTTTCTTATTCCGTGACAAATAATAGATCTTTAAGTTAAGAACCCTTTTAATATCCTTAGCAATTCACAAATTGCAACACTTATTTGAGTCCGTTCTATACGAGAAAACTGAAGCAATATAAGCAAGAACGCTTCTTCCAAAATCTTAAAATACACGGGAACAACATTCGCTCTAGTGCTATTCTGCTAACTTAGCAGCGTTATCACTACTAACAGGCAGAATTAACAGAGCGTGAAGTGACTTTGCACAACCCCATAAGATATGAAATTCAAACACAGACGAAACTACGAATAAGGTACCTCTTACAAGCACAGGACTTTGCTTTTCACTTCCAAGACATTGACGAATTATTCAGGGTATACTTATTCCAAATTTACTTTACTTTAAATGGTATAAAAATTGTTATTGTTTTCTTCATGAAAATAATTTTTTTTGTGACGCACCTCCTAATAATCTCCCACACTGTCTCGCTTCAAAAAAACATCATTTATCCTTAAGCAACTTTTTAATAAATCTCGGAAAATGCTTTCATTTAAGCCATTGTTTCTCTAATACGTCGACATATTTTTTGACAACAACACATACACTGTTAACATGTTCACTAACACATACAAAGCCGAAAACATTTTTCCAAGTGACATACAATGCAATTAGCAGCCACGTGCATGAGTATGTCTGCCATCATTGCCAAAAGTTTATGAAAACTTTGCTTGTGTGGGTAATGAGTGACATTATTTTCCAAAAACCTACGATGATACCTCATTAAAAGAGTGTTTATTGTTCTTTTGTTTTTGGTGTCTGCTCACTTTGTAATTTTACGTTTATTTCGTAAAGTTCCTTGAAGCTTAATCTCTAGAATTTTCGCTGAAGATGGCAAATTTACAACGCACTCAAAATAAGTTCATTACCTGGCATTTAATGCAGGGTATGTATGTTGTAAGTAAGGTACTTAAGCTTACGAAAGGATTTCGTGACAAGCTTGACGTATCGTGGTTGGTTTTGGCTTGGAATTTTCTCTTTGTTTTCAAAAAACGCAGATTATCAGTAAATGAAATGTCAAAGATAAGCACATATTTTGACCAGTGGTGACAAATCTGTGAAATTGAAAGATATATTTTGATAGTTAAAATTATCGAACTTTAAACTAATTTTTAAATAAAATGTATGTATTGTATTGCTTCTACACTCTAAAAACTGCATAAGATAAGTGTTTTAAAAGAAAGTTCAATATTAAGTGCTTAAAACAGTGTTCCAAAGCGCTGTTAAGTTATCTTTGCTGGTTTTTAAACCTCTTCGTTGAAAGCCTTACCCTCCTTTCTTAAAAAGAATCCAGAAAAGAGTTCTGAAGTCTACTAGAAAAATATCTCATCAACTGTGTTTTCTGACTGATCCTTAAAACTAAAAACAACTTAAGAAGCACAATATATATTATATATTCTGCAAGAGCTCGTATTTAAAGTTTCAAGCTCAGATTTTCTTTAAAATACAAGGCTTGGGCTCGTTGAGAATGCCCTTTGTCTATTTCTAATGGCTAAAGCTTGTAACCTGAAACAATATTAAAGTGTAGTCAATTTCTTGAATTGGACACCTCATGGCAATATGGAATTGCTACCAGAAGATATCTCAAAATATTTTCTTGAACCCCTATGTTTTTCTACACACAGAGTTTCCACTAAACTATTGTCTAGCAGACATCTACACTTAATGTTTTTAAGATTTTAGAAAGGTTCGGAGATATAGCCATCTTAAAATTGGGGGTTTCATAAAAACCTCAGTATCAATTTAATAATTTTAATTATAATTCGCTTAGTTTCTGCAGCTTTCAAGCTGAATATCTGAAGCAATCTATCTTCCTTTACACCAAGCAAGTTCTTTCCAGTATTGTAATCCGAGTTATTTGGCATCGATGCTAATTTGATCTTTGAAATAAAAGCTTGGCATGCCTATGCTCTGGAACCGCGTTGGTGTGTTTGAAATTTCTTTTAAATGGAGCGTTGCCTTCCATTCTCGCAATGTGTCTGACCCAATGTAGTTGTCGGACTTTCAACATAAATCTCATCGGTTGAAACTTTTTGTCCATATACTTTTTTTGAATGCACGATCAAATAAACGACCTAAAGTTTTTTTGAAAAAAGCCCTAAGGCCGATTTTGCTATTCTGCTTGTGCTCTGCTCATGCAGAACAATAAACATTAACAATGTCTTACTTTGGTTGTTTTGAGAGAGAACTTGAGAGCCCAAAAATTTGTTTCCATACTGGCATCAAAAGCAGCCCGTTTTTCATTTATCTCGATTTTTATTTCGCGCTTATAAAAATTTCTTTTACACTGGAATTATCGTTTTTTTAAGTGTTTTTGTTTGATATTTGATTTGTATGAACAGTTAGTTTTTTTGACTTGCTTTTGGCTCATAGAAGAGATAAATGAAAAACGATTTGTTTGTGATGCCAGTGTGAAAGCTTTTTTCTAAAGTTAAACTTTTTTTGAATCCCCACGTTAACTCCTTGTCATCGCTAAGTTGCACTTTACTCGTCGATTTTTGATTATGCCCCTATAGGATTTAAGTCGGGACTTTAAAGTGGCCACTCAGAACATTAGTGGATTGTCCAGAAAAGATTTGATAAGTCGAGAACAATGTTTTAGGCTACGATGATGCTGTAAAATCCAACTCAGCGGTAAATTTTCGGTGTTATTGGTGGCCAAATGTTTCCTTAACCCTTTCGCGTTCAGAGTTGCTTATAAGCAACTTCAATACTAAGCCTTGTTTAAGTGACACAATCGCAACAAATTTTGTAAATTACACACCTTATTGATTGATTGCAATTCTCAGAATAAAAAAACTTCAAAAAAGCAACCATTATGTTGTGATCAACAAAATTACGACGTATTTATTAAGATGAAGTCAAAAAGTCACATGTGCAGTAATTTTAGTGCAAAATATAAAAATTAAATAAAAATACTTATAATATATTTTTCAAAAATCAAAGTACGCAGTTTCACGTAAAAAAAATTGAATTAAATAAAGAATTTAAAACATTTGAGAATTATTGCGTTATTACGATTCTATAATTTTTTTTTTGCTTTTAAGCAACTTCTAATTATCTAGTGACCAGATTAGTCTAAAAAGCTAAAAATTTCCAAAATACCTTATATAGACCTAATAAGCCTGGAAATTAACAGAAAAATTGTTTCTGGCAGCTGGCCTTGGAGCGGACGCGAAAGGGTTAAAGAATGTAGGCACTATAAATATACATATATTAAAAAAATAAACTAAATTTAAAAAAAAACGGCGGGTTGCACTCCGGGAGTGCCGACAGAAGTGAAAACAAATCGTTTAATGGCAAGTTAGTGTGTTAGTTGGTATGTGTGCGTTTTATTTTTATGTGGCAATGCAATGGAAGACAACAACGGAATATGTATTCAAATTTTACTCTCGCTCTCATTCTCAATTTGTCAACGCAACAACGCGGAATTTGAAGGAAACACACATGTAAGCATAACAATCGTTGAATGAGAATGGAATGTGTCAGTTAGTGTGTCTGCTTTGCTTTTTGTCTTCCACTTGGAATATTTATTTAAAAGAAACAATAGAACATTCAAATTTTACTATCGCATTCATGACGGGGAATCCCGATGACGGTCGGTGTCGCGAGTTTATACTTTTTTCCTCAGCCGCACAACGTGCCATAAGAAGTTTTCACTTCAAAAAAAAATAAATTTAAAGACATCCTGCACTGCAAGAATAAATAAAAATATTAAAAAACGGGCGTTGTCATCAAGTTAAGAAATTTCAGTTCGTTCCCCATACGATTATTCTTAAGGACACGTTCGATTTAGTCGGTAATGTTGCAATTTTGTGTGAGCGTGGCTTTACTATTGTTTAAGCCTATTATTGAGTGTCTAGAATAAAAATATTTTTGTCTTTTTATTTTATCTTCCACTGAAAATATCTAACGACACGTGTCGCTTATTCCATGAATTCATGATAAATACTTTGGCTAAACTAAAATAATGTAAGCTGTATTTAAACGTATGGAATTATAGATAGAATATTTGTGTAGAAAAATAATATGATTGAAAGCCTTTTCTCTTAAGCTCTTTCGAAATATCGATTTTCATGCGTGATTCTGAAAACCCAATGCCAACTGTAACTTAGTTGATTTTCTTTTACCAAGTATTCAAGTCTTTTATTGTTAACTTCTACATAGCAATGGTGCCTAATTTGCTAAAACTTTTACAAAATCATCCAATGTCATCATGATTGATGGCAATACAAAATCAAAAAAAAAAAAAAAAAACTCTTTCGTCATTTTCGGAGAATTTTTCTATCACACGCGTGCAAACAACATTTTTGTCATTTCTCTTCATATGTTTTGACGCCATTGCTGTTGCTGCTGATGCCCATTGCCTCAAGTTGAGCAGCTTAAATGTCATCATCACATGTTCATCGTGCGTTATTCTGCTTTTTTTAGATATTTTCTTCAAATACATGAATGAATTAATGACATGAGTTGTTTTTTTTTTTTAACTTTTGCGATTTACACACGGGAGTCGTTAAATAAAATTTTTTGTTTCTTTATTTTTCATAAATACATTTGGTATAACTGGGAAAATGTGTAATAACGAAATGTGTTGCATGGCAAAAAAAAAACCAGGTTGTCATTCCGATTTTTTGTAGCATACTTAAATACTACAAAAATATAGTGAATATTTAAAATTCTTTGAAATTTATTTTCTTCGAAAAAATACAAATACATTCACCTTATAGTGAATTAATTTGAACTTGATTTAAGAAAATAACCTTTCCACTCATTTGACCTTTCTGAGTTTTAATGACTGACGATTAAAA
Source organism: Tricholauxania praeusta (assembly GCA_949775025.1). Classification (NCBI taxonomy): domain Eukaryota; kingdom Metazoa; phylum Arthropoda; class Insecta; order Diptera; family Lauxaniidae; genus Tricholauxania; species Tricholauxania praeusta. Next base: position 188,050,673 of record OX459028.1, read on the forward strand.
ATTTACATACTTTTTACTGCTCTCCGTGTTGTATGCTTTTTATTGATAATTTTTGTACTTTTAACAAAAGACAAAATAAGAATTCCCAAAAGTTGGAGGCGCTCTTACAACAAACAAATTGAGTTTTTATTTTACTGCTGCACTTGCAGCGATTTTAAAGCTTCCAGCAGTAGGAGTTTTAAAATGTCACCGCATTCCGAACATAAAAATCGTATGACAAGAGGGTCACGCACTTAATCACATACCACATACGTGGGCATAAATTTCACTTTGGAGATACAGGGATTTGCATTAAGAAACAAGCATTTTTCCATTTATTTTCCTTCCATTTCATTTCTTTTTATATTCCAGGGAAAAAATGCATTAATTTAACAGTGTTCACCACAGAGAACAATTTGTGTGCCTTAAAATAAAGTCTAAAACATTCCATGTTGTAATTGAAGATTTCTCCGATTTTCTTCAAAATATGATTTTTTTTTTTAATCACTCCACTAAATCATTGTAGTAACCCTTGGTGTACTAAGCAAAAATCTATATAACTAAAAAACATAATTCATTTAGAGCTGCTTTTCTAAAAAGTAAAAAAAAAAATCAATTTTATCGGGTAATCTTTAGTATCATACAAAGGAACCATTCTTAAAACATTTATTTTTCAAAGATAAATTCTTTGAAATGTTGGCCGTAATTGCGCCTAACATGGTCCATTATAAAGTTCAAATTTTCGTAAGTATTTGGCAAATGACGCGAGTAATGTTGACTTCTAATTTCTCAATCGCAGAGCCGTCTTATCCATGTAGACTTTGGACTTTACGTAGCGCAAAAGAAAAAGTCTAGAGGTGTGATATCACATGATCGAGGCGGGCATTTCAGAGTTACGAAGCGTGAAATAAACTGTTCTGCTCGAATTGTTCTCGTAATAAAGTCATGGTTTTACGAACTGTGTGGCAAGTAACGCCATCTTGTTAGAATCAAATGTCGTCATGATCACGGACTTCAATTTCAGTTTCGAAACGAAAGCCCGTTGATATCTAAAAACAAAAAAAAAATACGTTAAATCATTTTCAAAACTGAAGGTCTCACATATCTCAAGCGTAAGTTCACTAAGTAAATCTTCTCGCTACCATTTCAAGTTTAAAGTTCAATTCTGTAGAGTATTAAGTATTTAATCTTTAAAAGTTTAAATACAACAAAAACATTGCCAACATGAATTCAAAAACCCATTTACGTGCCCAGTAGCGTCGCATAAAAAAAATTTTTATGAGGTGGCATTTATGGCCACATGGTGTAGTTACGCCGCATGAGTTCAAAGTAGTGCAGCAAACATAAAAGCCCATGCGTGTAAAAATGTGTGCCGACATTCTCACACGGTTACCATCGCCACCGCTTTAGAAATGATGAAAATTTACCACAAGACTTTTACGCTCGTCTGCTGTCTGCTGCCTGCTTGCATGTGTGATAGGTTACCTCTTTTTTATTTCAATAATGCAGTCAAAGTTAATGGTACTTTCGCACTTGTTTTGTGACTACTGACTTGAATGACGCCATTTTTTACAATATATCGGCAGTGGCAGCAAACCAAGCAAAGTTTATACTACAAAGTAAGCAAATTGTTTGCAATCTATCGTAATATAACAATACCCACTGTGTGTGCACTCACTCACTTCGCTTATACCAGCGGGTGCGTGCGAGTAAAGTAAAGAATAAAAATTATAATGGCAGATTGTATGCGATACATTTAGAATAAAAATTGCGGCATAGTTTTAGGCTGTCACAGATTAATATGTCTTTCAAGTTGAGACTGCAATAACACACAAAGTGTGGACACAACAACATGGCATATTAATTTTTAAACCACAATTATGCCATGAATGTCCTTGTGTTAACACGCGCATGTTGAATGACAACATGGACATAATACTTTGAGTGTCAGAAGTTGTACGTACGGATGACGAGCGTGTAGTACATTAAGAGTGTCTCAACACGCATGTAAGATATTTTTAATGACTGCATGCATGTGAGTGCACATGTGCGAAGTAGGTGGGATTTTTATACTGAATGCCTTGGTAATTCTTAATCTATTTAATTATATTTTTATCTAGATTTTTCTAGAGTTTTTTGTGCTTGCATTTATGATACGAAACTCCCGACTGTATGTCAAAATATATGCAGACTAAACTGCCCAAAAAAAGTGTTTTTAAAAAATGTAAGCTCAAGGACGAGACTTCGCGACGAATTTAAAAAAGAAGTAAGGATGGTGTTCCCAATCTGTCCAAAAATTAAGTACCAACACATTGCAGTAATACCATTTTATATATATTTTTTTCGATTTTAAGGGAGGATGCTGTAGGGTGCCGGTAGCCGAAATTCGTTTATGATTAAATTGTGCGGCAGATGCTAAAAATCATGAAGTGCTAAGTAATATAAATAATATGAACAATCTCTATCATGACATTGTCTCTGTGTTCTCAATTGAGAACCCTTTAATTTCATCGGTTTTGCCTCAAATTCATTGTATCCATATGGTGTAGTGGACTTTTTTGTTTAAAATTTGACAAACTTTCAGAAAAATAGAGTTTCCTGACCACATAAAAATTTAATCCGCCTTAATGTATAGCCTTAAGTAATTGTAATACTCGGGCATGTGTGCGTAGCAATACTGATTAGCTTCGTCTTCGTTTAGGAGTCCCTACAGATGTACATATGACATGAAAGTTTAGCCATGAAACACAGCATGAATTACTAAAATTAATTCACTTCTCATTTTACGCCTACTTAGCCTTTGTTCTCAGTCTTCTACTTTGCTGTAATTGCTTTTCTAAATGTCTACAAAGAAAAAATATCAAAAATCATAAGCTGAAGGCAACTGACAAATAAAATAAATTTTTTTAAATTTCACCGTTATTGCCAGCGTTGCCACTGTGACACACATTTTTTTGGTGTTGTCAAACAACATCTCTTAACCAAATGTTCTTTGAATTCCTTTAATGGCCGCATAGACAGTTGACGTCCATTGCTGTTACAATTAATTCCACCTCATTTAATGTAAGTGCTGTTGATTGCTCTTACTATTATTTATGTACATATGTCTAATAAATAAAATATAATTTTCTATACCCACCGTGCTCCTTTTAATGTATTACAACACTTAAAGATAAACCAAATATTATTGAATAATATTCCTTATTTCCTTAGAAATAATGATCTGAAACTTAATATACCCATTAAAGTTGCTCTTTAGCACGACTTTTATTTTTTCTTTCTTGAATCGTTTCTTATTTTTATTTCTCTTATTTTTACAAAAAAACTTATGCCAATAGTTTTCCAATATTATGCTTGTAAAATACTTTACACTGCACTGCACAATCTCGCAAATCCATTTTTTTTTGTCGATGAATAAAATAGCAAGTGTTTTTAAGCTCTTGCTTTTTTTTTACCAGCAAGCATTATCTGCTCATAAATAAAAGTGTCATTCAATTTGTTGTTGCAGTAAAGACACCAGATACCATTAACCAACACATAAATAAATAGCAGGCTGATACCGGAAAAGAAAACACAACGCTTAAAGCTGGATAAAGACTTAAAATTTTTTCATTGTAACCAATGTTGCCAGATTATTTACTATTGTAACGGAGGTAAAAAAAAGCAAAAGTGTACAAGCTAGATGCGTTGACGCATAGCGCAAATCGTTTAAACTAAAGGGAAACACATTATTTTTATAAAAGCGGAACCATCAAAATGATGAAAGTCATAAATACTTTATCTTCTTTAAAATAACATCCATCTAAAGCAACACACATGCAGCAATGCTTTCCCAACCATCCATGTATTTTTGGTATGCCGAAATTGGGATGTCCCTCAGCTCCTTCGTCGCATTTCGTTTTATGCCTTCCAGAGACTCAAATCTTTTTCCACGAAGTGGTAATTTAAGTCGAGGGAAGAAAAAAAAGTTGCACAGAGCCATATCGGCTGAATACGGAGCCAGCTCAAGGATATTTACGCTGTGTTCGGTCAAAAAACTGTCACAATACGCGCTTTATGTGAAAGCGCAAATCCAACTGTTGTAGGCCCAAAAATCTCTTAAACGCATTAAAACGCCAAGGTAATACTCCTTGTTCACCGTTCTACCCGTGGACAACATCTCGGTATCATTTAAATTACAAATTCTCGTTACGTTTTGACCATACTGCATGTGCTTATACCAATATCTTTACATTGCAAAAATTACAGCAGTTTTAAAAAATTAAGTATTACGACCTGTTATCCGTAATTATTATGTGCCATTAATTTAGCATTACTTTTGTTATGGTAGGTTAGGTTAGGTTAGGGTGGCGGCTATTTCAGAGCCTTACATAGACCACAGGGGTCCATAGTGTCACCACAAACTCTCTGCTACAGTCTTATTAGTAAATTCTAGTCCTTTCATTGTGGTGCTCGTCCAACATGAAGGTGCCTGTTGTTACAGCGAATCTTTTGATTTCACTCAATTGGACTATAGTTAGTTCCTTCAGGGATATAAAGAATGGCTGCCCTAAGTATTTCAACCTATAACTTACCAAAGCAGGGCAAAAGCAAAAAAGGTGTTCTATGGTTTCCTCTTCATCGGGTTCATGACAGTTTCTACACCAGTTATTGGATACTGCGCCCAGCCTGAAGGCATGATGCCCAATGAGGCAGTGGCCAGTCACAACCCTTGTCAATAAACTGCATTCACTCCGAGTTAAGGATAACAAATATTTAGTGTCCTTTCTATGGAAACTGGGCCAAAAATGTTTGGTTACCTTGCTCGTGGAAGAGGAAGTCCACCTCGTATCAGCTACTGAGAGTAATTCTCTGTCTTTTGATACGTAGTAGTGTTGAAGAGGTACTGAAACTTTCATGAGTTCTGAGTCTGACTGAGCACCCTGCTTTGCTAGTAAATCTGCCATTTCATTTCCTACAATGTTGCAATGCCCAGGTACCCACTAAAGGAATACTGAATTCTCCTCACTTAGTGTACACAAAGCATTAAAACACTCTAGTTATGGTATTTAGGTACTGAATCCGTCAGTCTTTCAGCCATATCACGTCAGATTTTTAAGAAATTTATTACTTAATTTGTAAGTCAAAAACTTAACTTTAAAAAAAAACTTTTTTTTAATAAAGAAGACCCCTTTTTTTTCAAACAGCAGAGTTAATTTTTGCAAGTATAAAGCTGTTAATATATTTAAAAACTGTCCCTTTTTATGTAAAAAGTTCAGAAATTTCGCATTCTTCAGCATTTATTTGTTAAACGTCTCAAAATCCTGATTTTAGAGAGCAGTAAAGCTGCCCAATTTATATTCAGCACTCCAAAAATTATCAAAAGATGCTATTTGGTCTACCGCACGTAATAACTTAGGATAATGAGTCATTTCTTAGCGAGAACACAATTGGGGCAGCAGCAGCAGCAAAACGCTCTGTGGAACACAATTGGGGCAGCAGCAGCAAAATCTGTCAGAACTCTAAAAATTATAAATAAACAAACTAATCAAAATAAACATTTTCGCTATATTCAAAAAGAAAACTTTTTATATGAACTTCATTCTTAGTGCTGGATAAATTGAAAAAAATAAACAAAAACAAAATTTTTATTCAAGCCAGCTTGAATACAACACTGATATTTTGCTGCTTTGCTGCCGGATAAAAAATAGAAAAATTTCTATATCGGCAGCAGGGCAGCACGGCAGCAAACTGTAGGATTTTATATTTGTCTCTTTCTCACCTCCATAATTCTCTATAATTTTCATGTTGACAGATTTTGCTGCCCTGCTGCTTTGCTGCTGCTGCCCCAATTGTGTTCTCGCTATCTATTGCATCAAAAATTGACATCTTACAAATAAAAAGTTATTGGCATTTCAAATCAAAAAAATATTAGGTGTGTCTGTTTACTCGCCAAAAGTTAACTTAAGGCGCCTTTTGTTGCCTAAATCTGCCTCAAACTGCCTAACTCGTGTCTGTTTACTTCCAAATGTAGTTAAATATGAGCACGAAAATACGAGAAATAAACAGCTGTTCACTCTCTCTCCGAAAAATAGTTAACAAATATCGCCAAAAGAATTTTTGTAGTTAAATTTTGTCAAGTGTCAAAAAACAAACAGCTGTTCAAAAAAATAAATTAATAAAAATTTCAGTTTTGTGCAAATTTAATTTTTGAACCTATTCCTCTTGTTTGTAAATGAACCGATTTGAAACTTATACACACTAAATTAAAGCTCAATAAATAACCTACCAACTGAAACCTATATTGTAAAGATAGAAATATAAAATTGGTTAATTAAATCAAAGTAAAAAATCTGTAGCGAATCGAAATTTGACGATCGTAATAAAATAAATTATTCGTTTTTGACACTTGGCTAATATAACTACATTTTTAACTAATTCGTGTCTGTTTACTTTTTTTAGTTAAATATCTTTTTGAGAACAATTGCGGTCTTCTCTCTCAAATTATTTGACTATGGATTTAACTACAAATTTAACTACGAAAGTAAACAGACACAACTATTATTTCCAACTTTTTTTGTCAACATTGAGATATCAAACTGAAAATAGCTAATAGTTAATGATTTGCCTAAAAATTGTAAATTTTCTGGCAGCATTGGCAGCCATAGTAACTGCTCTTTTTCTATGTTCTTTCTGTTAAGAGCATTGAGATGGGCAGCGTTTAACGCCGATGCGGTATTAAAATTGTCCCTTAGGTTCTTGCAAAATAATTTCGTTTAGCACTGTTAATAGGAAAATCAAAGAAAAAAAGAAAATATATTTGTTGTCTACCCAAAAAAAAAAAAAGAAAAAAAATTCCACAGTCCTTCAAATAGCGAATTTATTCAAGTTATATGAATGAGAATTCCATAGAAATGCTTAATTTATTCAAGCGTACTTCTGAGATGTAAAGAGATATTGTAAAGAACGTGGAGACGAAGCTTGACAACTGCATGGATACGAAAAAACTTCTTTCAAAAATCATGAAGAGCGTGCATTACAAGCTGACCGATAACACTACTCGACAGTCAAAGTGAAGCTGACCTGTGTAAAATGGTACGCTGTCTCCGAAAATCTTAGTTAAGAAAATCTTTGACATGTAGTTTTTGAGTTCTAATTAAATGACACAAGTTGGGAATTTTTTTTAATTTATCAAGCAGTGTAGTTTAAGAAAATCGATACTTGAAGCAATACCTGCTTTTCTTGAAATTATATGTGTGAGTTTTATAGAATGCTATTACTTATACATATATTATCTACTGATATGTCTTGTGCAATCAACTTTATCGTTATATAAATAATAAATACTTTTTTATAGATCTTAATTCATAAGCAGTTTTGCAAATATAAGCAAGAATCAAAGCATGTCCAAGCTATAAGCCTCCAAAAGAATTTTACGTTACCCCACTAGGTAATTGAGCAAGACTTCTTCCGGGAAGGGCTTGCTGGCAATGCTGCAAACAGCATATTTTAATATTTTACTTACATATGCCATTGCATTTTCCAATAGAAGACACAAAAATTGTTCTAAATTTTTCTTTTAATTTTATTGTTCACAAGTTGTTTAGGTGAAGTTTGTGACATACATATATAGTTTGCTTTGCATTCGAAAATTCCTGCGTACTTATGATATCATTTAACTGAACTATGATGTTAATTATTGGAAAGTATTGGCATTCAAAGTTTTCGATATTTTTATTGATCGATTCTTAATTAAAGTTCACGAGAACATGAATTTGTTGTTTTCCTGTAAAAAATCATCCATCCGGCCTAATTTTTTCTTCTCTTCCAGATCTTCTTTTATCTCTTTTCAAGAAATGTTCGCTATCATTCTTACCACAGGGGGACTAATTTGCTTCTTACTACAGATATCTTACTTTTGTCTACTGGGACAATTTACGCGCATACACATTCCTTTATTTATTTTTTTGTTTTTACTTCTTGCAGTACTACTTAGCCTACTTGTTTTTTTGGTATTGTCTAGAGCAGTGATGGGCACGTAGTGTCCCTATCCACCCTCATTGGCTGCACCGTTATTCGCAGAATTTCAACGCTATCGAGGCACAGCGTTGACTTGAATTCAAATGAAAAACAAAAACAAAACACAAAGGCACAAGCGACGGCGCCGCATTGTGTCTTGACGAATGTAGCAATTGTTTTTGTTTGTAGTGCAATTTGGGTTTTTTTTTTTGTGCTGTTGGTGAATTTGGAAATGACAGCAAAAAAACTTTAAAATTTTGTATGATGTTGCTTGATGTTGTTGTTTTGCCCATTTGTTAGATTTCCATACCCACCACTGGTCTAGAGTAATATTTGTTTCGACATATAGCTCGTGTAGTTTCGATTAAATGAACCACAAAATTCACGAAACTATCTTTGAGTTTGAACATGAATTTTGATAAAAATAATGGAGTGATTTTTAAACGTTGCTCATTTGTATAGCGATCCATTTATATGTTTGTAATGAAAAAAGAAAAAAAACAATTACAACTTAACATATGTCAGACATCCCTATCAAACGCAATCTCTGTTGGAAAATATATCACACCTATTGAAAGACCCTTTACATACGATTCTCTAAGTTAAATACAAATGTATATGGAGCTCAAAATCATGAATAATTAAAAAAAAAAAACTAGTAAGGATGTTTCCTTTAACCTTGTATCTCTTTCACCTCGGTACGTGCTGACTGGTTTGACTAAACGTACCCATATTGAATTTCGAATTGAATTTCGAATTGAATTTTTCAAATGCGTCAACTTTTTGTTTGATGCTCTCTCGAAATTCCCAAATTTTTTGCTCAGAGCTTATTGAGGTTTGAAGTTTTCGCTTGCATGGGAAGTGTCATGCCCTCTCGTCAAAATTCTCAAACTTTTTGTTCAGAGCTTATTGAGGTTTGTTACTTACTACTTCAAATAACTTTCTCAATAAAGCTTTTTAAATATTTTGCTTGTATGAGCGGTAGGCGTGTTCGTGAATCAATGTCGCTCATGTCAATACCAAAAAGCTTGTTTGAAGGTAGTCTGTGTGCTAAATTTCATTAAATTATCTTGTTTGACTTACTCGTAATAATATGATTTTCACGAACGGACACACAAACTGGTAGACAGACACACGAACGTAACTAAATCGACTCAAGCGGTGAGGCTGATGCGTTATATGCGGAGTAACAAAGTAAATGTACCCTCTGTGTAATGTTTAAAAATCGTAAAATAGGTACGAAACCAACGTTTTTGAATTGAGAAATCTAAATTTCCACTCAATTAATATATCAGGCGCCCAGTTTCAAAACCGGCCAAGTCCAAAAAAATCTAATTTTGAGATATTCTCATGTATCAAAGTTTAGACCATGCTTTATCTTTCAACTATCTTTTTAGATTAGAAAAAATTTTTTTTCACAGGAATATTACATTTTTTAAATATATTTTGATACATGGATTTTAAAACCGGCCAGTCCATGAACTTGCTTTCAAAACCGGTCCAACACCTTGGAATCAAAACCGTCCAAGTCCAGTACATATTCAAAACCAGCTAAGTCCAATTTTTTTCAAACAAAATTCGCTGATTACTATGTCAAAACCGGCCAAGTCCAGTACATTGGTATCATAACCGACCAAGTCCAAAATTGTTTCTCAAAAACATACGCAAATAAAACTTGGAAAGTCTGATCTGACGTGCCTTGAGTAAGAAATTTTGTAAACTATTATGTGGGAAATACTTTTTAACTTTTCAAGAAACATAGATGAAGATAAACGTTTTACGTTGTTTTTCCAAAAGTATGAAAAATGGACTTGGCCGGTTTTGTGTGTGTACTAATCTTTCATAGTACGATTTATATTTGAAACTTTAAGTAATTTTAAAATTCCTTTCTCTCAGTTCCTATTGGGGTATTTCATAGCACACAACATTGTCTGCTGTGTATTTACGTTATTGCATTTATGGTTATTTTGTACTCAAATCCCATGTTCTATGTGTGCGAAAATCTTGTGCAAGTATTTTAAATTTTTTTTTACGTCCTCTCATAACGCGAGTGTGATGAATTGCTGAGAATTTTGTAATTCTATGCAACAATGTCATACGTAGTATGTAAGCAAAAGAGAAAAGGTCCTTAAAAGTAAAAATAAGAAACATTTTGCAGAAATGTCTTCATGGTTGTAACATTGTCAGCAAAAGTGTCAGGTTGACATTTCATTTATTACACTTGGTCTGAATTTTAACTTTTTTGTCCGTTTCCCATTTTTTTGTGTTGTTTATTTTTTACAATTTTTTTTATTACATTGTGTTCATACGTACACATACATACATACGTATTCTGTTCATACACATAAAGTAGCTCAATTTTTGTTTCAATGTAACTTTTATTGTATTTTATTTGTTTACTTTTCGGTTGTTTTAGTCCCAAATAGAAAAATAACAATTTATTTTGTTAAATAAATATCGAATACAATTTAAGGTCCTTAAATGTGTTAAGTTGATTGTTATTTAGTTTGTGTCTGTGAGTGTGTTCTTTTTACTGGTGGTTATGAAAGGAAATCTTTGCTGGAGTGAATTTGCAGAAAGGTTATGGCTTTAGGCTAATAGAAACGCTTGTGTTATTTTTGCACTTCTATCGACTTATTCGATGCTTTGCAACACTTTTTTGATATATTAATATTTTAGAATTTTAAAATTCTTTTTTTGACTTTTCAAACATTTTGAAACTTTTCCAACTTCTTATATCATCTCAACGTTATTCGTCTCTTGAAACTTTTTTCGGCTTTTTCAACAATATTCAAATTTTTCCAACACTGCAAATTTTCCAACAATTTGCGACTCTTAAGATTTCACATTTTTCAACAATTTTCGACTTTTCGACATTGCTCACTTTTTGGCTTTTTTCACTCTCACCATTTTCGACTTTCATAAAATTTTTAGAATTTTATTAAGTTACGGACTTTTTTCCGTATTCGACGTTATCAACTTTTGTAGTTTTATTCAACATTTATCTACTTACATATATCGTAACTTTCGATTCCAATCGAAACATTCGATTCATATTGACTTTGCCGATCGCATTTGTCAACTCTTTCGAAATTTTTTTTTGACTTTTCTATGTTATTCGGTATTTATTAAGTATTTCGACACTATGTATTTGATATTTTTTCATTACTATTCGACATAACTATGTCAACTTTTGCAATATCATTCGGAAACTAATTTTTCGCTACAAAATGATACTCTGTGACTTTTATGAACTTTTTCGATACTTCTCGAAACAATTGAGCTACACTTCAATTTTACTCGATACTTATGCTCAAGAAATGAGGCATCATTAACTGCAATTGCTTGTACTCTACTCAACCGCTTTCCTTCCTTTGTGTGTGCTTTTGACCTTAAATTTTAATGGTAATATTTATTTATGATAATATGGATAATAACATCTGATTTTTTTTCTTTTTCCTTTACAGGTATGTATTGTATATTTAAGCATCTTTAGCGTTTGAGCAGCAGCTGTTTGCAGGATAAGTAAATTCATTGAAAATATATGTTTTTTATTGAACAGGGTTAGCACAATAAGTAAATAATTTACATGTGGAAAAATTAATTTGTGAATAAAACTTGGTAGAAATGTTTGATTTAGCACCATAATGTTTAATACAATTAGGTTTTCTCTGAAATGGAAAATAAAAAAAAAACTTTGATTTATTTTCGTTAGATATTGACCTAAAGTAAAATTGACTAATTTTCCATATTCTTATGACTATACCAAATGGGTTAAAAAGCTATCTTAAAAGTTACTAATTGACGACAAAATTAAATAGTTTTGAACCATTTTGAAGTATCACAGATTGAAAGATTGTTATTCAAATTCTTTTTCAACAAAGAATCAAGTCTTTTGTAGCTGTAATTTGAGTAATATCATTTAAGTCTAGAAAAACATTTTTGAGAGATGGTTTCTATGTTATCCCCGGTATGTGGACCCCGGTTCCAAAAACTGCCTGATTTTGATCCATTTGCGATTTTTTTCACCAATCAATGAAAAGAATTCGAAATTGGATTTTAACAATCACCAGAGGTGGTTTTAGATCCAAAAAGTACCCGATTTCAATTTTTTTTCAAAAGATGTTTTTGCACCAATCAATGAAAAGAGTTTGAAAATGAAAAATTGACCGAAATCAGGGATTCGAAGACCCGAGACAACCTTTGGTGATAACAGAAATCCATTTACGACTTCTTTTAATTGTTTGGTACAAAAAAAAAAAATTCGAAAATAAACCAAAATCAGGCACCAAAATAAATGTTCGACTTCTTTTCATTGATTGGTACAGAAAAACATTTTTGAAAATGGACTAAAATCAGCCACTATTAAGACTCGGGATCACTTCTGGTGATACCCAAAATCCATTTCCGACCTCTTTCCATTGATTGGTATAAAATAATTTTTTGATAATGGACTTAGTAAATTGGTGTTGGTAATGTCATATAAACCACATCTCCCCCATCAGTTGGTGCAAACAAAATAACAAAAATGAGAGGATTCTTGAAGATTTTTTCAAAACAACTTAAAAAATATTTTTCTAAATTAATACTCATTGGCTATGTAAAAACGATTTCTTAAGCATAATAATTATGAATCAATGAAAAAAATATTTATTGAAAAATTATAACTATCAACAATTAATATAAAATATTTGTTATCAATAATATAATCAATGATTTGACAAAAATTTTATAATAGTTACATTCAAGAAAAAAAGCTTCATTTCTTTAACGCAATCAAATCAACGCAATAATCCAATCTTTATACTGCTAATACCGCTGACTTCTTTCAATTGATATTTAGAGGTTTTGAAAGAGACCAATAGTTTTTAATATTTTTGGCAACTTTATTATATCGACGACTTTTGCTTAGCTCCAATTTATCACGATATTAAGAATCTAAAATCTGTTGTGGTGTCACCTTCAGCTTTTCTCTGTTAATATCTTATCATTTTGAAAGCGATAAACACTAGACTATGTTATATAAAAAGTCTCAGAAATGATCAAATACTTTTTCTATATGTATGAAGCAATTATTGAAGTAGCTTCCAAAAGTTGTGCTTAATAATTTTACATATTGTGCACGGTACTAGTTGGCAGAAAAAAATTTTCTCCAATAAAAACTCAAGACAACTTCTATCAATATATAAAGTGTTCGAAAGTTTTCAAGTTTAACCTCGTACCCTTGAAACTTTTTAATACTTAGGTGGTTTTTAAGGCAATGACCTAGTATTCCCTACTAAATTCAAGAAAAATCTAGCTCTAATCTCATTGAAATAGGTTAGAGAAAATAATTTAAAGGATTAAACAAAACTTGATAACATGTCGTATGAGTAACATTTAATTTCAATAAATGTTTCGCCTTATTCGCTATTGCAAAAAAGGAATCACAAGAAATTTTATAATTTAAGGTCTTAAATAACTACAAAAAAACTACGTTAATACGCTTCATTTCTATCCATAATTAAAGCAAAGATTTGATTATAAATTATTAAGGTATATGCATATGCACATAGATATATCCAACATATATATACCTACTAATTAGGTCAACAAGGTTTTAGTAAAATCTACTCATTTGTCTCTCTTTATCTCGCTCTCGCTTTGTGATTGTGATTCACTTAATGTTTTTCAGTTACAACAACAAAAACTTTTATGACATTTCGCATGCACATGACGGGTCACAAGGTCACGTACCTAAGGTGCTTACAAAAAAAAACACACACTCACACTCATTTGCACCTCTAATAAAATGGTTAATGTGCTTGTAGATGAGAGTTTATTGCGTATGTGTGCGTTTATGTGTTAAATAGGCTAAGCAGGACATCAAAAAATTCTGAAATTGCTACTTGAAAGAGTATCCATCTTCATCCTTGTAACGCGACGCTATATCACCACAGCCAACATTCACAGTCACATCAAAATCAACATCAACAACAACAGCAGCACCAGCTGCGGCAGCAGTAACAGCATCAGGCTGCAAATAAATCTCTTATGAAAATAATAACGTGTCATGGTTAAAAGTCGTAAATCAAAATTTTTTTGTTTTTTTTTTATGAGTCACGTGACAGGCATCAACATTATCAGTGGCAGCAACAACATCGACAACAATGTACAACTCCCCCACGCACTCTGCTGCTGTGCATTAAAAATCGTGGATGAACTGACTGACTGTAAGCCAGTGCCAAAAGGACCTCATTACGCAGACATTTAAATAAAAATGAAGATGAGTCCACGTTTAAATTAAGATACACGTAAGGACTTGAAGATTTTTATTTTTGTCCTTTTTGCTGAATTGTGAATTTGTTTGTGGCATTTGAGAAAAAAAGAGACGGTAAAGGCAAAAAAAATATAAAAATCGTTAAGTGGGAAATTAAAAGGAAATCCTTTAGATTTTGGTTTAGCAATATTTTTTGTAAGCTGCTGCAGAAAATGGGGAAATTGTTGGGATATAAAAAAATTTAATGTCATCAAATAATGAAGAATTTATTGCACTGTGGTTAATTGAGTTAATGTTTAATGTGTTAATATCAAAAAAATCTCTGCTTAAGTATATTGGCTGAATACTTCATGCTTCAGGAACTAAGTATTGGAACGATTTTTCACCATTAGTAAGCACATTGAGCTTCGATTGTTAAGGAATATACATATTTTATTTCGGTTGTTGCGATGATTCACGCAATGTCAAACCGGCCATTGGATAGTAAGCAAGTGGTTCTCTATTTATTACAAGGGGCCAGATTAATCTGGAGGTTTTACAGGTTCTTATAAATTATGTAATGTAAAATTGGTGCCTAATAGCTTCGATTTTATTTGTGCCGAACTCAACGCTTTGGTCTACAGGCGTTTTGCTAATAGAAAGTGACTAGGTCAAAATCAGGTCAGATGCGATTAAATATTAGCTTATTGAGGTCAAAAGGGGAAGCTTTTATCTAAGATAATTTGGAAGATTCTCGGACTTCGGGCTCAGTACCCACGAGTTATCCATGAAATACCAAAATCGCATTTTTCGGGGGGTTTCAACTCCTATTTACTCAAAAACTATACGTGATAGTCAATTTTTGGGATTCGTGTTCAGCATGCAAAAATCCATCGAAAACACGTACACGCTTCCAATAAGCAGATCGAAAGTTGAAATTTGCAGAGTAGCTTGGCTATCGCAGAAAATTGTTATCTCCTCTGAGTTAATACTACCCATTGACCTGCAGGCTTCAAGAATGGCAAAAACTTCTGCCCGAAAAACGCTAGTTGAAGCAAATAAAGTGAAAGATTGCTGGGTCTTTTAAATTAACTCCTGCGCCTACTCTACAGTCCATCTTAAACGCATCGGTTAATGTAGTGGCTTAAATTAAGAGTGTACTTCGCTCACTAAGTCCATTATCAAAATGTGCCCGATTTCAGTCCAAACAAAACAAAACAAAATTTCGAAAATGGACCAAAATCAGGCACTTTTTGGTACCCTTTTTTTGACTTCGACATTTTTCCAAAGATTGGTGCAAAAAAAATTTCGAAAATGGACCAAAATCGGGCACTTTCTGGTACTTTTTTTTCCACTTCGACCTCTTTCCAACGATTGGTACAGAATTTTTTTTTCAAAACGGACCAATATCGACCACTTTTTTAGTTGGGACCAACTCTGGTGATGGCCAAAGCCCATTGTCAACCTCTTTCCATCGATTTTTTGCAAAAAAATTTTCGAAAATGGACCTAAATAGAGCACTTTTAAGGATCGGTACCACTTCTAGTGATGGCCAATATCCTTTTTAGACCTCTTTTCATTGATTGAAGCAAAATAACTTCAAAACTGAGTAAAAATCGCGTACATTTTCGAATTGATGACCACCTCTGGTGATGTCATAAAAACCACCTCCCCATCGATTGGTGCAAAAAGATTCACAAAAATGAAAATCTGTTGAACACTTTTTTCAAAACAACGTAAAAAAATATTTTTTCCAAATTAATAGTTATTGACAACTAATAAAATATCTCTTATGCATAATAGTTATGACTCAACGTAAAAAAGAATCAATTGAAAAATAATAGTTATTGACAACTAATAAAATATTTCTTATTCATAATAGTTATGACTCAACGTAAAAAAAATCTATTGAAAAATAATAGTTATTGACAACTAAGAAAATATTTCTTATTCATAATAGTTATGACTCAACGTAAAATAGAATCCATTGAAAAATAATAGTTATTAAAAACTAATAAAATATTTCTTATTCATAATAATTATAAACCAATTTTTTGACATAAAACTTATAATAGTTATGTCCCTGTAAAATACAGCTTATTAGGCATTTATTTTATGAAAATATTTTAAATTCGGCTTAGTTGTTTCTGAACCCAACCACTACATATTATAAACAAACACAAAAAAATTTGCAGGATATTCGAACAATTTTTATTTTCAACCAATGCCTTGTCAGTACTGAATCTTTCTCTAGTACTCTCCCAACAAATTGTTTATTTTTTAGTTTCTTTAATTCTATTTATTCCTAAAATTTCGCCTTAACTGCTTTAAACTTTCAATGAAATAAAATTGACAAAAATTCTTAACACTTTCTGTCTACTGTAACGACATCTCAAAAACTCGCAGGCTACTTACACAGTCAAATACGAATAATACTTATTAAAATTTTGTTGCTGCCAACAAATATATTTTTATTATTATTATTTATTACTTTATTTTCACAAAATACAACATACGAGAATGAAATGAATGAAAGCGGCTAGAAAAAAGTTAAAAAATAAGCTCCAAAAGGTTGACATTTAAATGCGTAACATAAACCGTGCAAACACCCACACATGCAGTCACATACACATACGTATGTACATCATTTAAGATTTCAGCAGCAGCAGCACATGCTTGGCAACTTCCCAACGTGAAAATAGATCGCTCCATGATGAATCCCATTTTGCTGCTTTTGGAGCAACTGATCGTTTCATTTGTGATCCAACTCCTTTTAAATTTTTACATACAATGCCGTCGAAAAGCATATTAGGTTTCGTTCTTTGTTTTTGTTAACATTTATCCAGTACAAAAACACTTAAATTAGTGAATCAGTGTAAAAGACTGTGGTATTCAAAGCGACAGGGCGCGACCAAAACTTAACTCGAAAAAAAATACGAATTACGACCGACAGACTCGAGGCGAGCGAACGTTTTGTGCCATAACGCAGGTTTAACTAAGACCGCACGAACTTAACCTATTGCCCATGGTGCTTGAGTAAAGTGAAGCCTTATATGACGCTAACCTAGTCTAATTGGATTTGATTATCTTTCTTTTTAAAATAGACCAAAATTCCAAACCAAACCAAATTCGTCGAAATAAATAAAATTTGTTAGATCACTCCTTTATTTTCTCGTTGGGTCATTAAAAGCCTGCTATACATACATTGACTCACACACACAAGCACAAACACACACAAATGAATACCTTTCCGAATATGTGACCTAACTTTATGACTTGGGAAAACTTGGTTTGTTTCCTTGGTGTTGTTGTTGTTGTTGTTGGCGTTGCTGTTGAAGAATATTAACCTGCAGTGGAACGTGATCTATTTTTTGAACATTTTTTACAGCAGCTTTTTAGGGGCAACGAATTTTTTATTCATTTTCATCTTTTATTTTAGCGTAAATTGTGTGTGTGTGCGCTTTTTTTTTACTGTTAAGTAAGTGAGTAAAATTTATGCACATCAATATACATACATACATGTGTATGTATATGGGTGTGTGCAGTGTACATTTGCATGGAGAAGCTTCAACAACACAAAATTGAGTATTGATTAAATGCCTTGATAAGGATTTGACTTTTTACTCTCAAGGACTGACATATGTGCACATTTACATGCACACATACAAATATTCGCTTACATACAAACATAAATATCAAGAAACACAATCATAAATCTGCATAAAATTATTGCAAAAGATGTTGGTAGTTCATCATTTTTATTTAAGTAGAGGTTATGTTAGTAAATTTATCTATTTTTTTTTTGTGATTCATGAGATCAAGTTTCTGTATGTAGAGTTTTTTTTTTGCATTTCAAATTTTCAGTGCTTAGGCTTTTTATATTTTACATCAGTTCGAAATTATGTATTCTGTGTCGATAAAACTGGAAAAGTATGAAAAACTTATGAGAATTTATGTGTCTTGAGTTAATTTGAAACAAAAAGCATCGAATAAGTCCATAAAAGTCAAAATAATATTGTTAAGTATTGAATATTACCGAAAAAGTCTAAGAGTCTTAGTAAAAAGTATCGAATGTTGTTGAAAATACCGAAAAAAGGTATCGCCAATATTACAGAGTATCGATAAATATTAATCGACAATGTCGATAAAAGTTACAATGTTTCGATCAGTATTAAAGAGTACCGCATAAGTTGATAAAACTAGAAAAATTTTACGTATTACTAAAAAGTATCAAAAATGTCGAAAATAGACATATCCCAAATCGTAATATACTATCGAATAACATCGAAAAAGGCATTAAAAATCTGATCGAATTAATGCACTAAAGCAGTTTTCTTAAAATTCTTTGACAGCAAAAAAATTTCGTCTGAGGTGGGATACTATATTTTAAAGAATAAGACTCTATGGTAAAGTCTTTTTAATCGAACTCTGCTCTGAAAAATTTTGTCACATGAAAGAAGTTTGACCAAATAAAAGGTTTTGGTTAATTAAATTTTTGTAAAAAATACCATAAAAACATTGATTCAAAATCAATGACGTCTGGTAAGCCTACTTCTACTAGAGGTCTGTGTGAGTGCACTTGAAATGATCAACATGTAAACTTCAATAAACTTCGAGTGCTTGAGCTTGTAGAACATTTAATTTGCGATTTATTTGCAAGTGTAGCACTCACGTTTCCTTGGTTTTTCGATTTGTTTTGATTTGTGGTTTTTGTAAACAAGGGCTTGATGGACTCGCAACGCGTTGAGTGGCTTGATGGTCGTTTCGAGTGCACTCTTGCAGTCCTCTAACCTCTACCATATGCTTCCCTATACTCTTTTATATAATGATATCCAAACAATTTTATTTATTGCCATTTTTAAAATAATCACATGGCTATTTTTATGCTCAATTACTATTTCTATATTTCATTTATTATTACAAGATTCCATTGCACTTGCGGCAAAATAAGAAACACGTGAATTTGTGTTACTTTTTTTTTTTTTAATTTGTGTTTTTGGAACAACTTTTGTTACTTTTGTTTTCAGAAATTCCTGAAACACTCTGGAAATACATGAAAAACAAACCGTAAAATACAACGCTATGTATCTTATAAATATGCAATGCAACGATTCAATGAACTTCATTAATTTACAGTAATAACAATAACAAATTCTGATGGAAAACTTGTAAATAAACCGCAAATGTAAAGCAATAATTCTGCCATAACAATAACAATAAAAATGCAACGCCATCGTGCGCTTACAGCGTAATGTTTACAACTACAATACGGTAGATAGTGTTGCCATACCTTGCTTGCCGTAACTATGAAGAGAATTAATTATTTGCAAACAGCTGTTACCAACGCAATGCAATGTTGACACTTTCCAAGAATGTTCGTTCGTAATTTGAAATACCTGTGTGCCATTTTATTACAACTATTAGATTCTTCATGAAATATTTGCATTTTTTCTGTGGAAGAAAAAATGCAATTATGTTTTTGTTTTGTAATAAAATATATGACACAATTCATTAAAAACTTTCTTGCATAAATCTGGATATCATTGTAAGATGCAAAGATGCACACAATATGCAACTACACGACTCTAAATAACAATTGTATATGCGATTTTCTCAGTTTCACTGCAATTGCATTTTTAATAGATATTGAAAAGTTTTAATATTTGCTTTATTTTTACACTGAGAAAAAGTGCATATTTCTTTCAAATAAACGCATTTGGTTGACATGTTCTGAAAATAATTATAGACAATAAAACAGAACCTTTATGAATCATGAATATTGTGATAGAAATCCTTAAAAATGGATTTGCTATTTTTTGCGATCAAAAATTATTGTAACTATGGACTTTTATATTTTTAGATCGTAATTTTGAATTCTTATCCTTTTAAATTCGAAATAACCAACATTTTGGATTTTCATTTCTTCTATCACAAGCCATACTTTTAAGATGTTATTTTGATAATTTTAGACTTGCATCGATGTATTTCGTAAGCCTTTGATTTTTTCGGTAGTTTGCGAATATTTTGAAACTTTTTCGATGTTTGAAAAAAATCGGAAAAGTTAATAAGTGCCGAAAAACATGGAAAACAGAAAATAAGTCCAAAATATCGAAAAACCAAAAAACATCGAAACTTCGATACGTATTGAAAAACATCGAATAGGTCGAAAACTATATTTCTATCATTTGAACATCGTATTGCACAAAAAGAAAATTTCTTTCAACCATAACATGATTTGGTAATTATTGCTAAATATATCATTAATTCAATACTCAGCATTTTCAATAATATCAAATATTTATTTTGCCTTATTTCTATGAATTTTTTCTTTGTGCAATACAGCAACAATCGATATGCATACATTTTGTTACTTTATCTAGACGCACACAGGGCCGGAATTGTCATTTTTGCTCCACTTCTAAAGATTTGTGTAATTTTCTCTACCTTTTTGGAGAGCATGTCATCCCGAGTAGAACTTTTCTCATGCATTTTTAAAGAGACGTGCAGCCATAGTTGAGAAAAAGAAATGTCATCTAAAATTAAGAATGTCTCATTTAGACTATGTTTGGGTATGTCAAAAAGAGGGGAAATTAAAAATATGCTTATGCTTATGGGCATTTCCATGGGTCCCGTTCGACCGTCGAACACATTTAAAGTAAAAAAAATTCAAAATAAAAGGGATTTTTATTTTGACAATAGGTTTAACATATAGTTCCTAACTAGCTTTATAATTGGTGCTAAGTTTGAATTTGAGCAATTTTTCGTTTTCAAGATAAAACCAAAACACAAAAAACCAAAACACAAAAACTTCCGTTTTCGTGGAAATGTCCATATGTATGTAAACGAAATAAATATTTGATATTATATAGCGGATCACATATTTTGCATAATTGAGTAATATTGTTGGCTTGATTACGTGTATAGTAATAATTACCAAATTATGTATGAAAAATTGTACAATATCGATTTTACCAAAACATTCACCAAAATCATGTACTTTGTGGGAAAAATATTGTTTTGTCTTACATGTACATTTATCAATATCGAATAAGATAAAATTCGATAGTTAGATAATAGATTTTTTAAAATATCCCTGTATAAATTAATTGACACTTTCTAATATTGATATATGAATGCGTCCATACATTGAGCCTCATATTGAATGATTTCAGTACTTACACTAACATTAAAACTTAGTTTCTGTACCAAGTATAAGCTCTTTATGTATAAAAAATTCCTTTTAAAACAATTCTTATTAAAGGGCTTATAATTTTATTTAAAATACATCATGAATAAATAACATTTGTCAAACCCAATCCGGCACTGCATTAGTAGTGATACAAATTGTGAGTAATCTTGCGAGGTACTATATCAGTTTGTCTCTTTCTTTTATCGGTTATCACAAGACGCGTGCTGTTGGTTTTGTAGATAAAAATATTTTTATATATAACGATTTATTTAGATAAGCCTCAATGCCAAAAGAGACACTCGTGCGATGCATATTGTAGATATTTAATTAGTTCATTTAAAACCGCTCCACCTCAAGGACGTCGGGAGCTAAAACTAGCTTATATTTACTAAAAAAGTAAGAATTTCGATTCACTAAACATACGTTTTACTATGGATATCATTAAATATAAACATTGTACAAAACCAGTTCGAAATAGTATATGTGATATCCAGGTCAGGTTTAAATTCGGCATGGACATGCAAATGCTCCGTTTTACTTGCAAAATTTATGCCGACAGGCTCTCATCTTCCCCTATGATTTATCATAAACTGGCAAAAGTTGTGCACAGTATAACTGTGCCTTAAGGTATCGATACATTGCGGATACGCTACTCAAATAAATTCACTTAGGCACACACAATTTTCATTAAAATTATTTATAAATAAATGAAAATATTTCGGTGAATTTCATGCATGAATTGCAACAGATTTCAAAAATATTCAGCAAAATATCAAGGTAATCAATTCAAATGCAATTAGTTTTAATAAAATTTTTATATTTTTAATTAAATGAAATTTTAAAAATAAAATCAAAAATAATAACACCATGACTAATTTTGAATAAAACAACAAAAATTAAATTCAAATTCAAATACGTTGTAGCAACCAAATGCCCCATTTTCAGCAGAAAATTGCCTAATAATTTGAGAATTTTCAATATCGACTGATTTTGCGGTGGGCCATTCAAAGCACCAACCAACAGCCACATACAAAATGACGTCACAAAACATAACACAACGCAGCACAGTTTATTTTAGTGTTGGCTGTGGTTTTGATGGTGGTGGTCTTTTGACGTCAAAATCTAGTGAAGAAATCAAAAATTCAAAAATAGAATCATAACTCAAGAAAAACCACTCAGTCAGTGGCATAAATGCATCTGAAAATGATTTTCCCACAAATGAAATTATCGTAGCAACAACAACAACCAGCAATGTGGCAATCTACCGAAAAATTGGATGGATAAACAAATGTTGTTGTAGTGCTCGCGCGTACTTTTATGCAAGCAACAACATAGTAATTGCGGTGACGCAGCCAATGATTGAATTTATTAAGCGGTTATTGCAACAACAACAACATTTCTTAATAACAAAAACAATGCGTAACACTTAGAATCTGTAAATTGTTGTTGCCTGACTGGCTGGCAACCGTCGACAAATCTAAACTTTGTCAGGGAATGCAGCAATTAATCTACAACTATAAATGAAAATTGTGAAAAAAAACACAACAACAAAATTACAATTCTCACCACAAGTCATTCGGTCCGAGTAACTAAACAGACAGTTGAGACAATAAAATTAAATTGTATCTGATAGATGCACAAAAAACCACAAGACAAATGACAGCAGCATACGAGTTGTTGGCGAGCAAAATCTCATTTTAATTTTTATGTTTTTGTTTCGTTTAATTTAGTTTCTTGTGGTGCGCAACTAAAAATTACATATAGGGTAAGCGACAACAAATATAGCAGTGTTGCCACTTAATTGTTATAACTTAGTTTTGTTAGAGTTTTTTTCTAACTAAATCGTAACTTGTCACCAAAAAGCCTTCCAGTCACCAAATTTTTTTTACAAAAAAAAAAACAGTAAGAAGAAATAAACGCCCACTTTTTTGGTTTAATCTCATATCAAAAATAAATTGATTTGCTATATTTTTGTTTTATTAAACTTTTTTTGGTTTTTTGGGCCAAAATAATGTTCCTCAAAAGTCGTAAAATCGATAAGAAAAACCAGTTTCCTCTATCAAGCCTGAAGTGAATTAATTTCTTTTGTCATTGAAAAAATGAGAAAATGACCCAAAAATTAAATGAAAATCACCGAAAAACTTGGGTGACGCTCGAAGTTTAATATTCCTTCCAAGAAGATTTTTAGAACATTTTTGCCAAAAATAATAATTATGTAACCGTTAATCTAGCAGTTTTACACGAACTTAAAATTTTTTTATAAATTCCGCTAAGAAAAATGACAAATAAGAAAATCCTATACGATTGAAAATGCACTAAAAGAATCATCTCAGAAATGTGTTGAACATCACTTCAACGGTTGTGAAATCACACAAAAAAAAATGTTTATTTTTTTTTATTATATGTCATGTAGTTAGGGAGCCGTTGGCCCAAAATTTCTATATAATTTTATCGTGCGGCAGAGGTTGAAAATCACGAAATTCTAAACTATATAAATTATACGAACAATGTCTGCCATTACGTTGCTTCTGCGTTATTATGTAATTGAAAGCTCTTTAAAACTGTAAACAATTTTATCGCGTCTGCCTTTTATTTTAAAAAATGTGTCCATGCACAAAAACCGATAAATGCAAGAGGCAGACGTTTTTAAATTTTTTCAAAATTTTATGATATATACAACCGTCGCTTAAGTAACTTTGTCGTCAGGCAGACTGTGATTATTATAATTTTTAAGTCATAAGAAACGAGAGAAATAACTCAGCCACCTAGCTATAGCTGCATTTAGAAATTGAATTACAACTAAGTAATATGTAAAGCAAAAATTTGTATTAAATCATTTTATCGCGTCTGCCTCTCAATTGACTGGTTATGTTACTTACAAAAACATAAATATAGAGATGGCAGTTGATTCCAGTGCAGTTTTTTTCCGAGGCAGACGTTTTCAAGAACTTAAGATATTCAAAACTTTTTATTCTATTTTTTCGGTAACTAAAACTATTTAAAACTGACAGTTGCTCTAAGTGGCATTTGATCGTTAGGTATGTACCTTGAATTTTCGTAATTGCTAAGACTTTTATTAAGTAAAGGTTGTTTAAGCTAAATTTCTGTTAAATTTTCAAAACTGAATATCACCGAAATTTTTTTTAAGTTTTTCAAAAATTATTTCAAGAAATTTCCTTCAACATTTGATGAAAATTTTTGACATTGCATGAAATTCTTTGAAACACCCATGAAATTGGTCTTTTAAAAAATTTAGAACAAAAAATCTCTTTAAATCCCCTGAGAATGTGTGGCAACACAGGTTGTTACACACCTTCGGCAAACTCATTGAATTCATTGTTTATTTTCGCGGTGCTCGCCGCTACGCTGCCGTGGTGAAATCGATTGTATGTAGATCGTCACCGTCGTGGTCGTCGTAGCCGCTGACGTTACACGTTCGCCGATCTTAGTCCGCGGTTGCTACGATACGTATGAGAATTCTGCAGATACAATTCGTATCTGAATTGTCGCATCTGTCAGTATAACGCCGGATATGTGAGTGTAAGCGCGCGTTTTTAATTTCTTTAAGAATTATTTCTTAAAAAAAGACGACACTTTTTACAACTTAAACTTTTGCTAAATCATAAAACAAAAACTTTTTTTGTCTTGGTACCAATAAGATTTTTCTGTATCCTTATTGATTTTCACTTTTGGAAAGAGTTCCCGCTATCGCGTGAAGCGCACATTTGACGTCAAGCAACATGCGCATGCTGCTAAAGTTGCTAAAGATGTTGATGACGCTGATGATGAGCAATAATTAATTTCAAAGTAAAGAAAAGTGTTGGTGATCAAACAAATTTGGAGTCACGCTTTTGTCTGTGTGCATGATTGTGTGATTTTAACAAAAGCAAAAAAATTAAATGGCAATTAAAATTTAATCAAATAAAAAAAGAAAAAAATTAAAGCGAAATAAGCGAGCAATTAGCTAAGCAAGCTGCAAAGTGTCAAGTGATGTATGAACGTTTTTTAATGGATGAATACCCCAAAATGCGTTGTGAAGCATTTAAATTCAACTTTTTGGAGTTAAAGTGCAATAAAAATATATGAAATGAAGAATAATTAAATAAAAATTTAAAGCCGGGTAAAATAAGTGCACATGTACATATCTGTTTAGTAAGATTGTCAACAAGGAATTTGGAAAAGTTCGTACCTTTGATCTTTTGCTCACTTGCGCTGTAAAGCTATTTACGATCATTTTTTATGGGATTGCTGAGAATTGCTTAGACAAATTGTTACGTCTCTTCGATTACGAGGAATTCAAGCGAGATAATTTCGATGCAAAGTAGCCTCAATATATAATTTTTATTATCCAGACTAAAACACGTTATTTGTATTTTTTATTTTTTTTTTTTTTTTGATTGAAAAAAATCACTATTTTGATTATTTCTTTTCGCTCGAAAATAATCATAATTTTTACTTTTATAGTATTTTTGGTGAAAAATTGTTGAGTTCGCTCTAATTTGCTGTTTTTAAAAAATCATTGTTTTATCATATTGTATCACATTTAATAACTGGGTTGTGAAGAAAACCGTAAACATTATTGACTTAGAATGACGTCACGTCTCTAAATCCTTGCATTTGACACCCATATCAAGGAGGTTGTTAAGAAATAGGTAAGCCGACACCTTGGCTTTAAAACAATATAAAATATACAATGCTGCATTGTCATCAGTGCAAAATTTCATATCGAATGTTTAGCGAAAAGTGGATCAAATTTCAATCAATCAAATTTACACCCACACAGAATATCGAACAAAAAACACTGAAGAAGTTCTAAAAGCATTGCCTTTTACAGTGTTTCGTTTCCGCCAATTCACTCCAGCATAAATTTTCTCTCATATCCGGATGTTCACACATCAAAAATTTCTATTGAAAACACTCGAACTTATTGCTATTCTTTCACGTGAAACGCTATTGACATTTTTCGTTGAATTCTGGCGCACACAAAAAAATTTGTGAAAAGAAAAAAAAATTTTGCTTGAAACTAAACAAATAAGAAAACTAACTCACAAAATCCCATGTCTTAATTAAAGCAGCAAATAATTTGTTTGCTTTGTGTATTTCGGATTTAATCAAACAAACAATAAAATTTGAAAATTAAACAATGAATTTTTTTTGACAAATTGTTTCCGACAACTTAAGAAGAAGATAGCGAGCAAAAAACATTTAAATCATTTTTTAAAAATAAACATTTACACATTGAATCAAAATATGGATCATCATATACCATGGTGATAGCTAAGAATACTACAAACACCTGGCAAACGGAAATTAAGCATAAAAATTTCACTTTTTGTAACTCTGTTTCAAAAACGTGTGCCAGTAATAAAATATAAAATACACAAAAAATTTAAACGAAAAATTGTGTCAAACATTGTCACAATTTGCTAATACGATGCTAGTGTGTACTGTACATTAAAAATTTACATCAAAATAAATGCAAATGCTTCGCACGCGCACCTACGTTTTTCTTTCATAATGAAATTACTCTCTTAACATCTCATTCTATATTCCTATTCAAAATTAACAAAAAAAAAAAAAAAACGATTGAAAGAATTTTCGTTCTTTGAACTTCGAAGCCAAATAAAAACGGAATTCGTTTGTGAGGTTTTGCAAAAACTTAATTCTAAAAAAAGGACAGTTATTCTTAAAAAAAAATAAACAAAATAGGTATGCAATAACCTTCTATATCACAAAAATGTTGTTTTAAAATAGAAATTATTAAAATCGGCTTAGTATATTTTGCGCCAAAGCGTTACAAAAGATTTTCATGTGAGCAATTTTGTGTATATAGATAGGATAGTATAGATTTTGAAGTAGAATAATGTTACATTTTTAAGTTTCATTACTTCAGTTAAGCTTATTGCTTTAAGATAAATTAAAAGCCTTAGAATTGAGGTCATTATTTGTCTTCAAATCAACAGTGATGCCACCACATCTGAAATGTCAAAATTTTGTTTTTTTTAACCATTGTATTGATTGAGACAATTCAATCATGGAAATACATACGCCTCAGCAATGCTGGACGGTATGTGCCACAATCGATTTATTGCATAAAAAGTGTGAAAGGTCAGCAGTAATTAAAATTGAATAACTATTGAAGGCCAAGTTCGTAAAATAAGCCCTGGTGAGGACCCTTCTCTGTTGCGAAGAAGAAATTAAGTAACTTAAAATCATCTGTATAAAATTTATTTAGTTTTTTGGATTTATTGAATAGATTTGTCTAAAACAGAACTTATCGTGCTTGCTGCAGTAAGAGAAGCAAGGGCAGCTATTTAAATGACATTCTTCTTAGAAAATAACTACATCGATATATACTTCACTACACTCAGAAAATAAATTTGGTAAATGTAACCAAATCTTTACCAAATCGCAGGTTAGAAATTTCTAACCTGGTGGCTCATGTTGTTGAGTCTACTAACCTGGGAATCAGGTTAACTACAAAATTTTCTCAAAAACGAAACCGATTTTTTTTTTTTTGTTTTTCTATCGTATTCCCCCTTCCCCCTTATTACTTTTGCTTATTAATTGGAACTTAATTTAATAAAAAGAGAATTCAAATTTTTATTTTTCAACGACGAGATTCGAACCTAGGTCTCCTACGATATGTCACTGTTCAGAGGCGCGCACATCTTAACCAACTGAACTACTCTTATTAATAAATTGCGTGAAAATAGAAGCATATAAGTACTACGCATGTAACAACACAGAATGCCCAGGTTCAAACCCCACTGGATGCAAGAAAGAAATGTTTTTTTTTTTAACTAAACATAATTCCAAAATTCATCTCTGTGCACCTCATCACTTCCATTGGAAATTCTTAAGATGTCATGTAACTTATTTTTTCTTCTATTGAAGATGAAGCTCAAAATCCATAAATTTTTTCTCTTTTTGTTGTTGAGTCTCCGTGCGTCTCTCTGCAAAGTTTGATTTAAATATCTACGTTAAATGCTTACATATGCCTTCAAGATTGGCTCAAGCAATGGTTTATATTGTCTACATTCCAAAAACTATTAATAGAATATTTTTTGCCAATAAGTCCGAAATAAATCTTTTTTCAGAAGTTTAGTAAAATTTCACATAAGTAAATTTTTTTTTATCGAGACCAAACGCTATTCATTTTAATTGAAAATAAAAACATCAAAGAATTTATTTTTAAAAATTTTCATCGCTTTAGCGATGCCAATTTTCGTCACACACACGTTTTTATAACATTTTTATACAGTTTTTTTTTTTTTCTACATAGTATATTATTTGTGCTCCGAAGTTTTAATTAGCAAAAATTTATTTAATTACAATTTCCATTTTTTTCGCTTCATAGGTTAAAGCAATTTTACTTTATGTTTTATCATGTGAAAAATGTTACCATGACATTTCAAATAATTTAGAAAAATGTTTTTCCTTTTATTTTTTTGTAAATAAGTTGATAACCACCCGCACCCCGTTCAAGTGTTGCTGACAGCTGTTCGTGCTGTGTATTAAAGAGGAAAAATTATGCCGGCAAATCTTATGAAGTCGTAGTGAAACCAAAAAATAAAACGTGAGCGCAATCCTTTTTAGTCGGTTAGTTGGGCCGGGATTTTTTAATTGTTTTACTATTAACTTTTGTAAGCTTTTTTTAATGTTTTTTACTATTATACTTAGTAAAAATTCGACATAAGGCCGAGTTTCAAGGCCCAATACAAAGTAATTTGGTATCATGATTCACAAATAATGTCCTGTGTAAAGTTTTTTTTGTTCACTTTTTCATCAGATTTTAAGGAATAAATAAAATACACTGAATGAAAACATATTTTAAAAAAAAATCGTGAAACAAATTTTTCAGTGTTTTCTATTTTTTTTTTCAAACTTCATGAAACTTAAAACTAAATAGCCTTAAACATTTTTCTTTAAGTTCTCTAGATTTTGAGAAAAAAAAAATACTGAAAAACATAACGTTGAATTTTCGTGACACGTGGCTTAGATAAATTTTTTTTTCAAAAAACCTTGATATCCTGACCCCTATTATAGAAGTTTGGAATAAAACGAACATACTTGCAAACAACAAATTTATTTTATATTTCGCAACAGAAGCTTTTAATAGAATTTTGTATTGTTTCGGTTAGAAATCGCCTCTGGCTGACTTACATCTTATGAGTTATTGAAGTAGAAGATTATGAAATTTAGCACATTAATGCTAGTGAGCGTGATAACTATCAAGCGAAAAATAAATTCTTTTATAAAAATTATTATGGGTACACTGATTGAAATTTTTTGCGCCCTTAACATAAACATCTTATGCAATTTATTCTATCGATAGTTTCTTTGACGCCTTACGCTTCAAAACCAATTATCTGAAAAAAATTTCCTCTTGTAAAAGCAGCAGTGCAAAGTGTCGCCTTCTCGAAATTTTTCATTTGGCATTTTCATCAACTTTTTTGGCTTCACACTCTTCTTTACCCGACCGCCCACATTTCTTGTTTACTAATTTAGTCATTTAAAAATAGCATAAACTCGCATATGTTTTAAATTTTAGTAATTTAATTTTGTAATTTTTGTGCTTATTTCATGTGATGTTCGGGTGCCTTTTTCTTTTAGTCGCTGGCAAAATAATTAGTAAAACTTTTTCTTAAATAATTTAAATTGAACAATTTATTTAGTTTGTGTGACTAACTTTAATGCGTGTCTTTTCAAGTGTTAATTATTTTTATTTAAAAAAATGCTAACACGTGCCATTATTTCGAAACGCGTGGGAAATTATGACACACGTTTGACAAGCCACCATAAGGATAATTATTCTTTTAAGGAGATAGTTAAATGCACATAACTTTATAATGCGCATTTGACGCGGATTAAGATTGCCATTGAAAACTATATTTATATAATTCTGTACAGCTTAAATTCACATGTAGAATTACCAACGAAACATCACTAAAAATAAATTAATCTTCTGCTATGCGTACAAAATTAATATGTCCATTATGTTAAGGATTAAAATATCCTTTTGCGCCACTAATTCTCTTAAAAGCTAACTAAATTAAATTAAATTGAAATTTCCTAATGTACCTACATAAATTATTGAAAATAAAAAGGAAAAATTAATGCAAATATCAAACTTAAATCAATATTTTGTAAAAAAATTTAAACCCTTACCATAAATTAACCGTCTCGTACCCTTTTCGTATGCTTCGTTTCCTTTCAACTACCCTGCAGTGTTGGTTTCACTTTCTGTTTGGAAAAGTTTGAAAAAGTTTTGACATAACACAAATAATTTAATTGGTGACTTAAAGTGAGCAGCTGCTTTTGACAAGGACGATTAAGGACATTTCTGGGATATTATTAATAAAGTTTATTATGTTGCTCTATAATGAAAGCAACAAGAGCCTTAACAACAACAAGTACGAAATTCCATTACAAAAACAGCCGCAAATAAATTTTGTTTAATTTCTTTTTTTTTTTTGAAAAATTATTTTTGATTAAATATTTCTGGTTAAACTTTACAGCCAATAAATGTAATTGTTGGCAGTCAAAGTGTTTAGAATTTTCTTTTCGTAATCACTTTAATTGAATATTTTTGAGAATTTGATAAAGTGAATCATACTTATCTACATATTTCTGTAAAGATATTTTTTGGAAAATACCATAATTTTAATAAATTTTACGTTACTTTTTTTTAAATGTATTATTCATTAGTCACAAGAAGTACGATAAGAGTTGCCCTCAGCTGTATGGGAAAAAATTCAAATTGTTATTTGAAAGTGTGCACCTCCCTATTTTGTGCATACATATAGGTCCGTAGTGAAATTCACAAATATTTATTTGAATAATATCAATTTTATTACTCAAAGTTTTAGAAAAATGTCTAAATAACCTTGCTATGAACGTAGCAACAATTAGTGAGAACTAATTCAAATTTACTAAGTAAGTAATGTTTAGTTTTTCATTTCAATCATGATCTTAAATTTTTGTATCTTTGGCTGTTCCCGAGATATATGAGTTTAAATTTGCGCGTGTTAATCTATAGTGACCGCCTTTTTCATTTTGACTTGGCTCAAAATTTTGTTTCCAAAGTTTTTAAGCACGCCTTATCGCTGTAAAGTATTATTAATAGCCTATCAAATGAGCTATTACATACCCCAACTCGGCAATAAATCACTGGGATATAAACGTTCAAATTCCAACTTTTTTGTAGTTCTATTTCAAGTCGATATATTATGTGCTATAGCGTTTACTATTGTGTCATCCTTAGTTGACATTTTTCCATAATTAATGCCGAAAAAAATTAAACTATTTTTCATTCACTGTTGTTACGATAGGTCTTTTTATCAAAGAATCCAGGAATTTTTGTGTATTTCATTAGTGAAATATATGCACAAAATAAGGAGATGCTTTCTTTGAAATCTTAAAATTGAAAACCAAGGACCACTCTAAAGCACATATGTATGTACTACTATAATTCATAGTAAGTTGCGTGCTCTGACCCCACAGGTAGATTGCACGAGCTAAAAGTGATAACGAAACTTATACAACATCTAAATAAATATCTTAAAAGATCCATGGTACTTTAGAGCAAATATATACAAAATTTAACAAAAAAAAAAAAAATCATCTTGAAGTCTAAATAAAAGATAAGAGGGCAACACTTTTAAAAATGCATAGAAAAAATCCAAATTCACTTACGGGGCTACCTATAATAAGCGGTTAAGCTTTCGGTAAAGTGTCATTTGATTATGTACATTTTTAAACGACTGAAAAATTGCTCAAAAATTAAAGAGAAATGTCACCCAATATAGTCCAGTAGAATTAGTCGAAAAAATGAGAAAAAAAAATAATTCGTTACAGCAATCTGACAGCGGAATATTGTTGAGCACGCTCTTGTAAAAGCGGACAAAAAAATCGAACCGACAGCAGCTATCCGGGGTGGAATGGGGTGCATCTTTAGAGGTCGAACACAGTTTTTCACGATTTCTGGCTAAACTGTGCATCATATCAAAAAAAGTTCAATGCAAAAGTTGTAGGAAATAAGAAGATCTACAACTTTTTGTAGAAAAAAAAAATTTTAATTTTTGGTCCAAGAATTATCAAAATTTTTTTTCTCATTTATTTTTTTAATGAAAATTTATGTAGTGGCATTGACAATTTCAAATTATAGTGTATTAAGGTAAATGCAGTAAAAACAACAAAGGATTTGAGCTGCTACACACGAAACACCAAAACTCTACTCGCGGAGAGACCACATATTTTCAATTTTTCGGTCAATTTTTCCATTGCAGTATACCGTTTATTACCATTTATCTAAAGAAGACATAACAAAGAGTAAGTGAGCCAAAACAGAACTACGTAGGAGGTGTAGTTTTAAGAGGAATCTCAGTTAAAAATTTCGGTTTTTTTAGTTTAAAAATTAAATTTAACAACAACCTCTGAATATTTCCGTCTTAAAAAATTACTGCCATTGTGTGACACTGAAAAGTATGTTTTGCCCAAGTTTCAGCTCCATAGAAACTTTTTTGTGAAAGAAAAAAATTAAAAACCAAAAAACCGGTTTTCAGTCATTTTTTTGAAAAATTTTGAGGTTAAGGCGAAAATGATCAGTACAAAAGTAGATCTTCTTATTTCCTACAACTTTTGCATTGAACTTTTTTTGATATGATGCACAGTTTAGCCAGAAATCGTGAAAAACTGTGTTCGACCTCTAAAAATGCACCCCATTCCATCCCGGATAGCTGCTGTCGGTTCGATTTTTTTGTCCGCTTTAACAAGAGCGTGTTCAACAATATTCCGCTGTCAGATTGCTGTAACGAATTATTTTGTTGTTCAAACCCTATTTCTACTGGACTAATATTAATAGTCAAAAAAATCAATCACCCAATGAAATATGCAGCAAAACACACATCAAATATTGGGACGATTTTCCTTAAATAAATAAAAAATTGCCCAAAATCTGATTTTCAAAATTATCCTTGTTTAGTAATCCGAGAAAAATAATATCCAAAATTAGGTTTTTTAAATAAATCACTAAAAAAATATCACTCAAGTAAGTGAACTGGGGAGCTATGCAAGAATTTTTTTTTTTTTGGAAAACAGCATTTTAAATAAATTCTTGGGTTTTTTTTTAATTATTTTCATAACCGTTTGTTTTAATACTTTCAAGAAATTCGTCTGAAAAAATTGTTATAGTTATTTGCAACAGTTGCACCCACTTTTTTAGCTGAAAGAGCTTGCAATAAAAAATAAATAATGTTCTAATAAACATAAAACAATGAAAAAATTTATCGCAGCTTGCTTAAAAGTTTTCATGCAAATTATACGCTGAGAAAAAACTTTAATATTTTCAAGTGAATTGTCATACGACAACAAAAAGCAATATATTTCATTTTCAAAATTATGCACTTCTCTTAACCTACTTCTAAAAACTTACCTTTAATTTATATCTTTTGTTTGCATACATTTTATAATACGATTTATCACTGCTACAAAGTTATTCACTAAATTAAAATAAAACCCATTGCCTCATTTTTCATCCCTAAACTTTATTACCTGGTCTCTTGGCCACTTTACGGTCCCATTAATAACGTTACCCTATGATAACAAAATTAAATACTATATATACCAAATAAATGACAACAACAAAAACAAATACAAATTGCTAAAGCAAAGCAAAAGCAAAAATAGAAACAAACGAATCACATTTCAAAGTGAAAAGAAAATAAATAAAACAAAGCACTAGAGCGAACTAAAAATTTACATGAAACGTAATACGACAACAAAAAAATAAAAAACAATTTGTTTACAAATTGCTATACTTTTTTGCTTTTTTTTCGGAAAATGAATGTTTACTTTCTACGCCGCCCCCAAACCAAATTGCGCGTCTATTCAGCTAAAATAAATTCACCACCCCCACCCTTTAGCGGGGGTCGTTTATTAGTGGGTTATAGGCCTGTAGATTAAAAACTTCAAAAGTGCTGCCGATATCGAAAAACCTTCCGTTTCAGGATAACCGCTTCCAACTTGATTTTTCTAATAGGGTATACGCAGGAGCATTTCTATTTAAAAGTTACTTGGACGGAACATATAAAAAAATTGTAAAAGATCCAGTTATTTTCCAACGCGAATTTCATGTAGTTTTGAATTCGCGAGATTTTTTGCATGAAAATTTACCGAAATGTTCTTCAAACTAACAATAATGCCTTCGTAAAACTTACAGGATCTATTCCGAAAAGCGTTCCTGAACTCGAAGAACCAATACAAAACGAAATTTTTCGGACTAAATCTTGTAAATTGGACTATTTATTGTATGGGAACGCTGCTATTACTGAAGATTACTTTTTGCTCGTCAAATAGCATGACAGTTAGCGGTTGTTTTTTGTATGTAAACTTTTTTTGTTCTTGTTTTAAAATGGAACTTTTTTGACAAGATTGTGCTCATTCAAGTTTTCACAGATTTTAATGATTTTTTTTTTTCTAAGCGTTTAAAAAAAATACTTTATTTTTTATCTATTTTTATCAAATTTGACTGAGTTAAAGTGTCAGGAGTTTGATTTTGAGGTCTTTGGTGATTATTATACATAACATTGAAGCGTTCCTTACAAAATATTTCAGAAATATAGTTTTTATCTTAGTCCACTTAGAAAAATTTGTACCTTGAACAAAAATGCTGAAATCCTTATGGTTTTTTCAGTTTTTCTGATAAATATAATAAATACTTTTTTGCTCATATCGATTTTTTATGTGTTTACTTTAGCTTTTTCGATAGGTTTCGATAGCATCCAACTTTCGTAGACTTTCTCATAGTTTAGTAGTATAACCGTCTTCTATAGACGTTTTCGATACTTTCGATGCTTTCGTGATTTTCTTTTTTTATCACATTTTTCTATGATATTCGATTTTGAGATTTTTGCTATTTTTCAAAGTTTTTTGTCAAGTATTTACGATTTACGGGACTTTTACGATGCTTTCGACACTATTTGATTTGTTTTGATTTATTTAATGTCTTTAGACTTTTTCGATATTTTTCAACTAGGGTTTGTAATCCCGTGCTATATTTGTAATCCCGGGATTTCGGGATTACATTTATCTAGTCCCGGGATTGTTCCCGGGATTTTTAAATACCTGTTCTTGAAAAATATTAACACATTATTTTAGTAAAATTTTAAGAAAATTAAGAACTTGACATTCCAAAAACATGTTTATAAAAAAATATTTATTAATTTATAAGGAAATTCATTGTTTATATGATATTATACATACTTAATTATTAAATTATAAAGAGTTCATTCATTGTTTGAAAATTAATAGTAATTAATTTTGTATATTTTTAAAATACGTTTTGAGGAAGCAAAGCACATCCAAAGTTTCATCGCACAAACGATTTCTTATTTTAGTTGCGAAAAGTTCAGCCGCAGAAAAAGCACGTTCAGACTCTACACTGGTAGGTATGATAGTAATTAAAAAATCATAGGCTCTTTGTAAAAAGTCACCACGTGTTCCCCCATTTACAAACAACAGCATTTCCTTTTGAATTTTCACTGATAGCGTCTCACATCGAATTGGTATCCTCGGCAAATGCGCTTTTTTTATAGCTTTATTAAGTTCGTCTGAAATGGATTCAGATGGAGACTCGGAAACAATTTCGAGAGGTGCCTCATTTAAAACAGAAAGTTAAACTTCAGATTCAGTCTCATTAGCTGTTTCTGATGTAACTGGATTTGAAGCGTGTAGTCTTTCGAGTAATGATATCAGATACCATTTCAATCTCATTATTGGATAAAGCCAAAGATTCACCTTCAGGTAGACTTATGTCTATTAATGCCTTTTGTATAAAATTTTTCAATAAATAGACGCATTCAAGCATTTACAAAAGACTGTTCCATCTAGTCTTGCAGTCATTAGAGCCATTTGCTTCCCAAATTCGCACCAACCGAACAAAAAAAAAATCCAAGAATTTCTAATATGAAAATCTCAACTGAAAAAATTTGAATTAAAAAATGTTGAACCAAATACGATTTTTTTACAAAATATTTTAAGAGGGCTGTGAGTTATTTTTCATTTTAGGCATAAAAAAGTCAAATCCCGGGATTAAGTGATCGATCCCGGGATTAAGTGATCGATCCCGGGATTTCGGGATTGATAAAAACAGCGGGATCC
This sequence comes from Tricholauxania praeusta, assembly GCA_949775025.1. Lineage (NCBI taxonomy): Eukaryota > Metazoa > Arthropoda > Insecta > Diptera > Lauxaniidae > Tricholauxania > Tricholauxania praeusta. The sequence goes on from OX459028.1 coordinate 188,087,239, forward strand.
CGGGATTTCGGGATCCCGGGATTACAAACCCTATTTTCAACTGGTATCGACTTTTTAAAATTTGTTGATACTTTCCAACTTATTCGATGTTATAAGATACTCTGCGCCTTCTAACGAATTTTTCAATACTTTGAATTCGAATAATTTAATTTTAAAGAAATCTTGCTATTTTTTTTCTCTAAAAATTGAATGTGGAAGTCTTAGGTGCCGTCCCTTAGTTACGTGAGGGGTTTTTTTTTTGAAAATTCGAACCCTTTCCTCTCCTGAGATTTGATTTGGTGAGATTTTTCCGGACCCTCTCTCGCCTATTTTGACTCACGTAATTTATGGACGTCCCCTTACGTGACAAGCTAGCAAAAAGAAATTCAATATCTGAAGGTTAAAGAAACGAATATTTATTTTTTCATGAAACAAAAAGTTTGATGTAGAACGAAGCAAATTTTAACGCAAAATAAAACAAAAAATGCACATCTAAATTGAATATACCTTAAGGTAAAATCGAACTTTGCAAGTCTTGCAAATGTTCTCTTGAGGCTAGTGAGCACTCTGTATCAACGCATATTCACCAGATAGCAAAAAATGGTGAAAACCATTGTGTACACAGAAAAAAAATTCCGACGTTTATTTTGGTCATAAAATTTGTGCCTTGCTGCTTTTTAAATTTTCTATTAAAAACAAAAATAGCAATTGAAAATTTCAAAGAAAAACTTTTACGATAATGCAACATTTTGTATTTTGTTTTGTTTTTAATTTAACAAACATATAAAATTTTAATGCTTTTTTAAAGATATTTAAAAAAGTTAACATAATTAAGATTTTTGTTTTAAATTTTTCTAGCTATTTGTTACGGTCTCGACTAAAAGAAACGTCGAATGCAGATTCAGCACAGGAATACACCCAACTGGTGGCCAAGGCCAGAGAACTTTTTTTTTTTTGTTACTAATTTAGTCACAGTCCAAATTATCTCCTATTATAACGATGATTTTTTTTCCACAATTTAATGTGTATTTTTATATTTTCGAAACAGCTGCAATTTCAAACATGATATACATAGTAAGATTCATTTAAATTTTATATATTCATAGAATATAAATTAAAATTCAAGTTTCAACAAAACAAAAAATATCCCACGGGCAATTTTCTATTGTTGTAAAAACATATTGCTTACACACAATAGCTAAAACAACCACTTGATTGGTGTACGTTACAATTTTTGAAAATCTCAAATAACAGCGTAAAATTAAGTGAACAGCAGAATTTATGTTGCTAAAGCTGCCCGTATTTATGTTTGTCCTTGTTATTGAGCTTGTTAACGAGCTCATTATTCTTTTTCCAGAAAAAAAAGTAAAACGAAAATACTTTTAAGATTTTAACGCCCGCTTGGCACAGCTTTGATTTTCACTTATGTGAGCAAAACAAAAAAACCATAAAAACAGAAATCAATTACTGCAACGTACAACGCGCGCGCCCTTAATGCGTTCAACCTGCTGTTATGCCTTCTTGGCCTGCTGCTGGCCTTGCTTGCCTTCAGAGTAGCACTCTGTTGGCCACGTTGCTTTTTAAACTTTGATTTTTAACCTCCTCCACCGCTGTTACTTTTTGTGTTAAAAGCTTTTGCTAAAGTTTTTCACTTTTCCGCTGTTGCTCATTTTAGCGGCAACAACACAAAAAACGAATTCCGGAAAATTCGTACTGCAATAAAAGCCATAAACAACAAACACATTAAGCAGTTCAAGTGAACGACAACGCAAAAATAGCCAGAATTTTCTTCTGCATCATTTGGCAAAAAGCAATTTGTTGAGTTGATTTTTTTTCTGCTATATATTTTCAAAACTTGTGTGGTTTTTATGAAAAAGAAAAAGTTGTACCGAAGCGGAAAACCCCCTTTACTGACGCTGCGAACCAACATTTTTATTTTTCCTATTTTAGTTCGCAGAACGTGTTAATGAAAATTTTACGCCTTAAATAGGACATTACAACAAAAAAAAAAAACACCGATTTCACTAAAGCAGGGTATTAACAGCCTTAAGTCCACATTCTCCAAAATGCCAGTGCCGTTTAGCTGCTACCGTCGTTGTCCTGACCTGACCCTACTTTGTTTACTATGGCATTTCAATAAAGCTCGGTGTTCTCTTTGACTTTTCGTGTTGTTGTTTTGTTTTTTTTATTGTTTTTGCACTTTACCATTTCAATTGCTGTTGGTACTTGTGCTGCCCTCCCCACTTTGTAAGCAGCAGCCACATTTTATGCAGCCAGCCACAAACGATGATTACAAAATGCTTTTATTGTTCTTTATGTTGTTCTGATAGTATTTTTGTTTGTAATACGCATTTTGTTTTGCTTCTGTTACTGATTTGGTTTTTAGTTTCTCGAATTTTTTAAAGTCCATAGCCATAGCTTAATATTAAGGCTAGGTGTTTTGGTATCATCTGAATTAGGCGCGGAGGTGAAACTCTTGAAATGACTTATAAATTTGTTTACTTGAATATTAGTACTTTTTTTGATTTTTTGTTTTTCGATGCAGAGATTTCCATGTGTCATGTGAATTTTGAGCTATTTAACCCTTAAGTGTCGAAAATGTCACTTTTGTCCATGACCAATAAATCTTTAGCCCATCAACTATCTGGTTGTTATTTAACAATTTTTTTTTTAATTGTTTTTTAGTGCTGATTACAAATCTGGTGATGGAATTTATTTAGCACTTCCATATTTCGAAGTATTTATTTCTAAAAATGTCAGTAAAAAAATTCAAATTGGAAGTTTCGGTATACATGAAATAAATACCTGACAATTCTAGTGTCAAAAAAAATATATAAGAAACGCTAAATTACATCCAGACAGTTGATGGACTAAAGATTTGCTGGTCATGGACAAAAATTGCATTTTCGACATTAAAGGGTTTAATATTTTAAAATCCAGAAGCAAGCATTTTTTGTGGCACTTTCGGATTTGAAAATTTTTTTCTAGGTCTTTGTTGTGCAGATCTGAAAAAATAGAAAAAAAAATTTAACTATTAACCCTTAAACTCCTCGTGGTACCGCAAGGAACCAGCCACTTCAAAAACGATTTTAAGGTATTAAATGTACAATTTTTAAACTTCGCCTTACACAGTTAAGTGCTCGGCTCCAAGCGCCGAAGATTAGTTTAATTTTCGCATTTTATTTACTTTGTGTGTCACGTGTTTCTTTCAGATGAGTGACCGCACCTCGCCAAAAGGTATTTTTGTAATATTACGCACTTTGAAAATATTAGTTTGTCGGTAAATTTTGTGATTTTGAACCCGAAAAAATAATATTCGTCATAGTTATTGTGTCTAGATACTAATGTGAGTATGTAAAATAAAAAAAATATTTATTTTCATTAAAATTTTTGAAAAAATTCAACTGGTCCCTGTAGGGACCAACAGGATCCCAGAGTTCAAAATCTTTTACAATTAGTGTATTATTATTCAAACATATTTATATCATTTAGTTTTTGTTACATTTTTAGAATGTCTTCCTGTGTCCTCTATTTCATAAATCTCTTCCAACGTGCTAGTGCCTTCAATTCTCTATAACATTTCCCCACCTCACGTATTTCCTGCTCTAGAGAACGTTTCTATGATGATCCAGGACGGCCACTATGAGAGCTTACTTGCCGGTAATCTTCAATTGGGGATTTCCGCAACGTGCCCACTTTCCACTTTCGTCATTTGATTCAAATGGAAATCTAATCTTGACAGTCTCGAAAGGGTCAGAAAATTTCCCGTCATGTAATATTATTATTTTTTAGAGCTTATGACCTTCATTATCTCCGTTAGTATAGACGGACACGAGGCTAGTCATTGTGGTCTTCCCGCAGGGAGAGGCATATGGGGAGAGCTTAGGGGTGAAGGCGAAAGGTTGATGGTTTCCGACCAAAGTTGTTTCCAACGGGATATCCATCTGTTATCGTTAATGGATTTCCGTTTTCGTATTTTACTGGCCGATTTGGATTGAATTTGTTCCCTGCCATCTTGCGTGTTATTTCGTAGACCATGCGAAGATCTCTGATATCTGCGGCTTATTGAGCTTTAGATACGACGTCGTTATTGGTTTCTCGCTTGTCCTATTTGAAGAAGGCTTTTACTTCTTTATTTAGGGTCTGGTCTCTTGTTTGCGCTTCATTACTCGTGCCTATTACAGCTCTCCTTTTTCTCTATGGTATCCCAGGTAGCGTCGCCCATCCAGGGTTTTGCTGTTCCGTGGGGTAACACCAATTATGGACTCACTAGCTGTTATAAATGACGACTTGATGTTTTGCCATTTGGATTGGATTGAGCTCCAAGAGTTAGTGTCGCTGAGCTTTTCTACTTCACCGATGAATTTTTCCCGAAGACAGGTTTCACAGAGTTTATGTGAGGCAAACTTCCTGGATGTTCCGCAGTTCTATTTAATGCTTACTATTTTGAGTCGAAGACAAGCCACTAGGAGGTGGTGATCGAAGTCGAAGTTGGCACTTATCCTGACTATCACGCTAAAAAAGGCTTTCTTAAAGGTTTTCTTTAAGTGTGGAGTTAATTTGTGGTTTACTTCAAAACAAAACTGATTTGCAGAATTTCACTTTACTTAAATTTTATATTCAATTTCACTTAATCTTTTTTGGTCTCATTCTTCTGTAAGTCTTCAATATATTTAACATAATTAAATTAAATAAATGTTCTCTTGCAAAATTGATTTTGAACTTTGGGGTCCTGGTGGTTCCTCCAGGGACCAGCCAGGTAATTTGTACCTAGGGGGCGTGTCTGTCACCTGTAAAAAAATTGATGAAACAAAAGTTGTCCAGAATCGTAGAATCTACAACATATATTTTTCTCAGCTAAAAAAAAAAAGTCAGGCTTTTAAGGGTTAAGTCGGCTTCAGCGTCATATTTACATTGAAGACAAGGTAGACTCTAACCCGAATCGCATCCGCAAGACCTTCTTAGTGTTTTTGTAAACAGCTTTGTTTTATTTTGAGCCAAAATTAAGCACACCGGGAACAAAAGGAGATCTTCCAGCATAAAGTGGCCTCAGAGGTATGATGAAAACAATTTTTTGTGTAACGATTTTTGCAGGTCAATTTTTCCAATGCACTTATGAAGTTTTAATACAAAATATTCATTTTAAAATATTAAGCAAATCAGAAAATAAACTTCTCGACAAATTGAAATTGTAGCACAGATTCAAAGTTTTTAAGTGAGCATTGAAGTATCGGGTGTTTATTTAAAGTGTCGTAGTTTCAAATTGAAATAAAATACAAAAAATGTTCAAATGCCATAAAACACTTCAACAATATTTCGGGCATTTGAGCGCCGCAAGTGGTCCGAATATAGCACAGTCTGGAGGTTCAGTTTTCCAACGATTTTTTCGTGCATCTGGGGTCGCATCTCAACAATAATACATTGAAAGTTGGCCTCCAAATGATCTTACATCACTGGCTTATCTGCATTTTCAAAAAAATTTATATCGCTCCAAAGAAAATAGATCAGAAGAATCGTGCAATTTAAGTTGACACTTTTGGGGAATCTGTAAATTCACAGAATTTGCAAACATTTCCTTAATGAAATGACAAACTTTAGTGAAAATTAACGGCACTGTCGTTGCCAAATATGATAAAGTTTTCGTTAAATCCCCATCGGAAAATACGACACACTATAAAAAACAGCCTAAATTAGCAAGGAAATCCGTCAGTTGCAAACATCATAGATGAAAAGCATGAAAATGTTTGACTTTTCAACAATGATTGTTATCATTTGTTGTTATTTTCGTTGCTGCAGCTTGGCATCCCAGTCAACGTTTGGAAAATTGTTGAGTTTTTTATCTTTCAGGCAATGTAGCTATATATAATTCTTCTTAAAGAAATAGTCATAGCTGTGTTTTATTCGCCAAAAAAACCGAGTTTGCTACTCGGTGCTTAAACGAATATTCGTTTGTTGTTCTTTTTTTATTTCAAATTGGTTCTTTTTACAGCTTGACATTTTAAGCAATTTTTTTTTCACAATAAACAAAATACAAAAAATGCTGAGTATCCCAAGCATTTAAGCAATTCGCTATGTATACATAGCAACTATAATTTTAGTCGTTATGCTTACAATTTTGTTTTTGCTTTCCCATTCTATTACAGTTGCTAGCTATAGATAACAGTAGCGGATGGACAGACAGTTTCTCCTGATTAGACTATCGCTTAGCATCAGAATAAAAGCACGCGCCTCGTTGTTTGAAAATATAACTCTTCTGGGGTTAAAAATGTCTGCTGGGATGTATGTCTGTCAAAGACATACACACACGCACGCTGTCGGTAAAATGATTGACAAGCGTAAATTTCAACAAAAGAAAAACCATTCAATAGAACAAAACAAACAAACAAACAAAAAAAAACATTTAAACAAAAATAGAAGTTCTTGCTTTATTTTTGCGCTGTTTTAAGAAAAACGTTTTACTGTTGAAAATCATCAACTGACAATGAAATTCTGTTGCCAGTTATAGTAACATTATGTTGTGACGTCAGCACACACAATTGAAGTGCAATTTTTCAGCCACCCCCCATTGCTTACGTATTTTTCTTTGAAAAACTTTTACTTCTTTTTATTTTCATTTAAACACTTGAATTAAAATATTTATAAAAAACTTGGTATATCAACATCATATATCATTAAGAAAGATTTTTGTTTTATTTTTCAAATTTTTTTTAAAATTTTATAAATTTATTTTTCTTTTGATTTTTCGCTTTTTTGCCCACTTAAGAGTCATCATTTTTATTGTTTTATTCTTTGTTTCCTTATTATTTCGCTTGGAATAAATTGTATTTATTTTGTGCGGTTCATTTAACTCGTTTGTAGAATTGTACAACAATAACAATGACAGGCAGCTTAATAAGCAGAAAAAATATATGGGGAGAGAAACCCCGGAAAAACCCAATACACGTTTGTGCGCCTAGGAATGAAACGCTTTACGCGCTTTAAATCAAAACCACATGCATACGGTGTGGGCAACGTTAATAGCTGCCGACGGCACATTGAAAAATATTCACACTCAGTGCACTCAGACGAAAATTCTCTAACCTGCGTCATGTTAACCTGATTCAATGGAATTTTGTATAATACAAAAAAAAATTCTTTAGCATCAACTGCGGCTTGAACCTGAACATGCACTCTTTAACGACATCAACCGAGCTTTTTGTTAGTTTTTGGCTGGCTTAAAGTATTTTATTTAAATTGACAAGTGCAATCAAATTACTTCTCAGTAAAATAAGGTCAACGTTTTTTTGTAGCTAATTAACTTACTTAGTTTTTTCTATAAATATAGTATCATTTTCATCTGATAAAACTTCGTTGTATTAACTAGATTTTTTCTGAGTGTAGTTTTTTTAGTTGGTAAGCAACTCAAGTACTGAAATGCTAACTATTCGGTAAGTCTTAGTGCATTGGCTTGATTTTGCATCGCAAACGTAGTGCACTACATATATAGTAGCTAATTTTGAATGCGTTAAAGCTTCACTATCAGTGATGTCGTTTCATGCAATACATACAATAGAATAGTTTGAACTTTGAAGTCAAATAAAAACTGTACAAATGAAATGATTGCTGCATCAGCAATTTAAAAAATTAAAGAAAAATAAGTATGCAATAACCTTCTTAAGCACAAATATGTGGTTTTAAAAAATAGATTATTTAAATCAGCTTAGTATATTTTGTGCCAAAGCGTTACAAACCATTTTCAAGTTCAATTAATCTATTATAAAGTGTACTGTACAGTTAAATCTTAGATCTCTGGTATAAACAAGATGAAAACATGCTTCTTCTTGTAAGTTGCCTTAAAGACCAGGAAAAAGGGCGTTAAAAAAATTTACTTTTAGATGAGTATGCCCTTTTAATTAGTGTCTTCTTGAACAAAATTCATGAAATTATGCTACAGGCGAAAATTTTTTTTAGAAAATTACAATACTATTTTGCATATTATTTGAAAAAAAAAAAAAAAAATACGCCAATTTTACGTCAAAAGTCTGGCTCCGTCATTTTCTAACCAATTTCCAAGTTAATAGGTTTATTTTAAAGGATACTTTATGTATTTTGATAATAGGTTTACTTTAAATGAAACTTTACGTATTTTGATTTTCGATATAATGGTCAAATGGCTTAAAATTTTGATGGGTTGTTTCGAGTTTTTTTATGCAAATTCTTAAGAATTTCAACAAGGTGGCAACTCCAAAAATGTCAACAACAATACAATTATTTTTGCATTACTGATAAACGATTACACAATTTACATACGCCCACACGCGCACATTCAACGCCGAAAAGAAAGAGGTAGATACATGCGGTGATTAAATTGTGCACTTTAGCTGATAAGAATTTAATTGCTGAAATTGTTGTTTCTACTATTTGGTCTGAGTTTTTTTTTTTTGTTTGGTTTCAGTTATATTTTGTTATTTTAATTACAATAAAATTTTTATGACGATGTGTTCTAGTGGCAGCCACATCAACAGCTACACGTTGACTTTCAAATAAACTGTAAAAAATGTGAAAATAATTCATGCGACACAAGCAATACAAGCGCGCAAAAAAATTTGAATAAAAAATCTGAGAAAAAACTTTAAACTAATGACAATCATTTAAAAACAATCAAAAAACAATAAAAAACGAAAAAAATGTTTTAAATTCAAAATTCAAAATAAAAACAAACAACTTAAATCTCAAATATAAATTTCAAGTGTTCAAGTGACAGCAATCGAAGATAAAACGCCAATCCAAATGTTTATTTCATATTTAAATTGTGACATGAACAACAACAGCACCGTGTTGTGCGACAAAAATCACAGCGACAACGACGACGACGACGAAAACAATAACAGCAGAAGCACCACCAACAACAACACCAACAGCAGCAATAGCAGCATTGACAACAGCATGTCTGTTGAGCAACTGTTGCTGGCGGTGCAGGAAGAACGCGAATCGGAGGCAGAAAATGACACGACAACAACCACAGGGACGGATACAAATGATTCCGAGTTACCAACATCGACGCCACCAACTTCACCACTTGTGTTGGAGAACAACAACCTGAATAATGCATTACCTGTACGCACATTCAGACGCTCCTCAATTGGAATGCAAAGGAAATCGGCATTTCGTCAGCGAAAGTTGGATTCAGTGGGCGCGTGGCGACGTAGGTGAGTGATGATGCTTGGAGTTGAGTTCAATTCGAAAGGACTTTTAGAAATTTAAATGAGACAGCAAATGCCATTGTTTATGCAATCGTTTAGATAATTGATTTAAGAGGCTCAAACGGTTTTACATTTCAATGATGCAAAATAAATTTAGATGCAGTGACTTTGACGTCATTATACGAACAACAGATGAGAACTGTTTCATTAAGTTTATGACGCTTTAAGTATACTTTTGAAATAAGTTTATGTCAATTTGATATTCCAACTTAATTAAGCCTTCCACAAAAATTAGGCTTCTCGAGTTTTAATGGCTGATCCTGATTTTTCCAAGTTGGAAGTTTTTAGAAAAAAAGAAAGTTATTTAGACTTAGTTCCTTAGAAATGTGTGACGGTTCTGAGTTGGATTTCTGGTTAGTGCTGTGGTTATGCGATAACTTTATGTTTTTTACAATTATGTACTTCCGCTCATTTACTGGATTAATAGAGATTATTAAAAATCACATAATCTATAAATTTTGCCATCTCAATTCAAATTTTTTATTCGCTAGTTAACTGAATCGTATCATTTTAATTGCTGCAAACGAACTCCGAAGATGTTGTTTTTTATTTTTCAATTTTAAAAAAACGCTTTGTTCCCACATACTTTTCTGTTTCCAACGTGACTATCACAATCTAAATAGAAAAAAAAAATATTCAAATATTAGTGATTAAGGCCAACACAAAAAAAAAAGCATACGCCTCCAGCATAAAATAAATTGTTACTTAGCGAGGCGTATAATTTGGCAGCATTGGAATGAATCGATATCACTAAGGACGTTGCTCTAAACTTGCGAGTGCATGCCTCCATTAGACTTCGCTCCATTGAACTCATCCTTTCTAATTCCTGATTTTGTTCGTCTTGCGACTTCAGTCTTGTGCCAAATTTGTGTGCTGAAAATAATTTCGAAGGACAGCAACAACAACCAACGCAAAAATAGAAATAGCAAATATATGTAAAAATCACTAAATACTTGTTGTTGTTGTTGTACAAAAAAAAAATTGCTATCGTCACCATCAATAGCGAGAAATGTCCTTCAACAGTCGTCAGGAAAAAATTAAATAAAAAATGTAAAGATACAATAGCTACGGGGCCAAACTTTCCATTTGTCCGTACGAAATATGTCAGCACTTAATTGGAAAAAAAATAAGTAGTTAAAGATACTGTATCTTTGGTGATTTATTTTACAGAAATAATTATGTTTGTAAATTGTCTGGTTTTTTTTACAATTTATATCATATTAAATGTAAATATTTGTTATGCCACACATTGATAAGCACAGCTTATGACATTGTTCGACTAGGCTTTTCTATATGATTTGCTAATTTTCCATCTTAAATTTATTTGTGTCAGTCTTCCAATATCTAGTTGACTAGTTTTTACACCATTTTCGAACCAATTTTCAAATGTACATTCTTGCGTAATCTTTTAATTTGGTCGGAAAAATTTTGCATTCGTCCTGTTGAATTTTTGTAATTATGCACTGTTATTCATGTGGTAAAGCTTTTTACTTCTTCGGCTTAGCAATTCTAGTAATTTTTCTTGTATTTTCATATATAAACACCATTTTTCAACAATTAAATACATGAGGTATTTTGACGCTTATGTTTTGTCCAAGTATATCTAAGTTTTTCCAGTGAGTTTTTATTAGTTTACTCTGCTGTTTATCTTAGTTTTAATGAGTTTTCCTTCAATTCTATACACATCATTTTTTATATGACTTATTCATATGTCCAGATAATTCTTCCATTGTCCAAATGCTTCTTGGTTTGGCTTAGCAAGTTGTCTTTCGCCTCTGTTGAGTATTTCGTTTTCTTAGTTCTCTGGGTGCTTTATTTGTTTGTTTAGGAAATTTTTCTTCAGACCAATTAATTTTTCGTTTTCAAATATATTTTTATTACGTGTGCTTTGATATTAGAAATTTTCGTTTGTCACTTTACTCATACTGGAGATTTTTTATATTGTGCATTTATTTTATTTTAAACTATTTTTCGTTTGTCTTCGATTTTTTTTTTGAGTGCTCGTTTCTATTTAACCATTTGAAAATGTGTGCTATTTAGAAAATTTATTTATTGCTTGAGGTCAAAGTTCACGTTAGGATTATATCTTATTAAAGCCATTTATAGCTTATTGGAAAAATGGGCGCTACTCAAAAAATGCGAAAAATTTTCAATGTATCAAGCTTAAATTATTTGATTAAAACTTTAATAAATTTACCCCGAACTCATATCCACCAACAGTGCTTATTTTTTAATACCAACATGTTCTACAAAAACTACAAAGGGTTACAGCGAAATACTTTCGTTTCCTCTTTTTTCTGAATTTCACTTCTTTGAATTTTTTTTTTTTTTTTCATTTTCATTGTCAATTCACTTCAATTGAAAAATTTTCCAACTAAAAGATATCGCATGTCGCCATCCGTTTGAATGTTCGCAATGTTGATGCTAACGCATATGCAACTGACACCTTATGTGCACCACGCTGCTCAAAATTTTTACTGCTTTTATTTCAGCGTGGACGTACTGCACTTTATCCTATCATAACAAACATCCTGTGTACAGCACATCAACGTCAGTGTTGTGAGGCTTTTTGTACCCTACATACTGGTTACATTTACTTTTTTCTTAGGTACGGAAAAGTATATATCTTCTGTATCAGCATCGTTGGTCTGACTATCAACGGAGATTCGGGTTAATTAGATGACACTTTTGTTACTACTTCAATGTATATGTATGTAGCTCGTGGGATTGAATGTGGACGAAATTTATTCTCTGACACGCATACTCCCACACAAATCTATACTTACATATGTATGTACCTCAAGATTTTTACCAATATGCCAAAAACTACTAAGGCAAATACCAAAATTTTGAAAACACTAGAAAGCGTATAATAGTTATAACATATTTTGATACTTTAAAAGGGCGTGGCACTTTTTCTATAAGCAACTTTTTTATAACTTAGAAAAAAATTTAAGACAATGCAACCTAATTTCTCACAAATATTAAAAATGAATTGGTGACACAAACTAGTTCATTTAGAACTGTGGGCGTGGCACTTATGTGCAAGCAAGGTTTTAAAAATATATTTCCTATTAAAAAGCGTATGTAACACTAGCTTACACTCAAAATGTTCCATTGATAAGAGGTTACTTTTCTTATGTAATTTTTCCTGTTGAGTTCGAAAATTTTTTAAATGATATAGTTTTCGAGATATTGTGGTTTTTCTATTTCTTCGACCTCTTTAACTTGATACAAAGAATATTTAAATCGAACATTTTTAACTCAAGATATGAACTTTAAAATTAAAGGAGGTCGAAATAATGAAAATACCACAATATCTCGAAAACTATACCATTCAAAAAATTTTCATTTTCATTTTGGAATTCAGCAGGAAAAAGTACATAAGAAAGGTAACCTTTCATCAAAGGAACAAAAAGAAAAAAATTATTTAGTAAACTAGTGTAATTGAACTAGAAACATTCTTTAATGAAACGAATGATATAGCGCCACACCCTTCCTAGATATACAGAAAATTTTATGAATTTTTTGCGCTCTTCTGATTTTAATGCAGTGTAGGGTATTTAATTTTTGGTATTGCCAAATATAACACCCTTCGTGGTTTTTGCTTCAATTTGCGTGCATTTTTGGCAGCTGTTGGCTGGGAATTTTCATATAAAATCTAAATGTAAATTTGATGCTACTACTCGTCAAACAATGGTGAAACACTAAAATAGTAAAATATAAAAAGATTTAAAATAAAAATCCATCTTTGTTGGTTGTGTTGACAGCATGAATGAATTGATGAATGAATTTCTATGAATACGCTTACTGACATACAGCAACATATGCTGATCCTCATCAGCAGTAACTTCCAATTATACATTTTTGCACACAAATTTCTTTTAATTCTTTTTTTGAAAAAGGACTTTTTTTTCATTCATTTGATTTTTTTTTTTGTTTGTTTTTTGAACGTACTATGCAGATTCATGTTTTAGTAATTACATTGTCGCATAATAAGACTTTAAATGGAATTAAATTTTTATTACAAAATTGGCTAGCTATATTTGTTAGAATTATTTCTTGGAGTTATAAAATTTTAAAAAGAATATACTTTTGACTGTAGTTTTTGATTTGATTTGTCATCTATTTTACTGATCCATGATCTGGACGTCATGATGGCGAGCCCAATAATATTAATGCTGTGATGAAAACCAATGTTCAAATTTAAACAACTTCTCCCGTATTTTTGGCAAATTTCAGTGATATTCCTTATGATTTGAAATTTGAAAGTAAAAAGCAGTACCTATATTAAGTTGTCTTCGCCACAATTTTTGGTTTCTGTACAGGTGTGCAAATTTTAACTGGCAAAACTGTGATTCCACTGTTTTGTAACAATTAACAAAACCACGATATTTTATTTTGATTTTGTTTTGTATTTTTTTTTTTGCCAATATGAACGAAACTCTATAGAAATAGCTACTGTGGCTAAACCAAATCAATGTACAGTTTTTTTCTTTTAAATTTAGATTTCTAGAAGAATGACGCCTCAACTGGACAAAATTAATTTTGCTAAAAAACTGCAGAAATCATTTAATTTTTAATTTCTATATTAAATTGCTTCTCTTAACTGTAAAATATACATTTTCGTAGCGTAAAATTAAAGTTATTATGAATTTCTGCAAGATTTCTTAAACCTTTCTCTTGAAAATAAAACAAAGCGTGTTCTGTGTCTAAAATTTTTTTCAGAAATGACGTTCTGACCTAGTTACATACATTTCAATCTACATGGCTTATTCTTTTATATCTTTAGCGTTAAAACAAAATTTAAACTCTCTCACTCTCTACCAAGGTTTTCTAAAAATTTATTTTTCTCATAACTCAGTATGGATACAATTTCCATAAATTTTTTTTTTAAAGCTGGAGCAAATTGGTTTAATCAGCGTACTGTGATCAACTGTTGTTTACTTTGGATGTTGTTCCATTTTTTCGTTGTAAATTATAAGCTTAAGCCCATAGCTTTTGCTCTGTTCTGTTAATTGCCGTATCCAAAATTAACAATAAACACCGGTATTTAAGGTTACAGATAACGCTATCAGTTTTCATTTATTTATTTATTTTTTGTGCGATTTAATTTAAAGTGCAAATATAACCGTGTCACAATAAAATAATTTTTATCACAGATTTGTTTAAGTCTTTATGTGTTTTTTCGTTGGAAAACTAAAATGTTTGCTATAAATCTGGGAAAATGTAATTGAAATAAGCAAAACTGTTTTTACGAACTTGCACATGGCCAACAAAAGTCGCATAAATTCGTAACAAATTTTGTGTTGTGCAGTACAAAGCTTTAAACTGCATTTTATGGGAAATCAAACCATTGGTATTTGCTCTCAACATTTCCGTTTCCACTTTAGTGGATTCAAAGGAAACTGTAGATGAAGTTTATGAGAAAAAATATGAATATGTAAAAAAATGCAAATAAAAATGTTGCAGCAGCCGTAAAATATATTTTTTTTAGTAAAACAACATTTCTGTAAATACAATATTTTCAACGATTTTTTTTTTGCTTTCCCTTATGGTTTTCATTTTTAGTGAAAATATTTTTTATTTTTTGTTACGTATGTACATGAAAACAGCTGTTATAACGCAGATAAGTTTTAAGACATAAATAAATGCATATTCATGTAGATATGAATGCGTCTTTGGAAAAAACCTGTTTTTCATCTATTTTTTAACAAAATTGTAATTTTTTTCTTTCTTTATCTTTTGCAGAAGAGGTCCCAGCAATTCACGCCGACCCATACGCATTGTGCCCGATTGGACGGAAAATGCCGTACAGGGTGAACACTACTGGAAGCCAACGTCGGCTTCTGGTGACTTATGCTGTTTAAATGAGGAGTGCATAGTAAGTGAACCATTAAAATATTTTTTTCCAAATAAATTATTTACTACTTTTTCATTTTATATCCTTTCATCTTGATTGAAATTCTTTTAGCTGATCCTTTCATCTTGATTGAAACCCCTTTTGTTGCTTCACACTTGTTGCGAGTGAAAATTCAAAAACAATTACGACGCAATAATAATAATTAATTAAATGATTGCATGCTTAGCGAACATTTTTAATTTGTTCTTGCGAACACTCACGCGCTGTATCTTTCATATGCTACACGCAGACACATGTGCACAACAGGGTGGATCTAATACAGATTTTAAAATATTTACATTTTATATCAAAAATAGTTTGCTATAAAACTATCTAATCAGTAGATAGAAAAATATTTTTATTTATCGACACTTTTCGACTTTCCCGATAAATGCGATACCATGCTATGAATGTTTTTATGCTTTACGATGTCTCATAACTTCAATTTGCTTTTTCGTTAGTTTTGATGTTTTTCGATAATAGTCGTTAATTATCGAGACTTATCGACTCTTTTGATACTTTTGACCTGATATTAATTTTTTCACTGTTCATTGACCCTGTTCAAACTTTTCGATACTTTTGGGTTTAATCGATCTATTCCATACTTTTCGATTTTTGTTACAACTTTTAACGTTTTTAATGCCTTGCAATACTATCCGACTTTGTCGATGTCATTGAATACTTTATTTGTGTTTTTTTAAATTTATCGAACTTTTCGATGCTTCTCGATACTTTTTGAATTTATTTGACTTTATCGACAATATTTGTTGCTTTTGAACTGCTATTGTATTATTAGATGCACATCGATTTTCTCAATACTTTATTTATTCTTTTGTATTAACAAACAATATCGACTACTCGATACTTTTCGATGTATTTCCATAACATTCGACACTACATAAACGACACTTAAATGATACTATTCGATAACTTTTCCATTTTTTCGATATTTTTGGCAATATTTGACACTTATTTTTGATACATTCCGATACTTACCGATTTTTTGAACAATAATATAAATAGAAAAAACTTTTGTTGCGTGTACTTATTCTGTTAACAGCGATTTGTTTGAATAGCGTAAAAACCATACGTAACACAACAACCCAGCAAACGTTTCAAACTGCAGAAATGTCATATTGCAATCAGCGATGGTTTTTATTGTACACGAACTCATATTCCAATGACAAACGGCAGTTTGTTCAGCCGAATCTGTCCGATTAGCATGTACAAAATAAATGGAAGACTTGAAAAGTTTCCACATTTTGATTAAATCAAATGAATAATTTCAAAATTCAATTCTGAAAAAGACAATGATGAGCAATTTTAATTTATATTATCAATATTATAAAGCACTCTAATATTAAAGTCGAAGCAAAGATTTTAGTTCTCCAACCAAAAATTTTTTAAATTTTTTGAACATTTTAAATAATATCCACTCTAATATTTCCACTTTGCTATCACACGTGTAGTTGAATACATTGTTGAAAGCAACGGGGTACGTGTGTATTTGTGCGTTATTTAATTGTCATTATCTGTAAAGTTGCTTAGTGCACGCATACGCTTAAAATTTAATGGCAAACATTTCAATACACACAAAAGTACAAGTACATTAACAAAACTACTAAAGTATACATGTGTTTTGTGCAACCAACTAAACATACATACATTCATTCATACATCACTAACACATATTCACTTTATAAACATAAAATTAGCATATTATGAATTCTAAATAACGTACATTTAGGCGCATCAATTTTAGATACGTTTTTCTAGCTATGACATTTTAATTAATTTTAAAATAGTTTAATTGATTTTGTGTCTATGTAGATATAAACACCATTAGCATGTGTACAGTAGGGTGGTTCAAAAAATTTAATTTATTTCTTGGTCTTATTTAGAGTTAGGCTATGGTAAGAAAAAAAAACCAAATGTCTGCGTTCCGAGCTGAGTCGAAATCGAAACTATTGCTTACTTATCTGAATAGCTAATAAGGCTTTCACACTGGCCTTTTTTACTTTATCTCGTTCTTGTATCGTGTCTCTCAAAATAGCTTTCACACTGGAACTATTGTGCTTTAGCTTACTCGGTTTTGTTTGGCGTACACTGCGGCAGTTTTTTATATCAGTTTGTTTCATAACCACATTCTACTAAATAAAGCTTCGAATAAATGAGTTTGCATCGTCCGTTCGTTCACTTTTTTTCCTTTGTTTAAACGTCTGAATGTTGAGTACGAAAAATTAAACAGCCTTGACAATTAATTTACAATAGCACCAGTTTATCCAAACATTACAATAGAGGAATCTCATGAATGCCCTTTATGTGAATGAAGACTTAGGGAAGGTGGTTTCGTAGTCTATTGTTTACTTTATAAATACAATCAAATTCGTTTATAGTGTATCTTCTTAAACGTTGTATCATTTTTGTCTTCTTATTTCACAGAAAAAGTGTAATGTATAGCCACTCGGAATGTAACGTTTCATAAACCTTTCAGAAATTTTTCACATGAAATCGTGCAAAGCTTCAGTAACGTCTCAGAAATCTTTCGTTTCTTGTTCAGAATGTCTTCAACATGAAAGGGGGCAAAAACAAATATTGTTCATCGGATTCTTTTTTTTCTTCTCTGTTATTTTATTACGTCATTGGAGCTTTGAATTATTGTCTTATTTTACCCGCATCATCACTTTCGTTTAAACTAAATGTGCAGTTATTTTATGTGACGTTTCTTAATTGACAGTAAACTATACTTAAGATATCATCAAAGAGAGAATCATAAAACGTTATTTAGATTTCATTAGAAAAATTCAGTAAACATTAAATGTGGAACCTTTCAGATACAGTTCAAAATGATTGCGTGTAAAAGATTTCGTATGTAACGTATCAGAAAGATTTCATTTGAAAGGTTCAAGAACGTTGAATTTGGAACCTTACAGAAACACTTCAGAGTGATTGCATGTAAAGAATTGCATTTGACATATGTACATGAGAAAGATTTCTGTAACGTTCCATTGGCAATATTCAAATGAAACACTTCTGATACAACACGTACTCTTTCTGAATCTTTCTGAAACCCTACATGCCGAGTGGGTAGAAGGCGTCGGTATTTTTAGTATTTAGTACTTATGAAACTCGCAAGTTTTTTTTATGACACAACATTTTACGCTAGTCACTGTAGCATTGCCTACATATTGGGGCGCTCATTAAAAATCATACAACGCTAGTCAGTTTTTGCGTTTATTAATACAGTCGCATTTATTTTGCTGACTGATTGAGGAAGAACTTATGTCAAAAATTAAATTAAAGGGATACTTCATTTGGCTTAGTTTATCGAAGGGTTTTCTTCTTCCGGCTCTTTGCTTCTGTTTTTTTTTTTATAATATTTGAAGCGTTTTAGCACACTTTCTTATGTCGCATTGGTTTTTCAAAAAACTCAGAGAAGAATTTGAGAGCTTTCACTTAAAAAAAAACCTTATTTTGCTATAATCGTTTCCTTCAAAATGAGGAAATATCCTTATACTTATTATGGCTCATTGCCTTTCGTAAATAAAGAAAATCTAAAAGATTGGCAATTAAATTTAAGTGACAAACCTGCTGATTTGGTATTTTAAATAAATGTACATTTCATACGCATAGAATTTGCAGACATTTGTCAATCAACCAAACCAAAATTCACACAAAAATACTCATCCATACTAAAACTTCACCACAAATGTGAAAAGTTTTACACATCAATGACAAATTGATTTTTTATCATTTCATTTCCACTTCATTTCAAATTTTACAACATTTAGCTCAGCAAAATTCATTGCCATACAAAGAAAAAAATAAAACCCATTCATAATCAACAATGCATAAATTTTGCAAGAAAAAAGAAAGATTTTTGTATTGTTTTTTTATACCCTACACACGGAATATATTCACTTTTTCCTTTCGTTTGTAATGCATAGAAAAGTGGCGTAGCATGGTCAGGAAATAAGTATGTAGATTCTTGATCAGTTGCACTTTCTAAGTTGATTAAGCCTTTTCTGTCTTTCTGTCTGTCTGTAGGATTGAAAATAGACAAAATCGGCTTATGAACACGCCTGCCGCCCAAACAAAATGTTTTAGACGAGAGTTCAAAGAGTTTGAACTTTAGGCGTGACATTTCTTATTGAAGTATGTTTTTTAAATTATGTATTCGAGAAGCTACAATTTACAATTTGAAATAAATGTGGCATTTATTAGAAAGAAAATCATTGTATTTAAAAATAGCACAGCCCACAAAACCTGAAATGCTGTGTAGGGTATTTAATTTTTGACGTAACCAAATATAACACCCTTACTAGTTTTATCTTTCACAAAAGACTTTATAAAACGTTTTACATACACTCAGTTTATATTTGTGGTTTTATGCCTTAGGACACAAAATCAAATTTCAATAACCTGTATAATTTTATTGAAGCAAACTAATAAACTTATTTATAAATATTAAAATGCTTTGCATATTTCTGTTCTTATGTCATTTTAGAAAAGTGGTCAACGCATGAAATGCTCTGCCTGCCAATTAATCGCTCATCAGAATTGCATTCCAATTGTCAACGAAAAGACTCAATTAGCCTGTAAGCCAACATATCGTGACGTAGGAATAAGACAATATAGAGAGCAGACCACAACTCATCATCATTGGGTACATCGTAAAATGGAAAAGGGAAAATGCAAACAATGTGGAAAGGTAAATTGAATTAAAGCATCACATACGCATGGTATACTGAAAATTATAGCAAGAGAGTAGAGCTTTTATCGCTGAACTTTTATGCCATGATTTTCCATAAATATTTTTATTAATTAAAAGGATTAGCTGTTCCTTATAAAATTGACAAAATTTTTCGCGCAAGTTTTTAGAATTTTTATCTTCTAATTTTATTTTTGCAACATTCTATTTTGCCTATATATCTATCAAACTCATTGAAAACTCATGTCTCAGATGATACGCATTAAATGCTACTGCAAATGGCATTTTCACATAGCAAAATTTGCCTTTGTTTCTGTTTCTCTCAAACTAAAATTTATTTACAATTTCAGAAATACACCCTCTACAAAGATATTTTGCATTGATATACCATGAAAGGATACCTCGTATCTTGCTTTTAATTAATTTTTTGAATAGTTGGATAGAATCACAGTGTGTTGCGTACTGGCAACTAAAAGCATTTACGACAGCAGTATGAATAGCAGCGTTGTAAAATGCTACTTCTTTTTTTTATATTAATGAGAGACTTTCTCGAGAGCTACAGTAAATTTGCTTACATAAATAGGCAAAAAAAAATACTTTTGCTAAGGCCATTCGATTTACATATAATCTAATTTCAATTTTTTCCCCCACCATGAGGTTTTTTGAAGCTATTTCACGTTTACTGGAACCACTTAACTTTTATGCATAAAATGCAGATGCCGGTCACTTATCCAAGCTTTGATGCGAAATTACTAGAGCTAGTGAAACCGGGGTTAAACCTACCAAAGGATGTAAACCTTTTTTATAATCTTGTCTTCCTTAGTATAATATAACTGCATTTAATTTGGGCCAAGTAAGCGGCCTTTACCCGAAAAACAGGGTTTAGATACTTAAGTATACATAAGAGGTAATCAATTGTGTCTAGGGAGCAGTAGCTTTGCCTAAGTACTAGGTTTGCCGGTCATATATATACCAAAGGGCCTATCCTATAGCTGCAAGGAATCTATAGCACCGTAAACGTTGAGAGGCTATTGCGAATATAATTGGATAATGCTTTGCCAAAGGATAGATGAGTTTCTCAAAAACTGCAGGCCTTATTTCATTCCACGGGAAATTTATCAAATCAAAGCTTAAATCATTACTATATCTACTTAGAGCATTTTCGAACTCCAGTTGGACTTATTTTTGTACATTCACGAACTTAGCGGTAAAGTCACCATGCACGATTTGGGAAGGTTACCTTTCACCAATTTGCGGAATTTTGAATTCCTACTAAAGCCTCGGATTTGACATGAAATTCCGGGTTGGGGATCAATCCTGATCACTTGGCAATCCTATTTTGAACCATTTCTGTGTGTTCAATTTATTTTCATTTTCTCTGCTGATTTTATTAGAAATCGGATAGTGCCAGCATTTGATAAACAATTCTATACTATACTGAATACGAACCTGAGTCAATAAGTTTTCGCCATTAAAATCATAATCACAAATATTTACACACTTTTACAGCTCTGTTGCGTAACATTGTAACATCACCACTCTGGCTGACGCGTGGTCGTTGCAAGATTTAATTTGCAGGTTTCAAGCGCTTTGCAAAGAGTATCTTAATTTATTGAGTTAAAGAACAAAAATTTTCAAAATTCCGAGAACGTTCCTTGAAAATGTTGCCATCCATGTACATACACTTATGTCTATTTCAATGCAACTAATCATTAGCAAAGTCATTGTGTTACTTTTGCTGAAATAAATACCACCGTCGTAGATGCATTGCTGCAAAATGCTTGTTCTTACTATCAACATAACGAAGATGTTGCATCATAAATCAAAATCATTAATTCTCTTAACAGCACTGACGCTGAAGTAAAGTGGAAGTGTTTCGTTTTGATCGCCCACTCTTCATAAGTAGCCGGCATACAAAATATCATGAATTCATTTTCTTGTAAACGTAACTTTCCTAAGTGGCATAATCGGCTGATGAGGTAAATAATGCTGATCGAAAATACATTTACTTTTCTTAGTTCTGTGTAAACTTCAGTATTCGAAATTGTTAAATAAAATGAAACAAAATTATTTACTCATCAGAGTTTATCAAGGTAGGCTTCACCACTTGAAATACGCCAATTCTCAATACTCAATTCTGATTTCTTTTTATACACAACGTATTATGTGTCAAACTTCCTTTTACTTATACGTTACAAATGAAACTCAAATGGAAGAATATACTCAAAATATGGTGCAGAAAATTTAAGATTTCATATAAATGGAGCAATTCATTGATTAAAAGTAGCGATTATTTGGTCATATTTTTCACATTCGATTTTTGTTCTTATGTGTCGAAATAGAGTGGAAAAACTTTAAGCGTTTCTTATTCTGAATTATTTTAATAATTTTAATAGACTGCCACAAATATTCGAGATATATGACCAAAAATTGTAGGTCATGCAGCAAATATCAATTTAAATTGTTTATTATTCTGATTCTAATAAAATCACTTAAAACAAAGTTAGCAAATATCCTTGCAACAAAACTTTGTGTGTGTCCACTTTCACTTAGTAGAAGATTATCCATGTTCTGTGTGGCAAAACTTCAGCTCATAGCTGCACGTTGCCGTTGTCGTTGTCGTGATTGTGTTGACAATGCGAGAAACATCTGCAGAGCATTTTACCCAACTAAAGTACTAAACTGTAGTTGACGTTACCCATACAACTGGCAGTGCTCGCACAGCTTAAGTCCTGCTCTAATCCCCCAATGGTTTTGCACTCTGTTTTCAATACACAGTAGCAGTTTATCGCTTCCTTTAGTTTTTATTGCTGTTGCAGCTAATGCTGCTTGCTGTTGGATTTTTGCAGTTGCTGTAAAATGTTTTTTTTGCTCTTACTGTTGCCATGGCTGTTATGACAGCAACAAATTTAGTGTTGTGCGTGCGTAGTGCACTCAGGTTTCCTACTTTATTCTACGCTTGTACCTACGTCTAAAAATGGTCTACGATGTGCAACCTTAGTTCAGTAGCGAACGTACACAGAAGATGGAGGTTTTTTCTTGTTACCTATGGTTTTTCTTGTCAGATTTGCTTAAGGTTGTTGTTTACGCATTTCTTTTATTTAGTTAGTTAAGTTTTTAATTTAACTTTCGGGCTTATTTTAAATTGACTTTTTCAATACACAATTTAAACTTTTTAAATTGTTGAAGCTGTAAATTTTTGAAGTACACAAGAGACATTGTTGACATATCTCAAAAAACAGAAAAATTATGTACTGCGGTATGCTTCCTCTAATACTGCTAGTACTCTTTCAATTTCTCGCTGGGATATGCGTCTTTTTTTCAATGTCAATATTAGAATATAATATCTTATATTCAAAAAATGTTTTTTCTTTTTTAATTTCAGGCTGTGCAAGGTAAATTATTTGGATCTAAGGAAATTGTTGCATTATCGTGTGCCTGGTGTCATGAAGTTTATCATAATAAGGAATCCTGTTTTAATCAATCGAAAATTGGCGAAGAGTGTCGTCTGGGTAAGTAGAATATATTTTAAAATGTACATGAAAAATAATTTAATTACATATGTACATATATCAATGTTTGGTAATAAATAGCAAATGCTATATTTGATGAGAGTATTGTTGAAACCCTATGCTCCGTGAGGAGATAAAGGACACAAGAAGATATTTGACATAAGCGAAATAAATATTTGATACATGCCACAATTACGCAGATTTGAATAATATTTTTTAAATAATCATATATTTAGTAATAATTACCAAATCGAATTTGAACAGTTAGATCATATATTTGGTAATAATTGCGAAATGGAAACAAATATTTCTTTCAATTCTTATAATTACAAAATTATGCAAATATTTGATGATAGTAATATTGTTTTGTAGATTCAAATAATATGTTGATAATAATGTGCAATTCATGTAAATATGATATTAAATAAAGATATCATTACTATCTCATATGTACTTATATTCTTGATTTCGAATATGATGAATATAATGATGTTTCCAATTTAAAGAAAATCAAAAGTGCTCTATGCATTTATAATTAAAATCTCTCATACGACATGTTATACTTTCATTTTTAATATCAATATTAAATAAGAACGTATGATAATATTTTTTCAGATTTAATTATGTACGTACAAATATCTATATAAAACTATCTAAAGCTTTTTATTTGTGTTACAAACATTGCAAGGAACTTCAGAAATGCAGTTGTTGCAATACGCTTACATGAACACTAAAAGCATTTGAAATATAAAAATAATTCAATATTTTACCAAGCACGACGAGAGAGTGAAACTTATATGGTGGTATATGTGTTTATATTTGTAAATGCATATTTCTGCTTGAACTATAAATAAGAATGTGTATGTGTGTGTATCATCTATATAATGCAAGTACATTTATTATTAAAATATTGTTTTTACTTCACTACATATACACATCGCATTTAAATCTTTAACTTTATGTTTACGCTTCAATTTGCCAAAACATTACACAACAACTACACTCAAATAGTAAAACACACACATATCGACTTTCACTTGCACACTAATAGCAATCAGAAATTCCTCTTACAAGTGCATAAGCTTGTAGCATATCCAAAGTTAGGTGAATTATCTTGTTGTATTTTTCAATGAAATGAAGCCGACGCATCTGCTTGAGCGTCAAATGCAGCAACAGCTAAAGTCACTGCAGTTATTAATAAACACGAGTGCAGCGTTCAAGTATACACTAAAAAAAAAATTAAACATAAAATATAAATACAAATATAAAATAAAACATATGTAGCTTAAAAACATTTCATAAAACAAAAAACTTTTTAAGATTATTCGATCTATGGAAAAAATGCCCAGTACTTTATCGCTTATGTAAATAGTAAATAATCGACTAAAAAATTTTAACGTTTACGAGTAAAAAAAAAATTGCTAATAGCTCAAAATATCTGAAAAAATGGCCGCTAAATTCATATGTAACTAAATCCAAAAAGTTTTTTATAAGATAGAAATCACATTTTGATTTTTGTTTTCACTTACAATTTCTTCTTTTTAGTTTTGGGACATATGTATGTATTTCCTTATTCAAAATTCAAAAATTAGTAGTCACCCAAAACTTTGATTTATTTTTTATATATGTACAATCTGACTGAATTTTTTATGAAATACATTTTTTCGAGAATTTTTATTTCTTTTTTTTTAAAACAACCGATTACCGAAAACTTTTTCGTTTTCATTAATAGTAAAAATTTGTTCACTTTGATTCTATGCTCCATTTTGGAGTACTTTGGTCTATGAGTATGATAAAAAAAACGATTCAAAGGCTTAATATATTTACTTGAAGTGTCCGTTATTTGTTATTTGGTTTTTTTTTTTAATTATCTATAAATTTTAACTTGAAGAGATTCGAGATAAATCTACTGTTTTCTCAATTTGAGATGCTACGTATTTAATTTAATATTTTTGGCTAATTTTTTTTCTGGGTGCACACGTACATGCATGCACGATACGCACAGCCTTGCTGATTATTGTCAGCAAATGCAACATTTTGCGTATGGCAGGAATAACATGTTAATGCGCATTGGTGGTAGGACTTTGTCAAGTTGTTGTCAACGTTCTCATCGTTATAAATTTCAATCGACATGTTCTTGTTTATGCTTATCTATATCCTTGTAAAGTGCTTTCACTTGTGTGGTAAATCAATTACTAACAAGCAATTAAAATTTTAATTTTGTCTATTTTCACTATAAAGTGAAAGTGAGCGCTTTTTGAGGGGTTTCAACACACAGTACTTAATTAATTATTCTTCTAAAATTTGGTTTAAAATCATATGTTTTTATGTATATCATAAGTAAATACTTATGGATGTGTGTATGCGCGTAATGAGAACATATTACAATAATTTATAAAATAAGAATATATGGTCAACATGTCGTATGATTAACTTTTCATTGTAATTGCAGTGTCGCCATGAATTTTCAAAATTTTTATAACGTTCTGTTTTTTATTATTTTATCTCTTATAACTAAATTTTTGTCTTGGCACGCATCACTAAACTTTTGGCGGTGTTATTCTATGAATGCATCATAATGATAAAACAAATACAAAAAATACTTTTTGTTATTAAAAAACTGTGTTAAAGAAAGAATTATTTTTTTTCATCGCTTCCAAAAATAAAAATTATGGTATCATGTTGCCTTATTCCTATCTATTCGTTCCTTAGAATTCAATATACATATCTCCATACCAAATTTCATTAAAATCAGTCGATAAGTTTAGCTACGCAAATATATTTTCCTGTTATGAGCGTGGTGCCATCTACTTAAAAAGAAATATTTTTTCTCCAGCTCCATACCAAATTTCAACAAAATCGGTCCATTAATTCAGCTATAAAAACATATTTTGCTACTAAGAACATGGCATTGTCCATTTAAAACAAATAGCTTTGCTCAGGATTTAATCTCTAACCGTACCAAATTTCATCAAAATCGAAGGGATCATTTGTCAGAATTTCTCTTTTATAACTAAGATTTTTCGTATCAGAGTAAATTATTATTTTCTTGCTACTATCTCAAGGTATAAACACAAAATTTGAAGAAAGTACTGTGCGAGTATTTGGTTAAAAAATTGTTCAATTATCCAACATTAAATTAAGATATATAAATAATTCTTTAAAAAAACATTTTGGCAAAAATATCAAACAAATTTTCCTAACAATTTGGCAAAAAATCTTTAGTAATCATAAAAATTACAGCCTAATCATAAAATTCATAAATGTGCTCTTAATTTTTCTTAGGTAATTATGCACCCATCATAGTTCCGCCGTCCTGGATCGTTAAATTACCGGTTAAGGGCAGCTTCAAATCGTCCATTCGTGCGAATAACAACAAAAACAACGCTACCATTGCTAGCAATAAAAAGCGACAGCCAAGTAAACGCAATAAACAGAAAGAAGAGAAAAGAGAGCCAAGGGCGTTTATCATCAAACCAATACCATCACCGGAAGTGATACCAGTGATAGTTTTTATCAATCCAAAATCAGGTGGTAATCAAGGTGTGAAGTTATTGGGTAAATTTCAGCATTTACTAAATCCACGCCAAGTATTCGATTTGACACAAGGTGGACCAAAAATGGGGTACGTATTGAGGAAGGATGTGGTTTGACTAGGCTCATTTCCTGAGGCACGTTTTGTTTCATTTCATAACATTCGGCATACGTTCGTTATGGTTGTGTAATTATATTTTATGATGGCACTAATCAAGTTCATGTATTATGTGGACTAAAAATTAACCTTAACAATCCTCATCTTTTCATCACTCTTGAGAAGAAAGAATAATGATATATTTTATATATTTAGTTTGGAGATGTTTCGCAAAGCGCCCAATTTACGCATTTTAGCTTGCGGCGGTGATGGCACCGTTGGTTGGGTGCTCTCCATTTTGGATGTGCTGAATCCGTCTATACAACCAGCGCCGGCTGTAGGTGTCTTACCATTAGGTACTGGCAATGATCTCGCTAGAGCCTTGGGCTGGGGTGGTGTAAGTTAAAACTGAAATGTATATTTGTTTTTTCATATTTTTCATTGATTCGATTTGTTTTTCTTCCCTAGGGCTATACCGATGAGCCTATTGGCAAAATTCTACGTGAAATTGGTATGTCACAATGTGTACTCATGGATCGTTGGGGCTTACGGGTGACAAAGAATGAGGATGTTGATGACGATCATGTGAGTCGCAGCAAAGATAATGTACCGTTGAATGTGTGCAACAATTACTTTAGTTTTGGTGTTGATGCTCATATTGCATTGGAGTTTCATGAAGCACGCGAAGCGCATCCGGAACGCTTCAACTCGAGGCTACGTAATAAAATGTATTATGGTCAGATGGGTGGTAAGGATCTCATATTGCGTCAATATCGCAATTTATCACAGTGGGTAACACTGGAGTGTGATGGACAGGACTATACGGGTAAATTGCGTGATGCTGGCTGTCATGCGGTCTTGTTCCTCAACATACCCAGGTGAGGAATTGAATGATAAAGTTTTTTTTTTCTTTTTTAGTGTGATAAATATTTACATGACATTAAGAGAGTCTTTCAAATAAAATTAGGGCCAGAAAAAAGTGTTCTTAAGAAAACACAGTCAATGGATGATAGCCCTTAAGGCTGAAATATAACAATACAACGTACGAGACATTTAGAGGGCTCAGACTTGTGGTGCTTGAAGTTCTGTAAAATTGAACCCAAAAATTTCACAGAGTTATATATAATGAACTTGATGCACTATGATTCTTAACGCCTTATATATTAGCAATATTTTTGATTCTGTAAACTATAGACCTGTTCCAGGATGCTGGATTTGTAAAGTTCTTACAAGCAATAAAATTTGATAAACTAAAAATTAATTTTATTTTACTTGATTTAAAGCGTCAAACTTAATAGTTAAGAAGACTAATAGCTGTAGTAGCTGAATTATTATTATTATAAATGATTTTATGTCTGAATTCGTTTCTTAAAACCTTTAAGTAGCTTTGAACAAAATCAGGAACTAAATTTGGACAATAGTGCAACATCTGTAAAAATTTAATTATTTAGTCTCAGTAGCATAGAGCTGTTAACTTTTTAAAGTAATTTCTATAGCCTTAAAAAATTCTCTAGATATTGAATATATATTTCGCATAAAAGCAAGAAAATATTTAAAGAAGTTCAGAAACATTATTGCATTATAAAATGAATTGAAATCCATACGACATACTCACGTGGTAATTAAATATTCATCATACGCCCTGTATACCAAAAGAAAAAATGCATTCACTTTATCACACAATTTAACTTAATTTAACTCCTCCCTTAACAATTTACAGCTACGGTGGTGGCACACATCCATGGAACGACTCATTCGGTCAATCGAAACCCACAATCGATGACGGTCTCATCGAGGTCGTTGGTCTGACCACATATCAGCTACCCATGCTACAGGCAGGTCTACATGGCACCTGCATATGCCAGTGTCGTAAAGCACGCATTGTCACAAAGAAAACGATACCGATGCAAGTCGATGGCGAAGCCTGTCGAGTGAAGCCATCAATTATTGAAATGGAATTGCTGAATAAGGCTGTCATGTTGGCCAAGCGCAAACACGGACGTGGTGATGTGCAGTAAGTGGACATTTTTTACCATTATTATTGCTTTTTGTCTTACTTTTGTTTTGACCAAACGATAGTGGACGTGAGAAGATACAAAGAAAAAACAAAAACCGTCAGAATAAAGGGTTTCCATTTTAAACTTAATTGAACCGCACGCCAAGACAATTGAGCGACATTCGCACGATAGTAACCTTTACGTGTATGTTCCCTATTGTGTTGGTGTGCGTTCTTTTTAATTAAGATGTATATGTGAGAAAAACTATTGGACATTTTGATTGCAATATGCAGCGAGTTTTCTTTTTTTTTTATTTCAAAACAGTTGGAGAAGAAGGAAAGAAGTGGCAGACACGTTATTTCGCAAACGTAAAACACTTTGTATTGCACCCTTGTCATTGTCAGTGCGTATCTTATTTTCCTATAATTGCGTGTGACTGTGCGAATTGATGATATTATATTTCTTCTTACATTTATCCCATCAAACATTTGGAATTTGGATTTTTAAATTTTCCACGATGAGTTTATAGCTCATCTTGAAGAGTTTTACGCAATCAGTTTCGAGCGTAATTAATAGCGAACCTCTAAACGCTTTTTAGCATAATATAAATAGCAAAAAATTAAAAAAATTATTAAATTTGAATCTTCTATGCGACTATTTGGCAACTCTTCTTAAGTATGAGATCATTTGATTCTGCCTCTCATTCGATGTTTTTGTAACGTTTTGTGCACGCTCTTTGGGGCGCCTGCTCGTCCTCTGGGCACCACTATATATGATTAATATGCGAATCGCTGTGGCAAGTCACTATTATTGGATAGTTTCCTGATCAAACTATCGCGTGATATAAATATAACTCTTCGGAATTAAAAATGTTTGTTGAGCTCCCCAGTTGCAGTGCGCACAGTGGTATGCATGCAATGAAATTTCAAATGTATCCCTTTGAGATTTCTTGTGCTTATTTGATTCGCATGTCATCACACCTTCTATTTTTATTATCTTTAATGAATCGCTTTTGCGTGTGCGTCGGTCAGAATAAACAAACGCAGTCATAAACTGTTTAGTTTTAATTTTGTCTCGTTGTTTTTTTTTTTCTATTTAAAATCAATATCTATGAAAAATAAACTCTTTTTATTTCAAGTTTAAAATATAAACTCGAATTTGTTCACCATAGTTTACTTGTCGTATGAGTAACAATGAATTCATGCTGAAATATTTAAGTAAATGAGGAGTGGGCGAACGGAACTACAATTGAACCAGATAGTATTATTGAACGTATATTCACTCCACTATTCACTTGGATCGTCATTTTTTGCAGCTGCGCTAAAAAATGTTCCCATAATTTTTTAACATTTTTTTTTCTCTTCTTTTGCATAGAGTGAACCCACTGGAAAAAATGCAACTAACCATATTACGTGTCACCATGCAACAATACGAGCAATATCACTATGACAAAGATATGCTGCGTAAACTTGCTAATAAATTGGGTAAAATCGAAATTGAATCACAATGTGATTTAGAGCAAGTACGCAATATGCTAAATGCTAAATTTGAGGAATCAATTTCATATCCAAAAGTCTCACAGGATTGGTGTTTTATTGATTGTAAGTAAACGAATTCTAAGCAAATACTTTAAGGGATAATAATTAAATTATTTCAACTATTTTTTACAGCTTGCACTGCTGAGCACTATTTTCGCATCGATCGTGCCCAAGAGCATCTACATTACATTTGTGATATCGCTATTGATGAGCTTTACATATTGGATCACGAGGCAGCTACAATGCCGCAAACGCCTGATCAGGAACGTTCATTTTCAGCATTTTCCCAGCGACAGGCGCAAAATGAACGGCGTAATATCGATCAAACTGGACGTTCGGGCAGCACTGGTATGCAATTACCTTATTATGAAAAACGCATGTTTTGCAATTTACACTTTAAGAAGAAGACATTCGAATTGTGAATTCACACAAAACAATAGATATCGCTAAGAGAAATACGTGTAACGTACATTAAACTGATTTAGTCAAGTGAAAAGGGCATGTAATGCGTAGTGGTATAGGAGATTTAAAAAAAAAATAAATTTAATTAAAATACAAACACAAACATAAGCGTTTAGTGTGTATGAGTTAGTTCTATAATTTAGTTTAAAATTAAATGTTACTCATACGTCACGCTGTACATTTTGTTTGAAAAATTAGCTTCGAGAGCCTTTTTTCGAACATAACCTGTGGCGTTTTTTAATAAATTTATGTATTCAATATTAAGCTAACTTTTGTTGCTCAGTAAGCAATACAATTGCACATACAACACACACACAAGCAAATATATTTAATACAAACAATCTAGCAGCATGCGTTCAAGTTTAACAAATCGTTAAATATTTACAATTTTTTTAAGAAAAAACTCACAAGTTTGATGAAATAAATGAATAGCTATTAAAATTATTTACTCAAGTACGTAAATACTAATAAAAAAGAAACTTAAGCTTAATTAAAACAAGCAAAAAAACAAAAGCTTTTTTCAGTGATTTCAGAATACAGCTTAGTCCTTGCCGCAAGGATGTAAGTACCAAAATATTTTCTCACATTGTTGTAGCAACAGGTTGAAGTACTCATTCAAAAATTAAAAAAAACAAAAAACCTTACATGACATGACCAGCTTATGTTACCAGCAAAGACTAAACCGTATTCCGATATCAACAGTGGTTAATAAAAAAAGCTGAACACCATTAATTTTCATCAACAGTTTTCTCAATTTTAAAAACTAATTTGCAATCTGCTTCTAATTTTTAAAATCTTTTGTTGTTTCTAGTTTAATTTTTCTTAAATTTTCTATATTTTATGTATTTTGTGATTATTTGCGCCATTTTTCTATTATTTTTTTTTATTTATTTCGCTATTCTCTTTGTTGTTTTCATTGAAATTACTTTTTTAATAATTACAACTTTTTTATTACTTAAAAAAATCTTAACTGCGCTAAAGACGATGATCTACACATTGGCTCGAAGAGCATTCGCGTTATGAAATGGAAAAGGTAATAATATGTTAGGTAGAACCCAATCCACATTTTTCCAAGTTAAATTTTGGGCTAGTTGTCTTACCAGTATTTTGAGTCGACTTTGTTGATCAACTTAACCATATCAAGCATCTAGTATATTATTTAAACTTTAAAATTGCAACTTATTGACTAAACGTATATATGGAGGGTTACAAATTAAAACGAAAAAGGCTCTTTAGGGTCTCCGATTTTGCTGATTTTTGTGGTCGGTAGTATTTGGCTAGTTAGCGATGTACGACAAGCAAAAATTCTTTTTTCTGTAAAAATGAACTAAGTGAAAAAAAAAATTGGTGGAACTTATAATGCTCAAAATTAGTTGGTCTTTTAAATAAAAGTAAATTTTTTTTGTCACTTACAGTGTAAATAATAAGTTGAGTTGAGTAAAATTTGAAAACTGACCAAAATTCAAATTTAAAATTAATTAGCATTTATCTTTTTTATTAACTCGTTCTTATTTCTCAGTATTTCTGCATCACTCAGCTTTGCGCTTAAGCAGCTTGAATTAGATTTGCCTTCATTACTAGGAAGCAATTGAGATTTCTTACAGCATTAATACGCTCAAAATAATTTTAAACGTAGCTACCGTAACATCAATGTTATTGCTTAAAATCTACATAATTTAAAGGCCATTGCTATATTGATTACCACATTTTATGACAATTGGAAATCAATTTTTCAAAATGTCCTAAAAATATGCAACAAAAATATATTTCAACTTCATTGCACGCTTTTTGGCCCTGTTTTGTATTTTTTGATTTGAATAACCTTTCAAATATTTTTATTTGACCATAATATATTTATGTGGTTTTATCTACAGATGAATATCCTATTTGAACCTATTTTGTACAAAAAAAAATACTGCTTATAGCAACTGTCAGCATAAAATTCATTTTCAAAAAATCACAAAACTATGCACCACAAAATAATTTGCATATTTTTGGGTCATTGTCGACAAAATAAATTGTCTCTAATAAAAAAAGGAAAATTAATATTGTTTTTTTTTTTTATTAAATAAATTTATTTTAATTTAAAAAAATGCATGCAGCAATAAAGATCGTTTATTTAGTTTTAACGAAGACGTTTTTGGTGCTGGATTCAGGTATAGGCAGTCTACAAAACACATAAAATTTTATTGTGCCTTTTTATTTATGTTTAGTTTTTTTCAATATTAATTTTTTTTCTCAACTATTTGTTTTTTAATTTTTTATTCTAAACTAATTGATATTTTTCTTGCTTTTTCTTCAAATTCTAAACTGTTACACTTCTTTTTAACCAAATGCAACACATCGTTTTTACTTTTAGCCCTATTCTGGAACAAACTTCCGATGCCATATTATTAGCGGCTCAAAGTGGCGATCTAAATATGGTATATAATAAGTTGGCAATAACATTTGAACGTCCACTCGTTGCACTCTTGTCTTTTTGTAATTGTTGATGTTGTCATTGGGTAATTCCAAAATTTTTCGACCAATTGCTCGGATACGACTTTCTTCAATTTGCAATTGCATCAAAATTTGTTTCTCAACAGTCGCCTTCTAATATTTTGTAAATTTCATAAGGAAGATCTATTTGTTGAAATTTCTGTTTTTGCATGGAAATATTTCCAAAACTAAGACGAAAAAATATATTCGTATTTTAAAGTATAGCCATGCAAAACTTAAAGAAAATTGGAGAAGGTCGTGTCCGGAAAATTTTAATTTCTTTTGCAAACATTTTGGAATTACCCTACTACTTTCGTCATTATTGTTATTGTCAATTAACTACATACGATGAATCGATCAAAATATAATACTGTTTTATAATTTTCTTTTGTTCAACTAATAAAAACAAAGAACGAATTTTATTGGATGGTACATTAGGGAGATTCTTTTTAAAGTTTCATTCTTTTTTGCTCTTATTGTCTTATGTTGATATAAAAAAAATACCAACAGTTGTAGTTTTAAATTTAGATATTGTAATCTCTTACAATATTTTTTGACATAAAGCACAAAATTATGCTCTAAAAAAAAAACAAAAAAAAATCTATATGGATCACCCTAATGTTGCATGTAATGCCGTAAATGATGTTGTGGGACATGTTTGTCAATAAATTAAAATGTCAGAAATGCGACTTTAAAACATAATATAAATGTTTAAGAAATTTCAACTAAAAAATGTGCATATGTTTATTTTAAAAAAATTTTTTTTGTTACTTTTCAGTTCCGTGCACTACATGAACAAGGATACTCACTGCAATCAGTAAACAAAATCGGACAAACAGCTCTACATTTCGCTTGCAAATACAATCACAAGGACATCGTTAGATATATGATTTCATGTTCTACACGTCGCGTCATCAATATGGCAGATAAGGAGTGGTATGTAGGGTGATAATAATAAAGTCCTCAAAAAAACTCTGAGTTGAATGAGAATCAGATGTAAAAATCTTAGGCTCACGACTAATATTCGAATAGAAGTTTTTGAGATCTTAGCAGATGTTTGTTTTAAAAAATTATATTGATCATGAAATTCAAGTTATAAAAATTTATCCATTAGCTAATAAATTTAAAACCATTTAAAAATATTTTAAGAAAAAATTTTATTCAAATTTCAATTGTTGTGAAATTTTTCATTTTTTTACTTTAAAAAAAGAAATAATAAAGATATTTTTGCTAACAATCTTTCCGTAAATGTTAAGAAACATTCTGTTTACGTTTTAGTGCGATTTTGCAAATTATTTGGTTTTCCTGTTTTCTTTTTAGACATGGCACAATAGTTTTTTTAGCAAATTTTCATTCTTTAGCTAAACAAAATTCATTGTAATTCAATTTTTTTTTCTTATTAATTAAATTACTAAAATTGCTTATTTTTTTTTTCTTTCAGTGGTTCTACAGCGCTCCATATCGCCGCAGCTCAAAATCGTCATGACATTTGCATTATGTTAGTAGCTGGTGGCGCTAATCTTCTAGCACGCGACTTTTCCGGCAATACACCCATGATGGTGGCCTTTAATCAAAACTCCAACGATATAGCAACATATTTAGAAAGTAAGCAAATGGATGATAGTTAAAGAACAATGGAAAAACCCACAGTATTTAATACATTAACACGTTAATATGCTTCAGCGAAAAAATTGAAAGAAAAAACAAAATTATTTTGTTAATAAATCATTAAAGTTTTGCTTAAAGTGTAATGTATTGTCGCTAGATTGTTAGACTGTCGCACTGCTCGAGATCATTGCTGTCATATAAAAATGTCGTCCCAAAATTTTGTATCATTTTAATTTATTTATTTTTTCCGTGTATGGTATTTGTTATAAGCTAAGAGAAATGAGTAAATAATTGCGTTATTAAAAACAATCAATTTTTCATTAATCCATGATTTTAGTATATAAAAAACAAATGAATTTTTTTTAAATAAACTTTTTCTATCTATTTTTATCTTTTTTGTGCACAACTTTAAACAAAAATTAACAACAACAAAATTGTACTACGAACCAACTTTAATTAAAACTGAAATTGTAAAAAATAAAATAATCGAAAAAACTATGAAAAAACTCAACATTCCATTAAATTTTAAGGTCAAGAGCGTTTTTTGCAAATGGATATACAGGCAAAAATATAAGCAAAAACAAGAAGTATCTTTTTGAATTGCAGAAAAACATTGAAAAATTTATTTAAAAAAAAAATTATACATGTCAAAAAAACATATTTTACTAAATAAAATTGATGTTGAAATAAAATAAAAACCAATATAAATATTCACTTAATTTATTTATTTAATTCATCAAGGATTTTTATTTATTTAAATAAAAAAATAACAAAAAACATCTGCAAAGTCATAAAAGAAGATTTCACAATTTAATATTAGATCAATTTAATGATAAAATTAGTTTTAAGAAATGAATATTATATGCAAAATGAGCAAGTCGATTTTTTAAACTATTAATAACACAGGCTTATAAAATCAAGATGTTTGAACGATTTATTGATTTTGAACCCAAATTATTTTATTTCCTGCTGAGCTAATTTTAACAGTATTCACAACATCTTTTCATCATGTCACATTTTTCAGATAAATGCATTTCACTTTTCTGCATTTTTCATGTTCCTTTTTTCCTTAAAAAAATGAGTGGTTTACAAACATCTGGTCTTATAGAAATAACTTATGCCATTTGGTAAAATGTCTCCTAGCCATGGTGGTCAAATTTCGTAGGCACTTTTTCAAAAAATAATTAAAGGTACTAATTTTTGTTTGATGATAGAAGTAAGCCTGAATTTGAAAAGAGAAAACTATTGTTTTTATTACAAAATTTAATAAAATTTTCCAAATATAAAACAAAATTTTACACTTTCTGATTTTAGGCAATATTTTTAAATTTATTTAAAAAACATGTGGTGAAAGATTTACAAATTTAAGAACCATGCAAAATTTGACAGATTTTCCGAATTTAATTTTTGTTTTATTATTTATTGTTCCGC
This sequence comes from Tricholauxania praeusta, assembly GCA_949775025.1. Taxonomy (NCBI): domain Eukaryota; kingdom Metazoa; phylum Arthropoda; class Insecta; order Diptera; family Lauxaniidae; genus Tricholauxania; species Tricholauxania praeusta. The sequence continues at coordinate 188,123,730 of OX459028.1, forward strand.
ACAACCTTTGGGTCAATGTTGCCTGTGCACATTTTCAGTGTGTATGTACCATTTATTAAAGAAAAATTGTCTACGACAGACGTTTATTTCAACAAAGCAGTATTGACATATTCGCCTAAAATCAAATCAGTTTGGGCTTCACAACTATAACAAAGTCTTATTCAAAGTATTAGCAGAAATGTATATATTTAACTAGCAATTTAAAATATAAAATTCGATATTCAAATCCAATGACAAAAAATTAATTGACATTTTGTAAATAAATGGTTATTATAAAGCATTAAAATTAAAATGTAGTAAAGTTAAACTTATATAGTATGTATATATATAAAATTCATTTCTCATGCAAAAATACTCAACGAAACTATTATGTTCACGAAAAAGAATTATTCAAAATGAAAATCTAAATTAAAAAAAAATAAATAAATAATTTAATCTCATATGCTTATCCTAAATAATACTATAATAGAGGACGTTAGTCATGAGGTAATGGTGTACGCGTAAAATTTAAGCTAATTGATAACTGTACTATATTTTTTTACAAATTCTAAATTTAAAATTTTTGGATAAAATTAAAAGACTTAAGCATAGAAAAGCAAAACTGTTGTAAATAGTGAAAATACATAGTTTCAAATAATTTGAATATTTACTATTAATTTCAATAGATACTAAACATAAACTAATTAAAACAAAGACAACAAAAACAATATAATTGTATGTGTATATAAAAGGTTATCTTAAAAAAAAAAACAAAACAATTAAGTTTCGTGACAAAAAAAAGTTGTAAATTCTTAGTGATCTAATAATTTTGTTTAATTAATCAATAAAAATTTGCGCTCATTTATATAGCATAGCAAGAAAGTCAATTAAATAGCAAGCATTAAGAAATCATTTAAATTAGGCACTCTCTTTAAAAAAAAATTTTCAAATATTTTTTAATAGATACATCATACTTAAAATCAAATTTTTTCTTAAGTAATTCAAAAATTATGTATAATTCAAAGGAAATGTTCCTCTAAAAACATTAAAATTCAAAAAAAAAAAAAAAACTTTTTTAAGCAAAAATTATGATTTGAATGGATTTTGAACAAATAAAAATTATAAATGTAACAATTTATTGCAATTTTTGCCCCTGAATATGCAATAAATTGTCAACATTTTTTTAGTATATAAAATTAAAAACAAAAAACTAAATTATAAATAGTTATTTATAATAAAAATGTAAACAAAAGCAACGGACAATCTTCAAAAACGCAAACGTAGGTGCAAAATATTAAGCTGCTACAAACTCAATTTCTTTTTCGAACTTTTTCATAAAACACAAAATTAAATATGTACTTGCATATACATACATACATACAACTAATAAAAATGTTAAGAGCTAAAACGCTAGCTTTTATATTAAAACTTTTTGACTACAACGAATTTTATTCGTGCACTATTATGTATATGTTATCTGTTATTTTTAGTGCCTAAGCTATATCAAACACTTTTATATGAAACTTGCGATTTCGTTGCATATGCATGTATGACTAAACACAAAGCATATTTTCAGGAGCTTCAAAAGAACTTAAGCCGAAAATATAATTCACTGGTCTATCCCTTAAAATCATGGTTCTCAGTCAATATTTCAAAAACTAAAATAACTATTATTATATATAAAAATTTCTATCAATTATTATCTGTTAAATTGTCGCACGTGTCTTTTTTTTATCAATTGCACAACTGGCTTTTGATTTATTTTTACGGAAAAAGTTTTAAGCTGGTGGAACAAATATCTCTGAAACTATTGAACCAATATTTTTCAAATTTTGACCAAAATCCTAAGTAATATTTCCTAAAATGCAGACGAAAAACATTTCTATGCGAATGGGGGACATTTTTAAAAAGAAAATTTCCCATTTCCCGATAAAACTAAATTTAAAAAAATAAATTTAAAATCGCCCTTTAAAAAGCAATATTTCTCCAAGTCCTTCGTTTCCATGTTGGATTCTTCATTTGATGTTTGGGAAGAAAAACTCAAGTACAGAGAATACGGTGAATGCAGAACCAATTCGTAGCGGAAGTCGACCCATTTCTTGGTAGAAGAGCACTTCTTTCTTCGTCAACAGAAGGCTTCTTTTTACCAATCTGGAACAATCAAATCAGTTGATCTTGCGTCCCAGTACGAATCATACAAGTGCTACGATTGCTTCAGAATGCTTATCGTCGATCGTGCGGTTGTATCGTCTCACTAGAGCCTCATGATCTCTAAATCCAATTATTAAATTTGCGATGGCTATCGACGCTTTCTCAGTGAATTCCGCACCAAACTGGCTTGAGAGGACGTATTGGCTTATTCACGTATGCGCATAGGTGGAATGGGCCACATGGCTGTAATTCACACGCGTTTCACAGTCTGCATGTAATTAATGTACTGTTTGCGCTTTTTTGGGAAATATCTTTAAGCCTTTCACTAGAATTCGCTGTAAAGACAGCCTTGTTGGTGTTTAAGGGTCCTCTTATACATCTGCAGCCACAACAGCTATATTGTCGACCGAACGGTTGCTCCGGGACTGAATTTGTCGGGCACTGTCAAATGTTGAGCCTTATGGCAAAAGGCTTAGCGCCGTAGAGTTTGCGTGTTTATTTGTGTTTGTAGACGAAATTCACATTAATCCAAAGCCACCAAATGATTATTGTATGGTATTATGTTACATATTCTTGGTTCGTCTGCATATATTGTTTTTATTTACTTCACAAATATCAAAGTTGCGATGACATAAGGTGAGAACGACCATCTTCCGATAGGGTAATAACTTTTGCACCATCTTGAATAAAACATATGTCATATGCACATTTGTTTACTGTTTAGCAGTAAAGATTGAAATCTTTACATACATATGTATGTAGCATAATTTTTGGCACTCCTTTAAGAATTAAGTGCTGCTAAAAGTACTAGCTCTTCCTACTGCAGTTTATTTACAATATTCACACAATTTCACAAGGATAAAGCCACATTACGATTGTTTCTTTATAGCTAATTTTTTTCTTAAATCTTAGATCATTAGCCGTATTTTCGAATATAATATAATAAAACATAATTTTTTCTTGAAGTATAATAGGATGGATGTGTATAATTTGAGAAATAAAGAATAATGCAAAATTTTTGTTCGGAGAAAAACCGGGTCCAAGCAAAATAAGCAGATATAACTTTAAAAATCAACACCTACTTCATACACAAAAAATAAAGTTTATTATGATAACAATATATAAATAGTACATAAATATGATAATTTTATTTAAATGCACATGAAAAGTTTATACTAACAGCAAGCTGAATAAAAGCAAAAATTTTGAAAATTGTTAAATTATTTTAAAAGAGAAAGCAAAAAAAAAAATACACTGAAACGAAAGTCTTATGATTCCTAGATATATAAGAGTTTATTCTAGTTTATAAATTAAGCAACAATATTGTTAAAAAATTAAATATAAAATGACAAAGTATTGGGATATAAATTAAATTAAAAATTTCTTTAAAATCCTTTTCTTATATTAAACATAGTTTTAATGGTTTATTTAATACAATTAAATATTTTTTTAAAGGTTTACTAGTTGTAAGAACGAAAAAAAAAATTATTTATTGAATGCAAGCAATAATTTTAGCTGAAAATAAAACTAAAATCTTACTATATGAAACTTTTGTTTTTATTTGTTTATATCTTTTTTTTATGTGAAATTCTATTATTTTGTTTTTTACTTACTCTAAATGGATAATCTATTCTCAATGTGAGAATGAAACGATTTATTTCTTTTCTTTATATACTTATGTTAGTATAAATCGGGTTTCATTATCCAACTATATGATAATGTATTTAAATATCCGTATTTCAGAATGAAATATCTTTTTATTTCCAATTTACACATTGAAATATGTGTTTGAATTTTCTATTTCCCTTTACACTCTTTCCATTCCAATGTGAATTCTTTTCTCATTGTGAACGACGTTTTTTTCGTATATTGATAAACAAGAGGTTGATCTTAGTCAACGTTTACACGAGGAAACTCTTGCCGCAAAGTTTCCTTGTTTGTTGGCAAGAAGGGAAAAACGAAAGGGTGGTGTACAGAATTTTCGGGGTGTAAATTCCATTTGAATCGATGAAGTGGTCTTTGTGAAAATGCTATCTTAAAAATATTTTTGTATGAGGGCCACCCTAAATATGTTCCCTAAATAAAATTTTTATAGCCTACGAGCTATCCTCAGACCTACCAAATATACACACAAAATTTCGCAAAAATCAGTCAAACCGTTTCGAAGGAGTTCGGTAACAAACACTGACACGAAATTTTTATATATGAGAGATAAATACCTCAATAATATAAAAACTAGAGCCAACCCAGCACTTTCATGAATACATTCGTAAACTGTGAGATTGAAACTACTGTTTACTAGTGTTATCTTTAGATTTAGCATCCTGGTTGCTCCCCAGAGCATAGTGTGCAAACAACTACGAATGATTCGATCTCTTTTAAGTTTAAATGGTATCTGTAGTAAGCTTCTTTGATGAATGAAGTTAACATAAATCGATAGGCTATCGGATTTGTTGGTTGCATAGCGAAAACGATTTTTCTCAAGCATTGTGCTTTCATTTCAATGGGAAAAAATCTTAGAAAAAAAGAGTGTTGGACATGTAAAATGTTTTTGTTTTTAAACTATTCGAAGAAATAATAAAAGAAAATCAGAAAGGAAAAATATATTATGTCCATCACAACCCACAACATCGGATTAAAGTCCTAAAACATAACTTTCCAACGATATATTTTGGTAACGAAGTTTTGGATCCCACTCATAAATTCATACTCATTAAAAATGAGTGGCTTTTGTTGCTTCAGCAATTTTCAAGAAAATAAATAGATCGTTTGTCTGTGGAAATCACGATTTAACAAAACTGCAATCGGAGTTATTGGAGTTATTATAATTAATTATAGCTCGTGGGATTGAAATCGATTTTTGATGTTTTAACGCTAAAGGCGCTATTAAAGTTAGTACAATCAAATTTTCCTCAATTTTTAAAAACTTCAAAATGCTATACTGATATTTATTTAAGGTAAACTAAATTTCACACAAATAGAAGTAATGGTATAGTCAAAAATTATACAAATTTCGATGAGTTAGTGGCACCTACCATATTTCAAAATGCTATACTTAAAAACATCCTAAAATCGATGTATGTAAACTACAATGTGTTTTTATTTTTTTTGCACTTGAGCCGCCGAAATTAAATTAAATTTAACTTTCGTTGTAAATAATTTTGTTTCAAATCAGTTTTATAGTTTTTTTTTTTTTTTGTTTAATTATTTTTAAAAATTTGTCTTTAGTAATAAAAGAAAAAACTTTACTCTCAAGTCTGACTGCTATTAAGTATAGAAATTTAATATAAAATCGAAATTAAATCTAATGTTTTAGTAATTAAGTGCACTAAGAATTAATTGTAAATTAACAAACTTCACAAATATAATTAAACAGTTCAAAGAAAATTAATTACGTATAAATTTGCATTAATACAAATTAAATTAATAAAACAATTTCATAAACAAACAAATAAAATGAATTTAATAAAAAAAGTATATATTTTGCACTGCAAGCACTGAGGAATTTGATTCAATTTAACAAATATAAAATAAAAACTTATAACAATTAAAATTTAAAAAGTACATATGAACATTTTTGAATAATGCAACAAGCAAACAATTCCATCATATGTGTCTGTGTATTTTTCTACAATAATTTCAATAAAAATAAATAAAAAATTAGATTAACATTAAAATTCATGCAATCATTACTTAATAATAGTATTTAAACACAAATTAAAATAGCAACTAACAAAAAGTAGTACTGCGCTGTGCTGTTTCTACTGGCTCCCAGAATCAACGGCGCGGGACTGCGTAAATAGGCAGATAATTTAAAAAAATTAAGAGAATAAAACTTATTTAAATTTATGAATTCATAAACTCTAAGCACGAAAAAAAAAATTAAAACCAAACATAAACAGACTCACAAAAAAGAAGCAAAGTTTATTATATATGAAAAAAATCATTGAATTTGGTTTTTCGATATTGTAAATATTTTGAATAAATTAAAACAAAAAAATTTTTGAAAAATTATAAAAAAAATTGGAGTTTTATTTAATATGTATATTTGCCATATTGGATTTATTAATATTCTGTATTATTAATTATTAATTAATTCTGTAGGAAAGATAATTGGATATATCTTGAGATCTTCTTGTGTCCTTTATCTCCTCACGGAGCATAGGGCCTCCATACAATTCCTCCAACATGCACGGTCAGTAACGAGTGCCTTTAATTCTCGCTAACATTTCCCCAATTCAAGTATTTTCTGTTCTAGCGATCGTTTCCACAATGATTTAGAACTGCCGCTTTTTCTGTTAACCTGAGGGTTCCACTCCAATGTTTGCCAACCGACTTCAGTTAGTGATTTTCGGTTCTTGGCAGCATTTGATGAGCAATTCAACACTAAAGATGGTCCTAAGCTACCAAACTTTTGGAATTTTGTTCAATGCACCTTAGATGCAATTGCAGCCGATGTTATCAAAAGCAGAATTGCAGGTGATGAAAGTTAAATGTAACGACACAATTCGAACGGTAATTCCCAAATTTTACTAAGAACTGAGAACATAAACTTAGCGCCGAACTCTGGGAAAGCTTTCAACATTTCTGCAACTATACGTGCTGCACTAGTTGAGTAATTTTTTTTGTAACAATCATTACTTAAATAACAAATCTTGATAAAAAAAACAATTTTGTTTAGGCTTTAAGAAAATTATTTTTAATAAATTTTAGCAATAGCAATTTCAAGAACTTCATAATTTTTGCATTTTACTTAGTTAAAAAATAAAAATAACAGATTATTCAATAATAGTGTAAAAAAAGATGCAATGATGTACATAATGTGATACGTTGCGAAAATAAAATATTATTAAACTTTATAAGGATTCATGAATTGTTTAAACTTAATTGTGAGTTAATTTCCTCAATTCATGTAAAACGTTAACTTAATTCAATAAGTTCTCATGATAAAAAAACGTTTTAATTAAAACACACTTAAAAAAAATTATGCTTCTCGATTTCAACAAAAAACTTTAAAATTCGGCAAGTGACGGCTAAAATTAATTGTATAATGCTTCCTGATAAGAACGTCCTGAAATCCAAATCGGATGTGTATTCATTTTTTGTGCTGGATGATAGAAATTGACACCTTCTTCTACGTCTACATAACGCAACATATAGCCATCGTTGTGCAAATATGGACGCTGCGATCTTAAGTATAAAATATTTTTATTCGACATATGGCGTAGTGGTTTGCTTAAACGCATATTAAGTGAATTCTGTTTATAGCCTCTATAAACAATATTATCAACATCAGCCAGCATTAAATTAATCTCTGCATCATTTAAATTATAATTTAATGGTGCATTATTACGAAACTTCGGCAAAATTCCACAGATAATATTAAACTTTTGCTCTTCAAACACAAGGTAGGGCCTTTTAGTTGTAGCCAAAAAACTTCGGTTATAGCGCTGCATTATATCCGGACTCTTATGTGTTGCAAGCATTTCTATAACCATAGCAAGCTGAGATATTGAATCAGTGTTATAAAAATAATAGTCCGTTTTCCGAAACGTGTCCAAATTAGAAAAGCTTGTAAATGTTGTCACTAAAATGAGAAAATAATTTTTATATTTTACTTTTACACAATACATTTAAATTCTTTTTCATACCTATATCAGCTTGCTGCTGTTGTACTCTCAAAAGAAAATTAATTTTCGGAAAGCCCATGTCACGTTCAATCAATAACACAGCAACTTCGCACATCAATAAATGAACATCATAGACACCCGCAACAGATACTTCCATTAGCATGTAGCATGATTCGTCAGTGATGTCGCTTTTTAGTAAAATCTTGTGAAATAAATTTTGTACTCATTGTTAGATTATTTTAATTGAATAGGGATCGTAACGGTAATGTTTTTAAATATAAAATTCACTGTTGTCATTTTAGTGTTTTTGCTATATAATGAGTGTTATTGTTTTTTTTAGAGGCTTGGTTTTTAGATTCGAAACACTATTTCCAGTGCCAGTCAACTTAACAGCTGACAGAGGATTTGTTCCCAAAATGGAAAAGTGGCAGCCACATCTAAAAGAACATTTAATTTTCTACATTTTAAGCCAAAGTACACCAAAATTGGTTAAGAACTCAGTGCCAGAGGCAATTTTATTCAAAAACACATGTAAATTTCACACTGCGTGGCGTGAAAGCGGTAATTCATCTTAATTGAATGTTTGATATCTTATTGATTATAAAAAATAAAAATTTTAAATGGAATGATTTTTGATCGAATTAAAACAGTTGAAAATGCTATAAAATCTCTCCGTAGGGTTGAATATGAAGAAATAAATAATTGACAGAGATGAAATTTTTATTTTTCAAATGGTGAAATTTATGCTAATGAAGTTATTTAAGTTTAAAGATTGAAATTCGAAAGTTATTTGATTGAAAACCGACATTAACTTTCTAAACATATGGAACTTTTTTACCGTCAATTCCAACCTATACCGCGCCTTAACCCATTTACAGCCATTGTACCTGCTTGGGTACAGAACATTTAAGTAGCTGTAAATTCAATCAGAAAAAAAATCTTACAAAGGTTATTGCGCAATTTAATCAAACACACTGTGCTTAAAAAACACACGTAGACAATAAAGGGAAAACGAATGACGTTTTTCAATATTTTGCTTCGTTTTGATACTGCCTTTTAAATTTTGCGTATTTTGGGGAGATCAGTGTTCATAAGGCTTTTGAAAATTAAAAATTTAAATTAAATTAAAAAAGTTTACACTTGATTTGCAATAAAAAACGTTGCGTTTTCCTAGTTTTAACTAGTTGAATCGAAAAAATTACAAAAAATTTAAGAACAGGCTCAAAAACCTACTAATTTTTATTTCTTTTTTTTTTTTGTTTTTTTCATATTTTATACGAGTATCTTATGTTATTTTCATGATACACGAAGGCGATGATTTTTAATTTTCAAAGGTCTTGGCTTTAAATGGGTTAATGCAGCAAAATCTTAAAATCGGCATTTTTGACATTGGATATTTTTCGTATCTCTGAAACTCTGACAAGGTCTTTACACAGATCTCATCACATTAATTTTTCGACTACTTATGACCTTTTTAACTTTAATTTTAAAAAAGAAAACATTAGTACAATTAATACTTACACCACCGTATTGAATTCCATTGAAGCGAAAGTTTTTTCCATAAATCACTATCGGAATGCACCAATCATTTGCCAAACAGAGTAAACGCAACTTCGCATTATAATCATAGACGGAACGGTGATTAGCATCCACCTCTTGTCTACTAGCTATACCACTTGAAGTATTACCCCATATAGTGGACACATGCTTTGGTTTTGCCCATTGTACTTTCAAGTCTGAATTCCACATACGGACACGACCCGGTGTTGTTCGTTTTTTTGCCTCTAAAGCCTCCTCATGATTATAGAATATAATAAAAGCATAACCGCGATTTTGTTCACCACTATTTTTAGCCTCATACGAGATAATGTCTTGCAATTTGGGGAAGATTTTCTTAAAACCTTCTTTTAATGCTACAACTGGCAACAGTTTTGGAATATTGCTAACATACAAGCGGTTTTTTCCCTGTGATCGAAAGACACCCATACGCACTCCACCTTCAAAATGATAGTTGAGCACCTCAAATGCAGACAGTGCCTCTGATAATTTAGAATAGCGTACAAAAGCATATCCGCGGTTTGAATTCCCGGAATCCATCATAAGACGAAACTCGTAGACGGTACCAAAACGATGCAACCAAATAAGAAACCAAACTTCTTCCAAATTTTCCGGAACTTTTGTTAGAAAAAGTTCACATAAATATGATGGGCATGGTCCTTTCCAATTAGCTGGTGGACCGAAAACCTTACGTCCATTTTCCAATATTTTGGGCATAGATGCTGCAACTGCCTGAGCAGCTGGAAAAGTATAAATATCGGGTGCATCACTTCCGCTGCAGCTGCTAAAACTTTTTGGGCTACTGCTGCAGCCGGAACAGTTGCTGTTGAATACATCGTCAGTGAGAGTACCACTACTTGGTAAATCACTTAATCGCTGCATTTTTTATTTCCTTAACTTTAAACTGGACGAAATTAAAATACAAAAAAATTTCAATTTTCATTAATCACTTACAAGTACTGAATAAATATGCGCAGCACAAAATGCTTTTTACTGATATGACGATTCTTTGAAATGCTTAGAATTCGAACGAATTTTAAAATTTTTTTAAACTTAACACCACTAACGGTAAACACTAATGTCAGTTGGTAAAATATGCAGGGTGTTTCAAATAATGGTGCTTGAATTATCCGCCTCAAACTAAATTGTAATGGACGACGGAAAATCCGTCAACAGCTAGAACCCGTTATAAAATCTAAGCTGATAGTCGACTATCGCATTTTTAAAAAGGACACTTAAATAGCTGTCACATTAAAGCAGGCGATAATCAAGTTGGCAATCCCCTTACAGAGAGCAAAAATTGATAGTCAACTATTACCTTAGCGGATAAAGCCCAATTTCCATGTGATCTTATCTTATCTTATTTTATCAAATATCAGGGAGGACATCACATGTTATTAAGATAGCAAATGTATGCTATTCACTCTCGCATTCTCCAAGCGCATTAGGTTCCGTTCGCATGCTTTTTCTTTCTTACAAAAATTTGATTTGATATCCCTGATATGGGATGAAATAAGATAAAATAAGATCACATGAAAATTGGGCTTAACACTCCTGTTTGAGTAAAAAAAATTACGACGGACTTTGGACGTTATAAAACTCAACTGACTTTTGCTTACAAGAAATTGTAATTGAGTTTCTAGCAGAAGTGTAACTTACGTTCGATGTTTCTAAGTCTAAGAAAACATTTAGCAATTTTTTTTTTCTAATATAAGACCATGTCATAGTTAACTTTTTTTGTATGTTTTGATAACTACGAATGACACTAGAACATTGACTAATAAGATCCAATTACTGTTTATCTGCCTTAAATTTTCTCTTGTGTGCTCCAAAGGTAGGGCTACCAGATGACCTGCTTGCAAAAGTAGCACATTTGTAAAATTTAAGAATTTTCAAAAAATACAAACACATTTCGTAATTTTTACAAAAAAAGTATAGTAATTAGCAAAAAAAAAAAAAAAAAATGTCCCCATTTCTACTTTCCCATAGCACCAATAAAATACATCATTATTGCGTGTTTTTTATTTATTTACATTGTTTTCATAAAACATTTTTTGTAAAATATTGTTTATCGACCAAAAAAAAAAAAAAAGTTGGAACTTCGAAAGTAGTGAAAAGTAGCGCATTTCAACCAAAAGTAGTACATTTCAAGTGAAAAGTAGCAAAGCCTTGCAAAAGTAGCACTTTTGCTACTTTAGTATGCGGACTGGTAGCCCTATCCAAAGGGTCTTAAGTCGTCAAATTTTTCATCAAATTGCTTGTCAAACAATTTGACATGTTGGTCAAACTGCTTGACAAACAATTGACGAGTAATTTGATATGTGTACGCCCCTTAAGTTTATTACAATTTAGCAGCTACTCTTCGCTGGTGACACTACTGTTTTTCAACTTTTAAATTTTATAACGTAAACGGTAATTTTACATTTTTCAAATTTTATATTACAGACGTAAACGGAGTCTGAAAAAACACTTCATTTAGAATTTGTAAGGCAAAATTTGAAAATTTTTTAATCAATTATTGTTTAATTAATGTAATGCTTAACTTTTTAACAAAATGTTAGCACGCACAATCGAAAATGGACGCAATACAGCAAAATGGAAATGCCCAGTCCCAAACAACGCAACTGCCAACGGGCGCTAGAGCACCTCGAAGAATGGTAATAAATGAATTTAATTGTGGTGTGGATGCTTCAACATCGGCACCAAGCATGCAAATAATCCAAAACTCACAATCAACTTCGCGTCCCACACTTATGCAAATGAATGGGCGCAAGGTGCTCGGTCCACCGGAGGATTGGGTCGGGCAGCCTCCCACTAGTGCTTGTGAACTTTTCATCCGACGCATTCCAAAAGATCTAAATGAACAGAAATTGATACAAGCATTTCTACGTTTCGGTCAAATTTACGAAATCCGTTTGCCAATGGACTTCAATCAAGCAAATCGTGGTTATGCCTACGTTAAGTATACAAATGAAGATGATGCTGCGTGTGCTATGGAGGTGCTCAGCCATTATTATATAACAAAGGGACGTAAACTGGAAATACTGCACTCCTACGAAAAGTGCCGCCTATTTGTTAGTAACATTCCAAAACATCTCTCCGAGACCGAAATTGAAGAGAAATTGCGTGTTGTCTTTCCAAATATGCAACGTATTTTTACACGTGGTTGTGGATCTACTTCAACACAGCAGTCACCAATCTCAATGGATGCATCTGCTGGCGGTGATACTGTTGGAGGTCAGATGGCAACATTTGAATGCGGTATGAATTCGTCGCAATCTGTGTCACCATCAATTGGTAATCGTGGTCATGTTTTTATTCATTTTCCCTCACACATGCTTGCATTGGAGGCGAAAAAGAGCACCACACCTGGATTAATACGCATGTGGGATCGTGACCTTAAGGTTGTATGGGCCAATGCTGAACGTGATGCTGATCTCTCAAAAGCAGTGAGCGTTATTGTATTCTAATTAATTAATTTTTAATTATTTGCTTTCTTCCCATCTATCATTATACTAACAGACTAAAACCCTTTTTGTTCGGAACGTCGACTTATCGGTAAATAATCGTGATATCATTGATATGCTCATTAAATATGTGCCACGAACAGCCATACGCAAGATATCGAAAGTTCGCACTACAGCTTTCTTTGATTTTACAACACGTGAATCGGCAGAAATTTGCCTACAGCAAATGCAGGGCATAAAATTATGTGGTCAAAGTTTAGATATAGAGTGGGCCAAGCCATCAGAGCAGTAAGTTGATTATATATTAAGTAAATTTTTTTGGCCTCCGTATAGTACAACTTTATAAATGGTGCTCCAAATCTAAATTTTATTCAGAATACTTTAAACAGATTTATTTTGTTTGTCTTTTAATATCCTTTAAACTGAGCCACCACGCAGTAATTATTGTTGCTTTAATTTTTTACTAGATTTCAATTAATTTTTCTGTATTTTTCACATTTTTTATAACTTTTTCTCTGTAACTGATGATTCTTGTTTAATTTTATATATTATTTATGTATCTTAAGACAATCATTACATCGTCTGCGTAGTACCGATTTTGATGCTGTACTGCGTCTCAAGTGCATTGCCAATGGTTGGCAAATTCCTATTGTTCTCTTTGGTACATATTACGAAGCGGAGGGATTGCAGTATGGAGCAGTTGTATTGCGTGATGCAAATGGCGTAACTCGAGCCGTTTTCCTAATAATGTTACCGCATGAATTGGTTGACATACATTCACGCATGTGCGAAGTTGTGTGTGTTTTAATTGAGACTATCGGTACATTTCCTGATTACAACTACGTATTTCAAGTACAGAAAGATAGCGCACATTTAGGTGAGTTTTTTCTCTGACAACTATTTAAACTTTTTGTATAAATTGACGATAGTGGTTTGATGAAGTTTTGAAGCAGATGTGTATCTTTTCAAAATCAACCTTTTAATGTTTTTGTTTTAAAACCTTCCAATAACGTAATAATATGCAAAACTATTCACAGGTGTCTGTTTTTACGTTACGTCACACTAAAGTCATATAATAAATGCTTTCTAAATTTCTTTGAAGTAGTACTTTAATATAAATTTAAAAAATCTTCCAGACCAAACTGTTCGCACTAGTAACATTAAATTTGGAATACGTATAAGGTCATCCAATAAGAGATGTTATTTCAAATCAGTAGATCTTTTCATTTTAATCCTAAGTACTAACTCCGAGAAATACAATATCTGCCAAATATTGGCCTCGGCTCTGCCTACATGTTTTCATCATGTTTTCGAATAATTTCTTTTAGTTCTTGAAACGTTGGCATAGGATTTTTCTTCACATATCCTCAAGTATCTAATGGTGTTAAATTACACGATCTCTATGGCCAATTGAAGTTTCTATTTCGAGAAACTCGAAAATATTCAGTGTTTGATGAAGCGTCATATGGTCCGGTCCTTTAATGAGAATTTTGTTTTAAATTCAAGTCTTAGGCACTGTTTATAAAACAACATTTTTCTTTTTTTAATTTTAGTTGGAATGGTCACCCACAATGTACACAATGTTGATTTTATTGCTTCACGTGGTGTCCCAAAAGAGCTTTTTTTCGATCTTAATGAAGTCATCGACCTTAGCTGGGCTGTTGCTTTACTATCTTCAACAACTGAAGAATTGCTATTAAATGCCTATCACGAAAGCTTTCGTACAAATTCTGTTTCCACCTACTTACAAAATTGGTTAGTAATGAATCATCGCATATTTGGTACGATTATGCCTAAATATCGCAACAAACCGCCTCTTAAGTACGACCTAAATGACACTCAAATTGTATTGGCATTGTGCTTTGTCGCAACAGGCACTAATTCTGCGTTACCTGTGCGTCCCTATATGCCATTTGCAATAACAAGTTTCGACGGCGGATATGAAGGATTACCATATGTATCGCTTAAATTGCTACCAATCGCTTTGACACAATCACGTTTTGTTGAAACCCATGTGCTCAGTCACGTGCCATATGGCGGCATACAATATTATCATCCAGCACAGAGTATCATGTCACCACCAATTTGGATAACAGGATGCTCTTATTCAAAATCTATAAAACAACCACAACCACAACAACAACAGCAGCAACAATATCAGCAACAGCAGTTGATCAATTCTTCCTTGATCCCTACAACTGTCGGCTCAACATCAGCGTTGCAACTACTTACAAACAGTTTTGCTCAGTTAACTAATTAACCGTTAGTTTACTAGTATAAACAAGCGGCAGCTTATTTAAAATTATTGAATTTTACGTTTTTAACATTTTGTGAATTTTTGTCACTTTTTTTTTTTGTATGTGAAATTTGTGTTTGTTTATCATTGTAGTCGTGTTTAGCACGTTAACTTTTACCATAATATTTTTTTTTAGTTTTTAAGATTTAGTTACTGCGAAAATTCATTTAATGAATTTGTTCTTGAGTTCTGTATGAAATGCTTTTAAAGATTTTTAATAAAATTAATTTTATAAACTTAAAAAAAATTTAATTTAAATTTAATAACATAGATGAGAGCATAGTGAATTATAGATAAATATTGCTTCAGCTCTGATCCCTTTATAATCCATCTTGGTCGACAATTCCTGCGAATTTCTAGAAACTGAATACAACACATACAAATTTTGTGAATTTACTCTATCTATTTATCGATTCATTAAATAATATAGTTTCTTTGATTAAATTACAAACAAAAGTGATCGTTTCACTTTTCTATCCAAGTTTATTTTGTAGTTTAAGTTTTCATGAGCAGGTTGTTTATTGAGTTTTTGCATGTAAACAACATGCGGCATATTTTTGTAAACAAAAAACGACGCTTTTTTGAAAATATAAATAGATTCTATAGGCACGAGAAAATTGCTGAACAGAGAGCTGAGTCAAACGTTTGCCAAAATTTTGTGATCTTTATGAAAATTTTGCATATTTCGCCAGAGTAAATACAGCACAAATCTATTTAGTGTTCGCGGAATCTTCCGAGTGTTCACATCGAATAAAACTACAAAGATAAGCGCTAATAGCTAATTAAGCTCTAGAGTTTATTGTACAGAATTTTGTGCATATTTTTAGAAAATCGAATTAGTTTAACGACAAGGAATAAAAAGAAACCAAAACTAAATTGCATTTTCCGGAACTTAGATACATAAAAATTAGCTAATTGTGAAAATTTTGGAAAATTACAGATGCATACATATGAATTAAATAAATAAATTAAATACAAGGGTGAAAAAGGAATTTTATAATAAAATTTCACTGAATTTTTTCGTGCTAATAATTGTATATATAAATAGCTCGCAAGCAGAAATTAAAAGTGTTCCCTTTGCGAGTGTTTGGCATTTTTTGGCAAATGTTTACATCATCAAACCAACACGATGTCAACAAGATCAGCGGCAACAAGTAGAAAATATGTGCTCTGGTCGGTGCTGCTTGTTTTGTTAACATTTCCCCATGCCACTCTCGAATTAGGGTTCAAATTTGGTGGTAGCTCTTCCGACGATAATGCGGCGGCTCCTAGCGGTCAATTGGCAAAGCGTCATGTAGCGGAAAGAAAATTCAAGTTTCGTAAACTTGAACGCATTATTGATGATGAAAACGACGACGATGGTAATGCAAGCAACAATGACGACAATAACGACAACGATGATGACAGTAATGCTATCAAGCGCGCTGGTAAGAAAAGAAAAATTAAATCTGCCAATGATGATGAGAATGGCGATGATGATGACGACGCCGTCGATGACGACGAAGATGTTTCCCGTCGTGAGTCTCGTTATGAACGCGCTTCGGCAGATAGCAGCAGCACTAATGAGGCTGAAGAGTGGCAATTCGAGCGTGTTAATAAGGTACAGAAAGCAAAGCAAAAATCAAAAGAGGTGGCTGCAGGATCCAGTGGTAAATCATCAAAGAAGAAAAAACATGATGATGACGAGGACGATGCATCATTCTTCGACAGGTTATTTGGTTGGTTTGGATCTGATGACAAAGACGCTGTTAAGAAAAAGAAACGCTCTAAATTATTGGACGACGATGATGATAGTAAAGAAGTGAAATCTAACAGAATCATTGATTGGTTGCAATGGGTTGGTGAAAAATTTGCTAAATCTATGCCAAAATCCGTGGAACCACCTAAAAAAGATGACAATGAAGATGCAGCAAGCTGGATGTCGTATTTTGATCGTTGGCCTTTTAATAGCTTATTTCCATTTGGTAAGGAACAAAAGCCTGTAGATATGCCACCGCGTCGTGATGCTTCTAAAAAACGTGGTGCTACAGATGATGATTGTGACGACGACAGCTGTGAAAAGACTAACGTGGTAGCACCCATGAGCCAATATCATTTTGAATCGTTGTTGTATACTTTGCCAGGATTTGTAGTGAATGCATCGCATGTTGGTGACATTGAATGTAAGCAACAGTTGCAGATTTTTCATCGCCAACTGCGTGGCAACAAATTGTGGACACTGCAAAGTGGGTATATACATATATAGTATATATTCGTACGAATCGTTTATTTCAGAAAAAAAACACAAGTCACATACATAGTTGGTACATTAGATAGTTTGGACATTATAATAAACCTGTCAAATTTATTGCTTAATTAGATCTTTAATCAGTGTATGAACCAGTTTTTATACCCTGCACTCAGGATATATTCACTTTGTCATTTCGTTTGAAACGCATAAAATAGGGCGTGGCAGGTATGGAAAAGTACATATGTATACTCTAGTTCAGCGTCATCACCGGAGTTGATTTAGCCATGGCCATTGTCCATGACTTAGCCATGACGGTGACATTTGTCTTCGAAAACCACGATTACGAGTAAACCAACCAAGTGAAATTCAGTACACAGACTATACCTTCAAACATAGTTCGGTGAATTTGAAAATGAGCGAAATCGGCTTACGGATATATTTATGCCCTTACAAGTAAAACTTTTAAAATACAATATTTGCTATTTGATTTAGTGTAAGCAAAATTTTCACAAATACTAGGAAAAGCTCTGGACATAAAGTTGGCGAATTAAGAAAATTTCCCATACCTAGCAAATGCTATTCTCAAAGAATTATTTAAACTTTAATTTTAAAGTTATGAAACGAAATTTCACACAAACTGTACGAAAATATTCTGGACAGTAACTAGAGCGTATGATATGTAAGTTACGGCCTGGCCGAAGATAGCAACTCTACTAGTTTATATTCTATTATCATGTCATATAAGAAAAATATCAATGTAGGTATCATGTTGCTTATGCTGTGAAAGTCGAAATAAGCTGTGCTATAATTTGGAAAATTCTATGAAAAGGAACATTTGTTATAAGGTTAATGTAAAATAGAAATTTTTGATTTTAGCAAATGGTTCAATAACAGAAAATATAACTTTTAACAAGCGTACATTCGGCTACTTTTCCTCCTTTTTCTCGAATCTGGGTATTGGTATGTTCTGATTGAAGGAACATGCTTAACACGATTGTGTTTTTCAGAACTTTTCGCTGTTATATCGTTATGAAAAACAGAATTTTGAGTTTAAAACAATATTAAATTACCAAACCTAGTAACCTGAAAATTTCTATTATACCTTATTCTTCATTTTTGACTCTCTTCAAAAACTTTGTCCAGGAATATATGACATCTTTTCCCAAGGACGGTCATATATATTAAATTCTTTACTAATGTATGAAGTTTTTAAATTAATTTATTCAAGCTTATTAAGTACTAACATTTCAAAACAATTTCAATTAAACTGATTTTGCCAAAAACAAGTACCAACTCTAAAAATGTAACTCTTTTTTTTTTATCAGTCGCTAGTTCGAAACAATAGTATTATCTTTGTAACTCAGCTAGCGTTTTAATACTTTTGTTCATATCGATGATAAGCTTGTCTAGGAAAAGTCGATGTGAAAATTTTCTTGGTTCTTTCAGCAACATATTCACAAACGTAAAAGCTTCCATGAGTTAATACTTTGATCTTTCCTATCGTTAGTGCTTGACGCAACTGGAAAAATAAGTTCTGGTATTCTACGTGGCAACATTAATCAATTTGGTGACTTCGACTTATGTACCAAAATTAAAAAAGTAGTAAAAGTAACATCTGATGTACCAATGCGTATACGCGGCAAGTACTGTCTCGCACATATTGAGGCACAAGCTGAAAGCGACGTACTCAAAGTACCAGTGCACTTGGCGCATGGACGTGGACTTTGGAATAGTCATCTAGGCAATGTAAAAAACAAAATTTATAAAATTCTCAATAAATTATCGAAATAATAATTAAAATAAAATATTTTCAGCCAAATCATTTTGTTCCACGCTACGCAATCGCCAATTGGGGCATTTGTGTACCACATCAATGCACCGCCAATGTTGTACGGGAAATGATAGAAAGTAATCTTAGGCCTTATAATAAAACTGGTGTGGAATTTCATATTGAAATGGATGACAATGATTGCTATATGCGGCAAAGTAAACGTTTTACTAAGCTATTCAAAAAGGATGACAAATTTGCAATGACAATGTAAGGTTTGGCTCAGATTAATTACCTAATTGGATGTAGCTAATTTTAATTTTAATTTGAATTTTTCTATTTCAGTTTTTATATAACAACACTCTGCTTACTTATGCTAAGCGCATTCTTCACAGATTACTGGCAACCAATATGGGATTTTATCAAAAGCAAATTGTCTTCAAACAAAGTTGCAGAAGCTGACACATCTACAGTAGCTGACTCACCTGAGTCTGATAATAAAACTGAAGATGAAACACAAGAAAAAATAGAAGAGGATGTGCTTGAAAAAACTGAAGATACGACTGCTGCTGATGATGATAATGTTGAGTCTGAATCATCATTGGCTAAAACTGAAGGCTCTTTGAAGTATCTCCTACAAGCTGCCTTTAAATCTTTTTCTCCCAATCACACTCTTTCTGAGCTTTTATCTCAGGAGCGAAAAGATGTGGAGTTTCCGATTTTTCATTTACTCAAACTTGGCGCCACACTCATGTTGTACATTTGTCTTAAATATATGATGATTGGTCATTTACCAATAACAAATCGTGATAAACTTGTACGCACCGTTGATCAACCATTTAGCATTGTCTTTCGCTCACCAATTATTTACACTGATATTTTGTTACTGATAAGTGGTTTTCTGTCTGCCTATCAAATGTCGGAAGAGATGTCACAACGTCATTATATACAATTGTTAAAACGTTTAGCCGCGAAGGTGTTGAGGTTTGGTCTTCTGTTAAAGGATATTAAAGGCTAAGTTCTGAAATCCACTTTCAATCGGAAATGGAATTTACACCAATTTTTTCAGATTCAATCTAATTAGCTAGCGATATTGGAAATTCCGATCGGAACCGAAAACGCCACTTTTTAAATCTGAATTGAACTTTAATTCCCATTTCAATTGTGATTTCAGAACTGGGCGTAATAATAATATTATACATATGTATAATTCCATTTCACAGATATCTGCCAACGATTTATATAGTGTTGTGTTTTCAAACTTGGATACTGCCACATTTGGGTTCGGGACCATTATGGAACAATTTAATAGTGCAGAGCTCAAATTTGTGTGAACAACAAATGTGGCGAAACTTTTTCAGCGTACAGAATGCTATCGATTTTGAAGAGACAGTAAGTGTTCAGTGTAATCGTTGAGTGATGATTTGATGGAACCTTTTATCTCAAAAAATAATCGTGATAGATCTATTTCAACAAAATAAGTACCGCCATCTGTTATTGAGCTATTGAGTGTAGATTAAAATTTTTTGAAACTATGACATTTAACAGGAAACTTTATTTTTTGAAGACAATTGACTACACTGAAAGTGACATTTAATGGACGTCCAATTAGTTCCAGGAGCAGTTTCATGTCAGTTGAATCAAGCTAAGGAAGGTGAATAACTTCACTTATTTAGGAAATAAGAAAAAATCTTCATCTTGTACCTCTCGGTAAGCACTAAAAATCCTAAGGGTAACCTAAAACGCGTTTCCATCCGAAATTCCATGAAATCAGTGAAATACGTGAATCGGGAAGATCTTGGGGAGAATGAAGTTTGCTTGGTATTGGCGCATTACAAGATATAAACAACATGCGATATAGAACTTAAGCTATTGAAAAATATCGCCACTCAAATGTGTACCTTTTTTGTACGTGTTGATATTTTCACACATCGATTATTCATAAAACTTGATTTTCTTTGAACATCAGCAGAACAGTGCTTTCTTGCCCCTTTCCACTTGAAACCGATCACGGAACATTTTTTTCCTCTTCATTGGAAGTATCAAAGACATGTAGGCGTGTCTAGTGACAGACCAAAAAAAGAGGTATAATAGCGTGTCTAGTTGGCTCTATTCTTCTACTGGGTTTTTCTATTTATTTTGTCCAAGTACTATTTTTTTTGTTCCATTAAATCGTTCTTTATTTTGCTTTGAAAATTATAGCTAACATGGGCATGAAATAAGAAATGACCTTTCAGACCTAATTTGATATCATTTTCTGATAACTCTTTTATGGTATAAATGTAATCAGCTTCATACCAAGTTTTTCAAATATTTATAGAATAAAATGACCATAACTTGAAAACGTATCTAAAATGTTTAATACTTTACCATCTTTCTATTTTATTATTTAGTGCTCACCCATGACTATACAACTGGCGCTAGAAGTTCAACTGTTTTTACTAGGACCACTTTTAGTTTGGCTATATTACACCGATTCAGATGCAGGATTCTTTACTTATGGTGCTATACATGCAATGTCGGTCGCAGCAAGATATGCGCGAACGAATCGAGAACATCTGTCAATAACATTGTTTCATGGAATGAAGTAAGCATAGTGCCATTTCGGGAACAAAGCAATGCTTCTGTATTTATTAATTAAAAATTGCGTTTTCAGTGTAAGCAAATTCTATCGCACTGCCAACATGATGTATTCCTCACCAATTACTCGAGCTACACCTTATTTACTTGGTATAGGTGCTGGCATACTGTATCACGCAGAAAGTGGTATTTTGGATATTTCACCAAATTTGATGCCTATCGGTTGGTTGCTTTGTGGTGTCAGCATTGTTTGGTGCTTTTGGTCACCATCATCAGGCATGCGTTCCGATTACATTTATTCATCGTCTGATGCGGCTTCCTATGCTTCCTGGAGTCCTATAGTTTTGGGATTAGCTTTAGCTTGGATAATTTTTATGTTTCCAAAAGATGAAAAGTCAATTTTACGCTGTCTAGCGAAGTCCCGTCCCATATTATTTCTTTCACGCATTTCATTTCCAATGCAGCTAGTAACATTTCTCGTTGTTTTACATAACACTGCTAGTGTGAAGGATGCTAGCAGATATCACATCAACGATTTGGTATAATCTTTTAGACAACATTTTCCAACTTAATATGAACTTTTACATTTTTCTAGGTTAATCCCACAGAGATATGTCTCATAATTATTTTGGCTACCTTTGTAGCATTTCTTATTGATGTTCCTGCACAAAATGTGCGACGTTTGTTTGTACAACGTCTATTCGTGGAACGTTCCCAACAAGAAAACGAGCAAGATGAACCAGTATCAGGTTCTGATGTGGATAGTGGTGAGCAACTTACCAGTGAAACACCGGAATCAGCTGAACATGTTTGGGCCTCAGATCCTGAAGAAGAGGAGCAACGGTATTTGACGCGTAGGCGAAGTTCTACTTCGCCTGGTGAAAATGTATCGACAAAAGCTGCCGGTAAAGAAGAAGTAGAGGAAGATGAAGAAGGAGAGGAATCGGAAGAAATCGCAGAAGAAGCTGAAGTTAAACGTAGACCAACGCCACCACCACCGGTTGAGGAGAAAATAGCACCAAAGGCTGTATACACGCGTAGACGCAGACCGACAAGTGATGACTAAGACAAAGAGAGGCATAATGTAGCATCTAATTTGTGGTTGTTTTATGCATTGAAAAGACAGTTTTTTTGTATAAAACCAAATTTATTTATAATCTTTTATCAATATTTCTTTTATGTGTTAATATTTACAATGTTTTATTTGTTATTTAAACAGCATTAATTGTAGTAAACCGAACGACCTTTCAGCGAATTATTTATAAATTACCATGTGAAATATTTTTATTTATATTTAAATTAAAATTACTTAAAACTAATCTAGTTTGTATTTTATTTTTATTTTATTTTATTTTATTTTGTTGCCTCATAATTTACCGAAAAGATTTCGAACCCCTTTTCAATTCAATAGAAGTGATCCTTTTCTCTTGTGAAAAGGACTATTAGCTCCAATTAATTTGAAATGCAAAAGTAGGTGGTCATTAGAAGTTTAATCAAAATTGATACTTCATAGAAAATCACTTTTCTGAAAAAAAATATCCAGCGACTATAGTAAAAAAGAATATTCGAGAACTTTAACAGCAAGAACTGAAGATATAAGGATAACTTTCATTATGTTCTAACTGTAAAATTTGGGCTTCGGGGCTTAAGGAATAAAGAGAGATTTTTTTTTAAAGACTTTTATTTTATTTTTGTATGAGATAATTTAAATCTAAAGTCAATTAGATAATATATTATCCATGCAAAAAGACTCTGAAAGAAGTTTGGCGCTTTATTCCTCAGAAACCCCATAAGCTTCGGACTAAAGTACACTTTCTATAATTTATAAATTGGTTGTTGAAAATTATATAGTGTTTTCGATTCAACGTAAAATTCAACTTTTTCAGCTTTTTTCAGTTTGTGTTGTTTTATTTGAAAAGTATCTCTTAAGCCAAAAATATATATCAGATCTAAAACTGTGAAGGAGATAAAAATACTCAGAGATTCAAACGGTCAATACGATCCATGCAAGTTAAAAATTCAATTGATTTCAAACAAATACACTACTTTCAAAAATTTGGAATCTTATTATTGTTTCTCAATGAAATTTTATCATGGGAAAGTTTTTCGACGAAAACTCGATATGGTTTTCTCTCTTATATTTTATAGTTAAAGGCATATTTTCCAAGTTAATTAATAAAAAAAAAAAACTGAAACAGAGTCAAATCTTCTAGAATTAAAAACATTAAAAGCACATATTTACCATAAACTAACCTAAAGTGGCCTTAATACGTATTCTTGTTTTTGAGTTAACATTTTATTTGTTAACAAATTTCAAAAACCAAATGTGCAGCCTGCTACCTTAATGGTCATATGTATTATTTGATTTTGCTAAGAGACTATTGGCTTTGCATTCTCTTAACGGAAAATTTCCTTGTACACTTTTCGATTTGCTTGAGCTTTTATATGCTATTGTTTGAACAATAAACGCCATAAACAAAAGTGTTGCTACGGAATTGATAAATTTACTTATTCACAAGTGCATTTAACATTTAAATAACTTAAATCAAAAACAAGACCACGTGCGAAGACCCCTTGTATAATTCCTGAATTATTTATGCGCTGATAAAACTTTGCAAGTTTTTCAGAAATTAAAGTTGTCATTTCTACAATTTTCGATAAAAATACCATCCGTTATGGATCTTAAGTATAACTACAATTTTCTTATTCAGGTACCTTATTGAGAAAAAAAAGTTTAGAGAGTATAAAAAACAACACTGGCCTACAAGTCTTTGCCTTTCAAATAATATATACCTTATTAATTTGAGGTCGCTTAATACGAATATGTTCCAGAAACAGATTTTTGCGAATGACTAAAAGAATGAAATAGGTAAAAGTTGTAACTGAATTATTAATCACATAAAAATTTAAATTTTTATAAATATTTAAATACTTACAAAAATTTTGAAAACCGCATTTTTTTGCGGAACTGGGCATATCTTAATATATACGTAGATAGATAGATTTGTGATAATATACATATGTATACTAAAGAGTTTAGTGTCACTAAAATAAATGCACAAAGTTTTTCTAAGTCAATGTTTTTGGTTCATTCAACCCAATTAATCTCAAATTTAAAATCTAACTAGTAAATTGATGTGTCATTGATTTTTGAGGGCAAGAACTTTGTACGCCAGTGCAATTAAACAAAATAATTGTTCATAACATCGAAGAATACGATAACAATAACCCTGTGAAGAAACTTAACTGAAAATATAATTGGCAAGTTTTTTGTTTTTCAAACCAATTAAGAAATATTACTAATATAACTCTTAAAAATATTTACAGTTCTTAGGCTATCACAAAAGATTATAAGAATCTAAAGCGCGATACAACTATGCTACTTGTTCCTCTGAAGTGCTGGGCGTTCGACTTGAGCCCTTATTGCTATTATCCTGACCATGACTTTTATTCGAGCTACGCAATAAAATGCGTTCTAACGCATGTATTGGAGACTCAAAGAGCAGGCACACTACAAATGCCATAAATAGTGTATCGATAGAGTGACTTAAAACATCGTTGATCTAAAAGTAAATGGATTATTATTATACGCTGTGAGCGAGTAATATTGTTGCACTTACCAAATGTACATAGCCCATGAAAGAAGGTTCTCTAAGACTTGACGAAGCATACAGCTCAACGATACCATTGCATAGATATGCACAATAAGTTAACCGACTAGTTGGTGCAAAAAAGCGACTACTCAGGAATTTTTGTAGCCAACCAGCATGTCCTGTAGTTGCAGCTACAACCAGCCAAGCCACTGACAAATTCCACCCGACTTTATGAAAACCGGCATAAAGAATACTCTCCAAATTTGTAAATGGTTTTAGGTAGAAACGGCAGACGGTAAACATTGATCCAATGCCAATAATAATCGATGTACACCACATAAAACGCACCAATTTGGTTGATAATTTTGTGCTGTAATTGAAAATTTTGGAATTCAAGCATATAGTTTATTTAGCATAACACTTACCCTTTTTCCTGCATCAGGTGTACGATGAAGCCAGTCAATAAGCCCACTGCATATGCTGAGGCACGCATATGCGTTTTTATGTATGAACCAACATAGAAATTATTTGAGGCCAAATCAGTCATTTCACTGTAAATTGAGATTGAAATTACGATTAGAGAAACAAAAAAATTTTGATATACAAACAAGACAGACAACATAGTTCCTAAAGTTTATTGCAAAAACCACACTTACTCTGAATAAATTAAGAGAGTAGGGTCTAAATTTTTCATCCAAGTTGCAATAAATGGTACAGCTGAAGTGATAACTACCACCGCTAACAGAGCACGTAGTCCATGTTTTCGGGATTTATATAGTAAATAAATAAAAATGGGTGCTACGAAATACAGCTGTGAGTCTACTGACAAATACCACGATTGAAACATACACTGTAAAAGAAAAGAAAAGAAATAAGCTTAAAATAAACACCTCAATCTAAAATATAGGCAAAAAAAAAAATAAAACAAGATACATCTACAAAATTTTCGAAATCAATATCCCAATGCGTATAATAGCTATGTTAGTCAAGTTAACAAAAAAGTTTTTTGGAATCATATTTCAGCCATTGATACTCACGGGTAAGGCCATTCTCAGAATCACTACAAGTTGAAAACTACTGAAGAATTCACTGATCAATATTGATACAATTTGAAAGACAATTTACAAAGAAACAATATTGTTGTACAAACTTGCCGAAATTGATACAATTGGCTTTTCTAAAAAAACAGGATTTTCAAGTTAAGTAAACTTTTTAAATGAAGGACTGTGTAAAAAGCCGCTACTGTCAGCGTAGTCTACACTCTAGGGCTTATTTTTACATGTACCGTTTTTTCCAGTCATTCTCTAAAGTTATTTTCACCAAAAATTCGTCGTAGTTATTGTCTGTTGGGAGATTTCAGATAATTATCGATTTCAGTGGTGATTAGAAAAATGTTCATCTAAGTCCTCATGTAACTAAAAATGTTGTTGAATAAACTCTTCTATAAACTAAATAGTACACACTCTTACTGCATATACTGTAGCAGTGCTGAACAACACTGCAATAATACCAGCAACAAACAAGAAATTACATAAAATTGAATTCAAAAATGTACTTACCAACTTATCTGTGTTAATGTAATTGTTGATATACAAAATATTCAACCACCACGATGAAGTACAGCGTTCTTGCTCCCTAACAATACGTTGTTGCCAGATAGGACCACTTCCAGCATGTGGAAACCAAGTCATGTAGAAACCGATAATGGCCATATAAGCTGGCGTTAGGCGTATATAACGTCCCAAGTAAAGAACAAGCACATTTATCTTTCCACGACGACGTTCCAATTCGATAAGTAAAATACGACAAAATAAAAATCCACTCAAGAGCAAAAATGCGTCCACAAAAAGTAGAGAATTCGATAGAAACGCAGAAGGGGGTCGCCGTATTTCCTAAACGCCAAATACAAAAACAAAGTAGTAGCCAATTAAAAAATTGCACAATAACAAACAGGCTGGTTGTGTTAGCATTTTAATGGTCAGCAGATTGCAACACACGTTAGTTACTAAGTAAGTAGCATACCTCGTCCATGAATTCTACATTGTAAACAGGTCCGCCATAAATGAACGATAGCGCATGTCCGGCAAGTATTAGATGCATTGCAAGCGCTTTAATGCCATTGATCGAATTGAGACCCAGTTGATCTTTGCTAGATTGAAATATTTTTTTTGTGTTTTCTAGTGTAGCAACAAATTGTAAAAAAATAAGAAAATTAGTTAATATACTTATTTTGCTGATTTTACTCTTATTATGTTACCAATTATTGAAAAGGACAGCAAGGCCATTTCTAAAGTTTCACTATGACTCCCATTCGGTTTACTGTCCTTATCACTGCTAGAGTAGATTAAGTATCCGTGATATGTTGTACTTATCACAGCCAGAAAAAGGAAAAAGAAAATCACCAAACTGTAAAATAAAATAAATAAAAAATTATTATTATCAGGCTTCACAGGACCGTATTATGCTTTTTTGAATGTTAGGCCCAGAAATATTTGCCGCCCTTCATGAAAAAATGAACAGAGCTGGTTAAAAATCAAAAGATGCGAATCAAAATCCTCAAAAGTCTTAATTTCAAGGAATTTAAAATCGACTATTTCATTTTCATTCCATTCAGGGAATCAAAATAGGATTTTTGAATTTTTTATTTCATTTTAAGGAATTGATTTTAAAAAAATTGGATTCTCAATAAATTGGAAAATCGAATTCAATAGCTCTATTTCTATACGAAATTTTTGTACTTTTTCATATGATAACTAAGGTTGAAAATATATTTCGGATATCAGAAGAGGCGGCTTTGCATCAATCGGTGCAGAAAGGTTGAAAATGAATTTTAAACAGTCTTAGCGCCTAAATTACTGAGTCGATTTTAACCAGTATCATTCTTTTTGCATTTATTACTAGAAAGACTTATGAGCATTCTTTTGCCAATATCTTTGGAATCAACTGTTGCAACTTAATGTAATTTTATACTAAAATGGCCCTTCCGTTGTTTCCATATTTTTGAGAAAATTGTACTTACTTACATTTATCGAGTTTTCGATAGTATTTGATGCTTTTAACGACTTTTTTGTTACTGAATACTTTCTTATAATCTTTTTCGTTGATTTCCGATATTTATTCACTTTTTTGCTATATTTTTCACATTAATCGACTTTATCGATACGACCGACTTCTCAAAAGTTTTTTCGATACTATGCGACTATTTCAATTTTTTTCGATACTAATTTGATTACATGCGATTTTAGTCGATTTTTTTTCGATACTATTCCATGTTGACCGATTTTATCACTTTTATCGCATTTTTCGATACTACATATACAAAACTTTTCAACATTCTTGATGCTTTTCGATACTTTACGAATTTTTCGATGTTTCTTAATACCATTTAATTGATTATTTTCGACTCCTACCGACTTTTTCACGTTCTTTGGAAACTATTTGTCTATTTCGTTGATTTTCGATACAATTTGACACCACTGACTTGTTCGGTGCTATTCGATTTTTTCAATGCTGTTCGATGTTAATCGATTTTTCACTATTCGATTCCAAATACTTATCAACATTCTTGATACTCCATACTTTCCGAACTTTTCGATTCTTTTTAATGCCATATACATATGTACATAATTGATTCCTTTCGCCTTCTATAGACTTTTCTACTATACTATTCGACTGTTTTGATGTCTATCGATACTATTTGACACAATTAAATCAATAGCGTTTTTCAAAACAAATCAATACCTTTCACTTATATCAACGTTTCCGCTGGTCTTTCGATACCATTCGAAGATTTTTTTGATCGTTTTTGTTTTAATTTATAACATTATTTCAGCAAAGATTGAGTTTCAATTTTGGTGTGTGTTCGACTTAAACTATTTTTTTGTAATATGACTAAAACAAAATTGATAATACATATTTAGTAAAGTATAAAACCAGTCTTACGCATAGCTAAACATTTCATTGGTAATGTGCAACTCCGGCTCGCGCACTTGACACATGTTATCATCGACAGTAACACTGCGCTGCAGAAAATTCTCTAAAAATATTGCAATATCGCTGACGCTGCAAGTGGCCGGCACGCATGCGCCCCAAAATGCAATCGTTTGGTTTATTGGCTGTAAAATATTGGAAAAAGAAAAAAACTGCATTAAATAAAACATTTATAAGAAATACATTAATAATGTAATAATGTAAATTTCGTAATAATAACGGTAAGTGACTGTTAATCGCTGTATACGAATTATACTATGCATATTCCACTCCAAGACCTTGAATTGTAAATTAGTAGTGGCGCTGCGGTGCAGCATTTTACCATGCTTTTCTGTGTTAATTTGGCTTGCAGGCCATCAACTGAATCTTAATAACTTAAAATTTTTATGATTTGATTTGGCAATCGTTCAATGAACTATTATTAGCCGATAAAAAAGCACGATGAGCATATTTTTATTTAATAAACCTATGACACGCTCCAATCAAAATTATAAAATTACTTAGTATGCAATACGCGTTCGATGATCGATTTAAATTCGGCATGTGGCCAAAAAAATTTGCATTAAAACCAACTGAAATTCAGTTTTTGGCGTTTGTGGGTGGCAAAAAATCACAATGTTTAAGACTTAGAAAAAACAATTTTTGTTGCATCTGCATAAAAGTCAAATTAAAAATCTATTGAAATAGCATAATATCACAGCGAAATATTAAAGCGTGAATTTCACATAATACGCTGATGACCTATGTACGTGCATATAGAATAAAAATAATAATAAGAAATATTTTTTATTTTTAAATTAAAATCCATGTTTTTCAAACCTTCCTGAAATCACAGTGGAAATATAAAAATGTATCGATGACTTCTTATGTGCAGTCGGTATTTTAAGCCATAAAATTTTGAAAATGAATTTTTGTCGTTATCTCTAGATATCTCCCTATCAAATTATTTCTTCTTTTCCTCAATCCCACTATTCATTTTCATCTTAATTGCTGTCTTTCTAATTTCCATCCTCACATCTTTCTTATCTTTTGTATATTTCAGTATTTTATTACTCTAACTTTATATCGCTTTATTTCTCTATATCGCTAACTTTTAATCAAAAACACGCAATTTTTTTTTAAAGTTCTTGCATCAGATTGTATCCTTTCACGAACTCTTACAACAGAAAAATCAATGCTGGCTGTTATTTTGAAGTTTTAGCCTTTCTCGTTTTCTATCTTTGGGGCCGTTCAAGTATTACGTAACGCAATTTTCGAAGATTTTTGACTCCCCCTCCCCCCTATGTAACGCGCCGTAACGTTTTCCTCTACCCCCCCCCCCCCCCCGCCCCCTTAAACGTTACGTAACACCCAAGTGACCATATTTACCTAAAAGTCACAATTATGTTGCGAAAAGTACCGGAAATACATGCGTATGTTGTTTATTTTCTTTATTATACCCTACACCGAGGGTATATTCACTTTGTCATTTTGTTTGTAACGCATAGAAGAGGGCGGTGGTAGGTATGAAAAAGTATATAGATATATTCTTGATCAGCGTCACCACCTGAGTTGATTTAGCTATGTCCGTCTGTCTGTCTGTTCAAATCAGGTTTATGGAAAAACCAAGAAAGCTAATTGAATGAAATTAGCACACTCAGGTCAGACCTTCTTGCAGGCATCTTGCTATTGAAAATGGACGTAGTCGGTTCATGGACACGCCTACCGCCCATACTCTATGTATATTTGCCCAATCCCATTTTGAAAAAAAATGCATCGATTTTGATGAAACTTGGTGATTAGGTGTACATTTGAACTAAATTAAGATTAGGCTAGGTTTCAAGTTTCCAAAGATTCGCGTGGCACGGTCCTAAATTTTAACCTCCATACCACCATATCTCGTAAACCGTGCAAGATATTGTAATGAAATTTCTTTATTTTTTCGACTTTTTCATCGATTTTAAATTGTTTAGACTTTTTCAACCTCTCTCAACATTAACATTTTGCATATATTTACGACTTTTTCAACAGTTTTCAACCTCTTAAACATTTCACACTTTTTTCGAATTATTTAACCTCTTCAACGTCTTTTTTTACTGAAATATATGTACCTACTTTGAGTGCAGTGTAGGGTATGTGAGTTTCGGCCTGACTGAAGATAACACCTTAACTTGTTCATTGTTATTTAATAAAAATCACACATAATGTAATAAACATTAGCTTAAAATATGTTAAAATGGCGAAAAATGAGACGAACATATTTTATTGAAATGATAAAAGTTGATGGGATCTAGAACAACTACAGCAATAAATGAGAAAAATAGGAAATCTTTCCACGCTTACATCTCTGGTTTTGGTTAACCAATCTCGAAGATGATAGTTTTATGACATTCTGCTTGATAAGTGCTTTAATTTAACATATCATTTGTTGCTGTAAATTATCTAGATCCCATCAACTTTTATCATTATAATAAAATTTTTTGGCTGTAGCTATTCAATAAGCATACACATAAAGAAAGCGTTTCAGTATACTTACATACCTCATTTCAAATCAGCACCCGCTAAAGTAGTTTCACTTCTAAAACAATGTTACGTAACGCGTTGTTTGAACCCCCCCCCCCCCCTCCCCTGTAACGCATCGTAACGTTTCACAAGACCCCCCTCCCCCCTAATTGCGTTACGTAATACTTGAACGGCCCCTTTGCACAAAGTTTCATTATAATCCCTTGAAAAACTCTCTAGATACAATAATTTAGGAATTATTTCTATGACAGGTGCCACGCCTTATTGACCAATCCCGTTCAGTTCTAGTCCCAACGTTTTATTAAACCTCGTTAAAAAACTCTTTATAAACGATAACATAAAGTTTTTATTTCTTTGGATCCATGTCAAGGCAGATAGTTCCTTCGTTCATATAGTGCCTTTATCACTTTGTCCTTTCTATCATACAAAGTTTCAACTTTCCAAAGGGTAGATTTGAAGTTTCATCTTTCTAACGGAAATGGCTTTAACTGAAAGTGCCATGCCCACTTTTCAAATTAAGTTTACCTACTTTTTGTCCTAAAATTATCTTTGTCGCTTTGTATCTTTGAACAAATTTTCATTAATTATGTTGGAAAACTCTTTAGATGTATTGTTTCTATAGAAAGTGCCGATCCCACTTAATTGGAAAACTCTTTAGCTATTATTTCATCTTTCTAACGGAAATGGCTTTAACTGAAAGTGCCATGCCCACTTTTCAAATTAAGTTTACCTACTTTTTGTCCTAAAATTCTCTTTGTCGCTTTGTATCTTTGAACAAATTTTCATTAATTATGTTGGAAAACTCTTTAGATGTATTGTTTCTATAGAAAGTGCCGATCCCACTTAATTGGAAAACTCTTTAGCTATTATATTTTTTTATTTTATTAACACTAGAGGAAAGTGGGGTACCTTTGACACTTGAGTACATTTGACTTTGCCAATTTCAGTATGAAAACGAATATGGCGCCAAAAAGTTTAAGTGCAGAAAGCATCCTACTTTGATTTAAAAAAACGTTATGAACTTTTACACTTCTTCTTCAACTACCTTTGGAGTAGCACGAGTTTTTCTGTTTTCGCGATCCCTGATGTAATTTTCGATAACAAGTACGTTTTGTGAATTATATGTGGTTGTTTTTGTAAATTGAGTGGCAAAATATGTTAGCATTACGTTTAAGTAACAACACTATTAAAGTGTGCTTTGTGAATAAAAGTAATAATAAAAAAAATAGGAAAACGCCTCTTGAACGTTTGGGGCACATTTGTCTTCTGCCAAAAGGGTACATTTGACATCCGAATATACACCACCATACAGAGAATTTAGTTGAATATGTCAAAAAGTGTAATTTAAGTGAACTGACAGTTGAAATGCTTTAAAATTAACTGATAACTTTTATGTTTTGAACTCATTTATGTTAAGTTTCTTAATTAAATTGAACGAATTAATATGTATTTTTCGTTATTTCTTTTGTAATAAATCGTTTTAAAAAAGTTAACTAAGTAGTTTCCAATTTAACCAATAGTAAATTCTATAGCCCCATATTTTTTGAATAAGACGCATTTGCTTGTAAGACCAAATTTGAATTGTAAAAAGTGCACCGAAGTCCGAAGTCAAATGTGCCCATAAAATAGTCAAAAGTGTCCCGTGCCGGAGTACTTTTCACAAAAATCACTTTTTTTGAAAAAATTTAAAAAAAATACATTGACGTAGTTTTTTTAAGTCTTATTCGAGGTTTGATGCTAAATAGTCAATCTATACTATTATATAAAGAGGTAAGGTTTGTTTGTTTGTTTGTTTGTTTGTTTGTTTGTTTGTATGTTCCGGGTAATCTCTGGAACTACAGAACCGATTCCAAAAATTCTTCTACTAATAGAAAGCTACACTATTCCTGAGTAACATGGGCTATATTTTATTTTGATAAAAGTAAGGGGCGTGGCACTTTACATGCAATTAAAACCTTTAACTCGCTATATCTTGGTTCATACGATAGAAAAAGTCTTGAAATTCGGTGTCAGGATGCACATAGCCTATGTTAAGCACTTCACAAAATATGAACCGGATTAGACACCAGGGGCGTGGTAGCTATAAAAGTTTAATTTAGGGTGGCCCTCATACGCAAATATCTTTAAAATAGCATTTTTACAAAGACCACTTAATCGATTCACATGGAATTTACACCACATGTCTCTTATATTAAGACGCATAGCTAAGACGATGAAACTTTTACTTAGGGTGGCCCTCATACACAAATATTTTAAAAATAGCGATTTCTCAAAGACAGGTAAATCGATTCTCATGAAACTTACACAGTATGGTTTTTATATTAAGGAGCACAAATTAGATTGTTAAAATTTTATTTAGAGTGCATACTTAGGGTGACCCTCATACAAATATATTTTTAAACATCATTTTCAAAAAGACAGGTTAATCGATTCACGCTGAATTTACACCACGTAGTTCTTATGTTAAGAAGCATAGCTTAGGCTATAAAACTTTTATTTAGGGTGGTCCTCACACAAAAAAATTTTTTAAATATCGTTTTCTCGAAGACCGCTAAATCGATTCTTATGGAACTTACACCACATGACTTTTATATTAAAAAGCACAGATTATATAGTAAAAATTTTATTTACGGTTCATACTTAGGGTGGTCCTGATTCAAAAATATTTATAAATATAAGACCGCTTAATCGATTCTCTGGAATTTACTCCACATGGCTTTTATATTAAGAGGCACAGATAAGGTAGTAAGCCTTTTATTTAGCGTGCATACTTAGGGTGACCCTCATACAAAAATATTTTTAAAAATAATTTTCACGAAGACAGGTTAGACGATTCACACCGAATTTACGCCACGTATCTCTTATGTTAAGAAGCATAGCTTAGGCTACACAACTTTTATTTAGGGTGGCCCTCATACAAAAATATTTTTTAAATATCATTTTCTCAAAGACCGTTTAATTGATTCTCATGGTCTTAACACCACATGACTTTTATATGAAGGGGCACAGATTAGATAGTAAAAATTTTACTTAGGTTCACACTTTGGGTGGTCCTCACACAAAAATATTTTTAAATATCTTTTTCACGAAGACAGGTTAATCGATACATACCGAATTTATACCAAGTAACTTATATATTAAGAGGCGTAGCTAAGGCTTCAATACTTTTATTTAAGGAGCATATTTAGGGTGGCCTTCATACAAATATATTTTTTGAACATAATTTTCTCGAAGATCGCTTAATCGGTTCACACTACGAGGCTTTTATATAAACAGGCACAGCTTAGAATAGAATGGGTGATGCCACGCCCCCTTATCTAAAAGAAAATAAGATTCATCATATCTTATCAACTATTTGATGCAGATAAATGAAACTTGGTACATATATAAAGAGTAGAGAAAGAAGTAAGATTCCATGCAAAAATGGGCGGTACCACGCTTCCATATGAGGAAAAATCTACTTTTTATGTATCAACAACTATATGACGCAGATGGATAAGATTTGGTACATATGTTTCTTATAGTTTGTAAAAATTTCTTAGCATAGTTTGATTTGATTAGAAAAGAAAGAAAGTAAGATTCAATGAAAAAATGGGTAGTGCCATGTCTCCAAAATAAGAAAAAACTATGACTATGAGACTCGGTACATATATAGAAGACAAGGACTGTAACCAAATTAAACTCATGCAAAGGTGCTGATTCTACGTATTCCAATCATTCCCGTCAATTCAATTGTTCATTTATGAGACAAATAGAAAAACCAACAACGTTGTTTATCCACTCGCAATAAGATAAATATCAATAAAAATAGTTTTTACTTATTTAATCCAACTAAAATAAAAACACATTATGTTTTATTTGTTGAGGCGTAGCAATGCGCGCCGGGTTTTGCTAGTGTATACATAAAAAACAGCAAAAATTTTAAAATCTATTATTTGTTTAAGGAAATATAAACTTTTGAAAATTAAGTGTCAAAGGTACTCCACTTTCCCCTACATGTACGAAATTATTTCATATTTATTTATTATCTTTAAGTCAGACAGATAATCCCTTTGTCCCTTTATTTTTTATGAAATGTTTCAACTCATTCTATTGGAATACATCTATACTATTATATAAAGAGGTAAGGTTTGTTTGTTTGTTTGTTTGTATGTTCCGGGTAATCTCTGGAACTACAGATCCCATTCCAAAAATTTTTCTACTAATAGAAAGCTACACTATTCCTGAGTAACATGGGCTATATTTTATTTTGATAAAAGCAAGGGGCGTGGCACTTTACGTGCAATTAAGACCTTTAACTCGCTATATCTTGGTTCATATGATAGCAAGAGTCTTAAAATTCGGTGTCAGGATGCACATAGCCTATGTTAAGCACTTCACAAAATATGAACGGGATTAGACACCAGGGGCGTGGTGGCTATAGGACTTTAATTTAGGGTGGCCCTCATACGCAATTATTTTTAAAATAGCATTTTACAAAGACCACTTAATCGGTTCACATGGAATTTACACCACCTGTCTCTTATATTAAGACGCATAGCATACACAAATATTTTAAAAATAACGATTTCTCAAAGACAGGTGAATCGATTCTCATGAAACTTACACAGTATGGCTTTTATATTAAGGAGCACAGATAAGAATATAAAAATTTTATTCAGGGTGCATACTTAGGGTGGCCCTCATACAAATATATTTTTAAATATCATTTTCACGAAGACACGTTAATCAGTTCACACCGATTTTACGCCACGTATTTTTTATGTTAAGAAGCATAGCAAACAAAACTTTTATTTAGGGTGGCCCTCACCCAAAAATATTTTTCAAATATCATTTTCTCGAAGACCGCTAAATCGATTCTTATGGAATTTACACCACATGGATTTTATGCGAAGAGACACAGATAAGATTGTAAAAATTTTATTTAGGGTGTATACTTAGGGTGGCACTCACACAACAATTTTTTTAAATATCATTTTCACAAAGTTTGGTAAGTCGATTCACACCGAACTTACACCACGTAGCTCTTATGTTAAGAGGAATAGGTAAAGATACAAGACTTTTATTTCGGGTGGCCCTCAGACAAAAACTTTTCTCGAAGACTGCTTAATCGATTCCCTTGGAACTTACACCACATGGCTTTTATATTAAGAGGCACAGATAAGCTTAAAAAAATTTTATTTAGGGTGCATACTTAGGGTGACCCTCATACAAAAATATTTTTAAGTATCATTTTCAAGAAGGCAGGTTAGTCGATTCACTCCGAACTTGCACCACGTAGCTCTCATATTAAGAAGCATAGCTTAGGCTACAAAACTTTTATTTAGGGTGCATATGTAGGGTGGCCCTCAAACAAAAATATTTTTAAATATCATTTTCTCGAAGACCGCTAAATCGATTCTCATTGAACTTACGCCACATGGCTTTTATATTAAGAGGCAAAGATAAAGTCGTTGAAATTGTATTTAAGGTGCATACTAGGGTGACCCTTATACAAAAATATTTTCAAATATCATTTTCACGAAGAACAGGTAATTCGATTTACACCGAACTTAGCTCCGTAGCACGTAGCTCTTATGTTAATAGGCATAGCTTAGGCTACAAAGCTTTTATTTAGGGTGGTCCTCACACAAAAATATTTTTAAATATCCTTTTCTCGAAGGCCGCTTAATCGATTCTCATGGAATTTACATCACGTGGTTTTTATATTAAGAGGCACTGCTTAGGTTGTAAAAATTTTAATTTGGATGCATACTAAGGGTGGTCCTCATACAAAAGTATTTTTTAAATAGAATTTTCACGCAGACTGCACATCGAATATACACCACGGTTGAGGTGCAGCGATGCGCACAGGGTAATGCTAGTTCTAGATATGGCAACTCAATTTTTTTCTTGTCCAAATACAGCTACTTTTTGTCTGAGTAGGGCTTTCATCATGTTATACCCTTGCATAAATTTTCATTACATTTACATTCTGAAAAGCTCTCTAGATATGACAACTCATAATTTTTGTTTCTACTAAGATTGTGACTCTTATTTACCTTATCTTACCCACTTTTTGTCATACGCTTGTACATACACATATGTAAATATGTCACCTAGTGGTCATGTACCAAATTGCGACGAATTGAAATTTTGATTTTAGATTTGAATAAAAAAATTCTTTCTAAAACGATATCTAATTTTGTGGAAATCTTGTGCTTCGAGTTTTACGTTTTTAAAATTGTCAGTTTGCTCTGCAAGATGATTTCAACCTAATTAATTACAAAATAGCTTTACACGATCTGTATGGAAAAGCTATATTTGGTAATTCAAGATAGAGCCACAGTCAACAATAGAACCACAGTCAATAATAACAACAATATTAAAGCATAAGTTTAAATTATACAATACATAATAGCCTCTTAATAATTCTTTTTTCTTTGACATGTTTTTGTTTACAAAATTAATATGCGAACTTCTGAAATTTCGAGACGTCATTCTTATACTAAAAAAAAAAAAATGGTAACAATACCGGTCAATAGTTTGCGATTTGCATATCAAGAATTGAAAACAAACAAATTTGACGTAGCGTTTGTAAACAAAAATGTTTTTTTTTTTTCATTTGCTAAAAATAAATTTATAATATATTTAAATTGAGACCATAAAAAAAATGTCCACCGTCTCCCGCTTAATCGCTGTTTTAATCATAAATACGAGTATCTTAAGCAAATACACACCTGCTGCTTTCTTGAACTTATGCCTTGCATTGTCAAACCATCCATAGTTACATTCGTTAGACAGTATTTGGCACGAACTGGAATTTCTTTATTTTCATTGAAAGCGTGAATATATTTTTGGCTTAAGCATTCGTCATAGTGCCCAAATTGGTAACGCACGCCACTTTCAATGCCAACAGCTGATTTAACGGTAGCATCGTACACTGCGAAAATAAAGTGAAAGAGAAATTATTTTATGTATTATATTTTAAATGTTATTAAAACTAAGTATTTTCTTACACGACATTATCTTTAAAGATAATATACATATCTTAACAATAGCAGTTTCAAGTTCACATCTCTAAGCCAAGGACCTACACACATATACCGTAGTAATCAAATTATAATTTTATTGCAGAAAACAAATGGTTCTTTATGATTATAGTTGAAAGCCAATTAGTATAGGCATATTAACTTTAATTGTGACTATAAATTTATTACAAAAATTTTATTTATTTATAAGTGTTGTGGGAATTGTTGTATTTTGTAAGTAGCGATTTTGTCTTTCTGCCTCATCACATTTGTGACGCTGCGCCGCACAGTGTTGTATTTTGAGAAAAAATGGACAAAATCAAATTCCCGTCGATAGGAATGCCCAAAAAAAACGAGGTCGGTCTCATTCGAAAGGTGATTTCATGCTTTTTTTAGAAAAATTGTCCCGAATCGAAATCCCAGCTTTGGGCGTTTCTCAGAAATGCCCAAAATATGGTCTTTTTCAATTTTAGACAGTTTTTCCCAATTTTAGTACAATTTTGACTCGTATACATATCCGATGATAATTTATTTTGAAAGTCGAGAAAAATACCTTTAATTTGGTATTTTAAAAATTTTTCTAGGTGCTTGGTATCGAAAAATACATCTATATTTAATTAGGGGTAAATTAACGTTAATCTATTATATAAAACTCATTTTTTGTCTGTCCGTCTGTCTGTCTGTCTCTTTTGCACGCGGAAACTATCCAGCCGATTTTGATGAAATTTTTACAGTATGTTCGCATCGATCGGGCGGGTGTCATAGGCTATAAAACTTTTATTTAGGGTACATATTTAGGGTGGCCCTCATACACAAATATTTTAAAAATAGCGATTTCTCCAAGACTGGCAAATCGATTCTCATGAAATTTACACAGTATGGCTTTTATGTTAAGGGGCACAGATTGAATGGTAAAAATTTTATTTAGGGTGCATACTTAGGGTGGCCCCCATACAAATATATTTTTAAATATCATTTTCACGAAGACAAACAAATCGATTCACACCAAATTTACACTACATATCTCTTATGTTAAGAAGCATAGCTTAGTCCACAAACCTTTTGTTTAGGGTGGCCCTCATACACAAATATTTTAAAAATAGCGATTTCTCCAAGACTGGCAAATCGATTCTCATGAAATTTACACAGTATGGCTTTTATGTTAAGGGGCACAGATTGAATGGTAAAAATTTTATTTAGGTGTTATTTTTTCGTTTGAAGATTACTATTTTTAAAATATTTGTGTATGAGGGCCACCCTAAATAAAAGTTTTGTGGTCTAAGCTATGCTTCTTAACATTAGAGATACGTAGTGTGAATTCGATGTGAATTGATTTATTTGCCTTCGTGAAAATGATATTTAAAAATATATTTGTATGAGAGCCACCCTAAGTATGCACCCTAAATAAAATTTTTACCATTCAATCTGTGCCCCTTAACATAAAAGCCATACTGTGTAAATTTCATGAGAATCGATTTGCCAGTCTTGGAGAAATCGCTATTTTTAAAATATTTGTGTATGAGGCCACCCTAAATATGTACCCTAAATAAAAGTTTTATAGCCTATGACACCCGCCCGATCAATGCGAACATACTGTAAAAATTTCATCAAAATCGGCTGGATAGTTTCCGCGTGCAAAAGAGACAGACAGACAGACGGACAGACCAAAAATGAGTTTTATATAATAGATTAACGTTAATTTACCCCTAATTAAATATAGATGTATTTTTCGATACCAAGCACCTAGAAAAATTTTTAAAATACCAAATTAAAGGTATTTTTCGCGACTTTCAAAATAAATTATCATCGGATATGTATACGAGTCAAAATTGTACTAAAATTGGGAAAAACTGTCTAAAATTGAAAAAGACCATATTTTGGGCATTTCTGAGAAACGCCCAAAGCTGGGATTTCGATTCGGGACAATTTTTCTAAAAAAAGCATGAAATCACCTTTCGAATGAGACCGACCTCGTTTTTTTTGGGCATTCCTATCGACGGGAATTTGATTTTGTCCATTTTTTCTCAAAATACAACACTGTGCGCCGCTTCCATTTATTGCAGTTTGTCTACTAGCAACCTGACCAAATTTATACAAAAACTTTCATTAAAAATATTTGAAAAATTAATATGTTGCTTGGACAAATATTTCTTTGTAGTCTAATTTTATTGTACCTATGAATATGATAAACCTTGCGATAGCAGTAATGTAAGTGTTGTTAAATTAATATGATCCGTTTAATTGCTCAAGCTTAGTTTTAGTTACTTTATATATAGTGTTATAAGTTTCATTAAACCAAAAATATAGCCATTAAATAGCGAGAAACTGTGAAGTCTAATCTTTACGTAGCAGATCTCATTTATGACACACAGCAACAAGTTTAGTTAAAAAAAGCAAAGTCATCTTTGTTTGGATATGGAATAAACACTGAAAAATTAAAGATTTTTTTAAGTTATGCACACATGTCTTACACACTATGATGAAACTTTACATTGAGGATATAATTTCGGTTTTAAATTGCAGTTTGAAAGAGTTTTTGTACCTTACACATAGGGTATATGCATTTTATTCCTAACTTTGTAATAGTAAATTATATACACACGATGATTCATTTAGATACACTTCTTTCAGTAGAAATTGTATGACAAATAATGCGTGAGTCGTGTCAAACTTTCATGGTATTTTTTGACATACATATGTATAATCATGGAACGTTAAAATTTAGATCAACGCTTGCAATTGTCTAAATTTACTAAATCGACTAAAACTTTCACTTTAAATTCACTCAAAATTCACATGATTTCGCTGCCTAGGTCATGTGATATGACACCTCTAGACTTTTTCCTTTAAGGCTACGTAAAGTTCAAAGTCTACATAGATAAGCCGGCTACGATTGAGCAATTTGAAACCAACATTACTCGCGTAATTCGCTAAATACCACTCGTACGTGTCATCGAAAAATGGAACTTCAGAATGGACCATGTTAGCCGAAGTTACGGCTGACACTTAAAAGAATATGCATGATGTATGATAATATAGATTACCCGATAAAATTGAATTTATTATATGTATTTTTGAAAAAAGTACATTTATATGAACCACCCTATATTTGCGATAAATTCGATGTTTCGCAAATAAGTTCACTTATTTATTTTGAAAAATAAAACTAAAAATGTAAGGCCTTTAGAATCATAATTTTGGAAATTTTCGACAATAAGTCAAAAACAACAGGGGAAAAAATCGGTAAAAATTTTTAGCCAAATTTTGCTTTTTTTTGTTTGATTTGTAAACTGGTAAAAAAGAATTTAAATTATATTTTTGTTTTATAAATTTTTGAGGTATTTTTGACTACAAAGCTCACAAAAAAACAATAAATAAAAAAAAACGAATTAAAAAAATTTTTAAAAAATTCTTTTGGGCCTA
Source organism: Tricholauxania praeusta (assembly GCA_949775025.1). Classification (NCBI taxonomy): domain Eukaryota; kingdom Metazoa; phylum Arthropoda; class Insecta; order Diptera; family Lauxaniidae; genus Tricholauxania; species Tricholauxania praeusta. The sequence continues at coordinate 188,165,906 of OX459028.1, forward strand.
AAAACTAATTAAAAATGAAATTTATATAGTTTTGTTTTATGGCTTTTAAAAGTATTTTCTATTACAAATCAAACAAAAAAACGCAATATAAAAAAATTTATGTTTTTAATGTCTTTATTCACAATTTTTCCTGGAACGTCATTTTTTTGATATTATCGGTAAAAGTGTAAAAACGAGTAAATGACCAGGTACGATTTTAAGGATCATGTTTTTGGAATCTCCGAACAAAAATAAAAATAGTAATTGCGCATTGTCAGATTTGGTTGAAAATTTTTACCGATTTTGATCTTGCTTAAAACGAACCGTGTCAGCCATAGTGCTAATCTTTAAATGGCCATAAAACGAGTAAATGAGCAGCTCCGATTTTGCGGATTATATATTATATTATATTATTATTATATATATAATATATATATATATATATATATATATATATATATATATATATATATATATATATATATTATATATTATATATCTCCGGACACTATATAATAATTGTGCATTCTCAGATTTGGTTGACAATTTAATCGATCTTGATCTTGCTTGAAGCGAACCGTGTATATAGGCTTAAAGAATAGCGGTGGGGTATTTTTCGTTACTTCCTAATGTGTACATAAGGAAAATAATTTTCTTCATTTTTTTATTGGCGAAATTCTGAAAAATTAAAATTTTACAGCTCTGGTAACATTCTCGAAAATCGAGTGTTCCCGAATAATTCTAGAACATGCCATTTATTTGAACATGATATTTTTTATAGTTTTTTTTTTGGAAGAAAAAATTTTTCAAAATAAATATATAAATTTATTTGAAAGTTTGACCTGCAAAACCTATAACAATTTGAACTCAGATTGCACAGAATAACGCTGCTATTAACTTTCAACAAATTTATTTTATTAATACAATACTGTACAATGTTTGTTATGTAATTTTATTTATCTTAATACAGACAATATAACATTTGCTTTCAAATGCATAGAAGGCAAAGAAAAAAAAAATTTAAATGTCATCATAACACTTGCTATATCGTTAAAAGTGTAAACAGAATCATTTTGACGTAGTAAAAAGCATCTACCTATTTGCGGTGCATTTTTTCCGTAAACATAGAATCTTGTACTAAATTGAGCAAAAATATTTATGCGCAAATTAAATTATTAGCGACTTCGTATGTTAGATAATATATGCGGCTATTAGCGTAGCTGTGGTGGCGTGAAAAGGGCAGTCGTCCCGGTCGTCGAAATGCACTCTTTTAGATGTAATTAACGTTTTCCATAAGATCTTTAAGCTCTAAGAAATAAAATTTAATCAAAGAGACTTAGTTTTTGAGTCAAAGCCATATTCATAGAATTAAACAATACAAATGGGTTCTCTTTTAAAGAAAAGTAATATATTTTCAAATTTGTTAAAAAAAATTTTAGATCAGCCTGATAGTTTTCGAGTTGAAGTGAAATTTAGAAATTTTTCAAATGTTTTTTCAATAATTTTTAGAAGTTCATCGTAAACGCTATCATATTCCAGGTGATTCAAATTAATTTCCTCAGGTCAACACTTCGAGAACTCAGTAGGATAGTGATAAATGTTTCACGCAGTAGTTATAATGGTTCAAGTGGGTCAAATAAAAGATACCTTGCATTTTACCTGGAAATCAATTTTCAAGGTCAATTGTGATTTTTTAAATAGACACCAGTATTTTTTATTGCATATTTGTGTTCTATGAGAAGAAATACATACATAGATATGTTTTGTGTGAAAAATTGTCTAAATTGTCTATTTAAAAAATCAGAGTTGACCTTGAAATTGATTTCAAGGTCAATACAGATGTCACTATTATTTGATTCCATAGAAACCTTATACATTTTTCGTAAATTATTTATCACGATCTACTTAGTTCTAGAGGAGTAACACTTCCTTTTGCAACTTACGGTAAGTTTTCAGACTCACTATTTTCAAAAATCAAGTATCAAATAGATTCAAAGAAAATCGACATACAACGGGCGTGGTACCTTCCGTACAACAAAAAGAGTAAAGACGGTGCATGTATGGACGTTGCCATCGCGAAGAATGTGGGCGGGCTTGGACAACAAGGCGTGTACGGGCGGAGTAACAACTAGTATTATGTGATATTGCATTACTTTTTTTTAAAAAATATTCAAATTATAGAAATTGGTCTATGGTATACTATTTTTGAATGATTTTAGCAAAGACTATGTCTGATTTTTCAGGTGCCTGAAATAATACCCAGGCAACAGTTTTTGATATTATCTTTAATTTTTGTTCTAAAATCACTACTTGCTTTAAAAACTTAGATAATAATATACGAATTATACCTAAAGGTGGAATTCTTAATCATACATATGTGACATAAAGATGCAGAAGTCAAAATAGTCAATCCGGCGAAGGTTGAATTTTAACTAAATAAAAGAGAAGCATGGGGCTACTGCCCCAAGCGCAAAAGTAACTAGCATCGCCACTGGATGCGGCAGCTTATCATTGTGATTGATCGAATGAATTCTACCGGGCTAATTAAAGCAAGACGTGTTTTGAATTCTCATAGAAGGTGAGCTGCGATTACTTTTTTATTTGATGTTGTTATTGTAGCTTAATTGCGCTCGGAATAGATGCTGGAAAATAACTTGGATATAAAAACACAATTATTATGTTTTTGATAGACTTGTTTCAAGTATGTTCGCGTACGCTCATTTATGCTAAGTTATACGATACTAAACTATGAAGTTTGCTATAAGCAAACAAAATTTAAGTCACTTTTTACTGTCAGTAATATAGCAATTAATTCTTAACGTAAGGTACGAGATCCTCGACAGATGCAGTGCTGTGATAAAAATTTAATGACGTATTTTGCTAAGTTGCGTTTTTTTTTCTTCTTTGGTTTCTTCAAAGAATAATACCTTTCAATTTCATTTTAGTTCTTATGATAAAACAAAATTATTATCTTCACATTAATATGCAAGATTTTGTAATTTCTTTGGAAACCCAAGAACTTGTATACTTTTTTATATTGCAAGCGGCAATAACTTTAAAGTGTATTCAAAAAAATGCATAAAATTATTGAATTAAAATTTTATAAGGCCGAACAAGTAATTAACGTGCACTGAAAGGGTTATTTATATGGCGTAATACGTTCACAATTCCACAGATAGCGGATGAATTTAATATAAAATTAACAAATCTAATTGATCGTAAGTAGCTGGTGCAAAAAGTGGTTCTGCTTATTGAGCTTAAGTGTATAAGCTATCGAAATCTATTAAAATGATCGACTTGACCAAAGGTAAAATTTTGATGGTGGAGGTTGAAAATTAATTTTAGACATCACAAAATGCAGTTTTGTACAATTCGTTCAGTAGAAATATTCAATTAATTATTATAATAATTACAGCCGGCTCCCTTGCACCAAGGGATGTGTGACGGCCGAAAATGGTTCTTCGAAGTATCGAAGCAAATTTTGCTTAAAATTTATTTTTAACCTTCACATCAACTGGTGCAAGTAACTTATTTCGAGTAATGCATTTTTGTCCTATTCCCATCAAATCGTGGAAGTTTTCATTATTAATTTTTGAGAAATAGAGCTCATGAGCTCTGTTTTTCAATTCTTAATTGCAATTCCCTTAATGGAATCGTAAACGATCTAATTTCTTGTGCAATGAAATTGAAAACATTCGACAAATGAAGCAAATTGAAAATTTTGATTTCAAATTTCAATACCAAGTTTTTCAATGCCAAATTTTCAGCTTTAGAATTTCAAATCCTTTTGCCAAGAAATTGAAAAAGTCAATTTAGAAATCCCTATCCTTGGAATGGAATTATAATATTTCAAACTGTGTTTTTTTTTATTTCTGGAGTGAATTTGACAAAGGAATCAATTCCTTTTGTCAAGAAATTAAAAAAGTCAATTCAATTAGAATTGAAACGTAGGTACTCAGTCCAACTCAGCTCTCAATATGTTTAAAATACATGTTTGTTTTAAAATGTTGCCAAACTGGAGCAATAAATGGCTGCCATAAATTGATGATCGGCACTCGATGACTTAGAACTTTTACTTGCAAATACATTTGTCTCAAAAATTGACTTCAAAAGAGAATATTCAACAAAAATTGAACGAAGTTCCTCAGTTTTCAGAAAAATTTCACAAGAAAAATCGCTACATTCAGAAAGCAATGGATGATTAAAATACACAAAATTGTGCAATGCTTATTGTACATATTAAAACATACATACATTATTAAATTGTGCAATGCTTATTGTACATATTAAAACATACATACAATATTAAAACTTCTAATAAAAGTCGTCTTAATCCTATAACTATTTTTATATACTAAGCTTTTGTATCATTGACATGTTATTGCAAAAATATAATATAAGACTTAAACTCGAAGTATAGTGCCACTTAAAGTGCGCGTTTAGTTGACCAAACTATTTGCCTTGGCTTAAAAGGTAACGTTATTTAACCACAATAATTATTAGTTTATGTTATTATTAAAAACTTGTCTTTATTAAAACAAATTTATAATTGATTGATCAAAATAACATACACTCAAGAATTAAGTAAAGTGGTACCTAATTGATTCTAAATCGATGTTTAAGTATATCAACTTTTTTATCAATAAAAACACAAGTATATTATAGATTTTTTGTAAGAATTACAGTTTCTGAAAAATATTGCTAAAAATTTTAAAAAATTGCATATAGTATATCAAAAACTGCAAAACTGATTTAAATTTTTATGCAAAAGTCGATGCAGAGGCAGAGTTTTTCAAAACTGATATTTGTAAATTCCAATGAAAGTACACATCTCTGTCTCTCTAAGTGTTCTCTACAACATATAAGCATATAAAAAAATTTTGAGGTGATATCCACCTTCTATATAGTTTTGTTATTCCCTTCAAAGTGGGTATCACAGGCCAATATATTCTAAGAAAACATACATATATTTCTCGATATTCCCTGGAAATTTTGTTTAAAAATAATATCGCTCATAAAGCACGTACAATTTTAGACAACTTTTTTCGGCAAAGACTTTGATACCACGGGCTCAATTAGTGAAATTTTTAAAGTTTACAACCTCCGAAATTCAATATTTGATCATAAATAAATCAGCATCAACTAATTTTTGTGTGTAACCGCTTAATGTTATCACGGAAGTTTAACCACAATTTATTAAAAAAAAACTCGAAAGAATTCACCCAAATAATTAACTATCATAAATTATACTGTTTGCAAAAATAAGACCTAAATGCTTGGGGAACATTGAATGATATAAGCTTATGATAATTTAGGGTCGCTGAGCTCTAACAATAACATTTTGTACAACGAACCGAAAAAATTAATGATAACATTGCATAACATCGACTGATGTCAGAGTAATTTTTGGTCGCTGTGTTCGAATCTGGCTTCAGATTTTCATGTCAACATTTCGGTAAATTAACTTAATTTTGGCACGTTTTAAAACGCTTTTCAACGACTTTTCTTAATTCAACTCTGAGAGGTTCGGTGCCTGAGGCGATGTTGATTCTCATAAGAAAAAAAAAATAAATTTCAGAAAAAGTTTGCATAAGGGACAAGCGACTAAGATTTGTTAATACGACCTTTGACTAAAAGGGGTTTGAAAAAAGGGGTAGTGTAAATGGAAAACTTTTTTTTTTTAGACAACCCTCTGATGCTATGGATATGTTTACATTAACGTTTTATTTTATCACAATGTCAAATGCAGTAAACATTTTAATGAGAAACTCTATTTTTCGATATTCACCCTAACTAACGGCATATTCATAGATAACAAATGCATTTGAAATTTTAAGAACATCGGTTATTGAATAATTTAATGAGTAAAAGAAAAAAAAAAGACTTTCATTATTTTTAAAAATTGTTTTCTAAAATTTTAAAAATGTAGACAATAAAAGTGATCGTTTTACCACTCTACAAGTCTAACAATGTAGGACAGGTCAAGGTTTGAACCGATTCATCCATCATTTTTAGAAATCAATTTAAAAAATGAAAGCTGTTTCTGTTGTCTGTCTGTCATAAAATTTGAGTACTTAAACAAGAACATGTCAACAATTTCTGCTAACTGCATTAATTAAATGAAGTACTTATTCCGTTTGAAGACATTTCATTTTATAAATTATGGTAATACTAAAAAAGTTAAGCCAAATTAATATATATTTATTATCATGATTTATAACCTGATTTATTTTTTAAGCTAACGTTAAGTGTGATAGCATTAAAGTTTACTGAGCTTTAAAGAATATTTTGAAAATTGTTTTAAACTTTAAAGCTAAGCTTCCGGTTAAATGTAATTGATTTCGTAACCAAATTACTTAATTTGATAAAGGGTTTTCCAATAGAGAGACAATATGACCATATTTGTCACTATCAATTGTACTCATTAGGGTTTGCAATTTATGTAACTATGGAAAGATACCCGCCATAACAACTCTTCGAAAACATACTATTTTTTTTATCAAAATAATGCAACTTATAGTGCACTACTTACAATTTATGGCACATGTTCGCATGCCAGTAAGATAAAGATTCTTGAAAATCGTGCTGTCGTTCAGGCAAGTGTTGATGAAAGCCCAAATTAATCGATTCCAAGGCGTTCTGAACAGTTAAAAGTATCGTATTTTACGGTTAAACTTGGGCTCAAATCCTTACAAAATCGTTTTTACTCAAGAATTGAAGTGTTTAAAAACGCATAATGATTTTGCCCAAGAACAACTTGAGAATTCTCCTAATTTTGTTACCGGTTCGAAGCCAATAAGCAAGTTATTAATTTTAGAATCCTTCTAACTGGAAAAAGCAAAACACAGTATTTAGTCCTGGTGGACTTAGAATTCGTTAAATTGGACTGTTTGCCATAAGAACTGTTGGGGGTACTTATGACTGAATGGCTCATTTAAATGGCCAAATTTCATAAAAAAATTTAGTCTACTGGGACAAAGTCCGTTGAGCTTTGTCCTGAGCTACAACTTTTTCCCGATGACACACAATGACACAATGACACACAATGTCGCAGAAATAGGGAGTAATCTATTACTCTTTTTGGTATGATCCAAAGATAATTTTTTTTTTGAAAAAAAAAAATAATAATATTAATAATGCAATTTTCTCATGTCCCATTGTATAGAATGATTGATTAAATTAATTTATTTGGTCAATAAGCCACGAAACAAATTATATACATACATAAAGTATGTATTATATTTTTAGCTGAGCTTCCTGTTCATTACTTTTAGTGCGAAAAACACAAAAAAATAAAATATAAAATATAAATATATTTTTTGAAGCCAGTCTTAAATTATATGTTAATAGCAATATTTTTTGCAACCGCTTAAGATCATTCTTAATTAAGCTAAAGTTTAAACATTTTGTTTATTAGAAAAGTTAATTAAAACCCGAGCAACGCTCACGGTCATACTAATTTTATATTTTATACTTCTCGACGTTTTCCGACATTTTTCAACTATATCAACTTTTTTCGACTTTTACAAGGTATTGCAACATTTTTCTGTCTTTTTCTACACATTTTCGAGTTTTTCAACAGTTTTTGAGCTTCTCAATACTTATCGATTTTTCAACTCATCTAGACTTGTTGATTTTTTGACTGGCTACATATGTACGTATGTATCAACATATTATGGCATTTTCAACATTTTTCGGCACATACATATCAATTTTTTTGATACCTTTTATTTCATTCGAAAATTTTGAACTCTTATTGACTTCTCGATAGTTTAATAGTCGTTACTTTTGACCTATGTATATCAGGTCTTTCAATACTTTTTAAAAAATAAACTTGTATTTCGATTCTTTTTAATTTTACTTCAGACTCTTTAATGTTTTTTATATAAGAATTACTTATAACCTCAGAGTGTACTCATATTACAACAACAAAAGATTACTTCGTCTGAAACGCAATGTCAAAAGCTGTACATAAGGTATATAACACGTAGAAAAAGTGATCAATCCATTTTAATTGAGCTATAAGAAAATGATATTGTAACTCAAAATAACTTCCTAAAAATCCAATAATCATTCAGATCACTTCAGAGATCTGCGTTTTCTACTTCCATTGACATCTTCTATAAAGACAAAATTCTCAACTCGTCTGGAAATTTGCCGACACCCGAATTTCTATACAAACGAGCGCTTGTTATTGTCTTTGAACAGAGATGCACTTACTGCATTTACGAGTATTCTCGGCAATATGTGATTTTTCACTAAAAATACGATGAAGTTAAAAAATTTTAAATGAGTCTTATAAAGAATTAGTTTTTATGTGGAATAAAACCTTTTTTAACTTAATTTCCGCAAATGCAAGCAAATTATATCAACATATTGATTCCTTTGACTGATTGATTCCTACGCAGCTCCGCTTGTATGTAAAAATCGTAGCAGAAACCTGATTTGTATTGCATTCTATCTTATAGAAATTATTTTTAATTTAAAGCAAAAATTATTAAAATTCTTGATACTTAGTAAACTACATATATCAAATATTAGTTAAAAATTTACCTCAATCTCTTAATTATAGAGCTTTAATGAGCGATAAAAGTGTTGCAATTTAGCACATAATTAGTCTCTTATTATAAACTGCAAAACTAAGGTTAATTGTGAGTCAAATTTTTAAATTAACTACAATGTTGTAATCTATATACATATGCATATATGTATGTATGTATATTAAAAAAAAGGTCATTAAACAAAAAAGATTTTAAGTTTTTTAATTCTATTCCCAATAGACTTTGAGATATTCCGTTTCAAATGTTGGCAGTATGGGTTTGATTCCCAGTAGGCGTAATAATTTCAAATCAATAGAAGTTTTGTCATAGCATGATTCTCTCTTACAAGTCAACGGAAATGTTTCAAAAGTAAAATTTACTAATAAATATTTATTATTTGACATTAAAATATTGCTGGTATTTTCTCTGAGTTTAAGCCTTTTACTGAAACAGAAAAACTCAATGAGATGTACTTGTTACTATACACTACACGGAGCTTTTTTTAATATCTACGGGATGCTCTATAATCTAAAAAAAAGAAAATTTAAATGGTTTGCAGAAATCAAAAAACCAAAGACCAAAATCCAGTACATTTTTCAAGATACGGATAAATTTTTTTTTTTTTTCCTTTGATACAAAATTTTCTAACTGTACGGGATTATTCTGGTATATGAATGTTCAACTGAAAGTTTGCTGTTCAGATCTCCTTTTAAATTCATAAGTAGCACTTATCATTTATAACTATGTCAAAAAGTTATGAACAATGTAAAATGTTCGCAGGCCAAAGTATTCAAATTTGCTAATGTTTAAGATATTAAAATATTTCCCCAAAAATTTTTAAGTTCTTCGTATTGTTGATGATTTTAATAGAGAACAACTGATTTGGCACATATTGTCAAGAAAAAAAGTGAAATAAAAAATTGTTAGTCGAATACATATTCTTGTTTTAATAAAACAATTTCGCACTCACTGCCATGCATCAAGGCAAACAATTGTGCAAACATGCTTAATAACAATAAATCAAACTTAGTGATACTCGTATTGTTAAATTCATTGGAAGAGCTTCATACCAAATTTTTAGTTGATTATTTAGGTGTCAATAAACTTTTAATTCATTTGGGAAATTTCGTCTCTATTTTTTAGAATCAAAATTGAGTTGGTGAGTATCAAAAGTCTCACTCATTCATTCATTCACATATTCATTGCATTATAAACCACTCTTTAAAATATTAAAATGTTCGCATGAAAATTATTACAAAATAATTGCAGAATTTTATTACAATAAGTTTTTGATCCATTTATTTAAAGCAAAGAATCAGAAACACGTAGCTACCGTCCTTAAACTATGTTTATTCATTAGTTTTATTTCTAACCTCGAAACTAAATCGAAAACATTAATTATCACTCTCGTTTACATGCCTAAATTGACAGAAGTCAACAACTTTCACGTACCGAGTCGTATTTTCTAAGCCAATCTATATGATATAATTTACTGCGAATACAATAAAATTCAAGTTTATGCTCTGTAGTGCTATAATTTTAAAATGAACTAACTGGTTATGTTGCATTCTAGGGTTATTAGCACAATAACTTTTATTACTTTTGTTCATTGAAAGATTTTACATTTACACTATAATTTACTTTTTATTGTAAATATTTCAACATATATTTATATGATGGTTTTCTTGTCACAATAAACGTTTAGTTACATATGAATATTGTTATGTAATAACGCGTCAACCCATATGAAAATCGTTTTAAGAAACATATTTCCATTTATGTTTGCTCGTCGTAAAACAACTAAAGAATATCACTGCGATCTTTTAAAAAATAAGTACCCTCGATTATTTAGAATCGAACTACATTCATAACTCAAATACAATTTTTTTTGAGAGATTTCTAGTTATTCGGTCCGTTCCTGACATAGCCAGAATTAGTCAGATCTACTGGACTTAGTCCGACTTAGTTCAAAATGCATTCCTGTGCTCGAAACCTGTAAATGAGTGCGGAGATGAGATAGTAATTGAGCTTCTCTCTTTGTTCAAAGTTATAGGTTTAAGCAAAATGGTCCTCGGTATTCATTGAGATTTGAAGATAAGAAAAAAAATGTGTATTCATCAGAAATTCGGAGACCTTTTTTTAGTATGTTTTTATTTAAAACTTTTTTTTTGTATATTGCTACAAATGCACATCATTCATCGACTACATTCCCAAAAATCCCAAATGCCATTTAACATCATAAAAAACTATTTTCAAAAGGTAGTAGAGGAGGGAGCGGCAGATTGTTCATTGCCCCTAGCGATAAATGTTTAAGGAATACCACTGAGTTTTATATAATAATGTGTATTGTGAGTGGTATTGTGTTATTTCGCTAGAGTTTGGCTTTGCAACTTGAAATTCAATGTATGCATTATAGACCCATAAACACGGATAGCACCTTATTTTTACACTAGGCTCATACTATGTACGAAGTCTTAGATCAATTTATTGCTTTACAAACTAAGGCTAATTAAGAAAGAAACTTGCCGTTTGGAGAGATACTTAATTTTGAATTAGAAAAATATTTTTTGGAGCTAAATTCAACTTCAATTGCAAAGTTGAAAAAAAAAGAAAAAGAAAATGAGATGTTTTTTTCCGAGCATGGAATTATTTAAGGAATCTGTTTTGTTTTCGTTTTTTTAAGTACAATTTTCTTATTTTATGCATCAGCGGTCAACAACAGTTCTGTGTAAGTAAACTTTACCCCAGAAATCGATATATGTGTGTATTTCTCGTTTTGCTGGAGGAAATACCCTTCTAATACCCAGATATTTCCTTAAAACATCACTTAAGAATGGAAGTGGTAACATACCCCTCGTTTGCTTATTACTTACTTATTACTTACTTATTATTACTGGAATATATATACCGTTTAAAGATATCGGTTTAATATGACACCTTAGCCGAGAAGTGTTATACATATAAGCAGGAACAACAAACATTCACAATTAAAATAAGTAAACATAGCAGATGTTTGGAATTACAAGATGAAATATTTGCTTAATATTTGTTCTAGAAGCTTTTTCTGATGAAAAAATCTTAGTTTTTCAATTATATTTAAACATTTCCAAACTTTCCAGATTCCATATACTCTTTACTTTGTAACAGGAACTGGCAAAAGATTTGTTTGCTCTTCTAATAAACACGAAGATAGCACCTTATTACTTCAGAACATTGTACTTAAATTTTAGAAAATTCCAAGTATTCTGTGAAACAACTAAGAAAACAATGACAATCTTTTAGAATTATGTGGAGTGTTTATTTAAAATATAACAACAACGAGTGCAAAATGGATATTGACATTATTTTTGTTGCAATATTTAGCTAATTCATTTGTATGCAAATAAATAAAACAAGTTTTAAAACGCTATTAAAATATGGTCCAACCAAGTCGAGACTAGTGAGAGTTATATTCACTGACTAACTTATTCAATTAATCTGTAGCAACAATGGTACGCCACAACAGTACAGCACAACGCAAACTTCGTCGTAGACGCCAAAGTATGCTGAAAACTCATATGCCAAAGATACGATACATTAATTTTCTAGCATAAGTATAACGAGTTACAAATTCATTCAACAAAAAACATTTTGATTTCAGTTGACATAATAAATTTGCTTTCTTCAATGGCTTGTAACATTGACTGTCAATCAAGCAAGCGGCTGGTCAATTGGGCCAGTAAACGTTTAATGTGAAATACTTCTGCCGCTGCGGCTGTTACCAAATTATTTGCAAGGTCAATGTACGCACATGTTGTGATTTTCAAATGTTGAAAAATAAGATGTTGGGGCTGGTCGGTTTGCCGCTTCGATAAGGTCACCTGTTTTATTATTTTATGTTACAAGCAAAGCGGGAAATTACAAATTTAATAGAATTTACAAATACAAAAGTTCACCGGAATACACTAAGTTTAACTCATAAGAGATATTAGCAAATATTTTTCTAAATGAATTATTTACTTTTCGAAATACGTAGCTATCAACATTACGATGATTCTTTTAAGCCAGGTTTACGTATTGCACAGTGGATTTTTTAATACGCTTGACGTTTTTATGTTTAACCTTTTCAAATTTAATGATCATTAATTAAGTTACCGTTAAATAATTTAATCGCTTGCACTTGTCAATTGACTGAAAATGTTGATTTGCCAGAAAGATGATCAGATCAAATCACAAACATTTTTTTAATGGGAGTCTAATTTCATCCAAAGACAAAAATTTAAATAAATTCTATTACTAGCATGTACCTTATTTTTTATTATTAATATGCAATTTGTACTCGTTTTTTTTATTAATTTTTTTGTGCGGCTGTTGCTACGCCATAAGAGATTACACACAGAAATATAGACTTAAGAAAAAAAGCATTAAATAAATAGAAAGTTTCGGAAATCTTTTTTAGAAAAGCAATGAAAAAAATTTGACGCTTTTGTGAAAAGTTATGACTTTTTCCCAAAATTTCTGGAATTGTTATTTAATTTAATAAAAACGCCAGAAAGTTTTTTCAAAATGATAATGAAAATCACCAGAAATCAGGAATGGACTCAGATCCAGAACTTAACCATATTACTTTTTCCATATTTTGCTTGAACAATCCAATTCCGAATCATTTTGTATATTATATACAAAGCTAAACCGTACAATTTTTACTAAAATTATTGTCTATTTCTCCAAAATATATTTTCTTCGGCGTAATTTCTCGGAGCATTTGCTATCGGAAAAATAAAATCTCTTAAAATTTTGAAATAATGGTCGTATCTCGAAAACTTTTGTGTACAATATTATCAATATTATTCTTGTATAAGGCTACCAAAAGTAGTGTATGTCCAAAAATTCCAATTTTCGAATGAAAACCAAAATTTTTTTAGTCTCATAACATTTTTTTGATGAGCAAAAAAAAAAAAGGTCCTCGTTTCTTACGAAAAACCCCAGCAAAATTAAAAGAATATTTGAAATATCTTTTATTTTACAATACAAACATCGAAAATAGCAAAACCATCCAAAAGTAGTACATTTCAAGTGAAAAGTGAAAAGTAGCAAAGCCTTGCAAAAGTAGCACATTTGCTACTAAAGTATGCCATCTGGTAGCCCTATTCTTGTAGTTAGCATATTTATTATCCCAACTAAGATTTGTGGTTAGAAACAACAGCTGGCTGTTACAATACTACAACAATAACTAAAAAAATATAAATGTCACATAATATATAATTTAATATGCTGCATTATTGCCAAAAAGTTTATCTAAAACTTTGGTTGATTTTTTTATCAGTGAAAAAAAAAATTAATAAAATTATAGGTTTTGTAAAAAGCTTAAAAAACAGTCAAACTTTTAGAAAAATTGGTGAAAATGAAGAGAATAAGCCACTGATTTGAAATTCTTTATAAGTGCAGTGAAATCAATGATCACGTGGCGAAACCGCTTAAGTTTTTATGCATAATTGGACTTTTGCTGTTTTGTTTTGTGATCACAGGCCAACTTTATCTATTTCAGCTTGTGGCTATGGAAATAAGTATTATACTCATTTTTATTTTTAATATCATGTTTTATTATATTACTTCTTTATCACTTTTTGACCCCCTAAGCTAAAGATCGTAAAAAGCGAAACAACGTGACATGCGAAAACATACTCGAAATTTCACTCAAAAAATGTATGTGATTGAACAAAGTAAAACGGGTTCAGATGTTTCCGCGGTATGAATTTTTGAGACTGTAAAAACTCGTCTCTTGTAAACTTGAAAATTAACTCAAAAACTCCTCATATAGAAGCTATTTTCGAAGACACTGCCACACATGTTCTTATACACTTTATTAGACCTGAAGTGGCTTTATTACAACAGTTCTACATACTTTCTATTCTAAGCAAAATATTTAAAAATATTTTGATATGTATAATAATTCTTGAATTGTCAGACTACGTAGGTTTTTTACATAATCGTAGCATTTTCTAATATACAATAAATCAATTTGCAGTCTTAACTAAACTTTATTAACAGGATGTTTTGTTTTGACTTAGAATTAATAATTTTGTATAAATTAAAAAAAAATTTACGGCAAATAAATTCCAGCACGTTTTTTCGATTAATTTCAAACTTATACAATCCAAATAATATTTAGGGCGTTGCAACGACATGCAGGCTTTTCAGAATCATATTGAATCTACCGATATATTCAAACTGCATAAAAGAAGAAATTATCTGACGTAATTAGAAAAGTATCCCAAAAGATTATTTAAAAGTAGTACAGTTGAGCTAGGAAGCTCAAGTGTTGGGACAATTATTTCTATTCTTCAAGCTATAATATAGGAAAAAATAAATAAAATCCATCTCCAAAAGTTTGAAAAAAAAAACAGCCTAATGTAAATATGAATGTTCATTTAAACGTTGCTAAAATCACCAACTAAAGTCCGCTGGCAAACTTTGGGGATAAAACTCTCAGGATAATAGAAAACGCGGTCGGTTTAAATAATTGTGGAAACTATGGCTAGAACAGGAAATACGTGAATCGGGGAAATGTTGGAGAGAATTGAATGCACTGATTATTTATCGTGCTGTTGGAAGAGTTTTGTGGAGGCCTACGATATTTTCCCATACAATTTGAATTTTTCCAACTTTTTCAATGCTGCATGAATTAATTTATTGATGTTTTTCGATATTATTTAATAACTTTCAATGTTTTTTCAATATAATTTTTTAATTTTACAATAACTTCCGGCTAAGCTGTATTATGTGAAAAACTATGTGCCACAGTACAAGTTATTACAATGCATTCCATTCAGAAGCGGTGGGAAGAATTAATGATTAATTATGATGCTTACTATTCTAAATTTGAACAGTAGCACAATATTCTATAGAATATACATTGATCACTGTGCAACAATTTGTGTTATGTTCGATAGGTTTTAGCAGCGAATGAACATGACAGCAAGTGGTCAGTAAGCATCAATTATATACAGGGAAAAGTACACACTTTACAGGAGTGTCTTGTCAAGTAGTAACATGTGACTTGTAACTGAAATCAAACTGTCTTTAAGATTTCAACTTCTTCTTAATGAACATTAACTTGCGATGATAATAACTACATCAAATATTTATTCAACTGTTCCGTTAAATGTAATGTCAATAAGCGTTTTTATTTTAAATTAGTATTTCTTACAATTGTTTAGAAAAGTCTTACTGGACATTTATGTTTGTTATATGCTTAATGAGGTGATAACTTCATATTTGGACACATATTTGGTTTTGTAATAAAAAATAAAAATAAAAAATTTTATGATTGTTAAGCTAATTTGTTATGTGCCCATTCACATGCAGACACCACATGCTCATATCAGATGAACCGATCCTTTTAATATAGTGATATGGGTAAATTTTGCCAGAACTTACATACATATGTTCTGAATTTAGATAGTTACCATAACCTTTGTTTGATTTATGTCTTCTGAACTATCGATCTAATCTAATCTATAATGTAAAATCCTAATTTTAAGTAGGCAACTGGAGAAAAAAATTTATCTCGCTATGATATATTACGTTCACTCTTCAAATTATCACTGTTATCAAAAGTGATTTGTTGTTGTGATGAAAAAGCGTTTCATCTAACGATAAAATGCTTTTTGTTTGTATGTATATAAGGATGTAAGACTTTACTGAGCTATATATTTGTAAGTTTCCGGTTGGGCAATTTTCTTATAATAATCGATTTATTGCATGCGCCTTGTTAGGAGTTGATAAATACTGCTACTTTGAAAATGTTCGCTATTATATTCACATATGATATACATACGTATATGGTATATTCATATGATCTTAGAAGGTATGTTGAGAAAGTGCGAAAAAGATAATAAAAATAGCAAGCACAATTTTTTCTTTTTCAAAGTTTATTTTTTAATTAGCCTATCACTTGATTAAGGCTTTAAGCTAAATAGCTAAGAAGATAGAAGCAGTGGTAGCTAAACTCTAGTATTGTTGTAGTTTTGCTTAGCCACTCTATTACATAAGGATTTTGAATTATTTAAACTACTATATTGTACCAATAATGAAAATTCGATGGGCTAAGAACTTACTCATGTAAAAAAATCACATTTTCAGCACTTATTCTTTAAAAAGTCATATGAATATGTACAAAATATGAACAGTATGCTTGCAGTTTAAAAAAAAAAAGTTTTCAAGTTTATGTGAAATTTTCCCTTCTTACGTTATAAATATTATCTCTAGGATTATTACAATATTAAACATCAGTTTACTAATTTATAGCATGTGTGATTTGATAATATAGTATTTATTATAATTTACCAGTATGACTGTCATCTTTGAATTTATTTGACTATTATCACAAATGGTATTTTAACAATAAATTAATCTTATAATTAATTATAGTTGATAATTAAGTCATTTTTGCACATCACGAATGTACATTTTATTTGCAAGTTCAAGTAATGGTGATATATTGATTTAAGTAGGTACATATGCACCTGCTAGTAATAATTTTCTCTGATACTCATCTGCTTTATTGGGTGATGAACTCATTTATGGTATGCCAATTTAAGCTATAAGATGTTTGCTAAAACTTACTAACTACTCATAAAAACTTATTTTATTCGAAAATAAATAATCTACAACTTTCCGCACCGAAAGAATTACATTGGCTGGCACAGACATCTTTATGGCATCAATGTCAAACTAAATTCGAAGAATGACTTAGCTAATTTTATAGTTGGTCTATTGCGTAGATGACCCCTTTGTTCTCCATAAGAATAACTCCACGCGTAGTTTCAGAGTATTCGCATAAGCTAGTCCATGAATGCAACTTTGCGGAAATATTTTACTTAGCGGTATGAAGTAAAATTTAGCGATGTAACCTCTGCAACCCTAGCGGGTTTGTTTATTTACTCGTTAAGTTTGTATATGTTTTTGGCCAGATAAGCTGGTTTTTCGTAGTCCAACATAGTTCATCCGAAGCGTGTTAGGATGAACCAGCTTAGCCTAGGAAGGTTTTAGTATGCAAGGGTATGTGGTTCGCGGTGGCCTGTGGCCGTGGTTTCGCTGTGTAAGAAGCCATGTTAAACTGGTTTACCCTAACACGCTTTGTGTAGCCTGAAGGTCAAGTACCACCAATTAAAACTTTTTCACTGAATTGAATTATCCCAATGGAAAGGTCAATTACTGTAGATTTTCCAACATGCCAGTTTCAATGATTTCCTTAAGAAGATGCCAAGACCACCGCCTATTCTGTTAAGCCTATCTACTCAAATTAAATTATAATTGTTAAATCTAAGCAAATTGCATTACATCTATGATTTTAAGAGGGTTTCTGAGAAACAGACAACATCAACCATACCTTCATGAAAAAGAAAACGCAGATCATCAAATTTACTTTTAAAGCATTGGGTATTTTAGTAGCAAATATTGATGACTAATTTTTGTATGCACTCAATGCTAATTACCTCTTTTTAGGATGTTAGTGAATTATATTACATTCATACACAAAACATTCAGCTTTAACCAACTAGAACACTACAACACTCATTCGCTTGATAAAATTTCAATTGGTCTTGAGAAGCTACATCAGTAATTTTTTATGTACTCGTATTCTCGCATTAATAAACTTTAGACACGCGTGTATACTGAAAGTAAACAAACAAGGACTTAGAACGATGAAGTCTATGTTTACTCAAGCAATTTAAGATATGAATATGGTATTTACATACACAATTTTTAAAGTTTGGTTAATTTTTTTAGCAAAAATAAGTATCATTTATTGAATTATCAACTAATATAAAATTTAAAAATAGAATTTTTTAATGGCACATCCACAGATTGAAAATTAGAGGAGGTAGCGTCACATAATATATAACACTTTCAGTCTATTTATGATCATCTGCATACAAAGTCGTTGGTCAGCAGCTCAGTTGTCGAAACTGTGTCATGCACTGTTACTGAATTTCTTTCGACAAAATCCATATTTCAGCTCAAAATAAAAAATAACTAGCAACAATTTGGTACCCCAACGGCTGGAAATGGAGCCAAAAAAAGAGCAAGAAACAAAAAAAAAATTTTTAATAAGTTTTGGACTGGTTTCTTAAGTTTCCTATGTGGGTTTTTCTCCGTTATAATTTGAAATATATATTTTTATGTAATATTACAAATTAACAATAACGATTGAAATGAAATAAAAAAAATGCCGATATTGTTCGAATTAAAGAGACCATTTTGAGTATTTAGTGTTCTTTCAATCAAAAAAGTTGCATTGAAATCAAGTTCACACTCAGTAGAAAACTCATTGATTTTATGTTTGATTCAACCATAATCGCTTTTGATTTAACACCAAAGCCTAAAATGGTCAAATTGAAGAGAAACATTTTTGATTTGGCCTTAAAAAAAAAAACATAACTGACTTAAACTGACTTAAAGTGTTTAATATAAAATAAAAAAACTAATTTCAAATACTTACTTTGCAACTTCAAAATACAATTTAAAGTTTTTTACGATTGAAGTAAAGTTAAAAAATGTTAGTTTTAATACTTTTCAAATTCAAAATGAATTTTAAATTATTTGTGTTAAAAATAAATTCAACTTCAAAATTTGAGGCTCTAAGTCTTAGTAACATTTATAAGCCTTCCGAATAGAAAGCTTCAGCTGTTTATGCATCATTGAGCTGAGAAATGAATTTTGTCCAGAGATACTCAATTTGGTCCAACTATACGCTACTCTTAAACCAACTCAACGGCAGCATTTTGTTGAAATGATCATGGTTTAACTAAATAGACATACATATTAAAAAATCAGCATATGAATCAGATTTCTTTTTGCGACGCTACCACCCAGATTGTTTGTTAATTAATAAATAATTTCTTTAATTATAAATTCAATAATTGTTTTATTATTTGAATCCAATTGAATTACTTAAAAAGATTTTAAACTTTTATAGTGGAAAATGTTATTGTATCCATTAAAGTTTTAAGTATCTACGTAGATATTTAAGTTTTGATTGTTTGTTGGGATACCCGTCCCGTAATCGAATGGTCCAATTTTGAGCTATAAGTTTGTTTAAGGTGAAAAGCTTATAGGTGTGCTGCGTGCAGAACTGATTTTATAGCCGTAAAAAAGTTCAAAAAAGGTTTTTTTCGAAAACAATTAAAAATATGAAACAGATATGTATATAAAAATTATTTTGACAAAAAGCTAAGATATAAAAGTTCCACATTCCGATTTATAAATATTTTAGGTGTTTTACTTTATGAAAAAACCATTACTCGTATTACGAACTTCAAATGCCTATAACTTCTAATCGGTGCATTAATAGAATTAGAAGTTGAGCTTGAAAGAGTTCTAAAAAAATGGCCAACAACATGTTTCAGTCGATATGATACCCATAGCAATATTCTTAATATTAAAAACGACACATATTACTCTTAAAGAAGTTATTTACAAAATAAAATTTCTTTGCAAATTTGGCAAATCCAATCGGCTTTGTATAAAATCTAAGAAATATTTTAAAAAAATGCGATTTATCAAAGAGTCATATTGGTTTTTGCCTCAAAGTCAATTTTTATATTTAAATTTGTTTTTGTCCTTAAAATCGATATTTCTATGTTTTTTGATCACAACTTTTCCAGTCATAAAACAAAAAATTGAGTTACGCTAACTGACTATCAATTTTGAAAGTATCGCAACATAAAAATATTTTTTTGCAGCGGTGTGCACGCTATTTACACAATTTTTGTATTCAGAATCGAACAGCTCTGCGCATTTCCACATATGTACGTTAATCAATATTAAATCATTGACAAATTAAACAAATTAAGAGGCCGCATTTATTTATATTTTTGCTCTCAAGAAATTTGATATTTTTTGCATACTTTATTTTTAAACTTTTTCCCTATTATGAATAACCACACAAAAGGACTTTAATTATTTTTCACTATACACTCTGAATATTAAAATTTGTCGTTCATAATTTTTTAAGTTATTGAAAAATGTAATGGTATTTAAGTTAACTCACTTGCAATTGCCCAATGTTGACCTTCAACTATACTCCACAATGTTGTGTTCAAATCGTTTTTGCAGCTTTCATCCGCTACTGATTCAATACCATTCTTGAATAACTGAAATTCACTTGCTGTTAAAGCAGGTGCTTTCAGTTCTCTCACTTTAATAAAGTTGACATTTTGATCTCCCACCTCTGCGCTATTGACTGCCAAAGCCAAAGGATCATTAACCGTAAAGGTGGCAACATGTGTTGCTAGTGCTGTTATTAACAAACAAGCGATTGGCAACATTTTTTGCATTTTTTCGATTATTTTATTTATTTAAAACTATTAGTATTTTATGTAATTACAAATGTTAGCTATTCTCGGCTACGAGAAAACTAAACAATTCATTGGCACTTCAAATAAACTCGCACTTTTCCCGCATTTATCAATTGCTTAAAATTATTTTATTTTTTTAACGGATATTCCTCTTTTATTTTGATCGCTTAACATTCAAATCATAACTTTCATATGCACGAGTATAAAACTTGTTATTATTCCTCGCTTAAAACCGAACGCTTCGAGAATTTGAAATGAACTGAAACTAATAACTGGCCACAATGCCCAGTTAAAGCCAACTTCATTAACGTATGCGTTGAAAACGAGCTTTTTAAGTGTGGCTTAGTATAGTTCTGATGTTGTGTACACTACTGTTGTTGTATTTGTTATTGCTGCTACTTACATTATCATAACTTGAGTCAGAAAAGGATCATACGCACATGTTTCAGCTGTGTTATTATCAACATTTTACTTGTTGCTGCAACATGTTGATATACATCTAAATTTGTTTGTTTAAACAATTCGCATGCTGCCTGTTAAATTTTTAAGTTGTTAGGTGTTCGATGTAATTTTTCTTTTTTAATTAGCCTTAAAATCTGAAGTGCTAATTTAAGGCTAATTATAATTTGTATATTTTTTGACATTAAAAAGGTGCTGTAAAATTAAAATTGCCGTGAGAAAATTTCGGGAGGATATAAAATATAATTAGCCGAGCTACATGTTCACGGCCCTCCATATATCAAAAGGAATACATACATATATACAATTCAATTCTCGCCATCAAACATTTTTCGACGTTTTCAATATTTTCTAAATTAATATTTTTATAATTCTTTCTTTCGACAGTTCTATTTCATTACAGCCAATTTTGCTAAACATAAAATGACAACACTGGTGAACCAGTCATTAAGTGAACAGCTACAAAACTCTTTCTAACTCACGCTATATGCAATATAGTATTATAAAATGTAATTGGTTAGAGGTTATCACTGATTTTTCTGGATTTACCAGAAGATTGTAAACAAGATTAAGGTGTTGATTACATAAGACAATATAAGATTAGCTGTTGACATAGAGTAAAATTAACACAGGCATCATTTCGCTTGTGACACTCTGTGCATCCGGTCCTTAGATTATAAAATCGTTAGTGCTGCGTACCACCGAAATTGTAATTCGTATAAGCTCATAAGGAACTTAAATCAGTGATAGTGATCATTTGGTTAGCAAACGATAAAAAACTAAATTGACAAAATTTTAATTATAAAATGTTTAAAACAAAGTGCGTTTTCTTGATTTACTTACTAAGTCTTACGCGTTATATAAAATGCGATGAGTTAGCTGTAATAAATGAGCAGATAATAACATTTTACTCGCGGATGTTGGGTTCTTGTTCCGAATACTTTCAATATATGCGCATTGATGACTTTATTAATGGTAAACTAACACTATCCAATATGCAGATAGGTGACTCTGTCAAGATGACATTTTATCGAATGAACTTTCGAGAGCAACCAGTAAATTTTCTTGAGAGCTTTGCTTTTAAAATTTTGAATATATGATTTATTTTTCAGCGATTTAATGGTATATTCTTACCGGATATGAGTTCAGATGAGGTGATAAATAGAATAAAAAATGGTCAACCAATTACATACCGCGTAGATTTTCCGTTGTTGCGTTATGTGCCAGAATTAATTGAAATTTCTATCAACGACTACGAATTATGCGAGACGAATTTTAGTAAGAGTTTAGTGAATAATCGAAATTTTTTACTTTTATTCATATGTGTGTACATTTACTTTTACTAGGTTTAGACTCTAATGAAATACTTATTCTCCAAAATACTCTGAACATTATAAACGAATCCCTGCAAGTTTTTACATATAATATCAATATCCCAAATTTCGCTGGAGACGTTTGTGGACACGTCGATACAGAAATTGCTTTTAATGGAGTTAAACCGCTTGCTTACGATGGTAAAGTTACAAATCGTGCTGAATATCCTTGGCTGGCCGCAATTTATGAAAAGCAAACGACTGGTTTAACTTTCATTTGTGGTGGCTCGCTCGTTGCATCAAATATTATTTTGACAGCAGCACATTGCTTCCTAGGCCAGAGTTTGGCTGTAGAAAAATTTACTGCGGTGTTAGGGCAGTATCATATACCACATTTTATAGAGGATGATTATGCAGTAAGTGAAATAGAAGCCATAATTTTACATCCAGACTACAGGCATGTATTAGGTTTTTCTGATGCTGACCTGGCACTACTAGAAATGAAGGAACACGTAAGGTAATGTAATTTATTAAAAATTAATATTTACATTTTATTATGCATTCATTTTTTTACTTATTCTGAAAATTAATCCTAACTATCTTTAGCTTTACTAAATTTATCAAACCAATTTGCTTGTGGAGCGAACCTGCTGATGAGTCACCAATTCTCAATCACACTGGTGTGGTCGTCGGTTGGAGCAGTGACGAAATCGGCAACAGTATATCAATAACGCCCAAAAAGGTGACTGTCAAAATCGTTTCTGGAGAGAAATGCTTACGTTCCTCATTGACGCTTACTGCAGTAAGATCATCACGCACCCTGTGTGCTGGATATGATGATGGCTCTAGGCCTTGTGAAGAGGATTTTGGTAGCGGTCTTATACTTCATCGAAATGGCATCTGGATGCTTCGAGGTGTAATTTCTTTAGCATTAACTGTTCAACAGCACTCCGATTTGCAGGAGTATACTATGCATTCCGATATAGCAAAACACATGCCATGGTTGCAAAATCACATCAACCATCAAGAACCTGAACTGGTAGGCTCCGTTGACGATATTTGTGGAAGATCAGGCACGGAATTTCGCATTGAACATCCTTGGTTAGCTGCTATTCATAGAAAACTAAATACGGGTCTGAGATACGAATGCACTGGAGCGTTAGTTTCACAGAGAAGCGTTATAGCATCTGCTAGTTGCTTTGTGCTTAATAGTCTTAGAACACTGAATCCGGAAACCATAAGAATTTATCTCGGACGTTACGATCTCAAAAATATTAAGGAAAAAGGGGCTGTAGCGCGTGATGTAGCAGATTTAGTATATCACCCAGAATTCAGACCTGCAAATCGTTTTGTCCAATATAACAACATAGTATTACTTCAAATGAAGGATCCTGTTAGGTACGTTATTAATACAGGCTATATCATATACTTTCTCAAACAAATATTTACTTTTAGTTTCACACAATATGTAAAACCAATTTGTCTACCAATCACTCTATCTAATGATCAGTCACAAATTGTAGGACAGTCCGCCACCCTATCAAGTTGGGAAACTCTTGGCGTATACTATGAATATTCAACAGTGCCAACTTCAATTGAAGTGAATATCGTTTCTATAGAGGAATGTCAATTACGGAATTATAATGTGGACGCATCATCTCGTATGTTGTGCGTACCACGTTTTGGAAATAAAATCGATGGTATTCTCATGTTGAAACAGAATGGACGTTGGATGCTTCGCGGTGTGGGTTCAAGAATGATTTCTTATTTGAGATATGAGCTTATAGATTTCTGGATATATGCTGATATAGCAGAATACGTATGGTGGATTCAAAAAAACATGTTATTATAAGGGATTCAAAGTAGGAAAAATGTTAACTTTGGTTTATTGGTTGTGGAGAAGTTGAAAATAAAAGAATTAAAGTACAACCTTATGGCAAGCTGCAATCATTTCCAAAAAAATAGGTTTAGAACATAATTTTCTGTCTTCTCTGAGTCTTTCAGATTTTGACAAGAAGGCGTAAGACATCCAATACAATCCAAAATTGCTAAAATGAGAGATTTACTTAAATTAGTGCAACCAAATTGACCACAAATTTTGAGGAGTTTTAAGAAAGAGATGAAAAAATTAACGAACAAAAATAAAAACGAAGTTCATTTCATTTCGAACAAAAAAAGGTTCGACGTAGGTTATGGATTTGGTTGCCTTTGTGGATGTTCCTGAACTCTGCACCCATTTTTGAGCAATATTTTTGTTGCAAAAGAGGGACGAATAAATCTCTTTTTGTATACATATATTTTTTTTGAATAAATGTGTTTTTCACTCTTGCCTTGGAGCTCATGAGTTTTTGATGAGGTCGTTGTTAACTCTCCTGATTATTGTTATAAAAAAAAAAAAACTAAAAAATGGTTCGGCTATTTTTGAAATGGTGCTGAAAATTCGTTTTTAGTAACCTTGGGAATATGAAAATAAAATTTTAGATGCCATTAGACTGTTAAAAATTTCAGAATACTTCATCTAAAAACGATAGAACAGCTACCTGCATTTCTAGATAATTAAAACACAATTTTCGACATTTCAACACACCTAGTTAGAAATAGAGTAGTGACATTCAGATACCACTACACTATAAGCAATAAAAAGTTGATCGCATCCTTGAAGGGGATTTTAAATAAAGTCAAAACAGGCTGACTGTCTGAGCTTAAAGTGGCAATCTATGTTCTCAATTAAATAAACATCATGTTGAGAGGCTGGCTCATCTAAGCAGATAACTACCATAGTACGCAATTTATCAGAAGTGGAATATCAGGGAACTCTGAACTTAATTGCATTCAAAACAGAGCTGATGCAATTTATCATGAGAGCAGGTGGCAGGAATACCTTTGTATATATCAATTTCCGCCAAATATTTAAGTAGAGGGAGAAAGTTTTCTCCAGCCTGGAGTAACGTTATGCTCCGAACAACGAATTACATTTGCCGTCTTGTTCACAATGCTGGTGTCTTCCAAGCATTTGCATTAGCAATTAGCAGAACCCAAGCAATAAAAGCAATCTTAACATGAAGTTTACATTTTTTAATCAAATACTGCCGCAACATATTAACAAAATATTTTTAGAGTTTTTTTGTTCATCTATTTTGGCTTACTTATCTTCTTAAACCAACAATATATTTGCTTTAAAAATTCGTACCATAGTATATATATTTGTAAAAAACAAATTAGTGAATAAAACCAATTGACAATGAATTATGCTGTCGAAACATAAAATAGATAAACATGCGAATTGCTATACTGCTCGTCATTGGTTACAAGTAGAACTTTTTTTAATAAAAAGCACGTGCACAAGCAAATCGAAAACAAAACGCAAAAACACGTTTTCACAGTTTTGTTTTAAGCCAAATGCATTAACGCCGCATTTTTAACCTTGACAAAATCAGCAACTAAGCGTACCGATGTCATCTACTCTTATTTAGAACTTTTATTTGCTCTGTTTTCAAGTTTGTGAAAATATTGATGACAATTTGCAATGGTTTTTTTTTTTTATTTTAATAAGTTTGACGATACTCTTTCAAAAGTTCCGATATTGTTTACATCGATGGGGCTCTCAATTTATTGCGATTTTTATGACAGCAATATCTGAAACTATCGAAAATAGATGAACGGCATAATTCGAAGAGACCTTGAGATCCTCTACCTACCTCCTCCCACTTAACAACATGACCTCGAACAGATGGAAGGAATAAAAAGTGATTATTTTTTAATTAAATACTGTGTGGTAATGGTAAGCTATCGCAACATATTAACAAAATATTTTTAGATAGCTTTTTTTTCATCTTTTTTTTATCTTTGTGAATAAAACCAATTGACAATGAATTATGCTGTCGAGACATAAAAAAGATAAACATGCGAATTGCTATACTGCTTCATTAGAACTTTTTTTGATTATATTTAAAAAGCACGTTGATACTATGCAAATCGAAAACAAAACGCAAAAACACGTTTTCACAGATTTGATTTAAGCCAAATGCATTAACGCCGCATTTTTAACCTTGACACTAAACATATTTTCGTATCTAGAACTTTTATTTGCTCTGTTTTCAAGTTTGTAAAAATATTGATGACAATTTGTAATGGGTTTTTTTTTTAATAAGTTTGACGATGCTCTTTCAAAAGTTCCGATATTATTAACATCGATGGGAAGGGCTCTCAATTTAATGCGATTTTTATGACAGCAATATCTAAAGCTATCAAAAATCAACGAACGGTGTAATCCGGAGAGACCTTGAGATCCTCTATCTATCTGCTCCCACTTAACATGTCCTCGAATAACTTAAGTCATACATCTGCCAATAGATGGAAGGAATTGAAAATGGTTGATTAAATCGTAGGCTGTTTGCGTTTTGGCGAAGTGAATGCTAAGGTTAGAATATGATTAAAAAAATATCAACGATAACATTAATACTTTCGATAGGAAGAAAAGAATTTAACTTCTTACTTCCGAAATTTGGGGTCGAAAAAGTTAAAGTTGATTTTACAACTTTACCATAGCAAATATCCCCCAGTTGATATTTTTTGACTGCAACAAGGCAAAATTTCCCGTCGTTTAAGTATTGTAGCCTAAGACTAAGTTTCTTCTTTTTAATGTAAAACTGTTATGCATGAGCTAGGGTTACTTGCATTACTTCTGCCAAATTTAGATCCGTTCAAACGACAATAACAAGTTAATGGTTTTTAACATTTCATATTTTCTTTTATTTTATTCTTCAAATACAACATTTTGAAACTTCTTTTATAGGTTTATGTTTTTATAGTAAATTTATTTTTTTAAATATAGTTAAATTAATATATGTATATTATCGTTTTGTATTCTTCTGAATAACCGTTTTTATCATATTGTGTTTTGCATCTTTTCGCTTTTGTTTTAATTAGAATTTTGCAAGTTTTCCAATTTGCAGTGTACTATTTTTGTTTTTTTTTTTTTTTTTTTTTTTTGTTCTTTATTAATTATGTATAATTTAAATTACAACTATTTTATTATGCGTTGGATAATAATAAATAATAGTGAGTTATTAGATTAATTTATTAAATTTACAATTATCATTATCATAATATATTTTACAAAAGTTTAGGTTGTACGAGTAATATATACGCAAACTGTTATACTATTTCAAAATTTTGTATAATAGTTTCCATAATAAATTTTAACATACATATATTCTATATTTTATATTCAAGATAAATAGTAATTTATTTAAATTGCATATGAATAAAATAAAACTAAACTATAACTTATTTTGAACTAAATTTTATACAGTCTATTTAAATGTTGAAATTTTCAATAAATTTTTTATAATGCAACAAAACTAATCATGGGTTTCAGACAAGTTCTGGTATTTGAGATAAATGTGGTCAAATGTGTAAAAAAAAACCCGATTAAAGCATTTATTGGGAGCATTTTTGAGTACACAGACATTTTTATTTTTTCCTGCCTATTTCGTACAATATCATACTGCTTTGATGGCCTCAAATGATATTAATAATTAAAGTCATTTTATATTTTAATTGATTTTAAATAGAAATTTCTTGGTACAATTGCACGAAAATGCCCTGAACTGGTGTTTTTGACAGTTTTTACCATATTTATTTCAAAAACCAGACTGATCAAAAAAATTAATACCAAATTGGGATAGTGTCAAAATTACAGTTTTAAATATTATGCTTTAAGCGAATTCGTATTTTTTATGAAAAATAGTTTTTTTATTGATGGGATTTTTAATTTTACTGATGCATTTATCTCAAAAACCAGACTGGTTAAAAAACTTCAGATTTTTTATCAACGTCAAAAATTACATTTATGATATAAATAAATTTTAAAAATTCATGCTACAAGCGAACAGCAGAAACGGGTTTTTTTAAGAATCAACGTAAAAATTTCAAAAAAAAAAAATAAAGTTTTGAAATTTTTTCAAGCAATACATTTTCGCTGATGAAGCAATGGAGCGGAGAACATTTAAGAAAACAATTATTTCTGGGCTGTTTGCTGAAAGGTGCTAAAGCAAAACATTTGCAAGATGCAGAGTATCGGCAAATGCGAGTCTGCAGTTGTTTGAAAAACCTATTCTTGGGTAAATTTCTTTACTTTTTTTTTTGATACGTCTAGAAAATCCACACTCTGTTTGCTATTGGCAATTACTTAATTTGGTTGTGTCTCAAATTCAACAACCTTATCACCAACACCATTTTTCACGAACAGCAATCAAAAATTAATCGCAAATTTTAGTTCTTAAATTTGCAGTTGAAATATTTATAATTTTTTTATTGAGGTACTGGATTTTTAATTTCGTCTTGACCAAACCATCAGTTATATAGGTATTGAATTTTTTTGTGATCGTTTATGGGAATTCGAAATCATTGTGTAGTTCTCTATCGCGATCAAAAACTTTAACCTAAATTGTATTTGTATATGATGAGAACGTTATTTAATGAACACAAATTTTTTACAAAATATTAATTTGAATGAAACATGAGAAAAACAACAAAATATACAATTTAATAAATCGAATTTGTTTTTTTTTTTTTTAATAAATGTGAGCCGTTTATTTTGAAAATAAACGGATTTAATTTCTTCAAAGTTTTCAAAACTACATCAATTCAACATAGCAAATGAACTTATATATGTATATAAATCGCTTTCTGTGAAGAAATAAACTTTTTTGTAATTTGATAACTTGAATTTTTTTTTTTTTTAAAAAAACCATCATAATATTCAGTGTATGAAGATACCCTTATAACAATATCCCCATTCTTCTTAATCTTTGAAACGCAAACCTTAAATATCTCAAGCCAAAAAAAAAAAAAATGGAGATACCACTTTCAAAATAAACAGCTAACTTTACTTGTAACAATTTAATTTTTTTTAAATGGAAATAAAGATTTATTTTTACGGTTTTATTTTTTGATGATTTTAATTTTTTACTAGCATGTATTCTTAATTTATATCTTGCATTTTCGTTTTTTGATATTCTTCTTTTGTTTAGCTTTAGTTTTCTTTTTGCAATTTGTTTTTGATTCACTTTTGTTTTTGGTTTTTAGATAATATTTATAATAAAGTTCTAAGCTATTTTAGTGTTTTGTTCAATTTTATATCCTTGGTTCCTTATTTTTTTTATGTTTTCGCCTTATTTTAGCTTGATTTGAAATTTTGAGTGCAGGAAAATTTTAATTTTTTCATAGCTTTTCCAATAGTTTGGGCTTTTGTTTAATGAGAGTTTCAAAAAGGCATGCTAAAATAAAGGCCCTCGTCGGGGGCCACTCGCAAACTCTATAAAAATCTGGGTGGTCCTGAATTATATGTCCCAGGCGGTGGATGCGGCGCTGGTGAATGCTGACCCTGGCGAAGCATATCAAATGGCGAATTGGAACGCTGCATAAAATGATGATAGTTACTTGGCGGCAGTTGATGCTAAAATTTATTTTATTTGTTATTTAAGAGTTTAAGATTCAAACCCATTTATACGAACCTGCATTCCACGTATTCCAATTGGCAAAGCAACTCCAGCTATTCCTCCTACTCCTGCTCCCATCACATGACTTGGCCCATCACCCAAATCGAGCTGTAAGCTTTCAGGCATATCACCACTAGCACCTCCACCGTTTCCAACACCGCCACCGCCGCCAGCACCACTCCCAGCCAAATGCAACTGTCCCAAGGACGCCGTTGCCATTGCCACATCTGGCATCATATCTGACAAATGACCGCCGCCATTAGTGCCATCTGAACAACCCACAGCACCTCCTTCTGCACCTACATCTACACCCATAGCACCGCCGTGTGGAAAACGATAATCACCTTCAGTTATCAATGCAGGCAACTCACTACGGTGATGTGCTGCTGCTGAAAGACGCGCATAGTTTGTATGCAATGCACCCCCAGCACCACTTAGTGCACCCATACCAATCAAGCTACCCGAAGATCCTGCTCCGTCATGTTGACGTGGAAATGTTAAATTACGACTGTAACAAGGTGGCGCATTTGTCCCATTGACGCCACATGACGTCGAACCTATGGCGCTGTTAAAGAATGATGTGGAAGTTGTACCATGACGTGGCACTGATCCAGTTGCTGCTGGTGATGGTGGTGGACTCTGATCATCATCCTCGAGAATGCAATCATCGGTTTGCGTTGTTGTTGCAATAACACTATCTTCGCCACTGACACCACTCTGACTGCTTAACAGTGAACTTTCTAGCAAATCAGAAACTGCATCGGGCAAATTGAATTCACGCACTACTCGGAGACGTATTTGGCGATTAATTTCATGTTTCGATGAAAGAGGTAGCAGCAGAGCACGTTGGCACATAGGTGATTGACGCAATTTATGTTCTCGCTTTAGCATAGCTGCCATTGTTTGTGCGTCAGGTGGTGGTATGGCAGCTGCAGCTGCCAACACATCAATACTCTCTGCACCGCCGCCTACTGTAGCACTAACACCACTACTGGCTGCAGCATTCATACGTGATACCATATACAAGGTATCGGGAATGTCGGGTAGATGCCTAGAACGACGCATGCGCATTAGTTCTACTTGATGGTGCGACGAAGCCATACGATCTTCTAGTAGGGCTTTAACTTCTTCAAAGTATGGCATGAAAAGTCGAGGACGCACAAATAAGCCTTGATTCTTTCCGCCTCTTATCCAAGCGTTGACACGTAAATTTTCACGCTCATCGCCAATCATGTGCGATGGTGGCGTACTCACAAGACCACGACGTATAGCTTGGCCAAGAATTTCGCTATGCGGTGGCAAAACATGATCCATTCGCACAAGTGGTAGTAGCTCTGACAAGATTTCACGGAGCTCAACGTCGCTGAGATCACGTTTTTTGACCCCTTTGCGAGTCACCGAGTGGGCAGTGTGTGAGAGCAAATTTGGTTCACGGTCTTCCATGCGGCGTATTAACTCCTGTTCACCCCATTTTAGCACAGCCTGGAGAACTTCTAATTCGGACGCTTGAAGAAAGTTGCTCTGCAATACGTGAATAATTTGAGCTTTATCAAGTTGATGTAACACAGGTGATGATATGACTGCGGAGAATTCCTCACGAAGATACTGGCAAGCCTGACGAAATACCCATGCCGAGCCGTGCGCCTTAGAATTGAAAAATAAAAAATAAAAATGAGTGCTAAGAGCAATAGTGTACTTATTGCATTTTATCTACGTCACGCATAACATTCCTTTGGTCAAACACAAAAATAAAAATTAATTTTTCTTTTTATCTCACCTGTGATCCCCACTTAAGCACTGTCGGCAGTGTATCCAAAGATAACCATTCTAATATTAAGTCTTCACATCCCTGCGCTAATATGTCTAATTCAAGAAACCTTCCTATTTGATACAGCTCCATTGCTTCCTCCAATGGTGTGGGGCGCGCTCGACCTGTATTAGTCAAAGCGTGCACTTCACCCAAAGAGCCGGCCGAGTTTCCTGAACCAGCACCACGCAAAATTAATGTTAAGTCAACTGTATCTAAGTAGATCGCATGTAACAAGACACGCGCATAACGCTTTGGTATCACTGTCTCATCCAGCACAATACGTGTTGGTACGTGCAGAGCACGTTCCGCATATTCATCTATGTTACGTGTGCGTCGCGCTATCAGATTCCTAAAGAACGGTGAACGTGCACTTAGGATAGCTTTGTGACACGGCAGTTCCAATTTTGGACGAAATCCATACTCCGAACTGCCAGAATCCGGTCGATGGAAATCATTTCCTTCGGCTGTGAATACTAGCGCCGCGTCAGCATAGTCACCCGTCTCAAGCAAATAACGTAAATCGTGCTCTAATGGATTTGGCGTACCAAAATCATCACCTAATTGCCGCAACAAACTTATATCTATGGTTGGATCATGTGGACATAAATCGCCGGTGTACAAGTACCGTAACAACGATGAAAACATCTGTACATCTATTGGGGACGACGGCAATTCTAGACAAATGCGAGCACCGAAACCAGGACAACCCGCAAGCAAATCACGAAAGTACGAACAACGTGAAGAAAGTATAGAACGATGTACAGGAAATATAGAACCACGAAACACTAAATCGCAATCGGTACAAGTTTTCATGTCATAGAGTGCAGCAAGATCTTGCTTAAATGTTGTCGCCGGTGGACGTGCTAGTTCCGCTTGTACCTATAGTAAACAAAACAATAAGTGTTAACTATTACAAAAAAGAAAAGTTACTACACTTTTCTTACCGATAAATCTCGTAGTGCAGCAAGAGCCTCGTACTCTTCGCACAACGCCGCCAATTCCAATGGTGTCCAATCTGACACAAAATCGCGTAGTACACGCGCATGATCACAGGCTTTTGAAGAACGTCTTCGACGTATAAATTTACGTTTCAATGTCGCAAACCCCGTAACACGTTTGCGACGTTGCTCCCGAAAATGTGGACCGCCAATACCGCCGCCTCCACCACCACCACCGGGACCACCACCACTGCCCGAGGCGCTTGTCATAGCTGATGAAGAGGGCAACAACAAACCAGCGCCACTGCTGCCAGAGGCAACCATTGGATAGCCACCAGTTGATGTTGTTGCTCCCATTATTTTCAGAATGTGAGAATTTGTGTGAATGTAAAAGTTTGATTAAATGTTTCTACTTTAATTTAATGATTTTCTGCTTATGTGACGTATCCTTAGAGTTTGATTAAAGTACTTCTTCATCCATTTGATGTCTTTTATATGATATTTACTACTTAAATCGATAATGACGTCCTTATAAGAAGAATAATTATTTATGCATCATATGTAGCGCTTGAGATTCATTATTAACTAGGTCGGTATCCGTGCAATATCTGTAAATGAAAAAATAAGAACTTAGTGAAAAGACTCAATATTCATTGAAAGCGATTATTCTGCAAATGCATTACCATTTATTTTTGATTATCATGTTTTCACTTCAAAAAGTTATCATAAAAACGAAATTAAGGGGGTATTTTAAAACATGACAAGCCACACAATTTCCAAAAAGGAAAATTTGATGGATCTATTCTTTGAGGCAGCGGGATATTTATCTTTCAACTGGTCCATGTAAGGGATAATTTTTACAGTTTTTTTTTTGAACATATGTAAGAATAACAAAATATAAAATGATTAAAACAATAGGAAAAATAAATAATTTAAGAATACTCAAGTACAAAAACCCCCAAAAATTCTAAACTTTTGTGAAGAAATAATCCGTTTAGCAATAATGCAATCCTTGGATATCATAATAGAATGTTTTGTGTCCATAGTGCATATGATTTCTGAGACAACCTCTTTTGATATAAAGTTGCGCCTTGAGAATAAGTTATTACTTTTAACTTGTTCAATTTCTCCTACATAGAGTAAGGTAAATAACCTTGTGAAGTTTTGAAAACTTATGATGCAGAAGATTTATCACATCTGGTTGCTCGGTGACAGGAGAAGAGAAATAGTAATTTTTTCGCTCTTCTATAGTAATACCTTCACTCTTAATATTTGTTTGAGGTGTAATTTTTTTGTACTTAGTACTGAAAGCCTAAGGGCCATTCACTTAAGTTCATTTGGCTCCAAGCTACATCAGTGAGATACTGCACTTGGCAAATTGTTGTCGCAGTAGAAATGATAAAACCAGAATTTTTGGAAAACAATTTCAACGATTGCAGTACAAGGGGAAAGAAATCACAGGGGATGGTATATGTTGGATGGTTCATAAAGAGTCGTACATAGTGTACATTTAGTGTTTATCGGGCTTACGTAAACATGAGTGTCTGAATGATAGTAAATACCAAATATTTTAAGACCACCTCTGGCAGTAATATTCACCACGTCAAGACTTGACGGCTCATACATATCTTGAATTTTAAAACCTCTATGCGGAATGGTTCCACTGATTTGATTTTTAATCCAAGTGAGTTTTAAACTGAGTAAGTGATAATGCGCCTTTTCATCTAAAGCTTCTAAAGGGTGTTTTTTTTTTTAGAAAATCGTGGTAATTGACAATAAAACAAAAAAACTGTTTAAGTAAACTGAATTTTCAGTTTAGTTGGAAGATAATTTTATGCCATTTAGCATTAAAATATGATTTTGGGCATATGAGCGTTGCAATTGGCCAAAATATAGCTTAGTCTGAAGGTCGAAATTTCGATCCCTTTTCGAGCAGTTGAATACTTATATAGCTGCAAAATAGCACGAGCTATGTGTGTGGATTTTCAAAGCGTCGATTATTGGTTATTGCATGCGATATTGGCGGCCAATTAAATTCATAATATAAAGTTGAAATTTTAGGAATTTACTAAATTTAACAATTTGCAAGCGTTGTCAACCTTTTGAATATAAATGATACCAATGATGCCAGGTTTGATGAAATGTTTGACGTTTCATCTTTTTTGGAAAGTAAACTCTTAAAATACAAGATGCATATCTTGACTATAAGATAACACTTTCAATTAATCAAAAGAGAGGTCTAGTCACTTAGAATAGTTGGCCCCATATGCAATTATGTCATTAAGCGATGTTGCAGTTGATGATTTTGATAGTTCATTTTTTGGCCAAATAGTCACTGGCACAATTGATTTTCTTCTATTTATTAAGAGATTTAACCTGAGGCTTCGCCCGTTGCACAATTCCGCCAACGTTTTTTAAAGCGATAAAAGTTTTAAGTGTTTCTGTATGAGAGGTGCCTCGCTATCGGTTTTTTCAATAAAAACAAGTTAAGGTGTTATCTTCAGCCCGACCGAAACTCAATACCCTACACTGCACTGAAAGTCGCTTTCAAATAAATGTTAAAAGACGTTGAAGAGGTTGAATAAGTCGAAAAAAAATTTGAAATGTAAAAAAGGTCGAAAGAAGTTGAAAAATGTTGAAATAGTTGTAAAAGACTGAAAAGGTCGAAAAATATGGAAACCATTGAAGAAAGTTGAAAGAAATTCAAAATGTCGAAAATATATGAAAACGTTCAAAAAAGTTGAAAGAGTTCAAAATCGCTGAAAAAGTCTAAAAAATAAAGAAAATAATGAAGAAAAATGAAAGAGGTTGAAAAAGTCAAACGAATACATATGGGATATATTGTAAAAAGTTAAAAGGTTGATAAAGTCAAAAGAATATGGAAAATATTGAAAAAAATCGAATAAAAACTAAGAAATTTCAATGTGCCACGCCCACTTCTCCACATACATCACATATTTCGAAATATATGCCACTTAAGGTATTTTACTTGTATGGGGAGTGACACGCCCACTCTTGCTCTTTCGCCCACTTTTGATTCAGATATACCTCATAGCAAGTAAACCACCTAAATTCAAGTTCATACCAATTGCTGCAATAGTTCAATCAATAAAGCGATTGTAACTTTATGGTAATATAGGAGCTGCCACGCCCACTACTGCAATCTCGTCAATTCTCATTTAATTTCAAAGCCCATAGCAGCCGACACCTCTAAGCCAAATTTTATGAAGATTACTCTCATAGCACACTATCTATAACAGTAAACGTTTTTTGCTTGTATTGGAGGTGCCACACCCACGCCCACATGCTCCATTGCGCCAAATTTTTGCTAAAAACATACCTTCTAGCAAGTATATCTGCCTTATTAAACTTCATAACGATTACGTTGTTAGTTCTCTTAATATAACGTTTATAGATATTGTGGGCTGTGCCACGACCCTTCAACGTGTTTTTTCAGTAAAGTCGCAGAGCTTGTGTTGATGACTGCTTTCAGTGGCATCATTTCTAAAATTTTTATGAAAATGGTTTGAGCCACTTTTGAGACATATGGAATCAAAATTTTTAACTGTTGAAAAGAGCCACGCCCACTTTTACGATTCCGCCACTTTTATCACAATTTAAGATATATTTGAAATGTACCCGTTTACCACATTTCATAACAATATCTTGCACGGTTTACGAGATATGGTGGTATAGAGGTTAAAATTTAGGGCTGTGCCCCTGTAGGAAGCTTTGAAAATTTTAAACCTAGCCTAATCCTAATCTTGTTCACATGTGCATCAAATCACCAAGTTTCATCAAAATCGCTGCAACTTTTTTCAAAATTGGCCTGGGTATATATACATAGGATATGGGCGGTAGGCGTGTCCGTGAACCGATTTCTCCCATTTTCAATAGCAAGATGCCTGCAAGAAGATGTGACCTGTGTGTGAAAGTTTCATTCAATTGGCTTTCTTGGTTTCCCCGTAAACCTGATTTCAACAGACAGACAGACAGACAGACAGACAGACAGACAGACAGACATCGCTAAATCAACTCAGGTGGTGACGCTGATCAAGAATCCCTCAGAATAGAAACCTATTTGCTAAATTTGGTCGAAGTCGTTTAGAGGTTAAGCCGTGAAAAAGTAACGACAGACAAACACACTTTTTTATTTATGTATGTACATATATAGCTAGGATTTGTACACGACTTCTTAAATGTGGACTAAATTAATATATTCTAATTATAAAAATAAAACAATGTACCTATTTATAAGAAAGTTAGAAACTTTTGAAGTTATGTTCTTTATGAAAAAAAAAAACCATTTTAATAATTCGCAGCAAAATATATATAGGAAGCAGCAACAACAACTAAAGTAATACCAACCTACAACGAATAACCTTGACACACTCAACGGAAACTACAGAAAAACAAAAAACAACAACCACGAAAACAACCAAGTTATATGCACATGACTAACTACGATAGCAACAACGTTGACGACCGACCCACAGAATACCAAATAACGATGTATTTCAACCCACAGCATGGAAAGGGGGTGAAGGCATACACACGTTGCACCTTCCTTTTTGGTTTTGTTGACGAAAAAAATAAAACGTCACAAAGTTTTAGTTTTTTTTTCTTCAGTTTTTTAGATAAGACTTACAAGAAGAAAGAGTCGGATATGATGAAATGTAAATTTGAAATAGTGATAATTTTTTAATATGTAAACATTAAGATTTATATAATGTAGACATCGTACAAATTAAGTGTTGTTCATTAGAAAAAAATGTTGATTTTGTAAAAAAAAAAAAAAAAACTTTAAAGAGAAACTATTTTGGAAGTCAAAAATTTTTTGTAAGAGAATACAAAACGATCTGTCTAATGTTATAAAATATTTTTTTAGCTCAGGATATAAAAACATGGAATTGAAAAACACCAAAAGTGAAAAGATAAAACGCTCAAAATCTTACCAACTGATTTGAGCCTATAAATTTCTTCAAGATTTTTCGATGCTGAGTTCAAATTTGGCAGATATTGGATATATTTTATCTTAAAATTTCCAACCAAATTTGGATAAAGCACTAAATAATTCATAATAAAATACCGTTTTTAACTTACGTACATATGTAACAAAGAAATAACCTAGGTATTGTTTTAATGTTTAGTTTTTGTAAAACAATTCAAAACAAACGGATAAGATATCGGAGAGATTATGAGAAACTTAAGCAGTAGGAGCGTAAATATTTAAATTAATATATTAATGG
Source organism: Tricholauxania praeusta (assembly GCA_949775025.1). Taxonomy (NCBI): domain Eukaryota; kingdom Metazoa; phylum Arthropoda; class Insecta; order Diptera; family Lauxaniidae; genus Tricholauxania; species Tricholauxania praeusta. Next base: position 188,204,043 of record OX459028.1, read on the forward strand.
CAATTTAATTTATTAAGTTTAAACAGCGCTGATAACGAAGGCAGCAGTAAAAATAATTTTAAAAATAAATGAGCTCGTAATTAAATGAGAGGTGAACAAACGTTGACACAAATAGGAGACGACAACAAAGACAACGAACACGACGGATGGTACCAGATAATGAATGCTCCAAAAATAGGCGCAGTGCACGCATGCTGCATCATGCAGTAGAGAAGACATTAAAAAACAACAACAACACCAGAAGCAGTAGCTATGCTACACAAAGTTACAGTGAAATGCAAAACAGCAGCAAACAACCTCAACAACCACAACCCAACTCACATGATTGCAAGGCAAAAAAACAAGAAATTTGAATTCTATGAATAATTTAGCAATGTATTTTTTCCTTTTCTTTGTTTTTTTTTTTCTTGAGTGTTCTGTTAAATTGAAATTTAAAAATTGAAAAAAGGGGAAAACTCATAAAAACATTGAAAGTAAAAGAAAAAATAACAAGTATATATACTATATATGTACATACTAAATTCAAATAAACATTCAAAAACCAAACGTAGGGCAACGAAAATGCATAAATTTCTCCATAGTAAATAGACAAACGTTAAAAACCAGCAGTGGTGCATCACCTTAGTCAATTAGACAGACAGATCGACCAGCCAACCGGCCGACAAAGAAACAGACCGACATTTCGTTGCCTACTAGTGAAGTGTTTTGGGAGTTGAAAATATTGCACGACTAGGTACCTAAATACATAGGTAGTATATAAAAATAAAAAAACCAAAATGCTTCAAAATATACTACCAGCTAGCATTTTGCAATCAACTTAACGCTTCGCAGAGTTCCGATGTAACAAATTGTTTAGTAATATATTGTTAAAGGCATGTTTATTATTGACAACAATAAAAAAAAACCAAGGAAGGTGGAAGTATCTTTTTATTTGGCAATTATACTCGTATGTATGTATATGGATTGAGCGCAAACTATGAAATTCCCGTAGAATATGCCAGCATTTCAAATTTATGGTAGATTTTGTGACAGTAAAAAAATTAGTTGGTTAAGATTATTTTTTAAATATTTTGCTATTTGTCTTTTGTTTTAAAAAAAATGGTTATATTCAAGAATGTCAATGAATGAATACACATTTAAGGACAATCTTAAGTCCGCACAGCAGTTGTCAAATTTATTAATGTTACAGCTGGCATTGAGAACTTTGCTAAGAAAATTAACATAGAAATTATGGCCCATATTCATAGTCGCAAAATAAAGTTACAGCCTGGTTTTTGCCCAAAATTGAAGATACAAACTGGCCCCATAAAAAAAAGAAAAACTTGCATTAAATTATGAGAAAATCTTAAAAAATAGATTACCCTGCGTTATTGACACAAAATATTGTAGACACAGTGAACAAAAGGAATAATAAAAAATCGAATTTATGAGGCAGCGTGGCGTAATGGTAAGGACTGTGAACTCATAGCCCTTAGGACGTGGGTTCGATTCTCGTACATGTAAATGTTTTTTTTATTGATATAAATGAAAATAAATGTTACTTTAAAACCTGGTTGTAAATATTTAAAAGCACTTTTCCTGCTTTTAAATTTAAAACGTGCTTACAGAAAAAAAAGCATCTATGTTGACATTCCGCCATCTGACTATAGGGCTTTGAGGAGCCCATTGGGGAAACTATCGGGCATGTTGTTGAAGTGACTTTTTATATGCTCATTTTCAGCTGAAACCAGTTAGAGTTAATAATTAAACATTTTTACAATGAACTTTTTCAGTCAGTCCTCTTTAGGCCGCCATATTAAAAGTATAGATATTAACTTGTTTTTTGGGGCAAAGAGATTATCCAGTTGACGAAAAATACCCCATATATATTTTCATTATTAAGAAAATGCTATGCTAACTTTAAAAAATTATATCCTTGGTTAAAACATCATGCCGAGGCAATTATATAGAAATTGATTTTGAAGATGAGGCCTAGCAACATTATAACATGCAAAATATTCGAAGGAAAATTGGTGTCCCTGAAATAAATGCATGAAGTGTGCCAAAATTGATATTCATTTGAAAGACAAAAACGACTGTCTATCGTTTCGATCTTACAAATTTTTATATTAATCGAAAAAAGATTTATTTTAATTGAATTGTAATTAAGGTAATTAAATTTTATTAAGACTTCAAATCTATTACATTAGAACACTAAGGAATAACAATTTAAAACAGTTTCATCTTATTTCAAAAAAAAAAAAATTTAAAATGAAAAAGATTTCATTCAATTTAAAATGAAAGTTCAATTTTAATTGAAAACAGTTTCATTAAGTTTGAAATCGATTTCGATTAATTCAAAAATGGTTGAATTTAATCTGAAAATGCTGTTTAACTATGTACAAATGTGCCTCATAACAGCAAACAAACAAATAAATTAAAAATTGATCCTACGGTGGAATGAAAAGCGATGACGTCATATTGCTTGTAGATGATGGCGTGCAATTATGGGAACAATTTCCCCATTGCATGAATTTTTTCCTGGCGGCAATGTTTTCAATTATTAGATCAGTACTAGCGGAAAGTTCCGAAAGTTTTACCGAGAGTAATGAAAATTTGATGTTTGAATGTTTGCTCAGGGTCCGGATTTTTTCCTGACTGCAGTGTTGTCAATTATAAGATCAATACAAATATCAAGCCCCCTTATTTTTCATCTAATTTACGATGAATGGGAAAAATCGGAAAAAATTTTGAAAAACCGAAAAATCGTCTTTTTTAATTTTTCGGATTTTCTCAAACTCCCTTTCACTCACTCTTTAGTTTTTTCTGCGTCTTCTATCCGCTGATTCAATGTGTTTAATTAAACCATCTCATTGATATATTTCACGTACACGTTCTTTGGCCCTAATCAAAGTTAGGATGGAAAAAAAATGTGGACCTATTTGACCGAAAGCTGTTTCCCACACAATTTGTACGAGCTATTTTTCGCTGAAATAATTTCTTGTTCTTAAGTTCAATAGAGGATCTATACTGCGATTTAGAGCTCCTTTAAATCCTGGTTTGCAAAAAGTTACCTTTCCGTATAGTTTTCAAAAAGATGTAATTCAGTCGAGAAACTAACCAATTCTAAATAAACAAGAAAAAAAAACGCAAAAATTTCTTGAGCTCTTTCACGTTGTATTTCAGTTAAATTTCGATACAACACAAAGTTTTTGAGTATTTCGCCAAAAGTTAAAAATAGACACTCTAAGACCCTATCCAAAACATGACAAGAAGATCCAGGTGTTGCATTACCGAATTTTTGTTGATACCAACATATGCATTTTTTTCATAGAAGTGCGAATTTTATAACTAATTATATATATTTTTAGCCAAAAAAAAAACAAATGATACAAAACATTTGGTTTTTAAATTTTCCATAATACAAACGCACCTTAACATATCTAGCAAGCCTATACTACCCTGATAGTTAAGCCAAAAGGCCCTAACTTAAACTTTTTTCTAAATGCTTCTAAAAATTGCACCTTTCTATGCCATTAGAAAGTTCTAAAGGCAAATTAGTGCATTCAAATTTATATTGACCCTAACTTCAGTTTTGCACGTGAAGAAATTTGATTTTCTTCTTTTCTGTAAAATTTTGTTTTTTGGAGACAGGGCTTTCTTTCTTATGGATGCAGTATATATTTAAGGACTGTTTTGAAGTCGTTAATTAATTTTTCTATAGTAAAAATTCTAAAGACAATTTATCAAATTTTTCATTTTTGATATCGAAGTCTATCTGTTCCCTATGATATTCAAAAAATTGTCACAGGAAAGCCGCAATCAAAATCACAGTTGCAGCAGCTGCTGCATTTGGTGATGTTGCATACCTCTTTTATGTCAACCGCACGCTGACAGCCACAAAAATGCGAATGGCGCTACAGCACAATGCAATGCGGAGCAAAGGTAAAGGAGTATCACCACCATCGTCGTAATCCATCGTATAGAGTGTGGGAAAAGATGTATAGAGAGAAAGAGCGTCAGATTATGAGCTGAATGGAGGGAGCAGGGGAGAAACTTTCTTCCGTTTAACAGCAGCTTTCACCAATTACAACACTCACACGCACTTATGCTAAACGCTTAAAAATGCTTCCCTTATATGAAGCTTAAAATGTAATTTTAAGTACATTGCATCAAAAAAAAAATGTAAAAAATAAAATTTTCTATTTATCTATGTACCTTAAAACTTGAAAATCAGCATTGAGAGGCTACTCCAAAGATTACACCCACAATCCATTTTTTATTTTCATTTTTCTGAGAAACTTCGCTCCTTATACTATTATTTTTTACTTCTTTTCGACTTATTTATCTTAATTTTTTATTTTAAGACCAGCAAAAATTGCATAAATTTTTCTTTACGTTTTATTCATTTCGATTTTTCTTCTTTTTCTTTACAGCAAACGCGACTCCGAGGTTTTTTCGATGTCGACGTCGACGTTTTAATTCACGCAGCGACCACAAACATTTTCCAACAAAGTTTTCCCATTAACCATCTATTTTGCATACTTTTATTTTTGTATCTTTTAATTTTATGAATTTGTCTACCACTTTTTTGTATTTTTAATTAATTTAACACTTTTTTATATGCAAAATTATGATTTTCTTTGGGAATGGAAAATTTCACTTCAATGTGTGGAAAAAATATAAACACCCTCGAAAAAATTGATGACAGAAACAGGTGCACATAACGCAATCTATTACAATTTTTATCAAGTCTTTTACAATTAACTGCTCTGTCAATGTTGACAATGCAGTTCGGTGAAATAATTTATTAGTTGCGAAGGCTATGACGATACCAAAAGCTTCTTCTTCTTAAAAACATATAGTCTATATGTGTCGATATTAGTTGATCAATTAGAACGAATTTTTTTTTTCGTTATATGAAAAGAGTGACAGCTTACAGACATACTTCAATAGTTACTATGCTTATGCTACGTTTCGACCCGGATATATTCTACACGGGTTGACTCAAGAGCTAAACAGAACTGGGACGTGTGATTTATCTTCTGTGTCAAATCGCACCAAAAAATAGAATTTTTTCTATTTCTCTGCGATAAATTTTCTAGTGTCAATTTCGTACTCACTACAAACGTATAGGAAAAACAGAAGAGAAATTGCACGTCCCAGTTCTGTTTAGGCATTCAACCGTGAATGCTACTCTTTGGAGTTGAGCGCTGAACCTAAATAACTGCGTAGCGTTAAATGTCATGTAGAGTTTATTTGTTTACTGTTTGTGACAGGAAATAAAAATCAACACAATAAAATAAAATATTAGCTGCCAACGCTCTGTCGAAATTGGAAAATCGAATACGCTGGCGTTAGAGCGTTGCTTATTTCGGTTGGCTTCATATAAAATGTATGTGCATGAGAGAATTTTGACAGCTTAACGACGCTGGCGCTCCAATTTAGGTTAAACAGAATGAGTTACTTTTTTTTCTCAAATATTTTATTTGTTTTACATTGAGCAGCTATTTTTAATTTTCATTTTTTCGCTTTTTACATCTTTCACTTCACAAATGGCGTCAGGGTATTCGAGCTAAGTTCTCAAACTACTTATTGTGGTCCCGAAATGGGAACGTTGGGTGTTGTGTTTTCTAGCGTTGTTGCTAGCAATTGTGTTCAACCTTATATAAGAGCGTAGCGTTAAATGTCATGTGGAGTTTATTTGTTTACTGAGACAGTAAAAAAAATCAACATGGTAAAATAATAAATTAGCTGCCAATGTTCTATCAAAATTAAAAAATCAAATAGGCTGGCGGTAGCGCGTTGTTTTTTTCGGTTTTTTTCATATATAGAGCTGAACAGAACTGGGACGTGCAATTTACCATTATTGTCTACTTACTTACTTACTTAGATGGCCATAACAACCCGTTGTCAGGTTACGGCCGACCTCATTAGCTCTCGCCAGGCGCCTCTGCTTTGCGCGCGCCTTCTCCAATCGTTAATGCCAAGCGCGGTTAGGGCTTCCTCAGCTTGGTCTATCCACCGGAGGCATGGTCTCCCTCTTCGTCGTTGACCGGGGACTTTCCCTTCGAATACCTTTTTCGCTGGAGCTTCTTTATCCATACGATGGACATGACCCAGCCAGCGTAGTCGCTGTATTGTTATACGCTTAACTATGTCGATGTCGGCGTAGAGCTCATACAGCTCGTGGTTCATTCGAATGCGATAGTCGTCGCCAACTCGAACAGGACCAAAGATTTTGCGGAGAACTTTCCTCTCGAACACCCCAAGAGCGGCTGCGTCTGTTGTCGAAACTACCCATGCCTCAGCGCCATAAAGAAGCACAGGTAGAATGAGCGTCTTGTAGAGTGTTAGCTTTGTCGATCGAGAGAGAGCTCTGCAACGTAATTGCTTACTGAGACCGTAGTAGCACCTATTAGCAATTGTTATTCTCCGCTTAATCTCCAGACTGACATCATTGTTGCTGGTTACGGCAGTGCCAAGGTAGATGAATTCCTTGACAACTTCTAATTTACAGTTGCCCGCTGTATTGTCTAATCGCACCAAAATATAGAACTTTTTCTATTTCTCTGCGATAAATTTTCTAGTGTCAATTTTGTACTCACTACAAACGTATAGGGAAAACAAGAAAAATCTCTCGTCCCAGTTCTGTTTAGCTCTTAAAATGCTCTTAAAGGCATTGAGCATAATGAGACTGTGCATACTTGCAATGAAAGAGCTGACTGATTTTTAATTGAAAAAAGTCAACGTTTACACGAGGAAACTGTTGCCGCAAAGTTTCCTTGTTTGTAGGCAAGAAGGGAAAAACGAAAGGGTGGTGTACAGAATTTTCCGTACCCGCAAATTCCCTTTCGTTAGCTTATATTATGCTTTGACTCTACGTTTGTTGTGGTGGATCGACGCAAGTAACTGCTTTGATATTCGCAAGCAGACAGAAATTCTAGTTTTCGTGAGTAAACGCAAAAAAAATTCACAAAGGGGAATGGACAAGAATTTGTTTCATCGAATTTCCTCGTGTAAACCTTGGCAAAATTTTTTCATTACATTCTTAAATACAGCAATCACTATTTGACAGTGATTGTATCTCTAGTTCCTTGTGACATAATTTACATAATAATCGCAATCTGCCTGATGATAAGATCAATTATGTTGTTATGTATCATAAAATTTTGAAAACAAATTCAATTACTCTTAAGCGCAGCAGCAAAAACGTCTGCCTCTTTCATTTATTTGATTTTGTATGTAAACACATTTTTTATTTCAAAAGGCAGACGCGATAAAATTGTTTATGGTTTGTTTTTATAGTTTCAAAGAGTTTCAATTAACAGCACAGACACAACGCAATGGCAGAGATTGTTCGTACTACTTAAACTTCATGATTTTCAGCCTATGTCGCACGATGAAATCATGGCAAATTAGGTTACCAATCCCTAACTAGTATATAAGGTTGTAGGTATGTAATGAAGATAACGTGAGCTGCCCTGTTTTCACCTGATCATGAATTAGGCTATGTATGTATGCGTGTGTTCATGTAGAAGTCACAGTAGCCACACAATTGTTCAATTATTAAGTGCTGATCCTAAGGTTTTTAGTTTTTACATCTGAAACAAAACCGTAAAGTGCCACAGTCCCACCGCTCAGATCTATCTTTAGATGTTAAGTTCTTCCCCTTCGACTTTATATACGATGGACCAACTGAAATTTTTCGCTGAAACGTAAGCTGTGCGACATTTCTTTATTGTTTGAACTCGATTGCATGCAACAACAAAAAAGACACTCGCTGTATTATGAAGTGTACATTTTTTCCTTTTAAATTTTATGAAACGTTTATAACAAGCGATTTTCAAATATTTCGTTCATTACAAACTTTTTCGAAGCGCTGAATGGGTTCAATGATCGACGTATAAACATTGAAGTTGAGGAATAAGCTTGTGTGTGTACCTTTTTGACATACACTGTCATTAAACGTCAATAAAGAGCTGTCATTAAAAATTTTTTTTCTATTCTATTTTTCTCCACAATTTTTCAAATTTATTTATATATTATCACAACAGTTAACTTCGCAAGACTCGGAAAAAAGTCGGACTCGCGAGTTACACAAGCAGTGTACCTATAAGATTTCTTTTTATAGAAAATTTCTCATATTTTTATTTATAGATGTTGGTTTTGCTGCGTAATTCTGTTGTATGCATCCGGCACTCTACTGGAGTTACGACCAGAGAACTTAGCTCGAAGCAGCTTCCGCAGTTGTCACCATATGATGTAAGCTTACAATTACCGGCACGGAAACGTAGGCGCTGCCTACATGTTCTTAATGTATTATCATGCGATAAGCAAAAACGAAAGTACCTTATGTTTACTTCACGATAACGTGTCACGTTTCCGCAGTTTTTTATTTAATGTGTATTTTCAATCTTAAATTTCTTTCGTAATTGCAGGCTAATGTAGTTTTACGTGAAAATGAATTTACGCATTCATTTCTAGAAAGCAATACAATACTCAGCTATGAATCAAATCAACTTGGTTCGAATAAACCATGTGAGGATTCTCGTACCGAAGCGAGTTTTTTGCATAAAAATGGTAGATTATTACAAAATTGAAAAAAAAAAAATATATATATAACACTGGACAATTTACTGTTCTAGCTTTTATCTGCGGTATTTTTGATGGCCATGGTGGCGCCGCTTGTTCACAAGTTATTTCAAAACGTTTACTTCGCTACATCGCAGCCTCCGTAGTTGATCGCCGAAGACTTCAGGAAGAGATGGTAAAAGGATGCACGAGTCAATCGTTTCTTAAATGCCACAATGATAAGGTACTTAGGAACTTATTTTATTTGAACATCTTTTTCAAATGCTTGCCTTTCCAGGTGGATTTCGTAAAGGAGATTAAAGATATATATGAAGAAAGCTTTAGTAAATTTACACGAACAATTTCTAGTCAAAAATTAGATGATCGAGCTGCGGCTATCGAAAATGCATTTTTACACCTGGATAATGATCTTTCGGAGGAAGCTTTGAATCAGACTAACTTACGCACATTGTCAGTGGCAATGTCCGGTAAGTAGAAAGAGAAATTATTTTCTCAAATTAATGTTGAAACTACAAACAAAATAATGTTAGAAACTTTAAGCGCAGTAATAGAAGTTAATAGTAACTCTCGCATATCCAGCCTTTAGTCTATAACTAGGATATTTGCTCAGTGATATTTTTTCGGCAATTTTCTTAGATAAATAAAGCAAATGAAAAATTACCTAAAAATTATTTTTTAATACATAGCAACCTTAATTTTGAAACCCCTTTCACTTGAAGTTCTTAGGCGATTTTCCCGGCATTAACAATTTCATGACCATTTTTTCTTATCGAAAACCGTTTAAAATCAAAGTAAAAATACACAAGAAGCTTGAGTAATACCCCCAAACACATTTTTTTAAATACTGTACATAAAAATAACAAACGCTTCACTTAAGGAAACAGAAATCTGTATGTTTTTTTTTTGTTTTTTGAACAGGTGCCGTTGCTGTTGTAGCACATGTAGAAGAACTTGATCTACACATTGCTAGTACAGGTGACTGTGCTGCAGTACTTGGTACTCAATGTGCGGAAACGGGACAGTGGCAACCAAAAAAACTAACCACTGAGCACAACACCGATAATATTAAAGAAGTTCAACGCATTCTTAATCAACATCCAAAAGATGAACACGATACAGCGATACGCCACGATCGTTTATTGGGTCAGTTAGCGCCACTACGTGCACTTGGTGATTTTCGCTATAAGTGGACAAACGAAATTATGGAAAAATATGTTATACCTAGATTTGGCGAACATGCGGTACCACCGCATTATTACACGCCACCTTATTTGACAGCACAACCTGAAATACATCATCATGTGCTTGGGCCGAATGACAAATTTCTTGTCATAGCAAGTGATGGATTGTGGGATTTTATGACACCATCGCAGGTTGTCAGTTTGGTGGGAGAACATTTAGCGTCAAAGAAAAGTCTAGAACCACTCAAGTTGCCACAAAATGAATCAGTTACGTTAGAGGAAATATCGAATACACTAGCGAAACGAAAGTAAGGTTTTTTCATTTGCTTAACATATACATACATATGTACATATATGTATATATATTTTGAATTGAAACAAAAAATACCTTTTTAATATTTGAATTATCATTTGCAGAGCTGGACGTGCACGTAAACCTTTGGATCAGAACTCTGCCACACATTTAATACGCAATGCTCTGGGCGGTACCGATTATGGTATTGAGCATTCAAAAATTGCATACTACCTCTCGCTGCCACAAGATGTTGTACGTTTATATCGGGACGATATAACAATAACTGTCATATATTTTAACACAAATTACATTAAAAAAAAAGTAGTTTTGTGAGCAGTTCACGAAACAGTGTCATTTAATTTATTGAATCGTTGCCTTGTGTAATATTTCTTGCAATTAGATATTAAACGATATTTTTCTGTGTTCCATGCGAAATTTTTTTTACAATTAACTTTAGCTTTTTTGTTTGAGTGATATTTTATATTTAAACAAATTAGTTTTAATTTGAATAATATTTAAGCTTAAGTGTGTAATAAGCAGTAATAAAAATATTTTGTTATTACTAAAATTTTACTGCTTTGATAAAATACATAAAAATGCTAAATATAAGCCTTTCTTCATGCCGGCCTCAAAACAACTTTAATTAAAAAATATATATTTTTTTTTGCTATTTTATTTTAATATTTCTCATTCATTACTACTGCTGAATATAAAATAACAGAGTCAGTAAATAACACAAGAAGAGAGACATACTTTAAACCGAAAATCGGACTAAAAAGATAGAATTTTTGCTCAGGAATCTGACATACATATGTACATTAGGGTGATTCAAACTTTTTTTTGTTTATTTTTTAAGGTGCTGTTGCTTAAAAAGTAAATTTATGATATGAAGAAAAAGTTCACGAAAATTCAGCTCTGTACCTCAATTTTTTAAGGTGGCGCCGAAGCCTGTTAGTTTGACATGTAAATTGTATGGAAAATTATTTTTTACTAAAAAGGTATCTGAATGAATAGGTGATTAATGTTGTGGAGCTGAAAAGGGTCGTTTTTTTGAACTAAATCCGAATCTGGCCTCAGAATTGACCCATCATGTGTGCTCCAGTACGACAGTGCTTAGACACCAATTTGTTAAAATAATTATTTAAATTTATTAAAGTTTATTTAAATTAAAAGTGCGATTACAGCATACATTCTTAATTAGATAATTTAAAAAACTATTAATATTTCAAACTTAATTTAAAGCCCCATATTAATGTGTAACTGTTTACTTCTGTGGCGCGTCCGCCTCACGACGTAACACACAGTTAAGAAATTCGATTTGTATTCCAGTTATATCCACTTGTGGTAAACGTTGCATTTTATTTTTTAAGAATTCAAAAAACAAATCCAATTCGTCTCGTGTCTGCGTTACCGCTTGGGGTGGTGGTGGTGGTGGCGCTGGTGGTGCAGGCTGCAGTTGCATTATAGTATTATTTCCACCAAATATGGAACCGCAATTACCGCCCACATTAGCTGTACTCGTTGTTGCTGCTGTAATTCCAACTGTCGATGCTGCTGTTGAACTCGGATTTTGCGCCAACACAGAGATTGTTTTAAAGACATTTTGCTTTAGGCTGCCGCCGTTACTGCCTGTACTACTGCTGCCATTGTTGCAAGGAACATGAGAGTGTGTTTCTATCGTCACCGGTTCAATACAATACTCAGTTGTGTTGATGTATTGAAAAGCTTTAGAATCATTTGGTGAGCTTGTGCCAGCTCCGCTACCAGCACCAATGACAGTTTCACTGTCAATACTCGGCGCATTGCCAGCTTCTTCGTACATGCAGACTTCTTCGTAGTCCACCTCAGCTCCGGTAGCACCATCTTCATCTAATGAAATCACATGCTCCTGCTTAACAATCTCTTCCACATCTTCAACATTATCATCGTGTGATAATTCAATAGTCATTTCATCATCATCATGCTCTCCGCTATCCTGATCGATGGCAACATCATCGTTGACACTTTCTTCATAGGCATGCAATATAAAAGTTTCAGCATCATCGCTAACTAGCGTTATATCTGAATTGTGGACTATACCGCTGCCATCATCATCGTCGTCGTCGTGCTGCTCATGTGTAGGGTGAATTTCGGTAAGACTACCGTGTGTTGTCATTGCGTCGATGCCAAAATTTTGATCGTATTTGAGACGATGAGATTTCAACTTTGGTTGGTAGACATTCGATAAAAAATCCAACTCTTTTGCATAACGCCATTTGGATAAACCATCACCGACTTTGGGTTTGCGTAGTCTGTACTGGTGATATGTGTCGCGGAGATTTTTCCATTTGCGTCGACATTCCTGTACAGTATATTTGTCTGGAATTGATATATTACAATTTATTAAAGAAAAGTTATGCTATATAGTTTGTAGCAAGTAATAAATTAATATGCAGCTAAATTATGAAAATCTTATTTTGGAAAACAAAACTGAAAATATCTGAAGACCTTCAGAAACTGTGAAATTGAGGTTTTAAGTATATTGGTTAACAATTTTGACAAGCGTTGAGAATATTGTTAAAAAGTAGATGCATTGGAATGGCGACTAGCAGTTATATGCAACCGTACTCTTCAGAAGTGTTCGATTTCTGTGCCTATATCTGGAATTGATTTATAAAGGCCAATTAGATTCTAGTTTTGTACATTATCCCAATCTTAGCACTATTTCTTATAATGTTTACAGCAATGGAGCCTTTATTTAACCCAACCAATAATTTAATTAAGTTTCCCAAATACTTACTTCCGATTTGCATTGCTATTTGGGACCAACCGTTGAGTATATCACTTCGCCTTCTCTGATTTGGCTGCAGTTTATAGTTGTACAACGCTGGATTTTGGCGCACCAAATGAATGAGAGTTATGATGTCATCTGATGGGGCTGCATCCTTTTGATATCGTTTGCGTTCTGGGTGTTTTATTTGAACATTTTAGAAATAAAATTTAAATTGTAAAACTATAACGTTTATTGACTCACTTTGCGTTTGCATTTTTTATATTACTACTCGATGTAGCTACTCGTTCCTGGCCACTCTTTGCTACTTGGATTCTCTAGTCGTTGTTTCTGCTAGTTGCGAGCCTGACTTCCGCTCGTTTTTCAAACGAAACGAGTTGAACGTTTAAAATTTGTAATTGATTGCATAGAAATAAACGTATTTTGTATTTAAATGAAATTAATGTTAGATAATTACGCTTTAGTTAAAAATTATTAATAAATTAATATCGCTGATATTTTGCACGAAAATAATAATGTCGCTAATGCAGTTGTTCGTTGACAGTTTGGTGTTGTCATTTTCATGAGCGTTGCCACCATGGTCAAAAAAGATAGATTGACAGATATATCCTAGAATCAATTCCAAATTTGCATTTCATACATAATTTTTCTCATTCTTACATACGCAGGTGGGGGTTAGGGGAATCCAAGCTCAGTCTTTTTCACCAGCCATATATATGAATATTTTAAGTGGGAGAAATAATTTTCTCAAAAAGACAGTTTTTTTTTACATAGCATAAGCACTAATATACGACCATTATATTCATCACTCAAGAATTAAAAAGATTGCCATGGTTGCAATTCACGTAGATAATCTTAAATAATTTATGCATCAGGCTCTTCTTTTTTGGATTCCAATTTATTTTTTTTTTAAATCCTGTTTAAAACTTCTGATTCCCGACGTGTATGCATCCGGAAAAAAGTTACAAGCGATTGTAAATAAGTCTTTGCAAATATAGAACTTTTTGTGTGAGAAGTACCACCTACTAAGACCACAATAAGCCCAATGTGCAGCCTAATCGGACCTTTTTTTTTGACCTGGGACGCTTAACAAATTATGTGCCATATGTATAATATTTATTACTTATTTCTGATTATGTCTTTATTTAATTAAAAGACAGATGTTAGTTATGATTTTTATCAGAGTATAAAGTGGCTCATTGATCGACCTCTTAACAAAATCATTAAAGTGTTTTCAAGTCTCACAACTTTTATTTTCTTGTATTTGATGCTTAATATTCCAGTCTGGCAATACACTTGATTCGTGAACTTTTGCTGTTGTACTAAAATAGACGCTACTGTAAACGTCAACAACAGCTGATGTTTTGATATAGAGTTAAATATAGTCAATTAAATTGTTGTATTAGTTGTTATATATTTATTTTTATTTATTTAAAGGATTATCAAAGGAAAATTAATTAAGATTTTGAATATTTTATTAATTCATCGAAATCTATTTCAATACTAGAGACCTTTATTCGTAATAAATTCTCTAGATGTTCATTAGTTAATGAGTTTCTTTGCTTATTTGTTTTAGTTAAAATGAACAAGTTATTGGACGAAAAAGTTGCTAAATTTTATCAAACAGCAATTGATGGCACATTTTCTGAAGATGTGAACAAATATTTCTCTAACAACAATTTATATAATTGGACGCAAATTGAATTACTGTTGAATGACGATTTTTTGATAAGTGGGACCGAAGGTAGTTATGTTTATTAATGTTTTAATTTTTATGTTTTAAACACTATCATTTTGTAGAAATTAAAGATTTGAACTATGAAAATTACATAAAAATTGTTAATAAGCTTAAACCCATTTACATTGAAAGTTTGAATGTTTCGGAAAGGCTATCATTTGATTCAAGGAATTTTCATTTTCTGGGTTCATGGAACTGTGCAGTAATGCAACTCAGCAACGTAGAGTTAAGTGAGTCTGAGACCCAAGTAGTAGAATGTGTCCTTACTCTTACCGCTGCGCTTGAATTCGGGCTAGGAAACATTTACTTTACTTTAACGCAAGAAAAACAGCCGCCACATTTATTAAAAGACCTATTAAATACTGAAGAACTTTTAAGCTTCTTTGGAAAAGGCGCCGTAAGCTTTGATGTAAAAAATTTAGTAAAAATTGCTAATGCTTCAAGTTTTTTGTTTGAATTTTTTTTTAGATTTGGTTTCTTAAAGTTCTTTTGGGTACACCAAACGCTATTAACTTGCGCAACATAGCTTGGCATGGATTTCCACAACCTGAAGAAATTCCTCAGTATTTTGTATCAGTGTTACTTTTAGCTGTCAACACACTTGGATACAAAGTACAGTCACATAAACTAATAAATTTATTGGATCGACCACAAGTTGCAGATTTATCGCGTTATTTGATCAAATTCGAAAAGTTCATACAACCATGTTGTCTCTTACAAAATGTAACTGATGCTGCTCTTAACTGCACCTGGATTAGCAATGAACATAAAACGTATTGGCAGCAACTTTTTAAGTATTACAATACGAAAAAGTGGTGGCAGTTTGTCATATTGGCATTACCACAAATTGAATTATTACTAAGACTGATTTATGCTCAGGCTAACTGTTACGATGTACGTGCCAAATTGGACGAATACTACATAACAATGGACACAATTTTTGAATCAAAAGTACCTGGGGTCAGTATATGCCTAAATGCATTGTTGACGCCGAAAACTGTTACATATATATCTGAAGGTTCCCTCAAATTTATTTTTGATTTATTTGTTGCACCGCAAGGACCACGCATACGTGATAAAGTCAGTCATGGAGAAATCACCTTGGATTGCATTAATAGTCCAATGTTATGTTCAATTTTGCTGCAATTATCATTATCGCTTCTAAACTTTAAAGATAAATCTTGTGCCTTGGCGAAATATGAAAATCAATTTCATTTGAATAGTTTAGCTGGGCAGTGTACAAATAATGCTAAACTGTTTTTACTATCTTTAGTGGATTTGCCTTTAATAGCAAAGTTTAAATTTTCAGCTACTGACGAAGAATATCTGAAGAACCCACTTTCGCTTAACACCAAAATATTTCAACGTCATAATAAGGAGGCGGAAATAATGAACTTTATTCTGAAAATTTCTCAGTCAACATCATTGACATGCGAACATTATAAAGAGTCAGTTACAGAACGTCTACAACTTTTACAGCAACGTGAGTTGCATTCTAAACGGCGTAAAACTTTGCAAAAGATGCTCTCATCTTTGCCAGTTGTGTGGAAGACGCTGTGTTCCATAGTCAATTGCTTAGAAATTCTATATGTAAGGTTGCAACAATATAATGGCGCGGATATTTTTGAACCACCAGAACGATTTTTAAGAATTATTAGGTAATAAAAAAATTCAAATAAAAATATACTAGCATGATTCTACTAAATTTCTATTATATTTTTCAGGTTCTTAAAGCATACGTTAAAATACTCTGAACATTTCGTAAAGTACTCCGCGAAAGAAAACAATGAGTGGATAAAATCATTGGAATTGTGTAATAGGTTTCAGGAAACTCGAGAACGTTACTTTTATGAAAGGTATATATGTACACATCGCACACATTTAGCTAAAGAGGTACAACTCAAAATTTTGGAATTTTCAGAAAACGCAAAAAACTGTTTTGAGCTTGCTAGCTATTTTATATAAATAAAGTGTGGATTATTTAGATGAAGGTACTAACAGAATATGGTTTGAAACCACGTCGCGATCACAACAGCTTGAACTCTCCGAACACTAAAAATATGACACTTTTGCACATTGTAGCCTAATTTCCATTGCAACATGAAGAGAGACATAACTGTTTTTTGACACCAAAGTACAGTAAAAAATGAACTTATCTCTTTTGAGCTGATAGATATGTGTATGATGAACAGTTTTAACAAATAAACTCGAGAATGGCAAATTTTGAGTTGTGTCTTTTTAGCTAAATCATCATATATGTATACATACTTACTTGTAACCAAGATTATATACATAACTTAAGACGAATTAAAAAAAATATATTGACCTACAATGTAGCTGTCTCTGCTCTTGATACAAGATCAGGTAGAGAAAACTTATGATTTTAAATTAAGTTTTACTCAGAAAGCATTAAACTTAAAAATTATGTACTTACATTAAAATGAAGGCTATGTTATGATAAATCAAAATCTATATGAGCAAAATTACATCGTCGAGATGCTTCCCGTTTACTGCATTGTAACTCTCTCTAACATTTGCCGCAGGACTTAATTAATTTTATGTTGCAATTTTTTAGGCGCATGTTGCACAAGCTGATATTCTGCGTTTTGTTTGATTACTTCCCAGGACAAAAAGCTAAGTGTATTTTGCTCATAATCTCAATGAAGAGTTTTGGATTAACTTTATTTGAGCACTTTATTTTGAAATTGGTGCAAGTCCCTTTTCGCTGAGAATAAAAAACTAAATAAATTTTGTACAATTGATTTCAAGTTACTTAACTTTTTCTTCTCAACGCAGAGGAACTTGCACTACTTTCAAAATAAAGAGCTCATCTGATTCTACAAAAGAAAAATGATAGAAAATAATAAAAAACTTATGTTTGAAATTGATTGTGGATTGATTGTCTTAAATCAACTACATTTGAAATATGGTAAAACTGAACGTACGTGAGCTATGACGCCTTAAAATAAAAAAAAAAACAAACAAAAATCATGTCATTGTTACATTAAATTTCTCACAACTTTCGATATAAAACCCTAACTCATTTTTTAAATGGCAAACAAATCGTACTCGTACTCCCCAATGAACTCCCGTTCAAAAGAATTACACAATAAATGAGAAAATTTATATGGTAAATGCGTTTAACATTAAATATCATTAAAATTGTGTTATTTATTTATTTTTTTACTTAAAATCTGATGCTCCGAAACTGTTTAACAATTTTGCACTACAAACAGATGGTAATGTATTCCAACATTAATTATAATACCGGATCTACGGCTCTATGACCCTTTTAGCGGTTGTCAACCCAACTACATGTACACAAATCAATGCAGCAGAAATAACAACGCAGTGTGGAGCGTCAAACGCGCATTTTTATATGGAGGGCACTCTATGAGTAGCTCGATTAAATGAAGAGATCTTTATATCAAGTAGCAGAAAATTAAACAAAAAACAATAAAAGGTTAAAAATTAGCATGTGAATAATTTTTTTTTGTATTTTCATTGGTTTTCAAATTATTTTCACATGTGATGGTTAATGATTCAAGAAATATGTTTAAGTGTTACAGTAGCTCACACAGGGTTACACAATATTTAAACTTTTAAATTGAAAAAAGGTTACCATTATTTAAGCATTTGATAAAATCCCCGCTTAGCTTAGATAGATGTTGGAAAGAAATCGAAACAGGTAAAGGTTTGTTGGCATAAGTTCAGGCGAGTATGGTAAGCGTGAGAGCTTATTTAATTCATGCTTCAATAATTTTCGACGAGTACTTAAACCAGGGTATGGTTTCGAGTTGTGGATATGACCACAACTCCTTAATATTAACGAGCTCTAGATGTTTCTGGATGATAGATTCGTTCAAACTGTCTAACTGACAACAATACGCACTCGAATTTATTGTTTAGATCATCACCAGTTATCATTTATTTAAAAAAAGGATGGTTTTGCTCAGCATTTAATGCGCAAATTGCTGATGTATATATGTGCTCTAAAATAAACTCCTTCAATTACATAAAGTACCCAAATTTGGTGTGGTTTTTCTGGAGTTGATGTTATCGTTATTTATTTGTTTTAAATAAGAAACGATCCACACTAAAGATCAATGATGCTTTCTTTAATAATTTTAATAGCAATGCGGTACAGCCGGTTAGAGTCATCTGCAACTGAAAGTTTGGATTTATTGAAAAATAGACCTATTAATTGGGTGACGAACTTGTTCGCTTATTTTCTGTGAAGTCATTATTTTTAGCTGGCAGACTCCATAGAAAAATTTTAAAAAATCTTCCCACAGTAGTTAGCTGATTTACCCGTGTGACATCGAAATTTAAGATTTTGTATTTTTAATTTGCATCATTTTAATAAAAGCTTCCCTTGGCCATACATCACTGATTTGTTTCGGCAAGGTGAGGCACATTCAAAGGGTTTGTCATACATAGTGTCAACTTTTAAAATGTGATCGTATTTGATATTCCCAACATTTAAATTGTCACCACACCACACTATGCTGCAGTGGTAACCAGTCATTCTAAACGTCAAGTGTAGTAATTTGCCTCCACATAGCGGCATCAGTGTAGCGCGAAGTTCTTGTTGCTGTTTCCATACATATCTGTATACATATGGTATTCTGGTTATTTTAGCGGGTTGACATGGTATCTGGAAAACTATTTCATTTGTTATGCAGATGTAAACGTCATGTCGCGACAACATATGATACTTCAATTTTCCCCAAGTATGTTCGCATGGTGCGGTTGAGTGATTTTCCTCACTATCTACCGCCAATTCTACCAACATTAACAATAGCATACGATACAATTAATAGCTACCTATGTTGTTGTTACTATTTGGGTGCACCACACAAGGGTTCGTTGTCATCGTTTCGTTTGTGTTTTACTGGCATCCAATGTGATTTTTTTTTCTGGTTGTTACTGTTGTTTATGAAAGCAGTGATTTTGGTTTAGAGATCGCACGCCGATAAATGGTATAGTTTTGAATTCATATTCATCGAAGTGAGTCGCTGTTGCAGTTGGAATTTAGAATTTGGTCTAAGCGGTACGGTTTTTAGTTAAGCGCGAATCTATTTGTAAAGTGTTTTTTTTTGTGTTGGTGAGTGATCTTCTTGATTTCGGGACCTCTTCTAAATCAGTGCTGTTTTTAACAAAAAAAAAAAAAAAAAAGAACTTGGTTTTTCGCTAAGTACAATGAAACAAATTTAGACAATATCAATCTATATTAAATCATATTTTGATTAAAATTATTCTTTTATTTGTAATTTTGGTATTGTTAATTAAAATTTTAAAATGATTGCTTTAAAAAAATATTTTAAAGCTTACAAAATATTGAATCGTTATCCCGTGAATCAGAGCAGAAAAATCTATTAAGTTTAAAATACATAACGATATTTCCTTGCGGTTATTTTGTCTTATGACTGAAATATTAAGCCGCTGATTCTTCTTAAATGAACTTATTGGAATATAAGAAACCCATAGTTTATATTTATATTTTTTTTTATTCACATCTCCTTTGAAGTTTTGTTGGTTTATAAGTACTTTACTCAAAAACAAACATTAAACTACACACTAGGCTTGAGATCAATTATAATCCAAGCTCATTTAACATCTAGTTCATCATTTAGATCATTAAAACTGAACAGATGAATTAAAGTTAGGCATAGTTTTCAAGTTTAAATAAACTGCGCTGCAATCAGATTGTTTTTTTGAAAAATGCTTGTACATAATTAGCATTGATCATTTAAGTGTGCCATTACAAAAAAAGGGTTCCGCATTTTAATACAAGTAAAAACTTTTCATACCACCATAATGTAAAGTCAATTTATTACAATAATAACACAGCTAAAAATATTTAAAAAATACGAAATACATTTTTTTGGAAAGGTATTTTTATGCTGCCTATAATTCTAAATAATACCTCTATTACATAGTTTATTTTTTTTAAAATTTACTCAAAGCTTAAAATTTTAAAACATTTGAATGCAGATTCCAGATTCAAAAGAAAAGTCTTAGAGTTTTGAGTGAAAAATCCGAAGCTTTGGGTAAAAAAAATTCCAGTCAAATTGGCTAAAATTTTAGTATGGTGTTGTGCATGTTATCCTGATTAAAAGTTTGTATGGATGCGAAACCTTTTTATGCCTAGTTTTCGAGCTACAGGCAGTGAAAAGTCAATGAAAGTTTAACAGATTTTTGTTTCTGACATCAAACTTTTTCAAATTTTACAAAAAACGATGCTTCCCTGACATAATCTCGCTCATTAGAACATAAATATTTTCAAAAAGATTTAAAACACTAATTTTAAAACACTCAAATACCTTCGGCTGCTTTCATGATAAAACAAATGAGAAAATTAAGTTCTGAATTAAGTCTTAGTAAGATTGTACATTACGTTTTGATTCGACGGAAACTGGTGAAATTGTTGTTTGAGCAATCATTTCGATAAATTTTCAAAAATACAACATCATAATGTACCGTTTTTGTATTAAACAAATCTTTCGCATCGGTCGATCTGTGTCGATACGATATAATGCAAGAAATAAACGGAAACGTCACAATTTAGTTATTGCCAATAGTCTGTATTTAGTTTTGAAAATCCGCTGTGTGTTGAAATAAATGTAAATATAGTCATTCGGTACGGATGAGATATAATAAAGAAAAGGACTAGCAGCAACCCCTAATTAACAGAGTATTTAAATTTGGTCTCTCAACGAAAAAAAAACAGTGAAAAGTTTTAAACGCTTTTTAACTTTTTATTTTTGCAGCTTAATATCACAGCATTTTACTCCACAATGACCGATCGCTGCCACCAACTGATGCTGCAGCTTTCAGTTATACTGCTGATTTTCCAAAATGCAAATGCCATGCACATTCCACAAGACGTAGAAATTTTGGACGGTTACGAATTTGATGATTCACCAGAATATTATCCAACAGATGCAAATTTCTATGAAGCGCATAGTCTACTTAGTGGATTGCAAAAGTCTATACGTAATAAACGCTCTACTTTGGCTTATGATCAAGCTAAAGGATTAGCAACGACATCATTGGATTCATCCTTATCAGCTGGAGAAGAATCAAAGCAACAAAATGTTGGTAGCCAACAAATTGAAGTTCATGAAAAGGAACATCGTACTATGGATGATCAGCCAATCGTAGAACGCTTGCCAAAAGCAGAGAAACAAATATTGGATCCAGATTATGATTACTATGCAAACAGGCGTACATCGACATGGAATGATCCGTACGCGACTGCATCAACTAATCATGGCCGTGTGTATGGTAGTGAAGATGACGATACGATTGCTGAGGCAACAAATGGTTATTCAGCACGTGGTCGTCAGGCACGTGTAAATTTTATAACACAACCAAAAAAGGATGTCAACGATGTACATAAAGAAATACCAGATCCCATGCTAACTAAAGTTCCACCACCAAAGTCACTCTATGAGACTAAATATGGTGCAGAGCCACCGCTGTACACTTATGATATGTACCCCTCACGTTCATATGATCCGTATTTACGACGTTATGACCGGTGTGTATGAAATATAATTGATTGCTTTGTAAGCCATTTAATCTAACTCTTTTGTCTTTCTAGTTTTGATGAGCAGTATCCTCGTTATGATCCATACAATCATGAAGATCACTATTTGTATCGTCGTCATTATGATCCTTATGATAGCTATAGTCCACGCATTCCTCAGTACCCTGAACCTTATTATAACTATCCTGATCGTCGTTATGATATACCAGAACCACGCGATTATGTGCCACTCTTCAATAATGAAGTCTATGATAAAGCACCTTATCCTTCAGCCAGTTTGCCATCGTCCAAGTATCCAGAATATCCATCGTCCAAATATCCAGACTACCCAATGTCAAAATATCCAGATTATCCACAGTCAAAATATCCAGACTATCCACAGTCAAAATATCCTGATTATCCATTGGCTAAGTACCCTGATTATTCGTCGTCGAAATCCGCTGATTATCCACGAAATCAACGTCGCATTATCTACTATGCGCATTTGCCGGAAATTGTGCGCACATCTTTTGACTATCCAAACCGTTATAATCGTGATCGGTATGATGGCGTTGTTGCTACCAGCAATGGCGTATCTGGTGCTTACAAGGCGGATAAGTCTGGTAGTTTAGCTGGTGGCAGCGGCGTTGCAGCTGGCGCAGCAGCCAGTAATGACCATTATGATTTCATGAAGCGCGACAAAAAAGAACATGCCACACCTAAGCCAAACAAATTGAATGCTACATCCAGACAATGAATGTAAACGGGTCGTACATATTTAAATGTTAATTTAAAAATTATCAAAAATGAAATTACTCAATAGAATTATGTCCGTATCTAATTTAACTATAAACTTTGAGTTCTTTTGTTTTTTTACAATTTTGCTATCTATAAATATATTATTAAATAACTTGAAAATATCTATAAGCTTTTTCATTTGTGTCGTGTTCCATACGGATTCGAGTTTTTAATTTAATTTCACTTGGCTTTTGCGTCACATCTTGTGATCAATTTATCGTATTCGGCTTTGACTAGGTTCATTTTTTATTTTAACTTTTCTCTATGCGCTGGCAAAACTGTTGTTGGCTGCAGACGCAAATGTAAATATCTCAAAAGTAATTTTTTGTGTGTTTTTGCATTACAGTATCTATGTGTCGTGAAAATATCCTTAGTATTCAAATCATACCTTATATTTAGCCATGAAGATTAATATAAAAAATATGGCTTGTCCAAAAGCTGAACTATTAACATGTATTTGTTTGTCCCATAGATATTTTTCTTTCTTAATCCCGACTTTTTGACAAGTAAAAGAACATAAACATAAGACCATCGGATAATTGGCATTTAAGTATTTTTTCGTACTATTCGTAATTTTTTTGCAGACTTGTGTTCTAAAAAAATAAGCACACTATAAAGACGCTAGATAGGAAAACTGACTGTTTTCAAAAAAAAAAAAACTCTTTATTCTATGTTTTTCATACAACAACTAAAAAGGTTTGGCTTTCATTAGTTTTTTCACATCAGGTATTAAGATAAGTGGGTTCGATCTCAGTACTTATATCAAAAACCAGCTTTATCAATTTCGAGCGGAGAAATTCGTAACTATACTAAAAGTACATTTCAATCGGGAAATATCATAACAAAATAGTTACCGAATAATGTCAGCTCAAGTGCCATAGCTCCGACCAATTTATCCGCACAATCTATCTATATAAATATATGAAAATGATATGCTGTTCGTTCAAGTTCATATAACTCACGAACTATATTACGGATTTGCTGGATTTTTGTTTATATTGTTCGTTCATGTATGTAATTCGAAAAAAAATTCACAAAAAACCGCTATAGTGCTTTGTATGGAAAATGCACATTATAGTTGTTAATGTGTAATTAAATTACAGTCTGCCGATACAGGTTGGGTATGAAGATGGAGACAGGGACATGGAGGGCAAAAAATATATTTAAGTCTACATTTTTTTTTCATTTGCTACAACTTTGCAAATAATGGTAATACGAGTAGTTTAGTATCTATATCGACCCAAAAGTCATTTGAAAAAAACAATTTTCGGAAAAAGAAGCGCTCGACAAAAAACTGTATTTTTCATTGGGAAATGCCTTAAGGATACTGAACAACCATCACAACTGGGAAATTGGAGGTATTCTGGTTTTTCTATAGGACGCCTTCCGCTCCGTATTGCTCAAAGAATTTGGCTTAAGTGTATGTATTGAAAGTGGCCAAAAAGGATAAATATATATTTATAGCGTTAAGCCCAATTTCCATGTGATCTTATCTTATCTTATCAAATATCAGGGAGGACATCACATGCTATTAAGATAGCAAATGTATGCTATTCACTCTCGCATTCTCCAAGCGCATTAGGTTCTGTTCGCATGCTTTTTCTTTCTTACAAAAATTTGATTTGATATTGATGATATGGGATAAGATAAGTCACATGGAAATTGGGCTTTATGCACTTATTAAAAATTGTTCAATACTCAATGCCCTGTAACCGAAAGGGCAACATGACTCAAAAAGTCTTACTAACTGGGTATAAGAAAAATTGGTGAAAAATAAAAACAGCACAAATAAAAATAAACAGATTCCTTCTTGACTTAGTTCTCTATGGGAAGTTTTTTTTTTTTTTGGGAAATATTTTTAATTTATTCGGTTTTTGTGCCTTTTGAATCTACATTTTTATTGAAAGTCAAATTTTTTGAATGACTTGTGAATGCTACATTAAATAAATCAATATTTCGTTGAAGTTTTGTGCTATAACATAATCGCAGAGCTTGTTATGGAACTACTGGATAACGCGTATGGTGGAAAATATTGTTGAACGTCACCAATGGAAGTTTGCTTTTTTACTAGTGGGGTAAATAAATTATTTGCACTTAAGTAGGCTTCTATAATCCTCCAACTGCTATCGTGTGCACCTGGCTCATCCCGGAGCTTCAGTATAGTAGGTTCGTTTTTATTAGCAGCTGAATGGACTCGCAAGCAACCAGAAAGACTATTAGCCCAAACAAGAAAATTTGTGCACACGACAAAAAAAATGTATGACCTCGAGAAAACGACACAAAAAAAAACTATTTCTTCTGCACTTTAACACCTTGAAACCAAAACTAGTAGCGCAGTCATATTGTGGCTACTCCTAACCCACCCAAAGCCTTGGCTCTTATCAGATTATACTAAAAGCCCCAATAATCCGCAACAACAACCCAGCTAAATGATTTCAGACCACCATATTTTTAAGTTAGAAATTCATTATAATATTTCTTTTTATTTGAGTTCAATAATTGTAATAAGTATTTGTAAAAAGCATAGTGCAAAGAAAAAAAAATTACAACTAATCTTAGACTTAGTATCAGTTTACTAGAAATTCGTGAAAATCGAATTGAGGCCGAAACGTATGCAAAAAAAAAATTGATCTAAGAAAATTTAGAAGTGACAAAATAAAAATAAACAAAACCAAAACAAAAAAACAATAACATTGGGCAATAACGTCAGGATTTATTGTCTCAATAGATCATTTCTTTGTCCGAATGCTCCATTTTTCATTCGTTCCTCAAAAAAAAAATAAGTAAACATTTTTGTTTATCTAATTTTTTTTTTTTTGATCTTCACTCACTTGCAGCAGTCTGACTCAATAGCAATTTTACTTATATTCTATGTTGTTATGCTTGTTTTCTTTTTTTTTTTTTTTTTTTTTTCTTCTTTTTTTTTCAAAATTTTGTTTCATTTACTGTATACCAAATTCAATTTCTACATTTTAACCTCTTTGTTTTTTTTCTATTATGTTAATTTTTAGGCTATCAAAAAAAAAATAAAAAAAAATCTTTACATGTAAGACAATATAAAAGGAGAAAGAAAAAAAACTTACATCTCTTCCAAGGTCTGGAACAAATCCATTGAAGGCCTTCGATGATCTGCTGCAGATGAAGTCAAATTTTAAATTATAAATTAAATTGTTTTACCTGACAGTAAAATTTAAACTTTTGAGCCAAATTTCATCACAAAAAGAAGAAAAAAACAACGGCTTTTAAAGAACAAATTTGGATTCTAAGTTATTGACTTAATCGATAATTACACATTTTGCAAAAGTTATTATTACACTAAATTTGTTCTTTAGAATCTTCACTTTTCCCACATACATGTATATATTTCACTTTAATGACTATCGTGTGACGACGCTTCTATATGTCAACCGAAACTGCCAAAAAAAAAATCACAGTATAAAAATAATTTAAAGCTGCATTTATGACTTACCAACTGTAAAGAGAATTTCGAAATTATAAATAAATTGTTATTGTCTTTACGTTACTATATGCTCTCCGAGTTGGTTTCTGAATTGTCTGGTATTTTCTTTTCAAAACGCAATTTCGAACAATTGCCTTTGTTGATTTTTTTTTTTCGCAATTCAAAAAAAAATGAACCAAACACAATATCAAAATGAATGGAAAAAAAATGAAATATTATATATACATATATATATGTATATAAGAAAGTAAAGACTCAAATTATTATATAAATGGATAATTCTGCAAAATTTTAAAATAGATTATGAGCTAAAATTTGTATTTGAATTCTAAAGTAGAAATTGTTATTCTAAAATAAATTGAGAATTTAGTGATAAATTATGATGAAGTTCTTTCAGCTAAATTAATCGACTCTCTGATGAGCGCACCCAGGTACAGTGAGACGATATTCTGGAGTTGCCTGGAACGTGGTTAAAAAAAAAAAGATGAGGTTATGCATATAACCCAAAAAAAAACTTCGGATTTCTCTCCTGAAAAATTTAGCATTCTTGGGCTGCGTTATTTTGTTTTCTCGATCGTAGATGAATTCTTCATATTCATATCGTTGATGTGAATTTTATAATCGCATCAAAATTTTTTTTGATTTTGTTTTTGCGTAGACACCTTTTGCTGACTACGATCCACTTTTTCTTCGGATTTCGTAATTTTTAGCTAACCAATATTAAGCTGTTTTGGCTGATGTCTTTATGTTGCGTCACAATCAAACTAAACTAGTTTTTTTCTTATTATTTTTTTTTTTATTTTTAAAGAAAAGCAATTGCTTTATAAAACAAAATATCACTTTTTTTTTTTTTAAACAACGACTCGATCGTTTCAAATCTCAGCCAAGAAGAAAGATCAATTCCCCAAAAAAACCGGAAACTCCAAAAAAAAAACCCCTGCACGTGTCTGCCGACAATCTCATGAAATTTTCGAAAATCGAATTATATCTTTGAACATTGTCATAACCTTGCTGCCGTGCAATGTTACACAAAAATAATCGTAGGTACCAGATTGTACAAATTATTTGGTAGAATGAAAATTAAAATTTTTTTAATTTTTTTTATGTACGACAGTCAACCCAGTGCAAGCTTGATTGAAATTTTGCCAAATTAAGCCATAAGAATACTTCAGATAACTTTTCTGGTAATCGTATGTTAAAGACTTATTGATGTTGAAATTAATTTTTGTGTGTTTCTCTTACTTATTTCCAACCACCAATCCTTCCCCCTCACTTTCTTTGCAAATGATTAAAAACGAATTAAAATTACTTGTGGGCATGTTAATTTCACTTAAATAAACAAAAAAAGCGACCCAAACCAAAATCTGTTTAAGCGAAATGATAACATCTTTTGACATCACTACACAATGTGTAAACAACTGGCCGTAACTCCAAAAAGTATACTGTAATAATTTGAGCTGTAGCCACTGAAGTTGTGCGCTGACGACCGACCCCTTTACATATTACAATTTGATGAAAACGAAATCATTTCCCTTCATTTGCAACGCTATAGCTTCTGTGCAAATAAGAAAACATAAATCAAAAAGTTTTAATAAAATATTCCGGTCAATTTAAATGGTAAATATATATAATACAAAAATATGGCCTCAATGTCGTCCTACCACTACAAATTAGCAATTCCCTTTTATCCGTTTGTTTGTTGTGCGAGAAAAGATGCAACGTCACCTCCGGTCGTTAGCGGAAGTTAACGGAAGTGTGTTTAATCTCGCGTTAGTAAAACGATGACGTATTTTTTGTCTACATATTCGGGTTCTCACTCTTAATTCCCTATTCTTATGTTAAAAATTTAAGAAATTCGTCCACAGATTGTGTGGTATAAAGGCAGAGAAGAGAGAAAGAGAGAGAGAGAGAGCGCTTATAGTAAAACAAACAAGACGACCAAAGAAATTCGCCAATAGGCAAATTCATCAGGATTATCATGGTCATGCTTTATTTTGTTTGTCAATTTCCTTAATGGATACACAAGGTTAAGCATTCGCTAGTGATGCAAAAATAAAAAAAAAACATTTCGGTATTCAACGTTACCATACCAGGTTCTTGTGAACTCGGATTTGATATTATATGTAGTACCACAAAAGTTAGGCGTTAGTAGGATAAGGGAAGTTAAAGTTCAGTAGTTTTAGGCTGTTTAAGTAGTAGGGTGCAACTATGTGGCGTTTTTAGACTGTGCAATAATATTTAGAATATAAGACCCCTATCAAACCAATTATGGGTGAAAGTATTTGTATGTGATAGCTGTGTATCAGCTGTGTTTTACTCTACCCATAAAATCTTTCTACAAAAGTTTACCAGAAAATTGGCTTTTATCGACCGATTATTAATTATTATAATTAAACATTATTATATTGAGCTAACAGTTTAGCAAAGACCAATATTAGTTTAAAGTTTTACAAATTGATCAATGCTTTTTTGTTCAACAAACATGATAAATATAACAAATGCAACAATTTAATCTGGTAATTGCTCATATATGTTTCGACTATTACCATATTCATTTTGTACTCGGATTTGAACCCCAACCGTTCCAATACAATTTTTCTTTCCGACGGCCGCTCTAACATGGGAATATGACTTTGAGATGTACAAATTGCGCTTATCTCTATCATTCTCCACATATTTTTACTATCTATATATTTTCACTTTCTAGTTTACGTAAGTTTTAATGTTTATAACTTGTAAGCCATTTGAAATTTTGCTTTGTAGCCTATGACGTAAAAATTCATGATGTAATGAATATTTTTGCTATTTTTGGCTTGCGATTGTGTAAAGGTAATGAAACAAATTACGAAAGTTTTTTTAATTTATGAGACGCCAAAATATGTCCTATCTTCAAAACGCTCGTACTTGTAGGCAAAAGGAAGTTAATTCTTTCAGGGAATCCTATTGTATATCGTTTGAAACATTTTACAGGTATTTTTTAGCACTACACTCTACGAGTATATAAAATTCATAGCTGTGGGAAAATTAAAGTTAAAAACTTTAGTGATATCAACTCATTGAATATCGTTTGAAAGGTCGTTTCTAGGAAGGTTTGAAAAATATATTTAAATAAATATCTATATACACAATTTGAAACAAAAAATCCATTGTTTTCTTATGCTGTTAATAAAATTGACCTATTTTTTTTGACCAACTTTTTGTTCTGAAAAAAATCTTAAAAATTTAAAAAAAATGTGGTTAAATTCCTGGAAAGAATATTTTTAACAATTAATTGTCTAAAAGCTCAGTCACGAAACTTAAAGAACCAATATATTGATTGTAACTAATTTGATTTCAAATGACTACTCGAGAGAAATCGGTACTTAGAAATATCAAATGTATGACAGCCAATATACTCTCTGCTTGTGGCAGCACGACGTTTTGTTCCGCCTTTAACAACAACAAAACCTGCAAGCACTGCTGGCACAATTGGCATCAAAGGCATCTCAAGAATTCTTAATTAAATTTACAATTAAAATTACAAACGTTCAGTTTTTTTTTTAACTCAAAAACTTCTTTCGGAACAACTCAGCAAAAAGTGGCAGCGGCAACAGGATGATGTTCACTGAAGAAAATTTTACTTTTTTTTCTTGTTGGTCCTCGTCTTATAAAACGAAAGTTGTGTAATTTTTGTTAGGAACTTTTTCCTTTGATGGGTCAACAACGAAAACTTAGTTTTTATTGAAAAATGTTAACGTTTTAAAAAAGTAGATGCAAAACAAAATTGATACGAGTCGGCTGTAAGTTAGTTGCATGCTTAGGATTTCTTATTGTTATTAAAAATCTGAGTTTTGTGAAGGGTTTTTTTTGAAGTAAATCACAATGATAAAGGTGCATTTTGTTGCTCATTTATTAATGACGGAGCAAAACAGTGTTTTTTTTTTCACGGAGATATATCGCTCACTTACTTCAAGACTGGCATAACTCAAAAAACATAAAGTGGGAGAAAAACGCATTTAAAGTTTTCAATAAGTTGATTTTTATATGAAAATAATGAAAAGTATGTCTACATAAACTCTTCTTACAAGGCAAGTTTATAAGACACTTTTCTGATTTTTTCGCACAAAATAAAACATAAAATGGTGGATAGTTCTGCATCATTAACTCAAAAATCACGTTTTTTGAGTTATGCCAGTCTTGAAGTAAGTGAGCGATATATATATTTTAGCAAAGATTATTTTGTGTAGATCAACTTTTCTAAAATACATAAAATAACATATACCACTATCACATTTTTTGGATTTTTTTTTATAATTCAAACATTTTTTTTTAATGAATATGAGCTACCAGATTTTGAGAAATTTTTTTTTGTTTGGCCAATACCAAAAAAAATCTGTTATTAAATTTTTTTCGGAGAAGAATACCCAAATTTTTGAATTGTGAATTTTTCAATTATCTGAAATTTTTCTGGAAATAAATTGGAAAAACTAAAAATTTTTAGAATAAGCTATAGTATTACCCATAATTTTTGTCATGTGGCTAACAGCCCCTTTATGGTTGGCTACTGATTTTTATGTCCAAAATCCAATCTGTTTCTAGAAGTTTTGGGAATTTTCGTAACAATACTTTGAGTTATTTTACAATAAAAATTTTATGCAGGCAAATAGATTAATCTCAATTATGTGTGTCATTCTCTGATAATTGGCCTATTTATATTGAATTTTAATATTTTAAGCCGATGGCATGACAGCTTTTCACATATGCCGGAAGTTCTTTCAATTAGAAAAAAGTCCCTTACGATTAAAGCCATCCACAGTTCCAAACGTATCTAAAAAATTTCATGGTTAAAATACTCCCACCACATAATACTCATAATAAAGTTGTTTAGATCATTTTGCCCTTTTCTGGGGGTGTGGAGTATGTGGTGTTTCAAATTCTTTACGCAGATTTTGTTATTTTACAGTTGTACGATTCACCTGAGCATTCATTACAGCAGAAAAAAAAATATAACTTCGCGAATTTCTACCACAAATTGGCACACATTTTTCATGGAGCATCATTTTTATCCCATGTGTTAAAACTGAATCCCTTATGTAATCTGTGC
Source organism: Tricholauxania praeusta (assembly GCA_949775025.1). Lineage (NCBI taxonomy): Eukaryota > Metazoa > Arthropoda > Insecta > Diptera > Lauxaniidae > Tricholauxania > Tricholauxania praeusta. The sequence continues at coordinate 188,235,476 of OX459028.1, forward strand.
ATACGCATACATACGTACATACATATGTATGTAAGCGTCAACATGTTGCATATGTTACAGTAGATAATTTTGCAGGGCATATTAACGTATCATATGTAACATATCGTATGTATGTCAATTGGCAAATGACTACAGCTGTGCATATTTGCATTTATATCTGTACATCCGTATGAAAATTTAATGAATTATTAATCAAATAGTTTGAATTATTGATTACTTCACCTTCATCGCTGCCTGGGGTTGTTATTACCATTGCGATACACGTATAATTTAACATCGTACCTATACGCGTGAACTGTGAAAATATGCTGATTAAGTTTTCCATGCCTATGTTTACATGAGTATTTCTATGAAAATTGGTAACTGTGGGTCTGAATTTGAATTGCATGAATTTCATCTTTAATTATGTTTCTTCGTATTGGTTGAGCAATGGATTGGTAAAATTCCTTATGAATGTCATTATAAAACATTTTAAGAGAATATAAGATTTTTATATAATTAATGCCCACAATGTCCCTGTGAGTAGATTTTTAAAAATACAAATTTCCTTGAAATAATCGTTTTATTAGTCAAAATTGTCTCAGTAGTTAAGAAGCTATGACTTCGTAAGTTAAAAACAATTGTTTTGCCAATGACGATTTCTGAATATATTTTTGAAACTTAAATATCGCTGATTTAATCTTCTTAGTGGAACAAAAAAAAATGACACTTCAACAGTCACTCAGTCACGGTAAGCGCGTTGTCATTTAACGACTTCTAGCAATTGACAGCTAAGGACAGAGAATTTCTTGTGGATGGAGCAAATTGGACTATATTACATTAGCCGAATTTCAGTTTTAATACACTCATGTTATTTTACCAAACCACACTTCAGCAAATAAAAAACTTACATTATTTATGACAAAGTATATTCACCCCCTAAAAAATTTTAGTACTTCGTCTATAATACATACTTTATACCGCTAAATCAATTTCACCGCACTAAGACCAAAATAGTAAATGCTAACGCATAAAACCTTGCAGCACGTATCTTTTTCCGTTACTGCTATGTTGACAAAATAAATTTTGTCGAGAGTGGTTTATTTAACGAAATTTGATGACATATCACATTACCCGACCATATCACAATATCCGAAGTTACTTTACTTTGAGTTAATGGCGCACAAACGTCTCATTTTACGTACATTGGCATATCATTTTTAAGTTTTGATATCTAGAAAATCTAGCAATATTGATTTTTTTAACATTATCGATTTATTTTGACGTGTTTTATCGAAAACCATCGTCGGAATGCAGCGCCACGGAAATCATAATCTCCTCAAAGGGCCCTTAAAGGGACCGATTACAAGCTTAAATCAACTTGAGGGATATGGTGATAAACGCACATTGTTTTAGGCATTATTAAGACTTAAGGAAGTACTTACTAACGAATCACCCAGAAATGAAATAGAATTTTCACATTGAACTAATCGAATATTAGCTCCATTTGTGTTAAGTTGACTTAAGCTGTTTCTCCTTTTTGCCACAGATTGAGACTTGAATTGTACTTTCACTAAATAAGTTGATAACCTTTTTTTTTGCTCCTAATTGCCAATCAATTCCATTCTTATTTTCATAATGATTGATATGCTTATGCCCTTCATATGAAATCTCTACGGCATGCCGTTGGCGGTAACTTGGCCCTCTGCATAGTTCCAATTTTTTTACGAAAAATTTACAAATGTAGGTACTGAAAATGTTATCACTGGTATGTCAGTGATATTTGTAGGTTTTTATTCTATGCAAAATCATCCATAGCTGTGGTTCCAACAGGACAGAGCCGCAGCACATACTGCAAGGGTCACAATGGCGCTGTTACGGGACATCTTTGACAAAAGTATTTTTTTGATAGAGACTTGAATTCGCTTTCACTAGACTTACTCAATGTTGGACCTTTTTGAAAGAACGAATCTATGTCAATTAATGTGTTGGAAAGAACATGAAAAGCAAAAAAAGTTCAATTAAACTCCCCATTTCAAAACCAAACTAAAATTCACTCGGAAATAAAAATCTCATAGCGAATCAAAATCATAGAGATCAATTTGAACCACCCTGAACAAATACGATGCTGAATTCCACTGCTAAATTTTTCGCGAAAAAAGCCAAGCAGAAGAACGTAAATTTAATAAGTCAACATTGTGTCGCATCCTGACATTAAGCTGTCTAATAAATAAAAATTTATCAGCTCATTGCTGCGGGGTGGGTAGTGACGACTCTCGTCGCCTGTTATGTTCCGGGTATATTAGCGGTAGCTTTACCAGTAACAATAACAACATTAATAAACGCATTCACAGTCACTTTAATGTTTCAATCTCCCGTTGGGTGGCTTTGTATTTCCCCACAGTAAAAGAAAGTGTTCTTGTGAAAAAATGAAAAAGAACTGTCAAAATATCATACAGCTAGGACAACATCCCAGGACTCACATAAATTTGGCATACATTGCTGAAAAAAAGAGCCATAGATAAAACCCTGAAAACACCATGTAAACAAATTATTCAATGTGCCACTTTATCGTGCTGCTTTCGTTGGTAGACTAGAGACATTTTGGAAGCTTGACGCACAGAAACTTAGTTGAGCGTCTGCCAAGGATTATTTAACAGCGTAACGCGAAGATAAATGATATGCAAGACAAGTCAAATATATTGTCGTCTTTGCACAGTGGGAGTTAAATGCTAAAACTCTAATGCCTCAGAGCTTTTGGCAGATATACATTGGTTTTCTTTATATGTTGAAGCACTTTTTCGAGTTCATGTCTACTGTGCTTCGTTGCAGCTTATGTTGCTTCCTTTCAAATATATGTAGCAGCATCTTTAATATCCTGGAAATTGCATGAAATGCCTTTTGGCTTTCTGTTTTATGCTTTATGCATGTAACTGGCAAGTGCCACTCGCTGGCTTCGCGCAACTGGAGAATGAATGAATTACTTTTTAATGTTCGCGACATTCGCCAGAGCCGGAGCCGGAAGCATAAAATTGCGTACAAAACCAACACAATATCCGTTGCAGCGCTGACACGTTATCGCTGTATGTAGATCCGGAGGAAAAAGCAATTGTTAATTCTTTATGACAGTTCAAACATTTTCCTGTTGGCATTTGGATATTGGGTAGATGTATGTCACGGTAGTTGGGGGCAAAACTGTATTTTAATTTAAAGCACAAATATTGTTCTTCCGTTTGGTAAAATTAATTTATTATGATGCAAAAATTTAATATTTTTTGAAAATACTGGGTGCATTATTGTTTTTCGAAATGAAAACAAAAAAACAAAAAAATATTTTCAATAAATTCCGAGCAAATTTTGCATCACAAAAGCTCTAGCAAAATATTTTTCAATTAAAAATTATTTCAAACCCTCTTTTTCAATAAAATAAGTTTAGTTTTACTAAAAAAAGATCCATCAAATTTTATTAATTCAAGGTTAATTTTGCCGCCCCAAATCTTTCGCGCCTCCCTATTTAAACGAGGGGGCGTGACACCTGCCATACTAGTAAAAACTATAAGACGCTATACTGAGATAATTATTTAAGGTAAAGAAACCAAATTTCACACAAAAAGATGGAATGATTCAGAGCAGCTCTGGACAAGAACTTGGCGAGAATTAGCGTAACATCTTCCACACATTAAAATTTTTTCTGAGAGAGAGCAATAAAACAAAATTTTAAATAAATACAAGAAATGGTTCACTCGAACATCGGACAAAAAGTTGGTGTATTTTGAAAAGAAGGCGTCACACCTCCTATAAAAGCATAAGCTTCAAAACACTATACAGGAGCTATTGAAGCAAATCTTGCCAGATTCAATGTGGGTACGTTTAGACAAACCAGACAGCACATAGTGCTAAAGCAGTACCCCATTATTACAAATTTAAGACCCCTTACTATTTTATATATATTATCGAAAAACAATTGAAAAGTCATTGAAATTCAAAACGTCATTACTAGCAAGTGAGCTAGAAAAATTCTGAAAGCACCATCATTTTCAGTTTTTACATAAGAATACATAATGACTAAGCTTAGAAAAATTTTTTAATGACCATTATCGTATTTGAAATCAACACACACACAAAAACGGCACTGTTTTCGCGAGCCATGCAATTTGTAGAACTTTTTATTGTTAAATATAATTTTATTAAACCACCCTGTATTGTGGCGCAATGACAACAACTTCAAACAAATGTTAACGCAAACTTTCGCGCCAAATGAAACCCAAGGGAATTCAATAAAATTTTATATTCATAAGCAACGTGTGCAAGTGAGAGGGCTGCATAACAAAATGATTTTAAACTGTTGCTGGCTGCGGAAAAATGTCCTTGTTCTTTTGTTGTTGCCATTGTGTTCTGCGTGTTTCTTACATTCAATTGTCATATTTTATCAACTAAATGGGAAACAGCGAAATGAACAAAGTTAAATTGTATTTTGCATAACGAATAAACTCGAGGTATGCAAACAATTTCAACAGTTATTTTTGAATGTAAGGACTAGCATGTCCTTTGACATTAGCTATAGTGGTGGTGGCAATGGTGGTGGTGGAGAAACCTCTTATCGTTTGAATTGCGTGGGCAAATTTTCAAGCCGTTTAGGGAAATTCAAGTTAATTTTAGGTGTTGAGTTTTTTGATTAAATTAAAATTGCCAAAAAATCAACAAGTGTTTGTTTTTACAAAAAAAAAGAAAGATAAAATCAAATAAAAGCCTGAAAAGTTTTGAAAAAATTATAAATTATTGAAAACATATCCATGCAAGGACTTTCGGGTTTGATATTTATTTTAATTAAGTTTTTGATAAGACCAGTAATATATAAGAAAACTTTGCTTTTGGAACAGCGCAGTCTAGCGAAAGGATTCCCCTCCGTTAATACATATATAAATATGTGTATGTATGTGAGCACATTATTTACACAGTTTAAAATTAATTTCCTATTTGTTTGACAAATCGAAGATTAATTATTTCACATTTAAAACATGTCCTTAACTTTCGTAACCGCACATTTGTCTTTGTCCACTTTGCTTAATGCATGATAGACAACATTTGTTCCTGTTTCCATCAGCTTACAGCTGTACCACTGGACATTTTATGTGTCAGTTTGTTCATGGATTCATTCAACTTAATCAGTTGTCAATTGTGTGCAAAAATTTCATTTCAAGCCTAACATCTCTTCCTCTAACCATATACATCCTTATTTTCACATTTTGCGTGTCAAATTCTAATTGTCCTTTTCTTAATTATTTTTGGGAGTTTTACACATTTTTGAATTTATTTGACCCTCATATAGCCATACAATGTAATTGTCGTTTGGTTTTCATATATTTCATTAGTGCTGCCCAGAGTGATGTGTGTCCATCTGATGACCATTCACATGTTCGCACAACCTTAATGAGTGATAACATTAAATTTGTCATTAATCTTTTTTGTCCTTTGGTCGTTTTCTGGAATTGAAACAAATTGCCATATTCATAGTTCGTTTAAACTGTAGTTTTAAGCAACACCACGCTTTAGATAAAGGTTAGACAGACTATTCATTGATAAATTTAAGCAAGAGTTTATTTCGCTGTGATAATCATATAAAAATAATGTTAAAAACAAAGCAGCTGAGTTATATTTCGGGGAAAATTTCTTAAGAAAATCAGTTTAAAATATGAGAGAAACATCATTACATCTTTTGCAATAGACTTATGTGTATGTAAGGACGACTGGTATTGATAAGGAGACGTCCATAAATTACGTGAGGTGTTTTTTTTGAAAATTCGGACCTCTCTACCCTTGGTGAGATTTGCTGAGGTCTGGTGGGACCCCCCACCTCCCTTCCGTGAGACTTGTTTTATAATTTTTAGATGTAATCTAAATTTTGAATTGTCTGTCGGCTTTTTTGGTTATAAGTTCTTATGTGTAAGACTTCTCGATATTGACTTTATTTGAAAAAAAAAATAATTTTCCAAAATATTTGATTTTCTGGATTATTTTTTGTAAAAGTCGCTTTTTAATTTTTAACTGTTTCGCTTGGAAATAAGGCCCTCAAACAAATATATTTTTAAAATAGCATTTTCACAAAGACCACTACATTGATTAACATGAAATATACACCACGTGTCTTTTATATTAAGAGACATAGTTTGGCCTATAAAAATTTTATTTAGGGTGACCCTCATACAAAAATATTTTTCAAAATAGCATTTTAACGAAGGCAGGTTAATCGATTCACACCGAATTTTCACCACGTGGCTTCTATATCAAGAAACATTACTTAGACTATAAAGTTTTTATTTGGGGTGCTTATTCATGGTGGTCCTCATACAAAAACAGGTTTAATATAGCATTTTATATCAAGAAGCATAGCTTAGTCTATATAGCCCATCCTAAATAAAAGTCTTATAAAGTAAACTATGTCTCTTAATATAAAAGACACGTGGTGTATATTTCATGTGAATCAATGGAGTGGTCTTTGTGAAAATGCTATTTTAAAAATATTTTTGTATGAGGGCCACCCTAAATATGCAAACTAAATAAAAATTTTATAGCCTACATGTACACACAAAATTTCATAAAAATCAGTTTAGCAGTTTCGGTAACAAACACTGTGACACGAGATTTTTATATATTAGATGAATACATCAATATCATAAAAACTAGAGCCAATACAGTACTTCCATGAATAAACTGTGAACTCGAAACTCTAAAAATCCGTGGAGATATCCAGGACAACAAAACCACTGTTGACTAGTGTTATTTGCTTTCAGAATACTAAGATCTAAAAATGGACTGGAAATAAACTTTGCGAGTTTTTGTACGTTGAAAGACCCCGCCAAACGCTGCATTGTCGGTTTTATTTTATGACTTTTATTCATCTCTACATACACTTGCGACCCTGCTCTACCTCCCACCATATCGACCTCTTGTCGATATGCGCAATTTTGAGTTTGCATTAGAACAAAAAAATCACTTAAATTTATTTATTTTGTATTATGTTATATTGCTCTGTCTGAGAATTTCTGAAAATAGTGCTATTTTTTTACATTGAAGAAGCAAGATTTTGAAAATCTGTGAAGTGTCACAAGTCCTTTAAAATTCAAATTTTAAATAGTCCTTTCTGTAACGATGCTGTCATTAAAGAAACATATGTATCGAATTTCTTGTCCTTAAGATGAATAGTTTACCAGAACCAACAAGTTAATAAATAATTGCAAAAAATCTAAGTGACCCCTTTAAATCTATGCAACAAACCAAAATATTTCTGGAAGTCAGCCTAAAGTTGTAAAAGCTTAGTTCAACATGAAATTTCAATATTTAAAAATGTCTGCCTACACACAACTTCATTCAGTCTTAAAGCATTTAAGCAATTTATTTTCATCAACACCAAACGAAAAATCGATATTTTAGTTAAAACAACAACAGCAAAGCCAACGAGAAAACAAAATGAAGCCTTGCACCACTAGGTGCTTGCATACCAGCACAAATACTCGTAGCATACACCTTCAAAAAGTGGACTTTAAATTTGCACTGTGGGGCAAGTGTAAAAAGATTCGTTATTATATGCTTGCAAGACGCCATTTTTATTTTTTTCTAAAGGCTTCTCATAAATAGCGAAAAAAATTGGACATAAAAAGAAATTTCTAACAAATATGTACATACGTACACTGTAAAAAATGTATACGGATTTTTGCAATAATTTATGGCACTCTTTTTAATTTTTACTTCTAACATTTAATATTTGTTGAAATACCATAGCTATAGTACAGTAGAAGAGTATTTTTTTGGGAGTGAAAAAGACACTCCAATTATCTTATATTCTTCAAGGCTCAATATGTTTCATGAAATCTCCGTATAACATTAAAGTAAATATTTCTTTTTGTGTACCCGTATTAGAATGCTTGCAGATGCATCCACCAGTAAAGCAAACACTTAAATTTTATTCATTTTTTTTAGTTTAGAACTAAAATTAAAAAACAAAAAATTAAACTTAATAAAATGCTGCCAACGACAAAAACATGCCATTCCACAATATACTTAGAATTTCGCATGCTGAACACCCAACTTTTCTTGCAATCCTTAAATCCCTTAAAAAATATACATAAAGAAAAATAAAAAAAAAAGTCATAATAAAAAAGGACCTTTTTATGTACCTATCTCTATATCTTTATACGTTGCTTTTATGGATATAAAGAAGAAAAAAATTCATCTTCGATTTTATTGGTCAGAATTTATTTGGAACGACAATGACCCAAGTTGGATGCTTGCAAAGGACACAATTGGTTTGTCACACAGTACTGTGAGTGAGTGTCCCTAAAAAATTGTTGTTGCGCACAGGGAGGAGTGTCACCAGATACCGACTGATGTTGTTGTTGTTGAATCCTTGCTGCCGCAGCAGCCATCCATCCAGTGAAGCACAAACAGAACACACCAGACTTGGGGCAGCACCCAAAGAGCGCAAAAGATATAAAAATAAAGTCAACTGCTCCCCAAATATGGTAGCATATTTGGCTACCTTACTTTTTTTAATTTTTTGCTTTTTGCGTAAGGGATAAAAAAGAACAAAAAATTTTTATATATAAAAAAAAAAAGTGAATTAGGGTGTAAAAAATGAGTTTATTCTCCCCAAAAGTTAGCAATTCCTTTTTGTTTGAGCGTTAAACTTGGCGCAATACCAAGTTTTCTCTTAACTTGGTTAAGTGCTCTCTTTTATTGTTTCTTTCAAACATGAGCATGAGCAAAATGTATATGAAAAGGTTTTTTGTTTTTTTTTTTACTTTCTATGGAAATTTGGTGGAAAAAAAATGTAATTAAATGATATATGCAACATAACTTTTTTTTTAATAGATAGAACCATTTTCAAAGCGTGGTTGACTTAGAATTCAGTTTCGTCTTTAGCTTTTATTTGTGCATTTGAAAATCTTTAGTAAATAGAATTTAGCAAACATTTTTTTATCAGGATTTACTTTAGGTAAGTTATGGAATCGTCCGACTCGTAGCATATTCTTTGATTATTAAAAACAATTTTTAATGTATTATTTTTCTTTGTTCGTGGCTACATTGATTCTGAGCACTTTTTCCTAGGCTTAGCCGAAATTAGAATAATGAAATATCATAACTACTTCATAAAAATTTAAGAAATTACACAAAAATAATGACCTGCTAATCAAAACGCATATGGGTCATTCTACCTCGTTTTTACATTGAAAATTTATATTTCTCAAAAGGAAAAAGTTTTTCCGGGCTTATTTTCGAAAATACGATTTTTTGAAAATACTAAATAAGAAAATTTTCGATTTTAAGTTTTAAATTGCAAAATTTTTCCTTATAACTTAAGAGAAGAAAATTTTTAATACAACAATATGAAAAAAGACGTTAAATATGCCTCCAACATCATCTTCTTTAGTCAGCTTAAAGAAAATAAAAAAAGTTACGAAAAATATCCTTGAAGTTCAAGACTTCACATTTTCCATATAAAACTGTCTATTTTCTCTGACAACCTGATGAGGGTTCCAGGCATATAAAATTTGATATATGAGATCCTCAAACAATGCCAGTATCCATTGAAAAAAGGTCTCTTGCAATTTAAGTCTATGACTATGACTATGCATACCAACTGTACTTATTTAGTAAGTACAGTACTTATTTTCAGCATGCCGTACTTATTTTTTAAAGCGTACTTAATTTGTACTTATTTTTCAAAGCGTACTGAATTTGTACTCATTTCGGCAGAAATCTGTTTCTCAAGTTAATAATAAATATAAATATCATTTGCGCTGGCCCGATGATTGCGAAATAGTTGTAACTAGTATTTACACACGAATGTTTCAAAAATTGATATGTGGCATCACTAAATTTGAGTTTGACAGCGCAGACTTGTAGTTTTTAAAAATGTCAAACCTACTTTCAACTTTTTGTAGGCATCGAAGCATTGACAGATTTTGTGTGAGAGAATCGGATGGGAAAAGAGAGTGACTAAAATAAAATTTGTAAACAATACATATTTGCTGAGAAAATCGTATGGGAAAAGAGAGTGACAAATTTTATAATTCTATGTGTGTTGAAAAGCATACGATGCATGCATGCTTCGGATCTTCAGAAAAAAAATATCCGCAAATGAAAAAAGGAAGAACAGAAAGTGATATACGGTGTAATTTGCGCGACGCGGAACTCAACATCGCAAACGCCGGAAAGAGTGAAATCGATAAGCATTTGGAATCCACGAAACACAAGAAAGCGTTGTCTGCCAAATCGAACAGCCGCACTGTTGCGAACATTTTTACTTCGTCAGCCGACACCACCCTTACGGCATGTGAAGGCGTTTGGTCATATCATGGACCACGCTTCCAAAATATTCCGCACAAGCTTCGAAATGCGTATTTCTAATTGAAGAATGGAAAGAGAAGAAATTGTTATCAGAAGAGCGCTGGGTTGAGATCTTTAAGCACATGGAAGCTTCACAAGTGCCTTATTTTGAATTTTCTCGTCTGGTCGAATTCATTCTGTGCCTACCTGGAACGACTGCACCAGTGGAGCGTGTCTTTTCATCAGCATAAAAAATCTGGAAAACCGAGCTCTCTCGGCTTGAAGTGAACACTCTAAAATCGATTTTGCTTGTAAAAGTAAATTTGCAGTATAAATGCGTCGATTTTTACCATCCTTTGAAATCGCAACCGCAGCTATTGCGACAAATTTCGTGTCAAGAAAAATGAAATGTCGGTGAAACTGCTGACGCTAAGGCTGAATCAAGGCTGATTTCAATAAAGAAATTTCGGTAAAAACAATAGCTCGGAATCATGGTGTAATTAAGTATATGGTGGGAGCAATACAGGATCGTTCTCTTACCACTGAAGCACACCGCGTTGACAGCTGGTCGTTGCATTTTTTCTTTGTTCCATTTGATTTTTCTCTTTACTGCACCCACCATATAATAACACCATGGATTGATATTGTACTTATTTGTACTTATTTTCAACTATTGAAATGATGTTTAGAAAAAGTCAATTCGCACAATTTACGTTAAAGGAAAAATTCGGGTCAGTACAACGTTTTTGATTTGCGTGATATTTTGTGTGATGATCAGATGATCTGTATCAAAAACCACATTTTGGGACACTTTTTTATATCGGACAAAAAGAGCATAATAGTGCCCAATTTACATAATATCAAAAACTCATTCATAAAAAATCAAAACGACCTTTGTACTTATTAAATAAAATCGGTCTAAGTGTAAACTTTAGCTTTGACAGTTTGGGATGCAGTGATAGTTTGATAGTTACCATTTTCTAATATTATAATTTTTGTTTAAATAGTCCATTTTAAAACCTATCCAATGAAGTGTAAGGCTCCTTACAGACGGTAGCAATGCCCAAGTTATGCCGACCAAGGCCCCATCGAGGAAAAAAGATCCAAAATTCTAAAATAGAGATATTATTCCACAATTCTAATCACTTAGCTCAAATGACACAAAAGATGCTTAATTTTTTTAAAAAAAAAAGATTACCTTTACTAAGTAATCGGTTCAAAAGTGCCAGAAAATGTTACAAAAATAAGCAAAGTAATAAAAAAACAGGTATTTTCCATCATTTCCCAAGACACGCTTATGTATGCATAAAACCGAGCCTACCTTCCCTCTGATGTGGAAAGGACGAAATGCTCAATCGTGCCCACAATTTTTTTTTTTTTTAATCTTTAATTGCTCCAACTCCAACAGCCGTGTTTTAATATTTTTAATCACTCCAATTGTTGTAGCAGGACTTATTAAAAATTGTGACCCATACGTTTCAGGGAATTTTTATTTTTCAATTTCAAACTTTTATTCTTTAAAATCACAACATAATTTGTAAATACGTATATAGAATGAAAGTTACCCCAGAGAAATTTAAAAGTTTGAGTTTTTAGAAGTCATTCAAGGTCAATGAAACATACTTAAATGTATGGAAGCATTGTTATTTTGAATTAAAATAAGGAAAATAGAGCCGCATTTCCAGATATTAGTTTAGTGTAGGGGTCATTTTTAATTTAGCCCTAGCTCAAATATTGCAAAAGTTAAAGCATTCAAATTAAGTTTTTCGGTCACAAATAAGCATTTTTAAATTATCAAAATATATAGTTTGATTCCTTAAATATATATACCAAATGTTTTCAAAATGAGAAACATAAATTTGAATTGTCTCAATGGCTTAAAATGAGCGCTATTAACCTTCATCTTTCAGATTAAAAGTTTATTTTTTTTTGCTATCCACTGAAATCCTTATGATCTAACGATCCAATTAAAGTTAATTGCCTATATTAGTGGTATTGCACTTTTTTGAATGACCTTAGAAAAAAAAAGCAGCTGACAACACCGTGTTAATCCCTTGCCGTCTGCAACACCTAAATTGTTTTCATAACTGCTATCACCCCATTTCCAAAAACATCCCATTAATCAACTGACAACTGCAAGATGCGCATCTTAAAGAAAATTTAAAGCACTAATTACGGTTGACATGTGGTGCCAAAACCACAATTTCGCGTTTAAATATTTCACCCATCATAAAAAACATAAAATTGCTACAAACAAAAAAAGAAAAACCAAAAATTGTTTTGGGGTGTTTTCCACCAAAACGCAAAAAAAAAAAAATATGAGACCTATCAGTAACGAGGGAAAAAATAATGGCAACGGTGTGAAATTTGTGAAACATGACACCGCACTTAATTTAGAATTCATTTGGTGTTGGCAACGAGCGGCTCGGCATTGTTGGCCATTACAAAGTTTAATTGTTTGATGAGTCGCGGTTTCAAAACCAAAAGGCTGTTTTTTTTTTCGTGGACCTGGTCTAAATAGGAAAAGATATTAAAAGTGGCTGTTCTTTGTCTTTTGTAATTTAAGATATAATGATTTAATGATTTGATTTATCTTTTTTTGTCATTTTGTTTCGAATTTTAAAAGAAAAAATTAGGCTTGATTGAGGAAAATGCAATGTTAGAGCGGTAATATGTCACCTTGTCATATTTTAGTAAAAACAAAATTTTGAAATGAAATACTTATACGTATAAGAAAATCATAATGCCTTTTTGTAAGTTGTTATATTTAATTTTTTTCTTGTAATATTGTAACAGCTGTTGGGGTCAGTTTATTATTTCTGCATTGTAGTTAAGCATTGCAACTTAAGCTTAATAGTAACTATCGTAAATGTTTCTTTTGTAAATTGTTGGCTATACATCAAATGTTTTTCTCTTATTTTTCTTTTATCCTTTACTACTCAGGGGTTTTGTACTCCTAATTTATGTTATTATTTACGTTTGTAATCCTTGAAAATCGCCCTGAAGCAGTTACTCAACTAATGAGCTTTCATGTATTTTGTATGCTCCTTATTGTAAAGCATTTATTTTCGAACAATAGTTTAAGAACATCCAGACAATGTTTACTTGATTATGTTTGCCTATGCAAACATTTTGCAATAGAACGTAAATAGTTTCGTAATTAGTTCTATTTATTACCTAATTGATGTAAGAATATCTTATGAATTAACATAACTTAAGTTCTTTGATTGCAATATTTGTTGTGTTATTTAAAATGAAGTACGAAAACATTCATTTGAACTTCTATAAAAATGTCAAAGTCTAAAAATGCAGTTCTATTACATTGGATTGATGATTAAAGATTTTCTAGATTATAAGCATAATCGTAGGTTTTTGTAAGTTACAGCTTTGTAACCAATGAGTACCTAGTAGTAGTATTCGGAAAATGGTATGCATTCAAACACAATTATTTTTATAGGAAATAATTTTTTGATGTGAGAACATTTACTCGCGGGTTTGATAGAAAATCTGTGCTAAAGCATTTATTGAAAATATAACGCTTACGTATAACATGTTACACAAGTAACACAAATGCAAGCGCGTTACATTTAACACTTTTTTGAATTCTTTCAAATTTGTTAACTTTTTCAAAATTTTTCACCTTTTTCTTTTTCAAATTTTGTTGGTTTTTTTCAACTATCTTCGACTTTTCCAAACTTTTCAACTATTTTTCAAATTTTTCACCCTTTTTGTACACTTTCTGAATTTGTCTACAAATTTTTTCGTTTCTGTCAAACTTTTGCGACTTTTCAGCCAGTGACGGAATAACTTATTATCCACATCACTTCAAAAAATGCTCTAGGCTCTTGGAAGTTCAGCGCAAATGGCTGTGTATGAATGACATACTCTGAAATGACCTTAAAATATTATTCAAGTGTGGTTGCACTTATGCCCATTCTGATGCAAGTAAGGTTAAATTATAACTTTTTCTTCTTTTGTCGAACTGAAACTAAGGTATAGCATAAAGCTATTTTAACCTTTGACCTTGAAAAGTATGAAAACGGTTGAATATACTTCTACAATAAGCAAAATTTTTATAGTGGAAAGTCTAGCTTATCACTTTTGGTATAGTAGTTCCAGTTTTAAATTCAACCCAATCTCCACTGCACTGTTATGCCAACGAATAACTAACTGATATAGACAGTTTCTACAGGATTAACATACATAGCTAATATGATGAAAGAAACGTTCATATAATATTGATTTTTCATAATACCATTTCGTCGAGTTTCATTAAAAAAATGAATTATTTAAAATGCTTTTTTATTATCCTTAATGTGTGAATCACATTTTCTCAAATATGAAAATTATACAAATGGCCTGAAATTATAACCGCAACCTGTGGGTCTTTACGACAGTTCATAAAGAAAGTAAATGGGAAAAAGTTTTTATTGCTTGCAAACAGCAAAGAAAATGCGTTTTTTTTTTGCATAACATTAAAATACAGATGGCGCCACACACCTTGCGACAGTTGAAACTCCTGACATATGCTCTCATAATACAGAACAAACTCACTTGTCACATTAACATTTATGATGTTCTGGTTCTTTTTACAACCTATTTTATGCGTTCTTTCAATACTTTAAAAATTCAATTTAAATGGCTGTTTATTAAAGAACATACTTATATATGGAAGAAGAACATACTTATGTTACATATATATTTTTGAAGTTTAAGAATAAATAAATGTCTGTATTGAAAATACCACTTTCCTATAAGGAAATATATACGTAGTGACCATGAAAATCTGAGAATGCTGTAAAACTATATTTATATCTTAGGACGATCGTCCAGTGAAAGTTTTAAATGACGTATCCATGGTACATGTTTAAATATATTTTTAAAAATTTGAGAATTTTCCAGTCATAAGCACCCACACATGTTATTTGTTCGATGAATAGTTTTTGTACGACTTTTAGTGTGGTTTAGTTCAATAATAATGCACTTAAATCCTTTTTGGTTATAATGTGCCAACCGATGCTAAAGGTCTCGTAGGTAAAGGTTATCTTTGTAGCTGAAAAAAAAAAACACTTTTTTTGGTGACCATGGTTGAAGCCGATCGACCTGTAATATGTCCTAGGGTAGCGCCATTCATGGGGTTGAATAAGACTGCAAAGTCAATATTATTTAAACATTAAGGCGCGAAGAAACTCTGCCTCACCTTAAACCACTTAGTATAAACACAACAGAGTCGCGTTGAGCGCTAGCAGTCGTTTCATAATATGCAAAACCAGCATAGAGAAGTATATTACTTTACTTATGTAGGCAGTACCATAAGTCCTGATGGTGGAATCAATAAAATATCTATGCTGGAATCAACAGAGCGAAAACGGTTTCGTAATTACTGTCATTTCCGTCAACGACAACGAAGCTTAATCTTTCAGTCAAATGTGAAGCCGGCTCTATCTGCGGCTACGAAACGAGGTTAAGGGGACGTCCATAAATTACGTGAGGTATTTTTTTGAAAATTCGGACCCCACCCCTCCCCTTGGTGAGTTCTGGCGGTACTCCCCCCGTCCCTTTCGTGAGACTTTCCTTATAATTTTTAGATATAATCTGCTAAAATAATGTATACTCTCTGCATTAAAAAATCGACGTGAGATTTTCGTTGACCCTCCCTCCCCTTTGGTGAGATTTTGCCGGACCCCCTCCTCCCCTATTTTGACTTCACGTAATTTATGGACGGCCTCTAACCAACAAAATTATGCTAGAGTGTTTACAACAATTGTCTATACTGAATACTTTAAGTGTTGTGGCCCAGCACCATTTCAGTACCGATACTTACTTACTTACTTGGGTGGCCATAACAACCCGTTACCGGGTTACGGCCGAACTCAAAAGCTCTCTCCAGGCGCCTCTACTTTGCGCGCGCCTTCTCCAATCATTCACACCAAGCGTGGATAGGGTTTCATCGGCTTGGTCTTTTCATCGGAGGCATGGTTTTCCTCTTCGTCGTCGCCCAGCGGCTTCCGCATCAAACACCTTTTTCGCCGGAGCTTCTTCGTCCATACGCACAACATGTCCCAGCCAGCGCAGACGTTGTATAGTGATGCGCTTGACTATGTCAATGTCAGCGTAGAGCTCGTACTGTTCGTGGTTCATTCGAATACGGTAGTCGTCGCCGACGTGAACAGGACCGAAGATTTTACGAAGAATTTTTCTCTCAAACACCCCAAGCGTGGCTGCATCAGTCTGCGACACAACCCATGCTTCTGCGCCGTAAAGTAGCACGGGTAAGATGAGCGTCTTGTAGAGTGTCAGTTTTGTCGGGCGAGAGAGGTCTCTACTACTCAATTGCTTACTGAGACCATAGTAACACCTATTAGCAAGAGTTAGTCTTCGCTTTATCTCCAGGCTGACATCGTTTTGAGTGTTCACGGCGGTGCCAAGATAGGTAAATTCCTTGACAACTTCGAAAGTATAGTTGTTCGCAGTAACAAAGGATCCAATACGCCGCGTTTCCCTGTTTGTGGACAGCATATACTTTGTTTTGCCCTCGTTCACCGTCAAACCCACTTTCGCTGACTCTTTTTCGATAGCAGAGAACGCAGCAGTAACATCTCGCTTACAACGTCCAATGATATCAATATCATCGGCATATGCAAGGAGCTGGACACTTTTGTAGAAAATAGTGCCAGTACGATGTACACTGGCTCTTCGCAACACCCCTTCCATCACAAAGTTGAAGAGGTTGCAGGATAGTGGATCGCCCTGTCTGAAACCTCGTTCGGTATCAAATGGTTCGGAGAGGTCCCTTCCTACTCTGACGGAGCTGGCTGTGTTGCTCAACGTCATTCTGCAAAGCCGCACCAGCTTCGCAGGTATACCGAACTCAGACATGGTGGCATACAGGCAATCCCGTATCGGGCTATCGAAAGCTGCTTTAAAATAGATAAAGAGATGATGGGTACCGATCTGTTTTTCGTGGGTTTTTTCCAGGATTTGACGTAGTGTGAAGATCTGGTCTATGGTGGACTTACCAGGTCTAAATTTCAGTACCGATACGCAAACGGAAAATAGATTGGACACACTTTGAGAAAATCACCAACTGAAGTTTCCCAGCAAACATTAGTGTGGGACCAGGAAGCGCGGTCATGTCAAAATGTTGTAGAAACAATAGCTTGAACAAGAAATACGTGAAGTTGGAGGAAATTGAATACAATCGCTAAGAACGTGCACAATGGAAGATTTTTGCGGATGCTACCTACTGCGTTAAGAGAAAGAACACAAAGAAAATAACTATGAAAATTAAGTCCAACAGATATTTCTTCGAACAGTGCAGTGCGTATTGCATGCAATTGATGACCAGTTAAGTATTTTACCTACTGGGTACATATTCCATATAAAACTTAAGCAAAAGTGTGGTTACGCTTAGCCAAAGGGGCTTATTGTGAGCATTGTAAGTAAAGTCAGCTGCAAAAATTAATTTGCAAATGTAAACTACTGAAGTGTGCTCCAAGTTCCCTTGCAAGTTCTTTGCTTAAGAGTTATAACTTTCAACTTCCTTTTCCATTGGAAATTTCTATTTATTTCTGCAGTAGTTGTTGCTGCTAGTATTGCGACTGGTTGCAAATATTGCATTAAATGCATTGAAAACAAATACGTAAATTGATTTTAAATATAGA
Organism: Tricholauxania praeusta; assembly: GCA_949775025.1. Classification (NCBI taxonomy): domain Eukaryota; kingdom Metazoa; phylum Arthropoda; class Insecta; order Diptera; family Lauxaniidae; genus Tricholauxania; species Tricholauxania praeusta. The sequence continues at coordinate 188,253,445 of OX459028.1, forward strand.
AATCTCATTGCATTTGGAAGGATTCTGCTTATGTATCGGTATTTTTCAATGATTTCTCTAACAAATATTTATGTTATAAATTCAAAACTCGTAATAAAGTTTCTTTTTTGCAGACACAATTGGGGTGAGCGTTTAATGGAGTTCATTGGATATCACAGCCTGTTCGAAATACTGGTGTGGGAATGTTAGAAGTGCCATGTGCATTAGTCGATATGGTGTGGTATACGAATATATCTCCATCGTGCCATCAAAGGCTGTCATGTTTGCCAATCGATAGCATTTTTCTTTATTTTCTTCTTCCTCTTAGATTTTTTATTCTATGTTCATCAAGTTCTTCGTTTGTATTGGTATGCATCTGTGCAGTACTCGACACATAGGACATAGAATCTGATTCCTTTGTAGAACTTCATTTGTATGTGTACGTGCTGTTTTTTGCTTCTATTGACAGAAGTTTCTCAATGTTTGCTTTTCTCTATTAAAGGGAAAAAACTAAAGAAAACCATTTAATTGATTTCGTGATGGAAGTTTTAATTGCATTGCTCAAAAATGCTTTTAGTGTGTGAGTTCTTGAAAAGCATGTAGGGTAAATAAAACTCTTAAATTTTAACATTTGAAGTTGCTTCTGTACAGGTTAATTGTTTCTACCTATTAAATGTCCATTTACAAATCCAAAAGTTATGCCAAAAGTAAACTTGACACTAGCAATTCTTCAGTCATATTGAAAATTAGTGTTCATATTCTCCCATCATTGCAAAAAATTTTCTACACAAAAAGTTTCCCTTAACAAAGCACGAAAGAAGATATTTAAAACACAAAGCTATAAATGTCAAGAAATGTTATTTTATGTCTTAACAAAACGCCCACACCATTGTGTCCAAGAAAACATTCTGTTTCCTTTAAAGACACTGTGACCACCTACTAGTAATGAGACTTGGAAAACTTCAATTTATGCGCAGGGAAATAAATCTTTGACGATTCGCTCGTTATTCTTGCATTCTTCGAGTATTTACGGTAACACCTCAACACATTGTTATTGTTGAATGTAATGACTATAGAGGACATACCTATTACGTAGTAGGAAAGGACATATGGACACAGTGTGTACAACTTAACGATGCTGTTGCTGCTGCTGCTGTGCATCATCGATTCTCATTAACGGTTGCACGAACACAAACTTGAATGGATGTGACGTTAAAGAAAATATCGCGTGCTTTTACATTTGTAATGGGGACAAAATTGCCAATGAAACAAAACAATTCGTACACACCCAACACATTACTGCTGAGTTGTTGTTAGTTGGTGGCACTATGGCCCAAAAGTCCTTTTTAGCAGAGAATTTGTCAAATTGCAAAGGAACATTAATTAGAACTTGGCTCGTTATAGATGTACGAAAATGTCTCTACTAAAATTCTCTGGCAATGGAATAAGAAAAGTAGTTACTGAGTTATTGCGGGTGCGTTGGATAAATTACTTAAGAATGTGTACAACTTACAATGTAAGCTAAAGATTCGTAGAGTTACCAACGCAAAAAAACTGGTATAGTTTGATAATTATAGTAATTGTGAAGTCAGTGGTGTAGTTGCTTGAGAATTCAAGCAATTGCTTATAATAAAAGAGGCTGTATTCAATGCATACAATTTAAATCCATTAACTTTAAACCTATTTCAAGTTGATTGGTCCTTGAATTGAAAATTGCATAAAATTGCTTTTGAAACGGATGTTCATTGATTAAAATAAACCCAAAAGCGTTTTTTCGAAAAATTTGACCTTAACTCATCTTAATGTCCGATGGTTTTACCATTCCGGATATCGGTAAGTAGTCTGTGGAAGGCTGTTATTCAGCTTTAACATACTCGTTTTATGCAGCATTCCTCAAGCGTTCGCATTAATTTGAGGATCTAGATTTAGGCCATGTGCTTGACTCGAACTTTAAGTTCTTTAAAGGGGCGTGAGACCGCTCTTAATGGAAAAAACGCAGTCACGGCTGACATGCATCACCAATTTTGATGGAATTTGGTATGGAGATAGATTAAACCTTGAGGAAAGGTACTTGTTCTTAAATGGATGTCGCCACTCCCCTTACAAGAAAATATGTTTGTTTTTAGCTAAATTTTTGATTTTAGTTTTGATGATATTTGGTATGTTGAACTTTAAAGAAGGAAATATGGAAAGGATAGCATGTTGCCAGGATTTTTATTTTTGGAAGCGATGACCTTATAATGATCTTATATCAGTTTGATAGTACCAAAAAGTATTTTTTGTTTTTGTTTTGTCATACAAAACTTTCGACATGGAAAAATTAAGTTTATCGTTGAAAAAGTAAACAGCTAACTAGGAAACCGCGCACTTATTATCAGGGTTCACTGAAATTCATTTTCAAGTAAATGAAAAAAAAAAAAAAAACGCTGGCAACTCTATTCATCTCTTTCAAATAACACTCCAAGGCTAATTATGGGACAAAGTTCATATATTTTGACAGTCTTTCGCCAACACACGAAATGGGCACTCGCAAAAACAAAAGGACATTATAATAAAAACAAAAACAACAACAATAGCTTTAACTAACATAATAAAGCAAAAGTAGTAATGACAACAATGGCAGAGAAAAAAACTATAAAATAAACGAAAGTAAATCCTCAAGGAGTCTTTACGAATGCAAACGGTACTTTGTGAATGTCCTTGGTTTTTTTTCGCTTCCAAAGAGAGGAATTACACGTAAAAAGCTTTTGTATCATTAATCTCGTAGCACGCCATAAAACAAAAGCAATTATTTCCGTATTTATTTTTGTGCATTTGGCCACACTGATCTATTATGGTGGTCTGAAAGAGGGGGTGGTAGCCTGAGAAACACAAATGTGAGCTCGAAGATACCTATGTGCAAAAATTCAAAGACTTAACGCATTTTTCTTCCTGTATTGGTAGCAACAAATTGCGTTCTAGTGTGGGAGTATAAAGGATATTCTATATCTATTGGATCACAATTTATGGACATTTTTAATTGATCCCCTAAGTCTACTCAGAGTACGGAAGAACTTAAAAAAAATTTATAAATTTCTAAATTTAAGGGGAAATACTTTGCTGTGTGAACAAAATTTAATTTGAGTGGGTACTATGAGCTTTGAAAAAATCATCTGAGCTTTAAAATTAAATTCAGTGGTAAAACTGAATTAAGTGCTGCAAAGAATTTGTTGGGCATGCTATAGGATGTGAGCCTCTAAATTTAAATTTGGCTTAAAAGTTCTGGTTGGAAAATTCGAAAAAACGCTTATCGCAGTTTTAAGCCATGTCAGGATTTGATAAGTTGAAGCTCATTGAAGCCGATATTTTTTACAAATATACATTTCACTTAAAATTCATTAAAAATTATCGATTCATTAAAAAAGTAGGCGAGTGCAAGGACTCCCGTCTTAATAACTTAACTTATGTTATGAGAAAAGAAATTTTGAAAAATGTCTACTGGTCTAAAATTAAACATAACTAAACTAAATTTAATTATATTATTTATGGAAATAACTAGCTGTACCGTGGCTATTCCCTCGCAGTCCTCGTTGTGCAACCCCGTTGAATCCTCGAAATATGTAAGTACCAAGAACATCAATATAAGTGCTTTTGTTGTATGGGAGGAGCCACGCCCCATTGTGTAATACCGTTAATATTTTACGAGTAGCTCGGCACAAGCAATGTACAACCGTGTATCAAGTTTCACAACTATACAGGTGCCAAGTTTTAGCGTATAAAGTGTTTTTGTTACATAAGAGGTGCTACGCTCCCTTGTCTAATCTCATCCATATGGGCGTGAGCACTAAATTTCCAAACTTCTGCTCCCATAGGTGCCAATATACAGCGTTTTAATTTTTGTTGTATGAGTGGTGCCACGCCCCGTTGTTTAATAATTAATATTTCTACATTCCGGTAAAAAATAGGTTAATATAAAAAAATTTGATATAACTGATACACCATTTTAAAGCTAATAAATTGAGCGTTCTTATGGTGCTAAAAAAAAATAAATACTAGTCATATTTTTTTTTGGAAAAATTAACGTTTTTTAGAAAAAAAGGTCAAAATTTTACAAAAATCGTTATATCTCGAAAACTGTACAACAACTTTTAAATGTTTACATGCCGATTTTATACCTTTCATATGATACCAATACTTTGGATAATTATAGAGGGTTTTTCAACTTATATTGATTTTTATAAAAGCTATATCCGCAACTTTCCGATGTATATCTCCGAAACTAGATCCGTCCGACCCTCTTTTTTTATATACTTATTTTTTATTTTTATAGCGCAACTTTTTCTAAAAAAATTAAAAAATGTTGAAAAGCCGAAAAATATTTTAAGAGTTGATAAGTAGTTTAAAATGCAACAAATGTGTTGCGTGAGCTTTATCGTTAACTTTTCTGCCAATTTTTCCCATCATAGCTTTTCTTCCATACCCGCCAGTAGCCTCATCAACTCTTTTTCAGTCAAGCAAATAAGTGTTTCCAAACACGTTTTACGGTCAAATAAATATTAAAAACAAAAGGCTACTATAAATTTGGCTTTTGAAACTGAAAATCTTTCCTAATTCATTATAAGTTTTTTGAAAGCTACAGACTAATAAAAAAACTCCAAAGCTTAAAGTATGTTGTCCCGACAGTCGTCATGAATTATTTAAGAAATTTAAAACTTTCCTGACTTTATTTAAAAGTATCAAATACAAAGATTTGATTACATCGATGCAACGTGTTTGTTTTGTTAAAATGAGCGTAAAAATTCTTTTCACCTTTTTCTTTATTGTTGTTGCTTAAGAACACAGAAAAAGTGAATTTCCTTTGACTTTGCTTTGTAAGACTTTGTAAGTAAAATTCACTTAAAAAATTTCCTCCAAAACTTCAAGCCCTACCATTGATATAAAGAAAAAAGTAAAATACCATTTCAATACAGAAATTTCCACATCTTGGTAACATCTCATGCGTGTTGAGCCAATTTAAAAACATGCACAGTATGTGTGTGCAAGTGTGCATGTGTGTGTGTGTTGTCGTTGTTGCCTTGATACCCAAAAAAAAAACAAACGTACAGCCAGAATGTTTACTCAAAGATTTAAAAAAAAAAACATTTTCTATCCGCAACAAAATGTGAATCTGATTTAAACTTACAATCGTCAGACTCAAAATGCGAGTCATGACTTTTATGCAGCAAATCTCACAAAAGGATTTCCCAAGAAAGCAGCAAAGGCAGAGCATCACCATGGCATACCTAGTAGCATTCCGTAGGCATTCGTCATTTTGTGTTTACTTTTGCTTTACTTTGGCTTTGTTGGCAACAACGATGTTTCTTCCATTTGTAGTCGGAGTAGTTTACATTTTAAGGCAACATTTACGTGAAGGATTTAATGGCCTCCAGACTTCACAGTTTTTCTTCGCATGTGTGCGCTGTAAAACCCCAAATGGCTGTATGCTGTGGTTTGGTGAATTTCAAAGCCATTTCGAAATAAGACGTTTATACCTCTGGGAAGTTAATGCAATCCTAGATATTTAACATGGGGGTGAGGTCCTTTGTTTTGTCTCGCAGCAATAATCATAATAATTATCATTAAATGGTATATGTTTGTTGCGTTGGGTTCATTGTTCACTAAATAGTTTACAATTGGGATAATGAATTCGGTAAATAAAATTAGATTTTAATGAATGCTTAATGTGGGGTGGGGTGCTTTGAGAATGGGTTTAGTGGCATCAAATTTATTACGAAATTATGAATTTGGCTCAAGTTACTTATTTTTAAAGGTAAATATGTTTTTATTTTGAAATTTGCATACGAGGGCTATAATATCGTTCTAAGACTTAACAAATAGTGTCACTTAGAGAAAAATCCATTTTGATATACAGTATCGCTCAAATGCTTTGCAACTGAAGTTAGTTTTGAAGAAATATCAAACTATTTCAGTGAAACAATAACATTGAGTTTAATTTTATGTTACTTTTATTAACTTCACTTATTGCTGATTTTTTACCAAAAACAAACATTTTGCTCCGCTAGCTAACAACAACAAAAATTTAAGGTAAACCAAGAAAGCGAAAATTCAAGCGCTCAAAACTTGCGCAACTCAGCACAATACCAAGAAAAAATGCATAGTCAGTCCAATATTTGGTTCCGTAACCATTGTTTCTGATGAGTCCAGGATATCTTTTGGACATTGACTCATAAATTTGCTTATTACTTAGGTAAAATAGCGTTCCAATCACTTTCTATCTCACCGAATAGGTCATTACCACTTTTGAGCGTTTTCTGACCGATTATGCGTTTTGCCACTTTCCATATGTTCTCAATCGGGTTGAGATCCACAGACTACGTCGGCCATGATATGATATCAACTCGTTTTTCCACAATCCAAGATTTTACAAGACTTGAACTATGATTTCGATCATTGCCAAGTTGAATTGTCCAAGGAAGTGGCACGTTCCACTCAGCAAATAGGAAAGTAGTAACATTGCTTAAAATATTATTGTAGCCAAGTGCCATCACCGTTCCATAGTTTGATATTTCTTCAAAACTAATTTCAGTTGCAAAGCATTTGAGCGGCACTGTATGTATATATCATGCTCGTTTCAAAGCGAGACGATTTGTCAAAAAAATTGCAAACACATGCTGTCTTATGTAATTTTTTTTTTATAATAAATCACTACAAAATAATACGTTAAAATGTACAATTGAATAAGAAAATATGATTTTCGCGTAAAATTACCGACTCAGGACATCTATGATGAAGTTGTCCACTCACTAATTTACAGCTGAAAGAAACTTCTAGAAAAGATTTTCTTGAAAAATTAATTTTTCATGTAGCCGAACTTATTCCTATCTAAAAAATAACAACTTTTACTAATAAAAAGTGGAAAAAGAAATATTTTTAATTTAACCCTTTTTCCTCCCAAAACGACTTTAAAAACGACATATTCATAATTTCAAAATACGCAACACATTAACCTTTTACCATTTGGTGAACCCTTAAACAACTGTTTTTTTCTTTTTGCCCCATTTTCTTCCAAATGGCTTAATTTTCATTAATTTAATATTAACCTGTAGGGCAAAAGTGTCCCCAAAGAGTAGCATAATTTTCAACCACCACCTCCGGCTTCCGTTGACTGTTGTTGAAACAACACATTGCATAATTAGGCAGCAAATTTTAAACGGCGCAACTCATAAAACGCAGCCATTTCAACAACTCTTTAGCTTTCGCTTTCGCTTGACATATTAATTTGGCAAAATTTTTGAACTTACAGCCTCCGGGGAAATCTTAAAAAGTTGCTCAAATATTCAATGAGCTTTATGCGCTTTACGTGTAGTACGAATATGTACCTGCGTTCTAGTTATATTGCTGCTCCTGCTTGTTAATTATTTTTGTATCTTTTTTTTTTTTTGTGTGCAGTTGTTAGTTGCCTCCTTAGTGCTTTTTGTCGAGCACAAAGAGTTGTAATTAAAATTTCCATTTTTGTTTTTTTTTGTTTTTATTGCAAGTTATGTATTACAAATAATGTAAATAGTAATTTAGACTTGAAGTAAATATAGAAGGTGTTCCTTTTGTATAAGTCTTATGCATTTCTATGCTGAGAAGTGTATCTTGATGGAAATATTTTGTACTTTTAGATAGACCTACGTTTTTTGTTTGAAGATTAAAATTTCAATGATTTCTGAAATTCTTGATTAGCATGACCTATATTTACGAGTATGTAGGGCTATTAGACTGATTCCCCATAAAAATATAGCGCAGAAAAGCGGCATGGTGTGTGAACTGATTTTTCTATACGTTAGCATAGAAAATGTTGTGAAGATTTGAAAAATTAAAATATGTTACAGCATTCCAAAAATATTGAACTAGTTGAAAAATTATTAAATTGGTCAAACAATGTTGAGAAAGTTGAAAAATGTTGGAAAAACCGTAAAATTTTGAAAATTGTTGAAAGAGTTTAAAATTGATACAAAGCTCGAACAATGCTGATGTTCGATTATGAGGTGTCGCCTTTTCCAAATTTGGAATAAAAACACATTCGAGCAAATCTTTTTCAAGAATATTTGAAGCGTTTTATACGGAATAAAATTGAGTTTGTTCGTCGGTTTGTAAATATGAAAAAGGTTTGGGCTTGCCATTATGATCCGAAACTGCGTTATCAAACATCTGAGTGAGCTAAGCTCGGTTGTTTTGCTCCGAAACAGGCAAAGGTGTCAAAATCTCCTAAAAATGTTATGGGAACAATTTTTTGGAATGTCAAAGAAATTTTGTTGATTTAACTATCGCCAAACTAATAGAACAAAAACGGAAGATAATTATTGTAACCATCTGGACCAGCTGGATGTAAAACTTTGTTAGTAATTAAACCTTCAGACTTGAAAGTGTATACTAAAAATATTTTTTTTTTTAAAAAAGTTCTTTAAAATTATTCAAAATTTTGAATAACTTAATTCTAAATTTTATATCCGAACTTTATTAATATCCAGGAACATTCAACGGTGAGTTTGTATCGTCGCACTTTTTTACAAAATATCAATTTCCGCCATATATTGTTCAGCAAACCATCAATAAAACTTTCACATGATGCTTAACCTTTTCATTTATAAATGTCTATGACAATGAAAAGAAATCCTTTTTTTTCCGGATTTTGTTTATTTTATTTGCTCTTTTTTTTTTTTGCAAACCGCCGCCAGTTAAGATCTATTGTACTGTAGATATAACAACAACAGACAACGGACGCGATAAAGATTGTGGCAGACACTGCGGGTGTTCAATTGCCCCATTGTGTTGCCCCATGCTTAACATGCGCTCCAATATTTTTACAATAACAGTTGTTTTTTTTTGTTTACCCCCCCGTTTTAAATAGCAAAGAATGAAGAAAAAAATTTGGAATAAAAAAATAGCAAGCAACACTGGTTAACCATTAAGTGCTGCCGGTGCTTGTGTGTTGTCTTTTATGTGTGAGAAATAACACAGGTCATGCACACATGTGCATAAGCATATGATTATACCCAGTAAATATTTTTAAACACGGAAGAGTCATATTACAATCGCCAAGACGATGATTACGATCCCGCTACTGGGTCATGAATCGTGAGGAAGAGTTTAAATCGATTTTTGTTGAAGGCGAAATAAAAATATTTGTTAGGTCATTGGACTCGGAAGTATTGTTTTAATATTTTATTCCCAGAATTTGTTTGGGATTTTTATTTGTTGTTTGTTTTTTTTGTGACTTTTAAACATTGATTGTTTTTTTTTACCTTTTTTTTCTAATTATTCAATGATTTTCAATTGTTTTAACATTTTTTAACTGCTTTCAACTTTTTTCGAGTTTTTCAACCTCATCTAACTTTTTTCAACATTTTCGTATTTTTTCGGCATTTTCAGCCTTTTTCAACAGTTTCAGCCCCTCTCAAATATTTTCAAAAATTTTCCATTTTATTCGATTTCTTCAACATCTCAATATTTTTGAATATTTTTCAAAATCTTTCAACTTAGTCACCCTTTTAAACGTTTTCCAACATTTTCCATATTTTTTCGATTTTTTCAACCTCTTCAAACTTTTTTGACTTTTTATCATTTTTCAACCTCTCTTAATATTTTTCATTTTCAACGATTCTGAACGATCTACAGATACTAATGCATTATGCAACAATGTTGGTTCCTATATAGTGGGCAATGCTGCAGTTGATGGAAAAATATGTATAACAAGAAACACAATTGAAATATTATTTTTGTTGACGAATTAACTAACAATGGTCAACATTTTATTAAAAGTAAGAACAAACAGTTATATTTTTCTGAAACGAAATTTTGGATGTATTTCCAACTATAACAACGATAAAAATAAATTTGTTCCAAATAGTGTTGGAAATGGAACATTAAAAATCATTCCTTACATAAAAAAAGGAGCTTGCGACGAAACTAATACTAGAGCTCTTTGAGACTAAAAGTTTAGTGCTACTCTTGCATTTGTCCAATTATCTCTGCAGGGTATTTTGTCAGTAATGGATATGTGTAGCATACTTTTTGGGAGCTCTTTAAAAATCAATTTGGCGGGAGTGTATGTTAAAAATGTTTAAACGATTGAACAAATCTTCTTGGCAATAAAAATGAATGTCACACATTTAAGATATTTAAACATTTCGTTATGGTTACATTTATTGTTTCAATGACTTTTAGTAGCACTTGGGTGTTTTGCTGTTGTTGTTTTTTTATTGTTTTTATTGTGCGATTGTATGGATATGGAAGTTGTTCCACAGACATTAGGTTAAGGCTGATTGTCGCCAAGGGGGATGGTTTTTCTTTTTTTCAATATATTTTGTTGTTTGCCTACATATGTTTTTTGTGTTAAGAAGTCAGTAGGTTTCGATTTGTTTTTGTATTTTAACTTTCAATTTTCATATTGTGGGAACGGTTTTTTGTGGACATGACCATATGCACTCTGTTTAAAATTATACTATAAATTTATAAAAAAAAGGGAGACAAAGAGGTTATTTTCTGCCCCCTACCGAAAAAACATGTTGAGTTTTTTGAATGGAAAAATTTTATTTACAAAAAAAAAAAAAACCAAATAACTCCAATATAGATCCACAATATTTTCAAAATGATTTCGGTTGAGCGTTGAGCACCAGAATAGAATACAGTATTGCTAATTTCCCTGAAATTAAAGAGCTTATTAAGAGTGTAACTTCAATGATAACATCGAGGCTTCTCACGTATTTCAGGAACATCATCGAGTGAAGAATCAAAAAATGTTGCTGGAATTTTTTCCATAGTCATTCTCACCAATTTAGGCTCTCAGAAAATGGTTTTTGAAGAAACAGAGTTCTGTAATGTGTTTATTTGACGTTTGACTTGCATAGATGGAAAGCGGTTTTTGGTTGAAATAAATGAGATTAATTAATAGTGAGCTATTTTCAATGCCACAATGGTTTTAATAATTATTTTTTCTTGAATACAATTGGTTACAACAATTTGTTAAAAACAGAATACATAGTTTAATTTCCATCGATTTGTGGTAGATTGAAACTTTAAACTTTTTAATGTTGAGTGAATTTACTGAAATTAAAATAATAGTTTCGACTATTTATGCTCTTAAGTATGATTTAACCAATTTTGTAGTTTAATAAAACGTTTTGTTAGTACTTTCACAAATTATGTTCCTATGTTATTTAGTACATAGTATATGTATGACATATTGATTTTAATCTAAGCGGTTTCTCGAAAAACATAACAAAATATGTGTCGATCATTCTCTAAATAACTACATACTTTTTGGACTTTTTTCGCTGATATTTTTGGTTCTTATATATTGCTAATCTATAGACAAATTTTGAATATATTTATGTTTCAAAAGATTAATTAAAAAAGTTATGAATACTTATACTTATCAAAATTTGATTCAAAAATATTTTTTGAAACCGAATGTCTCAAAAACTATGAAGAATAGAATAAAAAATGAATATCATTTTTGTTTAAAAATACTTTAGTTTTATAAAAAAAGCTACAAAGTGTTCTTTATATATGATTCTTAATTTACCATTAAATTATATGTAAAGTCTTTTCACGCAAAAAAGTGAAGAATAAAGTCATTGAAACAGCGTTTTCTTCCCCAACTTAAACATTTCAATCACAAGTCCAAGTTGAAAGACAAGGATTATTATGTTGATTACGTGTGATCAGAATAAAATGTGACACATAATAAAAGCGTATTTAATTGCCCTGCCCGAAATGTAGACAAAACTAATGGACAATATCTCATTAACGCTGACACGCATACAACGTTGCTCGCTTTAGCGAAAGAAAGTGGCGGAAATTGAAAGCAGCAAATGTTGCTGCACACACACACACACCTACAAAAAGCTTTCAATAATCACATGTGGGAAGTAACAAACGGCACAGGACACATTCAACACAACGATATATTGCCGTTGTTGGCAAACAGCGAGGACAAAGAAGTAGCCGAAAGCAGAAGAAGAAAGCAATTAAGCACACGAAAGGAAGCTTAAGAGTAAACATCAGTCGAATGTGACATGGAATTCTTATCATTTGGCAAACAGGGAACACCTCAACTGTGTAGGGGAAAAATATATATATTGATCTAAAGCTCGTAATGATGTGTATGTCCCCAGCATCGATGCGATGAGCCACTTGAGCCCAAAAAAAAGCACGCCATATATGCGTGATGTACACTGAAAGAAAAACCAAAAATCAATAAATATCATCGATTAACCGCGTATTTCATAATTAGTTAAGATAAACTAAAGATTTGACAGCGCCAAAAGTTATGCAATATGAAATATAGCAAACTATAAGGTAAGAAAATAAAACATTGCATAGTTGTAAGCGCATTATTGAGATATCACTCCTCAACCCAATTTTGCTTAACGTTAAATTTCGGTTCAGTGTATAAGAAAAAAGTTTTGTTTTCTTTCTTGATTTTTTGATTTTCTTTTTTTTGTCCTTATTTAAGATGTCCTTTCACGCACATGTGTGTACAGTAAATATAACAAGCAAATGGACCATCATCAGCGCCATATAGCAAGCAGATTTCTGGCCATTTCGTTTAAATTATTGATGCTTCCTTTACATTCCGTTTGTCAAATGAAGTTGGGGGGATTAATTAAGCGTACGCTTAAGTGGAAGCGCATGTTCGTGTAAAACATCTCGTGCATTTTAATGGTGATTTTTATTTTCCTTTCGAAACATAGCAAAACACATTATTTTAGTTTTAATTGTAGCAAAGAAACAACAATAACGAAATGTCAGGTAGGACCTTGCGCATACAGGCAACACGTTCAACTGATATGTCAGCATCTGAGAATGTTCATTTAACTGTCAAATTGACACCTTCAAACAGTAAATGTATTGTGGGAGGTAAACATCTTTTCAGCTTTAACCAAGTTTAGCGTTAGTTTGTATCACAAAAGATTTGAATATATGGTTGGTAACGTTTGCTTAAATAGCTCTCACAGTTAAGCGATTTAAGTTTTACGTTTGCATATCTAAACCAGTGCACTTTGCGTTCAGCGATAATAAGAGTTGCCAAATGTTCCAATATTGAATTTGAAAATATTTTTTCAAATAACACCTTTAGCATACCGCATCTAAGTTTTTGCTTTTTATGTATGAAAATATAATCCTTCAAGTGATAAAAATTTTTCCACAAGCTTTTTTCGGCATTTTTCATGACGTTACGCAAGGCATCAAGTCCTCGACGTTGGACTTCAACTCAAAAATATTCCTCAAGATCTGAAGTTGCTTGAGGTTTTCTTACGTAAGTCCTTTATTTTAAGGCATCAAATCAGGTGAACTTGGAGACCAAAAAAATTAGAAATTTTTAAAATTATTCACGTATTGCAAAATTTCTCGCAACAGGACCATCGTCACACCCAGGTAGTGTACGCTGGATACCATACCTCCAGATTATCTTCGACCGCTTGGCGTAAACAATTTTCAAGCATTATCCTATACATGATTCCGTTGATTTCATTTGGCTGACCTCTCCAATTTTCATGGAAATAGGGGTCGTTAACTCTTTCAGTCAAAAAATTTCAATATACAGTGCATATTTGAGAGTGAAACAGATTTTAATGTAATTTTCTGCGGCTGATGAAAACCAAATTATCGATCATTATCAAGTTGCTTAAAAAGTTCTTATCTCTGACTAGATGCTCAAATCGAACGGCGTACTGCAGGCGCTCCTGTATAGTTTTGAGTTTTACAACTTGAATCATACGGATCTTGTATGATAACATTTTTTAGTTCAGTTTCAGTGATGCTCTGGCTAAGCCTAGCTAAGAAGTGCCTTACAGCTTCCACCGCATCGTCACTTGATCGACTTACTTCACACGAAGCATGTTATCACTGAGATCTGGCACTAAAATGTTGCCGAACATTTTTTCCGAGTTTAAATAATTAATCATTTACTGGAACTTATAACGTCAGAGTATTGCTCATTGCTGGATATTATTCGGAGCCATAGTAAACTTCAAGGGATGCTCTATAGCCTACTAAAGAGAAAATAAAAAATATTGAAGGCGAACAACTTATGACTTTTTCAAACCCTATACTGTCTTCAGAAGCAAAAAAGGGCGTATCTAAAAAAAGCTTTTCGAGATATTTACGATAATTGATGTTTTGTTTATATCAATTTGTTGAAATACCTGTAAAATTTAGATGGAGAAATTTCTCCTAGCAGATTTTTTATATGTTTGAACTAAGATACCGGGACTTGAAGTAGTTCATTAGACGCGTGGTTTCTAAAGCTCGATTCGATGCCATAAGAATCGCGTATATAGATTTTTTTCAGATAAGCTCTTTTCGCTTCTGAGGGCAGTATAGTTCTTCAATGGCGAACTTGTATCAATAAATATTTTCACTTGAGCTAAGATTTATAAATCCCCATATAAGATTATAAGTTCACTTCTAAGCAGCTTTTTTTTACCTCAACTTAATGAGTCCACAAATGCACTACTTCATAATAACCGTAAAACAATCAACATTTCAAAATAGATATAATTTTATAATTCATATGATCCTTAATCAACATCATTACGTTCTGCGATGCCATTTTAATTACCTATTTAAATTAAATTACATACACTTAACTTATATTTAACTCCTAAATGTAATAAGTAGCTAAATAACAGTTTGACTTAATTTCAAGAAGAACAACAGAGTTGGGAAATTTTATTATGTTAAAAATAACCAAAATTTGCCAGTAGCAACCAAAGTCAATTCACAAGCTACTCAACAAATAGTGAAATTCCCCAAAAATACAACACCACCCTCTCCCAAAAAGAGGAAATCAAAGCAGCCATATATCAAATAAGAGTCGAGAACATAACAAGCTTATGGACGGATTATATATTTGGTATAAAACTAAAGTTGATTGCAAAAACGAGGACATAAATAATTAACAAACTTGGCCCAAATGCATGATAAACTCGTAAGGCACACAAAAACAACAACGTTACGAACAAACAACGATAGCACAACAGTGAGAGACAGAGAGAGATAAGTTAGTTTAATATTTATGACAACTATGCGAAAAGTACGAGTATTCCGAAAACATCAGTGTAGTATGTGCACTCGAAACGTAGCAGGAGTGATTTACGACCACCCAAACAATCTGGACATTAAAACAGCAAAGGAAAAAAAAAAATATCAAACTCGACACAAAAAAAAAAAAAAGTAATTTCTCATTTTGTAGGCAGATTAGGCGGGAGCAGCCCTTACATTGTTACGTGAAACTACCGGGTTGCAGCGACTGTCACTTTTTCTGTTTCAAGTGACCAAATATTCTACGATTTATTTTCAACGCATTTATGACAAACTCCAATTCTGCCGTAAATAGTTGTAGTGCTACGCCAAAAGTCAAAATCAATAATGACAAGTTCAATAAAGATTTATGACTGGTGAGTGTTTGGGAATTCGCTTGGGACCTAAGACGACGGCGCTGACTGCCTGCCCCATCGCTACAGCTGATTCTCCCATTCACTTGGTCTTTTATCTATGAACATTTACAAGTATTACTTGTAGCTGATATTGAAAATAACAAACTTATTATTTACTCTCATTCTCGCCCTCTATAAATTAGGCTACTATTTTCCATGACCGCCACCAACCCCCCAAAATATTTGTTGAACAATCTCAATCATTCCAATGTCCCAGGCATGTGGCAGTCGTTATATTTATGACTGACCCTGAAGCAATAACATTTGACTTTATGATTACTGTTGTCTTTTTTTTTTGGGTTACTGCAATGAAAATAGTTTCGGTTTACAAAAGTGTGTAATGTGTGTTAGACTGCTGCCAAAAATTTTGATTCTTCATGAAAAAAAACCATGCTCATACACAATCCTATGTCAGATGCGATACTATATTAACGAAAAAGTTATGGCCCAAGGGGGTATCTGAGTAATACGAGAAAGTATCTACAGACATTGCGTTTTGAGCATATTTTTTGTATGGGAGGTGCTACGCCCCGTTGTTCGATCTCACGTAAAAAAATCTAATTTGCGCTTATTGGGTTGAATAGGCGGGTCCTACTAAGAGAGGAAGTTGCCTAAAATATGTAGTGAAATTTTTTTTCAACAGATGAAAAATTAGTTTCACGATTATATTACTTACATATGAGATTGCCAACTAAAAAAAATTAAAAAAAAGATCATCAATTTTGTGGTGCGGGTCCCTAGGCTGCAGCCTATGCTTCAACACGATTCTGTGAGGTTCTTGAGATATAACCTATCTTGAGAAGACGTAAAAAGTTTAATATATCCTGAGCTAGAAATTCCATACCCTTTTCCGAAATTTACCGAACTGTGCCTTAAAATGTACTTTTTTTTATCATCTCATGGAAGGTATTATATATAAAGAGCTTTTGATGATGTTGAGCTTTAAAGTTTCTTGTCTCGCTTTTAATTTACCTGAAACATTTGTGTTTTTTTTTTGTATCAGTCTAAAAATCGTACTGTCACTGGATGTTTTATGATGAGGTAAGTAATTTTATTTTGAATAATAAATATGCTAACAAGTGCAGATTTTGATAGATAACATTGTGTCAATTGATCAAAATGAAACTTTTTGCTACCCAAATGTCATGTGGGCATGTAGACGATTTTTATAATGTGCCAAGGGAAAAAGTTTTGATGAATTTATGCGAAACTTGTTTGGGACATAGCAAATTCATTAGTGCTGATTTATGAACTTTCTGCTGAGAGTGTTCATTTGTTTGATGGAAGAAAATTTTTTGTATAAGAACTTATATCCATACTCACCCACAAAAAAATTGAATTTTGAAATTTGCTGACGAACGCAATATCTGCTATATTCATTAAAAGATGAGAAATAAGCATAAGTTTTAATGAATTTCTTAGCATTTTAGTTAACATTTTCGCAATTTGATGGACCACGTGTTGCGAGTTCATTGTCTTTAGTGCCGATTGAAACGTCACAGACCGAAATTTCCTCCACATCATCCGAGATGGGAGTATAAAATTCATCGGATGATGTGGAAGAAATTTCGGTTTGTGAAGTTTTAATCGGTTTTAAAGACAATGAACTCGCAACACCTAGTCCATCAAGAACAGCGAAGCGAAGGAGAATGCGCTCAACTTTGGAATAGTGAATTACATGTGGACTAGGCCTACTGGGGATACCATGATAAAAAAACGCGCCGTTTACTCTACCTCAAGGTGGTGTGGAAATAAGTGTTTTGGCCAAAACGCATGTGGAAGTACACTTTGCGGCGCTCGTACGCCAAAACTATTGATTTTACGGAAAAAAAGGATATGACATAAATTGTAGGCAATTTTCTCTAGTTTTATTTTGCACCAATAAGTTTTATCGTAAAATGAGTCAGAAAAGAGATATTGTAAAAAAACTACTTTTTCCAATATGGTGGCGCGAGCGTCAACAATACGAGGTGGCAAAATTGAAATTCGGAAAGAGCACATCGAAATCTTTAAAATTACTCATTTTCAAAACTACCGGAAAACTTTCCAGGTAACCACTTTTTTTATTACCAAATGACTCTACTATTGGTCTTATTCAAATTTCAATTTATTAATTTTTCATATTTATTTTTTTTTGATAATAAATTCCAGAGCAAACTATTTATAAATTTTAACAAGTGTTCCCACAGTCTCAAAGGGACTCCATCAGCCAGTCCTTCATAAAGCTTATAAACATATTTTTTAAGACTCATTAAGCTGAAACATTAAATTTTTAGAATTTTCTAATAAGAAAATTTTTCACCTTTAGGAATTAAGTAATATATTTCAACCGAAAGTCAAACCTTCAATATTTAGTAGAGAAAACTAAAATTAACTGCGAACTAAACTTAAGAAAAAACTTCTGCAGTGTCATCATCAAAACCACAATCAAAGCAAATGAAGAAGACCAAATGAAGTGAATGCAATTAACCATGAATGTGGTGGGTTGGACAGAAGTCAAAAAAACTGGACAGATGATTATTGGGCATAATGTCACCATGACATGTGCGTGAATACATTGAATACTTCCGGTTGATTGTCTGGTATTTCATTAAATGTCAGCACTAGTCATGACAACAAAAACACTAAGACACTAAATCAAAGTACGTACACCATTCGCAAAACTTAAAGAATTTCATAAGAAAACACTTTGCTCTTCAAGGATAATACTTACTGTATTTTTCACAAATTTTGGGGGCACTCCCTTTTTGAGGGGGGATAGCAACAAAAAATTGCTTTACACTGCGATACACCCTAAGGGTGTCAAACTATGTGACTTTGCAGTTTCGGTTCAGTGGAGCGTAATAAGTGAACATTAAGTGAAATATTTGCAAAACAACAAATAGGGCCAAGAACAAAATAAGAAATTCCGACTCGTTGAGCTTCAGAAGAATGTTTGCAGCAGAGTGTGATGATTTCGTGACGTAGCATTTATGGGCAGGCTATGTTGTCGTCGAAGTTGACGAAGACAAAACCGATGACGACAACAGCAGCAGGAAATTGTCTGTGATTTATTTTGTTGGATGCTGTCTCAAGACGAAAGTTGAGTTTAATTTTTGCAACTGACATTTAATTGACTTGGGATGAGTGCAGCAGTGTTTGTGCTGGAACATTTTGAGTTTAGATCTACTCAAGAATGACATTTAGTTTCATTGTAAAATTTGTAGAAAATGCTTTAGTTTGAAAAAACTACATTTATAAAACAAGTCGTGTTCTCAAAAAAAAAAAAAAAAAACAAAACCACATATGATAACCCTTAAGCACAAATTTCACATAAGCTCCCTTCCCTTCCCACACATGCCATGCAGCCACACACTTCAATCCACAAATATTCATAAGCAAAATGCCACGAAATTGGCATCCTTTTGGGGTTTGACGATTACAGTTTATCATTTGCCACCCCGTTTATGGGCACTTTAAGGACATTTTGATTGTCCAAATGTTGCGATTCCGTTTGCCGCAATAACATACTCGTAGAGTCGGATATAACTGAATTTTTTATGAGTCCACCATGTAAGTGTTGCTTGTGTTTATTGGTTATGTTGCCGGGGCAAGGGCGACGCAAACTGTTTAGCCTGAGCCGTTTAACCGCAGAAAGATATACGACGTATTCGCATAAACCAAAAATATTCAAAAACAAATTTATAGCATGTAAATGGCATAATTTTGCTATCATCTGTCAGTTTAGTGTGGGTATTTTTTCTTCTTTGGTTTATAAATATATCCTTTTTTATATTGTTGTTGTTATGAAAGTTTCTGCTGTTAGCAACAAAGTAAGTACGAGTATTAGACAAATGTGACCTTAAGCAAAAGTTTTTCAATTATTTAGGCAAAAGGATTTGTTTCTAGAATTTTTTGAAAGAATGGCATGTGGTTGATGGAATGTGGACAAATTAAACACAAAACATAAGTGGTAAATAGTGAAAAACAACTTATAATTTATTCAAAGTTGTTAAAATGCTTACTATAATAATTTCTACACTGAAAATAACAGGTAAGGAATTATTACGAATATGTGTTTACATTAGATCTGTTCAAAAACCTCATGTTCCTGAACTCTTCGGGACCGCTTTAGATTCGAAAATTAATAACTTTTTGAGAATATTGTTATAAAAAACCCTGTGTACCACCAGGGTTGCAAGTTTATTTTTCCTAAAACAAGTTATTTTTAAAAAAAGAGCTTTACTAAAATTAATGTTAAGTTTATTGCTTTTGATGTGATATGCCGTAAGATACATTTTCTTCATCAATATCAATTATATTCTTAATATACCGATCATAGTTCAGTCTAATAAGTCGAAAATTAGGGAAAATGTTAAAAAAATTGAAACGGTTGAAATATGGTTAACATTTGAAAAAATCAGTCGGAAAAATATAGAAAATGTTAAAAAATGGGAAATGTTGAAGGAGATTGAGGTATTGAAAATCGCTGGAAAAGTTCAACTATATGGAAAAATTCTAAGGAGTCAAAATACTTGTAAAATGTTAAAAAAAGTTGATAGAGGCTGAAAAAGTCAAAAAATTTTGCAAAACACTGAACAAATTTGAAATACGTAGGGGAAAGTGGGGTACCTTTGACACTGGGGCACATTTGGCTTTGCCAATTTCAGTATGAAAACCAAAAAGTTTAAATGCAGCCAAAAAGCTTAAGTGCAGAAAGCTTGACTTAAAAAAACGTTATGAACTTTGACACTTCTTCTTCAACTCCCTTCGGAGTAGCACGAGTTTTTCTGTTTTCGCGATGCCTGATGTAATTTTCGATACCAAGTCCGTAAGCGTTTAGTGAATTATATGTGGTTGTTTTTGTAAATTGAGTGGCAAAATATGTTAGCATTACGTTTAAGTAACAACACAATTAAAGTGTGCTTTGTGAATAAAAGTAATAATAAAAAAAAAAAATAGGAAAACGCCTCTTGAACGTTTGGGGCACATTTGACTTCTGCCAAAGGGGTACATTAGACATCTGAATATACACCACCACACAGAGAATTTAGTTGAATATGTAAAAAAGTATGATTTAAGTGAACTGACAGTTGAAATGCTTTAAAATTAACTGATAGCTTTTATGTTTTGAACGCATTTATGTCAAGTTTCTTAATTAAATTGAACGAATTAATATATATTTTTCGTTATTTCTTTTGTAATAAATCGTTTTAAAAAAGTTAACTAAGTAGTTTCCAATTTAACCAATAGTAAATTCTATAGCCCCATATTTTTTGAATAAAACGCATTTGTTTGTAAGACCCGAATATGAATTGTAAAAAAAGCACCGAAGTCCGAATTCAAATGTGCCCCTTAAAAAGTCAAAAGTGCCCCGTGCCGGGGTACCTTTGACACAAATGATTTTTTTTGAAAAAGTTTAAAAAAAAATACGGTGACGTAGATTTTTTTTAAAAATCTTTTTCGGAGTTTGATACCAAATAGTCAATGTATAAAAAACAGCAACAATTTTTAAAATCTATTATTTGCTTAAGGAAATATAGGCCTTTGAAAATTAAGTGTCAAAGGTACTCCACTTTCCCCTATGTACATATGTACGAGTATGTTAAAAAAGTTGGACAATTTTGAAATATATTTAATAAGGTTGAAAAAGTCGGAAAATGTTGAATAATTCGAAGATAAAAAAATGGAAAATGTTGAAAGAGGTTGAAAAATGTTGAAAATCACTGAAAAAGCCGAAACAATATAGAAAAAGATGAAAGAGGTTGAAAAAATATAGGAACTGTTGAAAGAAGTTGAGAGCGGAATACATGGCAAATATTAAATAAAAGTTGAATAAATTGAAAAAAAAAACAAAATGAAAAATGTTGAAAAAGTAAAAAACAGATGAAAAAGTTGAAAAATGCCGCACCCATTTTCTGAATTCAGGCTACTTTTGAATCAATTTCACAGATTGTCACATTTTGCTTACGTATAAGCTGACATTTAAACTTATCCACATTGATATTCCATTTATTTTAATTTTTTGAAATATTTTCAGAACAGAAAAAAGTCTGAGGAACATTTTTTTTCTTCTAAACCTCCAGCAATTCAACCAATTTACGACCAACTCAACTGACCAAGATGGAAGTAACGAGAAATAAGCAACATTTTCAAAAAAAAAAGCGAAAAATAATTTCACATTCATATCTCAAATGTTACGATACCCTGGGGATGGTGCAAGCGCCATCAACCGGCCAGCTGAACCGATGCCATTTATTAAATGCCATAGCGCACTGGCCACAATAACCATCGATAGTGCAATGCGATCCCATTCAATACATTTACGCTACTTGTTGTCCAATTGATGGCACTTCATTTGGTATGCGAAGCACACAAGGAGTGGATTTCAAAAGTTGAAAGAGGAAAAAAAAAAAAAACACAAAAATAGAAATCGAATTTCCGGAGTATGCGATTTTCGCCTTTGTTCGCGGTTTTTTGTTTTTCAGGGTCCATTTTATATAAATTTTATTTTATGCTTATTTTATGCGATTTGTACACTTCCGCTGACCAGCAGCCACAGGACCACATTTACCGAGACCAATGTATTTATCATTCTAAGGAAACCACTCATTGCTGCCAAGTTTAAAATAAGGAAATAGCAACAGAGCAGGACAAGAAAAATCGTCATTTCAAACATCAGCTGTGATATTGCACGTTTATCCTTCTACTGCTGCTTCGCTGCTTTGCTTTCCCGAACGTGTTTGACCTTTCAACTTTTGTAGCAGCGAGCTCGCGGTCACTCGCCAAAACCTCAAAGTAATGTCCGGTTTGTGTTTTTATT
The DNA here is from genome assembly GCA_949775025.1 of Tricholauxania praeusta. Taxonomy (NCBI): domain Eukaryota; kingdom Metazoa; phylum Arthropoda; class Insecta; order Diptera; family Lauxaniidae; genus Tricholauxania; species Tricholauxania praeusta. Next base: position 188,275,696 of record OX459028.1, read on the forward strand.
TTTTTTATTTCAATTTTATTATTTTTTAGTTCTTTCAATTCTCTTGCTCATAATTTATGTCATTCCGTCTCTTCGTTGGAGGGTATCCTTTTAGTATCCTTGCATCATTGCGCTCTCAAATTGGTTTAAGTTATAAAATTTCCTTTTTACCGCTTCATTGCAGTAATAAGGACAATTTATTGAATTTTATAAAAAAAATTTTAGCCTTTGTTCGTCCTTAGCCGCCCCCTTCATAAATTTGTTTATTATGCGCATTGTTGCTTCCTTTATAGTTTTAAATTTCTTATAAACGCCCCTTTTCATACGCCCCTGCTCATCTTTGCGCCATAATTTATGTCGTCCTTTTTCGACCGATGTTGCCTTGGCACCTCAGTTCAGTGGTTGATTGAGCAAATTTATTAAAAATGTTGGTGGCGTGAGGACGTTGGATGCGATGTTCCCTTTGTATTTCATATTTCCACTTCGTTCCCATGGGATGTGAGAACATAAACGTGAAGTAACAATTGTAATATTTCTCTTTTGATATTTTAATGCCAATAATGAGATTTCTTTATGATGTCCTTTTTTGTCTTTCCAAATTGGGTAAGTGACAAATTTTGTATTTTTTTTTTGGTTCGTTCGGTTTTATCTCAAATGGGGTGTGAAAAATTATAAATTTAGACTGCAAGTTAAACTGCATATTCATGGTACAACTGTAGAGTTATATTTGTGGTTTTTCGTGGTTTTAATTATTTGATTCAAAAGAAATGATTTTAAGGCAAAAAATTGATGGGTGCGCTTCGAGATAAAGGTAAAAAAACACACCATTCCGGATCTTGATTATTACAAAAGTTCTATTAGGTTTTTTTACACTTGCTACCTCCAAATTTATTCATTTATGTAGCTGCTACTTGCAGTGTGATCAGGTTTAGGCTAGCAAGTTGCTGGACATCACTGCAATATGGACACTGTTCTACCCTCGACTATCTGCCTGTTGTTCTTTCAATTCCTTCAATCGATTACATTTGTCTTTTATTTAGCTTTAAGTAAAACTTTCTTCTGAGGTTTCTCAAGAAAACTGCGAGAGTCTATTTAATATATTCTGAGATATGTGGATCCCTTCCCTTAGCTAGTTCAAATAGCGGCTTCCATAAAAAGTTTTTGCGATTTTCTAAGAATGCAGGTCAATACAGAGCATTAAACCCAAACACGGAGAGTTAGAAAATAATCAGGCCGCCTTGAGAGAGATGAACTCAGTAATAATAAAGTTCAGGATGGTTGAACACCCAGAAAAAAATTAGTCAGGCTAAGGCGTCAGTTCGATTTTATCTAATTTTTTGGTTTCCATCAAAAGCATGAAAAAGCTGATGAACTTAACAAAGTCGATTCTGAGCAAATACATAATCCGCTGTATCAAGACAAGAATAGAATTTTCTCGCATTTCTTATCCGTGAATAATTACAAATTTAAAGGTTTTAATAACCTGTAAGATATCCAGGGCAATCTGACTCAAGAACTCTAGGAAAATCCTCTCTTAACCAACGCAGTGAATTTACCACAGCTGAAATCAGCTTCCATGCATAATTACCTTAACAGAACTCACTGGATCAATATGCATTGATATCATTAACTATGTAATATAATTTAGGTACTAGTCTTTTGGATCATGTACGTTGTACTAATGACACAATCAGTGATACTTATGGTTTTCAGCTTGATCTACTAAACTGCGTATTTAATCATACTTTACCTGATGTATTTTAAGAGCTGTATAAGGATTACATAAAACCATACATGTTGAATTTGAAACCCCTTACCTCTCTCAACTTTTTCATTTATGGGATGGGATGATAGATTGGTAACTATAAAAGCTACATACAGTTTGTCCCGTTGAAGTAGTTAAGCAACTATCCGATCTTAGCTTCAGCCAATTCGATGAGGTTACTGAAAAAATCATGTCCTAGACATCTGGCAAGTGCCGAATAGTTACAGAGAAACTAATCAACAGATTCATTATCTTCATTTCATTCATTTGAGCGGAATGCGTACTTTTTCAGTATCTTGCCAATAGTTCAGTGTCCAGTGCAAGTCGTGGTGATTCTTGCAACGTCAATGCGGCTCTTGGATAGTCAGTGGCATTTGAATTTTTATAGAATGGCCATATTGCTCTACATTTTTTGTAAAGTTGATATTTAAAAAGATAAGAAATATTTTAAAAATTTATATTAAAACTTTTTATAAAATCTGAAAAATTGAACCAAAACTACGAAAAAAAAAATTGGAGACCAAACTCCTTTCTTTTTGGACGAAGAATACCCGATAGTTATAACGAGTTTGTTTTGAAAATCATATTACAGAACAATTCAGACCCTCACTCCCAAGGATTAGATTTTGTAACAAAATACTTAACCCATACTAATATTTATGTCTTTCGAAAGATATGGACAGTTTTCCTTATGCGTTAAACTTTCCCAACACTGAGTAAGAATCGACATAGCGAATGGTTCGCTTTCGACTACAGTCTAGTTTTCAAATCGTTTAAATGGACGTTTTGAATTTATAATTCTTGTTTTCAATGTTTCTCTCTTTCAGATATTTTTCATATCGGAAAATAGTCGGAGGTCACAAAAGTTCATAGAAGTCATAAAGCAAAACTCAAAGGCATCAAATAAAATTTTATCAATGAAGGAATATTTGGTGTCTTCTTGCTTAATTCCGTGTACTTATTAAAAGAATGTAGACCCGTGGTTTGTAACTAAGTTAAAATCGAAGTTTTTCTTTGTCATGTGGTACTGTATCGAAATGTAGGAACACTTTTACGTGACCCCAAGCTTTATTTCTATTTATTACTTTTTTTTTGACTTTAAAATTCTGTTTATAAAAAAGTATTTGTCATTTAATTTTTAATTCTCTATTGAATAATAAAAAAAAATATTGAAGGCACTAGAAAAGCAACAATTTTTTTTTTTTTGTAAAATAATCTATTTTTTTCGTATTTTTTCGAAGTTCTTTTAGAAATTTCGCTTTCCTAATATCCGTTTTACACTTGAAATAAATATAATTCAAACGTAAGCTTTACTCTTCTATCAAAAATGTTAAGGACTGCCAATTTCATAAGGATTTTTTTTTTCTCCATCAAAGACGCACACACACAATTGAACTTTAGTGTACAAAAACACTGAGAAAATGCCTCAAGGTGATGCGAAATCACTTAAAGGAATGATAATCGCTTGTGCACACATAAGCGAACGCACTTGCTTAATAGCAATACAAAGGACTGGTGGCTCAAGGAGTAGATTAACTCGCATATAACTACACTCACATATATAAAAAATATATATATACACCTGCCAAGTGCGCATATGAGTAGATATGTGGAGGTGTGTGTGTGTGTTTGCGCGCGGTTGATGTGGGTGTGAGCTAAGTAAAGAAAGGTAATTTTCCAAATAATAGGGTCAAAGTAAAACATACAAGTGGGTTTATCAACAATAATAACAACAACTACAACAACATCAATAAAAGGTTATTGCGAAAAAAAACCCTCCGCCCTTCAACATCTTGAAAGTTCAATGCGTTACACTTTTTGATAGCTAAATACGTGAATTGGTTAAATAAGTTTTGTCGAAGGTTATTACAAGGATTAGATATGATATGTGTGTATGAGTGGGAAAGGATCTCTCCTTTGAGTTTATTCAAGCGCATACAGGAAGTTATCCCCCATGCGGTATACAAAAGACATATGTCTTTTATGTTGAAGTGCTTAACTCGGTGTGGGCAACACCATACATTTTTATTGCCAATATAACATTTAGCCAGAAGTAATAATGCGTAACGTTAAAAGTCGTAACATAACTTAGATACGCTTAACGCTTTTTCAATTTGCCAAACGATTTTCGGCAATAACCGCAATTGTGCGAATTTAAGGATCTTTTTGCAAAGATTTTGGCTCAAAAAAAAGTTGCTGGTTTTGGTCTAGTTATCTGGATACATGAATTATGTATCACTGATTCACTTCTATTTCATACGAGTATGGAGTTAATTTGAAAGATTTGCTCTATTTCCTTTTTGGTTTTGGTGTTAAATTTTTTATAGCTTAGCATCACTTATCTATATCAATTTAATTTTCTTCTTTTAAATTCTATTTTTTCTTCACTGACAAGTTGAACTTTAGTTTCTCACACGCTTCTGAAAAAGTAAAGCTTATCAAACAAACCCCACCAAATTGCTAACAAAACATTTTGTGCCTAAGCTTGATTGATCGTCAATTAAGTGTTTGTCAAGCCGGTTTATGTCCTACATTGAGATTAACACAAGTTAATGTCAAAGTTCATCCCTGCGATAAAAAACAGACGTAACCCCTCGTAGGTGTGCTGTTTTGGTTTTTCTTACAATATTTTATTGTTTTTTTTTTCTCACTGTTCGACAGTGCTATTGTTGGACAGTGATAATTTTTTGCTACTTGACAGTTACATCGTGGCACCAGTCAAATTGTTAGTCCTATGGTCAGTCAATCATATGAAATACAAACTTTTTCTCCATCTGAGTGATAAAATGAAAAATGATTATTTGGCAGAAGTAGAAAAATACCATATGCCCTACAAGTTGTTGGTATATTATGACTTCTGAGGTTGGAGGTATTTTGGAAATGTTAACATTTGTTTTTTTTTTTTTACAGATAGAAAAAAGAATTGCATGTGGAGAGTGTAACAAGTAGGCAATTTATTGTTTGTTATGTTTAGATTATTATATAATCAGGCCTGTTCTGAAGTGGAATTGAAGTCCGATGTTGAATATCAAGAGCTCTTCTAAATCAAATGGTCGAGCATTGCTTTCGAACTTTTTTTAAACTTCGAACTTAAGCTGTCATAGTTCAGATAATTTGACGGATATTCCATTTTTTGTATAATCCCGAAATAAGCTTTCAATTCCGTTTCCGAAGCAAATCAGATAGGGCCTGAATATCTAAATATCGAATTTGAATTAATTTCCTCAAAGATGAAAACATTTGAATATACAAAAGTATGTAAGTAATTCTATTGAGAAGAAGATTAGATACACTTTCTTACTTATCTTACAGAGAGCAGTCATAATCGATGTCAAATGGTACAAGAAAACAGGGATTAGTATAAATCCTAAAAAACAACCATAGTTTTTATTAGAAAAAGGAGAAATAAATTTAAAAATTTTACCCAGAAATGCTGTGACTGTTAAACACTATTTTTTAAGGTTAATTCTTCGTATAGAGAAAGTTGTTACTAAAAATTTTGTATAATTTAGTCCAGAGAGGCAAGATGACTCAGAAAATACTAATTAAAAGGATAGAATTGTATAAGTCGCGGCAAAAAAAAAAAAAATGAAATTTCATCAAGGTCTTAGTATAAAATGCAATGAAACTTAGTTTGATTTTGTTGGATGTGAAAAAGAAAAATTTATTCAGATTAAGTGGGAGTACGTAGTAGTACTTCAAACACAAATCAAAAGTCAAAGTCAAGTTAAACTTTCCATACGTGGGATAAATACCATTAGCAAAAAAAGGTTCCATGAAATGTCTGAATAAAAATTATGTCAGAAATAAGTATAGTAACAAATAAAAGTAATTACTCTCCAACTTAACAAAAATATGAAAGCCTGCCGCAGCTGGTCCCAACCGTTTTGCTGCATTCTCTCACTGCCAAAAAATTTTTAATAATAAACAAATGTGACGTATTAATTAATATTATTAAACTATGTATATTGCATAATAATTTGGTTATAATTATCAAATTACCAATTGATATATCAAATAAATAATTGGTTGCGACTATTGGTTGAAAATAAATATTTCTTTGTCAAAAACATTCACATGTTAATAATTACCAAATTATGTATTTATTGAAAAATAAATTGCAAACATTTATAAATATTGATTTAGGTAAAAAATTGATATTGAGAAATAATGATTTATAAATAAATCGCTGTTTTGTAATATCGTTACGATCTTATATTGGCAATTAATATCGTAAATACCTAAACTAAGTATCAAGCAGAAGGTATATAAGTAGTGTTTAACTTAAATACTAGTGGTACTAGCGGCTTTGTACGTTCCGTTGTTTTTTATAATGAAATAACTCTCAATTGAAAGAACGTTTGTTCTCTGAACTTCGAAGCCAAATACAAACAGTAAAAGTGAGAAAAAAAAAACAACAGGAACAACACAGAATTTAAGAAGCAGCATAAGCATGTGCAAAGAATAAGTAAAATAACAATTTTTGTATCAAGTTTATCTTAAAGAAAAAGATATTTAACCCTAAAAAACAAAATAACAGAGTATGCAATAACCTTTTTTAACACAAATATGTTGTTTTACAAAATATATTACTTAAATCAGTTCAGTATATTTTGCGCCAAAGCGTTTCAAACCATTTCCATATAATTTATATAAATAGTATAGATATTGCGAGTATAGTATTCATATTAGTATAAAGTGAAATCGGTTATGAATGGAATTAACAAAGTATGTAAAGTTCATTTAGCTGAGCTTATAATCTTCGTTGAAACAATTACTTTATAATGCCATAAGGAGTTCTTGTAAGTTTCGAGATGTCGGCTCATGTTGGCGTTCAAAAAAAAATCAAAAAATATTTCTTATGATTTGAATGCATAGTTTGAATGATTAAGAATATTTTTGGATTTTCGGAGAATTTTTGGTTTTTGCGTTAGTGATAGAAACAGCTATTGCCAAAATTTCATTAAAAATTTGTTAAAATATAGGTTTAAAAAATATTTTTTTATTTTATCGTGATATTTTTTCAGACAAAAAAAAAAGAAAAAAAATGTGTGACCCGCTTCAACTGCGTTCCAATTTACCTCGTAACTCTACATTAGATCTCTTTCATTCGTTTATTGTTTAATGTTTAATGTTTCGCTTTCCTCTGATTTCAAGGATTTTTTGCGAAGCAAGCGTGCTATTGCTCTTTTATTACACTGAGTACAAAAACAAATCTCTTGACCATCATTAAATGATTAAATATACCAGCAGTAGTTAGCCCGTTCTCCACTAAATGCACTTTTGCATTAGCTTTTTAAAATGTTGACTGCATGTTGAACTTTTAATTTTGTAAATACGTTCATGCACTTAACCTTTTATGAATCTTTTATCTAAAATCTTTTGTGTTCGTTTCTATTTGATCTTCAAATTAAAAGAATCACATTAAACCATCCCCCATAATATTGTCAACTATAGGAAAGGAAAGCGCCGTTCTTTTTTTCTGGCAAAAGGGCAATTGCTTTGTGCTGTACCTTTGACCTCCGTCTTTAATATGAGTTAAATATTTAATACTAACTTTTGACATATTTGAAATTTCAATAAAACCTTATCTCTAAATCTTACAACAACAAACAACTAGACCAAAATTATTTCAATACAGGGCGCGTTGTTGGCATAAAAATGCCGCAAAACGTTTCAAAGTAATTTCTCAATGTTCACACAAAAACAACAACAGCCAAAGTCGGGTAGTCACCCCCCATGTCAATGGAAAAACACAAAAAGTTTTCACTGACTCGCCGCTAAAATATTTGATAAAATTTTTATCTTTTGTATGACAACTTAATAATGTAAGCGCGACAAGCGACTGTCGTCTGTCGTTTGTTGGCTTGTTTTTCTTACAAAATTTTATTGAATTTTCCGGAATTTAGTTGCGGCAACGGAAGGAAGTGTGTCGCCTTTATAGAGAGGATGTTTTTGTTGCACGTGTTTGGGTGGTACAAAATTTGTGGTGTTGTTTTTTCGAAAAATAATTTCAAATAAAAGTTATGTGATTTTTTTTCTTGTAAATGATTTTGGGGAATTTACTGTTGCTTCGAGGGGGGCATATTTCGAATTGGTTAGAAAAATAAAATTAGTTTCTGAAGTGAAACCTTCGTTGTGCTATTTTTCGGCTTTATAGCTTTAAAGTTCCAGTACCTGATGGCGGTACCAATAAGGACATCGACTCTAGAATCGACAAAACGAAAGAAGTCTTCACTTCATAATGCTTGGCGGTCTTTGTTTTTATCAACGACAACAAAGCTAAAAGTCTTTTGGTCAAACGTGAAGCGAGTTTCTTTGTACTACTTTGTACGGAAACCTGGTTAACCAACAGCATCCTGGTTACAAGTGCTTACGATCAATTGTCTTCATTAAATTCCAATTGCTCACCAGATGCCGTCAAGATCCGATATTCATTCAAATCAAAAGACGAAAATGGAAATATCGGGCACACATTCCGGAAATCACCAACTGAGGTCTGCTGGCAAGCAATCAACTGGAACCAACAGGGAAGCAGAAACACGGCTGCCCTAAATCGTTGCGGAAACTTTCGCTAGAGCACTATATATATGAGTCGAGGAAATTTTATAGAGAATTAAATGCATACCGTCTTGCAACGGCTTTTTCGAGGTAGTCCGATATTCACCGACTTTTCGATATTCTTCACTAAATTTTTTGCTGTTTTCCATACTTACCAGGTTTTTCGATGTTTTACGATCTTATCCGACTTTTCTTGTGTTTTACAATACCATCAACTTTTTCTATTTTCGATGTTGTACGATACTCATTGACATTGCGTGATCTCAATTATATCTGCATTAAACACACCTTTTTAATATTATTTAGAAAAGTTGATGATTTTTAATTCATAGTGAGTCACATATACCTCACGAAAGTATCAAGGAGCATTTGAACAATAACTTTTCATTAAAGCAAGATTGCACCTTCTTGGATATTCCTTTCAATATCAACTTACAGCAAATAAAAAAAAATTACTCTAGAAACCACTTTAGCACAAAACAAAAGGATTAAAAGACCCTATTAAAGAAAACCCCCACAGCTAAGCCACTTCATGAAAATTCTTGTAATCGAGCCCTATTAAAAAGGTTTCCTTCCACACTACCACCACCACCACTACCACTTAAACAACAAAATTCTATATCTCCATGAACTTCCCCAACCGCTCAACCAATTTGTGTAACTTTAGTTCGGTGCTTGTTGGTTTGCACTTTTAATTAATGACATCAATTTGTCTCTTTCGCTCAATTTTGGTCTCATTACACAAGTGTTGGAAAAACAACAACAATCAAAAGTATTCTATTTACTTGCAACAAACACAAAAAGGCAACAGAAATAAAAATCAGTCGTCCTTCAAGCTTTTAAATGCCAAAGCGTTTTGGACCCGCATACCAACCAAGTCAAAACAAAAGCCCGTTTTCATGTTGTCCTTGTCGTCGTTTTCAGTCAAAAAAGTGATGAATGGCGTGTTAACAAGATTTTATTTAATTTTTTTCTTGTATTCCGTTGCCTTCTTTCAGGCGTAAAAAATTGCCTTTGACATTGACACTTTACGCATTATGCCAACCATATTAAGCTGGGTTGGGTTCAATCTAGGTTGGGTATAATTTCAGCTGAAATCATTTTTCTTCTTGAACTTGGTTCAGAAATTGATTAATCGTTTTGTACGCGTCTAATTAAACGCGTCGACATCGTGCAGCAATTTTGCCACAAAATGAGTTACTTTGCTTCTTCCTTACTCCCTTTTTGAGAGCTGCACATTGATAACATTTGCTTAAGGATTCGTCGTTTGGTGGTTTAGTCTCATTCCATTTTTATGCCCCACTCACTCTCAATTATGCAATTACAGAGCAATTTCATTTGGAACGCCTTAAATTATGCTGCTTTTGCTTAATCAGTGAACAGTTAAATACTTTTATTTAATTGGTTTCAATTGTTGTACGCTTGTGTGGCACCAGGTTGCTGCGGTGTACTACAGTGGGCTCAAAAAATGTAACCATAAATTAAAAATAGTAAAACTTGTGGAGTTTTTGGCCCTATAAATGCAGTGCACCCTGTTGGCTTGTTTGAGAAGGAGATATGTTTGAGAGATGGGGAATGAGAAGAATAGTGTTGGTGAATATTTTCCTTGAACTTGCCGATGTCACAGCAACAACTTAATAGTGTGACCAAAGAAAAACTTATCACGATAGTTGAGTACAATTATTTTTACATTGATAAAAGAGTATGTTTTCCAGCTTTTCTTCATATGAATATTGCAGATAGTACTTAACAAATGTAACTAAAGGGGAACTTATACAGGGTGTTTTTTTTAGAGGTATAGAGCTTCGAATTGAAATAAAACACAAGAAAATCGTTTTAATGTCCATCAATTTGGCTTTATTGGAAGGATAATTTTATGCCATTAATGTTTAAATATGATTTCGGGCATGTGGCCGCCGCGGCTGGCTCGAATAAAGCCAATTCTACAGGTCCAATTTTGAACCACTTTTTCGAGCATATGGGGCCGTATGTCCGCAATAACGCCACGAATGTTGGCTTCCAAGTCCCCTAACGTTTCTGGTTTGTTGGCGTAGACGAGCGACTTCACATATCCCCAAAGAAAATAATCCAATGGTGTCAAATCACACTATCTTGGTGGCCAATTGACAGTTCCATTCCGCGAAATTATGCGCTCATCGAATGTTTCCTTCAATAAATTGATTGTGACGTGCGCTGTGTGGCATGTAGCGCCGTCTTGTTGGAACCACAACTCATCCACATTCATGCCATCCAATTCGGGAACAAAATAGTCGGTTATCATGGCTCTATACCGGTCTCCATTAACGGTAACTGACTCTCCAGCATTATTTCGGAAGAAGTATGGCCCAATGACTCCACCAGCCCATAGAGCACACCAAACAGTCAGTTTTTGTGATGTAATGGCGTCTCAAGGGTCTCATGTGGATTCTCTTCACTCCAAATGCGGCAATTTTGCTTGTTGACGTAGCCATTCAACCAAAAATGAGCCTCATCACTGAACAAAATTTTGCGATGAAAATCAGCATCGAGATCAATCTCATTTTCGGCCCATAAACCAAATTCACGACGCATTGCATGGTCTCGCGGCTTTAATTCTTGCACAAGCTGGATCTTGTAAGGTCGCAAGCCAAGATCTTTGCGCAAAATCTTCCATAAAGTTGATGGACAAAGCTGCAATTGCTGTGCACGGTGGCGAATCGATTCATTCGGGTCCTCTTCAACATTTTGCTCTACAGCGGCAATTGTTTCTTCGGTGCGCACTGTTCGACGTCTCTGCGGATGCGTATTATCACATAGAGTAAACGTAGTGCGAAAGCGACCCATGGTTAACCGAATTAATTGCTCTGATGGACGATTATGTCGACCATAAAATGGACGGAGCTAGCGGTAAACTTCGCGAACTGAACCATTATTTTCGAAATAAATTTGCACGATTTGCAAGCGTTGTTCTTTTGTCAATCTGGTCATGATGAAATGGCAAACCAAACTGAATATAAATGACATTAGAGTTGCCAGATTTGACCATAAAATGCCAATTTTATCTCTATTCGAAAAACAAACCTCTAAAAAAAAACACCCAGTATATGGTATACTGACTTATAACTAGCTTAGATATTTATGATTGCGTAAATTTTAGTGACGTTCAATAAAAGCATTCAACGATATTAAAAATATTTATATAACAAAATTATATTCATGACCGCAGCAGGAAGAGCGGCGGGGAGGTTGAAACTTTTCCAACGTGCCTCAAGTAGTTAATTGTCGACATAAGGTCGAAGTAAAAAATTAAGCATTTCGGTTTTGAAGTTTTTCATGAAAAATTACATAGATATGTTATATATGCATTATGGATTGCCTTAAATCAGTTTTATAAAAAACTGGTGTCGTTGGTTACAGCAACAAATCTGATCAAAAAGAAATTTATTGAATTGAAAGTTTGTAACTGTAATAAATGTAATAAACGAAAGAATTAATTTTCCCCTACAAGATGACATAAGCATCACATTTTTGACAATTTTGCAATATACAAGTTTCTACGATAAATTTACGAGACTATGCAATTTGAATAGTTTATTCCACTCCATCAAATCACATAACATATTTTCATCTCTCGAATGAAATTATGATTTTAATTAATATTACAAAGTTTCCAAAATTTGTTATCTCTGGTAATCTCTAGTTTCGTCTCTATAACTTTCAAGCCTGAAAATATGCTATTATATTTTGAGTGAAAGCAAAAATATCTAGCCTGTGCTTGATAAATAATTAATTACAAATATAAAAATTGATCTAGCATATTTTTAGGCTTGCAAATTTAAGTCAAAACGAGAAGAATCGAGATACCTAAAGAGGCCTTTAATCAGTTAATATTAGATGGCTTATGGTAAAAGTATTCGTCTGCCTAGCGAAGTAGAAAACTCTGTGAAGTTTTAATCTTACAATGTCGTGTAATGAGTAGAAGAAAGCATGTCTCTGTGTAAGCTTGTGTATCAATTTCTTTCTAAAATATCAATTATAGATATGTACAGAAGCTGCATATAACTTCGTGGATATTAATAAACTAAATTTTTATAGAAAAAAAACTTCATTTTCAATTAAAAATGTTAACAGGTGTTATCTTTGAAAAATTATGAATTGCCAAACTTAACGCTGCTGAAAATTTCAAGAAAGACAAAATTAAACTTCATCAAATGTCTGTTTCTTACACGTACAATTAAGTATTGAAGTGATTTATTGATAAAAATATAACTTTTACATTAAAACTTCTAAAACAAGAAAGTGTAATGAAATATAAACAGGGAAACGCAGATTTTTGTTGGCAAAAAAAAAAAAAAAAACAAACCAAAAAACAAACATTAGCTGAATTCCAGAAATGACGATTTATGTTTAACTACGGTAGCATCATGTTGAAAGGGGGGGCTATAGCCATGCAAAACATTAAAAAGCGGTATGTCGTCAGCTTATGACATTAAAAGTACAAAGCAGCGCCAAAGAAAAACAACAAATTACAAGAAAAGGTCAGCGCGTTACGCGCACAAAGCAATGAATGTTACAAACACCCCCCTCGAGCATAAATTTTTCAATCAATTAGGTTTCTTTAAAGTTTTTAAGATTTCTTTCACTTACTTTGGTATACATTTTTTTCAAGTGAATTTTCTTTTCCACTGGTACTTTCAATTCAACCCCTCGGGCAGTAGGTGGTTAGTGATTATGGGAAAAACGTCTTTGGGGTTGTTGAGTTTGTTTTCTTGCTCTTACCATGTGATTTATGCGATTTCTAATGTTGCTAATGTAAGCGACATTTAATTACGTCAGATTTAATGGAATTTTCACATTATCGGGAAATCATTTGGAAGAGCTTTAGTTGCTTGAAGTGTAAAATAAAATCATGAAATTTAACTAGAAAGAAGCTTATGCAACATTTCTTAATTTAGATCAAATAGAGCGCATTTAAAAAAGTGTTGCCGACTTTTAGGCATTCTGTTATAATTCGTTGCATATCAATTTATCTCTTCAGTAGAAGTGAAGCAATGTGGTGAATTCTTTTTTTGTTTTTCTTACCTTCTCCAACTTGAATTACTTTCAAAAATTAATAAACTGTGTCTCATTTTTAAAATTCATCCAGCGATCATTTTATAAATTTTTAATAAAAAGAAAAAGTAACAAAAATGAATTTAGCAAAATCATAAAATTTTATAACTCATAAATATCAGTACAACAGACACAGTGTAGTGCGTACGGAGTTTCCTTAATGTACTTACCTTCAAAAAAAAGGAAGAAGAAGAAGAATTTTTGCAAACAACCACAACCACCAGACAACAAACGAACGAATTTCCCTTCTGCGTGACAATGACTTGAGACGACAACGATAAAAATAATAAAAAGGCGAGACAAAAAATTACCCACGAAAACTGCAGTAAATGCTGTACAGCAGCAACAAGAACTCGAAAAAGGATACATGAAATAGCAGCGGGGGTTTTAATAATTGCAAAGTTGTCAAAAGTTGCAAAACAAGCAGCCACCAAGTAAAATAAGGAAAGATAACAGATGGAAAGGATGCTGCCGGGAATGAGTTAAGTAAAATCAAGCAGAGAAAGTTCGAAGACAAAGTCCAACAGAAGCAGCAGCATCAGTAACAGCAACAAAAACATTAACAATTAACCATTATGCAAACAAGTACAGGACAGTCGTTGTAATAAAATTTCCAAGGATAACCCTTTTAAGGGATACTAAAAGTCGTATATAGTAATGGTATAAGCGAAAAAAAAATTAATTAAGCATTAAACATAAAAATGACACTTTTAAAGGTTATTTTTTTCAAATGTTAATTTATCATACATTTTTTAAATTATGAAAAAACTTGGAATTTATTCATTTCAGTTAACTGTTAGAGCATAAAATATTAGAAATAAGTTGATCTTTCTAAAAATTGTCTTCAACATGTTTTATCTCATGCGTAAAACTGAAATTTTGATAGTTTCAAGCGTGTTTTTTTAAAATATGCGAAATTAACGATTATAATGTTGCAAAACTAAAATGGGGTCTGAATACTTTTTTCTCTCTGAATATGTGAAAGATATTATTTTAATACAATTTTTTTCCAAAATCGAAAAAAAAGAAAGCTGTTGAAATACCAAAATGACTTTGATGCATATTGTTATAATTAATCCATGTAATTTTGAAAAAAGTACGGCTAAAATGATTTGACATACATATGTCCATATGATTTATGATAAATCAACAACTCGTCAAATACAACCTATAAAAAAAAAGAATAAATAATCAAAATCGGAAACCTTAAGTTTCAACTCCTTTTGCTTTGACAAAGAATGCCAAATTATGACAAATAATGACAATATTCCAAATTATGTAAAGAATACATAGTATTTATGACACTAGTGAGTACAAGGTTCCAAAATTCCGATGGAAAAAATTCAAAGTAACAAATTTTTTTAAGGGCGTGAAAAATCTTGATTATTCATGTATGTATATTAGACATGTTCAAAAAAATCATGTGATCTAGGATTTTGCAGGAACACTCAAAATTTGAAAATTTATTCATATTCGAGTATATCCTGATTAAAAAAAGATTTCATTTCTCGGAATTTGAGTAAAAAAATTAAGAAAATTATATTTATTTCTTAATTAATTTTTTTTTTTTGGATTTGTCTTATGTACACAAAACTTCTCATTATCCCATTAGCAACATGGTTTTATCAACTACAATATCAAAATTAAGGATATCTGTGAACTATTGCTTACCCAGTGTTCCAAACGGATCCGTTTCGAATTCAAAACGGACTAGTTTCTTCGTAAATTTTATCCGAAAGGGATTCCGTCTGGGATCGGTTTCGAGACTGACTGGTTTTTTTTAAATAAAACCGATTCGGGACGGACTCGTTTTTATACCCTACACCGAGGGTATATTCACTTTGTCCATCCGTTTGTAACACATAGAAGGAGGCGTGGCAGGTATGGAAAAGTATATATATTCTTGATCAGCGTCACCACTTGAGTTGATTTAGCGATGTCCGTCTGTCTGTCTGTCCGTCCGTCTGTCTGTCTGTTGAAATCAGGTTTACGGGAAAACCAAGAGAGCTAATTGAATGAAACTTTCACACACAGGTCACATCTTCTTGCAGGCATCTTGCTATTGAAAATGGGCGAAATCGGTTAACGGACACGCCTACCGCCCATACCCTATGTATATATACCCAGGTCAATTTTGAAAAAAGTTGCAGCGATTTTGATGAAAATTGGTGATTTGATGCACATGTGAACAAGATTAGGATTAGGAAAGGTTTCAAGTTTTCAAAGCTTCCTACAGGGGCGTGGCACAGCCCTAAATTTTAACCTTTATAACACCATATCTCGTAAGCCGTGAAAGATATTGTAATGAAATTTGGTAAACGGGTGCATTTCAAATATATCTCGAATTGTGATAAAAGTGGGCGGAATCTTAAAAGTGGGTGTGGCACTTTTCAACAGTTAAAATTTCGGTTCTATATATCTCAAAAGTGGCTTAAACGATTTTCATAAAAATTTTGGAGATGATGCCGCTGGAAGCAGTCATCAATACAAGCTCAGCCACTTTACTGAAAAGACTCGATTAAGGGCGTGGCACAGCCCATAATATTTATAAACGTTATATTAAGAGAACTAACAACGTAATCGTTATGAAATTTAGTAAGGCAGATATACTTGCTAGAAGGTATGTTTTTGGAAAAATTTGGTTCAATGGAGCATGTGGGCGTGGCACCTCCCATACAAACAAAAAACGTTAACTGTTATAGATAGTGTGCTATGAGAGTAATCTTCATAAAATTTGGCTTAGAGATATCGGCTGCTATGGGCTTTGAAATTGAATGAGAATTAATGAGATCGCAGTAGTGGGCGCGGCACCTCCTATATGACCATAAAGTTGCAATCGCTATATTGATTGAACTATTGCAACAATTGGTATGAAATTTGATTTAGGTGGTTTACTTGCTATAAGGTATACCTGAATCAAAAGTGGGCGAAATAGCACGAGTGGGCGTGTCACTCCCCATACAAGTAAAATACCTTAAGTAGCATATATTTCGAAATATGTGATCAATCATACTAAAATTTGGTGAAAGAGTGTTGCTTATAAAAAGCTATTTCTGGATAAAAATCGGATTACATTACACCAGTAGGTGTGTTACCGCCCTAAGTTTCAAGACTAATTACGGCATATATAGCAAATTATACAACCTATTGGGCTAAGATTTGGTAGGTGGATGTCAATGACGAATATGATTTAGTAACCCAAAAGTAGGCGGAATTGGAGAAGTGGGCGTGGCACATTTAAATTTCTTAGTATTTATTCAATTTTTTTCAATATTTTTCATATTCTTTTGACTTTATCAACCTTTTAACTTTTTCCAATATATCCCATATGTATTCGTTTGACTTTTTCAACCTCTTTCATTTTTCTTCATTACATAAGTATTTTCTTTATTTTTAAGACTTTTTCAGTGACTTTGAGCTCTTTCAACTTTTTTCAACGTTTTCATATTATTTCGACATTTTTAAGCATTTTTCAACATTTTTCATACATTTTCGACATTTTGAATTTCTTTCAACTTTCTTCAATGGTTTCCACATTTCCTTAGAAATTTTTCAACTCCTTTCGACCTTTTTTACATTTCAAATTTTTTTCGACTTATTCAACCTCTTCAACGTCTTTTAACATTTATTTAAAAGCGACTTTCAGTGCAGTGTAGGGTACAGGCGCGGATCCAAGGGGGGGGTCACGGGGGTCATGACCCCCCCCAAAACAGCCCACATTTCAAAAAATAGAGTTGAAACAATATTTTGCAAACCGAAAAACAAAAAAAAACAAACGAACAAAACCTAGTTTTTGCAAACTTAAAAACCTGAAACTAACCAAACGACCAAAATTAACTTATTTTTTTGCACTCTGAAAAAATTGGAATCAAAAAATGACTAAATCAACAAATTTGACTAATTTTCTTAAACAAGACTGACTTTTTTATTATTTTTTCTATATTTGGATTGTAGCTTTACTTGACATACTATCATCTGTTTACAATCTGTTTACAAGTTCCAACTAAAAGCATCATTTATAAAACAAAATCCAATCTTCTATTTTGTTTCGCAAATCTGTTAATGATCGCATCGATGTCCAATGAAAATTCGAAATAAAAATATTCATCAGCTAAGACATTTCTTAGTTTTAAGAGTACATTTTTTATATAAAAAAGTTTATAATTTTATATAAACAATAAATATATATATACAGGTAATGAATTTTCAAGTAAAACAAATTGGACAAGTTTTTCATTTTTCATTTCATTTCTTTATTAAGCCTTTGGATTACATTTCCTTACAGACTAGAAGAGTCTTTAGACCAGGGGTCGGCAAAACACAATGTGTGTGATGTACTTCAGCTCAATTGAGCTATGAAAAATCAAATTTTGCCGACCCCTGCTTTAGACATCGAAAAATCAAATTCATTTATGGATGACAATCTATTGAATAATGAGAGAGCTCTTAATATAGGCTCATTCTGAGCATAATTAGTTTTATGTTTTTTTATGAGGAATAAATCAAAATGACGCAACTGTCTAGGTGGGATATAAAAACCAATTAACTGAAGTAACTCCGGACATTCAATATTACTATTAACTATATCATAAATAAATATTAAGAACATAACCTTCCGCCTCGATTCAAGGGTATTTATGCCCAAATGCAGGCAACGTGAATTATATGATGGCCTTGAATCACCAAAATACAAAGAACGTAATGCAAATCTAGAAAAAGTTTTCTGAATTCGTTCAATTCTAGCACAATGATTTGCATAAAACGGATTCCAAACAAAAGAGGCATATTCCAATCTAGATCTTACAAATTCAAAGTAAAGGCTCTTAATGGTATGTGGATTCATAAAATCAGAGCTGTGTCTACGAACAAAAGCCAACATTGCATTAGCTTTAGGGATGATAAAATTCAAATGCTCAATAAATGTAAACTTAGCATCGAAAACTACGCCTAAGTCCTTTATAAGATTGATTGACTTAAGAAGTTTACCCTGAATTGAGAAATAACAATCGAGTATATTATTTGATTTTGCAAATGTGCAGGGAAAGCATTTCCCAATATTTAAAGGTAACTGATTAAGTTTACTCCAGTTACTCACATTGGACAAGTCACGTTGTAAGGATTCAACGTCACCTACATCCCGTATACGACGGAATAATTTTAAATCATCTGCGTAAAGCAAAAATTTTGAGCTCTGAAAGCAACTATGAATATCATTAATGAACAAAATAAAGAACAGAGGTCCAAGGATACTACCCTGAGGTACTCCAGACGACGCTACAAAATTATAAGATTTAGTATTATTAACAAGTACAACACAAAGTCTATTACTCAGATAGGATTTAATCCAATCCAAAAATGAACCATGAAATCCAATTTTAGCTAGTTTAGCAATTAAAGCACTATGCTTAACCTTATCAAAGGCTTTTGCGAAATCAGCATAGAGCACATTCACTTGATAGCCACGTTCAAAAGAGGATACACAATAATTAGAGAATAATGATAAATTTGTTATTGTGGATCGACCAGATACAAAGCCATGTTGCTCTGGGCAAATATGACACTTAATTAAAAAGTAAAGCTTATCTTTTATAATGCTTTCAAATAATTTAGAGACAATTGTTAATTTAGAAATGGGACGATAGTTCGCGACATTATTTTTAAGCCCATTTTTGAAAATAGGGGTAATACATGCTACCTTCCAGGGCTCAATAAAAGTTCCGGAATTTAAAGATTTATTGAAAATCAGACACAGTGGCTTACACAAAGCCTGAGCACATTTTAATAATACTATAGAGGATAATCCAGTTTAGCAGAAATCTTCAACTTTTATAATGCGTTAAAAAAGTCTGTTTCACTCAAAGTAATAGAACCAACATCCACGAAAGAATTGATGTTTTGCAGGATAGAGGGCTCATACCATGGAGCATCTTCAGTATAATTTAATTTAAAATAGTCGGCAAATAAATTAACTGTGTCTGCAATTGTACACGAACTAATATTATTGAAAAACATAGAAGTGGGGATGAAAGATCCACACTTTTTCGATTGTACGAAATTCCAAAACGATTTCGGATTCAATTTGATATTGGTTTCCGTTTTCAAAATAAACTGCTTGTATAAAAACTTATTCAAAAAGTTGAATTCTCTCATGTAATACACATATTTCTCCTTATACTCTAAGTTCCCAGAGGATTTAAAAAGTTTTAGAAATTTATTGCGCATATTTTTCAGTTTTTTAAGGCCAGAATTATACCATGGAAGCTTATATACCTTATGAGGGCAAATTGGAATATGGTCATGACAGATTTGTGACACATTAAATTTAAACAAATCAAAACAAGTTGCGGCATTTTTACCATTAAATAAATTTTTCTAATTTATATCATTTATATTATTACTTATTTAAAAATTCAAAATCACATAATTTAAAGTTAAATACATGTTTAGCAGGCTGAGGCTCAATAAATTCATAAAATTCTATATCGAGAACAATTGGAACATGGTGCATATTAGATGGTGAAATTGGGCAAAAACATTCAGATAAATTGTATTTAATATTATACGAAATAAAAATTAAGTCCAAAATTTTGCCAAGATTATTAAGTACTTATTTTATTAATTTGAACTAATTCAATACTTAAGAAGCTATCAATAAGATTGATTTCATGAGGATGATTGATATTTGTAGGCGTCAAGTCATCGGCGAGGTGAGTCCACATTACTTTGTTTAAATTAAAATCCCCCAATATGCAAAGCTGACTTTTATGGTCCAACGATGAATGTAACGATAAAATGTTACTTAGATGTGCATCGTAAATTTCATCAGAACTATTTGGCGGGATATACGAGGCACAAATATATAAAGAGCCTGATGAGCCAGAAATGGAGACACTTAATTGTTCGTACAAACTGTCCGCATTCTGAAGGATGCAAGCTGTTGTACAGAAAAAACGTTTGATGGCAATTAGAACACCACCTCCTCGACTACAACCTGTTTTTATAGCGTCACGTTCCTTTCTGTATACTTGATATATATTTGTATCAAAGAATTCTCCATCGAAAAATTCATCATTTAGCCAGGTCTCAACAAATACGATGACATCAAAATCTCCAGCCGCGGTATAATAATAAATGGAATTGGATTTAGTTCTGATCCCAGACATATTTTGGAAATAAATCCGAAATTGTGAAGTTTTACCTAACTGATTGTTAGGCTGAGCGGATGAATATTTAGTAAAATTAGCTAAGTTATTGCATTGATGTTAAGTTTTTTATATAATAAAATATTCGACTCAGCATAAACACGTCCGCACCTTTTGAATTCACGACAAGGAGTGAATTCTGGCTTAGTTTTTATTCATTGAAGAAATTCGGCTTGCTTTGTTTATTTGGTTATTCTTGTTATTTTTGATTTTTTTCTATCCTGTGACCCCCCCCAGAAAAAAATTCTAGATCCGCGCCTGGTAGGGTATGTGAGTTTCGGCCAGGCCGAAGATAACACCTTAACTTGTTTTAAATTAAAATAAGGTTTATGATGGATTATGGATTTAGATAGTTGCTTTTATTAATTTTAACTATATCAATTTAAATAAAGCAAACAATTCATGAGTACGAAAAACAAACTCGAAACGGTTTCGTTTTATTTACAAAAAAAGATTCCAGAACTGATCCGTTTTATTTACAAAAAAGGAGCCTCTGTTTTGCTTACAAAAAACGAATCGAGACGGATCCGTCGAAGCATAAAAAACGGAATCCGCACTGACGGATTCGTAACGAGTTCGAAACGGAGTCTTCAAGAAAATAATAATAGGTATCGTCCATACATTGCATTCATTGTATAAGGAACTTACTAAGCTTCCCAAAAAGTTTCAATTGTTCGGAAGTCAAAATTAATAACAATTAATTTTGCATTCTCAATTTAAACAAAAAATAATATGCATATAATGAAAAAAAAAAGCAATTCACTTACGGTTACTTTAATTAACAAAATTACAACATTTCTATCAGGAAAAATATGGGAGATCGTTCTCATCTTTAGCGATGTATCGGGCGTTACCTTGGGGTCTTGTTTACTTGCCCGGATTAAGAAATTTGCCGCCCATCATCAAAATTTCTATTTATTAGAAAAAACTTTTTTTTTGTTATTTATGGTTATATTTTTGATGAGCAAAATGGAAACAAAATTTTTTCAATTAACCAAATGCAACAATTTTTCAAAGTTTCCGTCAATATTTGCCGCCCTCTAAATCTTGCTGCTCTAGGCCTGCTTATCGCCTGTTATTTTAAGTTTAACAGAATATGTTTGGAGCAGTGCTGCTAGTTTATTGCCCATGGCTTAATCAATGAAAATGTTGATAGCTTTGTCCAATATGCCCCTTACCTTACACAGGAGGACCAAAAAATTTAAGTTTTGTGCTATATATTCTTTTTGCAATCTTTACTGTGTGATTTGTTGATTCTCTTTACATATTTTTTTAAATTTTTTAACACTCTAAAAAAAAAACACCCTGTATAAGTACCAAGTAAAGACATTATGTAACATAATGAGGTAAATGAAAAACTTTATTACGATAAAACTCGTAATATTACACGAGTAGATACAACTACCAAGAGTCAGTTTTTACAAAAGCAACGTTGACGGCGTTCATTTCTCGACAGCTTATTGGAGCAGCAGCTTTCAATTTGTTACCATTTTATTTCTGCGCTCAGCTCACTTCGAAAATCTTTAAAATCAATTAAGTTGGGTGTGTTTTTTATTAAGTTGGTCATTAAATTTCATTAAAACATCTTTCCACCTTTTTTCTCCGGACAGGTTTTTGCAATATGGTGAATATACTACGTTTTTTACTCTCATTTTAGATTATTATTTTTTTTTTTTCATAAGTCTTATGCTAATTAAAAAGTTTGTTTTTATAACATTTGTTCAGATGGTTTTGAAGTTCTTCTTGTTCAATTTAGTATTTTTTTTTTTTTGATTTTAGTCGTATTTTCTCTGATGGTTGGCTTCTCATTTCGAGTGGCGTTGCTGATCGACAGAAGTCATAAGTTTGCTGAAGTAACCTCTTTCATGATGTTCAATAACGCGTAAAATTTAGTACAACGTTCAGAACATAAAGGCAAAATTAATACATTAAAAAGAACAAGAAGCTGCCATAATGAAAAAAAAGAAAAAAAATGAAAAATTATGAAACTTTTTATTAAGTCCTGCAAAAATTTTATTACACAAAACAAAAATATGAAAAAGAAAAGAAAATATTTTATGTAAATTTGAAAGCCAGGGCCAACCCACGCCCATTATGCACATAATGAGTTGTTGCAGTGTAAGTAGCAGCTTTTTATGGTTTTATGACTCCATTCGTGAAGTTATAAAAATTTTGTTCAAAAATTGAGAAGAAAAAACTGTTAGGAAAATGTGTAGAAAACTTGAGGAAAAAAGTTGTATTTATAGACATTTGCATAATTATTTTAATTGCGTGCTTAACGCATGTTTTATGTGCAGCGACTGAGAGGACAAGCTGAGGTGTAAGATACAACGATATGCAACACTTGCAGGTAATGTGTTTTTATAAAAATTAAAATAAATTCATGAAAAATTTTACAAATTTTGATTACTTTTTTTTTGGCAGGTAATTTGTTTACACTACGGTTACACATAATAATTTTTAAATTTGTACCATTTTATTAAAATTGGTTGAGTTTTGAAGATATTGAATGTACGTCATCAAATAGACTAAAAATCAATGCAAAAACTGCACAACATTTATTCTAGTGTTGTATTTCTTTAAAAAGAAACATTGGGCACATTATTTTCCTTTCACGATTGCAACGTTTATTTAAAAAACCAAAAGCCACCGTTTTCAAAAACATGCGAATAATTTTATACTCTATGTGTATACTTGTCGGTCAGTCAGTAAAATCTTACATAAAAAAGGCGTGGTCTTAAGGAGAATCAACAGTTTTCACAAGCTTTAGATATAGTCACTGTGCATGATGCGTGTACCGTTCCGAGTAATATTTCGTCGTAGAGACGATACAGTTCCTAAACCATAAAGGTTGCATGTAACTACAGAACATTTGAATTCTTTGTGAAGGTAATATCACTGAAAGCCTTATAAAGTTCCAAAAAACAAATTGCATCAATCACGAAGAAATAATGTGCTCCAAGTAGAATCACTAAGTGTAAGGGCAACGATTCTTGTCAATGTGATAAATGGGCACGGCAGAAGAGCAGATAAGAGTGGTGAAGTCCGCAGCAGAGATAATCTTCCAAAACATTCGCTTTCAAGTTTATAATACAACTGAGTATCCTCCATTTGATGATTGCATGCGAGAAATTAATTCAATCATTCCATAGACTCTAAAAATGTTACTTAAAACCATAACATAGACGCCGAAAGCTCGCTGGTTGAAAGAAAAAATCTGTCTTGATAGCGCATACAATAATTTTTGTCGTCGGATTTTTCCTTACTCAAAATGAGCATTGGTTCCTAACTTTACGGGAGTTTTGGTTCAAAACATCTTGTTAACCTCTGCGCAGCAATATAGTTTTCTTGTAAGTAGTTGCAGTGAGGCAATACTTGCTGAAAGTGCAGCGATTGTGCGGGGAGGTGGATCAACAGATATTAGCAAGGGAGTTATGTCTCGTGTGTGTCTTTATACTGTTCATAATAAAATGCTTATAAAGGTATGAGGTGGCATGTCTTGTGTGTGTGATTATACTGTAGACATATTAGTCACTTGAAAGACATGCTGCCCTATGTCTTTATACTGTCCATTTTTTGTCTTTTTAAGGCGCTTTACATATGTGAGAAAAATATGTTTCGATTTTAACGTATAATACATATATAACCAGGTGGATAGCGTACAGAACTATGAATCGATTGGCCATGGGTTCGAGATCAGTAAATAAAAATGTAATTCGATAATAAAATAAAATTAAGTATCCTTGGGTGGGTGGCAATGGGGACGTAAACTGGTTCTAAAAAATTTGTTTTTAGGTTATTGAATTCATTTTGTGGACATTTTTCGTCCATGTTTTGTAAGGAGATAAGTGAAATAGATGTCAGTTTGCTAGGGTTTATGTGGAAGCTGATGACCTCTTTTTTGTTTTTAGAAAATAAAAATTGGAAAAAAATTTTGTTAGGTAGGGGCGGCAAATTCGCTCTTCGCCCCGGTTGCCGAATGTCTACAACAAGACTTAACAAAAAAAGTAGGTGAGTAAAAGTACTTGCGGCGAGATGTTTGAGCTCAGTGATACTTATTTTGTGTCGAAAATGGTTAAGAAAAGCCGAAAAAGTTTTATAAATGTAGGAAGTGTTCAAGTGTTCAAAACGTCGATGAATATTGAAAAATCGAAAAAGTTGAAAAAGTCAAAAATAATGAATATGTCGAAAATGTTCCTAAAGTTCAAGTATTTTGAAAATAATTGAAAATGTAGAATTTGTAAGTTTAAGGGTGTTTTTTTTTTTTTTTTAAATGAGACTTAGATCAAATTTTTGTTTTATTCTGAAGTATATTTTATTATGAAATACTTTAAAATTTTGAACAAAAATTTACAACGAGTCGAAACGTAAGAGTTGATAATTGGAGTATTTTCTAAGGAAATATATTAAGTCACTTAATACCTCAGCAAAAACTGGAATTGCGGAATTAATTGTTTTTCAGTTAATAGGTCACGCTGCATACAAAACTTGGCCATTTTTTTGTCATATTACCGTCTCTCATAGCGTGCATACAGCATTTTAATGAATTAAGTTTTTGAGTCGTCATATGAGATCCGCCTTTTTATTTCACATATTGCATTTGAATGTATATACTTATTATTGTCAGCAAGTAATTTGAGTTCCCTTTAAATTCTTGTACAATGCGTCAATTTCGGACAAAGCAGCGCCAAACCGATTGACAACGAACATCCCATGTTTATGCATAATATATTTATAAAATTATGTTTTCAATGCATCAGATATGGCAGTAGACACCACGAGTCACAACAACACCAATGCAATGTTCCAATAAAATTTAAGTTTACATGGTAATTTTATATTTAACGAAACGCTTCATATAATTTAACACTCAACGCATTTTCGGCGCCAATTGACAGAAAACAGGTGGCGCTGTAAAAATTTGTTTATTTCAAGGCAAAAAAAAAAAGAAAAAAATTAAGAAATTGTGTTGATGTAACCAAGTGAAAGAACAAAAAGTTATTGCTTAGTTAGTTAGGCATCTGTGTACTCAATTGAAGACATCAACGACACGTCATGGCAACCTCAACATTTGTTACAACGACTTAATGGTTGTACTTATTGAACAAAAGTTTTGAAGGCTTTATTATATAAAAAATGTTTTCTTTTTTAAGGATACAATTTATGACTTTTATTTTAAAATGAAAAAAAAAAAAAAAAAAAAAATTATTAAATTATTTTATTTAAATTATAATGCCATTTGGCAAGGTTAATGCGATATGCATGTGCACTTTCAGTATGAACTCGTAAAATCGTTTCTTCAAAGTTCATTATTTACACTACGAATTTGACTAAAATATAAATATATTTTTATATTATTGACATTTTTCAAAACAACGCAAAAATGTTGAAAAAAATCTTTATTTTCAAAGCATGGAACATAAACGACACAGTGCACGACAGACATGCGACACATCCATTAGTGGGTGATGTGACATCATATGTGATTGACAAGCAATGACAAGTGAGCACTTTTTTTTTCGGCTGCGACTAATTGTGTCGTCAAAATATATTTTGACATTTTTTTTTTGGCTTACTGTTCAATATACCAAAGTACATGGATAAACTACTTAGAGTGGGTGAGAAAATTCGATGGGGTATAGTTTGTTAGACGAACAGGAAAATTGAGTCGACAACATTTTTGTCACTTGTCAATAATAAGTGAGATGCGACGCAGATAATTAGAGAAATATTTGCGCTATTTTGAGCTCAAATAGCTTGAAGTATTTTGAAATATTAATTTTTTTTTGAAACTATTTTTGTAAAATAAGATTTGTGTCATCCGAAAATATTCCACATTTAGTTGACATTTTAATTTTGCGTCGACTTAAAGTTTGCGAATGGCAAGTTTAACATGCGACTTTAATTTCCCTTTTTGATTTTGTTACAATTTTCCGAATACATAACTTACAAAGAACAATCAATCAATTAGAAATTCCATTAGTACCGGATATGACAAACACATATTCAGAATATAAACACACACATGCATAGCAAGCGAAAGCATTCAATATTTGTTGACCGTTGTAGCGAATTTTACTTAGTGGAAACTTACATGTTGCAACAAATACTTGTACGTAAATTAATTTGCTGCTGAAGTTCATATACACAGTGGGCCTTATTTAAAAAAAATGTTGAGCATAAATCTGGTTGATATTCCATAGTACTTTTTTCAATACATTCGTCCTAGGGACCGGTAGGAATTGAAAAATCCGGGAATCGGATAATTTTTGTTGCATTTACTTACATTTGTTTTGAATGAGTAAAAGACAAAGGGTCGCCACAATCGGTTGTCTCCTTTTAACTCGAGTACTAAGCGAAAATCGCAGAAAAAGAGGACTAAATTAAAATTATTTTTATAAAAAAATTAAACACAATAGTTTCTGGATGGAAATGAATGAGAATGCCTACTGTGCACAATGATTTGATTTTACCAGAAAAACTCAAACAATGGAAGATCCGTGCTAAAACAAAAGTAGCAAGACAACCATGCAACCATTTTCTGAAGGTCCAGGCAAATTGTCTTTTCGCCATCTATCTACACTGCGCTATATATTCAATGTTCGAAGAATAACGTAAGTGACGATCCATTTTTAATCAACGAAATGGAACCAAAATATTGATTATTGATTAACATGCAAGAAGTGGGTTTGGACTCAACACAAAACTGAAACCAGACCGGAAGATAGGAAATGACAGTAAAACAAAAGCGCATAAAAATCAAATCCAAACCAACTAAAAATTTATGAAAAAAAAAACCTAGAAGAATAACAAGAGCAAATAGTTATTGTATAACTTTGGGGATTAGAGCAATGACAAATCATGAGGGTGTAACTTACATAGGAGGAAAAGAACGCGCATGGTATATGACGGACGTGCCGAAATGATTGATGATTGTTTTAGGCGACGAGTTTGAGTATGACGACGACATTGCATGAGTTTCCAAAAAAACGTTTGTATTTTTTGCTTGATGACAACAACAACTGTCTCCATAGTTATTGCAACAATGATTAAACATTTTATGAATTTTAAGAAGAAACTGCATTTGACAGTTTCTAAGATGGCAATTGGAAATCGATGAGTCATTTACTTCTAATTAAAAATCAAAATGCGAGTAGTATGTGCGAAATTTTCCAAATGAATTGACTGACTTATGGTAACATTTGGTTTGGCGAAGATGTACGGGCATACATTTTAATGAAATCTTATGAGTATATTTCGGTTAAAGAGGAAAGTTTCTAATTCTGCGAGCTAATATATATTGTAATGATTAACTATTTTTGAATACATTGTTAGTAAGAGGGTGAGCTGAAAAGTAATAGGCTTAGGCAAGTGAAAACAATTCGTCGGCTTAGGATTTATTTCTTTAGCTCGAATTCAACGATACTTCAAATTTTTCAATGCCATCCGCTCTATTTGATTTATA
Organism: Tricholauxania praeusta; assembly: GCA_949775025.1. Taxonomy (NCBI): domain Eukaryota; kingdom Metazoa; phylum Arthropoda; class Insecta; order Diptera; family Lauxaniidae; genus Tricholauxania; species Tricholauxania praeusta. The sequence continues at coordinate 188,303,759 of OX459028.1, forward strand.
GAGGTTCTCAAAATGGGCTTTCGTTTTTGTATTGAATTAGACACAAATATCTTAAGGGGGGAAAAGGTTCAAAAAATTAATTTTTTTTTATTTGTTTTCTGATACTACAAGTCATAAGGAATATTTTTAGAAAATTTGAAGTCATTAGGAGCAAAACTTTCGAGTTCCAGACAATAGAGTCCGAGCGGTCATATGTATGAAAAAGTAATTATATATAAACTTCAATCGCGTTTTTCTGAAAACTTTTTTTTCAAGTCGGTATCGATTTTCCAAAATTTTACGTACTTCTTTTTGATACTAAATACTCGGATCTGAACGAAGGATTTTGTTTTTCTTAAATTACTACTTGTTTTTTAATTAAACAAAAGCAGCAATTTTTGGTAAAAATTCGAGTATTTTGATTAAACCTGTACCAAAAATTCAAAAATGAATATTTTGTTTATTCTTTCGTTCAAATCTAAGATGAACTTTTATACAAAAGAAATCTTTTTTGTTTTTTGATTTCAGATGAAGCAGTCATGAGTTATCCTGCCTACCGCATGTTGACTTGTTTTTAAGGTTACTTAGTTCTCCCCACTACCACTGGCTTATTTTTAAATATTTTTTAATGAAAACTAAGCAGAATATTCTTGAAATAATGCTTAATCATAATCATTTTAATAAAGAAGGTACTGTGAAAAAAAAAATCACAAAAATACGCTTTTTTTTTTGTCTTTTTGACCCTTTTTCCTCCTTAACAGCGAGTCATATCCTAAAGTTTGAAAACAGATAATAGTCGCATAGAGCCAAATCTGGAGAATAAGATGGGCGAGTGACATAATTTTCCTATAGCAACTAACTAAGAGCAAATGTGGCACCCAACTGGCAAAGAGCTTCATTATTCCCAAATATTCAGGAACTCATTATTCACTCATTTACTTGTGATGTCCACAGAATCGGCAATCTATCGCACCTTCACTCGCCCACGGTCAATTGCCATGCCATTGATTTTATGGAGCATTTCTGGTGTGGTGATTCTTTTTGACACCCAAGGCGCTCATTATCAAAAATGCTCGAATGACTGCGTTTAAATTCAGCAGTCCAATATTTCATTGTTGATCATGAAAAATGAAAAACCTTCATTTTCCTTGCTTAAACTTTGCCTCGAAGCTCAAACAGTTTCGTAGTGTTTTGAAGGCCACAATTCTAGTGAGTAATTTTCAGTCTTTTAAAAGCCTCCCAGATTTTCATGGGCCCACACACCTTTGAAGTCATTTTACCTTTAAAAGTTTTGAGTTATCAACATCTTTGATTTTTTTGTGAGCTCCGGTTTCCTTGGCTCGTGCAACTTCCGTAAATTTTACAAGATTCTCAAAAACTAAAAAACTCTGAGCTTTTGAATGATTCTGAAGCCTAACCGCCTTGAAAGTTTTTGGGGTGCCAAGCTTTATGTAAAGTTTTAAAATCTGCAAGAATCTCTAAGTTTCTGAAAGACTCTCAAATCTATGAATTTCGATAAAGCTTTCAACGCTTTTAACTGTTTAGTTTTTAGTTAAATTTCTGTGATTTGGAGTGTACTTATGTTATTTAATACTGAGTTCCATAATCAAAAGTAAAGAAAATGTCGGGTCGTTGAAGTGATCACAAGCATGAAATGCTATAATCATTAACATTGCTTCACAAAGATCATAAAAATTTATTAACTTCTACTCTATTATCGAAAAGCTCAAATTATAATAATTATTATCTAAACAAATTGAAGAATCTTGAATTTTTTTTGTGTAGAATTTCTTAAGGAAACACATTCATATTTTTATAATTGTAAAAATTTTATATTTTCTTGCATATTCTGCCATATCCTTGGCAATTTCAAATTATAAAGAGTTGGTTGCTATTCTTTCCTGAGAATGCGAGCTGTACATTTTGTGTTGCTTTGTTTATATTTTTCATTTTGTGTTGTTGCATTTGTATTAATGTTTGCATATTTCTTTGTATTTGCGTGTATTTGTTTTAGACAAATTTTCCAACATTTAAATAACGGTAACCTGTCAAAGTAATTTACAGTTAAACACATACACGTATTGTGCTCGTATTTGTGTTTATTTTAGCATTTCCGCTTCAGTCGGCAGCAACAAAATACAACGTACACAAGCATAACAATTAACCTCACCCACATTACATTTTTGTGTGCCCTGTATCACTTACAAGTGATGTACTCATACTCAGTTGCGTACTTACTTATTGGCTGAGAAGGGGCTGCAACTCTTTGAAGTTTTAAGGAAATAACTACCAGTTAGATATTTAGTAGTGAGAGAAACTTTTTCTTTTGTGCTCATCAATTTGAGACTTTGGAAAAGAAAACCGTTTCTCTGAAGTGATAGATCTTTAATTTATTTGAGCAACAATGTTAATTTGCCGAGATAGTAGGGAAAATGTTATTTTATGTCTGTAAAGTTGGCCTAGCGTCAAGTCGGCCACATTGCAGCAAATGGGTTATTTTTAACTATATTAAAAAATGCTGGGCCAACTTCACAGACAACGGAATTTTCGTTCAGGGAACGTACTTTTTCTCGGGGACCGTATTGTTTTAAGATATCCATACATTTTCTTTATACAATTTTTTTTATTAGATAAATCTAATTTTCTTTTGTTATACATATATGCTTAGATCGAATATTTTATCAAAAATTATAACACGAAACTTATTTCGGAAATATAACCATTTCAAAAATCATACTGTATCGATATATTCGTTAATATAATTTGATATAATCATCTGTAATTAAATAAGCTATACTTTTTTCAAATATATGTGCACTAGAGTGATTCAAATTTTTTTTTTTTTGCTTGAAACAGGTGCAAAAGTTGCAGGCACACGAAAAAAAAAAATCTGGTGAAATTATAGCTCTTAATATTGATATTTACTGGTGGCTCATCGAGCTTTTTTGTTTTCCATACGATTTGTATGGGGAAAAATGCTCGACAAGACATTTGTCTCTATATCTCGTGAAAAAAAATGTTAAAAATACGGGACCTAGCTTATTGGAAAGATCATAAAATTTTCTATAAAAAATCTCCTTGCATTTTTTTCGTGAAGCAAGCGCTTCGTTAGGTCTAGGCTAGGTCCCGTATTTCTAACATTTTTTTTCACGAGATATAGAGACAAATGTCTTGTCAAGCATTTTTCCCCATACAAACCGTATGGAAAACAAAAAAGCTCGATGAGCCACCAGTAAATATCAATATTATGAGCTATAATTTTACCAGAATTTTCCTTTCGTGTGCCTGCAACTTTTTAACCTGTTTCAAGCAAAAAAAAAAAATTTGAATCACCCTAATGTGCACTTATGTTTGATTTATATTTTGAATATTTATGTATAAAAAGTAGGGTTTTTTTTAAAAAAAGTGATATGCCATACTTATGTTGTGTATTTGATCTTTTAAATTAGTCTTCACACAAACGATATATTTTCAATGCGAAAAGTTAAGGATCATTTGAATCTAATCATAATTTTAAAAGTTTCACTCTGATCCTTGACTATCTCCCAAGTATCAAAAATTAAAAAGTATCCAATTCATTCAGTCTTGAGTGAAGCTATTATTCGAGTTACACAGCAAGTAACGTCCTGTATACTCCTGTAGGTTTGAAGTGCCGCACCATATTCATGTTACTCATACGACATGATTTACCCTCGTGCTTGGATTTTCTCTCAACGGCACTGCTGGTGTACACCCACCCACCACCCGTTTGTTTGTCTGCTCGTGTAATTGTTAATTTGATTTTAACAAATGTTGTTGTTTTCTTTGTTATTTTGGCTGCTTTTGCAAATTAATTTTTGGTTATTGTTGTTGTAGCTGCTGTTGTTGCTGCTGCGGCTGTTAATTCTTTATACCATCATTTGCTGTTATTTCTGCTGTGTCTTTTTTAGTTGTTGCTGCTTTTGATTTTAATTTCTTTTATGCAAATTATTTTCAATTGATTGATTTTTGAAAATTTTCATCTTTTTTCTCTCTTCTGGTTGCTGTTGCTGCTGCATTTTTGAGCGAGCGCCAGTTTTATCTTTCGTTGTTGTTGTTGTTGTTGCTGCTTGCTGTTAAATTAATTTTTATTCTTTTGATCTTCATTGTGAATTTGTCAGTTCTGTGAAATGTACTGACAAAACAGCACAACTTGCTTGAACACAGTTGCAGGCATGATGTTTGCATTATCCTTCGTGTCCAGTTGGAGTGAAATAATTCATTCAATTGGTTGCCACTACGGTGGTTAAAGTATTTGGTTGATTTCTCAATGATTCTGATAAGATCGTTAAAATAATTTTGTTGGACTTTTGTTAGCTCATATTGGAAAGGATATTTACTGTGGTAATTTTTTTTTTCCGTTAGGGCATGTTTTACCAATAAAACAAATGACTTTGAGGACAAGAACTTACGGGAAAACCAAACAAGCTAATCGAATTTTTGGGATTGAAAATGGGTGAAATCGGTTAACGGACTCGCCTACTGCCCATACTCTATATATATTTGCCCAAAAATATTGCGACTTTGATGAATTTTGGTTTCGAAGGCTCTCACAGGTACCTGGCCCAGCCTTAAATTTAAATTTTTATAACGTCTTAGGAGCCGTCCATAAATTACGTGAGTCAAATTAGGGGAGGAGGGGGTCCGGAAAGTTTCACCAAATCTTACCAAGGGGGATGGGGGGGTCAACGAAAATCTCACGTCAACTTTTTAATGCAGAGAATATACATTATATAGCAGATAACATCTAAAAATTTTAATGATATATCAAATTCAATACAAGACAAGTTTATTTACTGCCAAAACTCGCTGAAGGGCGTGGCTCAGCCCACAATATTTATAAATGTAATAATAAGAGAAATAATAACGCAATCTTTATGAAATTTAAAATGCCCCATATACTTGCTATAAGGTATCGTATAATACAAATTTGGTGCAAAAGTACTGGTGGGCGTGGCATCACCCATACAAGCAGAAAACGTTTAAGGTTATAGTGTGCTATGAGAGTGATGTTCATAAGTTTTGGTATAGAGGTATCGGTTACTTTGAAATTAAATGCAATTCGACAGTGGGCGTGGCAACTCTCATATTAACATAAAGTTGTAAGTGAACTGTTGCATCAATTGGTCTGAAATTTAGTGTAGGTGGCTTACTTGCTACAAGGTATATCTGAGTCAAAACCAGATGAAATCGCTCCAGTGGGCGTGGCACCTCCCATATAAGGAAAATACTTTAAGTGGCATATCTATGTGAACAATCATACTAAAATTTGATGTAAGAGTGTTGTTTATGGAAAGCTATTTCTGGATCGAAATTGGACTGGATTGTATCAGTGGGTGTGTCGCCGCCTTAAATTTTAAGACTAATTACGGCATGTATCGCGAAGCTTACAAGCTATGGTGCTAACATTTGGTATGTGGATATTGATCACGAATATAATTTATTATACAAAAAGTGGGCGGAATTGGAGAAGTGGGCGTGGCATATTTCGACTTGTTCATTTCTATTTGATTTTTTTAACATTTCCTATATTCGTTTGACTTTTACAACCTTTTAACTCTTTCCAATATATCCCATATATATTTGTCCGACTTTTTCAAGCTCTATCAACTTTATTCCTTATTTTCTTTTTTTTCTGAATTTTTTAGCGATTTTGAATTGTTTCAACATTTTCCATATTTTTTCGACTTTTTCAATTTCTTCTTTCAAAATTGCTCAACGTCTTTTTAACATTTAGTTTAAAGGTACTTTCAATGCAGTTAGGGTATGTTAGTTTAGGCCTGGACGAAGATAACACCTTACCTAGTTTTATTCAGCTTAACTCACTTGCTGCTACAACATGAAAGCTTGAATTTATTTCTGATACAGAGCAACTATGAACTTTATCACTTCATACTATATACTTTTTCTTAGCTTTTCAAAATACTTAAGAGCTTATATTAATTAAATGAATCAATTTACACTTATCTTCTACTTGAGTACAACAAATCAATCGCATTTAATAAGTATGAATATACATATTTCATTGAAGTTAAAGCAAAACATTGTTGCAAAACAATTATCTTTAACACATATGTGACAATTTTATGGCCACAACTGTTTGATTCAGATGTGTGAATTAATTTTATTGCACTACAAGAAAATACAAACGATTGCCTAAAATTTCGCATATCCTGACAATGTTTGCAGAGGACCACAGTTATTGCTTTGAAGACTGCAGAGTATCATGCAACATTTGCTTGAGTAATATGCGTTTTTTCCAAGAAATAACGCTTAAGAAGACTGCTGCTGTAGATCGTTAAGCAGTGATCGCACCTTATGTTTTCATAGCGTGCGTACGTCCTTCACAAGAGCAATGCGTTTTTATGATGCAACATTTGCACAATGACCGAACATCCTGATATTGTTCCCATTGTAGCATAATGCATCATTATAATAGATTTTTGAAACATTTACCCGACAAGAAAAAGATGACACTCTTAAAGATCAGACGTGTGAACGCGAAAGAACACATGCAACATATGAGCACGTTATGCGCGACTTCTAAGAAAATCAAAATAATAAATGATGTAGAACATTTAAGTGGAGGGTAAGCACTCGATCCGTATGTTATTTTTGTGTTTTATTTTTTCTTAATTCAGAAACGATCACGCTGTATCGAATCGATCAAAAGCAAATCAAATTAATTGTATCAGTTGCTTTGATCCTGTCGCTATATAAATTAATGGAAAATGATCCTTTTTGTTTGTGCGTTTCACTGTTGTCGCCCATGCTTCAGTTTGAGCTCAGCGCTCAGTGTTTGACTGTTTACAGTGGGTTACGCTACGATCATAGAAACACGCCTTGGAAACATCAATATTTCATTTTATTTATAGAAAATATCGTTACGATTTTGTTTGGGATTGTGTAATACCTGTTTGCTGCATACATACACTGCTTAATGATTTAGCGCGACATGGGAAACATTGTGGTCAATTTGAAGTTGTATTTAACTCTCTTAGAAGTTCTCTTTTCTTTGGCAATCGGATTCACAAGTGGTCGATTTGCACAATATTAATTTGCGCAACCAAGTGCATCGTGTGACCATCGCGTTAAACATCTTGAGTAGTTAATAAGTTGCATGTTGGCGGGCTGCATTTAAAAAAAAAAAAAAACAACACGTTGTCCACATGAAGCGGCAGCTTTTTGTTATTGTCAGCAATTAAGTCATGGATACGGTAATTTTACGGCATTTTTATGCAACGTAGTGCATTCACCCCTTTTTGCTACCACAAAGACTTTAAAGGAATTCGCGAGTGTAGCGAGTTGTGAAAAAAATAACTGACCACTGCGCATGCGCATCGGATTGTGACGTTTCTTTCTTGCTGCATCTAAGCTTAATCTGATTATAGTGGCTTTTATTGTGATAAATATTTTACTGGATTGGCTTAAGAATATAGTTCATTAGAAAGTTCCTAGATATCAACTTTTTCGAATATTGATGCAAGTAAGATTTAGTTTGAAAATTTTCTGTTATTTTCGTAGGTACTGAGAACTATGTTCCTGATACAAATAAAGTTCAAACAAAATCATAAGAAATATTGCCTTAAGAATCATTTACATAAATTGTATTTTTAATTTCTATCTCAATCGCCCAAATTTTCTTCGATTTTCAAGCTTAAACTTCATTTAAAAATTCATTTAAACATAATTAAATTCATTTAAACATAATAGAATGAAATGCCGAAAATAATCTTTTGTAATGGGTGAATTTTCCTTAGGTAACAGTGATCAAAATTCGATATAATCTTTTATTCTTAGAGCAACTTCTAGTTTAGGCCAAAACTAAGTAAATAATTGACCTTTAGGAATTAGGTTCAAATATTTAACAAAGAAAAATTTAGTGAATTATTAAGTACATAGTTTACTAAATTTTTAAATTTAATTTTTAAATTAATAATATAATTAATTCAAGGCCTGCTACGTAAAAGTAAGAGACTAGCCTTAATTTGTACCATAAACATTGACCCAAAGGTAAGCGTATTAACGAAAATATAGTTACTAGAATAGCTCATTTTAACCTTATGTCTCAGCCGAAAACAAGAGCAGCAGTCAATGTCAGTCTTTGACCTCTACTTCTGCTTGACATTACTTTTTGTGACACCCTGTAGATAAGGTTAGGTTAAAGGGACGCTTGTACATAGCAAATTTCACTCGGTGGCTGTTTACCCGTTGTGATATCCTACACATATAATACCCTCCCTTCTTCAAAAATTATCTCTCTCAATAGGCGCGGAGCTAGGAGCCTTAGTAAAGTTGAGGATGTTGGTAAGCTCCAACTTGGCTAATTCCTCAAGACCAACAAAGTACGCAGAAAAAAAAATGTTTGGTTCATTTTCTCATTAGCCCTGGGCATTCTCAGAGTAAATGTTTATCCTATTCTTCGTCTCTGTAACTTTTGCAGAAATTTTTAAAAGAGGCACCGTATCTGACAGCCATAAGACTTATGACACAGTGCCTCATCAGCACTCCAACAACAGCTTTCAACTCTCCTCTGCTGAATATTAAGCACGTTTGTGTACTTCCAAGTTACAGCTTAGGCTAGATATTTTGAGACGTTCTGCATTCGGTGGTAGGTTAGGTTAGGTTAGGTTAGGTAGGAGTGGCAGTCAGTTGCTAACTGACTCACTTAGACCAAAAATTATCCATTGTGATACCACAGGGTGTCTCACTATACCCTCTCGTTGAACCAACCAGATCTCTTAATAAAACTTGATAGCTGACCTATACCAACATTCTTCAGGTCATCCAGGTCATCAAATAGAAACGAACCGAGTGTTTTCTGGCGTTTCCTAGCAAGTGCGGGGCAGGAGCAGAGAAAATGTTTTATGTTTTCTTCCTCCTCCACATCTCCGCAACTTCTGCAAAAGTCAAAAGACCTAACACCCAATCTCTCCGCATGTCTACCAATGAGGCAATGTTCAGTTATGACTGCAACAACTGTCGAGACACTATGTCTAGGGCGAGAAATCAGTTCTGACGAACGCTTAGCATCCCATTTCGGCCAAATCTGCCTAGTTATATTACAAGTTGACCCTAGAGTCCACCTTTTGTTAGCATTTTTTACCATTTCTTCTTTAAGCAATAACTTGCAGTTAGCAAGTGGCATGACAACACCTTCCTTATCTTGAGGAATTTGTGCAGTAGTCCCTTGCCTAGCAAGTTCATCAGTTTTGCAGTTGCCACCAATGTTCCTATGCCCTGGCACCCAGATGAGGTGAATATTTAAATGCTGGGCCATCTCATTTAGAGATGAGCGACATTGTTGGGTCACTAGTGAATTGAGGAAGACTGATTCTAGAGATTTTATAGCAGCCTGACTATCTGAATAAATGGTTATATCCTTTCTGGATACGACATTCATCCTCAGCCAGGATGCTACTTCTTCTATCGCTATAACCTCTGCTGAAAAACGCTACAGTGGTCTGGTAACCTCGCAGCGATACTAATTTTCAGTTCCTTAGAGTAAATACCATAACCCACCTGGTTATTTAGCTTGGAACCATCTGTGTAGAAATTAATATGGCCCCTTCTCCCCGGGATTCCTCCCTTCCAGTCATCCCTAGATGGAGTGTGAGTTACGTAATCCTTATTGAATGAGATTACTGGAACAATATAGTCCAAATTAGAGGGTACAGACCGCAAGCTATTAAGGATAGTTGAGTGGCCTGTTCTACCCTCGGACCAGCAGATAGTTTCCCTGAGTCTGATGGCAGCACAGGCTGCCATCCGTTTACCTAGCAGGTCAAGAGGAACGAGATTAAAGAGGACCTCCAAGGCGTCAGTCGGTGTAGTCCTCAGTGCACCACCGATGCACATGGAAGCTGCCCTTTGAACTCTTTGCAATTTTTTGTAATAGGTAACCTTGTCTAAGACAGGCCACCATACCACAATGCTGTATAAAAGAATCGGTCGAATGACCGCTGTGTAAAGCCAGTGAACAATACGAGGTGATAGCCCCCATATTCCACCTACCGCTTTTTTACAAGAGTATAGCGCTACAGTTGCTTTCCTAACTCTTTCTTCAATGTAAATTTTCCAACTTAATTTCCTATCCAATACCAGACCAAGATACCTTGCACTATAATTAAAAGTTAATCTAGTGCCATTTAGCGAAGGTGGTACTAAAATTGGAAGTTTGTTATTCCTAGTGAAGAGTACTAGTTCAGTTTTGTTCGGATTTACACCTAAGCCAGCCTCGTCTGCCCATGAGACGAGTATATTTAAGGCATCCTGAAGAATTTCACACAGTGTGTTTGGAAATTTGCCACATGCAATTAATGCTACATCATCTGCATAGGCAACAGCCTTACAGCCGTGCCCTTTTAGTGACATGAGCATCTTATTTACTGCCAGATTCCACAGTAGAGGAGATAGTACACCCCCCTGCGGCGTTCCTCTGCAAACGAACCTATGTGCCTTGGATTTGCCAAGATTTGATGTAATGCTTCTGTTTGTCAGTAGCTTTTTAATCATATCAACTATTGAACTGTTAATGCACAGTTTCTGAAGCTCTGATATGATCATATTTGGGTTAACATTATTAAATGCTCCTTCAATGTCTAAGAACGCCGTCAGGGCGAATTCCTTATATTCAAAAGATTTCTCAATACTACCTACTATAGTGTGAAGTGCAGTTTCTATAGATTTGCCTTTCGCATAGGCATGCTGAGAATTAGACAGTAGATCAGGTTTGATACTACTTCGAATATAGATTTCTATGAGCCTTTCCAAAGTTTTTAGAAGAAAGGAGGAAAGACTTATTGGCCTAAAATCCTTTGGATTTATGTAAGAGCTCTTCCCGGCCTTTGGAATGAAGATGACTTTGGTCATCCTCCAAGCTAGAGGAATGTAGGAAAGGTTAAGACAGCCTTTGAAAATAGCTACCAACCATGGTATAATTAAACGAACAAATCGTTGCAGTTCAACTGGTGTTACACCATCAGGTCCTGGTGATTTGTAGGGTTTGAAGCTACTACTAATCGCCCATCGAACTTTGGCTTCCGAAACAATGTCCCCAAGAATATTCGGAATTCGGCGGTAAAGTTCCACCTTCTATTCGTTTATTACTTAAGGCCTACCACTTGTTGATTCGCCAGATATTCTGATCACTGCCTGACTGTCCACACACATGAAAGGAAGGAGTAAGCTCACTGTATATCATCATGCAAATTAATTTTTAAATGCATAAAATTATTTTCTGCATATTCGATCACTATGCTGTATTACAATCAAAAATACACATTTAATGTATCAAAAGTCACTGTTTTTATTTATTTTTCAAGACAATTCACAAGCTTAAGCGGAATTCCATATAAACTTTAGACTAATTTTTAGAAACACTTAAAAGCTTTCCAAAAACATGTTACAAATTCGAGCTTTTCTACTATTCGCGTTTATTTCCCTTTTTTGTGCACACCAGATTCTAGAAATTTAAGTCTAGGGGCTTTGTTTACTTTTTTTACTCAAATGTAAGCAATAGCCACTATTGCAAACTCGACAAATGCTATAGAAAAGCATACACATATTTTATATGTACTATGTTTTAGTAATGTCGACTATATTTATTTTTTTCAAGTTCGGTATGGTTTCATTGGAATTACTTGTTAAAAAAACAAGAACCGATTGTATTAGTTGTTTTCAACGCAATGAAAATAGAATTTTAATCAACTTAAAAATGTCCAGAAATTTATTTGATTTCATTAAAAAAACTCACGTTTTGATTTTGATGAAAGGTTTGTGAGAGTCAAATGCTCCAGCATATTTTCAACTTCATAACCCCTTTTGACCCCCAATAACTTTTACACATTAAATATACATGTGTGGGTGCTAAGAGTGAACTTAAATACGCGTTTGTGTGTATGCTAAAAAACTCATTTTATGAGAAGATTCCCCTTTAAATGGCACAAAAATTCTACTTTAAAGGGGGTTGATGCAAAAACCAAATAAAAAGGTCACGTTTTCAAAGGAATCATTTGACCAACCAACAATATGAGTAGGTATATCAACAGAAAGCAAACATGAAGTACAGAAAAAAAAAAATTGCATATAATTAAAATTCTGTATACAAAAAGAAAAGTACGAAAAAATATTAAAAAGCTTTGAATGGACAAAAGTTAAAGGAGCCAAAGACAAAAAACTCGAAAAAAAAGAACAAAATCCAACTCTGCGCAATATGCATTAAAAGGACGACATAACGAGTTTTACAGACAAAGGCAAACCGCACCCTTCACTGGACTTTGTGCGAATTCTGAAGGTGGCAAAAAAATGGAATGGGATGTAGTCTCTTTTTTTTTTGAATCATTAAAGTTTTGGATTTTTTTTTCAAAGTCGAAAATATTTTGGTATTGCTGGTATTTAAATTTAAATAAAATGTATAAATGGGGCCTTAACAAATTTCATTACCAATTATTTAAGTAAAGGACTTAATAAATGATCATCGTAGATTTCATGCATTAATTTTGAACTTGACCTAAATAATCTACAGCAAATCCAAAATTCATTCCATTACCTGAAATTTGTCTATGATTAATGTCAGTGTCATTAATGCAATTAATGGACCATGAAAAAAATAGTTGAACATTTCAAAAAATGGAGAAAATTCATTAAAAAAGTTTTAAGCTAAAAAGCAATTATTGTCCTTGTAGAAAATTATAGGTTCCACTAGAAATCACATCGCCTTCAACTTTGGTAACATTAATGATAGTGAAAAAGTCACATTGAATTACACGATAATGCGAACAACAAAGAAACCGAAAAAAAAAATTCATGAAAAAGGAGGGTAACTCCTAATGATCTGTTTTAAAGGCTCGACATCAAATCGTGTTAAAGTAGTGAATTGATATCGATTGTTTAGGAGAGTATCGGATATAAAAAACTTGGCAAAATATTCAGTTTAGACTTCTGAGTATATTCCCAGTATAATAAATATTTGATTGATAAACTTTTTAATTTCAACGTTGACGCAGAGAGGGGATTAAATTCTCCACACTACTGCTATCGTGTCCAATATCATTTTTGATAACAAGAATATAGGGTGTTAACTTCTAGTACATTTGTACCTTTTTTTTAGTACACCCATGCTTTGAAAAAAAATCATACAAAAGACTAATCTTTTGTACATTCAGAGAATTTTCCGCACATTTTCATTACACCTTGTAATGTTTCAGAAAAACTAATAGTAACGCAAAAAACAAAAGTTTGTTGATCCCTTTAACAAATATTGACCATTTAAAAGTTTTGGGAAACTGATAACTACTTTCTGAGACTGAGAGTTACTCAAATTTTGAGTACAAAAGTTCATTAAGTGCCCTCACTATAATTGGAATGTAAAGCAATGAAATTCTTTGCAGAATATCAATTACCAAAGCAAACATATTCTACATCCAAATATACTATCGAGTATCGATACTTCATCCCTGCGTCACACACAGAAATTGTGTCATTTATCGATTCGACATGTGTACGATTGACTTCTGCAAATCTTTTGTTATGCGATGCAGCTCACTTGTCCCCTGGTGTTAATCCTGTTGATCGATTGTGTTGGACCTGTTCTACTTGCGCGAGTGCAGCTCGCTCCTTGCACAGCCATTGTCCTTGTGTGAAAGCAAACGCTTTCATTTGTTGCCGCCTTCCTGCATTTCATAGATTCAATGGAGAAGATTAATATTGTTGGCCGGTCTTGACAAATGTCAGTGTCATTGTCATTACACCTTTTGTTGGAATTGTACCTGTTGCAGTCGATGTTTCTGCACTGTTGTCATTAGTTTTATCTCTTGTCCTTTTTTTTTCGGGGTTTTCTTGAGCACTTAAGTGACTTTTTGATCCTTGCATGACTGATTGTCAATTGACAAACTTGTTGTTGTTTCTTATTTCTTTTTATTTTTGCAAGTCAATACCTTGAAGTGCTGCGTCAAGTGCTGTATGTCCTCTTGTCACATGCAATCATCTTCAGTGCACTTGATTTGCTTTAGATTTGATTTGTTTTTCTTTCTCTTTCGTTTTGCTTGAAATAGGCACTTAAGTGCTCATATGCGCTGTCTCTACAACTTTGCAGAGTTGATAAAAAGGATCTGGCTTTTGTGGCAACAAGTGTTTTCTTGTTTTCTGATTTTCCTTTCTGTCAGCTGCTTTGTCCCTTTAATTATTTTCACATTTTTGTCCTTTTCAAGTGTCCTTTTGTCATGCTAACAATTTGTTGTTTGGGTGCTCCTTGCATGAGTTCTGCCGAGAGCATATCTTGCTTTTAAGTGTCCTGCTAGTTTAACGTTCTCTCAATGTTTTGTTTTCTTATCTGAACGTTCGGTTAAGTTGTCGATTGTTGCGGTCACATAAATTGTGTTATCCTTTGGAATAGATGTATGCGTTTTATTTGTCTTTCTTTGGTTATGAACTTGTTTTGATTGCTTTTGTATTTAAAAGGTGAAAACTTTATGTTTTTCTTTGGCACATTGGAATATTTGTTTGGCCCATATGATGAGGTGTTAAAAAATTGTCATTATTATTTTAATGATCTTTAAAAAAGTTGTATTAAAATAAACATTATTTTGCTTTGGCTCTCATTTTGGAAGAATCAAGTAGAAGGCGGCATGAAAGAATATAGAATATATTGCAATGAATTGAATTGAATTTTACTTCTAATCGAATTCAATTCAATATACCACAAATTGCAAAATCATGTCAATTCAAGTGTCCTCAGCGTTTTTTTTTTTCGTTATTTAATCTTATCGCACAAGTCCGAAAAAAATGTTTAGATCGCTTTTTTTCCACCAGCCAGCTGCATGCCTCTTTTTCATACAATTTAATGCATTTAGAATACGACGATTAGAAAGCAACTCTCATAGATAAGCGCGGCTTTGCTAATATGCAATGCACGTCGTTCATGTTGGACAGTCTCAGCCAGCTTGTTTGTGCGCCTCTTGACTGTTTGGTGTGAGATTTGGCAGCGATAACGCAAAATGCGCAATTCATCCGACCGTCTGGCTGTCCTTTCTTCTTTGCCAGTATGTCGCTAGTGCGACATCGCAACCAAATAAAAAGAGAAAAAATGTTTCTAGATACTTGCAATATAATTTATAAGGTGGACCTTGAGTTGCGACACAAAAGCGAAGAAAGAAAAGTTCAGTAAATTTCCAATAAGGTATTTCCCTTTTTCTTAGCTCTGTCATATTAGCTTATTCAAATACAACTTTGCTTTCAGTTAGTCAAAAACAATCAGGAGCCATGGAATCCGGTAACTTTGGGCAGGTTTAACAAGGCTCCACGGTGTGCGCCGAGGCTAATATTTTTCGTCATTCCCGTGTCGGTTTAAGAGAAAGAATGCACCACATCGTGACTTTCATGCATAATTATATGGATAGCAGCCCAAATTTGAGCAATTCGAAAATAGAAATGGTCATGTCACTTTTTCCAAAAATTTGGCTGAACATATTAATCGGAATCGTTGGCATTTATGTATTCAAGATATTTAATTTTGTAATGCGAAACCGCTTGGTACCAATCCTTAATTGAGTACGGAACGCAATTACTGAGGCAGTTATTTCGCGCATTATCAATTCTCTCTTCGAATTTGAATATTTGGATATTCTAATCCAGACTGATCGATATCATTGCGCGAATAATAGGCGAGATTTTTTGACATTGTCGTATCTTCCAAAATATTTGTTTTTTAGAATGGGTGTATTTTTAGGTAGCTAGGTGCATATCCTCGTGAGAAAGCTTCTTTGATTTTCTCTCTTTTGTGTGCAAAATGAGTAGATTATCGCCATTGTGAACAGACCTTCTTTGAAGATTGAACACAACGGCTCCTTCTTTTAAAGATATTCCCTGCTTGAGAAATGGCCTCAGCTCTTAAGTTTGGTAATTGACCTTTTCAAAGCATATGTCCAAGCATCAAAACGCCAAAAATATCACTTTTTTAACATTCCAAAAAAAAAACATTTTCCACAATTAGTTTACTAATAATAGCTTAATCTTAGTATCGCAAACTCATCTAACAACACTTTTCACAAATTACAATTTGAAATTTCAGTATCTAATGTTTATTCCATTACATATACATATAAGTTAGATCCACCCTAAAGAGTACTATTATTGTTAGTAGCGAGAAACTAGCAACGCATAGCCCAGCATATCGACATACAGTGGCCAGGGGTTTCCATTGCGCACCACCACCACCAGCAAAGTTTTGCGGTTGGCGGCGGCTTATCAGTAGCAGCAATCTAGACAGCAACAGCGTCGCAAGCAAGGTAATGTGTGTCCAACATGGACACAAAGCTAGTGGCGTAGTGCGACAGCCGAGAAAAGTCGGCTTTCATTCAACAATTTGAGTTTGTTGAGATACGCAAATATTCGAAGCGCATCGATAACAGCGATGCAGCACAAAATTGGTAAAAGATGAGCGAGTGCACTCGCATACGCATCTCGTACTCGTCGTCAGTGTACTAAATTTTTTTTCTTACTATTTTTTATATTGATGTCGTGTTGCCAGCCACAGCAAGGTAATGGGAAAATCTTGTAAGACCCATGGTGTAGAACAGTGAGAGGATTTGATTTTGTCATGGAGCATAGTGAGGCAAAAAAAAGCCACTTGAATACTCAATGAGCAACAGTGGCTTTAATTGTTGTCACCCCAGTCGTTGATGTTATCGACAACATGATATTCATTAACGTCCTTGGCTCTTTGGAAGTTGTCTTGGGAGATCGGAAGTTATGTTTGGATTTTGTGTTTGCACAAAAAGATGAGTCATTAAATTGATGCTGAAGATGGAAAATAATTGTAAGGGGAATACTGAGGATATTTTCGAGTTGATATAATCTGATACACTCGTTAAAATGTTATATAGCAATATCGCCCAAAACATAAAAATTTAAGGGAAAATCGTCTATGGACATTTGGTCCCCAATGAAGTGAAAAATTGTCGCAAAATAGGGTATGGTATAAGAAAAATCATCAGAAAAAACAACATTTCATAAAAGTTTAACAAAAATTTGGGCATAATTTCATATGTTAAATGTCCCAAAAAAACTATGATGTACCCATAAAAGATTTTTCCGCACATAATATTGGATCTCGGAAGATTCGGATCTTCACAGATAAATTGAAAAGGAATCTCTTTCCCCAATAAAAGCCTCCATTTTAGAAAGTCGAAGTGAATGAGAACTTGTTTGAAAATACAAATAGCTGCCAAAAGAACACATAGTGGTGAAAGTTAACAAGTCACTGGAGTTCTAAACTGGATCAGATACAATAGATATAATTAATCGAAAATGGTTGGCCATCTTTGGAAACACAGTCTCCAATCCAATCAGGCTAACCTTTAACAAAGAACGTTCTTAAAATTTTAGCAAAAGAAAAGTCACCGATACCTGCTTCTTAGCTAAAGAGCACAGTCATTTATCAAGACTTCGGGAGGTTGCGAAAAGAGGAGGAAATAACATCTGTGAAGAAGCTCTTATATGAATGCGCCCAAATCAGTGACATTTTCGAAATATTCCAATAAATCACCTAATTTAGAAAAAGTTAAGTTCTAAAATCTCACATGAATTTCTTAAAAACATTACCTTTTATATACAAAAATAAGTATTACTCTCATTGGATTACCTCCCAACTAAATTTGTACACTCTAACGTCAACTTAACTTTTCCAATATTCTTACGCCACTATTTTCTGCAGTCATGTCAAAATGTGACGTAATTATAATTTATTACTTAACTCCAGCTTAGTTACCGACTTAAAATTACTACTTTTACAACTACGACAGGTTTTGGCCGGCGAATATCAAAAACCACCACCGCCAACGTGCGCAGCTCTTACAACGATGACAATTTTTATGCCACAACCACCTGAGGGAAGAAAAATTCAACAGTTTAAACGTGGCTAAACGCAAGCGTCACAGTGTTTGTCACAAACAGCAGCGTAGCGGTGATCTTTATCTTCGTCATGGCATGATAGAAAAACAACAACAACAACAACAACAGCAGCAGACAGTGGGTAATTTTTAACAAAAGTGACTTAATTTTCCAGTTCCACCTGAGGGAAGAAATCCATTTGCATAAAATTTAAGGTTTAGCGACAGCGTTGTCGTTGACGCATATATTTAGCGGCACAGACAAGTCGTTGAGAAATGTCACACGAGTTATTAGGAGGAGACCCTGACAAAGAGAAGACCGAAAAAAAATGAAATATTTTCAAAGTTTATGGGAAAATTTACCTAGTGACTTTTATTATTTGGTTTTATTGTTTTAAGAACATGAATCTTATGTTAATTTATGCTAATTCAAAGTGACAAGATCATTTTTTATTTTGAAACTGAACTTAAGAAAAATTTAATTTAAAAAATAAAATTCAGTGAGAAAATGCGTGGTAAGTTTAATATTCCGGAAATAGTAATTTTCATTGTATTTGACTGAGTATTTGGTACTCAAATATAGGTCTCAGCTCAGTTTATAAGTTCTAAGATCGTAAAAACTAATGCATTTTTTAAGGAATTGTTATCGGTGACAAGTACTGAATATGTAGAGCTGTTTTGGGTTACGAATAAAGCAAAAAAATATTACAAAAAAAAAAAATCCAGATTTGGGTCATTAATAAAACTTTTTAGATAAATTTTCCCAATCTGGTTTTATATCAATTATAAAATTATTATGAATTAATGTGTGACTTTTCATAGGCAGATGTCGTTTAGAATATGATGTGCATATATCCTTGTAAGAGATTTTTTGGCGATTTTCATACAATACACTCACGGTATATTCACCTCATCATTTCGTTTGTAACGCACAAAAGGGTGCGTAGAAGGTATAGAAAAGTATGTATATTCCTTATCAGCGTCACTATCCGAGTCGATTTAGTCATGCCCATCAGTCTGTCAGTGGAAATCACGATTGCGGGAAAACCGGGCAAGATAATTGAATGAAAAGTGGCTTACAGGTTACATCTCAAACAAGGGTCTTGAAATCTAAAATGGAGGAAATTTGTTCACGGTTACGCCAACCGCCCATTCAAGTAAAACACTTAAAACGATATACTGATAGAGTTATTTGATAAAGTTTATATGTTACCAGCCAAAATAGTTTTTAGGCCAAACTAGTTAGCTTAAGCCTAAGGATGTGCAATGACATTTTAATGCAAAAGCACTGTGGTTAGTGAAGACTACGACAGTAGCAAAGTAAGAAAACAAAATTTGTCAATTTCATTATATATGTACTTGGCAATTTGTAAGCGGGGGTAATTGGGCGGCCTTCTGCCGCGGCTCAGGATTTACATCCTCCAATATGTCCAATTTTGGCTTCGTGGTTTAGTCTATAATATGTGAAACACTGACTTCGCTATTCACTGTGATTTTGCATTAAAATTAAATTGCATACTTTTAGGCCTTCCAGTTAACTAGTTTGGCATAGGACAAACTTGTTTGTCCTAAAAACTAGTTTGGCCGGTGACATATACACATTTCTCAAACAACTACAAGCAACTTAGACAATCTTTCGACAATGAGTTGGCGGCGTGGCACTTCCAATGCAAGCGAAAACTTCAAAACGCCATACAGAGGAAATTATTTATGGTAGTAGAATAAAATTTCACACGAAATTCACAGTAGGAATTATTCGAAAACCTTTCGACAAAACTAGGCGAATTTTTACAAGTGGGCGTGGCATCCTCCATAGAAACAAGAACTTTAAAAATCTATACAGAGAGAGGTATTTAAGGTAATCAAACCAAATTTCACAGAAATACGAGAAATAGTTCGGTCAAGCATTAAACAAAAAGTTGCCGAATCTCAAAAAGAGGGCGTGTCATCTCCCATAAGAGCTCAGATTCAAACGGGAACACAGAGATCTATCTAAATGTTGCCAAATTTAATTTATTTATTTTATTTCAATTATCTCCAGTTCTCTAAAAATCTTACCACGAAGGATAAAGTGTTTATAATAACTCGAAGAAAGGATTCGTATAGAACTAAAAGCTTCTATCGTCCTTTTAATATACGAGGATGAAACAAAAGTTCTTCTAAGTCCTTAGGTAACATGCTGACTGGCTATTTCCTCTTTATTCAGTCATATTTTTGATATTAGGCTTCAAGCTAAATAGCTAAGAAAGTTATTAGCAGTAATTGCCAAACTTGGTTCTTAATTTTATAAAAATTGTTACCTTCCTTTAGCTGAGTTCATTTAAACTCTGTTGCAAAGTACAAGCAATCGTTGGGACTTGAACATTTAATTTAGCCAACTGCTAAGTTTGTATTGTAAAATATTGTAAAGTAAATGGAAATTTGTACAAATTCAGGAATTAACTCACAATAATAAGTACTCACACCGATAAGTAGTCATGATTTTGCATATAATCAAACCACCATGATTTTATAAAATGAAACTCTTTTCTATTTCTAACCTTAACTGTCATTCAACTGAGGCAAATTTGAGACCCAACATACATAGGTTACATCACTCACCCAACTCTACATACATGTATGTAACGTGTGAGAATTTATTTGACAGCTGTCAAAAAATAAAGTGTTAGCTTGATGCGTCACTTAAATAAAAATTTATAAGCTGGAACAAATATGAAATAACTAAAACTATTGCACCAAACAATATTGAAATAATGAACCATGTCAACTCGAATACACAGTTTGATTGAATGTGCGGCAACAGTTGGTGGATGCAGGTTAAGATCGATTTGAACTATGCGTATGTCCATGTGTCTAGTCGAGAAAAAGACCACATCAAATGACTGACGCCAGACGGCTAACAGACGTCAGTGACAATGACAGATTTAGATGGATACACATGGGAGTTTAATTTTTTTGTAAATGCTGTTTAAAGGTATAAGAATAAGTAGTAGTTAAGAAAGGGGTTTCAATTTGGTTATTCAATGATGTATAGTTTTTGCTACTACTTACATGAAAATATGTAGTTTGAAAGCTAAAAATTGCCTGTCACTTTTAAGAAAAGAAATAAAATAAAAATCTGAATGTGCGGAAAATTCGAAAGGTGTCTACAAGTTAATTAGACTTCAATGAGAGAGCACTTTTTTAAGTTTTTTTTTTCTCCCTCTTTATAATCAAACAATATATTGATGAGATATGAAAATTGTGAAAATGAATTAATCAAAAATGAATTGTCTTGGGACATGATATCAAAAAATAAGACTGCCTACCTAGCGTTAAATTACAGCATATGAAATTATTCGAGAAATCTTTATAATAAAACTGCTAACGCCACTTGCATTGTCATTTTATCAAGAGAAATTGATCATTTTTTACCCAATTATGACAGCGGTGCAATGCGGCACATTACAGCAAGCAAAGTGATCACGTGAAAACACGCGCACCATAGGTGGCACAACCGATTTTGATCACAACCAGAATGAGCTCGTCGTAGAAATTTCCATAGAAATTTTTTTTTTCTGCTATAAAACCATCAACGCCGCCGCCGAAATGGTCACGCCGACAAAGCAAAGAGCTAAACTATAATTAAGAATATCCTTTACAGCTGCAAATTGAAGTTGAGATTTTCTTTATCGTTTTGGCTTTAAACATGATCAAGCAAAAGAAAAAAGAGAAGAGCGCTCATTTTGAGTAAAAAGTAAACTCAAGGGACACTTTGTTGTCTTTTACAGTGGCGCTTAATATTACAGTAGTCATGTGTTACCTGTGCGCAAAATTCAAACTGTTTGATTAATGAAAGTTGACAAAGCGGCATAGAAAGCAGCTGATATCCTTTAATTACGCATATTTTTTTAAATTTTTGCTTTATCCAAACTGCTGTGAAAATTGATGAACCTGCTGTCCTGTCCTATTTAAGTTGACAAGATCCCTTTTTGCTACCTTTGCTCTTGATCACAACAATCAAACAGAAGTAAGCCGCACCGTATTGTGCCAATGACAAACATCGATCAGCATCCTTCTTTACTGTTAGTGAAAAAGTGTAATTACACGCATATGTACAAAGAGAATAATTAATTATTTTTGCTCTTACGATTGTCCTTTTTTTAAATACTATTTCCTTTGTTGCCTTATGCTTAACTATTGTTTTGTTTTAGATTTTCTTTTGTCTTTTGGTTGGTGTTAAGACCGAGTACAAAGGATAATGCTGTGCGCAAGTACGTTTGATTGTTTGATCCCTGCAAAATTCTAGCGCATGGCGCTAAACGCACAAAAGGTGATCTCTGCCACAGTTGGATGATCTATTTTTATAATTATTCATTTGTTATGCTCTTTGGTAGTTTGCCTTTTTTGTTGTAACTTTTGTTAACCTTTGAAGTTTAAACTATGCGATGACAAAAGAGTTTATCCTTGGATTGAATGTATAATAAACAAAATTTAAATTGGATTAAAAATAATACGAATTTTACAAAAATGAACAATATAATGCTATATTCAATGTGGCTCTCATCGGTACAGCACGACATGAATAAAGTTTTGCTAGCATTTTTTAATATACTCAGAAACTTATATATTAATTTGACTACTAATTTTTGAGTAAGAATCTACGTATTTATGAGCATATTTTAAAAACATAAAAAAATTTAAGGTTTTTCAGGTTTGTTCAATATGGCAGGACATTTTATTTGACCTTTTTTAAGTGAACTCTCTTATTATAAAATGCCATTTCCTTGAATTTTTAATTGCTATTTTCATGATGCAACTTCAAATTATAAGTAAATTACTCCCGTACATTCTTTTAATGACAACTATATATTTCCCATTCATTTGGGTTGCCATTTTATTTTGTCATTTAAGGACAACTCCTGCTCAGTAGCAACATTCGTATTTACTTTATATGGAATGCCTTTAATGGTTGTTTTGCTTACATAATGTAATACCGAGGGTTTACTATATTTTCCTTAATCCTCATATATTGCTTTTGTTGTTGTAGTTACAGTTGCGCTCATCCTTTTTATATTACAATTATTTCTATGCTACTGATGCTGCTGTTGTATTACGAGTGCCTCGCGCTTCCTGTATTGCGCCTTTTCATATTCCGCCAACAAAAGAAGACACAACAGCGCACCAAACCAACATCACTTAGAGCACCAACGGCAACTACAAAAATAACATGAGAATATAAATAAAAAAACAAAATGAGTAAATAAGAACTAACAAGGGAATTTGCCATTCCCATGTTTTTAGTTGTTTGAAAAGTAGTTTGTATTTTTCAGTTGCGTTTTTTTTTTTTTGTTTTCTGCATTACTGCTCGTTTATGAAGTATATACTTTTATCCTTGCATATCCTGAAAAGCATCAACAATACAACGTCAGTCAGTGTTGTGTTAAATTTAGAACATTTCTACACAGTATTGCTTGTAGAAAATATGAAAAGTATGATTGCGTGTATCAATATCAAAAGCATTTCCAAAATTATTGATGAGTACCACATCGCTTTGGACAGTCGCTGACCCCGAGCAGTTTCTCCCGAACAAACAATAGCCTGGCAGCAGAATATGAGCTTGTGAGTGATTGAAACCATCGTCTCGTCAATTGCGGTATAACTCTTCCGCTGGATTGTATGGGTGAACTTTTTCGGTATTTAGCTTTTACCTGAAGGTTTATTGATCTATTTCTATTCGTGTGTACTATGGCGCCACATGTAAAAATATGTAAACTGGGTACTTCATCAGACTTTCTTTCATAGCTATGAGACATACAAATAATATTTTTGATTTCTCTGATAAATATCTCATTTGAAATTTTTGTAGAGTTCGTTGGACTAACAAACTATTTGGCACAGACCTTTTATTAATTCTTCAGCAATGACTTTCATTTAATATATTCTTGAAGAGCTTAAAAGAATTCAATCTATTTATGAAAAAAGTTCGATATATAACTGAGCTTAATTACTCGTCAATGTGATAGTTTGAAAATAGATCTGAAAATGATCTGAATTTTTATACATATTAAGGTTCTAATAAAATTTTCCCTTTATATAGTAGCTTCGGGTATTGTGATATGGGCATTTTTGTATTTTAAATTACTTGTAACTTTTATAGCATAGCATCTAATTCTTTATGTATTATGGTTTGTTGATGCATTGTGCAGTATATTACGACTTCGGAACGCTATAGCGTAAGCCAATCTGAAGCTATTTCAAGAAAATGAAAAAAAGCCAAGTGACACCTCTTAATGAAATTGGTGGGTAATGTGATATATAGCGTTCGGATAATGAGATATCCTAAGTATCATGAAAAGTATAACAAGCATAAAACAGTAGGAACTAAAAGTACAATAGCATTACATCTTTCAATAGAATTAAAATAATAAAGGAAACTAAATTTAAATGGAATCAATAACCGAAAAGCAGAACATATCAAAGTCAGATAGATGACTTACATACACAAATTGCTTGCCGTATTGGAAGATAATCATTGTGAGTCCAAATTAAATCGCGTTGGATCTGGTCTGGATCTTTGTATCCCTTTGGAAGGGTTTGTTGAAAAAATCACAGGTAATGTCCTTGCTGAGTGGAGCAAATTGGACTATATAACATTACTCGAATTTTAGTCTTAATATACTCGGGCTATTTTTATTGAAACACATTTCAGTAAATAACGAACTCACATTATTTATGACAAAGTATATTCACCCACTAACAAATTTTAGTACTTCGGCTATAATATTTACTTTATTTTGGGCTTAATTCACACATTGAATGTACACAAATAAAATCTCGACTTGTGGCTAAATCAATTTCACCACACTGAGACCAAAAACAGTTAATGCGAACGCACAAAACCTTGAAGCACGTATCTTTATCCGTTACTGCTATGTTGACAAAAAAAGTTTTGTCGAGAGTTGTTTATTTAAGGAAATATGATGGGATATCACATTACCCAACCATATCACAATACCCGAAGTTACTCTGCACATCATTGTTATTTTTTTTTTGAGTTTTTTAAAAAAAGCCCAACACCGTTAGCACCATTACCAGCTTAACGTTTATAATTCTAAAATATCTTCTCATCATTTCGATTCAACAACAGCAGCACCCTTGCCACCACCTTTGCGCTTCCACTTCGCAATATTTTATTCGCTTACTGACCCAATGTTATGCCAACTGCAAATGCGGATTAGTTTTACTCTCAATGTTATTCGGATCCTTCCATCCACTCGTCTGTTTGTCTGCCTGTGTTAAATTCGTGGGTGCAATTTTTCATTTATCACAAGACCTTGATGGACCTCACTCATTGTTTTCGTAACGAAATAAGTTCATTAAAATTTTCATCTTCATATTTTTGTAATATGTTTTTTTTTATCTTTTGGTTTCATTTACTGATATTTTGCTTCTGTTTCTGTTCGGCTCTTTCTTCTTTTGCCGTCAATATTTCGATTAAAATCTTAATTCTCTCAAAAACTATTATTCCTTAATATTATTCCTGAAAATATGATCTTTGTGTAGTTATTAGATTTATAATTGCATTAAAATTTTTGCAAAAAATATTATGTTACTTTTGGATTTGAAATATTTATTTTTTTTGGACAAAAATCTTAATAAATACGTAGTTACAGAAGCGCTTTCTGATGAAATTGCATCATAAAACTGTTTTTGGAAAGTTAGAGGTTATGGTTTACTTTTGTTTGGATAAAATTTGAGCGAATTTCATAATCAGTTGCACATTTCACTAATACTTTGATATAGAGCAGCGGTGGGCATAGAAATCTAACAAAAGAGCAAAACAACAACATCAAGCAACAACAAACGAAATTTCAAAGTTTTTGGTTACTTTCATTTCCAAAATTGCCATTAGCACAAAAAAAAAAAACCAAATTGCACTACAAACAAAACCAATTGCTACATTCGTCAAGACACAATGCGGCGCCGTCGTTTATGCCTCTGTGTTTTGTTTTTTTTTTCATTTGAATTCAAGTCAACGCTGTACCTCGATAGCGTTGAAATTCTGCGAATTTTTTTTCGCTTGCTTGTACGTCGAATAACGGTGAGAGCAATGAGAGCAAATAGAGCCACTATGTGCCCATCACTGATATAGAGAAATGACTGAAGGTAATGACAGAGATGATAAATCAAAAACAGCGTTCTGCGAAAACATCAGACCCTACGCTTAGTTTCACTCAGTAAATGTAGTATATGATTTGACGGAAGGGAATAGGGTCTGATATTTCCCCGAAGTAAATTTTTGAGATTATAAAGCCTCGTAAATTTATTATCTCTGGTAATGGCATTAGCATTATAAGAAAAAACTACATTTTTGAGAATTATTAATATTCTCGTAGAAACTCAACGTAAACAATATTTAATTCTTTGAAACATAACTCAAAAACTTTTGAGATTTGAAAATCTCTAAGTGTAGTGTCACTCAGTGCAAATAAATAGTGCCATCTTTAATCATTAAGAAACATAATCGCCCTGATCAATATAGGAAAGTACCTCATTTTGTCTACTGATTTTAAGCAGAGGAGAAAAAATAGGTCCTAACTTATTAGGACCTCACACTAGGCGGTATTTTTTATCGACATATTTCACACAAACGGCAGAGTGAGTTTTCCAATTTAAGAGGTCAGCGTGTGTCCGTTGTGTTCAAAAGAGCTCCCATTATCACTCAGCATTGCCAACATTGAAAAAAATGTCAACAATAAATGTTGTTGCCGTCTGGTATTAAATCAAGAAAAGAAGGACATATAATGCAGCAGCTGGAACTATATAAAGAGTTCTTAAAAAGAGAAGAGTTCAAAAAAGCTGGACATCACAATCACTTCCTATGGGAAAAGCAGCACAGATGAACCCAAGTTCCTCCTTAAAATCATTTGTGTGAAGCACATCATTGAATACTTTAAAATTTCTATCATAGCTAACAATTTTAAATATGATATCAATGATATCTTGATTAATAAAAGTTTTTCAATTTCAAAGCTTTTTTGTACTTATTTTGAGTTAATATAGAACAGATAGAAATCGACTTGGTGTGAAGGAATTATTGTTGTTTCAAAGTCCTTAAAAATGACAGTAAAATTTGTTCCCACATTTTAATTATATTACTACTATCAATTCCCTTGTACTGCATGCAAAGCGGCCAGCGGAAGCCATCAATGTGAATCAACTGAAGAAAAATAAAATATCATCAGTTGGCCTAAGGATATAGTAAGCAAATGTGACTGGATTTGTACATGGCTTCTTTTTCTATGTTGACTGCTCAACTGATATTAAGTGACTTCTAGTCTTCTCTAACGGCAAACGACAAACGACAATTAAATCTGGTTTGACTTTCTAAAAATGTTGAAATGACTAAAAAGTATCACCAGAAGCGACCACAACAGCAACAGTAGCTATAAAAACAACAGCAACAATTTCAATGTCATCATCATTATCAAGCGAAATGAAAAAATCGTTACAGATCAGTCACGAAATGCTCTAAAACTCATTACATCTGAATTACTGCATGACATCCCCGAACGTCGAAAGATCCATGTTGTTTTGTGCTGTGTGTCGTCGATCGCATTCCATTCTACTTTTTGTCATTTGTGATAGTCCATGGTTTGGAGGAGAGTTGGCGACGTGTGCCAGCCATAAAGATGGAGACACAAACACTGGAGCTGAAATGAACGGGCTGGCTGACGCCAATTCGTCGCATGTCATTACGTTAGTTGTCGGTCGGTCAATTTCAAACCGCAACAAGAGAACATCAGTAACTGGTCCAGAGGACAATTAAATATCAATGAAGTCAATGATGGCAGCGTGATACGGTTGGATGTTGCTCTTGAAAGCGTGCTACTTTCTATGCGGCATTCGAAACGAGTATTTTAATGACATTTAATGAAGCCCACTGTCAGTTCAGTCTTACACAGTCCAGTCAGTCAGTCAATCACACATAGGTCAGCGCGTCAAAATTTTTACGGCAAAACAAAGCGGAAATCTGCGTATGTCAGTGGCAAAGCATTTCAATTGTCATCAGCAGCAGCAGCAGCAGCATTCGGCTATTGAATGGCTCCATTGTATTTGCGGTAGCTGCTGCTGCTTGGCGGTTACTTCGCATGTCATTAATAAAATTAAGTTTTGGTGTTGGATTGTGTGAGACAATGAATTTGAGTATTGATTGAATTGCATTTAAATTAGTTATTGACTGAGGGGATAGGGCGAAATTTAGATCAAGGTTTTGGCTGAACCTTCATATTTTGTTTGTAGTAAATCAATCAATGATTGATTTTGAAACAAGCTAAAATATCATGGACATTTTTGTATAATCAAAGGCTAATCACGCAGTATCAAAAACTGTCAAATTACTCGTAAAAAAAGAAACCAAAATAAAATGACGACGTTCTTCCTGTCTTTAAAATTTGCTGGCATATTTATTCAAATTATAGTATATATGACTGACGGATGAGCACTTGAAATGTCATGCAAGAATACACCATTAAATCAACGTCGCACGTCATTTGAAGGAAACAAAACATAATTTCGTCAACCCTTGACGTAGTACATTTTATTAAGCTTCAAAGCTTAAGTGGAATTTCAGCCATTATTAAAACATGCGTCAAGTTGTTGGCATATTTAATATAGGACTTTTTCTTTGGATATATAATGCAATACAGTATGTAGAACTTTAAATCTCTGCTGCTTTTTAATATGACAAGGGATAATCACAGCAATCACATACAGTCCCATGCATATAACTCTTTGTCAGTTAAGTACTACAGGGGCTGATCCAAATAATAAAAAAAAAGGAATTATAAAAAGCAAGGGTACAACCCAATGCACCCAAACAACACAGACTACAATTGGGGTGTGGATTTATTAATAATGTCCTCGGCAAGTCCTTTCCGCTTATTTATGTTGTTGTTTTTTGTTTATATGTCGCTATCGTTGTTTATTTGCTCATATTTCGCTTGTAATGTTGCTCATTATATTTTGCATAATGAATGTTGTCATTGAAATTGCCAACAATACAGCGGCGGCGGCAGCGACAGCAACAGCACCAACAACCCCGCAAATGTTGATGATGATCTGTATTATGAAAGGGGTGAATTTTATGCTTCATCTCTTTTGCACCAAGGTTTCATAACCATAAGACTACACATACACATGCATACGAGTACATGAAGTCCTTGCAAACATGCATCATATTTCAACATCAACAAGAATATATGTGGGATGTTCTATGAGACAGTTTTTTAATTGGTCTTCATTTTTCAAGTTGTGAAGTTCAAAAAGTGCACTGCCTATTTTGTGCGTATGAGTGACTAACGAAAACCATAAAAATTTCAAAGAAATGTATTATTTTTATCAAGCAAAGTTTGAGTAAATAGTAGAACAAACTTTTTTTGGATGCAAGATCGACATTAAAGATAAATTTTTTGACAAAACATGCAACGCGAATTTCAAATCTGATATTAAAAACCCTTGAACTTTAAATTCTTCCCGAGACCTTTGATTTTTCTAGTAATAAGATGCACCGTTTACAAGCTGAACGCAAGTGCGGCGTTTACCTTGGATATCCATTCTTGTCACAGTTAAGGAAAAATTACACCCACCGAAGAAAGAGTTTCCTACTACTGTGCGGATTGCAATCTATATATAAATATGTATATTTTAAAAATTTATGAGACTTAAATGATTCTTTGATGTTTTTATGTTCCAGAAAAAAAAGGTTGTAACTGTTTAAAAAAAAAAATTAATTAATTTTTGACCAAAATATACAAATATTGAAAGCCTGGTAGCACCCTCAATTTTTTGTCTTTTAAGAAATATTCGTCTTATGGCATAAATTTACGAATCTTAAAAGTCTGAAAATTTAACAAACTACCGTAGTACGTTTCAAAATCATGGTTTAAACCAGAGGTTCCCAGATTTTATTTTTTCATAGACCACTTTCAAAATTTAGCTGGTTCCTGTGGACCCCTTGTGAAGATTAGATCTATCTATGGAAATTTGCATTGCGGCTGAGTTCCAACCACGAATTAATAGTTTTCGAAAAAAGAAGTGAGAATTGATCGCAATTCTGTTTACTCGAACGGATCTCAGGACGGTTTTACTGTTCCACCGTTTTTACGCTGACGGTATTTACGCCAACCGTCCGTATTCTGTTAAGCGCAATAGGCAGGTAAATACTTACTTTTTCTGACACTGGCAAATACTAACATCGATTCACTTTACTTTTCTTTTCGAAATTCCGGAAACAAATGAGTAACGTTTGTCCTTGGCTTTCGTAGTTATATTGGTGAAGAATCAAACACTGTCACTATCGAAAGCAGATAAATTTCCATCGACCCGTTGAGTCTACTGTGGACCACGGAGGGTCCACCTAGACCACTTTGGGAACCAAGGGCTTGAACTAACAATTTGGAACCACGGCACACCTCCCAACTGAATTTTCCGATTCTAAAGCTTTTTAAATGTGCGTTTATGGAAGTGCCCCCATAAATCTACTGCATGTCGGCTTCATGAATGGAAATCTCAAAATGATGATGAAAATGCCATGATGCCGCTCAAATACTCAACATCAAAATTAATATGTGAACGCATCATAGCATCGCATAGGCAGCGCGCACTGGCATTTGTAATTAGAATGCTGTTGCAGGATAATGAAAAAAAATCTGAAAAAAAAATGAGGTGAAGCCTCTTGTAACCCCTTTCTTAGTTGGAATTCACTAAGGGTTAGTGCGCATATGCTGAGTTGAAATGTTGTCGTCGATTTATTTAAATTGAAATAGACAGAAGTATGTCATTAGCTCATGTTTTTATGTACTTGTGAACATATGAATGTACTGTGTATATAATGTGAGATTTGGGGAAATGTGTGGTTAGGTTTTAGATATTCAATGAAAACCTGCTTCAAAGAATTTATCAAAAAAACATTTCATTTCTTTTAAGAAGATTTGCTGATTTCAGGGTGATTCTGGCCGTTTACAGATTCAAAAATCAATTTCTTTTTGCGTGTTTTGCTAATACTCTCAACTCGGACTTAATATTTTGAGGGAAATTTGAAAATTGAATCCACATTCTCTCGGGTAATGATCCTTAGGAAACAGCTCCTCTAGCTGCTCTTAAAATTACAAAAAATATTTACTTTTATGAAGGCCGGGAATGGCTTATTTTCAATTTGGCAACCCTGGTTAGAAGTCTTCCATCTGATTGCCTAAGCTGCCGATTGTTGATCGGTAACTTTTCTCAGAGTTTTTGAGAACCAAAACAAGCATTTACTGACCCGTCGGAGCATATATTATTTCAAAGCTGCTAGTCCTCTTTTAGAACATAAGCTTCTGATATCAAGTTAGGTTCTTGTGGATAACCAATCAACTTCTTATTATCCGGATATTATTTGCAAAAGTTAATTTCCTTTTCATTGCTTTTAAACGAATCTATTTAAAATGTCAAACTTCAACTGACAACTGACAGACGCTTGCGTTGCAGCTTAATTTCATTTGGTGTCAGCACCAAGTTAACACAAGAAACTGAGCACCAGCAAACCAGCTGCTGAGCGAACACATCTTGTTAAAAATAGAGGAAATCAGTTGAAGCCATAAGTGCGTTTTGGTAGACGCATGCGAAAGTCACATTCTCCATCATGCAGTAATTGCAACGTAAAAAAGAAACCATTAACTCAAATCAAATTTTATTCTTCTCTTTATTTTTTTGTTTTTCTCTTCGGGAAGTCTATAATTTTCAGTTATTAATAACTGGCCAACAGCTAAACTAGAATTAAACTGGTGTCGCATCTTCGATTGCTTAGCATTTGCTTTCTCTTGCATAGCTATTGGTTAGGAATATATGAGCAGAACTTATCGATATTGAGAGATATATCGAGAAAAAAGACAATAGTAATACATTACGCCTTTTTTCGCAGCTACTTACGTATATGAAAGGTTTTTTGATGCTCAATCCAAATCGAAGCTCAAAATTGCAAGTTTTGCTATCAGCTATACAGCTCTTGCTTTTCTCAGCTTGGAAAAAGTTTCAATGGTATCGATATTTTTTGAACCTTTATAGTACGATCATAAGTTATTAGCATAGTAGTTAGACGATCAACTTGGCTTATGTCCAAGAGTTAAAAGTCGAAAAAAATAATTTAAACTCAGTTTAGCTTTATAAAGAATTAATGCACTAAAATATCAATAGCGGTATCGTAGCAAACAATCAAATGTTTATTTAGCAAATAACGATCTATCGTCACCAATGCTGGCTATGACTACTGTAAACGCCAGTGTGACTTCTTCTTCTAATGATCAGAATCAAACGTCAAACATCAGAACAGGCCCAAATGGTACGCGCAATCGTTATTAGCACGCAAGGCGGTAATTTCATTTGGCTAATCACGTGTTGTCGACTACTGCGATTGAAAATTGAGACACTGTGACGTGCCAGCGGCCACATGGCTGCCACATTGGCAATAAAAAGCTGAGATTATTCAAATGGCTAATTAGGAAGATTGTGGCGTTAGCAGAATGCTGGAACGACCAGTATGCTATGAACCGGATTGAAGAGGTTGGAGTATAGAGTATAGAAAGAGCTCCAGGTGATTTAGGTGTCAGTTATATTTTTTAATTCTTATTATAATGTGAATGAAAATGTTAATTTAAATGTAGAACCCCTTTCTGCGAATATAATTCCATGTTATGAATGAATAGTGGGCATATAAATTATTGAATTAAGAATTCATAATGAATTAAACCTATCATCATTAAAGTGGCAATGATTTTTTGTTTTTTCTTTTTCTGCAAGTTTATATTGAGCTTTTTTGTTGATTTCATTCTTGATGTGTGAACATCTTTACTGGAGGATATGGAAGAAATTCTATACTGAAATGAATTTGTGGAAGTGTAAAGCCTAATTTCCATGCTATCTTTCTTGATCCCATATCAGGGATATCAAATCAAATTTTTGTCAGAAAGAAAAAGCATGCGAACAGAACTTAATGCGCTTGGAGAATGCGAGAGTGAATAGCATACATTTGCTATCTTTATAGCATGTGAAGTCCTCCCTGATATTTGATAATGTTTAATAAAGTTCATGAAAGATCACATGGAAATTAGGCATAACGCTAGTAGAATTGTAAAAATTTATCGAAATTTTTTGACCTTTGTAACATCTATCAATTTTTAGTTATTGCAATTTCTCTAACATTTTTCTGCGGTATGATAACTTTTCGAAAACCTGACTTAGATTTTTTATATCGATTGATCATTTAGTTTAAAGAAAACTCATTCTTATTTGTTCTTATGTTTCCAAGTCATACAGAACTAACTCACGGCTTTCCCAAAAAATTCTCAAATGGTTAAACCTTTTTTTTTCAGGAAGAGTTGGGTTTTTTTGTTTTGCTTGGTAAAGAAAAATGTTTAGTCTTTGTCAAAAAAATTGTTTAAGTAATTCACGGCTTTTCAGAAATTTTGGAATTCTTAGCAGGCTACCGGCTTTGGCATAAAATTTCGAATCCAGCCGGGTCAATACAGGTGACTTGGTCACTTTGATGGCATTTCATGACGTTCTCAAGACGAGCGATTTTCATAATGGACTAAGTTTTGCTGAGCTGAAGTCATTGGCATGTCAATAATCCGAATGATTTCAATGTCTTTCTTTCTCACTTTTTTGTTTTTAAAAAAAATTATTCTTATGTAATTTACAAAAATTCAATAAACCTTTTAAGCGATATTTTTTGTTTTGACTTAATTTGGATGATGTCTCATAATTCCCAAAAATTTTTTAAATTCTCAAAAACGTATGTTTTTTTGCCAACACTCAGTTATTTTGTGCAGATAATAATTTCAAAAAACTGTTCAAGCTTAAAGTCAGAGGTTGCTTCCTAGTAACTCATTCAATCTTGATTTTTTTGGAAGTTATAGAGCTAGAAAAAAGTGTCTCATAATTCTCCAAGCTTCTCTACTGCTAGGAAAACTGGCTTCGTTTGACAAAATAGTTGTTTTTTAAATTTTAATCCATACTCAAAGCCATGCAATTCAACTAGTCTTGTCTAGAGATAACAACTTTTGCCTAAGAACAAGCCTCCCTGGTAACATATAGACAATATAGGTCTGCATGAGTGCATTCGAAACGATCATCATATTAACTTCTAAATGCAATAAACTTCGAGTGCTTCAACTTGTAGAACATTTTATTTGCGAGTGCAGCGCTTACCTCTCCTATTTGGTGTTTCGATTTGTTTTGATTTGATTTGTGGTCCTCAGGCACAAGAGCTCGATGGACTCGCAACGTGGTGAGTGGCTTGATCTTCGTTTAGAGTGCAATCGTGCAAACTTCTAATAGACAAGAGACACTGTAATCGGCAAGGGCGTAGCAACGTGTCTCACGCACAGTAACAAACTAATACTCTCGAATGTTTTACTTAGACATCTAAAGACATATGTTGTGCTGAAATCTGAACTTTTCTTTTAAAGAGATGATATAAGCGACCACAGAAAAAGGGTTCATTTTTTGAAATCTTAATACGGTGGAACATTTTTTAAGGATGCCCGTCTCCGTCCAAATAGCACTCAAGTATTTTTTTTAATGAAAGAGACTTCTACTAAGAATTTTTTTAAGTGCCTGACTAAAATAATAATGAAAACAAAATAATCTTAGACAATTTTCCTACAACAATATGCCTCCATTCCGAAAACAAACAACGAAAATGCAACAAAAACTTTCGCAAGAAAAAAACCTACAGTATTTATGTAAAGCAAAATTAAGATGTAATCGTACTTCAACAATTTAACAAAAAGACAAACACAAGAAATCCAAGAAATGTTTTAATTCACTTAACGCAGTCACTCCGCATTTGGGGAGTCGCACGAGCACAAGGAATACTACCAAAATTGGCTAATTTAAAAAAATGCTTAGCAAATACAAGTGGTCCTTGAAGTGTAAAAGAAAAAAAAAAACGCAGTAAAGATCCGATAAAACCATTTACAAAGCAAATAAGAAATTGAAACAAAACTTGTTGTTGTTTGCCACCAGAGGGAAAAGTCATAAAAAAGTCAGCGCTGAAGAAAAAAAAAGGCATTTCGCGATATAATCCCCAATTTTACGGCTTTAAAAAAAAAAACCAGCCCACCTACACCGTCGCGTTTCATCTCCTTACCAACAAACAATTGACTGAATGATGTCCTTGCCAAGTTGTAAATAGTCAATTCGCGTGCAACAAAAGCAGAAACGTATCCTGAGTCAAGCGGTTTGGGTTATGGTGCCATGTAATGCGATTCATTTGGCAGATCAGAACATCATCAATGACAGCTACAACTGTGGAGCATAACAGCAGTGGGAAAAAATAATAAAAAAATTGAATAACCAGCTACATGCTTCACTTGACGCATTTTTTCTGTTTTTTGCTGTCATTTTTTTCGCGTCAACGCAATTCTCGGGAGCGCAATCAAAATATTCTGCGTTTTCTGTAGCTCGCTTTGATTGAGGATTGGGGGTCTTTTTTATGCTATCGCATGCTGACAACTTTATTGCAAATTGAATGATTTGCATGGAGGCTTTGGTATGATATATAAATATCGTTCTTTTGAGATATCGTGCAGATATCTAAATATCTTCGGGTAAAAGCCTTGCGATTACCTATAAATAAGCACTACAGCGCAAAATGGTGAATTTGGTGGAAAAATTACCGTTGAAGGTGTTTGGTGAGTTTCCCGTCCTTACTAACGAAATGTATCATTCATTCGACGCTCAATTTGCAATGAAAAAACTTCGGCCAAATTATTGGTACAAAATTCTAATTCACTTTCTTGAATACTTTCGGCAACTACATAGAGCAAGTCAAAATATTTCGCATTTATTTACAAATTTTTCGGTCTTACACGATATTGTGGATTCATGAGAGTTTTAATTCTTTCTATGTTGAAATGTTTTTAGTTTTTCAAGCGTTATATCTCTTTCTGCCAAGTAAACATTGAATTGAGAAGGTGTACTTAGTGCGTACGGGGCCCTGACCCCGACACGTCAAAAGGTCCCAACATGAGAACATTAGAACTTTTGTTTTGCTTAGCAATCAAAATTTTTAGATCATAAATTTTTTTGTTGGCACCCCTGGTCCTGGGTATACTGATGGTAATTCAACAAATAGCTTATGTAAAACAACGCTAATAGTTTCTAACATATTTCAATCGCTAGAGCTTTTTTTTATAAGACTTATGATTTCAATTGCTGGTCAAAAGTTGTTGTATTTAAAAAAAAAGTATCACAAAAAATTTCCAGTGTATCGAAAAAATATATCAAAAAGAATCAATTACATTTGATGGAAAAATGCAAAATTCATTATTCACATCCGATTATTTTTACCAATTTTTTTTCTTTTTTTGTGAAAAATTTAGCTTTTCATATTGAATTTGTTGGTGCTTTTGGTAATTTTCATGTGATATACAGGCGCTAGTAAGTATAACAACTACGCTATATAAATGCCACATTGTCCTCTGGCACATTTTTCAATTGGAATTATGTTGTACTCTGTCGAGGATTTTCAACAGGATTTACGTTTAAATTTGTTCCTGCATTCAGAAGAGAAGAAAAAACAGTTTGTATTTATGTGTAAAAATATATGTATTTTTTTTTATTAAATGCGTGTTTAAACCGTTATATTGTGTTAATAGTCCTGCAGGACGACATTTCAATTTACTGTCTATTGTAATGTCTGGTATCGTGTTAAAAGCTCATATACCGCAGTAATTTCTTTTTTTCTTCTTCAATGCGTGTTCATCCTGTGGCGCGAATTATACATACATATATCCTTGCATGTCCACCTTTGCCAATTTTTCCAATTTTTTTTTAGAGTTTTGTAATCTGCTTTTGGCTCTGTGGTTGATTGGATGATATACATTTTGTTTACACGACACTTAAATCGTTATTTTTACACAATTTCATTTTTACTTTTCAAGCATTCAAGAGTGGTTATGTAGTACTTAGTAGATAGCTTTGATCGA
Organism: Tricholauxania praeusta; assembly: GCA_949775025.1. Taxonomy (NCBI): domain Eukaryota; kingdom Metazoa; phylum Arthropoda; class Insecta; order Diptera; family Lauxaniidae; genus Tricholauxania; species Tricholauxania praeusta. Next base: position 188,340,654 of record OX459028.1, read on the forward strand.
GAATTTTCATTAAAATTATTCTGTGACAGCTAACTAAGAAGTACTTTATTATATGTATATAAATTTACTTAGACAAGCTTTGAGATTTTTCCAGCGAAATACCCAAAAATTGATTGACTTAATTTGCGCAAACCCGATTTTGAAAATCATTTTGTTAGATTGTATTGCAAAATAGAAAGTGCGACAATTTGTCACAAAGCATTTACCTCAGAAAACCGAAAAAATTCAGTATTTTTAAAAATATTAATTTATTATTCAAAGTACTCCTCTTCCGCATTAACATACTGTTGACAGCTTTTTAAAAGTGATACAAACGAGTCCCACATGTCCCCAACCGGTATTGGCGTTAGTATGTAGTTAGTCGCGAAGACGCTGCTTTGATGAAAATTATTGAATTCGTTGGGTTTTATGAGAAAAGGTTTGAATTAACATTCATTGAACAGAACATGCAGAAAATTGGTTTTCACCATGGAAAAATTCCTTAATTTGTGAAAAAGGATCATTATTTCAAAGAGCAACATTTAAGTGTGGGTCAAGGGGTATTTTACCATAGTAACGAACAAAATCTAAATGTAAAAAAAAGAAAATTGTTTCGCATTGACATCTGAAATCTAAATTCATTAACACTTTAGTAGTGGAACTGAATGTACAATTTTGAAAGTGGTACACAAATTTCAAGGAACTGGGTCAGTAGCAGATATGAAATCATCAGTGTGAGTTCGCATAGTCCATTCAGCCGGAAAAATTACAGCGTACGTGAAATTGTGACCGAAAGCCCAAGTACATCATATTGTGTGCACGTTTATTCAGATGACAAGGAGTTTTTGTTTTTTATCGCATGAAGATCAGCGGCACTATAAATGGCCCTCGCCCGAAACCAAATCTTAGACAGTCTTTGTCATAAAATACTATTTTTTTTTTTTGATTTATGCCTTCCAAATGTCTAAGTATATAGATTCGTGATTACAAGATAAAAGAATTTAACACAAATTTTAGTATGAAATATACTTAATTATTTATGCTTTTCTGACGAAATATTTCGTATTGGTGTTTCCTCACGAGAAGACAGGAACAGTAAGCGTCGCTCAATAAATAAGTACCATAAAAAACAGTTTTAAAACTTAGGCTTTTGCTCGAGCTGCTGAGGAGCTCGTCTTTTATCATTTCCAAATGTGAAACTGATAAAATAATATTTAATTCACAAAAATTTCCGCAAATATGTTTTCGTTTAAATGCTTGAAATTAGGGACAATGTTGCCATACCGCAAAACTCAAAAATTCAAAAAATATGTTTCTTAAACTATATTTTGGCCTTCGTCTTATGTTTGCTGAATGAAGGAATCAATATAAGTACAAAATATTACATCATTAAATAGTTCGATTGTTACCCTAGTCACTGAGTAAACGCTAGCGACTTCATTAACGCATAGTCGCCATGAACAGTCGCCATTAAAATCAGTGTAAGGGTTGTTTCTACGAACTACGACTTATTTGCATACACTACATACAAAACTTTATTCATGCTATAGACCAATATGTGTAAAAGGGCGTTTATTTTGATATATGATTTTTGTTTGCTTCAAAAGGCACAACCCTAATTTTCAACTAATACTATGAATTGAATTGTTAAATTTCCACTCAACATGAAATTAGCGCTGACATTAATTTGTATTTGACAACTGACAATGCGGACAATGTTGTGATGAAGTACCCTTTCAAAAAATCGTAAATGGCGTCTATGGAAATAATTGAAATTGACATGGGCGTGGGACTCAAACTGGTACTTGTCTTTATATGGGAAATGTGAACTCTTATATGTATATTCTGCATTTTCTATGGTAACTGAAACTTTTAACATTGTGCGACCAAAACTTCAAGCCTACATAATTGAAAACCTTTAAAAATGATGTAAAATAAAACGGCGCACTAATTAAAAACCAGAAACCTTAAAAATTTCAATTAAAAATTATATATTAACAAAAGTTTTGTCATCCCCAACCAAGACAACAGCATTTTGCACAAATGAAGAGCAGTAGCAGTCGTGTTGGAAATTAAGACAAAATTACTAAGCAACAACTGTTGACAACAGTAGCGACAAAAGGTGAAAAATTAACAAAAATGCTCTCTCTACCATCAGTTGGTTTTTACTTGCGACTTAAATTTTCCTGTGAAAATTAGATGCGCACTCATTGTTTAACAATTAAATTGCTGGAAAAAGCTGCTTCTATTTGAGCATCGTACAGTACTTTGATATCGATATTTATTTGCCGATTTTTAAATTTTGGCGTTCAGCGACTTTGTGCTTAAGTACAAAAAGTAGATTAATTAGGAAACTTTGACTTTAAAGTGTTGTCCTATTCAATGGAACTTAATGGATGCCTTTGATATCGCAAATTGTTTTGCTGTTTCTTCAAAAATTGGCTGAAATAGGGGGATGATAATTTCAAATTTCTGGTTGACACCCCATGTTTCGTGTAGATAATTTGTTGCCTGAACTATTTCTTAGTCAAAGTGTTTTCGATAGAGTTTTAAAGGTAATTTTGAATATTCTAAAATTTCACCTTGATTTTTCAAAATCATAAACAAATTTAACTTTTCCTTCAAGATACTTTGCGCCATGCGCATATGAATTCAGACCGGCCCACTGATTTCACATTTCTCCAAAAACTCTAACGTTGAAATTTGCATTGAAACCGGAATATGGAACGTTATAACCTTTCCGTACACTCCCATTTATGAAAATATTAATATCGACGCCTTCAAAGCACTGTGCATTACACTTTTCATTATGACGTGCACCTCATTAGTGCAAACAACGCACAAAACGGTGCGGGAAAATCCTTTTCTCAAAAGAAAAAAATAAAGAAGCTACGTCAGCAGCTCATTATAAGAAGACGCTTGCCTGCCTGCCTACCTGCCTGCCTGCTTGCTTACTTACTTACTTACTAACTCACTTATTTACAAAATGATGCCCCATGGTAATGGGTCGCAGACAAATACAAAAACAAACACAAAAATTCAAAGTTCACTGCCAATATAAACACAAACTCGCACAACAACAACAACAACAACAATGTTTCTATTGTAATTTGTTGTAAATATCAACAATCGCGTAGAAGGGTTAAAAATACACTGCCGTCAAGATTCATTCTAATTAAATCCCACTGGGAGCAACAGCACAATACATAAAGGGTATGCTATGTCCTGCTATAATACACCACACCGGCCCCGCTCAGCATAACATTGACGACAATTATAATGCAAAGGATATAATCAGCACATCTTCAGGATATTGTGTTTTCCGATTTGTGGAAAAGTTGTTTATATCAAAAATGTAGCTTCTCTTAAGCGACGTAAAAAAAAATTCCGTCCGTTATGTATTTTATATATAAATAATGTAATACATGGGTGAGATGCTCATTAGGGTGCTGTAAAACTCGTTGGTTTTGATTTTTAAACTGGACACTCTTCAGCCTTCTTCGAAATCCAGATAAAAATTTAGATTGATCTTCTTTATTGATTGTTTGATTTTTTCAACTTTCTTGCAATTAATTTGGAAATGTTGACTTCAAAGGTATAAAGCTCGTTTTGTACTTATGTTTTTACACTCGATTTCTACTAAAATTTTTCAAATCCACTATGTCGGCACTTTTGATGTCAGTGACTGTTGGACTTTCCTCGGCGAGATTGCGATTGATTTTCGATCTTGCCATTATGCTCGAATAAAAATTATATATTAAATATACCCTATAATGCAGTATCAATATTATAATATATGTATTTATGTATGTATTGTACCAATACATATATAATATAATATGTGCGCATATAAACAAATTTTCTATGGCAAACATTTTAATAGAAAAAAGTTTTCGTTTCAAACGAAAGTGAAAGGGTTGCGTTGCGTTACGTTACGTTTATGGAAAATTATGTTAAAAATCAATAAAAACATATTTCATTCATTAAAGCTGCTGCTGCTACTGTTTTCAAGGATGCTAGACACGCGTAGACATCCTTGATGATAGCACGGTTTAAGGGCATGGGCAAAAATTATGAATTATTATTGGGTTCGTTGAGCAAGGGTTGCATTGCGTAGGTACATATAAAATTCGTATATGCTAAAGAAATTCAGGCATCTGCTTTTACTTTGCGGAATTTAAATTTCACAAAAATAGATAAGAAAAGATTTAAGTGAAAATTTTATTCTTGTACTATAAGGCAGTTAATTCAAATTGTTTAAAGATAAATGCGTATTTTTAACTATATTTAATATTAGTTATTCTTCGCATTATTTAACTGGATCTTTTCCAATTGCGGCAATATTTTAGCCAGATTCTCGTTGGAGAAAAAGAACAAACGAAATGCAAATAAAATTATAGTCTTTGGGCATCGAGAGATAAAACTCATAACCTTTAGATTGCAAGTGCTTGGCTTCGCCACTGCGCCACTATATCATCGCCCAAGAGATTGTAGAGTTTTCGTTTCTATTGCGACTATTGATTGGGAATTAGTTTTTCTAATTTTTCCAGAAGGAAACACAATATGTATGTATGTATATCAAATCACACATTTTCCATATACAAAAGCCACTTCCTTTCATTAATTTGCTAGAGTCAACGACCAGGCCAGATCATTCTCAGTAGAATTATAAGACTAAAATGTCGCATTCTCAAATAATAAACTTGAGTTACCATTGAGGTAAGTTATTTTTTAAGTCCTTAGTAGTGATGAAACCTCACAAATATGCAAGAATTAAATTTATTTCCTGGCTGACCGTCTAGAAATTTTTTCTTATAGGTATAGTAATAAAAATTTTTTCGTTACTGATCGTCTAGGAATTTGAAATTTAAAAGCTTTCTAAAAATTTATTGAGAAAAGATTTCTTTAAATTCTTATCACTAAGGGATTTGGCATTTATAGAACTTCAAGCTACGCAATGCGATTTAGTGAAATTTGTAGCCAAGTGTGGCTGGACTACTACAAGTGGGTGTGGCAATTCACCTTGCATATATGCATACGTACTTAAAAATAATATATAGTAAAAGTTTTCAAGAGAGTGAAAAAAAAAAACTTGTAAAAAGACATTAAATCATGCAAGCCTTACTGAACATAGGTTGCGCTGATTCAGAGATAGTGCGTATAGTACCTACTATGAGAGATAAAATATAGCATATGATCATATTGAAGATATATTTCATGATATATATAAGCTATATAATGATTCAAGGACATTTAGTACACATTCATTATCAAGATTAATATTTTGCGCATCTTATGAATAGGGAGTGTCCCGTCCAAAAATAGTAAAAAACTTAAGTTTCCGTGGAACTAAACAAAATCTCGTATTAAAACATTATGGACTCACTCACTGTCCGGACAACAAATAAACGACAAAAATAGGAATGGACTCTCAGAAAAATTATGAATCATAAATATTCATATCAAAGTATATCAAAGTCGTCCCGGATTAAGATAAGTGTGAAAAGGCACCTTACGTTTTTGGCCTACACTTAGAATAAATTATGAGATTGGCTCTGCTTTTTATAGGGAATGAAATGAACTTGATACAGAGACTGAGTGGACTTTGATAAGAAGGCATGACACCTCCCATAGATACAAGAAGCTTAAACGTTCATATTCTTTAAGTTTTTGAATGACTTACAGAGGTTGAAAACAATATATGTACAGAGTAAAAGGCTAACTATACAGTTTAGTTGTTCCAAAAAATTCAACAGAGTATTCAAAATTCACCCTAAGTACATCCAAAAACAATTTAGTTTAATTTCGCTGAATCACTTCAAATTAGTGCTAAATTCTCTGAATGAAATGCAGGTAAAAACCATACCACAAATGTACGTTTTGAAAACTTCTGCTACACAAAGAAACCCAAAACGAAAGGGTTAAGCCAGAAATCATAAAACACTGTCTCAAAACGAATATAAAATATACTTTAAATTTTCTAAATGTCGCCTAATTCTATAATGTACTCGTCAAAATTCAAGCTATTAAAAATCATAAAAATCGCTAATAGCAAAAGGGTTAAGCCCATATAACAATAAATATTACAAAAGTAACTAAAAGACCAAGTAAAGGCCATAGCTAATTATGAGGTATAAAACTGAGGACAACTGAGACAGCAGGTATATGACGCTTTGACGCAGAAGACAAAAAATTTGCTAATGATAAAAACGTGCACACAGCAATAAAAAAGGGTTAAAGCCGAAAACTATAACGCTTTTGCCAAGGACAAAGCTTAACCCTTTGAAATTTTATAACTTTTAAAAATTTATTATTTAGAGATTTATTTTCATGAACATAAACAAAATTTTCTCAAAATCATTAACACAACTTTGCTTAAATTGTGAATGCAGACACTTAGTCGCACTGTCTAAGGAACTATAATAAAACTCAGGTAAAACCAATACGTATTCAATGGAAATTTGCCAGTTCGCACTCTGACACAGCTGACATAAATAAAAGTACCAAAAATGGATTAGCAGACCACACAAAGGTTTCATGCTGTTGTATGACATCAAGAAATGCTGTACGAATATGCCCATGATCATCGTCAACATTATCAATAACATAATGTTGAAACAATGTGCAAGGACCTCATAATATTGAAAATAATATTAACAATATAAAAGGATAACTCATATATCTTTTTCGACTTGGTATCCAGCATGGCATGGCAAAATCGAAAACAATGACGTAATCATTATAATCCTAATTATGTGGTAGATTTCATGCAGTGGGTGTCTTTTTTTTTAAGTATTTAGTGGACTATGCATTTTTGTTCTTTTACGATCATCCTCCACCTACTTGACGTGTTTCTTAAAATTAAGGAATAACTATTTTTTTCTTTTTATAAACAGCGTCTGTATTGTATTATCATCGTTTTATGTCCTTTTTTTATCTAGCAAATGTCATTATGTCCCATATGAATAGAAAAAGGACAATGACATATTTTGTGTCCTCTGTTATTCTATATTTTGTTATTGCTGCTTGATAATTAGCGTTTGCGTGTCCTTTTTTTTAGTTTTTATTAGAATGTTTTGTTTTTTATGTTTCGCACGCATGCACGCACGTACATTGTTGGATATCCTGCATTTTATTTTGTTCTGAGCCATTATCCTTTTTTAAGATTTGTATGCTTGTCAACGCCTTTTTGTGGTCACAAATCACTTTTTGCTTTTGCTGTGTGGAGGGTTTTAATGTTAAATTTTTATTGAATAGCATTGTGTTTTTCTAAGATTAAAATATTGGTTTGCACACCTCTAGGACAACGAAATGTCTGACATGAAATTTCATTATAGCAGGTTGGATATTTTTGACATTAGAAATGTTTTAGTGGAGTCGACAATTTTTGCTAGAAATTCGTGTGCGCTTGATTTGGTCTCTGAAGAAAAACAAAAATTTTTCAGATGTTCCACACATATGTAACCTGTCTTAATTTCTGGTGCCTTGGGTTGAACATTAGGAATCAGAGCGAAATATAAAATTGAATACTTAGCGGTATCATTTATTTCTAAGTCGATATTTAAGCGAGTAATCCTCTTACAGCGTGCTTTTAAAAAAAAAAAAAAATAAATCAATTTCTTAACTAAAAAAACTTTTGTTATTGCGTCTGCCACTGTTTAATTGTGTTAAAAGCATAGTATAGATAACGAAAATATAAAAGGCAGACGTCAACACTGCTGCATTTTTAATGACATCAGTTGTTAATATGTAAAAAAAAACTCTATCAAATAATTTTGACGTTTCTTCCAGAATGTTGCTCTTCAGTATTGCCTCTAGAAAGTGAAAATACAAGAGGCAGACGTGGTGTCAAAATCGTCGATGTTGGTTAGCTTCGTATATAGTATATTTAATTGTAAGAATAATTTTTGCGAATATACGTGTTTATTTATTTAGTTGAAAATTTTAAACCCTTCCCTTCAAAATCTACTTTTAATTACTCGTACATATGTCTTTTTTTCCTCCAAATTATCAAAAGCTGAAATTTCTCAGTTATCCTTCCATACTAGAATTCATGTACATCTGTCTGCAGACCTGTGCAATAAATTTCAATTAATGATATTTCGGAGAAAAAAACATTTTAAAAAAATTTAAAAACTTATGAAGCCCAGTCTCAACCAGTACTAAAAGAAAAAAATCAAAAATTGCACAAAAATCAGAGATACAGAAGCGAAATTGTGTTCGATTTGGCGTGGAATGCCCCATATACACAGCCAAAAAAATATGAAAAAATAAAGTACTAATAAAATTGAATATTAAGTTTTGCTTAGTTTTATATACATATATCCTTCAATAATCCTTCGTTCACAAAAGTCTGCCTTCTCAACTTTTATGTTTTTATAACTGATAGAGCGAGTCAGCCAAGAGGCAGACGCGATAAATAGATTTAGTACAGTTTTTTTTAACATGCAATTTTTAAAAGCAGCAATAACTTAGTAGCAGAGCTTGGTTTTCTCGTTTCTTCTGTCATTATCTTAAAAATTATCACAATCTGCCTGACGATAAATTCAGTTAAGCTTGTCTTTGTTTATCAAAAATATCAAAATAATTAATTTTTTTACTCTTTAATGCAACCAGAATGTCTGCCTCTTGCATATATCGATTTTTGTGTTTAGAAACATTTTTTAATATCAAAGGCAAATGTGATGATATTGTTTATGATACCTTTTTTTACAGTTTTAAGGAGCTCTCAATTAATAACGCAGAGAAAACGCAATGGCAGAGCTTGTTCGTATTATTTATTTTACTTAGACCTTCTTGATTTTCACCATCTGCCGCGCAGAGGTCACACAAAAATTTCGGAAACTGGCTCCCTAAGTAGAAGGCAGAAGAGTTGGTATAAGTTCAAGTTATAACATGAAGGTTTTTTTTCAAGTATTTTGAATTTTTCTTGCAATTTTTTTGATTGCGCGAAGCTCAGCAATATTTAAGAATGTAGTAACACAAAACTTCAAAAAAAGGAGTGGTGAAAAAACAAATTAGTAAGTTGGATAGATTGGGAAAAATAGAATATGTATTATCATGATCAGTGGACATTTGGCACCTGGGGCGGAGAGACAACTTGCCGTCACCTTTCCCTTTCTACAGCGGGAAAATTGTATTTACTACATAAGACGGTCCTCACTTTTAACATTTCACAAACCCCAGCAAAATGTCAAAGCCTGAAGCCTGATTGCATTTTACTATTTCAAATTTTAATTTACTGGAAAAAAATGGTACACAACACTTCTAATATTTCGTAGATATGTTAAAAACTTAATTTAATTAATAAGCGAGGACCAAATTGCCGCCCCCAAAGCTGTTGTGCCTGTTGTGCCCCATAAGTATTGTAGACTTAAGTATTTCGCAGAAATATACCAATTTCAGAGCGCAAGTGTGTGGCAAGTACTGAATGTTTTTCAATTGCAACAAAAATGCCAAAACAAATTTAAATTCATACAACATTTTCCAGTAGCCTACTATACAACAAAGGCAATTCATGCAAGAAACTATTTCGTTCAGAAAAACTTTTGAGCCAAACTATAAATGCCGACGGCGTTTAGTGTCTGTGTGCCAAACAAATTCACAGGTTACTGAACTGCATTCATTAGAATTCGTATTTTCATTTTCAATTTTGCAGCATAAATTGCGCCAATGTTTTTTTTTTGCCTTTAAATTTTCGCACTTTATTCGCTGTAATTTTGTTGTGTTTTAAATGCTCACCGAGACAAGCTGTATCGCATAGATGCATAGTTTGCAGACTTGTATCTGTGGTTTTAAAAGCGATAACACTTAAAGTTTCCAAAAAAAACTGCGTATGAAAATGGAGAAAATATTTTTATATGAATATATTTTTTGTGTATCTACGTATGTATGTACACGAAATGAATAAGCACATACATACATACTAACTAGCATATGACTTTGTTCTAGATACAATCACTGTCGGTCTGTCTGCTCGCTACGTTTACTCGTCTGATGATTGCGTGAACTTTTCCCAAAAATTTCGGCTGTAGAACTTTTTGTTGTTGTTGTTTTTGATATTTTCTTCTCAAGTTGTCTGGTTGCGCTGATGAGCTTTAAGATTAATTAAACAACTCATAGGCAATCATCATCATCATCGGCATCTGCGAGTTACTCGTTGAGATATATTGTACATATGTACAAACATACAGAGATGCACAAGTCGGTGGCAGAGTGCGCTTGTTTTTTGGATTTTCATTATGATGATCAGCAGCAACTGAGATTTATGGTTACTGTGCAGGCTTTGTTTTGGTCGTTTTTTTTTCATTTTAATGTTATGACTGGCTATTGGAAGTATGGTTGCCAAATTGGTTTAACTCCAGTGAAATATGTTTTTGAAGAGATATTTAGCTGACAAATTATTTTCCGGGTAATTTATGGTGAGCGTTTAAGGTTCTTCGATATGGCTGATCGGAGCTTAAAATACCCTATTTCGATACAAAAAAAATAATCTGAGACCTTTGGCTGGTTAATGGTAGCGCGAATGCATGGAATACCAAACTCAAGGCAAGCAGTTACAAAGTTAGTGTGGAGGGTCGAATGTAATACACAGCCTTTTTACGGACCAAATATAAATTGGAAAAAGTAAATTTAGCTAAGTTTAAAAAAAACACCACCTATTGAATGTTACTCATACGACATGGGGAAGGAAATCGTTTCAGCGAAATATATGAAAGCTGAAAAGTGTTTCCTTCGGGAAACATGTGCTTAAAAATTACTCTAACTTCTAGGGACTTTTAATGGAGTTAACTTTTACAATAACGAATTGATTCCTATGCCAATTCACATCCAGGAAATGAAATTTCGAACCACAAAAATTTTAACTCCATTTCAAGGAAGAAATTGAAAATACAATGCAATTGCAAAATTTAAGTGATCACAAGGTCGTTCAAAATAAGCTTTAGCAGATGACCACTAACATGGTAGTAACCATCAGGATAAAAGGATTTGTGAAGCAATCCCAAGACTTTTGCTTCTGACGCCTGAAGTTCGAAAATCTTATTCCGAATTTGTGGTTCACTATAATTAATTATTTCAGTTCGGTTTCTTTTTTCAAAAATAATTAATTTTAAGATTTTAAATTGCGTTTAAATTATTAACATGTCAATATTCTAACAATAGTTATAGCTATTCCAAAACTATTTCTCGATTGATGCACTTATGTACAACGTGACGTATGAGTGACATTAAATTATATTCCATTCAAATAATAAAAAGTTCAACATCCGTCGCCGTGAACTCAAATGAGGGAGATAATTTTGAATTTAAGAAAATAAACCCGATTAAAATTTTCATTTTCACACTTCTGTTGTCGAGTGACAAAGGATAACTGAAACTCACAGATTACAGTCCACTTTACAATTTTTTTTTTCTTCTTGAGTACTATCGCTCAGCAAAATCTATTTTTTAACGATCGTAGTGAAGTTATCCCCATGAAGTTTGTAGAAGCAAGAGCGAAATAGGACTGTTACTATCACAGAACTATCTGAGAACCCTAATAAGAACTATAATTAGATTATAAAGTATGTAATGGGAAAACATTTTGTTGGAAAGGAAATAAAATATTTAAATACATAGTTGTATCTGTACGCGATGAAATCTTTCATTTTGTTAGAGTTTTTTTATAAATGAAAATTCATTAAAAGCTTGCAAGTGTGTACAAGTATTCAGGATTTTCTTTTTCAACGCTCAAGCGGTTGGCAGCTAAATTTATATGTGATCGTACTTCATGAGTATAGCTCACGTGAAATTACGCTAGAAACTGCAATTACTGATTAAAATATTGAAATAAAGTATGAACTAGACGATCGTCATATGAGATGACATTTCACTTCAAAAATTCATTTAAGACATTTTTTGCAATGTTTGAACCAATTCAAAGATTAAATAAGCCAATTAATTAGTATAAGCGAAAGACTGTAACTGCTCAAAAAAATAAGTTCATTGTTTTTGCCTACTAGATGTATTTGCAGTATTGCAGTAAATACTTTGAACAATAATAACTGATGCATGTAAGTCTTCAGTACCAGTTAAATAAAAAAAGTTCTTGAAAAGAATCCTGAATCGTAAAATACAAACTTTATTTTTGGTGAAGACTTAGCAATATATTGAACAAACATTTTTCAGTACTATACTAAAAATAGCCTCTCTATATTATGATGCTTCATTTGACTTTTATCGACCTTGTGACATTTTTCACAAGCAGCTCCGTAAGCAATCACCGCAGCATCATTAATCAAATATTGTTTTCTAATCCCTTTAAGGTTTTTCTATATGAATGTATTTTTTGTTGTCTGTGCGAATAGATTCCAAACAACTTCTTTTAGATACTTATGATATATAAGATACAAGTTTTCTATTGTGTTTACATTTTGTTTGTAATAATTTATCATTTTTCAAGTTTTTTCTTCTACGCTTTGATTGCAATTGTGTACGGGCCAATAGGCCTCGAGGACTTTGCTCCATTATGTCGAATTTCGGTGTCAATCAATTTATTTATTTCAGATTAAATTGTCATTAATAAAAATGACGGTCATATAGAAAAATAAATAAAGTTTAAATCGAAGAAAATCAGATATTATTAGATCTCAATCCAGATTGTGCTTTAGTTTAAGAAAAATAAATAAATGCGCTTTGCTGTACGTAGTATGTCTTTATATCTTAAATGTATTCGTGTGCATAGTTACATATGTACTCGACTGCATATACTTTTATATTTGAATGTATTTGATTACATATGTACATAGACTGCATTAGAAATGTACAAGAAATTTGCAACAACAACTTTTGATTGCAAGTTTTTGTCACCAGCAACGAACCCATTGGCTCGTAAAGTCAGACCAAACCAGCGCAAACTGGGTGCCCCACACGCCCCTCAGACTCCTCTTTGCTCATTGCTATACAGCAGCACCCATGGCGTATTATGAGCGCAAATGTCGCACGAAATCAAAGCACCCACACACACGCGCATACACAGTCAAAACAAACAGACACACAATTGCACAAACACAGTCGCAACCAGCAGAGTGAGAGACCAAACTAGCAATAAAATTTACTTAGTTGAAATAAGAGGCAAATAGAGAGCAAGCGAGATGGCATATTTAAAACACACACACACTAGCATACGCAGAAGACACAACAAATGACAAATTTAAAAGTAGAAGCTTCCACTGGCAATCAAATGAGGTGACAGAGGGGTACATGTGAGCAAAAGAGTGAGTGAGAGAAAGAGAGCAAACAAATAAAAAGGCACCCAAGTTGGGGACAACAAACACCATTACGATTTCAACGACGACAACGACAACGACAATGAAGGCGACACACAACGACAATCAAATAAAGAGCAAACTAAGGTAAAGTAATGCAGTATTGCGACTTGGAGAGAGAGTAAAAAGTGAGAGAGCGCGCAAAAGTGGAGCCCACATTGAAAATGCCATCTCATTCAAACGTATACAAAAGTAGCCAAGAGTCACAATTCTCGGTTTAACTCTGTCACACAAACGACGACGACGACGATGCGTTGGGGACATTGAAAATTTTTAGGAAGCAGAAATTTCGGAGAGAGAGAAATAATTTGGAGCATATAAGAGAGAATGGGGCACACAGAAATCAAATGGAGCATATTGGATTAAGGAGAGCGCCAGTTGTGTAATATCAGCTGGAAGCTGAAGAAATAATGCGGCAGCAATACGAAGAGAGCGCAACTTCATACTGGGCGAATTGTGTATATAAACAGAAATGGTCACCAACGTCGCATGTCAACTATATATGGTCCAGCCATGGGACAGTGGGCGACACTGTTAAAAAGAGATGTTGTAGTGCTTTAGACATTGGTGTAAAAGAGACTGCACGAGAGTTTATATAACAGCAGCAGCACCAGAATCTGCTTTGGATTTGATAAGCAGTAGGTACAGATTAATGCGACGAACTACGTAAAGTGTCGTCCCACTTGGAGCAAATATAGTAAAACAAAAACAAAAAACCACATAAAAAGAGGAAGTTTGAACTGAGGTTTAATATTGACCATTTCAACTGTTAGGAGATTTGGAAATGGAAAAATATGCAGTACAAAAAAGCTTTAGCACAAAAACAAAAAAAAAAAAACACATTCTTGAGTATTTTTTAGCGGAGCCATCACTATAGTACATTCAGAAGTTTATTTCTTCTCGTCATGAAAAGCCAATATTGATTTTTAAGACTCCAGGAAACTTACACAAGATGAAGTATAAGGGCTCGCCTTAATAATAATTAAAAGATTTTTGTATTTTTGCGTAACAATGATATTCGATTTAAAGCAATCATTATCGTTAATCGGCTTGGGAAACTTTATAGTAAGTCCAGTCATTTACTCACGGTCAGAAAACTATTCTTCGAAAGTTTTCGCTTATTCTGAAATAAAAAAGATTTCTTAATTTCAAGCAAAGAGTTTCAAATACTACATAAGGCAGAAATCTTTGTGTTGAAAATGACTCATCATCAACTGTACGTGTTGTATACAAGCCTCATCTGGAAATCGGTTGGCGTTAAAATATATATTAACAAATCGACCTCTGATGTACATCTGTAGTTAAAAGTTTACTTGAGATGATCGTTCTGATTATTTTCTTATAGCTTTTACGGTCAAAATTGTTCAATCAGCTTGATTACTTAAGTATTTTAATTATAAGGACATTTATGTGTATGTCTGTTTTCAATAATAGCTAGGGCCTTCAAGAAAAAGTTTGTAGCAATATTTATTTTGACTATGCAGCCAATACAGGCCTCTTTTATATAATACCTTGAATTGATATCTTTTTACTATAACACTGATATTTACAACACAATATACGAATCGTCCACTTATTTAACTCCTTAAGTTGTGGAGGAATTTTCTTTTTCAAAAGTTATACATTTAAAGTATGTAAACGCCAATTATTGCCATGTGTAAAATCAGGAGAAAATTGACTGATAAGAGATTGATTAATGTCATTGATTTTATTCATTTGTCTGTTGTTGCATTGTATTGATAAGACAGCAATACTTCTACGCTGATTATACATATGTAAGTGTTTGGTATTAATTTCAACATCCAATCTCGACATATTTATCTCCTGTTATTATTATGCTCTCGTTTCAAGACTTTCAGCAAATATTATTTCATTCAAATCACAAAAAAATCTAGTAGATGCCTTAAAATTTCTAGCTGATAACTGCATTCTTGGGGGCTTTGACTGAGCTTTATTAGACTCCCACTTTGCTGTTAATCCAGTGCTAATAATCTACACTCATTTGAGATGTTATCTATCAGCTATCTCACTAAACTTATCTTTATGATTATTAGCAATATCGTGTATTGACTTCTATAACATCCTTAACGTATGAACACTTAAAAATGCTGATAGAAAAATTTTTCTACAAATGGTATATTTATATGAAAATAAAATGATAATCTGTTGCTAGGTACAGAAATGTTAGAGTTAACTGGCTCCCTTCCAGAGTTTCCGTTATAAATATACTGTGCTAAAAAGCGCAAGCACTTTTTCAAAAAATTTTAATAGACCATGCACCGTTTTCAAGCTGTAAGTACAAATCGTAATTGTGACTGAGATATTGTGATACTATATCATTGAAGTAAATATCTAAAGACTCGAAGCGAAGCAAAGTGTCAATTGCGAAAGATTAAATTTGTGCTTTCACTTACTCCAATCAAGCTATTACTAAAAGTTTGAATGAGACAGTCAAAAAGATAAGCTTGCAAAGCAGGCTCCTACAAACCCGACTTTGCAGGGGGGGGGGGCAACGGTCTTAGAATCCCATCTTAGAAGAGTTGCGTGGGGCGACAGAGCACCCCGCTCTCCCCCCCCCCCCCTCCTGTGGCCCCTGGGTTGGTACGGGCCTGTTGCCAAGATCTTTCCAACAGACCCGAATTCCATCTAACATATTGGAACTAATAATGGTCTAAAAATTTCGTAAGCTTAACACAATACGATTATTTTGTTGGTAGCCTTAATTTAATTATATTTTATCTAAAGAAAAAACACTAAGTCTGATGGACTATAAAAACTATATGTACGAAAAAAAAAAAAAATTATTTTTGGCCACTTTCATAAGCTACGGTAGATACCTATATCTATATGTATATCTAATGTTATTTAAATAAAAATTAAAAAAAGCTCTAGAGGTTATTAGGTTAGAGCTCAATTAAAAAATATGAAATGCAAATTTGTAGAAAACAAAAAATTCCAAAAAGTAAACAAAGAAATTTTAAGAGACTGAGAAGTCAATGAAAAAAACTGCTTTACCGACAACAATGCTCTCTGCAACAAAAAAACAAGTTTCGATTGCGCTCTATCAAATATTCAGATACAAGTGTATTTCTATATTCCAAGCAATATAGTTCAGCAACTTTTCGGTTAAAAGTGCCCAACAGAGAGCAGTCTCTGGAACTCATGAATCTCATGTACTCATGCCAATGCTCGTTATTAACTCATACTACGCACTATACACTGAGGTTTAACTATTCAACCCGACGAGCTGTGACAAAACAAAAGTCAACTCAGCCTCAGTCTTAATGTATATTGTGTGTGTGTGTATGAGTAAATTGTTTGTCATTGCAATGTTCACACAGATACCTCAAAATGCACACAGATACATAGGCAAAAGAAAACACATATATATCTACTATATAGCTGCGGGGAAGGCAGTCCAACCGAAAATCGTGCTGCTTAAATCCAAAACAACAACAACAACACTGTTATGGTGGCATGCCACTCGAACTCTGGCTGGCAGTCAACTTACGTACGCTTGACGTTTCTACACGAAAGACATTTGTGGGCAGTTGCGTTGAACTTGTCGTCTTGTGCGTATCCTCGACGTATGTCGTTGTAGCTACTTGGCCCACTGTATTTCGACGGTCTTTATTTACTCGTTTTGCTCTCTGCTGTTATTGCGGCTTGTGCTCTCTTTTGTAAGAAAGTGTCGCCTGTGTGTCGTTGTCGTTGCTGTCGTTATTGTTGTTGTTGTTATTCTTGTTTGGTACTCTGATTGTTGCTGTTGTTGGTAGTAGAGACGAGACGAAGAAGTTGCGTTCAACCCAACAGTATACTCAGTGTCACCCACGACTTTGTAGGAAGTGGTCATACGCGCAGAAGTGAAGAAATTGTAACGAATATTTGAGTTATCAAAAAGAACATAGAACAAGAACAAAAGCAAAAAAAAATTGAAAACGAGAAAAAAAGAATAACAGAGACAAAATAAAAGAAAGAAAAAAATGCTGTGAAAAAAATAAATTACAAAATTTCATTGATAAGAACTTGATAAAAAAATTAATAAAATTCCTTACATTAAATTTAAACAGAGAACAAATTAAAAAAAAAAACTTTTAAAATCAACTGTCTGTGACAAAAACTTACCAATAGAACTTTAATTTTTTAACGTAACCCAGTCAACTTTTAAGATTTTTTTCGGCGTTTTTACCAAGGATTGTATATAAAAAATGTAAGTATTTTTTAAAAATTAATTTGATATGCAATTTATTTGTTCCGTAAAATGTCCGTCGGGTTTCTCGAAAAGTTATCTCTAATATTTAAATTTAACATGAGTTGTTTAAGTGATTTGATTTCCTGATATACATGGTATAACATTTTTTCTTTTTCCAAAATAATTACATAATTTTAATTAAAAAATCCGACGGCACTTCTCCAATTAAAATAAGTTTTCAAAATGTAGGTTCTTTTTTTTTTAGAACTGAACAGTATTCTTTTTCTTTATTAAAAACTTTTGAATAAAGGATGTTCTGGAAAATGAAAGAGTCGCGAAATTCTCTATCGAATGTGTTCAATAGAATTATTTGTAATGTGATGAATGTTACTTTTAAAGAAAATTTAAGTGTATAAACAAAAAGATATCATATAAACTCTTTGAATATAATAATAATCAGGGAGTTTGTTAGGCTGAAGTTTGAAAATACTTCAATACGAAGATTTACTGAACATGGATGAAGATTTCCCCACGACTGATAAGAATCATGTCATTGTTATTCAGTTCATTACAAGTATTTACACTTTTAACAATATGACGATATACCTTTTTTTTAAATTTTCAAAACTAAGTCTAAATACATAGTTCAAAATATCTATATTTGTAGTTATCTTGGGTTTATTATAGCTTCTTCTTAAAAACTATTTTAAAAGTTATTCGGAACTGACAATGAAAACATAAAAAAAGAAAATACATATACTATGTAGCTATCAGGGTGATCAAAAACGTGGAGAAAAGGGTATATCTACTCTCGGGCTCGTACTTTTTTTTGGGACAAGTAATGTTCTTAGAGGTCCATACATTTTCTTAAAGTGTACTTTTAAGTGAAAACAATTTTTCTTATGTTATTTATTCTAAGAGCGAATATATCATCAAAATGTGTGACTCTCCTCAAAAATGCAATTAATTGATAACAAAAAGATATATAATTTTAGAACCTATAACATTTTTTAAAAGTTAAAAATCGGCTCCTTAGTTTCTTAGCCGTGAGTTGTCTTAACCTTTTTTTTTTTAGAAAATTGATAAATTTATATACATTTTTTAATAACTTATGTTTCAAATATTTTTTGTTTGGAAAGCATGCCTAATGATATGTTCATCAAAGTGGTCATATGTATGTTTGGATTGACAATGCTGATAATCAATTCATTAAATTTTTTGAAATCTTTCGCACTGTTGCACCATAACTTTTTCAAATTGTTAAATTTTTTGTGGAACGAGTATTTAGAGGTTTATTGCTTTGAGACTATGTAGTTCCGAGAGATCGTCGACTCTAATAATACTTTCTAAGCTAAATTTAATATATGTGTTACTTTGTGACAGCGTAAGTTAAAAAATGAATAAGTTGAGGGTTAATGGTCGCACTTGTCCTCATGTATGCGCTGCTTATACGACTACGACATAGTTTACCTCCAAGCCCAGATATTCTCTCGGTAACCCTGTTAGCTACATTATGTATGTATTTTCATGTTCATCTAAGTGTATAATTATTTCAAGCACCCTTTATATATATTTTTGTTTATAGAGTTAGTTCTTTGCTTATAGACATAAAATCTTATCTGGCAAGGCAATATTCTTTAGTTCAGCCCAAATACAAGATATTTTTATTAGAATGAGAACAAAGCTCCATAAATGAAACAGGTAATTATTCAAAAATATGTACAGAGCTTTACTAAAAACAGAGTTTTTTTTTTGAAAATTTCCAATTTCTTTTGAATTTTAAAGATGATTTTTGTTTAGTCAGAGATAATGGTCTGCAACGTTAAGAAAAGGAAACTCGTCTACGTACACCTTTAGCAGTCTGTCAGATTAAGAGAAGGAGTACTGTCAAAAACATTACAATTACACGAGGCCATCTCCACAATCACAGATGAGGGTGTTTAGAAGTGACGATCGTCAATTAGTAGCCAAAAAGTGAATATTTAATGCATATTCCTTGCAATAATATTTGGAAGGCACTGATTAGACCAAAGCATTAGCTTTTAAACAGCTTAATTAAATTACCTGAAAAGGATTTCAATATTTATTTCATCTCTAAATCGGAATTACTCAAAGCAGTTTTTTGGATATCAGAAACATACATAAGAAGATAAAGTATATTATAGACAGAGTTATATCTTCGGCTATTACACTTATATCGCAGTGTTTCTTTATTCTCAAATAATGAAGTTATAAAATAAATCTAATTTCTGCTAGTAGCTACTATAAGCCATCATAAGAAGGAACTGAAAGTCATATTTTCAGTTTATTCTATTAAAAGCAAGCTAAAACGTTCCATCTCCTCAAAATAAATTTCTAAAGTCTTCCCCACACTTTAAAGCGTTATGTTCAAAATACGTAACAGCATGATAGTAAAATGCTTACAACCTTGTTATAAAAAGGTCTTAAGAGCCACGTTGTATGTAAATTAACTTCTAAGCAAAACACAAACCCCAACTAACAATTAAGACCAGCACTAAATGTGTAACCTAATAAAAGCGAGGTCAGCACACAGCGGTCGGCTGCGATTGTATGAAGCTGCATGCCCCATAAAACACAAATGATCAAACTTACGCATGAAAACCCTTAAAATTATAACATTCCTAAGCAAAGAAAATAAAAAGCTAAAAGAAACACTGTCAGAGCGTAGAAAAGAGAGACCTTAAAGCTGTGCTGTCAATCAAATGTCTAATGTAGCAGTAACTAACCTTTTAATACCCGCTTCCAGACTCCATGCGCGTAGTTAGTCAGCCAAATTGATTTTGCATTGTCTGCATGGTTGCTGGTAGGTTTTGTTAAATACTCTTAATGATAAAAATAATCAAAACCCTAAACAGTGGCTGCCCATGCTGTTTTTATTGACACTTTGAGGAAAAAAGAAGATTATATTACTTTAAAATCGTGTCGTGTTTGTCGTCATCAACTTCTAATTGTTTCAATAACCAAGCGTTGGCTAGTTAAACTACCTTCTTAATTTCCTAGTACATAGATGGGCAAAATTTTCAAAGCAGGAGCTACTCACAACGAAAGCAACAAAAACAACAGTTACTCGATAATAGAAAAAAAAAAAAAAATTAGAATAAGCCAAAAACCAATTCCAAGAATCAAGCAAGAACATGAGCATATAAAGGAAAGTACATTGATCAAACGAAACGAGAGAAGCTGTTCTCAATGTGCACATTGCTGTTTCCTTGTTCGCTCGTTTCGGTTTTTTTGTTTTTTTTCTGAATGATGCAACAATAACATGTTGTTCTTTTGCTTATTTTCTTAAGAAAAGGAGCTAAAATTGACTCATTCTTCCAATTTTGCCCATCGCTGCCTTAGTAGACTCACCCAGGGATGCCTCTAATATACGAGGTAAAGTTCAATCTTGTTTGCATGATACGTATAATTGGTGAAATATATAAAAAATATCAAAACTTTTACACTTAAAAAAATACTGAAATTCTTTAATGAACTTAAAGTTTAAGGGACTACCTAGCTTATTAAAAAGCGTTTTCTTTTTGCTATTCTACTAACTTTTAGCTTAAACATTACCAATAGATAAAAGCATAACATTCATTCCACTGCTAATCGCATAACAATCGGAGGTACCAATCACGATGCCATTGAGCAATATACAGGCGCGGATCTAGAATTTTTTTCTGGGGGGGGTCACAGGATAGAAAAAAATCAAAAATAACAAGAATAACCAAATAAACAAAGCAAGCCGAATTTCTTCAATGAATAAAAACTAAGCCAGAATTCACTCCCAGTCGTGAATTCAAAAGGTGCGGACGTGTTTATGCTGAGTCGAATATTTTATTATATAAAAAACTTAACATCAATGCAATAACTTAGCTAATTTTACTAAATATTCATCCGCTCAGCCTAACAATCAGTTAGGTAAAACTTCACAATTTCGGATTTATTTCCAAAATATGTCTGGGATCAGAACTAAATCCAATTCCATTTATTATTATACCGCGGCTGGAGATTTTGATGTCATCGTATTTGTTGAGACCTGGCTAAATGATGAATTTTTCGATGGAGAATTCTTTGATACAAATATATATCAAGTATACAGAAAGGAACGTGACGCTATAAAAACAGGTTGTAGTCGAGGAGGTGGTGTTCTAATTGCCATCAAACGTTTTTTCTGTACAACAGCTTGCATCCTTCAGAATGCGGACAGTTTGTACGAACAATTAAGTGTCTCCATTTCTGGCTCATCAGGCTCTTTATATATTTGTGCCTCGTATATCCCGCCAAATAGTTCTGATGAAATTTACGATGCACATGTAAGTAACATTTTATCGTTACATTCATCGTTGGACCATAAAAGTCTGCTTTGCATATTGGGGGATTTTAATTTAAACAAAGTAATGTGGACTCACCTCGCCGATGACTTGACGCCAACAAATATCAATCATCCTCATGAAATCAATCTTATTGATAGCTTCTTGGCAAAATTTTGGATTTAATTTTTATTTCGTATAATATTAAATACAATTTATCTGAATGTTTTTGCCCAATTTCACCATCTAATATGCACCATGTTCCAATTGTTCTCGATATAGAATTTTATGAATTTATTGAGCCTCAGCCTGCTAAACATGTATTTAACTTTAAATTATGTGATTTTGAATTTTTAAATAAGTAATAATATAAATGATATAAATTGGAAAAATTTATTTAATGGTAAAAATGCCGCAACTTGTTTTGATTTGTTTAAATTTAATGTGTCACATGTCATGACCATATTCCAATTTGCCCTCATAAGGTATATAAGCTTCCATGGTATAATTCTGGCCTTAAAAAACTGAAAAATATGCGCAATAAATTTCTAAAACTTTTTAAATCCACTGGGAACTTAGAGTATAAGGAGAAATATGTGCATTACATGAGAGAATTCAACTTTTTGAATAAGTTTTTATACAAGCAGTTTATTTTGAAAACGGAAACCAATATCAAATTGAATCCGAAATCGTTTTGGAATTTCGTACAATCGAAAAAGTGTGGATCTTTCATCCCCACTTCTATGTTTTTCAATAATATTAGTTCGTGTACAATTGCAGACACAGTTAATTTATTTGCCGACTATTTTAAATCAAATTATACTGAAGATGCTCCATGGTATGAGCCCTCTATCCTGCAAAACATCAATTCTTTCGTGGATGTTGGTTCTATTACTTTGGGTGAAACAGACGTTTTTAACGCATTATAAAAGTTGAAGATTTCTGCTAAACTGGATGTCGATGGATTATCCTCTATAGTATTATTTAAATGTGCTCAGGCTTTGTGTAAGCCACTGTGTCTGATTTTCAATAAATCTTTAAATTCCGGAACTTTTATTGAGCCCAGGAAGGTAGCATGTATTACCCCAATTTTTAAAAATGGGCTTAAAAATAATGTCGCAAACTATCGTCCCATTTCTAAATTAACAATTGTCTCTAAATTATTTGAAAGCATTATAAAAGATAAGCTTTACTTTTTAATTAAGTGTCATATTTGCCCAGAGCAACATGGCTTTGTATCTGGTCGATCCACAATAACAAATTTATCATTATTCTCTAATTATTGTGTATCCTCTTTTGAACGTGGCTATCAAGTGGATGTGCTCTATGCTGATTTCGCAAAAGCCTTTGATAAGGTTAAGCATAGTGCTTTAATTGCTAAAGTAGCTAAAATTGGATTTCATGGTTCATTTTTGGATTGGATTAAATCCTATCTGAGTAATAGACTGTGTGTTGTACTTGTTAATAATACTAAATCTTATAATTTTGTGGCGTCGTCTGGAGTACCTCAGGGTAGTATCCTTGGACCTCTGTTCTTTATTTTGTTCATGAATGATATTCATAGTTGCTTTCAGAGCTCAAAATTTTTGCTTTACGCAGATGATTTAAAATTATTCAGTCGTATACGGAATGTAGGTGACGTTGAATCCTTACAATGTGACTTGTCCAATGTGAGTAACTGGAGTAAACTTAATCAGTTACCTTTAAATATTGGGAAATGCTTTCCCTGCACATTTGCAAAATCAAATAATATACTCGATTGTTATTTCTCAATTCAGGTCAATTCAATCAATTCTTAAGTCAATCAATCTTATAAAGGACTTAGGCGTAGTTTTCGATGCTAAGTTTACATTTATTGAGCATTTGAATTTTAACATCCCTAAAGCTTATGCAATGTTGGCTTTTGTTCGTAGACACAGCTCTGATTTTATGGATCCACATACCATTAAGAGCCTTTACTTTGCATTTGTAAGATCTAGATTGGAATATGTCTCTTTTGTTTGGAATCCGTTTTATGCAAATCATTGTGCTAGAATTGAACGAATTCAGAAAACTTTTTCTAGATTTGCATTACGTTCTTTGTATTTTGGTGATTCAAGGCCATCATATAATTCACGTTGCCTGCTTTTGGGCATAAATACCCTTGAATCGAGGCGGAAGGTTATGTCCTTAATATTTATTTATGATATAGTTAATAGTAATATTGAATGTCCGGAGTTACTTCAGTTAATTGGTTTTTATATCCCACCTAGACAGTTGCGTCATTTTGATTTATTCCTCATAAAAAAACATAAAACTAATTATGCTCAGAATGAGCCTATATTAAGAGCTCTCTCATTATTCAATAGATTGTCATCCATAAATGAATTTGATTTTTCGATGTCTAAAGCAGGGGTCGGCAAAATTTGATTTCTCATAGCTCAATTGAGCTGAAGTACATCACACACATTGTGTTTTGCCGACCCCTGGTCTAAAGACTCTTCTAGTCTGTAAGGAAATGTAATCCAAAGGCTTAATAAAGAAATGAAATGAAAAATGAAAAACTTGTCCAATTTGTTTTACTTGAAAATTCATTACATGTATATATATATTTATTGTTTATATAAAATTATAAACTTTTTTATATAAAAAATGTACTCTTAAAACTAAGAAATGTCTTAGCTGATGAATATTTTTATTTCGAATTTTCATTGGACATCGATGCGATCATTAACAGATTTGCGAAACAAAATAGAAGATTGGATTTTGTTTTATAAATGATGCTTTTAGTTGGAACTTGTAAGCAGATTGTAAACAGATGATAGTATATCAAGTAAAGCTACAATCCAAATATAGAAAAAATAATAAAAAAGTCAGTCTTGTTTAAGAAAATTAGACAAATTTGTTGATTTAGTCATTTTTTGATTCCAATTTTTTCAGAGTGCAAAAAAATAAGTTAATTTTGGTCGTTTGGTTAGTTTCAGGTTTTTAAGTTTGCAAAAACTAGGTTTTGATCGTTTGTTTTTTTTTTGTTTTTCGGTTTGCAAAATATTGTTTCAACTCTATTTTTTTGAAATGAGGGCTGTTTTGGGGGGGGTCATGACCCCCGTGACCCCCCCCTTGGATCCGCGCCTGGCAATATATCTAATTTATATAGATCTTAATATATTGCATTAATTTTAAATAAAAGAGCGCAAGCTCTAACCTTATAGAGAACGACACGGGAAAGTGCTCTCATTCCTATCTTGTGCTTTTCGACATGCAAAACTTATCACAACCTCCGGACCTAAAAGTAGTATTACTCCAACATCTGGGGATGTGTCATCGAAAGCAGTTTCATATGCAGCGTTTTGAAAACAAAGTTATTGGACGTTTCATCGCTTCTAACCTCCTTTGCTTCTCAATCCACAGTGGTTGCGATTAGACCTTTATATTCAGTCCTCACAATATTGTCGGATTTCGGTCATAGTTCCCACTTTTTTTTTATGTCTTAGCTTACACAAATCTGAGCTTCTTTCTCTCAGTGTCTTCTAATTAAGCGCATGTGTGCAGTCAATGAACCATTTTTATTATAATTTTCATTGCAATTACTATGTTCTTCTCTTGTCGAGATTAATCTTTCAATTAATTTTCATGTACATAGTTGTTGTAAATAGTTATTGTTGCTGTGTTACCTTCATGTCATTAAACCGATTTTTAAACTTTGTCCACTAAAGCGTTCAAAATAGGCAAGTGAAGAAGAAAAAAAAAAAAATCAGATGGTCAAAGAAAACCACCGACTGATGAACGAACTACTGGAATTCGATTTTTATGACTTTGTCGTTAGAGTCTTTCAGAGCCTACACTTAAGTCTTTCACTTGAATGTTGGCTCTAACGCGATATCTTTTTGTTGTTTTCTATTGAAATTGTCGCTGTCTTGTTCAGTAGAGATGGCTTTATACTGTTGTTTGTTTTTGTTGTTTCTGAGCCAAAAAGTCTGCTGTTAAGCAACCAAATTGACCGCTTGTTGCTTTTATTATTAACTTATCTATCTAATGGGCCCGTAAAATCTGTAAGCGGTTTCGATGTTTGCTTTGTTGATCAGTGCTTGCAGAATTTGACCTTTGCGGGCAACATAAGGTGGTGGAATCTTTGGAGCAATAAAAAGTTTGAGAGAATGAAGCATAAAAATAAGAAATTGCATTTTGAGAAGTAAAGTAAATAGGTCCGTTAAAAATTGAAATCGGCCGAGAATATTCCCTTGCACTGTAGATGCTTCGATTGTGAACTGGAACAACAGGCATTTAATGATGGTGCTTCGAAAAAAACTTTTTTTAGCGGTGAATATCATATTTTGGTTGGTAGATTATAAAAAAATAAGATAACTTCCTTTCTATATGTCTCCGAAAGTCAACAGATAATCTAAGAGATGTAAAGCTTGGTGTCCATTACGGTCTAGTTTTGTCTTTGACCCTAATTTCCTTAAAAAGCTTTCGAGCATTATAATATGTATAAATATTCCGTTTCGTTGGAATTGAAGATTTTGATATGAATGATATTTGACTTCAACAAGATAATACCACCAGCGACCAATTTTGCTTTCATATATAGCCGCATGACAGCTCGAATTGTGCTAAAACATATTCAAAAATAACTTTAAGTGGATGCAGATCATGCAAGAGGTCGCATGGCGAATATTTTAATTGAACAGTACATTTAAGGTTTGTTTTTTAAATTGGATTACCCTGTATTTTCTTAAAATTTTGTACTGACAAGCACAAGAGGCATAAGAAAATATAAAAAATCATGTTCACATAAAATTTCCAAGTATTTATTTGTCAAATGAGGAGGATGTAGTGCATCATAGGCTATCGACCTAATCGGTTTGCTTGAATTCTTCTTAATTTTTATTAGCAATCACTTGAGTAGTCAAATGTTGTTAAAAACTTTAATGAACTCTAAAAGATCACCAAAAAATAAAACTAAAAAAAAACAAAGTCAACAACATGTCATGACGACAGCAGCAGCAGCAAAAAACTTTACAAGGGCGGTTGCTCAAAAGAGACGCACTACGCATTATCAGCGCGATCACTAAATGACTACAATGATTGCGATCATGTTTCAGATTGATTTTGTGGTTATGCAAAGATTTTGTCAACGGACAGTAGTGAAAAAAAAACTCATTAAGTTTTATTTTACTTGGATTTTATTTTTTGTTGCCAACAGCTTTAATAACAATTACAAGCTTCGGCGACAACAACAATAACAACGGCTTAAGCAACAACAAATCCAATCTAAATGTTAATGATCGCGTCTCTTAAGCTGTAGTGATCTTGGCTGATAATAAATCAACATCAAAAAAAAATATTGTTGCTGTCGTAGTCAACTGTTGTTGCTGCTGCTGTTGCTTCTTTAATTTTCAACAACAAAGAAATAAACCAGCAATAACAATAACAACAACAACAACATTTCTTTACAATAGTCAACAGGAACGACGAACTACTGTCATTTTTTATGTCATGTATGGCGTAGCGTTCAGCTAAATGTCAACTTGACATTTCTTGCGACACGATCATTAAATTTTAAGAAGAAGAAATAAAAGTTGTTGTTGGATTGTTAACAGATTTTATTATTGTTGTTTGGTTTATAAAAGGTGACAAAGCTAAAGGTGGACATGCTGCGTCTTAAATTGCTATTACTGCTGCTGATGATCAGGACCGTAGGGTTGATCTTGTCAGTCGTAATTTTGACTTGTCCATTGTTTAGTTTTAAATTTTTTTTACTATGGCAAGTCGTAATTATTTACGATCGATCAAAAATACCTTGTATGTGAGTATTTTTAATTATATATGTTGTGTATTCATTGAATTTTACTTGCCATTAAAATTGACATGATTGCATGATTTGATCTTTAAGTTGCGTAATTTAATTGAAACTTAGAATTTTGAATTAAAGTAAGTGAGCAAAGTTAAAGTTATGATCGCTTGAGATAAAAAAAATTTTAGATTTTATTTTGAGCAATGTTTTGGGTTATTGAAGTGTTCGGAGTACCAAATGCAACAAAATTTATAAGAAAATATATGAAAAACTTGGGAACATTTTAAAACCTTTAAGCTTAAAGCGAAAAAAAGGTTCCTCGCGTACACTCAGAACATTTACTGAGCGTCATGAGTAGACAGTATCTATGCGAAAGCCCTTAAGTTTTATGACCAGTGTTTCTGATGTACTAAAGCTAAACCTCTTAGTCGGTGTTTAGACCTTATTTGAGCAAGTCTACGTTGCTCTTTCTTATTAATACAAATAAACATTTCAGAAATATTATTTTTTAGGAAAATTTTACAGCTTTTCAAATTATAAAGCGTCATATTTTTAATCGCAACAGCGTGCAATTTTTGTTTTAACTTAATTTTTTAAGAAAAACTTAAAAAAAAATTTATGCTAAAATACTTACTTCACTTAATTTGTGGTCTTTCGCAAATATCTTTTTGACAAATATCGCTGAAACTGAAATGTCACGATTCAACTTTAATAACTATAATTTTAGCGCTTGTTTTCTTATCTTGATTCACATAGATACATTATTTTTTCATAATTTTTGCAATGACAATCAATATGTCATATTTTTTGAAAATAACCGTAATTATAGCTTTCCTCCTCTTTCCGACGATTTGTCTGTCTGTTTTGTGTGACAGCCTATAATAAAATTACGTTGCTCCATGCATATATCCTCTGGCAAAGAATATAAAATGCCAACAATAGCGACTCGAAAAAAAACGGCGATCGTGTGCATGTTGACAACATCAGCACAACAACCATATCGAATATGTACCCTGTTATTGCCAGACCACAAAAGGACACTTGATTTTTGCTGTTAAGTTATCCCTCAGTTTCAAGTGGTGGTGGTGGTGTGCTATAATGATGATAAGGCGTTGCTTTTGCATTTGTATTGTTTATTTTTGTCTTGCTTTTCAAATCTTTACTTTGCAATCTTGTGATCGTTCACTTTCCAGCGCAAGATCACTTGAATTTATGCTTTTTTTTTTTTTGCTTCCCTCATTAATTTTTATGCAACAGATTATCCTGAGGAAAAAAATTTGAAGACACATATTTCGTTGATGACCTCTTTGTCCTTGCGTAAAAAACATGATCGCGTGATTTTTGTCCCTTGCATGTGACATTCTTTTTCTTTTGTCTTCTGTCATTTTTGTGCGATTTCCTTTTGCGGAAAGGCAGTAAAAATGAATTATGTGCAATTTTATGTTAAGATTTGTCAGTATACATATGCATATGGATATGTATTTATGACAGTTGTCTGTCTTATGCTTGTATTGCTGCTTCTTAAGCTTGAGCTGATGTTATTAAAGTTGACGATCGTGTAAATAGTTTTAATTTTGCTCTTAGGGTATTATACAACTACCACTTAAAACTATAAACAATATTGCACCTCTTTTACTTTGGCGTCGAAAGAAACAAGGAAAACGAAACTTGTTTTTCAGCTTCTTTTCGAGAGTCTGCTCAAAAAACATCAGCATGTTCTGAGACCAGTTTGCAACCAAGTGATCTTGTTGTCTTCAACCAAGCTGTCAAATTGAGCGTTGTTTTTTTCGGTTTATTATTTTTGGCTGATTTTTTAGATTTTGTTTTGCCATAACTTTTTTTTGGCTATTGATGTGCTCTGAAAACTATACTCTATGCCAGTGAAGGGCACTTAGTGCCTCATTTTCCTCACATTGCTCTAACCGTTATTCGACGCACAACCAAGCGAAAAAAAATTCCCAGAATTTCAACGCTATCGAGGCACAAAATTCGCAGAATTTCAACGCTATCGAGGCTTGACTTGAATTCAAACGAAAGCAAAAACAAAACACAAAGGCATAAATGACGGCGCCGCATTGTGTCTTGACGAATGTAGCAATTGTTTTTGTTTGTAGTGTAATTTGTTTTTTTTGTGCTAATGGCAATTTTGGAAATGAAAGTAAAAAAAACTTTAAAACTTCGTTTGTTGTTGCTTGATGTTGTTGTTTTCCTCTTTTGTTATATTTTTGTGCCCACCGCTGCTCTATGCTGATGATCAGAGTTGATCTTTCATGTTTTTAATTATAAACGTACTGAGAGTTTTGTCTATTTGTTTCATTTTGCCTTAGTTCTTTAAGTGCTGCTTCTAAGATTGACATCGAGGAAATGCTCGCATAATCTATGTCATAATCAAGAGAACAACGTCATAGTGGATGTCATTTCTTTAAAGTGATCATGCGCATATATGACATTTAACAAATGTTACCATTCATGGCATCCTTCATCAGCGTGAAATAGCTAGAGCGACAAGCAAACAGACAGTTTCAAGCGGCACTTGAGAAATCAAGATAATGACTGAAAATTTAATATAAAACCAAATGAAGCGCCGGAAATTCTTTGGTTGATAGGCTGTAAGATAATTCTTGTTTTTAATTTCTATTAAAAAGGCGCATCAAAATTTGAAATCGTTGATTCGATTGCGAGAAGTTGGACGATAGATGTTTGCCTAATTCATTCGGATGGTATACATTTAAATTTCTAAAAATTAGCAAACGTCTTTAATTGATATCTTCACTAGTTACAATTGTACCCACCACGCAATAAATGAAATGGTTCCATTTCAACTTCTCAACTTAAGCGAATAGTCATATTGGCCTCAATAAAATCGACTTCACTGGATTGCGAAAAGTCTTTATCAAAGGTTACCAGCAATAAAATTTGAGGCTCAAATACAATAACAAGAACAAACCATAAACACCGAAAACAGAATAAATAGGAATAAGGATAGATGGGCAAAATAGGAAAAATTATGCAATTTTAGCTATTTACAACGACCACGTTGTTTTTTTTTTTAAAAATTAATCAAAACAACAAAGACATGCACTCACCACTCCTACGCACATTTTTATCGTAGTGTTTTTTTTATACGCCCTATACACGGGCGAAGCGAGCGAACAAGGAAACAACAATGCTCACCTTGAAGACAGCTTCTCTCGTTTCGTTTGATCAGTGTTCATTTATTTCTATACTCAAGTTATTCTTGCTTGATTCTTTGTTTGTTTCATTTTAGTCCATTCGCTAAATTTCCCTAGCTTTATCGTCAGACTCTTCTACCCTTTCAAAGTTTGTTCTTTTGTTCTTAGAAGTCCAACGTAATCAATCTGAAAGTATTATTGCAATAATACTACTATACAATTGTAGGGTTTGCTTTTGACCCCAACTTTGCTAAGTCTTTAGGCATCGAGTCGTTTTGATCAATTCAAAAGTTTTCTATATGAACTGCGATATCGAGATCAAAGGATGCGAGTTCTTATTTCAGAGCTTTTATACAATAAAGGATAGTAATTTTTGGTCACTAACCAACGGTTCTTCTAATTATCTTTAGCTATTTCAATGTACACTTAAGTAAATATCACTAACCAAAATTATTTTCTGCTTTTTCTCTTTCCAGTAACTTTGACTTACTTCCGTGTAACACAACAATGGAACACCTGATGTCCGCATTTATGCCACCAGCTTATCTGCTCGGTGGTCATCATCCACAACCACCTCCACCGCTACCACCAATCGGTGGTCATAATAACTCTAGTAGTTCTTCCATTGCCTCGCCTGCCACCTCTCCGATTAGTTCCGGAAGTTTGACAAAACCTAAACGTTGGGGCTCACCACCGATTAATATGGCCGGACAATTTATTAATCCAGCTACTGGAAAAAAACGCGTGCAATGTTCCATATGCTTTAAGACCTTCTGTGACAAGGGTGCACTGAAAATACATTTCTCGGCCGTACATTTACGTGAAATGCACAAATGCACCGTTGAGGGTTGCAATATGGTTTTTAGCTCACGCCGTTCGCGTAATCGTCATAGCGCCAACCCCAATCCTAAGTTACATTCACCACATATACGACGTAAGATATCACCACATGATGGACGTACAGCGCAACAATTTCCTGTATTTTCGTTGTCACCTGCAGGACTAATACCCACAGCGTTTCCGGGACTTATGCCACCTACAGCTGGTGGTGTTCCATATCCACCACATCCTGCTGCCATGTTCGGCGAATACGCAACACATACGTGCAACTTTCAGCATATGTTGGCTGGACAAGAACGTCTGTTGGGCACACGTCATGCTGGCTCCACTGGTTCGGTGTCTTCCGATGCAGAAGAAGATGATGGTTACATATTAGATGTACACACCACAAATTCCAATGCTAGTCACAGTGATATGGACGATTATTGTCATGAAGTTGATGATGAAATGGATGTAATGACGGCAAAGTTGAACGAGGAGGAATATGACGATGATAGCGATGACAAGCGTTTTATATCGGTGTGTAACGAAGAGGAACCAGCGTGCGACTTAAAAACCGAAATTGCAACGTCGCTTTCTTGTGAGAACTCAAATGAACCACTTGATTTTTCAGTGCGCAAACGTAACAATATTGAGCGCATTTCAAGTCCTGTCAATATGTTATCTTCCAGCAGCCAGGATAGGAAAAGTCCTGCAAATCAAAATGCCTCGGTTAAATTGGGTGGTAGCTTTTCTGTCGACTGCTTGTTAGGTAAACGAAAACGTCGTGATAGTGTGGTTGAAAATGTTGAAATGTCACCTACGTTGCTTGATTTGTCTGCAATTGGCGCGACTTCACAATCAAAAAAACATCAATTCGAAACCACCTCCACCTCAAATGTTTCAGCTGCGCCTGCTTCTGCTGAAGAGCAACATTTGTTGTTATTACAAAATCAAATGTTTGCTGCCGCCGCTGCAGCTGCTGCTGCTGCAAAACAGTCTTCCGATGCCGACGCAACAGGCATGTTGATGGATGGTACTACTGAAGCGCCTCCACCTATGTGGAATTTACTCTCAGAGGTTTATCGATCGATGCTCATGAATAACAATTTAAAAGCTCAGTATAGCGAGTTATCAACGAATGCGATCTCAGTTTGAGTTACAATCTAAAATGAATAGTCATGTGGTTCCAAAGGCGTAACTTTCTGGAATTTTTTCGAGAAGTCTAGTTCCGGAAATTTCTCAAACCTAAGTAGTTACCAATGCTAAGTATAGATAGTTGGCGGTACACGCATTATTTTCTTATGTTATTTATGGGTTGTTACGGCGTTACCTTGTTATATAGTTACTATGTACGTGCACGTGTAATCTTAGTGTAAATATTTATTTCATAAAGTGTTAAAAAGTATTCATCGATTTACCTACAAAAGTATTCAAATACATTTTTTTTTATTTAACTGAATGCACCCCTCGCTATTTGAAATTAGCAACTGTGCAATAATGTTGTCTCTTTCGCGCTAAGTGCTTTTCTTAAATTTTATTTAATTTAATAAATATAGATTTTTATTTTTATATTATTTTTTTTTTTGTACTCAGAAGCTTTTTGCTATGATTCCTATTTTATTTTGCGTAAATGATATTGTTTAAATAAATGTTTCTACTAATGTATACGTTAATATAATTACTTAATTGTTATTTTCAATAATGACGTTTGTTTATTAAAATTGTTTAAATATTATTGTGTAACATATCTAATAAGCTCATATTTGTAAAATTACAATATTTAGAAATATAGCTTGTAAGCTTAAGTCATTAACTAAAAACTTAAAAATAAAA
Source organism: Tricholauxania praeusta (assembly GCA_949775025.1). Lineage (NCBI taxonomy): Eukaryota > Metazoa > Arthropoda > Insecta > Diptera > Lauxaniidae > Tricholauxania > Tricholauxania praeusta. The sequence continues at coordinate 188,374,052 of OX459028.1, forward strand.
TATGTAATGTTTAAATAGAAAAAAAAAAAAATATAAAATCAAAAAAATAGATGAATAAAAGTAAAAATAAAAATTTATACTTAAAAAATAAATCACTATTTTATTTTTGAAGAATCTGTTTTGTCAACCAAAGTCTTAGAACTTAGAATATTGCTGTACGCGGATCTTTCTGGCGTTCAAAGAAAAATGAGATTTCTATATGAGTTTTATAATGCAGATTCGAATTGGTATTGATATGATGAAAAGGTAAGAAATATAACGTTAATTTAAAAAAATTATCATCGGCGAGTTGGGGACCTACGTTTTCCGGTGATATATAGTTTTTGCGTTACACTAAAGGTTGTAAAGTTAGGTGGAAAAGTTTGTTGGAATGGTAGAGAACACCACTGACACTGTCTTTTAATGAAAGTATAAGAAATCAAAAGGTATGCGTGAAAAGTTGAACCGTCCGTCAATCCGGTAAATTGAAAATTTCGATGCAATAGGTCCATTGTTGAGCGCGCAGTGAGGCATGTCGTGCCATCTTATTGGAACCAGAAGTTTCCGAAAAAAAAGTTTTTCTCCAATACAATGTTAATTACAATATTGCTGCTGACCAAAAAAAAAATAGAAGAAAAAGGTAATCAATTTTGTTGTGCGGACCCCTGGGCTACAGGGTTAAACACGGCCTTGCGCTATTGACTGCCTCTCCTCTCCGCTCTGAAAAATAATGGACCAATGATGGTCTTGTAGCAAACACCGCTCCAAGGAGTCTCTTTCTCATCGTGCAATGGTGTTTCGTGAATTATGTCCGACAATTTTGTTTGTTGACTGTGCCAAAGAGTGTGAAATGTGCTCCTTCGGTCATCAGAATTCGCTTCTAAAAATTTAGCTCTGCCAATTTCATTCACGATATTCGTGTTTATAATAATCTATGAGTCAACTGCACCTTGCATGAGAATTTGCAAAGATCTTGCTTACAACTGTCAAAGTTATTCAATATTCCATTGACTAGACTTAACATAGATGGCGCACCCGTTACAGCCAAAAATTTCTCGAAAATTGTTTCATGTTAAAACAAAAAGTCAGAAGTGAAGTTGCTAAGGGACGAGTTGAAGATTGAAAAACGTTGTTTTATGGTAAGATCTCATACAGGGGTTTGTTTTTCGACCCTTATATAATAAAATCATCATTAAAAGAAAACAAAACGAACTACACTGAAATTCCCCATAACCTGACACCCACCGTCGCAGTATTTTTGTCCGGTTATGGGAGTTGTCCGGTTATGACGGCCGTCCGTAATGGGGAATTTCATTTATGTATGTAAATTACTAAGATTTTTACACAGCTTTTAGTCATCAGTGCTTCTTACTATATCGGACATGAATAAGATTGTATTAGAGGGCGTGGTAGCTCCCAGTTTAGTAAAATACTGATTTGAGCCCATGTATCAAGGAAATTACTGAACAAACGTTAGTGTAATTCAATATCAACGATTCATGAACCTTGTGCTAAAGGCATACTGTACAAAAAATATGCTTAATCACATCTATATAGCATTCCTAGTTGGTGCAATATTTTGACCGAAATTTCTATCCAAAATTTGCAATGCTTCGGTGGTACATCACTTACATTCAAAATAAGTTTTCAATATTTGCCAATGTTATTTAAGTGTTAATCGACTTATTACATTTTTGTAAATTTTTCAACCGCTAAAGAGCTGTCAGTGTCAAAGTATCATGCAATTTAAAATGAAATCATCAGGCTGCCCACCCTTTAAAGATAATTTTGTTTAAAGTTTATCTTTCGGATAGTTTCAGCGATCTCACTTATCAGACCAAGCGCATTAGAGACACATTCGTCTATCGTACTGATCGGTGACTACCATCTACGAACAACCCAAACTACCTTGATTTCTTTCAACTAAAAATTTCATGTTATTTTCAGATGACTTCATATACATATGGAGTCTCAAGCAAAAATATTCAAAAAATCTGTCATGATGTGTTAAAATAGAATGATGTACAAATTTTTATGGACTCAACTAATCCAGTCTTTAAGTATTTTATGTGTATTTTTGAAACATTTGATAGAAATCACAGAATTTTAACACATTAATTTTTAAAAATATTATAAATTCAATTTATCCAAAAATACTACAACAATTTTATTGTGAATATATAAGTAAATTACCTCTTTTATTCCGTATTAATTCAACATAATATTGTGATGTCAAGTAAAAAATTATTAAACAAAATCCATATGGCCACAATTCATAGTCGTGCACAACTCATGTGTATTGGTTAAATTAAAATATCGATTAAAAACTCTTCAAAACACGACAGGGAAAAATAAAAACAAAAAAGATTCATGTTGTTGCAATTGGAAAAAATCTAAAATAAGAAAAAATCTCGTAGAAAATTAGAGCGTCTTGAATTGTTTTGTCGTTGCAGCGATGTATAAATGGCGCATTAAAGTGCTAGAGGCTTTGCAGGCCACCAACAATTTGACATTTAAGATTTTGATAGAAAATTCAAAATTTTTCTTAATGCAGGAAATTATCAGTAATTCAGAAATTGCTCAACATTGAACAAAATAAAACACTGTTGATGCCATGGCACAATACATATGCATCTATGTATAGAATGCAACAATATGGCAATACTTTCTGTATTATAAATCTAAAGCAAATTAAAAACATGGTCATATTGAAAATACATGTCTGTTTCATGTCAAATCACACATTTCTTTTTTGTTTCGAAATTACATGTGCCGATGAATGGAAAAATGGTCAACATAGTAAAAGTATAGGTTAGAGGTTGCCAGCTTGTGACTATGTTTATAGGAAGTGGAGCGATGTTTCAAAATGTTCTTAGCAATGTGAGTCGAACTTTTTTTTTTGACAGTCTGATTCTTTTGTTGAAACTGTTTAGCCTTGGAAAATCTCTGAGATCTTACAAATGCAGGCCCAAGTCTTCAATACTGGATTTACTTAATTACTGAAGACGCAGTCGATAGAGTCGAAGACATTTCGGAATAAAACGTGATAAGCTTTCATAAAAATAATCGGAGTTGATCTTAATGATTTTCAGATGCTAGTTCAAAGTGCATAGTCAATGCTTAGTCTATGTTCTGGCAATGTATCATTTTTTTCTAATATTATTTCGTACTTTTAAATTTATATTGATTTTTGTCGATTTTATTTCTTACGTTTGAACTTGTATCGATGATTTCAATGATTTTCGATGCAATTTGCAACTATTATACATATTTCTACTTCCTCTATTTATTCGATACTTTTCGACTCCATTCCACTTTTCGATAGGTTTCGATTTATCTTGATTTCTATTATTTTTTTTTTCTCTATAAATCCAAAACCATTCGACAATTTTGATTTTTACACTTTTTCTATATATATCGATACTTTTCGACTTTTTCGATGTTATTCGATCGATAGCAAAATCTATCGATATTTTCGATGTTTTCCGATGCAATAACATAATATTTAATGTTTACGGCACTGTACGACTTAAATCAATTTTTTTTTTTGTATTGTTCAATGCTACTCTATACCAAGGTTCCTATTTAAGTTTTGAGAAACAACGCACTGGAATATAAGTGCCAGATCTGATATTTCTATCGTAGAGCTTACAAATTCTAATGGTACATGTGCTCAGAAAGTTTTGAAGTAGAAGTTATCTTTCATTTTGCTACAGAGACGTGAAAAGTTCATTCCGGAATTAATCCGAGAACATTTTTTTGCGATAATTTTTTAAGGCTTTCGATGTGGGTTTTAACTCATCATCAGTGTGTCGATCAACTCGCTTTTACCTTTGGTGGTTTGCTGAATTCAAACGTTGTCGAACCCTGGTTGGTTGTCCAAAATCAGTTGATGCGCTAGTAAACATCAACGCTGTGCAAGTATTGAAAATGCTACAGCACTATGTGCCTTATCGTTAAGTAGAGGGATGCCTAGTAGTCATTAATTTCATTTAAATTTAAACATTTCTCCGTCAAAAAGATTTCTTCGCGTTAGATACCGCATATTTTGAATGGAAATTACATTTGAGTAGAATTCTACTCCTCGTTCAAAGTGAAAAAATACGTCGGAAAATGGTTCAAAAGAATGCAAAAGGGATTTGATGTTGGCGAGTATTATGAAAAATAACAATTGCTTTTGTTCTCAATTCCCAAAATATAAATAGCATAACCAGTACTATTCAAATTTTATCAACTTTCTCTATACTTTTCATATATTGTGACTTTTTGATGTTTTTTCAAATTATTCAATATCTTTCGATCTCTTTCGATATTTTCAGTGACCACCCATTTTATTCGACGATAAATGAAATTTGATATAAAATTGTATTTCAGCTTGAGTGTTTGAATTACACGCTTTCTTTCTTTTTAATTTGAAATATTGAAAAATATGGCCACCTTCACTTCTTTCAATACTTACATATATTTAGGTCATATCAAATGAAAGCAACAAATTTATTTTTTAATTAACTCATTATGAAACCAAAATATTTCAATTTATTTGTTTTTTGGAATTTTTAAAAAAAGTTTCGTTGTTCTAACTGTGAATTGATGAAACAAACCACAGGAAAGTCATAAAATTCCAACAGCAAGCAACTCAACACCGCGGTCATTGCTGCTCTAACGCATCATAAAAATACACAAATTTATTGAGACACTATAGCAATAGCAGCAATACAACAAAAAAAAAAAAAAAAGTTGAGCCGAAAGCCAAACAAATAAAATGTGTTGCACTTGGCACAACTTGAGTTAACAGGAGTCCGAAATTGCTAAATCAATGAAAAATCAATTTGGCTCGTGACTTTTTTTTGCAAATTCTAATGGGAGGTTTTATTACACGACATTTTTGGCACTAAAAGTATCGATACTTCATAATAACAAGAACAAGTAAATGACATATTTAAATTAAATATCTATTTCTATGTTACAACCCCTCATACTTAGAATGTCGCCGTGACTAAACCCTAAGGAAATGTGCATCGATGTGCCACCATAACATCTGCACCACCCACAATACCAAATGTGGCAACACACAAGATGGCGCTCCACTTATGATGATCGCATCATTTTCATTTGTTGATGTTGATTTTGATGTTTATTAGTTTGTTTTTAATTTTTTCTGCATTTTGTTTTGATAATTAAGTTTAAGATCTTCATTTTTCATTTTCATATACAAATCATAGCCGCTAGATGTAAAATGCTAAAGTGTTTTCTTGATTTTTCAGCAGCACTAAAATTTGCTTATTTTAAATTTTTATTTGCAAACAAAACTTTTCTGTATTATTCCATATAAACAAGGATAAAAAATTGCTAAGCGATTAATTTCCAAAAAAAAATTATAACAAATCATATACAGATAAGTACTTAAATCTAAAATTTAATACTAATAAATTATGTGCGTCTCTTAAAATTAATTGGGTTATTTCAATAGAATTTGGTGTTATTTAAATTTGAGAAGGTAAAAAAAAAAAATTAGTTTTCTCTGCAGAGATTGGATTTTTATAATTTCACGATTCTAACCAAAATATCAAATACATTTGAGTCAGCAGAAAATGTCTTACAAAACGTGGAATATGGTAATTTGGCATAGACTGTTTAGGAAAGGTAGGCATTGTCAACTAATTTTTGAACTGTCAATATCAACACCGCTATCCAATAGAAAGATGACAAGAAAAAGCTGTACGTTCAAGGAAATTAATCGGTATTCCCCTGAACAATGCATTGCAAGTGTTAAACTTTATTGAGATTCATTGCTTATACATTCAACTAAATAGTTGTGCAACTGAAGAACCTTAGACTCAGATCTTTTTTCTTAATAAATTTTAAATATAAGCCCTATATTTGGGTTTTGAGGAAATTTACTGAATGGAGAGCTGATATCCACTTTTAAGATGCCGAATGTACTTTTGTCGAGATGAACATGAAAAAGTTAGTTTGATCTTTCTTACTAAAAAAAAGGTCAGCAAAGCTTACTCCAGGCATTATTCGCAATAAATTTATTAAAATATGGTAATTTTTTAGAAATTGTTCAAATGTACTGAAAATGTACCGAAAATTCACTGAAAATGCGTCGAATGTTCTGAAAATAGGTCAAATGTACCGAATGTACTGAACACACGATTTTTTTTTCTACCGAAAAAAGTACAAATGTACCACAAATGCCATCACTGACTGCGACTTGCTATCGCAAAGTTTCACCAAGTTTTAAGGACTTATATACATATCCGGTATTTTTTTTTGTCGCCCAAATTTTGAAAATAAAGTAAAGTTGAAATTGAAATTTTCATCGTCCAATTTTTTCGTCGCCGAACCATTTGTTGTTCATTATTTTTAACGTCCAACCTAAAGTCGACGAAATTTTTTGTTTTTTTTTTTATCGTGAAATTGTTTATCTTTCAACTTTTTATCATACAACTTTTTAATCGCCCAACTTAAATGTCACCCCACATTTTTATGTTCATCTATTTTCTCGACCATTTCTTATCGATTGGTTCAATAAAATCATTATTTTTTTAAATAGGGACCAAAATGGGTGTAATGGGGCTCTGCAGAACATTAATTTTTTTAAGTCTTGGGACGCGCTTTTTGTTGAGCGCTGCTCTTTAAAATCTTCCTTAAATTAAAAATATTTCATCATTCCAGTTAGAAATTCTATGTTGTGGCATGGACAAAGCTTTTGCTTATGAAATTTTGCTTTAGATTTTATTCGATGACAGAATTCCAAATAGAAAACCTTTGATTTATAAAAGTTAGTCAATACTAGACACTAACTAGCTAGTCCTGAAATGAAACATTTTTAATCAGGAATAACGAGTTTACCCTACAATGAGCTGATTTATATTGACATAGTTCGGATGAACACTACTTTGGCCTAGGAAAAACTAGTTTTCTTTAAAGCCGATAATATAGAAAAATTAAGCTAAGTAGCTTAACTCATTTTGCTTTGTTTCGAAAATTAAAATTTCTTATTCACATTACCTTTATATGACCCTTAGAGTTTTTGAAAGAGACTAAGAATTTTCCCATTTGTTTTTTATTTTGTTTAGTTTTAGTTTTGGTTTATTTTCCTAATATTGGTAAATGCCACAAAAAATAAAATAAAAACACGTCTCAACGCAATATCATGTTTTTCTCTATATTTTTATAACTTTTTATATATTTTGGTAAATTCGTCCACGCGTAAGCACGCATTTCACGTATGTTTTCACTCAGATAATTTATAATATTTGGCTATTAATTCAAAATATCGCCGTACTTTTCCATTTTCTCAAACCAAGTCTATGTCTTTCAATCAAAAATCTGTAAAATTAACCCAAGGGCAAAATAAAAATGAAGTGCATACTAAAAATCCAATATTAAAAATTATAAAATAAATAGATCCCCCGAGAGAGAGACAGCGAGTTAGTTTCACATGACAAAAGGATAATTTCGTTTCATATCAAATACAAGGATATACCACATAATACATTACGTCTTTACGCATACGAGTACATCTTCATCCACTTCATCGTCAAAAGCAGCCACTTGACATTTTCGGTGTCGTATTCATTTCACTTTGCGGTTGTCAAGCTTCCAGCAAAAAACTCTACTACCCAGACAGTCAGTTAGTGCTGCCATACATTTCGCTTGTGAGCTAACGAAAAAAGGACTACTTTGTGGTTGCGTGAAGAATTGGATTATAAAATTTTAAAAGCATTTGTTGCGGCTCATGTGTTCAGGCGACGATATGAAACGTTTTTCTGCAAAGTTTCTGTCAATTTGCGCACACATACATAAAAACACCCATATATTAACACACAAACTCCTCACATCAACTGTGTAGTTGTCAGCAGTGCAAATGTCAAAATTATTTGATGGCTCGTTTGACAGTCGTTTCCCTGCTCATTCATTGTCATGTTATTGTCTGTGTTACGTGATGGCAGTTTGACATTTTCTCCTTTATTGTTGCCATTTATTTTGCATAATTTTTTCAAAGGAATTTCAATTTACCGTTGATCCATATCCAATTATGATTTGTCAAAAAACAAAAAGAAGAAGGATTAATATTGTGGGATGTTAAATTTTGTTCCCTCTCATGTTTTTTTATTTATTATGTGTTTTTCATAAGAATTTTAATATACCACAGACTTTTAAGGCTTGAATTTATAGCGAAAAATCAAATATTTTGGTTAAACTATTTAGAAGTTGATCTTCTTCTTCTCAGGTAGATTGCTTTTTCTTTATTTTTATAATCAGAAAATATCCTAATTTCAAGAAAAAAATAAATTATTTTGTTGATTTGGCTTTGAGTTCGGTTATGTATTTGGAACTGATTTCTTTTCATTTTGGTGGTCCAGATATGCTGTTTTAAAATTTATGAAGATCTAAGAAATGGTTTACTTTCCATGGGAATAGTTTAACTACGAAGATGCAAATTTTGCAACAAATCGTAAAACATACTCAAAGTTTTCATCTACTACTACTTCAAATATCCCACAATTCCATTAAGAGCGAAAGATCTGAAAAAAATTTCTTCAGAAACTTTGACTTCATGATTGTCTTATGCCACTTCTCACTTTTTACCGTTCGGTGTCACGATGTTCTGGGTCCCTCTCTGCGAGTTCCACTTAAGACTGATCGACAAATCTCCCTAATGTTACTCCACAGTGCGTAGCCTAACGAAGCCTTTTATGAAGATTTTTTGGATTTTTAGAGAATATTGTTGCTCAAGTTTTCGTAATCAAACCATGAATACCTGAAGGTTAGGTGGCATATCGATCTTGATGACAACAGGACGATACCTTCAGTATTAGCCAGTTATTCTAGATTTCTCAAAAATTTCCATCTGCTAAGAGCATTGCCCACCAAAACTAGAAAATACCTTCGAGGCATCCAGCATCCCTGTTTGATCTCTGTAATTGATTCGATTGATAATGAGAGTTCGTTATTGTAGAAGATGAAGCATTAAGGACAGAGCCGGCTTAAGGTATGGGGAATCCTGGCTCCGAGCCTCAATCGTAAAGGATCACTTCCCGTGTTGTTTTATGAACCAAAACATCCTCTTTGTTTGGTCACACTGTCATTATACATTACAAAATAGCAAATCGGGGGCCTTTGTGATATCGCCAAATTCAATAGCAAAAACATATTTAGGATTAATATTTTTTCCGGCTTAGAAATATTATTCAATGAAATTATTTTATTGCTGATTAGAGAAGAATTTCTTTGTTGGTATTAACTTTTTCAATGTAATGGCATTAAATAGTTTTTTTTTTGTAAGAATCCTTAAAATAATAAATCTATTTTTATTATTAAATGATCAACTGCATTGATTTCAACACTGTCGTATAATCTAAACAAGATTTGTATTGCACAAAGTAATCAAACCACTTAAAGTCCACTAAAAGATATATATTGTAGATAATATGCACCAGTATAGAGACAGAGCACAAAGCTGTCATTTGTCGTTGTTGGTTGCTTTGGCTTAGTCCATAATAATGACAGTGGGAATGTTCAAATTACTATAATTACGAGTACGTTAAGACTCCGCACAAACACATTCAACTAAAATTGCTGATCGCTTAGCTTACGCGTACTTAATATGTTGCTGCAACATAGGTAGTGATGACTTGCAGGCGAAGAGTCACGAGCACAGATTTTTATACGCTAGACAACTAAGAAATGCGACACAAAAGCGCTTTGCATACTCATGTTTACAATGCACTTCAAAAAATTTCAATTCCCAAGTTCTGAAATTAAGTAGGTGTGTAAATTTTACATGTATTAAATAGTCGAGAAAAAAACCTTCGAATAATCGAAAAAAGTTAATACGATATCGGTAGCAAAATAAAGTGTTTCATAGTTTTTTGAAAATATGTGTTTAAAAATATTCTCCATTTCTTAGTCAAAAAAATCTCTATAATGTACAAAACGAAGGCTTAGTGCTTACCTTATCTTGAATAATTCAGTATCCGACCAGCTTATAAATAAAGCTGGAGTGAATGAACAATGTATTACTTTCTTCTTTCTCATTTTAGAAGGCGATATGAATAAAATCCTGAGTCGCTTGAGTATTGTCACAGCCAATCATCTTTTAACCACAAGTTCTGTCTAATTTTTGGGTAAACTCTATGTTAGTAGTGAGATAGTCCAAGCCGAGGAAGTCATATGGATGCTTTTTAAGAGAGTGAATGAAAATTCTGATAAGCATTGACTACTGATCTATTGCAGTGTCTGGCATATTTTCGATCATGCAGAGTAGTTACCTGTCAACCTTTTTTGTTTTTTTCAAGAAATATGTATAGTCTTGTTAGACCATAAGATATGTCTATTGAGTCGGATGTGCGTCAAGGAAATCTGATGCCACTAATGTTGGCTGTGATAGGAGTGGGCGAAGAATTAGCACATTCAGTAAGTATCTGCAATACCTTTCTTATACTGATATAATATGTCTCCTTGCCACCAAGCAGTCTGACTCACAAGTTAAACTCACCAACGTTAGATCTATTTCGGAAGAGGATCGTTTGAAAATTAACATTAATAAGATATAAAGCCTTATCAGCAGTAGTTTTATAGTATGAAAGTGCAGCATAAGGGTGTTGGGAAATTTCGATTCGTAGAGTTATTGTACAACGATAGAGTCAACAAAGCGAACAGTATTTTCGCTCAGTTCATGACGTCTGGCAGTCTTCTTTCCTGTTAACAACAATGCAACTTAACTTTTGGCTGCAGCAAGTTTCTGTGTACGGTTGTGGAGCTTGGATAGTAAAAGGCGTTTTGCTACACAACCCACAAGTAGTGGCCAACAAATGCCTTCACTGATTTCTGAAAATTTGGTGGTCCAACTCGTGCTACTCATCAGATGCCAACAATATCTAATTTCCGTCAAAATCAAACGGCAAAAACTGAAATGGTTTGAACATGCGTTGCACAAATCAATAAAGTTTGCCCTCAAGTATTAGAGCGGAAGTCCTTAACCCTTTAACGTTTATTAAATAAATTGTTACCCAAAACAAGAGTACATTTTCAAAAATTCTACCAAGCGACAGGTAAGAGATCTTGTGGTTCTTAAAGCTTTTTTGGGTAGAGGAACTTCTTTCATCAACCTGTTTTTTTATTTTTTGAGTTAGAATTTAGTTAACATAAAATTTCATAAATATTTGGTGGAAAATTGATCCAGGAAGATCCAAATTGGCATACAATGATAAAATAGATTTGATTGAATGAAATGTTGGACGATAACTTTTTTTTATTTTTATTGTTTTGTCTTTTTTGGGTAAAAATTTTCCCATGTCATATCTCCGGTGTGCCGATGAGGGAACATTTTTTTTTTCATCAGCAACTTCTATTCTGCCCTCCCAAATCAAATTTTGTCAAAATTGTACAGGCCCTTTTGGTAGAATACGCGGCCATCCTAAACTGTTGTAGAAACGATCTCTAGAAAAAGAAATACGTGAATCGGGGAAATGTTAAGATATTTGAAGACTCTCGCCAATAGCCGTGCACGATGGTATAGAATTGTACAAGCCTTGTGCTCCGTGAGGGAATCACGTACACAAAGAAGAGAGAGATGTGTTGTTGCTCTTAAAAAATTGATTTAAGTCGAAAGTAGTACGAGTCGTTTATATTTACTGGGATTGTTGGAACTTTTTAATGACTTCTTTATTCACTGCTCAAAATAATTCTCAAGTGTTAACAAAGTTTTTTAAAAACTCTAATTTAACGACAGACAACTAATATTTTACATTGCAATATACTCAACCAAATACCTTAATTATAGTACTGTGCTTGTACATGCCACTCCTCTTCCTTGTGATTAAGTTATAAATATCAACGTTCTTAGAAGCCGTGCTTATTTTCACTACAAAAGACTTTAAGTTATCTGAAAAGTGCTAACTGTAGCACTTGTCTGCACGTATTTTGTTCGGTAAATAATGCCCGAAAATTTGTTAAGTTTTTAATTTTTCTTGGCGCGATCTATTTGTCACCTGTTGTCAACAATTTTCATTCATATCTTTTCTATCTTCAGCTTTAAATTGTTGCTCAAGTTTTCCGAAACCACATTGCATAGATTGCTAGACCAAAATGCAAGTGAAAAAAACCCACTTACTTATTTGCTGTTGTTAGCAATTTACTGCGGTTGGCAATGCTGCCTCACTTTTAATAAAATGTGCATACAATTCATAACTGCGCCGCTTGTTGCCTAACTTTTGTTGACAGCTAACAAATTATGAGTAAAATGACCGCGAAATTTATTTTTGAATTGCAGTTGAAATTCGCCTGCCGGTCAATAACTTATTTTGTCGATAAGAACACCTTTGGGTGAACATTCATATGAATGTTCTTTTCAAGTAACATTTTTGAACATTTCTCACCATAATTATTATAAACACTTAAGCTTTAATATTTTAATGATGAATATTTGCAAGCTTCTAATATGTAGAAATTGCAGCAGCAATCAAAACCACACCCCCTACTCAAACTATTCACTGTGATAGATGCAAACCAGTGGAAAATTCAATGAAATCCTTTTGTATAAAGATGCATTTGCGGCATGTCATAGCAGCAAATTTGCATTCAGTGAAATTCATTATACCTACGTTGTTAATATTGTTGTTATTGTTGCTATTGTTTGTATTACCACTGACTGTATGAATTTCGCAATTGCAATAACGTACCAACAACCTTCAAATGTTGCTGCTGTTCACAACATTATTAATCCTTTAACAATAGCAAACATTCATACACATATGCACGTACATGCACACAGATGAACTTAAATACATGCATACTTACATATATGTACATGAGATATTTCATAGGGAAAATTTGTTATTCAGGTTAGAGTTTTCAAAAAAATCACACATTTTCTCAAAACACTTGAGTACATGAACTTTTGGAACTTTTTATGTCCACAGAAATTTCGTTGGAAGGGATTACATTTCACTACTGAACATTTCGCAGTCATTTTAATATAATAAATGCTCCATTGAGTGGATATGCCACTCAATTTTTTGTTAAGAAGAAACTTTATTTTATCATAAACAAAATGCGCGGACTTTCTTGTGACAGCAACATATGCCGCTTATAGACATTTCTTGACTAACTCTTTTTGACATCAACTTGACAATGCTCGTTCCAGCTAAACATCATGCGTACGTCCTTGTAGAGAGCTTTAAGAAGAAGTTTACTTAGCTTTTCAAACAAAAATTCAAGGCAACAAGTATTTACCAGAATCTACATAATTCGGTGAATATTGTCAACATATTGCTGAAACTAAATAGAGACTACTATTATTGGAGAAACCGGACCTGCTAACTATTGGACCAAAATACAAAAACTATTTTTCGAGATATATTCCCTAGCCGAATAATTTCAGAAAATGGTAATATTGATAGACTGTCTGTATCTGTTCAAGCTAAGTGGTTTTTTGAAAGAAAAAATTAACGAAAATAATTCCTAGCTCTTACAAATCTTAAAAGGATCGAAAATTCACATATATTCGGATAGTCCGGCGAAAATCTTGGAAAATTGCAATAAAATATTGAAATATTGCAAAAAACCATATTATTGCAAATACAATACTGTGCTTGCTCATATGTATTGCAGCATCTACCCTATATATTGGCATGAGTATTAAATTTTATTGTACCTTCGTTGCGCATCCTTTCATCCTTTTCAGAATCATCCTTTGACTGCAATCAACGCGTTGTAATTTAATTAATGGGGAAATATGTAAATTGAATGTCTGTCTGTTTGTCTGTCCCTTGCAATGTTTCTCTCTGTCTGTCTTTATGGTTGGCTGCGGTTGACGATGATGACAACAAATGCGCTGAATGTTGCTGCTCCTCTTGTTGTCATAGTTGGGGTGCACATGCAAACGCATGCTGCGTAACAGAGTTGCAAAGGATGTTGCTGCCGTTGTTTCTGCTGTTGCTGATCATATTGTTGACAACAGGCGTTATGCATTGCATTTAATTTTTATGTAAATATTTACATAATGCAGCAGGTACATATGTGTGTATGTGAGTGTTGCAGTGCTTTGTTATGCCAGTACTTGCCGTATTGTTGTTTTTATTTAGTCATGCTATACAGCACGCCTTGTTGCATTTATTAATTTATTAAAAAATAAATAAATTTCATTTTAATTACATTAAATCTTTTTCATATCTGCTAAAGAGCAATTAAATAATTTTAAGTCTTGAATTTGTAACATTACTTTATAGCAAATTTGACAACATCCGTAGTATCGGAGAAATAACTCATGGGCGAAATTCAATATATTCATTCATATGGTGATAGTGTGGTATTATAAAAACTGTTCCTATGAACTTCCAATGAAAAATAAACCAATTTTATGGATGGTTCGAAGTCTGTAATAAAAAGAAAAAAAAAAAACATAAAATCGGACCCAAACAAATTTCGTCACTTCACATGTGCCAACACTTCGACAACCAAATCACACCTTTTTGTATCTTAAGCATTAAAATTGTTTTTATTGTTTTTCGATGAAATCACAATCGTTTTAACTTTTAAAAAAACTTTAATAAGGAAGATGATCAGAGAGAGAGAGAGAGAGTGTTAAGAAAAGTTGCTTCTGCACTTTTTTAAGACAAACATCGAAATAATTCTTTTATTTTTTTAAAGCTAAATCGTAGGAAAAAAAGAAATCAAAGAAATAAAAATAAACACAGATAGTACCATAAACAAACAATCGAACAGAAGCCAAAAGGATTTCGAATTTTCGATAAATACACAACAATAACAATAGGAAAAATACAACGACACAAAGTGAAATTCGAAAAATGCCGTTAAACGTCAACTTTTTCGTATGTTAAATGCATCGATATGAACCCAGTTGGAAATCATAAGGTCACATCGTCAACTTATGAAATCGCATAATATCAGAAAGAGAGAGAGAGAGAGAGAGAGAGAGAGAGAGAGATAGCAAATTGCACGTACTGTAATTAGGGAACCGTAAGGCGGCAGAGTTTGCAAATCATGAAGCTCTAAGTAATATGAATAATACGAACAATCTCTGCCATCGCGCTATCTCTGAGTTATTAATAAAGAGCCCTTCAAAACTGTAGAAAAAGGCACCACAAACAATTTAATCGCGTCTGCTTTTTATTTTAGAAAATGTGTCTAAGTACAAAAACAGATAAATGCAAGAGGCAGACGTTTTTATTACTGCGTTTAGGAGTAATTCAATTTTGTTTTTTAAATATTTTGATATAAACAAATTTAGGTCAGATTGTGAGGCAGATTTCAATACTTGTAAGTATTATGTCATTAAAAACGATGGAAACAACCTCAGCCACCAACTGATTGCTGTATTGAAAAATTTCAATATTGAAAATATATAAGAAAAAATTGAGTAATCAATCACTTTATCGCGTCTGCCTGTTAGCTGACTGGTTTTTTACTTATAAAAAACATAAGAACAGAGAAGGTATACTATTCCAGGGCTGATTTTTTGAAGGCAGACGTTTTTGAAAATGTAAGTTGTAAACTACTCTTATTAAGAATATTTCTATATCAAACCAATATCAATACAAATTTTATTATAACAGATAAAATAATTAAATACAGTTTTTTACTTGCAATTACAAAATTTATTTTTAATAGAAGCGGCGCTATTTTCACTTTACACTTAATTTTTCAAATTTGCATAAATGTGAACTATATAACATATCAATACCAATGACAATGATATCGAATATATACGGGCCCACTACAAATTGAGTACAGTATGTGTAAAATATCAAAAAAAAAAAAAAATATGAGAACCAAAAATACACAAAAGAAGGCAATAGCTATTAAGGATATGATTTCGTTTCTTACTAAAAAAAACTCATCAGTGACCTTGAGTGCAAATGCAGTGAAAAGTTGCTAAGCTTGATGCTGAATTGACTGAGCATAGCTCAGCTAAACTTTGAGAAGCTCTTTGCATATCATATTTTTTTTTGAAAATCACAAAAATTTAAAATTCCTATTGGGTAGCTGAGCCAGACAAATTCAGAACATCCAGATCGTATGTGTGATTGAACACGCATTAAAATAACACAATTAAATTGTTGCTGCTTCTGATATTGTAGAACCTAATTGTTGTTGATCTTTTCTACCATTGTGTGGCATCTGAGTATAAAATCATTAAATTCATTTGCCACTTAAAAAATTTCGGGAAAAATAGACAGGCATAAAATCAACATTTTAAAAGCTAAACACAGGGAGAAAAAAAGAGTTCAGTAACGTAGATACTAGATGCGATCAAAGAATCGTTTTTGCTTTAGTTGAAACAACAACTCTTTAAATAAAAACTCCCATTCTTAATCTTCAATCTTCTTAAACTTTGTCAGCGGTATACATAGCTTGGAGTACGGAACTAAGTGGGTACGACAACAACAATGAATTGTTAATCATTAATAATAATAGTAAGGGGGGAGGGGGGGGGGAGGAGCAGAAAAAAAAGAATCTTAACATCAACAGCAGCAATTAATTAAATGTTTTTAATCGAAAATAAATCAAGCGCATCACACAAACACACGTAATTTGCTATCCATCCATAGTAAGTGTTGAATCACAGCATCACATTATAGATACGACATTGTAGCCTACCATCGAAACACCATGAGATTTGAGCGTGTGAAAATTTTGACAGTTGGTAGATTTTAATTTTTTTTTTAGATTTTTTTTTATGTCTCATTGTAGTTTTGTCATATCTTAAATTATTTAATAGTTATTGGCAAATGCTGTCACGATATTGAAGAAAGAGTGAGAAAATCAATTATCTGATATATCGATATGTTTTAGTTCTATTATACAGTACGACTAGAAGCAGACATTTCCCAACCTGTTATTACTAAAAGGTTTTTCATCAATTAAATAGTTTGGCTAGCACGTCAAGTTTCCTAGATATTGTATCCTTAGGTTAGAATATCTAAAAACTCTATCGTGAAGCAATTTGGGACTATTTGTATTGTGCATCAGAGATGGTATTTTTGGTACATTTGTACTTCTTCCAACGTACATATTTGTGATATGAAAAATCGTCGTCAGTACATTCGATATGCTTAATTTTGTATGTGCAAGAAATTTCAATCCGTTTAAGTTACGTTTTTATCCAGTGGCTAGTTGAAACATTTCTAAAGAGGTTTTTGATCATTTTAAAGAAGTTAGTGAACAAAAAATATATTCGGCACAAAGCTGCAGAGAAGAAATAACATCAGTTCCTTACCCAACCCCGGCTTTGGTTGAAATAAGTACGTCTTCTCTAAATGTCTTAAAACCTTCATTGATAGAAAAATTATAAATTTTGTCGGTTTTGTATCATAATCCAGCACATCTGCTTCTTAATACCAACAGGGAGTGCTCCAAAAAAAAAGCACTTATATTGAAAAATTAACGCATCAAAATGGAAGTGCAGTACTTAAATTTCCGATAGGGTTACAAGAAGTGAAGGAGTGGAACCATCAACGTAGCAGAAAACGTGGTCGTCTTAAATTATCGTGGAAAAGTTCGTTAGCATAAGAAATACGTGAATCAGGCAAATGTTGAGGAGAATTGAACACACTCGCTACTCGTTGAAAGAGTTTTATAGAGGCCTTGTGCTCCGTGAGGAGATAATAGGTACAACACAATTTCTGGGAATATATGTTCACCCCTATCATGAATAGACATTCCTTCGGATGTTTTCTCCAATCTCCTGTTTTGCGATAGTGGAAGATTTTTGGGGAATGGGAACAAATTCCCTGGAAAATGAGGTTATCGGCAATACTTTTTTGGGAAACATTTTTTGACGTTTTGCGCAAATTTTGTTACTTGACTTTTTGGCGAGGAATTTAGTGAGGAAAAAGTCAATGTTAGCAATATCTTGTAATTTTATTTGATAAATAGATTTTTTAACATATTTACAAGATCTAGCAACGCAAACAAAGAGCGATTAATGATATTAGTCCAGTACATGGAATCCAATTCGAATACAGTAAAAATCTTCATGAAAAGGAGTAGATGGCAAACTATCAAGCTACTCGCATACTTTACTATATTTTAAGTGATTTTTTTTTGTAATATAGATAAATGCACTTCATTTTTATTTATAAAATTGTTCAGCTGACAGATAAGCTAATGTCAAATATTCAAAATTACTGATAAGCTAATGTCAAATATGAAAAATGCAACTGTGATTTTGGACTGAATGGAAGTTATTGGAAATATTTTGGCAGCACTGACTGGATATGAAGTTTTCCAATCCGGAATTATTTATGATCGCAAAATACTACTCTCGAGAAACAAAAAAATCCGAGAGAATCGTTTTCTTCCGGATATTTATGATAGGGGTGATTATAAATAAAGCATATTTGAATTCAAAAGCATTTCACTTATTTTAATATAGTATTTTATTTTATGTATCAATTATTCTCTTTAGCATGTTTTATGAATAATTGCTCTCTCTTAGCTATACTCCAATAAAAACTATCGATACTCTAATATATTGATATATTTGACATCAATAATCTAATAACGATGATGATTATATTGTGACGACGATTAAACATTTTTGCACATATTATGCTGAAGTTTAATTTATGCAAAAATGTTATTCTACTAAATTAATTTTAATTACATCTTGTTAAATTTAATGAATTTTTGATTAAAACATAACGAAACCAGTTATAGTTAATCGTTAAATATTATATCAAAATAAAATAATTTGCATTAGCTCACTGCACTGGCATGCTAATTAAAATGATTATTTAATTCATTAGTAGTGGATTCGAAATTCGAATATGATGTTTCAGGTATAAAATATATTTTCTTGGTACCTTGAGATCTCTTCATCGGAAACTTTTGTAATTATTCTTATTTTCTTTGAAAATACCCTTACAAATAGGATTTAATGACATATCATAAGACGCGAATAATTTTATCACCGCACAAAAAATTCTCTTTTGAATCGCCTTCTAGCAAGGACCCTCCTCTATAGTTTTAACTAAATGCAGTATGACTTATAAACCTTCAAAGTCAACATATGATGTTACAACATCTAAAAGACTTAGGCCAATAATGTTAAGTGATTTTAAGCATTTGAATTCTTTTCTTTCACTTCATATACAAAACGTAACTGATGAATAAAAAGCATTTTTTTAACTCTGCCAAATTCAATAGCATCAATAGCGATTAGGTTGATTAAGTTCCAGCAAAATAAAAAAATATGCTAAAACGACTATTGCATTTTTTCTTTTATTTTAATTCAATGACTTTTTGCTATTTAACCATTGGTTTTTTTTAACATTCAAGGGTTGAAGCCTAAATAAAAACAAGGCAGCAAATCTAAAAATAGACTTGCGGTCAAATTACCAGTAAGTAGCTGTTTATTGCAATGATTTCCATTTGCAGAGAAGAGGTCTTTAGTCAATAAAAACAAATAAGGGTTTTTTTAAAATTATAATTTTTTTGAAGAACTTTCATCTGTGTTTGAATATGTTGGGCTAATGCTTTGATGTTTAGGTCAAATATGCTGAGCTTATGTTGTTTCAAACCAAATGAAGGGCATTTCTATGCTTAAATGGTTAAAAATGTACCTTAAACAGGAAAAAAAATTGTAAAACAACTTATTAAAAAGGGTGACTATTAACTAAACATTTTCAAAGGTAACATTTTATTTGCATTAGTTAATTAGCTATTTATTTGTTAAACTCACTGTGCAAACTCATTCAATTGGAAAGTTTCTTTTGGTGTTGGTCAAAAGTAAATTCATAACTTCGGGTTAGATGTGACAAGGTTGACATTTTCTCATTCCAACTCTGCAAAGCAAATTCAAAGGGTTGACATAGGAGCAGCTCCATCATTTGGCTTCAGGTGCAGATTTAGTCAATCAAGCGTGAACAGCTGGTATGATGGGGTTACAAATTGAGTGAAATTTCTATTAATTGCAAGCAAAAAAGTTTTCTTTCAAAATGTTTAATCAACCTTAGCAAATATGCTTATAGGTATTTGTATTGGCAGAAAACAGAAAAATAAAACTTCCAAGGATAAAAGTCCACGTATTTCAAAGCGTCAAAGGATTTTTCAAATTTTTTGTACTTGGCGTATCGAATCGAATCAAAACGGTAAAGCAAAAATAAAAAAAAAAGTTTTGCAAAAGTCGAAAAGTGAAAAACTGCTTTGACTGTGCTGTGCTTACAAAGGACAAAGCTAGAGGGCTCTGTTTGCAATGAATAATGCAATTTGTTGTTGTTGTTGTTATTGTTGCACACTACCAATGAGCTGTAAAACAAAATTTTACTTTTAGTTGTTGTTTTGTTGCTTTGGCAACCTTTGGCGTTTTGTGATATACTACACTCGCGTACAAGTTTTACTGCACCGCTTGGTGTTGTTGTTGTTGTTGTTCTTGTGTTTTGATTTATAAAGTGCTTTCCGCACTTGCATCATTGCACCTTACCAGCCTCATGCTGCATGCCACATTTGTTGATTAACTGCTTTGAGTTTTTAGTGTTTTGTTGAGGGTTGAGTTGGGTTGTTGACGGCAGTTTGCTGGAGCAAACAAAATCCTTTGCAAAGGATTGTTAATGATGTTGTATAGGGGCATAAAGTACTTTCGTTAAAATACTTTCATAGTTTTAGAATTTCTTAAGACATTTATACATAAACTAGTCGAATATACTCAATATATGTAAGAAATCCTGTCTTAATTTCTGATAAATTAGATTCGTTAATTGCAACGCTCATCCAGTATTTCACATTTCAATATAAAAAGACTAAATCGCTCAAGAAGCTGAAGTTTTGTTATACAGTGGAATCACGATAATTCGTAATCGCAAGGGACCAGCAATTTTTTACGAAGTAAAAAGGTTGAGATTTTCGAATTAACGGGGTACGAATTATCGCGATTCTACTGTATTAATAATATGGGTTTTATTTAGCCTGATGCAATGTTAAATTGGAATAACACATAAAGTATGAATGGTAAACGAATTTTTGTTTCTTATATTTTGAAAAATTTTCCCAAACTTTGAACAATATTTCATTCATATGAACGCCGCATAAGCCAATAACTTAGCAAACTTCCTCAAGAAATAGTCTAAGGCGATAAGTCACACACAGTAGAAATGAAATCTTTAGAAAATTAAACTGCGATAGAATGAGACGAAATTATTTTATTAAAATGACAAAAGTTGACGCGATCTAAAATAGCAACAGCAATAAATGATATATCATATTAAAGTCATCATGCATAGTGCCTGAAAACTATCAGCATTTGGATCGGTTAACTACAAGCTAATATATGAGCGTGGAAAGATTTCCAATTTTTTCAAACAATGCACTGATTAACTACCAAAGCTTTGCCATAGCGAGGAGAAAACAATTCTACTACTCCCTCTCATTGTAATTATTTTAGTTTCCCAATTAAGCGTTGTTGCTATTTAAATGTCAAAAGCAATAGGGAAATTACAATGAGAGAGAGTAGAAGATTTTGTTCTCCTCGCTATGTCAAGGCTTTGGTAAATAATCTGTGCATTGCTTTAAAATTATTGTTGTAGCTATTCTATATCCCGTCAACCAAGCCTTACGTTTGGGGAAAAACCTGTACTAAGTCACAGTATGGCTAAAAAAAATGTACTTCTACAAGATGTAAACACATAATCAGGTGTCGCTGAAATATCTCCGGTTATGGGAGCGGTCCTTTTTTTGTTTTTTTAATTGTTGTTTTAAATCACTAATGAAAGTTTAAGTTTTATTAGCAATCAATTTTCGTCGAAATCTCGATTTTTTTTTTGAAAATTAAACTGAACACGTGCAACATAGAGGAAAGTCTCAGACTTTTCTTATGCGAAAATTTGTTGAAGACCGAAGAAAAATAGGTATCGAAGCAAAGTAAATTTTTTTATCTAATTTTTTTGTATTTGTTTGTTTTTGTAATTGATATCAAACTTTCCTTTGTCACATGCTTCTTTGCCGAATCAAAATGATATTGCAAGAGCAGGGATAGTTTTCCCCATCTCTTAGTGAAGTCATTACCCTCCAGCATTAAACTGTAAGTCCCCGTTAAGTAAGTGATGGCTTACATAAGGAAGTTTTGTGAAAGAAATTGTTGTTTATTCTCTTTTGTGAATTTGTTTAGCGTTTACAAACGAAAGTTAAAATTTATTTGTGATTGTAAATATCAAAGTAGCTTTTCCGTTAACTCGCCACAATAAACGTAAAGTCAAAGCATAATATCAGCGAAGGAAGAGAACGAAAGAGAGTTTCCGAGGATGACAAATTCTGTATTCGACACTTTCGATTTTACCCTCTTGCCAACAAGAAGAATTTTCGAAAAGAGTTTCTGTGCGTAAACGGGGAATAGTAATGTTGTCTGACTCTAGCAAATAATTCAGGTTAGAGTAGCTGTAGTAAAAGGTTCAGGACAAAACATTAGCAGTCGGAGTATAAGCTGGTTCCTTCACTAAAAAGACACGATTCGTCGTGGTTCTACTATCAACATATAGCAGAATCTTGAACTGAATATTTATATTTCAGTTCTAGATATCGTGATAAGCTGAAGTTCAGTTCATTACACAAACGAACAAATGTTTACTCTCTTTTCGAGCCCTTACTCTCTTTACTTTGGTTTTCAAGATATCACAACTAAAAATATAGATGTTGATGAAATCCACCTTTACACATAGAATCAGTTATATCGGTAGATCAACTGGGCTATATTGACGTTGACATATCTATCTTCGTCATATTATATGATTTGTGTTTGGCCTTAAATAGTGATACAGTTATTAACAAAGGCAACTTTCACTCTCTCGGCAATAGTTAGTTCCACAAAGAAATTTACAAACTTATAAGCAAATTTTAGTTTTGAGCTTGTCGCACCGAGAGCAGTTTCCAACGATACTCTCAAAGTTTTTCAGAAAAAACATAATCCCCTATAAACATAATCAATAATAAAACAAAATCGTCTTATTTCTACATCCGATAACTATTTGAAAATGATGTAAGGTAAGTATATGTATGCCATAATTTGTTATCATAAAATTCTTTTGAAAAATGGCAAAAAGCAAATAACAAATTGGAAACTTTTACAGAAGCGTTTTTCGATTATGTACAGCTCATTAAGTTTGTTAACACTTTAGCACAAATTACATAAAAAAATACACAGCCTAAACGCTCGATGGTAACGACACTCAAAGCCAAGGGATCAAATAACAAAATAAATAAAAAAATAAAACCCATTGCCCATTGATGTTTTGCAAACGCGTGGGTGCTACGTTCGTTTCAAAGTTTTTTATAAAGCATTTTTTTCCTATTTTTTTTGTTTCGCTCTTTAAACCGATCAACAAAGAGGAAATCGAATCGAACTTCATATCCGTGCTATCGCACGTTTGATTGTAGCGGCGGCAGCTTTTGTCTGAGATTGCAATATGCCAAAGCAACGAGTAAAGGGTAAATTTATGCCAAAAGGTGATGTATTGGCTGTTGGCTTATTGGAGACTCCAGCTGTGAATGCGTACCGTTTGTGTGGGTGTACCTACAATGATTATATGGAGGGATTATATTTTTTTTCATAAAATTCTTGAAAAATGTATGTGCACCTCTTAGTTTAATGCAAAAAATGCATGGTATATAAATAAATGCCTCGTCAACTAACTACATGAACATAACAAGCTTATCCTCATGCGATCGTCACTTAATTTATTATAACATTTTGCATATATATATATTTTTTTTGTTTCTCTATGTCATCAGTTGCACCGAGATTACAAGTCAATTCCAGATTTGATTATCATGGACATTTGCGAAGACATTATTTTGGATCGTCTCCAAAGAATGTTTGTATAGTGTCAAAAGTTTAGTTATTCGGTTCTTCCATTGATAAATAACAAATGAACTTTTCACTGAAATAGAAATGAAAGCAAATAAAATATGAACCTAAGTTACATGACCCCGTAGATGCTATATTGTTAGCTGAATAATATTGAAATTATTTCGATATAAAAAAGCAGGGTAATATATTGGGAACTACAAGTAGTAGAAGTGCCACAAATACTGCAATTACCTTAAGTACTAAAAAATATAACAAATACTTAGAATAATGCATACCACAAATACTGTAAGTGGGTGGATAATAGAAAAGAGCAGGGGGCTGAGCCCTTAATTTTTCAAAAAACAAAACCAAGAAAAGCAAACGTTAGACGATTTCTCATAAGAAAACAAAGCTTAAAATATCGTATTTCTTTTAGAAAAAAAATTTTTCAGGAGACTGAATTTTAATTTTTGGGAAATTTTTCTCTTAAGTCTGGACGAAATTTTTTTTTTGTATTTCTATTATTTTTGTACCCAAGCTTGTTGTCGGTTTTTCGTGATTTTTGTCGATAATACTTAGGACGATATTCCATACATCCAAAATGATATTGCCTAGGATCCTATGTCTCTCTTTCAGGATAGTTTTTAGGACTGTGTATCCTTCGAAATTTTTCCATTAATTTTGTGCATTTGAATTCTAAACTTTTGAACTGTTGAATTCTTATTCAAAAACCGATTACTTAAGAAAATTTTTCCAATACCCTATTTTCCAACTACTTCACACATAATCTTCAACATTTATCAGCGCAGCTGAGCACAACAACTATGCTTAGCAGCCTTCAGTTAAAAACCATTCAGGCATTGTCTAAATAGGCGCTAATCACTGTTTAGTTTTTATTTTAATCTCTACGCTTAAGTTAAGCTGGTCAGGTAAACGTAAAGAAAAAGAAAAAACTTGGGAACTGCTGCAGCATCTCGGTTGCTAACAACGCCTCTGGGATGTGTTTTTCTTGCTCAACACTCTACAGCTCGCACATGCTGCATTTTTCTGCTCATTACGCATGCGCGCAACCTTAAGCCTAGCAAAACACATACACACATTCATCGTCTTACGTAGGTACTATACCTTGCCCAACAGAACCTCCTGGCTACAAGTACGAGTACGGGTACGAGTGATTTTTGTGTCCGTTTACTTGAATAATTTATCTTCTGCTTGTTTTAGTTTTAACACTTTTTTTCCTCAAGTTACTGCTTCTACTTCTTCATCTGTTAGTTTTGAATAGCCATGCCATTTTTGAACGTTTTTTTTCACTTTTTCAGTTGTCATAATCTTTTTCTTGCCAGTTTTCTCTGGGTGAATGCATTTCACGTCAAAGATTCTTCAGCTGATGGTGGCTTCTCATTACTTGTCACTTTACTGGTATTGTTTTCCAGACGTTGCTAATTAGTTTCTGTTGTCTTGTCGTTTGTTGTGATTATCGCAACTTATTTGTTGCCTAAGTTAACGAGTTAAATAGGCGTAAACTTTTCGAGTTCTGCACTTGTGAGTTTGTCGTTTTTTTTTCTCTTTTTTTTTTAAAAAAAAAAATTAAACATTACAACAGCAGTTTAAGGTTATGCGGTAGGATCGCTGCTGCTGTATAACTTACTCATTTTTCCTGGAATTGAATTCTCATTGAACTGTTTTTTTTTTTCAGCAAGATTTCTTTACACTAACTGCGACAGTTATGAAAATCTTTCTCAAATTTTCAAAAAGTTCTTCTTCATCTTAGTAAGAATATCTCAATCAGCAATTATATTCCGTAGAAAAAGTGGGTCATATTGTCGTCTCTCGATGCATATCTCTAACATCTCTCACACCGCATAGGATATGTTACAATAAAGAAATTTATCGAATGCTTATAAATAAACAATTTCCGCTTTGAAAATCATCAAAATCAAAAAAAAAAAAAAATGTTTCATTCCTGATAAAATTGATTTGCCACAAAATAACAATTAGCTGAGCATTACGCAAGTTTCCTGCGCTATTCGAAGCTTAACATATTGCAGAAAGAGGAATGCGTTTGTTGGCTCACTTTGAATAACAAATAAAACAGTTTGTGCTTTTCTTTACCCCATTTAAATCAATATAATGGGCCAATAGAATACTTAGTAGGTGCACAATGATGCCAACACAAGTCACAATAATAAGCCAACCGTTGGCTCTTTGAGACGATATACCACTCAGCCTAGTCAACCCATTAATACACTTCTTGTACAAACAACACTTTAAAAATAAATACCGTATGTTATTTGTTATCCAACAGCAAACAGACATTTTAGGAAAATATATTTTTAAAAATTAGATCAAATATTTTGGGCATAAAAAGAAATAAACAGCAGGAGATTTCTCTCAAATAAACGCTTTTGGTTATGTAGGCTTGGAAAAGTTAATCAAAACATAATGCTGATGAGTGACACTTTTTTTTTTGAGGTCATCAAAAAGAGTAGAATTAGAGAAAGGAAATGTTGAAAATTATAGCAATTTAAGTGGAACCGAGAACAGGTCTGACAGAGGTATGGTAAAATGAGTGAGTTGAGCAATCGCAGAAATAAGAGACTGCCGAAATATGTAGACTTGGTCCTGAAATCGCATTGCCGTCGAAGTCTTGAGGGCAGCGCCGCTGATCTTATGTACCTTATTAGTTAAAAAGAACGTATACCTGAAGACTGTTTCCTATAAGCTTTGATGAAAATTATAAGAGCCATGGCTGGTAGTTGTATCAAAATTGCTAGGGCATCACGATATTAACAATTTTTTCAAAATATTGGCAAAAATACTCGTCTGCAGAATTTGTGAAAAGCTAGAACTTCTTACCCGGAAACAATAAGCATGTTTTTGCACGTACAGATCATGTTTTGATCAAAAAACCACTTTACGCATCGTTGGGGAATATGTTAAAAAGTGGTAGTGATTATCGAAAACATATCTATGAGGAAAAGAAGACATATAACATAGAAAAATATAAAATAGACTGCTTCGGAGCATTGCTAAAACATTGGTGAGTGTTCAAGATCTAAAAAAAATGGAATCCATTGCACATTCTTTGAGGTGCACCTGCCTTAATTTGGAATAGGTCTGCACACCATGCTGGAGAAATACTTGGTAGGCATTAACTTTTAATTTTGAAAAACAAGTTTTCATATCAAACATAATTGAAATGATGTTGCGGTACATACATATGCAGAAATGCCGCGGTTCAATACTCTACATCAGTGGTGGGCACGTAGTGTCTCCATCCGCCCTCATTGCCCAAACCGTTATTCGACCCACAAGCAAACGAAAAAAAAATTCGCAGAATTTCAACGCTATCGAGGCACAGCGTTGACTTGAGTTCAAATGAAAACAAAAACAACACACAAAAGCATAAGCGACGGCGTCGCATTGTGTCTTGACGAATGTAGCAATTGTTTGTAGTGTAATTTATTTTTTTTTTTGTGATCTTGGACGAATTTTGAAATGACAGAAAAAAAAGCTTTAAAATCTCGTTTGTTGTTGCTTGATGTTGTTGTTTCGCTCTTTTGTTCAATTTCCATGCTCACCACTGCTCTACATATTCGAAAGAATGTTCAACTAATATCTGAATTCCATCTAATATATTTACTATGTTTCCGTAAGAGTCTTAGTTGATCATCTATAGTGGCATTATACATTTAATAGACTAAGCTGTCTTAGGAAAATTGGTATCTTATCTTTTGTAGGAATATGCTGCCTAATTATGCTATATATTATGAGTACTTCTGCTTTTTCAACTGATAGTGACTTTGGACCCTTCAACTGAATTGATACAAGCAATCGACTGAGAATTGCACTGTAGAGTTATGTGGGAAATTCTAGGCCTCTGTACAAAGCCTTACGCTATCCGGGATTTGTTAAGTATTTGCTGACCTATCAGTTGGATAATGGAGTTTAGCTACAACAGCATTAGCCTTCTTAGCTATTTAGCTTGAGTTATGTGAACTATTTCTTGTGCTCATCAGCTTGAAATCGCATTTTTCAATGAATGAAAGTATCGATTTTTTTCCGCCCTTATTTTATCAGAGAGTTGTGTCTTTTGAGCACTTTTAAAGTTTGGCAAAGGGAGTAAGCAATAGCCTTTGTTGGGTTAAGTTATAGTTGGCACTTGACTGGCAAACTTTGCGGAATAAGAACTTAGTCAAAGACAGTTATACCAAAATTTTAACTGGGAATTTTATGTAAAAGAGATCTTAATCCTTGGTATTCTTGATGACAAATTAATAGTTATAAGTTCTTCCCATAGTAAATGAATATCTACTGATTTTCCAAATGTTTTTCTCATGCATTTAAAAATTTTAACCTTAAAATAAATATATGAAACCCTTTTTAAAAACTCCTTTCACACAATGCCGCCAAACACTTTTAACACGCTGTCAGCTCATCTGAAATAACATTACAAAACAACCTTCCACACTTTACTACGATGCCGCGGCTGCTGCCGCCAACAAATTACACCAATAAAGGATCAAAACTAACACTCAAATATTTTACCAAAGACAAAACACGCAATGCAACATTTTCACAAAAATGTACGAAACCTATCCCACTCACAAGTGATCGACAGGCTACACTTTGAATGATCATAAACCCTAATTAGCACATTTATTTCCCAAAGTTGTTGTCGTTGTTATTTGACATTAAAGTAACTAACAAAAATATTTTCTTTGACGCTTTCCGTACGGAACTAAACGCACGTCCTTTGCCATAACTAATGCCGACAAAGATCGCTGCAACGCTGCTGCAAGATCACATGACGATCAAGGACTAATTGTCAACGTTGTAACACAACGGAGACATGAACAAATTTACTTGTGTTTGTCAAGCGACTATGTGTGTTTAGGATGTAGTTGCTGTCTGTGATCTTGTTGGTGATCATGACGTATTTTGTTAGAAATGGTTGCATTTTGTTTTCCTTGGAAATCGATCCTTTTTATTTTCGAGGTTTGGTGCGACTTTTTCGGCATGGAACTAATAGATTGTTGTATTGCATTAGAATGCGTCATGTTGTACAAACTGCAGTAACGACGACGATCACTTACTATCATTTTCAAGCGTATGTACACAATAATTGCTTACACTAAACACAGTAGCTTGTTTGCACAACATGTCGCCCAATATGGCTGCGTCTGTTCTGTTCAGATTATGTGGTAGTAGTGCAACGAGCAGCACAGTTTGAGGCTGTAATAACAACAGCTCTGTGACCGATCTTGCTTAGGTCTTGATCAGTCGGCAAGTCTTTTTAGTTGTTCCTGCTGTTTATTATTAAAGGGGTTTTTATTGCGTTTATTGGTTTTACAGTCTTATTTTTATGACACTTCTAATGATTGAGAGGTATTTTTTTTTCTCATTTTAGTGATCTTTTGATGCATTTCGTCTGATTAGCTGCAATCAGGCATTGTCGTCTTCTTCGTCATCGTCATCGCTTGGTGTAAATTGATCGGTCTTTTTACTTGCAGAGGCAGTAAGCGGTTTTAAAGGACCCGCATTTTTCCCTGGTATTTTCACTCCTTCGGTTGCATGTTTTTTATTTGATGTCATAAATGTGTCGTCGTCGTCGTCGTCATGCATGTTTGTTGCGTGATCTAGCGAATTTTCGTCTTTTTTTTCTTTGATCGCTTGTACAGTTGATGACGATCAAAGTGAACTACGGCGACAGGACTTTAATTATATTGTTATTGTATGTACTAATCAAAAATTAAGAGCCACAGTTTGAAGGTCTAAAAGTCTTTTCTTAGAATCGAAAAAGATTTTTTCTTAGTTTTGGTATTGGTGTTGGCACTGTATGTATGTATATGAGCCAACGATCTTTCAAAGTTTATGAGTTATATATTTGAAAACTTACTTGCGAAGCACAAAACAACTGAGCTAAAACACTCTGATTTTCTATTACAACAAAAGTGGGTGTGAAATACATTTTTAGAAATACTTAAGTTCGCTCACTGGTTGAAATTCAGCCATTATAGTTAAATACAAAAAATAACAGAAAATACTTTTTAGTATTGAAAAACTTAAACAAAAATTAAGTTGTTATTAGTCATCGCTCCTAAAAATATAAATTATGGGATCATGTTACTTTATCGGTATCTTTATCCCTTCTTTAGTGTTCAATTTGTCTCCATACCAAATTTCATCAAAATCGGTGTGACAGTTTAGCAGTGAAAATAAAGGTTCTGATTAAGGGCGTGTCACCTGCAATAGAAAGTAAGTATTGTTCCTCAGTGTTCAATCTATGTCCATTCAAATGGGTGTGGCAGCTCAGCCATAGCGTTTTTCTTATAAGGAGCAGTGCCGCGCCTACTAAAAACCAAATGATTTCCATATTTTTTCTAAGGGTTCAATCTATTTCATTCTA
Source organism: Tricholauxania praeusta (assembly GCA_949775025.1). Taxonomy (NCBI): domain Eukaryota; kingdom Metazoa; phylum Arthropoda; class Insecta; order Diptera; family Lauxaniidae; genus Tricholauxania; species Tricholauxania praeusta. The sequence continues at coordinate 188,404,255 of OX459028.1, forward strand.
AATTTGGTCAAAATCGGTCTATTACAGTTAGAAAGGGAAGTTGCTATACATTGCCCAGAACTTTTAATATTGAACAACCTCTTCCACAACCTCTCTCTAATAAGTTCTGGTTTAATGAGTCAAGGTGTGTTTTTTTAAATTGTCCTTAAAAAGGTAACCCTAATGTGGAAAAGAAGACAGGCCGATACATTTTTTACCCAGAATCCTTAATATACATACATCTTAAAAGATTTTTTACGCTCTGAACTCGAAGTCAACATTTTTCTGAATTATTTTTAAAGTCATTAATGGGGTCCGACAGACTGCTCTTCCAAACGTATATGGACTCTTAGAAAATTTTTTTTTAATCTTTGAGAAATCGTATATTGAAATAATTTATCTATTTTACGTTGTTTTGCTGTTGTTGCTCTCTGTTTATTGGGATACTACTTAATTTCAACGTTCGATTTCTCAAAGATGAAAAAAGCCATCCGGAAAAATTAAAATTCGTTTTGAAAAAGCAGAGTAGCTCTTTTGGACCTGAGTAATGGTTTTTTTCAAAAGAAAAAGTACCTTTTAAAGTAACATAACCTCTAATATTTTCAAAAACCATAATTTCTGGTCTTGTAGGGTAGAATATCTCAAAAATCAAACTATCTGACCGCGGAATCAAATTCAACGGATCAAAACCCTTTCGAAAAGTATATTCTGGTTTCTGGGTAAGAGGTTTGGCCAAATTGTGTCCGCCTGTTTAATTGGAGAGTAATCGTTTTAAGAGGTACTTATGCTCAAAGTAGCGGAAGACTCAGAAGTCACATTAATGACTAAGCTGTTTGCGTATAGAACTAAGGGATCATAACAATTAAAAAGTCATATCACTATCGTGAGAGTGTGCGTTATTTGACATAAGGCTTCAAGCTAAATAGCCAAGAAGGCTAATAGCTGTAATAGCTAAGCTAAGCTATTATTATTTTACCCCCAATTCACTTCAATAAAAACTTTCTCTCATACTCGCCAGGAAATACGTTCACACATCAAAACTAAAAAGCCGCACAATGACTAAAATTCGAGTATGACTAAAAAGTCGCATGAGACTACAGAGTAGTATCAATAGGAAAATATTTATGTCACTACTTGTTTTCGTTTATCTCAATCTTAAATAATTGCTATAAACTTGTCAATCAATTTGCAATAATAATCTGTAATTACTTGTGGCCTCATATGACAGTTGTCATTCGGCCTGTACTAAATAAAAAACCAGTAAATCTTCTTAGTAGCAATGTAGCAAATTATGGTCGTCATGCAAATCGGATTTGCGATTTTATTAAAATTGTTGTCGCCGAACAAAAACCACTTGCACTTGCAGTAATTAAACCGACATGACACTTGCGATTGCAATAACTCTGTAATGTCACAAAGCAACAGCATTTAATGACAGTACTTATGGGTGCAAAATGTCAAGTTCATTTAGTTTAGATTGAGTGGTACTTAAATTGATTGCAACTTGTTTTCACAAATAAGTTGTTTCATAATTAAAATATTATCAAACATAAAGGTTAAGATTCTTACTTATAGCTAGTGAATTTTCACTTGTAACGAGTAGAACCTTTGCAAAAAAAAAAACATAAGTTTCAGTTCAATAATTTGATGCAACCAACATTCAACAACTGTTCTATCAGAAGCGCAACTTATCAGAAATTTATCTCGACATGGTAACAATAACTAAGCCCAGCAAAAGCCATTACAATGTAAAAACCTAATGCCAGCTCGTATGCAAGTTAAAGCACTTTAACAGCGCTTTTAGCGAGTAACTTGCGAGCGCAATGATCGCGTTGCTGATCGCCTTTCAAGATTGCAAATTGATTTGAGTTGAACTGGTGAAGATTGTTGTTTTTTTTTCTTCACTTTTGCCCAACTTGTCGAAGCCTAATGGCCACCGATCGCAGCACTCAAGTTGCACTAGTGCAAGTAGAATGTATTGTATAGTACCGCAGACTTTGTCATCTAAGCCGTGAATTTACGAAATGAAGGAAATACTTCAAGCGCTAAGATAACGCTTCACAACTACTAACTGATCGCATTCGTTGCAACAAAGCGATAATGCGAAAATCATGTCATCCATTAGCGTTGCCCGTTGTTGTTGCTGTTGTGACAATGACAATATTAAGATAACCAAACCGTCAGTTGTTGGGTTGTTGCTGCCGGCAGGAATTTTCATGGCACAAGAAAGAAGTCACAGCCGCAATGAACTTTGTGATCTTGCGATGATCTTCATCTTGCGGTAAAATGTGGCTTCTGTTACACAGCTGAGATCTGTGGGCGCTGAATTAATTTGTTGTCACCAATGGTCGCATAAATCTTATGGCAAGTAGCCCGTGCAAATTTCGCTTGTGCCGCTTCTCTACTTCATGCTGTCGAGTGTCTACAGTTCATTCTGGTGGTCCATTCGTGCAGCTTCATACTCTGCCTTTTAATTGCAAGAAGTCGTGAGCATGCTCAGGCGCGCACGCGTAATCGCTAACAACACTTTGATCTTAAAAGAAGTGACGTTTAGTGGCAATTTGGCGCGCTGATAACGATCAGTTGTGCGTTGGGACAATGTTGTCATTGATTGTGGTGCTGTGGTGGCGCGCATCTCTCGAAATGAACTGCTTGGAATGAGTGAGTGACTTAATGCAAAAGCCGGTGTCGCCGTTTAATGGGTAACATGATTTTCATTAAAGTGCGGTGTAGGATGCAAAACTAATTGCAATAAATTACACAATGTAATTCTTAAGAGTTGGGTAGAGAAAGTATTTTTTTATGTGAATATAAGTATGTTATTTCAGTAACTTTGACGCATCCATCGTAATACTGCTTTCCTAATTTTTGGTAAAGAAAACTCGAAAAATAATGAAAATAATTAAAAAATTCATTAACCCTGGAACTGGATACTTATTTTACATACGTTAACGTTATACTTCGTCGAATCGACGAAGTTTTTTTCAAAAAATAATTACGGGTAAACTTTTCAAATTAAAAATTCACAAAAATCATTTTCACTTAACTCATTTATTCAGAAACAAACAAAAAACTAAAACTTAAAAATAAATTTTTGTTTTGGCTAAAAATCAATAGTATTTTTACTAACGTTTTTTAGTTATTTTTTTTAAGGGAACTTTTTCATAGTTCGAAAAATAAGAAAACAAAAACAAATTTGACTTAGTACACCTACAGTCTTTCAATATTACATATTAAAAAATATATATAAAAAGAAAAATCCATCATTAAGCTTATTTTGAACTCAGCGACGAACGTTCATTTACGACAAGCTCTCGACGTAGATCAACATTGTTAAAAAAAATTAAAGCATAATATGCGGTATAAGCAAAGTTATTGAACAAAGAGTGAGAGCGCGTCGTCGATTCGACGAAGTATAAAGTTACAGGGTTAAACTGCAATTTCTTTCACTTGGAAATAGCATTTACTTTACAAAATAAAGTAAGCTTGCCCAAAAAGGATAAAGTCACATAAAAACTTAAGATAATCTTAAAACGAATAGGAAAGAATGTTGAGTAAAAATTTTATTTTTCCCCCCGAAATTGGCACTTCAGAAATATGTTTAATCCTATCGCCATGCAATTTTCAACCAAAACCAAAACCAAAACTGCGCGAAAAATCTCCCATTTTTTAGCAACTTTTTGATACGGGCGTTGCTGAGCTTATTAGTTTCAATTCAAGACATAATATCGATATAATATATAATATAATAACTACCATTTGAATGGTCCTTTTTTTTTAATGACTTTGTGAAGACCTTGACCAGATCATCATTATCATAATACTCTTAAGGTAAGAATGACGGTTGCGTAAAATATACATGTATATAAGACATTTTACATTTCACTTATGATATATGTAAATATTTTTGACGAGTTTGAAAACATGGATATGAATGAAAACTTATTTGTTGTAAATTGTTGACTACCACGCCTCTTGTTGACCGTCATGCTAATACTCAAAGTCGCAGGCAACACAGTACCTTGAGCCCATACAAAATACAAGGATTCTCCCGATCTTTCTAAAAATTGAAGTCGCTGATTCTAAACATGAAATGTAATTTAACCGAGCCGTCTTATTTCTCTCTTAAAAACTAATTTTAGAATAAAAATATAAAATCATATATTTAGACAAATCTTATCTTAATATGTTGGATTGATTTTTTATGTAAAAGAATGCAATAAAAATGTATCGTCAATTTCTGGAAAACACGATAGCAATATTGGATCGTTTTTCAAAATTAAATTTTTCAATAAATCGAATATGTTCGGCAAAGATTCTTACAGACTCTGAAGAATAATGAAGCAATCTTACGATATTTAGTATTACGAATGCGGAATTCAGCAGAATTGTAAAGCCTTTGGCTGCTTAATTTGATTAAAATTTTGCTTTACATTTTTACCACTTTCTTTTCAAAAAATTCATTTATTTTTTTTTTTTCTTTCAAATAATGAAAACAATTATTCCTATGTTATTACTAATGAAAATTCAAAAATTAATTGTTTTAATGCTTTCAAAATTTTGTTAACAGAAATATTTGTAATTCCATTTGTTTGTTTGAGTATTTTGCTTACAATGATACCCATTTTGTTGGGTTTGGCAACTAACTACAACATTTTTTGACACCAGACAAAGTACTGTGCGTCATGCTGAATCTGAATACTGAGGACTTCTGATATGCTTGCATAGTTCTTCCATTTTATTCACATTACATACTTTACTTGTATATAGGCATATAACTTTACAAAATCTATATTTTTTCGTCACTTATCGACTATATCGTAGGTTGTCATTAATTCAATAAAGGTTATCGTTAAATCAATAGCTAAAATGCGTCGTATGGTATTGAAAAAATGTAATTCTTTGCAAGGAACTAAAAATCGACTGTTCCAAATCAATGGCAAAAGGAATTGATTTTTTGTCGATTTCATTCCATAAATCAAAATCTTAAATTGAAAACTTTTAATTTCATTTCAATGTGTTTGATTCTCAAAGGTGTTATTTCTACAAAACACTGATAGCAGCCCACAATTTTTTTCTTTTAAATGAATATTCTTCAAAAGATGCAAGTTTTTTAACGTTGCGCATTTCCGAAGAATTCAGAATCTTAGGTTTTCTTTATATCTGCAGCTCTTATGTACATAACTCATTCTTTTGCTACTTAAAGCTTTTCTTGAAAACAAATAACTTTTAATTTTCTTCGCATTATAATTAAGATTCTCTGAATTTAAGACTTATTGTTTGAGCTAAAGACAATTGAATTTTACATTCTAAGTGGTTACTTTTTCAATGCTTAAGATTCAAGCTTGTGCCCGCTAGGCATTCTCTACTTATGAGAAATTTGTTGCCGTTCCTATGCAGTCATACGCTTGTCCTTTATTGTCTCAAGTCTCAAAGGAACAATAACTTAAATGTTGTTAACATCGAAATGTAAAAAAATTAAACTCTTAATTAGAAAGAAGTTGTGTGTTTTTTATTTAGTTATGAACAAGGAGTTGACTTAGCTCAATTTTTCCCTTTTTGCGATACAGTAAGAGTATATCGAAGAAGCCTTTAATGGTCAACAATGCCATTCAATTTGTCTCAACATCCTTTCTTATTTCAAAATAAATTTTGAAATTCAATGCCTTCAGCACGCGTCTCGCAAGCGATGCGCAATGCAACGCCACACTGCATTTCGCATGTTCCACTAGAGATGACTTCATTCGGCAACTGAGACGACCACCAACCTAATCATAATCATGCTATATGCCAATATAAATATTTTGTTGGCCACCAAACTTGTCTGGCGGACAAAGTTGCAGCAGCGCAATACGAGCGAGTAAGGTGGGTGGCACTGGCCGCACACTGGTCGCGGCGACTCATGTTTTATATGCCTCACGACATAATGAAATGCAATAAATTGTGTGCGATTTAGGAGCAGTACGCTTTTCACAAATCTCCAACTGGCCCGGCGGTGGTGGCTAGTGAAATTTTGCACTTTTGTGCAAATTTCGCTAAATATACTTGGCACAGGAAATTGGAACCCTATTGCAGTTTTTGCTGCACTATTGAATTTCAGAAATAACGCATAACCGCATGTATATTATGGGGGTGGGGGAGCCATAATAGTGATACCATGTGAAGAAATTTTTACGAAGATAAAGAGTTTATTTAATTTTTCAAATATTCGATTGATTGAAACTTCCAGAGTGAGTTCATTTATACAATAATTTTAACCGTAAGTTTTATAATATTGCAAAGAAGAAATTTAGTTGGTACATCTGGTAACCCTAAACGCTTGTTTGAGTTTTCCAATTTATTGGGATGGTCACAATTTCACAAATCGAATTATGATTTTTCATTGAAACTTTTTATGCTGTACGTGCCTTCGCAACGCATCTGTCCGTTAAAAGGGAAGCGTCACCGTTTGCAAATGTTTTTGCTTTAGTCACGCACTGTCGTTCTATTTTTGGGGGATAGGAAATTTTATATACAAAATATGATATTGGAAAAACATGCTATTGTTTGTAAAAACTTCATTTAAAAGTCTACCATACATACAGCAATAAGGCGATTTCCTTATTATTCATTTGAATTGGGCATCAAATGACCCATTTGTTTTAATATTTTTTCTTTCTTCATTTATTTTGTCTCAAAAGTGTGTTCAATATTTTAGTGCCACACTTAGAAAAAAACATTAAACAACTTAATAACATTCGCAATATATTTTTGTTTTTGCAATGAAATAATTTAAAATTATTAGATAGATAGTAACCATTTAGACAAGTGCCACATGGGCCGAAAAGTTCACTTTCCTTCTACTATGGACTACGACTTTTTATTAAATATATCACGTGATCAGCCAGTGTAGCTGTCAAATGGGTAAGGATGATTAGACAATTTACATAAACATCCTTTTTTATGTTAAGTTCAAATTTCAATTTGTGCTTTGTAAAATATAAAAATATATTCTTGGCTGAAAAGTAACCTGTCAATCTATTTCAAGAGTTGTTAACTGTTTAAAGTCGTAAGAAAAATGTATACAAGTTGTCATCTTTTATACTTCTAATGCATATGAAATTAGCTTCAAGTACCAGCATAAGCCGCATATAATCCCACTGACAAAAGATGGAAAAATTGATATTGAATTTCCATTTTTCTTTTGCATTGCCAAAATTTTTCACATCCTTCCTTTGTTATTTATGTGCCAACTGGGAAAAGAAAAATATGTCACAACATAACATATACGAATGGCGCTGTCATAGCAGGATACTAAGGATATGAGCTGAGTATTTATGTGACGCAATTTGTGACGCATGCTGGGATGGCATTAACATATCTCAACCCTATCGAGCACTCATGGAAAGGGAGATACTTGTGCTTTGAGTGCATTAAACGAAAGTTAAGCATGTTAATAGGGTGTAACTTAATTATAAAATTTTATGTAAATTTGGAAAATGACCAACGCCATTATTGCAGAAAAAACTATCATTGGATTAATAAAGTAATCGGAAAATTAAAGTATTCATTTAATAGTTTTAGGCGATTAGTTTGAGTTCCTTTCCAATTTTCTCTGTACATAGTACAAACTTTCTGTAGTGTTTTACATTTTTTTTTTTCGCATTAGAGATTTTTAAGCCCATCTTTCGCTCGAAAAAGTTCTCAAAAAATAATTGCCACCACGTGTGCTATTTTCCATAGGAAATCGGACTTAAAGCATAAAACATCACAATCTTTTCAAATTTGTAGATCAACCCTAACTGAAATAGCAAGCAACTTAATCCTATACCATATCCTGATGCTGATCCTTATAATGTGGTAATCGCACCAGCAAAAGGCGACAAATCATTTTTGCATTTTACTGCTTCCCATATTTTGAGTAGTAATACAGGTAGGGTGGGGTTGTCTACTAACAAGGGTGACAATTCGTCGCTTACGCTTCAGCGGCAACCCTTTCACTTGCATTTGGCAACGATTTCACACAATTTAACCCAAGTTTCCGGTAGTTGTTCCGCTCTTCAGTAAGATGCTGCACGTTTGTGTTTTTTATGCGAAAGCATTTTACTTTAAGTATGGGCGGGCAGTTTTGTTTATGTCCAAGCTCATGTACTGGACCCCAAAGGGTATAATGAATCTTTTGATAGAAAAGAAAATGCATAAAAATAAAATTTGCCTTTTTATGTCATTTAGTAGTAACAAGACAGCCAAAATAAATACTAAAATATTATAATACCAAAGGGACTACTAAGCAAATGATTTCCAGCAACACCCAAAAAAAAAGTCAAGAGAATTGTGATTGTCTTTTGAAGTGGGGGAAGGTTCTCCAAATATCGAACGAAGGAAAAAAAATTGCTTTAAGTGGCCATAATGATAAATGCGCTATAATGCACTCAACGTAATTGGAAATAGTGTAATGGAGTGAGTGGAAGTTGTTAGGTTTGTTTTTATGAATCAGTCCATTTAATTTCATTAATATGTATATAATATAGAATTTACATTACTTAAAATTTCACCTTAACGAATGTTGTTAAATTTTGACGAGGTTCCACTCAAGATATTATATTTCTTGACATGACTTTTCGAAAACGAAAATCTTTTATATATCATATAACATTTGTAAAAAATATACCTTTCGCTAAATTTTAAAGCGAAAGAACAACTAAGAGATAATTTCTTAATGTATAAATTTCGATACGCCACATTGCTTAAAAAAAAAAAAAATTTTTAAAGAAAAAAACATATATTCATAAAATTTTTCAATTCAATTATTTTCTGGAAATAACATATGAGAAACCAGATCTCGAGATTTCTGTAAATTTTTTTTTTCGACATTATAGAAAATAGGCTGAACTCTTGGAAACATAAATAATATAGATATATTCTGTCCCGGAATAAATATTTTTAGCTAAGTTTCAATTAACATAAAGGTTTTAAGAAAATCTTTTTTCCAGAGCAAATACGAGTAGTTCACAAGAAATATTTTTTCTGCAAAATCAAGTTTTCATTAAAATATTCTCTATAAATATGACAAGATAAATCTTTTCTCGAAAAACATAATTTTAGGTAATATTTTCTCGGAAAAATATTTGTATATTTTTTATATAAATTGTTAAGTTCTGGAAAAATTTGGTTTCTGAAAAAACAATATTAAAGACTTATTTATTTTCGCAATTTATCCTGAAAAAAAAATTGTTTCTAGGAAGTATTCTATGTATTCTTTGGAAAAATAAATAATCTGAGATTATTTAAAAAAAAAAAAATATTTTTAGATTAAGTCACTCCGTGAAGGTTTATCAGTTAAAATTTGTAACCAAAATTATTTTTTCGCAAATATCTTTTTTCAGATAGCGAAACTTTCACGAAATATTACTTTTTTAAAAATTAGCTTTAACGAAAAAAAAGTCTTGTAGAATTATTTTTTCTCGAAAAAATAATCTTAAGAAAATACTCTTAATAAGAAAAGTACAGGAAACGTTCTATCTTACAAAAGGTGTTTGAATATATATTATTTTCTTATAAAAAAGTGGCTCTCAAGAATTATTTAATTTTTTTTAACCAAAAACAGGAACTTCTACGAAATTTTCTTCTAAACAAAACTTTCTGGTAATATTTTTCTAAGATAATCGTTTCTGTTTAATGAAAATATTTTAGGAAATATTCAATCCCCAAACAACAAATTCGTTCTTTAGAAAAATGTTCATGAAATTTTCCATTTCCGCAAAAAAAGCTATCGAGAAATTCGTTCTCCAAATTAATAACTTTTAACAAATATTCTTCTCGAAGAAAATAGTTTTCTTACGAAATTTTCTTTCTAAAAAAACCATACTAAATATAATTTCCCGAAGCAAAAAATGTTCTGGAAATAGCCTTACACAAAATGTACTGTAAATGAGCCAAATGTACATATTCGTCTATTGTACTGAATATGCTAAGAATTTGCTGAATGTACTGAGTATAAGTGTACCGGAAATACCATCACTTGTACATATGTATGTATGTGAATCGTTCTTATTTTGCGAACAAATATTCCAGCTATGTTAAATAGCAGTTCAGATTTTGCATGTTTAGAATAAGAGACCTTTATTGTTTCCTTTTAAATTGCTTGATGCATTTTCAAATATTTAAAAATCATTATGTACGCGATCTACTGTAATCAGCTACCCATAATGCCATATAATCCCAAATTCCTTCGCGCACATACACATTTCAAAAGGGGAGTAAAGCACTTACATATATACTCGTATCTACCTACCTACCTACCATATAGGTAATTATAGACGCACGGCCCTTTTGCATCCATTGAGATAATTTCATGTACAGCCGGCCGCTCTCACCACTGTCGCCGCTCCGGCCATTTCGTAGAAAACAAAATTTACATCACTTGTGCATATCATAAAGCATCATTCTAAATACAACAACAATATGACATTTTAGCAATAACAGCAACGTAGTCAAAACCATATAGAATATAAATTCCGCCAATAAAATAGCAACGATCACACCCCAAAACGTGACCAAAGATCACGAGTAACAACCAAACGACAACAGCAAAAGCAACGACGGCAGCAGCAACACCAACAACCAATTCATGGGGCAAACAGCAGTAAGTGATCGGTAACTGCCAAAAAGCACTACCGTAGTGGCAAAAATTCATAGCGAGTAGAGTGGACTAAACTGATTGTTAGTTGGCAACATTTTTTTTTTTTTTGTTTTTTTTTTTCAAAAAAAGCAACACTAACAACATTTATCGAAGGATATGATATTGTGATTAACGATATGTTTCCTTACTGAAATATAAATTATCGATGTTTAAAACAAAACTTGAGTGTTAAGTGGAAATTTACTCATTGACATCAAAGTCTAACTTGCATAGAATAATAATAATTTTTAAAATTTTTGTATTTTAAATCAAACTCACATTTAATTAAGAAATTGAATTTTTTTTTGCAAAAGGAAAAACTTCCTCCCCGCCCTCATATACTTCTCATTCTGTCACCCTGTTGTTGGTGTGTTGTGACACCTCACAATTAATGTTGCTTATCAAAGAATCTGACATTTTCCCAGGCACCAGCAACACTTGATTTTATCAAAAAATCCAGTGAAAATTGTTTTATATTGTGTGTAATTTGCATGTTGTACGCATTAGGAAAGCACTTGGGAGGACAGTAATGGATAAAAAAAGAAACACCAAGCGACATTAAAAAAGCAACACCCAACAGATTCGTTACACGCAACATGTATTGGGCGTCAACGGAAGTGCTGACGACAACAATAGCAGCGGGATAAGCAACAACAAAAAGTGTACCCAATCACGCAGTCAAAGTCCCATGTGGGCAGTGAAGTATTTTAATCAAACCCCTGTCAAGGATATGCAAACAAATCGCAGTGAGATCCATCAATCAGGACACGTAACAGCAAAAAGACACTCGGTAAAAAATGCGACATCAGTCACAGTAAACAACGTTGTATATTCATGTAAATTACGAACATATATATTAAGGGTATTCAGCATTTTCATAAATAAAATCATATCTAAAAATTGTCACCAAAACTGATAGTTCACACTTATTGTGGGTGAATTTATTTTACTTTTCAATATGCTTTGTGCCTTATTTTGCTTTAAGATTTAATTTTTGATGAGTTGATACTTTTTCGTGTACATTTTTCATAGCTAGCACCAAATCATATTGTGCCAAATATTTTTGCATACATTTTTTTAAAGAAGTTAAAGTTTAACATAGAAATGTGAACACGTTACAAAACTATTTGAGGTATTAAAACAAAATCTCAGACAAAAACTAGAAATGTTTGGCCTTGTCGTTACCAGAAAAAATTGGACATCTTTTGAATGGAAGGCGTGTCACAAAATATCTGAGTACAATTTTAGAACGTTATTATGAAGGATTTGTTTTGGGTTGTGTTATTCTACACTAATACTAGAAATAGTTCGAACAAGTTCTGAACAAAAATTTGAAAAATATCAAACCAAAAAAGCACCTCCCATACAAGCAAAAATTCAAATGTTATACTAAAAAGTTCTGAAACTAAATTGCACAGAAATATACGAAATAGTTCGGTACAGCATCAGACAAAAGTGGTTACGTATCCTCCCATACAAGCATAAACTTCAGAGAACTATAACGAGGGCTACTTAATTAAATTCTGCCAAATCAATAGGGTAAGTTTAGTGGAACCAGCCAGCACGTAGTGTGGTGGAATAAATGCCATTTTTATATTCCATGGAAAAAATAGATATAGTAACTACGGGTATTTTGAAATGGGTATTTTTGTACGTAACTTTTATAGTATAGCTTCTACTTCTTCATGTATTAAGGTTTGTTGATGCATTGTGCAGTGTATTATGACTTTGGAGCTCTATAGCATATGCCAATCTGAAGCTAAGTATTTCAACAAAATGGAAAAAAAGCCAAGTGACACCTCTAAATGAAATTGGCGGGTAATGTGATATATAGTGTTCGGATAATGTGATATACCATCATGAAAAGTATAACAAGTATAAAACAGTAGGAACTAAATATACAATAACATTACATTTTTCAATAGAATTTCCATAAAAAAGGAAACTTGACTTAAACTGAATCAATAAGCGAAAAGATGAACATATTAAAGTCAGATAAATGACTCACGTACAAAAATTGGAAGACAATCATTGTGAGCCCAAATTAAATCGCATTGCAAGCATTGAACTCAGGTCTGATTCTGTGTATCTCTCTGGAACAATTTGTTGCAAAAAGCACAAGTAACGTCCTTACTAGGTAGAGCAAATCGGACTATATCACATTACCCGAATTTCAGTTATAATGCACTCAGGTTATTTTTATTAAAACACACTTCAGCAAATAAAGAACTCACATTATTTATGACAAAGTATATTCACCCAATAACAAATTTTAGTACTTCGGCTATAATCTTTAATTTATTTTGGGCTTAATTCACACATGAAATGCACACAAATAAAATCTCGAGTTGTGGCTAAATCAATTTCACCACACTGAGTCCAAAAACAGTGAATTCGAACGCACAAAACCTTGCAGCACGTATCTTTCTCGAGAGTTGTTTATCTAAGCAAATATGATGGCATATCACATTACCCGACCATATCACAATTTCCGAAGTTACTCTATGCTTTGCTTATGTTGTTTCTTCTCAAGGACTTCTAGCTTTTGAGTTATTGGTAAAAAGAATTTCGGTCAAAATTTTGTCTTTTATTATCTTTTTCCTAAACTATCAATTTTCAGTTAAAGCCGCATGCAGTAAATGCTCTTAAAATTGGACAAATTATTCAGAAAACTACTTATTCAATCTTAATGTAACAATTTTTTTTCTATGACGTCATAAAATAAAAATAGTTTTTAACCAAAATTGTTTTTATGAATAACACAAAAATCAAATGTCCAATAGGTACACAAAAGAGGCCGTCCATAAATTACGTGAGTCAAAATAGGGGGGGAGGGGGTCCGGAAAAATCGCAAAAATCTCACCAAGGGGGAGGAGGGGTCAACGAAAATCTCACGTCGACTTTTTAATGCAGAAAGTATACATTATTATAATAGATAACATCTAAAAATTATGAGGATAGTCTCACGGAAGGGAGGAAGGGGGGGGGGCGTCCCTCCAGAACTCACCAAGGCGAGAGGGGGCCTGAATTTTCAAAAAAACACCTCACGTAATTTATGGACGTCCCCAAACATATCTAATATCATATCATATTTCAAAGAATACAAATCTGCAATAAAAAAATAAGGTTTTGTGATTAAAAAACCACAGTTGACCTCGATTCGACCTTAAAAATATAACCCATAAAAAATCTTTGCCTGCCAAAATATAAGTTTTACGAACTTTTTTTTCTAAAATCATTTTCTAAGACTTTCGCCATATTACGTGAAACACATTGTACACTCTAAATACCCCTATTGTTATTGTTTTCACAATAACAGCAATTAAACTGTCGACAAACAATTAAGCTTTTGTGACAAATTGTGATACTAAAGTGTCTCCACTTACATGTTGTTTCTTGTCTTGCAAAGGACTAAAATAAAATTTGCTCAAGCCCATTTAATATTCAAAACTCCCCTCTTCACTGCACAAGGTAAATAGCGTGGAGCAACTATGTCTTCTTTTTTCCATTCGTAATGATTAAGTGACGAGAAAAACTTTTATTATGAAGGGTGTGAAAACTGAAAATTGAAAAGTGTTAACACTCTGTGTGTGTGTGAGTTTTCCTCAAACTCCCTCCACCGCACAATTTAAATTTTCCTGCCTACTTCACGTATACTGTCACTTTCCACTGTCATGCAAAATTGTTTTTTAATGATGTATGCTGCGCGTCAAAGGCGCCACCCTGTGTACCCGACACTTAATAGAGTTTGACAGTCATGTAAATGGGGAAACTATGACTGGGATGCTTTTGTTGCTGTTGTTGTTGGTGTCGTTAAGTGTCATATCATACATCTTTGTCACACAACATCACTTTTACAACTTAATAAGTTTTTGAAAAAGTTTTCGCGCTGCTGAAAAATTGCTAAAACTTATGGGGTTGACACATGTGCAGCTAGATTTTTAGAAAGAAACATATTAATTTACATATATGACATGTGTGATTAGATGTAAAACTAAGGAAAAACCTACTGTACAGAGTCTCAAAGTTAAAGTGGTTACTCTTTCATAATAAAGTTTTGAGAAAGTAGCATTGATAATAACATGATACAATATTCAATGTTAATATAATACAGAATTCAATATTAAATTGAAATCTGATAAACAAAAAAACTTTTCAATGATTCATATTCAATAGACTATATTTTGGTTCAAATATTTTTGATGAATTTTCATATATAAATGAAAATCAAGGAAAATTATTTTCATGCAAAAAGTTTACTTTTTTTTCGCTATTTTTGCAAAATATTTTGAATGTCGCGTACTTGAAACATTTCGCTTTTTTTTCTGGGGGTATTGATTGCCAAAAATAAATGAAAATAAAAATTTTCGGCTGAAAACTTTTCTCATATGCCATGCTACCGGCTGCTAAAAAGACCACAAAACGAGCACTACCAGACAGTGCATGCAGATGAATGGCGTTGGCTGGCAGCAAAAAAAAAAAAAAAAAAGAAGTAAAATAACCAAAAATTAAAACCATCGTCTGGAAAAGTCCTAGCAATTTTTTAAACCAAAAATATAAAGAGCACAAAAAAAAATAGGTCATTGACTTTAAAAAAATAACCCAAAGATATATGAAACATGAGGGAACAAAAAACAATTACACCTTAAACATCAATTCAAGTGGATCTTAAAGTGCAGCAAACTCAAGTGTTTACAAATTGGAATCGGTAGTTGGGTGTATTAGGGCAGCACTTCAAATTTCAGTTGACAACAACAAGTTAATATTCTATGAAGTGATGTAAATTTTTGTATGAAAGGCATTAGGAATTGTCAACTGCTATAAGATGCATACAATTTCCGTATAATAATAGTTCATCGAACTTCCTGCGCCTGGAATTCCATACATTACTCACACGTAATTTTTGTCAACATTTGATCAATCAAAAATTTAAACAAATCACATGACATGTAAACAAATATGGATCTTTAAAAATACCAAATTGTTATGATTTGACTGTAACACACTAAGGCACAGCAAAACTTTTGTGAAATTAACCCATTGTCGAACGCTGTGACTTTAAAGAAATATATTTAGTTTTACTTCTGAAAAATCATTGCTCAGGCCAATTAGTTCACACTGGAGACTTTGAACTTGAACTGTCATATGCGCAATTGTATGAAATGCGCCCATAGCGGTCAAATATTAACATTACTTTATTAAAGTATTTTTATATAGTGGAATATTTAAATTCAGCATTAATTAAGTGGCAGAGGTTGTTTCTCTCGTTTCTTATGACGTAATATTTATAATTATCGCAATCTGCCTGACTATGAAATGAATTAAATTTTTATGTATCACAAAATTTAAAAAAAAAATTTAATTATTCTGAGCGCAGCAATAAAAACGTCTGCCTTTTGCATTTATCTACTAACGTGCTCAGATACATTTTTTAAAATAAATGGCAGACGCGATGAAATTGCTTAAAGTACCCACTTAAACAACTTTACTGTGCTCTCAAATATAAATGCAATGAATTTTTATGGATTCAAATAATATATTGTTCTTGAAAATAGAAATGCTCTGCTTATTTATGTTTTTATGTTCTTCTCTGTAAGAGCTCGTAACTACGTTCTGAATTCATACTCAAATTAAAACAATGGTTTCGAAAAAAAAATCCTCAGTACTGAATCAAGGTTTAAATGGCGCAAAAATTGGTTAAGGAAATAAATTAAACAAATTCCATGCACGTGCTAAGAAAAACAAAACACTGCGTTGCCCCCCAAACTCCTCGCGTTCATCCAGTGCTGGCGGCGGGCTGCTGCTGTCCTAATGTTGTTTAGATAATTAGACACGCGGTATGGTATATGGGGTAGGGTAGACATTTGGCTGGTGCCACCAACATGCAGCATCCCTAACGACAGAAGTCGGTGGTATCTTCCTCATTGCTTGCAGTCTGCAAGACAAATAAACAAAAAAAAAAAAAAAAATCCATAGTCTCCAATGCATGGTGGTGGTGGAACTTGCGCATCAATTTCATTGAGTAAACATCGAGGCGTCAAGTTGCAGCATCGACGCTGTGTTGCATTGCGTCAACTGTGGGAAAGAAGGGATAGGCTGCTGGAAGAGCCTTCACACGGCAGGATTGACAGGCGAATGCAAAATACTTTTGTGGGCAGTAGGAGCAGCAGTATTTTGTACATTTTGCTCTTTACATTTGTAATTGAAACATTTGACTTGTAGGCATTTCTTGTCGCGAGTTTTGAAGCAGCAGCAGCAAATTGTCAGCTGCAACTGTAAACAGTTGCAATTTGCGTAGCTCTGTTGTTTGTTATCTATCTGACTTAAAGAAATTTCACAGGGAATTGTGTTGCTCTAAATGGCATTTGTTTGAAAGCAGCTACAAATTGGCATACAAAAGAGTCGGATGATAATGTGGTTGAAGCAAAAAATGTTGATGGAATTTGTAATGGGATTAAGTCAGTGATTAAGAAAAGCTGTGAATAAGATATTGTCAATATAAAAAATTGACATTAACTGAATCTCTGAATCTGAACTCATCTACGTTGAGAAAATTATCATCAGATATTCAGAATATCAAATATTCTTAGAGTGAATTAAATTCTTTTCTCAGTGCATCTAATTTTCTTTAACTACAGGTGCCCATTTATGACTTTTTGAAGCATTTTTTATTCGGTTTTCTCCTCTAGTGGTAAAAGTAAATTTTCATCATTTTCGCGTCGCAACGCATTACAACGTCAACCCTTTTAATGGCCTGGCGTCACAATATTTGTATACAAAAGACACAAATGTTGATGCTACCAATGTGACTCCAGTGGCGTCCACAGTAAAACCCCAATCATACTCACGACAACGAGTGGCGGACAGGCGCGTGCATTAATCTATTCAAAATTTGAAGGAAGCTTCCTATTTATAGGAGGACCAATTCATATCGAAATTCCACAATTCATGCATGCACGTTCATATTTACAATGCAATGGAATTCAAAAATGCCTACAGACACTAATCTCAAGTTGCATGCAGCAGCAGCAAATACGCTACGTGCTAGAGTTGCCAACTTATATTACATATCAAAAACTTCAATAAAAATATAAAAACAGAATACACACGCGATCTAACTTATCTTTTTAAACTGACAAGTTCACTCAGGGCGAAGGCAAAACAAAATATAAATCAAATGCTTACCAAAGAATGTTATGGTATTTTTGCGAATTTGTCCAAAAGTGACATAAATACTAATTGTAAGTATGGTGCAGACAGTCAATGATGAAATTCTCTTGTGAATTTTCTTATCGACTCGTCTTAAGTCAACTCATGTTCTACATCAGAATTTTTTTTGTTTAACCAATAATTAAAATGATTACAAAACAGTTGGCAACTCTCTTGCGATACAGTGGCTGCATAATACAGTGGCCTGTATCCCAATTACCATGGATTTTATGCTTCTGCTGCAACAAACGCTGCCATTTTTTTTCGTTTGCCTTCTGCTTAAAATTCGATTTGAAATTTCAATTTTTAAATATACCCCATGGCCATAACTCAGTAGCAAAGCTGAGACGAGTTCATTCAGTTAAGGCTGATTTTCGTTTTTGGTTGAATTTCTGAGTGAGTGTCGTATGCAGATCACTGGCGCGACTTTTGAGGATCACGAAAACGAATATGACGAGTGCGACTAATGGAAAAATTCATATTAAATTGATTTTATTGACAGGAAAAATGTTTTCTTTCTTCAACGACAACACGACGATGGGCATAAACAATTTACGCACGGTGGGATGGAAAAATTTGTAGTTAGCAATTGTATTGTATTAACTGTATCTCAGTTGAGTACACTAGCTGTGTATATTGTGGAAAATATAATCCATATAGTCGTAAATATAGTAAAAGTTCTTTGCCAGAAATTCGTCTAGCAGTAGCACTTTTTCTTTTTACTTGCTGTGCTGATTTCTTATGAGCGTTTAAAATTTTGAGGGAGTTTCCACTGGTAGGAGTGTATGCGGAGAATATTTTGACTAAAGACAACGCAAGTTCTATAAAAGCTTTAAGTAGTCCTAAACGCTGTGAGCTATTAAAATTGTAAAGTGAACAAATTAAGTGCTTTTTCAATAAAATCTCTAAACTTAGGAAAACTCAGAAAAAAGACGGCACAATCACCCCTATCATGAATATCCGGAGAAAAACGATTCTCTCGGATTTTTTTGTTTCTCGAGAGGAGTATTTTGCGATCATGAATAATTGCGGATTGAAAAACTTCATATCCAATCAGTGCTGCCAAAATATTTCCAATTACTTCCATTCAGTCCAAAATCACAGTTGCATTTTTCATATTTGGCATCAGCTTATCAGTAATTTTGCATATTTGACATTAGCTTACCTATCAGCTGAACAATTTTATAAATAAAAATGAAGTGCATTTATCTATATCAAAAAAAAAAAAATCACCTAAAATATAGCATAGCATAGCTTGATAGTTTGCCATCTACTCCTTTTCATGAAGATTTTTACTGTATTCGAATTGGATTCCATGTACTGGACCAATATCAGTAATCACTCTTTGTTTGTGTTGCTAGATCTTGTAAATATGTTAAAAAATCTTTTTATCAAATAAAATTACAAAATATTGCTAACATTGACTCTTTCCTCATTAATTCCTTGCTACAATGTTATGGGAAAAAATTTGCGTGAAACGTCAAAAAATGTTCCCCAAAAAAGTATTGCCGATAACACCACTTTCCTTGGAATTTTTTCCCATTCCCCAAAAATCTTCCACGTTCGCAAAACCGGGGATTGGAGAAAAAATCCGAAGGAATGTTTATTCATGATATGAATGAATAGTTTAAAGATGAAAAGACTTTGAAACTCTACAAATATTTAAGATATTTAAGAGATTCAACAAATCGGCGGCAGTTTTCTATTCGTTTCTTTTATTCTTTGAAAAACAAAATCTTTTTTTTTTGCTTTTGAAATTTTGGACTAAACTCATAAAATAATTCTAAATAGCTGAAATTTTTGTGAGGAAAAATATCTCACTTACAATTTTAAAGAAGTACTTTAATTATGAGCGCTGCAAAATCCAACGATATCCATAGTACAATGCACAACACACCGCACGGATTAATGCAAATGGCAAAAGAAATTTCAATGAATTTTTAGCTGACATCTAGCACTGATGACTTCGTCCTCCAACCCTACCTATGTAAGAGGCGACAAAACGCATACTTCCCCAATACTTTTGGGGCGCACCTAATTTCAAAGTTGGTGCCATACGTGGCCAATATGATTGTACAGGGCGATACCAAAACATCTGCGGTTGCTTTAATTGAAGACATCAACACCCGGCTAAACTTTTTTTCTATCATTTCTATTATTTTTTTTTTTCTTTAAATGAATGAGTAACAGCAAGTGATCGTGTGCGATCAATGCTGCAAAGCAACACTTTGACAACAACAACAAAAGACGACAGCAACGACGACAATTTTACGACTTCTGCTTTTACGTTTGCTGCCAATGCAACATAAGGCCTTTAAGAGAAAAGAGGGTGGTGGTAAAAGCGCAAAAGGGAAGAAAAGAGTAAACATTTGAATGAGGATCATAGCGCGATCACTAAACAATTTGTTTAAATAGTAGCGTTAAAAGGTTGGGGCAAAGGGAGTACATCCAACGTATGCTGGTGAAACTTCAATGTAACGAGGTGACAAACAATAACAAAAACACGCGTCACGTACGCTAAACACATGGCTTTCTCAATTGATCTTAACCCTTTGAAGGAATTTCATTTTAAGAAGGGGACTTTTTGAATTGTGGAATTAACTCAGGCCATTATTGATTCTCTAGAATGAATGGACTACAGAAGTAATGACTGAACTTGAAATGTTATAGTATCAACTTGATTGCCTTGATCAGAGAGCGTGCACTCTTTTAACTTGATCGCAAGTAATATAACATAGAAATTTCAATGCATAATATATTACTCTGTAAGGGTTAATTCCAACATTCTTTCTGAATTAATTAAAAAGTGAAAAACAGCGACAACAACAAAAAAATTTAATGTGGGATCGGGCGTAAACTGACAATTGATGTCGCGCACAATGAACAACAACACGAAAGGCAGAGAAAAAAAAAGTTGTCAAGCAATTTGTTTACATTGATGTTCTATGGATGGCATGACTAGGTTTTCTAAATTTGAAAAATTATTTTGACGATCGCCTATGAAATATTTCTATTTTTGTTGCAGATGATGTTGATGTTGTTGATCGACGGCTATGACGACGACTTTGATAAAGTTTATGACAAAAATAATTTCAAGCAATTATCTCCCCTTGTCCTCAATATAGTCAGCGAGGGTGTTGGGATGGTAGTTAAAAGATCAACACGATCAGCGGTTTTAGTTGATTTGTTGCATTTTGTGTGGATTACAAATATTTTAAAAAATTTTGCATTTATCGAATTTTTAAAATCGACGATGGTGACGGCATGTTTAAGAAAACAAATTTGTCTTTTTCATCAAAAAAATTTTATTGATGTCATAAATTTCGTTGCAGTTTTTACTGCATGCGATACACCGATTTGTTTCTTGTCTTCATCCAGATGCTATTGCGTGACTTTATTGTGACTTGGGGTAATGTGCATCCATTAAATTGGATTTTCATTACTTTAGAGAGAGAGAGAGATTTCAAGGCGGCACTGGATTTTAATTGCATTCGGTGGCATTTTGTTTATAAACTAACAACAACAACAATTATCGGAATGTCGTAAATCATGGGGACAGTGCTTTGATAATAAATCCAATTTATGGGTGGGTGGTCCTAATACAGATATTGTTGAGAAGTTACATTTAAAATGTTAAAGAAAGTATGCGTATTTAGAAGAATAATTGTGATAAATACCACCGGTATCCATTGTCCGATGGATAGTAATGATCTTTCTATCTAAAAAAATGATGAACTTTTATCTACAACTAACTATGCATTAGAGACACTGCATGTTGTCTTAGCGGCTTACTAATATCATTTAAAAGTCCAGATTTCTTAGAGATATATATATTCAAAGTCTAATTAAGCCAACAAAGAATTTAATTTTGATCAATCGAAATAAATCCGACTATCCGAAAAATAATTTAGAAAATGTATTTAGGTTAGGGGATGTTATTATATGTATCAACTATGACAAATTTCAATAATAAATTATTTTGCTGTATAGTTTTTAGCATCTTTACAAACTACAGTTTCTGGCGAGGACGTAACTTTAATTCCATGGCCCGCAGTTTTAAAGAAGCGCCAATTTTAAGCCAAATGGAATTTCAAGGTAAAGGCATAAGACAATTTTATTCATACCATTCCGAAGTGTCTATCAGCAGTGTTTCGACAGGTGAATTATTTACTGGCATTGCATCTGTTGAAGCCTATTTATTTCATAACTTATAATATATTACTTTTATAGCTTATTTACAAGAATGATTTATTTTTTAGAGATAAACTGTTCATCGAATATTTGATCTTGTAAATATATGTAAAGATTGTTCAATAGTAACATCCATAAGCTACGAATAGATTACGAACATTAAGACAAAAAAATGCATCAACATTTTGGAATGACAAGATCTCAGAGTGCACAAAATGCGTCATAACTAAGGTATACAAATTGTAACAGTTGCATAATTAGTGTATTGTGTAATGAATAAATTAAAGTGTTTCAACTAAGTATATACATAAGCAAACCAATCACATTTTTGACATATTTCATAATTAATAAGATCGAAATAAAATGATGGAAATATTTTATAATAATTAACTCAAGTGTTTATTTGTCGCCTTTCGAAGTGTTGAACTTTTCGGGGTCAATATTTATATAATCAAAATAACAGCTACAAACACCAAGCACAGTAAGCGAACGTTCATCGCGCACATCAATTCTCGTTTGACAGCTGGTTATCAGTGCCGCTTAGTCTTCGAGCAAAAAATGTCCCACAGCAAAATTATCAGCCTAGCGTTCACATTTTTAAGATTTTTTTTTGTCGTCTCTGTTGAATGTCAATGCAATGATAATTTTAATTAGTTAAGATTTGCAAAATTTATTAAATTTTTCTTTTGCTTCCGCCGTTCACCAAATTAATTGTGAGCGGCGGCTACCGTTTCTTTTATTTTTCTTTCATCACGCCGCACGTGACTTTTGACGCATGAGAAGTGATTGTGAAGCTACAGAATAAAACAACCTATTACGAGTAGATTCCTATTTCATATCAGAAAAAGAAAAACAAAAAAAAAAAAATTAATTAAACCTAAAGTTTTGGCGATCTTAGCTCATGTTGAGGTGACATTCGAAATGTCAAAAAGTGTTATGAGTTGATAACCGTATTTGAATCTTTTGTATGTTAACAAACAATGGTCAACTTTTTAAAATTTTTCACTGACAGCATGAGTCCCACTCACGTGGATGACAAGCTCAACAAAGCGCTTGGCATCGTTGACATGCAACAATTTTGGCCTTGAAATGTTCAGCTGTTAATCCACCATAACTGTCACAAAAATTAAGCGACTTTTGCTCTTGACAGCAACTTTATTTTCAAACAGATTTGACAGGTGACATAACCAAGTTGAGTTGTTATTGTCGCCAAGTGGCCGAGTGCTTAAATTTGAATTCTCTTTGACTTTGTCTCAAACGTTTAGAAGTGTAAAATGCATTTGGCCGAGTTGCCAGGTGTTAAGCTGTTAGAAAGCCAATTTGATTATGCTTTGCAGGGTGCATTCTTTTAGAGAAGTTTTATGAATTTTATGATTTCAGGCATATGTTATATAAAAACAATGCACAACAAATTCTGCAGAGCTGTAAAATCATGCAATTTTGAGTAATTTAAAGTTGAAATTTCAAGGACTTAATAAATTTCCACTGTTTGGAAAATTTTTTATTTGCAATGCTTAAAAACGATGATATAAATTATTTATTTATTTATTATTGAAACTGTTCAGTTACACGATATGAATTGAATGCAATGCATACCTTTTATGTCTCGTGATAAATTCACGTGTGTAAACAATTTTGCTAAGGTGTGTGAATTGTTTTGCATTATAAATCAAGCAATTTTTTTCCATCAAGTAAAAGAGCGTTCGAACATGCAATTGGTAAACGTCGTATTATTAAAGACAATAATTTAAGACCCGTTTTTTGAGTGACCTTAAACATTGGCAAATATATCAGAAAAGTGGGCGAAATTAGCTAAATGAGCATTACACCTCCCATGTATGTAATACTTTCCGTATGATATGAAAATATTAAATTAAATATGCCAAGCTCCTTATGGAAAAGTTTGCAGATACTGATACGCATAGACAAGAAGTGGACGAGGTGCCTCCCTTGCAAGCAGAAATTTGGTAATACTTAAAACACCTATAAAATCTTTATTTTTTAATAAAAATTAACTCCTTAGTAAAACTGGGACGTATAGCTGGTATAAAGAAAATAAATAAGTTAGAAAATGAAGAAGGATTGCTAAAAGGTCTGACTGAAACAAAAATAAAGTCATGAAATTCTGAATTTTTTTTATCTACATATTTTAATTCTATTATCAAATTAGAAGAAAAAAAATCATATATCCGGTATAGAGGTGCAATTAATTTGGGATTCATTTCCCAGCGGTTAGCATGTCCGCTTATTACGTTTGTGGCCCAGGGTGGCTATCAAAGCTAAATGTTTTTCTCAACAATAGCTATTCAAACCGGCATTAAACTGTTAATGGATCTGTTAAATTGAGCTTTGCACAACAGAATGTGGTGGTAAAAAACCATTTACAATTATACATTTAATACATCTGACAAACATGTGGAAAGGATACCATTGTGTGAACAAAATCAGTTGTGTGTCACCAAGTATTGTAATATTATTGTAGTAGGGTACAAAAGCAATCTAGTTTTAATGTGTTATATAGCATGGATTTTGCATTCTGATGTATTAACAAGATGTATATGATTAGTGTCGATATTAGTGCAATTTAAAAAAAAATAAAAATATGGCAACCCTTTCTTATATTGTATACGAGTTTTTTGTGTGAGTAAATCTACAGTACAAGCCGTGAACATGAAAATGTAGAGTGGATTAATTCAAGACCACAGTGGGTGTTTCGCTTTTTATTGTTGAATGCAATGAACTGCTTTAAACTGTCACAGTATTGATTTGGAATTTTGACTTATTTCAGTATCATAAATAAACAAAAGATTTTTAAATTTACGTAAAACTCCAATACGGCAACTCATTTTTTAAAATGCAAAATTCAGTTCAAGTTATCATTTTTTCAGTCAAAAATTTATTTGGTAAAAAAATAAGGAAATAAAATTAAAAATTAAATTATGAATTTTTGTTTAAACTTTCAGTTGTCTAATATTTGAAGTGATGTTCCAATTTTTCTCTAGCTGACGTCATATTATTCTTATTTTTCATAACATATCACCCCTTAAAAATGTGGCTGCAAAGTGAATGACATGTGCGCTACGATCGACCGCCCACTGTACCAACTACTCTCTGAACAAACACCAACAAATTTAAATAAACAAAATGTCAAAAATTACTCATAATTCTCTTCCTTGCCCAAAACAAAAACGAAAATGTGCTAACATTTCACAAATTGACAGCCTCGACTGACAACTGGGTTGACAATTTGTGTTTACATTTATGTCAGTTTTGTTGGTGGATTAACAACAAATAATGCGTAGTTTACGATCAGACATACTGCCATAATTGCCTTCATGGTGGTAGGTATGTAGTTGCGTCAAGATTTAACAGATAATTAGTAAATGCATTAGGGCAACGTACATGGGGACTTGTAATTCATAACAAAAATTTATTATGCAAATGGTCTCAAGTTGGCTAAATATGGATTTTGTAACATCTTTAAATTTTTTTCACGACCTTTAGAAAATCCGCCACGATTTCTTGTTACTCAAAAGGTAAAATCGGTGGCAATTTTCCTTAAATTATTAACATACTTGAATTAACCCCAAAGCGACGAAATCATGAAAACTAACAATTAACAAATTGTGCCCTTAAGTGATGACAAATTCAATTATGTACAAGAAACACAAGAAAAACAGACTGTAATTTGTTCTCATCCCGTGCTGCTGAAAGAAGTCGTAGATATAAAATATTTGTCAAGTACATGTTCAACAATAAAGATTCTCAAGAAGCTTGCAAAAACAACCGCAAATCAACAACTTTTGTTTGCTGAAAGAAGAAAAAAAAACAACAACAACAACTATAGAACACGATTCACATCTGTTCAACAAATTGTACCAGAATGACTTGAATCATGACACAAATTAGCCACAACTAACTGGACATGTTTGTTTGATGACCAAACAAATGTCCTGCCAGATAAGTTTTATGTGCAGTACGTAACTGCATACTTGGTAGCCTTAGGTGGCGTTGTTAACCGCTGATAAAACAAAAGTCAAGTATGGGGCAAAGACTGATGAGTGGCACGTAGCAATGCCGAAGGAGGCAAATAAAATGTGGAGTAAAAAATACGCACATGTCCTGCAAATATAAGGTGACTCAAAAAAGTACAGTAGCTGTTTTAGCTAACTTAGTTACTAAAAGAAAAATTAAAGTGCAATTCTATCAACTACAAAAAAAAAACCTCATTTTAACTCAAGATAACTAAGACATTTTTAAAAATAATATTAATATCTTTAGTATTGCTTCTATAAAAAATAATCGATAACACCCTATACGATATGAATAGTTGAAACATCAGTTGTTTTATGCCAACGAGATAGTGCTCTAATAACAACTTTAACGACAAGTGAAAATATTGAAAAAGTTTGGTCACTTTTGTTCATGACATGCTACTACGTGATGAAATGGAAATAGGAATCGAATATAAAAATCAACAATGAAAATAAATGTCAACCAAACACATTGTGTCTAAAACACAATTTCCTGCATTTTAATATTTGTCACTGCTAATTATTTTACAAAAATCAAAAAATCTGGTGATAGTCACACAAATCGGTCATTCTTTAAATATATGCAAAGTTTGTTTTTTTTTAGACTTTTTCGAACATTTTTTGAAACGAAATATCTCAAGAACTGTGGGAAATAGAATAAAAATAAATGTAATCACTTTTGTTTGAAATATTTTTCCTTTATAAAAAATGTTAAATCTATAAAGACATTAGTTTATAAATTAATTTTTAATTTGTAAATATGTTTTCTCAAAATACTTTCAATTTTTTGATTTTGATTTTTTAACATGTTACTCTTCAATCAATCCCAAGAATGTATTTGCATTCAGATCGAAATTTCAAAAATAACTTTGGAACATTAAAATGTTATTAAAACAGTCTTAGGCTTCTTTAAGCCTAACTAAGTAGCTTTGATTATCAGGCTAAGTTAGAAGTGTTTTTAATATGCACATAATGCGTTTTTTAAACTAGAATTAAATTTTATCTGACAATAAGTAAAATTACTAAGAGAAGTTTATACAACATATTGCTACAAAGGTATTAAGAACCAATATTTTAAGCGCTAATGTTGGATTAACCCTTATTGACTTAACTCAGGCCTATATTCATATGTTAAGCCGTATATATCGAAAACTGTTTAAAACACTAAAATTTTGGAAGATTTTAAATTTGCACAAACTTTGACTGCAACCAAAGGATAATAAATTTTAACATAAGCCCACCATTCGTTTCTCATACACGAGCATAAACTTAAGTTAAGTGATAGGTAGCTTAATTAACGCTGTGTTATTCTTTACCAAAATTTTACTAAGGCTATGTTAGAATGCATGTTTTTTTTTCAAAATATTTCATGTTTTCCTCCCATCACTACACACGTGACTTTATGACGCTTCTGCTATGAGTATGTCGACATTTATTAAATCATTTTTTTTTTTTTTTTTGGGTTTGATTCTGCAAATTCCATGTGATATCCACATATGAAAATGTATGCAATAGCAGCCGTAACCACTTCATAGATTATTCACAAGATTATCCTACTTAAGAAAATATTTCAGAAATTTGCTATATTTGTATGTTTTTTCTCTAAATGTATGGTATGTATAGATAGTTGTTTTTATATTTCCGTAACAACGTCAAAACACTTGAGTGGTTTCCACTTGCGGTCTACTAAAGCACATGAATATAACTATGTTAACCCAATAGGAAAATGCTCTAAGGACCTTATACATACATGCTGTTGTACACAATTAATGTTTATCTCCGTATGAATAACTGGTAACTTTAAGTCGCATTATGCTGGAGTTCTGAGAGAGAGTCCTTAAATGAGAAATTGCAAACAAATATTACCTTACTGATAAAATAGTTTTTTTTAGTTGCTTAGAATTCTATTCAATGACACACTCATAAGTCAATTTAAACAAGTTAAGGTGTTATCTTCGGCCAGGCCGAAACTCACATACCCTACACTGCGCTGAAAGTACCTTTTAAATAAATGTTAAAAAGGCGTTGAAGAGGTTGAATAAGTCGAAAAAAATGTGAAATGTTACAAAGGTTGACAGAGGTTGAAAAATGTTGAAAAAGTCGGAAATATATGCAAAGTGTTGGAAAAAGTTGAGATAGGTTGAAAAACTCTAAAAAAGTTGAAACAACTTGAAACAATTCAAAATGGATGAAAAAGTCGAAAAAAAAACGAAACTAATGAAGAAAGTTGAAAAAGTCGAACAAATACATATAGGATATATTGGAAAAAGTTACAGGGTTGAAAAGGTCGAAAGAACAAGGAAAATATTGAAAAAAATCGAATAGAAATGAAAAATTAGAAATATGCCACGCCCACTTGTCCAATTCCGCCCACTTTTGGTTCAATAAACTATATTCGTGATCGACATCCTCATATTAAATTTCAGCACAATAGCTTGTATAGTTTGCGATATGTGCCGCAGTTAAATTTAAAATTTAGAGCGGTGACACACCCACTGGTACAATCCAGCCCGGTTTTGATCCAGAAATAGCTTTCCATAAGCAAACCTCTTACACCAAATTTTAGTATGATTGCTCACATATTTCGATAAGTATGCCACATACCGTATTTTACTTGTGTGGGAGGTGCCACGCCCACTGGTGCTATTCCAGCCAATTTTGATTCAGATATACTCTATAGCAACTGAACCACTTACATTAAATTTCATAGCAATTGCTGCAATAGTTCACTTAAAACAGCGCTTACAAATTTATGTTTATATGGGAGGTACCACGCCCACTGATGCAATCTTGTCAAAATTCATTTAGTTTTAAAGCTTATAGTAACTGACATCTATAGACCAAATTTCATGAAGATTACTCTCATTGCACACTATCTATAACAATAAAGGTTTTTTGCTTATATGGGAGGTGCCACGCCCACAGGTACTATTGAACTAAATTATTGTTATAAGACAAAAAAGAAGGTTTTACTTTGTCACAATCAAAAAAAGTTTCAATTACTTTCTTGTGGACACAAATTGACAGCTGAATTTCCTGCTATCCGTAGAAATTGTGTTTACTCGAATGGATTTTATGACGGACTTTACCATTGGCGGTTTTTCTGTCGTCCGTCGGGGCTGTGTATAAGCTATCAGTGAACTTATTGGCGAATAACATCATATCTACCTGAGTACTCCAAAATGTGATAATTGTATGAAAATGGATCTACACTCGATTAGACATTTCAGTTTAAAATTTAACTTGTGGTTAATAAAATGAAGTCTTGAATAAATAAATAATTTTTTGGAAACTTGTGAATTGTTAGGATTCTTAAATAAAGCAAATATTTTTTTACATTTGAAAGTGAGTTTTTTTGTTTAAATTTAAATAAGCAGTGATAGCAATTTTAATACAATTGTGTTTTTTTTCAGAATATTAGCGCATTGAAAGCCAAATATCCAAATTTTACATTTTTGTAATACTTCGTTTATTGTTCCCACATTCAGTTATGTCTGCTATGTTATATTTTCCAAATGGGTTATTCATATGAAGTCATGTAAAATCTACAGCATAGCACTTGAAAGTTTTACTCTGATTCCAGCACAAACTCAAGCGAACAGCATCCCCCAACTCAACGAATACAACCCTTGCAACATTTATGTTACAACTTTCGTAAGATTTCTCTTTTCCAACACCAATTCAAAGGGTCATTTAAAATATTTTCGTAAAATTTCTTATGATTGCTTTTACTGTTCCCTAGGGTGCCGTAATGTATGTTACTGCTTTGCTCGTCGTCGTCATTGTCGGACACATCATTTGTAGATTTTATACCTTCTTTGCATTGCGTTTCTGGACTTGTGACCACTTTTTGTCTGAGCAGATAAACAATTACTCTCATGCATTCGGAAGCAATGGACTTTCTTAAAAATGTCAGACATTTAAGAGCACAGTAACCAACAGAGAGCGGTTTTCTTTCAGGTGGACAGGACATAACTCATTGTTGAATTTGCGGTTTTGGACTGTAGTATTTTACAGCTTTCTATGGTTAGACATTGTTTTGGTGCTTTTTTTTTTTTTTTTGTTAGTCTTGTTTGGTTTCTAAAAAATAGTCTTGAATTTGAATACCTTCTTGATTTCTACTTTTTTGACTTTTAAGGTAATATGTTAGAATTTTTGACCATTCAAAAGTATTTCCCAAACTATAATTTCAAAATAATAACACATGATCTAAAGTTTGATTTAATTGAAATGAATCGCATCGTAAGACATGACTATCTTCTAAACAGCAGGGCACCCTCACCCCCCCCCCCCAATAAATGTATATTCTTGACAGTCAAAAAATCATGCACCCACCACAAGCAGCACAAAGACCTGCAATTTACAAAAACTACAAAAGTTTTCAATTACACTCCAAAAAAAAAAAAAAAACATCAACGACAGCCAGTCAGCCAACAACATGAAAATGTTAATGTGGACCACCAGTCCAACGACAGCATCAACAAAAAGTTACACAGAAAAGTGCCGCTGATTATATCGGTAGTCATTTATTTGAACGCTTTAAAGAAGCTACTGTGTACCATTACGCTTGAACGGCGACGGCGACGGCGACGATACTGATGATGACGACTCCAAACTTAAAATGAGCTGGTGGTGGTAAATGAAAATGAAAACGGGAGGAACAGCGACATTCTATTACGACACAATGAAATCCTTTTAACTGCGATCACCAGAGGGAGATCTTTGTGAGCAACAATCAGGCGTCATTTATTCATTCGCTGATGTCGTGTTTTATGGGAATTTAAAATTTTTGTCTTTCGTCATTTAGCGCAAAATTTAATTTACATGAAATTTGAGCTGCAATTGAAGAAGAGACGATCTTCTGCTCCGCAACAAAACGAGATGTGACGTGATGCTACCGACGATTCTACAGTCGTCTACACGTTTTTGAGCAAAGTCAGTAAGCTGTGGGGGTTTTCACGCAAAGGTGGACATACTTTCAGTTTCATTTTAAGTGATTCAAGAAATAAATTTTTTTGAAGAAACATCTTAGTGGAAACAAAAATTTCCACAAAAACTTAAATGATATTTAGTTTTTTGACAAGTGTCTGACAATATTAATGAGTAAATGTCAACATTTTGCAACCCTCTTAATTAATGAAATCAGCAACTCGTTCAAAATCGCAAGTAAAAATGTACCGAAAATGCTATTACTGATTACTGTGGCTTGTGATGCCAGTGTTGGATATACTACGGAATGCATGGAATTTCGAAGCTAGAAAAAAATATGAATTCGGTTTGAACGCGCAGCCAGCTAGCATGGTCGAAGATAACCCTTTTAATACAAATGTGAGACTTACGCACACTTTTTCCTGTCAATACGATGTATGATGTTTAATTTTTGCTGAGGCCATAGATAACTCCCGGACTATTTTTTTTACTAACCTTTTCTTACCGAAAAAGAGTTGGTCAAAATTTTCGAGATATTGTATAGAAATATATCACTTGGTTTTCCCGTAAACGAAATTTACGGAACGACTGACATACGGAGATGGCTAAATTGACGCAAGAGTTGACGCTGATCAGGAATAAGTATACTTTTTTATGCCTGCTCAATGTTGTTTATAGATAAATATTAAAAACATTCAAAAAGACACTTACCCATTATGACCACCAATTTCCTCAAGCGATAGAAATACGCTCTCCCAAAATCCCGTGAAAAATATTTGGCAACACTAGAGCGCGACAAAAATAACAATAACGAATGCTGTGCTCTTTTGCAACAACAGTAACGCACTCATAGTTACTGTCAAATGATTTTCACAAACACTTTTTAACAACTAAAACAAACACTCGCGAAATTTTTGGAAATGAAATTTGATTTTAAACATTTGTTCATTATTTTTTCGCAAATGAGAATACTTCCAATGAAACTGCATTTCAATTTGAAATAAAAAAAACCCACAACAAAAAAACAACACCGTATTTGCACTGGCGGCTCTGCCGACGACACCGCTTCAACAAAGATTTTACATTCTTTTGCCTTTTTTACTAAAATATTTTGTTAAATTTAACACTAAAACACTTGAGGGAATCATTTTCACTACAGTTTTGTTATTAAATTTGTTTATAATATTGAAAATGTAAAATTTAGTTGCAGAAATTCACACGCGCTTCGAAAATGAAATTAAAACTAATGGTTGACAGCTGAGTAGTGTTGCCATATGCGGGATTGTAACCATGACAGGGAACATTTTCGAACGAAAACACATGTGGGATTTGAGAAGCTAAAATTTTTTATATAAAAGTTGTAATTTGTAATTGCTGAAAAGCAAATGTGTTAATGTTAAGGATATTTATGAAGCCCGAATTATTTCCTTCAAAAAAGTATACATTTCTTACAGATTTCTAACTCTTTTAGCTGTTTTTAAGCGTGAGTAATGAAATTTCTCATTCAATTTGTATTTTATCACATTATTGAAAGATCTTGAATCTGTATTATAGTTTGAAAAAGTGAGCAGCGGCCTTCAGCACTACAATATAAGTCATAAAATGTTAAGTACTGTAAAACGAGCATAAAAATGGCATATCATTTTAAAGGAGATATATAAGATTTTCTTAAATATTTGTTAAAATACAGTTTGGTAGTATAGTTTTATTAGCAAATAACGGTTTTTGAAAAAAAAAAAAAATTGTCGAATTTTCAAATAAAAACTCAAACTGGACCTCTTTCGATTTCATTTGGAATTTTTGTACTTTACACACGGTATACTCAATTTTTCATTCCGTTTGTAATTCAAGCAAGAGGGAGTCGCAGGCATAGATAGTTATAATTGAAGGTAATTGATATGAAATTTGGTACATGAGCCACACCACCAAATATTGCTCATAGGATTGAAAATGAGCGAAATTGGTTTATGGCAACGACACACAAGCAAAAACTATGTGCTATGGTGGGAGATTTATTTAAGGCGTTGAATTAAAATTTAATAGAAACAGTAGAAATGATTCCGAAAAGCTCTGGATAAGAGCTAAACGAATTTCCACAAATAGGCTTGGTACCCCCATCGAAAACATAAAACTGTAAAACGTTTTACTTAAGAGGCCCATTTACTGGCAGCAAGAATGCTCAAAATTTTTCTTTGCACAGTGGCCCATCCATTGACACGGCAATCATTTTACTTTCCATAAAGTATGTATATATAAAAAAATAAAAAAGCAGGCTTGCAATAACCTTTTGTATCATAAATATGTTGTTTTTAATAAGAAATTATTAAAATCGGTTCATTATATTTAGCGTCAAAGTGTTACAAGCCAATTCCATATAAACAATTTCAAATAAACAGTATTCATATCAGCTCAAAACAACTTTAAAAATACATATTTCAATGTCGACACTAATGTACTAAAATTTCTTATTGAAAATACATCAGATTTTAAACATAAGAAACGACTAGAGTATATTATTAACCAAAAAACAGGCAATTTTTCACATAAAATTTGACTCTAATTATAATTATTTATGAGAAAATAATGTCTTCATTATTAAAGGGATTACAAATTAAAAATAATGGAATAGTATTGTTTAAATTTTCTGCTCTGACACAAAGGTTTAATAGAGACTTTTTTTCTTATCCAGTCGACTACAAACCATCCAATTGAAAGAATGGACAAAAATGATCGTTGCCTGCCTTAAGAATATCAAGAAGTTGAAGCATTCATAGGCTATAAACCAGAGCCAATGTCATACACACTTTTCTGAATTGTTTTAAAAATTTCATTCAGTTCATATACTGCATTTTTGTAAAAACCAGATGCTCAATTTTCTGAATTTTGATAGTGCAAGTCTCATATGGAACTGCCCATAAAATGAAAAATCTTTTAGTCAACGCATAGCAACATAATCATGAAAAACACTTAGAGCACAATCACAGCGACAACAGAAGCATTTTCTTTGTCTCTCGATCAAGAGTAGTAACTTCATGGTGATCATGAACACGCTTTGCAACAGAAACAGCATCAGCGCGATCAGACATAAAAAGTCTCATGACAGCCAGCAGTAACCAACAGCGTGCATTGCTATCAATGTCGGATCTTTTGTCTGCAATGCAATGATAATTTCGTGACATTAATTTTTTGTTTTCAAGCAAAACTTTCAGTATTCCGTTGTGCTAGCGGTATGTAGATGATCGAGAGATTTTTGCTGCTATTAAAGGACTCTTTTGTATGAGTTTTGTATGCTTTTAAATGAATAAAATAACTTTTTATAAGAATTAAGTTATTTGTTTCTTCCATATGGTCGACAGTTCTTATCACCATTTGAGTTCTGGTGATATATTCAACATTCGTTTTTTTTTAAGTGTTGTCACATTCAAAGATAATAATTTCCTGCAAAGTACAAAATATTACGATCAATCAGAAATGCTCTAATTAACACGTAAGAGTTGGCAGCTGCGTTGACAATCCAGTATGTATAGTTAATGATGAAAAGAAGCAATGGTTATTGATTTTGCCAATGGATGTTATAGAATTTTTATCATAAACTTTTAGTTAAAGCAATAATTCGTTAAATACTCTGTCATTTTTAAAGGTTTTACATTTAAAATAACAAAATTTGATTATTTCTAGAAACTGAAAAACTTTATGTACACAGACTAACTTAAATTTGCAAAAGACAGCTTTTAATTTATTTTAATCGCATTCAAAATAACAAGCTTGCTTAATACAAAATATTTTTAAATGAAAAGAACATTTTCAGAATAATATGCATACATACAATCATCTTCATTGCTGTTTGTAACCCATCAATGTGTGTGGTATAAAAACTAGTGGCGTTTAATGAGTTCATGTCATAGAGGACTGACTGATGCCAAAAATATAAAGTTCACAAACATATTTTCATATAACGCAAAGCTCTATACAAATAAAACAAAATACATACATACATGGGTGAATAAGGGTGATTCATTACAACGCTTTTCTTAATTTAACTTTATATATAACCAGTTTTACTTTGGTATGTTGATAAAACATTGCCAAGTGGGCTCAATTATGTAAAATATATCTTCTATTTTTTATTAAAGCATATTTTCTCACATGGCTTTTGATGCTTAAAACGAGCATGAAATGAAAAGCGAGTGTAAGCACATAATATCGGAGATACAGCCATGTGAAGCCCTTATATATACTAGGTGTACAAATATGAAACCGGTAATGACATCTAGCGGTCGATAGCCGTGTATGTATGAGCTTCCGAACCGCTCCAAATGTCTTAATTGTTCATTCTGTCATCTGTCAACAATATTCAGTTCACAATTTGTCAAGTTTCATACAACAACAATTTTGTGCCTGAAAACTCTCATTTGCAGGAAGCATTGATTTTCTGTTTCCATTTGAAGAAAAACGCTTCTGAATCGCATCGAATGCTTGTTGAAGCTTACGGCGATCATGCTCTTGGTCGTACACAGTGCAATGAGTGGTTCAATAAATTTAAAAGTGGTGATTTTGATGTGATAAATGAGGAGCGCGGCCGGCCACCGAAAAAGTTTGAAGACACCGAATTGCAAACTTTATTGGACGAAGATGATGGTCAAACGCAACAACAGCTCGCTGAACAACTTAATGTGA
This sequence comes from Tricholauxania praeusta, assembly GCA_949775025.1. NCBI lineage: Eukaryota > Metazoa > Arthropoda > Insecta > Diptera > Lauxaniidae > Tricholauxania > Tricholauxania praeusta. Next base: position 188,439,934 of record OX459028.1, read on the forward strand.
CACAACAAACTGTTTCCTTGCGTTTGAAGGCCATTGGAAAGATTTTAAAGGTCGGTAGATGGGTGCCACATGAACTGACCGACAGGCAGCAAGAAAACCGAAAAAACACTTGTGAATTGCTGCTCGCCTGGCAAAACAGAAAAGGTTTTCTCCATCGAATCATCACTGGCGATGAAAAGTGGATTTATTTCAACAATCCCAAACGAAAAAAATCATATTTGAGCCCCGGCCAACGACCCAAATCAACGCCAAGACCAAATCGCTTCGGCCGAAAGACAATGCTGTGTATTTTCTGGGATCAGCGTGGTGTTATTTGGTATGAGCTACTAAAACCAGCTGAAACAGTTACTGGTGCACGTTACCATCAACAATTGATCGCTTTGAACCGTGCTATACGTCAGAAGAGGTCCGAATTTCAACTTCGCCTTGACAAAATTGTATTCCAAGATGACAACGCATCGCCACATCGAGTAGCGGTCAATAAAAACTTGGTAAAATCGTACAACTGGGAGCCCCTGCCCCACCCGCCGTACTCACCGGACCTGGCGCCATCCGACGCACTCAACGATTTGCACTTCAATTCCTACGAGGAAGTGCAAAAATGGCTCGATGAATGGATAGCCTCAAAAAACCAAGAATTTTTTTGGCGAGGAATCCATAAATTGCCTGAAAGATGGAAAAGATGTATAGCTAGCGAGGGGAATTACTTTGAAGATTAAATTTGGAACTATTTTCGCAAAATGAACGTGTTTTTTTGAATAAAAAATTACCGTTTTCATATTTGTACACCTAGTACTATACATACTTTTTAAAAATCGTCATATGTTGGAAACCATGATTCAATTTCAGAAATATAGTTGTCATATGAAAAATAATGCAATGAACTAGTTATAATAATAATGTGTAGTTTCCAATATATGAGGATTTCTAAAATCTTTACCGATTCCTATCATTCGTCAAGAAAGAATTTATAAAAAAAATGAGGAAAAAGTTGGACATATAGTGAAAGAAAATACGTAGTACTTTTCAATATGTTGGTAAAAGTATAGGTTAAAAAAATATTTTTTAAATCAAATTTATAACTCGAAAGCAATGGGTCTGATTCAAAACCTATAAGTACTATTATCATAGTTTATTAAATAGCTTTTTATATCTAAATCGATTCATGGGGTTTCAGCTTATAACGATTTATATAAAAGATATAACTGGTACTTCTGGTGACTATATCTCCAATACTTAAACTGTTAATTCCATACACGCTATAAGCGTTAAAACCGATGTCACAAGATATGTTTTGAATATAAAAAGAAGAGGAGTACCTAAAGAAAACTTGTAGCAAATTACATGATTTCAAGATCGATGAGCGAGTCAACAACGTAAACGTAAATTGCGTAAAATTTCACATAGATAAATCTGTTTGGAAACGTTTAATCTCTATACCAAATCAAAATTCTAAAAAGCGATATTATGAGCCACCCTAATATACAAGCACATTATAAGCTAAAAATTTACTTGTTTTGTAACTATTTTTAAAAACTTTTGTCAGTTTGAAATTATGTTGTTTTTTTTTTTAAGTCGTTGTTTGTAATGAAAATATGTAAATTCTCTTTTTTTGTATAAATGCCATACACACATACAAATATGTATTTGTACACACATACAAATGTGAAATGGGTATGTGAAATAAAATGTTGCATACTTTTCTAATGTTGGTTTTACGCATTTGAGACTTTTGCCCACTACAACAGATTTGTGGTCAAATTGTGTTTGTTTTCATCTATTCCAGCATTAATTTGTGGTAATTTTGGTTTACAAAACCTAGCCTACAGGGAAATACTTTAACATATTTTATATTAAAATGCTCAACATATTTACGACTTGTTATCATTCTACGAAAGTTGTTTTTCTATTTGAACTTTTGGTTTTAGTAAAGAAAAAAACAAATTTTCTTATATTAAAGTGTAGGTAGAGTGCGCCATACATAGTTTTATAATTAAAAACATTAACAATTTCAAAAGTGACATGCAAACATTTATTTCATTGCAAAGTAAGTATGGAACAAAATATCAGACAAATTCGTCCCACATCTTATATGCAGTTCTGAAGAAATTTTCGATAAAATCGTTCTATTAATGTGGCTATAACAAGTTTAATCTCCGTCTTAAGTTTAGAAATTGTTTGTGGCTTGTGACTTCAAAAATCTCCAGAAGAAAAAAGCTTATGATGTTAAAGCACACGCATTTTTTCGAATTACACAACCTGAAGATTTTTATTGTATCAGGTTAGGTATCAGATATTTGTCCTGCTGAAACCGACACAAGACATCAGTTAACTTCGTTCGCAAACCATTCAGTGCAATCACGTTTTGAACTGAATTTTCAAAGCAGCACGCCCTGTCACATCACCAGCTGGATTGAGTCTGGTTCTATGTACTCTTGATATTGCCAAGTCCTTAATTCTGTTTAAACATACTATACATATTGATTGGCTCGTCACAAATCTGTTTAAAATATTGAAACTATGCAGATAAAACATTTATTAAGTCATGTGATGATGACAACCGCATAATTGTCATCACCATACGATACTATAACCCAAAAAATGTATGCAATAATGAAAACCACAACCCCGATAATTGTAGGGCGTACTAACAAACTACAACCCATCAGATGTCACGGCATGAGTTCAGCGTAATTATCAGTCGACCAGCTATTGGCAGTGAGTAATTGACAAACCATTGAGTAAATTCGACGTTGCGCATGCGCAACCAACTTGATGACATTGTTTGCTCTTCGGCAGACGACAATTGAAATTAAAATAAAGCTGGTAATGATGATGGTTATGTTGAAACAGACAACAGTACAAGTATCCAATTTAGAACCGCAATCATTAGTCCGACAGAAGATGGCATAGGGCGCAACAGTAGCATGAAAACCGCAGAAAACAGTTGGCACTCGTAAGTACTGGTAAGTGACTGTGAGTGAATGAAACGCCAACAAATGCATAAGTAGTTGTAATTAGAAAAGAGTTACCAACTCACAGTAACGGAATATACAAAAATGTTGGTCGAAACTCATTTTTCGTAGGTGCGACATGTGGCGGTATCTTATTATAAAAAAAAAAAGAAATCTCTTGGTACCAACCGTTTTGCGGAAAGGTCGAAAATTAATTTTGCAAAATGATTGAAAATTAACGTAACCAGAACACAGAGTTTACAAGTGGGTAAATTTTTAGAAAATAAATTTTTTTTTGCGAAATATCATCAGTGATGATGTTTAAAATATATTTCTGACTTTTGCATAATATCATCAGTGATAATGCTTAAAATCTATTTCTGACCTTCCCTAACCGCGGTAAACACATTTCTCATGCTGTAAAATGTCAAACAATGGGTGTTAGACAACATTAAAGACTTTTGCTTTTCGAAATTTATCTTTTTAATCAAATAGCCATGATCATTACCTACATTTATTTCGCGCAGTTTTACATTGATTAGTTTTTGAAAGTAGTCCGTTGCCAAATATGTCAATTAGAGAATTTACAATATCTACTCCTCCTCCGCCTCTTTCTTTCCTCAGTTTCAAAAAGCGCTATCGACATTTGTCTTATTACTTAGAAGAATGACATTGTTCAGAAGACTTGCTGGCATTTCGTGGACGAAAACACAGAAAAACTGTATTTTCTTATAGTTCTAAATAGGTTTGTGAGACTTTGTAATTATAAAGCTGAAGAAGAAGCAACAGAGTATGGCAGATAATATCACTTAGTGTTTGTTTTTACATAGGCATATAGTTCAAAAGTACAAGTTCTTGCTAAAAACCTCATTTTCTGAAGTTAGCAACCATAGGTGATTATAAGTATAAGAATACTTTGCCTCCTGAATCCAAATTTTTCTCTTAATGCCATCAATCAAATCCGCTGGCAACTCTGTTTAGGAATATGCCAGCCGTAAGTTAGTGACGACTGAAGACTTCATGTTGTTGACAGACAGACGTTTGCGGTTTGACAGTAACAACAATTGACCAACAATATACAACGTTTGCGTTCATTGTTGTCAATCATTTGATGACGATTATCATGGTGGCGATAATGAAGCAGATACCCAAAAACCAAAATAACTTTGCCCACATTCCAATTGATTGTGACATCGTGCAAGAGTCACAGTTGCTGCTACTGCTGTTGTCATTGTGGTTTATATTGCTGTTGTTCACAAGTTTATTATTTTTTTCTAATCGAGGTGTTGCTGCAACTTTTGCCGTTTGGAATGTGCGCTCATCCGGCAATGTTGTTGCTTTATTGTTTTTTATTTTTTCATGTAAATCTTTCTTTTGTTTTTATTGTTTTATTGGTGGCATGCAATCAATATCGCCAGCACCAACAATAGCAACAACAACAACAACAGCACCAATCATTATGCGAATGTCAAACCATTGTTGTTTTTTTATTTCATGTAACTAATTGATTGCTTGTCCATTGCTTGTTGGTGCAACCTGGTGCAATATTGCTGTTCCTGCTGCTGCTGCTAACACTGATGTTGCTGTTGCCAATCATCGTCTGCAGTTTGCTGAAGCGTAACTCTTTATGTTTTTGAGTTTTGCGGAATGTTGTTGCCATTGGTGGTGTGCTGTGTTGGTGGCGGTAGCGTTTGTCTTCGACAGCACCAGCGGTAATCGTGTTGTTAGCAATGGACGTACATCCGTCCATTCGCTTTTTGGTGTTGACATGCCAACTACAAGCAATACAAGACAGTAGTAGTAGCAGCAACAACAACAACAAGTATTGCTGCAATACTCAAACGTTCCAATCCAATCCAACCATGCGCGTCATATAAATCAGAGCGTTAGTTTTGTTGTTTCTAAAGGTTTGCTTTGTTGCTGTTGAAATTTGATTTCTATTTACAAAAATTTGCAATATTTTTGAAGGTTGACGATTTTGTAATATCAAATTAATACTCGTGGGCTCAATATATTGGAAAATATGACGATCTTGAATGGCGAGTGTCGATTTAAAATTCGGTGTCGACATTTTGATGTGAATTTCATATGGATCACTTTGAATAAACATTAATTTTTATAATGCTGAAATACTTACGTATTTCGTCTATGTAGAACAAGAAGGCACTATCTCTCTATCATTCCTAACTGGAAATTTGAAGTTGGCCAGCTAAATAAGTTTTGAAAAATGACATATGTATGCTCTTCCAAAATGTTATCCTGAGCTAGCTTTAAATCTAATTTTTACTTTGACACTTATGATGCTTAGGCTTTGGCTGACGGAAGTTACAGAGGGGTTGAAAGTTTTTTCATACAAAATTCATCTCGAATCCAACAATAAATTCCTCGGTTGTGATAGTGCCTTCTTTATTAGATTCAAAATTAAAATTCCTGTACGTCAAAGAAGGAAATGTTATTTTTTCGTTCTTTTGGAGCACTTCCGCCGTACGCTTCTGTTGACAAACATATTGTTTTTGTATAAAGTTCAAAACAATATCAAACAGGAAAAAAGTGACAAAATATTCTGTCTACTTTACTGAGTTTTTTGGCCAAGAAAAAGACACCGGGAATTTTACGAGGGAGCAAAACAATCAAAATTAAGTGAGTGCAACGCAAATCTGTTGAAAGATTCCTGAACTCTTGCAATGCTCGGACCAGACTAAACAAATGCAAATAGAATAATGATCCAATAAGTACAACTGGAGCTAATATACTATAGTATAGAAGATTGGAGAAAGTTTTGGAAATTATCGAAAATTCACACATGGATATCTTCGAAAAAAAAACATTTCTGCAAATTTCTGTTACATATGTAGATACGTTGATGATCGTTTTAGACGTTTCTTTCAAAAATATCTAAAAGATATATTTTCTTCTGACGATCGTAGCATTGACGTCAATTGCTTAGGAATGTATTGACTTAAGGCAAGTATGAATTTTTTGTTGACATGTTTTCGTTGTGATCGCAGCCTTCTCATTTCATCTAATACTTGTCAATTTGATCAAAATTGCATACTGCACAAGTTCACAGAATATACATATACAGAGTACCTCCTCTACTTAACATAATTATAATTGTATATTATTTTCAGCAGGAAACTTATCTCATTTACACGTGGTTCCGGTGTCCTTAATATCAAGGTACTTTATGCGGTGCCTTGGGTCATGTTAAAATGTTGTTTGTTGTTGCAATTACTTTATTTTCCATTCATATTTTTTCTTTTTTTTTTGGTTCTTTATAATATTGTTTAGTCGTTTGAACATCTGAGACTCATATATCGTCTTTGTTTTTTTTTTTGCAGCTCAACTTAATATTGATCATTCCATACTTAAGCTTGAGCAGATGTTCACTAAAGACTTTAGTGTCGCTATTTCCTGCTCCGCGTTGCAACGTCTTACAAAACTCAAAAACCAACTGCGTTTGGCCATTGCCACCAGACATGACCAAGTTTACGGACATGCGTTTTTCGCATATATTGTCTTGCGATCAAAACAACCACGGCAACAACAACAACAACAGCAATAATAATAACACCAGCTGATCGCGATCAACATACAAATAATATGGCGAATGGTTGGATATACTGACCAATCAATTGCGCTATCGGGCATTCATATTTTATTGATTCCTCAACGTTTTTTGCAATTGTATTGGTACGAGTGAGTATTCCCGCACGTTGGTTGTTTTCCCCAACGACTGTTTATAGTTTTACAGATATTTGACGTTTGATAAATTTTTTCTCTTAACTTGTGTTTGTCGTTTTCCTTTTTCTTTTTAATAATAAAAATGAGACAGCGACAAAGATGGCAAAAGAGTGAGAGACAAAAATCATAGCGCGATGAAGAGCCAGCCTGCACTGGCTTTGATCATACATTGAGTAATATGTCCGGTGAACTTTGCGGTCATGCGAAAAGTTTTTATTTTATGGACAACGCTCGGTGATGCGCTTGCATATTGAGGCTTTTTTCATCTTATTTTTTACTGATAAATGATCTATTTATTTAGTGAAACCTGAGGCGCTTCTGCTTCTCAATCTCGAAAAATTGCATATGGACTTAAGCTCTTTCTTTCTGTTTTGCCGGATTGAATTTCTAATGTCGTATAAAAATGTTTGCATTAAATGTATTTCCTCTGACAAAAAATGACCATCATATTTGCGTTGTACCCTCAAGAAATTGTTGACCCTAATGCGCATTTTGGTTACATTGACCACGCAGCCCACGCTACAACGGAAACTATTGAAGATTAATTTTTTTTTATTTCAAATTAGCAACAAAGTTTAAGGTTTATTGATCCCATACCAAATTGAGTGTTTTTTTACGCGTGTTGCGAATATAACGTCATGCGACAATTTGTTGCTTTCAACGCTGCCAAATCAAGCATTGCCATTTGAATTACTTTAATTACGCTTGTCATTCATCAAAGTGACATTTCAGCATTTGACGTTCATACAGTGATATGTCACGCTGTCAGTGATTAATATGTTGTGGCCTAAGTTTTTTTAACATTTTGAAATTGAAAGGAGATGATTTTTTAATGAAGTTTGTTGATTTATTTTTGTGTTGTAGTTTATTCTTAAGCATTTTAGATATGCTGAAATCATTTGTAGCTATTGCATTCAAAAATTATATAAAAAATCAGTATATGTTTACAAAAAGAGAGAGAGAGAGAGAGAGAGAGAGAGAGAAAGACAACATGATTCAGTAATAAAGCTTTTAACTCTGGTGACATTCACACATAAAAGCTGTACCTTTTATGATGTATGCTACCTCCAGAGATATTGAGTATATATTATCGGATATCTTGATCGCTTAAGAAGTAAACTTCTAACGAGTCTCCTTATGAGGAAATGCTAATGTCTAAAAACCGCAGTAGCTATGAAATTACTATTCATATATTTCTTTTCAAAAACTAATCATTACGCGAAGTTTCGGAACTCATCAAAAAGTATGATCATAGAATGATTTTTATTTTGAAGTTTTTAATAAAATAAATTTGAATGAATTATACTAGGAGACTGATGTTTCCATGGATAACTTTCCTAGGAGAAATTGTTAAGTCTCTAAAATATCAGCATCTCTGTGAAAAGAGTTATTCAATGACTCTGTATTTCAAAATATTTCTGGTAGCAAAATGTGTGTCTTTTTTTAACCCTATTTTTCATTTAACTTCAAAATACTATCTGACAAATATTCAACCAACCATACCTGATCGATAGCTGTCAATTGGTGAGTTAACGTCAAGAAAATATGTTTGGCAGAAGTCACGTGCACATGATTACCATGGCCAGAGTTTCCACTTTTAAGAAATAAAAAATTAAGTCAAATTTTATCGTTCACCCAAGAAAAAAAGTTATTATGAAAATGGGGACTTTATGAAGTAGTAGGAATCCATAGGAAAAATTCAAGTAATATATGTATCTATTACTTGAATTTTTCTAGAGGGGAATATGCATACTCTTTACACCATCTACAATTTACTGAAAATTCTATACTAAGAATTCATATTGGGGTCAGGACCCGTAAAAGCCCGTATAAATTAAAAGTTCACGAAAAATCCTTATTTCTCGCCTTTCCAGCAAAAAAGTAGTAATGGGCGGCAATTTGGCAGTTAGGAGTGATCACGTGTGAGAGACCAATACTGATTTTACTCATCACTAAGTTGTGAACTTGATGAGTCCTTAATGACTTAACGATAGCGCAAGAAATGCTAAAGGTGCATCTAAATCGAAGATTCAAGTGCTTAGCTGAATAGTTTCATAGAATATAGAAATGTGTTGTTGACTTTTTCGGAGAATATTTTTGAAAAAAATAGATGTGCTCAAGAACATCAACTGGTTTTATCAGGATAATAAGCTTTCAGCTTGGCTGAACAGAAAATGCCCGACTTACAGAGAGATAACGAGGATATCGGATCTGCAAAATCATTTATTCCAGAAATTTTCCCGAGATAAGCTTGTAGAAAGCCTCAACAGAAGCTATATTCAAAACATCACAGGATTCCTAAATGTACGCTGAAGAGCTAAAACTACAAATTTTGAGTACAGCTTGAGTCAAGCAGGTATGCGAAAATGTAGAGAAAATATATCATAATAGGCAATGGTGTCCTAACGAATGTCTCTTAGCTCCGTCTTTTATATAGTTTCATATAGTTATCGACATATAAGTAGATAGTGTTTGCCAATACATGCAAAACAAACTCTGTTGGCAACTCTACGCGAAGCAACCATAGCCGCAAAATTCAACATCAACAGTGAATACCAGACAACCTTGCGAAGTAATTTCATTTAAAATTTAAGTTCAACTTCGATTAACGCCAGCATAATTTCGATATTAAAAAGAAAACAAAAAAAAAAAATACTCGCAATACTGATCGCGCACTTTGTTGGTGTCGATGTTGACCACAGTGATGACTACAAATGGTGGCGGTGGTGACGGTGACGCTTGACTTGCCCCTCTTCACACGTCATAAATTGTGTTCAACTGTCATATGCATGCGCAATGATCAGAAGACATTGGCGGCAACTACAGGACTTACAGTTTGATTATGGATGTGGTATCATATTGGAAGTATCGATACTTTTTCTAGATAAAAGTTGTGGGAAAACACCTTGTTTTTAATATGAAATTTCTAAACGTTAAGCAATATTGAAGAACTTATACGGGAAATACATACATATACTCTGGCTAGTTAGGAAAAAGTCAAATGAGCAATGAGGATAGTGAACACGATTTTTTAAAAGTATAACAACATTGCTAAAGGTTTTAAAAAATTAGCTGATCTTTAGAAAATTATAATGCTTCATTTTAGAACTAAAAAACTAAACTTACGAAATGCAACCATTCATTCACCGAGCACAGTCTACACTGCAATCGTACTATTTCGTGACAATAACTATCGCAACACTTGCAGTATCGAGTACCGACACCATGTCTCTAGTTCTGTCTATCGACCGGCATTGTTGTCGTCATCTCCTTAGTACGCATATTGCCATGGCATGGCATGTCCTTTAAGCATTAATGGCATTTTGTTTTTGTAGCTGTTGTTCTCACAAACGTTTATTTCAGCAAATTAGTTGACCATCTGGTGAGCTTCAAAAATTAACGCTGCTGCGTTCTGCCACGATCATCGATTTGCGGCGACTAAACACGCAGAAAAAATGTTCGATTAAACTGAAGCGGAGGGTATACCAAATTCGAGTACGGAGCGCGCAACGTTTTTATCATATTTAGCTTGGAAAAAAACGTGGTAAAATGGGAAAAACATTTAATCCGACACGCTCAGTGAGCTATTACCGCTCGCGTCAACAGTCGACCAAATGATCGTTTATTCAACCGTTGAGCAATCGATCGTACCAAACATTTAGTAGATGCCGTTGCCGTTACCGCCACCACTGCTGACGCTGCCACCGTCGCATATGCAACGTGCGGTGGTGCATTCGACAGAAGTGTGGAGAATCAAACATCTTGGCTTGTAGCTCGAAAATGCTGTAATTTTGCATGGATCTTCTGTTTTATGGCGTTGATGTTTTAGCGCACTGCGCTACCATATGCCGTACTATGATGGCATGATTGTGAACAATAATTCTCAGCGGCATTTGCTGTCTATCTCCCTGCGTGCCCCTTTTTGTGAACTCTCCAGTAATCTATTTGGTTGATATCCATTTATTATGCAAGCTTATCACAAAAGGCGTTAGAAATTACCCCAATGCTCATCAATTTTGTTCAGTAGCTTCCGCTGTTTAAGAATCCAAATCCAATTTCAATTCAAAATTTTCGACTCGATTGAATACTTGTGTTGACTGCCAAAACGTGACAACAAGTCACGATCTTGATGAAATAAGTTTAGATGCCATCGTTCTATCCACACCACCAAGAGGATGGTTTGATTTGCTGCTTTCGCAGTACATGGAAGGAGGAAGTAGCGGGCGGCGGAAATTTATTTCAAGTGAAAATGCAAAAATTTATTTTTGAGCTGCTTAAGTTAATCGCTTATACTCATAATAAAATCGATCGTTATATGAAATTGGATTTTAATGGTGATAACTTTTAGTGATTTTTATTACTTTGATATATCAATGGAAATTTCATTTTCAAGTTTTAAATCAAAATTTACAATTGCAATACAGATTTAAAAAAGACAAAATATGTAAAACTGGCATTTTTTAAGTCCTAAAAAATGCAATAAAGTCCTATAGTAAGATTTTCCCACAAGATCATATTTTAATTGGGGAAAATCAAAAGGTTTAATAAAACTTATTAATTTAAGAAATTTTATAAGAAAAAATAGTCATCAACAAGATTTTATTGTTTCATGCTTCTAACGAATTAACTATACCAAGGTAAGACTTTACTAAAAACTCTAACTCTAATCTTCTGTAAAAGCTTTTATTGTTGGATTGAACATTAACTTATTCTAAAGAACTTTTTGATCAAGTTCTAGGAAAGCTTCCGTGATCTGAGAAAGAAAAGAAAAGAAAAGAAAAGAAAAGAAAAGAAAAGAAAAGAAAAGAAAAGAAAAGAAAAGAAAAGAAAAGAAAAGAAAAGAAAAGAAAAGAAAAGAAAAGAAAAGAAGGAATAATAAGAAAAGAAAACAAAACAAAACAAAGCAGAAGTATAAAAAGAAGAGCTTTCGGTCCAGGCAGCTAATATGCCTAAACTGATACTCCTACTGAACACGGAAATCGAAGAGAATTCATTAAATGGATTATATTGTTGTTGCTTAATCTATTCAACTACCTCTCTTCAATATTCGTGATCAGTAGACTTCAGTTTACCAAGAGAGTTCGTGGAATGGAACAAAAACATGATTCATTCAACGAACTGTGTTCGTTGTCCGTCATCAATAGGCCTTCATTCGATTTACCGCACAAATGACGCGAAGTTCATATCTTACGTTAACTTTGGAACACCCTTTACAATGGTGTAAAGTCTGGTTACGTTTTTCCAGTCTTGAATATAAAATACAATATGTATTTAAATGATCATAAAATCAATTCATTTAATCATAGGGCTTATTCAAAAAACTTTGTTTATTTTAAGAAAATCAACTGAAAGACGCGTCACGCATCGTTTTCAACGAAAGTCTACTGGCTACTTCTCTCCACATTCTTCATTTATTTATATTTAAATTAAAACATCAAAATACAACAAACAACCATTGCATTGCTTTCATGAAAATTAAATACCCAACCAACCAACCAACTGACTGACAAGTGCGTGATCAAAACGCAAGACTCCGAATTCCAAAGCTACGAAACAATTTTGCGAAATCAAATGTTTGTTGTGAAATTGCACGCTTTGGTCAACAATCGCCTCACATCTGATCACTTTCAAGCACCAACACAAAAATGAACAATGAATGTACCTACAATGAGTATTCAACCAACCGACGACCATCAGACAGTGCAACTTCATACACCGCACAGAGTGTCCCAAATCTCCGCATTGATTTTCCACATTGTCAAGCAGTCAAGAAAGCGAGACAAGATGCTACAAGACGCGTCTGTCGCTGCTCTGTAAATGCGCTCCGCTGAACATCAACGGCTAAGTCGTCCACAAATGAAAGTCAAATGGATGACGTTGATGTCTGTCTGTACTACCTAATCTTTGAGTGCTTTTCTAACCACAAGTGGTCAAAAAATATCTTTTAGAGTTGCAGTTGCTTTTGGTGATGTTGATGGTTATGTTGGTGGTGCTGTTTGCAGGGCTGGACGGAGGCATCCCTGCGCCCAGGGTAAATATGTCACTTGCAGCACTCATTGGCAATGTCGAAGACTTATTCTGGATATCAAATTGCCAACATGTCAAATGAGTAACCTGTAATGATTAAAAGTCAAAATTGAAAAATTTAGTGATGAAAAAATCAAAATATTCCTAAAAAAATTGTTGAAATTTTACTTACTTACTTACTTACTTAGATGGCCATAACAACCCGTTGTCAGGTTACGGCCGACCTCATTAGCTCTCGCCAGGCGCCTCTGCTTTGCGCGCGCCTTCTCCAATCGTTAATACCAAGCGCGGTTAGGGCTTCCTCAGCTTGGTCTATCCACCGGAGGCATGGTCTCCCTCTTCGTCGTTGACCGGGGACTTTCCCTTCGAATACCTTTTTCGCTGGAGCTTCTTTATCCATACGATGGACATGACCCAGCCAGCGTAGTCGCTGTATTGTTATACGCTTAACTATGTCGATGTCGGCGTAGAGCTCATACAGCTCGTGGTTCATTCGAATGCGATAGTCGTCGCCAACTCGAATAGGACCAAAGATTTTGCGGAGAACTTTCCTCTCGAACACCCCAAGAGCGGCTGCGTCTGTTGTCGAAACTACCCATGCCTCAGCGCCATAAAGAAGCACAGGTAGAATGAGCGTCTTGTAGAGTGTTAGCTTTGTCGATCGAGAGAGAGCTCTGCAACGTAATTGCTTACTGAGACCGTAGTAGCACCTATTAGCAATTGTTATTCTCCGCTTAATCTCCAGACTGACATCATTGTTGCTGGTTACGGCAGTGCCAAGGTAGATGAATTCCTTGACAACTTCTAATTTACAGTTGCCCGCTGTAACATGAGAGTCTAGATCCCGTGCTCTCTTGTTGTTGTTAGTAGACATCATGTATTTCGTCTTGCCCTCGTTTACCGTCAAACCCACTTTGGCTGATTCCTTTTCAATAGCAGTGAAAGCAGCAGTAACATCTCTCTTACTCCGACCGATAATATCAATATCATCAGCGTACGCAAGGAGCTGAACACCTTTGAAGAAAATGGTGCCATTATGATGCACACCGGCTTTTCGTACGATCCCCTCCATAATGAAATTGAAGAGATCGCACGAGAGCGGGTCGCCTTGTCTGAAACCTCGCTCGGTATTAAAAGTTCCGGAGAGGTCATTCCCTACCTTGACGGAGCTAAACGTATTGCTCAACGTCATCCTGCAGAGCCTTATCAACTTTGCAGGTATACCGAACTCAGACATTGTTGCGTATAGGCAATCCCGCACTGGGCTATCGAACGCAGCTTTATAATCGACGAAGAGATGGTGAGTGTCGATTTGATATTCATGGGTTTTCTCCAGGATTTGGCGTAGTGTAAAAATCTGGTCTATGGTGGACTTACCAGGTCTAAAGCCACACTGATAGGATCCGATCAGCGTTTCTGTATACGGCTTCAATCTTTCACACAATACGCTCGAGAGGATCTTATATGCGATGGAAATAAGACTGATACCCCTGTAGTTGGCGCAGATTGTCGGGTCTCCTTTCTTTATTACAGGACAAAGCACGCTGAGATTCCAATCGTCGGGCATGCTTTCCGCTAGCCATATTTTGCTGATGAGTTGATGCATGCACCTTATCAATTCATCGCCACCAGCTTTAAACAACTCAGCTGGCAGGCCGTCAGCACCCGCTGCTTTGTTGTTTTTGAGTCGCTGGATAGCAACTCGAACCTCTTCATGGCTAGGTGATGGTACTTCCACTGCGTTATCATCGATTGGTGGTATCGTACTGCATTCTCTCTGGGCGGAATTGGTGGGATCATCGCCCGTAAGCAAGTTGGAGAAATGCTGCCTCCATAACCTCAGTACACTCTGTGTATCTGTAACCAGATTTCCATTTTCGTCTCTACAAGTGGATGCTCCGGGCTTGAAACCTTGAGTTAGACGCTTAACTTGTTGATAGAATTTTCGTGCATCCTTCTTGCCCTGGTACACCTCAAGTTCCTCACGCTCACGCTTTTCCTGCTCCCTTTTTTTACGTCTAAAAATGCGCCTCTCTTCCTTCCTCTTTTCGCGGTAGTTTTCTCGCACGGCTCGCGTTGCGGCTGACTGCAGCGTCTTCTTGTATGCGGCGTTTTTTTCAGCAGTCGCATCGCGACACTCCTGGTCATACCATTGGTTTCGAGGTTGTGGGCGTCGAAAACCAATGACTTCCTCGGCAGCAGCACGCATGGAGTGGGAGATGTGTGCCCAAAGTCCACCGGCGTCGTCGGTTCCAGAGGTTGGTTGGTTGAGCTTAACCGAGAGTTGAGCGGAGTACGCCTCGGCAGTCCGTTGTGATTGCAGCTTGGCGACGTCCAGCTTTCGTTGCATGCCCGTGCGTACATTCTTCGCATTGCATAGCCGCATGCGGATCTTAGCTGCAACAAGATAGTGGTCGGAGTCAATGTTGACCCCCCGAAATGTACGCACATCCAGAATGCTTGAAGCGTGCCTTCCGTCGATCACAACATGATCAATTTGGTTTTTCGTTTTTTGATCCGGGGATAGCCAGGTGGCCTTGTGAATGTCGAGGTGTTGAAATCTGGTACTACTAACTACCATGTTTCGCGCCGTGTTTTACTTAAAAATTTTAAAAAAGAGATTCTGGTGAATATTTGAGTTTTTCATTAATATCAGTTTACGATTGTATGTTTAATTTGATATAAAAATAAAATAAGTCTTAACATTTGCGTTCAATCAGGAAAAATAACCCATTGATAGGTAGACAAAAAACTGAAGTTTACTGAAATATCACTATTTTTAAAAGCGCCTCTTAGAGAATTGCCCGATTTGACAACCCTAGATCCGGCCGTGGAGCTTGGTGGTATATGTATTACATTAAGCGCATCGAGTCCAACTGAGTGTGAAGAAGTCAACTAACGCCGTTTGGAGTTTCACTCCAGTGGTGTTTGACACACGGCACATTGGTCGCAAAATGTCTTGCTTATTTACTTGCGACATAGCGACAGATCGGAATAGCAGATTTTGTCGCTTGGTTGAGCAGCGCTGTATAAATTTAGCTGAAGAAGAAGTCATTCATTTTCAAAAAAATTTACATATTTTCTTATGATATTTATGTTAAAATATATACAGTGACTACATCATATATTGTCTCTTGGGTTTTTTTGGAAGCGAAACTTTAAGATTTAAGTATTTGAACAAGATTATTTTAACAACTTTCTTTTGTTTTCAGATCTGCAATTTCTGAGTTAAATAATCTAAATCAGTAATTCTTTTAAGTCAATGAACTTTATTTATTGCTCTTACAATCAACAGATAGTACTACAATCGAAAACACACTTTCCATGTCTTATAATAAATACTTTATTCAATGTTCAACATAGTTCACAAGTTCGTCGAATGCATACATTTAAAGTTCATTAAAAATAAGTCAAAAACCTTAAAATAATTTGCCTAATTTAATAAACTATCGAGCTATTTACTTCTCCGAAAGTGTGTACAAATTTATCTACTGACCAAATCGAGCGAATCTGATATATAGTTGAATTGAAAAATTGATTGTTTCAGTGAACAACTAACAAAACATTTTTATGGAAAATTGTTACGTCAACCATTTTTGTCTAAGCAATATATTAGTGAAAAACCCAGGATCTTGAATATTTTGAAATTCTGGGCGTTAAGAATTACTTATTATATACTAAGTAAATCGGCCACTCGCTCAAAGTATATACGTGAAAAACCCTGTACTAAAAGAGAAACAAGTACTTGCTTTCAAAATACCATGCGACATTACTTTGTGAGCGTAATGTTTTTTTTAACATTTTTAAACTGCACTAAAGTGCCATTAATTTCCATAAATGTTGACAATTAGTTCAGCCGCGGTGAGTTTCCCCCTTTTAAATGTAAGTACTTGAAGAAAAACATTCGCTCGAAATGAAAAGTACTGAGTGGAAAAATATTTTTTGTTGTCGTTTCGACTGCAACACGATACAACACAACTGACCATAGTCCAACTGAGTAACTGACTGATTGCATTTCCGCAAGAGAAGAAAGAGCCTTCCGAAGTATTCGTTACTTGAAGATTGTCATAAATTTTCTGCTTCGTTATGATATGCTACGGTATGTTAGTCTTGTATTCCCCTATTCTTTTTTCTTGACTTTTGGTTGATGTACCATAGTCACAGAGTGGTTGTCACATAGCCGCTGGGACATTTTTTTTTTTTTAATTAGCATATGAATTATTGCGACATTTTCATTACCGTGCGCTAACTCTTAAGTTTCAAAAGGCACTGGTTTGCTGTATACAGGTGCGCATGCGTAAAACTGTCTTAATTATATGCGATACTGTGCAAGAGGCGTTAAGTTTTGGGTAGTTGTTAAAAAAGTGTAAAAAAAGAATAAAAAAGCAAAATGTGCTCTAATTGTGTTTTAGTACTAAGATTTTTATCTAAAGTGGTCGGAAAGAAAGTGATACGATTTAATGGTGTTTTTTTTTTTGTGAGAAAACTTTTGAAACAAATGGTGACAAAGATAGTTAATTGAATAGACAATGAGCATAATAAAGAACAGCAACGCAATAAATAATAGATTAAGTATTTATGATCTGTATGAGTCTATAGCTAAGAATTGGGAATATTTAAAAAAACTTGGGAATATAAATATATAAATTTTTGAATCCTAAAGAAAATACTAACAACAATACTAAGGTTGTTTAGAAAATATTTCCAATTCATATAGTACATACATTTTTTAACTCGAAAAAATCCACATTTTTACTAATTTCTTCTCTCAGCTATAAAGATTTTCGATCAACTCTGCAAACTACGCAACCTCAAAAGCATTACTTCTGCAAAATTTACCATAATATTATGCAATATAGTCTTTACAGTGGCTTTATTTACTTAGATTATATAAATTGCTATATTGTTACAAAAAAGTAACTGTTTTATTTATTACACAAGACAATTCACAAGTTTTGTGCAAATTCTTCAATTTTCGAACACAGTAAACTTAACTTTAATGTTCACTACACCAAACGTCATTCCTCTGCAACTCTCGAAGTTATATGTATGTCCATAAAAGTTTGTTTGTATTTATGTGAGAGGAAAGAAATATTTTCAAATTTTGGGAAAAACTACAAGGAATACGTAAAATTAACATTTCCGGCACAGCAGCTTCCGGTGAAATAAATAAGCATGCTCTGAAACTTTGTCAGTCACTTTGTTCTTTAGTGTATTTGCATATTCCGAGACCCGAATATGAATAAATTTATATATACCTACCCAGAATTGAGCTTTCCATTGTAGAAGTATTGTTCAGGCTAACAGGGTAGCAAATATTTCTGTAGTGAATACAGTTTTATATTGCACTAAAAGAATGGATCTCAGTAACTGAATGAATACCATAACCATTTTCCATAACAGATCATACCGTGTACACAATAATGTTATCTGACTTAAAGTTGGATTGTCTGTTTACCATCGAGTTCTCCCTTTCAGTTAACTTCAACTTAACCTTCAACCTCATAAGTTGGCAGCCACCCCATGTTATCCATTGCTAGTAAATATTGCTGTAATTGCTCTTCTCTGGTTTGGGTGTGAAGACCACTACGCTAAGACTTAGATATGTAATCTTAAACTAAATATGCTTTGAGAAATTTTCCTAACGTAAATTTTATCGTCTCATATTCCAGATAACTTGTTACCGGAAACGGACTGAAATGCTCATATAAGTTTCTACAACTTTTTAACCCGGGTCGTCACTCTCACTCTCATTTTTCTGAACAGTTAGACATCATAGTCATAAATAACTCCGCACAATTTGTAAAGAAAATCGGCACCAGCCAAATTGGCTGAAATTGGAAAAATTCTATATGACTTTCTGATCAAAAGTTTTCATTGCCACGAGATCAAAAAAGAATAAGTTTCTGAGCAACGGATCAAAGCGTATGATTCGATAGATAATCTCTTCAGGTACTCTAGATTTAATTTTTTTGACCTCTTGCCTTTGAGAACTTTTGATCAGAAAGTCATAAAGATCCTATTTTTTCTTGATATATTGGAGAAATTGCACCAGATGGAGATTATCCTAGAACACATCAAAAGTTTCTAGATTTCGCAATAGTAAAAAGCAACATAAGAATAGGACTTTCCATTCCGCGTTTTTCAAAGAAATGTCAAAAGATCACAATACCAATGTCCTGTAAATTAACAAACTCCACAAATATTGTTGTTACAAACTTCGTATGCACCTTAAGGTACCCTTCAGTTACAAAATTAAGGATTTTTTGAAGTTGAACTCAATCAACTAAAAACCGTGACCTCATGCAAGATCAACGATAAAATGTTGAAAAAATGCCGAAAACCAACAATTAAAGGCCATTATAATGCACCAAACTCAATGCAATCTGTACTTAGTTATCATTCAAATTGCATACTTTCTGCTTAAGGGTGACAAACAAATAGCGGACATTGTCCTTTGTCCAAACAATGCAACAGTGAAGAATAAAGAGAAGAAACGCAACAACTGCAGCATGAAATTAAATCCAACATAATAAACTCCGGAGGGCGCCTTATCTTAGAAATCCAATATAGCAGCGAAAGGCGACTTCTTTGGAAATGCTGCTTTTACGCAAAAGTGCCTTCGCAACAACGCCAAGAAAAAGACGACACTTGTGTGTTAAGACGAGCACAGCAAAAGCAACAAACGCTCGCATTATTAATGAGCTGCACGAAAAGTGCGACCAAATGTGACGCTTAAATATTCATGAGCTTGGAAATGATAAAACAAAAAGTAAAATATTAATGTGACGTTCAAAAGATATGCGGCTTTTTGTCCCAATGAATTGACCAACAACAAAAGTTGTGAAGCCAACAAAGTTGCAAAGCGCAAATGGAAATCTTGCGGACATGTTGCACTTGTCGCTTGAAAATAAGTCGAGCAAAACTTTAGAGGTTTTTCACTGCCGCAAATTATTCTATTTGATAAAGTGCTATGTGGTAGGGTCTATTTGACTCAAGGTCGGAATTGAACAGGCTATTTTTTTTTTTTTTTTTTGATGTTTTGAATTCAATATAACAATAATCTCTTTCATAAACTGTCCTCGATGACTTTTAAGCAAATTATGTATCAGTGTTGGAGTTTTACCTCGTAAGTTTTTTGCAGCTGTCCGTTGCAAAAAGTCCATTAACATCGCTGTGTAGTAACCATTAGCATGTTAACTTAGTACTAAACTAATGATGCATTTATGTCAAGTTAAGAGAACCATAACTCAATTTAATTTGCTGTAAACTTTTTTTATGTTCTTCAATTTTTGAATTCAACTTAAACGCACATGTAAGACAAGATAAAAATAAAACAAAACTCCACTTAAATCAGCCACGAAATTATGCAGTTTTCATTGATTTTCCACGCATTGTGTGTTTTACAGCAGCAACAACAAACGCAATCGACGGAGTATCTTCGTCCTGCTTTTGTCATGGTCGCAGTACTCATCTGCTGCTCCTGCGGCATTTACGCTAAAAATGCCAACAGCATGAATAAATTTCTTTATTAATAATTATGCGTCTGCGTCTGCGCATGCGCTCGTTGTTTAATACAGCAAAGAAACCTATACAGGCGCACAGTGTCAAATACTCATGTGTTGCTGCAATTTTCGGCGGTGTTTTTCGTTGTGCGGACAAAGCTGCTTGTATCACCACTGTGATTAGGGTGCACCTTGCTGTCGAAGAATTATCTAATGAAATGTAGAAATGAGAGCAAAACTCTAGGCATAAACGCACATTTCTTAACTGTTAGTATGTTTCTGTTAGAAAATCTAAATATTCAGAAAGTTTTTCCACAAAACGTGTATTTTTCAGAGAAAATATAGTGATTCTAACATTCAACGAGAATGGAGACTAACTTTCAGAAATACCAAGTGACCTCGATTGACCCAAGCTGGCCACGAATTTTATGTCAAAGCCATGCGATTAGTTAAAAGTAGTCGAAATCGCCGGGAATTGAACAGCTTTTGTGAAACAAAAAAAAAGTCATCAAAATTTGTCCTCAAAGAATTCAATTTTTACCATTTTAACCAGAAATTAATTTTTTAATATTGCTGCCAAATAACAAAAAAAAAACGTTCTTACTTATATCTGTTTAGATAATTTTTTTATTTTGAGCAGTCTGAGGATTCCTTCCATACGACTTGGCAACCCTGCTCTGTTTCAACAAGCGAGGGTGGACGTTTTCTTGTATCAACATTTTTCAACATTTTCAACATTTATATTTGTTTTCAACATATCCGATTTTTTTGAAAATGTTCGATAGTACCAAAACTTATCGAATTTCGCAACATTTTTCCACTTTATCAAAAATTATTGACTTCTCCGACAACGATTTCCGGACTTGAAGTTATTTGACCTTTTGGGTATTGTTTGTTTGTGTATTTTGATTTCTTCAAAGTTAATAGAATTTTTCAACAGTTATTAACATTTTTTGACTTCCTATGATAAATCGTTTTCTATAACATTTTTTGATTTATTAAAAAGTGGCTTTTTTGAATTGTTCAATATAATTATCTCTCGAAACTTTCAACTTTTCTTAAATTTTTCAAATATATCGCACTTTTCTCAATTATGTCCGTTTGAATCCTATGGAAACAGCAACATTGCATTGAGAATTTTTTAACTTTATAGGTCGCATTTTGAAGAGCTGAAAAAATCAAAAAGAATGAGTTCAAGTAAAAGCGATTTTTAATAAAATTTGACTACTTGGAGTCACTTTCAAAAAAGGATGTTTTTCTGTTTCAATGATTCTGAGATATGAGATGGCAAACAATTTTCCAAACGCGGAAGTAATGAGAACTATGAAATTGAATTTGTAGCAAAAATTCCCGAGATACAGATATTCGAATATAGGGCAAATAACGTCAATTTTTGAGTTTTAAAAATTCTTTGCACCAGGGGCATTTGAAGGGCCAACAATTTCGCGATCGTAGTTGTATATGACGTACTTCAATATCCCAAAACTTGAACCAAATCGGAGAACCCACTGCTGTCGGCTCTCACGAAAAATAATGGAATTGCTCATATACTTATATTATTATTTTTTTACATATTTGTTACTCATTTTTCAACTTAAAATCCTTAAAAATAAGGTATATCCTAAATAATGTTGTCGATTTTTCGGCAAATGTCCTTAACAATGCTTTATGTTAACAAAATAATTTATTATTAAAATTATGATTGACAACCTGGGGCTGTCTTTTGAAGTTATACACCAGTTCGACACTATTTAATTGCTTGTATGTAGGTTTTTTTTTATCCTTAGCCATATTATGAAATGTTGTTTTATTGAGGTAGTCAGTCGCTGCTCTGGTTAAAAATTACCAAAAATTGTTCATTTGAGTCTGCGCAACACAGTATACGCTCTGATCACATCAATTTACATGCGCAAAGTGCTAAATGGCCCTTACAGTGCCTTATTATAGGGAAAAAGAGGGACGAGATCGATCCATTGTAAACTGTTTCGTTGATCAAACGTTATTGATTAAGCGACAGTTAACGAGTTGATTTAAGTGCTTGCAAATTTATGGGCATTAAAAACTTTTATGCAAATTCACAATGTTTTGTTTGTTCGGCGAGGATATTTATGAGACAGCACTTAGTTTGTACCTACTTGACATATTTCTTTAGGGGGACAATTTATTAAAATGTACTGGCGAAAGTGCTGGAAAACTGAAGTGTATCAATTAATTAGAAATCAATCATGTCGATGATAAAGAGAAACAATTTAAAGTTGTATAACTTTCGCGATTATGTAAAGAATAAAACTTTTTAACATTTTCATATTAAATCATATTTGGATCTCCAAAAGAAAATACTTTGGTTAGTGGTTACTATTGAAATTGATAAAGTAAGTATTGGAAGCTCTTACTAAAAAAGTTGGCAAAACTAAAAGCTTCCACATCCGTATTAAAAAAGATTTCGCTTTTGTCCCACAACATTGGCAACAGAATATCAAATCTATCAAACTATTTTCAGATCTATCATTTATTGTTCTCGACAAAATTATAACGTGCTTTCGTGAACACTACACAGAAAAGAAAGCTATGTCATTTTTAAAATGAGAATCTTACAATAGTTATAGTACTTTACCTTAAAGTTCGTGTTCAGTAACTTCGAATTAGTAAGATGACATCTAATCGATCTCATAAAATTTGCTATAGAGTACATTTATCTAAGTTTTCTCAATATTTTTCGCAAAAATTCAAATGCATTTTGTGGTAACGATGGTGGTAATTTCTGCGAGTCTTTTAGCTCCGTGTACAAAATCAATATATTTTGCAATCACATAAATATTGAGTTGAGTTATGTTGAAAGGGTCACTGGCCAAAAATGCGACTTTGCAATCTAAATTAAAGTCTCACGTAATGTGCAATCGGCAACGGTTTGTGAGTGGATCATCATATCTTTAAAGAGGCGATCTCCGCTTCAGAGCATCAGAAACGGAAAAATACGAAGCTTTGCTTTGGAAGTAAGTAAAGCTAAACCCTTTTGGCTAAGGAAATGAAACCGTAGCAAAAGATGCCATTGCCAATGATTTTAATACGATGTAGTAACGTGTTACAATGGTAATGCAATACGATCATGATCATTATGAAGATGATGTTGGCATCCCTAAGCTGAGGTTGAGCTTCAGCACAAAAAGGAAGGATGTTAAAGTAATTTGTCAAAAGTGTCAAAATGTGCAATCAATATATTGAATTTTCTATAGAATATGGTAGGGATGATGATCAGAGAATATAAAGAAATAAACGAAATTTATTTTCCATGCTAAAGTCAATGTTGTTATCCTAGTAGTTTGTTTGGGATTTTGGTAGCAACAGCAGCGTTATGAATCAGAATTGTGGATTTTATTTTGTATTTATTTCATTAATTTCAGTTGCTCCATTTTATTGTCCTCCACAACATTTTTTATTTAATAAGTGACGAAATGAAATATTGCCACAAATCTTGTCTGACTGACCTTAGTGAACATTATTCCATTAAAATATATTTTAATTCACCATATTTGTCAAATTCAGAACAAACCAAGCAGCAAGAGAAACCAATACAGAACGCGCAACTGCCATTCACATAAAGATTAAAGGGCTGACAGCCAGGGGCATAACTAAAAGCTTGGGGAATTGGATTTTGGGACCAAAAATTAAATTCTCAAAAACTCATAATTCACAAAGTAAAAAAAGAAAATCGGTATTGCTTCTTCTACCATTGCAATCAGATTATTGAGGGCAGCCGATCTGAGCAAATGTGATGCAATTTCAAAAAGAATTCTGGAACTAAAAAACATATAAGACTTTTGTGAAATAATCACTTTGAAGGGACTGCAGCTCCCAAATAATGGGCATCTTTAAGCAAAATTTTGTTTTTGAAACCATCATTACTGTGGAGTAAAGGAAAAAAATTGAGTATTGCTTAATAGAGCATATAGCTTCGGAATGGGTAGCTGGGTGCAAAACTATTTCCTAAAAACTGTTCGCCGAAGGATATAAGTTTTTACCGGTTTAGCTAAGAGATAAAGTAACAGAACTGACATAATTTAAACTATTCTATAGATTTTTCTATCATTTTCAATAATTCAAATTATGGCATTTCTGTTACTTTAGAAAAATGCAGATATCTGGGGTTCGAAATAAGAAAATGATATGCGGTTTACGGCGTTCTTTTAAGCAAATAACAGTTCATTAAAAATGTTGTAACACGGGATCGGCGACAAAAAAAATATTGGGCGATTTTGCAACTTTTACGTGCCGCAAATGTTCTTTTTCAGGCACAAAACTCGACATGATCACTGAACGATAAAACAAAGACACTAGTTTTTGGCGGAATCAACTTGTGTGTGTTTGTATTTAAATGTCAGACGAACAAAATGACGTTTGTGTGTGTCAAATTAATACTCTGTGTATTTTTTGCTGGCGCCATCTCTTAGTTAAACCGGAAAAAACTTATGCATACACCTGGCATACACTATATGAACTTACGAAATGAGCCAAAACAAAACTGTTACGTTTTTCGAAAAACTGATTACATTTTTGGAAGCAGCATTAAATTTAATTGAATTTCACTTGTTCTATTTTCATGCATTGGAGTTGAGTTTGATGAACACTTAAAAGAAGTACTAATTTTTTCATATGGTTCCTTTTATGAACCCCCTATGCTTAGTATCCCTGAAACACTGCCCCATTAGTTACGGTCCTGCTGACAACGTGTCCAAAGAAATAAACGTTGGTTTGGCATACAAGCCGCAAGACATCACTATCTCGCTATTTTTCCATGATCTCATCAAAGTGACGAATGATTGCAAAGATGATAATGACCATGCACCAACAGAGGGTATGGTTTTTTTTTTTTGTTTCTTTTTCTTTAAATTGAGTTTAAAATTAGATTGAGATTGGATTGTGGACAGCGAATTATGATGAAGCTGACGCGTCACCGTGACTTCGTTGACCAATGCATTGAGGTATTGAATACTTCGCTTCTGCACCATATGCGTGTGAATTCCAGAGCTAAAATTATGGTATCCACAACGTTCTTCTTTGGGTAAAACAGCGTGTCGCAGTTGTGCGATTACACAGCAAATGGAATTCGATCATTTTTTTTCTTTAAACTTTGCATTGAACGATCGATTGATTGGACTTTTTTAAGTTGAGCCGCTGTTGATAATAAAAATTTCCGTTGTTTTTCGTATAGATTTTTTGTGAACTTATATAGGTTTTAACAAAACAAAAGATGTGTATGTTGTTTATATATTTAATGTAAGATATAGTAACATTTATTGCATTTGACTTGTCCCATATGGAATTGATTAAAACTAACAATATTTCAGCAAAGTGAACGCTTTCGAGCAAGTGGGCTTAATGTCTTCATATCAAAAGAGAAAAAAATATATCAAACGTGCAAAACAATCATCCTGCAAAATTTCAGAAAAACAGTGACATTAATGAGGGATATTTTCATTATCAACATGAGGGATATTTTTTGTATTAAATTCGACAATATGCATTGATCATTGCCAAAATAATGAGTAATGCAAAAAGAAAAAAAAAAACACATTATTTATTACGAAAATAATGTATATCGCCAAGAATGAGATATTGGTCAGACCTTCCACGTTCAATATCTTTAATATATCAATGTCGATTTTTTTCAAGTCCTTGAAAAATTTCATAACATTTTCAAAACTTTTCCAACATTTTTCGAGCAATGTTAGAAAATTTTGGAAAAATGTGCCAAAACTCAAAAAATTTTGGAAAAATGTTGAATAACCCCTCGAAAAATATTGAAATACTCGAAAAACTTTGAAAATCTCGAAAAATGTCCTTGTTCAAATGTCCAACATTAATTTTTACCCTTCCCCAACGATTTGTGCAAATTTATGAAAAAAAATCCTCCATGTTTTTATTATCTTGTAACTATTCTTCATTGATATTTTCAATACTTTGCATAAAAACAGTAAGCTATACCGTTTCATCAACATAAAACATTCTCATACATTTATTAAAAAACGAAAAACAAAAGAGTGACCGCAACGTGGTGATGACTTTGTATAAAATTGATGTCTTCTGGCGTCAACATTCTTACCACATTGTCTTGACTAACGCCATGACGATCTCTTCAAAAAAAAAAACACAAAAGTTACCGCCCCGTCTTTGATTGAAAGCAATAAGACACAGAAAATGAAACAAAACAGGGCCAAACGAGTAATACAAGTTAAGATACATAATTGTATTTTGTACAAAAAGGTATCAAAGTGTAACCAAAATTTTGAAGAAAAATAATCAAACTGACAAATGACGAATGACTTTGGTAGAGGCCGTAATGCATAAATGCGAAACGCCAGTTTATCAAAGAACTAATGTAGTTTGAACTGAGATGATCCATGTTGTAATTTAATTTTTAACAAAATTGTACAAGATTAATTTCTAGTGATGTAGAAGTAAGTAACAAGAATCCTCTTCAAAGCATAATAATTTCAATTCTAATGTATTCATCGAACAGTTGTGCACGAAGTAAACGATGACTTCAATGGTAAGAACCAATTTAAGGTGGACATATGTTGAAATCCGAAATGTTAGTGACACGCTGACAATACTCTTAAGAGAGTAATTTCACTTATTATCTCACACAACGAAACATCTGGTGGCGATGATCTTAAAATATTTAGTTCTTTGATCGTGCCAACTGGACATCAAACACAACCAAATTAGTTGCTCTAACAAAGCCAATCTGTTATTTTGTGCCTTGTGACAGGCGTTGCCAATTTTCAACATTTAATTACCTTAATTACAGGTTTTTTATTTCTGATACTACAAACGCGCTTGTAGAGGTCAGCAGGCCACAGCAACATACGATACGTCCATGTGCGTGTGGTCAAAACATTGCTGACTACTTGAAAAACTCGAGAGAAAAAAAAGCCCCGATTATATTTCATCGCACAACTATTGGCCATTAGAAACCACAAATTCTATTAGAATTTTTTTTTCTCATTTTTTCGATCGTCGCAATTTCCGCATCTGTATTGAAAAGCAATTCAGTTGCAAATGGTTGCAAACGTATTTGCTGTTCCCGCATGTTGAAAACCCAACGGGAAGAAAATGTCTGACCTTTTGCATTGACCCTTGTCATCAGTTTGTTGTTGGTTGTTTAGTTGTAGCAGCTTCTGCTTTAGCCACTTGGCCATTTATTTAATTTTTATTTTTTTTTTTTTGAGTTCCTTGCGTTCATATGCTGTCGCGTTCATTGCAAGTCAATTGCTGGCAATTTTTCTCAACTGGTTGTACATTTGACGGTAAGCCCAGTCCACCAATACCGCCATGCACATGATCTTTGACTCTGAGTCGATCTTGCGGCGATGCTGGCGTTTGTTTGTTCTGACTTGAGTTTAATTCTTTGACTTAAACTACCAAATCACATTTACCCTCAAGTTATTTGTTGTCATATTGATAAACATTACACCGTGCGACAAAGATTAACTTTTCGTTTCAACGCGTGGAAAAGTCGATATGCAAGCGATATTATAGCTATAGATATGGATAGTTTAATTGATTTTTCAGTTTTTTCATAAATCTCAAGATTTTTTTAATGTGATTTAAAAATTTCAAGCAATACAAAGCCTTTAGAAAATGGTTAAATTACTTGAACTAAACCTATGATAATAATATGCTTGCAAATGAAGATAATCTACACAAACCATTTCTTTTTTTTAACTATCCCGTCTAGGGAAAAACTAAGAATGCAGCTCTGCTACACTTGATCTTTTATATAGAGTTTTAATGGATTTTGTTTTGAGATCTTAAAATATTTAAAGAATACAAAATTTTTAAATATTTAAGCTCACAATTTTCTGATTGAATTATCTCCAGAAGAGATATATTTAAAATATTTTTTCAAAATATTAGGTTTCTTAATGTGGCAGCCCCCAAAGATTATAATTGGAATGGTTAATATCTCAAGAACTAGAAAAAACCTTTTTATTTAATTTAGTAGGCGTGGCATCTTCTTCAAAAGAAATAATTAATAAGTTCTCTGAAACCTTTTCAAAATATAAAATATAGAATTTATATTAAAAAACGCTGAAAAGATATTTTCACCCAATAAAAATGTAGATCATCATATCATTCATCAGTGCATTTAATTACTATTACCTCATACTCGTACCGAAATAAGCAAAATTGCATGAATAGTCCACAAATGTTTATCCCATATACTGCAAAAGCTCCAGACCAAAGAGGCCTTTCCAATTTTTTTCAAACGTATTTTGTTTTTTATGTTAAATGAGTCTCAAAATCAGGCCTTTTTAAGGCTATGTCGCTCGAATTTTGAGAAACAAGATTTTTTAAATGGAGACATTAAACTATAAAGTCAATGAGCAAAAAAATAAAGGTATCAAACACCCAAGTGATGAGAGGATACAATAAAGTAGATCGTACATCAACTATTTAGATCAGCGGTGGGCATAGTAATCTAACAAAAGAGCAAAACAACAACATCAAGCAACAACAAACGAAATTTTAAAGTTTTTTTTTACTTTTATTTCCAAATTTGCCATTAGCACAAAAAAAACCAAATTGCACTACAAACAAAAACAATTGCTACATTCGTCAAGACACAATGCGGCGCCGTCGCTTATGCCTTTGTGTTTTGTTTTTGTTTTCATTTGAATTCAAGTCAACGCTGTGCCTCGATAGCGTTGAAACTCTGCGAATTTTTTTCCGCTTGCTTGTACGTCGAATAACGGTGAGAGCAATGAGAGCAAATAGAGCCACTATGTGCCCATCACTGATTTAGATCCAAAATTTGCAGACACTGTTCCATTGGCAAACTATTTTATACTCAAATTTAAAGACTTATTTAAGAATGTCAAGCAAAGAATGCTCAAAAGATAACGCCTTTCAGTTCAATATACAAAAAGATTTAATAATAATGAGCTCAATTTTCGCAAATTGGTCATATTTTTACGGTACTTAAGCACAAAACACATTGACATAGCGTTTGCTCGACAACATTGCACATCTGCTCCAAAGAACATATTACCATGGTTATTTTGTTGCCTTTGTTGTTGTAATAGTTGCGATGGTGTTCCACCAATGTTTGGCTGCGTGAAAAACCTCCTTTTGACTTTTATCGCTAGATAATTGCCGTCCAAATTACAGGCTACGAAACAACCAAAGAACGATGGATGACTTAAATTTATTACAAACATACGAGTGTTCTAGTAATAAGAGGGTGCTACGCTAGCGGATCGCGGATTCCATTAGGCAATGAGTCAGTCAGTCGGTGAGAAAGAGAATGAGCGAGCGAAGGAGAGCAACTGCGCCCCCCATTCATTAATATCTACATGTTGTGGGACAAACATTTAGTTTGATTTAGTTCAGCGATACAATTTGATTGCGAGACTTGTTTTGGCCGGTAACTTTCTACAGTCTTGACGACCAATTCTTTTTCTTTTTGTAAATTTTTGTGAATCTGCTATGTCTGTTAATGCAGACACGTCCGGCAGCTGATAATGTCAAAATTGTCTTCGGCTGCTTTTATTTTACCACATACCTAAAGAGAGTCCAATTCTGATGATGTTTTTTTTTTCTTCAGTGTCGCTTGCGTTTTGTGCACATTTAGAAAATTATTGGTTTTCACCTTTTTATTCGGTGGGCGTGACCACAGCGTTGAATTTTGTATATATGACGACATGTTTGAAGTTGGTTGCATTTGACTGGGGTGTGATGTCCACAATATCGTGCATGTCCTTATAGGAGCAATCATATATGTAACTACATACATAGATTTGATTTGTGAATGGGAAAGGTGTTGCTGTTTCATGGCAATCATTTTAAATGATTAATTTCATGCAAGATTTTGTATATTGAAATTGGTAAATGTCTATTAACTGAAAGTAGCTGGGTATACAGTTTTACACATTTTATTCTCTGTGGTATACGGTGAGGTTAATTAAACTCTTTAGCATTTCTTAAGCGTTTTTACATACATGCGTAACTTTATAATGAATAAAAATTAATAAATTAAAAATTTTTTCATAATGTAATAACTGAATGGCAGGAAAATTATTTCATTAAATTAGTGCTGCAAAATTAAAATCAATTCAATTTTTTCCCATAGTGTGTAAACTTTTTCTGAAATTTTATTGCTATTGAAAGAAATCACACGGATTTTGTGTAAATAACGGCATTAACGGCATTTTAAGCTTTCTCAACTTATATGGCCATTAACACTTTATTATTGAGGTTTATGCGTAAATTACATTTCCTAATGGTCATAATATCAGAAAATAGTAATTTGCTAAAGTGGGGCAAGGCCCCATCTTAATTTGATTTGATATTATTTGAAAAAAAAGTAACTATTTTTTGAAAGAGAAAAATAAAATACACTCAAGAGAAAAAAAAAGTTAGATGGTTCAAAGACTGAATTGTTAACCTGTAAGTTTGTTAAATACTTATTTTTTTATCAATCAATCAAATTCAGTCAATCTTTTAAGAAAAATGTCCTATACCAAAAACTATTTTATATACTTCAAAGTCTTATATGCCAATGTTATAACTTATAAAATGATCTATAATTTGATATTCATAATACTAAAGTAAGTTAAAAAGTTCTAAAATTATATTTACAAAAGCAACAACAACATAAACAAGTGAAAAATTACTTTTGCGATATCACAATTTTCATGTTATTTCAGATTTTTCATTTAACGGTAGGGTAGGGTTAATGAATAAATTTAGAGAAAAATTTGAATATTAAATAATTGGAAATAAATTGGAATTTCTTTTGAGCAATACAATTTTTTGAAAAGGGAACGGTTTTTTGAAAAAAAATCAGTCAACATTTAGGAAAAATTCACATCTCTCGATAACGATAACCGTGGGTCTTATTTTAAGCTTTTACAACATATTATTATATATATATAGATACTTAAATAATCTTTTACATGTCACCCGAATTTCTGAAATCACTTTTAAATTGTTATCATTTGTAGAAAAGATGGGGTGTATGTAAAGTAAAGTGAACTTAGACCAAATTTCAAGATGTTATCAGTATTGGATTGTAAATTATTAGGCAACGATTTATTGCTACACAAAATCGAAATTCAAAAAAAAAGTTCAGATAACCCACCCTTAAGTAGATGATGCTGTTGACATTTTTCTCTAATAATCCAAAAAGAAAAAACCAACGATTTACTAATTTTTGTCAATAGGTTCTTTGTAAGAAAATATTTGAAGAACCTTCATACAATTTTGATGAAAGAATCAGATATAACTAATTTTATCATAAGTCATCGATTTACTACCATACTATAGGCATAAGACTTTAATATACTACATTGCTTATGGTATTGATTAATTTTTACATTGTAATGATCGCCATTATTTACATCAATAGCACTAGCTTACAAGAAAAAAGATCTGGTTTCTCATAGACTTTTTTCCATGTATTTTAGGGCTTATATTCCAAAAATGGCAAGCATTTTTTTTCTTAAGAATCGTTTTCGAGATATCCCCAAAAACCCCCCTTTCGGCACTTTTTTCATTTATTTGGCTATATATGAAAGAATTTTTTTTTTCGACTCAAAAACACTTTTCAGCACTCGAAAGATATTTTTATTCCCTTTCTAACCGTATGCTGTTTTCTTACATCGAATAAGATTTGATGGAGTTACAAGCGCTCAAAATCCAAAAAAAACTGACTTTTTTGGTTTTTTTTAAAAATCACAAAATTTCAATTACTCTATTTGAATGAAACATTTTTTCTTTTTCATATTTTGAGAATTAAAGACTATTCTTTTGCAAATAATTTAAGCATAATTTTGCAGAAATCGGACAAAAAATGTAGAAGGTATTCGAGAAAACAGTAAAAAATAAATTGAACGGAAATACATATGTTTTTTAACTAAACAGAAACGGAGAATAAAAGTAAAGAGCCATACACATACACAATCGTATGTATGGGTTTTTGGGGATATCTCGAAAACGATTCTTAAGAAAAAAAAAAATGGTTGCTATTTTTTGAATCTACGCCCCAAAATACAATGAAAAAAGTATATGAGAAACCAGATCTCGAGATGAACCCCAAATTTGTAAGCTAGAGTGGTTGCAGACATTGCTTATCTAAAAGTTGATATTCTCTTTATTGACTATAAAATTGGGTTTAAATATAAAGATAAAAACGTAAAAACTTTCTCAAAAAAAAAAAAGAACTTTCTAACAAAAAAAGTTTATTAAACTAAAATAGTTGATATTTTTATTTTAAAAAAAAATTGCTAACATATAAAAAATGGAAAAACTGTTTTAAATATTTATGTGACAAAGATATGACTTCTTAAATTATCTTTTAAACTATACCCATTTTGTTGAAATCAATTTAAAGTTTCTCATCTTAAGCTACATACATATGTATCTTCCGATAATTACAACTCTCTATGCTGATTTATAAAAATAATGATCAAATAAACTAAAATGATATCGAAAACGTGTGCAAATACTTTAATGTAAATATCTATAACAAATTTTCTCTTAAAAAATCCTTGCACATATTCCACTAAACTGCTGAATGTCCTGCAATGGCTTCATACAGAACAACGATCAAAATTACATTCAAGAAATACTTTCTTGTTTGTGGAGTTGACATTAACTCAAATCTCTGTAAACTCCTTGACTATTTCGAAATTATAGCTAATAATATTTTGTGCCAGTGGGTCGTGCAAATGTTCAGTTATTTGGCTTCAAGCACTTAGTACTGTTCTCATTGATCGCTAGCACCACTCATTTTGTCATATCTCAACAAAGGTTAAGCAGAGAGGTCGCTGGCTGACAGCGATGATTCGATTTCAATATCATTTGCGCATCCTAGCTAAAAATATTAACAAAAATTAGTTCTTTCCATGGTTGATCTTGCTTTTGAATAGTGTAGATTACCACACTCAAAAAAATGATTGCTTAGAAAGCGTTTGTGGCAAATTATCGAATGCTTAATATGAGCACTTATTATTTCAAGCAAACACTTAACTTTTGTCTTAAACTATAAGTATTTGTAGACAATATAAGAAAAACCAATGTATTTGGTACAAATAAAAGTTAAGTTGTGGCAAGTGATTCAATTACTTCTATGGAAAATTTAAAAAACATTTCATAAAATGTTGCTTCTAAATGATATAATTACTTACGTCAAATCGTCAAAATATTTCAGTCAAACAATTCAATTTATAGAAGTGTTTCGACAAACACTTGTCTTTTGTCCCAAACACTTATTCATTTCAACAAACGATTTATCACTCATAAACTTTTCATGTTCATATTCTGCAGTGCTATGATTCGATATTACTTGTTTCTTACTTACATTGTACATATACGATATCAAATGTTTATAAGTGTTTAGAAGCAAAGAACGATGACGATGTTGCCAGGCTGTAGTCTTATGTGATGTTAAGTTTTAAAAGAGTAGTTTTGTATAATCATTTTCAACTATCAATTTGTAAGTAAAATCAAAAGTTATTGTGACAAAAATTTTATTATTTTGTAAGTAAAATCAAAAGTGTTTATGACAAAAATTTTATTATTTCACACAAACACTTGAAGTAGTTCCATCTATATCATTTGTGGCAAACACTTTTTTTTTTTGAGTGCAGTACATCTAAAGAAGACTTGAAAATAACGCATGCTTCAAAATAAGGAGTTATACCGCTTGGGGTCATAAGTGCAAGTTCCTACTAATTTTTTTCCAATAAGCAAATTTTTTCTGAACGAGTTTTTCGAACTTTGTTTTTTTTTTCAAAATTCTGGTAGCTAACCAGTTAAAATTTCCTGACTTCTGTCTTTGGTAAATTCGCGCACTTGAAAACTTCAAATTATGATTGCAGCATTTTCCTCAACCAAAGAGCGAAAATTTTTAAGCCACGACTTGTGTTGATGGCCTTGTTAAGAATCGGCAACATGATGGATAGCTGATCGCCGAGCTGTCTGCACCCAAAGAACTCAAACGTCGGTAGCGCATGCGCATATTTTGGAAAATTTGAATTGGGCAGCAAGAAATAACGAACAACAACAACGACGACGACGAGTAGCTGGATCAAATTTACGAAAAAACGTGCGTTGCATTTTCTTGCGCGAAATTTGTGCTGACAGCTACTAAAAATGTTGCTGCTGCTATAGCAGCAACATGCAAACAGCAACTTTTTTTTTTGCAACCAACGCTAACGGCGACAGGTTTGTAAGCTAAGTATTTGTGAGAGAAAGACAGAGAGACAGAATATAGAAAGAGAACATGAAAGAGAGTATTGCAACTTCGTGCAATGCTTGTTAGCAGCAGCAAGTGCCACCTGACAGCAGCTGTTGCTGATGCTGTTGCTTTATCTGTTTGGAGGCCTGCAAAGAAATATGACTCAGTACATCGAGGAAAAAATCAGCATATCAATGAGTCGGCGGCGGCGGCAACAATTTTGAATGGACAGGAGAATACTTACAAATAAATTTATGTTGCTGCAACAGCAGCAGCAGCAACAGAAAAACAAGAGCGATTTTCATTCATGTTGCACAATGAAAATTATTTCCAACTTCCGGAAGTTTTCATGTTCAATAATAATTCATATCTTCGTTTTGGCCAGTCGGCTGTTAAGTTGTTGCTGCTGCTGCAACATTAATCATGCAATTGCTGCTTAACGTCTTACTTTGGCACAAGCGAAATATTTTATTTTTATTTTAATTTAAAAAGAAAAAAGGCCATAACTTTTTAGAGCACTCGTTCTTGGACAGTTAAGTTGATTTGTCTTTTTTTTTATGTTGTTGTTTTGATTAATGGAAATGTTGCCGTTGCAAGAAAATAAAATGCAATTACATAAGTGAGTAGCATAATAAAGTTTTATAGGATTTTGCCGCTATTGCTAAAAAAAATTGATCGTATTAAATTTTCATTAGAACTTAATTTGCTTTAACTACTTTGATTTCAGTGTAGCATTCCAGTCTTAATTTGATTTCATTATTCATTTTTGCTTTAATAAGTTTTTTCAATTAAAAAGCTTTAAGAAAATAAAAATATTCTAGAATGCCTATAAGATAATAAGCCACCTGTAAGATAATAACTAAACTATGGCACCCTATTTTTTCATGCAACAAATTTCATTTGGGAAACAAATTCATCTGAGTCTCACGAACTTTTATTGAAACACCCTCCAAACAAGGCATATGAGTTTTTGGTCGCCTGCACCACGTTTCGCTCTTTTTGGAAGCTCAATGTTGTAAATATACTTCCTCGTCAGCCATGTCAGGAGCACATAGCGAAAAGTTGTACTTGTTTCACCGACCGCTCACACACAGTGTAAAAATACTCCCACGATCCCAATACTTGCAAAAATGTGTTATATACTCTTCTTATCGCCTCAGGGATGGTTCTTGTGACTATGGACTACACCAAAGTCGCTCCTAAAGAGTTATTCCCGATATTGATTTTTTGCTAGATTAACCACCAATAACGCGTAAATGCTAAGTTACACATTGACAAAATCCCTTTATGAGATCCATATCTATTCTACACTGGTAAAATATCGATATGTATTGGAATAAGAGATCAAAGCTACCTCTCTTAGTAAAGAGCTATATTTAACAAATATTAAACAATATATATTTGATGCCACATAGTACTTGAGTAAAATTTTTACAGTCTGCTGTAACTACGTTAATTGTATCATAAAGATTATTATTAACTTTTCAAAAGTTTGGCATTATAACTAGCAGCTCCTCCCAGTTAGTGCTTAAAATATTGTTATTATGGCTTCTTCCGAAAGCCTGCCAGCTAACCAACCTGCAAGTAAATTTGTGAATGCGTTCTGGAGAGCAAATAATTTCAAGCATTCATTATTAGATATATAACACAACAGAAGACACATTCGCTTTATACAATTTGTAATGAACTCGAACTGGAAATGAGACCGTCGTAAAAAGTATCGATATATTGATGAAATTAAAAGTTGCAAATTTGCAAAGAATATTATCGCTTTATTTTAAGATATAAAAAGATTAGAAACTATCAAAAGACTTGAGCTTTTTGCAAATGCACTGAATTTAGAGAAAGGAATGTACTTATTGGAGGGCAAGCTTACTTGCACTCAGTCTTTCTGAAAATTACCAAAACTCTCATCTACTTAAATGATATAACATATTTATTTACAAGAGATTTTTAATAAATGTATTACGTACAATAGTTGATATAAACCAATATATCACAAAAGTGTTGAAAAACTTTCTCGATAAAAAATAAAGAACAAGGTCCTCAAGTTCCATACTGTCGTCCCCCTCTCTTTTTAATCGTACACTTGAAGAAATTATTGCATTATTACCTAAGCGTTCAACTATTGCTCTAACCGAAAGCTTTTCCCTCCAAACTATAAATGTTACAAACAGGATTTATTTTTAGAAAAGCTATAAGTCCTTCAGTATTGTTACGAAAAGGCTCGTTACTTCTGGAAAGTACTATTTTTTAAATTTTTCATCATATAATGGGGAAATACCTAGAGCATATTTCGGCACGAACATAGCTGAGCAGGCTCCAGAATGGCATTTTCGTGCCCATTTTTAAACACAATATTTTTCGTTACGGTCGATGTCGAAAAGTTAATACTATAGTGAATTTTTGACAACACCTGGCCCAGTCCCGATTTATCTAAGGGCCACTTTTCGGTAAAAAATGTTGCATTAATCGATGGAGAAAAGCTAAAAATAAGCTTCAAATATAAATAGGGACAGTTTCGGGACATCAAAAATAATTTTCTTTATCTAACTTTAAAACTTGAAAAGATAATGAACAAATTTTTGACATCACCATGCGATAGTAGAATCAATTTTTTTGCTTAAACTCTTTCGATATTTTCTCTCTAGACACTTAGTGACGTTCTAAACATATTTTCGAGAATTCCTATAGATTGATACAAAAAAAAACAAAGTGCCTTAAGTTTAAAGTAGTGTAGATTTAATTAGATTTAAAATGTCGCAACAGTTTTGCTAAGAATTATTGTGAAAAATGAAATATGCAGCTAATTTTCAGCATTGAAGAGTATGTTTTTTTATTGTAACACATAACACTGATCAAAATTGTAAATCCAAGTAGTCTGATTTCCAGTTTTGAGTATTTATCCAAATATTTGGCCATATAAAAATTGCACAAAAAACAGAAAGTATATTTTGATTAAAGTGATTCCAAAAATCAAAAGATGAGACACCGAAAAACATTTTTGGGAGATTACCAGTTTGAGTGTTGTTTTCTATGGAAAATCCTTCAAATTGATCAAGTAATCTTTTTATTTCAAATGTTTTCCTAAAAATATTGAAGTAAGACTTAAATTCTTTCGAAAATTTTTCTACACCACAAATTATCATTAAAGAGAAGCAATATTTTCGATATATTGCGATTTCTTTTACCATTCCCTGTTATTAATATAGTACTTAAGAGGCGTACGTGAACAATTTTTTGCGGCTTGAAAGAAAAAAAACCACATACTTATATATAGGTACTATATATCTACGTAAAACGGGCCTGACATCGATAATCTATGGCAAGTTGCTATTGCTGTTGTTGTTGTTGTGGATACCAACACCGCACCATTTGAACGCGTCATTGCGAGCATGTTGCGTTTCCCACTGTGAATTGTGACTGTATTTTTTTTTCTCGACAATTTTTTTTTTTCTTTTTTTTGGCTCCAATGGCATTTAAGACCATAGTTTATGTTACGCAGCGCAAGTACGTGAATTTTTTTTTGCTTTCTGTCTTTCATTTTACACCATAGACATACATTTTGTGTCCAGCTTTTTAAGACTTTTTTTTTTCTTTCGCTACTTTTTTTCGTTTTCTGGTAAAGGTTTCTGCTTCGTTTCCGTCAATCACATGTAAATTATCGAAAGATTAATCGACTCTTTCGGAATTTTGTTTGATGTTTTATGACCGCGCGCAGTCACTTCACTTCAGTCCAATACCACTGTGTGAGTGACTGAGTGAATGTGTCTGGCGTTGCTTTCTATTGGATGCGGTTTGTCGGATCGACGGTGCCGTGTGCATTAACCTGCCGTTGGGTTGTTCCCTTGGCTGTCCATTTTGTTCTAACATCATGCGAAGAAGGCTGCTGCTGCTGCCAGCTACTCAGCTGGCAAAGTGAATGGACACAATTTGAATTAATGACTTTTTCTACGCCTAATCTTAGCATGCATATTGGATGATGTGATGCTCAGTTCTTTCTCACTTTTTTTTTTGTTCACTCTCTACAAAAATACAAGTTGGCTTATCTCTAAGCCAAGCTATGCATTTTGGAAACAGTGGCTTACCCAAAATCTTAGATTGGACCATTTTTGTGACAGCTTCTTGTTTTGTCGTATCTTGATCTTTTTGTATTCGATTTTGACTTGAGTGGGAATAACATCGTCTGGTGTTGCATTTATTTGTTGCCATAATTACACACGGCAACACTTAAACTGAGATTTAATCTTGAGACAGAGGCGCCGTATTGTCAAAGAAAATAATTTGTCACAATGAAGTGGTGTACCAAAAATGTTGACTGTCATGTAGCAATTAAGATTTTGGGATAAGCATGTGACAAAATAATAATGCATCAAAAATACAAAAATGCTGATGAAACAATAAAACGACTATTGAGATAAGTATGAGAACTTTTAGAGTGATGGAAAAATAATTGATTGAAGTTATAAAAACAGAAAAAATATTCCGAAAAAAAGACAGTATTGACTGAGACTTTTTTTTTCAATAGTGCAATGCTGGAACTTAAATGAGACATTTTCGAAGTCTTTGTAAATGGCACTGACAATTTTTAGTCAATTTAATGCTATTAATTAGATTCGATCAAAAAATAAACTCAGATTAGGAAATTAAAAGTTAATTAAATATTTCGATCCAAGACGGTAGAAATTATGCAAATTGTCAGAGAAGAATATTATGGACATTTGAGTAAATATAAGCGAAGAAGTTTTTGAAGCGATTCTTCCGTAGGCATGCCCTGAAATTTTTTGGCCATATTTGCTACCGGAAGTACATTGATAAGGGTGCAAATAAATATAATTAAAAAAATCATAGGTCCTTAACTACTTACGAGGGTATATTTAAGCTTCAATAGTTCGATTATATGCTTCGCGGTAGCCAAATATGGTATGCCAATATATTTGAAATTATTTATTATTATTTATTGTTTTTTAAAGAGACTCTAGAATTTTTTAATTTCTTCAGGTTTGCTTTGTTTCCGTTTTGAATTTTCTTCGAAAACGGAACTTAAGCTCAAAGCTTATTTCAGGATCATACAAAAAAGTGAAATCCGTCATAATACTGGAACTATAACAGCTCAAGTTCAAAGTTTAAAAAAAATTCAATGACAAAATCCAACCTTTAGGCTTAGAAGAGCCATTGATATTCAACGCCGGACTTCAATTCCACTACTGAGCTAAATCGAAGTCAGAACCGGCCTGCTCACTTAAAATCGAAACATGTCGATTTCATCATGTTTTCTGATACTCACCGCAATTTTCGATGTTTTTTCGATACACTTCGAACTTCTCAATGTTTCCGATATTTGCTGACCATATCGACTTAGTATTCTCATACCCGGCTTTTTCAATGTTTTCGATTCTCACGGTTTTCTATTGACTTTTATGATATTGTTCAATACTCACCGATTTATATCGACCATTTCTATGGTTTACGACTTTAATCGACTTGAGCGATTAGTACCGAAATATATTGATTTTCTCGATTTTTTCGAAACTTACTTACTTGCTTTTATTAATTTTCTCGATGTTTTTAATACTTACGAACTATTTCTCATACAATTCGACCCTTACAAGCTTATTCTAACTTTATCGATATCTTTCGACGTATTCGTTACTTACCGACTTATATCAAACTTTTCAAGCTCAGTAATTTTTCCACTCTCCCGATGCAATTCAATACTTTTCGGCTTCAACCGGCTTTTTTGATGCGTCTTCCCAGTGACAGCATTTGGGTATTGTGGAAATGTACTGAATGGAGAGTTGAATTGTACTTTTTAGATGCCGAATGTGCTCTTGTCGACATGAATATGAAAAAGTTACTTAAAATTACAAAAATTCCACAAAATTTAAACATTTTTACTATAAAAAATAAGTAAAAAAAAAAGTAAAATTTAGTCCAGGCAGTATTTGCGATATCTTTTCTAAAAACATGGTAATTTTTTAGAAAGTATCCAAATGTACTGGAAATGTACCGAAAATATACTGAAAATGCGCTGAATGTACTGAAAATAGGCAAAATGTACTGAAAACTTGTCGAATGTATTGAACACGATTTTTCACGAAGCAATTGTGCCCAAAAAAGTACAAATGTATCGAAAATTGTGTTTTCAAGAATTTGATATATAAGTTTTTTTTAAACTTTTGACTTTGTTCTCAAAATACTGCTTGCTGTTACACTATCCATATCCATATTTTTTTAAATATTGTAGCATATATTTTGAGTTTTTTTTTTATAGTTAAGATATAGTTTTTGTGTTATTTTAGAAGCACACAACTTTAGTACTCAACACTCATAGTAAGGAATTATTACTTAAATGTCGCATAGTTTTTATTTAAAAATATATTGTGTGGTATATTCGGTACATCCTAAAAAAATTTTGTCAAGCGGTGGCACGTACGTAGTGATTCTAAAGAGCTACCCGAACAGGGTTTCCAAGTTTTACAGAAAAACTTTTAGAGCAACATTCAATAATATTGATTCTTAAAATGGTAAAAAGTTCATCTGTTTTGTAGGAGGTGCTCAGCAATACTCACATTCACTCGTAAAATGGGAAAAAATTCTTGAATTTTCTGTGGAAATAAGTCACTGACCTTTTCTTTTTTTTTGCTCGATATAGGAAAAATTTAGCAATAGCAAAGTAGTGTGATATTTTTTGAATCTTTATTTTTAAATTTTAATTTATCAAATTGTGCCGACTTTAATTATTCCTATACATTGTTGAGAAAAATTTATATAGTTATGTAAATGTTAATAGTGAATAAGATATAAAGAGAAGTACTTCTCTTAAAAATAAACTTCGTTAATTATCGTTTAAGAAAATAATTTTATTTTAGTTGCTTACTAAAATATTGTTTTAATAATACTAATATTTTGATTTTGTTATAGAAAGGTTTTCTTAATTTTTTTTATGCAAGATTTCTTTTATAAAAAAAAAAATAAAAAAGTTTCTACATATTTTTTTTTTTCAAATAATAATACTATATATTCTAGCTTTGTATGCAAAATATTTTTTCAAATACTTAGTAAATCTCTAAAACAAGCAAAAGTACAAGAACCGAAATGTAGATATTCCTCAAACAGATAATTAACTTAATTTACCATGCGTATGCAACAGTTACAACTCGTTTAATTTTTATGATGGAAAAATTCAAATGAACAAAACTGTAACTTTTCATGTGATATATGGACAGTTATCGTGGTAAAAGCCGTTGTTTCAGTTTCTTTTCTTTCTCAAAACTTTTAATAAATTGGCCATAAAAAAATATTAAATGATCTAAATGTAGCAGTACTTGTTTATTTTTCAAAGCGCACAATAAGACGGAATTTTATTGCAGCCACCGAATCGCGTGCTGCTCTCCGTTTAAGCGGAGACGAACAGTCAGGCAGCCTTTAATTTCACAGTAAATAGCGCTGAAAAATCGTTAAAATTATTGCATTTATTTTTTCTGAATTAGAATTAGTTTCGCCTGGTGACTCTATTAAATCACCACTCTTGGACTCTTCGGCTGTGCAAAGAAACGAATGAAGAAGGCTGAAGAGACGGTAAAGTCTTCATGCGCCAGGTGCGAGTGATCGTCATGCGGTTGTTATGTCGAGTGTCGAGTACGCATTTCTAATTACATACTTACGCTAGCGAGTGTAGTGTATGTAGGTATAGCGTAAGTATCTCAAGTAAGTTTGAGTACGGCTATTTGAGTGATCGCTGCTCGCGTTGATCATGCTCAGTGAACACTATTGCTTGCTGCTTTAACGAAAAATTCTAATTTTAAAGTTTTTTTTTTCAAAGCAAACTGGAGTGCAACTCTATGAGCTGGTGTCTTGCACTGTGGTGTGAAAAGTTTAAAAATTAATTCATCTTGAAACAAATGAATCACTTAAGTCTTTAAGATTTTCTTCAAGAAATTATCTGTCCCAGAAGAAACTGATGCTGATCCTTTGCATGATGACAAAGGAGTCTTTCCACAGACTACAAAAATTTGAAGGGTCTTGGATCTTGAAATATTCCATCCGACTCTACGACAGCGATCGGTGAAAGCGATCCACGAAAAGAAAACAGCAGTATCTCTAGAAATGTCATAAAATAGTGTACTTAAGCTGGAAACAGACATCCTCTAGGCTGACCTTTGTAGAACTTGAAAAAGAACGATCGACAGCGAAGCTACACGTCGGCGTACTAAAAACGATGTGCTACCATATGTTTCGCAGAGTTTGAAGAAGAAACAGAACTTAACAAAAAGAATATATTTTTATATTTCATACCATTGTACATTAGCTTAGATAAAAATCGTCATCACTTACTGCTGCTGCTGCTGCTGACCAGTGCAGTGACCATAGAGCAAATCAACTGCCGCACATGCGCATGATCATCATCATCATCATCACACTTGTGCTGTGTGTTGGCCAACAACGGTTTGTTGAGTTGAGTGTTGGTCCGAGCCAACCAAGAAGAAGTTGATGCTTGTTGTTGGCAACATTTCACTTGTTAGTGGGGTGTCGTCCTCCGCTATTGCAGACGCAGTGAAGCGAGCATTAACTATGCCTACAAATACAAAAACTAGATGATGAAAAAACCATAACGAACGGTTACTTCTAGTTGATGGTTTGTGTGTGTGTGTAGTTAGTTAGATAGTTGGCAACGTTGGTTTGTTACTTTACTTTAGTTCGAATAGTTTGCCGCTCGTCTAGCGGTCTTTGAGAAGTCATTGCGCATTAAGTTTACAATTAAAATGTTGTTTTTGTTATTGTTTTAGTTGTTTTTTTTTCGAAAGATGATCGTCCTCAGTGAACACGCGCATAAAATTGCGCTTTAATTAAGAAAAAAAAAAAACCAAAATGCGATTACAAGTACAACAACTGCATCAGTAGAAAAGACAACAATGGAAGCAATCGATGTGCTTAAACAGGGTGTCTACCAAAATAATGTATGGTATAAGCTTGGACCATTGTTATCCCGAATCATAGGCAGTGAAATGATTAGATAAAAACTGCGACAACATTATAGAGATTTTGTTGTGAATAATCACTTAAAAAACCTTAAACAATATTGGGGTCTCAAACATATATCATATTATGAAAGATTTTGGTCGATTTCTCAAGTCTTCAAATAAGCAAGTAATCTTATTTCAAAATTTCAAGCGAATAATTAAAATTAAATAATTTTTCTCTGAAACTTTTTTTTTTTGAAAAAACTTTTTTGCCTTTTAGGTCAGAAATATTAAAATTTGTTTTTAAAAGTAATATCTTCTTATAATCACAAATTTCATTTCACAGTTATTTTTAACATTAGGACCCAAGATGTCCTG
This sequence comes from Tricholauxania praeusta, assembly GCA_949775025.1. Taxonomy (NCBI): domain Eukaryota; kingdom Metazoa; phylum Arthropoda; class Insecta; order Diptera; family Lauxaniidae; genus Tricholauxania; species Tricholauxania praeusta. The sequence goes on from OX459028.1 coordinate 188,483,747, forward strand.
CATGAGAACCCTTGATCCAAAAGTCACTCCTGCCGTGAGGAATCTTTGTAGATAGAAAATTTCTTACAGCACCACTTGAACATATACGAGCAGTCCTTTTTAACAAAGTTCCAGAGTAGGTTTCCCCTCTCAACATCTGTGTTTGACACAGTTTTTAAGACGTTATTAGGCTAAGACACTTAGTTCTTTCAGAAATCTTGTTAAATAAGATATAGTCTATAACATATTCGGAAGGTACCGACATCTAGTAATGCATTACCTACTCATTTCTATTGGAACTCATACATTTTCTGGGCATCTGAAAGTATAGGTGGAAATAAATCGTATCATATTAAGGCATCAGTGGTGCCTATTTATGGCCAAATTTCAGTAATTTTATATGACATACCTCTTTGCCCTTTTAACAAGATAATATTTCTTTTTGTTAAGAGCTCTGCGATCATTGCTCTATTACAATATCAATACGAAGCAAATTTCAGTATTTAAGGCTTCATATATTTCTTTTTGATTTTGCACCCTGTACAAATATCAAAATATATTGTTGTTTGTTGTTTTTTTTTTTTGTTCATAAGGTTTTTTGTTAATACATTTAATAGCTGAATCTGTTTTCAACTCAAATAATTGCAGTCATTATGGCAGACATAAATTTATGTATGATTATATAATATATCAGAGTCTATGTGCATATGCGAGATGGTCAATAATTAACTGTAATTAAGAATTTATGTGTAATGTTAGACCTTATTATGTCAATGGCATTTCAAATTGTAATATTGGTGATATGCGTATAAAATCAAATACAGCGCAAACTTTCTAAAGCCTTCGACTATGAATAAAAATGAGGAGTCTAAGACTTTTAAATAAATGCATGTAAGTCGATATGGGAAAAGGTGTCTTGGATTACCAGAACAAAATTTTTTGTCGTTGGTGGTTTTGAAATTTTATTGAATTATGACGCTGATTATTCACTAGAGCTAGAGTTGATTTGTAACGCCAATGTAAATAAAGTTTCAAATGGTTGAAATTCTTGATATCAAAATCCGATTTTTAATACCTCACAACTTTTTATAATCTAAAATTATATGGCTGAATAGCGATTTTTATCTCTAGAAAAATTAGGTATTTTTTCACAGATTGCATCAAAAAACATAAAACTATAGAACAATTTTCGTTAAATTTTTATTTACCGTGAAAAAAAAATATATTTTCAGAAAGATTTACTTTTCCAACAAAGCTTCATATCTATTAAGTCACATTTTTTCTTATATGCACTCAAATCGACAGATTTTTACAACATTCTTAAAAAATCAACATAATCTGAAGCTAATCAATGTAAATTCGATTGAAAAAAAATATAATTGAGAGAAAGGTGACATTTTTGGAAAAGTTGATCAGCACGGAATTATTATTAATTAATTATTAAAAATATTTATATTAATTTTATCTCTGATTTTTGTTCCATTGTGTAATTATAAAAAATTTATCTTTAATAAAAAAAAAAAATCTTCTAAAAAAAACATAGAACTTCAGAAAATATTGTCTGATATGTTGATTACTCCATTGCTTTGCGTACTATGAAGTACAGCACCTACTTAGTCGGAAGTTGTTTGCAATTGGTCAAACACTCACGACCAATAGACAACGAGCATAATTGTCATGCTGTTGTCAATTGTCACCATATTGTCGTTGAAATGTCAACCTACCATAATGGCAAAGGTAGCGACATAATTTTTTTTTTTTTTTTCATTAAAGTAAAACGTTGAGCAACAACAGAGCAATTATGTTGGTAGAGGTGTACGATCAGTTTTCTCCCTTATTAATGCCGACTTAAAAAAAAAGTACATTTGTGCAAATATCGATAATAACAACAACAATGAGAACATAACCATTAGACACAAAGGACAGGAACAACCCATCAGCAGCAGCAGCAGCAGCAATAATAGTATACTGAACTGAAAGAATTAAACGACCACATTATGGACGCAATATTTGAAGACAACAACAATAGTTAAATCCATCTATTGTTTGTCACTTTTGCCGAATATTCACATGACAGACCGACGACTCATTATCATATAGTAAGGCCATCCCTTAAATTGACAAATACTTCAATAGCAGAAAAAAAATGAAAGATAGTTGATGTTAGGTTCTTAATACACGGCAAGAAACTTCCACTTTGTATTGTAGTTTTTCAAATATACATATTGCTATGTAGTTTAGTTTATAAATTAACTTTTTACGATTACTATAACTGAACTGTGTTGTTATGAAAAACACACTTTTCAGTGTTGACAAATAACTGCTTTGTTTATTATTCGCATCGATTTACAATTCCTGATAAACTGTTTACAAACTGTTGATCACAAGATAAATTGAAAGGGCACTTTAGACTTTTTATTCAATACACTCCCAAATATGAGCTCCAAATAGTAAGTTTACGTCAAAATAGGTTGTAATTTCGGAATAAAAAAAAATAAAATATAAGGCATATTTCAATTTAATCATGATTTGTTCTAAATGGCAATAATATCTGAAAGCCAATAACTGGTTCAAATTGTTAAATACAATGACGGAATTCGCTTTGTATCCGGTCCATACAGCAAAAAATAATTTCAGAAAGTGAGCAGTAATTTTGTAATCTGAAGCTTATAGGATTACAGCTTGAGACAAATTGGCAACCGAATTCGGGAGTTTCACCTTTGCTCTTTATTCATAACCGTGAACAAAGATGACCACCATGATTTTTAATGCTCTCTTAGTATTAGTCAAACATTTTTCATAATTTGAGAAAATAATTTTAGCAGTGTATTTGCATGAGCACGATACGTACCTGCCCATAATTTTGAAAAGGAGACAACCAAAATAAAATACACGAACAAGGACACACCAACAACAATAGTTATGATGAAATACTTAAGTAAACAAAAGCCACAAAATATGATAACTTGGCAACGATATACAACAGCATGACATTATGCCATGAATGTGCAATTTCCAGGATAATACTCTTCCTTCTTAAAAATACTCTCATTGTCGTACATAAGAATTGCATGTAACTACATACTTAACTCATATACAGTTAATAGATTGCATGCGTTTGCGTTTCCAATAAAGGACATGATGAGATGATTTTCCAAACGACAGCCAACCCAACTGACAAAACCAAACGAATGGTAATGGATGACACTCAAAACCAAAAAATGTTATTGACTACTTTCCCTCGCCTTTTGAAAATGCACAATGGTGCCATACGCATTATGTACTCAAGTTTTTTTTTTTTTTTTGTGATCTTTGAACTACGCTCATACTGACATCTGTCTATGGGAAAATTCAATGCTGCATCAAATAGAGTTGTACTGAAATATTGCAGGATTCAAAAAAAAAAATGTTCGACATTATGATATTTAATAATTATGGCAAATAATAACATGAAAATCCAGACGTACCATGCTGGGTACGCGATTATAAAGGGCATCTGCAATGTTATGTCAATCACTGGAGGAGTGCGCTTGAATGACATGGCAAAGAAGCCTGTACTTGAACGTAGTTTCCTTTGTCAAATTCAAAAGAAGACAATTGCAACACTATATTTTTTGGTTTAAAAGAGATTGTAAAAAATCTGAAGCATATGCCTTTGTTTCAGCAATTTTTTTAAAGCAGCTGCAATTACCATTATCAAAATATTGGTGTAAATAGACAGACGCTAAATAGGTTCTTAGTTTCGTTGATAAATAGAAATAAGATAAATTAATCACCATAACTCTGAAAGTTATTGATGAGACAAAATCTACTCTGCATTAAAAAGCTTAAAAGGGTTTCACATATTGTCTCCGTTTAATCCCATCCGTTAAAAATTTAAACAATTGAGAATATGTTTGGATTGACTATAAAGACGTTGTTCACTTATATAACTTAAGAAGGTAAAAACAATCAGCCATAAATGGTGCCCTAGGATTTGCAACTACTTCGCCAGTAGTGTAGCTGGAAAGGAGAGGAATTGGGCGACGCAGAGGACTATTGCCCCGGGCACAAAGGCTTGAGGGCGGAAGAATGGTCCTAGCAATATTACATTAAAATTTGGCTTTCATTAGAACTAAATGCTAATCAATTTGTTGAACCTTTTTTATAACCCCACACAAAGGGGATTATTCACTTTGTCATTCATTCCATTTGTAACGAATAGAAGGAGGGGCAGCAGCAGTGGCATACCGTACATATATGGCGCTGGGAGCATAGTTCAGTTGCCGCACCTACATGCAAATTTTTTTCTTAATTTCAAGAAAAAAATTTTACTGACCGAATAAAACAAAAAAGGTCCATACTTTTACTCCAACAAAAACCCCAGCAAAATAAGATATTTACGAGGACTATTTTGCATTGAAGGCCGTCCCCTCCGCTCCCTCTCCTAGGTACGCTACTAGACGCCACTGCCTGTGGAAAGAAATCCCGGGAACTCCAAGCAAGATAATTGGATGAAATTTGCTATACAGGCTACACCTTCAAACAAGCTTCTTTGGAAAAATCAATTCTCGTAACCACCTACCGCTATATTCAGAGAGCTATTTGATGTAGTGCAACTAAATTTCTGAAAATACTAGGAAAATCTAAGGCAAGCTCTGGACAAAAAGTTGACGAATTAGACGAGTGGGCGTAGAACTTTCCATGCATTAAGAACGATACAATAGACCTATTTAAGCTAAGATAACAAATGCAAAAAATAATTTGGTCTATTACCAGATCAAATTCCACGAACTTTGAGAGGAGGGCGTAGCACTTCCCATTCTAGCAAAGACTTTGAATGCTGTACTGAGAGAGTTATTTAAGTAACAAAAGTAATGGTTTGCTTTTGCATTAAACATAAAGTTGGCGAGATTTGAAATGAAGGCGTGGCACCTTCCACACAGGCACCAACTTCAAACGATACACAGATAGCTATTTAAGTGAATCTTGCCAAATTCAATGTAAATACGTTGGGTCAAACCAGTCAGCACGTAGCCAGATGGGATATATGTCCTTTTAATAAAAATTTAGGACTCAAGCGCACTTTTACGCAGTGTAGGGTATTGAGTTTTTGGCGAGACCAAAGATAGCACCCTTACTAATTTGGTTTTTGTTTTAGTAAAATTTACAAGAACGGAGGATTACATTGAGTTCTTCGCCCCGGACGTCAAATTTTCACGCCACTGTACTTTGGTGGCTGTAACTTGACATGGTTGGTCCAGCCAAGCCAAACAGTATTCATACATATAGATTGTGCTCAAGTAAAGTGTTTAAAGCTGTGCTCAAAAATCTGTTTATTAAAAAACCACATTTTTCAATTGAAATAACTTGAAACCTAATCACTTGAAGGTTACGCCCTTTATGACCATGTTGTCAGTGCAATATTAATTTTTATTTTCTATCTATAATTTTAATACTTGCTGATACTTTAACGATAAATTATGCGTCACAATCATTATGAGCATAGGTACCAGTATTAGAAACAGACCAAACGTAGCATCAACATCATCACCATTAACCATCACCCATCAGTGAAACTTATTAAATGATATTTTTTCTATTTTTTATTATAGCTACCATTAATGCCACCATGATTACCATTATGTGAATTGTGGCACCGACGCTAATGTACGGATTTTTTAATACAACAACAACGGAATTGCTAAGTAACGCCCTTAGTTCCCCTTCACCTTTTCCAATTAATGTCTCTAATGCTTAGCCTACATTTTGTCATTAGATTTAATGGTTTTGCCAATGTAACAAACAACAACAGCAACAACGCCAACAAATCTAAGACCTCAGTCTTTCTCTTACATTAACCATTACTTCTAATGTTAATTCTCGTCTATGAGAGTCAGGAAAACAAAAAAAAAATGAATTTGGAATTTGGATTTGGATTTAGACTTAAGGCAAAACCATTTAATGGCATTTCATCATCAATTTAATTTTTTGAAATCTTCAAAAGTTCCCATAATTCAAAATCATTGAAAAATATTTATTGTGATTTTTTCATGTCAATTATTGTTGTTGTTGCTGTTGATGGTGATGATGATGCTGGCTATGATGCTTCTGCTGTTGCTGTTGCTGCTATCAATCAAGCAACTTTATTCAAAGATCAAAGAAGAAATTCTTCTCCCTTTCTCTGTGTCTTTGCTCTGCGCTGGTCATTTGGTCTTTCTGAGGTGTTTCTCAGATCTTTTAAATAAATTATTGATTTTACGCAGTGTTTGGTTTGGTTTGGATCAGTGTGATTTGCTTCTGCTCACTCAGAGACTTAATTAAATATTATTAAAGAGTCTGCGAGAGGTTTCATTAAATATTATGGCCTCATTTTGACTATAATTGCCTTAAAACTGGACATTCTTCGAATTGTTACTTAAGACACACAATTATTTATTCTAAAATATTTGGTGAGTAATGAATGCACTTGAAGCTTTCCCATTGGAATGCTTTTATTATAGTACAATGTGCCTGTCACGAGAATATTCACGATCTATGTTGGCTTCAAACCTCATATCAGTTTGTTAAAGCTAAGTTTTCAACTTCAAGTTGTTAAATGCGTTACTCAAAGGAAGTTTAAGTTAAGATGGCGACAATGTTGCCTCACATTGACCACAGGGAGCTTTATGAATACTCTCTAAAACTCTCCACTTGATATAAGTTTAGAAGTTCTTTCATTGTGAAATTTATTCTAGTAGAAAGAGCCTGATATGAGTATCATTAGGACGTTAAAAAGATCCTTCAGGGATATGAAGAATGCTTGACCAAGATGTTTCATATAATTTCTAGTAAGAGCGAGACAAGATCTATGAGGTCTTTTATTTCTTCTTCATCAGGCACGTGATAGTTTCTTTACCAATTGTTAGATACTTTGCCTATCCAATAAACATGATATCCTATTCCCAGCATGATATTTAATTCGCCAGTATTTTCAGAAGAATGGAGTCGGAGTCATTGAATATGAAAAACCAACCAATATTGGGTTAAACCGAAAAAAAGACATTTTTATTATTAAGATTTCATATTGATTTTCGCGTTATTTCATAGATATATATCAGTGGTGGGCACGTAATGTCCCTATCCACCCTTATTGCCCGAACCGTTACTCGACGCACAAGTAAGCGAAAAAAATTTCCAGAATTTCAAAGCTTTCGAGGCACAGCATTGAGTTGAGTTCAAATGAAAACAAAAACAACACACAAAGGGATTAGCGCTGCGCCGCATTGTATCTTGACGAATGTAGCAATTGTTTTTGTTTGTAGTGCAATTTGGTTTTTTTGTGCTGTTGTCGAATTTGGAAATGAAAGTAAAAAAACTTTAAAATTTCGTTGTTGTTGTTTCGCCCTTTTGTTATATTTCCATGCCCACCACTGATCTATATTAAGCAATGATGGACACCAACATGCACGCAAGTTTCATTTCCACGTAGTGGTACAACAACCATATGGAGTTCTACTTTTGCTGAAGTAGATCTGAATCGTTGTTGTGCGCTCACATTTGTATACATATACACAAATGCTCTCTCGTTACTCTCAATTGCGCTCTCGTTAGAACTTGCAGAAGAACTTGTGCTCATCTATGATATCAAGAGATCCATCTCATTCAAGTAGAAGTCATCACAGAGCAGTGACATCTTAAAAATGCCCACTTTTCCGTTTATTTGTAATTGTAAAGTCGGTATGCGAATAAGTGCTCCAATTAAAAGACGAATATGCAACACTTGTATATTTCTGAGATATGTCATCCTCTGTCCAACTGTCGCTTATACCGCTGTCGCCACCACAATTACCACATATTAATATGGGAGATTCAAACGCATGGGAAAACGACATTAAAAAATAAAAAAGAAAAAAGTTGCCGTGAGCATGCAGTGCAACTTGTAACTAAATAACACTCTGTGATTACAATGCCACCGGGTAAAAGCCGTGGCATAGCTAATAATTTGCAACAATTGTGGTATTTGTCGTCGCACCGCGCAGCTGTGCCACCGATCAGCTAAAGTTCCACAGGTGCGATGGGAAAACTATGTTTTTTTTTTCTCGCCAATTTGATGCAACAAAACAACTGAACACGCGCAAAATTTGCATTTAAGTGACGCAATTTTTAATTAACAACAGCAGCAAAGAAAACGTATACAAACAACAACAATAAGCGAGGATGAGCAGGCGGTAAGGTCAGGTGACTGACAGTGGAGAGCGGGGCGTGGACTTGCCATTTTATTGTAATTAAAAATAAAATATTTAAAATTTCGTATGCGAGTGAATAAGACTGAATGAGTGACGGCCATATTTGCATTAGCTTTACTTATGTTGCAGTTTGTGTAGGGCTGTCAACAAACGTTAAAGGTAATAGTAATAACAACAACAACAAAATCAACGGAGTGTTCCAATGTAATGCGATTCATGTGCATGCAAAAGCGTTAATGAGCCACTACTTATCTATGTACATATGGAGCTCATTTGGAGCACCTTTGCGGGTGTAGAGGGAAAGAAGTTGGGGCTTATGCTGGAAATTAGTGTCTTGTGTCGCCATGTCGGAAAAACAAACGCATGTGAAATGTCTTTCATTTTACGCTTTTTCTCATGTCCAAGAAAAATGTTAGTAGATTTTTACTAGATTTCAAGTGCTCGCATACTAAAAGTCGATATTGTTCGAGTAGTATCAATAATAATTCAACATTCGATAAGACTCAAGAAGTTGATAAATTCGGTTTTTATCGGAAAGTCGTAGACTATCGAAATATTAAATGAAAGTCTTTAAATATCATAAGGTATTGGAAGGTATCAAAAATATTAAAGACTCAAAGAAAGCATCTTGTAAATTGGACTTCCCGTATTCTTCACCTATTAGCGATTTTTTCGATACAATTCAATACTGTGAGGTTATTATGAACTTCTTTGATTTTTTTGATACTATTTAGTTATAACAATGCTTTTGGGCAGGCCTGGATTAACCTTACGGGCAGAGTCGGCAAATATTGGCTCAAACTTTGAAAAATTTTTGCATTTTCTGGATTGAAAATTTTTCAAATTTAGTTTTCATTTTGCTACGAGGATCTTTTTTTTTTTGCTAAAAAACTACGTTTGTGCCATTTATTTCATTAGAGAGGTATATATATAATGTCCATTTATAATATCGGGTCAAATTTTATTCGAATTAATTCCTTTCGGCGTTACTTAGATAGCGAAAATAGACAGTAGCATGTACATAAACATATGGCTTCATCACAAAAAAATTAGTATCCGACTGAAATCAATATAAGTATTACAAATCACAAATTTATGTGAACAAATTTCTTAAATTTACCTCTGACTTATTATGTCTGAATTATAAGTATCAAAATGTTTCAAAAAAACAGCTTTCCTTTTTTTAGGACAAATAATATCTAACGATATTTCAACAATGCTACGGATTGTAGGTTGGAAAAAATACCATATATAATTATTTAGGAATGGGACAAAATTTAACGATCGACAGCCATGTATTCGAGATGGTCAATTAATTCAAGATATATTCGCCTACCTTGGCGAAGTCGTAAACTCAGTTATTGTAACTAAGCAAAAAAGTTTCGAACTATTGAAACCTCGAGAATATGTGTGTCGAGATCATAATGTAATGTTAGAGCCTTTAGAAGGAAACATTCTGCGTCAAGTTTTTGGTCCGACTGGCACTATATATTGGGTTTTGTTTGCCGAATCGAATGGTGTTGATCCCAGAGATATCCAAACTTCATGATTTTTTTGGAGAGAATTTGACTACTTAATTGTACTCATTTCGTCTTAAGTTGAACTACAATTTTTGAAAATTTATGATTAACAAATAAAAGAATTTTAAATATTTATATAAAAGTTTTCAAAAAAACAACTACAAAACTACACCTCTTAAGGAGTTATGTTTTGGCTCATTTACTCGTTGTTATGTCTTCTTTAGATAAATGGTAAAAAAAAAGGTATACTGCAATGGAAACAATTACCGAAAAATTGAAAATCTGTGGTCTCTCCGACGAGTAGAGTTTAAGTGTTTCGTGTGTAACATCTCAGATCCTTTGTTGTTTTCACTGTATTTACCTTAGTACACTATAATTTGAAATTGTCAGTGCCACTACATAAATTTCCATTAAAAAACGAATTATTTTGTTGTTCAAACCCTATTTCTCCTGGACTAGAAGAGGGCGAAAGATAGTGCTTCGTACCGGGCGAAAAGTGTACAAGCTCCGCTCCGGGAATAATATGCAATGACTTGGATAAAAGAGTATTCAGTCAAAAAATAATCTTCACATATTCGAATATGCGTACTACAACACTTACCAAATTTTTTCGGCGAGTGTACAGTAGTGTTGCAGGCGTAATTATTGTCATACAATGCGCAGGTGGCGGCACTGCTGCGACGACAATCATCGTCATTTGCCATGCAACAGGCGGCAACCAGGTTTCAGGTACAACAAGTTTTGGGCCGACCATGTGACGATGATGACGACTGCGACGACGGTAACATGACATCAAATCGAATGTTAAATAATGCCATGTGAACCGGCAATATTTTACACTTGCACTATCTTTCCTGCTCTCATACAATGTAGCATGCAACTGATGTCTCTTTTCAACTCCCTACCAGTACACAGAGGAGCCCTCGCACAATTAAATAGTAAAGTTTTTTTTATATGCGAACTGCGCGCCATCTCGCGTGTCAAGAAGTGTCATTTGCATAACAATGCTGGGGACGACAACAACGACGACGACGTCGACGAAACTCATCTTTACAGCGACGACGACGGCGTTGTCCTCGGACAATTTCTACACGTACTATTATTAATAATTTGTTAAACTCAGTGCGAGTCTTTTGTCACGGCATCTAACAGCCGCTTTAAGTCGCGCTCATGCATAGAGGGGGTAGTAGAGTGCAAAGGGCTCTGAGAGATTCCACCAGGTAATGAATAATTTATGACAACTGCGCACTTGGCACTTCGAACTTGGAATTGTAATCAAAGTTATCTCTGTGTACCTGCTGTGCACCGCCGCTTACACTCGCATGGTTGGTAAGATGAGGAGAGTAGAGTAGAGGAACACTGAGCTCTGTGCTTAGCAAAAATGTGTAGAATTCCCTTGTGCATCTAATTAAGTCAGCGAAATATTCAAAATATTCACTATTGTTTTAGGCTCCGAAGTTCAAACCTTACGTAAGTGCTGTGAGCGTATTACTTAAGAAGCCTTTTATTTCATTAATGAGATGACTGTTTTTGACGTGAATGTGCACTGACAATGAAATGACAAATCCAGTTCGTCGAACATATGCAAGTCAGAGTTGATAGCTTGGAAGACCTTGAACTTAAGGCTTTCATTATATATAAGTATGTGAAGCAGGAGAATATATTATTGTTCTTTTGTTACACAAACAATACATACGTATATGTAGATATAAAGAATTTGAAAAATTTTTGGAAATCAAAATTATTGTCCGACTAATTGATTATAATGATTCGGATTAGGCGTAGGGATGCAGCTACATGAGCTTTAATAAAATATCGACAGGAGTGATATAATTTTACTTACTAGACTTTCAGTTCAATAACTTAAGTGTAGTCTTAGTCGGAAACACACTTTTTAATGTAACAGAGTTACTGTGTTATTTATTTTTTACAATAATTCACAAATCTACAATAATCGTGTTCATACACGTATTACTTAAAATTTACATATTACAACAGAACATTCCCAAGACAAGTTTCCAAATTAAATTCAACTTGCCTGATCTTGTGTGTATACCACTTTCATTATCAGTAGACAGAATGCGGACATTTTCTGGCTTATTGTGCCAGTAGCTCACCATATGACCCCAGCAAATGATAATCAATAACGTTTTTTGTGCAACTCTTCCTCCCGCAAGTGAATGGCAATGCTCTGAGTGTAAAATCCTTTTCACACTATCAAGAAATAATTTCCAATGCAACGAAGCTTTTTGTGTGGCGATTGGACTGCTTCTAGAAAAGCCTGGGAACCTTTCAACAAAACAATATTGTCTCAAAATGTTAAAAGAAGAATTTTTAAAAAATCTGTGATTAAACTTTAAAGAGAAGTAGACATTTTTAACTAAACGAAACTATTTAAATTGTCAAAGTGGGCATTATTATAGCTACTGGAAATTTTATTTTCTAAAAACTTAGGAAATTTCGTATCAAGTCTTAATTCCCTCATTTATTTTAAAAAAAAGTATAAACAAATTTTGTGTGAAAATGAAACGGTAAAAGAGGGGCACATTGATTGAACCGAAACTGTCAAACTTGTGAAAACTTGCGCTTCAACTGCTTCTAAAAACTTTTTCAGTAAATTCGGGTAGTTTCATAAATAACAACATTTTGTTATAAAAACGACAGAAGTATTTTGAAAAATTTTGTATTTTAGTGGTTTAAAATGGAGGAAATATAGATGTTTTTATTGAACTGGAGCTGTTTTGTGGAAGCTAAAATTTATACTGCATATAGAAATTCTTGTGCTATAAAAGCCAGAGATTTTTTAACAATACTGGTTTTTATAACACTGACACAAAAATGTATCCAATGTTCCTTTATAAAGAGGAAGGAAGGGTGTAATTTCTTATGAATGTGGACATTTTGCTTTCCCTTTAAAAAACAAAAAATAATGAAGAATGTTTTGAAAAGGGATACATGCTCGATGGGTATTCCAAATTTAAAAGTCTTAATAAGATATGAAGTTTTTTTTAACAATTCCCAATGATTTAATAGCTTAAAATGTTATTATATGATAATGACAAGCATAGTAAATGCTCTTACTTCAAATTAATTTTTTCTTCATAGTGCGCGTATATTTCCAACCCCATGCATGCTAAACGTTATGTGAAAAAGGCACTCAACAACTTAATTAGTTTTAATAAGAATTTTCACAAATTCACCCGCATTTAACGACATATTGGCTCATTAACGGCTCAACGAACCAATAAATCTGCTCCAACACAAATGACACTAAGTCTTCGCGCATTCAGTCATGCTTAAATTGTTCCAACTCACACTGATCCTGATGCGGATGTGTTTAGGTCATGCAACGTTGCACACGTTAAACAGAAGTAACACTTCGAGACTCTATTAAAATTAAAAAAATTATTCAAAATTTTGCAAAAAAGAAAGGCACATTTTCTTACATTTATGTTTCTGTCTTGTAATTTTTAGTTTAATTTTGGACCAACTCGAGAAGAAGAACAGATGCAGCATGAACTATTGAATCAATGAATGGGTTACTTTGCTGATGTCGCTGTATTTTTGCATTGTTTTTGCTTTGGTTACGCTCCAAAGGATTAACAAGTGCGCAGGAAATTCGAAAATAGAAAATACAACCAATTCAATTCGACATATGGAAATCAAATAAAGTTTTCATCTTAAATATGAGCGCTCATAAACGCAAACTCGCATGGGACGCGAGAAACATGTGTAGCGCACGAGCCACATACGTACGTACTCGCGATTGTCGAATGCATGTGCAACTTCTAGGAAGGAGTAACGCATCATTGGTGTACAAGAGAAGGAGCAATGACTTGCTGTATTTTAATTGTTGTAAGTGCCCAGTCGAAAATGTGCTAAGGGTAAGTTTAGGACTTAGACTCTGCTCAATGTGTTAGGGTTTTCGTGATGCAAAAAGTGATGTTTTATTTTAAAATTGCATTTAAGTTAAAAAAAAAACATGACAGTTACATATACAGTTAATTAAAAAATAGGTCCTTCAATTTTAATTGTTCCACCTTGAATATTAATTTATCTTCAAAAAAAAACATGGTTGAAGAGTGTGCTCCAAAAATTAAGAACGTGGCCGGCTAAAAGTACATTTTTGGTGGAAATGTACATATACCAAAAGTAATACCATCAGATATAAGAAAGCGTGGAATCTGCCGCACAAGTTACAACTTCTGAAGTGCTATATTGAGAAAATTTTTGAAGAGGCTGCAATCAATTCTGAAACAAATATGCAATCTCTCAACAAAAAAAAAAAGTTAGGAGAATTTTCACAAAAAGGCGTGGCAACTCTAATACAAACGAAATCTCCCAAACGTTTTACTGAGAAAATCATTCACGATATTACAGCCAGATTTTACACAAATACCATGATGTTTTGGGCTTGCACTAAATAAAAGTATGAGCATTTTTTAAAGTAGGCGTTGCACCACCTATACATAAAAAAATAAACAAGCTCTGTGTAAGTTTCTTTCTAACGCGTTTGATTTCTGGAGAGGTATTATAAAGCAGAGGAGTTTTTTCTTTTTTTTTCATTTCTGGACAACAGTTAGTATATTTTATTTCATTTCGTCAAAATACAAACACAGTTCTTTAGTATATTTTTATTTTTCAATTTGAAACTATCATACATCAGGCGGTAAAATCTCGAAAGAAATATTACGTGTCATGTTATGTGCGCTTGCAGATGGGTCATTCGAGAAATCACTTGTCATCGCTAATACATAAAAGCCACGTTGTTTTAAGAACATCGATACAAACTTGATGTCAGTTCATTGGTTTTGGAATAAAACTGATTGGATGACTTCTGTCATTATGAATACTTGGTTGACACAGTTTAATGACCGAATGAAAGAACAAAAATGTAAAACTCTACTTTTCATGGACTATCAGTCGATTTGTCGAACATAACCAATGTTTCTTTCCCGCCGAATACCTCCAGTGTGTTACAGCACAAAATTTTAAATCTTGACTTTCACTTCGAATAAGAGAAAACCTGCGAATAGGAGAGATAAATAAATCCCCAGACGTGATCTCTTATTGAAAAGTTTGAGTGTAATACTGAAGTTACTATGATGACGGTTAAATAAGTTTTCTTATATTTTTGCAAATAATTATTTTATTTTTTATTATTTATTTTTAAATATACATATGTCAAACTAATTATTTTTCAATGTTTCCAATCTAGACCTTTCGTAAAACTTAATTTTAAGTTTCAAATCTTCTGACTGGGTATTCAATAAAAGCAGCATAATTAAGCAACATTGCTGACTGCATAACAAATAGCGTGCCAAGCAGATGGACAAATTCGGTAGTACACCACGAAAAACCTTACAAGATACATAAAAATGCTTAAAATTATATTTTCTTATGTTGCAACAAATAAAATAAACAATTGTTTTTTATTTTTCGTGAATGTTGTAACATTCCAAATTATGTAATTCTATGAAAATGTAGCTTAAAGATAAACAGTATCTGTAGTAAAACGTAAATGCACCTATTGATCACATGGAGAAGCAGGAAGTGTGTGCACTCTTACCAGCGCGCACGTGCGACACTCATGCATTAAAGTTGCATGAGTTCTTTTCCCCGAAAAACAATTACGACCTTCTTGCTGCCTCACTTTAAAAAAAAGACGTAGGAAAATAAGACTTCAAGACAACAAGACTCCCCCACATTGAAATTTTGTTCTTTTTTTTATTAAAAAATAAATAAAAAGAAGCCAACTAAAAAACAAACAAACTCAATGATTTCATTAAAATTCCACAAAATTATTGAAATAATCAAACGAATTAATTAGCTTAAAGTGGCTTAATCTGATAAACGTTTAAATGACGCATGCCAATGCTGTCAGTTTGTGCTTTAATTTGGGCATTCATTGGGACCCACGCTGTATTGACTCCAAACAGAGCGAACAGTAGCGTCGCGTCTTCAATTCCATTTCCATTTCGAGTGTCTCTTGCAGCGTCACAAGGCACAGCATTTACAGTATTTTTAGTTGCGTGACGAATGCCAAGCGTCGTTGCGCTGATAAGAAAATCTGCCCTTCTGCGTTCTTCCCCATTATAAAAGAAATAAAAATTAACGGTTTTTTTTTTTTAATTGAATTGAGGTTTTCAGCACAACTGGACTTTTTTAATTTTCGACTTATTTGCTAATGATTTTATAAAACGATACAATTTACTTTAAGTTAGAAGTTTCGATCTTATAAATCAATTTTATTAAGATGTATTATAAATAAGCGTGGCTCATAAAAACAATTTTGAGGAATGTAAACCTTAATTTTTTAAGAAGTTTCAACTACTCTAAGACAATTTTGATGAAATGATCTTACAACATCAAGAAATGTTTCGGTTACTTCCAAAGTTTGGCCCGCAGAAAGTAGTGACAACTTTGTTATCTCAGTTTTCCAACCTGCTTCGTTGTTGGATCATTCAAAAATCGCCCTCAACAAATTTTTGATTTTTGTGCAATTCTTCACCGAATTGTTATCAAGTAGCACCTTAACACTTCACGGATGGGTTCTTTTGGGAGATCTCACTGAGATCTGAAGAAGAGTTGTTAGTTTCATTACCGAGTCATGCTCCCAATATGTCTCCGCCGTTGTATAGCGAAAACAAATAAATAAAATTATCCTAGAAACAAAGTTTTCTGTCTTTTTAAATGCAAACGTGAAACCAATTTATTTAGATGCCGATATTCTTGCTGAATCTTTTTTTTTTAAAAGAATTCCCAGAACACGCTAAAAGAGAAGACTTTGTTATCGTAGCTTGGCAAATGACAATTTATTATATTTGCGTGACAGGTGGGAGACTTCAGACATTGCTCTTCTGATACTTCGCTGATTGGTGTTTACTGCTTTACGATGAGGATGCACACGAAATATAAAAACAAAATTAATATTTCTGCAGAATTTTAACGAAAAGTTCCCATCGTATGGATTTATTTATTTATTTATTATTTTTTTCATTGCCCTTGTGAACGCTTTGGCAGTGGACCTTATTTAGTGCTTTAATCTCTCATTCAAAAAGCGCGAGACTAATTTCCAGGAGACGAAAACAATAAATTAACCAGCAAAACAGCAAGCAGGAGAAGAAAAGGACATTTCTTATATTCACTGCCATGTCAAAATTGGCAAACGAAACAAACAGAAATTAGTTGCTCCAAATGAATGTTCTCGTTTATGTGTTGATTGTTTTTTCTTTTAAAAACCCATTAAAAAACGGAGCCTAATTTTTATTTCATTGCTGAATTTGTTTGGTTTGGTCTTGGAGTTCGCGGCTTTTTTTGCTGTGTGTCTCTTGTGAGACTGCATTTTTGCAGTGTCTCCAGTTGCAATGTGCACATTTGACTGCCTAATGAATTTCATTTTCATTATCCAACAGTCCAGTTTAACAACGTCAAGAAGTGGGTGTTGCCCTTGTAGCTATAAATGTGGCCAAAAAAAAAAAACAAACCCAAATTCCAGACTAAATGGGTGGACACCGATTTTGCTTTGCATTTTTTTTATGAACATTTGTTGTACGCACTAAACTGAGATCTTTTTTAACCCGTTCTTGACTGGAAAAAGCGTATTTACACTTCTGTGTAAAAAGTAAACGAAATTGTTAAATACAATGAAACAAAAGTTTTTAGTCATCGAGGTTTATTTTGTCACCTGCTAAGTAGGCCCCATCGCTTGTAACTTCACAACGCCAGTGCTTGTTCTAGTCTTTCATACATTTTTCGATGGTTGATTGAGGAATTGCCTTCAACGAATTTACTTTGATGACTTTAACAGACTCTAAGCCCATTCCTCGAAGTGATAATCTTAACTTTGGAAACTTGATGAAGTCAGACGGCCCTATATCATGTGAATATGGTGCTTGATCGATAACATTCGTTGTATTTTTGGATAAGAACTCTTGTACAATGATAGTTTCATGCGATAGTGCATTGTCGTAGTGCAGAGTTCACAAGTATCAACCAAACCTGACCATTTTCGGTATTTCATGGTATTTTAATATGTTGCAAGTTTCCAGCTTTGAAGATTGTATAGAGCACAGTCACAATTGAGACGATAAGTAGCCGCGTCAGATTGAAAACTATTGAAAGTTATGTTAGTATCGAAAAGTTTCAAATAGACTCATAAGAGTTGACACGAATTAAAAATTAATAAATGTTTTCGAAAAAATCGAGGGTATCCGAAAATATTTTAAAAGTGTCGAGAAATCAGTAAGAGTCGAAAAACAACGAAAATTCATAATGAAGTATCAAACAATTTAATCAAATCTGGAATAAAATTCGAATAGTAGTACTATAGTTTCTAAATGTTAATAAGCAAAATGTTCACTCTACCATGTCACAATTGGTTAAGTGTGTAGGAATTAAAAGAAAAAAGAGATGGTTGTGAAATAAAATCATAAAATGAGCATCCTTTTTAATGAATTGCAATTTAAGCTTCTTTTCCTTCAATAGAAGAGAGATGTAAGTTGCAGGCGCGTTGCTTGATAAAGACCTGGTTTGTTAAGTGAATGCGGAGGAATAGAAAACAGAAGAAAATGAATGACGCGGAGGCGCTGTGTTCCGATTTGTTTATAATGGCCATAATGACGAAACAAATTTTTTTGTGCTGATTTAAGTGAAGGTGGCAAAGTTTAGTTTATTTTTAGAGTGACCATCGCACACTGTTGAAATATATTTTTTTGAATAGCAACCTGCCTTCATTTTGTTCAACTCTGTTGATTTTTTTTAATGACGATGTTCCAAGAAGAGACAGTTCGCCACGTTTTCATTCAGAACTAATTTATACGGGAACATTTAAATCTTGTTAGGATATTAACAATCAAAAAACGCCAGTACATAGTATTTGAAAGGGGTTTGCTGTGAAACGGCAGGAGATAGCTTTGCAAACTCTTCCAGGATCTGTCTTGTGGCATTCAGATTAACTGAAGTGTCTTAAAAAAAGTTTTAAGAAGTAAATGCGTATACATAAAATAACACAATAGTCATCGATACATTGCATAAACTCATGGATAATAATATATGGAGAATAGAAACACATAAAAATAAATTAAAAAATATCGAAAAGTTAACGAAACAAATGAAAAATAAAACTGAAATAATAGATAAACAAATTAGCAATTTTAATCAAATATCTTAAGCCATAGATCAAAGTTTCTAGACTTTTCAAAATATGCAAAAATTGTATAATAGGAGAGTAATGAGTACTGCTGAGTGCCTCGAACTTGCATGCCCCCGAAAACTAACTTAAGTGTAAAGTGATTTTAAAATTTGTGAACCATCATATTAAAACTTGTGAATTCATTCCAACGGTAAATAACGCAGTTGTTTCTAAACATTAAAAAATTAGTGTTTTAGTTGAACTATGCACAAAAAAATGCTTTTTGAATAAATAAGATTTATCCACTTGGGCTGAATGAAACTCCGGTTAGCCGCTAAGAAATTTACACAAAATATTTTTTATCAAAAGCTAATGAATGAACTGTGAAATTACAGCAGACGCGCTCTAAGAGTGGCTATGTATCGAAAAATTTATCAATAACACCAACTTCTCTCACACAGAGGCTTTGTCAATTTATGAGACATTTAAAACAATAAAATATAACGTTTCCTCGGAACCATGAAATGTAATCTTAAGAAATAACTACGCTGCAATTAACACTCTTATAATGAAGAACAAGGACTAAGTGTTCAGTTAAATTTTGGTGATAATAGGTCACCGGAAGTGCCGGAAGATATGTTTGTACGGTACTTCCCCATGTGAAATTCAACACGGCAAACTCTCGCTTTTGGAACGTAATGGCACCCCTGCATGTCACTGGCCCATCAATAAGTTTGGCAGAAGACAAAGTAGAGTTTGACTAAAATTTTGAAATAATCTTTTTACTCATGCGTTTTGGAAAGTATCAAGCATCGAGCTAAGTGAATGAAGTCAATTTTGAACTCGATCTAGATGATTTTAATAAAACTCCAACATTCTTTAATTAATTAATTTAATTCAAAAAGTACACCAGTGCCACTTCAACCAGTCAATCAGTAGTAGATTTATTATAAAAAGTTTAAAATAAATTATATAGATTTTGTGAAAGATCACAACTTTTGATTAGGTTACTTTTCTCTTACTTCGCTTCACTGAATTTAACCTCATAACTTTTATGAAACCTTTTTTGTTAATTAAAGGTTCCTTAGCCCATTGTGAGAGTCTTCTTTTATTACAATCGATACTGCGACACTCAATCTTCTTTAAAGCATCCTTCCTCACAGGATATTCATCAAGATTATTAACTATTATTAGCATATGATTGGAAAAGCTTATATCAATTAAGTAGGGCACTTTTATATATTGTGCACGCTATTCTCAACAATGTTTTACTCTACATCTGGTCCCTTTATTTTGTGCAAATTGAAATCCTTCATAACTTCCAATAATGCACTCATATCGATTCGTTTCGGCGCAATCCAATTCAACGTTGCTTTTTATGGCCGTAAGACGCATTCAGCGGTCAAATAAAGTCCAATTTTTTTATATTTCGCTGTATTCTGGCGACGAAAAGATGCCGCTGCTGCTGCTGCTGATGATGATGATGGGACATAAAATTGCTGCGCGCACAAATAAAACTTTTGTTAAAAGCAGCAACAATATGGCAATTTTCTGCTGCTGCTGCCAATCGGTGACGATGAATTTAAGCAGGAACTATGCGTTGATCTCTTAACGAAAAAAAAAGAATCGCGTCGCAGCGTAAATTTCTTGCCGCAGGCCTATAATTAAGATAGTCCGAGGGAATGCTGTGAAACCAATTTTCTGTCGTTTTAAGACGACACGACGACTGGAACTTGGAACTTTTTAGTATGAGCGTTAGTAAGTGTCCTCGTAAGTTGATCGCGTTGATCTTTGCTTTATTGATCCTACAAAAGTAAAAGGAACAGCGATATTTTTTTTTTCATTTATGGAATAATAAAAAATGGTCTCAGGGATATATTTTTGTGATCTTATTTCTGGTCATCATCAGCAACAGCGGTCATTTTGGGTGTCTGTTTGTTGTTAAGTCGTGCAACGGCGCATAAACTGTGTGACATACAAGAGGAGGATCCAATTTTAATGGAATTTTTTTTATATTCTTTAGTTTCATATGCCATTCAGTGTAGGTTCAATATGGTAGCTGAAAGTGGTGGCGGATTCGTTTCGAGACATTAGCTCTTTTTTTTTTGTCTTTGGTTTTAATAAAAGGATTTTCTGAAAAGAAAAGAACTAATACGATTTCCGCTTTTGATATTACAGACTTTTTTGTTTCAGAGTTTTACAAATCATTTTGCAAACAACATACGGCATCCCTTACAATTTCTTTTACCTGTAGTATTAAATATTCAATTTAAAAAAAGTGGATTGTTTTGAATATGATTTTGTTTGATATAGTGGGTATTCAGTAAAAACCCCAAATTGAGCGCCAACGACATAATAACAACATTTAGCCCAACATTATAAGCATACAAAGCATATTCAAAAGAATATCTTCAAATTGAGAACAAAAGTCACCATTACCACTGCCGCCGCCATCATCAGCATCATCGTCGTCGTCGTCGTCGTCTTCGTCAACAATGACCGCTAAAACTAATTTTCGATTTTACGCTATAAATTATGGTGCTGTTCGAGTTTCGAAGCTTCTTTCCGTTTTTCATAAATTTAAATTATTGGATTTTTTCTCTTGTTTCTGTTTTTTTTGGTTATGATTAGACGACGATGATTGTGTCGATTTTTTTTTTCTGGCGTTGAATGGGTGTCTTCTTCTGCTGCTTAATCTACGCGCATATGTTTGGAGTTTCAAAAAGCGTAATTTTCGGATTTGGTTGTTTTCGTTTAAGCCATGTCGCTATGGCGTTGTCGGTTTAAGATCAAATATAATATTTGAAAACGGAAATTGGAAAAAATTATAATCAATTGTTATATTTTGATTTAAAAAAAAAAATTGCTTAGGCTCTAAATTAGTGTGTGGACAACAAAAGGTGAATGAAATTGCTTTTGAATTGGTTATTAGAGAGACATGATAAAAACGTATCAAGTCGCTAGACGCCATCATGAATTTGCATTTAAGGGCCATATAGATGGTGAAAAAATATAAGACAATTTCATAATATTTTCGGTACACTTCTAATAATTTTTAGTAGATTTTAAAAAACTTAAGCAAAATTTCCATTTTTTTTGGAAAAGTCTGTGACGTCGCTACAACGCATTAGCAACAAGAACAATAACATTTTTTTCCCCGTATCTTTTTAAATACCAATTGTTTCGACACATTTTAATAGATATCTCTTGCCTGCAATGACATTAAAATTAATTTCTTCTTTTTTAAATAAATGTTTACTTTATAAATATCGTAAACTAAACGCTTCTGTTGCGCAAAAACTTTTACAATTGTTGTTTTTACGAAATTTTCAAAAATAAAATACTGGTAATCGCACAGAAAAATGTGAACAATTTCACAATTTCACAACATGCCAGCCACTCACACAGCCACCATGAAATGTCTTTTCAAAAAATTTACACCTTGCCCGAAAAGAAAAAAGAAAAAAAAAATTCCAAAATTATTTTGTTTACAACACTGAATTGACGATTTAATTTATTATAAACAAATCGATAGAGCAGCAATAACAACAATTTTCCCAAAGCACGCAAACATTAGACAAAGCTAGAAAAAGGCAAAGCAAACAAATTCCAAAGAATTGCTTCGTCGAATTTTATAAACAAAAAAGTGCTGGAAAAAAAATCATAAAGTTTTTCAAGAAAATGGACAACAATTTGGAGAGCAGAGATAAAAAAAAGCTATCACTGCCACCACAGCAGTGACTGGCACTGGACAGCCCACCTAACGGCGGCAGGCAGCAGCAGCAGCATTTTTATTGTGGCCAATTTTGACATGCCGCACAATCTGAGAAATTCATAAAAGTTAAGGACAGAGATGCAAATTACTATTTCAGCATAAAAATCATTGAAAAATTACCGTGTTTGTAGTGTGCAAGTTTTCGCAATATTCTAATTAATCATTGATAGGGAGTAGTTGGTGAAGCGGCTTCTATTTAAGCTACTATAGGCTGCACCTGGACTAATCGGGAAGTTTATGTTTTTTTCCTCTTTAATGGATGGTGACCAACTTAACAAAAAGGTTCTGTGTTAATGCTTTCTCGAAGTGACCATAGTACGACACCTTGTAAGGATAATTTTGCTCCAAGAAATACATAAGTACTATGATATTAATATTGTTATCAAAATATGGTTGTCAGTATCTAAATACAAAACAACACTATGGATATTGGCTTAAATTTCCAGCGTGTTCCATGCCGGAGCAACGTAACTAAGGGTTTATCGATGGGTAGCTAATATAAGTCGATCTTATAATTTTTCATATCTTCTTTTTAGTTGGATTCTCAAAAAATTGTGTAAGAACTATATGTTACTACCAAAATCAGCACCACCAGACAAATTTAGAGTTGAGGAATGACTTTTCGAATAACAATAAAAATAAGCTCTTGCTTAACAGCTTTTAGTATGAATAAAGAATCTGTTCCAAATTCTTTTTGGAACTGAACCGGGTCCAATGAGTGACGTGAAATAGTTTCAAAAAATCTGAACGAATTTTTCTTGTCGAATAAAATTTTTTTTGCTTACGGACCACTCACTGGAATTCCGAAAAAAACTTTGAATATGTCTTTATGATAAATATTCATTATAACAAAGACCGTTTCTTTTTATGTAAAAGGTATGTACAACATGACGTATGAGCAACTTTAATATTCTATGTAAGGTTTACAGATCACGAAAAAAAATCCATTTTTAGTAATTCTTATAGTCACTAGTTGTACAACAAGGCCCGAATTAAGAAATTTGCCGCTCCTAGGCAGTTGCAAAAATTGCCGCCCTCCCTCCTCAAAACTTCTTCATAAAGAAAAAAAAATTTTGATTTCCATAAAAATATTTTTAATGAGCAAAAAAAGGTCCTCGTTGCTGACTGAAAGGCACAAGCGAAATGAAATCAATATTTGCAATACACTTCAACATTCACAATCACAACACAATCACAACAATTTCTCAAAATTTCCGCCAATATTTGCCGCCCTAGGCACGTGCCTACTCTGCCTGTGAGGTTAATCCAGGCCTGTGTGCAACGGTGATATATGTTATATACAGATCTTAAAAAAGATTGAAAAAGTTTCACACACGCATTATAGAAAACTTTACGCCTCATCTGGCATATGGTATGACCTGTGATGACACTTCACAAAATTCCATGCTGACGAATTATTTTTTTTTGGTGTATATGTAATATGAACTAAATTCTGTGTCTGAAATTTGTCCAAATAAAATTACCTCCAACCTTGCCGTCTTTCTTCGTATTATATTGGAAGTCAAACTTTAAAGCCTTTAGAAGAGACCTTCGACTTAGATTTTATATTATATAACCTTCTCCGTTTGTTCAAATTTCGGATATACTCCTGGCAAAAATATCCCTTCATTCCACCAATATGCCTTATAATCCTGATCGTTAGCTTAATTACTAATTTTAATTTACAACATTAATAGTGAAATGATTCATTCTATTCCACTTTTGGAATTTCTATGGTTTAATGTGCTTGGTCGAAACTTACGCCATTTTAATTTATTTAGAATAGCAATTCTTTGGACCAATTATGATATGAAATATTAAAATATAGATGATAAAAAATCTCTTAATTTTACAATTAATTTTTAATTTGTAGGAGTGAACTTAAAATATAAAAGTAATCTTGTATCTGACCTATATGGATTCGATTTTCATAAGCCAAACATGAAAAAACGCCAGTCTACCCAAGACGAAAATACGAAGAAGTAAAACACACATATTTGATTAGCAAAGTCCTTTCAAAATATTGAAATTACAAACTGTCTATGTACTACGGCGCTAGCAACGCACCAATTTCTATTTTTTGTATTTTTGTCTAATGATGAAAAACTATTTTCACAGAACAAAAATTAAAACTGCACAGTTTAGACTACAAAAAGATGAAGAAAACAAATCGTAGTACTCGTCGATATTATTAGGTGTCAATGACGATCAATGACTAATTAAATGAACAAACATTCACCACATGCATCCTTCAATATCAACTGAGAAAAAAGTTGCCATACTAAAAACTCCCCTCAGGCACCCACGCAAAAACAGTTCAAAGCGAAAGCGGCACAGTTAAAATTTTAGGTAGCTTAGCATAAATTTCGCCATTCTATGAACTACTAAAAAGTTCTTAAATAATCGTAAAGAAAACAACATGCCATATCGTAAAATTTTATGTGCTACGATCAGCGAGAAAATCCAAACGATCGAGCTAACAGTCACAAAATCTATTACAGGCCCACACACACGCGCATCTACCATACATACGGATACATGCGTATTAGTAAGAATATAGCACCTTTGGAAATTTGAAAGGTTGAAAATTCTTGCGAGTAAGTCACCATTTAATTTAATTTTTGTGCAATCACAAAATTTTTAATTTTATTGTACTCAATCGCTAAAGTTTTCAGAAAAAGCGCAGCGAAAAAAAAAATTTCGGATCGTAAAAAACACCTCAGAAAAGCCCATAAATTTACTTCAAAAGTTGTTTTTGTTTTGGTTAAACGATTTTTAGAATTTTTTCGAATTTTCACTTACTTGTAGAAATAAACAAAGAGTCACACATTTTGTGTGTTTAGTTGAAAATGAAAACTGTTGTGCGCCCTCACCGCCTCCCTCCCATCCGCGGGCGCGTAATTTGGATTTTTCTCTTATTTTGGGACTTTTTAAATGGCGACGTGACCATACAATGGCACATGTACACTCATTTTAACAGCCGCACCGTTTTCGACACCTACGTAATTTTTTTATTTCTTTATTCTGTAAACAGATTATTTCTAAAAAAAAATATTTATTGTAAACAATTCTGTGAAATTTCTTTCTTCCCAATATATATGGGCACTTCAAGAAAATGTGCCAAAGGGGCGCAGCTTTTATGCTTTTGGCTAAAATAATCTTAGCGGTAGGTGATAATGGTGTGACGAAAAATTTCGAAAAAGCTGTATTTACTTTTGTAAACAAAACAATAATTTTTGAAAAATAAACTTTCTGTGTACAGTTTTATGGTACTCTTGTACCATGTCAGTAACTACCGTAAGAAATCATGTCATGACAAACCTAAAAAAATTAAGTGTGTTATCTTTACCCTCGCCAAAAATTAAATACCCTGCAACAGCATTAACAGTAAAACTGAACTTAGGTCCTAAAATGTTATTAAAAGAGTGCCTCATCCCCACTATATATAACCACATTGAATTCAGTATCACTTAAAAATCTCCCTGTGAAGCGTAATATGCCATGCCCTGTTTACGAAATTCACCAACTTTGTGTCTGATGGTAGAGAGTAACAATTCTTGAATTTTTATGAAATTTAGACCGATTACCTTAAATAATTTTCGCAGTATAGCGTTTTAAAATTTTTGCTTTTACGGGAAGTTCCACGTTTCCTTCTTGAAATTAGCTATATCTTTTTGGAGCTTGTCCAAGCTATTGCGAAATTTCTTTGAACTACATCAAACAACTCTCTCAATATAGTGTGCTTAATGCGATTTGTGTATGGGCGGTAGGCATGTCCGTGAACCGATTTCGGCTAGTACAGTTGGTTCCACAATCACTCGTTTGATTCGGACCATATATGGTCTAAGTCTAGTTTGAGACAACAAACTTTGCCATGCTAACTTTATGTATTCGTAAATTTGTTTTTATATCTCACTCAGAGGAGCATTTTAGGTTTCTGATTGTTGGGAAAATAACACTTTCCTTAAATTTTATGAAATAATATGAAAACTTTGTCACTTTTTGCTCAAAACACTTTCAATCAAAATTTTTTCCGAGTACATTTTTTTAAAAAACTTTCTGGCATAGATGGTTTTCTTAACATCTGTAAAAAAGGGGAGATGGCGACAAAAATCACACGTCATCGAGCTGAGTTCTTATGCTGAAAAAAATTATTTTAAAGAAATCAGAAACCACTGGTCGGCTATCGTACAATTCGCCATTTCGGTTAAAAAAGGTAATTTTTTGTCAGACCTTTACATCGTCGAGTTCGGAAATGAATTTTTCTGTTGAATATAAGAAAACTGCGAAAATTGAGCAGATTTTCGAACCTCGTAAATAATTTGTATGAAGACAAGTTTGCTCAACCCTCAAAAAATTTCGAGGTAAATTAGTTGAGCAAGTAGCCTCGAAAAGTTGGAAAGTGAATCAGTGTTGCCGTTTGTCGAAACGGCATAAGTAAATTGCTTATAATATTTTCTTCAATAAATTGAATCAATTTATTTGTTTCACTATTTTGCGGCATTTTAAGGATTCTATTTTATTTGACCAAGAATTTGATGAAAAATTTTATTTTTTTTAACAAAACCAACCATAACTGAAAAAGTGAACGTTTTTCCTAAAACACTGCAGCACGGCAACACTGATCAAACTGTTAAATTGCCATTGCTAACAAAAACTTTCGAGCTTTCGCGCTTAGAGGAATACCCTTAATGTCGTTAATGTGCTCAAAACCTAATCAATGACCAGTCGGACAATTTCCTGTTCAGTTCGACCTATGATTTCTGAACTCCCTACAGTCGCTCTATTTAACATAAAAAACTTAGCTTACAATTCGATGGTGGGATTTTGTCGACGCATTCCGGACTTTTAGTTATTTATACATATTGAGCTAGGTTATTTTGAATTAAGTAACGTTTAACACGATAGAACATAAAAAAGTTCGTAGGGTGATCTTGTATTCATATCATACCCAATACATTTGTGGTATTGAGAAACGCAAAAATTTTTGTTTTTTATTTCGCAATTAAAAACTCAATCGATTGAGAATTGCATAAAATTTACTTAAAACACTTCATTTCAATCAAAACATTCATCTTCTTCCACATTTTGCACATTTCGAAATCGACATAAAATCATTGCATCAGTAGCGGCCACACAACAATTTATCTTAAGTCATAAAATTAAATACCCCAAAAAAAGAATTTTAGAGATTAACATTTAATTTTAATATCAACTTAAATTATTTTAGTGCGGTAATAACAAAAAATAAATCTAAATCAAACGGGAACATAACCAAAGAAATCACCTTTCAAGTCAAAATGTGTATACAAAGTGTAAAATGGAAGATCATCTCATTAATTCTGCGCACCGCCATCAACGAGTGCGAATGATACGCCACAGATGGCCAATACTGCGACGAGTTCCACATAAAATCCAAACACTAAAAATAAAAGCAACACTCACTCATTGATCCTCGAAAAATCTAAAAAGCACAGGCACAGCAGGTTGTCTCCATGAACGGCGTCATCGCTTTAAGTAACCATGGCGCATTCAATGGGATACAACCTCGGACTTTGGTGGGAATCGTGTGATTTTCCAAAAACAAAAAAATATTTATTTTGATACACAAAATTGAAAGTGCTTAAGCGCTTTGTGGCGGTACATGTCTTTGTGTCTTTCCAATTTCTTGACACTTTGATGGAAGCCCAAATGCGTTCGTTCGTGCGGTCATTCATTTATTTTGTGCTGTTGCCACCAACGCGATCACCCGCTTATTTTGTTCCAATTTTTCACTTTCGTTCATTCACCGATCAGTTGATCGCTTTCGCTCGCATCAAAGCGCAAAATTTCGTCAAATTGTTGTGGTTTTCTCGGTATCTGTCAAGAAAATCTTTCGAAAACTGTTTTTTTTTTTCAGCTTTCTGTTGGCATAAAATTGCATCTTTTGATATACAGTTTTTATGTTTATGGCCTTAAATTGCTTGCTGCATTATCAATGTGACCACTATAAAAGTCAAAGCGGCTTTATAGCGATTTCCACACATCTACTACTAGCAGTGATCTACGAAATGATCGTTTCGTCTCCTGGTGTAAATTTATTGACGCTGCATCTATAAATACTGCGTGCAAATGTACATTATGGTACTCAGGCGCTCTGTTTGTAGCTCTGCATCTTAAAGTATGATTTTTATAGTCACATCTTTGCAGCATTTTGTATGATCGCTAACATTTTCACACCCGCTTTAAGTGCACTTGCGGCAATGTTCTGTCGTTTATTTCAGTTGACTACAGCTGCGGCACGTCGAAGGTCTTTTTATGGGATTTTATTTTTTTTTTCACGACAAGAAATTGTCATTTTCATATTTAACTCGTAATACGAATGTGATCTTGAACTCTTTTTGCGATAAGATCAACCGATCGATCGCTATGTTATTATTATTGATCGTACATTGAGATCTTAATAATACGTCACAGCAGGATAAAATGATATTCTGTCCATGTGGATTATACATATATGACCAAATGGAGAAAAAATTTGTTCATCCTGCTCCACGCAATCATGCTGAGCTCTCACATAAATTTTTTGTCAAAAATCAGCTTAGCATGCTTTTCAAAATAAATGAAAATGAAAGTGGGCAAAACAACAACACAGAAAAGGTCGCGTTAGCGTTGAGCTCTGCAACAACAACTCAATGCAGTTGGATGTACGCTCGAGTTTTTGATATACTTTAAACCAGCGTTGGGCATAGAAATATAGCAAAAGAGCAAAACAACAACATCAAGCAACAACAAATAAAATTTTAAAGTTTTTTATTACTTTCATTTCCAAATTTGCCATTAGCACAAAAAAAAACAAATTGCACTACAAACAAAAACAATTGCTACATTCGTCAAGACCGGTGCTGCCCAGAGAACGAGCAGGCGCTCAAAGAGCGTAAAAATGAGATCGATAAGACGCTTAAAGAGCGTAAAATAGCATCAAAGAGCGTAAAAAACCGTGTACGTATACAGAATTATAAACACATGTTTATCGTTGCTTGTAGTAGTGGGCACCACTGGTTTTGTTTTTGTTTTCATTTGAATTCAAGTCAACGCGTTGAAATTCTGCGAAATTTTTCGCTTGCTTGTGCGTCAAATAACGGTAAGAGCAATGAGAGCAAATAGAGCCACTATGTGCCCATCACTGCTTTAAACTGTTGTTGCGGTTGCGTTCGCGTTTCATTTCTAGATTATTTTGCTATTCTTGGAATAAGGGTATGCAAAACTATACATTGGCTCATTTCATCAGGAGCATATCAATTTCTAGCTCTTTTGAATAGCTCCAGAGGTCATGTCTGCTGTCGAAAAATCGCTTACTTGTGTAAACGTATCTTGAAAAGGACAAGGCTTAGTTTTTAAATATTTATTGTAAGGATATTTTTATTTATTGTAGTATGTTTGCAATTTATAGATGCAAATAGCAAACCATGGAAAATCTAGTCAAAAAATAGGTTTTAGCCAATAATAAAACAATACTAAATTTAAATCTTAGACCTTGTACGATTTATTTGAATGATACTTATATCTTACATGTATCTTATATGTAGTTCGTCAAGGCAATTCCAGCTTTTTTATTCGTTATGATTTGAAATTAATTTTGGGTACAATTTACATTTATATTTATGGCATAAATGCTTTACTACTCTCAATTATTAAACCTTTTGTGAACGAAATGACAGAAATCTTATATTAAAACATTTTTTCTTAGAAAATAAAACCGAAATATGGTTACCCTTATACGCAAGATTTTTTTGGTGACTTCCCTTTTTAAATGCAGATTTTATTTTGACCAATATTTTTTTTTTTTTTTTTCTTAATGATAATTTATTTAGTTTTGACCGTTTTTCCAACTTCATCGATATGATCACCGAAAGTTTTGTGTATATCTCGAATGAAGAAAACTCAAAATGTATAGAACGAAGGTTATAAACATGATCAAAAAACAAAATATAAACGCCCTAAAACTTTTAGTAAAAATAATCTTAAAATCAAAAAAGAAATCAAAAATACTTATTATACCTATCAATAATATCAAAATCGAAAGATTTTTTCCAAGGAAACAACGCACAGAAACTTAAGTTCGAAATGCATCTGAGTTATAGACGTTTTAATCATAATTTTTTAGTAATGCTGCTGTCCAAATTTAGGCGGTTATAGTATCTCTGCAAATTATGCATACCCCAGTATTGTCTGAACCCATTTTATGTCAAAACATTTTTTTTTGTCTCTAAAAATTTCTATCTTATATGTTCCATCCTGCAGTAAAACTGTATTAAAGGACGTCCATAAATTACGTGAGTCAAAATAAGGGTTGAGGGGGTCTGGAGAAGTCTCACTTAGGAGGAGAGGGAGTCAATAAAAATCTCACGTCAATTTTTAATGCAGAGACTGTACATTATTATAGCAGATCACATATAAAAATTATAAGGCAAGTCTGACGGAAGATTGGGGGGTCATGTCAGAGCTCACCAAGGGTATGGGGGAGGGGTCTGAATTTTTATAAAAAAAATCACGTAATTAATGGACGGCCCCTTACAATTCCATTCAGTAATCAGAAAGTGAACCTGTTTTTGGAAAATTTGCTGTGTTAACCAAAAGTTTGAAAAACTGTTTCCATATTAAGTTTTTTTTATGCCATATCAAGTAATTGTTAAATATTTTCCAGCTACATTTCTACATTCCCTTAAAAGTTTGTGTTCAGCTGATGTACATACAAAATTTCTCTCCGTGCGCAAAAAGTCGTTGGCAAACAAATAACTGATCTTGCAAATAATGCGATCAGTGATAAAACTCAAGTTGCAATGCTCAACCACGATTAGCAACAAGACCGTAACAAACTTCTCAGTCAGCTAAACAACAACAGTCGCTCAACATTTACAATTTGCCAAAGTAATCGCCTCTGCAAACGATCAATGATCATCGATTGATTACAAAATAAAATTCAAAAAAAAAAGTACGGAATTGCAAGGTAAAATAAAATACCAATACTACTCATACCATTCGAATAAGAGTACGAAAGGATAGACGATTACCTATACTCTCCAGACAAATTCATGTCCGCGTCGTCATAAGAGCACTGACTCGACACATCTTGACTTGACTTCGTTTGGTTCAACTGTATTGATCGGTATTGTGCAGTATTGTACTTTGCGTTATACTCTAAAACGAAACAGCACAGGTGCTTCAAATTTCAAGCGTAAATAATAAATAATTTAACTGAAGACAGAGAGTAAGGCAGCAATAAAAACAATAAATAGAACAGTGATTCCTAATCTATTTAAATTTAACTGAGCCAAGGTATAGATTTCGGGAAAATTACTTCATGAACTACTTCAAGGATCACTTATATATAGCCTCATAATGAATGTTCTTCAACACGTAGATAGTGTAATGGAATATCTTACTGAAAAACTGGAGAGAGAAAGTTTGAGAATTGCTTTGCTTCACTTAAGGAATCACATTACTCAAGACAAATCCAAGGAACAGACAAACAACGTACCATTGACAATATGCAACAGCAATATCCATATAGCCTTGCGAATGCGAGTACGTACTGGCGTATGCTCAATGTGGTCTTTGACAAAATAAAAGAAATAGCGCACAAATATATCCTCAGCATCTTTGGCACATAATTTATACTGGTTTTGCTCTGCAGATGTAGACTGTTAGGGTTATACTTGGTCTTCGACTATGTTCTGTACTTACCATTCGGATGCTTGTTGGCTCAAAGCGAAATCGTCGATTTGGTGAATTGTTGCATTCACTCAATGGTTGCCGGTTGCTGGTTGCTGGTAAGTTATGCCGCCGCCAAGATGTATGAATAATTGCTTAACGAAATAGCGTGGCGTGGCAATGTTCATTCATAATGCGATGGCGAATGATCGCCGTCGATCGGCAGCTCTGTTAAATAGTGTGAAAATGTAGACATTTTTAGCTTCAGATTTAGCATAACTTGAGCGCATTATTGGCGGTGTTGTAAGTGTTTTTAGCTTGTTGTGTTGTCTTTTAAGATGCTAGGAACTTTGAATTGATGCGAAAAAGTTTTTGAATAAACGTCAACGAAATAAGTAACTTTTATAAAAGTTTATCCTTCAAATGTCTAGCCATTTAGTGTAAATTTTAGTTAGTTTAGTCTCCTGACAAAAATTATTTATATATAATTTACTACAACATTTTTCTAATCTTCTGGTTTTGTTGTTATCAAAAGAGATTAACTATCGACTTCTGGTTCTTGCTCTTCTTATTTTTGTTTTTATTTGTAGAACTATGCCGTAAAGCAGTGGTGGGCACGTAGTGTCCCTATCCACCCTCATTGTTCTCACCATTATTAGACGCACAAGCAAGCAAAAAAAAAATTCGCAGAATTTCAACGCTATCGAGACGTAGCGTTGACTTGAATTCAAATGAAAACAAAATCAAAACACAAAGACATAAGCAACGGCGCCGCATTGTGTCTTGACGAATGTAGCAATTGTTTTTGTTTGTAGTGCAATTTGTGTATTTTCGTGCTGTTGGCGAATTTTGAAGCGACAGCAAAAAAAACTTTAAAATTTTTTTTGTTGTTGCATGATGTTGTTTTTTATCCCTTTTGTTAGATTTACATGCCCACCACTGCCGTAAAGTACGAAAATAGCGCCGAACAGCGCGATAAGCTGACATTGCATATCGTCAATGCAGTCTAGCTGTAATATCACCCCTATCTAGCAGATCCTGCGAAATTTCAGCGTTTCATTCCTAGAATTTCCCAAAGTATTTTGTGAATTTCTGCAGCTTTTCCGTCTTGCACTTATTTGACTGCATCAAAAGTTTCTGTTACCTACTTATATTCCAATTAAGAACCAACTTTTACAATTAAAATAATTTCAAATTTGAGATCCAATATCTATTGATTGATTTTAAAGCTATTTACCAGCTGAAACAAACAGAAGCGGAGTTAGCGTTATTGGCAGCTGGGACTAAGCGACACATTTGCCACCCCCTTTTGAAATCTACATAAGAAAAAATTAAAACGTACTAAGAAAAAACAATTAGGTCATAGATTTTCGTTGTGTTTTATTATTCAGCATTATTTGAATATTCAAAAGGCTTGCTTCATTCACCCCTTCCAAAGCTCCACTACTGAAAACAAGTAGCCATAATTATTTCAAGACTGTCATGTATTTGACCATATTTGATGGTATAAATCCGTACTCTACAACTAAGTGAAAAACCTGAGCAAACGATTATCCTTGATAACTGATGTAGTTAAAGACCATCGGAAATGCTAAGCTTAAGACTCCTTCCTCTAATATCATAATATTGTTGTACTTTGACTCCATAGACAGGGAAGGATCAAAAACTTGAAAGTAATACCTTTAACTTAAATCAGTATGCACGAATATAAGTCATTAGGAAAATTCTTTTCAGATTTCTCGTGATTGCTGGCAGCAATTCTTTAGTTTAATAAACTGAAAAAGCCACTCCCATGACCGAAGAAGTTAGTTCATGCAATAAACCCTTACCGATAAAGGTAGTAGGTAAGTAAATTAATTAAAAAAGAGCACACTGAAAAATTTTTACTATATGACAAACAAATTGATGGCCACTATCTTTTAGACTTATAAAACTGGAACCTTTACTACTACGAGTAGGGCCGAAAAAGTGCAGCATTTGTTGAATCATTAATTTACTTCTCAGTTGAAAGCATTAAAAAATACATAGATTTATTAAAAAATTATGATCTATTTCTAATCCTACAAGACTGTATTCACAATCGCCCTGGGCCCCGTTAGCGCTCAAAACTGCCGTGACTATGAGAGGCTTCAGTCGTGGGTAAAAAAAGCATATTGTCTCACAAAGAGTATTTTATATTTGAAAGATACTATGTCTGGGCAAAATTTCATATTTTCTTTGTTTTGGAACAAAGTTTGTCCATTTTGGTGTCCACCATACCCTCCTGCAATTATTTGGAGTAGTAAATGTTATTGAACCTTCTACTGCTTATTACATTAGAGGGCGACAACAAATTTTATTGCATGTAAGAGAATCATTCAAGTATTTTTTTAGTCCGAGCACAAAATCACTTTTACACTATACATAGTCTCCATATGGCAAACTTTGGTCAGCTTTGGATTTTTATTGCAAAACTAAGAACGTGCGCAATTGATCGGATTATGGAAAACGCAAGCAGACAAAACTAACTACCATAAAGATGCACTTGATGGCACTGGGAGTCTGTTCATCCATAGCTGCTGCTATACCCATAGTTAAGAACAACAACAGCAATTGCAACGATATATAGTGGTAGTATACGAAGAGATAGAACTAAACTCATATGCGCTGATTGTGGAATCCGTATAATAATGTTTCCAATATAACGCTGCGTTCCGCTGATCTTTGTCTTTTTTTCTTCTCCTATTTCTCTAGAGGATTATTCGGTTTATATGTGGCGTGTCACTTGTGGTCGTGAGAATTAGATTTAATTGATTTCCACACGATCCAGACAATAGAATAACAACAGTGATGCGGATAAATGAGATCGCGTAAAGTGCGTTTGCGCGCTCATAATTTAATCAACATGCAACAGCTTTATGTTGCCTTGCGCTTTACGATTATTCGATCGATCAATCGATCAATGCGATCACGCATGCGTACTGTAGCTGCGTAAATAAGAGAAAAATAGATATTGCAATTTCAATTGTATTGCGGCCAATTTGCAATTGCAAACAGGAAATTAAAACAACCAATAGATGTTCAAAGGCCAAAACATGGCAACAACATGGCGCGACACTAATCAGTTACTGGCGGCGATTGTATAGAGAGACTGACGGAAAAACCATTTATACGGATATGTTTAGGAGATATATTCTTTTATGCTAAATTGTTATAGGCCTAACAGGCTGCAATTAACATCCTCACTAGAACTTTTGGCTAATTGTATAGCGCTCTGTAAGAAATTTGTAGCAGCATTCTCCTTCTAAAACTTAATCAGTAAACAAACGTTATCCAGCTAAGTACTTAAAGCAATACATTCAATTGATATTATTTAAATCCTCGTGATACTTGGTTAATTTGAAAGGAATTAGGGCTCTATTAGCAAATCCCAAGGTAGATCGTTTTCTGCGACTAGAATTGCTGGTACCATCAAGAGACTATCGTGAAAACCCTAGTTACAAGATCTTACTAAGAGTGGTTCATCTAGCGTTTGGAATTCGAACTACTATTTTTTTTTCTCAGTCTAGCAACTCTAATATTATTCGTTTTATGACAGAAATTACTTTTAATGATAAAGGTCGATATTTTTCGTTAACTGATTAGAAAGAAAGATGCGTTACACGGAATGAGTAGTGCTATCGTGCAATGATAGCTGATTATTTGTGTTTCCAAGTTTTGAGAGTCGTTTCCTTTTAAAAAATCATCCCAAATTTGATATTGCTTTCGAAAATTTTTTTGTGTTTTGACGCCATTTCGCTTTTTTTCGAAATAATTTTTAATTAAATATTTTTGGGTTACATTTTTTGAGTGGCGATTTGAGAATCGACTATTTTTTGTAATAGTTTTAAGGAAAACCTTTGTCATCTTAAGCAATTTCGAATTTTTCTTAGACTACAGTTTTTTCGGTGGCTTATTTATTTTCTAACCAGCATATCATTGGGGAAATATTTTTCCAATTTTTGGTAATTTTTGTTTTTCATTAACATCACAGTTTTCGTTTGTGTGCGATTTTTAATTTTTACTAAGATTTATTTTTAAAGGTGGCTTGCTATTTTCACCATTTTCTCATTAATTTCGGAAACATCTTTTAATGTTCTTGG
Source organism: Tricholauxania praeusta (assembly GCA_949775025.1). Classification (NCBI taxonomy): domain Eukaryota; kingdom Metazoa; phylum Arthropoda; class Insecta; order Diptera; family Lauxaniidae; genus Tricholauxania; species Tricholauxania praeusta. The sequence goes on from OX459028.1 coordinate 188,520,175, forward strand.
TATTAATCTCTCATTTATTGCAGGTCATACTTATTTTATAGGTATACAGATTTTGTTTTATTCGCTATTAGTATTTAAACGATTTTGTCTACACATCATCCTTGATTTTGTCATTTTAACATTTTGGCTTTAACTCATTTCAAACTATTGGGTATTTAAATACCAAAAGAAGAGTGAATCTTAAAAAATCATACCAATCGACAGGTAAGAGGTGTTGTAGTTTTTAAAGCTTTTTTGGGTAGAGGAAGAATTGGTCTGAAACGCTTATTTTTATTTTTCCGAACTTCTTTAATTAACCTGTATTTTTGTGAGGTAGAATTTAGGTAACACAAAATTTCCAAAGTTTTGGTGGAAAATCGATTCAGGCAAATTTTAAGACTTAAAGAATAATAAAGCTCGAAAAAAATTCAAAGATCCTAAGTGGAATGCTATAATAAAACAGATTTGATTAAATGAGAAGTTTGACGGTAAATTTTTTTTTTTTTTTTTTGTCTCATAGAGGGCTATTGGGTAAAAATTTACTCATGCCATATCTCCAGTGTGCCGATAGGGAAAAATTTAATTTTTTCATCAGCAACTTCTATTGATCCCCTGACCTCAAACACCAAATTTTATAAAAATTGTAGGGGTCGTTCTGGTACCAGTCTGGAATGGGTTAAGTAGACTTTTCTGCAGAAAAATGGACTGCACTTAGAAAAGAATGAGCAAAATTTAAATTTTAGACTATTGTTTCATTAATTTTTGCTGATTTACGCATATTTTGGAGCTTTTCGTTTTTTTTGATTTTTTTTTTTTTTTGCAATTACATCTTGAACTGTTTTTACAGCACTTTGTATTATTTTATATTAAGTATTTCAGTAGATGCTGATGAGATCACAACTCAACGATTTTCTAATGCAACGTAAGTTTGTGAAATTTTGTTTCTTGAAAAAACCGTGGCTTTGAAGCTGATACATTTTAGTCCTTAAAACTGAAACAAATAATAAGCTACGTACTTTAGTTGAAGCGAACATGCCATTTTCATCAAATAACTTGCCTACTTTAGAGTTTTGCAGTGAAAAATATTAATATAAAGTTAATAACAATGGAACGAAATTTTGGACTTAACGAAAAACTTCGAAATTAAATAGATAAGATCTGCGACATTATGCCTATTTTGAGCTACATATTTTGATATGTTGAATTAAAACAAAGCAATATTTTTTCATAAATTTAAGACCATTTTTCTACTGAGCGTTTAATTTTTGGTCAATTTTTAATATCCACTTAAACCAAATTCTCACTTGACATAAACATTTAATTTGTTTATTCAACGCATACTCCTATTGGAATGCTGTCCAAAAAAAATCAAATTCACTTAAGTGTTTCATTTTCAACATTTTTTAGACAAACTGACCACCTCCAAACATTAACTGCTGTCGATTTTTATAATGCTGCTGCCATTGCACATGCGCAATAATTCCCACTAGGCAAAAACTTGAAAGAATTTTTCACCATTTCGACGTCAAATAGCATAAGGAACTTGTTGGTTGCACTGTTATCAGGGAGCGCGCGTTTATAGCTCGATATTACGTTAGCGATTTAAGTCGGTTGCTGACTTTGTTGCAATTTTTCTAAGTTGTGTTTTTTTTTTTTTTTTTTTGACAACATGTGCTTTCAATGCAAAAAACGAAAAACAACTTTTGGTACAGATGTGAAATTTGCTGACTAAGAAGGTATCCTCAACACACACACACACATTCTCAAATGTGGGCTACGTACCGTACGTGTATGTTGTGCGCATGCGCACTTGGATTTCTGTTATCTCAATCTCACGTGAAACATGTTTACGTTGAGAAATTCACTACGTTCGTTCGTTTGCGGCATCGATTGTGATATGATTTTTTGGTTTGAGCAGCGTGGAAGTTGAAACCAACATACAGAAGTTAGTACAGTGCGGGCTCTGAAAATGTGTTTTGTTAAATTGGGCCCGAAAAATAAACATTAAAAGGATGAAGTGATTTTAAAATAAAAAAAAATTGACATATAAAGCCTTAAGTTCGGAGAAAATTACCAAACATGGTAGAGGTACTAAATATGGAATAGCTGTGTTTCATAAAAGCATATACTTCTTGACTCAGAGAGAATTTTTTTAACAGTCATTTTTAAAATATGAAAGCAAACATATGCTTAGTTCCAAATATGGAATATTCCATAAATTATGCTGTTATAGACAATTGAAAAATATTTCTCTAAAAAAATGTTTAATGTCAGAAACTGAATTCAGTACTGAATTTCAAAACTCCATAATTGGGTTTCTATTCCATGTTTAGTCTTGGACTTCATAATGCAAACACTGTTGTACGACTGATGGACAATCAATGTTTTCAACTTTTACAACTTTCTTATTTGGTATTCCATATTTGACCACATTTAAAGCAGATAATATGACATTTTGTTTGAAGAAATCAAAATTCGTACTTCTTTGTCGCGCAAGGAATTTACTATTTATTTGGCATTTTACCGAATTTTGGTTTTGGGCCTAGTTTCAAGACACCCGTGGTAATGAATCAGCAATTTCTTCTCTTACTAACAACGAACCAACTAATATTGTTGTTGTTCTTCACAACATTTGTGGGAATTTTTTTCATACTGCAGTTGTGTTGTTGTTGTTGTTGTATTTGTGCGCAATATTGTGATCGATCGCAAACTATTTTTATTAAAAAAAAAAAAATTATTTTATAATTTTTGGTTTGCTTACTTAGCTTGCAATGCAGTGCACACAGTGTCAGTGATGGTGCAGCACTTAAAATCACGCCCAAAAAGAACAAAAAAAATACTGAGGGTTTTCTCACTCCAGCCTTCGTTTTGACTTGATATAGAAAAATATTTTACTTTTGATGGCTAATATGTGTTAAGATATGAGGAGGACATGCAATTTTGCTTCTCAAAGTCATCGTTGTATTCGTCGTCATTTTTAGAAAACCCTCTATGGACAGTGGGTTGAATTTGAACTTTTTCGACTGATTTTTATTTATTTGAGTACAATGAGGGATCCTATTTTCAAAATTTAGCAAGGTTAGGTTAATGAGTACCTAGAAAACTCAGAAAAAAAAACACATTGGTTTGGGTTTGTATGTTTCCAAACGTTTCTTCAACTTTTCACGCCGTCAAAAAATGAAAGCTTAGCGGGTTTTTCGGCATAAGATCTCCTCTTTCGAATTGAATCTAGTTTGGAAAAGGAAAAAAGTCACAGGAAGCTAAATTCTGGTGAATATAATGGTTAGGGAAACAAAACAGAACTGACCACACTGTTGCGTTTATTCTCCACTGTGAGTAAGCGCGGCATACAACTTTTCGTTATCTTCTTGATACCTTATAGTTGGTCTAAAATTGAAAGCATTGTGCCATGTGATTAGAATGTGCGCTTCTGAAAAAACTTTACTGAAAATTTCTTGACCCAGGACCATCTCCAATATCAGATTTTTCACCAGATCTCAACAGGCGCCGATGTCAATTAAAATCAAATGGTGAATATGGCAATGGATGGGATACACGTTATGGAAATCATAAGCTAAAGTCTGCCAGTAGGGATTATCTAGGGATTAGCTAGAAAGAGAAAAACGTTATTCGGAAAAATTTGGGAGAGCATTGAAGGAACTCGATTCCGAACTTATGTGCTGGAAGAGTTTTATGGAGGTACCATACATCGTGAGAAGACAAAGAATACAACAGATGGTAAATAATTTCTTATTCAGCGAACTAGACAAGGGATTTGAAACTTCTCAGCGATGATATAGAAACTTTTCAGGAAGGATTAAAGACTGTATTTCATTAGCTTTTTCCAAAAGCGAAAAATTTATTATTAAAATAAAATCTTAAATATATATGTCCCACAGAACGGTTTTGTGAACATTTACTAGAATTATTTCTTACTTCATTATTGGAATCAATAGAACTAAGTTTAGTTTTGGATAGTAACTTGAACGTCGAACACCAAGATGCTTTTAGAAAACACGCTTTTCAAGTTATTTAAAAACTTAATAATATTCGTTCTTCTAATATCATCAAATTTTCCTAATCTCTGAGTTAATGTGGCCCACAGTACAAAATACCAACTGCCAAAGAAGTCCACATAAAATACGACAACAAAGACGACTGCGTTGATTTGATCAAACGACAGGTCCCTCATTCTTACCATTGTCGACCAAAGCTTTTAACTTAGAGCTCTATTGCCCCATACCACCACCTCATGCAGGAAAACAAACAGAGCAACAGCTGCGTCAACTGTATGATCTTCAAAAATTGTACTGTCCAGTTGTTGCTTTTGATGATGAAGATGATCTTGTTGCTGTTGCTGTTGCTGTTTCATTTCGAGCAGCAATTTCATTTGCTTGTTACTGTGGGATTTCATTAGACCAGCTGAGCGCTGATCTACAAAACTGACAACAAACGCCTGAGATGAGATGACGCTGCGCACATACAGAACATTGCGGTCCAGCATCCTTCTGCACAGTTCTGTGTGGTACACCTGTAACTTGCGCTTGTTTGTTCGATCGAATGTCTTGCACTTTTGTTATCGCGCTTGTTAATTAACGAATTAAGTTTCATGTTGTTTGAAGCAGCTCTCTACAGTGCACACACATGGCCATGGTCATTGCCATAGCCTGAAATTATTATTAGCTGCAATTTGGCTAGCGTTAACTTGTGTGTTTTTAGCTTGTAATGTCACGCAATTGCCGAAGACCCCTACGAGCATAAGATTCCATCTGCTGGTGGTTGTAGTTGCATGTTACATGTGTCCTGCTGAGATTTCTGTCGCATGGCTTTACTGCAAATGTCATTGTAATGAACATGCGAAATTATTTTGTGAATTGGCATAATGAAAAGCATTTCGCATATTTCATATGCAGATAAGTATCTTAGAAAAAAAACCGATGAAATAAAAACCGACCAAAATGCAATACAACCTAAAAGGTAACCAATTCGTATACAAAAGATATAAGAAGATTTATTTGAAATGTCCTTTTCTCAAAAAATAAGTCGCTGGCGCACGGCGCTACTCAATACACCAGCTACAGGTTGAACAAAAAATGTGCACCCTATTGTTCGACATTGTTGTGGATGGCGCTCGGCAATACAAGAGAAGCAAAAGGACATAAAATGACAAACACTACAGCGCGATTACCCAGATAAGCAGTGACAGTTGACTGCAGGTTGATGGGATTGAAATGTCACTCCAATACACAAGGATTTTGTTAGGATTTGCATTTTTCTGCTACGAGTTAAATTGTATAATTGCCTGAGAAGAAACAAAAAGAGAACTCCAACAAAGCATAAAGCAATAAAAGATACAAAAGGATAATACAAGCAAGCTGGCAGGAAAAAAAAAACAAAAAAGGATAACGTAGCGGCAAAGCTGCAGCAATGGATAAATATTGATAGACAAAATAATAGAACAAATTGTTCTATGCCAGAGGTCAGCAGGATGTGTGGGATGTGCGCACATCCTGATGCTTTGCATAAAATTAAGATTATCCTTTAGCAATGCAATTGTGCTTTTGTTGTGCTACCTTTTGCAGCTAACACCTGATTGTTTTAATATTTTACTACTGCTGATATTCTTCCTATTGTTATTATTGTTTCGAATCTGTAGGTACATTTTATTTTGTTTTTATCTTTAAAAGGATTATAATTACTTAAACATTTTTAGTTTAGCTCTTTTTTCGCAGGATGGGTTGTCTTTTTTTTCGTTTTTATTGAACGCAAATTTTTGTACAAAAGGATGTATAGGTTTTGAGAAAAAAGTTTCCTTAAGAATTTACATTTATCAATATTTAAATTACTTAAATCCAAAAATGATAAGATTTTTAGTTTCATATTGGCTTATGTACACAAAATAAAAATGTATTTGATTGCCATTTGAATACTAAATTGTAGATAGTCTTTTAGTACAGAAATAATTTAAAATGCGATTTTGTAACTTCGTAGTCGAAGTTCAATATTTTTATAAACTTCAAGATGGACTTTGGAAACTTTTCAGCGATGTCTTTGAATACCATAAAATGTCAATTTGCCAGTGGTGGGCACTCACAAAGCTATTAGAAGACAGACTTTTTGACGTCAGGATCTTTGCAACGTCAACAGAGATCTCCTGATCTCTCAGTAATTTTAGCCTTGAGGTATGATTGCCAATAAAATAACAAGCTGTACAAATGATCGTAATATTCTCAATAACAATTTTCATTTTGGAGAAATAACTGTACATTTTACTGATAATTTGGCATTAAAGTTGTAGCGATATGCTTAAACTCAGTTTTCAAAATGTCGTTAAGCGAGTTACAACGTCGAGAATTGATTTGCAAATTTTGTGAAAAAAATACATACAAAAACAAAAGTGCGATATTTAACCATTTTAAAACATGGGATTTAAGAAAACGACTGTTTATCGAACAATTGGACTATTTAGAAATAAGGAAAGCATAAAAAGAAAAAAAGGTTCCGGTAAAAAATATGTTTTACAAGACATTAAAGTTCGTGCTCAGCTGAAAGCAGATATTGTTGGCCGCAAAGCAAAATCTTACCGCTAGTTAGGAAGAAAGTACTGAGTGGACCAAAAAACTGTTAAAACGTATATAGAATCCATTGATGTTCAACTGAAAAAAAAAAAATTAAAGCCAGCTACTATGGACAAGCAGTTAAAGCTAATCAATACTATGCTCCGCGCGCTTTCTGGAAAATACTTTGCAACCTCTTCTTGATATATTTGTGTGATGGACGACGAGAGTTACTTCACAGTGGAAGGTAACGAATGGCAGCCAAAACATTATTTCGAGTCTGAAATCTACAAAGCACATGAAGATGTGAAATATATTGCGAAAACAAAGTTTCCAGGCAAGGTGTTGCTGCGGTTGGCAATTAGCGAACGTGGCGTCAGCGATCCAGCATTTTTGTGGTGGCTTAGCAGTTTCAGCGCAGACTTCTGCACAAAAATGTATCCCTGTACTTAAAAAGTTTATCCAAAAATATCATCGACGTGATAAAACTATTTTTTGGCCTGACTTAGCGTCTTCCCATTATGCAAAGTCTACTTTAACTGAGTTAAAAGCACGAGGTATTGAATTTGTCCCCAAAGACTTTAATCCCCCAAACGTGCCGCAACTGCGGCCGATCGAAACATTTTGGGCCAATTTGAAGAGAAATGCTTACAGCAAGGGATACAGCGAAAAATACCGACTGCCTCATTCAAAAAATAAAAAAACAGCTCAAAGAAATGGACCCAAAAGGAATCCGGGAGTCAATGAAAAAATTACCCCAAAAAATACGGAAAGCTGATCGCAATGGGGCTAACTTTTTTTGTAAATTTACTATAAGTGTTGAAGTCCAAAAATATATTTTAATTTGATATAAAAATATCATGAAACATTTTATTATTTCCAATAAACATTTGTTCGGATTTCATTCCGCATTCATACTGTTTCAAGATTCTAAGTAAGCAGCAAAAATTTAAACAAATATAGATTGCTTTTAAGTCTCAAAATTGTATTAAATTTCGCTTCAGAAAAATGTTTTTTGCAATTGAGTATTTGATCGCCTTTGATCAGGCTTTCTATTAAACTGAAATATTTAAATCACTGAGTAACCACAATGGAATTTGACTTAGACAAAGCCAACATCATCATCTTCTTTATTCAGTTTGTTGTCCTCATCGTCGTCGTTGGTCACCTAACCAATCAATATTAAATCGGGCAAAATTATGCCCTCTATCTACCAGAGCAGGAGGGTACGCGTACGGCTAAAACAAACGTGAATTTGATAACATCTGGTGGGGCACCAGTCAACCAGCCAGCAAGTCAGCCGCATTTGCCAATGCGCGACTTCGACTACAACTGGTGCACTATGGTCTTTAGAGTGGCGGTACAAACAAATGTGTACCGTCGAAGTCAGTTCACAAAAACAAAAAAAAAAAAGAACAAGATTAAGTACGCGCGATAAATTTTGTATAAGTCTCAACAATAAGTCGCCTGGGGACAATTTGTTGGAGTTTGTTTTTGTTGTTGTCGTAGTGAATATGCAGAATACGAGCACAAGTGTATTGCGCGCGTATACCAAAATGAATAGGGTAAATGCGCGGGTAGGGCCCAAAATACTTTTGAACTCGCCATTAACTACATTCAAGTTTTAAACAATCAGCACATATTTGACAATGCCAATAAATATGGCAAAATCGCTGAAAAAATTGTATACCAAAGTGCAGGCAAAAATCACCCTAAATATTTGTTTCTATTTTGAACTTGAAATGAAAAATCGCTAAAAATTGTTTAAAGATTGTGATTCTGATTTTTGGATTGATTTTTCTCAAATTCTTCTAGAAAATGTTTTGTAAAAGTGATGAGTGAACCATTTTTTCGGCGAGAATTATATCCAAATATAAAGTAATAGATTTTTCATTTTAAACCATTTTTCATTTTGGATAAAATTTATTTCTTGAATCCAAAATATAATATAATAATATAATGTCCCTTTAACAAAAGATAATTTGAGCAATTTTTTCGTAAAGATTTGAGAAAATTTTTTATAAATTTTATGAACTTCAATGTTTATTATGGCTCAATTTCATTGTACAACATATTCTTAAATATTCCAATGCATTTAGCACATTTAAAAAAAGTTCTTAAAATAATTGGCTTGGTGCAAAAATGCGAAACCATAACGATTTTCCCAGCGGGAATGTTTGGCAAGGCGAATGATTTTCTTTAGTTGCGACCAATCTTCAACTGCCGTCAACTACTCGCACATTTACCCTACATTCGCCGAAGCATAATTTACTAAAGGCGACTTTTGATTTCGTATTTAAGCTTTTTTTTTATTACAAATGTTTTTGTTGTTTCTATAAGGGGGAGTTGATATTTTTTATAGTTTTTGGGGACGGTCACATGCGAGTCCACTAAAAGGCAAAAAATATTAAACAAAGAGAACATAAAAATTTCAGCCCCAAGCAAAGTCAACATTTTGTAGCTGTTTCAGCAAAACCACATTTTAATGGTAACCCTCATAAAAGGGTTGCCAACACAAAACAGAAGAAAAATGCGTTTGAGTTATTTGTCTCGCTGGTCACAATGTGGAAGAAAAAGGGTGCGAGTTGGAAGCAGTCTAATTGCAAAGAGCATTGCATATTCTTCGATAAATGCAGACACATTGTCTCTATCTCAATCTCTACTTTATTCACACTGCCCATCCCCCACCATAATGTGTCCATTGCTGTGATCTCTGTTAATCTACAGTGAATCTTTTGCGCAAGATCACCAAAGGCAAAATTAACCGCGCCCGCACAACTTTGAATGAATTGAGATCAACTTTGCGATAGTTGAGCAATTTTCGTTTTTAAATCGCTCTCTAAGATTGTTATCGTGTGAATATCAACCGATATTGATTTAGTGGCCTGAAGTTGAGTTTTGGTCAAGCAAAAGACACTTAATGGTCTTTAGTGGAAAAAAAATGGCAAAAAAAGAGTTTAAATAGCGAATAAGTTCCCAAATGGTGAATTTGTTAGACTTTTATAGAGAAAAATGAGAAAATATAGGTGAGCAAAGTGTTATTATTTTCCTCTCTAGAAAATTAGTAAGAGTTTCAATATTCTTTCCATTGTATCAGGGCAAAACAGCCAGCAGATTTAGAATGAACTCAACTCTTAATCCTTAAAAAGTAATTTATTTTCATTTATACAATTAGTGAATCAATTAAGTTTCTGATATACGAGTACAGCAACGAACATCGTGCCTTATAAACTGAAGCATGTGAGCAGTATTTTTTAGATTTGTGAATTATTGTGAACAATGAATAAAGCGGTAATTTCTATACATAATAAATGTGCTTTGATTACAACACAATTGTGTGATCGAACTCGTAAACAAAAATGACGTTCATTTTATAACTAAGCACATGATTTTATTAAAAAATTATGGTGAAATGGAACTATAACAACAGACACAAAATGTTCAAAGAAAGAGTCAAGAACTCTAACAAATCTGGCTTATATGAAAAGTGAGTGCTTAAAGTGGAAAAGAAAAACAGTCAATAAAATAACTCCAATACGAGTACATCTATCCCTCTCCTTTCAGCTCCCGTACACCTCACTGGTTAAATATTAGCACTCCGAAAACCAGAGTGTAACTCATATCAATGTTATCGAAAAATTTCAAAGTAAAATACCGCAAAGGGCAGCCACAACCAAGTGGAATTATAAGATAAGACTATCTGTATTTTCTTCAATATATCCCTTAAACGGTGGTGCTTATCAATGTAACAGCATCACACATAATTGCTTGTGTCGCACTAATCGTCCTTTTTGATCCTTAGAAATTTTCATGTTGACAGCTAATGTTTGCGTGAAAGTTCAAGTGAAAAAAAAAAAACACAACAAGCAAATTGAAAAAGGAATTCCTCTCAAACCCAAAATTTTTTATCTCGATATTTTTCTATTGACCTGCTGACCAGGATGTTCATAACAACAAAGAACCATACCGCTGTAGCGAAAATTACTCCGATTGCTGATTTTTACCAACAACTGTCGTGATAATTTTTTCTGAATTTCGACCACCCATAATTTACGAAGAGTCTGACTAGATCAAGAGCTCAGCATTGTTATTTGTCTTGTTACTTTTCAAGAAAAATTGATAAATGATAGCATCGTATTGAATTTATTAGCAACTTAAAATGGATTCAATCAAATTAAATTAAATTATTTATGGCTCTGCAACAACAACCTATCTAATGAATTTTTAATGCCATTTTGACATGTGACCAGCATCTTTCAATAGATGGCAGGAACAATATCATCGCACAGTGCCACCAGTCGTGCACAAATAAGTAAAAAAAAACCGAAAAATTTGTGATCGAATTTTTCAGAAAAAATTTTTTTTTTAATGAAACTTCTGCTGAGTTTTTCTAATACGTTCTCTTTATTTTCTTTATCTATTCCATTTTTAAAGATATTACCGCTACAGCTTTGCGAAAAGAAGATATTTTCCAACTTTACCACCTTTGATATTGGTTTTCATCTGTTCATCTTGTTTTTATTTGATATTATTTTTTAATTTTATTTGAAATAAATTTGAAATAAATTTGAAATATGTAAGAAAAACTTGTGCTTGATATTTCCAAGTACCTATAAATGGAGTATTATTGGCATGGTCACCGACGTACCCCTTTAAAAATTTGATATGGTTTGACTGCATCATTATGATTTTATAAAACTAAAGGCCAATTTTAAAGAATTTTTATAGAATTTCACAGTATTTGGTGACTATAAAATATGATCCAAAGTGATTGTGATAACATGTGGCTAGCGCGAAAACCGCAATTCAAAGGATTATGGTCAAAAGTAACGTATTATTCCAAAGTTCGGAGCTCCTGCATTGTTTAGAATACTTATGTATATCAACAATTTTAAAAATTGGACCTTTGGTTTTCTTATTTAAAAGCAAATTTTTGACACTTTAACAATTATTTTTTTAAAAAAGTAGGTACTTTAATTTCGAAAAAATTAATCTTAACATTTGTATTAAAATGCAAATATAGAAAGCCTTATTGAGTTCTCGAAAAGTTGATTTATATTTTACAAAACTAAAAAGTATTTCGTCAAATTATTTTACTCATACATGTATTAAAATTTTTAAATATTTAAAACAAAATTTTAAACGAAAAACAGCTCTGTACGTTTCAAGTCACCCTTTGAAGCTTCTCGTTAAGCAAAAAAAAAGTTAAAGTTACTTATAAATTTTTGATCAGTTGGAGCCATAAAAAAGTGCACTGTGCGTCGTAGTTATCTTTACCGCAGTACTCATCAAAGTCTCTTAATTGGTAAATCGTCGTTGTCTTTTGATATTTGCGTTTAATTTATTTGATAATCACGAGAATAGCCGCTTTAATTAAGCGCTAATCATTAAAATTAATTGAATTGCTTATCTAGCGCTGATGCAAGTGCTATCGCTATAATTCATTGCAACTTTTCGACTTAAATGATTCAACCATAACGGCAATTAATAAAAATTTCAAATAAAAATTGCGTTTAATTTTCGTTGATATCCTTACATGTATCAGAGCAACGCATGCGATGAAACAATTTGCTTAAAAATGTTTTCCATATGACTGCATTTGGCCCGATACGTAGCATTTTCTTGAATTTTCTGAAAACTTCTAGTGATAAGTTCCCCATTCTTCTAAATTCAGCGTAACGTATACTGTTTGAAATCTTCAATCCATAATAAAAACAAGTTAAGGTGTTATCTTCGGCCAGGCCGAAACTCACATACCATACACTGCACTGAAATTACCTTTTAAACAAATGTTAAAAAGAAGTTGAAGAGGTTGAATAAGTCGAAAAATGTGACATGTAAAAAAGGTTGACAGAGGTTGAAAATTTTATTGGTCGAAATTTTTCCGTCTTGGTTTTCGGATGGCAAAGTCATTGATAATCTCATCACAATCTGAAGACATGAGCAAATCTGACTCTATAGTTAACAAAACGAGTGCGTTCAATCGTTCTGCAACCAGTGTTGATCTCAAGTAGTTTTTCGCTCGCTGCAGTACGCAAAATGATCTTTCAGCGCTACAATTTGATACGGGTGTGCAAACGAGCATTCGGAACGCTATATCACCATTCGGAAAAACTGTGTGGAGTTCATTGAATCTAAGTAATTTGAGCAGATTCATAGGAGAATTTTTTCCCATATTATTTTTGACGCAATAACTTTTAAATAAAATCATTTCATTCGATTTTTCGATATCTTGATCGTAGAAACTTATCAATTCAGCAGATTTTTCACAAATTCCTTTTTCATTCAAACAATACATGACTGAAAATTTATGATAAAGAATTTTGTATGCTTTTTCTCTGATTTGTAGTTCCGATAAATAGCACAGTCCTACAAATTGAAACTTTTTTTTTCCTTTTTTGACTTAAGTGCTGATTTATTGTGGCTTAGGATACCCCGAAACCGAATCCGGGCTCAGAATTGCTCTATCACGTAAGGTTTTTGAGATATTCTAACCTAAAAGTGCAAAAAACACTGTTTTTTGACATATTTGAGGTTATGTAGCATGTTTTTTTTTTCTATTTTTCAAAAACTAAGTGTGGGATCTTAAAGTACAGTTCTTCTCTTTCCAAATGCTGTTGAGTTTTCTGAAATAACTTCTTTTTTTTTTGCCGAGTTATCACTGTAAGGTTAATCCGGGCCTGCATATACATGTCTCCGAAATTAGATCTGTAATTCTAGTAATTTTTCAAGTCTAAAAAACTTGAAAAGCTTTAAGCCGCACCTAAAGTAAGCCTCTGCGTATTTTACGGCAAAGGCGGAAACTTTGATAATTACGTTTCATAGTTTTCAACGTTGCATTTGTTTTTAAACGTTATTCATACGACATGGTTACCCTCCGGCATTGATCATTTGAAAAATCTAGATAACCTCAATAAGAGAATGCTTCTCTCTATGAATTTATTTGTTTGATAAGATTTCGAATAAATTTATAAGCAATAATATGGTAAATATTATAACGCCCTGAATTAAAAGACAAATCTTTAGTTATTGGGTCAAACATGAATAACACTTCTTTGAGTAGATTGCATAAGAATTAAGTTGGCTTAGATAAATATACTTTTACATAAATACCTCAAGTATTTGTTGATACATAGCTTAGGTGCTTATGATAATGTACTTGAATATTAATTTTATTCAACAATTTTTGAAATATATCAATATACATATCGGTTTCATAATAGGTATTTCCTGGGACTAATATATGATTTAGTGATTATTGCCAAGCGAATTTTCCTGTATAAAAATTATTCTTGCAGGTGATTTGGTAATTATTACAAGATATATGCGTGACCCAATAATATTATTGAAATATGCGGCACATTTTCTATTACCAAATCTTAATATTTACAATCAAACAGATTTTCCAGTGTAGATCATTAAAATACTTTTTAGAATTTCCAAAAGAGAAAACTACTGCTAATGTTTACAATTTTAGCTTGAGATTTGAAGTTTTTACAAAGTTACAAGCTCTCCGTCAGCTAACTACTTACACAAAACCAGCTCTTTTCATTCTCTATTCAAAATAGCCATATGTTTTAGCTCTTTCATAAATTTCTCACATCAGATACATTTGCTCTGAGAAAATATCATCAATAGTTACCACCTTACCGACACTTGGTTTTAATACATGAAATACGCTCTTAAATCCAACCATGGTCCAAAAATGTAGATATCACGCATACAACTCAACACCATGCTCTCAGTACATCTTCTCAGAAATGCCACTCTCTGTAATTCGATAAAATTACACCACCATCAGCACTACCGCCACCCCGAGCAATGGCAGCAGAAGCAACACCATCATCAGGGCAGGAACCGATGCTACCTTGCCCGATACTACTGCGGTTCACGCTGGGCGACACAAATTTTAGAGTGTCACACGTTAAAAAAGAGACAACATCATTTACCTTGGTGGTGCGTGCGAAAGGCGACGCTGTAGCGTAAATAAACGTTTTGTATATACGATTTTAAATTTGTATATGGGTATGCGTGTGCATACATACATATATGAGTGTATGTACGATATATGTACGTACACTTATGTATAGTGCCTAGTATAAGGCATTGCGTGTATGTCGTTTTAAATCCGATAATTGTTGTTATTGTTGTTGTTTTTCGGCTATACCTCCATACTGCAAATGTATTGGTTATGGAACTCATCACAATCAGTACAGAACGATGAGAGTGGGCCATGCAACGAAGACGATGCCGACGGTTTGTGGTTGAAATTGAGTGCACATTCAGTAGTAACCGTGAGTTTGTCATTCGTTTAATTTTATTATGAGTATTGTCCTCCCTCGTCTACTCATCTGTCCTTATGATCCATACGTAAATGTTTTGATACGTATGGACGTATTGTGAGCGAAATGTGATTTAAAATCACATGAGAGATGATCTCTGTTTGTTTCTTACTTGGTTGTGGAAAATTCTAATTTGGTTGTTTTTGTGAGTTGTGGGCTCATTGCAACTTACCTTTGGTCAAAATAAGGCAATTTAATACAGAGATCATTTACAGTTTTCATTTGACCTCTCCTTAAAGGCTCAATGTTTTGTTTTAAATAATAAAAAATTGTAATAAATAGCCTCACTACCGATTTTCTTGAAATTTTATTATGTGTTACAGTTCATTTTGCTGATCAAGAATATTTATATATTTCGAAAAAAGAAACGCCTCCTTCATGTTGTTTTTGTGCTTGAAAATCGATTATTTCTTATATAATATCTAACACAGACTTCGCTTGTCACAGCAATTTACAAAAAAGTTAGAGTAAATGGGTGAACTTCGGCCGCGGCTCTGGGCTCACATCCTCCAATATGGGCAACAACGGCTTCAGTAACATACTTTGTAGTATACATAGACATTATTGCACATATTTACATATGTTATTAAGGTGTTTATTTTTGAAAATTTTGTAGATGTAGATTGGAAGGGAAGGGGAAACAAACTAACTGTGCCGTTCGCAGGTTCGATCTAGGAAGCAGAAATTTTCGAAGAATTTTCTTCAAACCCGCAATTTTTAAAAGAAACAACAAAACTCATTCGGGTGTATTTTGTCAGTATTTTCAGCCAACCGAAAAATGTGAACATGGTTTGCCAGGCAAAAAAATTAAAATCAATTCACAAAATTTTCAAAATAAACACCATAGTATACATATGCATGCAGGGCCGCCGAGAGCAAATCCGGGCCCCTCCTCCCCCTCACCCCAACAATTGTAAAATTAAAAATGATGTAGGATGGTATAATTAACATATTCTATTATACACACCTAATTTTTCAAATCACCCGTCAACAAAGAAGTTTCACTTCAAAAATGGTATAATAGTATTTAATTAACACATATACATAACTATGTATTTTGAAAATTGGTTTAATTTGTAAACTTGACAGTATGACAGTACAGGATATTCCTTTTTAATTCGAGGACAAGCAAATCTTTTCACTTACTATGTACGGCGAAAATTAGGTAGAAAAATCTGAAGGGGCTGAGCCAATGAGTTTACGGGCCCCTTCGAAGAACTGCGGGCCCGAGGGGAATCATCCCGTTCCCCCCCCCCCCGGTCGTCGGCCCTGTATGTTTGTATACTGATAAAATTCTTGTTTTGGAAATGATTTTCAATGCGCATATACATACATACACATGTATATGCATACGAATTTTATATATGATATAATAATCAACGTATTTTATCAAATTTTTAATGTAAATCTAATAGTTTTTGAGCTATAAATTAATTTAATAAAAGACGTTGGTGAAACGATTCGCTGGAGTAAAATAAAAAAAAAATTATGTCAGAAATTGAATACTTTTGTAAAGAAGACATTGATATACCTTGGGCCGGATTAAGAATTGTGCCGCCCCTAGGCAGTTGCAAAAATTGCCACCATCCTCCTCAAAACTTCGTAATTTTTTCGAAAATATTATATTTTTTTTTTATTTTGATGAGCAAAAAAAAAGGTCCTCGTTGCTGAACGAAAAACACCTAGCAAAATGAAAAGTACATTCCAAAAGTTTTTCAATCAATAAAATACAAAAATGCAATTTTCAAAGTATCCACCAATATTTGCCGCCCTACGCACGTACCTACTCTGCCTGTAAGGTTAATGCAGCACTGGATATACCAATCATCTCTATTACAAACACCAGCAAAATAATGGATAGCGGATAATATACATAATATAAGTACATATAACGGATTAATATATCTATTTATCGGACGTATGCGAAACCATTTTCTTGAGCCTACATTTTAAAATACTACGAATATAAAAAATTTTCTAACAAAAAATAATAAAACGCGCCATCACCTTCAATTAGTAACTAAATAAGTATGGCAGATAGCCAGAAACTTTAAAGAAATTATGGACTTATTTGCAAATTTAATAAAAAATAGTCCCCTAAACTGATTGATTCCACAAATTGTTTTCAAAGCGCGGACAAAAAAGAATAGATATAGCATAAAAAAATCTATTGTAAAACTAGGATTTTTGACTGAAATTGGAACTTAACTTTAATAGCACTAATCGATACGAAAAGTGAACAGTAAAAGACAATTTTTGTAGCTCATCAGTATTATAGAGCCCATAATATGTGCAATGTGTCGATACTTTCACCATATTTTCTCTAACCTATTTGGAAATTGACGCGGTAGAGCTCAGCACAAAGATTGAATGGGTACCCCTTAACCATAAAAAAAATTTAAATTTCTGGATAGATTATTACTTTTCTCCTTAAAATGAAATAAAATTACATATTGATGACATAAATAATAAGGTTTTTTTTTTCGATCGCAAGTCACAAACTTGATATGAGGCCCCAGTAGGCTTTTATGTCTACTGACGGTTTGACTAAAAATAAAGTTCTCCTATTTCTTTCACTGAATATCGACAACTCAAAACAACCTCTTGTCATGTTTGGAGTTCCCTTGTGCTCGAGACCTGAGGCTATAACCCTCTTTAGCGTTACCTTAACCCAGAGCAGACAGACCTACGTTTCAAATTTCCTTCTTAGTAAGCTTGAAGCAAATTGGAAATGCCCGCTTCTTCTCAAGGCAGTTGCTCTAATAATGTAAACGTTCTTATTTCTGTTGTTGATTTGGTTCGCCTTTACGCAAAATTTTGCTCAATTTTGAACTATTGGGAAAGTGACACCAAACGTTGATCCAAAATGTTTAACCAAAATACGTTTTCAAGTAATAAACGTTTCGGAAAAGGTAAAGATTCGCAAACAATTTGCAAAACATTAAGCTCCACATTGAAGAGTTACATTCGACCGACGGCAAATTATTGTAAAAAGCAGTGCAGTGATTGAATCATACTGTGAAGGAATAAAAATGTAAATAAATACCTAATCTTTGTTTTTAAGCGTTAATCTAATGGCATTGTCAAAACAATTGCATTAAGAGATATTCTCTCTACTCACACCAGTCAACCTAATTGTAATCACCTTAAACGTATAAGTAAATGTTAAAAAAAAAATAAAAAATTAACTAAATGAAATTAATGCAAAATAAAAACACAAATCAAAACAAGTGCAGACTGCTGGGGAAAAAAAAGTATCTCGAACAATATTGAATTTAAATGTGTACATACGAGTATCTCGTAGCCGCAACACAATTTGAATTCATTGCATTAAAGTGGTCGTCAACTGGTAGGCCACTCACCGAAACCAAAAAAGCAAAAACTGAGAAAAAATTATCAAAAAAAAATAATCTATCTCGAAAACCAAAGCACAGAGAGCGAATAAGAGTGAAAATCTTAACCGCAAAGAGAGCAAATTCAGGCAGTTAACTCACAATCCAACAAATTCTGTGCACTCTCTCTTAACGACGACAACAACACCGACTCCGACGACCACAATGGCACTTTAGTTGTTGTATATGCTTTTGCCTTGTTTTTTTTCTTCACTTTTTCAGTTGTATCTTATGGATAGCGTGTGTTTTGAGCGTCCAACTCCCGTCACCCTGTCTCGCTGCCACTGCCATCGTCGTTTATGGTTTTGGCTCTGGTTTCGTCGCTTTTGGTCGGTCGCATTGTTTGGTCGTCCATTGCTACGCTGCCAGCAGCCGCTCCAGTGGCTTGCGACTCGTTTGTTTTGCTCGTCGTATATTCGCGCGCACGTTAAAATCGCATCCGTTGGATACAAGTCAACACGCGCTAAACAGAATTTTGCGCGTTTTGCCGTCGCAAGTGAAGAAAAATTCGTCAGTTACGTAAAACGCATGGATTTTGTAAATTTTGTTTTTTTCCCGCTTTGGATTAAGGTTTGATTTTTGAGATGAATATGAAAAAAGAATAAAAAAATATCGCGCGAAAATCGCATCCATATGAAAATGTCAACCAAAATATCGTGATCTTTATCGTAGTCGTAACCGTTGCCGACGTTGTTGTTATTGTCATTTATGTTATATGTCAACATTGTCAACGTCGTCGTTGCCGCCGCCGCCGCCATTTGTCGTTTTATCGAATTGGAATTCTAGCTCGAATATATCTAGATACATTTGTATCTGCGCGTGTATGTGTGAGTGGTATATAGAAAAGTTAAAGCAAGAAAAAACATAATTGGTGTCGTTGCTGTTGTCGTCCACACCACCACCACCAGCAACAACAACAACAACAGCAACAACAACAAAGCAACAGAAGCACCTCTACCTAAGCATTCGTCGTAGCCGTCGTAGTCGCTCGATGTCGTTCGTTTGTCGCTGTAGCTGCCTCAATATACTCGCCCGCCTTATTTACATGAGCGCATACGGTTTTTTTTCTATATTTTTTTTTTTTTTTTGGTTTTTGTCGTCGTCGCTGAGTTTTTTGTTGGACACTTTTTTTCTGCTGTTGTTTTTGTTGTTACTTTTACTGTATTTTTCGCTCTCGCTCTCGAATTTGTGAATTTTGTCGTCGAGTGTCATTGGTCGAGAGATTTTATTGTTGCTGTTGTTGTAGCTGTTGTTGTTGTTGTTGCTGCTGTTGTTGTTGTTGCTATTTTATGTATGGCAAAAAAGAAGGTGGAAATCGTCATCTCTGTCGCAGTCTTTTTAGTATCGCACACAGAAGTCATTCGAGAGATGGCGACAACAACAACAATATCAACAACAACAACAACTTGAATAGCAACAATGGTGACTTTTTTCGTAATGTTGTTGTTGTTGTTGCTGGTGCTTACGTTCTGAGCTTTGCAAAAAGTTGACTTGCTTGTTAGCGACGGTAGTGGACACACACAAAAAACGAGCAACAGAAATAAAAAAAAAATTATTGCAAATTTTCTGAAACGAAAAAAAAGTTACAAATAACAATTTATTAATTTTTGTTGTTTGGTTTACTTATGTTTAATTATGAAATTTTATGTAAAACTGTAGGAAAATAAAAATTTGCATCAAATACTGCAGAAAAAGCTACAAGATATAAAAGTATCTTCGAGATACAAAAGTATCTTCATGTGATAAAACGCTTAAGAGTACAATAAAATTAAAAAATTCTATGCGTAATCCTTCGAAAAATTAGAGAGCATGGCTTAGGCAATCACTTTGAATTAAAAATCTACGCAATGAAAGAAAAGTTTTAATAATGCTCAGCCCTAACGGAGTTTTAAATAAATTTACAACAATACATATTAACTAAATTCAATTTTATAATTAAATAAAAAAAAATTAATTCAATTTATGTATTATGTGTTCGATAAATTATTTGATCTAATTTTTACAAAAATTAAAAACAAACGTAAATAATAGTTTGTACATTGGTGCTAAATTTGGTTCGAAAAAATTATAATTTCAGTTTTAAAACCTTTTGGTTTAAAAAAATAATCAAACAAATTGTGATAACCATTAACTAAAACAAAAAAAAATTCTATAAATATCGAGTTCATTTGTCACAAGAAATCAAAATTTTCATCAGCACATCAATACTGAAAAGGAATTACACATTCACTTTAATCTGAGGTAAGTTTTTAAATATATTAAATTTGAATTAGATTAGGTATTATTCTTTACTCTGTTTCCTTATGCTCTTAGGAAATGTTCACATAAATATTCAATTCAATGTTCTAATAAATCCATAAGAATCGTACAGCCCAAAACTAAGTTAAGTCTAAAATTTGAAAAAATCTGTTTCATTAATTTAATAAATTGTGTGGAAATTTATTGAAGGCAAAAAAAAATTTTTTTCAAACTTCAATGGCTTGGCAACTCTTTGTGCTTCTGAAAAACAATGGAATCGACTTACTCATTTGTTCACATTGTTTGCAAAAAAAGTATAATGTTTCTATAAAATTCGCTAGCCCATTATATCCTCAAGCATTGTTTTTTGACATTATATGCACCGAAGCTCACTATATAAGTAAAGAGATCAAATATCCCGATTCTTGTGTGGCTGTCCTGACTTGAAACGGTATGTCCCACTATTTCCACATACCGCAAAGTACTTATTCCGCCTTATAAATAATGATTCCGCCGCATTGACCGCACTCGACAATAAATACGAAAAATCACCTAATGCTTACTATTCCCGATAGTGCATCCAAGAGAAAAAGGGGAGACATGGCGATTTCTCACGAGCACGAAATAAATTCCGGGATTTCTTAAAGTATATCTCATTTTTATCTAAGTTCTGTTTTTAATCCTCAGAAGAATTATCAAAAAACATCACTAAGATCTAGTATCGGAGATATGTATAACCATCCCTAAAATCCAATAAAGCTTTCATAATAATGACGATAAGTTGGGAATCCCCAAGTTTTAGTATATGCGATCTTTTTAAAGGGACTTTATATCTTGCCAGAGAAAAATTTAACGAGATCGAAAAGTGTCATTCAGTATCAAAATTGGGGATTTTGATATTTTTTTAATGAATTATTCCGATTATAAATCAGGTCACATGACTTATGTAAATAAATATAATTTGAAAGAGAACTTAATATGCTTTAGAATTGATTTCTATAAAATAAATGGTTCTTAAAAGCAAAGTATTCGAAAAAGATTTGAAAAATGAATTCAGTTTTCTCATTATGTAGATAAGTGATGAGATATTTGCTATACTCCAAAGTAGAAAAAAAACGCTCTCCAAAATAACAGGCATAATTCAAAACACTATTTCTTCGTTATGTCTTTGGTCCTGTCACAATATGGATTATTTTTCTATTGATATTTTCTGCTTGTAAATACATCAAAATTGTTTCCCTACATTATTTTCAAATTTTTTGGGAATTTTATAAGAAAAAACAATTTGTTAAAATTTCTATTATTGCATGGCACGCTCTCTGAACTTATATGTTTATTTTATTAACTTAATTTTAAAGTGTAACTATGGTAAATTTAAAGCACATCGGAGACGATCGACTCCGAAAAATTTAAATTCTTATGCAAAAAGTTTTGGAATTACTCATGTATAAATTAATTATTGTAAGGCTTAAGATACGACAGACGTTACTAAATCAACGTTGCTGATAAAAGATAAACCATATAATTTGATTTATGCAACAAATGTCAAGAATTTAAGTTAGAGTAACTTCGGGTATTGTGATATGGTCATGTAATGTGATGTGCCATCATATTTCCTTAAGTATGCAATTCTCGACAAAATTTTTTTTGGCAATATAGCAGTAACGGAAAAAGATATGTGCTGCAAGTTTTTGTGCGTTCACATTCACTGTTTTTGGTCTCAGTGCAGTGAAATTGATTTAGCCGCAAGTCGAGATTTTTTTTGTGTACATTTCATGAGTGAATTAAGCCCAAAATAAAGTAAGTATTATAGCCGAAGTACTAAAATTTGTTAGTAGATGAATATACTTTGTTATAAATAATGTAAATTCTTTATTTGCTGAAATGTGTTTTAATAAAAACAACCCGCGTATATTAAAATTTAAATTCGGGTAATGTGATATAGTCCAATTTAGTCCACCCAGCAAGGACATTACCTGTGCTTTTTGTAACAAATCCATCCAAAGGGATCAAAGATTCCGACCTGAGTTCAATGCCTGCAATGAGATTTAATTTGGGCTCACAATGATTGACTTCCAATTTTTGTATGTGAGTCATCTATCTGACTTTGATATGTTCTGCTTTTCGCTTACTGATTCAGTTTATATCTAGTTTCATTTTTTATGGAAATTCTATTGAAAGATTATTGTATTATTAGTTCCTACTGTTTTATACTTGTTATACTTTTCATGATGGTATATCGCATTATATGAACCCTATATATCACATTACCCGCCAATTTAATTTAGAGGTGTCACTTGGCTTTTTTCCACCTCGTTGAAATAGCTTCAGATTGGCATACGCTATAGAGCTCCGAAGTTCTAATATACTGCACAATGCATCAACAAACCATAATACATAAAGAAGTAGAAGCTATGCTATAAATGTTACGTGTAATTTAAGATACAAAAATACCCATATCACAATACCCGAAGTTACTATATATTGAAAAAACGAAAAATGCAATACATCGAAACATATTCTATCAACGTCAGAGTTAATTTTTTTTTTTTTTTTTGATTTATTTGAGAAATATTTAAATTTTTTGTGTGTGTTTTGTTAGACAATTCACCAAAAATAAATTTTTAACAAACAATGTGTGATTTTCGGTTAAACAAAATCTATCTGGCCATATTTGAGACGAGGTGATCAAAAACTGAGCCCTTTCCAAGGCGGAAAGCTTGAATTTTTCATAAGGATTTCGAATTAAACAACGTATCAAAATAAATAATTGTTAATGCCCTTCTTCTGCTAGACAAAAATATCTGCTGAAGATCAATTTTTAATAGAAACATTTTTGTCCTGCAGCAATGTCAAGAAATTATTGACTTTAACTACAGAAATTATGTCTTCGAATGCCAGTATTGTAAATATATCTGATGAAATCATAAATATCGCACCATCAAAACAAAAGGGCCGCAAATCAAAATAACGAGTTTTCGAGTTATGCATATCACTATATATTTAGCTCATTAAGTGTTCTTAATTTCTGTCTTGTAACCATACCTCTAGCTCAATTACTAACTTCTAAAATTAATTTTTAAATAAGCAATATTTTGTTCTGTATTTTTTCTTAACATAACAACACCGCCTCATTTCACAACAATAATATTTTGCTGTTAAAATCAAGAAAAATAATAAAAACAACAAAGCCTTAACTGGAAAAAGAAATTTTAAAATATTTTCCTTTTAAATTTTTACAATAGCAAATCAAAAACATGGCAGTATAGTTCTTAAAAATCAAGAATACTTTCAATTAAAGTAATTACTTTGTTGAACGAAAAACACTACCAAAAGCTACATATTTGAAAAATTTCTCAATCAAGAAAATGCAAAAATTTTCAGAAAATATTTGCCGCCCTTTAAATCTTGCCGCTCTAGGCACGTGCCTACTCTGCCTGTAAGGTTAATCCAGGCCTGACACTACCACATTCCAAAATATGTCAATGTTACTCCATAGCATATTTGTAGTATTTATTTCAGCTCAAAACTGCCATAGCTATAAATATGACTGATTTCAATTCAGTGGAAAATTTCAGATTTCTTTAATCTCAATTTTCTTGAAACTTTAAACTTTGAGATGTGGCCCTATTATAGTTTCTTTCTAATTTATCAATTGAGCCCATTATTTTGAAAGTGTTGCAAGTGCCTCTTCGTCATTATAATAAAATCTGGTGGCATGCGGGTTCAATGTTTGCTTATGACAGCGAACGAGAGCGGTAAGACGTAACCGATATCTTGTTCCCAGCGATAATGTAGTGCTTATCGCGATAAGCAGTGTTTATCGTATTACATTATCTGCATTATCTCCGAGAAGGATATATCGGCCAAACCTTCACGTTCTCGTCCTCGGTCATACGAGACTTAATTTTTTAATATCTTCTAGTTATAGTTATTTTGACCGAAAACAACTATCATATTTATCAATATATTTTTATTTATGACGGACCTTTTGCCTTTTCTTCAGTTTAGACGTAGGTAAAACAAAACTACGAAACACCGGCTCGAAACCACTCCCTCCCACATAGCTCAACGTAGCTTTTATTGAATCTATCTCACCAAGAAAGGCGTTTGGGTTATAAGCAGCCGCTTTGTGCACTTATATATTATACTTGACTTAGATATGTAGATCTTTGGCAATATACCTTAAAAATTAAGGTACTTTGATATTGCACTCAGTCATAAAAATGGCATATAATTACTAAGTACCAAGCCCACTATAATTTTCTTAGAATTAAAAAAAAAGTTTAGTCATGAACTTTGGCAGTATACCTAATTAATATATTTTTTTCTAAGCGAAATGCACTTTTATTGTATTTTCGTACACCGAACGAAAAATGTGTGTAAATTTATTTAAGTGCTTATACTTAGTACCCAAAAATGAAACATTTATAATCTGGTTAAGTTTTAAGATATTAGGAGAAAACTGAAGTTGCTTCGTTAAATTTTTCAAAGACTTTATTTTTTGATGTTGAAATCCTTAACAGCCTTTTGTCACTATTTTTCATGTTCCGCACGTAGCGATTTTCTTTGGTACCCCATTAAAAAGGGAAATGAATTTATTTGCCAACTGTTGAGTTAGAAAATGACAACTTCATTAAATGCTAACGCACGAATCTAACAATTTAAAATTATAATCAGTGGTTTGGTTTTGTTTGATTCATGAATGAAGCCTTAGGCAATTCCTCATTTTGAAATTCGCATATCTTCACTTGTTTACGTTAAAATGCTACTAACGCTATTAAAATTACAATAAAGTTGAGTACGCACCATTAAAAATTTATTTTAATTAGCGAAATTTTTCAACGCTTTTTCGATGCTGCAGTTGAACTCTAACGGATAAAAGCCATAAAAATCGAACAAAATTAAATATTTAGCACTGTGGCATTTCGTTTAGGATACATTTGTATGAGAGTGAGTTAGGGTTTAAAGAAATTCATTTGCGTATTATTAAAATGTACCAAGAGTGCGTAATTGTTTAATTATTTATTTGAAAAACAAAAATATTTACATATATGTTTTTCAATTTAGACAGTTGCACTTTGGAATCTACGCAAATACTATATTAATGTCAATGGGTACATTAAAACGCAAAAGCGGTTACTAAGAATTATGAGAAATGATTATTGGCTCAACACTTTGAATATCTCAATATGTAAATACTTTCAATTGAGAAATACCCTAAAGCCTCTTAATTAAAAACAGTTACTGTAGTCATAATAAATGTAATGTCTAGGCTAAGAGTAATAAAATAGTAATGTTAACTAACATCTACGTGGTGAATGAGAAATTCTCGGAAAACTGATTTTCATGAAAAGTTATACATGAAACCACCATGTTTTACACCGAAAAGTAAATTAACCAGGGTCTAAATCAATTCTTGAAATGCTAGACTGAGTAAGACATACAAAAAAATAAGATTCGCTAGATTTAGTTGTGTAGCTATTGGGAGGGGACCGTCGCCCCGGGCGCAAATACTTGTCCGCGATGAAAAATAAGCTCCTCACTTGGTATTTCGAGGAACCCCACAATATTCTTGAAAAATGTCAGTACGCATCCCATCCTATTAAAGCTTTTGCCAGTAGGTACCTTTAAACAGTAGGCTTTGCACCTTTGAATTTGGGACTCGGGGCTATAGCACCCACGTAATGTACCTTAATTCGGCGCAGCAAATAAAGTTTTTAATATTTTATGCGTATGTGTATGTGTAAATTATTTCGCGCCAAAGTCGCTACTTGTAGTTGTTATTGTTTTTTTTTTGTTTTTTTTTTTGTTTTTTGATTGTTGTTGTTGTTTTTCCTGTTGTTGTAATTTAGCAATTTAATTATTGCATTTCATAGTTGAGCGCACAATTAGAACGTTGCATAGCATTTGTAGTTGTAATTGTTGTTGTTGGTATGTTTTATTTTTTTTTTTTTGTTTTTTTAAGTTACAATTCTGTGTGTTTTTGTGTTTTTTTTTTTTCAGCTTTCAAAATGTTGATTATTTCAAAATTGCAGAAGATTTCGTTACAACAACAATCAGTTTGTGTTGTTTCAATTTAATATTTACATTTGCTATTTTTATTGAGTTGTTGCTGCGGTTGCAATGATTGTTAGTTGTTGTTGTTGTTGTTCGCTCATTCCATGCATCAATGCAAAAACAGTTGCCGATCAAGCGATGAGGCGACAACAACGACGCAAATTACGCCGGTCGTTGATGAGTGCAAGTGTGCGTGTTTACACTTTATTTTACCTACACTGAAAGAAAAATAAAACGCTATGCAGAATTCAAAAAAATTGCAGATTCAAAAAACATTTTTATTATTTCTTGCCACCTATATTTATAATATTGAGGGAAAAATGTATATTCTTTTTATGCAATTTTTTGCGCCTTTACTTTTTCCGATTTACAATTGTGTTCTGAATCTGAAAAAGAGTATTTTTGAAATGCTAGATTTTGTATTGCTAGCTAAGAGTTAAAATGTGTGGTAATGTTTCCTTACAAAATGTAGACAAATTTAGCAAAAGCCGAAATATATTGGAAAAATCGAAAATAATAGAAAGCCAAATAGTACCCAAAAAAACATTTCTTTTTGGTTGAAGCGAAAAAAGTCCAAAAATTAAAATTGTTGAAA
Organism: Tricholauxania praeusta; assembly: GCA_949775025.1. Taxonomy (NCBI): domain Eukaryota; kingdom Metazoa; phylum Arthropoda; class Insecta; order Diptera; family Lauxaniidae; genus Tricholauxania; species Tricholauxania praeusta. Next base: position 188,547,338 of record OX459028.1, read on the forward strand.
AAGTCGAAAAATTTTCAAAAATGTTGAAAGTCGAAAAATTATAAAAAGTGACAAGGTGTTGAAAAGGTCGAGATATGTTGACAAAATATGTTGAATACGCCAAAAATGTTGAAAAAGTCAAAAAATATTGATTAAATAGAAAAAAAGTTGAAATAGTTGCAAGGTCGAGAAATGTTGGAGAAGCAATGATGATTAATTCGAAAAATGTTGAATGTATCCAAAAACGTTGACAAATACGTGCGAATATGATAGAAAATTTCAAATCTGTTGAAATATTCGAAAAGTATTGATAAATACTTGAAGGGTTGAAGAGTTCGCAATAAGTTGTAAGCCGAAAAATATCCTAAAGTTCAAGAAAATAATAAAGTACTCAAAATAAGTAGAAATGCGTAAGGTGTAAATTTAGCACAATTAAGTCATTCCAGTAAAGATATTCACGTATCATATATTGAAATTATTTCAAAAATATTCTGCTTTTTTATGCATTTGATTTATAAGAATATTTTGCTATAAATAAGTTACGAAAGATAAAAGAAGAGAGCTGAAGAAAAACAAGAAAGTATGGGTATGAAAATATTCCATTGTGGCAATTCCTTTTAAGCTTTGGCGAAATTGCATTGGGTTTGTTTTGAGACTAATAATTATTATATTAACAAAACAAACCAAAAAATTCTTAAAATATGGAGAACCCGCCAATTTTTCAATAATAATAAAAAAGTAGCTGGAAAATTTTCCAGAACTTTGAAATTATATGAAAATAAAATTATAAAAAATCATAGCACATGTATAAGCCAAATAAGCTTAAAAAGAGCTATGTCAACTGAACATAACTCAGAAAGATAACAAGAAAAATGGAACAATACGTGCGAAATCCAAACACGCACTTTGTACACATCAAGGTCACATACCCAATAGCTCAAGTGTTAGAGCTGCTGTCGCAATTCAAAAATGCATACGGTCGGGTGTTCGATTCTCAGTACAACTTAACCAAAAACTTGTCTGATGAGGCTATGTATATGCATATAAATATGTTTATACGTGGTAATAGCCGAAACATATGTCACCAATTACCAGGTTAAATTGATCCACTTGTTATCTTTCTCATGTTGGTTGTATAAATGACTAAAAAGTTCAATACAAAAATTATTAAATTGCATTTTACTTTCTGATGTGATGTTGCTAGGGAGAGTCTTAGCTTAAGAGAAATATACTTCTATTTAAAAGCTGTGGCCACTTCGATGGGCACAAAACAAAAGGTACTTTCTTTTCCAAAAACTCTTAAAAAATAATTTTGTTTTTAAATTAAATAGTTTTTGAAGAAAAACCTCTTTTCCTAAGTTTTGTTGTTTTTGATGACCAAAAAACAGAAGAATGTTCATCTCAAAAACAAATTTTATTTTGCGAAGAGTAAAACCTACGGCTAAGAATCCCATCTAAGATGAGAGCGTGGGAGGGTAAAGCCCTCCCTTGCTCCCTTGCTTAGTCAAACCTAATCGGTGTCAACTTTTTCAATAATCAAGCTGAGTCTCAAACTTAAAAAAAAAAAAAAAACCAACAAAACAAAATATAGTAAATATACTGTAACAGGCAGCATCATGCACCCCCTTATCGACGACACTGCTAAGCCGGATGATTTTTAGAAAAATATGTTTTTACTCGAAAATGATTTTCAGTTATTATTTTTGTACGATTTTAGCATTGGGTTCGTACCTGATTAGAAGGAGCTGCCAAACTACCAAATATGACTTCAAATTCTTTGCACAATTACTTAGGATGTTTTGAATGGCATTTGTACATTAGGGCAAATTACTCCTCATACAAAGAAAAAGCAATATTTACGCTCGTCGTGAACTTTACTTGACGATCGGACATCAAATGGTAGAGGTATCGGAAAAGAAATCAAAAACGGAACATTTTTCTTAACCTCTTTCAACAAAACAAAATCGCGTTTAAATCGTTCTGAGGTAAACTCTCAAACTGTCTGGAGATTGGTGAACTTTTTTTTCCGTAATACGCTTTAATGTATGATACATATCTGTGGCCATAAGGTATAACAGCTTAAGTCGATGATGTTGCATATGACTTAGACTGTTTCGCCTTGTCATCAAATATCGAGTTTAGATGTTATTTCTTGTGGCCAGAGATATGTATAATGTAACTCGTAAGGAATACGAGTTTTATTCGGAAGATCACCCAAAGGCCTAGTACTTAAGTACTTCTTCGTTTTACTCGATTTGAAATCATCTTTATCGCAAATTAACGCAAAAATAAATATATCGGAATATAAACGAAAATATATAAATTGTATTTTGGATAAAATTCGAATTTCTTATAAATGAAAAGAAAATAAAAATGTTTTGTCATTTTTAAAACTTCGGTACACTACTTTCTATTTACTCAAGCCACTTAACGAACATAGCTTATTTAGTTTGCAAAGAACATTAAAAGTTTTAGACAGAAACTTTTAAATTGTTCACAATAAACATCATAAAAATTCTTCGCTAATCATACTTGAAATGAAAACTTGTAAGAGAGCTTTCATAAGCGCATATCGAAAATTTGACAATTGAGCATATAGAATTGCTTGGGTTGAAAACATAATTCAAAACAAAATTTTTTTGTTTCGCTTGGTCTTCGATATATTAAAGTTCAAAATTTTATTTTTTTTTTTTTTTGACCAATGATCATATTATTAAAATGATTTAAAGTTATTGTTGAACAAAAATATGCTCTGAGTTAGCGGATTAAATGTCTTTGAAATTATGGTATGATTTAAGTGAAAAAAAAACAAGTTATGATATAAAGTCAAAAGTTAGTTGAAATTGTGATACTTTAGTTTTTAATTTTTCTAAATAAAGTTACTGCAAATCACGCCAAACTAATTTTTTACTATTGTGTTTCATTCGAAACATACTTTCATTAAAAATATCTTCACTTTAAATTGACCTCCAAGTTTTCCCACCCAAATGTAACGAAAAATCATTTAAATTTTGTCATTCATTCATCAACGAACACAACACGACATCAAAACCAAACAAAGAAACTGACAAAGCAAATTATAACCTCAAGCAAAATACGCAGAGTCAACCTTAAGATTCAGTCAAATGAATAAAAACTCAATTAACAAGTTGTAGGTTTCCATGTACTACAACTATGATATGTCTTATACCTATACCGATGCAGAAGCATATTTTGGAAAACTGAACTTGACTTCCTTTCGAGTGATGGCAACGAATTTATGAATTAATTAAAAATTAAAATAATAAAAGAAAAACAAAAAAACATTTTCCCATTAGACTCACAATAAAATCGTCTGTTTGCCATTTAAATGCGCCCATTTAATCTGTCAAAATCCGTCAAAACTACGCGCTTGAGAAGAATGAAGCAACAACATTATTTTATAACTTTTGTATAGTATTTTTCATATTTTTTTTTTTTTTTATTTAAAGTAATAAATTTGTTCACACTGACAACATTCTAGATATGAAACAAAAATGCAAATTTTCATATCTCCATTAATAAAAACAAAAAAAAAAAATCGTGAAAAAAAGCGACGCCATTTTTGACGTTTGGACATTTGGTTTATTTTGTAAAGACTGCGACTGTTTTACTTTCAGAAAAAATAAATAGTAAAACTTTTAATTAATAAATGCTGCTTGTAGACACTTTTTATGACAAATTATTTTTTGTTTAAGTTTTCACTTTGCTCTAGTTATTAATTTTAGTTTTTTGTTTGGCTTATTTTTATTTTTAATTTTAAGTTTCGTTAAATTTTTTAATTTTTTTTGTTTTCATTCAAAAACTTTTACAAACGCAAATGTCTGGGATATTTTTGGATTTTAATGCGAGAAATTGCTAACCAAAGTGGCTTTTATGTTGTAAGCTAAAATTTGTTATAATTAGGCGAGCGAGTATTTAAGTCACCTTTTTTTTTCTCTTTCTTTTTGTTAGTTGTCCACTGTTACAATTTTACTGAAAAAAAGCGTTCAAATTTTCTTTGTCTCTCTTCTGCATATAATTTACGGCTTGTGCGTAAGCCTCTAGCGGTTCCCATCGTAAAGTCACTTTTTTTTCGTTCCTGGTGTTGAGTCACTTAAATATTTATTAAATTTTCTTTTAACATTTCATGTCAAACTTTAAAGCTGACAATTAAATTTGTAAACTTAAGTTAATAATTAAATTTAATGTCTATGTTTATGTTGACTTTATGTTGCTTTTAAGTGCATATTTTTTGACAAAGAGTTTAGTCGCTCCAGATCATAAGAATAATATTTGTGAAATTATGTTGAGAAAAAAATGTAACCTAATTTTAACATTAAATCATACATTTGTTCAAAAAAGTAGTATTTAAATTTTGGTCTCAAAAATATTCAACATATTTCCTCGATTTTTACGGTACTCATTTACATGGTTTTGCTTTTACACGATTTTAGAACAGATATCCTGACAGAGCATTGAAATTTCAAAGAACAATAAAAAGTACGGAATATTTTTGTATAATATTAATTTTGAAATGTCTAAGTCGGCAAAATGCTTGAATTCGAGCACTAGTAACCCGAAATCTTTAATTAATGTGAAAAGCCTTTAAACTAAATGTGTAAGAAATTAGAGTGCTCATTTTGTATAAAACATTTAAATAATTTTCTCCGAAGTCCCTCAGATATATTTTGTCGCAGTGCTATAACCTCGACTTTTTGATATGGAAGTGCTTACTATGCTAAACCTGTCGTCGACTACATCTAATTTTGTTTTTTTTTCATATAATATTTATCCTAAGTCACCTTGCATCACATATGATAATATTTTAAGGTAATGTTAATTGTTCAAATAAAAGTCGCAAATCTAACAATAGTAAACTATTTTTCCACAAGTACACACAAATTATTTCGCATATACAAGTAAAAACAATAAAAGGTGATAAAAATGACAACAACAAAATTATTATCAACTATAATAATGAAAACAATTATTATGCAAATTCATTATCAGAGCCAACGTAACGCAAATCAGAGCGAAATTACATGGCACATTTGGTTCCTATACTGAGAGAAGAGCAGATGCTTCCTCCAAATAAATGTAGACAGATTCTTAAAATATTTGGTAACTACTAACAAATTTCGGTAGATATTACTATGCCCTTAATTGAAAGTTAAGTTGTTTTTTATTGATGTAAGCCTTATATTTGTATGAGTCGATTGAGTAGATTTGATTGGGTTGAATATATATTTGTACAACTTTATTTATGAATCCCTATTTCAAAATATCGTTGCTATAAGGAGATTCTGTGAAAGTTCTGAAATTCCATAAGACATGAACTTAGGAACAATGTGTGCAGATAGTCTCATTTCATAAATTGCAGAGATTTGGGTATCTGAAAAACCATGTCGTCTGAGTAACGTGTAAGAACAAGTGTTACGTAAAACTTACCTCAAAAAAAAAAAAAAATGATATGACTTATTCGTGCTAAAATGAGCTTTCCTCAAATCTTTGACATGGTAGTTGCGAGCTCTAGAAATTAAAATGTTTCAAAAATTATTTTGCGAAACGTTACAAAAAAATATTTTATCACAAGAGACTCAAGCAATATTCCATCTGATAATGGAAACTTCTAAAATTGACCTATAACCTATATTTTCAAAAAAGAAAGAGCACAATGATGTGTTTCTTTTTGCATAGATTTGTAAAGAACCCAAACAAAAGTGCAACACAGCAAAACCAATATTCTTTTTCTGTTATGTTTTTGGTTTTGTAACTCATTTCATATTACTGTTTTCTTTCAGGCGCTTCATTGCTAGCTTTCTTGGCGAGTCAAAAAAGTCTATGCAAAAAGGAAAACTTATCAGACTAAGAAACTCTGGCTCATCGGCTCAAAGGTCGCTGATGATTCCGTTTAGCAACGGATGAAACTCATATGACAAGCTTAAGTCCGGTTTTATAATTGATTTTTGTTCATTTAATTTTTTGTTGGTGTTATCACACACTAAACTGAACAGTAAGCCCAGTGAAGTAATTGAAAAATATTTCTTGCTACTATCATTTCCCTACAACTGTACTAGATAGGAAAAATAGAGTCGATTTAAAAAATTTTGCCAATTTTCCTTTAAATCTAAACCTGCATTCAATTCAGTAAAACTTTCTTTATGTTATTACTTAGTTTTAGTGCTGCAAAACTTTAAAAATTGTCACACATAAATAGATGACACTCTCTATTATCACATGTAGCGTCATCGTATTAATTCATTAGACGTTAAGGTATTGAATTAAAATTCGTTAGCCGTTGGAGGAAAAGGGTTAAAAATCATTTCAAGTGATAAAAAAGTTTGTTTTTTCCTCAGGCTGTTAACACCTGCGATTGTTGCATAGCATGTCTATGCCGATTAGCTTCATTGTAAAAAAGGTCACCAGAAAAAATTGCATGCATTCGAAAATTAAAAAGAAAAACTATCTCTAATTCTTAACATTGCATGACTTTAGTTGTGAAAACAAATTAAATTAGATATTTTTTTAAACATTATCAGGTAAAAAAATCTTTTGTTCTTGGCGATATTTCTTTTTGCCTGTTCTTCGCAAAAAATTTTTCAGAATACATTTATTTTTGCATAAATTTTTAATTAAATATGATTTAATGTTTGTCATAATTTTTCATTATTTTTACAGTCAACAAGATTTGTTGTCTTCTTGTAGACTACATACTCGAGTATCTTTTCGTTTCGCTACATTTTAATGAACATAAATGCGAAGACAATAAAAAGTTGCCATTGCACGCAATTGTATAAGGAACAACCCACAAAAAAAAAAATTAAATAAAATGTAACTAGATTTATTCTTAATTATAATGACTTAATTTAGAGATCATTAGCGCTTTGGGTGCTGAAAGGCGTATCGCTGTATTCTTACGATCCTAGCTATCTCGAAAATTTTCTTTTATCGTTATTTTTCAGTTTTTTAAATACCGCCCAATGCCTTAGAATTTGCAATATAAATTGTGTGTCATGTGCGCAAAATACATGAGTGCAATTGTTGTGTCTTTAAACTTTTGTGTCTCACTGTGTTGACGTTATAACAACGGCGCAAGTGGGTGGCTGTCGTGCTTAGCGCAAATAATGTCAATCCTTGTAACGGCTTTTCACGCTCATGAAATTTCTTTCTTTTGAAAAGTTTTTACTGTAGTTTTTAAACCTCATTGGGAAATAAAAATTAATGAAATCTACACATACGGATGGTTAGTTAGTGCAAATTAGAAGGGCAATAGAGGCTTAGCGTTAGGTTCTTGAACCAATCAAAAACTTAACACATATCTAATGAAAAACTAAAAATAACAATATTCGACTTTATAACCATTAAATTATTAAAATACCGAAAGATTGTTTTAATTTTGTTTTTAGTACGTGAAACAGAAGTTTTATTGGAGAATATTGTTGGAGAATGTTCAGAGTTGGTGCACTTAACCATCCCCTTAACGTTTTCGCTGAAACTTTAAAAATTCCAAAATGCTTTAGGGTTGGTTTTTCTCATCAACTGTAATGTTTTTTTATTTTTATCGTAATTAAGATATGAGGGCCGTGTGAGTGCAAGCAATCGCTGCGTGTTGTGTGATATGAGGTTTTGTTATGTTAAAATGCTGCAAAAATGTTCAAAGTCGAAAACATTAAAAAAGTTGAAAGTATTGAGGAAGTTCAACTCCGTTGAGAAGTCGACAAATTTTTAATGATTCGAAATATCTTGAAGAAGGTTTAAAAAGTTAAGTATTACAAATATCGAATAAAGTTCAAAACTGGTAAGCCGTTGAATATTATTGAAACGTTGAACATGTCTAACAAACACCTAAAGGTACCAAATGTGGCAATAATATTAATTTTATGGCTGTTATGATCGAAAATAGGTAAACAAATTCCCTTTTTTTCGTTTTTTTTTAACAAATTCCAAATTCGAAGCCCTCTATCTGGAATTAATTATGTGGGTTACAAAAAGTTAGCCCTCCTATCTTATAGAAAATTTCATTATAAAAATTTTAAATATACATATGTTTCTAGAAAAGTCATAACTAGAGCATTTCACTAACACCAATACAAAAAAAATGTTTTCTTATAAATGCCACACACCACATCAATGTCATCAATTTGCTTAAAACTTACAGGTATCATTCTATGTTCAATTTTAAAGGACCCATATTTTATTATTTTGCTGAAAAGCCATATTTTTCAAAGTTATCGTCATTTCAACTTTCCAAGTTAAAATTACAAAATTCTGAAAGGCTTTTTTTTAAATTGTCGGTATTTCCTCAATACATAATGGGTTTTCATATTTTTTTTTTTAAATTGCTTCATAATTTTATGGGTTTTATGAAAAAGTGACACCTGTGCTATTACTTTGTATATAACATATTCATATACATACATATATACATAGCCTCATCAGACAAGTTTTGGTTAATTTGTAGTGAGATTCGAACCCCGACCATTCAATGAATTATATGTGGACATTAGCTCTTCACACTTAGGCCGTGGAAGTTCTGCCAACGACATGTACAAAGTGCACTTTATTATGCCCATAAAGCGCCATCTGACCGCAAGGACCTGCTATGACGTAGCTTTCTTTTTCGAATTTCATGGCATCCACCACTTATTTTTGAAAATGGATGGACGTATCCTTCTGGTTGTAGAAATTTAATTTGTTTTTAGTCTAGTGAATATTTTTAATTAATTGAAAATTAATTAATCGAATGTACAGTCATATCCAGAAACCGATATTCATGTGAAATTCCAAAAATCGGTTAATGCTTTTTTAAAAAATTTAAATTTTTTATACAAAATATAGGGTGCTTTTACAAGTCGTTGTGCATGTACATTAGTCCAGATCGAAAAATAGATTCATCCAGACATCGACTCAAAACTTAGAACGACCTTTAAAAAGGATATCTGCGTCATTTTTTTTTTTCGATCCGAGAAAAACCAATGGTGCACTTTTGACTCTCCTGAAGGTTCTTTATGGCTAAAAGAACGTTTTTTTTTTGCTCGTAACTTTTATTCCTTCACAGAATGGATACCCGAATTTACTTGAGAAGTTAAGATTGCGTTCTTGCAAAAAATTTGACGTTAAAAAATTTTAGATTGTTTTTCTATTATAGATAATATTCAGTCCCAAAATTTGATTTCTTAAAATTTTTTATATGGAAAAATCGGATTTTAGGACCAAATATTATTTATAACAGAAAAAAACTTTAAAGTTTTTTAACGTCAAATTTTTTTCAAGAACGCAATCTTTACTTCTCAAGCAAATTCAGGTATCAATTTTTGAAGAAATAAAAGTTACGAGCAAAAAAAAAACGTTTTTTTAGCCATAAAGAACCTTCAGGAGAATCAAAAGTGGTTTTTCTCGGAACGACGAAAAAAAATGACGCAGATTTCGTTCTTAAGGGTCCTTCTAACTTTTGAGTCGGTGTCTGGCTGATTTTATTTTGCTTCATACAAATCGACCCGTTCTAATGTACATGTGATTTCATTCGAAAATACGAAAAAAAATTAACTTTTATGAGTATATAGCAGTCGACTATTTGGAGGTCGCAATTTGTGACTCATATCCATAATCAATGTCTTCGAGGAATAGGTGGATTACTTTGTAGTATCCATTTGTTGAAATTTTTTTCAGTGACTGATTATTTATAGTGTAAAATTGATTTATTATAATTAAATAATATTTCATTAAACTTGCAGTCATTTAGCAAAGACCAATATTACCGTAAATTCTTACAATTTGATCAATGCATTTTATTCAACAAACAAAGGTAACAAATGGATCAATTTAACCTGATATTGGTGAGATGAAATTTGGCTATTACCACATACATTAATATATACATACCTTAGACCAGGTCGAAAAAAATGTCAGCCCGATACTGTCTGAATAGTTAGAAGGATCCTTGAAATTATGATTTCTGCATAGTTTGTTTTTTTTTTTTTGTGTACTAAGGAAAAACTCATTACATGTTTGGAATACGAAACTACTATTTTACTGAAAAAAACTTTTTATATTTTTTAAGCAATTTTAATTTATGACATAATGTGTTAGTCGGTACTTAAAAAATTGTTATGGTGATATGCTGCTTAACGTTTCAAAAGTCTTTAGAGGATAAACAAGCGCTCATTTTGTCATACGTACGTACGACTAGTAGCTCTAAGATCTATGCCTAGTAATGACATTTTACCACCTTCTCACATTTTGTACGCACTTTCAGTCAAATATTAATATCCAAGTTTGTTTAAAGTTTTCCTGTCATGCATATGTTACGATTTTTACGATACATGTGCCTATGTGTGCATATGGCTTTTATATGCTCTTGTTGCAGGACCTTTGATATATTGCGAACCAATGAATTCTCATGTTGTTGTGGTTTTTTATTCTGTTTTTTTTTTTAGTGCTGCCATATTTTAACGACATTTTTTAGTTGCAGCTTTTTGTGTAGATCTTTTAAAGCCAAGCTACTACCAACACTACTAACTACTGTAATGACAGGGTAAAATATGACTCGCAATGTAGAGAACTTCAAGAAACATCAAAAAGAACATAAAATATATCCTTAGAGATATAAATTGCTTCGACAACATTTTTGTTGGTCTAGGAAGCGTTTATGGGCTTTTTATGCTCTAAGCAACGTTTATCCAAGAAGTGTCTTGCAAAAGTCGCTAAACAGATAATTTTGAAGTTATGAGATATCCTAGTTAAAAAGACTTAACCATAGTTACATACGATCATAAAATAAAATCATTAACTTACGAACGTTAGAATAGACGCAGAAGCTGTCGCTTTAATTCGAAACTCTGCTTTTTATTGCAGCGTTTAGTCAGCAGGAAAGATCAATAAAAAAAGATAACTCGTAAGTAAATAAATACAAGTATGTACAAGATACAGTATTTTGTTAGATTTTGTTACACCACAAAAGGATTAAAAAATCGAACAAACAAATTGTTTTCAGTGGAGCAATACGACACATAAAAATATATAAATAAGAGCCTTATGGCTCAGGCACAATGCTTATATTACCAATTAACTTATCAAGTATGAAGTGTGGTCTGAATTTCTCTTTTGAACTTGTAACGTGAACGATACCCACAAATCTCACAATAATTTGAAAATTTATAAAAAGAAAAGAAATTCTTGGTGAATTATTTGTTTTTTCCATAGCTCCTCAACGGCAATCGATCGTACTCGATGGTATAGAAATTCAAAAGCATGTGCCGAATATACACTGTCACTGTTTCTAATGAAAATCAAGGGAAGAGATGGTTACTTCGACTGCCAAGCATGGTTTGATCCTAGTTATAAGATACTTAAAATCAGTGCCACATTTTATCACTAGCAACATTATTTAAAAACAATTTCGGGTCTTAAGTTTTTTGTTTCGGCGATAGGCCGAAACTTTTGCTCAGTTTAAGACTACTTCTAAAAATAGAAAATGTTCTAAAGAAAAGAAAGTCAAAACTCCCAATAATTTAATCAAAACATCACAGAACACAGTCTTATAAATCTAAACTTTCATGTCAAGTTTCTGAGGAAAAATGGTATTGAACCTTCTGAAAATATCATTTATGTCATATTTATGAAGGTATAGAGAAACAGTCTAACGTGTATTTTTTGCCATGGAGTTGCATTTAATGATAAGGGTTATGGGGTGAAGTTTTAAAGCTATTCATTCTACTCGCATATTTTCATTGAGGTTAAAAATTTTTGCCTCCTGATGCAGTAGGACACTTTTGAAATAGATCTTATGAAATCATATGTAAAATCATTTCAAAACTGATCTTTCTTGACCGTCTTCTAATTCAATTATACCAACGTAAGCTACATTTGGGACATTTCAGGTCAACCAGATGATTGCTGCCGCCAAAGTTTTAAGCAACAAAAACTAAATTTTAACTCAGAACTACAAAGGACCAAAATCGCCTCTGCAAAAATCAAAAATCGGCCACATCGAATTGGGTCACGTAACTTTTTGTAAGGTATTGAAAAAAAAAAGTATAAAGAAAAAATCAAAAAATTATTTTTTGTGCTTTGAATGCACAGTTCGGAGGACTAAGAACATTTTTGGATAATTTTTGGATTTTGAGTATGGGATGAAAATAGTTTTGGTCAAAATTTCAATTTGTATTACTTCTCCTAAATTATTTATTTTCATTATCGCATTGACTAAAAAAATCTTAGAATTGATCAGAACTTTAAGAATTTTTTAGTCAATGCAATTTTTACGGAATATTGATAGCTTAGGAGCTACCTGTATATGTCCAAAACTTATTCACGGTTAGAAATCTTGGAATAAATTTTAATACAAGCAAAGTATTACAAAGATTTTTAATACAACTTTGATTAATTTTAATACTTTTGAATATATTACAAAATTTTGTAATACATTATGTTTTAAATTCTAATACAGTTCAAACATTAAAACGATATCTTACAACATTTGGAATCAATTTGATGCTATCCCAAGTATTACATTTAGCCAACATAAATATGATACTACGTTGGCTGATGTCCTTAAAATGTTCATGCAAGCCTTGTATTGAAAGGGAACCAGGTTCGAATCCCAGTGGATACGACATATTTTTTTTTTAAACTTTAATAAAAACGAGTACATATCAAATTTTAATACAAATTTGAATTAAAAATTAATTTTAATATTTAGACAGTATTGGATTTTAATACAATTCTGGTGTAGTCATATATGTAAGCCCAAAAGTATTAAAATTTTTTCCAAAATTTCTAACAGTGTAGCTATTTGAAGAAACTGCCTGTTTTGATAAAATTGCAGAAATAACAAACACCTTTTTTCTTATGGTATTTATTACGCTAAATTTTTCAGCCTTATATCCAACTCTATCCGATCAAGGCTCTGAGATACTAACCCCATTTATACTGAAATTTTAATATTTTCCTATGATTTGTAAAACATATGATCAGAGCTGCAAAAAACGATAAATTTGATAATTTTTTTTCAAACAACTAAGCGAAATGGGCGTATCTCAAAAAATTTCGTTTCGAGATAATTGATGTTTCGTTTCTGTCAATTTGTTAAAATGCCTGTAAAATTGGGATAGAGAAAATTCTTTTAGGAAATTTGTTATATGTTTGAACTAGATTCCGGCACTTGAAGTATATCATTAGACGCGTAATTTTTTAAATTATCCGATGTCATAAGAATCTCGTATATTTCTTTTTTTGAGATACGCCCTTTTCGCTTAGTACGGCAGCATAGCTTTTGCAAATATGAACACTGTTTCGCAAAGTTTCTAGTTTTTTGAGAAACTCTCCAACTTGCGCTTAATAATTTTGCTAGGCTAAAACAAATACTAAATATATGTACCCGTATCTCATAATAGAGTAAGCTGAAAGCAAACTTTCTCACAGAAAACCATCGATCATAAAACATCAAAGTCAATTCCGTCAATTCTGTAATTACATGCGAAGACTACAGCAAAGTGATGGCAATTTATGTGACTTCCTTGACAAATCTCACATAAAATGACACAATTACCGGTTAAATTTGCAACAGATAACCGGTCAGCATCAACGATGTCATGAACAATATAACCGACAGCAACATATTGCAATTGTCACACGTAGCACGTTATTGTGTTGTAAACAAATTGTAATTGCATGAAATTTCCTGCAAGCGTTACGCTGGTGAGACACAGGGGCCAGCCTCCCAAGATTCCTTCTGGACCACAGAGTTTTTTCGAACCTAACATTAATTAATATGGAAAATTTATTTGCTGAAAAAATATTGTACTTAGAAGACTTTTTCTATCGGTTTCAGGTTTCTTATCTCATAGCGATTTTTGGATTGATATTGAAAAGTGTAGACTTTTTTCCCACTCATCAGTTGGGCTTGCCTCATTCTCTTTGTTGGAAATTTGGCCCATTACTCCATTCCGCAGCGAAATTTCATTGCTACGTGATGCTTGATTTGCTGCTTTATAAGGAAGCAAACCGATCAAACGATCAACCGACTAAGCGATCAGCGAGCAAACCACCAACTGTCCGAACATCAATGTATAACATTGACAGTAGACATTGAACGCACATTGCAGTGCATCATACGAAATTATGTACGCCGTCACCATACTCTAAGCCAACACACAGCATACAAATCTTCTCTGCATCAACAATTACGAATGTCTTCGTCACAACATAATTGCGGAACAGATTTCGACCAACTTATAGCTGCAGATTTAAATGGCATAAAACTTTGATATGTAGACTCATCCGATAGATATGAAGGAGGGGAAGAATATGAAGCAGTAGCAAGAAAACAAGTTCTATAATTCAAATGCTAAAGAACAAGTTATGAGCAACCCCAATCATTTCGCGCACATTTTCTAAGAGGAAAAAACAAAAAATTAACACTTGCGACAAACATGACCACCCGAGCCTCGCTATTCCCAAGTTCCATTCAACTCAGCTCAAGCCTTTGCCAAAGCAAATGCAACTCATGCTACCATATGCTTGGTGTAGCTTCTCTTGGGTTGGCTTGATTCCATCACTCCATCAGTCATTCGCTGTCTAAAGTCTCACTTACAAATTGTCGGTTTTAATCAAGAACTAAAAGCATAGAGGTCAATACGGTCGACAACTTCTAATGTGTTTCTAGTTATTGCATGTAATTCCATTTTGGGAAGCACAGACAAACTGGTAACTGACCAAGTGCTAGCTGACTGCAGTGGCGTGCAACGATCGTGTAGTTTTGCGTACCTGTTTGGATTTTTAAGTTATTAATTTTACTTAGGAGTAAGCGAGAATATTATCGAAAATAAGTTTGATTTTGTAGTGACATTCTTGTTACTATGCATTTATTGGGACTTTGTCCAAATTTAGATATATTCAGGGAAGCAAATGCGTTTAAATCTATTAAGTTATATAGAATATCATAATCCGTACGAGAGGACTGTTTCATTTATCCTGTAAGTAGTAGTGAGCTTGTTTTTTTTTTCTATACTTTCATGTTTCAAGGGCATCGAATTTGAGGTATTTTTCTAGGCGCATTAACTTTCTCCTTTTATACTGTTCCTTTGATTACCTCTAATTTCATCTTTTGTTTCATTATATGCCTGCTGTGGATATATCATGGACCTCTCCACATATTGCCGTAACCTGTAAAAAGTGTAGCATCCCATCAAATCTGGCCATATGGCAACTATCCAACTATTCGTTAACCGCTCGCCAATATTAAATTTCGCTTATGCCAGAAATTTCGGTTCTGAGGATATATTATTATTCACTTTTGGCGCGAAAATGTATATTCGATTTGGTTTTTTTTTTTAAGTTAACAATTTTTGCTTAAAAACGGGAATCGGGATTGTTTTTTTTTTTTACACTAAACAGAAAGCAATCCTTTCACACGTTGATTTCATGAAAAATTTCTGGAACATATCAACGTTGATCAAGTAAGAAAATGATCTTACTCATCGGTTATTACTATTTTCTTTCAGAATAATTTATGTTTGCAATTAGAGAAAAGTCGTTATCTTTGAGGAGCTTTACCATTTCAAAAACCCACACCCACTTTTTCTCTGATATATACCAAACGATTTCTTATATTTTGTTTGCAATTTGGTTCCAGAATTTCTTAGTAAACATAACTGTGTGAATTGCTTACGTGAATGGTAGATGACACGTCCTCCTGTTGAAATCGTGTAGTTTTTGTCCAGAATTTGTCCGAACTATTCCTAATTTTATAGCTGAATTTGGTTTCATTGCCTTAAATAACCCTTTCAGTATAAAGTTTTAAGGTTTATACTCATATGGTAAGTGCGATGCCCTCTGATAAAAATTTGTCCACTTTTTTCTAATCTTGGTTGATTTTCCCGTAATCCTGATTTCCACAGGCAGCTAAAAAGGCACTGAAACAAACAGACCAATAAGCAGAGAGAAAGACAGACATCTACATGGGCACACTGGCAGACAAACAGACAGATCGACGGACATGACTTAATCGACTCAGATGGTATCGCTGGTTTAGAATAAACATTTTTTTCTATACCTGCCACGCCCTCTCCTATGCGTTACAAACGGCTCGAAAAATTTAATATACTCTTATTGTAGCGTATAAAAATTACCAAGTTTCCACAGCGAAAACCCTCACTCTGTAGAGAATATCGAAAGATTCTAATACATAGCAAGGATTTTTTTCTGCCAAATCGATATAACGATAACTTTTTATCACTGGAATCTTAATTAAAAAGCAAGTTTCAATAAAGAAAAATTTTAGGACGGGCAATTTCGTCATCTTCATAAGCTTGGGAATCGCTGCCTAACTTTCAGTCCTCACCACGAAACATATGAGCAGCACCCGACTAAATATTGCGTGAAATGATAATTTGCACAGTTTACAACCAAAATCTTAGTCACAGAAGTGACGAGCAATGCAAATCAGGCAGACCATCAGCAGTGTAGATACCTCGCTAGAATTCATGCACAAGCTTGAATGATGCTGATGAGGCTTTGAAACAGCTTATGATATAATATTGGCGGAATGCGAAAGAAAGAGCTTAGCAACAGCTGAAATCGGAAGAGAGGAAAACAGAGAAAGCCTTGACTGCTTAGAATAGAAAATATGTACATTACATTTAACAACATGTAATAGATGAAGCCAGTACATGGCATCTACCAGCAGCCATTGCCAAATGACTTTGCTTTATTTTATTGCATTGCAAGGTCAAGACGTTGCTGCTGCTGCAATCACTCCAAAGTAGCTATTGCTGCTGCTGCAACTGCATCCGTGCCAGCAAGCATGGGCACGGATGCCGGTACCGATCTTGGCGCATAAGTCACAAAGTAATAATTGTTAGTTAAAGCAATGATTGTTCCTGGTTCTAACTCACACAACTTACTCGCAGCAATTTGGTGTTAGTTCTTTTTTTTTTTTTTCTTGTTGCACCTGAGAGCTATAACGTGTTGCTGATTATTATGATGAGGCGGCTGGTTAGAGGAAAACTCGTTTGGAAGTTTTAAAAAATTTCATAACTGCGCAATCGAAATGGAAACCAAACTATTTGCGCATTCTCTGCTCTGTGCTGTAGTCTCTCGTTGTTCTGTTCTGCAATTCTTCATCTTATTCAACTTCTTGTTGCACGACTGTCTGCAGGCTACAACGTCATTTGAGTTTTCGTTTTGGTTTGATTTCATGCAATGTGACAACGGCAACAACAACAACATGTTTATTGCTCACTTTTCATGTTAAGCCTCAACGTTCATCGTCGATGACTCCTCGTCGTGTCGTCGTCATCGTCGTCGTTGACTTAACCAACTTGAAGGCGCGGCAATCGACGCTGTCAATCACCATTGCCATCACCTTCAAAATCAACGCCTTCTTCAAACGAAAGGTATCTTCTTTTTTGATCGTTTTTTCGTAAAACCGCTTCGAGCTTTCAAGGGGGTCAGCAAAGGCAGCGGGTAAAAGGAAGAAGTTAAAAAGCTTAAGTGACATTTACTCGCATTTCCGAATTTGCGCACTTCAGCAGTTACTTACATACATTTGGTGGTAACCAAAGTGAAACCTGAACCCAAACCCAAAACTTAAGTGCCTATCACAAGCATGAGGGTGTAACGAAATATATTTGCGATGAAAGTTAAAAAATATTTGCAACGAGCGTGTTTGCCAAGTAACGTTTTGGCGTATAATACTAAGGGCTTTCACGCATTGATGCAAACACCCCTTGCAACGGTGCAAAAAAGAAAAAGTGCAAAATTGTGCATTACTACATGATCATATCTACCCTAAACGTATTGCAGCACTGCAACAGAAAGTTTTCCAAAATCAGCTATTTTGACACTAGCGGTTATTTCTTAAAATACCCACTGGAAGCTGTTTAACACATTTTATTGACAGCTGTTTGTCAGCTTATGACTTTGAAGAAAGTGCAAAGCATAAGTTGCCACTGGGAGTTCACGACTTAAAGGAATGCTAACTTCCACTCTTGCAGTTTTGTTTTTCTGCCAGATCGCGTGAATACCTTTAGTATTTTTGTAATAAAAAAGGGAATTACATACAATTGCGCTTTAAAAACTTTGATGATACGACAATTTAAGTAAAACCAAACTCGTTATGAGAGGTTTGTTGACCCAAGCAATCAAAGGACAAAAATTGCGTGTATTCAGATTTTTCTGTGAATTTAGACTAATCGGAGTGGCATATATTAAATTAACGCTGAGAAGTTCATAACACTCCTCTTATTATCCTCATCATCCACCTAATCATTTCGTCATTCGATGTTATTAAAATTCTCGAAAACTCAAAAAAAATGAACTTACATTACAAAATTTTTCGAAACACCCTTATACAATCACAGCAACCACGATGTAAACGCGTAAAATCAAAAGTTGGCAAATAAAATAAAAAATACGAAAAAAAAAATAACATGGGGCCGGCTTTGTTACTTTAGTTCAGTTCTTATTGCTGTTTTTGTTTTTGTTGTTATTGTTACTGTTGATGGCGGTGGCGGTGGCGCTGGTGGTGTCGGTGGCGTTGGTGCGTACCTGGCAATCAGTCGATTACAGACGCTTGAGGCGTTTTTCATTTTTCGCTCATTTTACGTATGTACCCCGTGCACAACAACGTCCTTTCCCCTCCCCCTCCCCCCATTCCCAATCATAGTGTAACTCATTTCATTTGATATTCGTCGAGTGTTTTATATATACTGACTGTTAGCTCGGGCGGCTTGTCGTTCTTTGGCTGTTTTACTCCGGCCACATTAAGTTCCCATGCTTTAAGAGTTGAGGTACATTTTACAATTTGTTGACAAAATGACAACCAATCGTGTTGTTCCCATGGTTCGTTTGGTATTTTATGGTGTGGTATGCATGGTGGGGGTACAGATAGTCCACAACTGGTTTCATATCTACCTGTGCCTATACATACGACTATATTGCTGTGTGTATGCTGCTTTGCCAATTTGACTTGGTCACAATAAAATCTAAAAAAAAATAAAAATCTGAGTGTAAAGGGTACATAATGTGCTTTAGCATAGTAATGGTTCGTATGGATAGGTAATAGAAAATTAATTGACTTATTTTAGATTGACAGTGGGGTGGCGAACAGAAAGGACAAGAACAATTCTTGGGCTGTGCTGAAATAGTTTTTTATGAAATATTTAGTCATGCAAGAAGGTGGAATCAATTTAAAATTTTGTAAAACTTTACATGAATCATCTTCTCTGTTATTCTTCTTACAATCTCTTGCAGGAATTAAGGGGGATCCTGCTCTATGAGGTACGAAAAATATTTAAGCAGGAGTTGAGCGTGCTCTCACCCACAGATCTTCTACTTCCAATTGTAAAGCTTCTTTTGGACATCTTAAAACACCTTTCAGCTTAAATTGTTAATTGAATAGAATAGAACGTTCAAAAGCAAAGAGTGCGGACAATTTTTGAACTGAATGTAGCGTCTAAGTTATTAAAGAAAACTACAGAAGTTTGCCTCTTTGGGTTTTTAGTACATACAGATATGGCCCGTATAGATCGAGAAGAGCTTTTCTTGGAACTTTATCCTTAATCTCCTACTGGAGCATAGAACCTTTACATTGGACCTTCAAATTGTGCAAAAGAGTTATTTGAGCTACCTACATCCTACAGTTGTTCCTTAACTATACTTTCTGAACATGTAAAATTTCACACTGATCAGTGCAATTTTAGAATTCCTCCGTCCGGTTAGCCTAGCTTCATGCGTTACCAAACTTATCCGGACCTATTCCGATTGCCCAAGTCCGCACTGGATCTCTAATAGGGTCAACTGGGAAGTCATTGATAAAGATTACTTACTTTACATAAAGAGCCGCAAAAAGCGTACTTGCAAGCCGCGAATAGTCTGACCACAGTCCTATGAATGGCTGAACGAAAACGTTCTCTATTTTCAGCACACATAATATGTAAGGCAATGTAGAAATCTCTATAGATTAATAAAAGTTTTTTTGAAAATCTTGCCATAATCATTTTATTACTAAACAAACTAGGTTTTTTTTTTATAATCCTGAGTAAAATTATTAGTGTTCAAGGTACCAACAGTTCCATAGCAAAGAAGGCGGTAATGTAATCAACTCAAAATTGCAACTGCCACACAGACAGACAGACTTTATTAACAATCGCTTCGATTGGTACTTCAAACTTCTACACTTTCTCGATTTGTGCGGCGCAAGGTATGCCAACACTCTTTATACGACAATCAATGAAGAAAGAAAAATCAATCCGACTGCACTTTTTCCAAAGTCCTCGTGTCACATAATGTGACATGCAATGCATGCTACATGTTGCAACAGCTAACAAAACAGTACAACTATATGTACGTTGGTAGTCTTACCATTATTGTTATTGCATCGTTTTTTTACAATTCATTCCACAACTTTCAACTGTTTTCGTACCCCACCCCTGGCTCTCTTGTGATCCACTTTGACAGCGCCATAAAATTCGAAGTCACAATGTTTTTGAGTGACGTGCAAAATGATGTCGTGTCGTTTGTCGTTGTTGTCCTCATCGTCAACATCGTCAACATTTGTAAAGTTGATAGAGTTGAAGTCAAGATTTTGTGTTTTTTTTTTTAGTTTCGTGTGTTTTGTTTAAAAATGCACTTTTTGTGAAAGGCGCACATGTCACACGGCGGACTTATTCGTTCGTTGGTGCCAGTCTATAAAGTCGGGAAAACACTTTCAGGAGAACGAATGCTATAACTGAACGTGTACTATGTGCCTTACTCGCTTATGTTGTGGTAAAAGCACTCGAATAGCTTTGATAGGTTGTTGAATACTTTGAAGGAAAGATCTAAGGCAGCACTGATTGCATGGAAGGAGGTTGTGCGCTTCGAATTCAATTCGTTAATTGTCAACAAATTGAACAAGCAATCAATGGAAAAACTTTAATGACATTACAATGACATTTCGTTGGGTGGGTGGACCATGTCGTTAAGACACGCGATAGTTTCTTTTTCTGACTTTAATATTTTGAATGTTCAAGAGCTGAATAATATGGTACTTATTGACATGAAATACATTTTCTTTAATTTCGTGCTGGCACAAAAAATGTCCTTAGCTCGTAGTTAATGTTAATGTTACCCAACCAGAAACTTTTTTACGGAAAGTTTCGCTGTTCCATTGAGCTCTCTGCGATCGAAAAAAAATTATGCAGAATTCATTTTATACAGACCCTCTTACTTTGCAGACCTCGCCGGGTTGACATTTTTTTGCTATGTTCTCGAATATATATGTATGTATATATATTTGTAAATTTGATTTTTTAAAAAATCTCACATTTCGTTAGCTTGACACTAATTTATGGCAGACAATAAGTGGTAATTTGAATAATTTTAAGCAACATAAGAGTTAAGGAGTCGCCATGATATTCGAGCTCAAATGTCGACTCCTTTCGACTCATTTATAGCATAAAAAATTTGAAGATTCGATAGTTATAAAGAAAGGTGTTTGAAAATATTTTTCGAGTACGATCAACCAAAAGTCAAAAATCTTTTATGCAGAAAAAGAACGAAGACACTAAATTTTGTCAAAAAAAAAATTAATTAAAAACAGCGATTTAATTTCCTTTTTTTATATTGGTTGAACCTTACTACTATGTTTGAAATATAACATCATTGAAATGTCCACTACTAGACCTCCTTCAGTGCTCAATCTTTATAAGGTAATTTCGATGACTTTTCACACAATTTCGGCTTTAACTTAGCCATAGAGTAACGAAACTTAATTTTTAGTTGCTCTAGAGTTAAAGAAAACATGTTGCCGAGAGCAATCGTACTATGATGCTAATAGAACGCAAAAGAGATCCCATTAGACAAGCGAATATGGACAATCATTGTTGGTGTTACTATAGGACATAAAATTATAATACTATGGCTTACTGACGTAGAAGATCTTTATAGAAGTTGTAAGAGTTCTGAAGTCAGACTTTCTTTCATTTTCTTTGTGACAACGCTGGCAAATCAGGTATGACACTCTTGAGGACTTTGCTCAAAAGTGTTGAAAATTCTGAAGTTTCTAAAAATATTAAAATGGTTTCGCAAAGAAGTTATTAATTGGATATACAATGAGTTCAACTGTGGTCTTAATAACGATGACAATCGTCATCTCCAGGGCTAATCTAAACTAACTTAGAGTCAAAGGAATATTTGCGTAAGCACAATCTGTTGCGTTACACCTAAAGAAAAAATTCAATGGCATCAAGTCTCACGATCTGGAAAGCCAACTTATATCACAAGCATCGTGCAATATACCTGCAACCGGTCATATGTTTTGGCCAATGGTACATACATCTTGTTGAAGCCACATATCATCCAGATCGAAAGCTTGAACTGGCCAAAAATGTCGATTATCATTCGGTCATCTTTGACTGTAGCAGTCGCTCCAACGTCATTCTCAAAGAAATATCGGTCAACGACACAAACTGACCATAACGCACACCATGCAGTTACTTTTTGCAAAAAAAAAATAGCTCAGGGTTGCAACTTAAATTGGTGGTATTCACAATTTTTTCAAATGAGCGTAAAAAACGATCATTAAATTTTTCTGACATAAAAATTAAATATTTTAATATTGGCGACCAAAAAAAAAACAAAAAGGTCATAAATTGTGGGTAAGAGGTACCAATTTGCTTATATAGATTTTTGTTCGATAATTTTATGTCACTTTTTTGCGATTAAGAATTAGGTGCCCCATTTTTTTTAACAATTAGTTTTAGCTATAATTTTAAAATGATCAAAAAAGTCTTGAATGATATAAAATAGAGTTGAGCTTTTTCACATAAGCTACAAACCAATTTCGTATGATAATTAGGGCGGTTGTTAGGTTTTTTTTTTGCTATTTCACTTTCACCTCTGAAAAAGTGCTGGAGGCTTAAAAAGAATGCTGCGTTTTTTGTTTTTTCAGAAAAAACTTGAACAACCTATAGGCATAATTTAAAATCACACAACCCAACCTTAATGCAACGAGACAGAATTTATTCGAGTGTCACCAGAAAGGAGCCACTTCATAAAAATTCGAAACAACCCAAGTGTGAAAAATGTCGCGTATAAGACGCATGTTGCTGTCATGTCAATTAGGTAGCAAATTAATTTCAAACTGAACGTACAGATGATAAAAAGTTAATTAAAATCCATATAAACTGTGAAATATGCAACCGCAAGTTCACACGCTGACCGCTAGCAATATCAACAGATCAACGACAACAACAAGTAAGAAATAAATAATAAAAAAAATAACAACAATTCGATAAACCCAACTACAAAATGTTGACAATGAGCAAATCACTGGAGCGCGTGACTGTCCCATCTTTAAAAAAAACTTAACTGAAGGCAACCGAGCGATCGACCGACCAACGACGTCACCAACAAAAAAAAACTGTAGTGCTGGCTGATATCTTCAAATATCCCCCAGTCCAGTCTGATTGAATGAACACAATGAACGACCTCCTTTGAATTCATGGTCCGCAACAAATTTATTTGATTGCAACAATAGCAACAATGTAGAAGAACATGGCAATAACATTTTAACAGGTTCAAATTGGGCACAAAAATGACGAAGAGCCGAACAGGGGACTTAAATGAAATTAGATAGAAGGCAACCAAATAAATTAGTATGGTCCATTAACTTAACGAGTTCAATGGGATATAATTTGGACGGTTGACATTGAGAGAGCGCATTTTAAACAAATTTTCGAAAATATGATGTACTGTAAATGTTTTTGAACAGATTTAAATTTCAAATTTCAATCAATATTTAAGAGGAGGGGAAAAAAGTTCAAAATAATTGAAATTATTCTGCACATGTTCATTCAAATTACAATCGATTCAACTAAACATGCTGCATGGTTTTTTATAAATTTCATACCTGGCTAAACACCTGACATTGACGAATTTTTCACACGCCTCAGAAAAACGTCGCTTTAGCTCTATGTGAATTCATCTATAAAACAAGCACGTTCTCCTACTCCACCCAAGTTTATTATTGTATTGCTTAAAAATACGAGGATCAGTTCACTAACGATCATTAATTTCTAAGTAACAATTATTGTTAAGCGCGTAAGTTGGATTCTAATTAATCAAATCATATCATTCCATTGATTAGACATCAATTTAGTGGGAACTAAATAAATTGTGCGGTTTTTCTTTTTAAAAAAAATGCTAATAATGCAAATAAAGTAAATAAGTTGACTTTATGTATTCGAACAGCCTAGTGTACCCTACTTTCGAGAAAATGTAGACCCAGAGTTACTACTATTTCAATTCATTAATAGTCTACACAAATTTAAATGGAGAGCTTAAATAAAAAAAACTGAAACATCTTCTTTTTTAGAAAATCTTAGGAATAATGTTCAGAGGGAGTGTCAGAAAAGTTTAAAAAAATATCATTGAAGTTTTTTTTTTAAACAATAGAAAAAAATGAACTTTAACCAGATTCTAATACAAAGGTCATCATAACTGCTTTGGAGTATTTCCGAGTACACAAAAATAAAGTAATGAACTTTTCTCCATAAGATAACATTTTTTTTTCCTTGGATATTTTTTATACATTCAGCATTAAAGTTTATTTTGTATGTATTTAGGGCTGTTCAACATTTCCCTAAAAATCAGAATGGTCATATTATTTTTCAAATCGCACGTATTCTGTCAGAAAAAAATGCTTACTTCATACTTTTTATGTACTAAGAAATGCTTCAAAATATATTTGATGTGCTTTTTTATAAAATCAGAGCTCGAAAAAGCTCGCAAGTCCTCACAAGCGCTCCTTCCAAATGCTCTCGCCCTCTTGTATTTGGCTCTCAGGTCACCAGCGGGAGCCGAGGATTCTATTTTTGTTCGTGAAGGCGTCTTTGAGTCTCAGCTTGCGTTGCCTATCAGCTCGCGTGTCATAAGACAGCTTTTGGCTCGCAACTAGATCTAACGCGAGCCGAGAGCTAGAGGAATGCTCGCGCAATTGGCGTATTTCCAGAAGAAAATTATTCACACCAATGTCGAAAATTAATTTCGAACATGACTTGGTCGTTAAATAGAAATAAATCTTTGACACCAATCATTGTGGAAGATCAAAAATAAATTTTGACACATCAGTTGAGGTGGCTCCTGGAGACCGTTTTTAACATATTTTCCGGAAAAATCTTTAGCAAACTTCGACGATGGAAGGTTGAAAATTAATTTTGAGCTGGGAGTGGCCTTGGACTCTGGAAGGGATCGCTTTTGATGCATTTCCGGAAAAAAAGTTTAATTGCACCAAACGATGAGGATGGGTCAAAAATGTATTTTGGACGTCACTTCGGGTGACCGGACCATTAACTTAAGAACTAGTGATGATTAAAATCAGGATTGGTCTTGCATTAATTGTATTAATAAAGTGCTTACATTCAATTAAGAATCCAACAAAATTCAAGAATTAAAACAACCAAGTTGGCAATATCGGCAACTCTTTGTGCTGTATCACTTTTGATATTACGATGACGATCTTACATGTGGCCCGCAGGAATAAGGAACTGGTTAAAGAAACTTATTATTATTTCCTTGCAATTTATTGTGCTAAACAGCACTTTTTTATTTGCCGCATAACTGATTTGATTTGGTTTTAGTTTTTATTGCTGTTAACATTTTCTCAATCTATTCATGTGGAATTTTTTCATTAAATCAGCAAGGTTTAGTTGTAAGCCAGTAAGTACTAACTTTTTTAATGACAATGAGCAGGCAAAGTTTTTTCGCTATAATATACAGAAATCTAATTAAGAGACTATAAAATTACAAATCAAATCAAATTATGGGCAGGTGAAAATTTAGTTATCTTACAAAAGTATAATTTCTAAGTTACATTAAAAATGTAATATTTTATAACAAATAAATTTCCTCACCAATTTATCATTTATCTCTCTTTCATTGAATAAAAATTCATTCATAATTTTGTTACTGAAAAAATGTAAAAAATTTCATTCATTTTAATAGTTAATAATTTTTAATAACCCAAAGCGACAAAACTTCAAATATTTCCTGCCAAAGACAAAAATTTAAACGGAAATAAATCATTAAACTCCGAAATATGATTTATTAAAAACCAATCTGCTAGAGGCAAAAACAAGGTCTTTTATTTTTTTAAACGCAACTTAATGACGTCTTGTTGCTATATTTGGGCAACAAAGCAAATTTCATTGGGGAAGGGGCAAACAAATTCAAGAAATTATGTTGTACCTTGTCACAATATACCCAAAATTTTTAATTGTGACTAAAACGTATATTCTTTTTTTCACCGCATTTGCCAATAAAATTAGCATTGTGATTAGCTGCTACCTAAAGTTTGTGAGCGATTGTCTCAGCAGCATATTTTTATATGTTTTTTTTACAGGGGACACTTGGGTCTTAAATCGCTTTTAAACAAGAGAAATTTCTACTGTCATCTTACTAAGTTATCGTTGTGTGTTGTCGCTTTGAAATTCTACGAAAATCATTAAAAATATCGCCTATAGCGTAACTAATTAAAACAATCGTATTTTAATAGAAACAAGTTATATTTTATTTCTATGTTTAGATTACACTGTATTACAAAGTCAAAGAAAAAATAAATTTTTTGAAGAAATGAGCTTAAAAAATCCTTTATTAATCCTACTTTTAAATGATTTTTGCAGCAGATTTTGAAAAAAATTTCAAAAGAAAAAATCACCAAAAAGATTTTTCTTAGAATTTAATATATTTTATGAGAAATTATTTACTGGCCAATTTTTGTCTCTTATGTTGGAAAAAATGTAGGATATGTAATTCAGGATTAAGGAGAATTTTTTTTGTAAATGTTTCATTTTGTAATTTATAGCACACATCCATAAAAGACGTCCCCAAAAATTATGAAATTTAACCCCCACTCTCCACTTTTGTCCGATTTTACGACTTCTCACCGAAGTATATTCCAGTACATTTACGTTGTGAAAAATATGCGTCAGTACATTTGACAAATTTTAGTATATTCGGTAAGAACCAAAGAATTTTCAGTCCACTTTCAGTAAATTTTCGGTAGATTTGGAATATATCTGATAAGTACCGCGTAAAAAATTTAGTGAAGTTTTTTTATCAAATTTTAAAAAAAAATTTGTAAATTTTTGTGTCCATGACAAGAACAAAGTACATTCGCCGTTAAAAAAAGTACATTTCCACCTAACCCAAATGTCATCATTGAGTCAAAACTCATGCTACTGTAAGCTCCTTTTGAAGATTTTTAAGATAAAACGAAAAAAACTGTTTACCAGTGTTAATTGCGTTGCCTCTGTGAAACATTTTATCAAAAATCCAGATTCAAATTCAGCTCATCAAAAGTCACAAACCAGTAGCTTCTTGGAAGCGCAACATTACATTCTTCCTAAACATCAATCGCACACAGAACCAAAATGATCCGATGTAAGCAAAATGATAACCAACAACTCCAAGCTACCGAAATTTGATCACAACAAATTGGAAGTAAAATATTCAGAGTCGCACTACTGGACTTCGATTAATTGCTTATTTTGGTTCATTTTATGTTTTTAATGCCTCTCTTAACGTTGGGTGTCGTCGTGATGCATTTTTCAAAATGAAATAAAAGATTCCTGCGACAACAAAGTAGCAGGGTCCGCTATAAGCCAACACCAGCCAAAATATCAAAAGAAAAAAAAATTAATGACTCTTTTTTTTTTAATGAAGCTGCTGCAGCACCGTGCGTGTGATTAACATGAGAAGTCATTAAAAATACTTTGTAAACTCAGATATTAAACAAATTAAAGCCTGGACCAAATTAACAACACACACAGCCGCCGCCGCCGCCGAGTTGACACTTTTTCTTAGACAAGGAATAATTTAATATAATACGAGATTTCCAAATATAGGGGGGGGACCAAAATCAACATAATCTCATAATTTCATGACTAATGCGGTTAATAAAATGACCACCAGCATAGGTTGCTCAATAGGCTATGGCTATCAAATTTTGTTACAAATTAAATTTTTATTAATTTTATGTGTTTTTTTCGAAAATAATTTGTTGTTGTTGGTGAAGAATGGTAGACGAGTTAAGTCGCATCGCAGCTTTGAAGTCATCAGATACGCAATTTGTGTCACTTTGTTGTAGTTGGAGTTGGTGAGAATCTTATTACCAATAATTTTTGGCCATAACATCTTCCTGGAAGTGATTAAAGCTGCTTTTGGGAAGCTTTATTTTGTGGTTACATTATAATGAAATATGGCTACGGTTGACGTTTGCTGAGAAATTTGAGACATTGTGTTGAATATGCGGTAGTGTATTGAATGTGTTTGGTTTTTTTTAACCATGAAAAATTAGTAAAAAACTAAATGAATATGAGCTTATTTAAATATATCTGCATAGAATTATGATTAAAATGAGAAAAACCAAAGTTTAGCTCTAAACTAAGTTACCAATAAAGTTTGAAAATCACCATTATGGAAAAAAAATATACTTTTCTATAGGAAAGTACAAAATATTTACTTAATTTGAATGGTGACTTAGCTCTGAGCTCTCCTTTTTATTCTCCTGAGAAGTGTTAAGCCGACATACTGAGCTATTCATTCTAGGTGCTTTCTGAGAGATCAAATATAATTGAAAAGAACTAAGAACAACTTTGGTATTCCCGATCTTCTTATTTTGATGTGGGCTATTTTTTCAAATTTGATGTATTTCCTACATCAAAATTATTTCTCGACAATCTTTGCTAATTACTTGTGAATTTAATTGATATAACTATTTGTCAAAATTTTTGTTTTTACATGGCAACATCTTTGGAAATAAGACCATTAGCACAAAAATTAATTACCGGTTTCTTAATTTTACCTTTCATTATAAGCACGAAAAACTTGAAAAAAAGCATAGGAGCCCGTAACCAAGTAGTTGTATCAATCGATTGAGAAACACTTACAATTACACAAGCTAACACGGTTTTGGACGATCAGCTGTTAGTCGGGGTGAGACTCCATTACTACCAACATGAGAGCTCAAAGAAATCTGACCTGATGACGAAAAACGAACTACGAATTTGAATTCAGCGTGTAAAAATACATACTTAGAAAAATAATTTCGTCTTCTTGGGTCCAAAAATTTTCGAAAATTTGTAAGTCCATGTTCACTTTAACAGGAATGAAGCACTTTAAATTCTTGTGATAATTCAGATAGAGGACGCAATCAAATTATCAAATGATCAGCGGTATCAGACATCAGAGTGTAAGTTCTTGCAAGATTTACCTCATATAAAAAAAAAATTATCAAAATCAATGCCACCTTTCTGATTTTTGTACTGAAAACCCCAAATACCCTGAAAAATGCCAAAAAGCATTAAATTTTTGCTTTCATTTGGCATGCGCCGATCCAGGATATATTTTAAAAATAGTCTTACCATATTGATTTTCTAATTTCAAATAGAGCCGCAAACATTTTCGCATTTTTTCGATCACTCCATCCACCCTAATATATACAGTATCTCAAAAAAGTAAAAGCTGTTTTCTTTTTGACACAAACCGATGGCTTTTAATGGTGCTATAACCATATTTCTTTAACTTAAAATGCGTCTGATTTTAGTGATAATTAAAGTCAAATGACATTTTGACAATAATATTGAGCAATGTGATCAAAAGTCAATAAACAAAATCAAAAACCATTAAAAAAGATAAAAATTTTTATTTACGAATGATTAGTGTTTAGACGCTAAATATATAAACTGGCGTTAACTTATCTGGTCACTAAACTGTCATATGCCCACAAAAAATGTTAAGCGTTTGCATTTTAATATGAAGTCATTAGAACTACTAACATTGGATTGTTGGGGTCGATGATGATGATATGGTAAAGTATCGATAGTTTTTCAATTAATATTTTGCGAAGATTTTTTGTTCTTAGAACTTCAGCATAAAATTGTGTGACTGGTGGGATACTGAAACTCATTTTTCGACTAACTTTTGAACATTTCGAGGTGTATGAGACACTCCAATACGTGTCTGCAATCTTATACTTTTTTCTTAAACTAGTATAAACGTTGATGAAAGTACGCTCCTCATTTTGCAGAAGGTCGAATATAGCCAAATTTGTATTCAAAATATTTCAAAGGACTGAAGTGCTGGTGTGATTCGTACTTTGAAGACTAATCTAGTTTCCGATTATTTTTTGATTAAATATGTATTTTACCGATATCGTGTAATTTTTTCATCATTTCCTTATATATATTTTTTAAGACTATTATTCCGTAGGATACGTGGCAAGATGTGCAAGAAATGTAACTAGTGTTATCTTGGTCCATTAAAATCGTACAGTTCAACCAATACTGCCGTACTAAGCGAAAAAGACGTATCTCAAAAAAATTCATTTCGAGATAATTGATGTTTTGTTTATGTCAATTTGTTGAAATACCTGTAAAATTGAGACAGAGGAAATTTTCTTAGTAGATTTTTTATATGATTGAACTAAGATGCCGACATTTGGAGTATTTCATTAGACGCGTAATTTCTTAAGCTATCCGATGCCATAAGAATCTCGGATATTTTTTTTTTTGAGATACGTCTTTTTCGCTTAGTACGGCAGAATAGTGCTCATAAAAAATTCAACTCGATTTCCCAAAATTGCTTACTTGATGTATACGGCAAAATAAGTATCTCTGGCGACAAAGTATCGTATGTAAAATACTCACTTCTCCCCTAAGATAACATCACTATGAGTACTGTTGTCTTCAGTCGTTTGATAAGCAACAAAATCAAAATGCAAACAGCATCACCATATTTGACCACAATAAAAAAAAATCGCATTAAACAAGGTAATAAAATTAAATATTAGTTAGCACGTTAAGGCCTTGTTAGCACAAGTTTATGAAATCAAATTGAAAATTTCAACAACCAAAAAAAAAAAGGTGCTTGTCGTGTTGTTATTTTGTCTTTATGTTTAACTAAATAATTATTATTTATTTTTGAATATCTAAAGATTTTAAGCATATCATAAAAGTTTAATAATATTTAATAGTACCATTAGCGAGTCTTACAATAAAATTTCAAAGTAGGTGCCATACAGTGACAGTGAATGACTATGTCAATGGAATACGAGTTGTAGCAATTGTATTGTATTAGGTAGGTACAAATTAAAGTTTTTCTCCCATATTTGCATTAATCTAGCCATGTTATTGCTTGACAAAAAAATTATATAAAAACTTTTCCTATAATTATATATAAAAAAAAAAAACTACAAATTAGAGGTTGTTTTTTTTTCTAAAACTATATGCAAATAATTTTTTTTCTAATTAATTTTTTCTTGAGGATTGGCATTCATTGCAAACGTATTTAATTTTCATTTAATATTTCATAAATATTAAAAAATTACTAGCCAGTTTATACTAGTAAAAATAAAATTTCAACATTAAAAAAATCACATTTGCTCCGTTAATATGTTTGAGGCTGAAATATTCAAATGGTTTGCGGCAGTTAAAGGTCTTTGGCAATATTTACTGCTTATTATATTCGAGAGTGCAACATTTTTAAAAATTAGATTTTCTCTGTGTATACAACTTTTTTTTTTTTTTTTTTTGGTGTCGAAAATAATCCATTGCTATATTACTTATAAGTCTCTTTAAAATTAATAAACTTTAGGCATTGTCGCACTGTTATGCAATTTCTTGTCAAATAACATAAATTTACTTTTGCGATGCCCAGTTATGACATGTAAGAATTAATGTTTGCTATTTGACTTCTCAAAAAATATAAAATATAACATAGTCATTTCGTAAGGTATGAGGCAAAGCGCAGAAAAAATGTTCCTTCGAACGGATTAAGCTCCGTGGGTTAGTTTCGATGAATCTTCTGACTACGTCGATGAAGTTTTCCCGAAGACAGATATTCTCGAGTTTATGTATGGTGAACTTTTTCGATATTACTTGGGTCTGTTCAATTTATAATATTTTGAGTCGAAGGCAGAAAAGCCTGGAAGTGTAGAACTGGCTTTATAAGCAGCCATTTAAATTTCTGGGTGTCGACGCCAAGGTTATTGTTGTGACTTCCCACATTGAAGTCATCCACAACCAAAATTATGTCTTTCTTGTAAGAGAATCATACCGTTCCCATTAGTTGGCTATATGAACGTAATTTTACTAGCAGGTATATAAATATATACATAACGAAATGAATTTTTTTCTTGATATTTGAGTTGAAAATACAGCCATACGAGCATGAGATATAATTTTTTATTAGAGGTTTCGTGTCAACTTTTTGACCAAAGCTTATCTGCATGGTTTTTCATTAAATTTTGATTTTAGCTTAAATAAGACCTTAATCTATTATAAATAATTCTGGATAATGCTTTATGAAGGCCTAACCACTTTCATTTGGCGAGCATCACTTGCTTTATGTACTATTGGCAAACTTTAACTCTCCAAATTTTCCATTAAAATGATCTTCCTCGAAAAGTAACGCATGCTGCAAGCAGCTAATAGAAGGTATTCTTAAAATCAGGTTTTCATAGAAATATGCCTTTCAACGATTACGTCTGTTAGCACTAGCCTTATTTGAGTTACTATATAAATGTAATTGTACCTTCCAATAGAAACTCCACTAGCAGAGCCTAAGCTTAAAGACATAAAATCTGCTCTGAATTTTTATCTTTATAGTTTGTATCATCCCGACTAGAATTTTTCTTAGGCATGCCTAAATATACTTTTGGCCCTAACTGGGAAATAATTAGGCTAGCCAAAATTAGGAATGTGTACTAGCAGCCTAATTAGGCAATTGTAAGGCATTTCTAAATTAGTTTTGCCTATCAACTGCCTGATTAGGCCCTACTGCGGCATGCCAAAGTTTGGTTTGCCTAAAGGCTTGGTCATGGTAATAACCTAAGGAATGCCTGAATTCAGTAAATCTGGGGAATAAGTAATGTGGTAGTCGTGACTAAGTTCGAATTTACTCCTGAACTATAAGAAATGACCGATGACAGATGCAACGTTTCCTGAACTTTTAACTTTGATTTTCATTTAATTTTTTAATGTATATTGACCTTGATATATTTATAAATTTGGTGTTTTATTATGCGAACTCAAATTGAAAAAAAAAAAAATTTTTGAAGAACTTTTCCTGCGCTGGAGTTGAACCTGGTCATTCCGAGTTGTTAGATGCGTAGCTTGCGTAGCATAATTTTTCTAACAGTGTCATATTTGAATTGTCATTTTATCAGAGTTCCCAGATTTGGGTGTTTTTGTAATGTTTGATTATTTTTTTTTTGCTGTAAATGTGTGTGGTAGCTGCCCGATAATTGGAATTAGAATATTAAAATAACACAAGCTTACTGTAGCAATGACTTTTTATTTATTTATAAAACAGTTTTGTGTCAACATATTTTTAATACACACTGATATATAATCAAAAAAGCCTTTTCAAGAATGTAGTTATGCTAGTTGTTGTTAAATAGAATAAAAATTAGAGACGAAAGAGTGGTTATACGACTGAATTATGAAGTGCCGTATTTTTTAACAATTGCAGTTTTACTTATGGATTTAACAATAATGTCACAATTATAAAGTAAATAATTATTTGTGTAATTTGCAATGCTCAATGTAACATTATTTGTATTTTTTTTTTTGGTAATTGAAAAAATTGTTCTTTGATAAATTTGTTGCAAAGGAACCTCCCTTTTTTAGCCATTTTTGATAGGATTCCAATGTAATTTTCAAATCCGATCGTATCGAATTCATCTAAAATTTTTCTACATCACCTGCAAGATGCCGCAAATAATGTGGAATATATCTTTTCGATTTGGAACTCAAAGTAGTTCAAAAGCATGTACACGTGCAGAAGTAAAAAATGGTTCTACAATTTGTTTCCAAAAACTTTTTGCAAAACCACAAATATCCAAAATATATCAGAAATGATCAGAATTCGGTCGCCTTCCAATATTTATGGTATATTAGAGGTCTCGGTTTCCCAAATAAGCGTCAGCTATGTACTATAACTGTTCAACCTAAATTAGAGCGCCAGCGTCGTTTAGCTGTCCAAATTCTCTCATGCACATACTTACATTTTATATGAAGCCAACCGAAATAAGCAACGCTCTAACGCCAGCGTATTTGATTTTCCAATTTTGACAGAGCGTTGGCAGCTAATTTTTTATTTTATTGTGTTGATTTTTTTTTCTGTCACAAACAGTAAACAAATAAACTCTACATGACATTTAACGCTACGCTCTTATTTAGGTTCAGCGCTCAACTCAAAAGCGTAGCGCCGGCAAAGTCAACGCCCAACGCTCTAAATTAGGTTGAACAGTAAATCTGTTTTTTCTTAAAATAAAACACAGTTCACACAAAAGCATTCAAAAACAAGCTTAATAAAATAAAGTAACTTTTCAAATCAGAAGGAGCATTAATTTACATCGGCTCATTTAATTGTCAAAGAAAAATCAACCAAAATGAAAAAAATCTTAATTTCTACCAAACCAAAAATTTTCTACCAAATTTGGGGAAATCTTCCAAATGTGGCAACGCAGGTAAACATTGAATTTTTCTAATAAAATTTAAATAATTTTTTATGATTCGTTATAACTTTTTTGTTTTCATAATTTTATATATATGACATCAAATTTATAAACATAGTGATGAACTAAGTGAATGTTGCCTGGGTGACTCTTTGCTTTGATGTTGTATTAAAATATGAATATACTATATGAAATCTGTGTATGAATGACGACTGACAATATACCTAAATAAATAAACGTCACAAAAATAAATTCATTTAAAATAAGTCAACAAAAATATTAACGGGGAAGTGTGTGGGTAATAAAAATCATATAAAAAGTAGTATGCATTGCATTATGTGTGGCGCTGCACTGCAATGACGTGAAAAAAAACAACCAATGATAAAAAATGTTTCCCCAAGACACAACAATTTTATTTTTTTTTTTTCATTTCCCCCTTGTAGAAAGGGCCCAACGAGAGCCTAATGAGGTAAGCGTTGAACAATCCTATTTGGGAAAATTTGGGGCACACCGTTACAATCCAAATTAGGTTGTCGTTGGGTTTCCAAACTTGGCCCTAACGTCTGGTTAGGCAAAACCAATGAGGACCTAATTTACGCCTAACGACATTTTCTAGTCGGGATTGTGTAGTTTTTAATTAGCTTATGGGAATTATATGACAAGTAGCGTATGCTTGGAATTTTTAATTCGATATAGAATATTAAATATTAAAAATATCGACGTTGATATATGTTAATATATTTAAGTATCAATTTTGAATGTAACGATATTTTCTAAAAACTCTTTCTGGTAATACCATGTTTCTTTTGAAAAATCATATGAGCAACGCTAGTTTTCTTCCTTCAATGGGAGGAAGGATTTCATATCAATAAGAAAAAATTTGTAAGGCCTGTTCCTTCCCAAGGATGGTCTACTAATAGCGGTTTTTACTATTGCTTTGGCTGACTGGGCTTCGATCATAAAAATTTCACATACACGACTCATAATTTTTTTCTTAAGAGTTTTTACATTTGTTAAAACTTTATTTCGCCAGAAGGGGTTTCAAGTTTTATTTACTTTACTTTTTTAATTCTAAAAATGCTGGACCTACATAAACTAGATTTATGAGGCACTCAGTTACAAAACCGGCCAAGTCCAAAAAAATCAAATTTTGAGATATTCTCATAAATCAAAATCTAGAACATGATTTATCTTTCTACTATGGTTTTAGACTAAAAAAAAAAAATTTGACAGAAATATTACACTTTTTAATTTATTTTTGATTCATGGATTTCAAAACCGGCCAAGTCCATGAACTTGCTTTCAAAACCAGTCCAGCGCCTTGGAGTCAAAACCGGCCAAGTCCAGTACATTGGTATCAAAACTGGCCAAGTCCACTTTTTTTCCAACGCCTTGGAGTCAAAATCGGCCAAGTCCAGTTCATTGGTATCAAAACCGGCCAAGTCCAAAATTGTTTTCTCAAAAACATACGCAAATAAAACTTGAAAAGTCTGATCTGACGTGCTTTGAGTAAGAAATTTTATAAGCTATTATGTGGGAAATACTTTTTAATTTTTTAATGAACATATATGAAGATAAACGTTTTCGTTGTTTGTCCAAAAGTATGGAAAAGTGACTTGGCCGGTTTTGCAACTGGGCGCCTCATATGTTAGAAGCAATAAAATTTTCACACCACAAAAGTTTCTTGTTGTCTACATTATCCAATTTTGCTTTGTTTTTTTCCTTTATTTCCAGAACTAAAAGACCTTAGTGAGTTTTTAATTAATTTAATCTATGAAAAAGTTCTTTAAAAAGAGCTCAAGCTCATTTAAAAACTCACGCAGCATGAAATCATGTTAGGTATAAGTTTTTACCAAATTCTTGTAGCAACTTTTCATGCTGTTTTTTTTCCGCACTCATATTTTTGGAAATCTCTATTTATTTTTTTGGTTAAAAAAACTTTCTATAAAAATTTTTATTTATATTTTTTAAATACTTTGAATTATGCACTTATAAACGATATTATGCCCCTATTTTTGATTAGCTTGATTAAGTTTAAGTCAGCATTTCAGTAGGGCACCACAACAAACAAATGAAAAAACAGCATTATGAAATGAATTTTTATAATACAAAAGATTACTTTACTCCCGAATATGACGCAAATAAAAATAAACCTTTCTAAGCCGCCTTTCAAAAAATGTCACACAATCTATAAGACTCAAGTCGTAAACAAACCTTGAAACTTATACAGTCGACGTCCAATAATGCGAAAGCTCCTTTATACGAATGTCCAATTATACGAATGCAATATTTTTTACACATATATCTCTATAATACGAATAGCAGCCAATTTGACTGTTCAATAGTACGAATGAGATTTTTTTTCTTCAGTAGGATTTGTGTTTTTGCTTAAATTTTGAAATTTAAAAAAAAAAAATAAATCTAGAATCGTTTTTTAGCTCATTTGTTGTGAAAAGCTTTCAGTGAAAGTTGATTTTAAGTGAAAAAAAAAAAAATAAAATAAAACATAAACTTTGCATGATAAAATAAATATTCTCGCGGATTGTTATGAAAAGGAAAACCCCTATCAGACATTAAGAATAAATACGGGTATTCAAAGTCAACCATCTGCAGGAAGAGGCAGTGCAAATAAATTTTCAAGTTAAGAACGGCAAAGCTTAATGACAGGAACTGATTAGAGCATGTTTGCCCATTTAGAGAAGACCCTTTTATTCATGTTTTTTTATAAAAATGCATTTAAGAAGAATTGTTACGAATTTTCTTTTGAGCTATGTGTTTGCTTAATGATTAAATAATAAAATAGTTTTTGAATATTGTATACATACAAATTATAATTTACTAAAAAAACAGGGCAAAATTACGTTTCGATAATACGAATTTTTCGATTAGACGAATAGGTCTGACATTATATCATTCGTATTATTGGATGTCGACTGTATTACCCAAAATAACAAAAAAAAAGTCCAAAATGAATTGAAAACACGAATATTAACATTTCAATAAATGAATAAATCAGCTAAAAAAATATATAAAATATGGTGTCATAAAATGTTAAAAAGTCTTTATATTTTAAAAACATAAAAATTAAATATCATACAAAATAGGAAGAAGAAAAAGCATTTTGTCATATAAGAAACACGTTTGTATGGGTACAAGTCTATGATATATACATACATATGTACGTAAAAAGTACGACGCATAGATGAACATTAAAGCCAATACAATAAAAAAAAAAGATCCCAAAGAATGGTATTTTTAACGTTAACATTAGTGTCAACTTGAGAAGAATCTGTATTGTCTGCTAACATCTAACAATTTAAAATTTTTTTTTATTGCTGCTTTTGTTATTGTTGTATACAAAGTTGTCTTTTACTTTTGATAAAACCGAGCCAGTCTATAAAGAACCATTAAATCGCTTAAGTTAGAGGTGAAAAAAAAAACAATTAAAATTGACCAATATACAAAATACGCTCCCGGCCATTAAACCATTATAATGAATCTATTAATGTTGGCAACATCTTTGATGTTGACCGCTTGGTAACATTGTGAATGATGTCACAAAACTGCTATTGAAAGCAATGGAAGGAAAAAAAAATAAAGTATTCGTGACAACCCTTTATTTTCCTTAGGCTGGTGTAAACGGAAATTTACTAATGAAATACATAAAAGAAAATTGAGTTTTGGAAATGTTATCTATAAATTGCAAATGTTTTAAAGAAACATCTTATGTTTGCAAACATTCAAGGTTACCAGATGTTATTCTTTCTATTAATTGATTTAATTTTTATAAAAAAAAAAAACACAAAATTAATTTTCCTCTCTGTATATAATAAATATATTTTTGTCGTCAATCAGTTACGCTTTGTTTTAATATTTATCTGTTTCAGTAAGAAAAAAAAAATCATAATTTTCATCGCTTGTTATTTGAAAAGAACATCGAACCAATTAATTGTTATTGTTGTTGTTATTATTGTAGTCTTCATGCCGTATCCACTTCAAAAAAACACAACAACAAAAATATGTTGTGCTATATATACGTTGATGTTTAGTTCCTACTATGGAATATATACAGGGTGTATCAATTGCATTAGTTGGAAAAATATGTTTCACATTTGTTTATTTTTAAGCCACTTGATATAATGTCTATTCAATACCAAAAGTTTTTGTCGAAGGTCAAATTATGTACTATATGTATAAACAAATTACATTTTTTTAATTTAAAATTCAATTAAGAACAAAAAAAAATGTGACGGATTGAAACTACACTCAGGGAAGAAATCAATGATTTTATGCTTGATTTAACCATGAACGCTTAGCGCAAAAGAGAAATATTTTTAATTTGGATTCAAAAAGAATCCACATCCTGAGAGACTACGAAAATTCCGTCAAAAAATACCAAGCGCACTTATGCCTCAAACACAATTGCGACGGACGACGGAAAATCAGTCGACGAGAACGAATTAACAGTAACTTTCTACAAAGAGAGGTGCATAGCCCTTCCATTGCCGCTCTCACTTGCAGGTTTTTCGAGTACAAGAATATGCTAAGCTTAGGGTTTATTGAGCACCCCAAATTATTTTCACAATAAAAGGATGATTCTTAAGAACGTTTAAATAACTAAGAATATACGTATAAATTGGCATGGGTTCATTAGTGGTTCATGGTTCAAAAGTGGTCATCAGAGAAGATTTGTTTTTTTGATAAGAAGATAATCATGCAAACCTTTTCTGATACGTAGTAGATATAGTCGTGACAAAGCTCTTTACTAAGGGCATTTTTCAAGTAAGGCATTTTCAAAGCCAT
The DNA here is from genome assembly GCA_949775025.1 of Tricholauxania praeusta. Lineage (NCBI taxonomy): Eukaryota > Metazoa > Arthropoda > Insecta > Diptera > Lauxaniidae > Tricholauxania > Tricholauxania praeusta. The sequence continues at coordinate 188,586,621 of OX459028.1, forward strand.
AAGAACCAATTTGTGGCAATGAGGCCAAATGTTAATTTTATGATATACTGGTAAATGTTTGAAACCTTAGAGCAAAGGGTCTATATGAACCTCTTTCATGGACGTGCATAATCAGCAGCGATTGATTTCAATTCTCTAAAACATTTCTCCGATTCATGTATTCTAGCGATCGTTCCCACTATGATTTAGGACGGCCCCGTTTCCTGCTACTCTAAAGATTCGTCTGCTAAGTTTGCCGGCAGAATTTAGTTGATAATTTCCGAAACTAGTGACCATACCATTTTCATTTTCGCCGTTTGATTTGAACGGAAATCGGATCGTCGTTGACGTTGACAAAGTGTCTTACGGCTTGTTGATTCTGGCATGAATGTTCTTATTCGTACCACAATTACGTGATATAACGCTGCCTAAATTAGTGAATTTCTCTACTTCTTCTGTATCATTAAACAACTGCAGTCGTAGACTGGCTTTCAGATAGATAAATCTGCAATTTGAGAAATTTGATATCAAAAAAAAAAAAAATGTTGATATAAATTATCCAAATTAGTTAAATTTTGTGTACTAACAGAAAAATTATAAGATTTCGGGAAAAATTTTAGTACCACAAAATTCTATATTAATCTGCTAAAAAGGTTTGAAGAACAACACATCCAGATATCCCTGTAAATATACATATACTTTGAATTTCAGTTTAATTTCATGTCGATCGATCTTATTGTACAATACATTCTGTACGATAATAAGGTCACGAAATGACGATACTAATAATTATTTTAATGGTTTTTGTATTTTTTCTCATTTTGCATTTAATAACTTGTACTATTATTATCATAGCTTATTTCATTTCATTATTTTCTTGTGCTGTTGTCAAGTTGGCAGCCATTAGTCATTTTATTTCCGCATATCTCAACTTAAATGGTTTTGTTTTTTTTGTTCAGTTCAGTTCCCATATCTTACCATCATTGTATGCCATCATGTCTTATTTTGCATGTTTGAAATTTGTTTGGAAATCCTAATGTGGGATGTGATTGGCTTTGATCACACAATAATTGCAGTTATAAAAAGTTCAAGTTTATTCGGAACAAAGAAATCACTGTCTTAAAAGCATTTCTATGTATTGTTACCAGTCACATGCACAATTACGCGAATACTCGCACCAAAGTGTACTTACATATATGGTGGCATAGTTGATTGGTCCTGGACTTAATTTTACTTTTTGTTTATACGATTGGTTGTTGTTTTCGATTTTTTTTTTTGCTTTGATTTAAAAATGAAATTAAAAGTGAAGAGTCTCAAGTTCAAGGTGAAATTATTTTTTTTATTTTTAATTTTTTGCATTCACGTTTGCTCAATTAAGTGTGTGCGTATACTGTTTGTTTTATTTGGAATCGTTTGCATTAAATTTATGCATACATTTAGATAAGCAAATATTTTATTTTAAAAACAAAAAATATTTCTACATTTCACATGTCTAGTCTGGTTCGTTTTTCAAAAATCACCTCAGATTAAGCATGGGAAAAATCTATCTCAAATTTTAATACCTCACAGTTCAAAGAAATCAAATTAATATTTTCAAAAAGCGCTTTGTTTCCTTTGTGTTTTTGAAATTTGCAACGCAAAATGATTTCGCGTTCGCTCTTTGATCGATTGTTTCACCAATGCGCAAACAAATTTTATGCGCAATAAAAAATGTCATACTGACACTTTGACATGCCATAAATTGAGAGACAGCAATTTAATTGTCAGTCAAGAAAAAGATTTAAAACGTTGATACATTGCGGTCATATCAGCAACAAACGTTTGATTGTCATATCTATTGACAACGCACACAACCATCCACTGACATGTAAAGCACTACACAGGCTTAATGCGATTTATAAAATAAAATTAAAAAAAAAAAAACCTAAAACTGTCATGACGTAGCTTTGGCGTTGTCGTCAACGCCGCTGTTGCTTTGATTTGACGTTTAAAAAAAAAAAAACTGACATGGCTTTTATGTCATTAACTGGCGCGGCTCTTTAAATGTTACTTTGATATTGTCATGCACTTACCATATACTGGCATATACGTACACGCTAACTCTGAGTCAATATGGCGGCCATTCACTTAATCAATATGGCTTCTTATTGCATTAAAGCAATTTTTTCAATAAAACAAATTTTGTTTGAGTTTAGTTGTTCTTATTGTAGATAACGTAGTACAATTACTTTCAGTCCTTAAAGATCTGCAGAATAAAGAAAACAAAACAAGTTGATATTATAGCCGGCATGGATTTTGATATGTTGGTATCAATAATAAAGTGCTAATTCTTAATATGTTAGTATATCGAGCTTTAAAAACTTCGAAGATCTGTCGCAACATCTGAATAGTACTTTAATGTTGAATGTGAGAAGCACACCCTCACACAAAAATAATTTCAGAAGAAGATAAATAAAGTCAAAGTAGAGCATTTCAAGCATTATCTCGATTCTAAAAGATCTTCTGAGTCGGCAATACGGCATATGGCTTTCCAATTCAAAAAAGAGTCACGACAATAAACTTAACAATCTGAGTGTTTTGACTCAAGACTCTTGAGTGACCTGTTGTGTATATCCGGTATTTTGCATATAGTGAGCTCTACCTCAATCAATAAAACTTGATGTTAACTAAAACATAAGTGGGCAAAATTTTAGAATCTACTTACAACAAAAGCAACAAGCACAACAACAGAAAAACCCCCCACCATAAATTCGATCTCAATAGCGAAATAAAAACAGTGCAATAAACCGAAAGCCAATTCGAAGAATCAAGAAAGAACAACATATGTATAGTGTAGAAATAAAAATACACTTTGTACAAGCACTTTCTTTGCTTTTGTCCCGACAAAACGACACAAGACACTTGGCTCGTTCTTATTTGATAAGCTGGATAACCTTTAGTCAAGTTTAAGTTGATCATTTACTCAGTTTTATTACGAAATCTGGTTGGTTCAACGAGAGGGTATAGCTAAATACATTATAGTGTCAAAATAGATCAACATTTGGTCTAATTGAGCGGGTTCTTAAAGTAACTACCACTCCTATTTAACCTAACTTAACCTAATTTAATAATTTATAATAATGTATATTTCTCATAAGAAATAAATATTTATGAAGTAATGTACATGCCTATATATACCAAGAAAAATATTCTATGAAAGGAATATATGTCATACAACTAACAAAGAAAAAATTTCCTAAGTCTGAGTAAGTTTCTGCACATTTCGAAAATTTGCTTTTATAATATCTTGCTAGAACAAGATGCAAATTCATGATAAAGAGACCGCATGTCTTTTATGTCTTAATACTGTAGCCATATAAGTCAGTTGAAAAACATGACGCTTGATGTTTTTAGAGACACACGAGATAGAGCACATTATTGCCCTTTTTTTTTGTCGCTTTACCAAAACAAATGAGAGAAAGATATGATTCGCCTTTGACATGTAATATAATATATGACAGGTAGCCTAGTAGGTAGCGCGCAGGACTATGAATCGCTGGGGCATAGGTTCGAGACGGCCTTTCAAATTTGTAAATCGTAAGTAACAATTAAATTTGATGATAAAATCAAATTAAGTATAATAATGTTTCTACAGTTTGCATATTAATTAAATAACAGCTCAGGAAGATACTTTACCTCTCTTGAAAGATAACATTGAGGGGAAAGTGTCTTTATACTTCATACGTCAAATGGCTCTTATAAGCCCCTATAAAGAATTTATACATATAATATGTTCTCTTTCTACTTGTCTTTAAAAAGCCTGTAAAAGAAGCTATAAGACCTTTTTATGCTATTAAGGAAGTTTTTCTTTTATGTGCGAAATACGACAATTACGACAAAATAAATTCATTATTTGTTAAAGAAACTTTATGTTAAATATGGGGTGGTATTGTTTTTGACTCTAAAACTTAGGCAGTTTTTTTCTGTATTTGTGGAACAAACGGTTGCTTTTGTGACTTTAAGATTAAATTTAAGTAAAATAAAAGATTTAAGAAAAAGATTTAAGTTAGGAGCCGTCTAAAGTCAAAACATTTATTTTTTTCCACATTTATCAATTTCAAATCAACACATTGGCCACTATTCATATTTTTAGTAATAAATATTAAATCAGAACAGATTATTAAAAAAAAAAGTTTCAAAAGAATCACTTTTACATAAGAAATAGAAAAACGGTTTTTCTATGATACAAATTTTGCTATTTCGTTTAGTATTCTGCAAACAATTAGTTGAAATTACATCTGATCAAAATTACTAAAATTCAAAAACGGTCTCCAATGTTTTTTTTTTCATGTGTAAATGATTTGAGTTGAAAACTTTTTGTTATTTACTTGAAGCGCTCTGCAATTCAGATTTATTTATTTATTAACAAAAGTTCTGATTCTACCAAAATGTATAGAAAAAGATCAATGTTTTGAATTTAGATGACTTTTCAAGACTTTGCCATTGCTCTGTTTTAGAAATCTGAATCGAATTTTAAATAAGAATTTTATTTACTCATTGTTATTCTAAATGCATGCAAAAAAGTTAAATGGAATGAACTAAAGAAGTTTGGCCAATAATTCGTATTTCAGTTTGGCAAATTTCGGTGTGCATTCATAGTATTTTTCCCGCTCTTAGCTAAGATCTAACATAGTTTTTTCACGGAGCCATTCACTAGAAGAACTTTAGCAAAATACTCAGTAAATTTAGTCACGTTAGCGTATATGTACAATTTCCTTGCATGATTTTTATTAAATTAAAAAATGTAATCAACTTGGAAATACTATAAATACGTATTAAAAATTAGCAATAAAAAAAAAAAACACAAAAATCGTTAAAAATAATAATCAGCTATATTATTATTATTTAATTGCATACAAACTTGTCTCTGCTATAATATAAGACAGCAAACAACAGATGACAGAGTTTCGTTTGTGGAACGTGTTGGAGACACAGCGTAAATTTAATTGCTTGGCAATTTTTCTTTCATTAATTTTCTTATTATTATCGCTGCAAATTGCATTGTTTTGCAGCAGCACCAACGGCAGCAGCAGCAGCAGCAACTCCCAAAGGCAAAACCATATAAATGCAGTATTTATGGTTTATTTTCTACAACTTGCAACCTGTTTATATTGTGGGTAATAATTTATTTGCAATTTCCAAAGCTGTGATTTGTGTGAATCATACAACGGCGACAACATTGACGACGATGACGACTCATGCTTTTGTTGCTGCAATCGCAACAGCAACAACAACAACAACTGCATAAAAGTTTTGTAATTTTATTATTATTATGAAGCAAAATTGTTATTATATTGTTGTAAGCGCTTATTGCCACGCCATCTGTTGTTGTTGGCCATGTTTTATCGCATCCAACGTACAGCATACAAAATCGTCCATATGCAATTTACTTGACGTTACGAATGACAAATGTCATTCATGCAACAAATTGCTGTTGGTGTTGCTGTCGCTGTTCGTTGCATTCGAAAGTAGTTGAATGACATTTTTGTCATTGTGTTGTGCTCTTGCTGTTGCTGTTGTCGTTGCTCTTGCCAGTTTTTTGGGCTGTCGAGTGGGAAATAGTGACACATGTTGTGCAAAAATTACTCGTATGTAGATATATGAACGTGCGGCAGCATTTATGGCACAAAAAGCAAAACAAAAATTATGAAAGACTTGTCTATATTATAGCAAATAAAATTAGTTACAGTAACAATTTATGCAGCAAAACATTTGCGTCGCAAATAAATGGAAGAAATATTAGTCCAAGAGCCGGCTGTAAAAAAGTCGAGTGTATAAGATTACAGGATGGGATGCATGCCAAATGATAGAGTTCGACGAGCCTAAATAGAATATCTAGAGTTGCCTTGCCAAAGCCTGTCCCGATGGCCGAAAATGCCCGAATTTTAGCCAATTTTATTGTTCTAATTAAAACTGTAGTACATAACAGCTCGAAATGAATGCCAAATGATAGAACTCGAAGAGGCCTAAGTATAATACCTGGAATTGCATTGTTGAATCCTGTCCCAAACATGGGTTTTCACCGGTTTTTTAGGTCAATTTTCATTAATGAAGATAACAGCTTGAAATTTGTGCCAAATGATAGATATCAAAGAGCCTTAATAGAATATATAGGGTTGCCTTGTAGAATCCTGTCCCAAACATGAGTTGCCACTCATTTAAGAAAAGTTGATCCCAAAAACGGGTGTCAAATAATGTTTAGGACATGATTCGACAAGGCAACGCTATATATTCTATTTAGGCTCTTCGATATCTATCATTTGGCACGAATTTTAAGCTGCTATCTTCATTAATGAAAATTGACCCAAAAAACCGGGGAAAACCCATGTTTGGGACAGGATTCAACAATACAATCCCAGGTACTATATTTAGGCCTCTTCGAGTTCTATCATTTGGCATACATTTCAAGCTGTTATGTACTACAGATTTAATTAGAACAACAAAATTGGCTAAAATTCGGGCATTTTCGGCCATCGGGACTGGCTTTGGGCAGGCAACCCTAGATATTCTATTTAGGCTCATTGAGCTCTATCATTTGGCATACATCTCATCCTGTAATCTTATATACTCGACTTTTCTACAGCCGGCTCTCCGCCTATATATACTGCAAGCTTTTTATTGCTACTGAAATGTTTTATTTTTCCTTGTCGTCTTAATGGAAAGTCTATCTACATTTCGATAAAAAAAACACACCTTTTAATGCTTCAAAAACAAAGGCTTATTTATTTCTCAAAATAGTTCGAAAGTCCATACCAAATTGTCTGCAAACTTTAGGGCCTCCGGGGGATTTTTCGATAAATAAAGACATTTTCTTAAAATTTTTTCTTGAAGCTGCATTTTATCTTAGACCAACATTTTTTTTACATTATTAAAGTGTAACTATTCAAAATTTATTCCTGAAATTTTAACGACCTCAAAATTTGCGATGAGCAAGATATCTGGAGACTGGTCTTTTCGAAAAACAAAAATTAAATTCTTTTCAATTAAGCAAACAGTTCTTCGGTGTTTGATCGTTCGATTTTTTTTTTTTTTTGAAGGATGCAAATTTTTTGATTTATTAATCAAAACAACGTCAATTTTGTGTACAAAAAAAGAAAATTTTCTTTGTAAGCCCGTCATTTTGTCAAATTTTGAGGTCGTTCACGGTATTGCACTTTTCTAACTTATTGACGAATATTTTTGGACCAAAATTTCAGGAATACATTTTGAATAGTTACACTTTAATAATGTAAAAAAAATGTTGGTCTAAGATAAAATGCAGCTTCAAGAAAAAATCTTAAAAAGCGTCTTTTTATTTTTCGAAAAATTCCCGGAGGGCCTTAAGGTACACCTATGTACATGCAATTTTTTAATTTAAGATCTACTACTTACAAACCTGTAACTAAAACTACTGCACTGGCTCAAGCGGATTGCTTATAATATTTCACCGAAATTTTTTAAAATTTTGTACTTGCGAGTATATTTTTCACTTCTCACCACCGCACATTCAGTCAATGCTTCCATCAAAGTTGCGACAATGGTCAAAGGTTTACAATTAGAATATGTCCCAGTTTGCCAACTAAGCTTCGAGATTGAAAAGTTTCCAAAGCGTTCCGAGAAGGAGCAGTTGAGGAATAACTTTCAATTCGATAAACAAATGCATTTGGTTCTATACCAAGGTTAATCTTTTATCATCTATATCTTTAATGCCGTTAATAAAAAATTAGTTTCGATTCGATTTGCTCTACTGTACATCTACTCCACCAACCACATTTTCTATAATTCGCTTCCATTATCCAGCACCAAACAAGACACAATTCTTAACCTTGCACAATACGTATGTTAATATCGACTTAATAAAAACTCAATAACAATTTCAATAGACTTTTCATCATTGTCAACTCAAGTGCGCCGTAACATTCTGAGAAAAATACTCGCATGCTCGTAAGGGACCTCCCAAATAGACATTGCCGTACGGTCAACTTGCGTAAGCCATCGCAATAACCATAATAAGTCGAGAGAATCTACTTCAAAAAATAACAATAATGATGTGACAATTTTTGAAGGGGCACTCAGATCGGCGTCACATGGGGACACCACCAGACACGGGTCTAGTGTAAGTACTCGTACATGAACATCAGCGTCATCGTTTAAGTTCATCATAAACGTCAACAGACAGACGGACAAGCAGCCAACTTGACTAGTGTGGTTCATGACCACTTGACAAAATGCGGAGCAAAAGTTAATACGTTCACGCTCTGCGGTACTTCAAGATATGTCGTCTTCTTCTTCTTCTACTTCATCTTCTTCAAATATTTCAGAATAACAACATCAGTTAAGAGAGCGGCATTAAAGAATTGTGGTAATACGACAAAACGTACATACGTATAAAGCACAAACGTATGACGATTTATAAAGTGATATTTTGTCGCTCGTGCAACTCTCCTACATAGGTTGCTTGCTGCCGCCACTGCCAACACTTTAGCGTATGTGAACCGATTCCGTAGCACAAGTGGCCTTCATTTCTTTTACTCGTTTATTTGCTTATGACTTTATGCATGAATTTGTTGTTTTGCTTTCGATGGCCAAAACGACCATGCGGTGTTAAGTCGTCGTAGTCGTCGTTGTCCGTTTCCATGCAGTGGTATATCTTCTTCTTAACACGTTAGGTGATGAGGGCTGTTCACAGCGACAATGGCCCTAAACTGTCAAGATATTTGAGGACAAATAAAAGTGAAGTGTTTGCACACGCACACCAACTTAGTGTGATAGAAGAGTACGAAGTGCCAAGTTTCGTGGAATTTTACCCTCTCTCAACGTGTCTTTGGCTTGTGATACTCCAGGTTTGCGGATTTTAATGTTGGCTTTTTTTCCTTGTGTGTTTGTGTTTAAATAATGACAAGAGCTTGTGTGTGTATAGTTTTTCTGAAGTGATCATTGAGTTTAATCCTTTTTACAAATGAAATTTCGAGTAGGGAGGTCTGAAGGGAATTATATAAAAAACGGATTGTTGCTTGTAAGCTGAATTAAGCAAAACATTTTAAAAGCCTTAAAGAGCCAAAATGTGCAGAGCCACCTTTATTTTACGCAGATATAATAAATTCTATAAGATTTAACAAATGTTCCATAAATCAAAAACTCTCTGTTGGGAATAAAGACTTTAATGTTCCCGATCGAACAAACCTACGTTGAAATATAGATATATTCTGCCTTTCTTTTGATATTTAAATTTTTCTATAAGCTCTCATCATTTTAATGACATACTAACATTTTTCCTAATTTTCTTTTTCAGACACTTGCGAAATCCTCATCTGTAATTGACCAACTATCCGCTTGCTCATATGCAGCAATGCAGCATATAACTGCAGCGGCAACAACAACAAGGAGTTGTAAGTTATCAAAAAACATTCGGCAATTACACCAACAGCAACTACAACGAAATCTTCTAGTCTTCAATTCGCAACTGCAAACAAATCCTTACCCCCAAACAGCTTAATGAATATTAATCAGGAAAAATCAAACAACGGATACCAGCAGCGCCATCATCCACCACACCAACATCCGCCGCCGCCACCTTTACTCTCATCGCAATCATCATCAGCATCAGCGCACATCTCACAGCATCTCGAAGATATTGAATTGCAATACCTGAAGAAAGCACAAGCCCAAGCACACGCTCACGCCCAAGCTCAAGCGCAAGCTGCATTCGCCTATAACTACGAACGTCAGTTTAACGCAGCCGTCAGACGTTCTGAGTTTGAGAGCCAATCCGCACAGTCACAGAAATCACACTGCTCTCCAATGGTTATGTCACCTAGCCGTCGTCCCTCGCCACCGCGTGCTGCTGCTCATCCCATGAATATGCATCTGAATTCGTTAGCGCACGCACAAATGCAGTTTCAATCGCAACTGCATCAAAAGCTATCGGCTGCAGCGGCAGCTGGTGGCGGACTTCCGCCACCAAACCATCTTAGCAACTACTTCCGGAATCCCGCTTCGCCAGCGTGTGGATTGCCACCTCCTCCGCCGACAAATAATCACCAGCCACCCAGCACAACTAGCGCTTCCAATAACTCCCAAGCATCCCCAACATCAGTCAGCAGTTCTGCAAATGCCCACAATCCGCTCAGTCATTTGCAGAATATGCAACCTTTCGACTTCCGAAAAATCAGCTCTGCAGCATTAGGTGCCTTTCCACCTATGCCAGCCCGTCTAAGTCCCAGCGATATTGTGCATCATCAGCATTTGCAACAGCAAGCTGCACAGCAGGCTGCCGTACTGGCGCAAGCACGGCGACGAATGAACGAAGCTACCACACCATCGGAAAAAAATGCTGCTGTGGCAGCTGCAGCAGCTGCTGCCGCGCAAAGCAATCAATTTTTCAATGCAATGGCAATGTCTGGGCATCCGTTACCATTTCATTTACCGCCTCCACCACCACCGCCGCACGGCCCACCGGTAACAGCTTCACCAGGCTCTGGCATAAACAGCATGCCACCGGGCTTGACGAGTAACCAAGTTGCTGCAATTGCTGCTGCAGCCGCAGCATCAGGCAATGCGGTACCGCACGGACTGCTCGCCTCACATTTTCCTGCTATGAATCCAAATTTACCGCTTAATAAATCGCTACGCGCCAAATCACCTAATGATCTCGATAAAGCGAAAACAGGTGGAAATGCCAGCGGTTCACACCGTAGTGATGCACTCAATTTGAGCCACTTGCATGAGACAGCATCAGCTGGTCGCTCTCCGGGTCATCAACAGCCACTTTCTTCTTCCTCCTCATCGAGCTCGGTATCGGCACATTCTGTCAACTCGAATTCATACCAAAGTCAGCACCACGATTCCAGTCAGCACCAGCACCACTCGCACTTGCATTCGCAACACTCAGCGACAACGCACCATGAGCGCGGCTCAACACAGTCACAACGTCTGTCTCGTCTTACCGCCTCTGCAGGTGTTCGTCCCGGACGCAAAACGCATTCACCCGGAAAGCGTCAATGGGGCTCTCTGCCTGCTAACTTGGGTACACAGTTCATAAATCCCGTGACAGGCAAGAAACGCGTCCAATGTAACGTTTGCTTAAAGACTTTCTGCGATAAGGGTGCACTCAAAATTCACTTTTCCGCCGTCCACTTACGTGAAATGCACAAATGCACTGTGGATGGTTGTAGCATGATGTTCAGTTCGCGGCGATCGCGAAATCGCCACAGCGCTAATCCGAATCCAAAGCTGCACTCTCCACATCTGAGACGTAAGATATCACCGCATGATGGCCGCAGTGCACAGCCGCATCCGCTATTACTGCAACCACCAAATGGTCTGATGGCAGGCCTAAATCCATTCGGTAGTTTTCCATTACTCACTCCACCACCAGATATGCGTCATCACCAAATTTCAAATATGGATCTTAAGCACGGGCATGGACAAGACTTTTTACATCGCTCTTACATGGATGGCGCAATTTTGGGTCGCTACGAAGCGCAAGGGCTTCATCTTCATGGCGGTGATGGGCATTTAGATGATGACGATGATGATGGTAGCATACTTGATGGCGGTATACAAATCGGTGATGATGATGATGACGACGATGACGATGATGGTGAGGAGGGTATTGTTGTTGTGGGTGAGGAAGGTGACAGCATGCTAGACAAGACCAATTCAGAAGACTACAATACTGATGGGTGTGGTGATGAAACGTCGTTGGGGGAAAACAGTCGTGATGTGGAACACGCGACAGATTTTAGACAGACCAAAGAGCTTGGCGAAACAAATGCAAAGCATTCAAAGGAAGAGTCCAATGATCACCACAGCAATGAAAGTAATGATGATTCACTCAGTGTCGCGGACTCATATAGCATGCGGCATGAAGACTATGACAATGCAGCAGCACATGGCAGCGGTGGAGCAAATAACATTTCGAGGTCGATTTCAAGTAAACGTAAGCGGAAAAGTCAAAATCCAGTACGCTGCACTGTGCAATCGGAAGAAAATTCCTGTGATAACTCATTAGATTTTGAAGTAGCAGCAGATTTGTCCATAAAATCTGGAAATGCTAAAACAGCAGACGAAGATGCAAAAACGAACGAAGCGCCTTCACAAGAAACAGCCTCGCTGGACTTAAGTAAGCGACCGAGAAAATTGATAAGCCCAGCATTAGGTGTAACCCAAAACTGCAGTGAGACAACCAAAGTGTTGCCCTCACCACCATTAACACCCTCGGCAACTGCTGATTTAGCAATTAATACGAAAAAAGTATTACCTACAAGCACACCATTAAAGACCGAGCTAATCGACGATGAATATAAAGAAAACGATAAGCAATCCAAACAGCAGGAATGCTCACTTGATCTATCAGCAACCCACAGACGTTCCAGTTTGACTGAAGACGCTAATAGACAAACAGAATCTACAAATGAAACTATGCTTCCATCCATAAAACAGGAGCCTGTCGATGAACAGTCACCCAGCCCTACACCGCTTTTAAGCGATGATACAGACCTCGCAGATGAAGGACGGTATTTGCGTATAAAGCGGGAAATTCTGGAAGGCGACGGTAAACTTAACATATCAACGGAAGAAGCTTTACGTCACAATAATAATAACATACCCGAAAATCTCACCGCGAAGCAATCCCCTCAAACGCGTATTGGCGCTGATAATGCCCACCACCAAACGCCTACGAGCCTGCCAGTTACTGCACCACCAGAAGAAACAAATGGTGAATTTCTAGCAGAAGAGAACACCGCCGAAGTACCCATCGACAAGGATAATCCACTCAAGTGCACCGCATGTGGTGAAGTTTTCCAAAATCATTTTCATCTACAAACGCACTACCAAAACGTGCATCTTAAGCTACATCATAAGTGCAACATTGACGGCTGCAATGCTGCATTCCCTTCGAAGCGAAGTCGAGATCGGCATAGTTCCAATTTGAATCTGCATCGCAAGTTGCTGTCGACCAGCGATAATCATCACTTGGATCATCATATGCCAGCGGAGCTCAGCAGCAACAACAACGGTGGTAACAAGAACTACAACAGCCCTGCAGCACCACCAGTTCCCGGTAGTCTTCCTAACGCAATACAAGCGGAATTTCTAGCACGACTTTACGCTGGCTCACATGCACTACCGCCGTTGAATTTCGATGCACTCAAGCAGCATTTTCCCGGTGCTGTGATGCCACCGCAAAATCATCCCGATGCAGCAGTTTTTATGAGTGATCCACGTCTCTTGCTCAATCATCCGGGTAATCCATTATTGTTTCCCAGCTTTACTGGTCTCCATGGTTTCCCGCCACTTGGATCACATTTATTGGGTGCACCATTTAATGGTCTAAGTGCATTTTGTCGCCGTCCATCATCTGACTCACATTCACCGCATTCGATAACACCACCCAATTCAGCAGCAAGATCACCTGGTGGTCATTCAAATGGACAGGGTACAAGACCATCACCAAATTACTCACGACATGCGTCACCTGAAAACGATTTGCGTGCAACAACACCCACAACGAACGCACATCAGTTCCCAACGAATACAACAAATCAACATCAACGACATCCGACACCCGATCGAATATCATGACCCTATCCTCCGAATTATGCTGAAATGATGTCCTTTAGACAGTGAAACAATTGGATGTGGGCAAGAAGATGAGATTGATGGTGGTGATGGTGACGTGGCAACGAACTTAAGGTGCAATATATTGTATGTATATCTACGTAAGGATTTTTATTACAAATTTGTTCAAACTCGCTCATTATTATATAACTAAGAACGAATATTTTATTTAAAAAAAAAAAACAAAAAAATTTAAAGTTCACCTCAGCTATGCGAACCGTTTATGGAGATTCTTAAAATGTATTATAAAATGATAAGTAGTCTATAACGTTATGGAATACTGCTATGATATTTACAAATTTACTATAAAGTTTACTATAATTAATATTAGCGCAAAATCATAAGTAGAAAAATACTCAATTATTCAAAAGGAAGAAAAAATAACAGGATCCAAGAGTAAAGAGTTCTCTAACAACTCCAAGAAACTGTACCAGTTAAATATAATCAATTAAATTGTAAAATACTCTGATTTTTTGTTGTTATAAATTTAAAGTAAAACTGTTTAATGTAAATTTACAAAGCGTAAATTTTGATTCGAATTGCACAAGTATTTCAGGAGAATGGACTTATTGATACCTGTGACCAACAGTAATGAAATGGATGTCATTTGTATGCTATAAAGTTATAAAGACTATATGTCCAAGACCGATGTCTATGCTGCTGAAATCACATGAAGAGTTATTTGATTCCAACGTTTTAGAAGAAATCTTTTGCGTTTCGATTTTGAAACTCCACATTCTCAACCTGGGAGAATGATGGTAAAATTAATTTGTTTTTTTATATAAAATATGAGAGATATTAATAAAATGAATGCTGTGTAACTTTAAGTACCTAGCAAGCTGATTCCAGCGATTTCTTACGCGTAGCTTCTTTCCGGTTTCAAAGTTTCCCATACATAAATTTTCAATCCTAAATCCAAATTATATATTTGCTATAATTCGTATTTTTGTACAACACTGCTTTTCTGCTACTACAAAATTTGATCAAAATCGATCCAGTAGCTTTTGCATGAGGCACGGATATCGTTGGATATAGCTGAGATTTTATTTAAATAGATATCTGCAGTATTTTAAGGTTTTACGTGTTTTTCAATTGAACCACTGTGACGTATAATCAACGGAGTCCTTAATTAAATAACTTAGCTAACAAAATTGCAAATTCTAATTTGTTTTTATTGTGGGTACCCACAGATTTTTGTCCATTCTTCTACATTGATATTTTAATTATTTTGCAATTTAAAAACTTTTAAGAAATGTGTAATATTTTTAATTTCGACTACAACGATAACAATTTTAAAGCATATCCTTTTCTTATTTCAATATTGATTTGACCTCATTTTTTGTTATTTTATCTACTATATATGTATATGTATTGAACGTAAGAAATTAATATACGAGCTCTTAATTTACTATATATTTCAATAGGAATAGTCTATAAGATTAGTTTAATTTATTGATAAATGGTTGATATCATTTCGAAAATATATATATATATGAATCTAGTTAAATATTCTACATATATTCAGAAAAAAAAAACTATGCATATGATAAGTAAAAATACAATCTGTATGAATAATAAAATATTAGAAAATATAACATGAATTAAAATAACGAAAATGAAAAACAATAAAATATTATTAAAACAAATAAATGTGGTTGTTGCTCACGTGAAGTTAAAATTCGAGAGGTTTGTATATGAGACAGAGTTAATCGCACAATTTCTATTCCAGAGTGCATCAGAAAGACCTTAAGATGTTTAATGTTTATTAAAGATTTGACTTAGGTTTACTGTAGTTTATTTAGTCCAAAGCAATTTTCGAGCGAACCTATGTACGGGGTGCTATATCATAAAATTGATGGAATGGATCGCGTCTTTGTCAGATTGAATAACAGCATGACCTGTTGTTCCCATGTTCTTAACTTATCTGCTCATTGCAATGTTGTTTTATTGCTGTGATCGAAGCCGATTCCATCATTAAGCACTGAGATGCTGTTGTCAACCTATGCAAACAGAACGCTGTCTTTACTTTTAGAGTTAAAATGGAGTTCAATTTTCCGGTTGAATAAACTATGCGATTGCTCAAAGTTCCTTAAAATTGACTAATCTTTAAATTTTATTTCATCTGGATTACCATCAGACCAATAGAAACTGAGATTTTCTAAAAAACGCGGTTTTTTAAACTCTGAATACTATAAAAACAATTTGGTATATAATGAAAATGCCCACAGTTTAATGTAGAGTTATCTGCTCTACATTTTTTGTCAGACCATATTCCTATAAAAAACAAAAAAAAATTTCCGGTCATGACTTCGATAACTGGTGTTTAGCCCTTTCTACATGGTTCAGAATTTTTGATAATTGTATTGTCAATACATAAACCTCTGATTTCACTCATCATTCGAGAAGTTACATCATGATGGCAGATTACCTCAAAAATCAAGACTTTGATCAGTGATGCTAAAACTATGCGCTGTCTTCGACATGTTATAAGTAACACATGAGGATTTAATATAATTAAAATTTAGATTTTGGTTTTTGACAACCTTTCGGCCTAAAAGTCACTGGTCCAGTGATTTCCTTATATTTCGTTTTTCTACACTTTCAAGAAGTTAGGCAATGAAAACCGGTATCATACAGCCAGATTGTGTTATTACGGACTTATTTCCTCCCTATACTACATCAATTTGTGCTGAATCCAAAATAAAACTTTTTATTCATCTTAAAATAAAGTGTTCAATTTGTACATATTATGAATTTGTGTATCATAAAAATAAACAACAACAAAGTAACAATCAAAAGTGCCGCCATAAAAGTTAATTTAGGCCAAAACTTTTAACTCTCTCAACACATTTGTCATTATAACATTCAATGATTTTCAGTTATTTTAGTTGCAGTTCTTTTTATTTGACTGCTCGAAAACAGATCAAAGGCCAATTTGGCTTGTTTTTTAATTTATTACGTTTTCTTTAATGTTTTGACCTTTGCTGTGATTGCAATAAAAAAAATATAAGAAAAAAAACCAACAAACCAAACACTTTTTGCCAATCAATCGCACATCAATAATTTTTCAGTTTTGGTCTCTTAACATAAGTATCTTGGCTTTTACATAAATAGTACTCGCAGATACAATTGTTTATAAGGGGAGTTGGTTTCAAAAATATTACGAAAATTGCATAATAATGGTAACATCTCAACGCTGAAATCGCGCAGGTGTGGCAAATTTGGTAACATTATCATTATTGCTGTTGCCATTAACTCAGCTGCTGCTGCTTGCTTCGGTACTGACAATAATATTGAGTTTTTTGTTTTTTTTTTCGATTATTGGTCTTCTGTGGCTCTATTGCAAGTACATACAAAGTAGTTAATTTGCAATTTCATGAAGTTGAAAATTTTGTTTTTTGTTTTTTCTAAAATTTAAAGTTTACCACTAGGCATGAGGAGAGGGCGTTACCATATTGAGGTTTAATTTCAAATTCATTTCAAATTTTCGCTCTAATTTAAAGCCTGTAGTTCATATCGAGTTTTATTGTGGTTTAATTGCTTGCAGCATTGTGTACATAGTTGGATATTATAATGAAATAAAGTCAGTTTTTAATCAATAAGAGACTTGGGTTGATTTTGCAGTAATGGCGCGAAATAAACATTTATTCCTCTAAATGTAAAATTAAACAAAACTTACTTTCAATGGCATAGAAGGAGGGCAGCATGAACCATCCGACCACAACTTAAAGTGGTCTGCTACGCATATTTTTGTAAAAGGATATAATTTATAATATGGTCATCCATGATAGAAACGATAATACGAAATGAATCTTCTTTCAGCTTCGTAATGTCTGGCGATCTCCAATTCTGTCAACAAAGCTAAAAATTTTTGAGTTGCATGGGAACCTTGTTCTTGAACGCGAAAAAAGATTGTCTACGCTTGCGAAAGATTCCACATTTCCTGAACGCTCAGATAGTAAAACAACGCCGAGTACAAAATTCTGATTAGAATTGCTTCAATGCCAGCAAGATCTGATTTTCATTCAAATTATCAATTTAATTAGTCGTATCTTCTGCCGGCAAGATTTGATGTGGAGGTGGAGGCTCCAAGGCAGCGGAAAATACAACCGTTTTAAATTATATAGAAAACAATTGCTGAAGCAATATATGTGTATCGTCGGATACATTGACGCTGCATCGATTCTTGATATCGACGCTTAGAATAGGGAAATAGTTTCAATAGTACATGGAAAAGTCTTAAAGAGTCTTCCATATAAAAAAAGTTAGCTCCCTTGTAAAGAAAATGTCTCAAAAAAAGTAGCCTATTGGATGAAGATTAAAAAAATGCAAATACATTTGTACAAGAATTTGAAAAATATTACTCAGAAATGTTTATTTGTCAGAATATTTTATTTTTGGCTGTATTTGAATAAATGGTCGGGCGATTTGACAAATACTGGCACCAGGAATACTGGCAACAGAAGAATTCTTTATTGACTTTTTGGTTAGTGAAATTTTATTTTAAGGAATAGAAATGAACTGTACAGCGTTTTATTGGTTACATCAAAAATTTGTAGGGCTGAGTGAAGCAAAAATCAATAAAGTGATATATGTTGGGCCACGGATAAGAGATCAACACAGAAGCCACCACTCTAAACTAACCTAACCTTGGCCGGATATGACGCTATATTTTTGATGCTTGGTGTAATATTTTTGATCAAATATATCCAAGAATTATTGCAGTAAAGTAAAAGTGGAAAATAGACGAAAAATGTTGAAAAACAGTTGACATAGTCGAAAAATATTGGCAAAGTTGAGAATATTGGAAAATTCGAAAATGTTGTAATAGCTGAAAAAAATGTTGTAGATATAAAAAGATGTTTTAATAGTTAAAAATGTTTAAGGGCTCAAAAAATTTTGAAAGTGTCGATACATTTTCAAATAATCGAAAAACATTGAATAATTCGATAGACGTTGAATAGTTGAAAAAAAGTTTAAAAACGTTGGAGAAGTCGAAAAATATTGGAATGGATATGTCGCGTACTGTCGAATGAACCAAAAAATGTTAAATAAGTCGAAAATGATGAGAAACTCGAATTATTTTGAAAAAATGTGCAAACTGCTAAACCGTCAAGAAATAATAAATGTCATCAAGTGACAGTCGTCATTATTTAGCAAATGCACTTTAGTACAAATTTTCCTTCAAAAGCAGTAAAGGTAATCACACATTAACAAGAGATTTCCTTATCATGTCGATTTTCAACACATCTTGAATGTGACTTGCCCAGAACTTCATTGTCGTAAGGATTTTGAGAAGTAGCTCTTGCTTGGCAAGCTTATCAGTTTAACAATTATATTAAACAACTCTGGACCCAGGCACCGAAATGAGTTAATGAGGAAACTTGGCATTTCATTGCCACTAAAGAAGACATTTGCTAAAGATTTCATTGCAGCCTTAATTATCCGAGTAAGTGTTGATGTATTTTTTGGACACAACAGTTGTACTCAGCTAAGGTTTTGGACCTTTAATGGATATAACCTCTGCCATAATAACTACGACACTCCATTATCCTCGAAAATCTTCGTTTTCAATCAATTCCAAATGGTATGAAATATTTAGAAGAGCATAATTCAACTTAAAAGTAGCAAAACTTAAGTTAAAATATAGTCGAATATCCTGATTTTTTGTCGATTCAACAATAAATTTCCTTGAGCCTTATGGTAACACAAGCTATTAACGGCTTGCCTACTAATTAAAGGGGAACGAGATGAAAGAGAACTACTTTGCAGAGGTGATGGTATTTCTGAGATTACCACATGTGGCACAAACAAGCCTTGAATAATTGTTTGTACTATGAAATTTTGTCTTAAACAGATCATCAAGTCACAATTTTTTAAGTTAAAATCGGTCAAAGTATAACGATGAATACAAGAGACGATGTGATCTGTAGCCACTACTTTTTATCTTGACTTAAGAGCTGCAATGGATTTTCTAAGTCTCTATAAAACATGGCAGGCTTTAATTAAAGATCATTTCTGAAAGCCAAGTGTCATCAAGTATAGATGGCATATTATTTTGAAGCTTGGAATTCAAGTCTGTTTAAGTACTTAGTACGACTTATTCAATGTCATTACAACATCCCTTCAATATAATGCTATTTGCTGGACATAAGTCGAAGTGACTTTTTTCTGTTAAGATTTGTTATCATGTAGAAAATTTTAAGGAATTATTTATTTATTAATTTTATCTTTTCCTACTTACTTCAGAAACAAACTTCTGCGAAGACTTCGTATTTTACCAAAATATTTTGAAAAATTGCTGCAATTTCTTACATATAACATTTTGTGGTACAGTATACATTAGTGAACATTTATTCATTCCTACAGAACTTCTATTTAATTAATTGTATCCAATTTCAGTCTATAAAAATGTTCACTAAAATCAGATCAAATTCTTTGATAAAATTTGGCATAATATATTGGTGTTTCAAAGAACATTGATAATTCCTTAAATTTTATATGAAAGCCAAAATGTAGCAAAACCGACATTGCACTTCGTATTTCCGGTCATTCGATGGAAGTCATTATTTAAAAACTTGAAGGCTAAAAATAAACAAAAAATTGAATCAAAATCCAAAGGATACCAAATGATATTTGAATCCTAAAAAAGAAGAAAAAAACTGAACATTTAAAAGGAATAAATGCTTAATGAAACTCAAGGTTGCCTGCCACTAGCATACAGTGAAAAGACAGTTGAGTCATCGAAGCACCTGACAAACTCAAACTGCTGCTGGAAAAACGTAAAAAATTCGACAAGCCCACAAGAGCAAATAAGGCAAAATCGGCACACAGTATACGATAGTTGTGACTAGCGACCAGTAACTGCTGTAACAACAACAAATAGAGTAATTTATTTGCTCAGCGTCAAGTTTTGCAACAAATGCGGTTTGACGCGTTGTGTATTCATCATTCTATCCAATGCAACGACTACCAGCGTACTGGTACTGCCCAAGTCCAAACAACATCTAATGTTTTTGGTTTTTTTGTTTTATCTGTTACATCCAGTGTACCCGTGCACTCGTATGTAATTGCAATTCCATTGTAATCACAATTCACAACGTCCCGGTAAAGAACTTCACATAATTCACGTTCAAGACAATGGTTCCGGTACGGTCTTACTTGATGGTGTATTGCTTCGTCCAAGACTATCGGATTATCAGTTGCACAGTAATTGGTTAGTTGGGATAAAAATCAGGAAATATTTCTGAAAGGATTGAGGAGTGTCACTCAGCTATTTTGTTGTTAACATTAGATTTATTGGAGGACGTAAAGATTATCCGCTAAGTAACTTAATACTTTTCCGCTATCACTTGATATATCCAAAATGTCCGAAATTTTAAAAGTCCTCAAAAGCTAGATTTTTCCGAGAACGCCAAGCTTCCGCAGAATAGAAAGTTTGTGTAGAACGCTTAGTTTTTTCGGAAACGCTTAGTTTCTTCTAAGAGTTTGTTTGGTAATGCAAAATTTTTGTGGAGCGCATTTAAGATAACGCATTATTTTTTGAGGAACGCTGAATTTGTCAGAAAATTCTTACTTTTACGGGAACGGTAGATTTGTCAAATACTGCTACAGCCGGTTTTCTATGGAAAGCGGTTATCGATGAATATATTGGGTACAGTTTTTGTAACAGAAGCTTAGGAGAGATTGCTGTTCTACACCAAGTCATCTTAAATTTAGTCTGCGTCTTCCACGAGATGAAAATCTACATTGATTGTGGATGTATCTGATATCTGAGATTTTCCTTATGAATGTAACTGAATCAAAATAATGTTTGTACAACATTTTGCGTATGAATGTGTATCGTAAAACAATTCACATTTTGTCAGCAATCAAAGCACTGTGCATCATTTTGCTTACGAAAAAGTTTCCTTCTTGCATCGGTATCATATCAGTCTGTCTGTCTGTCTGCATGTCCTTTAACCACACAAGCATATCGCCACCCAAAGGTACCACCTACACAATATTACTCCACGATATCATAGCAAAATTTTAAGCCCCATTGGTATGGCGCTTCCTTTTGTTTTTATAGTGACGCTTGCATAACCGCTCCTATCTCTACATACACACATACATACGTACATACACCTTCCACCATAGCCACAAAGCATCTAACAAGACTAGAATGTTCCATGCACTGGTACGTGTTTATTGATCCTGTATTAGCAGGATACCAGTATTTGTGCCTTATGTTCGTCGTACGTGTTGGCCACGGTGTGGTGCATTTGACGCTCGGTTGTTACTTTCGGCATTACACTCAAATACAAACTACGAGCATACGATAGCAACATACTCGTATATGTATGAATAAGCGATAGCGATGTGTGTATGCTATTGTGTTTGCACCAGTATCCAAGAGCAATTTTCTTTTGTAGCCCCCATGCCGGAAGGAAGACAAAGGCACAGGAAGGAAACACTAAAATGTAGTTTTAGATATATTACCACAAGGACCCTGGTCGCAATTCTTGTGAAATTGCAACGGTAGGTACTGCAAATTGTGCTCGTAGTTGATGTTGCTGGCGCGAATTGCAATTCAAATTGATAACAACTGAGACAATGAAGGGAAGGCCACACAAATTCACATATGGCAATTGGGAGTTTGCTTCTCCAAAGTCAAATTATAAGGCACATATATGATATTTCGTACTTCGGATAAGTATTATCGGCTTGGAAAAATTTAGGATAATGACCTAAAACTTTAATTTTTTAATGTAGTAAATAATATAATAGTTGAAGTTTACTAATTAGTCTGTAAGAATTGTTTTCAGTAGACCGTTAATAAATAAATTGATTTTTAATGAATATCACATACACCTCCCACAGTTTCTTTGTAATAAATTGCTCTAACAATTTGCTTTAATAATTTAGTCACTTTTCAATTTTTCAGGATTTTTCTAAGTACTTAGAAATATGAAAAGAAAATCATCCAAGACAAATTTCCATAAAATGTATGTATTTATATTAAATTTTCTGTGGGAAAGCTTTTAGGTCATATAGGGTAAAATATCCTTTCTGTTTTAGGGCATACTCTATCATTTATTTTGTTTCTTGTAATAGTTCTTGGTGCCATTTTTCCTTCAAATTGAAAAAAAAATTCCAAAACCTTACTGTATATGGAATAAACAAATTAGGCTGGGAAAATTTACCTAAATTGATGACAAATACGGAAACGAAAATATAATACATTTCTTAGTCTTTTAGCTCGATATACTTCATTCAATGATTCCCTAACTCTTTTATGACTTTCGCATAATAATACGAAATTTGTTGAGGTGATTAAAATGGGCCTACGTTTCAGTGATAGCTTTCTATCGAGGCATTTCATCAAGTTTAGAAACAGGTAATAGTCGCCAGGAGCCAAGTCTAGAGAATATGGCGGATACAGAATTAATTTGTATCGCTACTCTTATAATTTTGCCATAGCAACTACGTACCTGTTCGTCAGTGCATTTTGCTGATAGAACTGTATCAAATCAGCATCAAATTGTTCCAACAGCCTTGAATAATATATGTTTCAAAAAAAATTTGCCATCACCTTGTTAGTCTTCATATCTACCTTGGCCTCCTTCTGTTTCTATTCTACAGGAGAAGTCCACTGCTTCGAATTTTCTTTGGTCTCCAGTGTATTTTGATTGATTCATGTATCTTTCACTGTTACGAAAATAGCAAAAAGTTCTTTTCATGGTTGAACATCGCCGAATACTCCTTTAAAACGGTCACACGTTTGTGTTTGTTGTCGCCTGAGAGCAAATGCGGCACTCTCAGTGAACTTCCTTATTCCCAAATATTTATAAAATGCATTCTTCACCTGTTTATGTGAGAAGCCCACAGCTTCAACGATCTCCTCCACTTCCACTCGTCTATCGTTAATTATCATACTATGGATTTTATCGACCATTTCTGGTCTTCATCAAAAATGCTCTTAGATTCAATATCAACAACAACAAAATTCTATGCACAACGAGGGGGACGAAGGGGGTGGCCGGCTTGGGCCCAAGAGTTTGGGGAGCGCGGATAAATGGCCTTTAAATTCCAATTTGGTTTTGATCATTAGCTTCCAATTTTAATGAATAATGAAAATTTGATGGTTCTTTTTTTTCGTAAATGTCAACTTAGTTTGGTGAAGAAAATGGCTCATTTTTTTTTTAATTGAAGACACATTTAATTTTACTAGGGTTTTTTAATGTTAAAAGTGATGACACCTTCTGCTTGTGAAACAAAAGAAATTTATTCTGTTGTTTAATTTTAAGACAGCGTTTTCCTTCTTTGACCCAACTGGTAAATGTGCAAGCTACGAGTACACCACTGGCTATATAACATGAATGTGCACTCTGTTAAAAAAAAATCGCACGGAGACAGGTGGGAATGATTTTTGAAGAGGAAATCTAGTTACGATGATGTAGTCAATAACATTCTAAGCAAAAATTGCAGATTTCGTTCGCATATATCTCAAAGACCAAAGCCAACTGTGCAAAATAAATGCCAGTTTTGGATGGAGCAAGTCAATTGTATTGTAGCAGAACATATGCTTAGAACCCAAAACTAAATCGTGTCTTCACTTTGCCTTGTGTCAGCAGTTTGATCATAGCCTCAAAAATCCAAAGCGTAACATGTTTTGTCCTCTTCAAAGCACATGCCCAACCAACCGAATTTTTCTCTATTGTTTCAATACATTACATTCAAATTTGATATAATTTTCAAACTTAATAAATAAATCGATAAAAAAGTAATATTACAAAATTGAGAAAGGATAATGCACCTCACCCAACGTCACCAAACGATGATGAGGGACACTAAATAACGCATGAAAAACTTCATTAAAGCCGTAGGAAACTAAAAATTTGTTTTGAAAAGGGGGCCGTAGACAATAAATACAATTTTTTTTGTTCGCTCATATACCAGGTATTTAATGACTTTATGTTACTGTTGTTGCTTTTTGTTATCTATTTAGTTCGGTGCAAAAACTTTGGAAAATTATGTGTACTTGTTTCCGATTAATGGGCGTCACACAATTGCACAAAATTTTACAAATTGCCCGAGGTCGAATTGAATTTGCAAGAAACACCATTTTGAGCGAAAAAACTAAAAATGTAGTCGTAGGTCGTGGTGTTACTTGTCGTGAATCTATTGCAATGTATTTAGGTACATATACCATGCTTATGCAATCGCGTTGTCCTTGTTTCAATTCGCAAGGGATGGGTCATACGGATGGTTTCACTGCCATGTACCCCAAACGAGTAATGCAATTTCACGTTCATTTACTTTAGTTGTCGATGCATTTGGCGCCATTTTTTGTTTTTTTAATGACGAAGCGTTACTATCATGCGAAGGGGATCTTATAAGGAAGTTGGCCATGTTTTAGGCACATTTGTATTGTTAGTTTCCTTTTCGGTGTGGAATAATCGTTTTGTTGCTGTTGTGGCATATTGTACTTGTAATTACGATGCAACTTGTTAACAAGGTATTGTTCGTAATTGTTACT
The DNA here is from genome assembly GCA_949775025.1 of Tricholauxania praeusta. Classification (NCBI taxonomy): domain Eukaryota; kingdom Metazoa; phylum Arthropoda; class Insecta; order Diptera; family Lauxaniidae; genus Tricholauxania; species Tricholauxania praeusta. The sequence goes on from OX459028.1 coordinate 188,611,762, forward strand.
GTTATTGTTGTTGTTTTTATTGCGAATTTCACTGTTCTTGTTAGGCAGGTGAACTTTTTGCCTAAGGGTATTTTTTATAATTTCGTTTTAGGACTATGCTTTTTTCTAAGGTACATTAAATTTTGGTTGAAAAATATGACTTGCATGCATGTTAGTTTGTTCCTAAAGTCTACTAGAAAACTTGATAAAGTTATAAAAACTGCAGTAATTTTTGATATATATATATATACCCAAACGAATGCTGAGTTATCTTAAAAGCTAAAAAAATTGCGAAAAACTTTTTTAATATGTTATCAGGACTCAGCTCCAAAAATCACTTTCCACCGTTGATTTTTGATCTTTCCTTAAAGACAAGAGACACATTATAACGTATCTTCTATCATAAAAATATTACCCGCAATACCAGCCTTGAACATTGGGATAATTTCGTATACATAAAATATAATGCACAGACCAAGGAAGCGCAAAAAAAAAACGTTGTTCCACCAAATCAGCAATTCTAAATTGCACAACGCTGCTGATTGGTTCACCTGCACGTTGAATGGATGATCCAAGCCGTTGCTAAAAAGTCCAGCCCCGCTCGACTGTCTGTTGACAATTACCAACTCACATGTGTTGAGTTAAGTTGAATCGGCCAAGATTAGTGGTCTTGGTAGCAGCAGGTTAATAAAACAACAACGAGAACAACAGTAAAAACAAAAAATTGTGGCTTAAATGTAGTAAATTTGAAAGCAAGCAATCGATCGAGTCATGACGATGATCCCAAACGATCAATTTTTATTTTGCTCTTGTGTTGTTGTAGTTGGTTGTTGTTAAATTGTGATATTGCGCGAAATTGGTATTCGACATTAATTTTCGTGTAAAGCCAGTAATTGTTTTTTAACGCTACTTATTGCCAGCTTAACCGTGCACCACATTTTCATTTTGTTTTCTTTCAAAAAGCCTGCTCCTTAGGGTGTGCTTAAAAAATTTCTGAGAAAAAATTTTAATGTAGATACGTAAAGCTTACTTGATCTATTTTTTAAGAATTTATTCATTTGATCTTTCTATCCGAATCTTGAATATTTTCACTTCCTCCAAATGTATTTCGAGAACAGCTCAAACAGAGTTTCATATTATATCGGTATCCAAGAAATGATTTTGGAATCTTGCAAAAGATTTATTACAAAAAAAAAACCAAGACATCCATGGTCGCCAATTTTTGCTGAGTGTAGACAAAATTCCAAAAAAATATATCGCAAAACTACAAAATTCTGTTCATATAAAATTTTGCGAAATTTTTCAATTTTCATGAAAAGATTTGTTCAATTTTTGTTTCATAATTTTTCCATTAATATTGTGCAAAATTTAATTTTTTTACTGTCAAAAGATATACTCTTATAAGCACACTTTTTCTTTGGGTGTTTTAAAAATGTTGCGTCAAAACATAAAAATGGGTATAACGCCCAAAAATGGTCACATCTCTAGATTAATCTACCCGACGATTGATTTCAACAATCAGTTATAGGGTCTGAAAATTTATCTAGTTGGCCGAACTGAGGCTGTCATACTTTACTTTGGTGATAAGTTCGGAACTCAGACATAGCAGATTTTCTTTATCCACTAAATATCTCTTTTTTTTTCATCAATTACATGAGTTAAAGATACCTTAGTATATGATCTTCTCAGGTTTCAAAACCTTTTTTGGAACACCCTTCATGCTGTTCATTCATTTAATGCTGACTTTTTGTCATTATCCTTAGCACAGCGCTTACGAATTTAAGCCTGGATAAAATGAAAAATACTCGTATATTTTTTTCTTTTCGGCCAGTTTCTTACCAACGTTAATCATGCATATAAAAATCCTCGTTTTCAGTTTCAGCTTGATATCCATTAATGCTCAGCATAACAGTAGTTGGAAAATGGTTTTTGTTACACTCCAAGTCGATCCGTGGCTGTTGAAACACCGCTTATTAAATTAATTTGGTTTGATATCATTAAATGTTGAAAGGTGTGCGATTGTGTTCTGCCTCATGTTATTGTTATTGTTATTTTTGTTGTTATTTTGTGATGAATATTTTGGCTGTGATGTATAATGGCAAGGTTGTATTCCACTACTATAGTGATGACTGGTTAAATGTAAGGTGAAAGGTGTATTTTTTAACATATATTTTCATCAAGAATGTGGTTGATAGTTTGGGTTTTCTTTTTTGTAAATTGTCTTTGCCCTTAACATAATTCATATTGAAATATTAGGATTGACAAAGAGATTAATATTACCAAGAGATGATTTTAACTTGTGCATTTTCTATAAGGCAAAATGTATTTACCAGGAGAAATAAGCTGTCATTTCTAGGCATACATGTCACCTCCGATGCTATTTGCATAAGCTCATCTAATCGACGTACTCTTACTTTTCGAGTTATACAAATCTTAATTATTATACATACAGCTCTCAGCTTCCGAAGTAAAGGCTTTATTAATAGCTATCACCGCTTAAAAAATTAAATATTCAACGTTTTTTTTTTATTGAAGAAAAAAAAATTATTTCACGAGAGTTTTCAACTATCTTCACAAGATCTTATTGAACTGGTAGTGAATTGAATCAATTTTTTGCAAAAATACCAGTAACTTTTTTGTCACTAGACGAGAAAATTCAATTCGGGCCTTGTATACAAAAAAAATTCGTTTGTTTTTTCATAGTATTATTTCGACTGTAAGTCCCAACGTTCGCATCGGTCATACACATCATTCGAATTGGCAGCTGGGCGGTATTTAACTCAAGCTGCTGGTTTTAAACATTTTTTCTTTCCAATTTCGCTACAAATGATCTTAAGTATACGCTTAACTTAATTTTTCACGGAAAATCCAAATCACGTTATGCCGCCGCCATTTCTGCTATAAAAATATTCATATGGTTCCAAAAGCTGCACTGCAATAATAAGGGTTGCCACATCGTACATTTGAATGAATATAAAAAGTCTAAAGCGCAATGAACAAATGATTTTGTGATTTAAGGGGACATGACACCTTCAAAAAATTTTTTCTTACGTGTTTTAAAATGCGTATAGTTTTTATAAAAAACAAAATACCATTTTGAAACTTAACACATATATTTTGACACAAAACAATATATTAAAAAATTTTTTTTTTGAATTTTTTTATGAAATTTTTGACCACTATAACTTTTTGGAAAAAAACTCCAGAAAATCACGGCGGCCATGATTGCAGCTCACTGTAACATTTGAAAAAAAAAAAATAGACCTTTTAATCAACATTAAAGCAGCCAGGGAATGAACTACAGGCAAAAATGTTGGTCCAAAAATAACAAAATGGCGTAATTTTTCCGAAAAGTGTCAATTTTTAGGGCCAAAATCGTGCCAAAAATAAAAAACTATAATACCGATCTTTCTGTCCGTAGTTCATTTCCTGCATTTGTATGTGCACAGCAGCATATTGAAATTTCAGAAAGATCGGTCTAGGAAGTAGTTTTTTTTATCATGCCCGCCAACTCGAAAAACGTGGTTTCGAGAAAAACGCCTTTAAAGTTATTTTACTTAAGCTTTTCAAGTACTATAACTTTGACACTATGTTACTAAAATGCTCGCTATATATTTGTCAGCCAAATTTTAAATTTATTTTATTAAAAACGTAGTTTTCAATATTTTTTAAACAAGAAACAGTCAAAAAAAATTTTTTAACCTTCGAAAATTTGATGTTGGTATTATGAAATATTAATTTTCTAGTAAGTTAAATTAACAAGTAAGTAAGTAAGCTACTTTTCAGTAGTCTGAAAGCTCTATTTTTGAAAATTTCATTTCACTTTAAATGGTTATTGAAATTATTTGGTTTAGATTAGAATAAACATATGACATATGTAAGTCGGTGAATGCTGATTTCTGATCAAAAAATGACTTGCAACTTTTATAATAATTGAGTTAGTTAGTGCTGTAATCATTAATTATTTAAATAATGATACCAACCGTAGATTTATTTTCGAAAATTTGGCTCCGATTTCTTAATTTTAAGTAAAAATTATAGTGCTTCCACAAATCTGTATAAGAAAAAGCTTTACAAACTCAAACGACCACTACATTATTAGAATTCAGAAATCTCCTTGGAGTTGGATTTATCTACGAACTAAGTATTGCTTGAATGGTGTCTGTTCAACAGATAAATTGTGTATTTGTGGGAGAGTAAATAAGTAGCATTAACACTCCAGGAGGCTTAAATAATTTTAAAGTTTTATAAATTAATGTGAAAAAATGTCATTCGTGTTATTAGTAAAATTCAGCAAAATACTGTATGGCTCCTGTTTTAGTAGTAAATTGTGTAATATTCAACACAGCTTGTGTCAAATGCGGCGGCGGGCCTTAAATTCAAAACCAGAAACTATTGCGAATTCAATATATGAAATAGAAGCGAATGATTGGCAAACGTCTTTCATTTGGAATCCATGTAAAATTGACATCTTCTTTTAAAATGATTTTCGGGTCGAGAAAGTTTCTGCGATTTTCGTTTCTGCCTCTCATTCAGTCATTAAGTGATTCATTAATTCTCTGAATTTGTGTGTAACCATAAAGAACTTTGCTTGATATAGCATGAAAGTCGTTCTGCAAAATCTAATCCTGTCAGAGCCTTTCATGGGGAAAAACTTGAACGAGAACGAATTTTTTTGGAATGTAGCTTAGACGGTTGGTGACCCTGGCGTACCTTAAAGTGAACTGAAACGTACCAAAAACTGATAACAAAAATAGAAAACTCTAATCTAATCTGTCGGATGTGGAAGAAAATCTATACTGAACTAAAATGACGAATAAGCAACATTAACGCTCACCCAATGGTAGTGTTGTTTTTAGTAATTTATCGACTTTTGAAAATTTTTCGATCCACTGAATATTTTTTCGCCTTCTCCAACTTTTTCGACTTTTGCAACGTTTTTCGTTATTGAAATCTCTCGACTCTTTCAATATTCTCCAACTTATTCAAAATTTTCTACAATAACTTAACAAAACACCATTAATTTCACACATCACTCCGCGAGTGCTTGCACTCACCTGCTTCTTTTGGTGCATAGAAATGTTTTTAATTTCTGAACAAAATAACATGGCAACCCTAAACATTATTATGAAGCAGCCATCACCAATGCTTCAGCAGCAATTGTTGCTCCTTTTTCTTTTTTCAGGGTTGAGCGACAGAAGCTTCAGCCGCAGAAGCAACTTCTACCAAAATAGTTAAGACAACGCGTCCGTTGTACGTTTGATTTCGCGCTGTCGCCCATTATGCTGCGATATCTGAATTTGCTACATTTTTAGCAACAGTACAACCGCAGTCGCGCACCGCAAACGCCTTGCAGTATCATCTTGCGCTGCCACTTCAATTGGTGGTAGGTGGAAGAAAACCAACATCGCAAAAGCAACAAGTGCCAATCTTAAGTGCAAGGCTGCGCGATTCACTGCCAGAGTGAAGGTTACGTTGCGTTGCGTTGCATTGCGTCGTGGAGTGCAACAGCACTGCGCGCAATGATGGGTGGATGCGGTTTTTGCTGCACCACGCAGCAGAAGCAGCGGCAACATGTCATGAAATTTCAACGTGCATTGCACCATATTCATAGCTTTTAGAGCAACTGCATCCATAACCACATAAATTGCTTATGATAGAGGTTTTGGGGGCATGTCAGAGCACGATTCATCTACTCATTTTGTAGAAAAAAAAATTTTTTTTTCTTATTCCATTTACTTTATTCTGGTTCATGTAAGGGGCAGTACGCTGCTATGCAATGCTGACGAATTTAGATGGACAAAGTTGCTTTAATGGATGAAAGTGGTAGGTTAGACATTATTGGTTTGTTACTTGCACAGTGGACGTGGGAATTAGAAATCAAATTTGAATTTTATATAGTTTTTGAGCTTAAAATTTTAAATAATTTTAGAAAGCTTACAATACCAATTTTCATCATAAGACAACTCATATTTACCGAAAGTTGACTTGAAAATTCTATGAAAAATTCTGTTTCGACTTAAAAAGTACCCAAAAGTAACGCCAAATTAACTGTAACTTTTTAATAATATTTCTACCTTCAGCAGAAAGAAATCCCTGCTGGTAAATCTGAAAGAAGTTTAACCATGTTTCTTGGTATGACTTCCAAATGAATTTTCCAATCTTCACAATGATACTCATAATTGCATGTAAGTTGCTAATGAACTGATTGATCCACATTAAGTAGAAATAAATATCCCATGGGACATCCCTAGTGTAATGCCATGAGTTTTGTAAAACAAAGAAATTCAGCATCTTTCCTTATAATAAAGATGATTATTTTAACTAATTTTCACACACATGTACAAGTACATGTCTAAGTCGGCATATTCGTTTCTAATTAGATCTTTGGTTTTATCAAAGGTGTTGTTTTTATATATCCTTTCAACTCCACTTCTTCATTACAATTATGCTGGCATTTGTCGGTACCTATGCCATAGTTGTCTATACTCAAAGCTTGAAACATTTCGAGTCTACAGTTTCTACTCATAGGTGTTTCCATAGACAGAAATAGTTTTTCCTCACCTGATATTCTCATGAATTCGAAGCACTGCTGAAGCTGCTGTTTAAATATTTTGTCTCAATGGATCTTTAGGTTTTCGTCTCCATCTTCGTTGTTATTATTGTTAATGTAGCAACCGAAGTTTTGAGTTTGTTTGTTTCTGCTTAGTGTCTTCTAGTACTTCTCCCTTGGTTTCTTTAAAATTATCTACAGATACGCTCGTTCTCTTCTCAGAACATCCCGCTTGTCAAACGCTGCTTATACTTTAATTTAATATTTACATTCTTCTGCTGGCGCTTGCCCAAGTTTCTCGCCACATAGCTCTTTGGAAGTATATACTTATATGGAGTAAATTGACTTTTTCACAATTTATTCGACATTTTTCTACCTTTGCAATAGCATTCGATCTGTTTTATTTTCCGATATTGTCTTATATTTTTCTTTACTAAGATAATGTAACATCAATAATTTCAAATACCACATAACTTTCACAAAAAAATATATTTACTCTGTTCGAAGAAAACTTGGAAATTTTAGCTGTATAGTATGACTGTACCGATGTGAAGATGCTATGCACAGAAACACGATCTCCTTCTCTCTCCCTCTCTCACTTTCATTTCATTCAAGACTCACAGTGTGCACTCTTTTGAAATGTCATTCGAAAATTTCAACGTAATCCACGCAATGTGACAATTAACCCGTTTCATATGAAACAGGTAGATTGCGACGACAGAAATGTTGGAGATTAAAACGGAAAAGACAAGAGCTCTGATTAAGGAAGCGGATTTAACCACAATATCATCAATAACATAAAAGAAACGGTGTCACAGTAGAATATGCTGAAGCAAGAATGATCGCGCGACGACCAGGTAACCGCGTGCGTTTAATCCAATTTAACTGAAACAACAAGCTTAAAGTGCACCAATTGAAAACCCAATGTGATGCATCAAAAAATTGATCATTGGATCAATGAATGAATCCTAGGCTTTCATTGATCTCTGAACATGTACTATACGTGTACGCTACTCGAAAAAGGGTGCACATTGTACGTAGTAATCGTGCTTAGGTAACGCTTAAAAAGGCGAATTGTGGGCCGAGTTTATACATAGAGTGAGTGAGATATCATTTGTGTGCTACTTAGAGACAATTGTTAACCTTACGAGTGTATATGCTACAGAAGAATTCTAATCTTCGTTAGGGTTTGGAAACTGTTTTGCAAATCAGTGGTTAGTCGACGAATTAAGAAATTTATCCGTTGATTAAAAACATTTGTAAATTTGCAGGACTTAAAAGAAGCTGAGATGAAGAAATCCGTGGCCATCAGTATATAAAGGTGTCCAAATTTTTCAAAAGACATCAGTTGCAGTCAAGCAAATGCAAGAGACACACAAAGTGAAAAAATTTGTAGTAAACTGTAGATCATACCAAAATGGCACCTGTTTTTCAATCAAACTTTTCAATACGTTCGATTTTGTCCAACAATGCCAACGGCATCAAAGACGACAGTAATGAGCGCTGTTATGATCCACACAGTTTTGAGAGTCCTAACAGCTCAGCGGATGAAATGTCATCAGATGATTCTTCGTCGGGTTCATCGAATGGTAGCATTAGTTGTGGCAAATCACCTGATTCCAAACCAACATACACCTATAGCGCCCTCATCGTTATGGCAATACGTAGCAGCACGGAAAAGCGCTTAACCTTAAGTGGTATTTGCGAATGGATCGCTGATAACTTTCCGTACTATCAGAAGAACAAAAGTGTCTGGCAAAATTCCATACGTCATAATCTCAGTCTAAATCCTTGCTTTGTGCGTGTACCACGTGCTTTAGATGATCCTGGACGTGGTCACTACTGGGCATTGGATCCTTCTGCTGAAGATTTAACAATTGGCGAAACTACCGGCCGTTTACGTAGAAACAATAATGCTGCGACGTTGCATCAACGTTCATTTGCAGCAAACGCACTACGTTCGAAGGCAGGCTTACATTTTGCTGGCGCTGGCTATAATATTCCTTATCATCAACCTACCATGGCCGATGCTGCCATGGCTTATGCTCATCATTATACACCAAATGCTGTATATTTTCCAACACCTGAAGAAATACATTTAGCTCAACAGTCTATGTTGCAAAACCAACGAGAGCAACAAGCTGCAGCTGCCTGGAATCAGTATCATCAGCATCACCATCATCATCATCACCAACAGCAACATCAGCATCATTATCATCAGCAGTTTCTGCTGCAAAGTGGAGTACCCATGTGAATTATGGGCAGTAGCTGGATGAACTGGCCGACTCTGACGTTGTCAACGCACTAGTAGCAAAGATATCATTGCAATAATTTAACGAGTTCCCGCAACAAGGAAGGAATGAACACTTTAAGATGATCTTAGATGGCAGAAGCTTGAAAAAGTGGTTGCGTAGAACGCGCTGTACGACAAAATGTTAGCTAAAAGCTGAGTAATGTTGTTTACTTAATGTGATTTATTTTAATAAAGACCCATCTTTGAACAAAATATGATGTGTTTTTTTTGAAACAGGGCAAACAGGGAGGCACATATATACAAATATGTTTTAAGATTTGTTAGGGCGTTTGCCGGAGAAAAATGTAACCATATATGAGTTATGAAAGTTTTTCGAAGTTTTTGGCATTGGCGTTGTAGTTTTGGTTCATCAATTCAATATATAAAACATGATTTTATATCAAAGAAAATGCAACGATTTTCTTAATATTTTAATAAAGTTATAGAAAAGTAAAAGAGTTTTTAAAAATGTGAAAGTCAATATACTCGGAAGCTGTGGAGCCGATTAAAAATTATTGTACGAATAATATCGAAATTTGTTAATTTTTAAGCTGGTGCAGGTGCAGTTTTTACGAATCGAGCTGAAGCTATCCCTACACAAAATCTCATTATTTATTTTTAATTAGTTCCACTGATTAAAGCCACTATTTTAATAATATACTACGAAAAAATTTGAAGATCTTAGTAATAATAAGAAAATCGATAAGAATCATCGATTTGTTAATTTAGAAAAGTTATAGCTAAGTCTAATTCGTTCAATATCTTGAACATTTTTCATATAATAATCGAAGTCTTATTCGTATATTTCTTCGATTTTGAAAACATATTTGATAAACATTTTCCTCAATTATTTAATGTAGTATGAGTCTTCAAAGACAACTATCTGTACAACTTCAGTTCAATTTAATATTTTCTATAAGCCGATACCAGTAGGTTGTATATATTTCTGGCTTACCTTGTTACTTCTTTGCTCTACTGTACAGCAGTTTTAATTAGAGCAAATACATCATAGGTACGCTGTACCTGTTCATCATTTCACTGCAATGAAACTCTAATGACGACCACTGTATGATGAACTCAGTCGTGTTTTTCGAATCTCAAAATAACTAGTCCACCTAACATGATATAAATGAACCTACTACGTTCAACAGTAATTATATATCGTTTCTTCTAACGTGAGTTTTCCTTGCAAAATCTGAAAACCAACCGTATGAAATCAAAGCATAGGAAAATTTCAGAAATCAACCTTCTACTGTCTTTCGGTGCAAGTCAAGTCAAATCAAATTTTGATGTGATCACAGGGGAATAAATAATAATTTCATATTACTCGTACACTCAATTCGCCCAATTTTGTAGCGCAATTCCAATAACCGCTCGCGCGACCACACTCATTATCATTTCATTTTCGAACCGAACGAATGAATGACGCTGCGGCGTAGGGTGATCGGTGGTCGTGAGTGGTGTCATTGACGACGGTGGCGGTTGCAAAAAGAGACAGCTACAACCAGAGCCGATGCAAGCAGCGGTGTAAGTAATGCAACGCACAGTTAAGGGGCAGCAAGGCACAGCCTCAGAGGGGCGTCCAGATTCAAAGTGATTTGGAGGCAGAAGGTCATACAAATGGGCTAGAGAGCCTAACAAAAAGCTGTTCAGATAAAAAAAAAATCACTGTCACGGTTGAATGTTTTTCTCAATGAAAATGCTGATGAATTTTTTTTTTGCTCATCAACTCGTCAGGAACGAAAACAGTTTTTAAATTTTTTTCTTAAATTGCTTAAGAAAGAAAGGGGCGCTCAAGTAGCCATCACCGCTCCTGACTACAGCCGCACTTCCAACTTTTCGATTGAATCTTCTCAGGGCAATGTCCCCATGCGCGCTGTTCGTACAAGTGTTCGAGTAGATATGACGCGTACACATGAATTGGATTAGCTTAACTCAATTTGACTTGACTTCCTTACAGGTTGGCTGCCTGGCAGCACATTAAACTTTTTTATTTTGTTTTACCGATATACTATAGTACTTATATTCTAAGAGTAGTCAGCTCAAAAGTCTTCTATCCCCCTGCAATGAATGTTCGCATTGTTTTATGGCATAGTTTAACTGATCGTCACATGAAGAACAACTATTTGCAGCCTATGGGAAGATTTTTGGTATGATTACAAGGCAGCAACAATACTGAAAAGTTGGGCACAAAGAAAGAACTTGATAAATTTGTCCTGGGCTACTCCTTCACTAACTTAATGTACACTGAAAAGAAACATATCAAAAATTAAATATATACAATTAGAAAGCGATTTGATTGATTACAGGAAATCGAATTTTATGTAGAAGAATTAAATATTTAGTACCAGGAGAGCGACCACAATTTGGTTTTTCATTATGAGGTTGAAAAAGTCGAAAAAGTATGGAAAATATTGAAAAAAGTTGAATGAGGTTCAATAAGTCGATAAAATATGAAAAATGTTGAAAGAGGCTGAAAAACTCGATGTAGTAACAGTTGAAAAAGCTTATAAAACATGTTAAATGTTGAAAAAAATTTAAAGAGGTTGAAAATCTCGAAAAAAGTTGAATGAAGTTGAAGTGGTTAAAAATATTGCAACAGTTGAAGATCGCTGAAAAACTCGAATAAATATGGAAACTAATGGAGAATCTTGAAAAGGGTTGAAAAAGTCAAAAAAATATCGAAAATATTGAAAAAAAAAAATAACAGAGGTTGAATAAGTTGTAACATTTAGAAAAATATTGAGTAACCATAAACTTCAAAAAACCCTAAAAAAAATCAGATATTAAATGTGGGCGATCAATTCTGATCACTAAATTCAGAAATCCTTTGCTTCTATAAAGTATTTCTTAGAGTGTAACAAATATAGCATACCCTTGCTGGTGCAATATCTTCAATGTTCGTCTTAGAAATTATATTTTATGGTCGGTCATATTATCATCATCCACATCGTCCACGTCGTCATCGTCATAGTCATCAATGATTGCTGGCGGTCAACAGCACACGGTGCAATCAACGCAATAAAGAAAATTAAATCAGATATCGGTAGGATGGATTCTATGGCGCGACATGCGACATAGCAGCCAAAGATCAATTGGGGCATAATTGTGCAGCAATGCGCGCACCAAAAGCTACAGTCACCAAATTGTAGGAGAGCGCGCAACAATTATAGCCAGCAGCGGCAGCAACTATGACGATCAGAGATCACTAGCGTGATTTTTTTTTTAAGATGCCAGATCTCGAGAAGAGAAGCATCGAACGTGAAAAATTCGAACTTGAACAAATTCACTACGGGTATGGTAACAGCAACAAGAATTAAGTACTTACACTTTCCTGAGGGTTTTCGGTTTAAGGAGAGAAAATTTGCAGCTACGATTATGCGGCGTGTGTATGAAGAGAATATGATTGCTTGCTAAGATTGATTGTTATCAGAACAGTAAAAACAACAGCTGAGGCGTATATCGAGCAGTTGGCTGTAAGGGATTTAAAGAGGACTTGGAATGTTTTGAATTAAATGAGTGCACAAAAAAACTTTTATTTTTCAATTGGAATTTTTTATTTTTTGAAATGATATGCTGTTTTGCTGTGCTATGCTGATACTAAAAGATGTAGTTGGGCAATAAAACATTATTTTTGCAGCACCCTAACGCAATTTTAATATTTCATTATTTGACGATTTATATTTTTACAAACTTTAGTAACGGCAATTGAGCCGCGGCTACAATAATTTCCCACAAGCTTTCAATAATAAAATGCTAACCACAATTCACATGAACGGGTGCAGACACTACGACAGACGGACACAATCAGACAGTTAGGGAGTCAACCTATCTACCAATTCAAGCAATACACCCACCTGTCTGCCGCACTGCCCTCATAACCGATGGTTATCTTGATAACTGGCCATGCAATGCAAAACCACCCAAATTTAATAGATTTCGGTGGTCCATGTGCAATATTGTCTGTGGTAAGCAGCGATTTTCGCGCATTTTTTGTGTCAAAAAAAAACCAAAAAAAAAAACAAGCAAAATAATCCAATTTCGTATTTGCATCCTATTGAAAATTGAAAATTCATCACCGATATTTTACAAATAAAAAAGGAAAAAAAAATCACGAAAATAAAGTAAAACAATCGCTTGTGGTGGCACAAGGTGTGTTCCTGCTACCAAAGCATTTTCATTTCAGGTGCAACATTATTTTTTACCATACTGCACGAGTATGTGTTTTGTTAACTGTGCAAATTCGTTTTTTAAGCCATTAATTTGTTTCGAATATTGGCTCTGTATAATTTTGCATCGAACTCTTTTTTTTTTGTTCAACCACCATTATATTGATTGGTGTCGTTATAATGGAATATATTAAATTTTTTATGTATTTACAGTATCGATTAAAGATTAAAGAATTTCATTTATTTTTTAATCACAATTTATTTTAATCTGTAAGTCAGCAAATATTTACACAACAAAAAAAAAAACGCATGGTGTTGAAAATATAAAAAAAATAACGAACTTTTGGGAATGTTATTTTATAATATTATTTTTAAGTATGCGGTCTTGGTCTACTAAGCGAATAAAATCAGTAACTGTTAGCAAGTCTTAGATGGAAAGATGCAGACAAATAAGATACCAACAGGAACTATTAGGTGAATCTCTATAAGTGCTTTGCTTTAGTAAATAAGTGGTCAATATCGAAATAGCAAATCACATTTAAGTGCAATCGGTAGAATTCCAAATGATTTAGCCATGAAAAAACCATATGTTCAGTACAGGAAAAAATTGTCAAAAATTCGCTCCAATAGGTGATTACTTAGAGAAAAGTTCAAAATTTCGTTACAAGCTTCCTAAGCCATACCATTTACGAAGATAACCGATTCAAGGGTATTCCTCTAAGCGCGAAAACTTGAAAACCATGCCAAACTCGTAAGTTTTCGAGCCTGTTTACGGAAATACCCCTATCCCCTAGAATTAAATATATAAATAACAAAATAAAAATAGGAAAAAAAAACAAAAATTCGGTAATATGCATTTACAAACGGCAGCACTGGTTCAGTTTCCGACTCTTCGAGGCTGCTTTCTCATTTTTTTTTTCGAGGCTCGAAAATGTTCTCAGCTTATGCAGCTTACACAGTTTTCCATGCATCTTCGCGTTAAGAGGAATGCCATCAATTTGTTTCACGCCTTTCGCAGCTCTCTAAAAATAATATATTTGAGCTATTTTCATATTTTAAAACGGCCTAAGTTCATATATTTCTAAGTCAACATTGCCTTTGCAACATTTTCAAGGAATTTGGATTTGCATCGACTTATATATAATGTCGACGAATAATATGTTTTCAAATAATTTTTGAAATGATCATATTCAAATTTTCGTACTTTTTTTTTGTATTTTTTGAAAAATCGTGAGAAAAGCCCATGCTAATGTCAGCGGCGGATTAAGATCAGGCTCGAGAGGGCTTTGACCCTGGGCCTTGAACTCAAGGGGCCAACAAGTATCGCAACATTAAACTATTTGCTGGAAGCTTAAGATAGGATAGCTCCCACTCAAAAAGACGCTTTCGTCGATTAAAACGATCGTTACGTTTGATTTTTTTAATGTCAATTTTCTGAAGTCCTCTTTATCTTTAAAATCCCACAACTCTTGAAGTTCTTAAATAATTTTCTTAAGCTCTTGATTGAAGCACATTTATATTTTTTCAAAAAAAAATCCGAGGTTTACAAAAATTGCCAGTTATATGATTTCTGAGTTTACGTTTATCTTCGTTCTTGATGTGATTTTAAGCATTTTCCAAAAAACCAAAAGAAATGTGAGACCCTGAGTAATTAATAAGCAATCGAACTTTCAGAATTTATCACAATTACATATGCTTGTATGCCTTACATTTACAGCATTATTTATGATAAATACAATACAATTTCAAAAGACTTATCGCAGCTTCCATTACTTTTTGTTTTAACTGTTGTGTCAAGATGTTTTGCTGCATTCCGTTCGTAATGATTTTCTTGTGCTGCGTTGCATGTTTGGTAAGTTGCTCCATTTGTACCCGCACCCCAACAGCAAAACAAAAATTACCCACCAAAGCACATCGTCGCGTCATTATAATGACCGAGATTTAATGGGCTCGTTCATTGGCAATGGCATCTAGAAAAATTGATCGCACACGCTATGCGCGTCGATCAGTTGAAGCAAGACCCTCCCGCATGCACAAGGTTTTTACAATCGGGAAAAAAAATCAAAAATATATACCCACTTGTATTAAAAGATACCATCGTAAGTTGGTGATGATGATTTTCTCTCATCATCGCCCCCAAAAACTAAAGCAAATTGGATGAAAATGAAAAAAAACGAACAACTCAGCCTCAAGCTACATTAAATTATGATCGTTTGTCATGCGCTCAGATTTTTTGGCTCTGGCTCTGGTTTTTTCTTCGTCTGACTGGACGTTGGGCGCAAGTGCAGCATTGGTCGTCGTGGTCTTAACAAACTGCCATTAATGAGTCTGTCGCATTTTCGGGTATATTTTTCTACACTTTTTTTTGGGAGTTGCGTGCGCTTGCAGCGTTTGTGTGGTGTGCGCGGCGGTGTTGCCTTCATTTTATTTTGTTGTTTGTTGCTAATGATTGTCTTGATTTTTTGGGACAAACAATTAAAATGACATTACCAGTATCTTAAGGTTTTTAAATCACCAGTGTCGACCAGAAATGAGATTTGTTTTTTTTTTTTTTTGTCCAATGGCTAGGACTTAGAGTTTTTATAGCATGTTATTTGCGTGCACGCGGTTTAAATTTGGGTTTGGGGTTTTTTTTTTTTTTTTGTTAACAATTTTTGTTGTTGCTGTAGGCGTTTACCACTTTTGTGGTTTGAAAAGACTATTTCGTTCAGTATTTTTGGGTGTATACCAAAAATTAAAGTTTTTAATAATATATTTTAGTTATTTGGTTACTTTGTGTATGTTTATGTTGAATCAGAGCAACTAATGGATTTTATTAAGGTCATAGTGTTGCAGAGTAATTGAACAACTGCACTTATTCTGGTGACACTAAGGTAAGACAAAAGCACTTTCTGAATTAAGTATAGGGTAAGAGACTTCAAAGAGGTTGCTGTGGCCAATATTAATTTCATTTATAGTCTGTATACTACTGTGGTCATAAAAAAAAATTTTTCAAATTGAAGTTAAAAATAGAGAAAGTTAGTTTTTTAAAAAAAAATATTTTACCATGCATTTTAAATGGGAAATTTCATTAATAAGCGGGTGTTAATATAAGTCCCAGTGGACTTAGATTTTGCATATTTTTTTTTTTAGTATCAAACTTAGGAGTGCTTTGCACAAAAATCGAAAAATAACTGCTTAACTTTCTCAAACAGTAGCTAGTGGTATTCATTTAAACGCACAAATTTCAGATTTGTGCAAATAGGCAATTTTGCGCGATGTGTTTCACAAACACCCCTTCGAATATTTTTTGCAATTTGTGGCAGTTGATGAGCATGTAATTTTTTTTGTGAGAGAATCGTATGGGAAAAGAGAGTGACAAATACAAAATGTGTAAACAATACATTTTTGCTGAGAGAATCGTATGGGAAAAGAGAGTGACAACAATTGACTGTGACGACGAAAGTTTGCGCTCCAAATTGTCGCGCAAACTTTTCTAGCTTGTTCAAAAAACGTTCCATACGATTTGTGACAGTTCGTTTGCGAAAGCACAAAAATGCACAGTTTACACAGCTTGCGAGGGTTTAGCGCGCTTAAATGAATACCCATAGTGTTTATACACGACATACGTAACTTTTCTTCGGATGTTTCACACAAAAATCTAAATAAGTCTAAGTTTTTAAATTTGATTTGAATTTGATTTGAATTTGATTTAAGCTATTAAAGATTGAAAAAAATTATAATGAATTAGAAATTTCAGTCTCAGTTCAGTAGTGTGCGTTGCTAAAGAATTTTGAATTCGAATCCTGCAATTTGCTCCAATATATTACTTTCTGAGATATCTGCAACGAATTAACTTTCCAAAAATATGTGTGGCCACAAAACGCGCAGGCCCGTACCAACCCAGGGGCAAGATGGGACTCTGAGGCCGTTGGTTTTACTCTTCGCAAAATAAAATTTCATTGACCCTCCACACAAAGTCGGATTAGTATGGGTCTGAAAACGCATCAACCGAATCAATCTCTCCAAAATTTGAATGCATAGTTCTTAGTAAAATATTTTTGGTTTTCAAAATATTCTAAAAATTTTTAGTTTTTGCATTTATTTTAATAAAAATAATTTTGGTTCAAATTTCAACTATGTATCCTATGTATCTTCCTCCAAAACTACTAATTTTCAGAAAAAATCGCACTGAGCTTAAAGCTCGCTAAATTGGTCAAGATATTCAGAAAAATATTTTTTTTTCTATGAAGTCATAAATTTTATTCGTCTGAGTAAAATTCATAAAAAATTATTACGAGTAGATAAGTTTTAAAATTTAGTCCAAAAGCTATTTTTTTTATTTTAATGTGACACTTTTTTAAAAAATTTATGATTTTTAGAAAATTTATGAAATACATAAATACTCGTATTCACCCCATGATGAATATTCAAAAACAATCCTTTCAGATTTCTTTTTTTCCTGAAAACAAAATTTTGCAATAATAAATAATTAGGAACAACTTTATTTCAGCGTCAGTGGTTCCAAAATATTTCCATTTATTTCCAATCTGCCAATAATGCAACTCTGATATTGCATATTTGACATTAGCATATCTGTAATTTCATATCTGACGTTAGCTTATCTGTCAGCAGAACAAGTTTATCAGCAACTTTCCCTAATGTGCATTGAAAGTACCTTTTAAATAAATGGTAAAAAGACGCTGAAGAGATTGAATTGGTCGAATTAAAGGTTAAAAGAGTTTGAAAAATGTCGAAGCATTTGAAAATGACTAAAAATTCAAAAAAATATGGAAACCGTTCTAGAAAGTTGAAAAATATCGAAAAGTCGAAAAAATATGAAAAATTTTGAAAGCGGCTGAAAAACTCAAAAAAGTTGAAAGACATTGAGAAATGTTGAAAAAATTCAAAATCGCTGAATGATAAAAAAATATAAAAGTAAATTTCAATAATTCAAGTTCCATAAAAACTATTGTTTTAAGTAAAACGCGCGTAAATGTAAGGACTGTGTGTTGGCGAACACTTAAGTTATTGTGATGACACTAACAGAACTCCATAAAGTTTTCCAAAAAATAGTCCAGGACTGAAAAAGGACAAAAATATGTGTTATGTATTTTAAGACCATAATTATTTCCACTACAACTTCAACTAATAAACAAACACATTTGCAGCAAACAAATGAATTTTATTAATTTTTTCCAAGCACTTGAAAAAATTTATTATTTATTTTATAACAAGGCGCTTGACTGCTGCTATAGCAAGTGGCAGTTATTTCGAAAAGGCGGATCAATGAAGATTTATTACATTGATCTAGTCAGCAGGAACATGCTGCAGCCACAGACATTTTGCACAAAATAAATTTTCCGTCTGGAAGTCAAGGGTTTAACATAACATGTCTTAGAATATCAGATTAAAATAACAAAAATCCTTGCAGGATTTCGAAAAACTCAATGCATCGTAAACAGCAATTTGAGCTACTTATTCAGTTGAAGTTTTAAGCTGGGTTATGTTGATTAAACTTGAGCTTAACTTATTTGCTTCAGCTTTTTAAATAAAATGTAACGTTCATATAGAACATTGCTAATGGCATATTGATATCGTGGGATAAAATCTGGAACTAAGACCTTACAAAATTATTTCTAATTATTGATCACAATCAAAAAATGTTCTTTGTTTTACATCATCATCGGCATCGCCGCACTTTCTCGCTTAAGAAAATAACAACAACAATCACACGCACTTGACGAGTCATCCCCAACGTTGAACGTTGATGCTGAAGTCATCCATGCAAATGTAAAAACCATCACATGTTAAAAAGACAGCAGCGCAGCAAGTAATTTATCACTTGGAGCGCCTGCTGTTCATCATCGACGCAACATAAACTCAATCACGGATGGCAACAATTTGCTCAATTTTCTACTTGCTGCGGCCCAATTCCTCCTCGCACCTGAGTTCGTTGAGAGTCAATATAAAAATGCCGCCACAACCACCATCACCGCCAACCATTGACAGATGATCACTTGTAATGTCCAGCACAAAACACAATACCTTCATCGTTGTCAAAACGTAATCAAAATTCTGTGACGAATCACATTATGAAGGCCCAGCATTTTGGAAACCAATTTTTTTTTGTTTCTCTTTTGATTTTTTTTTTTTTGCTTTGGTTAAATTCACAGTCACATTCACTGCCAGAGTCACCCAGTTTGAACCTTAGAGTCATCAATGCCAACCAAGTTTTTTGGTCGCGAATGATCCATGATTGCGCACAGTATACAACAAGACAAAAATTACGAATATACACAAAGTTCCATCATATTGTACAGACATTTTTTCATATTTTCTTAATATCTCCCGCTAAGTTTTGAAACATTACAAATTATTGTAGCAAACTCAGGCAAAATCAAGACAAAAAAGTTACAAATTGTAGTAAATTACCCGCCGCGCAGTGATAAAGTCAAAAAAAAAAAGAAGGGGAAAAAACGAAGACACAAAAAGAAGGACAACATAGATCAAATTGATCTTGTATTGATCAGGTGGTGGTACTGATGATCAACAATGTTTGATTACCGCAAGCGAAACAAAGGCATGTGATTTGGACTCTTGCGCGTACAATAAGAATGCACGTTACTCTTATGAAATTCATTATTGATCCATCACAATGTAGCTGTGATTGTTCGGTGCGTTGTTTTTGATTTGGTGTCGATAAGCACGTGATTGTCGTGTTCGTGCGTAGGTACGAGTGCTATGTGCATTGTATTGCACCATATAGAAAGGGCTCTCAAGCTCTAAGTGATGGGGATAATCTTCTAATCAAATAGCTTTAGTTTTAGAGGCGGCATTTTGATTTTGGTTTTATGAAATGATTTGCAATTGACATCTAATGTAACGAATAATAAATATAATATTCTTAAAAAACTTTTTAAGTTTTTCATATTAGGCCTCATAAAATGCTGTTATGATTTTTGCTCAAAAGAATTATTATTTTGCGGATTAAAATCCATTAAATATTTTAATAAAAAAGTACAAAGTCTTGATTTTACATAAGAAACAGTTTACACGTTAGGGTGGCCTTTAATTTGTTCATGTGATAGTACCGAGGGACTGACCATTTTTCAGGTTTTCGTGTTGATCCTATGATTAAAACTGGAAATAGAATAAAAGTGTTATTCTTACTAATACAATCCCAATAACTTTTGGTCTTCTGAATTTTTATTTCAACCTTGGTCATCATACAAACATTGCAATTCCTCATTTTCTTTCAATTATATGATTTGAAAAATTGTACGCTTGAATAGAAGTTGCCACATCTACTGGTGCAAATCGGCCAAGTTTTGCTCCATTATAATAGTAAAACAAGCGTTATATTTCATAAAATGTACGTGAAAATTTGCGAGTTGGAACCAGACTTGGGTATTTTTGGATTATATTTTTTTCAATTACAATTATATTTAATCATTCACTTGTAATTGAAAAAAGAAATTAAAAGTAATAGTAATTAAAGTTTTTTCAATCACTTTAATTTCAATTACGTGTAATTGAAGATTACAATTACATGCAATTCTAATTAATTTTGTAATTGGACTTGGAATCCATGAAAATATAATCCCTTAGAGAATTGTAATCTATTACTTTTGCCAAGTAATTTGAAATAAAAATGTAATTAATTACTCATTTTTCTGCAATTACATACATATATTAAAATTTGGGACAAAATTTTTTTGAAGCGATAAGCATTTATAAAATTCACAATTCGTTCAATTACTTGGCTTTTCAATTACATATTTTGGATAACAGTAAATTCCGTCGAAAATATTTCAATTACAATTAAAAGTAATTGAAAATACGTACATTTTCAATTACATTAACATGTAATTGTAATTGAAACATTTCAGTTACAAAATGACAAGTAATTGTAATTGCATATGTAATTAATTACTAAACGTAATTGATTACGCCCAAGTCTGGTTGGAACACATTGACATGCAACTTGTTCCATGGACGACAAAACACTGCTGAATGCTAAAAGAATTACCTGATTAAATTAGAAACAACAACAAATGCCATACTCAAAGGTCTCATTCAAAATAAGGAGAGAGGTAAGTCCGGAAAAGACGATCCATCTGCCGATTTAATGCAAAATGTACAGAGTGCGCCAACTGAATGTTGTCAATAGAAATATTGAATAGCTTTTACAATTCTCCAATGATTGGCGTCATCAAGCACGTTTTGGAAAGGTCAATGTAGTAAAATTTTAACCATGTTCGATAACCACCAAACGAACACGCAAAATTTAGTATGTAATGCTTTAGATCAGGGATGGCCAGGTCGAACAAAAATTAATTATTCCTGCTCATTCCCAAATATGATCTGCTCTCATATAAATTTGATGAAAATGTTAAAATAAATATTGTTACATTTACTGTTACTTGTGTTTTTTTGTCAGCATTTCTTGTCACTATTCAGTTGTTCATCATCAGTTCAATTGCGTTTTTGTTTTTGTAATTTTCAATTTTTTCAAAATAAAAAAAGACTAACAACAATACCGAAAAATACGGCTCGACGCTCGCCACAAAAAATTTCACAATAGATTTGACTTCATGCTTGTGTATAAAAAATGAAATGTACATAATTGTTGTTGCGATCGCTCCCCTCGCATTTCGTTTTCTTGACTTTTTTCAATTCTTGGAATTAGATTTTGCAAACTACGCATTCGCTCACTTAATCAGGTGATTAGCGATTTCCTGCTCCCAAACTTCACTCTTCTGGCCATGCCTGCTTTAGATTAAAAGTAATCGCTCAGTTCTCGCTTACTGAGCATGAATATCATCGATAATATCGTGGTCGTTCAGCTTCGTGGTGGATTGACCACCAATATGTCTAGACTTAACTTCTTTTTGTTGAGGTTTTTGAAGAGCAAAGTCCTTTGTACCAAACAATAATTATGTTCCCCAGAGCTCAGAATTTGGATAAACATACATTTGGGCATTTCCATGGGTCCCGTTCGACCGTCGAACACATTTAAAGTAAAAAAAGTCAAAATAAAACGGATTTTTATTTTGACAATAGGTTTAACTTATAGTTCCTAATTAGCTTAATAATTGGTGCTAAAGTTGAATTTGAGCAATTTTTCGTTTTCAAGATAATTGCCAAAAAACAAGGTGTCGCACGGGACAAAAACTTCCGTTTTCGTGGAAATGCCCATATGAATATTAAAAGTGAAAATTTATTTTTTTTATGGTTGTTCCAGAAGCAACAGATTGTTCTTATGATAACAAAGTTTTGTAGTGAGAATTAAGAATCAAATCAGCTTTTTTTCCAATTTTCGTATATCAACGTCTAAATGAAATAAAACGTTTGCAAAATAAAATTTGTTGGCGTTGCTCTTCAACCAACATAAAGCCTATAAATCACAAATTAATTCTGAGAAGAATAAAAGTTTAGTTAAAATGTCTATAACCTTTAGCGTTGACCTTAATTACCTTCAATTTCAACGCTTCCATACAACCGCAATACCGAAGAATCAAAAACAAACGAAAAGTACGAAAATATTGCGCAAACGGTACAATAAAATTGTAATTTAATAACAATACAATAATTGAATAAATTCAATGACAGCATCGAAAATCGCATTGAAATTCATTACGTGTACTAATTGTAGGGGAGACCAAGATATCAAGCAAATGATATCTCATAAATCAAGCTGCCAAAAATTAATTACAATTTAAAAATATCAAATACGAGTATTTCCACTACAAATAATTGTTGGCAATACTAACAACGAAAATAACAAAGGTACAACGACAAGAGCAGCAATAACAATGGAAACCCACAATGAACTACAATAGCAAACGAGCGATTTTACTCGTGCATTAAAGTTGCGCATGCGCAGTAAGTAACTACTTTACTTACTTTTGTGCTTGTTTCTATGCAGAGTGCTGAGCGTTACTGCCCGCTGATCAAATAGAAGCGATTAAATGCACGAGGTGCACAATTCTCACCGAAAGCGCGCGTCATCAAACTTTTAGGCTTTTTTTTGTTGTTGTTTATTTTTAACTTTAGGCACATTGTGCTGTGCAGCAAAGTTACAAGTTGCGATATTTAAAATGCATTCGGTTATTCAAGGAAATATATTCCTTAAAGTCGCATATGAAAAAAAACTTTTTTTACTGCAAATTTTTTTCCGGATTTCTGTTTAAAATACGCGGAGTAGGCGCTTTTAATTTCATATTTATTTCATGAAGTAGCAAATTAGTCCAAGAAAGATTTTAGTATAAAGGTGTCCTTATCAAATCCAATTGAATACACTACCGGTTAATGTTAAGGCATCACTATTTTTCACTTCAAAAATGTTGTAGTCGAAAAGTTACAATAACTTTCTTTAAAATTATCGTTGTACATCCATCCTTTGAGATCTTTTGAAAAAATTAAATTTAAGCAACCTTGACCTCTAACATGCCAACGAAGTGATGAGCTCTATATTTTATGTCAAGCCATTTCTAGTTCAAAGAACTTTCTCCATAATAACCATTGAAACAAGAAGATAAAACGCATCTTCGAAAACTGAGAGTCAAAACTTTCCTTACGTTAGCCCCATAGTTCGACTAACAGCGACACAACCAGATAGACAAAAATTGGTAATGAGTGACTTAATGTTCCCTACAGTGAATTCATGCACTGTGCTTCAAGCCAACCATTGGTGAGAGACCGCCTACTCCACGACGATGACGACGGACGAAGATTTAAGTGATCATTAAACGTGATACGATATGGTTCAGGTTCGGGTTGTTCACTTACAATATCGCGCAACCCAACAATCGATAATCACAATTTCCTTTGGTTTTTTGACAAATGTACAAATTGATTGTTCGACGCCCGCAGATGTGCGCCAACTGATTGCTTATGGCAGATTCTATTGGTAGACTTAAAAATCTTATGTCTTATGTACACATGCGAAGGTAGAAAGAAAACTTTAAAAATGGCGAACAGCTGCACGACGACGAGTTTCATGTAATTAAAGTTTCCCATTTTAACTTTTGGTCAAGTGGTGTATGGAATAAAGACTGATCGCAATTGTCGATCGCGTTCTTTAACAATAAAGTCATGCCGTTGTTGCTGCCACTGCCACCACGACGTGACCACGCCATACCACACCATGCCATGCCATGCTATGCCAACTTAGTTGTCGGTAACTCCCAAAGTCAATCGTCTCGATCGCTTTTAATGGCATTTCAAAAGCAATTAATAATCGAAATGTCATCTTTGACCTTTTCCGATATGTAATCACAACGTCAAAGCCACAATAATATGCTACAAAGAAAATAAAGCAATGGAGAGTTGGCAGGCGTGTCGATATCCAAAAGTAGTCAATTACACTGAGAGAATGTATATGAAATTAATATAATCCGATGTAATTTACTCCAGATTAAACTGATGCTCAATGAAAATTTAAAGACACTTTTATTGTGAAAATTTCGTTATATAATATTTTAATAAGGGGACGTCCATTAATTACGTGAGTCAAAATAGGGGGGAGGAGGTTCGGAAAAATCTCACCAAGGGGAGGGGGTTGATAAAAATCTCACGTCAACTTTTTAGTGCTGAGACTATACATTATTATAGCAGATTACATTTAAAAATTTTAAGGCAGGTCTCACGGATTTCACCAAATCTCACCAAGGGAAGGGGGGGTCCGAATTTTCAAAAAAACACCTCACGTAATTAATGGACGGCCCCTAAGTCCTAAACGCAGTAGATTTTGGGTTGCTAAAATATCTGTATACTGATCCGGATCACCGGATAAGTTTCATCATAAGTTTCAGAAAAATCAAAGCCTTGGTATTTTATCTTCTTCGATCTTTTGAACTTGCTCCGACTTTTTTTTCGAAAAATGATTTGTTTTGATTAAAAGAATGCCAATTTCTAATGATATTAACATATTCGCACAAAACCAAATGCTCACTTATAATCATCATTTTCTTGAGTCTTAGAATCTTAAGTTAAAGCTCGATTTGATTGATCAGAAATCATATGTACACGGTTAGAAATCTTGGAATAAATTTTAATACAAGCGAAGTAATACAAAGATTTTTAATACAATTTTGATTAAATTTAATACTTTTGAATATATTACAAAATTTTGTAATACATTTTGTATTAAATTCTAATACAGGTCAAACATTAAAACGATATTTTATAACATTTGATGCTATCGCAAGTATTACATTTAGCCAACGTAAATATAACACTACGTTGGCTGATGTCGTTAAAATGTTCATACAACCCTTGTATTGAAAGGGAACCTGGTTCGAATCCCAGTGGATGCGACATATTTTTTTTTTAAATTTTAATAAAAACGAGTATTAAATTTTAATACAAATTTATGTTAAAAATGAATTTTAATATCTAGACAGCATTGAATTTTAATACAGCATTGAATAGTCATATATGTAATCCCAAAAATTTTTTTTAAATTTATTCCAAAATTTCTAACCGTGTATAAATGAAAAATAATTGTTTTGTTGTGATATTTAAAATAAAAATTTTGAAATTAGTTGTCATGCCGTATTTCAACAAAATACAAACCAAGCAGACACTTTTGAAAATAACAAATATTAATGGTTTCTGGTTATTAATAATCTTTTTTAGTGTAGCCAAGGAATATTAAATGGCATTTTTGCAAGTGCTGTCTTCAACTATTATGTAAATTGTTGCCATCATCGCAAACAAACTGAGTATCACGACAACATCTAAGTAACTCACAGAGACTTGTCACGCCTGTCAGTTATTTTGATATATTATGCGTGATATATCATATTGATAAAATATCATATACTTCAAGTGCAATGAAAGCTCATTTGATTGTCCTTTTTCAACCTCAAAAAATATATATGTTGCATAAACTGAAAACTAAATTTTTCATTTTATTTTTTAACATTTAAATTTTATACAATTGTTTACCTAAAGCTAAGAATATATACCAATACATATCTCAGTATATTCAAGATCTTTTAGTTTTAATTGCATAGTGATATTTTACTCTAATGTCTTTATATTCTTTTAGCGTTTACAATTTCCATACAGACGCACATCAAAGTAGCTCTGTATTACACTTAACTTAACCCCATGGCCACGCACGCAACCGCTTTCGTAGCAAATGGGCGTGTCTCAACCAACCGCTTTTTATAAATGTGCAGAATTCCGAATGTATTTAATT
Organism: Tricholauxania praeusta; assembly: GCA_949775025.1. Classification (NCBI taxonomy): domain Eukaryota; kingdom Metazoa; phylum Arthropoda; class Insecta; order Diptera; family Lauxaniidae; genus Tricholauxania; species Tricholauxania praeusta. Next base: position 188,637,948 of record OX459028.1, read on the forward strand.
TATTTTAAAGCAGATCATTTCAAAATGTCAGTCTTCTGATACAAGCAGTCATTTACACAGTCACAAACTGTCCGACCATTTTTGTGTGTCGTCTTCGTTTTGTCATTTTTCGTCTTTGGTTTTTTTCCTCAAAAGGAGACAGGACAGTAGAACACTAAGTATAAGAGAGATATAAAAAACGAACAGAACTTGAGAAAGAAAAAAACAGGAATAAATTACTTTAAATGGTTTAAGGTTGCAAATTGCAAATTGCCATTCCTTTATATTTCAAAGACATATACCAAGATGCAAACAACCAACATATCAACGGAAAAAGATGTTTCTAGCGACAGTTGACTGAGGTTGAATTTTCAGGGATTGAGATTGAAATTGAGTTGGAGTGCACAGAATCAACATCAACGGAATCTTAGTCAGAATTAAAACGAGAATCACATACGTGGTCACCATCAAACCAAAAAAAAAAAGAAAAGAAAAACTACGAAAATCAAGAGTCTTGGAAACTCTTATGTGTAGATGAAGAATGTGTTGCCCAAAGCCATGAACTATATATGTATAATCTTTGTTGCTACATTCGTTTCTCTACCATTTATTAGTGATTGTGGCAAATCTCTGTGACGATGACGACGACGATGACGACGACGATGACGACGACTCCGACGACAACAACAAGTCTAGTGATTAGGTTGACCGTTGCTCTGGCATTATAATGACTTAACAACTGATCTAAAACAGCCATCGCATCGCAATTTTGCTGTAGCGTAGTTATCCCTTAAGCTTAAGAAGAAGACGCCGCCGTCGACTACAAGGACGAAAACGAAGAAAGAAAAAAAAAACAATCAAACGCGACGTTTGAGGACACAAAACCTATTATTAAAATTTGACATTCTTCAAGATATGTTGGGTCGATTATATCGCATGGGAGTCAGTCTGTGTGAGAAACCAATTTCAATGTTTTCTTGTCTGACGTTGGCATATGTCTGGGAAATGACGCATATAGTGCAATGAATTTGAGGGCCCTAAATTAGCGTGGAGTATATTCACTTTAATGGTTCTTAATATGTTGCTTGAACATTTTTCACTGAGTTGATCTAATTTTTAGATTCAGCACAAATAAAGCGTTTGCATCGCCTATCATTTTACTGATTTTGTATCATAACTTCCAGCCAGGTAAGATTATGTGACCTGCTTAATAATTTTTTAGCTTTGTATTATGACTGGATTGTTTTTAGCTGTGACTTATCTAAAATTTACAGTAAAAGTAAAAGATCACTAGTTTCTATATTTTACAAGAATTAACTTCAGGGTATTTACTTATTTTAGTATGTATGGATTTGCTTGTGGGGGGCTTATAATTTACGGAGCAAGATATATTATACTTACGTCTATGCTATATGTAGCTTTCTCAAGTTTGAACTAGATTTTTCAGGAATTCCTATTGTCAATATATATCAACTTGAAGCATGCTAAACATCCAACAGTTTAATACATACATACTGTAACGTTGTTTGGTAAATAGTCTTTACTAAAGACCGATAAGAAGACAACACGCGCTTTTTGAATTGACACTGATGACGAATCAAGTTAAATAAAAATGAATCATAATGAATCCAGCTATCAAATTTTTTCTAATCTAGAAAAACCAAAAATCTTTAAAATATTGACTTATAACCCTTCTGGGGGGTTTGACCCCCCAAAGCCCCTCTTGTGCTCTCGGGCCTGCTCTTAGGAAGCTTTTTCTTTTCTTTTACAATGCTCATTTGTCTGAGCTTAAGTTGAATAACTGAGTCTTATTGCTTTCTTTTATAGCTCTAGTTACATCTCTTCAGATATCTTTCTTCATATGATAACTATAGTTTGGGAAGCTCTAAGTTCACTCATTGAAATCTATCCATTCGTCTAAGCTGTGCTTATGTATACCATTTTTTGTCTTAGTGCCAAGTTGGATTATACTCCCTTGAAAAACTTTAATTTAATTATTTTGCTTTTGAGGAAGTGATAGGTATACAACTTCTCCCAAGCTGACCATATTTTTGAAGGACAGAGCTTTTTATCCATTAAAAAGCTTATTTCCTAACAATATATTGCATAGCTCTAGATAAATAATTGTATTTTGTGTGAGGTGACACGATTCTTTAGACTTACATTTTAAAAAAGTCTTTCATTAAACAGAATGATTCCATATTCCTTACTTTATGTTTTTGCAACCACTTACCTGTGTGATGATTTTTATTTACTTAGACAGGAATATAGGCTTTTTATATTGATAAATTAAAATTTTGAATTTCTTAAAGGTGTTATGGATGTGAAGGTCTGAGGATTGCATATTTCGTCTTTAATGCTTCTATGATGAATTGTCTAATTAATAATATAAGAAAAGAAATTAATGAATCCTTCATATGGAAAGTACCAATACACATTAAGATTTTAAATTTAAAAAATTCTTCCTAAATAAAATCCTACTTCGTGAAAGGATCCTGCTTTAAGCATTGATTCAGATTCGATCATAACCAGACTACATTGATCAAAACTGAAAAAAATATTGCTTTCGAATTCCAGCGATCTTTTAATCAAAAAATTTGCAGTAAACATGTTCAGAAATTACAATAACCTTTGGAGTACTAAATTTCAGAAAGTTACGTTTTATTTTGAGTTGGGTAAAGAATTTTGTACAGGAATACTCATTTCGGTCTAACTGTGAACCTCCGTTTCACTACCTGAACCACAGACCAGTAGCATTATCTTCAGACAATAATTAACTAACTTAGGAGAGAAACTAGAAATCTGCGCAAATGGCATATTAACTCGTATTAATTACTACTAATCGTCTAGATATTTTAAATAAAATATCATAAGATAACAGACCAACTTGCAGTTTTTTTTTTTCTTTATTTTATAAACCAGTATCTATGTAGTAACCAAACTGCTGTCAACTCCCTGGTAACATACTATGTACGACAATGTGACCTTTGGTGAAGACCGACCGGTTCAGTCTTTTACGATTAAACGGCATATAATATTAATAAATAAGAAATATTATTAAGCTTACTGCTGAGAAACATTATTTAATGCATTTATTTTACTACTAACATTGAACGATCAGTGATCGGCAGTACACTCCATCACTTATACCAAAACGAAAAAAAATGTATCACTTACCAGCTGCCTCCTTTGCCCACAAATCAATTACGTATAGAATTCAGTGATTTCAAGCGTTTGTGCCTTTCGGTTAATCAATCGTTTGTTTGTTTGTTTATTTATTTAACTTGGCTTTAAGCAAAACGTCAAATTTAAGGCCACAACAGCTTGTGCCCAAATTAACCCTGGGCGCACGATCATCGTCGTCCGCACGATGATGATAAATCTAAAGACATTTTTTAAAGTTAATTTATTTTTACTCATTTATAGACATCTACATATGAGTGAACTTGTTACAATAGTGATTTTTTTGTATACGTTTTTCAATTTTTAATTTAAAATATTCTTCATTATATTTCATAAGCGCACGATTGCTGGAATTGTTGGCCTTAACAATATGCGATCATTTAAAAGAATTTCGTCAGAGAATATGTATGTACCTACCTACAATTGTGATGTGATGAACGTCATCAATAATCGCGTTGATCATGTGGTGTTCATACTCCGAGTACCTGACAATCAACAACATTGTATCATTTAAATTGATAAGATATTTATCATTTTCTTGAGGGAACAGAACGTAATGAACAGCGCAGCAAATTTGTGGCACAAAAGAGCAATATCAATTGCGTTAAAAATAAGATCATTTAGACAAGAAGTGATAGTGATCTTATCGAAGTGATTTTATCTAAATGAAATTATTACCTTGCACCTGATAAGTTTCTCAAATTACCTTACTGTACCCACGTTAGACTATTTTAGTAATAAAGTTTTAAGCTTCAGCACTTTTTCCCCCACCGCGAAAAAAAAGAAAGCAAAAACACTTAAGTCTTAAAATTTAACATGGCAATTAATAAACGCACAACAACTGTCAAAAACATTGACATCTCTCATCATAGCAAAGTTACAAAGTTCTTAACCAGCCCATATCGTAAATTCCAGTTAACGTTGTAACTCAGTGCGTAGAGACGTTGCGTTTGGTGGACTTCAACTTTCGTGTGGTCCAAAACACCAGAAAAAAAAATTATCATTGTGGTACAAGATCAGTACCAGCTACTACTACTCATCATGCGAAGTCGACGTCTTTTGCAGAAGTCTTAGGGTCTGGCTTTTTAATTTATTTAGTTTTTAATTTTTGCTTTGTCCTTTTTTGCTGCGCAGCATTTTTTTTTAACCCATGCAACATGTAATGATTTACGATTTGTCGGGGTTTTGGTCGCAAAATGGAATATGATTCGAAATGACATTTAAATGATGGCATGATGTACGCACAGTCAGTCGGTTGCATGGTTGCAAGTCTTTCATCAGTTAGTCATTGCTGTGATGAAGAATTTTTGCTCGTATGTTTTTTTTTTGGAAGAGTAAAATGTAAAGGGTGCTAGATCTAGAAAGTCACTAATCTGTCAAGTTTGCTAATTTCTTTCGATGTTTATGCAATTTTTGACACAAAGTTTTATGACTTTTCGTTTTTGTTTTCTCTTCGGTGGACACTTTAAGCTGAGATAAAATTATATGAAGATTATGATTTGTTAAGCTTCTCATATTAAGCAACTTTCTTTTTAAGGTGGTTAAAAATAAATTGAGTTATATGAGAGGTGAAGCAACCTGAAAATATACATATTTACATATTTCCTGAAGTCATCGATATTGTGTGGGAAAATTAAAGTAATAAATATGTGACTTAAAATTGTGGCTGTTTTGCAGAAACTCATATTCGTAAAGATTCGTTTGATAATATGCACTACACTCGCTTGAGTTTGTTTGCATGCCATAATTCAAATTTGGACTTATCAGATCAATTCTTTCAAAATGAGTCAATCATATACATATTGCTGGATTAAAACTAAGGTTTATCTAATCAATGAAATGCCAATTTTAAGGTCCGTGGTACCTCCCACAAAATTTTAGTTCTTTTTATACCCGACACTCAGAGTATATTCACTTTATCCTTCCGTTTGTAACACATAAAAGTAAGTATAGAAAAGTTTATATAGTCTTGATCAGCGTCGACTTAGCCATGTCCGTCTGTCTGTAGAAATCACGATTACGGATTACCACGCAAGATAATTAAATTCTAGAAATTCGTCGGGCACCTTGGACTTCTAGGGATTTAAGTAAATCATTTATTACGCTATATTGAGAGAAATTTTCGATGTATTTCTCAAAAATTCTAAGACAAGATCTCAACAAAAATTTGATGAATTTCTATGAGAGGGCGTGGCACTTCCCATGCAAGTGAAAACTTCAAAATGCAGTACTGAGAAAATGTTTGAAGGTAATGGAACCAAATTTCACACAAACAGTAGGAATGATTTGGAAAAGCTCTGGACAAGAACTAGGCAATTAAGCGTGGCCTCCTTCATAGAAACAAAAACTTTAAAACACTATACTGAGAGAATCATTTAGAGTAAAGAAACCAAATCTCTCAGAAATACAAAATATAGTTTGGTCAAACACAAAGTTTGAGAATTTCAAGAAGAGGGCATGGCAGCGCCCATACAACCATTAGTTTAAAAACGCTACACAGATTTTGATTTAAGTAAACATTAACAATTTCATTGTAGGTACGTTTTAGTTAAATCAGTCAGCACGTATCGAGCTGGAAGAGTTACAGTCTTAATAAAAATTTAGAAGTAAGGTAGGGTGAATAATTTTTTACAAAACTTACCTAGTTTTTTTTTTTAATCTGGAATGTATGTAATGAAACTTTGTTCAACAATTAAAAGTGACAAAGATATTTATTAAACTAAAAGTAGACAGGATTGGATAAGTAGACCTCCCACGAAAAAAGTATTTCAGGTTAATGATCTATCCAACGAAATATAATGAAATTTTGTATAAAGTTATAAAGAAAAGAATCGGTGGAACGAAACGAAGTGGATGAAATATGCGAGAGTGATAGAAACTAAAACCCTAAATACAAACTTTCCAACGAAATTTTGTACGAAGATAGGTAGTGATAAAGACGGAGTGATAAGTTTGTTTTAAAATTTTTTCCGAAAATCTGCAAAAAAAAGGTTACTCTCTTCAATATAAATGATATAATGGAATATAACAATGGCAAACTAGTCACAATAAACAAATTTTTTCGCAAAATCTGATTGGAAAGCTCTTGACATCTTTTGTTATTTTTCAAAATGCATATGCGCTGACAAAAGTACTACTTTAATAAAAACTCTCACCGATCTAGGTAATTTTCCAACAAGAAGTATCTTATTGTTGGGTATAAGCAAATTTATGTCGATATTTGAAGTCTCGGTATAAGTTCAATATAGGCATTTTATAAAAAATTTAACTTATTTTATATATAAATTTGTGCCATACAAAGCATTTAAAATTTAACTTATATATTCCCATTCGTATGTACATGGATACATCTGAAGACTACAAGAAAAAAGCTATAAAATTCTAGCATTACATTACATTTGTCACATAAACTTTTGAAAACTTCCAGGGAAAAACAATTTAAGTCCTTAAATTCTCTATGTAAAAATGCAAAATGTGCTTCCAGCACATCAAAGGAAACACGCCATTTTTGATAGGCCATAATTACATTAAATTGCCTTGCAGCATATTATTAAATTCGATTTTTTTAAGTCTTCGCTATTGTCGTATGGCATACATATGGGGTTGGAGGTGGATTGGGGAAAAAATTGCAGGGTATACTAACTTAAATGTCGCTCCAAGAATATGAAAGAAATCTAAATAAAGTTTTGACACGACAGCCAACGACAACTCAACTCAACTCGACCTCTATGACATAGAAAAGGGTGGATATGCCACTAAAGTGTCGCTTGAGTATGTGACGAACTCGGCGAGTGAGTGAAATTATAATGTCGGCATTAAGTGGAGGTAACGTGTAACCATAGTTGGCAACAACTTGCGCCAACTCTTGTTGCCTATCCATAAGAAATGCCTACAAGTCGAAACGTTGCGTGCTTGCAAATAATTTCAGGAAGAGCGTGTAAAAATTGTCATACAAATTTCTATGAAAAAGTCTCATTATGGACGATAAGAGCTTGAACAGTATGGAGTCAGTCAGAGCTGTAAAATTATTAAAAAGGAAATTCGTCGCATAAACAGAATTTCGGATTCAATATTGCGAACCCTCAGCTTACCAATCACTTTAATAGACGTAGTTATGGTAACAGAATCAAAAATTGTGATCTCGATAGTATATATTCTTAAATGCTGCGAAACTTTTGGAGAAGATGACCGTTCTATGCATTCTTTTGAAATGTGCAGAGTTTCCAACGACTTCAAGGCTTATTTGCAGATAGTATCACTGAGATGCCTTAGTAGCTTGCATTGACCAATTGTTGCTCCAAGATTGATCCTAATTGTATTTACCAAGAATGGGATTGGGATTGAATTCAGCTGGGGTTATGTCTCGAATAAAGTTTTAGAAGTGAGTCTTGCAAGTTTCATTAGCAATCTCTGATCCAATAAAAATTGTGTAAATTACCTGAGGATTAGTTATTGGATTCACTCTACAACCCTTGTGAGCAGGTATCTTGGAAAGGGTGACTATGGTACTAATCCACAATTTGATATCACTAGTCACCTCTCCGACTGATTTTTGCTGAAAGTTATGATCGCAAAAGGCTCAAATTTTCTAGAAACTTAAAAAAATTCAATAATATTGTTTAAATAGTTAGACTCATTGACTTTCGAGAGGAAGCTGTCACATTAAACCAACCTTCTCTGATTTGATGTTCTTGCAGTCACTGGAGATTGAACTAAAGAACTTACATAGTACAGTAGTAACTAAGCTGTTCCGATTTGTAGGATTTTACAGTTGGTGCATAGTTTTACACTTCTGTCGAATACGAAGTGGTGGAAAATACATTTACATATCGCTCACTTACTTCAAGACTGGCACAACTCAAAAAACGTGATTTTTGAGTAAATGATGCAGGAATATCCGCCATTTCATGTTTTATTTTGTGTGAAAAAATCAGAAAAGTATCTCACAAACTTGACTTGTGAGAAGAGTTTATGTAAACATACTTTTCATTATTTTCATATAAAAAGCAAATTATTGAAAACTTTGAATGCGTTTTTCTCTCACTTTATGTTTTTTGAGTTATGCCAGTCTTGAAGTAAGTGAGCGATATGTTCTTACTCATACGAATATAAGAAGTTTCGCTATATTTAAAGCGTTGCATGTTCTCGCAAATTGCCTGACAAAAAAGTCAACAATTTTTCGGTAATTTTGCTTTATTTCTACAACAAATATACAATTTAGGCGTTGAACCCTTAAGGAGTAAATTTTTGACAACACCTTCTTCAGTTTAGAGTTAGAGTGGTGTTTAATTTGTTTGTTTGTTTGAAATGAAACCAATGTTTTGAATACTTTGTAACTTCTTCTGTAAAATAAAAACAACACTATGAGGTTTGACTGTTGTCTTGCTTTTGTCAAACCCTTTATTTAAAAGGTACAATACGTGTACTTAGTCTTTAAAACTATTCCATTGCCTTATATTTCTTAAATTTATCTTCACCTAGATATCGTCAACTTTTAAGCTGATATGCTGTATTTGCTGCAAGTAATAAACGCATTAAATTGCAGTTGCAACTCAAGTAAACCGAACCGATTTTATAAGGTCCTTCCTGTTGTCTACCAGCTAGTCAGTCAGCGGCCAACCAACCAAATTGCACCGCCAAAGTGGTTGAGTTATCCGCGGGCACAATCGTTGCAACTGTTGTTGCCTGCTGTTTTGCAGGGAAAACTGCATCATATTTTGCTCTCACAATCAGTCAGTATCCAATGGATTAGGCAAGGTCTGTTTCTACACTTGATGGGCGCGTTATTGAAAAGGTTCCAATAACAGACACCATTAAACACCATACCGCACCATTTGTTTCATTCATTGGACTAGCGCTGTAACCAACATCAACATTAATTCGCGCAGGGTTAATGAATATTGTGTTCCACCACCGTCTACTGCCGACGACTCCCATTACAGCTTCTGACTGAGAAGCCAATTGAAAGAGAGTAAACGATCTGTGTTACCAGATTGAAAGTATTTTATATAGAGCTAATTTCCGACTGTTAAGAATACTAGCTAGAATACTAGAACCAAAATTATTAGTTATCATCACATGAGTTCTTTAGTGATGATTTGATGATTTTTCGAAATTTTGGATTTTCTTCCCAAAGTGAACTTAAATTGTGAAGATATCATATATATACATCAGTGTTGCTATATACATCGTGCGACATTTATGACGTTTACGACACATTGCCGTTTTTGAATACTTTAGGTTAAGTTCCTTGAATTTCCATTGTGACCAAATATGAATTGGACACTGAAAAATCTTCAAGATATGAAATTTGGGTTCGAAAAAGACCCATTGCATTTTTTTCTTTTTGTAAATTAAAGAGCATCCTTTGGAGACTAAAATGGTTATGTTGATGTACAGCAATGACTTGAATTTTTTCTGTATTTCTAAAAAAATTCCATTTAGGTTAGGAACGGTACGGAACTCAGAATGAGCTTAAAATCAATCCAAAAAACATCTATTTTATCTCATCTATTTAATAGTGCAAGAATTGAATTCATAAAAAGTTTTCTTAAATAAAAATCTGGTAACCTTTTGAGGTGGTTCTACCTTGAGTATTGACGTGAATATGGATGCACCATGTTGAGTGTAGGCGTAATTGTTTTCACGATTATGTTACCGCGTTAAACAAATAACAGCTTTTTGAATGTGCACTATGTTGCAGACGACATCAACTCAGTATCGTTGATGACGATGAAGACGACGTTAACTCCAATTCTGCATTTGAAATCCTTAAGCATTTAAAACGCCCTCCAACCCATAGTGCTTACTGCGAGTACCTACCAGTTTATTGTTGGTATAGTCGTTGTCGTCGCTTCGGTTAAAACAAATGCAATGAGCGTTTTTTTCAATTTTATGCTAATTAGTTTGGAATGGTTTTGGGTGCACTTTACCAAGTTGTTGCTGTTTTTATTGTTACCTGTGCTGCTGCTACTCCAGTGATCTTTTTGACTTGGGAAATCGCTGCTGCAGCAGGTGTTAGTAATTTGAGTTGATGATCATAATAACGATCTTGATGCGGTTGACGATTGGAAAGATCTGCAAGTGGGGCACCACTTTTTTTTTCATACGGATGTTTATATTTGAAATCAAGCCAATTACAATCGTTGAAATTCTTAAAATGCCGGTTTTTTTTTTTTTTGTTTTTTGTTAACCTAAATCAGTTGCAAGTAAGTTCAAAATGGAATATATTTTATAAAATTTCAAAAGGCTTCAATTGAACTAACTTCTGCCTATGTCACAGTGAAAATATTGGAATAGTAAAATATTTTTGTTAATTTAAATTTACACAATCCGGGGTGTCGCGAAAGTCAGCTTAGAAGTCAATGCATCCAACACTTAAGGAATGAAGCTGGATCTGTTGACAGCTGAAGTCACAAAAGCAGCATAATTTCTATTGATGGTATGGTGAGAGGAGACATTATTGCATGAATATCATAAGTGGTAGGCGTCTAGTGGTAGAAAGTCTAGAGATTTTCGTTTCGTTTCACCAAAAAAAATTAAGAGAAATGAATATAGAACACTAAGCCGGACGCGAACCCCCGCGACTAAATATCATGCGATAATCAATGCCTGTATTTCTGTGCGTTGGTTAAACTTTAAAATAGAAAATAAAAAATATAACAAACTTTTTTGAATTGCTCTATAGATTTAAATTTGTTCTCTCAACTCCATTGCTCTTGTGCCTTACAACGTAAAGCAGGAAGTAATACAGTTCCATTTCCATTAATTTCATTTAACTTTTCAGAAAATTTCACCCCATTTCTTTTGTGCCATATTACGTTAGGCTAAGCGGCAACCATGCCAACTTATCCAGACTCCTACTTGACTAGCTAAAAATGTCATCATTAGTCGTAATATGCTTACCAGGCCAACTAGAAAATGCTTAATATGTGCCAAACCCTATCACAAACATCGCCTTACACCAAAAAATGCAATAGCGAATGAGATCAACCCGATGGAAACGTTAAATTTGCTTCATAGGGGAAATTTTTTCGAATCTGTACAGGATTATTTAACCAATTTTTTTTCTAATACTCAGAGCGATTCAATTTTGGATGTTTCACCGTTGAACAATATTATCAATACCCCATGAGCTGTCTTATATTTCAACTTTTTTTAACTATTAGAAATGAGCCACAACAAAACAACACAATTGAGTAATATTACCTTTACAAAATCAATATAATGCAAATTTGTGGGAACGGATGTACTTGAGTTTAATTAGAGCGCTTTATATCGAACTTATGGTTAGCTAAGTAGTAAACATCATTTGTTTGCATCACAAACTCTTTACACATTTGAACAGATCATTAAAGTCTTTTATTAAGAATTTGTATGAAAATTATGTGGTTATCAAAAATCAAATATAAAAAAATAATTTGACCGGAAAAGTAAACCCAAATATTAATTGCTAACGAAAAATAAGAAAAAATCCCTAAATTATCACAAAAGATGTTTGAATAATATGCCGGAAGTAAGCATCATCACTTTTATCAAACAAAATAATAAAGAAAAACATTCCAAAAGCAGTCAGAATTACTTCAAGCACATAAATTTCATATCGTTTGTTCCATTATATCTGATACCGTGTTTAATATTTTGTCGCATGTCATAAATTTGGAACTTCGTATGCGCTATGCTGCTGCTGCTGCGTGCGTTAAACGAAAACATTTTGTGTTCCTTGTTGTGAGCTTAATTTATAATTGAGTTTCAATTCCAAACAAATCCTGCGTGTGTTGGCATTGATCATTTACATCCTGTCGTCAGGTTCATTTAAAGTATAAGAGACCAAAACAGCAGTCGGCCTGGCAGCCGTACTGTAACTCTCAACCATTCCTGGTTTTTAGTTTTTTTTTTTTTTTTTTTCATTCAGTAACACCATACTGGCAAAACTGATCACAAGTCCCGCAGTGCGCTGATGTTAAAGGCGCCAATGTCTTCAACACCACAGGGGCACTCTGACCAGCGCGGATTATTTGACTTGGTGCATATGAATGGGCATCATCATCATCGTCGTTGGTGTTTGTCGGTGAATTCTGGTCACCAACCAGCATGCGTAAGAATAACTTTCAAATTGCATCTGCATTGTGGCAAATAAGAAACACAACAAAAAAAAATTAAATGATATCCTTCATAAGGCTTTGGCAAGTTGTTGCAACGATTCCTTCGTTTGTTTACTCTTGAAAAATTATTCAATTTCGTATTTGAATATTAAGTGTGGTGCATTGCAACCAAAGTAAAGATATCGCGAAACAATTCAAGAAAATATTGTCGCACATGTCGTTGTCGCTTGGGTGCGCTCAGCATGTTTTTATTTAATTTTGGGCACATTTTTTGTAATGCGCACCCTAACACGCATATATACGCGTAATGATCGTTAAATCATTGTTTGACAGCTGACTACATCTGATCATGAGAGTCGAAATTTTTATGTTTTTAGTTCTTATTTATGAATCCCTGATATCCAGAACATTTTTTTATAGACAGCTTTGGTGTACGATATTTCGTTGCCACTACATCGTCAACACCGTTTTTCTATGGATAAGTCGCCCAAGAAATGTAAAAAAATTATTCAGAAAAGCCTAAAACGTTAGACCAGCAGATTTTTCTATATTTCTTTGATATCATCATTTGTGGGCGCTATGAAAGAAAATCTATACTGTTGTGAATGAATAGGAAAATATATGAGTCGTTTATTTCCAAAACGCGGAATAATATATCAGAAACACGAAAAACAAACAAACAACAAAAAACTAGTTCGTTTTGCAAAGCAGTGTACTTTTCAAGCCACTTTTTAATGTATTCTTACTGGGTTTTGAACAAAATAGCCTGCACCATTTGATTTCTAGGGTGATATACCTAAAGAATTTGTAGTTAACTAAATTTCATAAAAAATCAGGTCGCGTTTTGGAAATAAGTGACTCGTATAACAAGCAATATATAACGCTTATGGGGAAAGCTCGCAAAAAAATGTTGAATGTGACCAAGGGAGGCCCCTAAGTTGGATGTTTTACATTATTAATGTTAAAGAAATTAGCTAAAAAGGTCGAAATTAGTTTTTGAACAAGACCAGAGGCACCCTCTCAAAGAGTGCCACATTTATACAAAAAGAAAAATTATTCAAAAATTAATGGGAAAAGGTAAAAATAATCGACCCTTTGGGGGCGCCGATTAGTTGTTTTTCAAATTTCATTGGATTGCAGTGAGAAGAAAATGTTGGATTACGAATGCCCGTTAATGCTTCCGAAAAAAATTTTTCCATGTCACGGTTGATACTACTTTAACATTATTGACAGAACGACTAAAGCTGTTCAAACACTATGAAATTTTTTGCGATTTCCTGTACAACTTTCCTAAGCTTTCAAAATAATTAGATTTGAACAATACCGATTGCGTCAAATACTTCCAAAGACATTCTGCAATTCAACGTAGAATGAAATTGGAGCGACACCGTTATCAAAATTTGAATTTTACTTCGTATATTAATAATTTTACCAGTTTTCATCGCAGGCGGAGAAAGAAGTTTTATGAAGTTGAAGCTTATTAAGACATATCTTCAATCAAGAATGTCGCAAAAACAACTTAATTCTTTGGCATTATTGTCAATAGAAAATTAAATGGGAACTTGATCTCACTTTATTGATTACTTAATCAGAATTTTGTATAAACATTATGTATGTATATGATATTATTTTCGTTTAATCATATAATAATAAGAAATGAAGTTCATCAGAATAGGTTATTTTATTTACAAATATAACATGCGTCGATTGACTCCTTTATCTTAGACAGTATTAAAAAAGTTCTCGAACGAAAACTATTGCCCGGGGGGTGGTGTAAGAGGAGCACTATCTCCTTGCTTGCACAGAACTTCATTTAAAATAGGGCCGGCTCTTATGACCATGACAACCTAAGCAAACACGAAGAAGATGACTTTTTTTCTAACCGCTAGTTGAAGTTTCGATTGTTTAGCCAGACATTAAGAATGTCAACTTTAATCCATGCAGAGCTCTTTCTCAGTTGTTTTTTCAAGTATCGGATTTTACCGTCTTAATCATATTTAACAATGTACAATTTTCCTGAAGAGAACTTCCACAGCGAAAAACTTACAGCTGTTGCTAACATCCGCAACTGCCTGAAAGCACAGCCGTCTCTTCTCCTTCAGTCATACATTATATTCGATAATTTTATAATATATTGCTATATCGTATAACATAATTTCTTGTAGGCTCTTAGCTGTTTGGTGTCAGAAAGTTGTCGAAATTTTTACTTTATGATCGTGTTAAGTTTTGTCAGCTTGCCAACACTGCAACGGGCGTATATGCAGCACTCACACACATCCAAATACTGATCGCGGTATCCTGCTGTTGTTGCATTTCGTTGCGTTGCGGATCTCTTTTCGTTGACTTTTGACAGTGAAACACATTCGACCCTCCACTTTGTTGGCCACAATTCACTTCACTTCATTCAACTGATGTACGCGCGTGCGCGCAGCTTTTAATTTTTAATTAGCTTTCAATTATTGGATCAATGTTGGGTTTGGTTACAGCAGCAGATTTTTAATAATTTATTGCATGTTGGCTGTTCATAAAATTCAACATACAAAATGTTGTAACAATTATATAAACACACCAGAGTAGGCGGCGGCAGGTTGCCAGTAAAATCTTTCAACCCCACCCGTAACGGCAGCACGAACTGCTGCTGCCATAGTCGCAGCCTATGCCACCCACTTTTAGTTTTGATGCGTAAACGAAACTTAAGATGTTTTCAATAATAATCGTTCAACCAACCAATTGACAAGGTAATCTCGTATGTAACATGTGTTACATACCGCTGTTGCAAGAAACATAAGTCCACACAACAACAACAACAAAAAGGGTATAGAAAATCTTTGATGGACATAGGTTTTGTGAAACTCTTTTTTTTCGCTTGATGTTCACCGGGCCAAAGAATTGTAAAACTTTGTAAATGCTGATAAGATTTTGCTGCATAGCAGAAAGGATGCCCAGCAATTGGGAGCAACTCATGCCAACAGACTTAATTTTTTATTTTTCTTTAGAGTGTTACCAACAGACAACTATTCAAATAATTATTCATTTCATCCAATTCACTGCAAGACCTCAAATATCTATCTTATATAAACGGTATATGTTTAGATAGATATTCACAGCCTACTTTACATAGGTGGCTGCCAAATCGCTGTTATTTACTGCCCAAACTATTATAGTCTTCTATCTATTTTGATTTTGATAAAATATTTTCAGACCTTTTTCAACAGAACTTCAGAATATTCCAAATATTCTTTGTAAGAAATTGCAAAAATTGTAGTAGCAGCCAACAGATTTGATGACTAGATATGTACGAGCATTCTTATGCTTTTTACTTATGACACAAACGTTATCTGAGGAGGATTTTTTGGATTCATTCCTAGCACTAGTTAAAAAACAAAAAGCTTACATTACAAATGTGCTCAAGCAAAATTCAGTAAAAAGCAGCCTAGTTGTTATATATTTAACTATTAGTTTTTGAACCATACACTAAATGACGCTCAGAATATTAACTCTTCAAAGACACATTTCAATAATTCAATATACTAGTATAGCCTGAGGTCGAAATTCGACCGTTAGCACTAAATTTTAATCTTAGAAGAATTTTGCCGACCTATGTATTAATAACAAAACGTTTTTGTTCATTGATTATGATCTTATTTAGTTTCACTAATCACCTCACCTCACCTCACCTCACCTCACCTCACCTCACCTCACCTCACCTCACCTCACCTCACCTCACCTCACCTCACCTCACCTCACCTCACCTCACCTCACCTCACCTCACCTCACCTCACCTCACCTCACCTCACCTCACCTCACCTCACCTCACCTCACCTCACCTCACCTCACCTCACCTCACCTCACCTCACCTCACCTCACCTCACCTCACCTCACCTCACCTCACCTCACCTCACCTCACCTCACCTCACCTCACCTCACCTCACCTCACCTCACCTCACCTCACCTCACCTCACCTCACCTCACCTCACCTCACCTCACCTCACCTCACCTCACCTCACCTCACCTCACCTCACCTCACCTCACCTCACCTCACCACACCACACCACACCACACCTCACTTTTGGAATTACATTTAATTTACATTTGAGCGCAAAACAACATTCTATTGGTGCTACATAATTTCTATCTATTTATCTATCTACATATCTATCGGTCTATTTGATTTTGACTCATAAATTGTCCCCTTATCCCTTTACCGTTCAGTCCGAGCCGATATCGTTCTTATGCAAGGCACAACACAACTATATTTTTCGTTTATTTTTAAGCAAAAATAAGGTAAATCGCAACTGTAACTCAAAATAAATCAGTTGAGCTTCGTTTATCCTTGATAGTTGGGACCCAGCGCATCCCGGATAATGGAATCACTATTCTATTTTATTCCTTATAAATTTTCAAAGTTGTAAATACATAATATGTATGCGAAATTAATGGACGGCCCTTTACAGCACCGGTTTACAAAAGTATTTAGTTATAATACTCATTTAATGAAGATCAGTTAGCTCTAATTATAAAGATATTTTGTAATGATGTGGGCATAAAAGTAACAAAAACTACTTTTCAGTATTGCAAAACTAAATTGGAAAGCGCTATTTTTGTATCACGTTGTTTATCCCTACCTCTTACTCTTCCTTAGGGTACAATCTATCTCCATATCGAATTTCACCAAAATCGGTCCATTAATTTAGCTGTGAAAACATATTTTCCTATTGGGGGCGTGGCACCGTCCACTTTAGACCGAATACCTTTTCTCAAGACTCAATCTACCTCTGAACTAAATTCCATAAAAATCGGTCCATTAGCTTAGCAATAAAAACAATTTTCCTGTTCGGAGCAGTACCACGCCCACCAAAAGAACATAGAATTTTCAGAAATTTTTTTAAGGGTTCAATCTATTTCCAAACTAAATTTCATCACAATCGGTCCATTAGAGACGATTTTTCTTGTTAGGGGCGTGGCACCGCCCACTCTAAACAAATATCTTTACTCAAGGTTCAATCTATCTCCATATCAAATTTCATAAAAATCGGTGAGGCATTTCAGCCGTGACATCGTTTTGTTTTCTCCATTAGGGGTTAATGCGTTTTATATGGGGGAATCATATAAAGATGTTTACTTTATTTTACCTGTCTTAACGGCAACTTATACACCTGATTTTTTTTTCTGCACATCTATGGAACAGTACCTTTCCAATGATATAAGTTTCATCCCCCTCTCTTTATAGTAAATACTAAAAAAGTGTACCACAAGATTCGATATTCACGTATTAATATATATGTAGATTCTTGCAGAGGTTCTTTTACTATACTTACGCAGAGTTAATTTTTATAAATTTTATTTTTGCTTCGATGGTAACACTTTCACATAGGCAATGCTATGCTCTATTTGATTTCCGTTTTCCGGTCCAACTATTATAACAATGATGGTAGTTTTGGTGTTGGTGGTTTTACACTTTATGCACGCATGTCAAAGAGATTTCCTCGAAACCCTTTACTTTTCGTTTTCTTTTGTTGAAGTCAAGGAATCCCCAGCTTTTCACTGACTATGATTTTTTTTTTAAAGTTTTTTGACATTTCAGCAGGCATCCATGTATTGCATACCTTTTTGTTTCATCGCTTTTACTGACATTTCTTTGTCGATTAACCATTGCGAAAAGGTTGAGGTTTGAGTTATTGATGAAGTTTTTTCCAGTTGTTGTTTTTGTAAATCGAAGGGTTGCAAAATGTGTTCATGGTTTATTTATCTTAAATGGACAGTGCAGATAGATTGATAATACTTTGTGAAGTTTCTGCAATCCATTTATATGGCAAAAAAAAAAAGAAACAGAAACAACACAGAATAAAAACAGAAATATAAAGTTTTCATCTAGGTGTTATTCATACAAAAGATAAGCCCGCTTTTTGGTGGCAATAAATATTCAAATTTTGTTCAATGGTGCTAAATATTTGAAAGCAGGGGATATTGGAAAGTTCTATTTTTGAAAAATTGGCTGTCAATAAAAAGTGAAAAGCAGAGATAAGTTTTTATTTTGAGCTTATTTGGTTTTATTTAATAATAAAAACAACTTTATTTCTTTCCATATAGAACTATAGCGGAATTCCCAAAAGCACAAATTAAAATTGTCGTTAAGTAACGACATCGTTAGTTAACAATTTTTTCGTTTGCGGTAACGAATGTCGTATTCCCAAAGTAATAGCTAACGACAAGCTTGTCGTTAATAATGCTAACGCAAACATCGTTAAATAATTTTGAAAACATGGCAGCATAGTCAGTTGACAACCAAAAAATAAATAAAAAAATAAACTGCCGTAGAAAAATTGAATACTTTTGAATACAAATTTAACAAGGAGACCACCGTTGCATCATAGATTTGGCTCAAATATTCACGGGATATAAAAAACCCATATACATATCTCCGTTTTTCGCAATTCTCAAGGAAATTCGAGAAATTCGCGTTCAAAGTTTTCCCCTAGTTGTTTTCTACAAATAAAGTTTGCCTTCTTTCAACATGTAGAGTAGCATAGTGGGTAATGAGTTAGCGTATAATCATGGGGGTCATTAGTTCGAGTCACCGCTGAAGCAAATTTTTTTTAAACTTTTTTTTAATTTTTTTTTACTTTCAAAACTATGCACCTATCTTTTTTTTACACGATTTTGAAATATCACGGATCAGTAATAAGAAACACTTGTACGATTTTTTTGTTCTAAAACGAGTCCCAAAAAAGCATTTTTTAATTCAAATTTTTGCAGTGTCTATAGCAAGAAAATACAATTGGGGGAATACCCGAATTTAATTTTAAGTTTATTTATTTTGTTGTACTTCAACTTGAGCATTTCGTTGATTAGTATTTATTTTGTGTTAAGTGTTCACTTCGCAGGATGTAATAAATAAATCTCACCTACCGTGTTTGTTCCTAGGTTTTTTTTATTGATTTCTTGGAGACGCCTCCACATATTTTATTTTTACGACGTATTCAAAAGTGGTATTTATTTTATTTACATAAAATGGATGTGGACAGCGAAAATTTTGAGTTTCCTGCGATTCCTGATGAATCGAACCACATTGAAAAATCGAAAAAAATACTAACAAGTGCTTTGGTTTATTTAGAGATGTTATGTATGGAAAATGATATTATCTCTCAAGAAAAACCAACGACCATTTCGTCTGAAGCAACGCTCATTGCCAAAGAAATATATGATTTAATCATAAATTTAATGAGCGAAAAACAGATAATTTTAAGTGAAGAGTTATTGCATCACCTACATGTACAATTAAAGTTATATCACCAATATATACGCCATTGGTACAGCCTTGTGATGTCTATTTCTACAGGCAGGTAAATAATTTTATAAAAAGAATTCATTTTAAAAAAAGTAAAATCACTTTGGTGAGTTTGAGTGGTAATTATTGACTTTAATTTAGAACAAACTACATACCATTTTAAAGTGGATATACTGAAAAAATGAACATACTAAAAAAATTATAAGCTATTAACATTTTTTGGAAAAATAACGTGTCTTTTAGAATGTATTGGTCAAAATATCTAAAAAAATTTTGTTTAAGCCTTTGATTTAAAATAATAAAAACCGAACATTTTGTTTCAAAATTCAGGGTCCGATGATTTGCTGGAAATTAAGTTAGCTCTCATTTCATTTCAGTCCCTAGCAATTTTTAGAACCAAAATAATATTTAAAAAAAAATTTTCCGGTCGTTTCCAAAAAACAGTATTTAGTATTCCATATTCGGGCTCCAAGAATTATTTAGAATCTTAATAAGCGATAGAAAAAATTGTTCATTGTGACAAGCTTTGCGCTCTCTAGCGATTTTTGAACCAAAAAACACGATTTGGCACCACTGTGCGCTGCAAGCACCTGAAACAATATGCTTCTGACAATTTTGTGCGTTATTACACTGCTTGAACTTCTTACTTGATTTTTGGCCGGTAATGCTGAAATTATTTTTTTTTTTTAATCAGCTACCAATTGACTCTATTAAATAATGGATCAAGTCGGGCGTCAAGCGAAACAGTTTGCGAAACTTGCATTACTTTAAATCAAAAAGGCTATCGACATGACGTAGCACAGCCCACTCTGCTGCATTGCCTCGCAAGGCAATCTCATCGCCAAAAGTGGCGTAGTCCATCGCTAGATATTGCATTGCCATATTTTTTCTGTGTATATAATGAACACAATTTATAATTTTACTATTATTTTTGCTTTAATTACAGTTAAAACGATTTTTCACAACTAACGACACCAAATTAAACGTCTTTAACTTAACTACAAATGTTGTTCAGTAACGATAAGGAACTGTCAAATTTAACGACAAGTTTGACTAACCTAGTTTTTGAGAATACCATTTAACGACAATGTTGTTATGAGCAGTTAACGATAACAACAATCGTCGTTAACAAGTTTGGGAATTCCGCTACTAGTCATACAAAGATAACATTAACTTCAATAGTTTATTAAACTGTATACTTCATAAGAAACGTTTTTTTTTTTCATTTGCTTAAAGCGTTGACAAATACTTTTCAGAAATGATTTGCCAGTGAAAGGACCATGTAATTGAAATTGCATATGAAATAAAATAAATGAATGAGACTTTTTTAACAAGTTAGTTAGAAAAATATCTTTAACAATTCAACCTAGCACTGGATACATGGGCTATAGCTCCGAGCTAAAGGGAGACCCCAAATAGGCCGGGATTAAGGTATTTGATAGTGGTTTTGGTAGTACTAGGGCCCTTACCAGAACTTATTTGCGCTATTAATTAAAATCAATTAATCAACACTTCTCAATTAAAGAATTAATCAAGAAATAAAAATGTTGACTAAGACTTTCGATAGAGTGTCCAATTTGTAAGCTATCTATAATATTTTATCTTCGTTTCAGCCTATGGGTACTTCTGTACTTAATGCAATGCAGAGTAGTTAATATAACAAAAACAGTTTTTCAACATTTTTGTCGTCATAGGACCGATATTTTTTATTAAATAGCTCGTAGTTTCGCACTGATACAATAATTAAAATCATGCCACATATTATTTTCCCTATAGCATCCTGTATCTACTCTTATGAGTACGTGTTTAAAATGAATGAAATAATTTTTGGCTTAATTAAATTTTCGGAAACAGCAAAATAACCTCGAGGCATTGCTGGCGATGATTTGACATGGATGGACATATTCTGTTGCAAAAGGGTTACAAATTTAATATTGTTGCAATTATTGTTTGAGTCATAACATATGGTACTCACTAAAAGCAAACTTCAGTTAATATAAGCACTACTGCAAAGCCCTTTAAGCTAATGTCAAGCATTTAACATAAAGTATATCTGCGTTTTTTCGCAAATTCATACGAAACTAAAATTAAAACTGTTTCAGTTATTAATCAAAATCAAGTCAGTACTCAGTATGACATAACTTGAATTAATGATTTGCAAAAATAAAAAACATTAATTTAAGCAAATCATTAAAACCACAAATCATCGATTGACAAAACGTTTCGCATTGAATATCAAGTGAAAGAAAAAAACCGAAAAGAAATCATTATCCCACAACAGGACACATTCAGCTGATGTTAACAGAGTGAGAGAACACTGGTCATTGGTCACTCAAACTAACAAATTATTTTACGAGTACGTTATGAATGATACAAATCCAACGCAATCATTGCCATCAGGATCATCAAACCAACCAACAGACAATGAATGTCCAATGGTCATTTAGCCGACGGGATGGCAAAGCAGGTGAAGTAGACGAAAGGCGGCGGCAACGACATACATTCCGACCATGTATACAGTAGGTATATGAGATACAGCGATTCTTAGATTAAAATTCCAATTCTGACGGTCATTGCGTCTCGGAGCATCTTCATCATCAATTTATCAAGATACTCTGTAAGGTGTGCTGTGCACGAACGAACCAACCAACATTTTACTGGAATATGTCGTTTATGCTGAAGTTTTTCACATTGTCATGTCTATGGTTTAGTTTATTTCAAAAATTATATTTTCAAATAAATGTACAAATAAATTATCAAAAAATTGTCCAAAGACATTCTTCACTAAGAATTATCTTAGAAAAGATGGTCTAAGAAATGTAAAGGAAAAACTGTTTAGTTACTTTCTTGAAAGCAAAATGTACAAAATTACTGCAATTTGTTTTATAGAAAATTATAAAATCTAGAATATTTTACCAGTAAAAATTTGTCTCCGATTAATAGACAGCGAGATTTCTTCAAAAAAGCTATTTCGCCTAATTTTTACTTCTGACTTTGAATATATCACTAAATTTTTTAAAGAAAATCATCTCTTTTATTAATCTTTAGAGATGGCTAAATGATAATTTTCATCTAGGTCCAACTTTAGGGTATTTTATAATCTTTGTTAACAATACTGTTTGTGCGATATCGGCTATATATTTTTGTCGCTTCGTGTACGATTAGCCTAAGTGTATAGGGTGAATGTTTTGCCTTATTTTTACACTCGTAAAGCAATATTCATCACTGCATTGCATAGCAAGTTATCTTGACCAATTCTGACCTTTTCGAGACATTTTGTTCTTGGCTGGACGGACACATGTTACGCTTTAGCAACATTTTAGATTAATTTTTTTTCAGCTTCTATTTCAAGCTGCTTGGATGAAAACCAGTCAACTCGTAGAGTCTACTCGTATACGTATGTATGGTATGTTGTTGTCGTCAAAGTCACTTTTGTTCCGCTGACATCGCACGGACATGATGATTAATCATTTCTTCATCATCATCATTTATATTAACTGTGATGATGCTTAGCATTTATTTATATCGATTTTTGATTTTTAATTTTTTTTATTACGGTATTTTGATAGTGAAAGTATAATATCCGTGAAACATTTTTTTTTATTATATTGTATTTCCCCTTTTGGATAGTATTAGCCGCAGGGCTATAACAACGAAAAATCTCACTTTTCGCTTATAAATAGTAAAATTAGGTTATTTTGGAATAGAAAAGTGAGATCCTTTTACAAAAATATTTTTGAAATGTGTATGGAATCCTTGGTGTTCTTTGGGCACCTCGATCCATTTATTGTGCTAGGGCGCCGAACCCTCTAGTTACGGCCCTGATTTCACGATGAATAATTTTCACATACTGTAACTGCAAGTTCATTAAGTCGATTGCTTCATTAATACGCTTTAAACGCGTTTATAATTTAATTTCGATTAACTTTGCTTGATGTCAACATGAAACTGATTTTTTATTACTTAGAAATCAAGCCAACACCCTGTAATTAAAGCGCATTAATTTGATTTAAGTGCTTTTGCTGTTAATGGTATGAAGTAGTTATCCCAATAGGAAGCATATACATTTATGGTTACTTTGGAGCTGATCTTAAAAAATATTTCCATCCTTAATTATGGTGACAGTGGCGAACATTGAACAATCCCTATTTTAGCAATATACACAGAAAAAATTCAATTCAATTCCTCTGCGCCCAGGGCGTCGGCCCCCTCTTCACCCTCTAGTTATGGCACGCCCATCGATTGTTTTTTTTTTTTGGGAGCTTTGTTGTCAAAAATACTTTTAAAGTTCACAAAAGAATTTTTTATTAATTTTTGGGTCGAAAAAACAAAAAAATTGTTCTGGATTGTTGTCCATGAACATATTTTTGGACTCCATTGTTTTAGGTTTGTCAACGTAGGCACGACTCCTTACGTACCTCACAAATAAATAAAAATGTCGTTTAGTCGCATACTTTTGACGGTCAGTTGATGTTACCAAAATGAGAACTTCTTACGCAAACTACATTTCCTTAACATCAATTTGAAGATTCGTGCCAAAAATAACTCAGATTTAAGTCGTTTTTGAAGAAGTAAGACCTAATGACGTCGCCTGATCACAATACTCACTAAATAGTTATTTTTTGAACATGGTATCTCCTGAATACTTGAACCATATACTTCCATCTTGTTTATTAACAAATGTGCTACATTAGAGAAGAAAAAGTCACTTGAAAGACATGCCGCCTTATGTCGTTATACTGTCCATTTTCTGTCTTTTTAAAGCGCTTTACGAAGGCAAATATGAAAAAACATGATTCGTCTTTAATGTATTATGTATATAATATATCCTAGATGGCTTAGTAGATAGCGTGCAAGATTAAGGATCGTTGAGACATTAGACCAACGTATAACACGTAAGTAAAAATTAAATTCGATAATAAAGTAAAATTAAATATTCTTTATTCTTTCCTATATTTTTAAGTCTCTTTGAAAGAACTCTATACTAGGCACTTATCTGGGAACGCCCTCTTGTTAAAGCCTTTGTAAGCTGTCGTTTAAAGACCTCAGAAAGATACGTAACCAAGTCTCTTCAAAAGTAACAAGGGGAATATAAATTTATAAATATGTATAGTATTTTGACTTTCTACTTGTCCTTAAAAGACCTTTAGAAGAAGCTATAAGACATTTGTTGCTACTAGGGAAAGCGATACATTTTGTAAATGTGTAGTTGCAAATTAGCATTTGACACTTTGAACTCGCTTGATTTTTCACAGCTATCTAAAAATTACTAACTCAGCTAAAGATTCTCAGCACACTTAGGGAAGTTGAGTGTAACTTATTCCTTGCAATTGGGATAGTATCCATATCGTTTGTTTTTTGAAATACATGGTCTGAATAGGCTATTCTACTGGTCTGCCATTCCCCTTTAGGGAATTATTATTAATTATGTGATGCTCCACACTGACGAATGATGCTTAAATATCTACCGAATATGTACCGAATTATAGACAACTATGTGTACGTGTATTTTTGTGTAGAATTGGTTCACTTTCACAGTTTGAATGTTTATAATTACAAGTTATGCCGGCGCAATTAACTCTTTTAAAGTTCGCTTGGTGACTTCAAATTGCTTATGTGATATAGGAAGCAGAAAGAAGTTGCTCTAAAATTTAATGTTCCTGTTAATGATGATGATGACGACTGACGACGACGATGCCAGCAAATGTTTTACTTTAAACTGTGGGATAACTTTTTTATGATTTTGTACAAGAGGAGTATACAGTAAAAGTTGTTTATCTACGTTAACAAAAACAAAAATTAATAGAACAAATATAGGTCATTTATTTCAATGTTGTTAGCTTAAAATAAGAGGATCTATTCCAAATTAAAACAAAAGTCACTAAACACAAATCACTTTTCAGTTAGTGAGAAAAAGTTTTATTGATATACTCTTATCATTTCGTTCATAAAAATTATTTTATTTTTAAAATAAAATGTAATTGATATAAAATTGTATTTCTTATAGCAAAATTAACCTTCTTCATAACAAATGTAGTTGTGCACCCCTTAGGCGTTTACGTTTTTTTTTTTTTTATTATTTCAGCAACTTGAAGCATTTGACATCACCAAGAGTCTTTTCTCATTAACAATAACGTGATATTCAGTGGTCATTCCACTGAATAAACAACAACAACAAAAGCAACAACAACGGAATACACTTTCAAGTGAATCAACATTGTGGCGACCGTATATGGACCACCATCAGCAATATACTACATACATACAGAAATACCATTTAGGTGGCCCAAAAGTGCTTAAGTTTGATATTTTTGTCTTTTTATTATTTTTGCTATTATTTTCTGTACTACTTTAGACATGTGACTGTTAATAATGGTCGTCTTTTTACGTTTTAAGCTATGAAAAAAAAAATATCTATTGAAGTGTCGAGTCAAATGACCATAGAAAGTCTTAAATGTGAAGTCTCTTTAATGTCTATTGAAATTGAGCAGCAGAGAAAGAAAAAAAAATCCTTCGTCTGTACTTTGTTTGTACTCACTGAGTTTCACACTTTTGTTACAGATCGTTGTCGTTATTGACGATCGCTATCTAAAGAGGCGTAACCAATCGCCAATGAATGGAACGCTTGAGCTGACATCACGGATGGTTTTTGTCATTGTGCGAGAAGTTTTTGTCACAACAAAACCACTTTACGGCTAAACGACAAATAATTTTGATTGATTAGGTTTTGGCGGTAGCTGCACTGCGCTGCGTTCGATTTACGCACATGCACGCAAACAACTGGGTACAATGGGTCTTGCGACCGTAATTGTTATATGAGCACTAATCCGATTAACTTGGTTGACTTCTGCAAGATTACAGCTGAAGCAATGTTGCTTATAACTTTTGGTAGCAGCATTTGGTAAAGATGTCATTAGTGTCAGTGAAGTATTAAATAGGTAATGATATTTTTAGAGAACAATAACAACTGCCTTTAACAGGAATGTTATTTTTTGTTTAATTGATTTCGCGGACTGACGTCATTATTAATTAGATTATCAAAATAGGTTCAGTAAATTATTTCGTGAAATTATCATTAGAATAAGCGCCAAAATATGCACACTCGGACACGCTTTGGCAACGCAACCCTATATATTCTGTTTAGGCTCATCGAGCTCTATCATTTGACACCAATTTCATGCTGTAATCTTATACACTTTTTATTAAGAAAAATTTACGTAAAAAACGGGTGGCAACCCTAGTTTAGGACACGCTTTGGTAAGGCAACCCTATATATATTCTGTTTGGACTCATAGAGCTCTATCATTTGACACCGATTTCACGCTGTAATCTTATACACTTTTTATTAAGAAAAATTGGCACAAAAAACGGGTTTTTTTCGGCCATCGGGACACGCTTTAACAAGACAACCCTAGATATTCTATTTAGGCTCTATCCCTTGGCATAGGTCCTATGGTGTAATCTTATACACTCGACTTTTCTACAGCCGGCTCTTGGGCTACAACGAAGCCGTTGTGAATACCAATTATGATAATTTCAGAATCATTGCGATTTTACCTTACTTGAAGAAATCTTAGAGACATGCAAACAGTTAAGTAACTTTTATGTCACACACCAAACTGATCACCGACTTACAGTCTGAAATCAGTACCAAACGTAGCTGTCTCAGTTCTTATCGACATGTCAAGACAGTACGGGACTCGAAGCATTTATTAAAATAACAAAATATTTAGATCAGTCGAAAGCGTTTGATTCTAGAAATCATTACATTATGACCTGTCAACTATTCTCATTTTTCTAAAAATGCGATTCCCTCATTGAAGTCATATCGTTCATATAGATAACTTTTATTTATTTTTCATACTTTTATTTGCAAAAATTTCCATATCATCTGATGGTTAATTTTTTAAGTTATTTAGAAATTTCCCATCATCAAAGCAAAGAAATTTCCTAGCATCAAATGAAAATATTTATTTTTTTTTTCTCTCTACCTCTTTCAAAACCTACCGGACAAGGACATTTGCGATTTGCCATATGACTACATGTACTCGTATATGTAAGTTACGTCCACAGAAATGTCCAGAAAACAAACATAATCTCATTTCGGCGGCTTTGTGGCGTCTCCAAGTTAGCGTTAATAACAACGCAACGTGAGAGCATGTTATCGATCTGGTCGCGAACACAAAAGTCACATCTCACCGACCAACTGCATCCCGAATGAAATTTCATTCAGTAGTCTCAGTGGTCGTCCCTTCAGTTTCAAACTTGAAAAATTAATAATTTCTTGTTGTTGTATGCGTAAGAATAAGAAAATAAAATAAATATTAACAACAACTACGAATTCAAAAAAAAAAATGATATGGTAAAATTGTTACCTACACAAGCAACGAGGCGCAAAGTCTTTAAATCGGGAGCGCCGAATATGGTAATCATTGGTGAACATGCGCCGCTTTATTTCGAAGACAAATCGCAAAACATTGGCAAATATGTTTCCCTTAGCCAGAGTCTGGTGATAATGTTTTCTGTTTTACTTCAGTGATGTTTTTCCTTCTCGACACTTCTTTGGCTTACTGTCCTTCCAATAGTGCTGCCAGATGGGTTTTATTTTTAACTTTTCGATCATATAGCAATAGAATAATTTAAATAAAAGTTTTGTTATTCAGAGATTTGCTTAAAATTTATTTTCTAAACAACTTACTCAGTCTACACTTTCATAGTATCCCATAGCATGGCCATTACCGGCTTCGCTAGTCACAGTAGTCCATTTCAAATGGTAATCATTTTGTCCAAATCCAAATTTGTTTCACAACTAAGAGCGATATGTGGAAAGATTATATTCGTAACATCCGATGACTGTATCTACCTCAGATTCGATTAGGTATTCACTTTTAATTTAAAAATCCACTGTTATTTTTATATGAAACAAAAATTTCACTAGGCCATAAAGTGAAATTATGCTAAAAATAATAACATTCAAGAAAACAGTAATCGAAGTGATTTTTATGTAGTTTTTCAATTAATTTCATAGTTGCACAGTAGCAGAAATGTATTTTCGTTTGAAATATTTTACAAGAACGAACATTATCAGTTCATTTTAACGCAATTAGATTTTTGGTTTCAGTGTGAACTTCGATAGAAATAAAGAACATCATGCCATTCTTCCTGTAAGATCTTTGTTTCTTCAAATTGCATACGAATTCAATTTAATTTTTTGTCCTGAATTAGAGTTTCTTAAGCAAAGTTCACCCACTTTATTCACAGAAATGTAAGTCTGGCAACATTGCAGTGCTCGCCTCAAATCTTTGGACCATTTTGTTGTGTTCTGTTCCTTTTTTTTTCTCATATACCATCAATGTGTAGACATGGACATGTAAATTATGATCGTATTTATTGAACTGTTACTGTTCCAAGTTGTCCTGAAGTTGGTTGTTCTTCTTGTTGTCGATTCGGTTGTTCATGTTGCTGTTGCCGCTGCTGCTGTTGTCGTAGATTTTACCTTTGTTGTTGTTTATGTGAGTATGACCATGTTCGAGTCAAATGACTTTTGATTTTTATGTTGCCGCATGAAGGTCTCAAAATTGCATATCTTTGCAATGGAATCGAAGTCAATTTCAGACATGACATTTTTATATGCATTTATATTGCGCTGATCGAAATTAACGAAATGGTACTCATAATTCTTAGGCTTTCACCATGTATGTACGGTATAATTTATATTTTTAAATTGATTTGCATGTTTTCTCGAATATTTTCAATTATTGCAAATAATAAAACTTTGATATTGTTTGCCCCAATATTAAATTATTTATGGACCATATAATTCAGGAGATAGTACTTATCACAAATAATTGACTCATTTGCCCACTTTTCCAGAATGCCCATTTAGTTAATTCATGATCCTTTGAACACAATTTCATCAGACTGCAGGTCAGTTAGAGCAACAGTGACACACAAATTAGCCCAAATACAATACCGAAAAGTTCTGGAATCAGCAGAGATGTTGTGATGGAAACCTTCTCTACGTTAATAAATATGCCTTATACTTCTTCGGCTATATTTGGAAATGCACCAAGCATGATTTTTTATTGTCAAGGCCCTGTCCAGCGATTACTTTATACAGTGCTGATTTCCCTTAAATGTAGAAAGTCAGTAATGTACAGATCCAATATTTTTTCTAAAGCTTTAAAGAATAAGTGACAAACGCTGATTACCTGATTTCAGAGCAGGTATTGATTGAGGCCTTGATCTGGCCTTAACTTTTAAGAAATATCTTCAACTACCCGACTTTCTTGTTCTGTTCAGCAACAATTTCCATTATTTTACGCCAATTTTATTGTTTAAAATCAATATGAGTAGTGTACAACTATTTAAACAAATTACAATATTTATTCAATTTATAAACAAGTATTTACTCGACGACGACAACAACGAGACAATGTTGCATTGCACAACAACAACACCAACAACAACACGGTCATGCTTCAGTGATGTCTTCCTCCACTTTAGGTTGCTGCCGCCACATTGGCAGCCATTAGTTCTCACGCATGTGCGGTAATTTGCATAAATTAATCGTTCTGCGCAGGCGCAACAGCAGCAGCAGCAAGTGTTTGAACAAAGCAACAATTTCAATGAACTTCAGCGTAATGTTGTTGCTGTTGTTCAATGAAAGATATTAAATCTTCTCCTTACAGTTTCTCAGATTCACACGCATGCGCTCAATCAATTTATTATTAAGTAGGCGTGGCAGCATAATGAAGATGTAAGGTTTGCAGAATTGGAAAGCTACATACATACGTTCGATTAAAGATTCTGGCTACAGGTTGCAGCACATGCGCAACGTCTGTTACAAACGCAAATTAATGTAAAATACGAAAATATGGAGGCTGTGCATCAAATTATTTATTTAAACTGCAAACATTTAATTTAATTTTGAATTATTTTATTTAATAGTTTGCCATTTATAAATATTTTTTAATTGATAATTTATTGTGTTAAGCTTTAGTTTACAACAGCAAACAGCTCCCGGTGCTGCGCTTTGCATGTAGGTTTCTTTATACCACGACACATGCGTTTGCACACTCACGCATGCGCAGCAACATCATCATCGCCATTCTAGCCAAGTGCAGTGAACGCCAGCTGATCGCAAATTGAATAATTACGCTAATACTTCATAAATAATTAATGTTATGCAAGACGGTGAAAAGAAAAAAACAACCAATAACTGAGAGATCACTTGGTTGCACCGACCAACATACATTCGTTTCAGCAGCAGCATCACCAACGCCAAATAACCACACATAAGCTGCATGTATTGGCAGCCAACGGTTGCAAATTTACATCGCCAGAAGCTGCGCATGCGCAAAAGTTTGAGAGTTCAACAGCAAAGAGCAGCAGCATCAGCAGCAAGTACTCCAAATTGCAGACATGTTGTTGCTGTTGTTGTTGTATTGCTTGAAACGAGTCTGCTCTTTAGGTCGGCGGGCGCTAATATCACCCTCCAGCTATGATATGCACAACTCCATCTGCAACTACTTAGCGGTAGGCCGCCTTTGCAACGCTCAGCAAAAAATGCAAAGAAAACTGTGCGCATGCGCAACTTTGGCAAGTGTTGATATGCGCCGCATTAAGCTTGCATTATAACAACAACAGCCACGCATGCTCATAAGTAATTTTACTAATGGCCCAATGTGTTTGACTTAAATATCATAATTTCGTAGATAAAAAAAGTTGGTTAAAACGAATGTATATCCTCTGAGGGGGACTTTAGTATGATACGAGTTTTTAAGATTATACAATTTTTCATGAGCACGAATTTTGTTTATATTTAAATCAAAAATCCTGTCAATAATTCTGATGAAGCAGATATTTGTTCCAAATGTCCACAATTTCTAACATATATTATAATATATGTACATATATATAATATAGGTCAACCAAAACCAAAATTTTCTACAGAGTCTAATCTCTAAGCCCCGTAAGGAGTTATTGCACCTTTTAAAACGACGGCTCAAGATGACGACCACAACGGAATAGGTCACGTAAAATTTTTGTAAAATATTGAAAAAAATGTAAAACAAAATCAGAAAATATTTCTTATGGTTGGAATCCA
Source organism: Tricholauxania praeusta (assembly GCA_949775025.1). Lineage (NCBI taxonomy): Eukaryota > Metazoa > Arthropoda > Insecta > Diptera > Lauxaniidae > Tricholauxania > Tricholauxania praeusta. Next base: position 188,669,611 of record OX459028.1, read on the forward strand.
TAGGTTTTATGATTTGGAATGTCTTTGGATTTTAAAAGTTTTTTTTAAGTTCTTAGTTTCTGTGTTAGTGATAAAAACATTGTTGCTCAAATGTTATTCTCTTTCCTCCTAAACTACCAATTTTCAGTAAAAATCGCACTGAGCGTAAAAAGTGCCTTTTGATTGCATTAAGATCCAGAGGTCGAAATCATAAGAAGTGTAGACGGTAATTCGAGAAACAAATTGCATCGTACTTACGTAGAATAAGACTTATTGATAATAAGATTCTAACCGTAACATTTAAAAAAAAAATAGTTGGTTAGTTTGTTAGTTATATTAACTGAACGAACTATCCAAGGCCAGATTAAAAACACAGACGAAGAGGCTTCGGCAAATTTTGGATGAATTAAATAGAATTGGCTTTATTAATGCCTATAAATTATAATTTTTGTGTAAGCTGGTTTTCACATAGCATTTTTTGTTTCAAACTTAGAAGACCTTGCTTCTTTTTGCTCATGATGTTTATACTCGTAATATACTTGGAAAATCTTAAGCTTTTTCCAAGGAACATTATTTCCTGTCATCTATATGCATATATCCCACCCCCCGTACAAAGGTGGGATGTGGTTGAAACATTTTTTTTTTAAATTGCGTATCAATGTTGAACTCGTTCGTAATCGTAAGGAAGTAACTAAAAAATAATAATAAAATCACGAATCGATAGATTTTAATTTTCGATGGTGACATTTATGCTCAAAACCCTTCCTTTATGATATAAAATTAGTTTTAAGTTCGGGATGTTTCTCTGAAATTCACTACAGTTTTTTAAATAAAACTTACACGAATCAAAATAACGACTCTTCAGCAACACCCCCGTAAATTTTCAGAGTGGGATTGCAAGAAATGTGTAAATTATAAGCAAATAAATGTAATTTTTTAATAATTTTCTTGTCACTAGTTGACACAGTGCGCATCAGGTGGCCCACTAGCAGTGGACGCATCCGTAAATGTTAACAAAAACTTTCCAAAAAGTAGTCTCCGAAGGATTTTTACTTTTTATCTTTTCTAATCGGGAAAAGTGATTGTATCATATTACCAAAACATTGTCAGCAAGACGCTGAAAATTAGTTTTATTTTAGCAAAAGTTACATTTTGCAGTAGAACTTACTACATATGTATATTGTAAACATAATGGTCAAAATGGTATGTTTTGAAAATACATGAATTCACAACTATTTTCTCATTTTTTATTGAACCTGAATAAAATTATTTTTGAAAGAAAATTTATTTCTGAGGGTTGAAAAATATATATGGGCCCACACTTTAAAAACTCTAAGTATAGTCCTGTCGGATATTCTGAAAAACTTGCTTACAGATTTATTTTCATAGTGTAAAAATGCATTTAAGATAAAATAAATTAAATTGCTGCAGTAAAATGTCAGCGATAAATTATTAAAATTTCAACTGACCATAAATAATTAATAATCCGTCTTTTACAAAAAATTAAAACCTTTCTAAATATTGCCGTTGTTATTGAAATGCATTCCAACGCCCGCACAATTAAATCGAAGACATTGCGTGCAAGTCTGAATGAAGGTTTGTCACCCATGCCAATAACAGCGTCGTCATGTCATGTGTATGAGCTGAAAAGGACACCCACTTTAAAGCTGTCATTTATGTCGTTCTATCCAAGTTTATGAGCTGATGTCATGGCTAACAACTATGTAGTGGATGAGTAGTTGTTGCTGTTCGCATGAATAGATAGACATTCTTGTATGTCAGAAAATTGTGACCAATATAATAATTAATGGGTTGGTAAATGTAATATGTACATATGATAACAATGCATCAACGTGCAAGGAAAGGATACAAACAGGACATGTAATATCTTTGGCGTGCTTACTGTGTTAAAGGCGGAGTTTTTTTAATTTCAAAACAAAATCTTTATGTATGGGTGGAGTTAAGGACAAAGTATGTGACATGTTTGTAGCCCTAATTGACTGCATAAATTATAAGGTTGAACCAAGTTGTATTCATTTATTTTTGAAAAGGGGTGACATATGAGTTTCCATTTAAATATTTCATATGAAATAGGATTGCATGTCCAGTTTTAGTTTGTTATCTACCTCCCGTATTAAAAATGTATGACTTAATTTTGGAGAAAGAAAGAACTATTGTAAGGGTTTATTTTGTACTGATTAAAGAAATAACATTCACATAATATAAGAGAATGTGAAATAATACAAATCAATTTCGCTGTGAGTCCAACTTATCAATGCTATTTATCCTATTAGTTGCCATACATCAACGTCAGTCCATTTGTTGGTGTGATTGGAAATTTGTATTTAAGCACATTAATCTTCAAAAGTTGACCAACTAAATCTGTGAGATATGTTTTAGTAAAAGTTTAGTGAATTTACAAGAATCTTAATGTGTGCTAGTTTTTTCTGCAGTAGAACAAACAAAATATTGTCTTTAGACGTTTTATTTTTGCCTTCCTCAAATAGCCATAATGTTCGCTTATGTGCAAATAAAGAATGGCATATGTTATTCTGAAAAAAATTTAAATGATTTTGAGTTGAAGACAAAATTCGAAATTAATGCATAAGGGTTTTCTCATATAAAAAACTTAATCTCTCTGTTTATTAATGGCAAGCTATTATAAGCACATTCGGTTGATGGCAGTGGTAAAGTAGCTTCCTGAACTATCTATGCTAATAAATTCGGAGGGAGCATCGAAGTAATGCACAACTATAAACACACTCCAATGTCCGAATTGTCAAAAGTCCTAGATACCGAATTTTAAATAATGCAAAAAATTATATTTGGAGGTTTTTGATTGATTACTACGATACTATGTTGAGCGAAGGACCCTTAACCCTTTTACCACTCCCTACGTTTGCCTTCTATATTATGGATCTAATCATCCACCTGAGAAACCAAAAAAGCAAATGCTTATGATACGTAAAATATTAGAAGAATAGGAATTTGGAACTCAAAAGCATTCTTCCAGTGTGACTACCGTTATCATTATTAAATTGAATCTTCTATCCCTAGCAGCATCTTTACATGCAGGTCGATGCAAACTTTTTTCTCGAAAGATCACTTCTTCTGCAATTTTGTCCAATATCATTAGTCGGCTCCACAAAGAAGAACTTTCAAAATCGGGAATTTTGAACACAGCTGTTTTTATGGTCTGAGACTAAATTATATACCAAACGTAATATTTGATAGGATTAAAATTAGGTAAACTTTTTAACTTCCCAAAGTGACGTCATAGCAACTGAAAGAGACGAACATGCTGAAATTACATAACCTCTAATATTGCATCATGAGTTGTAACATTTTTCCTAAGCGTTGGATAGCTGTTAGTTAATTACTCAAAAGCATGCATATACCTGATTATATCCTCACCAGCTCTGTTTGTAACGTCTTATCCCCAGTTTCTGCAGAGGTTTCACCGAGAAATACCGATGATAGCCATATTACATGCATAACCTAGTTACTCGAAGGGTTTACAAAATATAGGCCTATCCAAGTTTTTTCTTATATACGAACTGCTTCAGCATCAGATTAAAGACATCACACAGTTGTGAGTATCCTTTTTAAGTCCGTTACCCGCTTAATAAGATTAATTTTGTCGAAATACAAATATATATTCTTCTTGGCCGTCATTGACATTGTCTTATCCGACTTTAAATCGATGAAGTCAGAAGCCTCATTAGTCTAAAAACGTAATGATTCCAATAACTATTATTTAAATATAAGATTTTAAATGTCAGAAATTAGTCTCAACTATGCCTTTTATGTGAATCTTAAAACCTTCATATTGGAGACGCTTATCATTTGAGATTTCAAAAATCGGGTATCAGTATCAAAATCAGTATTTTGTAACTTTTTTTTTGATAAACATATATAATAGTCTACTTAAAGAACTGTGAAGAACAATATCCAAATCTCAACACAAAATAAAATAGTGACCCGAATATCAATTGCGTTTCAAACTTGATTGATAATAATTCTTTTAACTTTTCGTAACAAACACTAAACACAACACAATCCATGAGACACATAATTACATTGTTGCCGATAAAAACAGCTTTATTGAGGATTATAGTACATAAAAAATTACTACAAATTATATGTAAATTTTTAAGTATTAAAGAAATTTTCTCACAGATATAGCTAATGGTGTATCAAATCGAGGAGCATTAAAGCAGAAAAGACAGTAATGAGCCCGCAAGTAACTCCTTTTTTCCGTAACAACATAAAAAATACAGAAGCTACATTGCAACCGAAACCGAGACAGACCACAACTGATACTGCAACACCAACGACCGCTATAATAACCACTAATACCAAATGCAGCAAAACTGCTACCATAACCTCAGCAGCAGCATATCAATCACCAAAAACATTTCGGAAGAACACTCATTATCATTATCGCTTAAATTAAGGATATCAATACATAACGTGTTCTAAGGCCAAGCCAAAGTTGTACTGCACATCAGCAAGCTGGATGTATAGATTCTAAGAATTTGCATATGAAGCTTGCACCATGAACATGTAGGTCCACTTACTTCATCAATGGATCATTTGAACGATCAAGCGGATCGCTTGCTTGTTTTTTTTTTTTTCAGTACCTCAACATTTTGGCCTTGATGTTCTCAAGTAATTTGAAAATTGGGAGGTTCTCTTTGTGGTGATCGTCGTCAAGAGCGCATATGTTATACAGTGTGGCTAAGAAGTACGTTTTTTTAGTATGGTGAATGCATGCATGTGAATTAACTTTTACGCAGGATTTGCTTGAAAATACGTTTGGCAGGAATTGTGGGGTGATAACACAGCTCTTTCCCCTCTATCCATATCTTCCCATGAAATAACTGAAGCTTCTGTTATTGAATATAATAACCAAATGATCGGCTTCTTGTCTTTTTTATATTGGTTGCATTTGCGTACTACAATTACTCGTTCTCGTCATAAGGGTGTACCAAAAAGTCATAAGATATGAAGTAAGATAATTATTGAGCACGACTATCAATAATTATCAACAAAAACTTGCATCTGGCAACCACTTTAGCTGTTTTGGGATGAAAAAAATAATAATTTTTTTTTTTCAATTTTATAGTTTTCTTTTTTTGAAAGTAGCAACATAACTGCTCGGGCACATTTGATTTTAAAAGCGCCAGAGTTTATTAAAAAACTTAGAATGTATAAGCTTACATTTGACCTCCATAAGCTCCTCTATGTTGCGTAATTTTTGAGTAGAAGGGTAGCCGATTCGATATGGTATGCTTCATGTCGTCATCAAATATGAAGATTCATTGACCAAACAGTTTTTCTCAATGCCGTATAAAATAATAAGCTTCTATCAGTTTTCTAGATTTTTCACAACACCCTATTTTACAATATTTTTAGTGTTTGAAATCAGAACGGTAGCCCACTTTTCCTCTTCCCAGACTGTAGCAAAGCGTATGGGAAGGCCATATGAGCAAGTTTTTTTTATTTTTTGTTCCGCACACATTTTCTCAGGCTTTCGAAAGGTGCAATTATTTTTTGGGATTGCCTTGATCCTCATCAATTGAAGGTGTCTTTCGGTTGCACTGTTTTCGCATACATTCAATTTAGAAGTTAATTCATGACATGTATGCAAATCCGTTCGATATTGAATGAGTGCATATAGGTACCTCTGTTCGATCAACCCATCATTCACTATGAATCTAATGGCTTTCTTTAATTTTCTTCTCAAGTTTCAACCACAACAGTGGGTTCTTCCTCTTCACGTTTTTTTCGCCACATAATTGCATGGTGCGTTTACGGCGTGTAGCGGCAATTGCAATATTACCTACAGTAGCCATACTCCGGTGGCAACATTACACATGCAACTCAAACTCATTGGATCAAACCGCAACCCACAAGCCAAAAAAAAAACCATTGATTATTTAGTCGGTCCAATCGTTGTGTTCTTTTAAAATCTTATCTAATTCATAGGGTTTGGTTCCGTTGATATTTCTGTTAAATGCCAAACTTCCTTTGATTTCATTTTTAATTTATGCAAAATATCATTATTGGCTTATAGCTTGAACTGAAATTATCATCTCTTTCTTTTGCAGATTCCAGGAATAAATAAAAAAAGTTTTAGTTTGCATTCAATTATTCAAATTGATCCCAAAATAAAGTTTTTAGTGTCTTTCAGCTTTGAGAGATCATTTATATCACGCAACATTTTGAGGATGCTGCATTAGGTTTTTTATGAGGACAACATCATTTTTTATTATCCCAATGAAAATTTGATATTGCCCAGTTTGAGGAAGTAGGCGGTTACTAGAAACATTAACCGTTGCCTAAGGCTCATCTGAAGTGAAAGTCTTTCATCTACCGCACTAACACTGTACTAAGCTAAGGAGCGTAGGAAAGTACACCCAATTCTTTTTTACACCCCCTTTTTTACACGATTTTGAAATAACACGGTTCACAAATACACTTTTTTAAACATTTTTTTTACGGTTTTCTACGGAACGTATCTACTGTATAAAAAAGAGTTGGTGTACTCATTCAGATCGCTCGATGATTTAGTAATTATTACCAAATATATGATTGATCAATTCGAATTATTCATGTATATATTCATATTGTAGCGAAATTTGATTTATGTTAGAAAAACTCTTGTAATAAATACCAACAAAAGAAACTAAACGATACTAGCTAGCATACACCATCTAGCGTAATGGTGTAAAAATAATAAACCGAACAGACGCTGCAGTACACTATTAAAGTCAATAACATAGAGACATCTAGATTGTGAAATTCAACGTCGTACAACGCCATCTAATAATAGCACATTCTGGATAATTGTGAGCTCAACGTCAGTGCGCCATGCTGGTGAATTGTGGTGAATTGTGGATAGTGGTAGAATGCACGCTACAAAGTAGCACTGGTGGGTTGTAGATAATGGTAGAATATACGCCACTTAGAAGCTACTGGATTATTCGAGAGAGTGATGACTGCAGTATAAAAGGGTTGTCATCTGAGCTGAGTGACACAGTTGAGTTAGAACAGCGAAGCAATAAGCAATAAAGTGAATACAGTGTGATCCGTAGTAGAACAAAACAGTTTTCTATACAGTGTTAAATTAATATTAGAATTTGAACGTTAATAAAATAAACCATTTTATAACTAAATAAGTTTGTGTGTTTTTAATTGTTACACAATCCAGTGATCGAACTCAGAAAAGTGTGAGAGATCGAAATTATCGTCAAAGAGACAGAAATTTCGTAACAATATGATTAATGTTATTAAATTCTGTAGAATATGTATATAGCATGTGAACTTAAATCAAATACTTATCGAGCCTATGTCAAATATGTATAGCATTTGTTAATTATGTATTACCAAACCTTGATATAAGTATATCGAGTTGTTTTTTATTCGGTAGATAATTTTAGGCTGCGACCAACTCAAATATAGCGCAGTCTGTAGGTCAACATTTCTACTAATTTTTCAAATATCTAGAACCGTACCTAGGCAGTAATACAGCGGACCTTGGCTTCCAACTATTCTATTGCGGCTTGCTTATCCTACATAGACTAACGACTTTATGTATACTCAAAGAAAATTGTCTACATCCGTTAAATCACATGATCGTGGAGGTCGATATTACAAGATGATCCACTTTTTAAGTTAAAATAAAGTTGACATTTCTTAAGTAAATTAACGTTGTAGAGCAACAATATCCACGCCAGGACACGCGCAATGCATTTCATTTCCTGGTTTGTAAAGGTGTAGATCGGGATGATCACACTTATTAAAGGCCGAACATGAAAAATCACTTTCACTAATAGATCTTTATATTTTCTCACTTATTATAGTTATCGGGATCGAAAGCCGTAGTCCCTAGCGGAATGTCTCTCTTGTAGAGTTTCCTCGATCATCAAAAGCTCGCTTGAACAGTTTTGAATGCTGCTTTGTCAAGCACCCAGTCATTTGATTGGTATGAAGAATTAAAAGACGGTCGTCAAATGATTGAATGATCTTGCCTTGTTTTTGGCGTTCTACAACATCAAATATTGCGGAAAGTTTTAAAAAACTTAAGGAAATTGTGCTTTCAAACCATTGTATTGGCATTGTGTGAATTGCATAAAATGTTACCATCTGATATGTATCGGCCTTCCATATTATGGTCGATATCTTCTGCATAACTTTTTCCAAAATCATTGACCACACAACGTATATGCCAGTTATGGCCCAGTGTGAATTTTTCTGATTCCCAAAATTAAATTACCTCTTCGGGGTAAACGTTCTTACTCCATATAAGACATGCAGATGAATTCAGTGAAGAAAGGTCATAGAACGTTTGCGTTCAAAGAGTGCTACGACCATTGAATTATGAGGTTGAAAGCTAATATTTTCAAGGCTATTAAATAATGTTTGTCTATTGTCAAAAAATGAGTGCTTAGTTTAGCCAGTTTGAGTATTTTTTTGATAGTAAGGCAATGCATACATACATTACTCCTTCGATGTCGGCTATATTGAAAAGAGAATAATGTATTCGTTTCCAATCATCAAATTGATCAAAAATGGCTTTCTTGAATATCGCTATGCATACAGATGAGCCCCGCACAAACATTTTTTTGTTGGAAACGCTACACCTTGAATGAACTCTTTTCTGATGACTCTGATTACATACCACTTTTTTTCTAACAACACTTATTCTACCGTCAGTTTAAAAATTGACAATTTGCATAAATTAGATGAAATTTTTAAGATCATTTGATTTGCATGATAATTAGAGAAGCAGTATCCAATAAAAAAAAATACCAACAGCCACTGGCGCAAACAAATGGCAGTTCAAGATGACCACTAAAGAAACATAACATTAATTTTTTACTCATTTCGTTGCTCCTTCATAAAAAAGGACATGCAACGGAAGCTGCAGCAACAACAAATTGATATAAATTTCGTGAGCAATTTGACACGAATTTGAATGTTTGGACAACTCAGAAAAAACGTGTGTGTTTTTATATATTAATTAGCAACTGCAAGAACACAGACAGAAACGTCTAGACAGCAAAGAAACGTTTTCAAAACGCAGCTCACAAATGTTTAAAGCTCATTTGCAATTAAATAAAAATATCGTAAAAAAATTACATTTAAAACCTTTCCAATTTATAATTCATCCTGACGCACTAAAACTGCATCAAACCAAACCAGTGCCTTTATCTTACCGTTCCTAGCTCCTTACCTACTATAGTAAATAAGCTATCACCCGAATCATTCTTTTGCACAGTGGAGCCATTGCCTAATCGCGTTGCATAAGCCCCTGCCACACCAATAATATAAGTATTGATAGATAATTATCTATTATAACCCTTAGACAGTCATTGCTTGCGATATTACGGTATTACTTGAAGTATCGCAGGGGTACGTTCCACTGTCGATGTGCCCTTTGGGTACCTTTAAATATTGTTCTCATATCACCTTTCACAAGGTAATTGATATTTTCCACACAGGCTTTTATATGGAAGAATATTTTTTGCTGAAATCTCTTCTGTCTGGTGTTAAGGCCATCTTTTCGACTTTTTTCATCCAACATACTTTCAAATTACTGCAGTGACATCTGCACTGGAGCTTACACAAGTATTTGTATTAAAAATATTTCGTACGAAAACCCATAACGATTTAGTAAAGGCACTAACCGGACGTCAATTTATTCTTATGCACAAACCTGAAACGAACAGTGGTGGCCGTTCGCTGCTGAAGCAACCACTATAAAAATTTAAAAATTAAATTATAATTAATTTTTTATCATTTTTTATATTTGCTTGAAATTGAAATAAAGCTTTAACTAAACTAAAAGTTTTTAAAAGAAAAGAAACATTAATTTTTTTCATTATTAAATTGATGAGATTTTCAGTATATTTTGGTATTTTTGAGTAATTTTTGCCAGGAGCACCACACTGTGGCACTAAAACTCGTTACGGCAACTGCTGTTGCAGTAAGTAAGGCTGACACAACGAAACGTCAAACAATGCTGAAAGTCAGGAAGAACAAGAAGTTGGTGAGTTTTGCTAATTTCATAAAAATTTACATTTAATAATAATAAGATGTGTAGTTAAAAAATAAACATGAAATTTAATGACAATCTGAAAATTAAGCTTCTGTATTCGTTGTAGGAATCGAATTCGAATGAGTGCATTCGATATTAAAGCAGCTGCTTGGAGTATTGATTGTAAGTTGAAATATGTTTAGAAATGGTTAAGTTTTTGTGCCGACACAATTATATAAGAGTTGACTTTGAAAAGTTTTTCAGAATAGGGACACACTTCAAGTTTCTTCACACGTGGCTTACGTGATTCCATTCTTGCTTGTATCATTTTTGCATGTCTCGAAAACCAAACAACGTTTTACATCGAGTTCTTTTGTGTGTAAAAATACAAACAATTATTATTTATATATTGATTTAAGAGCAACACTTTTGTCTTTGACTTTGCATTTAGAGATTAGTTTAGTTATTGACGATCTCAGCTGACGTGTTCCTCTATAGAGACAGTATAAACATTTTTATTTAACACACGAGTATTAAGAGTTTGATGTTTAAGATTGCAAATACAGCTTAATTACTTGTGGAGAAAGAGGCATCTTTTTCTCACTTAAATCCAAAAATCCGTAACAAAATTTTTTATTTCTTTACAAGAGAAGCAAAAAAAATTAAATAGTGAAAAATATTAAGATATCATTTCGCTACATTTGTACTTTTTTAGTACATTAGCGTCGTGAAAAATCGTAGTCCGTACATTTGACAAGTCTTTAGTACATTTCGGTACATTTGACGTATTTTCAGTACATTTTCGGTACACTTTGAGTGTTTCTAAAAATTACCACTTTGTAGTAAATTTGGCTGAAATATGCATATAAACGTGGAGTAAGTAAAATAGTTAAAATTTCGATTGAATTTTCATAATTTTAAGTAAAGTTTTGATGTTCATGATGAAAAAGTACATTCACCATCTAAAAAGTACATTTCGAATCTAGATTTAGTACATTTTCTCAAGACCCAAATGCCATCACTAACATACCATCACATTTAACTCTAAACGAAGTACTTAACTGTTTTTTTTTATGAATATAATCTCGAAACAGATGTCGAATTGCAAAATTTATGAAGGTACGTTTTTGCAGTTTTGCCGCAAAACGTTAACCCCGTAACTCCTACGTGAGCCTTTGAAAGAAGAACTACAATTTGCGGACTTGGCAGACCTATTTAACACCGAATTTCAGTAAAAATTATGTTATCAAATTTGTGATGATGGGACAAAGTCCTCAGTAGGAATAAGTTGATTCTCAATAAAAACATAATTCACGACATCCATCACCTTCTTACCTTAACATACATTAATACAAAATTTAAGCACTTACCCTACGATAGATATCATGCATTATTATAAATGACGAAAGCAGCAAACAAAGAAGTACGAGTATATTGATTTGCAGCAACTGCAATATACTAACACTCCACTACCTTTTTAACTTTTCACTGAGTGGACTTCGTATTTTACGATTTTGAATGATCGTTTTTTAATAAACTAAACAAGCACGCATAAAATTTTGGAAAAACTATATTTAAATTTTAAGAGTTGTTGCTTTTCTTGACAATTGAAAAAGCATTTCAAGAAATCAAATTTCATTTTGCAGGGGAAAATAAAGCACTAAACTTGCAGCGGCAATGTCAGCCCTGCTGACGGCACTGCTTTGATTTGGGTTTGCATTTTCATGCAATTTCACTTAAACATTTTGCTACACAACACAGACACAAATTTCATATTTATTGTGCTCCTATATATATTTTTTAATAACACTATAATAAAATAAACGGTAATTTGAATTTGTAGAACTTAACGCACTTTTTGCAATTAAAACTTAAACTTAATGACTGATTGAAGTTGATTAACGTTGCCATCTGCTCAATCGAAACAACGACAGTAGTGGTATGTTATGAGAAGAGAACCACGGGAGTTTATCCAAAATATTGGAATTTATAAGATTGAGTTTTGAAAATATGATGTTCTTATAAGTCATTTAGAAATCGTGCAATGCTGCCATTTAATTTATCTTTTGTATAATTAACTGCTTGCTGCGAGCGGGTATTTATTTTTTTTTTTTATTGACAAATCACAATTTCATTAGTCTCTTCAAAGATGACATTGCAATTAAGATATTTAGCATTCGAAATTTTATTTTGAAAGCTGCAGATAGGACATAATGCATACTGAGATTCTTGAAACCGGAACAGATAGCTATGTTTTGATAGTACCAAACGAAAGACCATGTTTTCTTTAGTATGGTATACCAAAAAATTTTTCTCAAAAATTGAGTTAGAACACTTACACTCTTAAGCGGCCCTCACACGATCAATATTACTGACAGTATAATTACTGACAGTATTTACATTACTGTCAGTGTACCACTCACACGGTCAGTATTGTTTATTGTCAGTAATCAGTTTTTTTGACATTCGACTGGTGAAGGTGCGAACTATGCTCCGGCTACGTGACCGACAGCCGAAAATGGCATACCACTTTTTGGGGCAGATTCCATCCAAACTTGCACCACGCCTCCAGCTAGGCATCGGACGACCATACCCTTGGACGCAATGTTCCATGCCTCATCGTCTATCTGCCACAAAATGGGGCATGCCACGCCCCCTCTCAGGATTTTGCCGTCCCGTACCTACTTGCACCCTCTGACCAACTTTCAGCCGGATCTGCCCCAAAAAGTGGCATGCCACTTTTTGGCCACTTTTCTGTGCAAATAATACTGATGAACTGTCAGTATTCACCTCACACCATCAGTATTACTGTCAGTATTTAAAAACTTCGTCAGTAATATCCGATTTTTTCATCAGTCCTCAGTATCGTTTTTCTATACTGACAGTACATCAGTTCTCACCTCATACGATCAGTAATACTGTCAGTATGCAAAATACTGTCAGTAATACTGATCGTGTGAGGGCCGCTTTATGGGACGATATGCTAACTCATTTCTGTGGTATGAAAATGTTCACACTGGAGGGGCTAGCTGCTGCTTCTTCAATTGTGTTTCGAGCATATTATGGTTGTAACAATGCCAAATACTGTCTCTTTTCCCATCGTACATACATGGTAGAACTATCTTGTCAAACTCAAATAATGTAATCGTGAAATTCCCTATCATATATGTCAAGAAAAAAAGAATCAAAAGAAGACAAGAAATTTGACCAGTTCTGTTTAGACATTAAAGTGCTCATAAATTTTTAAGTGACAAAAAAAATTGTGTGTACTGCAACGGGTTTCAATTCAACAAACTCCAACAACTCTTCACAATACCATGATTAAGCTATAATGATTAGTTCAAGCTGTCAAACTCATCCTTGAAAGTAGAAGTTTTTAATATTAATAGGTCATAATAATACGTAAAGCTGTCAAACTCATCTAAACTCAATTTTGTTAGACGTCATGAACAACTGAATGTCAAAATAAATAGCGTAAGTAAAACAAAGGAAAAAACCTAATGCGCTAATTGACCGTTGTGGAAAAAGTTGTATATTGGTCGATCGGCTGATTAATTTTGACTTTAAACCTACTTTTTGAAGAAGCAGCATTTTGTTTTCGCAGCAACCAATATTATTCAATCATAGTATTAACATTTGACGGCCAACAAATTTTTGAAATAAGAGTATTCTGCCCCACTTCAAGTTTTCAAACTCACAATCGACAACCTTTCCTCTTATCAGAAATATAAACAATAGAAGACCTGAACAGACAAATCTTATTATCTCGATTTGTTATTTTCATAGAGCTGATAGTGATAATAATGGCACGAAAAAAAAAACGGAGCAAAAAGCAGTATATAGCATCGCTGAGGAAGTTGTCTTTTGCACTTACAAAGTTTGACGACTCGCGTCTACCTGCTGAATTGCAACATGGCTGCTCGTACAAAACTTAATTTTTGACAAATTCTTCTTTATGTTTACATTCTTTGCTTTATTTATTTTCAAGCAGAAAAAGATAAATAATAGAAATGCATAAATTTCAGAGACTTTGACGTAATTGCTGTCATAAATGTTATGTATTTTTCGATAAATTGTTAAAATTAGCGTATCGTGAACATTATATACAAAAGCTTAAAAAAATTTATCATGGTTTTTATTTAAACAATAAAAATCTTTAAAAAATTATCGTGACTATTATCATCAAAGAAATTCTTAAAGATTAACACGGATCTTTAGACATCAATGTGAGTATATGTGAGGCATAATTCATACTTTAAAAAGTTTCCGTGCACTATGTTTTTTGGATGAAGACTCAAATTTGGCTCGGGTATCACATTTGCGGTTATGCTGCATTACATTTTGTTGTGTATAGTTGTGACCTTGAAAAATAGATCGTCAAAGCAACATGGGTCATGGCAGCTAAATTTCTCATCAACAAACATTTGAAAACAACGAGATAACTAATAGAGTAATTCTGTTGGTGGTTTTGCGAAAATTATAGTTTAAATTACTGAAAAATCTCTTTGGAAGTCATATGCAGTTTTAAATGCAATAACGAAATATAGCAGTCGTTTTCGAAAATATTATTCACAAACTTTTCGTAGTATAAATACATATACATATGCATGGTATGTAGACCTCATTTTGAAAATCTTTATTAACTAAATGTGAAATGCTCAGAAATATGCAATTGTCTTACCTTAGTCAACTTGTTGCAAGTGCTATATTAGGGTGGACCTTGTTGCTAAAATTTATGTTGTCGAATTCCTTCAGTTTACCCTATTATGATTAATTATTTGTACAAAGTCAATTCTATTGTAAATGGATTTGTCCATCAAATAATTTCCAAACCGTAATTAATAACTTTTTGTATAATTCATTTGCTCACTGTTTAGTTCACAGCCGACTTTGAAGAGAAAGGTCACAACTTAATTTCTATTAACTTATACATACATATGTATGTATGTGCTCCAGAATTGGTGCGCTTGATACAATTACACAAAAATGTGTAAAATTGATATTTTTGAAAATTTGAGTTCCCAGTTTTTTTTAACTGTCAATGATAGCATTTTAGATTTTACTTACTTAATCCAAATTTTAAGAAACCTTAAAAATCATGGTCACTGTTGAAGCCCATTCTGGGTGCGCAGGATTTTTCTTAGTGAATTACCTTAACCATCTGAAATGAATGTTGTTTTCTTGCTTTAGAAATATTAATTTTTTATACTAAGACGTTTTCAATTCCTGATAAATATTTAACTCCCTTAATGTTTCCCTATGTGTTCATTTGTATATTTCAATACAAAAATTTGTATTTTTGGTACCTACATAGTTCTTTTTTTAACAGGACAGTAATGGCAATAAATAAGCCATTGTTTAGCTAAAACAACCAAAAACTTTAGAAAATAAGAGCTTTAAAAGATCGCAGCTTAAAAAATTGATTTTGAAGCTTTCAAGCATATCGTCTATATAGAACAAAAAGTCCACATTTTCAAGTTTTCGAGTTATGCAGATTTCAAGATATATTTTATCATTGAAAACTTTATAGGTCCGAAAAAAAATCTTTTGAATAATAAAAGTTCTTTATTCTTAACTGTTAAAGTGCATAAAAAAGCCTTATAACTAACTCGAAAACATGAAAATGTAGATGATGATTTTTTATTCTACATAAGCGATATGCAACTTGACATACCTTTTTGTTTTAATTCGACGCTAACGTACCCTTAAATGCGAACTAATGTGTAATAATACAGAAAAATCTTTAAATCGTCAGTTTGTATGTATATAGCACCAAAAACGTTATCTAAATAAATTAATCGATTATTTATCTAAATAAATTAATACATTTTATAATACTTTAAAAAAAGAACCTCCCACCCTAATGTCTATGTACCGAAACATTGCCCATGTATTTTTTGCGTACTCAATGTCTCAAATGCCCATTATATGCAAATGACGTGTTTATGTGTTAACAAACATCGCCAGTCTGCCAATACAGATTTGTAACAAAGGACACGTCTATCTTAACCATTGGCTAGCGTGTGTTTTATCTGTTACGAAATATTAATTTCGGTGAGTTCATACATTAGTTCTCGTAATAATAAACAAGTTAAGAGACAAACAATTAGTTTAATTTAACGTATTTGTCAACACATCCTATTGTTTATTTCTAGATACGCAATAAATTTTTAATATCATCTCTGATACCAAAACGAGTTGATATTTCTTTTTCCTATTTATTTTGGTAAATAATATTGTGGTGCACTTCAAATGGATATAAATAGTAGTGCATTGCTGCATTGTTGTCATTGTAAAACAAAGAAATTTTCACACTGTTTGTATAAAATTATTTCAGAAACAAAGAAGTACAATAATGTCTGCAATTTAATTGTGAAAATATAAAATCATATTTTAAATTTTTTATATAGACTGAATTTAAAGAATTTTCTTAAAAAGTTAATGAATATTGTACGTATGTATGTTTAAAGATGAAGTTCAATTTTATTAAAGTTTCATGTACACAAACTTAGATAAGATAACTAAATAGTCAACAATATCATTTTAATGTACCCACATTTGTGTCTTCTTGCAGACTAAAAATTCCTTGTTAAAAAATGGAAAGTAAAAAAAACACAGATACAACCCCAACGACTGTACGAACACCATCTGCCGATGAAGACGATGTAATAACAACAAGCACAGAATCGGAAACGTTTGGCACTTGGACACTCGTTACTGATAGAAACAAAAAACAACAGCTCATTATTGGTACACCTGCCCTTGCGACTGTTTCTGCTCCTAAAAAGGCTGAAAAAACTAAAACAGCTGAAGAACGTGTAGAAGAACTGAGACAAGATGAACATGATGAGGCGGGCGAAACAGAAACGGAAATGGCGGATGCGGAGTTAGTTAAAAATGTTTAACAATTATGTTATATATTAATTTTCTTCTCTTCATTTTTCGTTAGATTAAAAACAAACTATGATTCTCAATTAGATGATTTTTCTGATGGTATCTCAATAATAAGCGAAAGTGAAAGTGGTGGTCGCTTTTCACCTCATCCTTTTTTGCGTCACCATTTGCAAGACTTAAATCTTAAATTTAGAGTAGGCGATGAATATGAAACAACACCACTTGTACTTCCGTCTTCATCCGAGCCAATACTTGCTGATTTTGAAGTTAAGAAAAGATATAGGAAACGTTCTGCTTCCATATCACACTCCGATCTAGTGGATTCATCATTGCAACCAACAGAAGTTGATGCTGCAGTCACACCGATGAAATTTCATCCAATTATACGTACTGGTCTTACAGGTGTTTTTTATGTAGGCGTATTGCTTGCTGTTTTGGCTTTTATTGGTAGATTGCGGTATCCCGAATGGGAACCCTTAAATACTAATAAACCAATAGATCACTTGGAACAGAAACTTACCGATATGGAATTGCAAAATAATTTGATGCGCGCTGAAATTGATATATTATCTAAACAAGTCAATTACTTAACCAATTTAAAAGACAATCAACAGCAACGTGGTGGTGGTAAAGATCAAAAACCATACAAGGCTTGGCCAGGCAATGAAGCACAACATTCACCACCTCTTCCACAAGATCCAATTTCAATAGAATTTAAAAAACCTTATAAATGTCCAAATGGAAAATATGTAGCTAATGCTGATTTATGCATTAAAGAAGTTACTCTAACCGAAAAACTTTTAGACATAGAAGTGAACAATGCGGAGGATGAAGATGATACGTTGAAAGAATTTGAGAAAGTGGTTGATCAAATGAATAAATTTGGCTCAAATATCTTTAAAGCTTATGAAGAAAATGATGCAACTGCACCAGATCAGAAAGGTGAAAAGAAATATGATAGAAAAATAGCAGAAAAGTTTAATAAAGAGAGTAATGAAAAACAAGAAAAAAAATACTATAATCATCGCACTCATAGTAAGGAACCCCAACGCCATAAAAACGATGACGATTCTGATGAAGATCATTCTAGTGAACGTTTTAAAAAACACCGTAATTCTATATTTGCAAATGAACATAATTCTAAGGAGCGCAATTCAAAAGAACGGTTTTCTAAACACGATAGACAGCAACATTATAAAGTCCATTCCAAGGAAAGTTTCGAATCGGATGAAAAAGATGGCCACTGGCATGAAAACTTAATGCATCACCGTGAACAAGAGCGAGAACGCAACAATGAAAGGCAAAATAATGACAAAAATTGGTATATAAAACGTGGAAATAGCCGCGAGCAAGTACGCCATGGTGAAAAGCGCTTTAGATAGTCGTTAAAATTTTAGTCTGTTCGTAATCTTCAATATTTGAACTTAAACATTTTATTAATTCATACTTTTTTAAGTGTTATCGGAAACAGCAATATTTTTGTTTCAAAATTATAATTATGTATGTTTCTTTTGATCATTTACATTGTGTAAAAATGTAAATATTATGACTCTACTTTTAATAAAATTACTAAATAAAATTGTCGTATTTTCCTTACTAACCACAAAAAAATAGTAATTTTTAAATTTTCTCCTTATGGATTTATTTTATAATTTAAGAAAGACTTATATCTAAAATGTAAGGTTTATTATTTAGGTAAATAAGGTTTTTTTTAACTATAAAGTTTGAATTAGTTATTTTTCTTTAACTTCCATATTTGATGTGTGTTGTTGACTCTCTATGTCTAGATGGTCATCTCTTTCCATTTATGGTGCGTTTGTCGATGGGCTGTTAACACACTACGACGTTTAAATCGTTTGTCGCATAGCTCACAATTAAAAGGTCTCTCACCTGTATGCACAAGCGTATGACGTTTTAGTTGTTCCGATGTGGGAAAACATTTCTCACACAGCGAACAATCATAGGGTTTGTCTCCAGTATGATAACGTTTATGCGATATCAGATTGCTTGAATACCGAAATTCACGTCCACAAATATTACAAGAATGTGGTTTTTCACCGGTATGAACGAGCATGTGTTTCTTATACCCAGACTTTTGGGTCATTCCTTTTCCGCAAATATCGCATTGAAATGGTTTTTCGCCTGTATGTATTAACATATGCGAACGCAGCGATGATGGCTGACGATAAGATTTTCCACATATTGCGCATGTATTCGGATTATTGGGATCATGTATGGACATGTGACCTTCGTAGGCATTACGTGTTTTAAAACCTACTCCGCATTCGCTGCATAAAAATGGTGTTGCGTCTGAATGCAACTGCATGTGGTAACGAAAAGAGTTCGCATTGCTGAGCTGCTTGCCACAGACCTAAGAGACATGAAGATAATTAATAAGCTATATGTGGTTTCTAAGACATCGAAGTAAACAAAAATTATAATAAACGAAGGCAACACCTTTCAATAAATGTCGCGTCAAATAATACCACACAAAAATGGACAAAATCGGGATAATATGAACACGCCCTTTATTTTTACTTTAATTAAAATGTTCCTTAAAAAAATTTATCAAGGTTGCTTGTGAAAAAATGGTTAGTAACGAAATTTTTACTTTTTTGGTAATTTTCAAAAATCACGTCAAGACAGACCTGAAGTTTTGAATATTCAAATGTAAATTTTAGGTTGACTTTCCAGATACATACATATGTACATATATAATAATGGGGTATTTTTTTGATCATTTGGGAAAGTTTAAATTTTGGCGGAAAAGGCAATAGAATAAAGATTGCAATAAAGTTTTGCTCTTGTTAACATTAGATTTTTCTTTCAATTACAATTTATAAATTATATATCCGGGTTCATGAAACCAAATATTATTTTTACTTATAACAGTACCTGACATTGTAAATTTGGATTTATAGGCTTAACTCCACTGCTTTTCACACGTGGTTTTACGGCAGTTATTTGTCTAAATATAGTGGCCGAATGATGATTTATCGGGTTACGTAGTTCCGTTTTAGCAGTATCTATCACTGGTTTATCCCGCGCTATGTCACATTCTATTTCATCAGAAGCAGAAACAGATGGTGCTGCTACGCTACTTTCTTCTTCATGAAGTGTTATCTCATATTCAGTATCATAATCTTCCTCCTCTTCCTTAAAATGATTATCCTGCTCGGCTTCTTCTTCGTCATAAATATTTTCTGGTCCTTTGGATTCTACCACTTCTTCAATTTCTCTCTCCACCTTCATTTCATCAACATCATTTGAAT
The DNA here is from genome assembly GCA_949775025.1 of Tricholauxania praeusta. Lineage (NCBI taxonomy): Eukaryota > Metazoa > Arthropoda > Insecta > Diptera > Lauxaniidae > Tricholauxania > Tricholauxania praeusta. The sequence continues at coordinate 188,689,801 of OX459028.1, forward strand.
GTTCTTCCAGAACAGTTAATGTTACATACGTATGATGATTTAAGTCTTCCTGTTTTTGTTGAGAGTCGTTCACATCGGTAGTCAGGTCTGGCCATTCCTCGACTTCTGTTGGAATGTTTTGGAGTTCACTATGTTGACTCCGTAGTATTTCATTTCCTCGATCAACTGTCTGCTTGAATGCATACAGTTTGGCCAAATTCTGTATGCACATAATGCACATATTGTTCGGCAGAAAATCTTCATACTCGTGAAATTCCAAATTAGTGCAATAGGTGAGCATCGCTGCAAGTGTCGTCAGTTCACGCAATATTACACCTTGGCGGTAAATATTTTTATACTCAATGCATTCTTCGAGGCAGGCACGACAGATAACGACGTCGCTTTCATCAGAGGACATTTTATATTTAAAATTGATGGTTTTTTTTATTGAGCGGAAAATTATAAACAAATATTCGTGAATTATGGCCGATATTTTCTGAATAAAGTGTCAAAAAACCTGAAACGAAATGTCATTAGCCATAGCTCTATTCACACACAGCGAGTTTGAACGTCGTCGTGTAACTTCGGAGTTGTTTTATTTGTGTTAGTGCGTAGTACGTCGGCGTAGTTCGGTATTTCTACGTCGGTATAGTGAGTCGATGCACAAGTTTGCTGTCTCTTTGAAAAAAATAACGGCTTTGTAACAAAAGTTTGTCAAAATTTCAGAAAAATCGTCATATTTCCAAAACTATAGATTGAATTGGAAAGATTATGAATCACTATTACAGCTTTTTAAATTATCTTTTACATCACATCCATAATTTGAATATCATTCAAGAGGTTCCAACTTTATCTCCGAAAAATTTTGATTACATATTAATGTTTGGATCATTAAAATACATAAGAAAAGTTTGGTTTAGTAATAATTGGGAGCTATAGTAAACTTAAGTCATATTTTCAGTACATTTGATGTTTAAGCCCAATTTCCATGTGATCTTATCTTATCCCATATCAGGGATATCAAATCAAATTTTTGTAAGCAAGAAAAAGCATGCGAACAGAACCTAATGCGCTTGGAGAATGCGAGAGTGAATAGCATACATTTGCTATCTTAATAGCATGTGATGTCCTCCCTGATATTTGATAAAATAAGATAAGATAAGATCACATGGAAATTGGGCTTTACTCATCAGCAGACCAAATTCGGAGGAACAATCGAAGAAAGTATGGAGTCGTATGACTTGCCCTCTACACTCAACTTGAGAAAGGCTCATGTTTTTATCAAATATATCAATTATTTCAGACTCACAAATTATGAATGTTCAGAAAATTGTTTGAAAGGAAGAAGTCTGTGGATTCAATTACTTTTACACATGTCTATTATATTGGAAGTCTTGGAAGTTAGATAAAAATACATTCATGTCCCGAACTTCGATATTGTGTATCGAAAAGAATAGTTTTAGGCTGGCAATGATTTATTAGCGACATTTTAAGGCCAACAAAAACAGATTTGACAATGTCAGCTGAAAAAAAATTTCAGTTTTTTCGAAGGAAGGCGTAAAAATTTTTATTCCTCATTTGTGATGATTTAATTTTTGCTTATTGTCAATTCAATCAGGCAAGAAATTAGTAAAAATGGCTCAAAGAGGAGTTTACAGTTTGCTGCATAGGTTGAGCGCAGCAAATACAATAAAACTATGGAGCAGTAATAGCAGCAGTAGTGGAATCACCGGTGTCCAGCAACAACGCGCATTAACTAACCTTATGTTGCAGCAGCACCATGCGGCATCAATAGGCAGATTAACACAAGGACGACGAAGATATGCTACAGAGCCTGATAGTAAGTGAACGATTATACCTAAATACACAAAATATGGTTGCACACGTAATTTCTTGATGTTCCAGAAAAACCAGCCAGCCCTGAAATTTTGTCCAAACTTTTTCCCCAAACGGCAACAAATCTCACCGAGGAAACAGAACGAGAACGTAAATCCAAGGAAGAGGAAGAAGTTAAAGAAAATGAAAAAGCATGGAAACGCATGAAATTTGGGTAAGTTACTTTGTCATGCACATTATCTTGCGTAATATTGTCACCAATAATAAGTGTAGGAAAGTTAGAAGACCGAAATTTTATATAACTTTGTATAGAAAAATTACCACTTGGTACCTAAACGGGTGAACTAAAATTCTTAATTTTTGGAGATCTTAGATTTTATGTGAAAACCTTTGGTATAAATACTTAGAAAATAATTTTTCATTCTTCAGTTGTGCCGCAGTGGTGCTTGCTGTTACAAAATTGGTCAAATTATGGACTGCCTTTATTTCAGTTGTTTGATGTCGTATTTAATTATGAATTTTATAGCTAAGCTTCTTTCACCAAGGACATCAAATGTTTTTGGAAATGGAAGGAAACTTTCTCATTTACATAGAAGTCGTTCTTAAGACTGCAAAATGTATTTTTTTTAGATAATCTGCTGAATTCCACATAATTACTCCAAGGAATTTATTTTATTTACAGACCACTATGTATAAGTTGGAAGAACTGTTTTCTCGAAACGAAATTTTTGAGAGTAAATTAATAGTAAATACTTAGATCTGTGCAGAATAATCTTGTTTTTGGGAGCAGTTAGTATAGTTTCCAAACTATATCTCTTAGCAAATTTTCTAGAGACTAAGTTTCGAAAAGTTTTATACTATAATCAAATTAATTCAATATGGATTTAAATATTTTTTTTCTGCTTTTCTTGGAAACCGTCGTGAAAACAGACGGTCTACACGAATTAAGTTTTTTGAACTTGAATAAAAAAAGAAATGTTGTCTTGGTCAATATTTCAGAACTAAACAAGGTATCATCAAGGTATATCTAAATAATTATATGTATAAATGTGTACAGCTACTACTAAAATAAGACAAGAAATTGACCAAACCTTATGACAATTAATTATTTATTGTGTTTTACTCCTTTTAAAAATATCGCCACATCAAAGCTCTAAAAAGTTCAAATCCGTTGAGAAAAACTACAAGTCGCAACTATTTTAAAAATTATACAAGATGTACATCTGCGTTGCAAGCGCCCACATAATTTTCGTAAGTGTTCTCTACGAATTTGGACTCCTTACGGCTTTGATGTATTGCTTCACTTTATTCAGAATTTTAAAAGGATCAAGACAAAAAAAAATTAATTGATATGAAAATTTTTTTTAAATTTTCCAAACGATGAACTTAGTAAATCCCTTCGAAATAAATATATACATATCTCTAAGGAAGAAATATTATATGTATACTAAAAAGTTTGGTCAGTGATTTCAAATTGGAAGATTTATTTTTTAAAAATGAGTCTAGAAATTCTGTTACGATGACGGTGAACGTTGTCATGCCATGATAAACTGTACCGAATTGTAACCAGTGACGTCTATTGTCCACCAATATCGTGCGATTTAACACTTTTCTACTTCTTTATTTGGAGCTATCTCAAAAGTAAGGTCTATGCTAACAAGCCAGTTACAATTTCATATTAAATGTTGAGAATTATGTACACCGAAACGTCATCAAAAAACTAGACAAGCGGGTGCAGATACGCTGCAGAAGTCGTGACGAACACTTACCCGATATACTTGGCATGAATCGAAAATTGCATGATTCAATACAGATCATTAATTTTTCACACAAAAAAGTCTTATTTGTATACTATTAATCTTAAAATTTATTGAAATGTCCATGCAGTTCTCATTTTTGAGCAGGCTTGCAATTGGTATTATATACCTACACGCTATCTACCAAAAAATTTATTATGAAGTTATAATATTTGCAGTGCGAATGGTATCATCTTTCAAAAAATTTTGTTAAAAATTATTTTATTTTCCTAAAAACGGGTTTCTGAGGCTCTGAACTAAGAGGAACATGACTGCGTATTCACTTCTCTTTGTTGCATTATTGTAATATCGTCGCTTAGCTAACAATAATGGTTTTTACTAATTTTACAGGAGTCACAACTTCTTGAATATTTGCCTCTAATTGAAACGTTTCAAATCTGACATTTGGATCGACGTGCGCTGTATAGTTTTATCGAATTACGTTGAAAAGTCAAAACCGCCAATTTTGAACTTAAGCAGTACTCCTTGTTAACGATACGCATAGCTTTGATATGAATTGCATTTAAAATTATTGTTTTTACTCCAACTCTTCTAGATTTGCCATTTTTGGTGGATCCGGTGTTGCTCTTGCTATTTGGGCTGTTTATGAATTTGGCAAACCTGAGGTAGACGCTGATGGTCAAATGATTGAAGATGAATTTACTCAAAATCCAGTTGTTCAACAGTATCTGCAACGCATGTGGAAATCAATGAATTATTATCAAAAAATGATTCAAGAACCATCTCGTGACAAATTGTTACCTGATCCACTAAAGCCACCATATATTCAACCACCCTATACACTAGTTCTAGAAATGAAAGATGTTCTAGTTCATCCTGATTGGACATATCAGACTGGTTGGCGCTTTAAAAAGCGTCCAGGCGTTGATAGTTTTCTACAGGAATGCGCAAAACATTTTGAAATCGTTGTCTTCACTGCCGAACAGGGTATGACCGTGTTCCCTATATTAGATGCCCTTGATCCGAATGGTTACATTATGTATCGCTTGGTACGTGATGCAACACATTTTGTTGATGGACATCACGTTAAAAACTTGGATAATTTGAATCGCGATTTGAAAAAGGTAGATTTATCAGTAAATTTTTTTTTAAATCACTGTTTGATATGCTCTTTAGTTATGTTTTTTGATATAATTAATTTTCATTACTAGAAAAAATTGGATAAATAAAAAAAAATTCTATTTTTAAATACAGGTAGTTGTAATTGATTGGGATTCTAATTCAACGAAACTTCATCCAGATAACACATTCAACATAACCAGATGGTTAGGTAACGATGATGACACACAATTGTATGATTTAATTTCATTTTTAAAAAGTAATTATTTAATTGATGGTCTTATTATACAACGAATAAACAATTAAATTAATTTTGAATTGCAGCACTTGCCACAGCAGAAGTAGAAGATGTACGTGAAGTACTCAACTATTATCGTCAATTTGATGATCCTGTACAACAATTTCGTGACAATCAACGAAAACTACTAGAGCAAATGCAAGAAAAAGAACGTGAAGAACAGCTCAAATCAAAACCAATTGTCAAGAAATGGACTCCAAGTTTTATGGGACGTTCATAAGCGCATGCAAGTGCTTAAAAGACTAAATGCTTATGAAAAAAAAGTTATATTAAACTTGGATAAAGGATCAAAATCAATTATGTCTTTTATTTAAATTTTAAAAACGATCTTAATCGTATTTTTTCTTAATTAATTTTAATTTTAGCAATATGCAAATTTAATTTAATCAATTAAATGTAAGGTGTAAGATGTAAGGTGTTGCATTACATTCGAGAAAATCATTGAGCCTTACTTTTTGGAAAATTAAAATGAAAATGCACCAATGGTAATTGGAAAGCAGTATGGGATCATGCTTCTACATTTTTCCATATAGCTGTTGGTAATGAGCCTGAGATGTGATTGCAGCAAGATGTAGCCTTTGCTTACACATAACGCTTGAGCTACAATATCACTTTTAACGGACATTTCGAAATATTTTTCATCTTTGAATGACAGCCTGTATGTGAGCAAGACTGACACAATTCCCGAGATCAGGGAAACTTCGGAAAATATCATGTAGAGTTTTTTAAGCCCTTTATTGTGAAACTGTAAAAAAGGCTATTTAGGTGCCATAGAATAAAATAATTTCCAATTAAGGATCCATAAAATAAAATCATTTAAATACACATATGTTTTAGTTTAATTTATTTTCTACTAGGAGAGTTGGAATACTTTCATATACATATTGAACTTAAAATATATTTCTTTGGAATATAATTGTACAGTTAAGGTTGTGAAAACGATGGGTTGGATTTGTTAACAAATAAATGTTAAACGGTTTCTATTTTCGAACTTGTGAAACCGTTTAGCGGCGTATTATCTTCATTAGCGAACACGCTAGTATATACTTAATGTATATATTTATTTTTTGTTGTGGATTTGTTAAATTTGTTTCAAAAAGCGTAAATTTTTTTTTTGAGAAATGCTTTTTAAAAAAACTTGTACATAAATGCACTTAAAACTCAACTTTTTAAACTAAAATACATATCTGTGGTCTACTTGTACTTTAAGGAAAACCTATACATAACTGCATTTTCTTACTATTCAAAATACGTGTGACCCTGTTTAAAAAATATTGTAGTTTCCTGAAAATAAAATTTTCGAAAGTTTAACCAATTTAAAAAGCATGCAGGCGTTCTCAATCATTTTTTTATGCTATTTAATTTCATTACAAAAATATATTTTTATGTGCGTTATCAGTTGCATCGAGATTTTTCTAAATATATTTTATAATATAAATAAATAATAAGAATAATGCGGATGCACTTCATCTGAATCAAACTTGTAATTGCTGCATCAGAACTTCTTAACTTCATTTGTTAAGTAAAAGTACTGGCAACTCATCAACTATTTTATCAACCGATTAGTAGAACTAATAATATGGCTACAGCTCATTTTAATCTCTTGTTGACAAACTAACTGCAGCTACAATACCAGCTTAATGATGGCAGTTCTAAAATTTAGAAGAAAGTTTAATCAGAAAAAAAAAAGTCGGAAAAACGTAGTCAACCTGCTCAAAGAACACAAAATTAAAAATAAAATAATTTAAGTTAATTTTAAACTTTTTTTTATATATGATTTATTTTTAATTACATTTTATAAGTTCAATTTGTTTTCATATTTGCAGTTGTAGGTTCTTTGTTTTAGATTTAAATACAATAAATTTTTTTAATTTCTAAATAATATTTGTAGTTGTAATAATGATAATAAGATTCTTACCTTAGTTATTAAATATAAAATTGGTTTAAACGGCGATTTTTCTATATCTTCGACGCCTTCTACAAAATTAATTTTAAGCGTTGCTCAAACAATTTTTCGTTAAAGCCCTAATTTTTTATCTGATGCTTTGAAAAAGTAGTTTTTGCCATTTGCTGAATTAATTTTTTTTTTTGATAATTTTTTTATTATTCAGCATATATAGAAATTCTGCTGGAGTCGTTATATTTTCTACATTATATACGTTATTACAAATTATTACTAATTTAGAATATACAAATAATTTATAAATCAATCATTGTAAAGATAAATAATTATACATAGTGTTGTTGTTTTTGTTTTGTTGTAGGAAGATCTTGCGCACTTTATAATTGATATCAAATTTTTGTTTTTGCACGTGTTGTCTGCTGAAGGACGGTTGCGGTAGTGGTCTGGCTTTGAAGATAATTTTTATTAATTTATAAAGCCCGCACTTTTCGTTGTAACAACATCACTAAAATATTAAATATTTTCATTTCATATGTAGTATACAAACACGTCTAGTGACGTCTGGTGACTTTAATAACTTCTCTGATTATATACTTTAAAGCCAGTAGCTTACAAAACAGCCTGTATAAATATTTTTATAATCTTTCAATTATTAGTATAAATTATATGTGCAAAAATTTATTATCTATGTATTGAATCAAACAAAAATTGTTATAAGAAAAAACTAAAAATTAAGTTAACTAAAAGACGCTTAACGTTGCCACATTATTTGCAACCTTGAAAGTCATTAAATAATTTTTGTGTCAGAAATTTTTGGATGTAAAAACATACAGTTTTTTTTTGTGGTTCCCCACACATATATTATAAAACTTTTCTTTCATATTTTAAATAAAACAACATGATCATCAATTACTTTAGTTTATAAATTAGTTTCAGTTAGTATTTCTCTTTGTTTCTAATCAAGTGTATGTATTCACTACTACATATTTGGATTTATAGTGGCATGAATGAGCCAGATTTGGCTTTATTCCGAATCATCTTCCTTATCATCAAAACCAGATAAGTCTGCTGATTTAAGCATGCCACGTGATATCGCATATTCGATTAATGCTAAATGACAAAAAACATACTGATCTGGCATTTGTATCGAGTAGGCACGTTGAGCACGTATTTTCTCTACAGTGCCCCGTATATCTGCAGTACCAACATCCTCTAGACGCGATATGCAAATGTCCAGTGTGATAAAAGTACCTGTTAATGTGAAGAATATAAATTCAGTATTTTATTGTACAAAATTATGTTTCAAATATTATTACCAGTTCGTCCTATGCCAGCACTGCAATGCACTACTATGGGCGGTCCTCGTGAATGTCCTGCCCAGGTATCACCCAAAGCTATTACCATTTGAGCTTGTTTATCACGCACTTTTTGTAGGAAATTTAACATAGCCATCGCTGAACTAGGTACACCATAATCAGGCCAGCTTGTAAACTGCCAATGTGATACGTTCCTTACTTCTTCAGTCTGTGAACGAAATGTAAAAAATTGTTGTGTCAATCATAATAAAACGCACAAGACTTGCTTATCTAATTAAAAGTAAAAAATTTTTCTAAACAATATATTTACCTTTATATTTCTCAGTTCTAATGAAGCTATTGTATAATCTTCATTAGATTCTATACTAATTGTTCGCACATTGAAATTTCCAAATTCTAAGGAACTATTTTCATTTGGTTCCCAATATTGACCACATTTTACACGTCCACGTTCCATAACACGCGTTGTCATAACTATAACTAAACAATGTTGTTCCCAGATCATACGCCAAAAATCTTGGGATGTCTTTGGTAATGGACCTGAAATTTAAAACCAATAAATATATATAATTAAAGATTTGTTTTAACTGAGCAGTACAAATTTTCAATTTTCATAAAATAGTAATTTTAAATTAAAGAAATTTAGTGATTTTTATAAAAGACCAAAAAAGTCAGTTTTTTGGACTTTGAGTGCTTGTAACTCCATCAAATCTTATGCGATTCAAGCAAACAGCATACCGTTAGAAAGGGAATAAAAATATCTTTAGAGTGCTCTAAAGAGTTCTTGAGTAGAAAAAAAAATTCATCGAGATATAGCCAAATAAATGAAAAAAGTGCCGAAAAAGGGATTTTTTGGGGATATCTCAAAAACGATTCTTAAGAAAAAAAAGGTTGCCATTTTTGGAATCTACGCCCCAAAATACACAGAAAAAAGTATATGAGAAACCAGATCTCGAGATGAACCCTAAATTTTTAAACTGTTATTGAGCAAAAACTAGTGTGGGTGGTATGGGAGGTGGGCGTATGCGTAGGCGTTTTGGTTTTCAGATGGATAATAATACTCCATACACACATAGCAAATTTTATATCTATAGTACACATATAACACCTATTATTGAGATTTCACAATTGTGGGTGATATGGGAGGTGGGCGTATTTTTGGGCGAGTGCCAAAAAATTCAATAGGTCTAATACTTAGGTTCATATGATCCTATGTACCGAATTTCAATCGATTTCGATGTCTTTATCTAAATATATAAGAAAATATTGCTAAAACAAGGGCTTAAAAGTGACGAAATATCAATCGCGAATATCTCGAGAATTTGATCTAATCGAAAAAAACTTAGTATGCCACCGTGTTCTACGACCAAAAATTAAGTTGGGCTGTCTCGCCGATTTTGTGTGTCTTTTTTACGTCCCTACAGTGTAATCAAATCAGTATGCAGAATTTCTGTTGCACTCACGTTTGATGTGACTTAAATTCATCATCAAAATATGTTACATTTTCCTCCACCCATAAACTTTTTAAACATAAACCTTAGATGTTATTCCTTGCGGTTGGAAGTGTATTTAATAGCTTAATTTTATTGTTTTGAAAGAAAAGTTTAAAAAATGTGCCGCACATCAGACTTATTTTTAGATGTTCAACCTAAACATGTAAAAATTGTGTATTGTCCATCTTTCTCTACTGAATGAATTAAATAGCACTTCAATGCGTTTTTAAAAATTTCAATAGCTTTTATTTGATTGACAAAACTGCAAATATTCGGTGATATGTAAGTACTATAAAATCCATTTTACCGCATGACTATAGTTACAAGGTCATTCGTAACCATCTGTGCGCACCCTTAGCCGCTGAATCAAGAAAATACTTGCATTCATTTTTCATTAGCAGCTGGCGACTGTCTTTTGAACGGAAGTTGTTAGGCAACTACAAATGCTACAACTAAAAAAAATTGTCATGACGAAGTTATTGATGTGCTCTGCAGCATTTTTTCATGTCCTTGATATACCGGAATCAGAATATTAAGATAAAATGCCAAAAAAAAAAAAAAAAACATCAAGAAAAATTCCAGAAGAAGCACAAACACTAAGTCAGTTGGAATTTTTTGAAAGAGACTGCAAAATGTGAGTGAATTTACGAAAAATTAGGGTCATCTAGTAAAAGCAAACACCGAAATTGAGTAGAAGAATAAGAAGTAATAGCAAAAAAAGTACCTTGAGTTGAAATATATGCATTTTTTTGCTTATAGCCATCAACAAAATTGGCATTTATGTAATCAGAGTGTTCATCACCGTCTATTTGTGACAGCACAACTCTGCTGTGATCATAGCAAAGTACATCTGTGTAGCGATTTTTTGTTAAATTTTGGCGCATTCTAAAATTAAAGAAAAATAAAGTTGTGAATGTTTTTCATTTTGCAATTTTTTTGTTGTTAAGGGGTTGGCAACGCTCATATGACAACTTGTAATTATATAAGACAATGCCACTTACCTCGCATGCACAAATGTGCCCTCTGGCGCTCTGTTACGTATTTCGCCATATTCCTTAATTAAACCATTTCTACCACGCTCCTTTACCATTTGAACAATTTGTTCAATTGTTTTTGGATCTCCTTCTGCCCCAGCCAGACTGTCGTCATCACTAAACCCCGACGAAGCGCTACTTGGCGGATTTTCCGACCAGAATTCGTTCAAGTTTGTTGTCGTCGAACAAACGCCGTTAAGAACCAATGTCGTCGTTGTCGCTGCAGGATCACCGTTTTGAACTGCACCGGAAACAACAATGCTACCGTTTGTATTGTTCGTTGGGGTTGTTACTGCGGTTCCCGTTACTGTTGTTGCAATACCGTTAATTGTTATATTATTTTCGTTGGGTTCGCTGTTGGCTACACTGTCAAAAATCTTTGTTGCTGTCTCTGCCGCTGCTTTTGTTGTTGTCGACGTTGGTGCTGTCGCAATTGTGATGTGATTATTTATAGTGATAGTGCCAGCGGTACTATCGGTGTTATTACTGTTGCTATTGCTGTTACTATTGTGTGCCGGTTGCCCAATGATGGCCAGTTGTTCGTCTTCACGATTCTTCATCGATTTGTGGCAATGTAGCAACCATGTGGCGTGATCGATTACCAAGCTACCGCCTAAATGTGTGGGTAAAGCCTTACGCGGCACGTGCAAACTCAGTGTGGGCACAGACACGGTAAAGACGCGTTCACGCAGCTTTTCACGCACAAATAGACGCAATATTTTAAATGGAGCTTTAAACCATAAAGGCGCCGTAACGATTAGAACTTTCTTTAGACGCGCAGGATAGCCACCCTGTAACGAGAAAAAAAAAATAGATTGTAAGTATAGAAAATTCAGTTGAAAAGTCTTGATATTAACTTAAAGAAAATAGAAAAAAATATCCTTGCTGTATTGTAACAAACTACTAACATAGTTTAATGAGCTTTTCCTAGAAGCTCTTGATTGTGTTTCCATTTGTATGAACACAATTTAAATAGATAAAAGGTGAGATGGTTATATGCGACAGTTTCAAATGATAAAATTCTGTTTCAAGTTACATAACTTACTGTTTTCATTTCTCTTTTTTAATTTTTTTGAAATAATTTTAAAAATCATTTTTTTAGGGAAATTCCAGTATTTCAAAAATATAAAATACATTTTTAGGGAAAATACTGCTTAACAAACGAAAAGTCATAGTCGGATGGGTGCAACGATTTCCTAAGAAAGGGAAACAACCCATTTCGGGACAAGTCCGAGTACGTTCCTCAAACTGCAAAGGTGCGTAATATTCGTATCTAAATCTACACTATATTGATATATTTAATGAAAAGTTTTTAATTTTAAACAGCTGAGATTTTTTTAAACATTGCAAATAACATGACATATTTTCCATTTTTTTTTTGAGCTAAAGTTTTTTTTCAATAAGAAATGCTGTCGAGTTTTCATTAAAAATTAAAAGAAAAGTGAGGGCATTTTAATTAGCTTTCAGGTTACTAACGTACCTTTTTTACATAAAGCGAAACAGTACATAAAATAGAAATGTAGTACGGCAAATTGCAAAACGGAGCAGAATAATAAGAAATGTCAACAGAAAGAAGAAAAAACGCACTATTGGATTACAGAATGCAAAAAAAAAAAAAACATAAAAAGGAATGTTTACAAATATTTTAAGCCCCACCAGCAGCAGTACTACTAGGATTAAGGTCAGACGTGTTGCAGTATGTTAATGCGGTATTTATTAGTTGCTGCAATGAAAACTTATTAAATAGAAAGCATTTGCATAGCTCAGTTTATTGATTCTTAAGCTATGGGGTTGTAAACCCAAAAGGGTTTGAGTGAATTAAAAAAGAGTTGAAAGGGTATATTTAAATATTATTGAGTAAATTTTGTCAATAGACTTTTCTTAGAGAAAGAAAGAAACAATCGAATCTCTGATTTAACTGATTGCTGAATTTATTTAATAATTTTACGCACTTCTTAAAAACGAAACATCTTCGCTACGTATTGAAAAAAAATTCGGTCGACTGTGTACCTGTTTTATTTGAATTGTCGTACAGTGTAAGTTACCATTCTTTTTTTTTTAATATTTTTTATTAAAATAGACCATTGCAATACCTATCCTATTTTTTGCCATTACTTATTCATTTGAAAAGTATCTTATCTCTTTGTCTCTTGAAATTAGTTTAAAAATTAAACTTGATAATATTTGTCCATCAGAGGGTAGTTCTCACAAGTGACCGAAGGAAAATTTATCCAAACACTGCCTTAAGGAACTTTACAAAACACTAGACTTCGAGATATTTTATTTAAAGTTTTTCCATACACCGAGCAAAGAGAATGCTTTCTTCAAATAAATGATAATATTTAGATGAGAACTCAAGCACTGCACCTAAAAGGAAAATGTAAGAGTGACAAGTGTAAAGTAATCTTAATTATTAATATTGTAGATTACATTATCTTTGTTTGATTTGAACAAGTTAAAGTCGCATGACGTTTCAACACACAATTTGACGTCATTGGCAATAAAAGCTGTTAAACGTTCTTGGCACAAGGTGAGTAATATTAAATCGACCAATTTTTAAATTAAAAAAAAAAAAACATTTATTCTGAGTTTCAATGAAAAAAATAAAACAATTTGTTTTGGTTCGAAGGATCATTTATTTTATGTTATTGCTTTATGCGGCTACCAACCCATAAGTAGTTCTTTTCAGCTTTACTAATCTGGCGTCCGCGATTACCTGGTTTCTGAGGCGAAGGTTTGACCCGCCTTTCCTTTTCGATCCTGGTGGCTGTGCATTGAAAATTCTATTAGCTTTAGCGCTATCTCATAAACGTTCGATGTGTCCGAGCTTATGCAGCCGATAGTTTTTCATCTTTCGCAGGTGAAAAAAAGGTGTTCAGCTCATACATTTTTTGAACGAGTCTGTTTTTCTACACCGTCCTCGCATACAGGACCAAATATACAAAGGTATACCTCTCAAAATAACCTAGGACCTGTAATATCTATACATAATTATTTTGGTCCTTCGAAAGAGACGTTTCGAGCACAGTAGTTTTGATAGTCTAGTTGCCTAAAGTTTCTCTTCTTTTTGAATGAATTTCTTTTAAAATTTTATTTTTTATATTGTTTTCATACATTTTCGCTTTGAACATATCTTTTAATTCGTCTTGATCCATTGTCACTTACTTTCTAACAAAACTATTTGATAGGAAAATTATGACCTTCGTTTTACTTAATGAAAAAAGCACAAAGCGCTACAAGTTCCCTAATCAGCACAAAAGTTCAAATTTTTTTTTTAGTTTTTGAGCCACTCTAATGAACACACTTTTTTTTATAAATAACCTCTTAAGGACTCTTTTATTATAAAGGTTACTAAAGAAAATTAGAAAAGAAAAAAAAATATTTAACGCTGCATCGGACAAGCGTTGGTAGTTGGTCTTTTTTTGCATGCCTTCCATACACGTTTATTACAGACTTTAAAATAGATAATTGAAATTCACTTTCTATACATATGTAGGTACATAAGTACTTGTATCTACAATTAATATTTAATTGTGGTTTCATAACATATTCACGCAGAGAGATAAAAATTAAGTAACATATTTTTTTTTAATGTTCATCTGTCGGTCTGTCTGCTTGTCTATGCTTTATATATGCGCCAGCTTTTAAGTGTGGGGTTGACCCTCTATAAAAATGGAAAGTGAGTAAGCTACTTGTTTTTATTTATTTTATCTTCAATGCAATGCCAACATAGAAATAGTACGAGTTTTTAATGTCAGTACTGGTAAATATAAATTTATGTAGGTGGTTAACTATCCGGCTGAGTTTTTATCTATTTATTCAGATGTACTCGTAATGTAAAATAAACTGCGATGGAAGACAATTTCATTTTAGTGATAATCAGTTAAACTAAGAGGTAGCGATCTATTCACTGTGATTATTAGTTATGTAAATCAATAGAGAAAGACTTTTGTACTTGCTGAATAAGGACGGAATTTTAAAATATTCATGGTCAGACAAAAATGTGGAAACATTTGTACATATACATTTTGCGAACCTTCCTGTAAGTTTCTCGAGAAATTTAAGAAGAGGCAAAACAATATTATGATTTTATTGTACTAAGCAAAGGTATATTTATCCACACAGTAAAGGGTTTACTGTTATGTATTCGAAAATTGTGGTTACCACACAAAAGTGCACAGCAATTTCAGCATTATTTCTATTTTATAGCTTATCGTGCTATTAAAATAAGCCGAAAAGTTTAATATTTAAACTGAGGACTTAAGTGAAAGAAACAGGAACATCTTTTTTAGAAATATTAGACGATCAAAAATACATATGAATTTGCTTGAAACGACAATTTGAAAATTTTATTTTAAAAAATATTCCTTCTCATTTCCCATGTAATTTTCGATGGTGATTTCGAAATTGGTGTATATTTTTTCTTTTAGCACAAGCATAACAGCCATAACTGGTCTTTTTTATATGACTACGTTATATTCAACAATTAAAAAATGACAGAAATTGACATATCGAGATCGAAACGATATTATTTTGTTTTCTGGGAGATTAATCTGTGCACATGAAATCGAAAACGAAAAAAAAATTGATTTTTTATATTCGTGTGCTACTGCTAATAATATTAGAATTTTCTCACACTGAGTTCTCGGAATACAAAGATAGAAACAATATGCTCAACATTCTAACATTATCGATTTCTCATTGTTATAAGTTATTCTGAGAAAGTGAACGGATGCATTGAACTGTAAGCAAAGATTTTTTCTTCTTTGATGAGTATTAATTAGATTTAAAAAAAGAGGAAAAATATTTCCATTAAAATTAATAACCCTCTGGAATCACAACAGTTACGTTATAAAGTCACTTATGACGCAGTGAAGGATTTCGTTGTATTGATTATTGTTTGCTCATTATTTTAATTAAGTACTCACAAAATTCCAATGAACGAAAAACCATTATAAACCATCGGATATAACAAAAACAAGAGAAAAAAAAAATCGAAAACATTTCGCAGAATTTTGTATGTATCCAGCCGCAAAAAGAAGCGCAACAAACTGTTAATAAAATTCTGTAATGTTTTGGTATATATAACAAAATCTCGTAGATACGAAACACATTCTACAAACCTATGTACATAACCGTGTATATCTATGTATACTGAACCAAAACATATGTACAGTCAGTTTGTAACGCACATAAAAGCATTCCACCACCTTGTTCGGAACAACATTCATCCAATTCAGTCTCAACGCTGTACACCATTACCACCACCTACACTTTCTGCTGAAATGGTGGAGTAAGAAAAGTTGCACAGTAACACAAACCAACATGAATAAAATGAAATTGAAAAAATGAATCAAAAACGAAACAGAAATGCAAAAACAACAGAAAGAAATTGCGAGTGAAATTTTTGAACCCCCATACAACACCTCTGGCAATTTATTTTACTTTGAAGTGGCACCAACTGCAGTACCGACTGACAAAACAGACAGACTCAAGTACAAAGTGACAGAGATTTTGAAGCACAGCAACACAAATTAATAGTAGAAAAAAGATTAAAAAAAACAAACAAATAAAAAATATATATTAATATTTTGCTGAGTTACTTTTTTGGTGACAGCACACTACATACATATGTCAAACGACCCAAACCATGCCATATCCATAGACAGGCAGACAGAAATTCAAAGCAAATGTCTCCAACGCGATATTAAAATTTCGGCTAAAACGCTTATACCATTTAGGGATATAAGAAATTAATAATAAAAATGTAATAATGTTACGAAAAACAACAACAATATTAAACAAAATATTCAGCATGTAAGTATGTAGGTAGATACATCTATATATATATATATATATATAGTTATGTATATATTTATTTTAATAGAAAGCTCAAATGCCAAGTAACGACATATTCAGTGCAATGATATAACCAAAGGGAATAGCAAGCATATGTGATACAATAAATAGGGAGCATCACTCCAACGCATCACAACAGCTGTGTAATACATCTACTCGCTGATTGAAAAATTGAAGTCAATAAATAAATAAAAATATTGAATAACATTTGATTGCTCACATTAGCCAAAAATTTGCTGATAATGATCATATAATAAATATTTATTATTCAAAGATACAAAGTATTTTGATTTGTATACAGCTTTTGCACGACAAATTCAAACTTTCTCATGTAAATTAATTTTTATCAAAAATACATTTTTTTTTTGAAAAAAAAAAAAAAAATGTGTATGCAGGAATCATAACTCATATTTAAGAAAATTCTTTAACTTTCTTTAATTTATAAAATTTTTTTTCATTACCAGGACCGAAGTTATAAATTGGAAACAAAATGAATCTTGCATTATACTTAATAGTTATAATTGTAGAACCCTTTAAAATCAATTTACTACATTGAAACCTTAGTGAAAGTTTGGGAGAAAAAGATCTATTTAAAAATAAGAAAGCTCTGACCAAAAGAATTGTATATTGGATAAAAATAAAAATTTTTGAAGTATTTGGAGGTTTAGACCTCAATTTTGTTTATAAAAAAATCTATTTGCGCATGGTTGAATTTAGTTTGCAATAGGTTTAATTCGACGGACAGACACTGTATAATACATTATATTGAGATTATCTTGCTGAAATTTTCTTTCATAAAAATATAACGGAGCAACAAATTTTGTCCTACTAATCGGGAATGTATTCAGAAACGTTGTTCATTACTCCCGAATAAATGCTTTTAACGTATAGCTAATTTTATTGATAGAAGTGTTGAAAAATCAATCGCATTTCCCAAATTTTTTAATTAAAAATAAACAAACTGACTGACAAGATACAATAAATAAAAGAATTCCACATAAATTCTATATTTTATAAGATACAAACAATTCTCTGATTAGATAGTTATTTAAATCAAAAATATTTGCATGCAATTCCAATTATAAATTTTATCTGAGCAATGAAATTACGTCATTACGCTACTTCTTTCAGTGTGTTAAAATATATAGGGAAATAACTATTGCAGACCCAGGTCTGAATAATTTCTTTGTAGACCAGTTTGATTGTCATAAAGTTTGGACAATTTTCCATTGGAAACCAAACGAGCGTGACAGCTTTTTTTTCAAGTGGCTACAAATATATTATACCTCTTTCGTCAAAATAAGTAAATTAAACTTGGTAGATAAACAGTATGTTATGGGATCATACAATTCGGCGTGTCACCTTCAATAAAAGCGAAACAATTTTATTTGTTATATCAAGCAAACCGACAACTTGATATATAAACAATATACAACACAAGCACTATAGACATGGGGCGTCGCAGCTCCCATAGCAGATAAAAAATTTTATTTGTTATATTATGCGAGCTGACAAAGATTTTAAAATTAAATCTACAAATAGTAAATACACACATAATACACACTTTTCAAAAAGTGGGCGGTATTGGCGAAGTGGGTGTGGCAGGTTTTATAAAAATTATTGTTTTATTTTGTCTTAAATATGTTTCTGTTGCCAAATGTCTTTATGTCAAATTTAGTTTAGTGGGCGGTGTGACGCTACCCCAGGAAATGATTTTAAAGCAAATTGCTTTTTAGTGGCTTTTGGCGTTAGATGAAAAAGTTAGAAAATAGGAGTAAAAACGGAAAGAACGCTAGTTACTTTTTTCAAACAAAATACAAAAAACTCTTGATTACGTTTATAGTAACTTGTATGAAGAAGGTGGCAAGTACAAGTAACAAGCACAAGTACAAGTACTAGTAAAGGTACAAGTACAAGAACAAGTACAAGTACAAGTACAAGTACAAGTACAAGTACAAGTACAAGTACAAGTACAAGTACAAGTACAAGTACAAGTACAAGTACAAGTACAAGTACAAGTACAAGTACAAGTACAAGTACAAGTACAAGTACAAGTACAAGTACAAGTACAAGTACAAGTACAAGTACAAGTACAAGTACAAGTACAAGTACAAGTACAAGTACAAGTACAAGTACAAGTACAAGTACAAGTACAAGTACAAGTACAAGTACAAGTACAAGTACAAGTACAAGTACAAGTACAAGTACAAGTACAAGTACAAGTACAAGTACAAGTACAAGTACAAGTACAAGTACAAGTACAAGTACAAGTACAAGTACAAGTACAAGTACAAGTACAAGTACAAGTACAAGTACAAGTACAAGTACAAGTACAAGTACAAGTACAAGTACAAGTACAAGTACAAGTACAAGTACAAGTACAAGTACAAGTACAAGTACAAATACAAGTACAAGTAAAAGGAACAAGTAACATTTTTAGTCATTGAATAAGAATACGTTCGTAACAAGTACAAATATGAATCGTCGGTCTCGACGATTGGACGCAACACTTTCCCACTTAACCCAGATAGCGCCACCATCCTTTTAAAAGGACACCAAAAACGTCATCATGAATGAGAGAAATGTGCCATTATGCACATGCATTTCTATCAAGATTGGATCAGATTGGATTTGGAAAACTATAGCATATACGAATAAAAGCTATTTAATAAAAAAAATGTTTAGAAAGCGATCTTGACCTAAGCTTTGTAATAAAATTCAACTTTATAAAAAAAAGTTTCGGCGCTGTTTGTGTTAATATATAATGGATTCTGATACTATTTGTTTTTAATTATCTTGAAAGCAAAAAACCATATTTTTTAACACAACATTTAAGGGATTAATTCTTAGTCATCTATGTTTATCTTGGTAATTATTTATCATTTTTTGATCAATTGACTTGGGCGTTCAGATTAATAACGGTCATAAAATCTTGGAAAGAGTAAAACATCAGACCTATTTCCATGAAGTACGAACTTACTACTCCTTAGTTGTCAACTCAACTGCTTACTAAAACAGAATGAAAAAAAACTGAAACATAAAAAACTCACACATAGGACATAAATATGTTGTATGTTAAGTGCTAAAATTTGGAGCAAGTTCATCAGATAAGAAGCTTTACCTGCTGTTCGTCTGTGCGAGAGTTGGTGATAATTCGATAACTGAGCTGAAGACGTTATACGATTGATTTTTTTGTTATTTCGCAATTGAACAAAAAATTGAGTTTTTGCACTCTCTGTTGAATTAATGCACTTTTTTTCATACGGAAAATTGACACACTCTTTTAAATAACGAGCTGTTCTAAAGCATTTAATTGAAGTATAAATATATTATTTTCGGCAGCTGTTTTAAAATAAAACACGACTTTTCGTTTAACTATTTAGACATTTAATTTTGATAAGATTTTAATAATTAGTTTATTACACAATTTGCATGTACGACGATATTATCTTGTTTTTTTTTTTTATTTTCATATACAAATTTTCATTATATTATATGCGACTAAGTTTGGCCTTACTTTTGTCACGATTTTTCTTGAAAATTTTCACACAATATGAAATTTGTTTTTTTTTTTTCGTTTTGCAAATGTATTGCTTTCGTGAGGGAAATTTTTTTTTATTTCATTAATAATGAATTTACTTTTATTTATTTACTCTCACTAGATACATATATTTATCTTTTATAAAGTGACTTTTAATTTTATTTTTATAATTTTATTTTCTTTTTTGTTTTATACACAACATTTTAGTTTGTCGACGCCGCAATCATTTGTTAGACAATCTTCGAAAGCGAAAAACTTCTGATTCTGATTCTCGTTGCTTTTTGTTAAAATTTTCTTTTCTGTGTCGCGCAGCGTTTTTGCGAGAAAGTCGCAGACATTTGCAGGTTTCCGAATAGAATCCGAATCGCACACAGAGTATGTGAAGACGCAGCAGATTTGCTCGTTGTGAGAGGGTTGTTTTTGTTTGCTAGGGGTGTTTTCGAATTTTCGAACTTTAAATGCTCATGCAGTGCACACAGATACAGTTGTGTATCGTATGTGGCACAAGGCAATTGAAATTTTTCGCATATGAAACCTAATTTTTCTAGAGAGAGAAATGAACTGAAATTGAAATTTTTTAAAAGTATTTGGATCAATGAATTCTATGTCAGTGTAAATATTTCAATTTTCAATGAAAGCCATTTTGCTATTGTTCATAATCAAGCAGAGCAAAATGTTGCAAAAAAAAAGAAGAGGAATTTAACAAGTTAAAAATAACAACAACTGATGATGTTGCATTTTATTCATTTCTAATTGAGAAAAAAACAATTGGCAACATTTTTAACCTGACATTATTGATGAGCTGCACAAAAAAAAAAAATTTACGTCAACGTTTTCACTTTCACGAATGTACTGTTTCTTGCATGTTCTAAAGATTTAGTTTAGCCATTTTTACTTATAAGAGAAAATGATCTAAGATGGTATGTTACCAATTGGTAATTTTCACAACCATACGAGCACATTGGAAATATAAAAGTTTTTTTTTAAGTTTCTGACACGAAAGTTAAGTCTGTATCTATAATGGGGTAACCTTTAGTATAACTATCTGAAATATCAATGATTTTTTTTGAAATCGATTAACGTTTAGGTGTTGCTGTCGGGTCCCAATTGTTGAATTTTGTAGAGATGTATGTATAACATAATACAGGAATTTGTAGTAACATAAATTACCAAAACGAAGAAACTGATACTCTATTTTGTTTGCTGTGGATCATGTTATGGAAAAGTTTATTATAAAACTTAGAAATTATTAAGTTTAAGTTTAGGAAATTTCCTCTAGTTTTATTTTGTATATATATGTTTTTGTCGTAAAATGAGTCAGAAAGGAGATAAACCCAACTCTCTTTTTACACGGTAGTTCCTTAGAAAACCGGTAAATTTGGGGATATGTTCCACAACCTTAAAATATCGTGTAAGATGAAAAAACTTACGCCTTATCTTATCCGATTCTTTCAGGTTGTACTTGAATTTGTCAGAAGACAACAAAGTCTTGGTCAAAAAACCTCCTTAAAATTGAATAATTTTCATAAAATATTGACCCAAAAAGATACAAACAAAGTCTTCCATTTTTGGACACTTGAGTAGAGGTGGGTGTGGAGTAAGACGCATACGCAGACCAAAGGAAGATAGAATGAATTCTAAGTATGTATTGCAAAGCCACTGTAATGAATGGAGGTGGGAGTGTAATGGTCTGGGATCCCTTCTCTGGTCAAGGTATTGGTCCAATTCATAGGATTTAAAAAACTTTGGATCGCTTCGTGTACGTTGACATACTAAAAGATGTGATGTTGCCATATTTCGATGTAGAGATGATACTTAAATGGAGGTTGCATCGGGACAATGATCCAAAATATGTTCCTAAAGCTTGTAAGCGCTGGCTTCAGAGCAATAGGATAGAAGTTTTTGGTTAGCCTGCCTCGACCTGAATCCTCTTGAGATCCTGTGGGATATTGTTAACATGAATATCATCAGAAAAAATAGCGAAACCACGGAAGATCCATTCAGTCCTTAAAAATATCCTGGGGAAGGATATCGCAGGATATCATTAATAATTTAATATCGCCTATGCCTTAAAGAGGTGCGCGAGTCGTCAAGAATAAAGGATTCGCAAATAAGTACTAATTTTAAAAGTTTTTATTTACCATAAAAATGGGGGTGCTTTAGTTTTGTCCGTTAAGTTTTTGGGTTTAAAATGTTCCTTCGATGCTAACTTTTTATTTATGAGACGAAGTTTTTTTTTAATTTTTGCTTGTCAATAATAAAGGATGAATTAAATATATACGTAATATGTTTTAAAAACGTTGTTTTCATAAAAAAATCATGATTTGAAAAAAATGTACTGAGGGGATGCTTAAGTTTTGGCCAATACTGTATATTTATTTTTTTACTGTTTATACATATATTTATACAGAGTAGTCTAAAGCAACAACATCAGTTTGGGTAAAAAGTTTAAAAATATTTGACGCCAATTTTTTAACTAGCTTCTAATTGTGTACAAAAAAAAAAGCTGGAGGAGAAGTGACTTGAAAACAATATCACACTAACAAAAAAGAGCATTGAAGACAAAATTACACAAACAAATTGCATACGACGAAATTATTTAATTTGAGTAACGGCAAGAGCTGAACGATTCTATGTGTTGAAGAAAAATTTACAGAAATTAATAATAAATAAATAAATAAACCAAATAAATTAAATAAACAAAAAGCATGCGATGATGGCGAACCAAAATGATTATTATATAGCCGGAAAAAATTGATTCCTGCCTTTATCTATAGTTTTGAAAAACATATCCTCCCTTGAATTTCCCTTTAGAGATTTATTGAAAAATTTTGCAAAGCTGAAGCATACTTAATTTTGGTTTCCATATAAAAATTGCTTAGCAAGCGATAAAAAACATTCAGATAAAGTTTTAAAAATACGAAAACTTCAGCTTTTAAAGCTATTTGAAAAATTTGTAAGCTAAGTTATTTCTTTTTTTTTTTGTATTTTGAACCAATTTAATGGGCGACAGTATTAAAATTTGCGAAAGACTTATCCGCTTTACTGTACATATGATGACAGTTCGGAACTAGCATCCTATATAAGGGATTTATTCCATATGTTGAAAAAGTGCTATTCCGCCTTTTCACCGGATTCAAGTCATAATTTAAACCAAGAAATGCTACGACAGCTACATTGAAAAAGTTCGCAACTTACGCTTTAATTAAATTTAATTCAATAATCCAAATTGTGCTGCCGCATAATAAAACATCTGCTGTTCGGTTTTCGTGACCTTTGTTGAGATTTTTTGGCACTTCACTGAGATTTTATATGCAATTTGTTTTTTTTTTTTGTTTACAAAAATAAGATCACAGCTTCAATTTGAATTTTCTTTTCACAAAAATTTTAAATGCACAAATTAAGATTTAAATGTTAGGTCACACTATAGTCCTTTTATGGGTAAGGCTAGTATTATTTTTTTCACTGACAGTTAAACTGCAATAAATTTTCTTCACAAAATAAGTACGAGATTTTGAAACAATTTTTAGTCACAACAATAAAAACAAAAATAAAAGTATTTTTTTTTTTATTTCAATGTCAATTGAAATTTTTGCGTAATTGCGTTGAGATTCGATAAAAAAAAAAATCAAAAGTTGTTTTCGTTGTAAAATTTTGAAGTGCTCGTAACGTAAAAAAACAACCGAAAATCTTGAAGATTATGTAAAATTTGTAGAAATTGCGAGTAAATTATACAACAATTTCTTCCTCTTCTTTTTTTTGTTAATAAAATAATGCAAAACGAACGACTAGAACTCGTAAACTGAATCAGTTAATAAACAAAGAGATAGTCACAAGTCAAAAGTAGCTCGAGAATTAAAAAAAAGCAAAAAAATTAAATCAACATTGAATGTAATTTCGCGGTAGCGGCCGCTTAGCGCATAGAGGAAAGAGTAAAATGAGATAACGTAAATTTTTTTTAAAAAATATTTTACTCATTTGTTTGCTATAAGGTGTGTGCACAAAATAGTGGAAATAAACGCTGCGAATAAACTTAATTTGCCAGGAATAGCTTATGTCGTGAATTTTAAAAAATCCTACTAAGCTAAAAGGTGTTGTTTTTAAAGCATTTTTGGGTAGAGGAAGGATTGATCTGAAATAAATATTCTTATTTTTCCGAATTTCTTTGATTAACCTGTATTTTTGTGAGGTAGAATTTAGGTAACATAAAATTTCCAAAATTATGGTAGAAAATCGATCCAGGCAAATTTGAAGACTTAAAGAAAAAAGCTCTAAACAAATTCAACGATCCCATGTGGGATGCTATCGTAAAACAGATTTGATTGAATGAAAAGTTGGACGGTAATTTTTTTTTTTGTTTTTTTTTTGTCTCATAGAGGGCTATTGGGTAAAAATTTACCCATGCCATATCTCCGGTATGCCTAGGAAAAAATTTAATTTTTTCATCAGCAACTTCTATTGATCCCCTGACTTCCCACACCAAATTTTATCAAAATTTAAAGGCCCTTTTGGTACCAGTCTGGAATGGGTTGAGCGATCCAGAAATTTGATGTTTCGATATCGATACATACTACAATTCTTTACAGACCATAGTAGTTCTTGTTTTAAAATGCTCTCTATAATATTCTCTCAAACAAAGGAGACCGATAGTACGAAGTTCAAACGAATGATTTATGCAGCTTTATGCTAACAGCCTTGCGGAAACTTATCCATTCTGTAAGATATTTAAGGTAAAAATAATCAGTTTTTTACTTTCATATGTCTCACTATCTCACTGATCAGGAAGAAATTTGGTTCAGGAAAAAGTTATTGTCCATACAATTTCCCATAAAGAAGCTATAAGTCATTATTTACGTTCATTTAAGTAAATTTTATCATAATATGCATATGAATAAAATAAATTTTAAAAAATATTTTACATGTGATTGATAAGCAAAAGGGTAATGTTTTAGAGTGATAAAACTTTGAATTGAAATGACACTGATTATGTTTGAATCCAAATTATGTTTTATCCAAAAGGTTATTTCATAATTTTTTTTTGTTTAAAATATGATTATAATGATAGGTCAAGCTGTGATAAATAGTATTCAATAAGTTCAATTTCGGAATACTTTTGTACAAATGTATTAACCCATTTAAAGCCAAGACCTTTTAAAATCAAAAATCATCGCCTTCGTGTATTTCGATTTTATGAAAATAACATAAGATACTTATAAAATATGAAAAAACAAAAAAAAAAATTGAATTAGTAGATTTTTAAGCCAGTTCCCGATGGGTTACAATGGCAGAATATATGAGCATTTTTAAATCTTTTGTAATTTTATCGATTCAACTCGATTAATCTCCTCAAAATACGCAAAATTGAAAACGCAGTATCAAAACAAAGCAAAATATTGAAAAACGTCATTCGTTTCTCTTCAATATCTACGTGTGTTTTTTAAGCACAGTGTGTATGATTAAATTGCGCAATAACCTTTGCAAAATTTTTTTTCTGATTGAATTTACAGCTATTTTAATGTTCTGTACCCAAGCAGGTACAATGGCTCTAAATGGGCTAAAAAATTTTATATTTCAATAACGTCATAAACGACTAAGCATTGCATTCTTCAGTTTAATTCTGTTCCTAACAAAAAAAAAAAAATGCTTTTTAATGCTTAAAAACTACTATGTATATTTATTGCTCAAATAAATTCATAAGTTTATCAAAAATGTTCACACGCATAAGCCTGCTAAAAAAGTTTCATGCTGAAGAGAATGCGTTGGAGATTGGGGATTTTGTTGGGCGAAAATTTATTTTAGTTTTTGGGTGATTCATATTTCTTTTTCCTACGTTAACTTTTTTTGATATCGAAAAAACTACGTTAATGTCAACTATTCCTAAAAACTTTAGTTCTTTATTTTTAAGCTATGTAAAAACATATGCTAGTGGAAAAGTTCACTTTGAAGGGTTAGAATTCATGTTATGTTCGGTACTCTCACCCTATTTGATATTAATATAGAAAACAATTAAGTTTAAAGCTAAAAAAATATATATATTTATTGTAAAAAAACAGAGAGAGAGAGAGAAAATAATAAAAGAGAAACAACAAAATTTGAATGAACACTATAGATTTGAACATGCTCGGCCTGTTAGCCAGGTGGATACCAGCTACAGCCAATATTTAGAGTAGAATCACGAACGATATGAAACACGACAAAAATGAAACAACAACAACAATCGAATGAAAACCAAAAACTCTCACGACGACAACAACGATGGTGACAATGAAACGAAACGGGAAGTACGGACGTACCACCGCCGCCGAACTTAGATCGATATGCGGAAATTGACGAGCTTGCGCATTGAAAGCGTTTTTTTCTTTTCTTCTTCTTTAAATTTTCGAACTTGAAGATAACGTTGAATACTCTTTTTCTGACAAAGAGTCAGCTAATCTACAAACTACTCAGCTATATAATTCTTTAGATGTTCGAAATTCGGTGTCAAAATTTTGTTGTCGTTAAGTAAGCGATTAAGAAAATAAAAAAGAAATACAATCTTAGAGATAGCAGCAACAAAGTATACTCGTATACACCTCGGTAGTTTAACTATATTTCTTAGTTTTTTCTTTTTACCCCACGCTTTTATAGGCTCTTTAATTTCAAAGTATTATTCCATTATCATACGTTGTTATTTCGAATTTATTCCATTTTTACATATCTAATACGCAGTATGAGCAGACAGACATCAGTTGGCAGTTTACAGACGGAGAGAGACTTACAAATAGCAGTAAGTTTTTTTTTTTTTTAAAAAAACATCGTTTTATTAATTTGTGCAAACTTTTTTTTTTGTATGACTTTGTCATGTTTTCCCTGTGTTTACGATACACGACTGTCGACATGAACATGGATGACTCATAACAGCTACCTGTTGTTGTTGTTATTGTTAGTCGATACCCTGTTAAACTCCATATGGTTTTCTTCTACTTTAGTTGGTCCAAAATAATGCAAAGTACAAAAGTAGTATCAACTTTATTCTTAAATATTGCAATATAGATTTTTGTATAAAATGACGAATTATTGAATGAATGTAGTACACTAAATTTATTTATTTCTAGTTTAAATAAGAAAACGTTTCGGATAAATTTGAACTAAAAGTTTGAGATTCAGTAATGATTCTCACACATCATGTTTCAGACACATCATTCTAGGAAGAGTGGACCGAAAAACTTTATTTACTACTGAACGTACCCGATACCCCAGACTAAAAGTTTAAAGATCGGTTTAATGTCTTATCGGTTAGACTAGATAATTCTAAATAAAAAATATTATATATAAAAGCATATTGGACCAACATTTTTCATGATATTTAGGAACCAATTGTTAAAAATTGATTTCATTGAATTCGAATCTAATAATAACATATACAATGCATAATATTACGTCAACGTAATATCTAATACGGTATTGGGCGCGTACTAGAAAATGGAGCCTAACTTGACTCCCACTCAGCAAGTACGTAATTTTGACTGTTATTGCTTTCAATCAACAAATTTCAGTTGAAAACATAACACTCAATGATACCAAATTTGTGTTTGGTAGAGTTAAGTACTATTTGAATATTTTTCGATCTAGATATTAAATTTTTATTCGTTATTCGAATAATTAAAAAAAAAAAAATAAATATTGAGATACAATTTTTTCAATCTATATTAAACGTCGTGATGTGTGTCCAGTTTTCAAAAAAAAAAAAGAAAATTATTATTGCTCCAATCAATGGGGAAAGATTGAAAATAAATTTTTATCATGACCAAGGCGCCCGAGACATTTTGGTCTCATTATATTGCATCAATCGATGGGAAAAGAACGCAACTAAAAGCATTTGATTTTTGCTGCTACCACATAACAAAACCTTTACTCTGATATTGTTATTATGGGAGGAATATTCTGAGGTATGTATATATTTCTTTCTGTCATTTTTTGATCACCGGTGGATGGCCTAGCGATAACGACACCATTAACGTGGTGTCATGTGACCCATCGGATGGTCATTTTACATTTTCGCGTCTCGGTTTCGGATTTCGATATCTATGGATGTGTAACACCGGTGGATCACTTAAGAGGTCACTTTGGAGGCCATGACTTACCGGTGGGTCACATGGCAGCGAATGTCCTAAGGCTCGAGTCAATGGGTGTAAGTATTAACCAGAACAATTTTTCTTTCAAATCGTTACTTCCTCTGTTCTGAAAAGCAAGAAATAAGCGAGATACTTGTTTTGGTTCTAAGCAGCCGAGGTTACGCTGGGCATTGCCGGGTTAAGAAAAAGAAATTTACTTTTAAGAACGTGCTATAAAAATTTTCATCTATTAGGTCAAGTTTTTTTTGACAAAAATAATGACAGTTACAGTTGACTCAAGCCAAATGCAGGTAAGGCTTGTTTTCTATTAGTTTTTGGTGCATTTTACTGTTCGGTTTTGGGCATTATTAAAAATTGCTCAGAAATGAATGAAAACCTTCACCAAAACTAATGACGAATTGGCTCTAATTACATTTGTCTCTTGTCGACCTAAGCTGTTTTTAATTTTTGTCTCAGATATATTGAAAATATCAGATTTATTAGATATATTAAGAGATCTTATAAAAATTAATGGCGCAATGACAGAAAAGTTGAGTTAATATTTCCATTTGATTTTTAATATCTGTGCCCATCTTGCCTATTCTAATGTTCTCGTAGCAAGTTCGGTAAAATGTCTTGGGTTGTATGGAACATTTCCTCTGAAGGAGAAATTGGAAAAAGTTGAATTGAAATGCAAACAAGCGACTTTTGGATAGTGAAACGGTATTCCCGGTCTTCTTTACAAACAAATAATAACAAAAAAAGCATGTTTTTATAGTGGGGAAAATACGCAGACATATTGAAGTCTGTATAACTCTGGAATATTTGCCGATGTCATTTAGTTATAGTAAATCCCCAGAAAAAATCGTAAAAAAGGTTAGGGTTAGGTTAGGGTGGTATGATAGAAAATTATATGTTCGTTAAAATTTTAAGCTTTCTATTTTTTAATTATGTTAGGGGAGTTATTTATCAAAAAATAATAGATTTTTATTAAATATTCAGTATATTTTTATTTCTATTAAAGTCCTGACCACGTTAATGCATCAAGCAAATGGATAGTCATGACGACATAAATTTCAACAGATATTTTTATTCATACAATTTTCATTGCTAAATGTGTTCCAAACATCTGCTCAGTGTAATTGTTGTCGTTTTTATATTGGGGATAGAGAATATTTTTGAAGTATATACATACTTATATACTTACCTTCTATCTAACGTCATCCCATTACTGAGGAAATAAACAATTGAAAAATCATGGAATTTTGTTGAATAGAAATAAACCAAAACAACCGACAAACCGAACGAACGTAGCAGAAAGAAGACGTCAAACTACAAGGCAACAACAGCAAGCTCCACTTTTAGTGACTGACTGGCTCGACCGCCAGACCGAATGACTGCCATCACCGTCAACATCATCATCATCATTGCAAGAATTTGGAAGAAAACGTGGGCGGCGTTTTTAAGGCTTATTTATATACTCATTGTACTCGAAGAAGTATTGCGTATTTTGTGCTGAGAGTTTCACTGGTGCGGATACTACTAAGAAACACAACAAAAACAAAAGGTCTTACCGAAAACGTATGAGCAAGAAAAGAGACTATGGAAAATTATGTATTTCTAACAATGATTTACTCCGAAAAAATAAAAAAATAAGAAAACAAAAAACCTACAAGAATGAAAACAAAAAAAGTTTATGAATGAAACTACGTGCGCTATAAAAACCCGTGAAGCGTGCTACTTTATGCGTAGTATAAGACACTTTGAAAATACATTATTGAATAACTTTGAACAGCGTGTTTATTTAGAGCGCAATCAAATTGTTTTTTTTTTTTGTTTTGTTTTTGAGTAAACAAAAAAAAATGCTCATGCTTACTTATGTATTTAGGATTATAATCGAATTTGAGTGATAGGACTTGAATATGGGGAATTAAATGTGGGTGCCATTTATTAGTGTTTTCATTTAAATTCATGGTTTACAATATATACTCGTGCATGTATATGTAGGTACCTACAAACATACATCATATTTATATACACATGTACATATATTGAATAAGCGAATAAACAGGAAATACTTCCATGTCAATAATGCTGAGAAAATTTCTATTTGTCAAGCATTATTTTCAAATCAGATGAACTTGGAAAAATTTGGCTTGGCAGCTACTGCACAGGAAACAAATTTGATAACGCTTTATCGAATGATTTATTTAAGAAAATATAAAGAACCTTTGATTCTGATATATTTTTCGACACAATAAAATATCAAAAGACGGCAACATCGATATAATGCAAAAAAAGTACGGTAAAATGCATTTGTATTCAACTTAAACAAACATAATGTTGAATACTATGTAAACTAACTCATCTTATCGCTACTAAAATTCCCCGAAGCTTTTCTAGCAACTGATTTTGCTCAGACAGAAAATGCGTAATATAAAAAAAAAATTTGCATTGAATTTTTCCTGCAAATCAAAACTTGGAAATATCAAGGGGAATTCAATAGGGTGGTAGTATCGTACTTTCCAATAGGGGTTAAATGTTAAAAAGTTTATCAGATCTGACAACGCTGGTGCCCATTAATATGTTGCTTAATCAGGTTTGCCACATCAACATAACGCATTTAGTAAACTCACAAGTATGTAAACTTTAAATTCTTTTGATATTTACAAGATTTCTTGGAATGGTGACATTTATTCTAGACTTTTCGTCTATATAGTCAATAAAATTTGGACAAAATCGATGTCCCTAAAAGTCAATATTTTTGATTCATTCAGCCTCATATATCTTAAAAATAAGAAGAACATTTTAAATTTGGTTTACATGTTCGTGTTCAGCAGTCCCGGACTACATGAAATATTTGGAAGGCAAAAGCACTGTAAACCAGTTAAGATTTTCTTCTGACTTCAGCCGTTGTTGTTTTTAGAAAACTATTAATTGTATGGTTTTATTTTATTTTGCTACCAGTGTAATCCACTTCAAAGCTGCAGTTAGTTAGTGCACTCTACAAAATATTTATTTGTTTTTTTTTAAAGAGAATAATATGCGGTTATAAAAACAATAAAAACCTAATTTTGAACAAAGCAAAAACGTGTGCAAACTGTAAAATGTTTTTCGAAGAAAGACCACCATAATTAAAATTTTATATTTTTCGGATGAGGTTTATGTCAGTTTTTACAAATCATGCACGTTTTGTTATGGTTCAATGCGGAAATAATGGGTGGTAGCACATTCATAACATCAGCAGCGGTTGCGACACATAAAAGTGCATATTAGTTATAATTTTTTGAAAATACAGATTTAATCAGTGCTAGATGGCATACATGACAATGGAAAAATTAAATGAATCGTTATGTGAATATTCGTGTCTAGATATGTATATGTACTTATAATTGAATTACAGTGAAAAAATATCTGTTTTCAAAATGTAATTAACGTAGTTTTTGTTGTTTTAACCTTGTAATACTGTAAGTATTTTTATCAAATTTAATTAATTGTAGGTATGTAGTATGCACATAATATTTATCAGAGTGGGGACAAATGCATTGAATTTTCAATGCACAATTCCATTACCACCTAACGTTAAAGTTTTAGTGTAATATCCATTAGTAAGTGTTTAGTGAGTGGTACCAATAAATCTTTGGTGGAAATCAGATAAAGTGCTTACCACTAAGAACTTATGATAAGGTTTTAAAACTCCTCCACCAACTAATATTTAGTGGTAGCGGAAATCAAATTCCAGCATCAATCAATGTTTAGGCAGAGCGGCACAAAAAAAAATTAAAACATATGAAACACTATGGAAGTGGCCACGCACGTACTGAGCGGGCGGCACTTTTTAAGAGCGGTAGAGCGGCAACGCAGAGCTTTCAATTGTGTTTTAATTTTTCTGAAAATTAGAGCGGTAAACATGTTCTAAATTTTAACCTTTATGCCGTCGTATCTCGTAAACCGTGCAAGATATTCTGATGAAATTTGGTAAACAGACACATATCATATAAATCTTGAATTGAGATAAAAGTGGGCTGAATCATAAAACTGGGCGCAGCACTTTACAACAATTAAAAATTTTAAGTCTACATCTCGAAATTGGCACACATGATTTTTACAAAAATTTTAGAAATGATGCCACTGAAAACAGTCATCAGTACTGACATAGCTTAGCCACTTAACTGGAAAGTGTCGTTGAAGGGCGTGGCACAGTCCACAATATTTATAAACGTTCTATTAAGAGAACTAACAACGTAATCGTTATGGAATCTATTGAGGTAGATATACTTGCTATAAAGTCTCTAATTACAAACATTTGGTCCAATAGTAATTGTGGGCGTGGCATCTCCCATATAAGCAAATAACGTTTATTGTTATGGATAGTGTGATATAAGAGTAATCTTAATAAAATTTTGTGTATAGATGTAGATACTATAAGCTTTAAAATCAAATGAATGCAGACGTGATTGCATCAGTGGGCGTGGCACCTCCCATATTAACATAAATTTGTAAGCACTGTTTTAAGTGAACTGTTGCAGCAAATGGTATGAAATTTTAGAAGTAAATCAAACGCTTGTATTGACATACGTAAATATTGCCTGAATCGCACAGGATGTTTCCGAAATTGTTTAAATAAATGATGAAATTCACCATAACTTAATCTTTTGCGGTTAATTGGATGTACACCAAATCTTCTTTTTCTTAAAAATAAAATAAATTTCCAAATATGAAGCCGACTTTCAAGCAAATGGCTACAACAAACATCACTTGACAACGGCATTTTTTTAACTAACGTCTAGAATTTAAATTTGTTTTCAATTTGAACTCCATTTGCAATAAATAAAACAACTAACGCTCTAGAGTTGCCGCTGAGTAAATGGCCACTTGCCACTCTGCGATTTTCCGCTCTGCCGCTTGCCGCTCATTACGAGGCCCTACCCTAAGGCAAAAACAGATGTGAACACATGCCAATGTGTGCACCGAGCGTAATCGACTCATCCCGAATCGTATTTCGCAGCGTATACGACGAGTATACATACATGCAGCGTATGCTTGAGTTCTGCCGCAGTTGTCCGCGGGAGACAGAATGTTTCAAATTCTGTGAAGGCTCCCAGATATCATCTACATCGATTTTTTTTATCGTTTTTTTCCTTATATTTATATCAATATATGTATATATATATTTTTCAGTTTAAAGTATAGTACACTTTTTGAATAAATGATCAAAAACTTAAATTCGAACTATTTAAACGGTAACCAGTGGAAATCACCAGACATAGATGTAACCTTTTTGGATTTTAATTATTTTTTTCATATGATTTGACAATTTTAAGGGTTCATGCTGGACAACTGGCGAGCGAAGGTACTAAAAAAGCTAAGCATACAACGACTAACTTCAAATAAACATTATCGAGTAGGGGATTACCGGCGGAGGAGGGAAAACTAATTACAGTATTATACTCTGATGATCTGGCATTAAAAAGCTGTCAGTATAATTAAGGATATACGCATAAAGTTTAATATAGTAAGTTTAGTTTTTTTTAGGAACGTCCCACATACGTATATATTTTGATCTCTCATATTTAAAAGCTGGAATATGATAAGAAACTAATGACCTAAAAAAACCTGTCATAAAACTTTAAAATGTGCTCAAAAACTATTTGTTAATTGATTGACACAAAAAAAGCCTGAAGAATTTGGACAAAAATGGCACCGGATTCAGATTGAGCAATTTACGGGGTAAACATTATTGTTTCGAATGAATTAACAAGAAAGTTTTAAAAATTAACATTTTTTATATGAACAAGATTATTAATGTTTTCATTGTGGTTTATGAAAAGCTGAATCAGAATCCAGTGCCTGTTTTGCTCCAACACATACGGTTTTATAATTAATTTTTTAATTTGTGTTTTTAAGTACAAAAACTGTTCCTGAGCAACCCTCGGAGCATAAGAGCTCAATTTTGAGTGTTTGGTATAGTAAAAAAATTGGCACATATCAAAATTTATTTTTGTGTTTATATACTCAGACTATAATTTGTTTTTCTTTCAAAGGACGATTTTGAAAATCATTATTAGAACGCCCTAAACGCCCTCATCTTAGAAAGTATGGTTTAACGAGCTTGTAACCAACGCTCGGGCCATTTGTTAATTATTTTGTTTTATTTAGGTAAGCATTTGACTTATATACTTTTCAGTAGGTAGTAAATAGTACGGAACTAGTAACCTTTGAGTAGCTTTCGAATGTTTCTGCATACTATATACATAAATGTGTGACATTTGAAATAATTAATAAAAAATCTAAATGCATTTTATTTCAAATTGTGATATGATGCATTTAGCGTCTCAAAGTTGAAACATCTATCTAAAATCTTAATTTTTGGGTAATTAATTATATCGAATAGTAAAACTCACTTTAAGCAATGTTAAAATTTTCTGTGACAAATCATAATCAAAATGCGAATACTTGGATCCACTCATATCGTAGATGAACACAAGACCAGCCTTTTGGGTTTCTGTATCCTGCAGCGCACAATCCAATTGATAGACAATACCCTGCAGTGTAGTTGTGTGCGTAACGCTTAAGGGACTATGTTTACTAGCGATAAAAAGTGCAATGGCAGCACCACTTGAATCTCGCGCAGACTGAAAATTGAAGATAAGTGTCATCATCTATAAAATGGCCGAGGCAAAAAAAAACATCAATAACTTACCAAAATTGTAAATTTGCCTGTTTGCAGTTCTGAATGTAATGGTTCCATGTTTGGATCTATATTATAAAGACATTCCCTTAGACGAATCTCTTCGTGCTGCTCATAAAGAGATACTGCGCGGGGAATATCAAATTTTCGAGCATAAAGAAATTTAACTGCTGTCGTGTGTGAAATGTTACGTCGCACCGAGCATGAGGAGCCAATGTTATTGCAGAGATCAATGAATTGTTTCACAGCCTGAAATTTAAATAAGAAAAGTAATTAGTGAATATTAGTTTTACACAGCAACAACTACTTTCAAAATTTTGTCTATATTATTCGAACTGGAAAACTCGATTTTGATATGAATACAATTTAGATATGATTATTAGTTCAAATAGTTTTATAAGTATAAGCTGCAAAGTTTATTTTTTTGTTTGAAAATGTAAAACCATCTTTGCCAATAAAAAATATTTGTAAACGAGACGAATTATTTGACAATAAAAGCTGATTCATAATAATTGATGATATTGTTCAAAATGCATTTTGAAACAAAAGCAAAAGTCAACTTAAT
The DNA here is from genome assembly GCA_949775025.1 of Tricholauxania praeusta. Lineage (NCBI taxonomy): Eukaryota > Metazoa > Arthropoda > Insecta > Diptera > Lauxaniidae > Tricholauxania > Tricholauxania praeusta. Next base: position 188,725,285 of record OX459028.1, read on the forward strand.
AAAGTGCAATTTGTTGTCTCTGACACCGACTCTTATAACTGTCATACACAACATGCAAACGAACACTTTTGTTCTACTCAATCAGATTAATTTTAATCAACTTATTTACTTTAAAAAAGCATCGTGAGTAATCGAAAGTGAAATTTTTATTGCAATACAAAAATGTGAATGGAAACCTAAAGGGGCTATTGCATTTAGAAAATTTATTTTCCACATGAGTTTTTTGTGAGAACAAATAATTGTTTACTGCAAGTATGAAAATCGAGGGATTGTTTAGAAATATAAATGTACATTTTCAGTGTGTCTACAAAAAAGAGCCATTACTTGTTATAGGATTGTCAAAAAATAAACCCAATTTTACATAGAAATAAAAAGAGTTTTACGCAGGCATAGTTCGCAACTACCCTGGATATTCTGTGCAAATTTGCTCTGTTTTGTGTGTAGAGTAGCACAATAATAGACGGAAATTAAATATTCAACGTAGAACACCCATTTGAGCCAAATTCCAGCACAGAGCAGTAACGGGTTCAAACAAAGATTTACGGAAAAAATGTTGTTATTTTTCCACGAAACCTAAGTTTCAATAAATGACAAATATTAGTAATACCATTTTGAATGACTTAAAAACGTCTGAGACAAAAATTAATGGCCTCATTGGTATGTAGGTAAACTTAATACATGCGTAGAGAACAGTAAAGGTTGAATATTAGTGAGTAAGTCAAGTAAATCAATATGAGTAGCACTAGTAAGGAGATAAAAAGTTAATGAGTAGTACAAATACTAATTGAAAATCAAAGGCAGCTGCGAATACATTTCAATAAAAGTTAATTTTTCACAATGTGTGAACAATATTTTGATATTAAACTCTAAATAACTCTGCAGCTGTACAATGCAATATGAGCATAATAAACGTCCATACTTAATGTATTTAGTTTTTTCTGTTCACAAAATTCGCCATCATGTCAAGAAACTGTGAATACCCCGTGGTACTTTGCTTATACATACAAGCGTGTATAAATACCAGACCTAATACCAATAATAAACCCTTAATAATGAACGCAACTATTTCGAAAGTGTTTCCACTCAATTTAAATATTACATGGTTCTGATTGAAATTATTGTAGCAAATTCCGTCCGCACCGCAAAAACAAAGTAAATAAAAAATACTAAAATGTGCAGAAATATTATCTTAACAAGTTTTTCACGGAAAAATATTTTAATAGATTTTTATTTTGTTTCAGTACTGTAGAAATATTTATTTTCAAGTACGGAAGAAGTATAATAAAAAAGAAATGCCTACATACGACCAAATTTCCACGAAGTGGGGCTTTATTATAACGAACATATTTCAGTTACGTTAAAATTGAATTTACTGTGATGCCTTCCGAGCATTTCATTATTATAATCTCATTTATGTTTAAAGTTTACTGAGAATTTATTTCAATATCTTTATTTGCAAAAGAAATAATTTTCAGAAAAGCGATACAAAAAAAAAAGTTCTGATGCAACAACTTCATTCTATAAAAAATTTGTAGTAAATTTGTTCTAAAGATTAGATGCCTGTTCTTAGAAATTTTTATTCTTATGACTTTTTTTCATTTATTTCTTTTTATGTCAAACAAAAATTAAATTGTTTTCTTAAAATACCAATAACTGCAAGGCTATAAATATGATTTAGTCAGAAAGAAAATGCCATACAAACTGTTTAAGATGGCATATTGAACTATTAATTGGATCGATTGATATGATGAAATGAAATTCACCGAATACTCTATAGTTCGCTTTAGGCTCATAGAAAAAATTGTTATAATGTCTTTGAATTGGAACAGTTATGGAGCTGGTTTATATCGAAATTGCCGTTAAAGCTATAAATCGATTTTTGATTATAAGGACACCTTCAATTCCATAGTAATAGTCACGTAAGTTCAACCTCAACTTTCATGATATTCAAGGTCAAAGGTTAAAAATGGGTTTAAAATAAACTTATCGTTAACGGTAAATAGTGTAGCCACAGGTAAGAGTGATTAGATTTGATGGGAAAAATATAGCGAAAATAACATTTAATTTTTAATTATTGCTGAAATTTATAGTGATTTTTTAACACAAATTTAATGTTATTAACCTTATATCATGAAAATGCACCCAATTCTGGTATCTACATGGCAGAAAAAAAACTTAAACAAATTTGAACCACATATACTCGTATAAGTACAAGTTTATTGTAGGCATCATATTAACGCGCAAAATGTAAACCATCAGATGCGATAGATTAACCTGAATTTCCTGCAACATAGTATTTACGAATAGTTCTAGAAAAAAATATTGCACGTAACAATAGCGAGGTATAACCTGAATTTTATGCAAATTAGCGAGAAAATTGCCATCAAGTCGTCATAGCTACCTACCTACATTTAAGACTTGGTTTTCAAATGAACACTAACGCCAAGACTTGAGCAACGAAGTGAAAAAAAGAGAAATTTGTTTAAATATCATTTTAATGACAATCCAAAAGTCATCAATCAAATTTTTTAAAGTTAGCAAAAATTAGCATTCCATGTGTATGAAAATATCTTAGTTTCTCACTCATATATTACGTTCTGCGGCAACTCATCAGGAAATGTCCTACAGGTGCCATGATCGATCATAAGCCTTCTACATATGTTTAAACTTTATAAATTATTCTATTTTATTGGTCAACTTTACTCCGCTCTATTTCCGACAAGGGACAGTATTGTACTATACTGCCGTACTAAGCGAAAAGGGCGTATCTCAAAAAAAATTAATTTCGCGATAATTGATGTTTTGTTTATGTCAATTTGTTGAAATACCTGTAAAATTGAGATAGAAAAAATTTTCTTAGTAAATTTTTTGTATGATTGAACTAAGATGCCGACATTTGGAGTATTTCATTAGACGCGTAATTTCTTAAGCTATCCGATGCCATAAGAATCTCGGATATTTTTTTTTTAGATACGTCTTTTTCGCTTAGTACGGCAGTAAAGCACGTTCGGAGTTTTTAAATACACAGCACTTGCGTTTTTTTAATTAAAGCTTGAAAAAAATGCTAGTTTATAGCTTAGATTGCAGAGTTGAGACCAAATAAAATAAGCAAGAGATACCGGATTTAAATATCGTTCCAGGGAATTATTATAATTTCTAAAAAGGGTTTTTTTTTTAAGTTCGTATTCATTTAGTAAAGCACAGTCAGTGAAATTTCTTACATCAAAACCTGCGAAAAATTAATCGATTCAGATGAAACTTTTGCGGTTGAGAAAATATATTTTCAGACACAAAATTTGCTTTATATCTGAAGAAATCTCGCATGATTTTGAGATTTTGAGTTTTGAAAATGTGGTTTAGCGAAAAATGTAAATCTCGAGATTTTTAACATATTGGTCAGCTTATGATTCATTCTATCTATTAAATGATTGAATCAATTTCGACGCAGTTTTCATCAGAAAATGTTTTTTTTTCAGCTAATAGGTGATTCACAATGGCATTGAAATCAGCACGATTTTTCATTTATCTTCAACGTTCAACTAAATTTTCTCGCATCTGGATTTCTTTTAAATCTACTCATTTTTGCTCAATATCGCTTACTATTCGGAATGAATTATCAGGGCGGTTCAATTTTCCTACTTCTGTCAAATATTCATAGCCAAACAGCTGTTAAATCGAAGGAAAAAGATAAAACAGTCGAAAAAATAAGCAAATATAAAATGGAATCTCACAACGATGTAAGTATTTTTGTGTTGAAGAGCAGTTTTGTTCAATAAAATGTGTTCAATTTACAGATTGTTTTGACATGGCTAATGTCAAACAAAAAGGCATCATGCCCAACAAAATAGAGTCAGCAAATGTCAAACAGAAAGCTTATACCAACGAAATTCCGATAATGCCACTATGAATGAAATTGTCTTAAGTCGCGAAACAAAATCGAGTCGATTTCGATGTCAGTGTGAATCGCGTATTAGAATCAATTCAAGATAATTTGAAATTATACAAAGAAGACAAAGAACTATACGTACGGTATGTAGTTAAGAAAATATCGGCAATTTAAATGTAAATGTTGATTATTTGATAAATTTCTATAAGGATATGTGAATCATTAGACTCTTTGGAAATTAACATATGTCAAATTGTGTTGTTTCGGAAATAGGACGTAAAGTAGGTCAAAACTGGACTAAATAAAAGCGATTTCTTATAGATAGTCCTGGTGGAACAGGATTGGATTTAAACATAATTTAAATGTGTTTAATTTAAATTCAAAGTTCTGTTACAATAAAAAATCACCATTTACTATAACTGTTCCAGTGGTGAGTGTTTCAGAAGATTTATTCTTCCGTATATTTTTACTGTAGTGTAATTTAGAACATTAACATGAATTATTTTGCAACATTTTGCCACATTAGCGTTATTTTTGTGGAACTTAGAACACTTAATATATTGCACTTGTATGTGAGGTTGGCGTATTTAGAGGCCATTAAATTGGAGCTCCTACGAAATTTCGTCAAACTACCGATCTTGATGTCTAAGCTAAAAGTATTTTCACTAATAATATTGCGTGACAGGTGGGCGAGTTAACAATTTTTTATCTTTTTTTTAAATTTAAGATCACAGCAGCACTTAAACTACAACTTCTTCTGGATAGAATGTTGAAAAAGTATTTATTTTTTTTGTTCTTTGGAAGTTTTTTAAAAATAATTTGCAATATGGCAATTTTTTTTACTTTTTATGCACTAGGCCATGCTACAATGTTTTTTCGAATTAATTTCCTACCGGGTATTTCAAACAAATATGTAAATGAAGACACAGTGCAGAAAGTTACCGTGTTATTTACGGTTTAATTTTAGGATGCTGCAAGCGTTACGCGAAGATTTTAGCAAATCCTCTATTATTTTGGCTTAGTAAATCATAGTAAATGATATCTTTGTATTATTAAAAAGAGAGAGATTCACCTCTGAGAACTGCTCGTGGTTCGAGTTGCACATTAAATGTACCATTTTTGCTAAAGTTGAAATTATTGAAATTTTTTCTTAATTTTTTTTCTTTAGATATTTTTTAAAGTTTATTAATTGTTTCTTTATAAACATACGTAGTTTTTATTAATACTCTAATTTTTTCACTTTTATTTTTAATTTAATTAATATTCTTTTTTAAATACACTTTATTGAAATACAAAGTTTACTTCTTGCCGTTTGCTTCATTACTAAAAATAAGCTCTTCAACATAAATTTCATGACCCAACTCACACTTAACAAAGTCAATACTCAGTCAGTCAGCTGGCTGTTCGGCAGTTGGCTATTTAGTCAATCAGTCAGTAAGTTAGCGAGACGGAGAGACAGGCACACAATTCCCAGAAGATAAGCAGCAGCAACAAGCACCTCAGCGTCGCGTATCGGCTCCCTCCGCAGTCAACACATTGCATGCCTTTACTTTGAGTCATTTGTCGTCGTGTAGTTTTTAACACGATTCATATGTCACTTGACGATACATGAGCGTAGTGGGAAGTTTATCGAAATGGGATTTTTTAATATTTTTAATTTTTTGTTTGAATAGTAGTAGCTTTATGATTTGTTGAGGTGTATTTTAAATGTTTTAGCTGGCAATATAGCGAAAATACTTCTTGAAACGTGGTTTTAATTCGTAAAAAGCTTTGGAAGTAGAATGATGCGGAAAAAAAGCACTAACCAACAGTTCTAAAATAGCCCCTAATAAGTACCTTTCTAAGTTTTAGAAAGCTTTAGATGTTTTTAAGTACAGGGAAATTAAATAAAACGAACAAATTTGAGGTATAAAATCAAAAACGATTAAACGTTTTTTACTTTCGAATTTATAACTCTAAGATAATGAGGCTTAATTCGTTATAATAACAATTATCTCAAAAATACAGAAGTGTTTAATCTATAATTTGTTTCTAAAAAAAAGCATTTTTAGCAACAAATATTGCAATTTCGAAACGAAAGGAAACCATAAGAGGTCATTTCACTTGTCCCTTAATGGAAATAATAAATGTTAGCTTCATGCTTTCTTTCTGATTTCTTCGTGTTTGAAATTTGTGGGAAAACCCTTTGCGTTGTCTGAATAAAAGTCAACGCCCAGACTGAATTATTTGTCTAAGAAACGTGAAATTCGGAACATTTACTCCTTATATTTGTGTAACTTAACGAGGAATTTGTTTAAAATTCAAGTTCTAAAAGGTCAAATTCTCCACGAACTAACAGATTTACTGGAATTTATTTAAATTTCTCAGAAGAGTATTGTCAAAAAAGACCACCAAGAGATAAAAGTATAGTTCAGAAGTGGGTGCATTTAGTTAAGTAAAAGCGTATCTTCTCATGAAAAGTGACATGAGCATCACTGCAAAATTTAATTGTATGAGGCTATAAGTATTTAATAACTTTTACAACGCGACAATTGCGAAGGAGTTCGATAACAAATGTTTCGTTTTTAATTTCCGATTTGTTTTAAGTTTGGTTTTAGTTTTCTTTCATTATAACAAAGAAGTTTTAAATTAAAATAAATAAATTCAAAAAAAAATTCACAGGCACTAAAACAACATCAAATTTTCATCAGATTTTGTTAATTTTAGAAAAAACATTTTTTCCGTGTGTAATAAATTAATTTTTTATACATAAATCAAGTGGGTCATATTTACCCCGAACGCACCCTTGCCTATCCATGTTAAAACTGTGCCCATGTACATACATTATGCGAAAGTATCGTCATCATTCTTTTATTTGCTGTTGATGTAGGTAAGTGTTAACAATTCTTGCTTAAACATTTAAAAATATATATTGTCGGCGTGCCCAAAAGTCCATCGCCCGCCACTAAATTCCTTTGAAATATTCATTAGTTTTAACGATTTTGCTGTATTTTGTTCATGCGTCACAATTTGTTCACTTTAATATCTTCTTTTCACTATAGATATGAAATTTTTAGAATTATGTAGTTCAATTCAAAATAGGTATGTCGGTACATACACATGTTTCTCTAATTGGAAATTTTATATCTGAACTTTTGTATCGGTGTAGGTGTTCCTTGGTAACAAGTGCTTCCATGAAATGTTAACGTCATTTTTGGTTAAATTTAAATTTCAACGTAATGTGATGTAACAAGAAAAAGCATGACCTTTATGGTAATAGAAATGAATATCTATGCAGAAAGTTGGCTTTCGTTTTGGATTTGATGAATTTTATTATTTGGCATTTCTTTTCCGGAAATAATGAAAGTTTTAGAACGACGATAGGATTTTTTTATAAGTACAGGTAAAAAAAAAGTTAAAAAAAGGCGTCCATTAAAATGGGTGCTTATTAGAATGGAAAATCGCCCGAAAACGTGTCAGAAATTTTGCCGACTATTTCAGAAAAAGTTATCAAGATTATTTTTGTAAAAGTGATGATAAATCTAAGGCGAAATGGGTATAAACAAAATTCAAATCATATCACATACCATATCATATCATATCATATCATATCATATCATATTATATCATATCATATCATATCATATCATATCATATCATATCATATCATATCATATCATATCATATCATATCATATCATATCATATCATATCATATCATATCATATCATATCATATCATATCATATCATATCATATCATATCATATCATATCATATCATATCATATCATATCATATCATATCATATCATATCATATCATATCATATCATATCATATCATATCATATCATATCATATCATATCATATCATATCATATCATATCATATCATATCATATCATATCATATCATATCATATCATATCATATCATATCATATCATATCATATCATATCATATCATATCATATCATATCATATCATATCATATCATATCATATCATATCATATCATATCATATCATATCATATCATATCATATCATATCATATCATATCATATCATATCATATCATATCATATCATATCATATCATATCATATCATATCATATCATATCATATCATATCATATCATATCATATCATATCATATCATATCATATCATATCATATCATATCATATCATATATCATATCATATTTTGGAGCAGTACTGATTACACAAAAAGGAATTATCGACAGGAATTGAAAATTGTTGCCATAAAAGTATGAGATTGGGAATTGATTGAAAGAAGAAACAAAAATAACGCCATTTTCTATTAGTGTGATCTTTAATTATTTGTATATCTATAACATCCGGCTGAAGTAGTCAGATAAATTAAATACAGATTAAAGACTTTAAAGTTAATTGTGTGATGCATTGCAATATTCTTAGTATGTACTTCATTAGTATTTAATTTTTTTTTTATTTTATTCTAAAATTCTATATTTTGTGGTTATTATAAACACATTTCCCGGCAACATCTAATTTTGTGTAGTGTATCTCCTTAAATTAGCAAATTATAAATAGAAAAACTAATATTATGTTGGCAAATATTGACTTCAGCCCAAACAATACTCAAGCAGACAAAGTGTTCTAAGCAAAAAAAAAATTATAAAAAACACAAAAAACGTTGCATTGGCATTGTTTGAAAAAGAAAAGAAAAAACATTATTAAAACAAGTGTTTTTTTTTTTTTTAATTTTAGAAGTTTTGCATTTTTTTTTTTTTTGTTAACATACTCAAGCAACACGCGAGCAAATTTAGTAAATTCTGTACAAATACCAAGTTTCTAGTTTTTGTTTGTTTTTATCCAAACATCGTGCTAAATGTGCAAACAATGTACATATTTACAACCAAGGTTGTTACCGCTAATAAAGAGTGTCAAATTTCAAGAAATATTTAAATATAAACACATGTAGACATACAGTCGGGTAATGGCAGTAAAAAAAAAAGAAAGTCTTTCAAGAACATTAGAAAATGAGCTCCTGAATTAATGGCAACAATCTATATAATTGACGAAGTAGATAGCACGTCTTCAGTAGCTCGTTATTGTTTTCCATCATATTTACGTCTTAGAATATCCATAAACGGCATTATATGTGCGCTTAAATATCGCAGCGTAATTTTAACCCATCTGGAAACTTGAATATAAATACAAAGATCAAAAGTGGCAACATGCTCAATAGTTATGAAGAACTAAATAGATTTATGTATCAAATACTTAGAACTGTATTCTACTCATCTACTCTAGTGCGCTGACATTGACTTTGAGTTATAGAATTTTACACAGTAAATTTAAGGAAATTTTGAGTTTTTATGGCCCAATGTCTGAAAAACATCAATCAAACATCTCATTGATTCTCAAATTATTTTTTGTGACAGAAATACAGATGTCATTTAACCCTTAAAATCTTACTGATTTTATTCGATGGACTTAGCATTTTATTGACTTTATTTATTGAACAGTCAGGAAGTCACCAGTATTTTATGTCATTTTGAATTAAATAGTATAGCAACTCGACTCCACCAAGTATTTATGGAAAATTTGTGGAATCTTTAGTTAGACCTTAGATCCAGGTGTCTCTCTAAAAACAGAATAGAAATGAGATTCTTCATTTTTTTGTCAATGTTTGAAGATAGAGTTAGGTTGATTCCTTTCACCATCTAAGAGTTAAGTTTTTAGTCATGTTTTCAAATTGAATTTTCCTACTGGGTTTGCCTCAATTATATTATTTCAACATTTGTAATAACAAAAGCAGTCGGAAGGAAAGAAAATACCAAGAAAATCATTGAGTGAAGAACAAATTGTTGCTTTTTATTGCTTCACAGCAATTTATTTAACATATTCTGCTTATTGTGGCAACTGTTAAGAGCAAAACAGTTATATCCCTATTGAAATAAGAGGTTTTCTTACTAACGTTAGAAAACGGAAGAATATGAGAATTAATTAGTAACAGCAAAATGAAATGTTACACGTTTTTACAGTCATCTTTTGATTATTGTAACTTTTAATTTGGCAAATAAAAAAAATTTAACTTTCAATTTAAGTAGGATAACAATTTGACCCAGTCTGTGCCACGAACTTCGTTAGTGTTACAAAGTACTTCAAGAATAAAAAAGAGGCAGGAATATAAAATTGCTTTTTTTTTCATTTAGTAAAGTGAACCTATTGCCGCATCCGTTTACAACTAGGATACATTAAAACTGCTGCAATACCTTAATTGCATACGACTCGTACTTATATGTGTATAGTATATTTAACAAAAGGTAAATAAAGCAAAGAGGAAGAAAAATGGAGAATAGGTTTTGCTTTATTAATAATGAAAATAATGAACAATACAAACTATTGACAGGAAATTTAACTTTCCTGTTCGTTGCGAACATACAAATTGCAATTTTTCTATTTAAGTGGAAATGAAAATAAAAAAAAAGCAACAGCTTTCATAGGAATATGCCATTATTATGGTTAAAAGCGGAGGGAACTAATAAATAAATGCGCAGTGTAACAAGAATTTTACTGCGTCCGGTGGGAAATATCAAGTTATCAGCAATTGCATACTGAATGATTAAAAGTGATTCAATGAAGCGTATTGTAAAAGTAGCTTACAAAAAAAGTTTGATTTTGTATTAAAAATTATTAAAGATTGCCACTGAAGTAAATCAACAAGGAAACATTATTAAACAAGAGCTCAAGTCAAGCATATCCAATCCATATATCAATTGATTACTTTAAGCTGAGCCATGAAAATTTTCTTAATTTGCGTTCGAGTGTGGCAATGTACTTTTAGTAAAACAGGACCATGTGCGGTTTAAAAAAATATATACCGACATATCGTCGCTCTGGGAAAGGCGATCCTAAAAGATAACCCTCAAATACACGTCCACTCAAAATTTTGACGTGATATTTCAAAACATAGCGGATTTACACCCAATTGAAAAAAGACCCTAATATGAAATTTTGAAGTTTTTATGCAGTTTTTTCGTTCTCCTGTAAAATTGCAAAAACATGAGTTAGGGCCTTTCTACCTGAGAGCGACGATATATTGTAAATAGATTCACTTGCTTCGTTTACAGAAATTTCTTACATGATCTTATTTTGAGATTTGAGTTTTATTTCATATTATATAATGGATAATCTCGATATCACAATTCACATATCTGAAATACATTAGGCTAGGTTAGGTAGGAGTGGCACTCAGTTGCGAACCGACTCAGACTCATTTGAACAAAATGTTGATCCATTGTGATAACACTGGGTATTTGACTATACTCTCTCATTTAATCAACTAGATTTTGTAATAGAACTAAATAGCTGACCTATACTATACCTAACTTGTTTAAGGTTATCCATATTATCAAATTAAAACGAACTAAGTGTTTTGTAGCATTTTCTAACAAGTGCAGGGCAGAAGAAAAGAAAATGTTTAATGTTTTCCTCCTCCTCCAGATCCCTACAACTTCTACAGAAGTCAAATAATAGCAGTGGTCAGTTATAACTGCAACAACTGACGATACACTGTGTCGGTCAAGGATTTGATTTATTTATGGAGTTGATATACAGAAACTTATGTAAGGAAGTAAAAATATTTAAATAAATCACTGTGGCATTAAATAATTGAGAAACATTTTAATGCAGATTTATAAAGCAGGATATCGAGACTTCAAAAAGTCATTCAAAGCAAGAATGCATTATGTGACTTATGTGCGTTTTGGCAAAGTCGTGAAAACATTTCAAATTTGAACAAATGAAATAGCTCTTTGTTTTGCAAAGTATACACAGTGTGGCAATTATCAACTCTTTCATGGTTGGCTATCATCTCGCCGTTTTAGTCTCCTAGTAAGATTTGGCTTTATAACCATAAGCCAATTAGCTAAAACGGCGAGACAGTAGCCAACCATGAAAGGGCTGTTAATATGATCTTTAATTCCAATAGATGTCGTTATTAGCTGCTGAGATATAGCTTCAGGCCCAGAATATAGTTGCCGCACTGGGTATTAATAGTACGATTTCAATGTATCAAAAATTTGCTTATAGAGGACACCATTATCAAAATAATTATATCTTGCCTATACATATTAACTTCAGATATATTGACTGATTAGATTGTGAAGAAATTTTGATTGAGATTAGTTTGATTTTCTTCAACAACTGAAATCTCAACTTAAAAAAATGAATCTATGTAGTAAAATATTTGTCCTGAGCACGTATGATGTATTTACTCTGCCCGCAGAAACCATATATTATACGGAAAATTTTAATAATTGAATTTGATCTAAGCTTAGCCTAGCACTAAAAATTAACTCTTGCTAAAAATTTCAATGTAATAAATTTTGATACCGGATCTGCTTTCAGCACTTCAAAAAAATGCCTATTGAAAATGTCATGCCGCTTAAGTATTACATCGTTTTTTTTTTTTTTGTCCCAATAAAAGAGAAACCTCAAATGTACAATGAATGATGTAGCGATATTTACGCTAAAAAGTTTATTGCGGTTAAAGAAAAAGATGAAGTCTCACAAGTAGATAACTTAAATACGAGTGGGTAAATATGAAATACAAAGACTTCAAGCCATTTGTGGTTTTAAACATATAAAAAGTAAATAATATGCACAAGACATTAAGTGACAAAACAAACGAACAAACCTTGACAATGCAATGGAATACCTTGCGGTGACAGTTGTCCTTTGTATCCTCGAACATTGCAAGCGGGTATTTCAGCTACAATTCTAAATTCATATAAGAGGCAGCATTACCAATGTTGTATAACAGACATAGGTTGTTTTTTATTTTTAATTTTAATATTTCAATTCAAAGAAACTATTTAAGAGATTATATAGCAGTTGAACTTTCCATGTCACTTATGAATATATTTTACATAAAAATGCAAACAAAAAATCTTGAAAACATATATTTTATACAAATAATATGCAATAAAAAAAAAAAATATCTCAAGTCACACAAAACACACGCGAAATGTTAAACAGAAAAGTAGGCGATTTTAAACGAAAGTCTTTTGTTTAGACGCATCCATTGAATGCAACATGAAAGAAGTTTATAAAAGGCGACTAAGACAAAAGCGACAACGACGACGGGATGAATCGCAATCGCTCTGTGTTTCCGCAACTTAAACCGTTCGCTTGTTTCCACAAACTATAGTATGGCTGAATCAGCAAAAATTTAAATGCTCAACTCAAGCAATCTACGGAGCTTAACATCGCTCGCATAGTCATTCAGTCAGTCAGTCGAGTCAATCGTTGGGTCTTCGTGTACCTCAACATGTGGCACTACCTATCATTGCCATGGGCAACCACAATACCATCAACAATAACAACATAAGCAGCAAAAAAAAAAAAAAAAATAAGCAGCTGGAGCAGTCACTCTACTGAAACTCAGATTATAGATACCAGGAAAATAAAAAGAAAAACGTGTTGATCGTCGGTGCGAGAGCTGCTTGCACATAGTACACATAACTCGCTCGGGCAGCTTAAAACAATTAAAATTCATGAGCATAAGCTAATCAACAGCGAGAAATCAAGAGTCAGAGAATTATCCATATTAATCAAGAAACAAGAGAGAGACAGAGAAAGATGAACGAGAGTGAAATGAGAGCAACTTGTTTTTAAAGATTATAAACAAAAACTTGGGGCAAAAATAGAAAAGTATCGTCGAATGTGCCGAGCCTCCGCTACTACGACACTAATCGGCACAGTAGTCTTCAGAGTTCATGCTTGCGTAGGAAAAGAGCGACATGAAAGATTTTCAGTTAAACTACGAGTATTATCTGATTTATCAAAATTATAGTCCCACGTCCAATTTTACCATTTACATAGGTTTCGATTTTGTTACCTAAATATTTTTTCCATAACTGGGTTTGTTTCACTATATTAAATAGCAATTAAAAAACACTTTTTAACACTTTTTCAAAAATAACTGTTTTGTTTATTATTTAAAATAAAACTCTAACGTTACTAAACAATGCGCTTGTTATACCCTACACTCATTCAGGGTATCTCCTCTTTGACATTCCGTTTGCAACACATAGAAAGGGGCGTGGTAGCTATACACAAGCACATATATTCTTGATCAGCATCACCACCTGAGTCGATAATGGACTAGTCGTGATAATGGAATGAAATTTAGTACAGAGACTACAACTTCAAGCATAGTTCGTCCATCTAGAGTCTGGAGTCGAATCTAGTAATTTTAATGGTCCCTATAAACTAGTAGTAAAATTATTTTTTATAAATATGGGTCCAAAATAAGATCGAGTATTCAAAATATATTTTCGTCTTTTTTAAAAAGAACGGGCCCAAAATATCTTCTCTTTTGGTTCGAAACGAGTCGGGCGATGTCTACTGTCCGATTTATAGCAGTAGATAAAAAAATTGCAAAACCCCACCGCTCAGTCACGTTACGTATGTATACCTTTCGTACTTTAGGAGCTAATTTCGAATAATTACTTTAATAAAAGCTATGCTCCAACAAAATTCAATTATAATCGTTTCAATAGTGTTAGAGATATTTACAAAAGATTGTTTTGAAGGCAGCGCTCCTTATGAGCAACTTTTTTTTTTTTTAAATTCTAGTATGTATTTTGTTATTAATCTCCTTACTTACTTACTTAGATGGCCATAACAACCCGTTGTCAGGTTACGGCTTCATTAGCTTTCGCCAGGCGCCTCTGTTCTGCGCGCGCCTTCTCCAATCGTTAATGCCAAGCGCGGTTAGGGCTTGCTTAGCTTGGTCTATCCACCGGAGGCATGGTCTCCCTCTTCGTCGTTGACCGGGGACCTTCCCTTCGAATACCTTTTTCGCTGGAGCTTCTTTATCCATACGATGGACATGACCCAGCCAGCGTAGTCGCTGTATTGTTATACGCTTAACTATGTCAATGTCGGCGTAGAGCTCATACAGCTCGTGGTTCATTCGAATGTGATAGTCGTCGCCAACTCGAACAGGACCAAAGATTTTGCGGAGAACTTTTCTCTCGAACACCCCAAGAGCGGCTGCGTCTGTTGTCGAAACCACCCATGCCTCAGCGCCATAAAGAAGCACAGGTAGAATGAGCGTCTTGTAGAGTGTTAGCTTTGTCGATCGAGAGAGAGCTCTGCAACGTAATTGCTTACTGTTATTCTCCGCTTAATCTCCAGACTGACATCATTGTTGCTGGTTACGACAGTGCCAAGGTAAATGAATTTCTTGACAACTTCTAATTTACAGTTGCCCGCTGTAACATGAGAGTCTAGATCCCGTGCTCTCTTGTTGTTGTTAGTAGACATCCTGCATTTCGTCTTGCCCTCGTTTACCGTCAAACCCACTTTGGCTGATTCCTTTTCAATAGCAGTGAAAGCAGCAGTAACATCTCTCTTACTCCGACCGATGATATCAATATCATCAGCGTACGCAAGGAGCTGAACACCTTTGAAGAAAATGGTGCCATTATGATGCACACCGGCTTTTCGTACGATCCCCTCCATAATGAAATTGAAGAGATCGCACGAGAGCGGGTCGCCTTGTCTGAAACCTCGCTCGGTATTAAAAGTTCCGGAGAGGTCATTCCCTACCTTGACGGAGCTACACGTATTGCTCAACGTCATACTGCAGAGCCTTATCAACTTTGCAGGTATACCGAACTCAGACATTGTTGCGTATAGGCAATCCCGCACTGGGCTATCGAACGCAGCTTTATAATCGACGAAGAGTCGGTGAGTGTCGATTTGATATTCATGGGTTTTCTCCAGGATTTGGCGTAGTGTAAAAATCTGGTCTATGGTGGATTTACCAGGTCTAAAGCCACACTGATAGGATCCGATCAGCGTTTCTGTATACGGCTTCAATCTTTCACACAATACGCTCGAGAGGATCTTATATGCGATGGAAATAAGACTGATACCCCTGTAGTTGGCGCAGATTGTCTGGTCTTCTTTCTTTATTACAGGACAAAGCACGCTGAGATTCCAATCGTCGGGCATGCTTTCCGCTAGCCATATTTTGCTGATGAGTTGATGCATGCACCTTATCAATTCATCTCCTTAGTAATACAAAAAGAATGACACAAATTTGTTAATATTATATTAACCTAGTAAGTACCTTAATGGCTATTAAACTTTGATTACATATTTCAATTTTTATCCCATTGTGCGTCTGCAGTGATGTAAAGGTATGAAATCTGAAACACGGATCTGGCTACACACTTGAGATTGAAAATGAGGAATATTATCCGTTTTCGACGTAATTTTTACCATTGGGAAAGGATACCGAGGAAAATCACGGTAGCCCTTTGTGGTTCCAAAGGTCGAAGATTCGGACTATACTATCGATAGATAAATAACGCTCCCTGCCAACACTTTTTCACTGTCATAAGATTGTGAGTATAGTGAAATTTTCTTTCAAAGAGATACTTCAGGAATAGAAAAATCGAACTTCGTAACCAGGAAAATTTTTTGCATGAGTTGTAGAGAAAGTAATGCAGTGCTAACTCAATAATCGACAGTTAATGAGATTTTAGTCATACTTTTAAATTATCTTTATACTTCGACATTTTCTTAGTTTTAATAAATTAAATAAATCCAATTGAAGTAAAATTTTGAGCATTTTCTTAAATTTCAGCATATATACATATTTTGTTCATGTAACTAAACCACTGTGCCTGTCAATTTTACAATGGAGACAACAAAAGAAGAAAAAAGTTCGTTAAACCTTCATTGGTTAGTTGGATAAATTCTAGTTAAACAAGATTTTTACATTACAATCATAAAACTTGAGATGAGCGAAATGATCTTGTTAAATTTAGCTTTTTCTTAGGGTTTCTAAGAAAGACTACTTCAGCTTCGTTATAATAAAAATACAGTAAAAAAAATACGAAAATTGTAAAAATACTCATAGTAACTACTAATATATAAATAAATCAAAGAAATTGCAAAAATTTATACAACAACTCTTGTCAACAATAAATTGGCTTTTTTCTATAATGATTCGTACTTATGTTGGGTTGGTTAAATGCGTACAATGTGTTGGTTCAATTTCACTCTTTTATTGTACTTTCATATTTCCATCGTTATTTTATTGTATTTAAGTATAAAGTTTCTCTCATCATATTTTGGTAATTATTTCCATCAACTTTTGCAGTAGCACATTTTTTTTACGAGTATTGCAATAAAATTGGAGAAAATTGCTAATAAGTTGATCATTTGCTTTCAAAACCAAATCTCACAATAAAAGTTCACTAATTGTTCAAAGAATGTTGAAAAAGTTCAGAACTTATTTATTGTGCTGCCATAAATTTTGCACCTTAGGGTATTTAGACAAAATTATGGCCGTTGAGAAAACAACTCACGTTAAGACTTTACAAAATTAAATCGGTCAAACTAATTATTGAAAGATATAACGTTAAATGTTTCATGCGAAAGCTAGTTGGATATTTAATGATTGATAAATTAATGCAAAAGTTGCACAGTTCTTTTGTTTTTTATCTCACACTATAGGGTTAGTAGAGAATTATGCACTTTCTACCTTCTGGAGTTTAAGTTAATATGTGGGATAAATTAAAGTTAAAAATGTCAGTGTGATTTGAATAACTATTTAAGTTTTGAAAGATTTTCGAAAAAGGATTTGAAGTGACATCAACTTAGAAAATGTTAAACGCTTGCCAACCGATTGTTTCACCACTCGAAATCTCATCTTTTAAATCTCATTTAAAGGTTTGTTTTAAAAATGTATACGAAAGTTTTTCAGAGAAAATGAGTAGATATGTAAATATCGAAACAGGCTAAGAACATATATGTATTATATATAGCTATTTTTCGAGATTTATGACACACCACTCTCCCTGTGTCTCAACCTGTCACATAAGCACGAACCCAAAATGTCGCAATTTCCCGAAACGCCCCCTAAGAACGTTACGTAATATATGAACTGCACTTAAGTGCTTTTTCGAAAATTTTTAGTATTACATTGGTTTATGAGTATAAAAAAAAAATCTGTGCACTGGAGAGCCACTATATTTTTCTTATAAACTTTTGCTTGCTCGAAAATCGCTTTATTGATAGGGTTTTGAAATTTGTTTGCTCTTAGAGGTAAAGTGAAAATTTGGACGGTCATAGTGTATCAGATATAATCGAATCGCTACAAAATGTTAGTGGCATTGTTTTTGTCAATTCATTCAGAAGTTTAAGTTTAATGGACTAAAATATGAAAGAAGTCGTTTTTTGAACCAAAATTAAAATCGATAATTCACTTAATGAAGAAGGGAAAATAGAAATTGTAGAAATATACGGAGTATTTTTCCATTTTTTTCTTATGTCTATTTCAATATAATAGTTTTTTTTTTGAATCCGTTTCTCTTATAAGGAACCAATCTCTCATCCCAAAATCTCTGGCAGCACCACTCAATGAAATTAATTTTTTGATGAGCTTTTTACATGCTCGCCATTTACATACGTCCAATAGCGTGCCCAAGGGCGGCCGAGCGGCGCGTGTTTCGTATAATTCTTTAATGTTGACAGCATGTATGATGGCGGCCGATGGTTTTCGTGCCTTCGACCTCTTTTTACTGCTGTTAACAAATAACCGTTACTCTTTTGAATTGCAAGGCTCTTGAGGCTTCTCGAACAAATCAGGAATGCCCTTGCAAAAACATATTTCATCCTCGTCACATAATACTTCGCGTAAGCCCTGTCACGGTCTCTGAAATACATTGTTTAAGCCAGCGGTGGGCACAAAAATCTAACAAAAGAGCAAAACAACAACATCAAGCAACAACAAACGAAATTTTAAAGTTTTTTTTACTTTCATTTCCAAATTTGCCATTAGCACAAAAAAAACCAAATTACACTACAAACAAAAACAATTGCTACATTCGTTGAAACACAATGCGGCGCCGCACAGTGTTATATTTTGAGAAAAAATGGACAAAATCAAATTCCCGTCGATAACAATGACCAAAAAAAACGAGGTCGGTCTCATTCGAAAGGTGATTTCATGCTTTTTTTAGAAAAATTGTCCCGAATCGAAATCCTAGCTTTGGGCGTTTCTCAGAAATGCCCAAAATATGGTCTTTTTCAATTTTAGACAGTTTTTTTCCAATTTTAGTACAATTCTGACTCGCGATTTCTCCAAGACTGGCAAATCGATTCTCATGAAATTTACACAGTATGGCTTTTATGTTAAGGGGCACAGATTGAATGGTAAAACTTTTATTTAGGGTACATATTTAGGGTGGCCCTCATACACAAATATTTTAAAAATAGCGATTTCTCCAAGACTGGCAAATCGATTCTCATGAAATTTACACAGTATGGCTTTTATGTTAAGGGGCACAGATTGAATGGTAAAAATTTTATTTAGGGTGCATACTTAGGGTGGCCCTCATACAAATATATTTTTAAATATCATTTTCACGAAGGCAAATAAATCAATTCACATCGAATTCACACTACGTATCTCTAATGTTAAGAAGCATAGCTTAGACCACAAAACTTTTATTTAGGGTGGTCTTGGAGAAATCGCTATTTTTAAAATATTTGTGTATGAGGGCCACCCTAAATATGTACCCTAAATAAAAGTTTTATAGCCTATGACACCCGCCCGATCGATGCGAACATACTGTAAAAATTTCATCAAAATCGGCTGGATAGTTTCCGCGTGCAAAAGAGACAGACAGACAGACGGACAGACAAAAAATGAGTTTTATATAATAGATTAACGTTAATTTACCCCTAATTAAATATCGATGTATTTTTCGATACCAAGCACCTAGAAAAATTTTTAAAATACCAAATTAAAGGTTTTTTTCTCGACTTTCAAAATAAATTATCATCGGATATGTATACGAGTCAGAATTGTACTAAAATTGGAAAAAACTGTCTAAAATTGAAAAAGACCATATTTTGGGCATTTCTGAGAAACGCCCAAAGCTAGGATTTCGATTCGGGACAATTTTTCTAAAAAAAGCATGAAATCACCTTTCGAATGAGACCGACCTCGTTTTTTTTGGGCATTGTTATCGACGGGAATTTGATTTTGTCCATTTTTTCTCAAAATATAACACTGTGCGCCGTCGCTTATGCCTTTGTCTGTTGTTTTTGTTTTCATTTGAACTCAAATCAACGCTGTGCCTCGATAGCGTTGAAATTCTGCGAATTTTTTTTCGAATGCTTGTGCGTCGAATAACGCTTAGAGCAATGTGAGCAAATAGAGCCACTAAGTGCCCTTCACTGGTTTAAACAATTGCAGCCAAAAAAATTTATTGCTACATCCGAGATGGATGTTATTTTTCTTTCTGTTTTGCAAAGTTCAAGCCTATCACCCAATCATTCGATTCGGCCTGAGAGTTAGGAGATAGTGCTCTTCACTCATATCAAATACACGTTATAAATAAAGGAAAAAAAAAAACGAAATCAGAGAAAAAGCTGAATTTTGGCACAGGGTGATCCAATTAAAGTTTCCTATATTGGCTGTCCTTGTACTGTCAATAATCACGCGCATTTAAAGTCTCAAATGCTAGTTTGCAACAACACAATTACGAAATGGATAGCTAGAGAAATAACGATTCTGTACGAGCAATCGTCCTACTGAGCGAACAATTCACAATGAAGTGAATATATTTCACACTGGAAGCGTTGGAGATCAGGTGCTCGGAAGTGTGGCCGAAAATCCAAAGTTGTTAATTCGTCTGCGTTCGACAGAATTTGACAAGGTTGGGAGTTAGAGCAGCAGCAAGTTAATGCTAAGTTTTCGAAGAAATTTTTCAATTTCAATTTTCCATGTACCTAAAGTTTAATTTTTTTATTATTTTAAGACGATACTTTTTTTCAATATAATCGTGCTAATATTGTACAACATCAATTTTATTATGCCCTTTTTCGCAATTTCGTTTAAAAAATTTTATAATATTTCTGTAGGTATTTTTGCTGTTAATAAGTTAAAACGTGTTCTTTTGTTTTTCCCCATAATTTTTTGCGTTGCGTCTTTATGGGTGGTTACAAAGATACCTATACGAGTACATTAGATGTATCCGTTCGCAGATTCAGTTGTTGTTCTTGCCAACAAACAGAAGGCTTAATAAGAAATGATGTAATAAAATATACAAGAAAGAAAAGTAACGATATTTTTATACAGTACAAGGAATTCGGCATAAAATAAAAAAGATTAAAAAGCTAACTAAATAAATGACATCATTTTGTAAAAAAAATATATATGTATAAGAGAAAAATACAAGTCCAAAAAACAATATGAAACTACAAGAAAACTGGACATACATACGTTACTATATATACGAGAATAGAAATTCTATGAATTAAATATATGATAAGAAATAATCACTCACGAAATAAGATTCTTAGAATTTTTAAGTGTGACTTCAGCGAATAAATAAAAATAAATCTCAAGCTCATCAGGTGGAATTTATGAAATTCAATGTAATCCATTGCTTGCGGTCAGCATTTGTAACCAGATTTGCATGGATATCTTGAGAAATTAAAATTTATTCTGAATTATAAATTTAATCAAGTACGTAGACACTTGAAAACCAGCACAAAAAATTTAATTTACAGGTACTCATACATTGATGAAACGGTCCAAAAGTTTACATTTAATTTTTTTCAATCATCCTCGAACTCTTCAATGATAATAAAATGATTTGAAGTTTTAAGTTCTTCTCAAATAAAAACCTATTGTTGACAATAATGTCCACATTTTGCCATAGTTCAAATGGTCCATTATATAGAATAAAAGAATAAAAAGAAACGGTGCAATCAATTTATATTTTATAAGAAACCAACGCTTGTAGGTTGTATGAAGATAGCGCTCCTTCCTTGCTTGCTTCCATCCAAGTCAACAACAGATGCATGCCAACTTTGCGCCTGGCTGTTGTCATCGTCTTCGTGTTTTGTAGTTATAAAAATCGCATGCATGTACTGCTAAACGGAAGAAGATGCACACATTATTAGGGTACTTGGCGCAAGCACCATGTTCGTTTTGTTGGTTGAATAGCTCGCAAATGCATTGTTGTTGCCATAATGATAATCACGAAGATGATGATGATGACGATGTTTCTATTGCTGTTGACTGAAGTAGGTAAGGCCGTCGTCAGTGGGAGTGCAAATAAAGTTCATTAACCGAATAAAAACGCCAACAACTAAACAATAAGTACAAGTCTTTGAAACAAAAATTGATAAGAATGTTAAGGAGAAAACATATAAAAAACAAAACACGAAAAAGATGAATAGTGTAGGTACTTTCTACAAGAGCGAGAACGTTCCAATTATTGTATATGGATAAGAATATTTTTAGCTAGTGATTTTTTTTTTTTTCAAAATATACTTTTTTTCCAAAACTTCAAAAAGTTAGATTTTTACCTATTTCCTGAATTTTCTAAGTTCACTCAGAAGAACTGAGAGTTAAAAATCTTTTTTATTAATTATTTTCAGACAAAAATATCGAGCTGTATCTCCCCCGCCAATTGCAGGCCTCTTAAGAGAGCAAAAATTTTTATATTAATATGAGTATATTTTCGAAAATCGTATTGATAGATAAAATCGATTCATACCCACCCGGCATGAAAAACGAAACTTCAAACAATGCGAATTTCTCACGGAAGTATAATTCCTAAATTTTCGCTTATAACGAAGGAATTACGATAGTTGTTATCAATTAAATAAATTTTCATTGTTTTTTGGTTTTTCATCATTTTCCGAAGCAAATAAATTGGGCATTAAAAGTGAAAACGAAAGATGGTGCAAGTTTTTCGAGCAAACAAACGTACCTTTGCTTATGATAGGTTTGTTAAGTACTCAAAACGAATCGTTTTCGAAGCATTTACGAAAATACTTAATTTGAGAAAATCTTCGATTCCGGTACCCTGTAAGTTCCAATTCCCTGTAATGAAATTAATATTTTTCAAATTCAAAATTTCGAATCTTTGAATGGAATCAAAAAGTCGATTCCGATGTGGTTAATTTTTATAAAAATGTAGGTAACACTTTTTGCATTTAATTTGGGTACCTAGTATCGTTTCAACTGTTTAACTTAAAAATCGTCAGCGAAGATGTCTGTCAAAAATTGTTAAAGAACAACTCTAAGACAAATATTAGTACGAATAAGTATATCATCGATTTCTAATAATGCAACGACTTGAAGTTGATGTATTTGTTTAAAAAGTATTTATTATTATTATATATTTATTATAAATGAATTTATAAAAAACAATGGTAAGCACTAGCTGCAAAGGATGTTCAAATAAAAAAATAAAAAAATGCCAATTAAAACATGACGTTTGTGCAGTGATAAAGATTTAATGACATACAAAAGGAAATGAACAATAATGCCATAAAATTATTTCTTGATAACTGAAAGAATATAATTTGATTAAAATTGATAAATGCACAATTATGAATGAAATTAAGTCTACACTTATTTTTAAGAAAGGTTATTAAAGAATCAGTATCACAGCAAAGGTGAAGTGCTATGAATACACGAGTAGTAAACAGTTGTAAGATTATTTGAAATAGAACCATAAAATTGTTTGTTAGTAAAGTTGAATAGCATTTTTTATAAAGAATAACATTGCTTATTAATTGTAATTTAATTTCATATACATACAAATACAAAGTAATATCATCGTTAACAGTTTACATACAAACGTTACTCAAATCGCACTGTCTGGGACAAGATTCTAGCAAATTGTATCAATTTTCTTTATAATTTGTTATATGTAGTAACATGCAATATAAATTTGCGGAATTTTTATTTACTTATAATTTATTTGATTACGAGAGTTTTTCCAATGAAGGTTATTTATGACAATCGTGCTTTAATGTAAGATCAATTAAAATTTAATTATGATGATCAGCAGCGAACTATCTAATTAGACGAGAATTTTGTTATATGTAGATAAGAATCTGGAGATTGGTACAATAATGAAACGTGATGTAATGTGGATTGTCCTAAAAAAGAGTAGGTTCCTAGTTTGAAAAGACTAAAAATTTTGTTTCCGATAACCGCACAATTAAGTTAATGCTGATTTGTAACAAGACATTGACTTCGCAATCCCACAAATTTGATAATAATTGAGTTTGAGATATTTGTCTAGTGATATAGGACAATTATATAAATAATATTACCAGCCATAGACATTATGTCTGAAAATTCGACTCTGTTTTAAGCAAAAATTATTATGCACTTGTGCGACATCTAAATATTCGAATTTCAAAATTTTTTCGAGCGTCGATTTTTCTTTATCTATGTACTTACATAGATACACATTGAGAAATTCATATGTAAATTTCAGAAAAAAACAAAACAGCCATTCATTTTATATGAAAATATTAAAAATAAATTTATGATTTCCCCCATAGAGTAATAAGCAGTTTAACCCACGTTAGGCGGATTTTTATGCATAAAACAACAAAATAACAATACACAACCAACGTTGCTGCATTGTTGTCATAAACAATTGAGAACAGCAGCGACGTTGTGTCTGTCGTCTCCTCCATAGTTATCATACTTCTATGAGTTCGAGTTTATAGTGTACGCAATTTGGTGTGCGCTTTTTCATTTTTCATTTTGTTGTAACTGGTAGGTTTACTTGCACTAACACTGTGCTCTATGAATTCGATGACCCACATAATCCCCCAAGTGTGTGTTTTCTTGCTTTAGGATGTCGCTGCCGATGGTTGTGGTTGCGCATAGTCATCTGTATACTCACATTTCTGGTGATTTCACTTCCTGAGCTTTATTGTTTTTGTTCAACTATCAGTTGTTGCTGCTGTTTGTTGATGAAAATATTAAAGTTCACCCGCGTATCATACGTACTATGAGCAAACGCCCGAGAAGACAGTAAATTTAAGTTAAAGCTCCAATTAAAAGAATCATGCAGCTTTTGTTTAGTTGGTGTTTTGTTTTCATTTTGGCAGCAGCGCGACTCGTTTCATTTTATGCTGAAGGTTTTTTTTTTTTTATTTCGTTTATGATTTTATATTCCTGATAGTATTTTGACCCAGTTTTTTCAAAGTTTTTTAAGTCAACCTTTTGTTTTCTTTGCCTCACTTTTGTTATCTGCATCATCGTAGCGTAAACAGTGAAGAATCATCATCAGAAAAAAATATAATAAATAGGTTGTATCATTTCATCCCTTCAACCACAACGGAGCGGCCCTCACATATGAACATTGAGGTTGATGGACTGCATAGAAGTTGATGTTGCAAGCGATGTGTTGTTAATTTCTCTGCTGAATGTGGAATAATGTCCTTTTTATGCCATAGATAATAGCTGCACATACAAACGTTCATATGCTATTGATGTTGTTGTAGCCATACCGTCAGTTTATGATTACGTCATTTCAGTTTTATTTTTTCATATAAAACTGGATCAACAAAGTATATAAGCAATCTTTTGAAATTAAGTCCATACTGCATGAATTCGGTATATTTAATGAAAAATAAATTAGTTATACCGTTAGAAGATTAGAAGATTGATGCAGATATTTCAGTGGCTACCTATCTCAAAAACTTGACATAATGGACTATAATTTTATTCGACAAAATTGATTAGAACAACTTCCTCTTTCAGGATTATACCGTGGTAACTCTAGTAGAAAAACACTATCACACAGTGTTATTTGTCACTTTCTCACTATAATACTTCTGGCATATTGGTCATTCTGGGAATCAATAAGCCCTAAGCCCAAAAATTGAAGCCACTGGCAATATTGAAAAATAGCTTATATTTTATGCGAGATTTTTTATTCTTATAGTGACTTTTGTAAAAAAAAAGATAAAATGGTGGCTCAGAGATGACAACCTCAAAAACAACTTTTGCTTCTCCAAATTATAACTTCCATCACAATATATTTGAGATTCGATTTTTTCATTAAAACGGTGACTAACCCTTCTGTGTGTGACAAGGTACCCATTTCATTTTCAACTCAAAATTTGTACGGTTGCACATGCTCTACAATTCTGAAACTTCACGATAACTTCTGCCATTATATTAATATTATATTTTCATATGAGTGCTTTCAGTTTGAGAGATTTCATTATTTTGATTTGAAATTTTCATACAATTTGTATAGGTGTACCCAGGTACCTTGGAAAAGATTTTTTTTTCGTCACGCAAGATTTTGTTGTTGGAATATTTTTCGGTTACTTAACCTTACAATCCTCATGTAATGGACCATTTCTAAAGCAAGATTCGAATACTACACGAAAAATTACTTTAGAAATGACTTTCAGTTGCCCAATAGCATTCATGAGCCCTATATTTGCAGAGCTTATAATTAATTTGCTACTATGTATTGTAATTAGGGTGCACGGTGACGGTTGAGTGACTATTATTTTAATGGGAAATTAAGGTCACTCATACGACACGTTAAATAATTAGTTTATATTTAAAAATTAATATGTATTCTTAGTTTTCTAGACCAATTTATTATAACCTGATGAATATAAAAATATCATTTTAAGAAAAATAACAAAAAAATGACAAGACAAAATGGGCATGGTGCGGACTCAGCGAATGTGCTGCAAATAAAAAGAACATTTTTATTGAAATTTTTTCATATTAGAAAAAAATAATAATTCTAAGGTTTTTCGAATTGAAGAAGTCAATCTTTTAGTACATTTATATGTTTAGCTAATTCTTTGGAAATATTTATTTTTTTCTTAGCAACTATAATATGGTTTGGAACTAAAGAAAAAAATATCGATTTCATTCGAATCATCGTATAATATAGTACATTATAGTATGCTTAAATAAAAATATTACTTTGATAAGATTTTAGTACCGCACAAACTAATACTCAATTACGAAAAAATAATCAATTTGTGAAACGTGCTTCCGTGAATGACCATTACTGGTGCTAATTTTAATTGGCTTCATTAGTAAAAACAAATAAATAAATGAACATTTAATCATTTCAACAAAAGCATTTTGCCATATATAAGTATTTCACCAAAACTATTAAACAATGGCTCTCAATATTTGTAAACAAATGCAACACGTGTTTTTAAATAGACGTACATACTTATGTATATTTTAACGATATTATATTCTCAGAAAAATTAAGAGATATATTTAATATTTTGCTTTACGACACAATTAAAAATATATATGTATGTGTAAATGTTTGTTTATATTAGTAGTCCCCACTGCTTTGTTTTACGTTTTAGAAAAACAAATCCCAAAACTTTTATTTCATCATTCGTATACGGGTAGAGCTGGGAAAAAAAACATCTCATTGTCAGTAGCGGTTAAACAACAGTCATCATGTGCATAAATAATATTTACGTTCGAATACACAACACGAAGAATGAAGCAAAATGAGTGTAATCACTATAGTCATCAATTCGATTCATTCATAGAGTATAAAGAAAACTTAAGTAATAGATACGAGTACTAAGTGAGCTTTGCAATTAATAAAATGACTAATGCGCTTTTGATGAATGCAAATTGTTGTATCGTAATGAGAAATTGAAAAAACATTTATGAAACCTCGATCAAGTATAATACCTTTATTGTTAATTTCATCTTCTTATTTTTAATGCACAATCTGTGGATACTTTCCAACTAACTGCAAATTTCTTGCTTATCTGCTCTACTATGCATTTTGTAACCGCCTATGTAGTTGTTTATCAAAAGTAATTTATTTTCGTTAAATTATTTAAGGTAAAGTTCTGTTCAAACTTATTTGGTAGGTACAGTGAAACCTGGATAGCTGGGATCTCCAAGGGACCAACATTTTTGTCTCAATTAAAGAGGTTCCCATTTACACAGTTTCCCAAATAACCAGGTTCAAAATTGGGTTGTCCCATTTAAAGAGAGATCAAGATGAACCTCTTTTATTTCGAGGGGAAAAAAACTTCTTTAAAAAAGCAAATTTTATGTAAATGACAGCCAATGATTTTATGAAATTTTATTAAAATAACCATTTCACAGACTACTCAGATCGATAAAACGTGCATATTCAAATTCAAAATATCAAATTATACACACATAAATATTATTTCCCACTTATAGAGGTTATTTCTAAACGGCTTCAGTTATACAGGGAAAAGCCCATGTTATAGAGGCGAAAACGCATGAAAACTTCAAAAATCATATCCCAGATATAGAGGTTTAATAATCCCAGTAATAGAGGTATTTTGATGCAAAAGTGCTGGGACCTTGTAGCGAGTCTCACTAATAGAGTTTTCCCACTTATCCAGGTATCGCTTAACCAGGTTTCACTGTATTACTATTACGATAGATATTTCTTTGAGTCGAATATAATTTTGATTAGTAAGTGCTATTAAATTTGTAAAAAAAATATGCGAGAAAAATTTTAATTAATCTTTTGCTAATAAACTTTTGTTGGTCTATTATGTATTACTAAAAACACACTTAATTTATAATTATTTTACTGAGCTTACTGTTCAGTACAGTGTGTGTAAACAGCACTTGCGCCTTCAAGACAAGTGCAATATCATCAAATGAATTACAAAAACAACAGAAAAAAGAATTTTTGCTGTACTTTGTTTAACTTTTTGCTTGAGTTCCCAACATACCTATGCAAAAAGGGAAACATACCTACAAATTCTTACTAATCGAAGTGTGCTACACTTTATGTTCAAATTTTTATGCATGCGTTATCATAATTTGCACGATAAAAATTTTCGTAACGCATTTCGTTCGCTCATTTCCGTAACGTATTTAGTTCACTCATTTCCATAACGCATTACCCCCATGTCAAGCGAGCGTAAAGAAGTATATACTTCAATAATAACATATCTTATAGTTTGACCTCATTTCCACTTTTGTCTCCTTTTTTGAAGATAAAACGTCAAGTCAAAGGGTTTCTAATTAAAGTGTTAGCTTAAAAAAAAGATATAGTTTATGCGATTTTCACAATTGACATCGATTTTATAACTATTACCACAGGCGGTAAAGTTTAATGGAACTATACTGATGATGATGGATTTCGATTCCAGAAGATTTTGAAATTATATTCCATAGGTTGCCGGACGAAACTGAAAAAGGTAAGTATAACTTTACAGAAAATCATAGTTTTCCGAGAAGTGGTAACAAAGAAATTAAATAACTGACACAAAGAAAACTACTACGAGTGAAAAATTACATAACATGTATTACAAGACTAGACGATAATAGGCTATTGTTGCGATGGTTGATTTCTGTTCAGAAAAAAAAACTTAAGCTCTAACATTATTATTTTGAAATGAAATATGTTTTGTTTGTTATTGACCCATAAAAAGTAAAAGCTCAGTTAATAAAAATAAAACATGTCGCTGTAGTCGAAAATTAATATCGAGCTCTTACAAACAAGTAAGTTCCAATAACTAATCAATAAATTAACTTTATATAAGGGATTTACTTAATCTAAGCGATACACTTGTTACTAGTAAATATTAGCAATTTCTAATTGATTTTGGTGTGTGTACATGGTGGGAATTCGCTTTAGCATTTTTATTTCGACGAATTTTATTTTGAAAACTTACGGTCGACTCTTTTGTCGCAATGTATACAATGTAGTCGAAATTTTGATAAAAAGCGATGAATCTAATTTCCAATTAAATGTCTTTACTTAAAAAAACTACAGGAGAATTCATTTAAGAGTTTATACTATTTAGTTAGTGCGATGTATACGTATACGCCGAAAGCATCACCGGTACATATTTCTTTGAAAATTTAGCCGATGCCGCTGTTACTAATCTCCATATCAGGGACATTTTTTGGATTCAGCTGTCCAAAACTATTCACAAATGTGGTTCCGACAGGATAGAGCAATAGCGTATACTGCAAGGGACGCAACGCAATGGATTTATTACGGAACATTTTCGATAAGCGCAACGTCTTGTGCACTAGCGATATCAATTGACAACTCCGTTCACCGAGTTTAAACGCTCTAGACTGATTTCGTCGAACATATTAAAAAGATCGAGTGTACGTCAGTAAGCCAGCTCACTCAACTGAAAACCAATATTCGCAATGAAATACGTGCCAGAACATCGACATGGAAAGAGCACGAATGTGCGAATCAGAAAATGGCCACCATTTGCGAGTCGTAAACTGTAAAACATATAATTTAGGGTAATTTTGCGCTACCCTGTGCATGTAACAGGTGCTTACAACTGAAGTAATTTTATAATCTTTCAGTGATAATCAAACATAAATATTTATTTTGTGATTAACGTAATGTTAGGTATGGGAAATTGCAGCATGCTCAATGCTTAATAAATGATTACAAATTTATTGAATTTCAACACAGTTTTAGGATAAGTTTCAAGATATTATTATTAAAATTTTAGTTAAAGCTACTACTGCTAAAACATTTGTATTAAAAATTAAAATTTCTACATTTTTATAAAACTTTCTGAGAATTCTCTAAAAGGTTTAAAATAGGCATGCACCAAGCAAAGCATGTGAATAAAAATCAATATCTCACTCGGGACAAATTTTCCTTTGTTGATAAATAACAAAACCATTAACAATTTGGCACAACAGCCAAACAGACAGCCAGCTAGTCAGCCATATAAATATTTTCCCTTATACTGACACTGAAAACAAGGCTCAATTTCATACATTTTTATTATAAACATCAAAGTGAATTATTTCACTTCAGCAGCGCTCAATGAATTTGTTGTCGCTTATCATGTTCGCACAGCCTTCCCATTTTTACTTTATTTTATTATTATTTTTTTTTGCAATACAATATAAATAAAAGATTAAACAAAAAGTAAAACTTCAAATAATAAAAAAAGGACAGAAATAAACATTCCGAAAACGGGCAATAATAATTATAGAAACAATGAACTCATCTACACTGCATGAAAATTATTCATTTTTTACTCAAAAGTTTAGCTTTTTTCTTTTGGCGATTTTACAATAAACTTTTCTGGCATTTATTCAAATTTTAAAAATTAAAAAAATCAGCATAAAGAATCACAATAATTGCACTCCGAACTGTGAAAAACGCTAAAAAATTCATGGAATGGAAATGAGCCATACAAACTTAGCAAAATTACTATAAATATGTAAACTTAATTTAAACAGAGAAAACAGTGTTGCCAATGAAATTGGCATTGGAAGATACAATTAAATTAGAAGAGGGCCTAAATATCCTCTTAGGTAATATTTCGCATATACATATATAGTGAGTAAAAGTTAAAGTACTTAAAATAACTTTCGTAGTGCGCTGAATATTGTGAAGATTCCAAACGTAATTTTTATTTTGAGAATAACCAATTTTCAAGTTCTTACTGGCAAACAGATTTACAAAATGTTTACTGTTTGCGAACAAATTATTAAACAAAACGGTTTGACATATTTCTTATGTTTTAATATTTTTTTCATTAGTTTTTGAGTAAAAAAAATAATAGTTAAACATAAACAT
This sequence comes from Tricholauxania praeusta, assembly GCA_949775025.1. Taxonomy (NCBI): domain Eukaryota; kingdom Metazoa; phylum Arthropoda; class Insecta; order Diptera; family Lauxaniidae; genus Tricholauxania; species Tricholauxania praeusta. The sequence continues at coordinate 188,756,566 of OX459028.1, forward strand.
AAAAAACTATCATAAAACTGTTCAAGGCTTTATGTCTTGCCTGTTGCATTGCATGACTGACAGGACAATGACACCAGGAACATGTCGATTGTGTATAAAAGTTGCCTTATCACAAAATATTTTAATTCATATTATTTATGGTTATAAGGTTTCATTATGCTTAATAATCTTACAACCAAAATATTAAATGGAAACGCTTTCGAACCGATTTTGCATCATAATTTTTCTAAAAGTTAATTGTTGCACTATTATAAACATTCTATTTTAATATCATCATAACAGCAAGTACATAATTTCAATTCTTCAACATTTTCAAAGCAATTGGAAATTTTTATGTCCCCAGTATTTGCCTTTAATTTGGCACCACTTTGGCGGCGGATATAAACAAAATTAAAAATTCAAATGGAAGCAATGGAAGACACAACTCGTGGTCAAAAAACAACAAAAGCTACAGAAAAAAATCAAAAAGCAACCAAGTGCCTAAAAAGTCTCTGGCACAAAATTTAATGACCGGAATTGTTAGATTAGAAATCTTGGCGGCATTTGTGGTCGCATAATTAATTCCGGTTATACGTAAGTGGCTTAAGAACTTTTGTTGAAAGTTTACATTTATTCGTTTAAAAAAAAGAAAGTTTTTGCTAGAGATTTAAAATGTAGAATATTTAATACTATAAGCAAAGATAATAATGTCTATATTTAAGCAACAAAGAACTAATTACTAAATGTGAAAGTAAAGCAATTAGGCAATTAGTAAAATTCGAGTTCAGCTTCTTTAGCTTAAAAATTGTTTAATAACACACAGCAGATGCACAGATATAAATATCCATTCGTTATTTAAGTCTACAAAGATACAGAAAAAAAAACAGAACATCTCTTTAGCCTTCATCCAACAGGTTATTCCAATACATTGCATACTGTGAAGGATAACAACCAAATTTATTCATAAGCAAAAAAGTAAAATAAAATCAAGTTGTTAACAACGCATTTCCTCAGCAGTATATGCATGCAACAACAGCAACAACAAAAAAAATAAACACACAAAACGCTTCATCGCTTCACTTTAAGAAAATATAAGCAACCAGAACAAAAAACGCCTGCCACACCATACTTGATTGATCTTTTTAAAGTATTTTACACAATTTCCAATGAAAAATTTTTTTCTCGTTTGCTTCATTTCGCGAGAACAACCTTCAAAAGTTCAAAAACGTAAGTGGAGTGGAAAAAAAAATAAAGTACGATAAAAATAGAAAAAGGAACAAAAAGCAGATGCAGTTTTGTATTCAAGCAGTCAGTCGGTCAGAGAAGCACTTGCCAATGTACTAACGTAAAATAAATTGTGACTTCAATGGAGTTTGGAATAAAGCGCAATGAAATAAAATTGTTTAAGTGCTGTTTTTCATTGTAAAAAAAAAACAGAATCTGTAAGATTATTCAGAAATTAATTTTTAAAGGATGATTTTGAGTCATATACGATTCATAAACTAAACTTGCAATATCTTAAAGGTATTTCTAAAATTTCTTTTTCCAGGAATTTATTAAGTAAGCTTACATGTATTCGCAACACCTTTTCGCTGATATTTGATGGCCTAAACTCGTCGTTAAACATTTTTTAATGACTCATTGGTAGCAGCTGGTCTAGATTTTATTTTAACTTCGTTGTTTTTTTTTTTCAAAAAGTTGTGGTTCATTAAATGAGTATAGTTTTTCTTGGAAACCCTTATTGTTTTAAAGATAACAAAAAAATATTGGAAGCAATTATGATTGTTGAAATTTTCACATGTTAACGATATTAAGAAGAAAAATATGAGTACTGCACACAGGGGAAACCTCTATTTTGAGTAGAACTATATACATGCGTATATAATTTCAGGTGATCTTGGCATATTTTTTTGAGATTTTATGACAACATAAGACCAAAATCTGTACAGTTGCTTAAGTTCTTACTATTTTTCATAGCATTGCTCATAATTAGTCCAAATTGATGTAATTCTAAATTAAATTTTAAATATTTTTCAGCAGTCAGAAGTACAAACGTATTTTCTGAGACACTTTTCATGACTATTATTTGTTTCCACGGCTACGTGGTGTGTTTGTTCAAGGCCCGACTAGCTGGTGTGAGACTTTGCGAAATTTAACCTCATAATAAAATTTTTCGAACGCATCAGCGGAACCTTTTTAGCGATTATTTCCGATTCTTTCTGCCTTCTGCAAACAACGACGAATTGTTAGAGTGCTTACAACATTTCCGATTTCCGCAAAAATTGCCTTGGAGGACTTGAAAGGGTATTTTTTTGAATGAATAACTATTTGGTGACCAACTTCTGTAGAGGTTTTCGTTGGTCTACCTCTAGTTTCTTTTCTTATTTAGTTTATGAAAACATTTTGCACAAAACGCAAACACCAATCCATCAAACTAGCGATGTCTCGCAAAGATTTTCCTTTTTTTCGTAGGCTCAGAACCAATAGTCTCTCTTCTGCTGTGCAATGACTTTCTCAGCCCATATCTATAGTAAATTTTTCATTATTTACTTGCAATTTATTTGTATATAAATATATGTACTTTTACCGTTGTTTAAAAAAAATCACAAAAAAATGTAAGTTTTTGATTTAAAATTGAAAAACAAAACAAGTGTACCTATATATTATTTTGATCACTATTATTATTTTGATAAACTGGCGAAAAAATAGGGGAAGTACCTTCTTTTATTTCTCATTTAAATGAATTGCCAGATTGTATTTTCTAGTTTTATACAAAAAGCTTATGCCAATTTTTCCAAATATGGAATTTATTGAGGATTGAGTGAAAATCTTTTTGGTGTATCTATTATATTGATTATGAGTGTATGTAGAATGTGTTGATACATGTGCTCTTAAATTGATATGAGGAATATATAAAACTAGCTACTAAACAGCTGTTTACTATACAAATCGCGGTTGACTTTTTAGGAATTATTTGAATTTTAGTATTAGGCTATGATCTTGCTAATATGTTATCAGTTCATCTGTATTAGGAGCGCATAGTAAAATTAAATAGCTGAGGGCCACCTTCTAATTTTTTATGTAAACTATTACAGTAGGTACTTATGGTACTGGTAGTTGTGGCACTGAAAATAAAATTCAGATTTGAAGAATTTGTTCAAAGAAAAGCAAGTCCTTATACATTTTAAAAGTTCCTTTTTACTTCTAGGCGAATACTATGTAGGAGTGTAGGGTACTCCTGAAGAAGCAAGAACAGAACACTTAATTACGCACAAAAATAACACAAGAAAATGATCTTCCGCTGGCTAAACAAAAAGTAAATAAAAACCAGCAAGAAATCCACCGCACCACCTCTATCAACAACGCCAAGATTAAAGCGCTCCAGCTATAAACACAATCGTGTAGAAATAAAAACAAAGAAGTAAAACAATAAGAACGAAAGTATAAAAGAAAAAAAAACGCAAAAAGATTATTTAAAAAGAGCGGAAGTAATTGAAAAATCATGCAGCACACACTCTTACAAATCGCACGAGGAGACAAGATTTTGCCGTATAGCAGGGAGTAAAATTGGATGGACGGACGCAAATTCAACTGCACGATAGCGAATTGCACTCGGGAACAGCGTACATTCCATATTTATTTTATGTCTTTTTTGCATGTTGGGAAGTCATATAGAAAAAAAAAAAAGGAAAGAGAATTGCGTGAAGTAGCAGCTTTTATGGCAGGAGGCCCTACTTCCAACTAAGACCAGGACTATCGCCAACCTATTTTTCATACGCAGTTAAAACGGAAGGTAACTAGCTGGGAGTTGCAAGTAATTTTTTAAAACTCTTTCTTATAGACAAATGCAATGCGTCCGTCTTTGCCAGCTTGTAACTACTATACTATGGTGCAATGCCGCATTGGGTCAGGAAACACAAATACAATTCCCCGCATCACACCACAAAGATGAAGCAGAGGCAACCACTTGCCAACTATTAAATAAAAACACGAGAGGAAACACTTTCCTCTTCAATACCCCACTTCACTTAAACAATTGTGGTTGATGTGTTGGAATTTACTGCCAGCATAGAAGCAGCAACACCAGCTGAATCTTTCGCAATTCACTGAAAAACACAAATAATACAATTGGATTTCTCCACAAATTCTTCACTGAAACTTAACACCAATATGCCGTCCTTCAATTCCATTCGTTTTTGCAGTTCTTTATCACTATAATTGCTACACTTTTGTGTTGAATTCATTAACAATTTTAATATTTTATTAACTTACCAGCTCTGCTGCTGGCACCGCTGACGCCATTTTGAACAAACACGATTATATTCCCAAAGCGCCTGCTATCCAACACTTGGTTTATATGGTACTGCAGATTCAGATTTTTGGTGGAGCAGCTGTCAAAAAAACACGAAACACCAAATAAAGAAACGTCACAATCACTGGGTTGCATTTATTTATGAAGTGTGAAAAAAAGTGATGCCATTTCAATAGGGTTACGTTTCGTGTTTGTTCCAGTTACCACTCACTACCACATGTCGTTCAACTCTTCTTGTTAAATGATAAATTGTATGCTCTTATCGAACGAAAAATTTCATGCTTGTCAGTTGGTTAAATAGAAAAATCAAATTATTTTATTTCGTATCGTGTGTGGAAGTTCATTGTTTACCAAACTTTGCTTTATATGTAGGAGAAGTCGCATTGAAGCTGTAGCAATATGAACATCGAAAATAAGTTGGATGAGAAATTACGCGAAAATATACAAGGGTATACTCAAACTCTGGCTTGCGAAAAGTGATGGTAACAACAATAAAGTAATGCGTCGCATTGCGTAAGTAATTACTTTTTTACCCAATTACTCCTAATACATTTTACTGTCCGTGCTTTCAATTTCTTTATTATTTTACAAAAAGAACCGGGATGATTTGGATATTTATTTTGCATTGTTAATACTTCAAAGCGTATATAAGAAATAAAATTGATCTACAGATCGTATAAAATGTGAACATCAGTCAGGCAAGAAGTAGTATTTATTGTACGACTAGGTTGGACGATAAGTGTTCCGTATATGGGCACCGAAAAAATACGAAGTGATGCCAAGTCACAAAAATAATTCTGCCATGCAGCTATAATACTCAGTGCTCATTTGAGCTAATAACCATATAGTTTTCTGCTCACAAGCTGTTTATAATGCGTAATTAAAAAAATTCAGCTCTACAATGGAAAAATTTTATAAGCAAACTTCATGCGCTTCATTCACGAAATTGAGTTTTGTTTAGGTTTCGTAAATTTAGTGTCTGTCGTATGATTATCGTACACTAAGAAACACAATTTTAAAATAATTTTGTAAGTATACGTACACTAAGGAATGCAAGTATGTATCAATCTAAAATAATACGTACATTAAGAAAGAAAAGTGATTATAGCGAATTGAAACCCAACTGATATCGAGTACACAATCCATTTTCTGAAGTCCTGACTTTTTAAGCTATAATAAACAGTGTGCACAATAAGATAAACTTTATTGTGCTATAAAAATTTTAAGAAATTTTCCCATAATTTTTGCCACAGAACTTTTTTTTCACACCAGACACCCTTTTTTCCTCTTTGCATTAGTAAAAGTTTTTTGTAGGACCCTAAATAAAATTGAAAATAAGCCTTTGTATTAAGGGCCCGCCCGCCCAAGCGTCACATTGCCTGTAAATCTGTTTTCCCCAAACAAAGTCGAAAGAAACCCACTTTTTGTGCTTTTGCGCAAAGCACTTTGTGATCCGATAGGTATTCAACTAAATTCTTCTTTTTTCCGTGAGCATTATTCGTAAGGGAAGCTTTCCATAAAATCACATGTGTGTATATTGGCTAGTCAATTTATTGAGCTCTTTGTTGCCGTAGACCTGATTACCAAATAAGACAGTCATTATTGTATTTTGCAACACAATTTAGTTTTACCTTACATTCATTGACTCAACCTAGAAACATAAGTTTTACAGATTTCGAATGCAAAAGAAATGCAAATCGAAACTCAGATCAATTGGATCAGAAAAAATAGACATATTCCTATTGTCAATCCCTTATTATGAATAGAGTTCTTTCTATTGCAGCAATATAAAAAATCCGGATATATGCAATATTCCCACACCTGTTGCCTATAAATTCCTTTCTTTTAACACAAAAACTCTTAAGTCATAGTAGCTACAATATTGCTATTTATAAAGTCACAAAAGTCACACCAATTTTAGAGTCTTTTCTTTTTGCAAATGATTTACCTTTTATTTTTAAATTTAGATATCAAGTTGAACCAAATTGTAGATTCTTTTGAATGTACCTGTCAGTAAGTTACTCACACGGTGAGTTTGAACATCATTAATTACAGCAACCATTTTTATTGTTGTGGTCAAGTTAATAAGATATTGTGAAGATTTTGAGTAATACCGGCTATACGCATGCGCATATGAATACAATCGTCAAAAATGCGATTAGGGAGGGAACAAGGGAGCGACATAGAAGTAACATAAAAAACATTTAATTCAAATGAAATTTTATAATTTTTGACAGTATAAATGCAAAAGTTTGACTTTAGACTAGTTAGAGTTCTAAGTGTTCGATCATGCCGTTGAGCTTGGCTTGGAGTAGCAAATAAAACCAAAATGGTCATTGTTTAGCACATAATACTATTCAATTTGTTCATTATTTTCAAAATTATGTACAGTGGCTCCAACGAATAATCGGACAAAGCTTTCTTTTTTTAAAAATTATATGAAAAATTACGAACTAATTGGAACTTCAAAAAAATTGGAATGCCATTCAATTCATCCTTAATCCTCCATTCATACAACAACAAACAAATTTAAAAAAATCTAACCATGAATTTTTTAAAAATTATAAAGATTGAATAACTCAGTTTTACTTGCTCAATGAATAATCGGACAACATACCAAGTAGTGAAAAAATTGTCGATATTTTTTTCTATAAAGGATTATTAAGGGTATTTTGTTTTACTTTGCACCTATTAGTTACATTTAGTGTTAGAAATTGTATTAATTTCAACGCGTATTACCAGCAATGGCTCCAAAAGGAAAGCATGCATGCCAGCTTATTGTAAAATCACATATAGAAGGAAAACTGTCCACGAAATTGGTGAATTAGTCGGAAAAAGTCATTCGACTGCCCACGGAATCATAAGAAGGTACCGTCAAGACTTTAGATTGACTTGCAAGTCCAAAGTTGGGCAAGGAAAAAAGTTTAATAGAAGATTAGAACGAAACATTTTAAGCGAAATTAAAAAATATCCGCTCAAAACTGCAAAAAAAATCAATTATCTGTGGATAGTAGGCTTGGAAAGGATGTATGCTTGAACACTCTATGTAATGTGTTACATAGGAACGATTTTCATGGTAGAGTTGCAAGAAAAAAGCCATTTATGAGCCCAATTAACACAATCAATATGGTGATAATTGCAAAAGAATACCTTCTCAAAACTGATGAATATTGGAAAACCGTAAGAACTCATTTAATATGTTTAGAATGTTGTCATTTTAACTTTATCTGTATAAAGAATCTGTGTAGAGAATATTCAATATACAGAAAAAAGTTGAAATGAAAACATTCTAAACATATTAAATGAGTTCTTACGGTTTTCCAATATTCATCAGTTTTGAGAAGGTATTCTTTTGTAAATTTCACCATATTGATTGTGTTAATTGGGCTCATAAATGGCTTTTTTCTTTTAACTCTACCATGAAAATCGTTCCTATGTAACACATTACATAGAGTGTTCAAGCATACATCCTTTCCAAGCCTACTATCCACAGATAATTGATTTTTTTTGCAGTTTTGAGCGGATATTTTTTAATTTCGCTTAAAATGTTTCGTTCTAATCTTCTATTAAACTTTTTTCCTTGCCCAACTTTGGACTTGCAAGTCAATCTAAAGTCTTGACGGTACCTTCTTATGATTCCGTGGGCAGTCGAATGACTTTTTCCGACTAATTCACCAATTTCGTGGACAGTTTTCCTTCTATATGTGATTTTACAATAAGCTGGCATGCATGCTTTCCTTTTGGAGCCATTGCTGGTAATACGCGTTGAAATTAATACAATTTCTAACACTAAATGTAACTAATAGGTGCAAAGTAAAACAAAATACCCTTAATAATCCTTTATAGAAAAAAATATCGACAATTTTTTCACTACTTGGTATGTTGTCCGATTATTCATTGAGCAAGTAAAACTGAGTTATTCAATCTTTATAATTTTTAAAAAATTCATGGTTAGATTTTTTTAAATTTGTTTGTTGTTGTATGAATGGAGGATTAAGGATGAATTGAATGGCATTCCAATTTTTTTGAAGTTCCAATTAGTTCGTAAGTTTTCATATAATTTTTAAAAAAAGAAAGCTTTGTCCGATTATTCGTTGGAGCCACTGTATATTTGTTTTGTTAAAAAAATGTGTGCTTTGAAATTTTTAATTTTAACCCAGTTAGCGTAGAGCATTTAATTATTTTATTTTATTTTGTTTTTTACTCTAAAACTGGTAAATTTGCATGAAGAATGGCTGGAGCTTTTTTGTTCACTTTTAAAGAAAAAAATTTTATATAATATCGTGCAAGACAACTTTTTTGCAGTGTAATTAATTTAATTTGAGCCATATACAGGATGTTGTTTTGCAACTAAGAAGAATTGGAAAAAGTTACTTAGGGCAAAGAATTATACATAGTTTTTTGCTTAAGAAGATCAGTTCTGTCTACTATAAAAACTAATAAAATAATTTCCTGTAAGTGTGAAATATCTTCAAATATAGCTAGAAATTGTGCTTTTTGCACTTTAAAGCCAGGATATGTCAGAATCGTGTTGTGTATGAGAAAAACTAGAACTGAAGTTACGTTCATCACACAATAGCCTATTGGACCTATTTGGTATGGTTAAAAATTTTCCAGCCTTTCTTTGAACAATTATATGTACATATGTTATTGTGAACAGTGCACAAATTGAGATGTGTATATACATAAGTATAATACTGTTACGAAGGTAGAAAATTCTCAAATTTATTCAAATATTGACAGAAAATAAGAAATCTTACAGCAACTAAACTAATATATTCTTTATACTAAATATAAAGTAACTAAAATGTTCTGCAATAGATAAAAAAAAGAGATAAAAAACAACTGCTTAAAAAAAATGGATAAATACATTCAGTTCTACAGAGGCTAAAGCGAGAGTTGCTAAAGCGTATGTGAAAAATGACTACCATCCATGCTAATGTAAAGGAAAGACGCTTTTCTATGCCAAAAAATGAAACAGCAAGTGACAAGTGAACGAGATATTCGAAATGCATTGTCAACTGAAAAAAATCGGTAAAGTTCAGGATTGCCCGAGAATGTTGAGGAGTTTTGTATAAGCAAGGCTGGTAGGCTGATGTAAAATAAAATGCCTTAAATGCAATGCAATCAGTTGAAGTCTTAATCTGTGTTCGCCAACCAAAATTTCTGTTCAGTAAACTCAGTAAAGAAATTATAAATTATTTTCTGCTCCATTACACCACAACGAAATGACCTTTCGGTGAGCTCACCGATTTAATATACAATTTGCGCTTGCTACTTCGTTTTGACTCGCCCAAAAGCTTGGAACGAAATGTCGCAAGAAAAGTGTAATATCAAATGAGTTGCAAAAACAGAAAAAAAATGTTGGCCTTACTTTGCTTCAGTTTTTGCTTGGGCTCTCAACCAATCTATGCAAAAAGGCTTAGAAACTCTTACTAATCAGCTTGATGGTCACTAACGACTCCCTCCAGGATAACAAGCTATTGCCAATTTTTCGTTGTTCTGTGTTATCATTTTGGTGCTGTCACACATTTAGTTCGTTAAACTATATACACATAGTGCATTTTGATTGCATCACAAGCCAGAAGTTAATTGGCACTCTTCGAATTAAGTTTCAAATATTTCAGTTTTCAAGCCTTTATTAAATATTTTGAAAAGTATTTATTGAAAAATCTTTTTAAAATCACTAACGATATAAATAACCACCGTTTGCGGCATACTTGGTATCAAAGTTTTGAGCTGGAGCTGAATGAGACGCAGGAGCGCCTGAACCAGAATGGCCGATAAATGAAGAACCAGTACCTCTAGGCATCGAATAAGCGGCATGACTAGATGAGGCTGCAACTGAAGGTGAATATTGGTAACCAGATGCCGGAGCGGCATAATTAGCAGATGCAATGGAAGCTGCAGCAGCAGGAGCTGAGTGGCTGAAATGAAATGACTCAGTGCCACCAAAATTTGTAGAAGCACCTACACCACCTGCACTAGAGTGACTTCCATGAGACCCGCCAGCAATATGTTGGGATGACATTGGCGCTGAGTTAGAAGAATGTAATGATTTTGGCGCTGAATAGCTATGACTTGCCATCATGGGAGCTGAGTAGCTATGAACTGCCATCATGGGAGCTGAATAGCTGGTATGAGATGATACTGGTGCCGAATAACTGGCATGTGATGCCGAAGCTGCACCAGATACAGGTCCAAAATGATTGGCATGTGCTGAATGACTAGCATGTGAAGTTTTTGGTGCTGAATAGCTTGAATGTGCCGCAGGTGCTGAATAGCTCGATTGTGCTGCAGGTGCTGAATGACTGGCATGTGAAGTTTTTGGTGCTGAATAGCTTGAATGTGCCGCAGGTGCTGAGTAGCTCGAATGTGCTGCAGGTGCTGAATGGCTCGAATGTGCTACAGGTGCTGAATAGCTGGCTTGTGGTGCAGGTGCTGAGTAGCTCGAATGTGCTGCAGGTGCTGAGTAGCTCGAATGTGCTACAGGTGCTGAATAGCTGGCTTGTGGTGCAGGTGCTGAGTAGCTCGAATGTGCTGCAGGTGCTGAATAGCTCGAATGCGAAACTTTCGGTGCTGAGTGACTAGAATGTGATGGGCGTCGTGGTGCTGAAACTGCTGGAGCGGAGTAGCTTGCATGTGTTGTTGTAGCAGCTGCTGAATGTGCATGAGATGGACTATTTTGACTTGGAGGTAAATAATTTGTTGATAGAGCAGCTGGTGCGGAATATGAAGAGTGTGAAGGTAATGCAGCAGGTGCCGAATATCCACTGAAACCATTTGAATGACCAACATTACCATGGGAGCTTCCTGTATGCGGCGCTGAATTACTAGAATGTTGCTTAATTGGCACTGAATAAGGTTTAGCTGGAGCTGAATAGCTATTGTGAACTACTGTAGCAGCACCATGGCTTGGTTGAGAACTGGATGGTATTGAATATTCAATTGCACCTTTACCAGCATAGCTATTAAGACCATGAGAAGATGAAGCTGAATGACCGGATCCAGACGAGATGAACGGTGCCGAGTAACCAGCTGATTGACCGCCACTACCATGAGTAGCTGTTGTATGTTTTGCTGAATTACTAGAATGTTGCTTTATTGGCGCTGAATAAGAATTAACTGGAGCTGAATAACTATTTTGAATCATTGTGGGAGCAGCATGTGGTGCAGCATAATTTGCTAGCGAACCAGATGATCCTGAATAGCTGCCAGAGCCTGCGGTATTTTGTATAGGTGGTAGGTACATGTTGTTTAATGGGGTGGCGTATGTTACAGCCAACATAAGGCAACCAAATGTGGCAAAAAGATGCTTGAATATGAAAAAAGGTTTTGTATATTAAAATAATGTTCACGTTTTTTTAATCTTCTTTGATGAAATAAACTTACCATATTCTATGTATGTGTATTCCTTAGAACGTTAGATCAAGAACTAATGTGTTTCCAAGCACATTTGGCAACTTTTATACAACTTTTCTCTTAAAATTAATTTAGTTTTTAGCTATTTTGAATTATTAGATGCTATTAATAAATATAATTGTATAAACAAATTGCAATTTATTAAACCTCAACAATTTTGTTTAGTTGCTATTTTTGTTGATGGTGGTGAATTAAATTGCATACAAAATATAACCTGTTTTGTTCTTTTTTGATGGGGTTATGGTGTTAGTTGTAGTTATGTTAATGGGAATTTTTAACTTTTTTTTAAAAAAAAAAAAAATCCTAAGTGATTTAAAAATTTCTTGTTATTTGCTTAGAGATATAATATAACTGTTAATGCTGTCATTAGATATGTTGTCAGTTGCAATTTATTATGATAACTAATTTTCATTGTACTATTTCCTGCTAAAGTTTCCAGCAAAAATATTCTTTGAAATTTTTTAATGTTATTGCGACAAATATAATATGGATTTCATTAATGATCGAAAATTCAAAACTATAAAAATAATCAGATTTTTGCAAAGTTAATGGTATGATCTTGTATTTGTGTGTTTTAATCTGGGTCAATCATTTGTAACGATGTAATCAGCATTCTCTCTTGGGATACAATGAAATTAAGATTATATTTTACGCTACAAATGAAGTGGCATTTTCATTTTGTCATGTCGGTTGTAACGCTAACAACTATATAGGTGTGAATAGCAGTTGAATAAATCGATATAAATCAGAGAAGCAAACTGAAAGTTATAAGTATTTAAGAGTTTCTTGTTTCAGCAAAACTTATGATTTTTTAAATGAAAAGAAATTACCTTAGACTTGATTTTATGAAGAATTGGGTATCAAAAAATATCAAAGAAGATTGCAATAGTCGAAGACTATTGAATAGTATAGAAAAAGTTAAAAAAGCCGAAAAATACTGAAAAAGTCGAAAAACAGGTAATAATATCTAATAGGTCAAAAAAATATTGAGTATTGTCAAAGAATTATATAAAAGTCGTAAAGTATCGAATAGTATCGAAAAAAATAAAAAAGTGTCGAAAAACATAGAAAGCCGATAAAAGTCGAAAAGCATCGAAAAATTTGATAAATGATGGAGTTGATATATGTAGTATGTGAGTCGAAAAATATCGAATACATCGAAAATTCGATAATAGTACAAAAGCTTCGAATAGCATTGAAAAATGTATATAAACTTGACAGTTGTCAAAATGTACGAAATGGTAAGGAAAACTACGTAAGTCGTGTCATTTGGATTGACAGAAACTTAGATGAAGTTTTAGTTATCCTTTTCGATTACTTTGAAACTTTTTCAATCCGTTTATATTAATAAATGAAAATTTTTGCCAAGAAAATGATTTTTTCATACGATGACTTATGGTGATAACACTAACTTACACCAAAAAAGAGCCATAGTATTTAAGTTCTTATTAAGATATTGTAGTTCAATATTTATGTTGCTAAATCGTTCAACATAAATGTTGCAAATTAGTTATATTAAGCGTTCAACATTTATGTTGCAAAACCGTTCAACATAAATGTTGCAAATTAGTTTGGATATATTAAGTTATTTATTTTCAATATTTATGTTGCAAAACCGTTATATTAAGTTATTTATAAAAACCGTTCAACATTTATGTTGCAAATAAGTTATTTATAAATATAGTTATAGTTTATATTAGTATATAGTTATAGTTATAGTTTATATTAGTACGGACGCGCGCCGCTAATGCGGATAGTGCGCCGCTAAACGGTTTCGCAATTTATCATTTGTTGAAACCGTTTAACATTTCCTATGTTAACTCCTGTATGTTAACCTGTATTGGCAAACAATACAATACAACCAAAAAACATATACTTTAAGTATATGACAGCTCGTTCGCTGATCTGATATCGGATATTGCGCGGCTGGACGATTTCGCATGTTATAAATTTATAGAAATCGTTTAACATGTTTAACATGTTAAGATATTGTACCGCATTATTTGTACCGATATTGCCACAATGATAATTTTTTTTTTTGTGAAAACCTTTACTTATGACCTACTTTTAAATCTGTTTATTTTTAAATTTGTAGTACATAAACATGCTTTCGAAAAGGTATATAAAGGAGAAATTTACTTTTGTTTGATTCTTTAGTTCATCTTGAGCACTTGCACGTATATTATATTATTTTGAATAATGAAAGCGGTGGGTTTAAGCAGAATTATTTTAGAATAAGACTGTGTAAACAAAATTAGTCTGTGTATTTGCAACAAACATTTACAAACATATGCAAACAGTGCTTGTGATAGGATACGTGAAGCGATCAGTGAAAAGTTGTCAGGCCTCGGTAGAGATAAAAAATTGCAACTTACTCGCACTCTCATATGACGCTATGAATTTTTAATGTTCGGATTTTGAAAAAGTCGGTTTCGAGAAAAATGAGCTTAACGTTTTTAATTATTAGAAAGTACTAGTGCCTAGTGGATACTGTCCGGCAGATAACCTTGCGTCGAAATTTGCCAAGTTACTTGCATTGACCATGGGCGACCTCGACCCATCTAAGGCATGGTTTTGACCGGATTTAATTGAAAAAAAAAAAAAAAAAAAAATGCTTCGAACATGACCAGAGCTTAGTTATAACGCCAATCGATGGCGAAAAGTTCAAAGCAATTTTTTGATATCTGATCCTTACAATTATGATTACGTTTTTATGTAGTACCTATATAATTAACTGAATTTTCTATTAAAAAAAAATTTTTTTCAGATCATGAGCCGGCTGCTGCTATTTACGTTCTTCCTGTATCATTCAGTGGAGTCACAAGTTGTACCAGATCCAATGCATGAAGGTGCCTATTTTTATCCGCGTCCAGTGCATTTGTCACAACCGATTCACTTCAAACCAACAAGTGACATTACAAGAGATACAAACACGGACTCGGTGCAGCCCAAACGTTTCAACTTTATAACAGATTTTCCACATTCGGCGCTGCCAGGGAACAATTATATAAAGCCTGGTGATTTCGTTGCAACAATGACGATCTATTCGAAACCATTTTTATATAACGAACAAAAGCCGCGGGAGGATATATTGCATAAGGACAATATTTTAATAAAGGAAGTTTCAAAAACCAGCAAAGGCGAAAAATTGGTTTCAAAATACATACATAGTACAAATTAAGTATTTATTTATTAGTAAAAATATTTTAAAGTAAAGAGTATGAAGTGTTTTTTCTTTAATGTGTCCTTTGGTAAACATAACCACCGTTTGAGCCATAAGTTGTGCCAATTGATGAAGCAACATAAGCGGGTTCAGTATAAGTAGCAGCGGCAACAGGAGCTGAATAACTTATATCGGCTGTGTATTCTGGAGCTGGGTAACTTTCAATGGGATATGATGGCGCTGAATATGTTGCTGCAGCCACAACTGGTGCTGAGACGTAAGGGATATCAGCTGTGTATGAGGATGATGATGGTGCTGAGTAGCTTGTACTGAAGACAGCTGGTGCTGAATATGTGGTAGCAGCTACTATTGGTGCTGCTGAGTATGACACATCATTTGAGTAGGATTGCGCTGGATAGCTAGCAGCTGGTGCTGATGCTGAGTAGGTAATGCCTGAAGTGTACGTTGGCTCTGAATAGATAGCAGCTGCTTCAGCTAGTGGAGCAATGTAGTTAGCGATAGCGATTGGAATATTATAACTGGCATGCGTATGAAGTTCTTGGTGGGGTGGTAAATAATTTAAATGGCTGACATCAGCACTGGCCAGAGCAACCAAGGCGCAAATGATGATAGCGAAGAGCTTCTATAAATTAAAAAAGGATTTAAAATTATTAAATATTAAAATACTCCGAAGCAAGTTGGATCAGAAAACATATTTCGCTCTTTAATTCTTTAAATACAAAACTAATGTGACGGTTATGCTTACGTTGACCATTGACCTGTATTTCCGGGGAAGGTTTTGTCCTACAATGACCTGTTCCCGGAACTTTTTTATGAAATGAAAATGATTCTTTTTGTTTATCCCGTAATACCAAACTGAGCCGCAATTTCATATATTCGAGAAAGTGCAAGCAGACACTGTAGTAACCACTAAAGCAGTTACCTTGAATTTATAAACACAATACTTGGAGACAAAATTGTTGTATCCCGCTTGGCTTCTGATTTAAGGTTTACAGTTTAATTTTTACCAAAATTGCTATGTGAATATAGATGAAAAGCTGATCAATAAACATTAAAAAACTCAATGCACTGAAAAGGGTTACCAAGTCGTACAAAAGCATTTTCCGGCTTTCTCAAAAAAATGTTTGTAATTTATTTAATATTTTTGTGGGAAATACTTGATGACCTTTTCCCTTTTTTTTTCTTCAGCCATATTAAAAACTTAATTCGGTTTTTGTGCGTCTCGACTATTTCGAAAATTTGGAATTCCAGTCAGGGTTGCCAATTTGAAAATAAGGTTTTTTGAAAAAAAAAAGTTTTCGGGATATACCAATATCTTTAACACAAGCCTTTCATAAATATTTCTTTTTTGAGTGTTGGTAGAAAATGATCCGATATAGCAAAAAATCGTAGTACTATCATCGTTACAACTCAAGCACAGGCATATTTTTTAGAAAAAGAATTACAGCAATACTTTTTTTTTTGTCTCAATGAACGAGTATTTACTATAACGAACTATCAGGAATGTCACCATTAATTTATTTTTAAACAATTCAAGACGTCAAAAACACTGTAGTTTCCACAAACCATTTTAATAATTTGTGTGTCTCTGTCTCCAGATAATCTACACCACTCAATCAATATTTAACAACTAAGCTATTTGTCAAAAAAGTCAAACATATTTATACCGAAAAGTCATGTTTATATATAAAGAAATATATTTGATCTGTTCTAATCTATGGAAGATCCTGTTGTACTCGTCTTAATAAACCGCTTGTACTAAAAAATTTGCCATAAAAACCACAAATTTAATGAAAATAATTTGCATAAAATCAATTTACATACAAAAATAATAAAATCAAATTAATAAATAAATAAAAAATCAAATCATCGTTTAAATGGCAAACAAAACACTTGACATCTGTCATTTATGGCGAAATCATATGAATAGAATTTTTAATTTCTCATGCTCACTTTTTTTTTTGTCTCAATGAACGAGTATTTACTATAACGAACTATCAGGAATGTCACCATTAATTTATTTTTAAACAATTCAAGACGTCAAAAACACTGTAGTTTCCACAAAGCAGTTGCTTGCGATACAACTACGCCAGTACTTGATGCTATCCTCTATAAATTTTCGAACTCTGATTAAGGAGTAGGCTTCAGCTCCTTTAGCTAATTTGCTTTTTTAGTTTCAACCGACAGAGAGCGCCTTCCTTGAAATGGTAGTTTTAGCTTTGGAAATAGGAAAACAATTAGACGGGACCATACCAGGTGATCATGGTGCTTTGTCGATAATATTCGTTGAAGTTTTGACTGAAAACTCTAGCACATTGGTGGGTATTTGTTAATTTTTATTATCAATTAAAAATTAGGTTTTATTTGTATCAAAGTTTATTAAGAATTAAAATGAAAAGTCTGAAGTTTTTTCAAAATGAATTGAATGTAAATTAAAAGTACAATAATGAAAATTCAAAGTATAAATTAAATAAAGTAGGATCCTAACAGTATTTGCTATGGTGCATTGTCATGGTTCAAAATCCAAGATTTGTTCTTCCACAAATCTGACCGATTACAGTACAAGTATATTATTGTAGGTATGGGACGCTTGGAAGTTAAAAAGTTTCTGATAATATATATCTTTTGTCTGGCTTATTATTTCATATCGTACAGTATATTAAGGATTTAACTTCGGAATGTTGACAAAATTAATCAATTTTTATTTATGTTTCCTTGAAATGTTCATAGTGAAAATCATTTCGTTTTCAAAATATACTTTAACTTTATAAAAATTTTTTTTATATATAAAATTATATTACTTCTCTTACTTATATTGCTTCTCTTGGCACCCATATATGTATATGTTGAACAGCCACGTAGCCACAATTTTGGCAAGCGGATTGAGTAACAAAAATGTTGTCCGAAGAAGAATCACAACCTGTTACCGTCGTGTCAAATTGTCCTTACTTTTGAATATTTAAATTCTTTTGGCTCAGACTCAACAGTATTTTGAGGACGTCAAAGAAAGCTTCTTGTATCCATGTGTCCATGATTTTTTGTAGATGGGCTGAAGGAAAAATGAGAAAATTTTCAAATTTTTCTATGTTTTACTTAAAGCAAGCGACAACAAAACAACCAACTGATTTTTTTTGACACTTGTTCTTGAGTTTTTGTACACGCCGGCCGCTAAGATTAGCTATCTTGAACATCCAGTATTCAGCAGACTCAAAAGCATATAACTAAAATTGTTCATGTATTTAAAAAGCACACACAAACACTTTTAACTTGCGATTAACCGGTTTATTGTGTTTGCATGCGATTGTCTTGCTATGAGAGTGTTTAGCCGGGTTCAGACCATCAAAATTTTCAATCAGTTTTATAGTTCAAGCGCAGACATCAGCATAACTATATCCACAATACCAATCAAACAAAGAAATACAATTTTACATACTTAGTTTCGTATCAATATTACGTTGGAAATTGAATTTAATCAATACCAATAATTGCAACAATTATAAGTAAATCATTTCTTATTCGGAGTATAAAGTTAATTTTAATTCGGCTCCTTTTGCTGCAGTCGAAAACAAAACAACCAAAACATTAAACAAACAATTTGATGAAGAAATTGATGGTCTGAAGCCCCCTTTTAACTGAACAAAATTGAATCAATACAACTTCACTATGTATGTTTTCTATTTGCCCAAGTAACTTAAAGCAATTTTGACCTTAAAGAACTAAAAAGGTTTTGTTCTAGTCCTGGACGAATACCATCTATTCACCAAGTTTCATCCAAATCCGTTCAGCCGTTAAGGCATAAAATGAGGAAGGAACATCAGGTTGTCCCTTATATTTCCTCAAATGGTAATAGGTAAACATTTTCTTTTTTTGCTTGGCAATGTTAACAAATTTATTCATATTTTTTTTTGTGTGCGAAACACTTCATGACCTTTTTTTTTGTCCATGTCACAAAAATCGTCCAATTTAAAGCTATTTCAGAAATATTTTAATTTCTACCAGACCCCCGGCTTTGAAATGAAATTCCGGGCCTGGCCGGGTCATTTCCGGTCACTTGATAACCCTAAGGACATCTATACTTTCACATTTTTAATATAAGTAAGATTATTATAAAAGCTTTTTCGAAAAACAGCGCAAAGTAGCCTTTCCCTTCACATGTTGGGTAGGCATGTGTTTTAATAGTTTAAATTTATTGCCAAAAGGCAATAAAAAATGTTTTGAAGTTATAGTCTGGGAGGTAACATCTGCAACTTGTGCACTTTCGTAATATGCCTATTAGTAAGTTCATTATCGTTTGAACACAATGCTGCCCATCTGCCTCCCAGTTGGTAGAACAGGGTCAGACGATGGGTTCAAATTAAGTATTCTTGAACAAAATTCATTTCTCAGCTAAAAGTAAAAATTTTTATTGCAATAGTATTTTAATCGCTGAACACGGATGCACTCCAAGTTTTTGATTAAAAGAACACTTGATCCAATGTGTGGTTATGAATGTGTTTTTTAATATTACAATTTTAACTATAATTTATTTTTCTATTTAAAAATTTTTCGAAAATTTGCAGTTCTTTCGTGTTCAGTGATCAAAATACATTCGGAGTACACAGTTTTACTAAGTTATATACTATTTTAGGATATAAATTTTCTCTAAAGCTATTCAATTCGATCACACTGTGCGCCGCTGAACGGCGCTGACCGACGACATTGTTTTAGACCATGTTGAGCTAAAGTCTGTTTTGATTTTATCGGTGAAAAATTTCGTTATCGAAAGAAACTGAATATTAATTTATAACCTATAATTTCATTATTCTACTATCACGAAACTGAAAAAAGTCGTTGAACCATATCCATATGTGCGATTTTTTAACAACTTGAGTTTTATTTAAAAACAAATAAAATTAAATTGGTTGACTACAAATATTTTGTAAAATTAACTATTAAAAATAAATGAAAACATAAAACTTAGTACTAAAACAACATGGCTACAATCTCTAGCAGAGTTTAGTTTCTGCGATAGACATAACCACCATTTGATCCGTAAACAGTTCCAACTTCTTGCGCAGCAGGTGCGTACTGAATGGCTTGTTGTACTGCCGCTGGTACAGGATAGTTATTAGCGCCAGCAGAAATAGCTTGAGCAACAGGAGCTGAGTACTGAATATTTTGTTGTTGTGCAGGAGCTGCATAGTTTTGCTGTACTGCAGAGGATGCTGAGTTTGGGAAGGATTGTTGTTGAGCTGAAGCGTAGTTGTAGCCTCCTTGATTTTGAGAAGAAGAAAAGCTAACAGGTTCAGCTCGTTGAACCTGAGCTGTATAGGTTGGTTCAACTGCAGGGGCTGGAGCTGAATATGTTTGCTCAACAGAAGTTGAATAAGTTTGTTGCACTGGGGCAGGAGCTGAATAGGTTTGTTGAACTGGTGCAGGAGCTGAATAGGATTGTTGAACTGGTGCAGGTACCGAATATGCTTGCTGAGCTGGTGCAGTTGGAGGTGCATAATTGTAGGCTCCTTGTTCTTGATTTGATGAATAACTATTAGATTGGGCTGAAGCGGCAGAGTAAGTTTGTTGAACGGGGTCAGGAGCTGAATAACTTTGTTGCACTGGGGCAGGAGCTGAATAAGTTTGCTGCACTTGAGCGGGAGCTGAATAAGCTTGTTGTACTGGGGCAGGTGCTGAATAAGTTTGCTGCACTGGAGCGGGAGCTGAGTAAGTTTGTTGCACTGGAGCAGGTGCTGAATAAGTTTGCTCTACTTGAGCGGGAGCTGAATAAGTTTGCTGCACTTGAGCGGGCGCTGAATAAGTTTGTTGCACTTGAGCGGGAGCTGAGTAAGCTTGTTGCACTGGAGCAGGAGCTGAATAAGCTTGTTGCACTGGGGCAGGTGCTGAATAAGTTTGCTGCCTTGGAGTGGGAGCCAAATAAGTTTGTTGCACTGGGGCAGGTGCTGAATAAGTTTGCTGCACAGGAGCGGGAGCCGAATAAGCTTGTTGCACTGGGGCAGGTGCTGAATAAGTTTGCTGCACAGGAGCGGGAGCCGAATAAGCTTGTTGCACTGGAGCGGGAGCTGAATAACTTTGTTGCACTGGAGCAGGAGCTGAATAAGTTTGCTGCACAGGAGCGGGAGCTACATAATTTTGTTGTTGTGGTGCTACGTAGTTATAAGATCCTTGACTTTGTACGGCGTTGTAACTATTGGCCTGAGGCTGTTGAGCCTGTCCTGAATAAGTTTGTTGACCATTTGATGTGCCAGAATATGTTTGCTGTGCTTGAGCTGGGGCGGAATATTCTTGTTGAGCTGAGGATGCAGCTGGAGAAGCTGAATTTTGATATTCAGTAGATGAAAAGCTGCCAGATTCAGCTTCTTGAGCAGCACCTGAAGCGGCATAAGACTGCTGAGCGGCGGGTTGAGCGGATGAATAACTTACGGAGTCTGCTTGTTGAACTGATACCGAAGCTTCAGCTGGAAAAGATTGTGGAGCAGTAGCGGCAGATGAATATGATTGTTGCTGTTGACTTGATTCTGGGACAGGTGCGGAATAAGCCTGCTGCACTTGAGCGGGAGCTGAATAAGATTGCTGCACTGGAGCTGGCGCTGAATAAGTTTGTTGGACAGGAGCGGGTGCTGAATAAGTTTGTTGCGCTTGTTGTGGACGCGAATACGTTTGAGGAGGCAAATAGTTTTGTTGAACTGTTGGACGTGACTCAACAGCTGGAGCTGAATAGCTTTGTTGTTCAGGGGCAGCAGGTGCTGAATAAGTTTGTTGAACTTGTTCTGGGGCAGAGTATGTTTGCTGTACAGCTTGTGGTGCTGAATATGTTTGCTGTACCGCTTGCGGAGGCAAATACGCTTGTTGAGATGTTGTACGTGATTCAGATGCAGCTGGTGCTGAATAGCTTTGTTGCACATTACCTCCACTGCCTACAGATGATTGACTCTGTTGATGCGATTGGGTTGGAGTCGAAATGGTTTCTTGTAGAGAAAAACTTGCAATTGCAATTGAAGGCTTGATGGACTCAATTTGTGCGTGTGAAACAAAGTTCTGTTGTTTCGCAGCGGGTTTGTACTGAGAAGCATTGGAATCCGCGTTTGATGAGCTGGCACTGTATGTGTTCGATGGTGCACTTTGTACCTCATTAGAAGCTTGTGATCCTGCTTGGTAATTTCCACCGGCAGATGGAGAAGCGGATGGTGGTAAGTAATTGTCAAGATGGCTGACATCAGCTGAGATACTTGTGGCCAATAAGGCCACGCTTACAACGACAGCAATGAATTTCTGTGAAAAAGAAAAGAGAAAAAATGAATCAGAGTTTTCGTTGGTATAAGGAAAGTCTTTTCAACTTTCAGTTTTCAGTTTATTTTTGCTTCCTTTATAAGGAAATCCGGCTACAAAGTCATTAATAATTTTGCACAAGCTTTTCTTAAAAAATCAACATTGACATTAAGTACTTCTAAGCTACTTATGTTGAATAGATATCAATGAAATTATTACATGATGACTGCTTCGGTCATACTGGATTTGGTGATGAAATGTGATCTGTACTCTAAATAAAATATTGCTTTAAAAAAGCCGAGCTCTATTGCTCACATTCAGAAAACCTATATTAGTCATCTGATATCTAACTAAACTCATAGGGCCAGAGAGCTTAGATTTGTTAACTTTATAATATGATTATCTATCCATCGACAAAGCAACATCCAACAATAGTTTTGTTGGCATTACAACTTGACAGATACATTGGGGATTTCAGCACTGAACGAAATACGCCTAAGTACAGCATATTATCCAACGAATGTATAAGTTTATTTTATCAGCTAAATACATGAACGAGTTATTTTGAAATGGGCTGAGACATATTCAAGATAAGATATATTTATATATTGGAATAACTATTTGGCGGTTTCATCATCTGAAGGTCTTGAGTTAAACATTTAATTTATCACATTTCAGAAGCTAAGAAACCAGCTGAGCATTTTATTATAAACATTATAAACATAACATTCGGACCAATTTGGTAAATTCATAATGAGGCGGATTTCAATTCTTGACTTTGAGTCTTAAGAGAAACAAATTTTAAATATAATGCACAATTTACCGAGTAGTTCAATTAAATCAAGAGAAGAACTAAAAATTAAGTTAAGTTTGGCCAGATGTTGGAATTTGTTGGAACTGCATTACCATTTCGTGGTAAATGGTAATAGCATTAGCATTTCATTAAAGATATAGTATTATTGGAATTTGGTTTTCACTGTCATAAAACATCAAGTCTTAGTAGAATTTTTAATAAATAGTTTTTTTTTTGTTCAAACTTTTTTCAATTATAGATATTTGCAGTCACTAGTTTGATTTAATATCTGACTCCTTTCGTTTTGCTGAATATTTCACATGAGCACAATAATTTTGTATCTTGTCAAAACCAAAATGTTTCTTAGTCCTTCGTAGTATTGCATGATTTTTTATAACTTTTTTCATATATCTCTTTATTTGTAACGAAATCCTTTATTTATTTTCTTGCTTAACATTTGCGCGAGACCACTGCTTCACACGTATAATTTAATGTTTCAAAATACAATTTTGTTAATTTATTATTTCAATATTTTCGTCGCCACTAAATGCGTAATATATCCAATTGCATGTTTACTAATTTACTACTAACCATTATCACTTTTGCAACAGTTGCGTACTTCACCACACGAATGAGCCCGTAAAACTGATGCCTTAACCATGCCATCTATGTCAATTTATACAAAGATAGCTCTTTGGTTGACCAGTCAAAATTTTGTGTGTTTGAAACCCTCGAATGCATTTCAGCGTGTTAGGTGCGAAAGTATCTTCTTCAGCATAATTTTTTTTTCTGTTTGTTATTTATTTTATTCCACTTAATTGGTCCATCATTGTAGACATAACGCCTGTGGTAGCAAAAAAGAAAAAAGGCAAATTATTTCAAAATATAAAAAAACGCATGTAAGGCAAAGTGTACGATTTCATTCAAATAACACGTTGAATGCTCTTGAAAATGAGCACCCTGAGGAGGTGGCGACTCAATTGTGTAGCGGTTAAGCGCCATGAATAATGTCAGCAAACAAAAACGAATAAAATTAATCAAAAGCTTTGCGCCAAAATATACATAGTAACAAATGAGAGGAAACAATAAAAATAAACACAAGACTAGATCAGTCTGTAGCTTTTGAACAAAAAATTTTATCTCTTAGCAGAATTTTATAATAAATTGCAATGTTATGCAAATTTGAATATAAATTTCAAAAATGGTCATTCGACGAAAAACCTTTTACTAATCATCTATTAACTATGTCAACATAATTAAATAAAAAAAAAAAAAAAAAAAAATTTCTGAAAAAAGTCACCAAAAAAATAGAAAAATGAAACCAAAAAAGTAAATATTTATATTGCCAAAATGATCAAACCATATCGCATTTAATGATTTTATTGTGTTCCACGCGTCGTTTACATATAGTCGTCGCGTCAGCGGGCTGTTCGGCTTACAATGATTTATTGCGTGTGTCGATAATACAGTTTTCTCTGTTTATTGCAAATCAACAAAGTTTTGATTAAATACTCATTGGCAAAATTTATAATATGAGTATGTAATTAACTAATTTTGTTTACTTTTTTTTCAAAATTTTGCATAAATTTAATGTGAACTTTTTTGCATAAACGCATGGATATTTTTAGTTTCATTCGGGTCACTGTGATATGAACTCAAAAGTTCAATGCAAATACATATCTGTGACAAAAATGTATAACAGCTTAAGTCAACCAGTGGCGTAACGTGAACAATTGGCACCCGGGGCGAAGATCTTATGAAAAAAAAAAAAAAAAAATGTCCTCAAAAAAATTATCATTGACTTTCACGCTGCTTCCCTAACAGATGGTATAAATCAACTACAGAAATTGTTTGAGCCAATATATTTGTAATTTAAGTTTCCTCTTGTCAGATATTGGTAACGTGAATGATTTTTCGGACTTCCATCGGGTATCTAATATCTATTGTTACAAATGATTGTCATTTTAACCTCTAATTTCAATGTGTCTTCCAACATCAAAAATATTATTCTGAAGTAGCATCTATAGAAGCCTACATAGCATCGAAATTAGTAATCAGAATAGAGTATTGTTCATATAACCATGAGATTTATGTAATTTGGTACAACATATTTTCCTAAGATCATTTCGACATTACGAATTGTGGACCTACGACAAAAGGTATATAGCTCAGTATATACTTTGAAGGAACAGGCAGTGGCGTACCGTGCACATTGTGTGCTAGGGACGAACAGGTCCCCTACCAACTCAAAATATGTTTTGTTTCTTAAATTGTAAAAATTGTATTAAATTGTAAAAATAAAAAAAGATCCTCACTTTCGGTTTTCCAAAAAACCTAGCAAAACTGAGATTTATAAGAGGACCATTTTGTCTACCCCCCTTCCCCGTGGTTGCTCCCGGAGGCGTTTTTTCGATTTCTTCGATGCGTTCACTGTAGATTTTTAAATGAGCACTTTTTTGTTGCTCTGTAATTTCAATGATACTTCTTAAAAGTCGAGTTTATTTTCGAAATATTTCGGGGGATGTTTGATACATCTTCCCACCTAAATACAGTTATGTCCATCATTAATAGCCCCTTCTTCTTTCTATCACTTTCATGAACGCAGTGCGCAGCAGTAAATTACAGCTTGCTTTGATTTTGATCGCAGCAGATTGTTAGCCATTTGTTACATAATTTCTCAATAGACAAGTGCAAAATCTAACAAATTATATGAAATTTTCATAATGATTTTAAGATATATTAAGCCAATATTTGCATGTAATAATAAGTTAAGTAAAAGGTCTTAAAGAGCATGAAAAATGTTTAATTTTATATATTTTGAAGTTTGAAAACGTGGTGCCCATATTAGTCACGATCTAACAATAGGTTATTAAACTGATTTTAACGGCGTTAAATGAAACACTTTTGCATGAAATTAAAATTCGACGAAGCACACAAAAAAACTATGAAAACTTCAAGTGTCAAAAAACTAAACAATGTAAATAGAAATTCACACGATAAAAAACTTTAAAAGTATTGCAAAGTTTTTTGATGATATTTCAAAATATTTACATTTAAAAATTTTTTTTTTTTTTTTGTATTTGCAAATAAGCTGGACAGACAGGAAGTGAGGACAATAAATATAATTATTCATTAGTGAAAATGCAACAGATTTCTTCAGGTGGAAACAATAGAAAAAATATTTATCTGAGAACTAATTTAAATAGCGAAGTGTTAAATTAAGTTGTTTTGGAGACGCATAAAATATGAATAATTGATAAAAATAAGCTATTTCTTATAAGGCATTTCTTAACCCTGCATTGCTAAATCGAATGTGGTAATAACATAAAATCATCACTTGCACATAAGTCTATATCAGTTTCAAAAGTGCTAGTCTTAGTTGGACTATGTATAAAGCATTCAATGTTAACTCGACCAAGAGAAGATTCAAATGAAAGCTTATACTTACCTATACACTAGTTTTCTGCAAATGAAAAAAAAACGTTCGATAATTCTTTTCTCAGAAGTAACGTAATCTTCGAAGAAAGTTTATTGGTCTAAAAAACTTTGTTTTTCAACAAAGAACACTCTGGAACTGTTCTAAGGTTTTTGCAGTAGTTTTTAATTTTTTTACCAAACAAAATTAAATATGTATACAAAAAAATTTTAAAATTTGCGCCAAAAAATTTAGTAGTACATATTCCTGTTGAAAAATATATGTTTTTGGCTCCATGAAGTTTCTTCGTAGAGTGCCTGAGCACTGAGCAAAAATTGTCAAAGTTGCGATTTTGCAAAATTTTGCAGCATTTTGTTACGTGTCAAGAGAAGCTTCAATAAAAAACCGGAGGGGTACCGTTTTTATCGTTTTTTTTTAAGGAGAAAAACAACTCTGCCGCGAAGTTTGAAAAACAAATTCCATATTTTGCTATTTTTGACGTTGAAACCTTAATTTTGACTTTGAACTTTTTTTTTCAAAATGAAGTTTACCTTATTGCATCATAATTGCTCGGACGTATAAGACTTTTTTTAAGCGTCATAATTCACAACACTAATCTACAAGATATAGACTAATTTTAACCAATCGAACTAATCACACTTTTTCGAAAAAATATGAATCGTCTGATTGGCAAATTTTTTGCAGATCAGTGTATTAAACAAGAATCTATGAGACTTCTTTGACCTCCAACAAGCCGTCTTAGTTGTGGAAATTTTTAAGCAGAGGGATTTGCCGAGATGTCATTCAATACATAGTACTCGAACATATCGGTTATTCTGCATAACTGCACACTTTTTTTGACATAGACTTTTTTGAACATGCTTTGAAATGAAATATCTCAAAAACTATGAGGAACTGAACAAAAGAACCTATTATAAAATTGAAGCAAACAAAATAGATTTAAATATATTCCGATAGCACAAGTTTTTGAGTTATATTTTGAAAATCTGATAAATTTTTTGAAATGCTAGTATTTTCATTGCTTAGTAATTTCACCTTTAGGTAAGCTTTAAGCAGTATATAGAAATCAAAAATATCGGAGAAAAAATTCAGTAGAGTCTGCAGCTATTTAGAATATGACCGATATTCTAATCGTGCAAAAGTGATATACTGATATACTTTTAGTACAGGACGAATGATGAAATTTTTCATTTCACGAATAATCTCACTTAAAAATTTTTAATGCTTATTCTGAAACAAAAATTTCAACATTGAGGCTTCGTTTACTAGAAAGATTTGATAGAAAAATGTATTTTTGATGACCGTTGAACTCATACTGAAACATTAAATTACTTGGTACAGTTTCTGATCTTTTCACAAGATATCTATTATGAAAAACTGGAAATACTTACATTCATAAAGCTTTAAACATTTTTTTGCGAAGCGCAATATTTTTGGTTTGAAATAACCCAAGCATTTGAAAGAAATATTTCAGGGGCTTACAAACAAAAGTAGACAAGTCACAAATGGTAAATTTTGGAAATTTTTATGGTAACACTTTCATCGGTCATTCAGATTCAAATTTTAAATTAAATATCAGACTAAATACGCTACGTTCCAAAGCTATTTTGCTTTGAAATTACAGTTGAGCAACAGAATTGGATATGTCCTCAGATGTCACTTACAAAACTGGTTAAGTCCACATTAGCCAATAAGAACGCTCCATTTTCAATTGCGCTCGAACGTTTTTGTGAGTGTCAGTGCTCGGTATTTTAATAAAAAGTTAGGAAAATATTGAAGCATTTCAGCTTATTTTAATTGCAAATGCAAAATGAATTATATTGCTTGAGATGTACTTCCAAATAAAAGTAGGAAAAGGCAGGCACATTCGGAAAAATAGAAGACAAATGTTGCGAAGAAAGAGAGGTAATTCCAGGGCCAGATCTTTGTTTACATTGCAAAACAAGTGACTTTTTGTTTTGTTTTAGACATTCAAATAAAGGGCTGCCTGTAAATTCCCTCAAAATTCGTGACATGAAATCGTTGTAGCAAATATATCACGGCGACCAGTGCACGATGGGCTCGCTGACCATTTTGCTGGTCAAAACCTATTTTTGTCACACTCTGTATTGTTTTGTTGTTGTTGCAATATAATAGAAAATACTTCAAAGCAAACAAAAATGCACTTTGTTTTTGTAAATACTAATTTACAGATTAACAGCAAATCATAAAAGTTTAGTTTTCTAAGTAGAGTTGTGAATACAACTACGTGCGAGTTTTTATTAGGGTTATTAAATTTAATAAAATATCATTCTTGCTTAAAAAAACAAGTTAAAAAAAAGTTATATATGAAAAAGAAAGGTTATGGTAAGTTCTTTATATAAATGTATATTAGAGCGGTTCAAAATAAAAACTTTTTTAATTTTTAGAGATGAGTCAGCGGATTACAATAGCCTCATATGTCTGGACAAAGCACATTACTAGGGTTAAGGTTAATATTGAAAACTGGATTAGCACCTTCTGTTTTAAGTTGTCTACCCATTTTCAAAAATATTGATTTGAAAAATGGTGCAAGTTATAGAAGTTATCAAATTTTCCAACAAAGTGGGTATGATTTTCGGGCAATTATCGATCGAAGTACCCGAATTCATGATTAGTTTTTCTTCTCCTTCTTTCTTTCTTATAAAAAAAAATTTAAAATTGACGGGAAAAAATTAAAACGTACCGATTTTTCACTTTCTAGTTGCAACACGTCCCATATTATTTCGGTCCCGTGTACATTATTGTTAATGTATTGCTATTTGCTTAAAAGAATGCCAAAACCGCATATCAAAACCGATATCTCCGTGATGTCATATTTCTATGTGTTTTTATGAATAAAGATGATTAATATTATTTCACTGATTATTATTTTACTGAATACGTCCCTGGTTTGTATGTTAGCAACAAACTTGGTTATGTCCCGTTTGCTTACAAATGAAACTAGCTATGTCCGCCATTTGGAAACAGAGTTAGATATGTCCATTCATTTTATTAAAATAACCCTTATTATTTAAAAGATACCGTGCTAAATATGTTCTTAAAATAATAAAAACATGATTTTCTTTTATTTTATGGATTTTTTCTTGGCTATAGCACGTTAACAAGTTCGTAAAGTGTTTTTCTCAGTTTGTGTAAAATCACATCTGAAGGACTTGTCTACTTTTGTTTTTAGACCCCTGATTTGTAAGTTATACTCAAAAAATGCATGAAATCCGCGCTTATTTAATAATCTTTTGATTACCACTTTTGTAGAAATTATTTGTTTTTTAATCAAAACCCTCAGCATTTTCTTTTGTTTAAAAATCATAAGTTTGGTAATTTAACGTTTAACTTAACTATGCCAACACGTTTGTATATAGAGGTGTGGGCTGTAATGTGAAATGATATGCAAATTTTATTAAATATTAAACTGATTAAGTCACCTTATCTTATCACCTTAACGAAATGTACATTGTAAAAGATTATTAATTTGGACACTCAATTAATAACATTGAAAAATTTTGAATCTCAATTATGACAAATTTTATGTCATATTAGTAGCATTAATGTCAGTTATAGTTTTCGGCAACATTTCTGAGCAAATGAATAATTTTGCATAATATAAGTCTGATCACTCAATTATTTTTCTTTAAAAAAGTCACCAAAACAACCGGATAATTTCAGCTGAATCTCAGCAAAATGGATTAGGAAAATAGATAGAGGTTGATAAAACAAAATAGTCTCTGTTATATGAGCTGAGCGGGAAAAAAATATGCTATTTTTCGCAGTTTGTTAAACCTTAATAAAAATGTTACATTTTGTTTAGATGAACATTTTATTACTGAAAATTAAAGAACTATGGTTTATCGAAATTGTATTTATATTTTAATTCATTAATTTGCTCTACCTCAAAAAAGACTCGAGTTCTAAGGACCTATGTATGTTAGGGTAGTTATGGGCTCATCCAAGTTTTGTTGAGATATATGATCTTATATTTTTTTAAAATTCTTCGAATATTTTTGACTACATATATAATTCTAAATTACTAGAACTTTTCTTAAGAACTCTTTTTTAGTTGTCCAATATGACTTTTTAAACGTTTTGTTTAACAATTTATATCGTAATAAAACAATTACAACACAATTAAAATTGAGATTTATAGTAGAAATCCGGTTATTTAAGATAATGTACACAAAATGTTTAAGAAAAATTTGTGTTCCATAATATATTTGATTTGATATACCTTTCATAGTCTTGAGTTTACTTATAACCATTGCCACTTTTGTGAAAATACGGTTTTTATTGAAATTTTTTTTTGTCTCTATTCTTTTCTAATTTTCCTGTATAATGTGTGTAGTATCTATTTTTAAAGGGAAATATTTTCGGTGAAAATAAAAAGTATGGAATAAATTAGTCACTACTTAAAATAAATTCACAAATTTGGCCAAAATCAGTAACCTTGACAGATTGGACTCCATGTAACTACAAAATAAGAGCTATGCATGGCAAATAACACTCTGGAAAAGGGATATTCGGTGAAATATACTCTCGAAATAGAAAAAAACAAAACGAGATCTTTTTTGTATATTCAGGTTCGGATATCTCAAAAACCTGACGTAATGGACAACAACTTTGTTCGCCAAAATTGATCAAGACTACACCCTCTTTCAGGATCATATCGTAGTTACTCGGTTTCTAATACGAATGCGGTGTAATATACTTCCGAAGATGGGAAGCAACTTATTTTTTGTACATTTAGGTTTGTATATCTCAAAAACCTGGCGTGATTGACTACAACTTTGTTCGACACAATTGAACAGGACAACATCCACTTTCAGTATTGTATTGTGGTTAAAAGGGTACTATATTTTTATTGTTTTTGTAATTCAGCGTAAAGGACATATGAGTTATTAGAAAAAAGCTTGTTGGAAAAATCATTATTTAACCAAGAATCGATTAAATTAAAATAACTTTTTTTTGCCTGATTTTTTGGTACATTTTTGAAAGCAGCGAACAGCCGTGTCTTTCTCTATCGATTGAAACGAATTTAGTTAAGTTTTATGAATGAACCAAGTATATGCTTAATTAATGGTAAAATATTCTTCATAAATTATTACAACCTTGAATATAAATGCTATGATTCAAAATTAAAATTTTAAAAACATTTGTAAAAAAAACCAACCAAATGGTTGCATAACTTTTAGGTAGCACTCAAAGACTTTCGTTTTAATATCTCCCACGCACTACTGTCAGCTTTTGTAGATTTTATCTCGATATCTATTTGTTTCATAAGTTTAATAAAAAGTAACCGATTCAAGATAAGAGCTGTAAATAAAATTTTATGTAAACAAACTGAATATTTTCTTAGCAAAATATATGAAATTTTTTATTTATTAAACTTTTAAGGAGTCAACAAAATCGTAAATGTCTATGAAAATTCTCATAATAAACAGATTTATGTGCAACGTATTTACAAAAGTGATTAAAATAACTCGTACCAATGGTTTACTTTTTTCGGTAGACATAACCACCATTGGAAGCATATTGGGTGTCATAATTGACGGCTGGAGCGGAATAGCTAACGGATGGTCCTGCATAGCTGACAGATGGAGCTGAATAGCTTTGTACAGGTGGTATGTATTCATTGGATGGTGCTGAGTATGTTTGTACTGGAGCTGAATAGGCTTGTATTTGAGCTGTATAGGTTTGTACTGGAGCTGAATAGGACTGAGCTGCAGATGAGAAAGCCTGTGCGGATGCGATTGGAGCAGCATAGCTGACGGATGGAATCGAATGTGAGTGTGATGGTGCGCCATATGCTACTGCTGGTACTGCTTCTTGATAGCCGTGCTGTACAGGTGGCAAGTAATCACTTGATGGTGGTGAATATCTTTGTGGTGGCAGGTAATTACTCGTTAAATGGCTAACATCAGCTGCTGCAAAAGCAACAAAAGCCAGTGTGATAGCAATGATGAATTTCTAAAAAGGATATGAAGACTTGATTAAATATATTTTCAGCTAACAATGAATTAATTCTGTGAAATTTTTGGCGCATGGTAAAATGAAACGAGGTAGTCGAGCAGTAAAATCTTTTAAAATCTTGTATCCTTTGAGCATATGAAACACATTTAATGGAATTGATCGTTGCATTCACTTTGTTATAGTTTCACAATTGATTTTTGTTCTTTTAAATTCAATTACAATTTAAAAACTCCGATTTTTAGAATATCCATTTTTTTTGCAATTTTGTAGTTTTTAAACGCCCTTTTTAAATTATGCTATATTTTTGCATAAGTTCTCACTAACCATTTTGAAGTAATGTATCTGCTTTTTTTTCAAACTTGACTGCATGAAGTAACCGTTGGTACTGATGTTGGTCCAATGGACAACTGAACAATTTATACTAAAAAACCCATCTATGCTTGCCGCAAGTTATTTTCATTTTTTTTCTGTCAAAGGCATGCAAGTGAGGGCTCTAAACAAGTTTAGTGGGATTCATACTACTCGCTATATCATAAAATAAGTGAGGAATTAGGCGAGGGACTTTTTTTTTATTACTTGCGTTATATGTAGTTTATTTATTTACAACTTAACTAAGCATTGTTGTTGCCGGCTTATGCTGTTGTTGTTGCTGCTGCTCAGTTGGTTAATCTATGCTGCTAAGATATCAATGAAGCGAATCTTAGTGAAGATGATGGCAAATAAATAAAACTATTGATGATACTGAAAAAAAAATGCAATAAGCGTAAACTTACAAGTAGTCGCCGACTTAGCTCATCACTATGATGACCGGTTGATATGTCACAAAAAACAAAAACAAGAATAGGGAGTGTTTATTTGATCATTTAGCACATGTTGCCAATAAATATCACGAATGTTGCTTTAAATTAAATTAAATTAAATTCACAGCTTAAAATGTAAATGGAGAAGCATAAAAAATCAGTAGTAAAACAATTTAAGCGATTAAATAAAATTAAAAAATAATAAAACTAAACAAAAGAAATATATCGTGCTTTATGAGAAAAATTATAAAAATTGCTTCACTTTGCTATAGATTTTCTGAAAAGAGGACATATCATAAAATTGAATTCATTGTCAGCTGCAGCTGCAGCTACAACAATGATGGTCTTATGTTTTTTGAAGGTCATCACTTAGTTCGAATAGTGGGGGGTCACCTTTTGAACGTCTTTATCTGCACGTTGTGGAGAAAAGTTTGGTTCGCTGTTGGTAACCGGTTACCTGCCGGCTTTATCACATGAGCGCTTTCAATCGCGCATTTTACATTTCACTAATTTGCGTTTACAATGACGCTATTGTTGTTGGTTGGGTTTTCGCTATTGTTTTTGCTTTTTTGACATGACAAAATTAATAAGCAAAAAATGAAACTGTAACATTTCAGAAATTAGGTCAAATTTAAATAATTTGGTCTCAAAAATTGATTTACTTTTTTTATAATTTAAGCAAATTTTGTTGTCATATTAATTATTTATTAGATAATATTATATAAATATAAGATAATATAATAATCAAAACAAACTGTATTTGAAAAAAAAACCGAATGAAATATAAAATCCAAAAATAAATAACTTGCTTTATGTTGTTTCCATTGGAACTATGTGAAAAATTACACATTTACTATGACGATTTTGCAACAAACAAAAAAATATCTTAGGACGTCAAAACTAAATTTCGAATTTTTATTTTTAGTTCACATAAACACAGAAATACTGTGCTTAGCAAAACTGTGGTTAAAAGCTGGCCACTTATTCTGACTTTGGGTTAGTGGCAAATGTATCTTATATAGAGAAGTACTGTGGCAAGCGTAGCCATTTTTTGACACACCTAAGGATTGGAGTTTCTTGCCAGAGTTAAAGGCTTTTTAATTCACAGGTATTACGGATAGGCTGTGGTATTGTAAACGCAAAAAAAACTAAGTATCCAACATTTTAAGCATGGCCTTAGGAATTCTTTTGTGAAAGTCTCATCTTTGCGCAAATTCGTGGCGTGGCGTGATACCTTCTACGAGTACAATGTTAATATTCGAAATAATAAGATTGCTTATAAAGTAATCGTTAAAAATTTTGATGTAGCAGATCGACGTCTTGCTATATTATTTCTCCAAATCGAAAATGGGTGAAGAAAGGGCGTGGTATCTTTGATACAAACCAAAAGCAATTTGCAACATAAGCAATCTTTATATCGTTCATGCCATAAATAACAGCAATCTTTTTTGACTTTTTGCTCCGATATTTTTGATTTTTATATGATGTTTAGTGCTTATCTAAAATTGAACTTCGAACATATTTAAGCTTCAAGAAATTTAATTTTCAAAAAAATTATTTTTATGAGTATTTTAAAATTTGGCTCAAGAATTTCGTGGAACGGAGGTACGAGGAGGAACGAGGGTATATTCACTTTGTCCATCCGTTTGTAACACATAGAAGGAGGCGTGGCAGGTATGGAAAAGTATATATATTCTTGATCAGCGTCACCACCTGAGTTGATTTAGCGATGTCTGTCTGTCTGTCTGTCTGTCTGTTGAAATCAGGTTTACGGGAAAACCAAGAGAGCTAATGGAATGAAACTTTCACACACAGGTCACATCTTCTTGCAGGCATCTTGCTATTGAAAATGGGTGAAATCGGTTAACTGACACGCCTACCGCCCATACCCTATGTTTATATACCCAGGTCAATTTTGAAAAAAGTTGCAGCGATTTTGATGAAAATTGGTGATTTGATGCACATGTGAACAAGATAAGGATTAGGTTAGGATTCAAGTTTTCAAAGCTCCTACAGGGGCGTGGCACAGCCCTAAATTTTAACCTTTATACCACCATATCTCGTAAGCCGTGCAAGATATTGTTATGAAATTTGGTAAACGGATACATATCAAACATATCTTGAGTTGAGATAAAAGTGGGCGGAATTGAAAAAGTGGACGTGGCACTTTTCAACTGTTAAAATTTTGATTCAATATATCTCAAAATTGGCACAAACAATTTTCATAAAAATCTTGGAGATGATGCCGCTGAAAGCTGTCATCAATACAAGCTCAGCCTCTTTATTGAAAAAACTCGTTGAAGGGCGTGGCACCGCCCACAATATTTATAAACGTTATATTAAGAGAACGAACAACGTAACCGTGATGAAATTTAATGAGGTAGATATAATTGCCGTAAGGTCTTTTATTACAAAAATTTGGGACAATAGTACCTGGAGGCGTGGCACCTCCCAAAAAAAGCAAAAACTGTTTATTGTTATAAATAGTGTACTAAGAGAGTAATCTTCATAAAATTTTGTGTTTAGATGTCAGTTACTATAGGCTTTAAAAATAAAGTAATTTTGACAGAATTGCATCAGTGGGCGTGGCACCTCCCATATTAACATAAATTTGTAAGCGCTGTTTTAAGTAAACTATTCCAGCAATTGCTATGAAATTTAATGAAAGTGGTTCAGTTGCTATAGAGTATATCTGAATCAAAAGTGGCTGAAATAGCACCAGTGGGCGTGGCACCTCCCATACAAATAAAATACGGTAAGTGGCATATTTATCGAAATAAGTGAGCAATCATACTAAAATTTGGTGTGGGGTTTGCTTATGAAAAGCTATTTCTGGATCAAAACCGGGCTGGATTGTACCAGTGGGTGTGTCACCGCCCTATCGCAAACTATACAAGCTATTGTGCTGCAATTTAGTATGAAGATGTCGATCACAAATATAATTTGTTGAATCAAAAGTGAGTGGAATTGGAGAAGTGGGCGTGGCTTATTTCAAATTTTTCATTTTTATTCGATTTTTTCAACATTTTCCATATTCTTTCGACTTTTTCAACCCTTTAACTTTTTCCAATATATTCTATATGTATTTGTTCGACTTTTTCAACCTCTTTCACTTTCTTCATAAGTTTCTTTATTTTTTCGACTTTTTCATCAATTTTGAATAGTTTCAAATTTTTTCAACCTCTTTCATTTTTTTAGAGTTTTTCAACCTCTCTCAACTTTTTTCAACATTTTGCATATATTTACGACTTTTCAACATTTTTCAACCTCTGTCAACCTTTCTAACATTTCACATTTTTTTCGACTTATTCAACCTCTTCAACGTCTTCTTAACATTTGATGAAAAGGTACTTTAAGTGCAGTGTAGGGTATGTGAGTTTCGGCCTCGCCGAAAATAACACCTTAACTTGTTTTTTTTTGAGTTTCGGGCTCCGACGTTTCGTTGGAATTTTGGTGAGACTTAATTAAAAAAAAATGTTAATTTCTGAGAAGATTAGTGCTCTTCAGTCATTTTTGAATCACAAAATAATTAAAGAAATTTGTTGGTGCTTAGTAAATAACGAATATATTTTTTTGCAAAATTTGCGCCCTCTAGCCATTTTTGAACCAAAAAATTATTTAAACCTTTTTTTACACTTTTGACTTCAAATAAAAAAAAAGAAAACTTTTTGGGCTTTCGCTTAGCAACAATACTTTCGCTCTCTAGCTAGGTTTGAAACAAAAAACTGGATTTGGGACTACTGTGGACCCAGGAAAAAGCAATCGACATTTTTCACCTCTGCGTATTTAAAATTGAAATTTGTGTTTTCTACAGAGTTCTGTACCAACACTTTTTAGTTGGACATAACAGGATTTGAATGCACAAAAAAAACTGCACCGTATTGTGCTTAAGGTAAAAGCAAAAATATAAAAATCCAGAATTTAAGACCTTGAAAACCTAATTTTGCAATCGAAATGACGGAAATTGCTATACAAAGCCACCACACCACAACAAAAACCATCTGTGAAAACTGGCAAAAGACAAAGAGGAATTGAAGATTTACATAACAGCGATGTCGAAGAAGAAGAAGAAGAGGCAAACTCGTCAGTAGCGAAAAAAAAAACCAGAATTGCAGTTTATTGCATTAACCTGACTGGCAATGCAGGACAAGTTGCTTGACTTGCTAAATCAGTTCACGCATTAAAAGTTCGTGAACTTGGCGTGATTTTAACAAAACATCAAATTGTTTTTTCTCTTTTGTTTTCATATCACGAAATTGTTGAAATGATGATGATTTCGATTAACGATGACGATTGCACGTATAACAAGAATGTGGCAATGATTCGGGCCAGACTGATATTGATATGCAATTTGAATTGCAGCAGCTTGATTGAAGTTGTAGTTAGCATTTGAATTAAACTATAAATTTATCTATAATTATAATTTTTAAATGTCATGACGGTAAAATGTCACATACTATGAAATTAAGAGGGGGCGGGAAGGGGGGTAGGGTCTGAAAAAAATTATGAAAAAAAATCATATTACTGACGTTAGTTATCTAGAACTATTATTTTTAAATGTTATGAACGTACCATGACATTCAGATGAGCAAAGTATCATCATAAGTTTGTATGGATTTGAGGCTTACTGTAGAAACTTATTCCAGCGACTCTAAAGCTGTGAGACAAAGTTAGTGACTTTTTTGCAGAAAAAAAAAAAACTCTGAATTATAGACGTAACCAGGTAGATTGTAAAAATATGGCAGAGCTATTAAGCGTGCAAAGGACAAAGTACGAGCAATAAACGTTGAAAAGCCTAACATGCCGTAGCAATCAGAGACTTTCACTTGACTTATTAAACTACTCACAAGAATATATGCAACAAGTTTATGTTAACTTGACCAATTAAAAGAAAAACAAAAAACTATTAGTAACTACCATTGAATCGTTAAAACTGCCAATAATTTTCAATAATGGCAGCAGTTAATATACAAATATTATGGCTCTTCAGTGCTGCAGTAAACTTGTCCGCTCAAGATTATATAATGGCAAAATCGATCACATATGCCAGCTTGTGGGTTAAATCGATCATTTGAAATTGGAGTCAAAAAATTCTAGACGAAAACTATGATTTTTCCGTATTAAAATGATTTTTTTACTTATAAAATTTGTACATAGGGAAACTCCTACTGATTTAGTATTAAAATTATACTCTCAGAAAAAAGAACATTTTATAATATTTGAAACGTCATCAGATATATCTGGGAGGATTTTTCAGTTACATTTTAACAGCTGTTAATAAATGATTATACAAACTGCTCTTAAAACTTAACTTAACATAGGACTACAGCCTGGCAAAATATTACTGAAAAACTAATTACAAGAATATACTTGTTCCACTTCAGATTGATATCGATTTCATTATAATTTTAATCTTTTTCTGAATAAATTTGATAAAAAGTTTTGATTGTTTTTGTTTAGGTACTTTATGAGTTCAAAATCCGTATAAAATAATTTGATAAGGGCTTCAGTATTATCACTATCCTGCATTTTTTTTTGAGTGTAGTTGTGTGTGGAGATAATGTTTATTTTCTAAATATTTCCAAGAGACCAGACTTCCAAATTAAAAACTATTTGGAGATTGGGACCTCATCATCCATGGTTTTAACGGATTTCATGACCAATCGCAATCATATAAATCGTATTTCATATAAATTTAATTTTTTCATCAGACGTCAATAGTGAGGTTTCAATATATTGGTGAGATAATTCCGCACCGTAGATAGAGAATAGTCGAGGAAATGAAGCACTGAACCTCCGATATTTTGCGCAGTAAGATGGATTTTAATGCGGTTTTTTGCATTAGATTCGTGAGCGCGCCCCGAAACTTTGTGACCGGTCCCCATGAATGAGAAATGAAAAAGTGCATTTGTGCAGTAAAAAAATGCATTTGAAAAATGCATTTCAGAAGTACAATAAAATGAAAATTCATAATTCGTTTTAAAATGATGGAAATAAGTTAGTATCGATCGGGCGGGTGTCATAGGCTATAAAACTTTTATTTAGGGTGCATATTTAGGGTGGCCCTCATACACAAATATTTTAAAAATAGCATTTTCTCAAAGACTGCTTAATCGATTCTCTTGGAATTTACAATAATGGTTTTTATATTAAGAGGCAGAGATTGGATTGTAACAATTTTATTTAAAGTGCAAAATTAGGGTGGCCCTCATACAAACTTTTTTAAAATGTCATTTTCACGATAACAGATTAAACGATTTACACCACGTAGCTCTTATGTTAAGAGGCATAGCTAAGGATACAAAACTTTTATTTAGGGTGGCCCTCACACAAAAAAATATTTTAAATATCATTTTCTCGAAGACCGCTTAAATCGATTCTCAAGGAATTTACACAGTATGGCTTTTATGTTAAGGGGTACAGATTTGATGGTAAAAATTTTATTTAGGGTGCATACTAAGGGTGGTCCTCATACAAAAGTAGTTTTTAAATAGAATTTTCACGCAGACCGCACATCGAATCTACACCACGGTTGAGGTGAGGCGATGCGCACAGGGTAATGCTAGTTTTCAATAAATATTTTTGTATGAGGGCCACCCTAATTTTGCACTTTAAATAAAATTGTTACAATCCAATCTCTGCCTCTTAATATAAAAACCATTATTGTAAATTCCAAGAGAATCGATTAAGCAGTCTTTGAGAAAATGCTATTTTTAAAATATTTGTGTATGAGGGCCACCCTAAATATGCACCCTAAATAAAAGTTTTATAGCCTATGACACCCGCCCGATCGATACTAACTTATTTCCATCATTTTAAAACGAATTATGAATTTTCATTTTATTGTACTTCTGAAATGCATTTTTCAAATGCATTTTTTTACTGCACAAATGCACTTTTTCATTTCTCATTCATGGGGACCGGTCACAAAGTTTCGGGGCGCGCTCACGAATCTAATGCAAAAAACCGCATTAAAATCCATCTTACTGCGCAAAATATCGGAGGTTGAGCCTTTTTTAGTGCTTTATTTCCTCGACTAGAAAGGTTTAAAATTATTGTGACTGATATAAATAAGTAGCCTTCAACGAGAACCAATGCTCGGAAGACCTCTGAGGCATATAACACTGTAAGTGTTATCAAGCCCCGGCAGGGTTGCCAAGCCGATTATGCTACTTGTAGCATTATTTTTTTTGTTTTGTAGCATATAGCATACGCAAAATGTAGCATTTTACTAATATTTACTAAAAAAAATTATTGTTCACATGTTTTGTTTCAATTAAGCTAACTGTTTAGTTCCAATGACTTTAAAGCATAAAAAAAAAATGTTTAAGCAAATCAACTGAAAACCCGAAAACTAACCGATTTTATACCCAAAATGTAATCATAACATTATAAGGAGTTTGCCTTAAAAACCGCGTTTTTCAACAAAATATCCATTGGACAAAACAATTTTATTCAAATAAAAAAAAAAATTTTTATAAATTCGCCATATAAACTTTTTTTAAAATATCATTTGAAGTCAATTCAAAGAAACATTTTTTTTAATACGCAAAAAAACCCCTGTTTGCCAAACTATCCATTAGGCTAGACCATTTAATTCATATATTACATAATTAATTTTTAAACTTGCCTTCAAACCACATTGTTTGACAAAACGTTCATTGAACTAAGAAGCCACATCATCATATAAAAATAATCTTCTATTTTTTAAGTTTACCATAAAACTGCATGTTTTGCGAAAATATCCATTGGAATAATTATTTAACAATAAATTTTGTTTTAATTTCTCATGAAAACATATTTTATTGACAAATTATTCATTGAACGAAATTTCTTTTGGTCTATATTTTGACAATGTGTGGAAATAACGTATATATAATTTTCAGCAGATAGTAGCATTATTTCTCACTGGAGGCATCTCTGGACCCCTTAAGAGTTGAAAAATAATAAATTGCTCACGTGGTTTTTTTTTTTTGTCGGTAGCCATTTCCATAGCTGGAAATTAACAAAGAGTTAATACTATCTGAACTAAATGTTCCCGATTTTCTGCAAAATAAAACTGACGATGGTTGAAAAGTATAATAAAAATCTGATATAGCTTGTATTTAAATGTTTTTGTTTTTATTGGCGAGTTTTCTTAAACATAAGCAAATTATAAACTTGTTCTCAAATCTATCACAGTCCGAGCTTACGAAATCTATTCTAATAAACATAGCCGCCATTTGTACCATATTGTGTGTCGATACCTGAAGCAGAATGTCCTACTGGACCAGTTTGTTCTACTTCACCACCAAAACGCAATTGAGTGTTTTGATAGGCTTGGACTACGTGATGTTGTTCCTGTGCCTGTGCTGGTGCATATTGCTCTTGTGCAACTGGTTCAGCAAGGTGAGCTGGAGTATAGGTATCTGCACCTATTGCTGCTGGATAATGTTGTTCTTGCTCAATAAGGTGAGCAGGAGTATAAGAGTTAGAATTACCACCGGGAATACTTTGTTCTTGCTCAATGAGATGAGCTGGAGTATAAGAGTTAGAATTATCTCCGGGAATGCTTTGTTCTTGCTCAATGAGATGAGCTGGAGTATAAGAGTTAGAATTGTCTCCGGGAATGCTTTGTTCTTGCTCAATAAGGTGAGCTGGAGTATAAGAGTCAGAATTGCCTCCGGGAATACTTTGTTCTTGCTCAACAAGATGAGCTGGGGTATAGGTATCTGCACCTATTCCACCTGATGGAATATCTTGCTCTTGTACAACTGGTACGTCAACAGAAATATCATTGCTCAGTGGTGCATAACTATCGGGAATATCTTGTGACTGTTGTTGATAATGTTGTTGAACATCATCTCCAATTCGTCCTTGTATATCTACTGCACCGCCATATTGTGAAGAGGAAACTGCTGCAGAAGAAGCAGCACTACCGCCATGATGATGATGATGATGGTGCTGATTATCTGGAGGTAGATATTCTCTATTTAAGTTTAAGTGACTTACGTCAGCAGCAGTAAGAGCAATGAAGGCAAAGGCAATGATGAGGGATTTCTGCAAAAAAAATTTGAAATTCTCATTTATTAAAAAAATAAAGATACCACGTAAATTTTTTTTTTAAAATAGAAGTTTTAGTACTGATAGTAATGTTTCTAATGAGGTACACGTATACATATATTAGTACTTAATTTGTTTTTGATTTGATAATTATAAATAAAAATAAAGAGTTTTTTAGAAATTTTTTATAGTAATTTACCGTTTTTTTTTGTAGTAAAAAAGTTAAAAAACTTTGCGAAATTTTAGCAATTTTAAGTAACATTTTCAGGGTCATGTCAAAAATGTTCGTTTGGCATCTAAAACGTACATTTCAAGTCTCCATTCAGTACATTTCTACAAAACCCGAATGCCATTACTGCTCTTCAACCAAGTGTTAAGAGAATCATTTTTGTAAATTTTCAGTCTATTAGCTATTTCTATAAGATACAAGCTAAAAAACTACTGCAATAAATACTGATTTTTAGTATGATCTCATTGTGAAACCTGACAGTCCATTAGGAAATCTAAAGAGATTCACGTTAATATTAGAGATTTCAAAGTCTATGCTATTTGTCAATGCAAAGTTATCTTCGTTCTTAAAACAGCATGTATATTACGGATATTCTAAGGAGAATGAGGTTTCTAAATATAATTTTTATATTACATGTCAAAACGACATACTATATGTATGTATATGAAACTTTGAGTCGATCGGATCACGATTAAAGAAATCGAATTGTGCCAGAAAAATAAAAAATATTGTTTCTTGAGTGTTTTGGTTCATGGAGTTGTTTTGGTTCTCCTGAAGGTCGTTTTCAGAAATTCATCTTTTATAGTGGTTTCAAGAAATGATATATGTAAAAATCCCAAAAAAAATCCGATTTTTGGGGTCTGATATTAAGTATAAAAATAAATAATTTTACAATTTTTTCGCCAAAATATTTATGAGAATGTTCATTTTTTTAGTAAATTTTGGTATGTATTTGTAAAGAAATAAGAGTTACAAGCAAAAAAACGTGTTTTTTTTTTGTTGGCTAGAACGACCTTCAGGAGAACCAAGATCGCTCCATGAACTTTTTAAGTCAAGTAATTATACGTATGTATATCATTATTATTTCAAGAGATATTTTCTTGCACATAAGTATATTAACTTTCATGAATAAACTTTTTGATTGCTTCGAGTTTATTTCCTCTTGTGGACACTTTTGTAAAAGTTTTATGATAGGATCTGAAAAATTTGTTTTATAACACATTGAAGTAAAATTTTGACAAATTGTTTTCACTCAAATGTCACGTGAGTCTCCACTTTTTTATTTTTCCAACTATAATACGTGTTCTTGATATTTTTGTTATGAAAAAAAAAAAACTTTTAAAACGCGCTTTAAATGTATGCATAATAAAATGAACTTATAACTCCTTAGGAACTAAATTTTCAGATTGATCGTATTTTTTTGAACAAATTTAAGCTTTTCGACTGAGCATTAT
Organism: Tricholauxania praeusta; assembly: GCA_949775025.1. Classification (NCBI taxonomy): domain Eukaryota; kingdom Metazoa; phylum Arthropoda; class Insecta; order Diptera; family Lauxaniidae; genus Tricholauxania; species Tricholauxania praeusta. The sequence goes on from OX459028.1 coordinate 188,800,243, forward strand.
ATTTCATTTTAATCCATTATGACTGAAGTTTTCTTAAAATTTTATTATTAAAGTTCCTTAATTAATTCATATACTTTGCAAACTTAAAATAGCGGACACTAGAACTTTCAACTAACCATTTTTTGTTTGGATTAGATTCACAACTTCACGTTATAACACGACGAATAAGTTTCAAGAACTGATGCCCCATACAGGCTTCTGACTATCTTTTTATACACTTTTTTTTGCAGTTTTATTCAAAATCCGATTGAATTTCTATGATTTTTTGTAAACAAATTATGTGCGTTAGAACATCTCGCTGTCATCATGGGAGTTTGTATTTGTTTACAAATTATAAAAAAGATACTATAAATATTTATGTTTTATTTCTTTAATTTGCTTAGTTAGCTATACTAAGCTAAACTTTCAAACATGTACTAGGAAACAAGTTCAAGTTCCAGTTCTAGTTCCACTGATATAAATTGGCAAATGCCGTCAAAAGCAATTAAAGTAAACTAAATATAAAAAAAATAAAATTCGTAAAAAATCTTCATTAAGAGTTGTTGCTAAAATATACACGTTTATGTGTATGTATGTACATAAGTAAACATACACATGTATACAAATATTAAAATTAATTATAGCATATGTTTCATATCTAAACTGGTATCTTTTAATTTGCTAGCAAAAAGGGCGCCAATTGTGTATGGTTAACTGTTGGTAGTAAAAGGAACTACCAATAATTTGACCATCCAAAGTAATTTGAAATTTTTACTTACACAAAGCGATTAAAAAATTTTTATCAATTTGATTTCAATATTACGTCATTTTCATGTTTTGTTTTTCTGTTAATCATGCAGCGATTTTCGTGGTATGTTAATGCATATTTTGTTTTTAATATATTTTTCATGTAATATATTCACACAGTAGGCATTGTTTTTTTTTTGGAATAATGTGGTTAAAATTAGATATGATAACGTAAAAAAAAATAAAATTCATATAACAAAATGAAACTAAATGATATTCCTACATAAACTTAGGATTTTTTCAACAAGTTTCTACTACGACTAAAGCTCATTGGGTTAATTTTTAAATAATCAATAATAAAATTTAATTCTAATGGCCTCGTTTGCAATAAAATTTGAGGAAGCAGTAAAAGTTGGCTTAATGGTTCACAATACGGCTTATTTTTTAAAATTTATCGGATATGTGTAAAATTCATTCAGTTAGGTTTTATGAATGTATCGTTTTGAAGAAAAAACTCCTATCCTATCCTATTCTATTTCATTCTATTCTATTTTATCTTATACTATTCTATTTTATCTTATACTATTCTATTTTATCCTATACTATTACTATACTATACTATACTATACTATACTATACTATACTATACTATACTATACTATACTATACTATACTATACTATACTATACTATACTATACTATACTATACTATACTATACTATACTATAATGTACTATACTATACTATACTATACTATACTATACTATACTATACTATACTATACTATACTATACTATACTATACTATACTATACTATACTATACTATACTATACTATACTATACTATACTATACTATACTATACTATACTATACTATACTATACTATACTATACTATACTATCCTATCCTATCCTATCCTATGCTAGCCGTGAAAAGATTATTGTTTTGAGTATCATATAAAACGGTTTCTTTTAAATGCCATAACACAACATATGTAATTGCTTGATTTTTTTTAAATGTTGGAAAGGTTGTCAAGAGAGATACTGCAGAATGTAATTATTTATCCAATAGTAGGCGGTGCCATGCGTCTAAAAGGAAAAAACGTTCCCACGGCCACAATAGATAATTGTATAGATTTTTTATGAAAATTTGTAGAATTTGGGAACAGATTGAAACCTAAAAAAGCGATAGAAGCAGTAGAAATGGTCCAATATGATACCATTATTTTTATTTTTTGGAGCAATGACATTTTATCAGGTAAATTAGTACTGAGCTGTTTTTTATTTTTTAAATCAGTGGGTGAACTCTAGTTAGTCTTTTATACTATGTATAAATATAGCATAATTTATTAATTATTTGTTAGTTGCTTAATTAAGCAATTAATTATACTTTAATCTAAATGAGCAATGGTATTTTTAATGAAATAAATTATTCAGAAGATTTAAAAAAATAAAAAAAACGAATTTTAGAGTGTATGAGTTTTTTCATGAAACAAACTAATATTCTTGAGCTTTCGGCGATAACAGCTTTACTATTATCATGTCACAAAAAAGATATGCTAATTAAAACAAACAAAAAGAACAAACGCGGATCTCAGTTTAAGAAGGGGAATTCCAAAAATAATTGAATTTTGGAAGTAACCATAAAGTTTTGTAATCCATATAAACATAAGCGTATGGAATACCGGAACAACTATTGAAGTTATTGACATTTTATAATTATGACATAGCGAATTTGGGAAAGTTTAAAGTACATCATGCTAACGTTGGTTATATTGATTACGTTGCTTGGCGCAAATGCATTTGCTGACCTAAACAATACGTAAGTGAACTTCTCCGAGTATTCAAAATTGGAGATAAAAATAATTAAAATGCAGCTCATCTAAAAAAAATTTTTGCTTTATTGAAAACACTTCAAAACTATTCATTATTCATGTTCTAATAAAAATGTGTATTTTATTTATTTTTTGCATAAAGTTTACATAAATAAGTAGCAATACTATGAAAGCATTTGTGGAATATAAATCGTTTGATTAAGTTCTTTGTCAGCGCAAATTATTTTTCTACAGACTCAGCTTAGGTTTTTTATTTAAATATTTTCTTGTTTGATAAAACAAGATTATCTTGAATTTATTCAGAAAGTAAAAGCTTACGCGTTTTCAAGTTGACATTGTGAACAAATAGATTATTGATGTCTGAACATCTTTACTGATGGATATAGAATTGATGGAGTGAATTAACGTAGAAGTGGCGATGTTGCATTTTAGTTTTTAATCGGATTTTTTAACGCTTTTAACACTTTTTTACTTTTCCAAAGATTTATGACCTTTCCAAAATTTATCAGTTTTATCAATATTTATCGTCTTTTTAAGCATGTGTTTATTAATTTTCTTTAAATATTTTTCAGCAATTATTTTATTTTAATTTTTATTTTTTAAGAATGTGGAAAGCGTTGGAAGATATTGATTTCCTATTTCAGTCATTAAACACTTTTTCATTATTTTTCGACCTACTCAACATTTTTCGAGCTCTGCAATATTTTTAATATTTTTTCAGCATTTCTCATATCGACTTTTTAACTTTTTTTGATTGTTTCAAAATTTTTCGAATTATTCAACTTTTTCCGACTTCTTCAATGTTTTTCCAGCTTTTTCAACTTTTTCGACTATTTCAACATTTATTGATTTTTTTTTTTAAATTTTCGCCTGTTTAACATTACGTACCGTTCAGTTCAGTATGATTAGTAGACTAAAATTTTTAAGTTCATTTGGTCATATCCTTAATCCTCGACATTAAGCAGTGGCGAGAGCGACTTAAATTAAAACCACCAAGACTTACTACTCGACTGCCATGCTTAGCTGTCAACAATTCAAAAAGTTACGGGCTAATAACTGTTGATTGCTGAAATATTCGGTTTCTGGTACACTTGGTTTGGGGGAGTAGTATAGGTCTCTTAGTAGAACGTGATTTACGTCGTGAACAAAATATAATATCGAAGCTGTTGGTTTTAGCCCCACTGTGTGAAAGGCTATTGCGGGATCTTTAGTATTTTCTCCTCGTCGACCATTTATCTTTTCTGCGCTCTCAGGCATTATATCTCCATTCTTGATATTCATACACATATACTGCCATACTAAGCTAAAAGGGCGTATTTCAAAAAAATTAATTTCGCGATAATTGATGTTTTGTTTCGGTAAATTTGTTGAAATACCTGTAAAATAGAGATAGAGGAAATTTTCTTAATAGATTTTTTGTATGATTGAACTAAGATGCCGGCATTTGGAGCATTTCATTAGACGCGTAATTTCTCAAGATATCCAATGCCATAAAAATCTCGGATATTTTCTTTTTTTGAGATACGCTCTTTTCGCTTAGTACGGCAGTATACGCATTTGAAAAATGTGAAATCTTGCGACTTTTTGTTTCATGAGCTTGTGTACTTTTTTTCGCCCACTTTTTTTTATTTTATATCTGCTTGAGACCACAAGATTGCTTCTTTCATTACAGCGTTGTAGAAATAGATATAGTCATCGTTTAAGATAGTCTGCTACAACTTAAGCGACGCTCAGATTGATGTTAGTTGATGAAAAGCTTGTGGACTGTCTTTTAGTTTTGAAGTGCAACAGAGAGATGAAGTCATTGTCTTCTAGTACGTGTTCTACCGAAGGTTGATATTCTAGACTGTATGTGTTGATAATGAACTTCAAATTCTTATGACCAAACTTAAGTGAAGTCCTATGTTGTTAAAAGAAACTGTTCACATTGTGGCTTAGATTTGGTGGAAGAAGGAAACTTTCGAAATTTCTTTGATTTTCATCCAACAACATATGAATCCTTATTCTTGTAAAGTTCCATTGTCGACTTTAATAGAGGAAATATATGGGTACCATGTAACTCTACCGATCAGTCGCTTTTCTGTCTGATACCACGTTTTGCTTCAGTGCTTAGTGCAGATACGATAGAATTATACATACGTAAAAAAGTTATGCTCCGATAAAAAGAAAAAAGTTACGATTATGATATGATGTGGAACTTTAGTCGATCCGTGAACAAAAACGCATAGATTGGATTTTTTGATTACGGTTCAGGTCAAATAAATATTATTATTATGAATATTAAGATATATTATGAAACTGAAATTTTAATTTGTTTCAGTTACCTTGCATTGCATATCAGGTGTTAACTGAAAGAAATTTTGCAAATCATAATACAACCTCATTAAAGACATGCAAATTACTCCTTAATATTGATTTTTCGCCCATTGATTATTGAATTTACAGCAACATTCGATTACAAAATATTTCACTTTATAACTTTCAATATAAAACTGATGACATACGCGTTGATTTTAATAACCTTCCTCATACTGTACGTATTAACAAATATACGGAAAATACTTTTGTAAACACATACTATATGAACATTGCAAATTGAAATGGTGTTTAAAAACTTTGCAAATTTTTATTGTAAATAATGCAATTTATTGCAAATTCAAAATTAGAGGCTACAACAATTAACTTAGGGTATAACAATTGATTTTGGGTGTTAACAGAAATGAGTTAAAGGTTAAGCTCAAGCCAAAAATTTGCTTTACTTAAAAAATAAAATGTATAATATATTGGTGCAGACATACATAAATTATGTGGGCCATAAATTGATTAAAAATCGAACAAAAAATATATATTAACGTTTTGAATACATTCAATCTTGATGTCATTAAGGTGGGTAACTTGTATTAAGACAAACATATTTTAAGAATGGCATTTGCGTATTTCCGCGGTAGTAAAACAAAGTCAATATTAATATATCAAGTTAAATATTGCGTCGAATTGAAATGTTAGCAAACAAATAACGCAGTTGGTCGCAAAACATAGGCTTGTCATCTACTTGCTTCATAGACATGTCAAACAAATATGTTTTATTTAGCATATTCCGATGCATTTCCTTCTGTATCTTAAGACAAGAGTATCGATTAGCAGCTATTGAATACTTTAGTGCTATCAATTTTAAATCTTAACAAAATAATTCTCCAAAATATTTGCACCTAGGGAATCTGAAAAAAAAATTTTTTCCGCGCACATGCTAGGGCTGAATCTGTTTTTGCAATAGAAAAGACTCTTAGACAATTAACTCAGTGATAAGCTGATACGGCAAATAGTTAAATTTTCTGACTTTATCAACCTTTGTTTTTGGCTTATACAAGAAACCTAAAATTTCAAATCATTCAAAGAACGATTTTTGAAAATACAAATGTTATGGTAGTTCAAAACTAAAACTTTTAATTTTTCTTTATTAAAAAACCTTTCTCCCTGACTATGAATTGAAATCAATGCTTAAGCCAAATGAAATATCTCAGAAACCACTACAACTTTATACAGGTTTTTGTGTGTGGTTCTTTACTTTTATTCTTAGTTTCTTTTAAGATAAAAAACATATGTTTTTTCGTTCAATTTATTGCAAGTTTTTTACTGTTTTCTTGAATAACTTTTATATTTTTTGTCCGATTTCCGCAAAAGTATACTTAGAATATTTGCAAAAGAATAGTCTTTTATTTTTAATTCTAAAAATATGAAAAAGAAAAAAATTTCCATTCAAATAGAGCAATTGAAATTTAGTGATTTTTAAAAAAAATCAAAAGTCAGTTTTTTTGGACTTTGAGCGCTTGTAACTCCATCAAATCATATTCGATTCAAGCAAACAGCATATCGTTAGAAATGGAATAAAAATATCTTTTGAGTCCTGAAAAACGTTTTTGAGTCAAAAAAAAATTCATCGAAATATAGCCAAATAAATGAAAAAAGTGCCGAAAAAGAGGTTTTTCGGGGATATCTCGAAAATGATTCTTAAGAAAAAGAAAAATAGTTGCCATTTTTGGAATCTACGCCCCAAAATACATGGAAAAAAGTCTATGAGAAACCAGATCTTTTTTCTTGTAAACTAGTGTTATCTTTAAAACTTTTCGTAAAAATCTGTTATTCATTTAACAAATTTTTAGTTTGGAGATGCAAAAACAAAATAATATTCGATCTGGCGTGGAATGACCCATAAGCATCAGTGCTTAAAGCATTGTCCGAATTGAAAGTGATCAAAATAATTAAAAATCAATGTGGGTGAGTTTCAATCCTCTATGAAATCAAAAGTTTTAAGTTATCACATCAAAGAAGTTTTCAAAACGAATGTCATTTGTGTATTAAACGCATTCCGTCATATATTAGCCCATTCTTGTGCAATCTGAAAATCTACAAAGTTTTCCATTTGGTAATGCTGAACTTGTTCAATATCTTACAAGATTTTCTCAAGGATGCTTAAAATTAAAAATAAACTCAATGAATTTTTTTGTTTCTTTAAATAGTATACATAACGTTTTTTCAAAACTTTCGATCTCGAACATCTTGATTTAATGGGCTTAAAAGCTATGTACAGACAGATTATCATGAGCTTAAAAATAACAATGTATATCATCTCGTTGCTTATTTGATGCACTTGACCGATGTTTAAAAGATGTTTTCTGAAGTTAAGTGGGTGAGTGGGTATGATTTCTAACTGGTTTGCATATTTTGCGTGCAAGCACTTTTCAAGTTGCTTGGAGATTATTGGCAGCATACCTATGGGCTGGTTGAAACTTTGTAGGGGTTGGGAAGCTTATAAACTTAAATAGTTTTTACTATAAGGATATTTTTGTATAAAAAATGTTTCGAAAATGGAAAGCATTACATAAAAAAAAAAATTCATATAATTTTTTTTTAACAAAATTTTCAAAATGTTGAAAAAATTTTTTTTATGAAAAGTGGGCCGTATAGAAAAGAATAATATTTTTTTCATTTGGTATATATTTATATGTGTGGCCAGTAAAGAACTAAATTGTTATAATATTAAGTTGCTCAAGAATTTTGTTCGAGGGGTTAACATTTCATTGCATGAGGAAGAAAAATTCTTTATCCAATGAAGACCACATTAAAAGTTTTGAAAACTTATTTTTATTATCATTCTCTCTTAAAATGATGATATGATATCACATCAACTATTAATCTGTATTAAGCGAAGTATCGATGTTCCAAGGTACCATGATACCTAACGACTATGAAAATGTTTTAGCGAAACACTTACCTACGTGTTGCCATCAGTAATGAGCTGCTTAAAATTTGCGTGTCAATAGCTTACGCGTATTTTGTTTGTAAAGCATTTAATTTAATGCGTAAACATTAAAAATAAAAGTTTTTTTCTTCTTTTTAAATTTTTCCTCACTTTGTTCAGTTGCTAAGAGGTTGTTCATACCTGCGTTTTTAATAATGGCCAAACAAAAACGATGATGTATTAGATATAAAAATAGAGATAAAAGTGGACTGAGGCATCACTTCAGTTGTATGTTTATAGTTCAAGGTTAATTTAATTTATTACAATTTTTGTTTGATTTTCTGCAGATAAATGACAGCTTTTAAGCTATTAAATTTTTAATAGTTTATACATATATTTTGCTACTTTTTTCTATAAATTTTTGCTTCAAATATCGATAACGCATTTTAAAAAACATTTGGTGTGTATTATGATTGAGTTTGCAAAATGAAACTTTTCGAGTTTAAAGAAATTGCATTGATGGTCACATCATAAGAGTCACTCAATTTCTTAAGATAGCAGTTTTGTAATTTAACACAACAAATTTTAGAAAAAAACCAATAATTTTCTTTTGATTTGATTGCTTCCCTTAAGCGGTTCAATTATGCAAATAATTAAAGTTTTTCAATACCGCATGTGGAATAAATCACAAAACCGTAAGCGTTTATTTGTTCACTTCATGTGCACACATCATAAATCATCAATAATTTACTTTATCAATTTAATCAAAACGACGCGTGAATCAGTTTTAATGCGTTAAACCATTTAACGCATTTAAAAACAACTAGTTTTATTTCATGCTACAGCATGTCGTTGCACTTAAATTTCGGATAAGACCTTTAACCTTCAACTCTGTAAGCCATGGTTTTAATGGGTATTGCTTTACGTGTCAAAATTTCACTGTCAATACAAAAATTAATCAACCACTATAACATGTGTGATTCGTTGTGATAATTAGTTGATTAAAAAATTTTGCTGAATTTACATTGAAACCAAAATAAACAAATTTATTTAGCACTCCATTGTGGACTATTGTGTTTTAATTTCCCATGTTAATGTTTATAGACGCCAAGGCTATTGATAAACAGCTGTAATTAACATAGTTTTGTTTGTCAACGAGTAACAGAAAATGATCGGAACGCTTTACATTATTGTTTTTAGAATAATTTTAATGTCGCTTATAATTATTTTTCAAAATATAATTTTGTACCAACTTAACTACTTTATAGCTCAAACGAAATAAACAAAAACTTACTATTCCTCCCTGAACACAATATTTTAAGCTTTCACAGGATCTCTCACAGTTCCCCAAGCCAATATAGTTTCATCGATAGTTTTTTCTGGCATAAATTTTATTTTCAAAAGTTGTAAGCTTTTAAGACTTTTATGCTCTTTGAGGGGTTATACCTCCCTAATTTGTTTTTTCCATTTTTTATTAGCTTAAATCATGCCTTAACAATCCTAGAATCAAAATCTACAACGCCCAAGTACCGATTTAAACTCAAAATTTTTTTAAATTAATTTTTTCCAAAAAACTTTGATGAAGATGTGCATATAGGATTTTGAAACTTCAAACGCGTTTTTCTCGAAAACATTTTTTCAATATCGGCGGACAGTAAAACTCAAAAAGTTTACATCCGATTAACTTGAAACAGTAGCTTCACTGTTTGATTATCTGTTGAAATACACACGATTTTAGTGATTACTTAAGAAGAAAAAAAGTTATAAACAATTTAAGTCGATTTTTTCGTCGAAGACACGATTTTTTGTTAAAAAATTCGTCATTTATCGAAAAAAAATTGTAAAAATATAATCACGTGTACTTCAACAGTAAAACTCATGTAGATAGTGAAAAAATTTTTTTTTTTGTTATAGGTGGAGTTGGACGAGACTTTTACTGCCCGCCGCGTCAGACCTTTTTGAAAAAGCGGTTCATGTTTATTACCATTTGTAAAAAAAATATCAATTAAAAATTTTTTTTCTCTTCTTCAAGAGTTGCTCAATCCAATGTTATATTATCTGTATACCTTTAATTTTAAATGTCCTTTAAAAAAATATAATTAAAACAGCCAGTTTTTTAGAGCATAAAAGAGATATAACCCCTTAATGGTAAAAAAACATCATCTATTAAGTCAACACTTGGTAAGAATAATTCAAGCTTGAAACTTGGTCAATATTCTTATTTGACTTGGAGGCAGAAATAGCGTTGCCAAACGTGCCAGTTTTACCGTGAAGTTCCGATATTTTGGCCTTCATTTGGCTATCTAGAGATGCTAAGAGGCTACATTTGCCCTCAGTTCCGAATTTTTTGAGAGCGCATAATGTTTTAAGACCATTACTTTTTTAGAAGCAAAACTTAGCCCAATAAGTTAAGATTTCAAGAAACTAAAATTAAATAACATTAAAACTTTTTGTTTAAATAAAAAAACTTATTAGGTGTAAGAAAAAAACCGTTCGGTTTTTACTGCCTAATTCTTTATGCATTACTAGGTAGCCTAGCAGACGTTGCCCTACCCTTACCTGTAGGTGGCGCATTGAATTTAATTTAATTATAGTCCTTGTATAAGAAAGTCTCGGCAGAAGAGGCCATTGGCGCGATTGGAGGATAGGCAAAGAGGCCAAAAAATTGCAGTGCCAATGATCAAGGGCAGAAGAAATGCAGGTTTTTTGTATGAAGAAAATCGAACAGCTCTCTACAAACGTTAAGAGCATCCAAAAAAATGTACGGGCCCCGGGAAAAATGTCACTTGTCTCACCCTCTCGGCGGCCATGCAAAGATAAAATAAACTTAAAAAATTAGTCAATCAATTTGTTAATAATCAATTTGTTAAATGCAAATAAAGGTGGACATAGTGTTTCTCATTTTATATGCTGCAATCAAATGTGTAATGCTTTTTGCAAATAAAAACTACACAAGGTAATTTTTACTTTTTGTTAGTCTGCAAATTATTAAAAAAAAATATGCAAACATTTTTGATCACTAAAAAAATTTGGCAAATTTTAGTTTTTTTATTTAATTTATTTTTTCTAATTTAATTCGCACGCGTGCGTTGCCTTAAGTGATACTTAATATGTGAAACAAATTGTGGACAACTTAGAGTTGATGTGAAACAAGAAATTTGTTTGGTTTAAAAAAAACATTCATTCATTATACTCTACAGAGAAAATTAAATTTCTTAAAGAAGACTAGGACGGAAAAATAAAATCGAGTCGAGTTTGAGCAGCACAAACTGTGTGACGCAGCTCAATCTGTAGACCCTCCAGATGTTCAAAAACTTGGATTTTTTACTCAGACATCAACCTTATCCACATATAGTAGTAGAAATTTTCCGTGTTCTATTAAATTTGGCAACATTTACTTAAATAGCTCTCAGTATATCATTATGAAGCTTAGGAGGTGCCACACCCTTTTGCTAAAACGTACATGCTGCTTTTCTGATGCTAGACTGAATTATTTATTATTTTTGTGTTTCCTAACCTTAATTAATTTTCTTGAAATAACGTTTTGAATTGTTTGCTTGTGTAGAAAGTGTCCGAGCTCTTGTCAAATCTCGTCAATTTTTTATCCATAGCTTGCTTGTCCCAAGTATTCCTGGTATTAGTATAGAATTTGATTGCGCTACCATAAACTTTTTCAGTATAATGTTTTAAGGTTTTTACTTGCACCCAGGTGCCACGCCCTCTAGTAAAAATTTAACCATGTCTTTTTTGGTGCTACGCTGATGCATGTTTTTTATTGTATTTGTGCGAAATTTAGATCCCTTAACTTAAAACACTCTCTCAGTATAGCGATGTAAAGCAAATTCTGCTTGTATGAAAGATGCCACGCCCCTGTATAAATTTGTCAGATTTTAGTTCAGAGATTTTTCGAGAGATTTAGTTATATAACATCAACTAACTTTCTTAACATAGCGTTTAAATGGTGACGTTCTATACATTTTTCTATACTTGCCACGCCCTTTTTTGTGCATTTCAAATGGAATGACAATGTGAATATACTCCGAGTGTAGCGTATTAAAAAAACGTATCAGCCAGTGCAATTTGCACGAAATTTTGACCTACAGATATTTCCCACACATAAAATATCAATGTTAACTTTAAGCAGAAACATAAAAGCCTGACGAGATAATGCGTTTTTTATGCTAAAATATCTTTATGACAATATGACGGCTATTCATAAACTTTGTTCGCAAAACGATGTGTAAGTGGCCTGTTAATAACCGTCTCAAATAAAAACGTGATTTACACGTTTTTACGCTTCTAATGCTATTCAAATGTTGTAATTTATAGTAAGTTGTTATTTCTTACAGTTGTAAATTTGTTGAGGTTTCAATATATTGTCAATATCAACAGCTATAGTCTAATAAATAACTTAAAATAAACATGTTACTTTTACTTTTGCATTTGAGTAGCTTAGCTCATTAAAAAATTGCATAAATCTTTCTTGATATGTCAGTCATAGACATATAGCCCCTGTTGCTGAGTTTGGCAAAACTTTGCATCTTGTGATAGGTAATTAATTCATAACCTCTTTTATGATGTCAACAGTTTCGTTATTTTTTTGGAGATAATATTTATTTTTTATTTCTTTCTCTAAATTGTTGGTTTTATTTCTTCTGACTACTGACTTTTGTCGGTTAATGATAATTTATTATATTTTAAATAATTGGCTTATAAAATATGCATGAATTTATTAATTTAATATATGTAATCAAGAAGACAGATGAATGTTTATTAAAAATTAATATCAAATATGTGTTTTTTTATTTTTAAAAACTAAAAGTTACGTGGCAATTTAAGGAATTACGAACATCAATTAGGAATTCTTGCTGATCATGTTAAAGATGTATCTTGTGCTTGGGGTACTATACTACATAACATCAAGCGATGATGGGATGCTTACGTCGCTCATAGGTTTGATATAGAAAGCTGTAATTTGGGAGATGTTTTTTAGCTTTAAAATACTTAAAACGTTATATCTTGGCACCTATGATACTTTTTTGTACGTTTTAGTAAAAACGTGTTATTTTTTCCAAATCTCAATTAAATGAGAAACAAACCTTGCTTGCGCCGCTCTTAGGATTGATCTAGGAAGCTGAAATTTTGTAAGAATTGGTTTTTGGTTCAATACAAATATTGGCCAAAATAAACAAAAACTAAAAAAAAAACCAAAAAAAAAAAAAATTAAAAAAAATCTCATGTCAAAGACGGGGGCTGGTAAGAATTCAAAAATTTTTGAAATAGCCGGTAATCGGACAATTGTGACTAAAAATTATTTTCGTAGAGAAGGCCGTGAATTGCTTCTTCTCAAATTGGCAACCCTGCATGTTTCTGAAATTTTGTCATTCTTCCTATGATATAAGTTTTTAGTAATTTTTTTCGTAATTAAAATCAATTATACAAAAGTCAATGACCGAATGTATTTTCAATATTTTTTCTGTTGTTTTTTTTTTTGTGAATGCTTGGTTAAAATTGATTATTTTGATATATAGCGTCAACATTATTTGTGTTATGCTTGGTAAGATTTATGATTTTTTTCTTTTAGAAGCATCACATCATAGCCAACAGCATATAACAAATTATTGAGAGGTAGCATCAACTCAGCACTTGTAACTCAAACGATAGAATTATATAAAAAAAAATGTTAGTTCGATAAGTTTGAATACTGTAAGTTCGATAAGTTTTTTTTCCCTGTTTCTAGTGACCAAACTCCAATAAAGAAATTGAGAAGTCTTGCATGGCAATCGAAAAACTGCTAATAATGTACAGAAAAGTGAGAAAAATGAGAAAATCTTTTTTGATTTGATTTATTACTGCTCTGAAATCCTAATCAAGAGTTGCTATCGTAAATTTAACAGAAATCCCAAAAACACAATGCACCGAGAATCGTCTTTATCTATTTTAAGACTCATTTTAAAGATATCGAAAATATTCACACACATACCTATTAGTTGTGGTCAAAAGATAATTTTTTTAAAAACCAATTTCTAATAGCAATAAAATTTTGTTCATAAAGCCCTCCATATAAAATTCTTTCGATTTTCTGATTATGCCAAAAGCACTTGAATCGACTTTGAAATTTGGCAATTTCCTTAAAATTTGCTTTGGTTATTCCTCTTTTTTATTACACCATACGCTCATATAACTTTTTTATAAAGCGATATACCATAAGTTGGGAACCTTTTTGTCGATTTAAAAAATTGAGTAATAAACTTTGAGATCTGTTTTCGAGATGAAAAGCTATTAAGAAAATCTGAACGCCTTTTTTAAGATACCGTCATTTCTTTTAGTTTTATTATTTTTCTGTTGAATTTTTATTCTATTTTTCAATTATTTGGCAAAATTTTAATGAATTCTATTGCTTAACATATGAGCATTTCTCTCATGTTAAACGGGACGGAAGTACACTTTTGAAGTGGAATAAAAGTCAAAGTAAAACACTTTTATTTTTTTCTGTTACTTTAAGAAATAGCCCTTTGGTAGCAATATATTGAGTGGTGAAGTTGATGCCAGACGTAATACTGGTTCCAGGATAGAGGCAATAAAAAAGCCATTCGAACGGGACAAAAAACGGAAGTGTTTTTCATGGCCATCTATAGAAAAGCACAAGTCAGCGAAACCAGGCATCATTTTTTAATGCGACTAATTTTAAAATATTATGGAATAATAAAACTTTTTAATAGATTTCGTTTGATTGAAATATCTTATTTACTTTTTTTCTTACAATGCGTAATACTCCATTCGAACGGGACATATTTTTCCGTATTGGCTAACTTGAGCAATTTTCAAAACGTCTTTAATACTTATATAAATAATATTATTTAAGATATATACAGTAATTAATACAAATTTAAGGTTTATATTTATCAAATTAATTAGTGAAATCAATTTTAACAATGAAAAGCGGAAGGAGTAGATATTTTTCTTTAAAGAATATAAGACTTGTCTTTTTGCTGTTAAAACGTATTTCCTGTAAGAGGCGTGACACCGCCCACTAAAAAAATATATATTTTTACTCAAGTTTCAATTTATCTACATAACAAATTTCATCAAAATCGGTGTATTGGCACAGCCATGATACCGTTTTTTCCTATTTGGAGCGATGCCCACTTAAAGGACTTAGAGTCTCTACTAACCTTTTTTATGAAACATTCTATCTCCTAACCAAATTTTATTAAAATCAGTTCATTAGCTTAGCCGTGGAAACGTTTTTTCCCGTTGGGGCGTGGCACCACCTACTATTGAAAAAAAGTATGCATGTCCCTTCTTCTCTTCAAAACCTTTCCAACAAAAAAAAAAATTATGCGATTATGTTGTGCTATGGCTCTGAAAAAGTGGTTTTACCGTTTTGAACTGGTTTTTACCGGTTGGCCTTTTGGCGGAAATGCCCATATGCAAATTAGCTGCGCTCTGGTGCGTCGGTTTCATTATGCCATTTACATGATTATCTCTCTGTATTGATTCCGGAACAAAAGGCAGTCAAACGCAAACAACGTAATATTTTTTCACAGTGTAATTAAAAAGGCATAAGTGCACTGCATAGCCGACTTACAAAGTAGCAAAGACAAGAACCTTATATCTACATTAAAAATATTGCATACATCTAGGCTGAACGAATATGACTGCTGCGATTGTTGTTGTTTCATGGAGCAGCAAAGTAACGGATGGGGTCGACAAATGAAAACTTCGTAAAAACTGTTACATACTTAAATATATTGCTGGACAATGTCCATTAACATATCGTAGTTATATTTTATAATATTGCTCTTACCAAAATAATTTGGTAAATTTATTATATTTAAATATGAATGTATTTATGTATTAGGTTGCTCAGTATTGTATTGTTAATAGTAAACAATCTTTTTTTATATTAATTGAATTAAATTGTACATATCAAAGCTTTATGTTGTCACTAAAATTAAATAAATCGCATCCCTAACACTCATAAGCGTGTATCCTTTTACTATTATGAATACGGCCGTAAATTGACAAAAGAAGCCTTTGATTCAGTTTTTGAGTCTAAAATTCCACTGATTGATGTTCAAAATAATTGATTGGAAATGCACTAAGGGCATTCGAAAAAAAAATTATACAGGGTGGGTCGGATTTGAATTGCCATTTGGAAAACTTAGATTATCTGGTTTATTATTGAGAGTAAGAAATTGTAGAGGGAGGGATCTCTCTTGGACTCCCTATGAGTTACAGGGTATTTTGAACACAGTTCCTTCAGAGTAGTACTTACAAAGTATAACTCATACCATTCGTGGTCTCAGTTCAGCATTATAGCTTGTTAAATTCAAAAAAACATATTTTTTTAAATTTTTTTCTAAATTGTATTTTTGTTTGAAAAATTCCGAAATAAAATGTAGCTTTTTACACAGTTTTTAGTTCACCATAATACTAACTACAAATTCATCATACAAAATTTTGCTTTGGGTGGTAGAATTTTCAAGGTATAAATTTATCTAAATTAATACCAAAGTCAATTCTTAGCTCTTTTATTTTTTTACAAAAAAAAAATATGTTTCTCTTTTATGGAATCGGATAGTAATTGGATGTAGTTTGACAGATAAAGGATCCGGTATAAAAAAGTTATATCACATAAAAAATAAATCCATTGCTAAGCGCAACTTTAGTATTTAAATCAAATGTTGCTTTGAATAATTTACGAAGTAAACTACCATACTCGAAATTGTTGACGGTTCGAAAATTATATTTTTATGTGTCGGAAAACTTCAGGATAACTAACTTTTATTATGATTCCACATAAACATAATAGCGAAATAAAAAAAAAAGTCACTGGGGATTGGACTCAGAGCCTTTCATATGCAAAGCAAACGCTCTACCACTGAGCTGCATACCCATATAGTACAATTTACTGTTGAGAATATTTGAAAGTGAACATAATTAAAACACAATCTTACAAAAATTAAAATTTATTTGTATTTAAACAGCTTTAATAATTATTTTCACCATTTTGCTTTGCAACAGCAGCTGCTTAATTCACTAACTATTTCCCCACTAACTGCCGTAATTATATACTCCAAATACAGCAACTCAACATAAAATTTCAATTGCTATTTTCCTCTTCTATTTACATAACGATAGCACTTTAAAAAGTGAAGATATAGCTTAACCCTCAGTGTGATACTACATACTGAAATCTGCAATTAAACTCAAGAAATCATCATACGTTTTCTTACCCAACGAAGTTGTCATTAACTGTGATTTTTTTATTTGTAAGTTTGCCAAAAATGAACGAGAAAATAAAGTCCCAAACAAAAAACTTACAAAAAATAAAATAATTTAAGCCTCTCATGTATACCTACAACGTTATCGTCGTTGTCATCAAAATGCTTACGATGATGTTGACGTTCTTGATGTTGATGATGATTATGAAATGTTGCTGCTGCTGATGGTGATTGTGTTGATCCCCCCTTCCTTTGTGTACATGAATAATGCATTACAACGTTGCTCCTGTTATTGTCGCTTCAGTCATTAAAACGCCCCTAAGCAAATATCCAGTTTACCGGTCACCCTGTATGCACCCTAAAGTATAAAAAACTTAAGTACGTGAAGCAATGTATCCACTCAGTGTTGCCATGTGTCATGTTGATAATGCGGGTGTCTACCTCTCATCCATCGTACACACAATGCGACCATGCATTAAAGATCCCCCAAAGGTATGCGCTGATGAGCGGAAACTGTGACTCTAAATTTTATTTGGTCTTTTTTGTTGGTTGACTATTTTTTTTGGAAACCCTTTATCAGCGCATTATTTTATTCCTACCAGATTTCCCCTGTTCTAATTCAACTTTTTGGCAACATTATCCGAAGATGAATGAATGTACTGCAAGTAGTTGAACTTTTTTTTTTGTATTACTTTGGAAATAATTAACATGAGTAGGATTTTTCTTCTATTTATATGAGATTTATGCTAGGGATAACCGTCGTATGATGGCGTATGCTTTTTTTTTAACATTTTTGCATTATTTTATTTTCCTTAAAGATGAACGTTGATGGTTGAGTGTCAAAGTTGAGAATAAAATTGAAGCACTCAACTTGGAATTTCCTGAAAGTCTATAAGTGTCACATAATACATTTTTATACCGGCACACAGATTATATTCATTATGGCATTCAGTTTGTATAGAAGGTGGTATGCCCGGTAAAGAAAAGTACATATTTCATTGTTGAGCGTTACTCCTAAATCGATATACCTAGTAGCTATTTTCTTCTGTCGGCCCGTGAAAATCACAACTACGGCAAAATAGTAAATTGGACTAAATTTGATGAAATTTGATATAATAGAATCATTTAAAGCTCTATAATGAGCGTACAAATACTAGAATGCTTCAGAATTGAACTAAGCAAATGTGGTTGTATTTTTACAAAAGAGTATGGTAGCACCCACACAAGCGAAAACTTTCAAAAGTTAAAATCAGAAAGGTAATACAACCAAATTTCAAACAAGCACAAGGGATCGTTTGGACAACGTCTGGACAAAATTTCGGTAAATTTTGACAAAAAACTTCAAAACGCTACACTGTTGAAAGATCCATAAGGTGTCAATTGAGATTATTGTTGGTAAAATAATTTTTGAAAATCTTTTTGATATTTCGGCGGTTAAATGCTCATTTGAATATACATACGTAATTTTTTTTTATTCGAGATAGTCGACTTTGAAGTTTGAAAACGTGGAAGAAAAATGCCGAAAACAAGCTCCTAAGAGTATGCAATCATTTTTTGCAATTCAATATCTCAGAAACTAATGCAGATATGGAAAAGTGGACAGCAGGTTCTCACATCTGCCAATTACACAGGCCTACAAAATTTGGCAAAGTTATTTTACCAGAAATCAGACTATACTTTTCCGATGTATTTTGACGTGCTGAATCCAAATCCGAGGTAAAAATCGATAGGCGATGATATATAAGCGTAAATATAGGCCAAAACAGTGTTTTTAGCACTTTTAGGTTAGGATATCTCGGAATCCTGAGCCAATAGAGCAATTCTGACCCAGGATTTGGATTCAGCACGTCAAAATACATCGGAAAGTATAGTCTGGTTACTGGTAAAATTTTTGGTAGGCCTGTGTTATTTATCATTTCATTAGTAATTTTAGTCAATAAAAGAAGATATACAATGAAACTACCAGTAGAAGGTATTAAATTCTATTATGCAAATTGATAACGATTTTTCAAAGAATAATCAATGGCTTCGTTAATTAGCATTCCATCAATTTATATTTTTTGCTTCAAAAGCTACCTAAGCACTGAGCACTCTTAAATGTTCCAAAACATTATGAGATCAACTCTTCATATCCTGGTCGTATCTGTTATACTGGACCAGAGATAGATATATCATGTAAAGCGGTGGAAGATATACTATAGTTCGTTAATCTGGGCCGGCACACCAAAAACTCTTTAAGAACTGTAAGACCGAGCGCAATCTTAACATATAAATAAAAAGTATAAGACTCAGAGGGAATACGAAAACTCTTTCCATTGAGCAGCTATGAAACGTTGGGTGCTTAGTCGTTTTCCAGAGGTATTGTAATGGGATGAGATATACAGTGGGTGGCCAAATTATTAGGGACATTATTCATATTTTTGTATTTTCTAGCTTAAATGATTTTTTGAGCAAATAATTGGTTCTACGTTCAGTACGTATTTTTCATTTATTATAATATTCTATTTAGATAATAAAATCATCATATTACGTAGTGTAAATTCAATTATTTTTACGTAAAAGTAGAATTTACGCTCTCTGAAAAGTTATGTTTGTTGTAATAAGCTTTCATAGAACCTAATTGTGTGAATTTTTATAAGTGGTCGTGATAATTCCCATTGAAACAAACGACTTTAAGCATTATACTGAATGAAATATGTGAACATCAATAATGCAACACGAAGGTTTCTGTTGCTTAGGTCTTATTTTGTACCAAATTCGGCCCAAAATTTGTTATGTTATTTCAGGGAGCATTTTATTGAACATTGTAATTTTGGTGTGGTAACCAAGTCAAGTTTCTGGGATTGTTTAATTTAAATAAATTTCAATCTTAACTATGCAATGCTAGAAAAAAAATCAAAGAACGGTCAATCTTTCGGTTAGATTTTATAGTGAAGACTTTATGTTTGTATATTATAATGAGTTCTTAGCAGTTAACGTTGTCCATCAGTCTAAGCTTTATTGGGAACTCATTAAGATATCAGTTAAATAGAAATGCGAATAAAGCTTCCACAAGCCGATTATGTTTTTGTAGAGCAAACTAACAAGAATTTATCGTTCATTTAAAATTAGGCAATATTTTAAGTATATAATTTTTTCGGTAGCTTAAATTTAATACTTTAACTATGTACCTCAATAAGTTTTTCTATTTCAAAGCAACCCAATCCTAATGCAAAACCCTTTAACATCAACATTCAAATTATATCGGTCAAATTTGCGCCAGTTGTAAATCAATTGAAGTAAATTAAAATCACTGAATTCAATTTGTATTTCGTGCAGCACGAACGAAATATTAAATGTCCCATCATAACAGAGCACCATCTTCAACACCTCTAAATTATGAGCTCACTCTATATCTGGAGTTGCAAAACAACAACACCAACAACAGCAATGGAAAACAATTTCATTGTTAAAAACCGTTCAATGCAAAAATTACCAGCAATTTAGCAAGTGATGGGTTGTGAGGTAGGTTGTTTTTTTTTCTTATTTTTACTCAGAAAAAAAGCCAACAACTTTCATTTCAGGGCAGGCTTCAATACTTAACACGTACGCTAGGTTACATACAAGAAGTTTCCCACAACTTCAGCGCAAAGTTTTTTGACAAGATTAGCTGCTGAGCCTGTGCGCTACACATAGAAAATTGCCCGCTCACTTAATGGATTTTTCATTTTTGGGGAAAAATCAATGTAGTTCTTTTGTTGGCGATAAAAATCCTAAGGAAAAATTTCATTTCAATCAAAACGAACGCACGAAGATAAGATTGTTTATCGCATTTAGCCAAAGTTGCTTTTTGTAAAATATATGATAAGTACTTGAATATAGCGAAGAGTTTAACCCATTTCTACCAGCTTTAAATGGAAGCGAGTTAGTTGACGATCAACGAGAGCAAAGTCGAGTATATGCAGACCAGTGGAAAACTAATATCAAGAAACTCAATATTTTCGATATTTTACTTGAATTAATTAAAATGTTTGCTTAGGTCTTGAGGGAACTTGAGGGCTGATGAACTGGGACCCTACTCTGTAATCCGATGCGGAAGCATGCGATTCAATGCATCTCAGAGTACAATATATTCAATTGCGACACGATTTTGTTTCGAATAGCATTACAGAGAATGGGCCCTTGGTTTTTGATCTCATCATCGGTATTAAAGCAAGATTAGTAGGCTGAGCTGATAATTTCACTTATGAAAGTGTAATCGACTGTGCGTTAGACCGGGTCGATTTGAATGAAGCAAAATAAAGACAGCCAGACACCAACTTAAAAGTTAAAAGGACTTTTAAAAACGAAATCTGCATAATTTTTTGTTCGTTCCGAGGAAAACCAATGGAGCACTTTTGATTCTCTTGAAGGTCCTTTTTGGCTAAATAAAAACGTGTTTTTTGCTCGTAACTTTTATTTCTTCACAGATTGAAAGCCTGAATTTGCTCGAAGAATAAAGATTGCGTTCTTGCAAAAACTTTGACGTTAAAAAATTTAAAACTTTTTTTCTGTTATAGATAATATTTAATCGCGAAATTCGATATTTCCACATAAAAAATGTGGAACAATCGAATTTTGGAAACCCGAATCTAATCAAAAAATAAAGATTGCGTTCTTGCAAAAAATTTGACGTTAAAAACTTTAAATTTTTTTCTGTTATAGATAATATTTAGTCGATATTCGATATTTCCACATAAAAAATGATAATCAAGTTTTAATGAAACTCAATTTCAATTTACTTTTTATGAAATTTCATATTTGGTTTTCTGTGTTAATATTAAAAGTCACCGGAATTTTCGTCGTAAAACAATACATACGATTATCAAGTTGGCAAGGTACTTCCCATAAAATACACAAATGTAGCAAAAGAAATATTTTAAAATATCAAATGTGAAGTGAAACTTTGCTGGCATAAGCATACACTGAAGTGAGATCAAGTTAAGCCTCCACCTTCGGTTTCTGACAGCTGAAATACTAGATGTGAATCTACCTAACCTTGTTGTTCGAGTCCAAATCTATGGAACCGAACCTATCTGTCTGCCATAGTTTTAGTCAGTAGTATTAAGAAAGTTTGGAGTGTTCCGAAAGTGGGCCATATCTAGAAAGTAGGACGTGTTCCGAAAGTTAGAGTTATATTACCATTGCAACACTTTCTAAAATATTATGCATTATTCTTAATGTTGCTTTTTAGCCAATAATAATTAATACTTCAAGTGATAACTTACTAATATTAAACATAAAGTGTGAGCGCAAACGAATGTCCTCACAATCTCATAATGGAAAATCATTTCAACTTTATTTAGTTTTTGAACATTTTATTATATAGTTCATTTCTTTTCGGGCTTAATTATCCATAAAATCATATTTTTCCTGAATTAATGTCAGGAATTTAAATGCCTTTGTAGCAACAAACGTCATTTACGGGTTAAAATTGTCAGCTCTACATGAGATTAGTGTAAAACGTCAGAGGAATCCAACAAAAGGCAATACTGTTGGCTAACAATTGGGTAAGTGAGTAAGCAAGTAGGTAGTGAGGAACGCTGTCGTCGCTTATGGCAGCTTTAATGCGATTATCTATTTACTATGATCCGCAGAATCGATCGATCGATCGTGATCGTTGCACTGAAGAAAAGAAACACCCTCGCACGTTGAGTTATGCAGAGGTTAAGAGAGGTTTATTCGTTTTTTTTTCAACTAAAACTTAAGAGTGCAGCTAGTTTTCATAGTCCAATCATGAGTTAAAGACGCTAAAATTTCATTGAATGTGAAATGTTGCAAAACTTCACAAAATTCGCTGCTGCTTATGGCTAAATGTGCGTTGTTGGCCTCGTTTGTATGTAGGCATTAGGTTCGAGCGTAGCACTCACATATGCTGCCTCGCAGCATTTTGGAAGCTTGTGCTGCCATGTAGCATGTCATGTTACCAATACGAAACGCTGACAAGATAAAAGTTACTGTTTGCCTTTTTATGAAGAGTTTTCAATGTTTTTGTCCGATTAGATAAGTTTATCATGTGAGTGTTCAAGGTAAAAGCTCAACAGTGGAATGAGGCATATTTGCAGCCTTTAGTTCAATATAACCGTTTTTGAACTCAAGATATTTTTTCTCAAGTTTCGCAAGTTTCGCAATAGGTCGTTAGCTAAATTTACAACCCAGTAATAAATTTTTAGCTCAACAACCATATTGCATTCCCCCTCAAAGAATGCGTGACTGTTTCCTGTTTTGGTAAGTTTTCTTTTTTTCGTTTTTGGTTTTTCTGTAGGTGCTCCTACTTCATCAGCAGCTTAAGAAAAACAAAAAAAAATTCATAAGATATCTTGCTTAACATCTCAATAAACGCGAACTTGCAACAAAACTACGTAGCAAAAATGAGGGAAAAAATCTCTGAGTCTCATTATAGATTCAGCGCCGATTTGTTTTGTTGTCCCCCCATTTGACTTACAATCGATTCTATCGCGTATTTATTATGCGCCTCCTCAGGTTTGGTCGTGATTTTCTTTCGGTGGTGGCTTATTTATTTTTTTTTGTGGCCCAATGCCATAGCGCCTAAGCGTTGCGCATGCGCACACAAATATTTTACATTCGCATAAATTTTGCATAGTTTAAAATAAACAAATAACAAAAATAAAAAGAAAACGATAAAAAATCAAAAATCTCAGTACACAAAAATAAGAAAAACAAAAACTTTGCGATCGATGTTTCTGTTGCGTTTTAATACGAGTTACCCCAAGTATCGTAGTAATGGAAGTGACCAATACATGGTGCAACAGATTTCCTTAAGGCCATTTCTTTTTTGTTTTTGCTTATTTTGGTTGTTGTTGGTTATGTGATTAACATATCATTTAAAATTCATGTTAAACACATGTATGCAGATACTTGGCCGATTGTCGTAGAAGCCGAAGAAGCAGGCTTCCCCCGGTGGAAGATTTTTTCTGCTGCATGGCGCACATCGCACTGAATCTCACTTGCTATGTAGCATATGAATGGAACATGCTGTTACATCTTGAAAGGATTTTTTTGCGTGTTTTTTTTTTCGCTACGATAGCTGGGCGCTAGTGTATGGAAATATGAAAATATTTTGCATTTATACGAGGATGCGCTTTGAGATTTTCCTTAAAATCAACCCAGTAAAACGTTTTTCTGTGATATGTAAATGAACAATCAGTTCTGTGTACTTTTTTTTCATCAAACTTTGTGTGTATTTTTGTCTATTTGCCGCATATCTGTAGTTTATCACCGAAAGGTTGTAGTGATCACTTCAGTTTCAGAGATTGCTAGCTTCAAAAGGGATCATTACAAATAATCAAGCGGGCATTCATATGTAGGAAAGGAATAGTACAATCGCTAAACACAGTCATAACAAACTCGAAGCAATGCCATATTTGGGTTAAGTGGGCCCGGGCTCAGATTAGATTACCTCTACAGATCTCGAGGGGCCCCAACATGGAAATAGAAGGACATTGTTTGTTTTTATTTTAGAGTATCAGTGTAATATTTTTTTCTCTCTCATGTCAGATTCGCCCTAAGCCTTGAGCTTAACACGTTTCTCAATATAAACATTATTTTGAAATTTTCCTTTTTTTAAGAATATGCTGAGATTTAATTTCTCTCTTAACACTGTTTTGAGCCTATTTTTGATTTTCGAGATTCAGATAAAGTAAAAATATAACCTTCTAAAATGAAATACGATAAAAGAATGAAAAATGTTCATAAACTTTAGAGAATCAAGTTATTAGCGATATAATTAATATAAAAATAAACTAACTTATTTGTTCACTGGGTAAGCCATAAGACGCGTGCATTATCTGCTTACTGCTCGCACTATTAGAAGAGAGGAGTCCGTCTTAAGGCTTCAAATAATACGAAAAAATAAAGATGTCTTTGTGTGCGCAATTTGTTTCTTTTTTGCATTTAAAATTTCTGTTGTCCATAAGCTCCAGAGTCTTTAGTTTATGACTTTAAATTTGCGTTTCGAATACGATTTTTTTTGTTTTTTGCCTTGGCTGTTGTCTGCTGTTCTGCATCAATTTGAATTCCATTCGACATGCAGCGTTGAGTTTACTCCAAAAATGAAATGGAAAACAAAAAAACAAAAAAAGTCAGTTCAAAAATCTACACCAAATTTGAATAGCAAATTTTTAGGCGTATAGCTTGTTGTACAAACAACCAACTCGCGTGTTTCATAGTAAGGTCACAACAGCATTTGCTACTCAAATTTATACTACAATGCGTTAGGGCCAACAAATCACTTGGCTAAGAGTGATTGCATGGTGTAACGATCAGTCGATTTAATGCTTGTGTTGGTGTAGTGAATTTTAAATTGACATTTTTAATGGATCTATTAAATAAATAGTTTTACACAAATTTTGCTTAAGTATTTTTGAAACTAAACTGATATGCATCTTGTATATCGAATGCGTCCATCTTCAGTTGATATCAATTCAATTCAGCTCAGTTACTAGTATATATCAATGATTTTATGTTTGATTCAAACGCTCATGATTTAGCGTCAAGGCCGAAATGAGAGATAATAATGAGAAATATTTTTGATTTGGATTCATCAAAAGTCTACACTGATTTAAGGTGATATCATATATGATTCAAAAGTGATAGCTGTTTTCGATGTTCGCATATCACGCAAAAACCGCCTGATCAATTTCAATTAAATTTATTTAGCGTTATTTCTTAGACGCTTGGCCTCAATCTCCAATTAGAACTGTCACGATATTCCTGTTAAATATCGAGATATTTAAAATTGCTAAAACAATTAGTTTTAGCATGTAACAAGCATGTAAAAATAACAAATCGTTGAATGGGAATTAAATGTGTTTATTAGTGTGTGTGCTTTGTTTTTTGTCGCTCCCATGGCAATTAAAAAAAAAATAAATTATTTACTAAGAGTTTTGAATATAATTTTGAAATGTCTCAAAATAAAAACTTTTTGCTAAGAAGAAAATTTTTTAAAAACGATTAAAGTTGTGTTCGAAAATTTGTCATATAAATTTAGAAGGAACTTAGAGTGAATAATAAGAGACCGAAATATCTTCGAATATAACTTAATTAAAAAGAGGCTACGCGTACAAAGTCGCGGGGATTAGCCAGTTGTAAAATAAAAATGAGAAATTTTATTTTCAATACTTCAATATGAATTCAAAGTTGTTTGTGTTAAAAATAAACAGAAAAAGGTTATTTTTACTATTTTCAACTTCAAATTTGTTGTTTTAGTCAAAAAAATTTCAAATTTGCAATGCCATTTTTTCTTTGGTGCAGGCATTGGATTGATTGCTTGGATTTATAGGAAACATTAAGCTCTATTCAGAGCATATCATCCAGCGTTTAAAAAATATTGCTACCACATTTGAATGAAAGGCTTAGTCATACGGATGGCATTACAACAACTGATCGCATCAAAGTAGCGATCATATTGCTTGTCAACTATTAGTAACACTTCAGAAGACAATCGTTAAATATGAAAAGTTTTCAATCGGCCTTTCGAATAAAACCAAATTATTTTAAGTCCTTTTACAGGAATTTAATATAGAGATCGTAGATAAGTTCTGATAAGAACACAACTAATTTACAGCGTTATGCTAATTCACAGGTACAAAGCGCAAATGCTGCAACCAAATGTTAAAAATCAATGGCATATTCACGATCACTATGCTGATAAAGGCTACACCAATTTACGCCAGCACTAACAGCAAAGTGAGCCATTTAGCTGTAAGCAACATATTCGATATGCCTTGTAAGCCAACCAACCAACAACCTAAGATGCACCACACCAGTATATGCATATTATTCGCAATAATATGCAATTATATGCCACATATGCACTTATTAAGCCATTGCTGCTGACAAGATCGCCTACAAGATAACGCTACTGCATATAATTGTGTGAGATACCAAAATTTTCGCTTATTCCCAAGTCGAGATTTGAGCGTGCAAATTAGCGCATATAACACCGTTAAAATGATTGGCTCATAAGCAACATTTGATAAATCCAGTACATGATCAGCGAAACGATCAATCATATTTTGGTTAGCATTCCGAATGGAAAACTGCTAGGAAAGTCATAGTAGCTCTTGTTGCCACAGCTATTGAATATGTATTAGCAATAAGAGAAGCAACAGCAACAGCAGCAGCCTCAATATTACTATAGTTCAAAGGCCAATAGCTGCTATGAAGCGCATTCGCGATCGTTTCATTGGAATTATTGTAATATAAGCGAGCAATAATTTTTCGTTATGCTACTACAGCTACAATCTAAAGCTGTAGCTGTTAAGTCCTTTTATTGGCAAGTTTACACTTTAGCGACCAAGTTGACGCGACGCTGCTGAAGTGAAGTGAAGTTGAATTGTCTACGACGGTGATGCAATCTTTTTTCTCAGTAGATCAACTCGATCGGTAGCCTATAGCGCCTGCTCATGTCTTCGCGATTTTGGCTGAGTGCCTGCTTGCAATATACGAGTCGAGTAGCTCTCAAAATGCTGTATGTACGTTTGTCGGTTACTTCGATATCAAGATGTTACCAACTCATTCGCATGATCAGTCATACGGCGTTTAACTGATCCGCAAAGTGCCTGTGCCTGTGCCTGTACTCGTGTACTCTTCTTGCGAATTCTTCTTAAACTGATCGTCGTGATCAATTCGGGCGTTTGTAGACTTCATCTTTCTAAGGCTTGTTTGGAAGATGTGGTGGTGAGGAGATGGCTTGGTTTTCATTTATTTTCTTTTTTGGGGAAATCAAAGCACACTAACTAGATGGAGTAATTTTCTCATTGAAAATTCGATGCGGCGACAGATTCGTTGCGCTTCCCGCAGGAGTTTCTTTCTTAGTTCTTTGCTTGATAGGGTACACCGAAAGCTCCCACTTCTAATGTTGTTAAAATGGGTATGAGCTTCGTTTAATAAGCAATTTCGATTTAGAGCAGATTAGGCCAATAGCGCAGTTGTTGTATTTAGAATTAATCTTTTCGCTGGCATTACGTGGTACATTTGAAAAAAAAAGAAGAAATTTAACTTTGTTTTTGTTGCTGTTGCTGGAAACGTGAGTTTGTAACGCTTATCGGTATCGCACTCATTTTATTGTTGTTGCATTGGCAACAACGGAAGCTTTTCATCGGAAATTGTTTTCCCAATGTTTCCAATAGGTACTCCGTTCAGTTACGCTCGCACTTGACTTTGCCACTGACCCTGTAAAGATTTTTAACTTTTTTTTGCCATCCTTCTCGGTTCGTTTGTAGGTAGTTAATTTTTACAGTAAAGCACCACCAATCGATCTTTTCCAACTTCTGTGCTTAGTTTTCATTGTTGTTGTTGTTGTCTTGATCGTTTTCATGGTTATTCATTTGGAGGTTGCAAAGTTGCAACTTGTTTGCTCGGAGCAATTTCGTACATGAAATTTAACTGATTGCTGCAAGTCATGCCAAGTTTCAGTTTTTTTTTTGTGTTTCTGTTCGATGCAGTTTTTCTGATTAGAATTGGCAGCATTTTCAGTAATGTTTATTGAAATTAAATTGGTGCATTTTGTTAATTTGATTTATTTTTAGGATGCGAACGTGATAAATTGTGGTATATTTCTGTATAAAAAGACATTTAATTTTTCGAGCATGCCTCATATGTAGCAGGAAAATATCGTTAAGATCAACTTTATATGAAACTGATCTTTAAAGTTATTAGGTAATCAATGTTGCTAAGACTGCTCATAGCTATTAACCACTAGAGATGCTTTTGAGGATTAGCATTACGCTGTTTATAGCAGGCAGTAGCGTCATTAAGAAATGTTGAAGCTTAAGAGCTCTTCTTCTTAAGCCCATAAGCTAATCATTCATCGGAGCAGAATCAATGTAATACAAATCAATCCGCCTCTAAAGGGTACGTCCAAAATAAAATTAGATGGCTTAAGTATACTCTGGTCTTTATTGACCTTAATGTATTTTTAGAAGAATCAGATATATGTTGACCTGCGCAAGAGTATACCATATGTTCTTCGGCAACTTTTGCTGTTATGATTGTTCACTCACTAAAACCACTGTTTCTTAATGCAGATTTTGAAGAGTTTTGGTGCACATTTTTTTGGTTAAATGGGCTTCTATTATGTTAGTTGCAATTTCGCAGAGTTCCAGGACTTTTAAAATACATCTCCCCGTTTAACCGGAGCTCTATTTTAACATCGTTGAAGATGGCAACATTATTGTTTCGTAATTCAGTTTTTACGGGAATGACATTTGCTTATTTGCAGTTTAATCACTGGTTGCTGTTGCAATCAAAAAACACAATTTCAATGTTTAAGGACAACAACTTTATTCACTGTTAAGAACAATTCACAAGTTTTTTTTTTAATAAACATTTTCAAAGGCTTTAATTTCAACATCACAAGATAATAATCAAAGACACCTAATTTTTTTACGGTGCTTACTTCCCTAGCCCCTTTGAACGTGATTTGCTCGAAACTAACTTTTCAAAGTCGGTGGACACTTTTTCTCAAAAGCTACTAGACCGATTTTCTTGAAATTTGACACACTCTTTACATACATATAAAACTAAGTAATGACGAAGGGTTTTTTTCTGCATTACAACTAGTTCTGCAATAATAAATATACTGATTTTTGTTATTTTTTTTTTTAAAAAAATTAAAATTATGCCAAAATCTTAAAAATCTTCAAAGAAAAAACAAATCATCGACAATACCTTCAAAAACTTATAAGTTTACCAAATTTTTTGGTATTTTTGATTTCAGATGATAAAGTGATGAGTTATGTAATCCACCTCAAACCACCTTTTTTTTAGGCGTCCGCGGAAATTTGCTGCCAATGAATTATTTTGCAATATTTTTTAATGAAATTTTCACAAAATACTTTTTAAGTATTGCACTTTTATATGTTCTTTAAATAAATAAATTTACTTTTACCATATCACTAAAAAACATTTTTAAGCTTATGCCTAAAATGTAGCGCCAAAACCCTACCCCACCTTAAGCATTAACACGAAGTTCGATTCTGGACTAGGCACTTAATTATCCATTCGGCATATTTTTGGCGAAATTGTCAACTGATATAAAAAAGGACATTACGTGATAGTCAAATTCAATTTTAATCTAAGGCTTCCGATATTGTATTGCGCCCTTAGTGAAAATTATCTGTTGCAAAATTAAGTGAAGAAAAGTAACCAACTTTGTGCAGACTTGTGAATTATTTTGATGGGTGAACAAAGTATTATCCAACACAAACTGGATGACTTAAACGTGATTCGGATAGCCATCATGGAATAAAAGTTATTGAAAAGATGAGCTGCTTGGTTTTGGAGAATGGTTGTACGATTTTGGCCTTTGACAAGTAGAATAAATAAAGTTTAAAGGTAATTTATCAAAATAGATAATATCTATAGCTAAACTAAATACGGTATAAATCTGCATACCTGAAGACGAAAATTCAATTGTTTGGTACATACCCTTCGAGAGAGTTGTTTCGCGTATTATGTAGTTTATAACACGCAGTGAAGCAGAAGTATGGCCAACAAAAAAAAACTATCGTGGAAGATTGACCTTAGCCAAAAGCACATGAGTTTCTGAACAGGTCATATATAAATAAATTAGCCTTAAGAGAATTAGCGAATCTAACTCTTATTGATATCTCATTTCTAGGCTCACGCCCTTAATATGATCGATATTAAAATAATTATTTTCTAAGTATTAGTTCAAACTTTTAATACGATATAAAAAAAGATGTTCTCTACAAACTGCTATCTTTAAACTTTTTTACACTCGTGCGTGCCTGGCGTGAAAAACCGCACTTTAAAAATAAATCACGACTTTTCAGCAACTGCGCGAAACTGTAACTCAAACACTTTAAAATTGGGGTCGATATCTGAATCGCCAGCATAGACGAAATAAAATTAAATTAGAAATGTTGTATAGTAACAAGTAGAAGAGGATATACGAATTTCTTCACTTACATACAAAATACAGACCCAATAGGAAATGTGATCAGAATATCAAACGCAATCCTTATTCGAACATAGCGCGCTCAGATCGATCGGATTATCTTCGCGTCATCGAAAGTATCTATCCTCGACATGAGAATATTTGCATTTAATGTTCTCGATTTAAATATTCAAGTGATTACCTTTATTGCCCATTTTCAAAATATTGGAAAAGAAAGCAACGGAGAACTTAAGTCAATCAGAGTATTAAGTTAATCTGTTTTTGAACGTCTTCGATTTGGCACTTGGTTTCTGGTAACCCCATCTAAAACCAGCTGTTATGAAATCACTTTTGTTTTAATTTCTTATTGGGTGAAACTTTGATTATTTTTAGTTTTCTCAAAAAAAAAAAGGCGAACACACGTTGACCATGATCGCGCACAGGTTAATTTTAGGCACGACGCAAAGTTGCCCTCTTCGAACAACTACCAATGATGCACAGTTCAGCAATAAAATCAGTTCAGAGCAGCGGTTCATTGCGCGCGTTCGCAGATTCTTCTACTTATTTCTTTCTTCACATTTTTTACCTTTAATAGTCCAATTTGAGATATTTGCGCTATAGTGATAAAGTTGTTGTTCTTTTTGTAGCCAACGATTTCAGGTGAGTGGCGATAGATAGTAACAACAACAACAGTAACAACAACAACAACAACAACACCAACAGAAATGAACTAAAACTTATTTGGCACGATATTCTCAAAAGACAGCCACGACAACGATGAACAAACGCGTCGTTCGACGAATGACGCTCACTCTTTTTCCTGGTTACATTCCGTGAACGAGGATGAGTTTCAAATTACTGCGTAAATCGTGGGTGTTGAGTGTGGACGGGTACGACCCCGAAAAAATAAGCCGTAGCTTACAATCGCGGCGTAAGTAAATAATTTCACAGTTAACGTAACTTGTGAAAAGCTGAATGTTGCTGCTATGGTGTATTTTAGGATCAAGTGCAGCCGCAATATTAGGCGATCAAGCAACTAGAGATGAGCGACTCATATGGCTTAGCTACTTGTGCTATAACGTCGTTTTGATGAGCTCAAATAATTTGTGACAATTGGCTTGCGTTTCCAAGTCTGCGCATAGCTGACACTGGTTAGTGTGATAACCAAAAATACACAATTTTTAATGTTTCGAGAAATAAGTGGTTTTTTCACTATTCAAAATAATTCACAAGCCTTTGAGAAGTTGTTTACAAACTTTTACTGAACATACAATATTATTGCTACTGAACTTTGTATAAGCATGTGATGGCCATTTTATATCAGCTGATAGACTCATTTAGAAGCTCTGAAGCTGGCAACACTGAGCTGTGCCGACAATTCGTTCATAGCAGTTTTGCCGCGTTCTTAATTCGGTTCCTTTGATTTTTGTCATAAGAGAACTGCTTGTATTGCTATTAGTTTAATTTGCGATCGTGTGTTGCTTTGATATTTATATGTTAATATTACTAATTTTATATCATTCTATTTATTATATATTCTCATCAGAAAATCTGAGCATTTTCGCAACAGTGCTAGAGACTCATGAAAGACTCAACTCCATCGCTTTCTAAGTGAATTTTGGCTAATAATGTCGCTACCATCTCTAACAGCCAACATTGGGTGATTGAAGCAAAAACGAGCTTTATTTCTTTGGTAATAAATAGACTCGAAGGGAAATTATGTAAGTGGTAAAAATAAGATCAGTGTAAAATGAAACGAAACTGTAGACGCAGGACAATACAACACGAATATCATGCACATAATAATGATGATGGTGATGATGATGATGATCGTAAGTGAAAATTGCCCAACGAATCTACGAAAGTTCACGCGCATCTTACTCACGTTAGGCGTTTGGGTCTTCTCCACTTCGTCGTCATCATCGTAGCTATGTGAAAATTGCGGAAAACGAACTTGGCCGTTTTGGTCTGCATGTTTGTATCGCGGTGTTCCATAATCTTAAATTACTAAAATTATTGGTGCGATCTAATCGTTCGCGCTTGTTTGCATCATTTTGCTTGCCAGCCGCGTGTACTATAAAACAATTTTCACTATGATATTTTGCAGACATTTTAAAATGTAATTTCGCTAATTTGGTTGGGAAAAAATTCCGAATATGTAACTTAACTTTTTTTAGAAGACTTAAAAGCATTATCATCACAATAAAGGTAAATTGTAGCAAATATAAAGAAATTTATTTTAATGTTGACAGATATAGTTTGCAAATAAAAGAAGATAAAAATTAGCCAAGTAAGAATCTATGTGTTTCTTTTACTATTTTTGAAGAGGCAAGCTATTAAAGCAAAGTTATGACCTTGTGTTTTTTTAGGCTACTAGTTATATGGCAATATAACAATGGTAATGACACCCAAAGTTTTAAGTCCGTACATTGATTTTTAAAAATAAAATTTTTGTTTTTATTGAAACTTACTCCATATGAATTTGATTTTCCTCTTAACTTTATGGGAGGGGGTCGTGGAAAAGCTCATATTTCCTAACCACACTATGCTAAGGGGACTTCCATAAATTACGTGAGGTGTCTTTTTTGAAAATTCGGACCCCCCCTCCACTTGGTGAGATTTGGTGAGTTCTGGCGCGACTCCCCCCTACCTTCCGTGGGACTTTCCTTATAATTTTTAGATGTAATATGCTATCATAATGTATACTCTTTGCATTAAAAAGTCGACGTGAGATTTTCGTTGACCCTTAGTGAGATTTGGTGAGATTTTGCCGGACTCCCTCCCCCCTATATTGACTCACGTAATTTATGGACGGCCCCTAAGGATATTCTAGAAACCATAACAAATATATGTATAAAACAGCATATATCAAAGTACATACGTCAATTAGTTGCTGAGAGATAAAAAATTTTAGTTTTTTCGCATATGGGAGGCGTGGCAACGCCCAATTTTTCCATTCAAACTTATTTTTGCACTTGGCTCAAAAAAAATATGACGAAGTTTCATTCATTTGCGTCAAAAAGTTGATGAGGTATGATGAATATTATTAATATCTTATATGACGGGGCGTGCCATACATACATGTATACATATGCTTTATTACTTCTCGATACTTATCCAATCAAAACTTCAAGGCAAGAAGAGCCTTGCAATACTTTTTGATTTTTTCAATTTATTTTACTTTCCAATTCTTATCGCGCTTTTCAATCGACCATTCTTCTAGATGTCTACTACATTCGTTAAAATCCATTTTACATGTTTTTTTCTTTAATCTACTTTGCACTTGAATTCATTGCATATATCTGTGCATAAAATGTATGCAAAAAAAAAAAAAAAATTAAAAAAAAATATCGCTGCGGACAGGATTCGAACCTGTGCGGGCAAAACCCAATGGATTTCAAGTCCATCTCCTTAACCGCTCGGACACCGCAGCTTATGATCACTTGGTAGCAAAACCTTAACAAAAAGGGCAGAAGCGTATCAAATGAAAAAACAAAAATAAATTACTTACAGAAAAATAATACTTTCTGTAAGATTCCAATTAGT
Source organism: Tricholauxania praeusta (assembly GCA_949775025.1). NCBI lineage: Eukaryota > Metazoa > Arthropoda > Insecta > Diptera > Lauxaniidae > Tricholauxania > Tricholauxania praeusta. Next base: position 188,834,761 of record OX459028.1, read on the forward strand.
TCTTTTGAAACAATAAAATTGCTGAGTCATGTCATCATACGATACCAATTTGTCAAGCAACTAAAAGCATTGATTTGCTTAACGGTGCGATAATTTGATTTCTTTTTTTTTTTGTGGAAATATGATCGTATGTAGTAAAGAGAACAAAAAACATACTCTACAAAAAAAAAAAAAATAAAAAAAAACTGAAATAAATCGTCGAACTTTTTGATGAGAATTGTTTACCAATTTGGATTTGAATATGCTGAAACCGAATTTGGGGTTTCTGAAAGTTGAAAATTCATACTGAAATATTTTAGAAAGGGTTATCAGGAATTGAAAATATAGTAAAAATATAAATACATACCTACATGCACCTGTATGTACATAAATAAAATTCATAACAATAAAAAAAGTTTTTCTCTGAAAATTGAAAAAAAAAAAAAAAATATAACAAACTGTTGTGGCAGCAAACGAGAAAGCACAAAAATAGATGACAGATAACGCGTTATTTGCGGAATGAAATAAATATGCGCATTTTGTAACACCTCAAGGTCACAATCACAAATACAATACAAATTAACCAAAACTGGTGTGATGAAACTATATACCCAGTAGGCAAGGGCAGGAGCTAACAGTGCTTCTAGAAGGCCTTCCTTGGTAAGTATAAGGCCTTCCTTGGTAAGTATAAGGCCTTCCACCCTCCTTTCAAACGTACTTTCTTTTTTATATGAAATGGCCGCAGAAAACAGGCCTTCCTAAGCAGACTTTCTAAGACCGCTCTTACCGTAGAAGGACTCTCAGAAGTACTTGACTAAAATTTAATTTTAATAAATTTAAAGACTCTAAATATTAATTGTTTTATTTTTTTATACGTGCGTTGATATTTTTTTAATGACTTTACAATTTGACAAAGAATACACAAAACTCTACATCCTTAACATAACATGAAAAAACAGAGGACTAGCCTGCACACCTCTCTTAATTTCTAACCATGTGTATACTTTTCATGTCGTATATGTACAATGCATATGACAAAAAAAGTTATGCCGAATCATAAAACATTGCAATACATGAAATAAAAAAGAAACAGAAAAACGCTAAAGTAAATGGAGTCCTTCTTCTTTGCCTTCTAATATCAGGCCTGATAGCACGTCTGTTGTGGCAAGGCATATTATGCCTTCTGTGATTGTATTTTTATTTGCATGAAAATCTAGTTTTGAGAAGTCCTTATATAATCGCAGCAGTGCTAGCAGGCCTTCTCCGAGTAAGGCCTTGCTCATTTGCCTGCTGGGTATGTATGTCTCTATGTATGTATATGAATACATACTTACATACATACATACCATATGTACTAGAGCACCCATATGTGCAAAAGTGTGATTTGTTTCGCTCCATACGACTTTTCTTATAGAATGGGGGTAGAAAGAAGATCTGCAAAAGAATTTTGTGTTTCTATTGAAAACCAGTCGCGTTTGACCCAAAGGCTGAAAAATGAACTTAAAATGAGTTTTTTTTATTTATCGATCTACAACTGTAAAACAAACGATTTTTGGTGATAACAACCAAGGACATTTCGATGTAAAATTAAATGTCTAATACATCTTTCATACACTATTTTGATCTATTTGTTTGCGTTCGTGGTCTTAAATGATGGTTAAACACAAATTTTATGAACAATTTTTCCATATATTTTTTTGTTTTAAGTATTTGAAGGAGATAAATTTTGTTCCCATTGTCTTATTTAATAGAAAATCTCATTAAACTAAAAAAAAAATTTTTTTTATAAAAAATATTAATTTTTTTGATGCTAAAAAAAAGCCATTAATATTAATTTTAAAATGGATTTTTGACTTATCTACATTAGGGTGACCAAAAAAAAAAATCGATTTATATGTAGCTTTTATGAAAAGTAGTTAGTGTTATGTTAAAAAATGAAGCCCTGAAAACATTTAATTAAAAAATATTGATATTTAGAGGTCGCTAGTGTCCGATTTAGGAATTAAATTCATTCTTTTTATTTGCGAGTGTTTATAACTCTTCCCAAAAGACAATTCTGCATGAGATACGGTCTGTTGGCATTGATTCTTATATTTTCGGGTCTGCTGAGCACGATGGTGATAGTTGTTTTGCTATAAAGTGGCTGGGTATCTTGGTAGCATCGAAAAACTCCCTGAGAACAGCAAAAAAATATAGCAAAATTTGGGCTTAAGTGAGGTAAACCTGGAGGAATAAATTTTTGTTTTTAGTCTAACATTCTTCAGCATTGTAGTCCGAAAACAGACGTAGAGATTCTGCCTAGTCTCGATGTTCCAGTATTTTTTCTCAGAAAACCAGATTAATAAAATGAACATGAATATCAGCTAATGTTGTGAGAAATGGCAATTCAAAACTGTACTTATAATTTTATGCAGTTTTATTGGGATTAACAGACCTATCAAGAGCTTGAAAAATTGTTCTTTTACACATAGTATCTTGAAAAAAAATTTTTGAAGTTGAAAGGCGATGCATAAGATGTGCTGAAGACGAATCCGCTGAATTGCTTCATCACGTCAGGCTTAGGGGCCGTTCATAAATTACGTAAGACAATTTCATGACTTTTTGACCCCCCCCCCCTCCCCCGAGTAAGATTTAGTAAGATTCTCACTACCCCCCCACCCCTTCCGAAATCTTACGTAAGATTCATAATTAAGGTGAAACTAGTCAAAAAATGTATTTTTCATGTGATGTACTATATTACTATGTATATTTAATTTTAATATACATATGTTACATATTAAATAAATATTACGAAATTACAAACTACACATTTGTTTTTCAAGATGAATAAAAAAAGTCATCGTAAGTCATCGTTAGTCCATGCGCTTTTCAACCAGTCTGATAGTGAACCTACAATTGGCACGCCCGATTCGTCTGTTGAATTTTCTGATTCACATTCAAACTCTGTCATGCCGTCATGCCACTCTGCAACTTGACAAATCTCCGATTGTTTTAAAATTCCACGTTTCAAAATTGAAACTGGTTGAATCATGTGAGTGCGACTACAGTCTTTTTCATGTAGTTTTTTGTGCATTACAGTAGCTTTTTTCGAGGCAAAGTACTGGTCACAAATATTACAAACTCTATCAGCTAAGACGTTTGCAAGCGAATCTTCTTGTTGAAGACGACAAGTGCAATGGGGTTGGTAAAGAACCGGGACAACATCAACAAAATTTCAAAGTCGACGTATCTGCGTGTAAATGCCTGAATAATAGCAAACTTGTGAGACGGTGTTACAAGTCGACCCTGCGTGTAAACAACATACATATATTTCATTACATAAACAGAAGAGAAGTTGTCCTGTTCAGAGTCGATTACTTAAATCGATTGTAATCGATATTTCTGAATCTTTCGTGACTGTCGAAAATTGAAATATATTTCATTACTGTCACAAATGACGATGCGTTAATACAACTTTAATGTATGAATACGCATTTTAAATCTTACGTAAGATGATCATTCACCCCCCCCCCTCTCGTAAGATGTAGTAAGAATCCGCCGAACCCCCCCCCCCCTAAACGTCTTACGTAATTTATGAACGGCCCCTTACGAGATATCCTGACCTAAAAATGCAAAAACCACGTGTTTCAAAAGCACATAAGAAATACAAATTTTGTAGTTGTAATATGAGGTACCACACCGTAAGTTTTTTTTTTGGTGTGCTGAAGCGAATCCAGAGTCAGAATTTCTCGATCACATCAGGTTTACGAGATATTCTGACCTTAAAATGGAAAAAAGTGAAAAATCTGTTTTATTGCATTGTATGTGAGTGTACTACGAGTATATACATATAGCGTTTTTCCGATTTCCAAACTTCAATGAATTTTCCGGCAGCTCGATATTGAATTTGGATCCATGGTTCTTCAAGCAAAGTTTCTTAGAATTACTCGTAGATTTTTTTTGCCACACTTTTTGCCGCCAAAAAATTTGACCCATCCCAATATCCTCTGAAAAAGAAAAAATTCCTTAAACGATTTTTTTACAAAAAAATTAACACATAAAATATGAGCAAAAACGCGTTAAATAATTTTTTTCGTAAGTCTACGAGTTTTGTGTTTAAGTGTTGGTGGCATTCGGATAAAAAAACTTATTAACTCTTAAAATTAATTTTATTAAATTTATATTTAATTTCTTATTGATATCGGTTAATACAAGTTCGGATGTAACGAACAATCTAGTATTAGGGCATTCTGAGGTGATCCGAATAATTTCGACTTCAAAATAATTTCGGTCTATTTCATCGAAAAAGCTTTAATTTGAGAAATAATGTACACATTTATTATGTAATAATGGTTTAGAGCTTTAGCTTAAGACTTTTGTATACTTGATAAGAAAGTGGGCTATATTTTCGCTAATTTATTGAATTAATATTTTCAATTTTATTTTGTGCTACGTTGCTGTTTGTTTATAAAAACTTGTGTCTGGTATCTACATGAAAATACTTTTAAGACAGGCAAAAACAAGAAATTTTCTTCGTGCGCAACATCTTAATATCGTAAAATTGTAACAAAAACGCATCATGACATTTCATGGTATATTCGAATGGATATATAGACTAAGCGAGCGAGTATACATTATGTATGTACATGCAATTTTTTATCTTCTTTATTGACGTACTTAGAAAAAGCAAACGCTTGTCTTACTGTCACATGGTGAATGCGACATTTTGACTGACATTTCAATAGATCGATGGTATGTTTTTGTTTTACCAATTCTTGGTATATATTGTTTTCATGTGTAGTATTTTACACGAAGAATATGAGCAGTGAATTGCAAAACAACGCATTTATTGCACTTAGCACTACTGCGTACTTCGATGCGAATGTTGAAAATTTTAAATGATACATTAATTAATTTGCAATGTGGTATTATTACAAGAAAATTGATCTTAAAATATAAATTTTTGAAAGTTTTGAACTTAAAGTCTAATGCTTGCAAAATACATTTTGCGTAGCTTGAAAATAATTGCATAATTTTGAGATACTAGGAGAATTTTTATACATGCATTCAACCATAATGTGACGAATATGACATTTTAATGACAGTAAGTTTTCAGCCCTTCAAATGTAATTAAAATTTTCATTTTAAAATTTTTTTAATGTAAATTCTCAAAATTAGGCCATAGAACAAAAGGCCATAGAAAAAGTTCAGTCAAAGTGTGGATACGCATAAATACCGAATATCGTTGTAAAATGATGTCAAGGGTGGAAAAGAAATTCAAGGCTTTCTTTTGCTCAATACAGAAAAGCAAAAATTTCAAATGCTGGCAATATTTTTTAAACTGCACTAATTTCACATACCTACCGGTTATTAGCTCCCTATCTCTTGAGCCAAACTTAAATTTCTTGATCCACCCATTCACGACATTTAATGTCGACACACCTGACTTGCGCACCTTATTTGGACTGCGAAATTTTAATTGCAGTCTTTTGCCGAACTTACTTTAAAGAACACATGCACCACACTTAACTGACCCATACCGACAAAATGCAACCCATACCAAGTTGGTTCTTGTTTTTGTTATTCTTCATTACAGTGTCATCTTTCCTCTTGGCTGATTTTGTGAAGCGCCAAGTATTTGTTGTTCCTACTTCTGTTATTTGCCACGACTGCGAACACGATTGCGATTGTTTTGACTGTTGTTTGGCTCTTAGCCACATTTAAAGCGTTTAACTAAGCCAAGTGGATGATCGCGCGTCAGGTGCAGTTGTTGCCAAACAGTGGTTTTAGTTATGCTTTTCAAAGTTGCAGCAGCTATTTTTGTTTTTACGAGTAGGTACCTACTACTATGGACTACTGGTAGTGGCAAATTTGGTCAACAGTTTTTATTGCGCTTCAAATGCCTCGTTCGCTGACTGACCATATGCTCATTGTTGCTGTTGCTGCTTTTGTTTTTGTTGGTTTTCTTAAAAGAGTTGCGTCCAGATGTCTTGCATTAGATATGCAAATATGATATAGTAAATTTTCAATAAGCGGAAAAAAAATCCAACTTTGTTAATATGAATTTCAGTACCATTTCCCTAACTTCTATTGACCTAAAAAAACTGGTAGCGGGTACACAGAGGAAGTTTTGCTTAAAGTTCATAGGTAAAATGACAATATAGTTTCTGATTCTGGTCGAAGAAGTTCACAGATGTATATAAGTATATGAATGTATCGTTGTTATAATTGTTTGAGTTCTTGTTGAACTTCTTAGGTTCAAAATCATCTGTATACATACTCTATAGAGTTTATGTTTGGTTGACTTGAGCAGAAAAGTATAGACGAAAACCTATTTTCATCGTTTTCTTTACAAAACGTAGAAGATTCCATAGGAGTATTGTAAGTATTGAGTTCATATGTCAAACCCAAACAGATATTTTTCTATGGGAAAATGTAATCTTTTTTTCAGTGCACCATGGCGTTATCGTTGGAGAGCTTTAAGCGGTGCTATTGTTGTTAGTCAGGGGCTGGTTAACCAACTTACAAAATTGGCCATAACACACGGTTAAATCGCTACTTAAAATACAAACTGACATATGGAATATGACAGCTTTGTCATTGTTGACATTTTCTTTCTGACCAAATGATTTGAGTTTTAGTTTCAGCGTGGATTTTGAGCATACTTATATTTGTATTGTTCGTATTGTTTCGCTTGTAAATGGTCACTCATGTTGATTTTGAATAACTGAAAAAGTGCATTTTGCATACAGAAAACGTTTTGCATTGTTATGTCAAAAACGACATAAATGGCTAAGCATGCATGCAGTTATATTGCTTAATATTTGCTTTAATTAAATCGTAAGTCAAATGTATACAAATGTTAATGCCAACAAATTGCGTACTCTCGTATCAAAATGTCATTTTGACACTTACGCATTTAATTGACAACTAAACGTCAATTAGTTGCTTGTACTATCACGCACTTTCTATGCTGCCGCCGAAGTCATTTAGCAGTCTAGGCATGCGCGTGAACTGTCAAATTATAATTTCTCAGCACAGCTAATACTACAAATATTGCCGTCTTACTTCACTAGTGGTTGTCTGTCTTACTTGTGCTGTCATTACATCTGTCAGGTGTGCATTTTACACTTCACATTGCCGCCTTGCTTTGCTTTGTAACCGTAGCCGTGCCGCCAATGAAAACAGCAACGCATCCGCGTATTTTATGGCCACAACAAGTTGACTGGCGCGTACTGACGCACATTAATTATTTTGCAATATATGGAGCTGATTGCAATTTGCAGCGAACAACAACTGTCAAATGTAGTTTAACAAAATTGCCACTAGATTGCGCGCATGTTTAACAATGTAAGGCTTCGTTGGTATTAACATGATGCATGAAGTTGGCTATGTTTTGACCATAAGCCATATTTTGACTGGGGACTTTTCAGTTGGCTTAATAGCCACACCGCATAGACACGTTTTGTGGTTTAAACAAATCTCAGAAAAAAAAGGTAAGCTTTATGTTGGCAATGTTTGCACGGACACCCTAATATTCTTTAATTTTTCAATGAAAGTTAATGAAGGCTGACTGCAGAATGTTGCTATGAACTTTAGTCAAAAATTTAAAAAAATCTTTTTTTAATTAAATATAAATATTGTTTTCATTTGATGGGAAGAAAAAGAAATAAAAAGATTTATTCAACTTTGAGGTTTTTTTTTTTTTGCTAGATTATTATAGATTACTCACTTTATTCAAATTTCTTTCACATATAGCCATATTTTTAAAATCCCTCACTCTTCGTTTAGTATTAGTCCGCTCATGCCTATAAATTATGTACATACATACATACATATTTATGGTATATTCCTATGAATATTTATTAAGTTCACAAATCATAAAACTAAAATTGACTACGGTACAACTCAATTATCAATTACAACCAAGCTATGCCCTTCTAACCATGACATATAAATTTTATAGCATTATTCTGAAACACTGCTATCTACTGCACATTTGGTAGGCTGGAGCTGTCTTTGTGTTCATTACTAGGCAGCGTTGACAAGACAATTGACGGCGCTCATTCAAGGATGACAAATACCACATCTGATGGTGGTGGTGGTTGGGTCATGGTTTTTCACTTCAGCTGACATTCATTATTATCAGCTTCACGCTGTCAACGCATTTAAGTCAGTGGAAATTTATGACAAATAAGTTGGAACATATGTACATCTACATATATGTATATATTTATGCAGTATGGTGTACAAAGCCTAAGGAGCTGTGAGTGGAAAAGCTGCTCAATATGAGATAACAAATTGCCATATATGGCATGTATTTAGAAACTAAATATTACAAAAATTCCTGCAATATTTTTTAGAATCATTTTTCGGGTGACAACTTAAAACAATTTTTTATTGATTCCTTGCAATAACATAGCCGTTTTATGAGAAAACACCATACAATTTCTTATGTGGTTGTAAAGTTATAAAAGCCGTATTTTGTAAACTTACTGTCAGACACAGAGTTTTTTTTTTTCTGGAAAGCCTTTGGGGCTTGACATCTTAATAAATTATGATTAAAATTTGTTTTGAACATAAGCTTTGTTTGGCAGTAAAAATTTTAAATTAGATTGATGACTGAAACATTCCACTCGTAAGAGTAAGAGCCGAATACTAGACTCATAGCTCAAAATTAAATTCTGTGGGGTTATAAAAGCAAAAGATGTATTGAGGCTTGGGCTTTCCCTATTGACGATATGTTTTACAACCCCAAAATTTTTTTGAACATAAAAGTAAAATGCAATATATTACAAGAAATTTCGAAGATATTAAAAAAGAAATAGTCATGTGGCAACGCTAGTAATGTCTAAGGAATTTATTCTAGTCTTCAGATAGAAGATGGATTCGGACTTAAAATTATACATTAAACGCTGCATTATCTTCCCATTCCTTAATTTTAGCTGGGGTTGTTGAAAATTGCTCTGAAGCAGTATCGTTCTTTAACACTGTTCAAGTTTCACAACATCTCCACACCGCTGGAAAATTCGATAGTTACGAAATGGATAAACATTTAGATTGAAATTCTTATCAACAACTAGATAGCTAAGTAAGTAGCTTGTTACGCAGCAGTTCGGGCACTGAATCAACAATTTGATGAACTAACCAAAATCCAGATTTTAAATGAAGAAGTTACATAAAATGTGTTCACGTGACATGAAGAATTCGACTTGAAACAAAGTTTTTACTATGAAGATTCAATGCTGCCAGCGAAAAATTACAAAGGGTAAAGTACCTTCACTCATCAAAAACGTTGTTGAAATATGTAGCGAATTCGAAACATACTTAAAAAATATTTTAGAAATCTTAGAAACTCTAGAATTATCAATGAAAATTTTTCGAAAAAGGAAGAGATTATTACAGGTTGATGAGGCACGTGCCAAAAAAGGTTGAATTTTTGGCTCTGTTTGAACATGATCTTGAAGAATGTAGCTTCTTAAGTGCAACAAATGTGTTTGACTTATGAAGTAGCATATTTTGAACATCATCAAATTTGACGAATCTTATTCGAAATTCGTTAACATCCAAAAATATGAGAAATGTTTATGTCTCAGACTTAATTGAATATCGAATTTTTTCACTTCCATGCTTAATGTCCTCGTTTCCTGATCGCTCTGATAATAAGCGTCTGATATTCACCAATTTGCATGAAAAATATAAAAAAGAAAACATTTTTTTTCAGGAAAATAATTATTTTTTTTTCCTGGTTGTTTTGTAAGTTTTAAAAGCCCTTTTAACAACAATACCCAAACAAATAAATTATTTTTCAGCACCGTATTATTTTTCCAAGAATCTTCAATGTCATAATTTGACAATGACCAATGATTCAGTTTGTTCGAGAAATGTATACATATACACAACATGCATTTTGTCAACATAATAAAGAATAATAAATACTTGCGCGAATGAATATTTTATTTGAAAAAGAGTGAATTTTCGACCCACTCCAACAATTATACTCAGTTGATAGCCAAGTACTAGTAGTCTTCATTAAGAGTCAATATTACAAGTAGTACACAGAAGACAGATCGAAAATTATCTTTGTTTTATTAACTATATTTACCTTACGAATGCAACAGGTTCTGCTTTTGCAAAAAATACCTCCTCTTGAGCTACAAATACAAATTACTTAAAGTACAAATTATTTTTTGTTTCCACATGCGCTTCGCCTACCAATCGTTGCTGAATGAACTGACCTTCCGCAAGCCATTTTCCATTGTTTACATACCGGCAAACACTCTCCCTTTTTTCTTTGTTTTGGGCCGTAATCAATCAACTGGTTCTTTCGCTGTTGTTTTTGTTCTTTAGCATTTTAATGCCCCATTTTTATGCTGACTGAACACCTTTGTTTTAGGTTTCGTTTATTTTGTCTGTACACTTGACTACACTACGTAATATGGTGTCCCATATGATTTTTCTTTAAGAGCAAACCATTAAATTTGATACCACTTATTTGACCAATAAAATTAACCTACCTCAATGTGTTCCAATGCAAATTAGGGTTCTTTCTAGTTGAAGTACCTTTCAAAAGCAGAACAGAAAAGAAGAACAGAAATAAACACTCAACATAATGAGTAACAAAGTAGGTAGTACCACATTTTGTAAGAAATTATACGCCATACGAGTCGTAGTCTAAGAAACAATAAGGAAAAAATTCACTTAAGACAAAATGGTTATGCAGAAAAATGTTTGTACATGCAAAAGGTCTTCTGACAAATTAGCAGAATTAATTTTTTTTTTAAAATACTGCGGCGATAAAATAACTTGGATGAAATAAAACTAGCGATTGAGTTATCTGTAGTTTCGTCAAAAACGAAATACCCACCACTGCATTAAGAGCAAAGGTGCAAGTAAAAGACTCAAATTTTTCTAAAATGTTATTTATTCTGAGGTATTTTGGCAAGAGCATGGTTAAATTGCTCTGCTGTGTTGTATGGATTTTTGTAAAATTTGGTTATGTTATTGTCAGACCTCGTTTTGAAGTGATTGGTGGTGGTAGTGCCAAGAGACCAACCAGCCAACCACTCCCAGTTTCTTGAAATTGTGTGAAACTCGGTAGCATTACCTGTAATAGCTCTCTCAATATAGCGTTTTAATGGCTTCAGTCTTATGTTCGGTAGGTGTGTCCATGAGCCCATTTCATATATTTACAATCTCACAAACTATAATTCAAGTGGGTTATTAACATTTGTCAAGTTTAATATCATTTTATGTGAAAACTTGTAAAGTTTCTTAAGGGTTTCTAACGTCTAAAGCTTCAAAAGAATATATTGCAAATTTCTGCTAAATAATTTAGTTTTTTAAATTTTATTTATTTATTTATCTATATATTATTAATTGAAAGTAAACAAAAGTAAGTAAACAAAATAAAACGCCCCCATAAAAGCGCTGAACTTTCTATAATTAGTTCCGGTTTAATTTGATAGGCGTTTAAGCCAAATAAAAGCCATTATACATAAACTGATTTGCGTGCAAATTAAAGCAATTAATAATCCTGGCCATGCTGTTACTGCTTGTCTAACAACAATTTAGAAACTAATCGATGCGACAACGCATGCGCCTGACTGACGATTCCATTAAAAGTCATTTAAGCTGCAGCTTATCCCCTAGATAATCTCACCTTAATGAATTCAATAAATTTACAAGTGTCTAAAATGGCTTAGCAGCGCAAAAAGGCCTCCAAAACGGGTTTCATCTTGCGAAGCACCGCAACAATTTGTAAAATCAGTTAATTATAAAATATTGCTGCCGTTCAGCGTAAAGTTGTTAACGTTGAGCTGTGACCAGTTGAGAAGTAGTTGGACAAATGTAACAACAACAACAACAACAACTACAACACTAATCATATCGGAACCATGTGTAAACTGAACGCATTATGTAAATAATTAATTTATTAAAAGCAGTTGAAAAAGTAGCAGCAGACATGACAATGCATCGTAAATAATTTTCATGTCAGAGAACACAAAAGATCCTCAGTTGTCTTGGGGAGCTTAGTAGGGGCCGGCTGGTTGGTAGGCCTCTATTAATGCACTTAAAAAAATATTTATGTACAATTAGAAAGCAAAGAATCTTTTCGGTATGTTGTTATCTTAAAAATAATGCTATTTGGAGTTTATAGCATCAAACAGCATTGCCCTATTCCATTTTCCTTAAAGCATATTATTTGGGACATCTTTAGACGATCACAATTTAGAAGGGTGAGTTGAACCGTGTTTCAATAAATGCAGCTCATTAATTTTAGCAGAATAATCTGTTGCAATGTCCTGACGGAATACGATGCCTTTGTAAATGTATATGGTATGGTCGAAAATCAATTTTTATGGATCGGATACATGGGTTTGCTCTAACTAAGTAATGCTCATTTTTGACATTAGGTCTTTTCACATTTTTAGTTTTATCTTTAAAAGAAAAATCATTAAAAACAAGATATCGCTTTCACGTTAGTTTGTTTAATCTATCTATTGTTGGACCATTCATTTTCTTGCACATAAAATCATCTAAAAATCGACATACTTTGTCAATATCCATTATGAATGGATTTTTTTCCATATCGAGTCTCCTAAAAGGCATAATTTTACTTTTTCCATAGAAAAAAGGTCCTGGATATCTGAAAAGGAGTCAACTTAAAGGCTGTTAACTGTTAACAAGAGAAATATCAAACTTTAGATGATTTTTGAAACTTGATTTCCTAAGGGGGAATTGCGATTTATATATTTTTAGAAGCTGTGGATCTGATTGAAGTCAAATTGGTACATAGTCGAACAAAAGTAAGAAATGTTGATCAAGTGGGCGTGAACCCTCTAATAAACGCGAATTTTTTTTCATATCCAGAGAGTTTTCTAGCTAAATGTATTAAAACTTTTTACAATGGTACAGATCGGGGGAGATTAAAGTAATATGATCTATAAAGTTTTCCAATGGGATGTAATGAAACTTTGTTCAGAGGTAAAAATTGAAAAAAGTCTTTCACTGAACGATAGTGGATGAGATTGGACAAATGCGCATGGAACTTCAAACAGAAGAATAAACTTGAAATTTAATACAATGAAACTAATGGAAAAATACTTTAGAACAAATAGTCTTTCTGAAAGACGAATGGGTTCAGGTAAGTGGAAATGAAACCTTGAGACAAAAGCACTATATGATAGAATTAATTTCTGGATGATTGGACGTGAACCCCAACGCAACGAAACTTAAGACAAGTAAACGACATATATGACAGTAGCACTTTTGAATAAATATCAGGTGAATTGAGACAAGTTGGCGTGGCACCATCAACAGAAAGAAAAAATTAAAATGTATTCCATGAAAATGTAAAAAGAGTCTGTAATGACACTTTCATAGATTATGTGACACAAATACCGTCAATATTGACCGAAGACTGAAAGAAATTGAGTTAAAAAAGAGATAGAAGTATAGAAATAGAGATGCAAATAGAGATACAGATAGAAATATAAAGAATATAGAAAATATATAGAAATAAGGGAACAGAATTAACATAAGTACGTGCGTCGATATGTTACATTTGAACCCACACAAAAAGTCGCGGACAACAGCTAGTCTCCACCCGACGCATATACAGGCTCATCATTTACCCGACTCGCCTAGTAAGTGTTTCTGATTTATGCCAGGTTGTATGTCTTTTAGCATTTTACTTAAGGTCACAAGGTACAACAGCTAACAACAGCTAATGTCAGTGATGACAAGGCGAAACAGTTAAGTGATCACAGATCGAACTTTAGATCTTCTTTCTTGTGGCAACAGATATATTGACAATTCTTTCAATGTACGTGTTGTTTTATGTTGCGTTTACAGTAGCTGCCTTACGCTTGGCAAGGTGCAATTCATCATTTCATTCGCAAAAAACAAAGCGTTTAAAAATGCGTGCTGTTAACATTTAAATATAATTAGCCAATGTTATTTTATTCATTGCGTTTTTTGTTGTTGTAGCTTAATTAACTTGCATTAAAAATGTTATTAAGCAAAAAAAAAAAAAAAAAAGAAAGAAAAAAGCTTAATTGTACAGTTTTCTCAGTATCAGTTCGAAGGAAGCTACGCAATGCAACGTTGATGTTGATACCCATATTACCAACTTGGCAACTTGCGTTGTTTGTTATCGCCATTCCGGCCTATTAAATCATCAAAATTAATGCTCAAGTAGCGTGTCCAATAAACTAGCCAACGCACAGCAGTAGAATCGTACAATATATATGAATAGTATTAGAGTTGGAGCCGCCTTGAGACTGCAATTTTTGCAGGAGTCGGAGAATTTTAGTTGTTATTTTAGTATGATTGTTTTATTTTAACTTGTTAATTATACTGAATGTTTTTATTATTGTGCGTTTCAAAGAATTTGTTACTTTCCAGCCTCTTTTCACACTTCCTAGGTAGTAGTTTTTTTTTTGTTCTAGTTACTTATACGTGTAAATTGATTGGGTGCAAATGCTTCCGCAAGTTGCAATTATTTTCAACATGTAATAAAGATTAATATATGATACATTGCCAGTTAGATAAATATGCCTTTAGTCATTTAAGAACAATAAAAAATAGTTTATTAATGGGTATTTTCTTAATAATCGGCTGACACATTTGACACAAAATTTAAAAAAACATTTTCTGAGCTTAGATTTAACTGGATTGAAATAACAAAACAACCATAAGCCTTTTTTCTGAAGAATTGACTTGTTGGTGCAATTTTTCTTTAATGCACCTACTTTCCAAATAACACCTTAAGCGTTGGCTGCTTAGTAGAATCTAACCAACCAACCAACTAACCTTTGCGTTGACAATTTTATTAGATAACAAATCGTAATTAATTTGTGCAGCATTCTCCCGCTACAATTCAACAACATTAGTAACCATCTACAAACAATTTAAGAGTCGCATTTGTGAAATTTAACAAATTCACGATTTCAAGCAATCCAATCACAAAAAATGTCCAGCATCTACATAGGGAAATACATAAACACTTGTTGCAGCAACAGACGCTAAAATGTTGCACATAACTGTGGACAAGATATCGTTTTAAAGGTATCAATTTTCTCTTTTTCTGTACATCCCAGCAAACATTTTGATACGTGAAAGTGTCATACATTAATCAGGAGGAGATCACGCTTAAGTTATTATTCGATGTCCAGTAATAGTTTGTTTTGACTCTTCAAACGATTGTTTTTAAATGCTTCAATATATTTATAACGTCGGAGGACGTGGAATTATTATGGTTATTATTATCTTTCAAATAGTGGCTGGAAGTTAGCACTTTTGGTTATTTGCTGCCATATGAGAACATATGGTGACTCTTTGAAACTTGAAAAAAAAAACTTTTTTTAAATTGAAAATGGAGTTTGAAAAAGTGAACTACAAAATTTTCCATTTTGATGCTTTCATTACGAAAAGAGAACTTTTGAAGTGAACTCTTTCGTTAGATTTATTGCTGCCGTAAGACTTAGAGTTTTTAGTTTTTTTTTAAATATTTGATATATAAGACAAAAAATTATATAAATATTAGCAAAAAGATTGCAATCAAAAAAAAAAAACATGATTAAAATGAAAGTTGAAAGCCTGCAGAGTTCTATAGTATTTTTTATAAATTTCAAAAATACAAATACTTACTTTCTTAACAATTTTATTAATTGGTGCTGTATGAGATAGAAATTTTTTTAAGACCTTTGAATTTTTTTAAAAAAGTCTTTCACACTGGCATCAAGAACAACCCATTTCTCATTTATCTCGTTTTTGTAATGCGCTTTTTAAAATAGCTTTCACATTAGCTTTATGGCGTTTTTGCGGAAATTTGTTTTGATTAGTAAATAAGTTATTTTTAACTTTAACTTAAACATTTCTTGAAAATCAACCAAAAACAAAGATACCACTTCATTAAATTTATCATACGATATTCATTGCATTTAAATTTTTATAGTATCAATTATATACCAATACCCATAGTAAACAACACTACCATCCGAGCGAAAAAAAGTGTAGGTAGACATTAAAAAAATACAACTACTTACTATTACAACGGAAGAAAGGTGTCGTCTTTGTCGTTGTCCACTTAAAGGTATGCAAAGTCAACATGGACAACATTAACTGGCAGCGGCAGGAGCAGCAGCAGCAGCAGCAGCAGCTAGAGCAACATTTGCACCTTTGCACGAAAAACTAATTTAAATTTAAATGGTTAATGCACGAAAAAGACGTCGTCCTCCGTTAGAGAAGCAGCAAAGGTTCTTTAAACAGCGTCGCCATGTTGAAAATTTGTTTTGCTGCACTATGATCGCTCCTTGGCTAACAACATGTTGCTTGCAGTTGGTCGCGACCGTTTTACGCCTCTTGGTTTAAAGGTTATCGCGGTGCACTACAGCAATTAGCTTGTAGCAGCACCATGACAGCGTGCGGAAACACTAGCAACAACAACGAAGAACATCAGCAACATTTACAATAACTCCAAGGGAAGCAGCAGCAGCATCGCAGGCCATTAGTGTGTTCGCAGTTTCGGAAAGGAATGATTGGAAGTGTCGCGTTGAACTAAAAGTAAAAAAAAAAAGAGAAAAGTAGTTTAGAAAACACGCTATTTGGGGGTGGGGTGGGAAAAATTTCAAGGCAAAAATTATGCTAAGAAATATTGCGGATGGCACCAAATGAAACAAAGTGACCGAAAAGCAAATTTTGGTATTTTGACATTAATAAATAATAACAACATGTTTCTTACATAATGAATAAAATGTAGAATTAATGGGAATTCTTGGGCGATTTCGAAATTGCATCAAC
The DNA here is from genome assembly GCA_949775025.1 of Tricholauxania praeusta. Classification (NCBI taxonomy): domain Eukaryota; kingdom Metazoa; phylum Arthropoda; class Insecta; order Diptera; family Lauxaniidae; genus Tricholauxania; species Tricholauxania praeusta. Next base: position 188,851,525 of record OX459028.1, read on the forward strand.
TGAAATCACATTATTTCGTATGGTATTCAATTGCATTGCAGAAAGCATAGAAAGGTAGTAAAAGATATTGAATTGTAAAGATATCTGCTGTGTTGCATTGTAAAATACGGCCAAGTAATTGCTAACCCGCGAGTGGTTTTCACGACCTTTATTTCTTACTACAAACTTATCCACTGGCTAATGTTGCAATCAAAAGCACACTTTTAAATGATCACAATAATTCACAAGCCTTAATTAAACTGTGAAGTCAGTAAACTATATTGATGTTCCTAATAATAATATTTAGAAATCAGTGCGCATAAATAAGAGCAACAAACAAATAGGCACTAAAGCAAAACGAATGATAAGCGATATGTCAAAAAAAATTTTTAACCTTTTTCAGGAATCTTTCAGAAATCACTTCATATGCGACTTATGTTAAAACTTGTGAATTGTTATGAGCAGTAAACAAAATATATATTCTTAAAACATTAAGGTGGGTTTTTTGATTTCAATATAATAAAATGTCGATAAATAAAGTGCGTTTAATTAATATCCGAGAAAAGCTTTTGATGTCGAAAAGGTTAGGTAATTTTAGAACATCCACAGCCAGTTTTTTGACTTCTCTGGAAGAAATAGATCCATAGTTGCTGTTGCTAATAAGAGTCATTCAAAGCATTTTTATTTCTGATGTAATCAGTCTAGAATCAATGATTTCCGTTGTGCACCTAAAGCCTTTATATTTCTATAGGCTAATTTCTCTCTTTCTCCCACATGCTCATATAATAACTGGCAACATTTACATCGTAATATGTGACAACTATTGGCTCTCATGTTGTTATGTTGCTGTTGTCACCAATTTAACCTTAGAGCAACATTGTTGTCATTGTCGTCGTGTGACAATCCGAACATGCTCATTCACTGGAAGGCACCTGTAATTTAGTGTAGGACCAGAAATGTGTTGCCACTGTTGCAGCATTAGTTACAATAGAGCACCAACAACAAGAACTGTTGCTGTAACAACCTTATTGCCTTGTTGTCATTGTATTCGTCGTCGTTGTTGTCTACACTGTCGCATGTTGTTGATGTCTAATTGTTGTCAGCTTAAGCTTAAATGTTTGTCAAACTGAGTAGAATCGTGTTGCAGCGTGTCAACTGAATGATAAAATTACAACAACTGCAAAAAGATGTAAAAACGTACGAGTACTTGCTGTTGACACTGTCTAATTTGGCTTGTGCAGTGTCCACTTTTCGTACAACATGGAAGCTCTTAACATTTTATACCAACAACAATACAACAAACAATTGTTGTTTTTCTAGTAGTTCCTCTTCATAGTAAAAACTGCCAAGTAATTTTTTCTTATAAAATTCCACAAAGTCCTTTTGAGAACAAGAGCAGAATATACAAATTTTTTTGAAAAGCACCATCATTATACTTTTTTCTGATCTACTTAAACTCTTCCAAAATACATATCCCCAAAGCAAATTCAAATATTATGTACACTATGAAGATATCAGTGCAGCCAACATGACGTATACAAATGCTAATCCATTTAACCGCTGTCAATAGCAAATATGTCAAAACAAATTGAGCGAACGTAGAGACGGACATTGAAACTACTGGTTGTGCATAGGCGACCAAGATAGATATGGAAAAAAGAACATGTTAACTTCATAAATTATGACATCAATATTGGTAGCAAATATGTAAACGCAATATTTAAGAAAAAACAAAAAATTATAAGTCAAAACATGTTGCTAACCAGCTTTGAGTTGCATGCAACATACAAGAGGAAACATATGTTAATTGAGTTAATTCAGCGAAAGCAAATCGCGAAGTTTAATCAAGTGACTCGACGCGTTAATCGCCCAAATCAATCGATGACGGCGGTTATGTGGAGCAAATCGTTAGTGCATGTTAAGTTGTTTGTGGTGGTAACTCTGGCAGTGGCAGTCATGGTGAATGTCAATGCTGCCAACACCACACCCAGGTAGGCGTATAGGCAAGGCAATAAAGCGTGGTAAACGCGCTCCATTAACCCGTTACGAACTACAGTTCCCACTACTTATAGCTTTTATGGCTGATCTAACAACGTAGAGTATTTAAGGATTTTAATTATAAAAATAAAAAAATATTGCATCATTGATTTGTGTCTTAAGGAGTTATATCTCCCTTTTTATTTTTTTATTGGCTTAAATCATGCCTTAACAATCCTAGAATCAAAATCTACAACACCCAAGTACCGATCTAAACTCAAAATATTTTTAACTAATTTTTTCTAAGAAGCTTTGATGCTCAAAAATCACAAATTTCGCTTATTTTAACGATGCACGCTATTTTGAATTTCGCGAAGTTACCTATGATCGATATCGTGTTTTAAATTTGAATTATAGAAGTCGCTGCTTGAAATTACGATGGTTACAGCATCTTTAAAGTACGTGTTTAGTCTCTCCAAAGACGGTGTCAAGCGGTAAGGCTATAGTTGACATTGCGACGTAGCCGTTATTACCTTCAATGACGGCTTGTCGGGTCTGTGTGCCGTTTACGATGTTCTTGGGTTAACTGTTGGACCAAACATGTACGAGTTTCGCGTGGAAACGGACGCCAATCGCGTCAAAACCGCTGAGCATAGTATGTCCGACATCGCGAAAGAGGCCAGGCGCAGCATTACATCAGGCAAAAAAAAAAGAAGAGGAAAAAAATGCCCTCGAAGGACAATTATATGGTGCAGGGATAGCAGACCGAAAATAAAAAAATTATTATGGACTATATTTTTGCCATTCTTAAGATCTATAGCATTTTGAAACTTCAAACGCGTTTTTCTCGAAAAAATGTTTTCAAAATCGGCGTGCAGTATAACTCAGAAAGTTTACATCCGATTGACTTGAAATTTGAACAGTAGCTTCATTGTTTGATTATCTGATGAAGTACACACATTTTACGATTAATTAACAAGAAAAAAGTTAACAGCAATTTTAGACGATTTTTTTCACGATTTTTTGTTAAAACATTTGTCATTTCGCGAAAAAAAATTCTAAAAATATAATCATGTGTACTTCAACAGAAAAAATCATGTTTTTGCACGAATTATTTTTTTTTCTCATTTTCTCGACAAATTCTACTGGACTATTTGACCTTTTATCACGTCTGAAAAGGTGTTAGACCCATTGAATAGGTCTGGCTTCTTGAATACTAACTTAAAATAGTTATTTGAAGACAATATATTAATCCCAGCTTTTATACTTTAACGTGAGAGAGTGTATGTCCGACCCTCCTTATTACCTGATACCTGACGAAAGCACCATTAGCCAAGGCTTATAACCCCCAAACATTGTACTCTGTACTAAGAAGAATAAGATAAAATTTATTTCAACCTTTATACTTTAAAGTATGTCTGGCAGGCCCTTGCTCTTAGTCTATTAGCATGGGAACGACAAAAAACGAAGCACACACACTAACTAACACATTCAATTCCCATTCAACGATTTGTTATACTTACATGCTTGTTTCTATGAGTGAATTTAATTTTTTGAGCAATTTTAAACTTAAATATTTTGATATTTAACAAGAATATCGTGGTAATTTTAATTGTATTTTGAGACCAAGTGTCTAAGAAATACCCCTAAATAAATTTGATTGAAATTGATCAAGCAGTTTTTGCGTGATATGCGAACATCGGAATGCGAATTTCATTCTTATAGATGATGTATAGTAAAATACTAATATAGTAATCTCTAATGATTTTTACGACATAAGCATAAGAAAAGCGATTATTTTGGTTTTTGTTTTTTTTCCATATAAGAATATCGATCATTTTTGACAATTCTTTAATTTTTTTTATTTCAAAAGTTTCTGCCTATAATTTTGTATACCTTTATTTCTTGTTTATTTTTAAATATTTATTTTTCTGCATGGCTCCGTTAATAGCCCAATGTTTGAATTCACTTCGTCACAAAATTTTTTACTGACACTAATTAGTCCAAAGAAGTTTATAGAATGTCTTTCAAGCTTGATATAAAATTACCACAAGTTACTTCGTCATAATTTTTGCTGCCGAATAACAACACCGACAAGTAAAATGTAAGACACGTTCCAAAAAACAAACGATTTGCTTCTAAAGCATAACTTGTTAATAATGGGTTAAGTCATAATTAACGCAAAATATTTTCTTATCGAATCGAAAAAATGATTTCAATAAAGATTAAGCTGTTGTTAAGCAAAGAATTTCCTGTCCCGTGCCGCATGTTGTTAGTGGTAATGCAATTAAAAACATCGGCTTAGAGAAAAAATGGAGCTCACATTATTCTAAGCCAAGTGGAATGCCATGTGGAGGCTGTCAAGCGAAATGCGTAAGAAAATATTGTTCAATCAAGTAGTCACTACAACAACAACGACAACAAAAAAATAAATGAGAAAAATTAAATCCTCTCATTCATGGCTCATTTAACAAGTCACACATTCACATGCCGAGTCAATTCCAATGGTAGAGGAATCGCAAAATCAAGACACCATTCATGCGTACACTGGTTACTCGTCGATTTACGCGCCAGTAGCTGAGGCAAAGTGCTGCGACATGCGGAGTCAAATGTGCAATCACTTACACACTTGAATCGCAATCACTCGTTCTTCAAACTTAACGCATTTTAGTTTGGCTTAGAAGCGATTGGTGTCGCCTTTTGTTAAATTAATTATAATCGGAATAGTAACGTTGCCACCAGTATGGAAAAAGTTTATGATGCTTAAAAAACTTTACAAATGCAATTAAGACCAGATCTTGAAAAGTTAGAGCGATAGTTTAAGTCACTGATAAAGTACAGAACTTGGTAAACGTGTAAGTTAGAAATGCCTTATAAGAAAGGTATTAGATAATGAAAGAGGACAAAACAAATTCGTGTGGGATAATCAAAACGGGTAAGGTACCTCATAATTGAACATCACTTCTGTAATCGCAAAGGTCCTGCAACATTTTTTAAGAGATTAACATTACTTGAACGATACTTATATAGTTATCAAGGACTTACTCGTATATGCATGATGCTAGTAGAACGCGAAAATTGATCTCATTAGACAAGCAAAACTTGAGAATCCTTGTAGGTGTTATTGCTGGACATTATTTTATAGTCAAGCATGCCTCAAGGCTAGGACTTACTGACGTAGGAGATATAAGCTGCAAAGATCCTTACATCGGAAAGTTTGTCTTTCATTATCTTTGTGAATGTCTTCCGCAGATAAATCGGTATTACAAGTTATTCGAATGTCACTCCTTCCACTCTCTTCAAGACATTGCTCAAAAGCATAGGTGGGCACAAGTTCTTCTGCAAGTTCTAACGAGAGCGTAATTGAGAATAACGGGAGAGTATTTGTGTATACGTATACAAATGTGAGCGCACAACAACGATTCAATTCTACTTCAACGGAGTAGAACTTCATATGGTTGTTGTACCACTACATGGAAACAAAATGTGCATGCATGTTAGTGCCCACCATTGCTCAAAAGTTTCCAAAACCCATTTTGAAGCTTATAAAAATTTGGTAGGAGTAAGAAATTTATTTTTATTTTTTTGCACTTTACGATAGTCTGGCAACGCTGCTAGTAAAAAATAAAAATCCTAATAGGCAAAAGCAGTCAATAGCATCAAATTTTTCAGCCGAATTCTACTTGGCGTTTCCGTTTTTAATGCGACAGAGTTTGGGTGCAAATTAGAGCGCGTTGCTTGCGACTGTCCCACTATGATGCACTAGACTTTACTGCTGCTATTGCTGCTGCACCTCATCAACTACGATCATTGTTGGCTGCTGCAATTTTAAGTACAACTCATTAATCGCAATCGACGGGAACTTGACTGCATCCATTCACCACGATTCGCATTTAGAGTCGCCACTAGTGAGCGCCTATTTGTGCTGCAATGTAAATGCTGCAATAATCCTTTGCGAAACTCCAAACCACTTTTACGTTGACAAAGTGCGAATCCATTGGAGCGTCGCGCCATCGTATGTCAAACGGCTTAATTTAATATTTACGCAATCTGGCAGCTTTTGACTAAGTGAACTGCCATGGAAGGTAACTGAAGATGTTTGTGCTTTTAATTGGAATACGCTTGAGAGGAATTTGCTGAGGCGGATTAGGAATGAGTGCGCGCGCGTAACCAACGCCTTTTGTGTAATTTTTCAAAGATTTAAATGTTCGAAATATGGAAATGATATGGTGAGTTGTGGAATGTTTGTCTTTTCGTTGCAACTGAAGGCGTTTTGAGTTATAACTCATGTGCTGATTGAAAAATGCTTTCTTGGATGTGGTTAGTTGAATACCCGTTTTGTTTAATTTACCGATATGATAAAGAGTTTTAAGAAATTTCAAAATAATACCAAAATCACCTAAAGCGAGAATTGATAGATGCGTTGATTTATAAAGTCTTGTCATTTCTCATATTGGTTAGGGAAGTCGAGTGTTGAAACTTTATTACTTGACAGTACGTGGTAATGTCACAAGCAGAGATAGTAGTTAAAGGCCTAACTTCCACCAAAGTTTATTCATTTTACAAATGGAATTTTTTTTTTAATTCCTAAATGTATTGATATGTGTCGAAAGTATTTAGGTAGAACATTATGAGCATTAAGTAAAAAATTCGTTTTCTTTTTCGGCCATCAAATTAACCCTTGAAAAACTTTACGGTTGCATGTAGCTATCTCTCAAAATATTTCAACTCGCAGTTAATAAAATGCCACTAACCAGGGCCGTATTTATACTTGTTTGAAGTATAGGACCAACCATATTTGCCGCCGCTCGTTAAGAAATTGTTCATGTAGATCAGTGGTGGGCACGTAGTGTCCCTATCCGCCCTCATTGCCCGAACCGTTATTTGACGCACAAAGAAGCGAAAAAAAATCATAACTTCAACGCAATCGAGGCACAGCGTTGACTTGAGTTTAAATGAAAAAAAAAAAAAACAACACACAAAGGCATAAGCGACGGCGCCGAACTGTGTCTTGACGAATGTAGCGAATGTTTTTGTTTGTAGTGCAATTTGTATTTTTTTTCTTGTGCTGTTGGCGAATTTGGAAATGACAGCAAAAAAACTTTAAAATTTTATTTGTTGTTGCTAAATGATGTTGTTTTGCCCTTTTGTTAGATTTGCATGCCCACCACTGATGTAAATGATTAACTTGTCGAGAGGATTGTATTTGGAACTTAATGTAATATTGGTGTAACAGAATAATAAGGGGCTTAGTTCACCATTTAGCCATATTTGTTCCGGAAATTTTAAATTCACAGAAATTTCATATGATCTACCTTTTACGTAGCGGTTGTACTTTTTTCTAACCTCAAAGAAACATCAAGGGTACTTTCGAAGTGGTCTTTGATTACTTAATAAAGATAATAACTTTTATAGGTCAAATATCGATGGTCCTTTACTTCTAAATTCACATAACATTGTTGAAGACTGTAAGGGTATATTTCTAACCGTACTGGAATTTTGAACAGTTTTTCTTCCATAGACGTAGGCTCAAATTCTGTACTAAAAAACAAAAATACCTTAACATTGGTCGCCGTAGCTCGAGCATAGCAAGCATATGTATTGAATGTCGTTGAATAGGTATTGAAATTTTCAAAAGAAATAATTAGTTTAAATTTGAAAAGAATGTCAATAGCAATGCACCACAAGTCGTCGAAAACTGGAGTTAACATTTTGACAAAGTCTTTTTTCAAAAGGAACAAAGTTTATTATCCGCTCCTTATAATCCGGCCCTGCTACTAAGTATTTGTGTACAATTGTTTGGTGCCATGTCAAATGTGCCATAGTTAACCAAACAAAGAAATCTAAGTAACCCGCTGACCCCACCCCACCCTTTTACGCCACCTGCTTCAATAGAAAACACTACACAATTCACAGTGAAATCGTGCGTGCCCTCAAGAGCTATGCACAGCAAGCAAAATGCACCACACTATGATGCACGATTTTGTACCATTCTGTCTGTCCGCAAATTTTTCCATAAAGCTGCGTTTATTGTTTACCATGCAATGCAGATTTGCTGTTAGAATTCAAATTCTATGGAGAAGCAGTAGAGCTGCAGCAACAAACGGAGGGGATCTTAGTGAAAATCATTCGATTAGCAGAGAGAGAGAGAGGGAGAGAGCGCGAAAAATGGATGCATTCATGAAACGAGTGCAACGAATGCGAATGACATTCAAGCTTTGCTTACATTCACTCGATGTGCACTCTGCTTCTTGTGAGATGTAGTCGACATTTGTGCGATATTAGGATTTTGCCCGATGCATGTTGCATTTGAATGTTGGTGCATGGCATTGCATTCTTCACGGTTGAACACACGATGTTGATGCATTGTGGGATAGAATTTAAAGAGTAATAGACATTTTTTTTGGGAGAACTGCGAATCAAAAATATTTTATTACCGAATTCAAAGTGAAAAGGTAGGAGAGAGAAGATAAAATCTGCTTAGAAGAAAAGAAAGTTGTAACATAACAAATTCCTTGCATAATCTAAAGCAGTGGTGGGCACGAAATGTCCCTATCCGCCCTCATTGCCCGAACCGTTAATCGACGCAAAAGCAAGCAAAAAAAAATTCGCAGAATTTCACCGCTATCGAGGCACAGCGTTGACTTGAATTGAAATGAAAACAAAAACAACACACAAAGACATAAACGACGGCGCCACATTGTGTCGTGACGAATGTAGCAATTGTTTTTGTTTGTAGTGCAATTTGGTATTTTTTTGTAATCTTGGCGAATTTGGAAATCACAGCAAAAAACTTTGAAATTTCGTTTGTTGTTGCTTGATGTTGTTGTTTCGCCCTTTTGTTATATTTCCATGCCCACCACTGGTCTTAAGTAAGGGCAACTGATGCGTTAGAAAAATCAGATAACATGTATCATATATGGTAAATAAATAATAAGGGTATTCCTCTAAACGCGAAAACTCGAAAAGCGCGAAAACTCGAAAGTTTTCGAGCTTGCTTTCGGGAACACCCCTATCAATACAAACTCGTAAATGATTGAGCAATGGAAATTTGACAGTTTGATCAGTGTAACCGCTGCCATGAAAAAAAATGCATCACACCAAAACGAAAAAATATGTAGAATTAAGTTAATAAATAACAAAACACAAGTAGGTAAACAAACAAAAATTCTGAGAATTGCGCTTTTCATATATTTAAAAATCATTCTGTTAAGTTTATGTGCAAATTTCTAAAGAAACTTCAAACTGGCAGCAAATTATTTCGACAAACGGCAACACTGATTCATTTTCCAACTTTTCGAGGCCTTTTTCTCAACTAATTAGCCTCGTAAGTTGCGCAAACTTTTCTTCATACAAATTATTTTCGAGGCTCGAAAATGTGCTCAGTTTTCGCAGTTTTCGAGACTTTTTCGCGTTTTCAGGAATACCCTCAATAAAATTAAAGTTACTACTTTGTATCGGAAGTCCAGTTTTGCTAGTGCATTAACTTCAGCAATTCATTCTGCTACAAATGCAAAAAGTAACTATCTAATTCACCCAGACAAAGAGCTTAGACAAAAGAAACTTCCAAAGTCAACGGTTACACGAGGAAACTTTTTCCGCAAAGTTTCCTTGTTTGTAGGCAAGAGGGGAAAAAAGAAAGGGACGATGTAAAAAATTTGTCATGTGTCGCAAACGCAAAATAAAAATCACAAAAGAGAATAGACAAGAATTTGTCTCTCAGACTTTCCTCGTGTTAACGTCGACAAAGTGGAGTGCTAAGTTTGTGCCAATAGAATTTCCAAACATTCCGAAGCTCCATCTAAATTTGGTCAGTTTTTACACCTCACGCCTTAATTCAGATTGTTATAAAAAATAACGAATAATAAATAAAAAAGTTCTTCAGCCCTTTAAATCAAAATTTTTCATATATTTTGCTCTACTGTATAACGATCAGCTGTTTTGGCTGGTTGAATATCTGTGCATGTGACTGTTGACTGAAGTACGAATTGTATTTCAAGCGGCGAAAAGTTCGTGCTGTGTTTTTTACTTCTTTTTCTTAAGTTTTTATGCGCTTTTTTAAACTTGGGTTTGTTGTCGCGTGTATAACTCGAGGACTCCTTGGAAGTAAACTTTGATTTTTATTTTTTAGGATAGGTTGCATTTTTTTACGCCTGCAGGCATATTTGTATGCAAGTTGCTGTATTTTGATATAAAAAATGCGTATGAAGAAGGATTTTTCAAGTTTTTAGTAGGTGCCATAGCAAAAGGTCACGTGAGTTCAGCAGTAGCAAACATATTGAGCAGAAATCTTCGAAAACTTACGTTCATGTATTAAAAGTTTTCAAATTCCACACGCATTCTCTTTACTTAAGGGCATCATTTTAAGTTGTTCTTAATTAAATTATCGATGTCCTTGTGTGACCGTGTTAGTGCACCGACAACGTGTAGCACATTAAAAACTTTTATTGTTTTTTTTTTACAACACCACAACCAGGAAGAATCCACTAAAAAATGTACTCTGACTAGATGAATGACTGGATGGAGACATCAACCTAATTTTATGTGCGACATTTAACATTTTGCTACTTTGCTATTTTCGCGGCGGTGTTAAAAACCAATTGAGTGATTCATTATTTAAATAAACCCAGCAGAACAAGTGCGCAAGCATAAAAAGTGGCAGTTAAGTTGAGAACAGTCATTGAAATATTGTTAGGAGAGATAACGTTATCCACAAAAAAAAAAAATTTCGATTTGTTTCTTAATTTCTTTGAAATATTATTTGAGAAAAAACTTATGCACTCTGGAATAGTTATCTTGGCAATTTTACCTACAATGGATTTCTAAAGCTTCTTCGGTCACTTTGGAGGTTATTTCAAAGCCGGATTAAACTACAAATCAAAAACCTAAACATTAAAACTTAATTTTTGTAGAAGAGATATCGATTTTGGGTTATTTTTTTTAAAGAAAATGTTGCCTTTAGTCTCATATTTAATGCATAAAAAGCTTTTGAGCGAGTTTTGCTTATATTTTTTGACCATTTTTGTATTCTATATAAATAAAATGATAGCCGTTTTCGATGAACGGGATTCACGCAAAATCTACTTAATCAATTTCGATCAAATTTTTTTAGTTATCTTTCTTAGGCGCTTGGTCTTTACATAGAATTAAAGTGATCACGATATTCCTCTTAAATATCAAAATATTAAAGTTTTAAAATTGACAAAAAAAAAAAAAAATGAATTTAACACATAGAAAGAAGCATGTAAGCATATCAAATCGTTTAATGGCAAGTTAGTGGGTTAGTAAGGGTGTGTGCGTTTTATTTTTATATGGCAATGCAATGGAAGACAAAAAACGGAATTTCACTCTCGTTCTCGCTCTCATTCTCAATTTGTCATCACAACAACTTGGAATTTTTGAACAATGAAGAATGAAAAAAAATTACAGTAGGTTCACACATAGAAAACACACATGCTGTCGTACATGGCTTGACAACATGTGTGACTGTCAATATTGCTTTGAGTTCACATTATTGAGCATGCCATCAAGCATCAATTGCAGAATTTATGAGCGTTCACATCGAAGTAAACTGCATGAAATCCTATTTAAAATGAAAAATGTTCGCTAGGCTTGACAGTCAGTTCAAACAGGTTTTATGGTTGCACAAGCCAGCAGGAAAATCAACAATTTTTGAAATATATCCAACAAGTGTGTCAAGCGGTCGTTCCTAGAGTTCACATTATCGAACATTAATGTTGTCAAGCCATGTTCGACAGCATGTGTGATAATGTGAACTGGGCCAATTGAATGTGTTAGTTAGGCTTTGTTGATTGTCTTTCACATGGCAATGCAATGGTATATTTATGGAAGAGAAAACAACAACATCTCTAGATCTGTTAAGAAGAATCAAAATTGACTGTAATTCTATTTAAAAAAAATTAAATTGTTTGCCTTCGCAGAAAAACAGGCAACGCGTACAAAGTCGCGGGCATCTGCTAGTATTTTAATATAATTGCGCACCCTGGAACCAGGGCCAGACTCAAACTTCTTGAGGCGTGAGTCTTTAAATAATTATCTCCTCTTCGGACAGAAATTTCCTAAGAGCACCAAATAAAAGTATTTAGGTACTGTGTACGATGAACAGATTTTTTGAGTTCAATTTTACTTCGAGAGTAAAAGGCATTGCCAAGGGCCTTAGCTTAAGCTTCAGGTTGAGAGTATCTCATGGCCGTTAGCTTAGAATATAAAAGTGATTTCACGTTTTCTTTTCAGAGATCATGTGACACCTGCCAAGGGATAAAGTGATTGATTTTTTTCTGCCATTTAACTTCAATGCAAATAATTTTTCAATTAACTTTTTTCAGTGCGAGTGCATTACATACAAGTAAGTGCTACCTCAGTTTTGCTATTATTGTTGTTGCTGTTTTGTATTGCTGTAGTTATTGCAACATGCATGCCACATGCAACATGAAACAAACATTCCGTTTTTGCCTTGTAAATATTTCAGCAGGATATTCTGCGTCACAATTCACAAGGCTTTGGGTATTTAAATTGCGAATGTGCGCTTGTGTGTGTGCGCGCGCAAATGCATAAGTGAGTTGTGCTGCCAGTGCTGCCAAAATGCAATAAAAATTGCACTACGACCACGAGAGATGCTTGTGCCTGGCATTGTAAAGTGAAATGGCAGCAGTAGCAGTAGTAGAAGTTGCAATTGCAGAGGCGGAAGGATACAAAATTTGGAGGACGGATGAATGGACAAAAAACTCTCAAGAAATAAAAGCCGACGACGCTTTAACATTTCATTCGTTTGCTTGTTTGTTTGCCATAATGTGTAGACGTTGATGTAACATCGCATACATTCGTTCGTTTGTACTAGGTATGACAAGCTAACAAAAACGAGCAGCACGGGAAATTTGCCAGGACATGACTGTTTCCGTTTAGTTACACCTTTGCGCCAAGTTGCTTCTACAATGATGTTCACTCTTTGCTAGCTTCTCTCTCCTTGGCGAGTAGAATTTCTCGTTTTATAATGCGGAGCTTTTTTCTACAATTCCATCGTATAGAGCCTCCGCTAAGGAGCCTTTTCGTTTTATGTTTACATTCAATCGCATGAAAAATGCAAACTCAACACATGCACATTACGTATGTACCCAGTTATAGTTGTATGTATGTGAAAAAAAAAGGACATCAAAATATAGACAGTGACTTTGGCATCAAAGTGGGCAACACGTTGACAACCCACCCACCCATTGAAGAATATTTACACCAGCATTGGCAGATGTCAGTAAATATAAACGAAAAGTGTTGCCAGATGATAGATTTCTCAAGCTGCTGGAAACTTTCTTGAAATAAACATTTCAATCAGTAATCATTACTCGATATCGAGCATTTATATATTTCTAAGCCAAATATCGGACATAACCGATTGACCTCAAACTTGGGCGGACTGCGCTATTTTCCGCAAAACGTACTGCGTACAAAACGCTCGTAATCGCAGGGAAGTGGCTAGAAAATTCAAAAAGAGACAGAACAAATAGATTTTGATCCGGTCTTTGCGATGGTGCCATTTTTTATAAAAAATCCTTTTTCGTGTTGAAAAGAAAATTAGTTTGAGTGTCAGGACGTTTCTCTAAAGTTCGCCACAGATTGTTTAAACAGAATATACACTAATCGAAAAAAAAACTCCTCAGCAACATCTCCATAAAATTACAGAGTGGAATAGCAAGAAATGCACCAATGAGAAGCAAATAAAGAAAGCGACATATAATTTATGTACGCATTAGTACTCGACACGCTTTCTAACGCTCGTGATCTTGGGAAAACTCGCGTATGCGCAGCAATTGTATCGGTTTTCGTAAATCAAAACACCTTTCAGCTCAACTAAGCGTTATCTCGTTTAAATAAAAACCTTAGGCCTTAAAATATTTTCAAAAATCTGGCAACCTATTAACACAAATAGCAAACTATTTGCTGTCTTTATTATCCTGTTTGCCTGCTGTTGCCGTAACTTTTTTATTTGTTTGTCAGTCAGTTTGATTGTTTGTTTGCTATTTGTTTGTTTGTGTTTTTTGTTGTATTTTTAAGAATAAGGTAGTTTGTTTTTATGCACCACAATGCAATTTGAATTGCTGCACCAGCACGTTTTTTTTTCATCTCTTAAGATAGTCTTCATTTCTATTTTGAAAGATGCCAAAACACAGTTTTTAAAGCCATGGCATGGGCAGGATTTTTTTTTCTTCATTAATTCACGCAGTTGTACTTTATCAACAACTGAAATGAGCAGCAAATATATCAATTGAACGCTAAAAAATAAATTGAGGAATAACCTTTGAAAGCGTGCAAATTTATGATGAAAAAATTTGGGATCGCAAAGATTTATTAATTGGAAATTACAATATTCCAAAGCAATTACAGTCACTTAAATAGAAAATAAAAAAGAAAAACAAAAAATTCCGGTGATATATGAGGTAAAAAATACATGATAGAGTAACTTCGGGTTTTGTGATATGGTCGGGTAATGTGATATGCCATCATATTTCCTTAAATAAGCAACTCTCGAAAATATTGTTTTTTTTGCTCACAATGATTGTCTTCCAAGAAGGCAATCAATTACTGTATGTGAGTCATCTATCTGACTTTAATAAGTTCTGCTTTTCGCTTATTGATTCAGTTTAAGTCTAGTTTCCTTTTTTATAGAAATTCTTTTGAAAGATGTAGTGTTATTGTATTTTTAGTTCCTACTGTCTTATACCTGTTATACTTTTCATGATGGCATATCACATTACCCGAACGCTACATATATATCACATTACCCGCCAATTTCATTTAGAGGTGTCACTTGGCTTTTTTTCATTTTGTTGAAATAGCTTCAGATTGACACTTACACTATAGAGCTCCGAAGTCGTAATATACTGTACAATGCATCAACAAAACATAATACATAAAGAAGCAGAAGCTATGCTATAAAAGTTACGTGCAATTTAAAATTCAAAAATACCCATATCACAATACCCGAAGTTACTATAAGTACTTGTAGGGACTTTTCCACTATTCAGGCTTGGAAAAAAGAATATATAAGTATGTATATAATTATTTTTTTTGAATAAGCAAAACTTTCCGCTCTAAAAATAAAAAGAGTAACTTGAACGAGCAAATATTTCAAGAAAATTATAAAGTTTGGCTTTTTATTTGTTGATCAAAAATTCTTGATGGACAACAAAACGAAAATTAAATCTGAACGTAGGACCTTCGTGACCTTTGACCTCCTTGCAGTCGTCCATAAGTTACGTGAGTCAAAATAGGGGGAGAGGTTCCGGCAAGATCTCACCAAATCTCACCAGGGGGGAGGGGGGGTCAACGAAAATCTCACGTCGACTTTTTAATGCAGAGAGTATACTTCATTATAGCAGATTACATCTAAAAATTATAAGGAAAATCTCACGGAAGGCAAGGGGGAATCTCGTCAGAACTCATAAAGTCTCACCAAGGGGAGGTCCAAATTTTTTTAAAAAAAAAATCTCACGTAATTAATGAGCGTCCCCTTTCAGTGCAAAGAATTAAGATAATGACAAAAATTTATATTCTTCAAAATTATTCTCTTCGTTTTCGTGGGCTAAGTGTCTTACACTAAATCAAAAAATCAAAATGTATTTTCCCTTACATTCACAATATCATATTGTAGCGAAATTTGGTTTATGCTAGAAAACTCTTGAAATAAATACCAACAAAAGAAACTAAACGATATTAGAACAATCTAGCGCAAAGTGCAGTTTTTGTACTAAAAATAATAAACCGAACAGACGCTGCAGTACACAATAAAAAAATCGACAACATAGAGAAATTATCGCCGTCGTACAACGTACAACGCCATCTAGCATCTAACATTCTGGATAATTGTGAGCTCAACGTCAGTGCGCCAAGCTGGTGAATTGTGGTGAATTGTGGATAGTGGTAGAATGCACGCTACAAAGTAGCACTAGTAGGTTGTAGATAATAGTAGAATATACGCCATCTGGCAGCTAGTAGATTATTCGAGAATGTGATGCCTGTAGTATAAAAGGGTGTCATTTGAGTTTTCGGACACAGTAGTATTTCAACAGTGAAGTGGAACACTTGAATTAAAAGCAATAAAGTGAATACAGTGTGATCCGTAGTAAAGTAAAACAGATTTCTATACAGTGTTAAATTAATATTAGAATTTGAACGTTAATAAAATAAACCATTTTATAACTAAATAAGTTTGTGTGTTTTTAATTGTTACACAATCCAGTGATCGAACTCAGAAAAGTGTGAGAGATCGAAATTATCGTCAAAGAGACAGAAATTTCGTAACAATATAATGCTAATTTGATAATACTAAGTGGAGTAAAAATATTTAAAAAATTAGTTCTGTTTTTATTTATAAGTCCTTGATTTATGGATTCTCAAAATTAAAATCTATTTGACATCCGCTTTGGATATTTATAATTGCACTTTTGTAAACCTAACCAGCGTAAGTGTTTCGTAATTTTTTTTTATATATTTTTTATAGTTGAATGTTGGTACATAAAAATAATTTATATTAAAATTTGTGGAATGATTCAACTGATGGCTGCTTGCATTGGTATCATAATTTTTATGAAAAACGTTGGTACCAATTTCGAGTAATATAGAATCAAAATTTTAAATTGTTGAAAAGTGTCACGCATACTTTTATACTTTCACCCACTTTTGGTTAAATTCAAGATTTATATGATCAACATCAGTTTACTAAATTTCATAACAAAATCTCGCATTGTATTGCGTTCTAGTCTGTAAGATTTTTCCAAAGACTCAATAAATACTAAATACTAAAAGTATAAATAAAAGGCTGTGCCACGTCCCTTAAAGAGCCTTTAAAGACTTGAAAACTAGCCCAATCCTAATTTTGTTGACATGTTTCATCAAAATCGTCGCAAGTCGTCGAAAAGGTTTTGGCAAGTATACATAGTGTATGGGCAGTAGGCGTGTCCTTGCTCTACAATCCCTATTCTCCCATCGCACCAACGAACTTTTCTGTGCAGCTTTTTTTATACAGGGAATTTAACCAAATCAAACACATTACGCCACCTGCCGGAAAGGACAGAACAACGTCTGCAGAGCCAGCTTGTAAATCAGCACAAATTTCCCAAAAGAAATAAATAAAAAGCTTAAGAAACTGTTCAAGCTTTGGGTCCATTTCCCCTTCCAAATTCGTACTAAATTTTTTGGCCGATTTTGAATTTCTTCTTCGATGACTTTAGCTTCACCTACGAAATAAATTCTAATCACATACGACCAATCATACCTATAGTTTTTTTTTTGTAACACCTTAAGCACCATAAGTTCCAGCACAACGACTCTGTTGCCGTTCATCATTTGCTACTGTTGTTGTTGTGCATCTCTCGCGTGAATATCCTTCAAATGTCCTTGCGTGCGTTCTTTTCACAGCGTTGTTGCACTTGCGGCTCCAGCATTCATTCGCTATTTTCGCTTCGTTTTTGTTTTCTTTCAACTCATAGCCATGCTTTTCATGCCCCCCGGTTCTACTGTGTGTCCTGTTTATGTCCGGAAGGATAGATGCCCAGTAACATGCATTCGTGTAAAATGTTGTGCTGTGCTGTGTTGTGTTGTTGTGTGCCTTCATTTCGTTGCACGCTGTTGCAGTTATTCTTTCTTGCCCAGTAGTCGTACGTAGGTGGTGGCATACTTGCGAAATGCGAATGAACGCGCATAGGGGCCGACTTTGCAAGTCGAATTTTCTAATCCTGTGCTGACATATTTCGTGTTCGTTCATTTCTGGCTGTGGCTCTGGCTGTTGTTTGCTATTGCCTTCTGTTGCATGCGGTTATTTCGGTCCAGCTTGGCACAGCTCACAGAGGTCGTTTAAAGGACTCATCCAACTGAAGATAGATGACATGACATTTGGAATTGATGACCTTATGCGGGCGGGTGTGCTATGTGCTGCCTCCATACTTAGTTCTGTGCTCTTCTTTGTGCTGTGTGCTTCTTCGGCTGTTTACATTTTAAAATGGTGTTTTGTAGTTTCACATTTGGGAGTTGGGGATTCGGTGTGTGTGTGTGTATGTGTGTTACGAAATTTTTCATGAGTTTTCATCCGGTATTACATTTTTATATATCGTCTCGGGAATTCCACTGCAGGACATTTGCCGTTTGCATGCTGTGTGCTGTGTTGTGCCATGGTTAGTGCAGTAAAGTGGCATTGCAGATTATTCGATTAGCGTAAAATTAGTTTCCTTTTTACTGACAACATAGGGAGGGAAAACATTAAAAATTTATTTGTTCTACGAAAGCAGCCGGGATGCTCGATTGACAAAACATAAAGGCTTCTATTTTTCTTTTTACTCTTTCGGTGCTTATTGACTGTTTTTTGTGGAGAGGTTAAACTAAATTTTTCGCAATAAAAGCGAGTTTGACAAAATTTAAATGAAACATAAAATCTTTAAGCTTGTAGTCAACATTCCAATGAAAAGTCTAAAATAATGATCATCATTAAATGTTCCTTGCTGAACCTAATTTTCCCATGAAACTCCAATGCTGAGAAACGTGCACAAGTTTTATGCGTTTCATCATGATCGCAGTTAAAACAACACTTGTTGTTTGCCCAGAAGGTCTTGGGATCGGAATTAACTACCATTAAACGACATAAAATAAAGCGACAGCCAAGATCTAATAGTAGGCACCAGACAAACGTACTAACAATAAAACTCATAAATCAAAGAAGACAAAACATTGCGGACTAGCGAAACAAAGTTACGTCATGGCTAGAACAAAACGTATAGACTGGACTAGATAACGCGCAACGTGAATGGGAGCATACCCAAAGTCAACCAAAGATTCGCTTTTTTTGTAGAGCCGTCTGTTGCACTTGGTTGTTGTTCCAATACAAGACATTGACAGCATTTTACGATATTCGATTTTCAAGGTAAAAACAATGAAACGAAACTCCCGTCTTCAAAAATCGAGCAGAGTATACATATTACAACGATGTACGATATTAGCGATGAATTATTAAGAAGAAAGAATCGATACCAAAATCATTGCAAAATTATAACATTTTTTAATTCATAGGACTTTCAAACTACAGAGCTTTTGGTTCTACAACCTTTCGATCTTAACTGCCGCTTTTAATTTTTGCTGATCAAATTGATCTGCATTTCCAGAATCTTGAAGCAAAAACTTTAAAGGCGTTCTCAAAACGGAATCGGAACTGAAATTTGAAGTTTATTTCAGGAGTTCGGAGTTTAAAAAAAAGTCCTTGGAAAATTCAGACCAGAAGACTTAGAAGATCTATTGACATTTAACAATCGAACAATCAATTCCATTTCCGAATCAAATTGGAATCAGAGCAGGGCTGATTACTCAATTAGGCATTAATAGGCTTTGTTAACGGCTGTGATGTTTTGGCATTTGTGTAGAAATGCTTCGACTTAAAAGTATCAAACAACGATACTTTAGCGCTAGTAACGTGACATCTTTGTCTCTGAAGTCAAACAAGCCATGATGCTGATGCTGATGCCGATGATGATGAGACGAGATGAGTTTTCAAAGTATTTTCATTTTATTTAGTTACCTCTAGTCTCATAGTTAAAGTTGAACACAAACGACAAACAAAAATCTTAAATATCAAAAGACAACATTGGCCATGGTTGGTCGCGCGCTTTGTGTACTTGTTCTTCCTCCATTTGAGCCAATGCGGTGAGCAACAGCCAACAACATTGTGAGTGAAACGCTGCTTGATAGTTCGTTCGTTCGTTTGTTTTTTGGGCCCTAAAATCACGAATTAAAACGTGCACGACTATTTTGCGTGAGCGCATGATCCAACCCGCTGTTGTCGCACAGCATCGCAGACAACATTGCAATGCAACGCGCAGAATGTAATATGTCGCATGAGGCGCGCGTGCGCTCATTTTAAAGCGCTTTGCAAAAGTTTTAATATACGCTAGCGTTTGCGCTTTGAAATTGAATTCGCACTGAGTTGCACTCTCTGTTGTCAGGGTTGTAGTGCCGCAAGGGCAATATAGGGAGTGGATAATATACTACTATTTTGCCCTTAGCCCATATCGTACCTTTGATTCGTTAACGAATCACGAAAATTGCTCATGTTTGGACATTTTTTTCATTATAAAATAACAAAAAATTCGAAGGTTTATATATTTTATATTAAAGTCTAATCTATTGGCTTTTAATTAAAAATTTCCTTTCTCGTTCCACGCCCACTTTTTAGGATTGAGTGGGAGCTTAAAACAACAATGGTTTTGGATATTTTTTTGAAAATTAATCAAAAATATTAAAATTAATCAAATGTGGACAAAACCTACACAGAATAGATTCAAAAGGACTAATGTTATTCTCCGAATACGAATAAATAGCCACTTCCCAGGGTAATTATTTGGCAATTTTTATTTTTGGAGATGACAAATTTTTTGAGTAGGCCAAGCGCTAAAAAACTCAAAACCTTAAAATAAATAACATTTTTCGATTTCGATTTCCTTTGCGCTGAATAAATTCAAAAAAAATTTTTGCTAAAAATATTTTCCGATCGACCTCAAATTTATTTTTTCCACTCAATTTACCACCTCATTACAACTTTTTTTTAAAAAAAAAGTATGCTGAATATTTTGGAAATCATCCAAAGCTGGATGAGTAAAGATACGCCTTGGTTTGATTCTGTAACCTTTTCTTACCTTTTACATAAGTATAAGTTTTTGGAAAGAAACTCATCGCAGAATCGACAACAATCCGAATAAGACTAACATTCAAAATATGTGGACTGAAAAATTGAGTCCAAAATCTAGTAAAAATCTATCTGAACAAGGTTGAGCATAAAGGTCCAATTCAAGTTTTTTGGCGAAATTTTTCCATTATTTTACGAATTTGAGATATTTTTTTAAAGTGAATATAATAAGTTTGAGTGATTTAAGCTCATATCCCTTTAATAAATTTGTTTTTTCAATGGTGAAATCTGCACCATTCTTTAAATTCCTAAGAAAATATTTGGGATCCAAAATATCATATCTACTACGATTTACGCACAATGAAAACACTTAGCTTGGAGCTTACGAAAATAATGATGCCGCTGCTGCTGTCGCATTGTCCGCTTGCAACAATAGATGAGTGTTACATACTCTTTCTTTTGGGTGGTGGTGTTCGATCACAGGGATAAAATTAAGCCACTAAGCCAAAACTTGATGTACAACACTGAAGTATTTCAAAGGTATATAGCAAATGGCCATTATCCCTGTCTATTGAAAAGCAATTTAATGTCTGCTGAGATTTTTTTTTTTTTTTTTTGATTTTCTATCATTGTACCTACATTTTCTTCGTTGTCTCCGTCATGCAGTGAAAATAAATTTTTCCATGGAAAAGCGATCAGACCAAATCAGAATCAGCGCTCTCAATTTAAGTCATTTTTCGTTTTTGGTTTGAATTTCAAGAAGACTTCCAATTTGGTTTTATTTTTCTATTTTTGAGTTGCACACTTTTTACTCGTAAATCCCAGAAAATAACGATGAACACGCTTCAGTCGTTCGTCGTGAATTTGCGACGCGTTTGTCGTAATAGTCAAAATCAGTAGAAGAAAAAGAAGAAGAAAGAAAACCCTGAGTCGCGCATGGAAGATGAGGCCAAAACTGATCGCACTATTGTTGCTTTTGCTGCAGCCTAGCGATGTCTACGTAACGATATCAAAATAATGAAAATTACTTCTTCTGCCATTCGGACGTCTGGTTTGCTGTGCTTTTTTTTTTTGGTTAGTTACCATTATTTTACGTTATGTTCTCATCGACCGTTGTAGAAATAAAAAAAAAATTTTTTTTTTTCTGATTTGCGGAAAAGTCGTGCAACCTGGCAAATCATTGCACATGCGCGCATTTCCAGCACCTTTGTTGTGAGCGTTCGTTCCCGCGAGCATATGTGACCGTTGTGACGCCACCATGCCGTAATACTGTACTGTGTTGTCTGAAATTGTTTATGTCCCAAAATGGTTAATCGATTTTTTCTAAACTCTTTAAAAAAAATTTCATTAAGTGGTATGTTTCTTTATGGTATTATCGAAACTTTTTCTTGCCATTAAGTTATATGAGTTGAGTTTTTGAGTGGGAGAGTATCAAAGCGAAGAAATAAATTGATTATTTTAAAATGCTGTGGCTGAAACTAAACCATTTTGTTATTAATATATAAGTAGTCACATTTTTATAGAGCACGAAAAATGCATTAGCTAACAAAACTAAAATAAAGTTGTTTGAAGGAATAATTATTATATCTATTAAAATAATAATAAAATAAAAATAATCTACGAAAGTACTTGTAACTCCTAGAAAATTTATACGGAAAGGGAAAGATACCCAAGACCAGAAGTCGAAAGATAAAAGAAACAAATTATATAAGTCAATATCATGTCGAGGCAATGAATATAATCTAGAAAGAGATGTGCCAAGAAATTGAATTGTTAGAGCTTTGGAGAATATTCGAAAGACATTGTAAAAGTGGGAATTATCATGTGATTTATTGTGAACAATGCTGAAATTTATATGAAGGTTTAAAGTCTTCGAAAAATTAATCCAATTAGTCTGCTTGTCCAAGCGGGGCACGAGCCGCTAGTCAGAATATTTATTTTCCAAGGCAAAAATAGGTTTGTTCTCTAAGGCTACAGATAACAGGTTTTTTTTTTGATAAAATGCGTAAGAGAATCGTGACTATTCTAAAGGTTTCTTTCTTCTTTTATTATGTCATCAAAGACTGATCTTTGAAGGATTAGTAATTTTTTATTTGTAACATAGTCGTTCGTAATACATTTTTTATTCTTTTTAGCTGCGAAAATTAGCATTCTCACTGAAATTGGAAACCATTTAGCAAAGGAGTATGCTCGTATGAGCTTCCACATTCGGAAAATTTCTTCTAAGTTTATCTGTTTTTATTAGGATTAAGTAAAGTAGTAGTAGTAATAAGTTTTTCAAGTATTGTCTTATATGAAAACATTTTGATTTGAGCTTATCAGTATCAGTGTTTTTGCGATAGAATTCTGCAAACTCTCTGCATTTATTTTTCAACTGGTCGGAATCGACTCTTTTTAACTCAGAAAGAAACCTCCTCTTTCTTTGTGCAAACGACAACGTCGCCATTTTCGTGCTCCTATCGATCCGATGGCCCTGGGCTCGTGCCATTTGCACCCTAATGGAAAAGACGGAACTGAACTTGAGGAGATAATAGATACACTAATATATATCCTAAGTAACGAAGTTCTAAATAAAGCAATCAGTTGCATTATACGACATTCATTAAATTCCACGATCAAAAAGCAACAATTCTATTTTCATATTTTTTGTAGGAGAATATAGAAATTCAATAAATATTGGTTAAAAGTTCTTTTATTTTTAATGTCTTATGAATGTTCTCAGCAAAAGGTTCTCTGCGTTAACTGGTTCTTCTTAAATTTTAATTTTTTTGTAATATCTAAGTGAATATGTTGCACTTTGATTGACGAGATAGGAAATGTGCAGTTTTAATCAAAAATCTGAGAAAATCTTTCATATTGTAAGTAAGTAGATATCGAAGCAATTCTATCAGTAACTTCGTCACAGCCCTTGCAGTCGACCAAATTTTTTTTTGTACTGCGACATAAGATCGAAGTAATCCTATGTATCTTTTCAAATATTTTTGACAACAGTGTTATATATTTGTCTTATCCTCTCTCAAAAAAAGCATCGTTTTATTCAAAAAAATGACTTTATTTAGTTTAACTACCGCCACTATAGTGACGTTTTGAAGCACTTACCAAAACACTTGTATATGAAGAGCTGAGATGCAAAGTCCGCCAAGTCCAAAAAAATTTAATTGATTATTTTTCAAAATCCGCCAAGTCCCGAGGTTTCACTTTCAAAACCAGCCAATTCAAAACCAGACAAGTCCACACATTTTGTTTCAAAACCCGCCAAATCCAAATGTTTTTTATAATAGTCCTTGTAGATTATGTCATAAAATGTAATGAAAAATAAGGATTTTAATAACTTTTGACAAATATTACAATGGATCAATCAGTGTTTTTACTTTGCATCCCAGCCTTTCATATGTGTTTGAAGTAATTCTATTACTTGACATTACTTTTTGACGGCAGCAGTTGCTCTTTTTAGATTTAAAATCATGTGTAGCTTAGCAATGGAAATCAATGAAAAAAGCCGGAAATCAGAAGGGGTATAAATAAATTAATATTGTTGGTTTGACACAACTTAAGCCACATTTAATTCTTTAAGCTTAACGCCAAAAAATACCAAATCAAAGTATTTAGAAAACATTTTTAGCCGACTCAAGTTAATGTAATGGCACACGCACACAAAACTCTTAGCCCACTTAAAGCACAATCGCATTCACTGATCAATTAACGATTAGCAACAAGCAAAATTTAACAAAACCAGGAACTAAATTTCGTTGTCCAGATACATGAAATCACTGCAAAAAAAGCTTAAAAAAAATCACGCTAAAAAAGCTATTTTTATTAACCGACTTGGCTCAACTGGACAGATATCGCTTTGGACATTTTAAGTCACAAATTGCTCTCGCTGTCACTAAAGCTGTTGCTGTCACTGTCGTTGTTGTTGTTGTTGTATTCGCTTGTGGCGATTTAACGTACATTTGTTCCTGTACAAGTGGTACATGATGTTATGTGTCAACAGCTTAATTCGCTGATGAAGATTTAAATCGATGGCATATGCGCAAAGAGGCCTAAATAAACGTTTTGCTGTGTGTCACACAATTGCCGCTATTGGTCAATAGGATAACCCTGGTGCGCATTGATTTTTCTCTATTTTTTTTTTACTTTCTGGGAAAAATTCTTGTAAATTCCGCTATGCGTTTGACTGGCATTTGAACTTTAAGAAATGTTGAAAGTTAGTGTTAGAAAAGTAAGGAACTGTTACGTACGAGTAGTTAGTATCTGATATCATGCCCATTATGTGTCACTTTGGTTGACTTGCGTGAAAGATTTATTGTTGTAAAAGAATTTGGTAAAATTTGAGAATTCTTGAATACATTTTTGGATTCCATTGAGATATTATACATGGAAACGAATTGGTTGATTGTGCCCGAAATATTAAAATAGTAAAAAGCACGTCTCGACAAATGTCAAATGTTTTTTTTACAATTTTTGCGATGATAAGATATATTTACATACATATGTTTGTTAAAAATTTCAAATTTGTCTAAGCTCCATTACGTCAAAGACTGGTATTTCGTACGCCATAATAAAAACTATTGAATAAAAAAAAGTTTGTAACTCAAAACTCAAAAGAATTCATTAATTTGGCAAGACATTTCACAAAAAAAGAGATGCAAATTTTATGTCCCACAACGCTCTTTTTCATTAGAAAAAACGCTTCAAATATTTTATGCAATCAACAAATTTTTACTTTGAAATTTGCTTGTGCTTTGTGCGCTATGTAGTAATTTACATGTGAATAAACAGACGGTACGTACTAAAACGCTGAAGTACGTGAGCAAATGTAAGAACAGAAGACTCGTATGCTAAAAAAATGAGCAATCAGCAATAAAAAATGGACAATTTCTCATTTGATAAATGGAAATAATCAAAGCAATCGAACATTTTACCATTTAAAACTAGATACTGTGGATAAAGCGCAGTTTGAAACAAAGCATTTCATTAGGGTGTTAAGAAAATTCAAATTGTTTCTTAGATTACGCAGGACCACAAAAAAAAAAAAGTCTTGTAGTTGGGAGATGAGGTATCATACGGTATGTATTTTGGCGTCCTAAACACGAATCCAAGGTCAGAATTTTTCATGCACTAAAGCTATTAATATCGATAAGAACTCATTTCTACCCCCTAATCACCCCCCAAACCCACCCCAGTATTTTATTATTTCTCCCCAAAGGTTTTTATCGACATTCTGAGTTTTCGTGCACCAAAATACCTGCGGATATGCATTAATTATGCATCCAGAACTGATCCGATTTCTCAAGTCCGTGCCGGATCTCTAAAAGAGCCAACTGTATGCAAATCGGACAAAAATTTCTACTAGGGTTGAGAGCCCCGCTTAAATGTTTTGAGAACCTGCACAATGGTGAAAACAAAAATTTTTGCCCCCTTTTTGCAAGTTATATTTCATAAAAATCCCTTTCCTCTACTTTTGTGGGCGTTCACGCCTAATAGTTTAGTAATTTTTTCCAGACTGGTTACTTGTATTTGCAAGGTCTGTGGAAGAATTTTATTTAGTATAGCGTTGAAGTGGTTTTTTCTTCGAAAATCTTTGATGTCATGATAATGAAATCCTATCGTATAGTGGTTAGTCGCAACCAACTTCGTTGTAATTACTTTGCACTCGTATTAAAGAAATTATTTACAGAGTTTTATTAATTTTCATATAATTTCACGGTGTTCATAGTAACTGGTGTTCTTGGTTTAAGAGCACGATATTGGTCAAAAACTGTGTTTTTGATACTTTCAACTCTAATAATCTCTAAGACCAGATGTGATAGAAAAATATGAAAAGAGTCCCGGATTTGAATTAAGCATCATAATATATAAAAATATATTAAATTAAAAGAAAAAGATGCAAACATAGTTTTAAAAATTATATTTCAAACCAATATGTCTTGAATGAAAAAAAGCCTTTTTTGTTACGTGCTACTGACAGGATTTATATTTCATTGAATCTTAATCTGGAGAAATAATATGATTGCTCAATTTGAAAGCCATAATATTGCATGTAAAAGGGCTGGAAATCTGAGTATGGGTTTTCGAAGTGGAAACTATAACTTTTGATCACTCTATAACTTAACCATGACGGGAAGAAATACAGCTTCGAGGAGCGGAAACGCTTCCACTTCTGTCGTTAGCCAAGGGCCCCGCCAGGTCTTCACATTTTTTTGTTATTGCCATCTTGAACTTCCGGTATTGCAATTTTTCGAAAATTTTGAGATTGTCACATTAAAATTTTCAAAGTTTTCTCTTTTAAGAACACCAGTGACCGGTATGTAAAAATTGCGCATTTTTTTTTGTTTGTTGCTCTTTCATTCCTCGAAACACATGCATTTGATTAGCAATTTTTTGTCAGCATTTTTAATTCAACATTTTCTACTTTCAGTTTTTTTCTTCTCTTAATTGTTGTGCTGTTTTGGTACATTTCGACCATGTTCAATATTTGATGCGAATATCGCATGCAGCATGTTTATTGCAGCGCAACAATTTTAGGGTGTGTTCTGTATTGGTACCGCTGGGTTTCATTGGTCCAATGGTTGAGGAAAAAAAAGCAAGAAGTTGGCAGTGCGAATGAAAGTAAAGACTAATGAATCTTTCCGAGAAGATCTATAGAAGTAGTGGTATAACGCTTTATATTTCTAAACTGCCAAAGATACCAGCAACTTTTACTGCAAATGTGCTTTCAGTTGGTCAAAGTAAAAGGGTGGGCGAGATATTGGTTTATTTACAAAAAAAAAAAGTCTGGGATATGGAAGAAAAAATAGAGTTTCTAATATTTTTTTTTTTACACTTTGTTGTTGTTCAATTATTTTCTATTCCAGTAGCTCGAATATCCACCCCCATCTCCAGCAGCACTTTTTTTTGCTGAAAGTTATAAAATGAGGACCCTCAACTATGAAAATAATTGTTCGCTAGGCACCTACTTCCATTGCGACCAAAACATCCATGTGAATGTAGCCGCGATAATTCGATTAAATTGTTGTTTTCTCTTTTTTTTTTGGTCGGTTCATCTACACAAAGGCGCATAAATTTTCACTATTGTCACGGGCGCGTGGTGGTGGCGCTGTTGCTGCTGCCGTTCATGCAAATGGAAGCATCATGGTATTTTTCACTTGTTTTGCATTTTTCCTAAATTTTATTTTCCCCCGGAGTTTTGTATTGCCATATGCAGAGTGAACAAACATTGCAGGCAGGCAGGCTCATCGTCATCATTGCACAAAGAGAAATTGAACAAAAAATGCCTCTTTGTGGATGGCAGGACATCATGGCTTGCAGGTCCTGCTCATATTTTCTTAGTTTTTTGTTGAATTTTTTACGCTGCGCTTACAAAAATTTTCCGTAGCAAAAATGCAAAAATAAATTACTGTTATTGTTGTTGTTGTTGTTGAAGCAGAACATTCGAAATAGATGGACATTGGTCATCATTCATCAAAGTGAAGCTCACTCAGTTGACGATGCTGTTGTTGTTATTATTGTTGCTTAGGTTGCACCCCCAGTGGTAGTGGGTACTTTGTGGGTAGGTGATTCAATTCATTTGCTTGCCTCTGCAGATGATGCAAATTTTGTGTGTTTTCTTTGCTGTTAGTGCAGCATGTGGTACATATGACATGCAGTGGCTTGAAATTGAATAACATCAGCTTAAAATTATATTTTCTTTTAAATAGTTTCAAGTTTCTAATGTCAAACCGAAAAAAAGTTTACAAAAAACTTGCGTTTTTTCAACAAAAAATTTAGACTCAAACAAAAATTTATTTTGTTTCGAAATTAAAAAAAAAATAATGAGGGCCTGAAAACTGAAAGTCTTGGAATTGAAGATATTGTGTTGAAACATTGACATTAATCATAACAAATGATATCGGTGAAATGAAGGCCACGATAGAGCATTGCATATTTTTGTCTTTGTGATGAAATATTCCGGTATTTACGGGCGAAATACAAAAATCAAAGTCCATTCTTCTTTTTTGGGTGAATATTCTGCGAAATAATTTGATGAAATTTGTCATTCAGGCAACAATTTCAAACATGGCTCGTGGAATAGAAAATGGGCCCGAAACGCCTACATCTCAGACAAATAAAAATAAAATATTTGAAATGCTATACTGAGAAATTAATGTATGGTAATGCAACTAAATATCACTCCAATAATTCGGTAATTTTCAATTGGGTAAATTTCATTAAGAAGATCTGGCGTTACTCAAAGAATTACATTCCCAAGGAATTTCCAGACCAGGGGGTCTACTCTGTATTTCGTTTGGATAGCCTTTTCTATTTGAAATTGCTTTTTGATCAGAATATGAAATGGCAATCTACGGTAGTTTCGAAAAGAAACAGTTGTGTTAACTTCAAATACTCGTTACTCGTTAGTTTTCACAGGAACATCAAAAAAAAAACCCTGACAAAAAAATTTATCTGAAAACAGACAAAATATTTGAAAACTCAAAAATATTTGATAAAACTAATATTAATCATGAACTTTATTCATAAAATCGAAAGAACAACTTTATTCATCAAAATCGATATGATCCCCTTCAAAGTACTTCCTATTGACTGCAAGTATGTACGTCAGCGGTTGATCCAATCCTTGAAACCTCTATCGTACTCAAATTTTAGTCTGTCCATCAGAGCCGTTTTCGATTTTTTCATGACGAAGCAGATTTTCAAGTCGGTTAAACAGAAATAAGTCGCAATGAGCCAGATCAAGTTAATTCGAAGGCTGTTGGACTGTATTCGTATTGTTTTTGGTCAAAAATTCTCAGATAAGAATCCCATTGTGCGAGGGTTCGTTATCGTGGTGCAAAATCCACCAGCCCACAAATTCGGTCTTTTTTATTGAATTGCTTCACGCAAACTATCCATAGCGTCCAAATAACACTCCTTGTTGACTGTCTATTTTTCTGGTAAGAGTTCATGATGCACAACACCGTTGTAATCCATGAACCCTGAGCATCGCTTTATTTTTTACTGAAAGCTACGTGGTTTTGTTTTTTCGGTCTCGGCTCTTTCGGTGCACGCCATTTACTAGCTTGATGTCTGGATTGCGTTTCATACTCATAAACCAATGTCTCGTCTCCAGTGTCGAATTTGGCCTTGAAAATCTTGCAAACTCCTTGATGCCATTTTCAAATTTGTAACAATCGAAAACACGCACAAAGGTAAATGTACTCAGTACAGCGTAACTTTTACAAATGCCAAGCAATGGCGCTGAAATTTGTAAAAATTCCAATCGGGTGACCAACAGCGCCACATGGTTGTCAGTCCCAAGACTTTTTAATCAAGTTGGCATATTGCATTGAAAAATAAATTGGAATTTGTCTAGTAAATTTTAATCCGGAACCACAGTGTCTTAATAGCAAAGTGGTACATCAGGGTGTTCCATGCATGTGAATAGTATTGCAAGGCCTGCTGATGTATTTTTTCCTCCATTTTTTGGATGCTGCAGTTGTACCCGCTTGCTGTACATTCCAAAATAAAGGGGGGCTTCCTATAGTTTTCCGTTTGCGTTGCTGTTTTTGATGAATTGAGGGCTGTTTGTTGTAGTTGTTGGTATTATTATTGTCCTTGTTGATGTTGTCCTTTTTATGAAAGAGTTTTTCTGCACTCGATTTTTACATGACGCTGTTGTTGTTGTTATTTGTGTGCACCTCCCCATGATCAACTACTGTTGTTCATTGGTTGTTGTTGCTGCATTTTTTATATCGCTTTTGAAGAATTTTTAAAAAAAATTCTTTTGATATTTTGCCTCTCCCCCCCCCCTTCCTCATCTCATGTTTTCGATGAATATTTTGAATTTTTTCTTGTTTACTAATTTCAATTTTTCAATTCTGACCAATAAAACTTTGTTTCCTTCAGCGTATGGGCGTGTCATGTTGTGCCCTTTTGTGTATTTTAATTAATTTTTCTTAGTTTTTTGATTAATGGAATATCATAGTAATAAATTGTTTAATTTAAGTTCGAAAAAAATTTCAGAGAGTGAGTGACCTGCTAATAGATTTTTGTATTCTAAGGCACTCATAAGCATAACATTCTATCTAGCTTAAGCTCGTGCCAGACATTTTTCTTAAGGATCTATTCATAGATTCATTAAGATCATAGGTAAGTATTAAGGATGAAAGACTTTTGTATATATGTATGTATGACAACAAAGCAAGTTTATTTGAGCCTTGGAATGAAAATGTAATTTCTGTAGGGCCTACAATTCAAAAAAAAAAAAAAAAAAATTAGATGTAAAAAAATGTAGCAGCATCTACATTTGTGATATGAACGATTTTTTATTGCAAAAATGTCACGTTTTTCATGGTCGCAAGACACAAAAATTCAATAACATCAAAAAAAAGTACCTTAAAATGTTATGCGCAACAAACTGATTCGTTTTGTCTGTTGGTTGTTACTGCTGCTCATGCGCAACAGTTGCCCGATACAACTTACGTTCCTCTCGCATGTTTCACATGTTGCTGCTACAATGTTAATCATGACGGTGACTATGACAATGATGATGTTGATAGTGATGTTGGTGGCTGTTTAGCGTCGTGACATCTCCCGTCGTCTTATTAATTTGTATGACGTACCATCGGCAATGTGTGCGGTGGCTAAATTTAACAACATTTTTCAAATTTTATGAGCTGCGCCTCTAAGCGGGTGCTTGAAAATTTGAAAAATTTCACTTTTCCCATCATTTTGCCAAGCTAGAAGTGGTATGTCCGGACCAAATATTTTGACTATATCGCAAAAAATCGCGATAACTGTTGCTTTGTAGACAATTTTTATTATTTGAATATTTGCGATTGAAATAGTGTATGCACACGCCCGAAAATCCAAATTGATTGTAGCTTACTTATTTGTGATCCATGGTCAGTTTTTAAAGTGCCTTGACTTTTTCGTAATAAGGTAATTTCCAACTCCTACGAATGAAAATAAAAAGTGTCTTTTAGTTCATAAAAATCATAATGAATGAATGATTTTGATTTCTGTTAAGGAACTAATTGTTTTCAAGTAAAATTTTCTTCAAAACAAATATTCTCATTGTTAAAGAAAATACAAGTACATAAGAAAAACTTTGATCTGAAATATATATTTCTCCATTTGTCAAACCAATGGAAATTTGTACTCCAAATATTTTGTTAGAAAATTATAATGATCATTTAATTGTTTGTATCATGAAGTCAATTCAAAATACTTATTTAATGAAAACATCCCTAGTAGCATTAAAAGGTCTTATAGCTTCTTTTGCAGGCCTTTTAAAGACAGGTAGAAAGACTACATATTATATTTATAAATTCTTTATAGGGGCTCATAACAGGCATTTGGCGTATGAAGTATAAAGACACTTTCCCCTCATTGTTATCTTTCAAGAGACTCGTTAAAGTATCTTTTTGAGCTGTTTAAAAGACACAAAGTCAGTCTCGAACTCATGTCCCAGCGATTCATAGTTCTGCGCGCTACCTACTACGCTACCTGTCATATATTAAATTATGTGTCAAAGGCGAATCACATCTTTCTTTCATTTGTTTTGGCAAGGCGCCAAAAAAATGGACAATAATGTGCCCTATCTCGTGTATCTCTAAAAACGTGAGACGTCATGTTTTCAAGTGACTTATATGGCTACAGTATAAAGACATAAGAAACATGATGTCTCTTTGTAATGATTTTATATCTGGTTCTAGCAAGTAATTGTAAAAGAAAATTTCACTACAAAGGCGAACTATCTTATTAATTTTGATACACAGATATTTAAAAGACATCACTGTCTTGTAAGCTAGATTTTGGTCTTCATAACTTCCCCTGATGCTACTAGGTATGGGAAAACCTAAGCGAAGGTTGTAATTTT
Source organism: Tricholauxania praeusta (assembly GCA_949775025.1). Taxonomy (NCBI): domain Eukaryota; kingdom Metazoa; phylum Arthropoda; class Insecta; order Diptera; family Lauxaniidae; genus Tricholauxania; species Tricholauxania praeusta. The sequence goes on from OX459028.1 coordinate 188,884,017, forward strand.
CTTGACTTGAGTTGAAACGTCTTTTCTTAAAAATGTGGCAAGTTAGAATCCTTCCTCCCCTACCCCTTCGTAAGACAAAAAATTAATGTAATACAGCCTTAACCAGCGAAACACCATGCCTACACCAACTAGACTTCATCACGTTTCGGCGACTGTATCATCATACACAATATACTGTGCCTTAACTATCAGCAACAAGTTTGCCTTCACAAATTAAACACGTTTTTCCATAGAACTAATGAATAAACAAAACTAATCATTGGGGAAAAATCCATTTTATGCGAAATTAATACAATTAGCAACTTGTAAATTTTGTTCGTTCGTAGAGTCTATCATTATTTATCAATTTACAAAAAACAAAAATATAAAACAAATTTATAATAAAAAACGTAATGATCCTTTTAAAACTAAACTTACAAGTTGTTAGCAAAACTTTAAGAATGCACTTAAGTGAGCAAAAAAGTGTTAATAAAACAACGGCGTCATAGTCATCGTCATCTCAGTAGAAGCAGCTGCTTTGTTGGGAACACATGTTCCTATAGACTTTTTAAGAAAAAAAAAAAAACGATTTTTGCAATTACGCAAATCTCATGTTATTTCAATAATTGATCTAAATTTATGTACCATTTTTCAATTTAAGTTTTTGTTTACAACACTCAATGATGGCGGCGTTGCGTAGGTTACTTGCACGCGTAAATGCCGCGTACTGCAGAACAAAGTAAATTACGATGTGCGAAAACATTAACACAAGGCGTCCAATTAGCTGGACCATTTATAGCGCGAACAAATGGGAGTTTCACCATAGCATAACATGTCTTGATAGCATTCAGATTTATTAAAAATAAATGAAGTTTGTAATTACAAAAATGTTTTGCACCTTGGTATAAGGTGATTCCGAGCACTCGTTGTATAGTTCTATAAAACTTTTTAGAGAAAGGCTGAAGCCGAGAGTACATGGGCAGTATTGCCTTTGCCGAAAATCAAGCTAGTTTTCAGTTAATGACAATGTAACCTACAATTTGGTCATTTTTTCAGCCCGTAATATGTAACCGTTTTGAAGAACTTTATTTTAAAAGGGATTTGAATGAAATTTTAATAAGTCACAAATAATGTTAAAGTGTTTTTTCAGATATATTGAAAAAATATAGTAGATACACTGAAAAAAGTACTATAAATATATCTTGGATTTTCTTAATTCTCAAATATTTAAAGCTATTTGCCCCGGGCGAAAAATGGTTCATATAATATAAATCGAAGTTTTGTTTTTGAAATAACTGTCAAATTTTATTTAAAATTATAAAAATTTGGATGTTTTGTGAATTAATGTGAAAAATTTCTCATTTTTGTAGGGTTTTTGGGAAGTGAAAAGTTATAACTTTTTTTTTTTTTGTATTTTGTTTGGATAAGAATAAATAAGAGTCTTTGTAGGTACATAGGTAGACTACGGCAAACTACCTTTTCACCCGGGTACCACTGTTTCCAAGACATTTTCAAACAATTTCAGCGTAAAAGATAAGGATGAGGTATGGAATTGCTTTTGTCTTAAGCATCTTTAACGAGTGCTGAGAAAAACTTTTCATAAACCAATACTTCAGCCATCTGTATTACGAGATGAAACGGATGATTTATCAAGGAAGCTGTGATTTTTTTCATATTACTTTTATGTAATTTTATAAAAACGCTCAGATTCTGAAAACTAATTTTATAGATCCTCTCATTACCTGATCACGTGAAAGATCTATGCAAAATGATCTACCAAGACGAGATTTTTCTCATATCCCTTTCAAGATATACTTTAGCCAACCAATGTTTTGTTGAAATACTGGAAAAAAAACTCTATGCACACATTTCCTTTCGCTCCTCATTGCCCCGCCACACGTTTTTTTCACTTGACTTAAGTATTTTTGTGTCTTAAAACAGATTACAGCTGTATATTTCTTCGCAATCCCTGTAAATGATACGACTTCCTTAAATTGTAATCACAAAACCATTTTTCTGCATAATTGCTTTGCCATAATGATAAATGCTCATATGAATACGATTAAGTCGGTGATAAGCGAACTGGATGAGCAATGCGCATGTCAGGTGTATGCGTGCACTTGCGCACACTGATATATGTAACGAAAAATTTAATTTTCAACCTCCTATTAAATTTACTTAAGAACAAGTGCAGAGCATAAATATAGAACCAGTGTTGCCATTAATGTAAAATATCATACAAAAAAAGAAATCGAATAAATGTAATGAATCAAAAATAAATCGCATCAAAAATGTTTTATGTAAAAGAACGATCATAGAACATAATAAATTTATGTAAAATCACCCTATTCAATTCAGAACACATTTGTAGTTTTTTTATTCTATGAACAACTCTATTGGCGAGTATGAGAGAAAGTCTTTACTGGAGTGAATAGGCGGTACATCGATTTTTTCAATATTTTTCTATTTATTTAGTGTTTTCCGCATTTCTCAATAATATTCCACTTTTCAACATTTTCGATATTTTTCGGAAATGATAAAAATATTCGATATTTTGAAGTAATATAACGAATTATCATAAAGTTTAGACATCACGTCGCGAGTACATTTGTTCACCTGATCTGTTTTTCCGCAACACATAAGCCGCTCGACAATAGACTTAGAAAAGAGCACTTTCTGGTAATCCCTGACTTTTTCCTTTGGGGTTATTTGATGTGATCGATCTATTTGAAAAGGCGACCATTTGAATGATACTATTATCTATTGTATTTAATACACGGTTGAAAATATCAGTATAAAATTAATAACTTTTAGTTATTCATATAAATCCATAAAAAAATCGTATAGATTTTATAAGTTCCGCAGTTATAAAATTTTATATAAATATCATATATGTTTGTATATTAAAAAGTATAGAATAGGTTGACGTATAAATTCTATTTTATAATAAGAGTTTATATTTAATTTTAACAATAGTAAAAAAAAATGTATATTTATGTCGGTTGTTAGAACTTTTGACTGGGACGCAGAATTCATGGGTTCGAGTCCGGGAACAGATTCTTCTTTTTAATTTAATTTTATTTACAATTTTTATTTATAAAATGATTTGAATAACAGAACATGAATGGGTAGAGATTTGAACCTGCTTCATTTCTAGAATAGTTTGAATTCGACCCCGTTCGTTAGCTAGCTCGGCTACAGAATGTTGATGATTTATTAGACAAAATTGAGCATAAACAACTGGCCGCATAGATGGTTTTTATATGTTGAAAAGTTATTAAATTTATACCTAAATTCATATAAAATGACCCTTAAACTGATATTCGTATAAAAATTTATACTGATTTTTTCAACCGCGTAGAAAAAATTTTAAAGATCTTTATAAAAATAACGAATAAAGAATAAATTTTTTTTTAAAAAAAGTGTTATTTTTCTGTGTCTACTGCCGGAGCATAAGACCTAAACAACAGTCATAAGCAAGAGCCTTCGATTTTCTTCTTATACCTCCGATCCACGCATTTCATATTCCAGCGATCGCATTCAAGATGAACCAAAGTTATGGCAATATCTTATTAGCCTTTTATTCAATTGATCTCTGCCAAGCTGAACCACCACTTTTACTCAACAATTGTTGAAAGTATTTACCTTTTCAGTGCCGCATTTATGATGATCTTATTAAACAAAAAATGGCAACACTACTGCACTTGAACATCTCATGATCAGCAAGACAAGTTTGTTATGATTGCACGCTGATGATGAAATGGAATATGCGAAAACTTCCGACTTTGCTGCTACGAATTCAACCGCCGCACTCAGTATTAGCCAAGTGAGTGTGGTGCGCGTGAGCAAGTTTTGAGCGGAGTGGTAATTATTTACATTAAGCTGAAGCGCACAATTAACTTGCCACTCATTGTCAGCGATGGTGGCGGCAATAATGGTCAAATGGACAGACAGACAGGCAGGCAGGCAGACATATGCATAGGTGAGTGTATAGCGGCAGCACCTGTGCGAACACATCCATCACATCCACCCAACCAACCGTCCATCCATCTATCCGTCAGAACTATGAACAATGGAACAAATTGTTTTGGCCACGCAAATGATTGAGGCAACCAAACCGCCACTGTGTCTGTTGCTATGAATCTCCAGAAAACAATAACAACAACAGCCAGATGAGATGCAAATTATCAATTAAAATTGTTTGTGCAATTTCTATTAAATTTGCATATAAACGATGTATGTGAAAAGATGCCGCTGATGGTGCGCTAACATGTCCGTAAATGCGTGTTGATGGCTAAAATGACGCCACGACCGACGGTTACTTGAGATGATGTTCGGAAAGAAGTTTGGCATTTTTTGCTCAACCTGTATGTGGCCATTAAGTTCTACTTCCTAATAGCGCCTAACCTGCGGCTTTTTAAGGTGTAGGTGCACCCCCCATGGCAAGTTGGTTTGCCACAACCTTATTCTCTCACCTTGAAGTATAGACGCTCGTGGTGCTTTTAGGGTGTTGCATAAACGTTTGTGGCATTGTTTGCATGCGCAGGATTATTAGTTACGCCGTCTGAACGCATTTTAGCAGTTTTTTTTGCCGCTCGAAAGTTTTTATTCAGATCTTGTAGTGAGGCAAAAAAAGCTAAATAGACCTTTACGTAGCTGTTTTCTGGCAACTTCATTGTTTAATTTTTTAATCGCTTTTAATTGAGTTTTATCGTGAGTCCATGCGGTGTGAGCAAGTAATTACCTGATTCATGTGGTAATTCTGGAATTACGTATGCAAAGCGCATCAATTTATTGACTTCGCAAATGCATTCACATATCGACACACTCTGGCGGCAGTTTTTTTTTTTTGCAATTAACATGCACATTTTGCAGCTTGGTGCCTATGTATTATACCCACTGAGAATCAGGTCGGCTGTACGATATTTTTCTTTTTGTCTGAATCGAGTTATGCCAAGCATAACTAATCTAATCTTTAAATGATTTCATCAAATAACCACCGAGGAGGAGATGATACAAACGATTATGGTTTGGTTTTCATTTAGGGATTTCATATGAATTCTTTGGGCTGAGAGTGCAATTTTTGTTTTTTGTGTTATTCAAATTAGAAAACATTCATGTGCATAGTTTTAGTGCAGCATTTGCACTACTCGTGCAATGTTGCATGTACTCGATGCATAATTGCTTAACGTGTTCGTTCAGGTTAGTCAGTGAACTGAAAATATCAAAATGGGTTAAGGTGGTGGGACGCTCTCTAATTATGGTATTAATCTAAGTGATTATCTACTTCGTTGACTTGGCTATAGCTATGCGGGGGAATGGCATACAATGAGGTGTACACTTTCGCGATCTTAAGAATATCATTTATTGTCTATGCTGAAACAGTGTACATGAAACATGCGAAATTGCACCAGAAGAATAAAGTATGTATAAGGCCGGCGATAATATTTATTGACAGAAAAAAGTTTTTTGTACGAAGCCACATCAAGCGAAAGTGATTTTTTTCTTTATACTCTTGTGCGTTTGGGATACGATTTTAAAGTTGAAAAGAGTAAAAAAAAAATTTGATTCGAAAGGAACTGCTCTTATATGGTGTCATTTTCCAAAAAAATCAAAAAAAAAAGAGGTGGTACTATGACATATCTTAGCATATAGTAACTCTAACGCATTTTCTTAACGGTATGCGACTTTGGAAAGAAAATAAAGTTATAGAAAATAACTTTAAAATGAGATATATACATATAAGATTTGATCCTGCCAGAAAAAATGTGGTGGTTGAGAGAGAGAAAAATTAGAATAAGAAACAGTTGATCACTTCCCCTCCGAAAAATAAGTTTCATTTTTCACCCAGATAAATTTCTTGAGGCTAAAACTTGATGACTGTCAAATTCGTAGGCAACGAGACTGGAGCCTCACTTTTGACGAGCGAGGGAAATGAAATTTCCTGTTTGAATTATACCTGTACAGTACTTTCCTTATAAAATAATTTTAAGGGTTGATTTTTTTTTTCACTTCTTATAAGTTTGTGTTAAAAAGGAGCAACATAACAAAAAGCTTGAAATCAAAACATATTTGGGTAAATGCTCATTTATTTAATTAAATAAGGTAAGGTAAGGTTGAATTTCACCTAAATGGTTGTATGATAGTCAATCATATAATTATTTCCAAAATACTGTTTTTCGAAGCGCGCATAACGTGAGGAATTGGAAATGTCGCTCAATCAAAGTTGCTAAAGCTTTTTTTGTTATTAATATTCCATCGAACATAACTCTTTCTTTGAACAAAAAAATTTGATTCAAAATGCATTCATTCAGAAGGTATTAACCAAATGGTAATGCAACTACGAGCAGACTTTAGCTCCTGAACTCTGTCATTGTTTGTTTACTAAAATACGCGCAATTTTTTGACAGTTTTCATTTTTGCCCATTTTTGTGTTCCAGCCAGAATTGTGGTGATTCGAGTAGTCAGAGAAATTTCAGCTTTTACTCTCTCGAAAATAGCGATTTGACGCTTTTAATTTTTTAACACAAAATCTGACAGTAACAAACCTATTATTGCTTTTGAAATTTGGCTTAAATTTGCATACGATTACGGTTAATGGGGAAAATATGTTCACCAACACTGAAAAATATAATATTTAATTACCTATTGAAACTGAATATGCCAAATAGGCTTTAGTTCCGTTATTTTTCAGATTAAGATAAAGTCTTTGTTGTATTACTTTCTCTGAGGGAATTCTTCTTAAGTACGCTGTAACCAGCGGCGGTGGATTATGAACTTCTTAGCTCCATTAATCTTAAAACATAGAGTTTGAAGTGGTTTTTGTGTTGCATGTAAAGTGCCACGCTCCTTCAAGGAAGGTCTTATCCAAGATGTAACAGATAGACAACCAAATACACTTTCATATTTATAATACTCGTATATGATGTTTGTCAAGGAAGTCTCTTTTTTCAATGAGGATTAAACTTTAAAAAGTTCATCCAATTTAATCATTTAACCTCAGAGATCATGTAGTTTCAAGCCTCTGAATTATTGTCTTTGCGGAAACAACAAGTCCTTTAAATATGCGGGTGACAAGCCAGCAACGTCAGAGCATTTGGAAACCAACGTTCGCCATGGTTGACGTATGGCCTCAGATGTTCGAAAAAATAGTCATCATTTGAATCTCCACGTTGCTCGATCTACGGACCAATGGTGAAACTCATATGCCCGACATGATATTCAAGTTCTAAATGGCATAAAATGATCCACTTAATAGGCCTAGGTCACTTAAACAATTCTACAGTGTTTTACTTAAATTCGAAGCTACGTCACTGCATAAAAACACCCAGTACATTGTGCGACAAAATTTTACAAAATTTATGTTTAAGTGACTTTATTAATTTTAAAATTATAATGTGGAAATTTGAGTTGGCAAGTTTCTAAGCAAGCGTTATAAAACTGGATTCAACACCTTCAACAAACGGTAAGGGTTAGGTCAAAAATCATTCATAAATACTGTATAGCACCGAGCTTCATAGCATAATAACAGATTTAATTTAAAAAACTTAATTTGCAGTTATAGAAATTACAAAAAAGTTAATGAGAAGAAAAAAATCAATCAAGAAAAACATGGGGTTTTGAGATATTTAAAGACGAACAGAAACTGATTACTACTCAATGTCCACAAATCGCTCTACTGGAATTCTGGCTATGCTAATTAAAAAGAAAAATTTATACATATACTTTAAATTTGCTTTATTTGTCACACAGTGTAATTGATAACTCAATAAAAATCCACAATGCAGGGTGCAAAACATTTGCATTAACAAAAAACCAATAGTAGGTACCTGTTTCAGTGGTTCATCGCGAGTCGTTTACTTTACAGAATACAGCATCTTGAAAGCCCACATATTTTCTTTTTTTTTTTTTTTAATCGAAAGAGGTACGAAAAATATCTCTGCTGTTATTGCGAAGCCGTTAAATTTTCTTCGCTTCGGGCCAAATTCACGCTGCATAAATCAAGTTGCACACCGTTGTGGGCAGAAAAGACTTTTTTTTTAAATTTTTTGCGTGAAAGTGCGCAATATGTTGGCATCTTCCGTTGGAGGCAAGAGAATTTTAATATGCTCGAAGCACATGCGTTTAAGGCCAGTTAACATTATCGCTTAATTAATTAGTGCGATTTGATAAGAAATTGACAGGTATTTTCAGTGTAATTTGTGCAATTTAATTTGCAAGATTATAGCACGCGTACACCGAAGCAAATGTTTTTTAAGTAAAAATAATTTTTTTTCTTTGGATATTTTTGAAAATATTAAGACATGCTAGTAAAATATGTGTTACAGCATTCGAGTTGAAGCCAAAAAAAAAAAACATTTATTATAAATTCAATGTTCAATATGCAGTGCGGTTTTTTCTTCTTTCGCATGTCATCAATTGCAATTTTATGTTTCGAGATTCACATCAAAACGATGAAAAAACCATTGATTCTTTTGTAATTTCATAAATATTAATTTACTTGCAGTGGTGGAGAATTCCACGACAGACTCGCATTTTAGAATGTGCACGAGCGCCCGTGCTGAGTCTTCGCTGCATGAGTTTGCGTGCCATTAATGTGCGCTCCAATTATTGGTGGTGGTGCGCGCAGTGCGAGTGCGCGCGCACTGTCAAAACAGCCGCCCAAATACGCCGCCAAGATGAAAACATCAATTTACCACCCATTGCGTTTTTGGGTGTCTGCCTTTACGTCTGTGCATCTGCAGCTGCGTCTGTGCATGCAAACTGCCAGCATACAGACAGACAGCGGTATGCTATCAGAGATGTTTTGAAGCCTATGTTTTGGCAGATGTGAATAAGCCATGAGATTTAAAGTTTTCATTTGATATCTTGTAGCGTTGTCTGCCGTACAGCGCCACCTGTGTGAATTAATGCGCTGCGTTGGTAATGGGAAATTTCAGCGTACAACTTAGACAGGTTTTGTTGCGTGGAGATATGATTTTGTTAATTCCTATTCCATATTTTCAATGGGGGACTATACTAGTTTGATTTTGTAATAAATAACATGAGATTATTATTAATTTTTCCATGCATTCATACTTCAAAAATAAAACTGATTGTTAATAAGAAAAATAAACTATTTATTGGGAACTGCATTTTTGTCAGCCACATAAAATGATGTACGACAGTGAGAAAAAGATTTGTTTGAATGCAACAAATTATTTTTGATACAGAGCAGAATATTTGATTGAGTTAAACAGAAAATGATTCAACCAACATATACCACTATTTGATCCAAATACAGTGTGTTTGACCCAAACAAATATTTGATTGCTCTATATGAAATATACATTTTTATATTCAAACAAATAGTTTTCACAGTATACAATAGAGACAGCTACATATATTTCCGGTAAATTAAATCTTAAGATTGATAAATCTCAAAAACGTTGTTGTCTCTGACCACAGTTCAACTTTTGTGTTACTATGGTGTATTGGACTTCTTTCAATCTTTTTTGATGTAAATTAATCAAATTGTTTAATTTTTTATTACATAAATACGCGCAGGCGTAAAGCAAAGGAAGAATAAATGGAGAATAACAGGTGTACGAAATTGTTATATAAGATCGATATGGCTAGAACTGTCTAAGCAGCTACTAACTGGATTAAATCGACGTGTTTGAATGGGTAGCTTATGCAGTTTTAGACTTTGCAATATTATCTTTTGTGCATTGATGTTAAAGTTTGTGAACATTTTTCTTAAGAGTTGTGAATTAACTTGAACAATAAGTAAAGAAATTATTTTCATGTATGAAAATGTGTATTTTTTTGATTTCGAATCTATACAAAAAGCGAAGTTTTTATTATTAAGGGTCGTTAATTTCGGAACTCATTTTTGACAATAATAATCTTTTGAAAATACAAAACGCAAAGCGCTAATATACATAGCAATGATATCTGACAACTGTTGCTCCTGACTAATTAAAAGCTGTTCTCCGAACTCTGAAAGTCACTTATTTCCTATGCTTCATAAGCCAGTTTGTTCTCATTTCTAAAATAAAATCCTCAAATTTAGGTTCAAGCTTAGGCCCGCATAGGTTAAGTTTCTAGTGTCGCAAGCTGGATAAATAGAAAAAAAATATTCTAATGGAATGTGTTGGTGCGTTGTCCATTTATTGGGGTCAAAATCAGTTAGACAATGGCTGATACAGAAAATCTTTGAATGTAAATTAGTCCACATATTTCTTGCTTTACACTTTTGGTATTTTTTTTCGATAAAAATGATGAATTTTTTCCCCGACAAATCGCTTAAAGCTTTGTCATACAAAAAACAGTATTTTTCAAAAAATACGAAATACGAAAATGAGTTTTTGCCCAAAACTTATTGAAAAGTTTCCCATATTGGGGTAGAATATGGCGAAAACTTAACCAAATAATTGACTATGAACGTGCCAAAGTTTCTGCTTGGTAATAAAAAAGAAATATGGTACTCAAAATTGTTCAATGTTTGTGACGCAAATAAATAATGAAACACTTAATGAATTTTTTTATATTACGTATTCTATAAAATGATTATAATCATTATAATTATTACTTAGTAATTTCTACCGAGCTTGATGACTCATATTCCCACTTTAAGAATATGAAATATTTTTCACTCTCATTTTCAAACAATCCCTTGTTAATAAGATTTTCAGTAAAGTACCTCTACAATCCCATCTCCAGAATTTTACAGCTTAGACTTTTGTTGCTAATGGGGTTTATTCTTTTAAGTTCAAATAATAGTAAAATTTTTGTATGTCTACAAGATTTAGGATTTCAGCTCGAATGAAATCACCTATGCATACGTGTGTTTATTCATAAGGTTATTTTGATCGCTTTGAGCACCGCCTTTTTCATAGCCAAAAAAGTTGATATATTGAAAATTTGGTAGCAACATATCAGATCATTTTGAAATTTAGTCAAAATTGATCTGATGTTTGAACATCTTCATTAGATGGTATGGAAGAAAATAAATACGGAGTGATTTGGTGGTGCAGTAACGACAACGTTAGTTTTACATTTTCGATTTTTTTCGTTTCTTATTCCACGTTTTTAAGCTTCTTCAAGACTCTTGAATTAAGATTTTCGACATTTTTTCATATAATTTTGATTATCGAATTTTTCAACAGTTTTATACTTTTACAATATTTTTGATTTCATCAACATTTTTCGGCCAGGCCAAAATTTTTACGACCCTCTTTCGACTTTTTCAATATTCACGACTATTTCAACTTGATAATATAGATCATTTTCAACATTTTTCCACTTTTCTTTTTAACGAACTATCATTGAGTTCACACATAATACCGAACCACATTACTGCACCCTTAAAAATGAAGAAAACATCTTGGACGTTATATCATTTCAAAGTTATAATGAATAGTTCGATGTCTCTTATACAGAAGATAATTTTTGAGGATTCCTCCATTCTAGTTTTTGGAATACTTTGTCAACGTAAAAATTCATAAACGAGATCATGAATAATCGCAGAAAGTTTTTAACCACTTTTCACATACTTTAATCTGAACTTTTTGGGTTATATATCTTTTTTTTGGTCTTTGGGCTGAAACAAATACATACTTTGGTTAATTTTATCAATTAAATATTTATTCATTTTAGTTTTTGGACAATTCTTCCTTTTGGAAATCGTAAGTTTATGTCCTTAAACATCAGGCTATTTTTCTAAAAAGAAAAGGATACTGAAAGCATCAGAAATTTCCCTAATTAGAAGTGCAATGGATAGCTAACCACTTGTATAATGCAAATTCGCTAAGTTGTTTCATAATTATGACCTTTTAAGTACCAGAATCTTTAATCTTCTAATTTAAATGTCACATTAACCCAAATGCGTCCAGAGGTTTAAGTAATGCGAAATGTATTTAAATTATGCTCATGCCTAATTGACGATAAAATCAACAGTCGCACATTCGTTTCATGCAACAAGTCAAGCACAAGCTGCAGCATGCAACAGCAACCCATAAATTTTGATGCAATTATTAAAATAATCAACACTCAACGCGATTCACCGATTTCAACGTTTTACCAATCCCATAAGACGTAACGCATAAATTGCAACCGAACGACATGCAACTGCCAAGCAATCGGCAATGGCAGAGCACAGCTTCTGTTGCAAGCAACAAGCAGCATACAGCTTCCCGTTGTACAGAACTGCTTGCTTGGCAGCAGCAGCAGCCAAACCGTGGCGTAAATGCGTTGTCATCGACATTCAACGCGACAGTCTTCTTATTAACGTTTTGGCGCATTTCAAATTCCTCAGAAATTGAGACAAACACACACGCACCTTGAGTGCGACTGAGTCATGTTGGCAGGCAAGCAGGCAGGTAAACTGCAGCCTGTTGGTAAATGCTTGCGTTCGAGATCAGAAATGTGGCAGCGACAACGCAAATGTCAATGCGCATCGTCGTAATGGCGACGGTGTTTTGTGTGGCAAGTGGATAGGGATGTCAAAGGAAATTTCGATGTTTTGGAATATCGATACAAGGACTTTTATTATGCATTTGAGACAAACGCGCTTGATATATTTCCAATTAAAAAAGGGATTTTTCATCAGTCAGAGTCTTTTAAACTTCATATTTCCGCTCTCTATAACTGTGTTAAAAAGCAGACAGCGAAAGTCAAGCGCTACAAGTCACAACTTCGAATGAGACAATCACGATATTTTGCTGTCATCGCTACAATCAGGCAATACAAAGGAATTGCGGCTGCGCAACTGGTATTGGTATTGTTGCTGGTTGTTATTGCTGTGATTTACGCCACATAAACAACGTACGATTATGAATTTCACACCTCATTTGAGCGACATAAATGTCGAGCAATTTATGTGTGCAACATATACGTAGTAATGGCAACGGCAACATAACGACAATGACAACTTGCCACGCATTGTCGATAGGAACACGGCGTTAACTGTGCTGCTTCACTTGATGCGGCTTAATTGACGCAAAACAGTAGCTGCTGTCACTTAATAAAATGCAAATATTTGACAAAATAAAAACAAGAGAATTATGTGTGTGGAAATTCACAAAATTCGACATTTGCATTTTTAAGCATTTTTTCTCGCATTGGAGTTAATACTCAATAGCTGTGTTGGCGCAAAATTTTAGTTAAATTTTTGAATAAATCTCTATTGACATAACACTGGTTTACAACCCTCTGGTATTTTTAAAAAATCGCTGGGCATGAATATGATCGCCAAATTTAGGGGTCATATAATAAAAAGACATCTACAGCGGGGGGAGGATCGTAAAAATGAGATGTCGAGACCTTTTCGTACGTGGACTTTTTTGAAAATCACTCTTGAATTTTTTCGATTTTTTTTTGTTCATGAAAAACGAAAAAACAAATCAAGAGGAGTAGCACAACCCTATACATCATTGATTTTGGTCAACTTCGTATATTTATTTTAGGAACACCAAATATGAATTCGATATATTGTTAATTGAAATTTTCAGTTGTCCTGTCGTACTGGAACTTACATGTCTGTAAGTAGACCTGTTTAATAAATTTGCTCAATAAATTACATAACAAGTGATATTTGTATTGCTTAAATCGCGTTATGAGTTCCCAAATCATTATGACTTTTAATTTTCTTACTTCTCTCCTCTGCTTTATTTTTATGTATTTCTGTTTAAACTAAAAATTTATTTAACCTTCTTGTAACCTTTGCAAATAGAAGGTTTCTAAAGATGGTTTTAGCATACCAACCAAATATTGTCAGAATTTATATTATCTTTTGAAAGACCTTAAACACCTAGACTATATAATTTTTACTTTTATGTAATTGTGATATAATGATGCGATTGTGATTCATTTATATGTTGACGTTGATTTTTTATTCTCAGTAAATAAAGCAAAAATTACTAGAACAAACATTATTTAATATCCAAAGTTATAAGCGATACCACAAATAGACCAGTGGATTCATACAAAAAAATAAAAAAAAAACTAAGCACATTGAATTAAGAAGTAACTCGATCTAATAAAAAATCAAAAACAAAATCTGTTACAGCGAAACAACAAACAAAAAATATTACTAACAGAGCTAATGGTCCCAAGACAACCGACCGACCAGCCGGGCAGTCTGTTTGTTGAGGCCTCATATATCAGACGAAGAAATCTTCAAAGTAATGACAACATAATTAGACTTTGCACAGATCTTGCGCACTCACTCACTTCAATGGCTTCGTTTTGAGTCAGTCAGTCAGTCAACGATGAATGTTGCCAAGTGCTACACGGAGATAAATTTTCTATGAAGAATATTGCTTAGCATATGTATTTAGATGGATGTTGCAAGAAAAAAATTCAAATTGAAGAAGTAGAAATGTGTTGAAAAATTCAAAAAAAAAAAATATTGAAAAGTTCTAAAAATATTGAAAAGCTGAAAAAAGGAAATGTTGATAAAAGCTTTAAAACGTTAAAATATTTTGAAAAAACTATAGTATTTCGAAAAATTTAAAATATGTTGATATGCTTAAATTGAAAAATGTTATAAAGGTATTGGAATCCTCGAGGCATGGAGAAAATGTCAAAATATATCGAATAAAATATAAAATTATGGAAAAATACAATGTTGAAAACTCTATAAGTAATGAAAAGTCAAAAAATGTTAAAGGAGTTAAAAAATATTGAAATGTTAATGTCTTAAATTGACTAATGTACAATTCATTTCAGTATAGATTTTCATAAATAATCGCTCTTGAAGATTGTTCACTTAAAACTTTATGGAAATCGAACATAATATGGGAAAAATGACAAATACTGTTTAAGAAATACCAAAATCTAATGAAAAATCAACAAAAAACAACGCCTGAAAAGCTTTCAAGAAGAGACTTTCATACCAGGATCTACTCGTACCACAGTATCTGAAAGTCAAGTTTTCTTCAAAAGTTTTCTTATGACCTAGTTTCATAATACTTCTCCAATTAACCTTGATCCTACTTACAAATGAACTGTATGCTTAAAATTTTCTAAAGAATTCCTATTATCAAAATAATGAAATTCGGAATGCGTTTTACGTAGTTTCACCGAAATTAAATCGATATTTTTTCTCAGTGCATTCAGGATTCTTCTTCATGTGGGTTATTTTCGTAACTTTTGTTGCTGCTGCTCTTGTTCTTGCTATTGCTGTTACGATATCGTGAAATCCCGTTTGGGTTTCCTGGTACCGTTTTAATTGCAAAAAAAAAAAAAACAACGAAATGCGATTTGATGAATTGCATTTGCACGTGCTGCGCATACGTTACCACCAACTGTTGCTGAGGCCGTTGGCTGCTGCAAAAACGATAACAGCAACAACAACGCATTGATATAATGAATGGCGTGTCCGTGTCAGCCACCATGCAGTGCAGCACACTGTTGCTCCACAATCGAATCCCCAATTGAAGACGACGACGACGACCAGGACAACGACAACGACAGCGATGATATGATCCAAGCCAATGCGATGCGCAAGTGGCTGCACAGCTGCAAGGCATTTTTGTGCAGACGCCTACGCGCATGCGCACACGCTGATTGAGCGCTGAGCTAAGGTTGCTCGAGCTTTGTGCGTACAACTGTTTGACTTTCTTATGATAACCGAGGGCGTTAAGTTGCGCACTGCACTGCATTCAGCCTGAAAGACCTTGTGGCGTCACTGCACCAATCATGATGATTACAACAACGATGATGATGATGATGATGACGGTGTTGTTGATTATACTTGTGGTTGTTGTTGTTGATTCTTGTTCTTGCTTTTTATTTATTTGTTTTTGTTTCAAGTTGCAATTGTTGTCGATTTTGTTTATCCATTTTATGGTTGTCAGGACCACCAATGGATTGATTAACTGTGTGTCGCACTGTAGTGCACTGCGTATAGTGTGTGTGTTTCTGTCGGTGCACATGTTGTCGTTTAACTGTTGCTGATGACAGCAATTAAGTTGGAGAAATAGTTCTCAATATTTCCAGGCAGCAATGGGAATTAAAGGCTTGTCAATTTTTTTGGGTTTGAATGAAATGAATTCTCGTATAATTAAATTATAAAATCAGTATTATCTTTGTGATAGGTGGTTATCACTCTGAAGTCGTCTTTAGGTAGATGGTTTAGGTTGAATTCAAGAATGATATCGGCATTATTGTTCTCCTCATTAACAGAACCATAAAAGTCTTAAGACATCGGAAAATCATACAGTCCAATAGATGGAGGTTTAGTTCATTCGGTGGGAAAATCTAGTAATGAATCAGCTGATTTGGAACTTAACCAATAAATGCTTTGACCTGTTGACGAAAATTTGAAGTGTTCTTATAGGCAATAATAGCAATCGATCTGAAGTCCAATCAAATAAGTTATTAACAAATCATTATCATGGAATAAAATTTAATGCTAGTAAGTTACAAAAATTTCGCACTGGACCCAAAACATCCATATAGGGCGGCTTAAAGAATATGAACTAAAAAGCCTGTTTAGCATGTCAGTAGCATTAAAAGGTAAGAACTATTGCGCAATATTCAAACAATCTTTTGCTACTGCTTTTACCGAAACTTTTCAATTCGCACAATGTACCCGGCTATTTGACATGAAAGCCACTTGGTAACCCTGAAGTAAAATGACCCCACTAAACACGAATGAAGAACTATTATCCGCATAAAAATGCAATACTATGTTCTGTGACGCTTTTCAATATCAATATTTTTTATGAACATTCTGGAGACATACATTTATAAAACTTAAAATATTTTTTTAATTTCTTTGTTCTTAATACTATATTGTTGCTAAGCATTGTTCCTGGGCACTATTGCTCAAATTGATTCCTTGACATTAGTGCTTCACCGATACGAGAACGATACGATAATTCAAAAATTATCGTATCGTCCTCGTAGTATTGCCAAGCTTATCGTCTCGTACTCGTTCTCGTACGAGACATTTTTGATCTGTATCGTTATCCTCTCGTTCTCGTCTCGTTATCGCCGATATTTATCGGTTATTCTCGTTTACTTGTTTTATAATTATCTTGTCAAACTGAAATTAAATGCAACCGTGAAAAAGGCTCCATCGCTGTCAAGAATAAGCAAATCAAAAATTCAACATGCTTATTTTGATGGGAGACGAAGGAGTTGCTGCTGCCATATAATGTGATGTAAATCACCACATATTGTTTTGATTTGGTTTTCATATTTTTGTGTTTTTTTTGTTTGTTTTTATTAAAAAAAAAATACTTTCGTCGGTGTATGCGTGTATGTACATACATATGTATGTGCAAGTGTTTTTGTAAAAACAAATAGTGCAAAATATACGCGCTCAATGTTCAAAATGCTTATCGTACGATAAACAAGTGTTTATCGCCGAGAACGAGATATCGGCCAGACCTTTCTCGTTCTCGCCTTCGGTCATACGAGAAATAATTTTTTTAATATCGTCTCGTTGTCGTACTCGTTCTCGGTCCAGATAACGATAACGAGAACGATATTTATCGGTTCTCGGTGAAGCACTACTTGACATTCTTTATAAGCATTGCTGCTCTACTCAACTTTATTATTCAGCATTGTTATCGTAAATTCAAGTCAACATAATATACAATTACAATAGCAAAATTTATTCTTGACATTTTACGATCCAAGCATTAGTCTCTAACAACCTAAAATTTATATTTTCAAATCTATTTATTAATGTCATACCGGGAAATTTTTAAGAAAGTCTGTTTTATTCAACCATATTCATTGGACAAAAATCTCAAGCTGAAGGAGCAAATGAATAGAAAACAAAATCAAACAAACAATAAAGTGCATTGAAGAAAAAATTACAGGAACAAAATATATGCGGTGATTAAGGACAAAAATGATTTTGCTCGAATTGTTATTCGAGCTCGAGATAAGCTCATTATTTTTTGTTATTTTTGTAAGAGCTAAGAGAGCTAATTGAGCAATGGGCTGCGCATCCATGATCCAAAGCAGTGGTGGGCATGGAAATCTAACAATAGGGCTAAACAACAACATCAAGCAACAACAAATAGAGTTATAAAGTTTTTTTGCTGTCATGCAAAAAAGCTCCTTGTATTTTTTTTCGTTCAAGCTCGGTAGTCGACAATAAGGCGAGCAAATTGGCATCCATGTTGATTTTATGCTTCGCTTAAGAGTACACGTGCTGTGCTATTGAGTTTTTTATGAATTTATGTTACTAATTAACTAACGAAATTTTCTTCACGAAAAATTGCATTGAGCTTTTTTATATAAAATTTTATGATCTTTCCAATGGGCTAGATCCCGTTTACGTAACATTTTTTTTCACGAGATATAGAAGCAAATGTCTTGTCCAGCATTTTTCCCCATGCAAATCGTAACCAGTAAATAATAATATTAAAAAATTTTAATCACCCTAATGTACATACATTTTTTTTGTTTGTCTAAATATCCAAATAGCTTAAGATTTTTATCCATGAATTCAAAATTCTGCTATCTGCATATTCATTTGGTTCATATTTTATCTTTAATTAAAAGAAATATCTTATTCTCATAAAAGCACATTATAGAATGACAACTAATTATGTGTATTTTAACATAGGCATAATAGATATGTCAACAAATAAAAACTTAGAAACAAAAAGATGTCCACATTGTAAATACTCATCAAGAAAATGTCTTCACTTAACATAATGACTTGACTACTTGCCAAATGACAAGATATGTTCATTTCTTTTACGAATAAGCAAATATACATACATATACGTCAAAAGAAAAACAAAAAAATAAAAAGTTTAACTTATGACTAATCTCAAATATCAAGCATACATACATGCGTTATTAGCAAAACAATTTGAAAATAGAGATAAATCAGAAAAAAAAATATAAGTCAATGAATACCTTACAGACGAAACAAAAAAGTTGAAAAAATAAAATAAACTGAAATATAATTAACTTCGCCCAGTTCATTCCCAAGCAAAATAAATCTATTTTTAGACAAAACGAGCTCGCCAAAACAACTGATTATGAGTATTGTTAGACAAACCGGCATACGCCGCAGTAGCATAAAAACAAACGCTACGCCGCTCGTGGTAGTGATTCATGCCCACCGCATGTATCAAAACAAGCGCTTTGTATGCGGCAAACATAAAATCAACGTCTCTAATAGCCGTGATCGTCTAGTGGTTAGGACCCCACGTTGTGGCCGTGGTAACCCAGGTTCGAATCCTGGTCACGGCAATGCACTCGCATTGTCACGGTGAGACTATTGTTTTTTATGATTAACATTTTTTTTATAGAATATATTTTTTTAATATTTTCATTATGTTGCTCATATTTTCTGATCAATATTTTCAGTGACTTAAATATATTTATTATTGAGGCATTTACGTCCATAATGTTTACAGATAATTTTTCTGTGAAAGTTTTCTAAATAATAAATTAATTGTATGAACTTTTCATCTTGCAGCTTGTAATTAAAATCAAATTTTTTCAATAAAGAAACAGAAAATGACAGTAATATTGACATGGAAAGTGTACGGGTTGTTCATGCAGCACATTACATACTCGTACTTAATTAAAACACCGACAGTGATGACCAATACAATGTGGATGAAAACAAGAAAATGCAATTAGCCTTTTGCTGTAGTTCCCAGCAGAATTAATTAGCATAGCTATTGAAGAAGATATGAGTACGTATTGGGTACTGGGAAATGGAAAAGTGTAAAGTTTTCAGAAATTCTTCAAAAGTGTAAAACTTAAAGCTTAAAGACAACTGTACCATTACAACTCATAAGCTTTATAATTTAGAAGTAAAGAGTTTTGAGATAAAAAAGTGTTTGACTTTACTTAGCCAAAACAAATTAATGTAATTCGAATATATCAAACTTAAGTTATGACTCCAAATTCACTTATCTAAGCCATGATAAGACATTAATTCCAGAATAATAAAAACCAATATAAATGAGCATGTTTGTAAAAACATAAAATTTGATCAGAGTTTTAAGAGCAATCATAAAAGGCCAATTTTTTTTTATACCACACCCGGTAAAAATTTGAATGAAAAATGTTAATCAAAAGGAAGTACTGCATCAAAGACAAATGAAGCGCATATTAATTGGATTTGTTTTTCATACAAAAAGTATCCTACACATACTGACCATATACACAAAATAACAACGGGTGATTCCATAACAAACTTAAATCATTATTAAATAAAAATTTATATTAAAGTTTGTTTGAAATACCATTAGTTGAAAGCGCTCTAATCGTGATCCAATATGCAAAAAAAAAAAAAACCAGAGCAACATCAAGCTTTTGATATTGAAAGAAAGCCCTCCAAACAAGATATGTATGTATATATCATTTGAGAACAAACGAATATATTCAATTTTTAGCAGCCAGAAAGATTTTAAAAGATTGGATCATGGCGTTATACATACATACATATATACAAAATATTATATTGATCTTTGAAGATAAGTTTACTTAAGATTATCTTTTAATTGATGTACATGTTATATATAATTAATTCCTTGTTTGCCTCTAACAAGCCTATAAATCACGGTATAGCCCATCTTTTTGCATCTCGGTCTTTTTTCGAGAAATCTACATAGTTCAATTTCACGATTGCTGGAACTGAGAAAGACTTGTGAACTCACATATGTATATTATTTGATGTGTTGAGAAACTTTAATCATCGATATTTAATTACTTAGTTTCGCTTTAATTTGCCTTTGTAGCTCATCCAAGAGCAGATTTCATATAAGGGGCTGTACATTAACTACGTAAGATGTCTTTTTTAATAATTTAGAAATCACTATCCTCCCATCGTAAAAAAGTAGTACCATCAGAAAATATTTGACCTCCATCCTCACTACTTTAGAAAATTCAGTACTTCATTTGGTAAACATATAAGATACAGCATAATTTTGTGATTTTTCAATATTATAGATCTTCCATCAATCGATTTTGATAGCGTTTTGCATATCTATTTACCTAGAAAGATATTTACAAGGCATCTTACGAAGTAATTTCAGATTCTTATTTGAATATAAACCCTTTCTAGGTCTGAAAAGTCTGAAAAGTGAGTCTTTTTTAGGAAACCTTATTTTTGTCCTTATTTTGGTGAACAGTTTTAATTTTAATGTTTTAATTGTATCATTGTTGTGCTACTTCAGCTCCTTGTATATTCTGTGGATATTTCTGTGTTCTATATTATGCTTCGTTATTGCCATGTATTTTCTGGATGTTTTAGTGTAGTTTTTTTTCGTTTCGTAAAACTTAGGTGAACATTTTAATGGATTTGAAGTTTCATACTTTTTAGCTTTCTGATTTATTCACCATTCAAAATAATTCACAAGTCTTGTGAAAAATTCGACTTTATTTCACGAGCGTTAATTTCAATTTTCTTTTTATACAATTCCTCAACGCCCTGCTTCTAACAAACTTAATAATAATGAAACTTTTCAAACAATTTCCAATTATTTTATGAAATTTCTGCAATTGCAAAAATATGATTTAATAGTTTTACTTGGAATTGCCCACACATATGAGCATTTTCATAATTTTTCAAGAAGAGAGAAAAAAAAAACACTGGGGAAAAGGGAATTTCGCGTAGTTTACATAAAAGAACACATCTTGGCCCGAGGAGACTTTCGGTTCGTTCTTTTCTTTTCATCTCTAATGCAGCGGCGTGAATGCATTAGTGAAATATGCGGGGGGATGCATGGGTAAAACATGTCCTGTTTAATTACTATTCCCAGAAACAACTAACGAACGAGCGGCAAGCGAATAACACAGAGAAGTCCAACCACCACCGTCACTTCCGTTTCTCATCTACACTTGATGATGCTTTCCAATTCAATTATTCTAGTGGAACATGAAAACGAATCAAGCGCGATGTTTTTCAATTTTTTCCTCCTCAACCATTCCTCGCAGTTGCATTTTTTTCCTCTCGTAGGTACTTTGTAGTTATGTTGTTTTGCTCTACTGCTTTTTATTTTGCATTCATCAATGTGGTCATTGCAAAAAAAGGATATTGGCAAATATCCTTTTGGACATTTCCGCTTCCTTGTTTTGCATAGTTGAGCTTTTTTTGTTGCTGTTGTTGTTGTTGTTGTTTTTATTGAGCGCATTTTTTGTTCTTGTGTTTTGCATCCAGCGGCACTTCTGATAGAGACTTCAACATTGATGAAGATTCGTTTCGTCGTATCGAATATTTTAAGCAAACAAAACAAAGGGAATATTTTGCAAAAACAAAAAGGAAGAGCGTGCAATTTTTTCATAGCATGCATTGCGGCGCATATCCTTTTTGTGTGGGCTGCAGTAATTAACGTGCAGCACACACACACACACAGAGTCACCTCACATATCCGTATCCTCACATGCAGCATTTCCTTCGAAACTATGGGCGTCATTTGTATTTTTGCATTGGAAAAAATCGTTCGCGTATCCTAACAACATTGTTGTTGTTGCTATTGTTGTAATTTTTATGCAGCACATGGTGATTTTCTGCTGCTATTGTTGTTGCTGTTGTTTTATGAAATGAAAGGATTGCAATAAAAGTCCATGCAGTGCGCGCACCACACATCGTCTCGGTTGCTATTGGTCGAATCGGTTTTGATGTTGATTAAAACTTGGAAATGAAAAAAAATTTCGCTTTTGCATATTAAGCGAATTGAACAGTGGACGACGGCAGCAACAACGACTGATTGCAGGATGTTAAATGCGCCGAGCTTCACAGATTCACACAAACACTGTAAACTTGGGTGCAGGCAGTGTATGGGTTGGTAGGTAGGTGACTAGTTGGTCAAACCAGCAAACCAATATCGATGATGCGCTGAAATTGGTTCCGCACATCATGGGCACAACCTCAACGTAGTCATTGTCCACAATTGGTGCGACGCGCAGTCAGTTGCAG
Organism: Tricholauxania praeusta; assembly: GCA_949775025.1. Taxonomy (NCBI): domain Eukaryota; kingdom Metazoa; phylum Arthropoda; class Insecta; order Diptera; family Lauxaniidae; genus Tricholauxania; species Tricholauxania praeusta. Next base: position 188,906,890 of record OX459028.1, read on the forward strand.
TGGGTGCGTTTTTGTGCTTTAGTGTTGATAGGATTTGCTTTGTACGCCAAGTGCCCTACCAGGTACAAGTTACGGCTTAAAAGTCAGTTAAAAGTTAAGAAGGCTTAAGAAATATTCAAGGCTTTCAGATTACCTTAGTCAGCAACAATTTTTTAGAGCATGCTCAGAGTTTGAAGACGTCAGACACTTTTGAATTTTAAATGTGTCTTATTTTGTTTTATGCAGACTTGCGAATTACCATGAAGAATAAATAAAATAGTCACATTTGAACACTAAAGTTTGTGCAATAAGTTATTGTAGAAATTCTAAAAACTAAGGTGAAGATATAAAATTTGTTTGAAATGTATTTTTCAGAGCTATATACAAAAAAATAGACGGCCGAAAAATTTCATAAATATATAGATTTTTATTTTAATATAAAAAATCGAAAATTGTAGACGATTGTTCAAAAGACGCGTCTGGTAAATCGTTTTCAGGATAATAAAAAAGACCCGAAACTTTAAAATAAATAGCATATCCATAAGATCTGGAATATTTTTTCAAAAGCACGACACTGAAAAACATAAATTCCGCGAGTTTTTCCGATTTTTGTCTAGCGTTATACCATATATATCTTTTTGGCAAAATTTCCTTAACAATTTCTCAAGAATTTCTCATGTCCATAAGCCCAATTTTAGAGCTCTAATTTCCATACCGCTTTTAGACAATTTGACTGGAACGGGACGGAACAGTCGAAATCACAAAAAATAAAGCCTGCTCTGATTCCGATTTTTTTCAGAAGGGGCATTGAAATCCGAAGTTGTATGTCAATTGCTCTTCTAAATTTAATGTTCCATTGCTATTGAATTTTTTTTGAACTTTATCAGTTATAGTTGAAATTATTTGTCGTATTTCTCTTCTTTGTAAGATCTTGAAGTAATTTTCGAATTTCAATTCAGTTTTCGAAGTAAGTCCGGAACGGAATCAGAACAAACCTGAATGTGCCTGACTTATGTAGAAATGACTTAATTATTTCAATTGTATAGGGGATATCAGTTCGTAGACAGTAATTGGTAAAAACCTCCCAAGGCTCGGTTAATCTATAGCTTTCATAAAAATCTTTTTGAGGAAAATTAAGGTAGTTTTTGGAAACAAAGCACCCTAGAGGTAGCTTTCTCTAAAACTAAAACTGATAACCGAATTTTTTTTAATCACTACTGCACAAAGTGCTGCTTAATTGGGTGGATGATGGTATCTCCCTTAGCACAATAGAAAAGGCATGAATTTTTGCATACATGGAGCCAACAACACGCTGCAACGAATGAGGCTTTCAACACAACCACTCAATAAACCAAAGGGTAGTAATGAAAAACAGCAAAAGAATTTCACAAATACGTGTAGGCAATGCGTCCAATAGATGCAGGTGGATGCTTTGGTGCTGGTCAATGCAATGAAACGATGAAAACCAAAACTTTTGCTAACAAGGGGTGAAATTAATTGCAGTTGACATAAAAGCAAATAGACGATTTTTCTAACATTTCCACAAAGGCCAATACGAAACAGAAAATAATAGGGGCTTTAACTGTAGAAATTAGAGCCAAATGCAATTTCAAACGTATGTAATTAACTTCAAATTTGTTAGCTGAAAGTAAAAATTTGACTAAAAAATCTTTTACAATGTAAGGCACGACAATTTAAAATATCGATTGATTTTAACGAACAAAAATATTGGAACACATCAGTGCAGTATACTGCCCCTCATCACAACATTTTCGGTAACAATACATTACCTTCAACATTGCTATGTACGTGAATATAGGAAATGCTTATAAAAACAACGTTCAATGTACGCTATTGATATTCTAAAATGGCACGATTGGGACAAAAACTGCCAGACTGAAAAATGTGCACAAAGAATTTAATTTTGATAGAGGTATAGAAAAATCATTTTTTCCACAAACATAAAACAAAGCAAAAAATAAAAAAAAATATTGACTAGTCATCAGAGACCAACAGAAAATAGAAATCTTTAGGTAGAAAAAAACCGGCACTCAACAATATCCTTTGAAAAAAAATTGTACATATATTCCATATGAAACCTATGGTATGAGCACAGCCGAACAAAGGCTACCATTTTTGGTTAACAAAATGTTAACGTACTTCCTTTGGTCGCATGTAGAGGAATTTTCGTTATTTATTTTTTCTATTGGTACGTCAAATTTTGATGTTAAATAAAATCAGGTCTTTATAAGCCGGCAGCAACAGGACATTTGACGTATTTACATACAACGCCATATATATCGCTGGTTACGTACGTGAATAGATAAAGACGCAGCCAGCAGCATGAGCCAGCAATAGCAGCAGCAGCTGCAGACGACATCACGCTTCAGTTAACGGTGGCATCGACCAAACGACTGACTGTCCGATTTATAGGGTGTGCTGAAAAATGCTCAAAAGCCTATTGAGTGAATAATTTTGGTGAGTCGAAAGCAATCTCAAGTTATATTTCTCTATATAAGTGAAGTAAAATTTGTTTTCAAAAAATTCCCCAAAAGAAGGGTTGTAACCATAATTGAAAAGTTGAAAACGGCTAAAAACGAAGTTTTTAAAATGATATCAGATTGGGAGAGCCTGACCAACGCTTTTTTCTCTGTTTTTAATCTATTTCTATCAATTGGTGTAGCTGAGTTATTTTGAGGAAGTTGAAAAAATAAGTTTTCGAGTAAAAATATTTGAAATCGATTTGGAAATGCCCTCCAAAATCTCATTCGACCGTCTCCTCTAAAGTGAATGACAAATTATTTCGAAACAAAAGATCACACAAGTTGTCGCGTCGAATATCTGTACCTATGTAGTAATGTCGGGTCACTCAGTATCATAATTATTTTGCGAAAAAAAAAAATTTGCCTAAAGATGATTAAGTAACCTCAATACATAAAGTGAAACTTGTATATAATAAGAGAGTCAAGAGCGCCATTCAAAATCATTTAATTAACTACCCAGCGGCAAATATATTATGTACAAAATCGATGAATATTTATACTAGTTGTAGGCAGTAATGCTCACAACAGGCGCGGATCTAGAATTTTTTTCTGGGGGGGGTCACAGGATAGAAAAAAATCAAAAATAACAAGAATAACCAAATAAACAAAGCAAGCCGAATTTCTTCAATGAATAAAAACTAAGTCAGAAATCACTCCTAGTCGTGAATTCAAAAGGTGCGGACGTGTTTATGCTGAGTCGAATATTTTATTATATAAAAAACTTAACATCAATGCAATAACTTAGCTAATTTTACTAAATATTCATCCGCTCAGCCTAACAATCAGTTAGGTAAAGCTTCACAATTTCGGATTTATTTCCAAAATATGTCTGGGATCAGAACTAAATCCAATTCCATTTATTATTATACCGCGGCTGGAGATTTTGATGTCATCGTATTTGTTGAGAACTTGCTAAATGATGAATTTTTCGATGGAGAATTCTTTGATACAAATATATATCAAGTATACAGAAAGGAACGTGACGCTATAAAAACAGGTTGTAGTCGAGGAGGTGGTGTTCTAATTGCCATCAAACGTTTTTTCTGTACAACAGCTTGCATCCTTTAGAATGCGGACAGTTTGTACGAACAATTAAGTGTCTCCATTTCTGGCTCATCAGGCTCTTTATATATTTGTGCCTCGTATATCCCGCCAAATAGTTCTGGTGAAATTTACGATGCACATGTAAGTAACATTTTATCGTTAAATTCATCGTTGGACCATAAAAGTCAGCTTTGCATATTGGGGGATTTTAATTTAAACAAAGTAATGTGGACTCACCTCGCCGATGACTTGACGCCAACAAATATCAATCATCCTCATGAAATCAATCTTATTGATAGCTTCTTAAGTATTGAATTAGTTCAAATTAATAAAAAAAGTACTTAATAATCTTGGCAAAATTTTGGATTTAATTTTTATTTCGTATAATATTAAATACAATTTATCTGAATGTTTTTGCCCAATTTCACCATCCAATATGCACCATGTTCCAATTGTTCTCGATATAGAATTTTATGAATTTATTGAGCCTCAGCCTGCTAAACATGTATTTAACTTTAAATTATGTGATTTTGAATTTTTAAATAAGTAATAATATAAATGATATAAATTGGAAAAATTTATTTAATGGTAAAAATGCCGCAACTTGTTTTGATTTGTTTAAATTTAATGTGTCACAAATCTGTCATGACCATATTCCAATTTACCCTCATAAGGTATATAAGCTTCCATGGTATAATTCTGGCCTTAAAAAACTGAAAAATATGCGCAATAAATTTCTAAAACTTTTTAAATCCACTGGGAACTTAGAGTATAAGGAGAAATATGTGCATTACATGAGAGAATTCAACTTTTTGAATAAGTTTTTATACAAGCAGTTTATTTTGAAAACGGAAACCAATATCAAATTGAATCCGAAATCGTTTTGGAATTTCGTACAATCGAAAAAGTGTGGATCTTTCATCCCCACTTCTATGTTTTTCAATAATATTAGTTCGTGTACAATTGCAGACACAGTTAATTTATTTGCCGACTATTTTAAATCAAATTATACTGAAGATGCTCCATAGTATGAGCCCTCTATCCTGCAAAACATCAATTCTTTCGTGGATGTTGGTTCTATTACTTTGAGTGAAACAGACGCATTATAAAAGGTGAAGATTTCTGCTAAACTGGATGTCGATGGATTATCCTCTATAGTATTATTAAAATGTGCTCAGGCTTTGTGTAAGCCACTGTGTCTGATTTTCAATAAATCTTTAAATTCCGGAACTTTTATTGAGCCCTGGAAGGTAGCATGTATTACCCCTATTTTCAAAAATGGGCTTAAAAATAATGTCGCGAACTATAGTCCCATTTCTAAATTAACAATTGTCTCTAAATTATTTGAAAGCATTATAAAAGATAAGCTTTACTTTTTAATTAAGTGTCATATTTGCCCAGAGCAACATGGCCTTGTATCTGGTCGATCCACAATAACAAATTTATCATTATTCTCTAATTATTGTGATATGCTGATTTCGCAAAAGCCTTTGATAAGGTTAAGCATAGTGCTTTAATTGCTAAACTAGCTAAAATTGGATTTCATGGTTCATTTTTGGATTGGATTAAATCCTATCTGAGTAATAGACTGTGTGTTGTACTTGTTAATAATACTAAATCTTTTTCTAGATTTGCATTACGTTCTTTGTATTTTGGTGATTCAAGGCCATCATATAATTCACGTTGCCTGCTTTTGGGCATAAATACCCTTGAATCGAGGCGGAAGGTTATGTCCTTAATATTTATTTATGATATAGTTAATAGTAATATTGAATGTCCGGAGTTACTTCAGTTAATTGTTTTTTATATCCCACCTAGACAGTTGCGTCATTTTGATTTATTCCTCATTAAAAAACATAAAACTAATTATGCTCAGAATGAGCCTATATTAAGAGCTCTCTCATTATTCAATAGATTGTCATCCATAAATGAATTTGATTTTTCGATGTCTAAAGCAGGGGTCGGCAAAATTTGATTTTTCATAGCTCAATTGAGCTGAAGTACATCACACACATTGTGTTTTGCCGACCCCTGGTCTAAAGACTCTTCTAGTCTGTAAGGAAATGTAATCCAAAGGCTTAATAAAGAAATGAAATGAAAAATGAAAAACTTATCCAATTTGTTTTACTTGAAAATTCATTACATGTATATATATATTTATTGTTTATATAAAATTATAAACTTTTTTATATAAAAAATGTACTCTTAAAACTAAGAAATGTCTTAGCTGATGAATATTTTTATTTCGAATTTTCATTGGACATCGATGCGATCATTAACAGATTTGCGAAACAAAATAGAAGATTGGATTTTGTTTTATAAATGATGCTTTTAGTTGGAACTTGTAAACAGACTGTAAACAGATGATAGTATATCAAGTAAAGCTACAATCCAAATATAGAAAAAATAATAAAAAAGTCAGTCTTGTTTAAGAAAATTAGTCAAATTTGTTGATTTAGTCATTTTTTGATTCCAATTTTTGTCAGAGTGCAAAAAAATAAGTTAATTTTGGTCGTTTGGTTAGTTTCTGGTTTTTAAGTTTGCAAAAACTTGGTTTTGTTCGTTTGTTTTTTTTTTGTTTTTCGGTTTGCAAAATATTGTTTCAACTCTATTTTTTGAAATGCGGGCTGTTTTGGGGGGGGGTCATGACCCCCGTGACCCCCCCCTTGGATCCGCGCCTGGCTCACAACTCCAGCCACAACAATAAATTCTTTTTAGAAAGGAATGGCCGCATTGTAGGCAGCTTGCCTACATCTCTATATACAATGTGTAGCAAGGGAATGGCAGATTGCCTTAAAATATCGCTTACTAAGTGCCTGTATAGTTTACTAAGTTGCCTACATCTCCACTTACAAAGTACGCAGCCAACAAGCAGACCCCTTACATCTCCATATACAAATCAGACAACAAACAGACAGACTGCCTACAGCTCTATATACAATGCAGGTAGCTAGCAAGCAGACTGCTTACTGCTCCATGTACAAAGCAGGCAGCCAGCAAGCAAATAAACAAAATATGACAGTAACAATATCATTTGTGAAACGTACAACACAAAGGGTATAGATTTGCATACATGAAAAATTAGAGAACTTCATCAATTTTCCGCTGGGTACTGTGATATAACTTTATATGTTTGCTCTTGACGTATTAGTTCCGATCCCTATCTGTTTGGATTCCAGTCAAATATGGGAGATTATGAAAGTAGCGCTCTATTAAGGGGGGAAAAAATATTTACGTATAGCAAATGCAAAAACTCATTTTTTTCATTATCCAAGAATTAACGTCAAAAATTTAATAAAATAGAAAATAAAAAAAAATAAAAATAAATTGAATGTTTACAATTCAGCCGACAATTTATTTGACCAAAACTGAACAGCTGATAGGTTGGCACTTTCCATGATTTTGCACTTTAACTCAATAACACTACCACATTTGAAGACCCCTCATAAGCTTAGTATACTTTCTAGAATCTACAATAATAATATTTTAACAAATTTTTTATACTGAAATTTTTGGCTTTTTATTTCAAATTTCATACACATAGTATTTAAATTATAATCTTCCTAACACCTTAACTGCGGTCCAAAAGACAGACATACATTTGAATTATTTGAAACAATATCCTGTAGAAAAATACAATTTCAGCATTTAGACAGCTAAAAAAAAGGAGCAATCGTAAAAAATTCAAAAACTAGACAGGTGTGCCGCAGAATAGAGCCTGCCAGCTAGACAACCTCCTCCGCTTTTCCTCACAGATGGTCGTCGCATCATTGGTATGAGCTGTTGTTGTTGGTTTTATCTGATGAATATTAGCTATTCACATATGCAAAATGAATTTTCAAAATAACGTTCAATGCTCGTACGTGGCAGAGTAATAGAATTGTACTTGTGATGTCTCCGTACAGCAATTGGTATGAGCTACTCAGGTCCAAGTTCCATAAAACACATTCATTTTAAATGAAATGTAAACTTCAGTCATTCATTTCGTAGCAGAGCAGCCCGAAAATGTTGCCACTGCTGCTAATGCGGATTTCATATGCGTAACATTTGTTGACCATTCGGAAACTTGGCTATAGGAATATTGTGGTGGTGTGGCGTTCAAGTTGAAATATAAATGTTATGCTCATACTTAATTGTATCGTTGTTGTTGTTGTGCCTACGTTAAGTTACTGTTGTTGTTGCTGTTAAATCAAAAATCGATTTTTACACTCAATTTGTTTTCAGTGTCCAGTCTCAAAAGTCCAGACAGCTTGTGGATGGGTTAAGTGCCTGTAATACTAAAGGACTTTGAAAGTTGTGTTATGGAAATGGTTGTGTGCTTCAATTTTGTTTTAATTCAACTACGTTTCTTCGCATGTAAAGGCTTAAATTTTGAAGAGAATATTGATTAATGGAATCATGAGAAAGTTTTTCATCAGTTTCGGATATGGAAATAATATAAAAGAATAGCAATGTATTAAACTGTATACATAAAAGATTATCAAGGAAGTGAATAAATATCACGAAGCTAACAAAAAGTATCGAACATTTTTGTGAGATATTGCAAAAATCACCATTTAATTAGAAACTTAAATAGAAACATGATACTTTTCGTCTGCGAATCTCAAAAGTGTTAGTTTTTCTGAAGGAACTTGAGAAGTGCTATGTTAAGTCCAACATGCATAAGATTAATAGTTGCCATAGTCTCTCAATTTAAAGCCTTCGTATTGAAAGAACATAATCAGTTTTAATATGACTTGTGAACTAATGTAAATTATAAACAAATAACTTGTTTTTTTAATATTAAAAACGTTGTTTTGTGCTATAACTCAATGAAGACTAGCTACAAAAATTGTATGTTTTAAAACTAAATACCATAATATATAGTCGAAATAATAAATCAAAGCTTTGTGTGATGAGCAGGGTTACCAGGTGACCGAAATTGACCCAAGCTCGTAAGAATTCATAAATTTCTGAAATAGCTGCAAATTGAACGATTTCTGTGATAAGGAATTGAAATGTTTGTTTATAGAGCAAAAAAAAATTTCAAGGTCTTATATGACCATTTTACGGATTCATTTTTCCCAAAAAAAAGTTTACTTTTTACAATTTGAGGAAAAATATTTTTTTTTTTTCGAGTAGGGCTTCTGTTGAATTTGGTAACCCTGGCGTTGAGTTACATTTTAGTTTCATTTTCAAGCAATTCTTATAAGGAAAAAAGCGTGGTATTTAGAAAAGAGAGATTTGATAATAAATTGGCAATTGACATTTCTTATTTGAAATTTGACCACGCAGACTAACACTTTTGTCTTTAATTAACACATACCATACTATAGTAAGTATCTTTGCAATCTTTTATTGCCAGACATATCAAAAACCATGAATCTTTAAAAACCTACCTCAATGCTTGAGCTTAATTGGTGTCGTTTATGTCTAAGCACACATCAAATAATAAAATCATGAAATTGCATCTTGCGCTTCACTGCCATACCGCAGTCATCTCTTTCACTAAATGCCACACCGAATAGAGAGAGTGTTTTCCATCGTCATGTCCTTTCAATTAAACGCGTTATTTACGTAACGTAATGCCAAACAATGCCGAACCAAAAATCGGCAATTCTACGTTCTTCACTGGAATCTCAAAGAGCAGATCAGCGCTATGCAGCAAGTGACAGCAATGCAGCGATGTGAATGAATGTCAACATAGGTTTTGTGACAATGCAAGACTTGATTTTCAAAGCACACTACAATACCAACTACGATCACCGAAAAGATTTGCATACCCACAACGAAAGGATCAAACGACCTCCAGCATGCTACTGAGGTTCATTAAAATGTCGCAACTCATTACGCACCGCTAACGTGTACATCAACGCTGTCAATTTGAAAGCTACTTGAGTTGAGTTTTACGTCGTCGCTCTCTCTGTAATAGCAATTGCGCAAGTGCAACATTGTACTAACAAACAAACAAAAAGACATTGCGACGTGCCGCACAAAGCGCCATCGCACAAATTTACCCCTTCAACGAGGCATACAAACGTGCAGTGCAGGCGTTTCTGTTTTTTTTACAAAAGTCAGCTCAATCATTCATCAGAATTTAATGCAATCATGTGAATCGCAGCTACCGCAATCGTGGTGATGGTTTTTCTTGATTTTTAATCTCCAGCAGACAACGTGGGGCACAGTGGAGCAAATTCATAAGTTTTTATTGCCATAATGGTGTAAGTTCGTTGTTAAGTAGGCGATTACAGCCAGAAATTGCTTCAACAATAATTTGTGACCATGATCGTCTACGTAACCACAGCCTAGGATTTCTTTCAAATATTGCGTTTACAAATTTTTGATCAATAAATCTGATATATATGCGATCACAGTTTTGGGTTGATTCAAACAGTTGAAACCTAACGTCATCTTTATTCATTCTGATTTTTGCCCAAAAGCTCCACTGTAGTAAATATACGCAATTGCATTTTGCGCTCACTCAATCCGAGTTGAGTTTGTCCATCATTATGTCAACGCTTTGAATGCGCATGTCAATCAAGATGAAGTGACGCTGATACTCCACGCTGCTCAATTGTTTACTGCTTCTCTTTCTTCTGGATTTAAGTCCATATCGCAGTTCAGACATTTGTTTGTTTATAAAGTTAATGATGATGAAGTGATGATGTTCACATAAATTAACATCTCTAATTGAGTTTAATTAGGAGTTAAATTGTAAAAATCGAAGCGAGTTGTCCGAATTGATATGATATGCTACATGGTTTATAACACTAAATACCAGGAGGTCGACCGTTGCAATGTTTTTTGCAGTGATCTAATATTTGAGATTGAAATTTTAGTGAATTCTTATTTTATGTTTCGCAGTAACGTAAACATTGTAATTGCTCACATCATTTCCTTATGACATAAGAATATTTAAGCTTGGATAGGAAGTGGTAATCCCACCAAAGCGAATCGGTATAGTTTCCCCCATAGAAAGATTATATCATCAGGAACTTTCGTGTTACATTTCATTATGATCGTGGCTGGGCAAAACGTACCGCGCGCGGTACTGCGGCAGAATGAGAATAACTTTTCATATACGTATATAAAGCAGACAGAGTAAAATTTAATTCAGTTTGCTTTGAAAAGCGAACAAAGAACAACTACACATGCATTGAAGGACATTGAAGAGAAATACGCGTGTAGTGGTGCCCAGCTCTGATTATGATTGCTCACACATTTCTTTCAATATAAAACTCAAGAGCTTTTACTTGTATGGGTGGTAATACACCCATCTGTGCTGGCCCTCTAATAGCTTTTGCTATCTAAAAACTTTTACATCAGAAGTAACAAAAATGAGAAAAATTAAATCAAAATCTCTATTTTACACCAACTCTTTTTGTCACAATTACAAATAATCTTTGTTTTACACAAAACAACCATTTATGTTTGTGAAGACGAAGAAATTTGATATCATTACGAAGAGCCAGAAGATTTGTCATGTGCTTAGTGGTAAACAACTCACTCTTGTACAATTTTATTAAGTTATTGAGGCTTTCAATGGCTGCAGAAAAAAGAATAACTGGTGTGACATAGACAATATCATCTTCGTTCCGTCTTTAAATACATCTTCATTCCATTCATCGATTTCTTCTATATGAAATAAATGGAAATGTTTGAATCAATTTCTGCGAAAAGAGTTTAATTACTTTGAATAGCTTCAATACAGTCCAGGTTGTCTTGCAGCTAAAGGAAAATCATCGTCATTGTCGTAGTGCTCAGAGTCTCATTTCAGCAAGTTAAACTAAAATTAAGATTTCTTTAGCACTCCTTGTAGCAACTCATCCCAAGCTCGCTACAGAAATATTATTGCATTGCGGATTGAATGGCATTTCATAAGATTCAGTCTACAGCGCTTATATTTGCAAGTAATTTACTTCAGTAAATTAGGTTTGTTAACTTAAGGCAGCTTCTGCAGCATAGTACACTAAATATACGATTTAACAGCAAGTTTTTTTTTGTCTATATGGGAGATGCCACGCCTTGTGTTACTTTTCGTTCAAAGATAGCAAGCAGTGCTTAGATCTACCTACTCAAATTTGATAACGATTACAACATAAGCTCTCTTATATTATCGAATTAAAATTTTGTGGGAGACGCCACGCCTTTCAATAAGTTTTTTCCGTAAATTGACTAGAACGATTCTTAAAAAAAACGTTTCTTTGTATTTTAAAGCGAGCGCACCCGAGAAGCCTTGCAAAGAACTAAAAAACTTTACGCACTACTAATTTTTTGGGTCACGGGTTAATACATATTGATGTATCAAACGTTATGATTTATTAACCCAATTAGCAATTGAGAAGGGCTTGTCGCGGAGAAGACCTTTCAGTATTTGTAAGTGCTTGTATTAGACCTTCTTAAAATCGAACACTCATGAAAATATGCCATTCAATATTTGATACCTTATACACTTGCCAGTATACCTTCCAATAGAAGGCCTGTTGGCATGGCCTTAACTTAAAGCCGAACGCGCTCTTAGTTTTCATGATTCATTCTTTTTACAGTTCGCAATTAGCATGTTGGAACTTTGTGGTATTGAAGAAATGTCGTCATAAATATAATTTTTGTGGTTTGAAAGGAGTTGGAAAGGCCTGCTTACATCAAGTGGTGTAAGAAAGCCAGCTGATGGAATGCAGCTTAGAAGGGCTTCTTTTGGAAGTGATACATGAGTCCTTGTCTTAGCAATGCATTTCATATAAAAGGAAACTACTTTAATATGGCATTCAGAAGGCATGTTTCTTCCCAAGGAAAGCACTTTTTTGCTCATGCCTACAGGGAAACTTTAATTATTCAGTATGTCCTCTCAAAAAACTCACTGGTACCCAAAAACGTTTTATAAAATGTTACTTAAATGGTTTAAATCATGAAAATCCATCTAACTATTACAAAGCTTAACCGACATTCAAGACCTTTCATATAAAGTCATACGAAGATAGGTTGAAAATGTTTCACCATACATTGCAGTTTATTTTGCCTTTTAATTTTACAAACCAACAACAATTTGCACGCATGCGCCCACAATTTAATGCTGCGTCAACGCAATTTTATCGCTTCTGATGAAATTTATGCCTAATTAAAAGTGACTGCAAGAGTGGTAACACCAAAACAACAACATCAGGCAGGGAGAATGCTTAATTTGCCTCACAACTCAACGGTTGATAACCGTAAGATAACAGTTGAGGACAATTAATGCGAGGCTAAAACGCACACCATTTACTGAAGCAACAACACTAACAAGCGATTGCTTACGTATGGGTCATTTCAGTTAAGATGATAAATGCCACATTGCAAAGTTTCTAACTTGTATATTAAATCCCTCTACCGATCAATAGGCACTGCTATAGTTAATTAAACTTCGTATAAATTGATCAACTCTTGAAAAATTACCTATAACAATTCATTTTATACGTTAAGTAAATAAAAAGTTTTCCGGGAACGCGGTCACATCACGCATTTACCAGCAAAGATGAATACCTGCCTCTCGGATTTGATTTTAGAGTTTTAAAATGCGATCTTGTACACCGATCTTCAAGCGTTGTTGTAGTTCTGTACTCGTATATGACAGTTGCGGGCGCAAATTCCTCAAAAAGCAAAAAAAAAAAATAAAACGTAGGCTTAACTTTAAGGCATCTTCCTTCTACTGCTGTTGCGCTAACTCTTCTCCACGGGCACGTTGTTAATGTTTTGCACTCATTAGTCTCCCACAACGTGAATTAAGATAATCTCTTCATCTTGCTCTCTATGCAGCATTGTTGTTGTGCTAATGAATTGCTCTCTGATTTCAGCTGAACGATTAAGACGAGGCAAATGCGACTGCGCGGAGTCACTGTACGAATGCAGCAATTGCTATGGGTGCACTGATGTACAATAAGGAGTCGCAATTTATTTGCATGGTAAAAGAGTTTTTTGACGAAAATCTTTAATTATTTTACTAATAGCACTTTTTTCTTTTAAAGAACTTCAAGATAGAAAAGAAAAAAACTAATTATTTTTAGTAGAACGGTTTGTAGAATTTAATTTAAAAAAGACCAAATTATTGCTGCATGAGGTATTGATTTCGCATGTTACTCTGTGCCAAATGTTGGACAATGAACGAAGTTGTACCAGAGGTTATATGGATTTTAGGGAGGCAAATATTACGAAATGTTGGAGGAGAAGATTCTATAGCTGAAAAGCTGTCGAAAGCATTTACAATATTTAGTCCGAAAAGAGTTACTGAACTCCAAAAATCAATAAAAGAAACTTTTTCGGACTAAGTTTGATTAAATCCTATTAATTGGAAAACAGCATTATTGTACGGGAACGCAGCTATAGCGTGAACAAATTCATAGGTTCGAGAAATAAAGTCAGTTTTCTTTCAGTTCTCTCCTGGCATGCAAATCTGGAAAGTACTACTCGAATAGAGGTGGGTAATGTTTTTTTAATGGGATTATTTTGTGCATTACTTTATTAACAAAAAAACCCAAAAATTTGTGTTCATTAATCATAAATTATTTTCAGACACAAAAAAAAAAGATGTTGCTACGAAGAAAAATATAACAGCAACAACACATTTATTATCCAATGTGACAAACAACTGCACGTAGTTTCATTGCAGCGAACTCGAAAAAAGGAGCATACGAGTAAAAACCTTATTATTTGTGACTTGACAGTCAAAAGTTGGGCATCACGTGACGCATACATTTAAAATATTGCAAGACATAACGGCGACTACTGACTGCTGTTGCTACTATTACCCAGAGCAAGGAATCGTGCACTTAAGCAAAATAAGTCCAAAGAAAGAAAGGAAGGTTCTTTAAGCCTAATGTGAAAGCTGTCGAAACTTTTTTTGCCTTCGGTGCGGTAAAACGCGATTTTGTGCGCGCGTTAAGGTTTCTTGCAACATTGCAGTGTTGTTGGTTTTGCTGCCACTTGACTTTATTTTGACAATTTTGCAGCAATGTTCTTGCTGTCGACGGCATTTGTTGCCACCTTTCGTGCATTTGTATTATGTTCAACAAAATGTGGGATATTCCATGTGCTATCAAATAGTTAACAGATATATTAGGAGTGAATAAAAAAAATGTCACATTGTTGGTTGCAAGCAACTGCAGTATCAATTTTTGATATCCGACAGCAAGTCTTACCACGTGTGATGTAGAACTATTGAGAAAACTACTCCCATGCAGCGCCGGATTAAAGCATGGGACAACCCAAGGGCGAATTTTAAAGTATTTCACAGAATATTTTTGAATTTTTACTCCCTATAAATGCATGCATTTGAAGAAAAGAGGAATAGGGAATATGTGGAATAAAGTCAGCTTCTTGAACTAACAGATGTAACAGCTACCGGGAGAGACATTCGCATGGAGACAACTCCACAATTTCATCTATCGACAATGATAAGATACCTTACAATACGTCAGTGTTCCAGGGGGACACCAGATATCGTGATATGACGTTGAACTCCGTCTAACAGCTTCAATGTAATTTTTGCAGTCTTGACCCAAATGTGCGAATTATGCTCTAGTTTGAGTTTACTTTGGGTAAAATAGATAATCCGAAGATCATGCGAAGTATTTCTTACAACGCTACTGGATAGAAAATTTTTAGAGAAATTCCCGTCTTCTTGGGTAAAATATTATGAAAAATTGTGTTGATATCAATCAAATCGATTATTTCTTCAAATATTTTCCGTTCAATTTCAAATTTGGTCTTAAAGAATCAGTGTGTGTACTTTTAATTCAACTAAAAAAAATATAGTACATCTGGTTCTGCCACCATATGAAAGTCCTAAATCTACCGCTGGTTGTGTATATATTAAAATTGATATTTCCAAGTTTAACATGGAAATGCCCCAAAATATTTTTATGAAAAACTTTTCTTATTTTTCTTTTTTGTTGTGTCAATGTTCGTTTTTGCTTTCATTGCCGGATATTCCATATGTCAGACATTAACGTAACTTATACTCAAAATGACGTTGTTTTCGTCATCGTCGTCCTTACAACAATAAAAAAAAAATACTGTGGTGCAAAATTTTTGGCAACTTTTACGAGTGCCTCAAAAATAAAAGCAACAATTCGATTGAAGAAATAAAAAAATTTATTCACAAAGAATTTTGTTTTTTTCTCTTAAAGGGTTCCTTGCAATTTTTGCGAAGGAGTTTCGTTTAGGCTGCCAATATTTTTAAAATAACTGCCTTGTTATGTTTTTTTTTTTCTTGTTGTTGCTATTTTTTTGCATGCTTTAATTTTTGTCAACCTCTCGAAAATGCCGAATTTTTCGTTTTCTTAATCCTTTTTGCGTTGACATTTTATTTTTATTTTATTATCTCTATTTCAGTTTGTTGGTCTTGTTGAGTTTCTTTTTACCTTTGGGATTAACATTTGTTTGCTAAAAATTTTTTTATTTTTTTTTTACCCTGTAATGTGTACTTTCGTCCTTTCCGAAAAATACTCACTGTTAGCTGCTCCTTAGCACAAAACAAATGTTCACTTGTTAGCCCGGCTAATCGTGTATTTTGGTTATAAATCTCTTCCGTTTGTCTGCTATGTTTTGGAGATATTTTTGGCAGAATTGGTTTGTAGGTACATGAGTTTTGAATTTTTGCCTGTCTAGGAGTTTTTTATTTTATTACCAGGATATTTTTTTTGTGTCAACAAATATATTATTTTTTTTAAGGAAATAAGCTTGTGTCAATGTTATTCCTTTTGAAAGTATATGCAAAGATATTGTTTTGTCTAATTAAAAGATGGCCTAAGTGGCAATTAAATCTGAAATCAGGATATAAGAAGGCTTAGTAACAACACTTTAGTTTTCCATTTAATTCAAATATTTTATGAAATTCAGGCAGTTGACCTCACGTAACTTAGTAATCAATTTTTCTATTATTTGATTGACCTTTTTTCCTCTTTTTTTTAAATTCAAAGCTTTTCACCTCCATAGGTGGTGTCGCTAATCTAATAATTTAAGTTCAGCAAGCACTGAAATTTTTAAAAACCAAAATAGGCGCATGAATTTTTTTTTAATTAAAAACCATTTAGCTAAGTCTGATTAATGCACTGAGAAAACGATTTGTTTGAAAATAAAAAATATAGAACAATTAAATATTTTATAAAGTCACACATAAAATGCTAAATCAACACTTACGACTATTTCATTCAAATACAATATAGGTATTCATCTAAGTGCGCAAAACCCTCGCAAACTGTGCGTTTTTGCACTCTCGCAAACGAACTGTCAAAAGTCGTATGAAAAGTTTTTTGAACAAACGAGAAAAGTTTGCGCAACATTTTGGTAGCTAATTGTGCAACTCAATAAAGCTCTTGCCATCGTTTTTTCCGAAGAACTGCAGTATTGATAAATCGACTACAGCGATTTCTTCAAATAATTTAATTAATTAATTTATGTTTTTCGCTTTCTCTCGGTATTTTAACTTTTATATTTTGGCAATTACAATTTGACATGCTCATCAGCTGTCACATATTACACAAAATATTTAAAGGGGCGTTCATGAAACACATCGCTCAAAATTGCCTATTTGCGCAAAGGTGAAACTTGCGCGTTTAGACGAATACCACGAATATGTTTGAATCAAATATTTAAATATTTGATTGCTTGAGATCAAGTAAGCATTTTTAATATTCAAACAAATCGTTTTTTATGTGTGAAAAACTCCCCTAGTATTTTCCATTGCGCTTCAAACTTCGTACTTTGAGGAAGAAAGTGCGTTGCCGACTTTTAATTATAATATCTTCTTAATTTTCCTTCAATTATACATTTTGGATTTATGAATAAAAAGTTTCAAGATATCGTCCATTGAAATAAAAATTGGGGATTAGCTACTTTTTGAACTTTAATGTAAGATACGTGTATGTACGTATCTCGAAAACAGACAAAACTAAAGAGGAAGGTTAATTCAACTAATATTGTAAAGAATCGGAACTTCCTGTAAGTGTGAGGTAACTTCAAAATTGCCTCAGTCCCGATATGAAGCTAGGAAACTGATAAAGACGTCATTTTAAGCACATACAAATCTTTTGGATCTACATAGCCCAATTTCTCAATAAAAAATTTATCTATCAGTGTCTTTTTCTTTTTGATCCATACATACTGAAATTTCTTATAAAACAGCACAAAACATTAATAATTGTTGCCAACCTTTTGTCACTTTATCACCCATGTCTGCTTATTATTTTTTTTTTAAACTGAATTTTCTTGCTTTTCATTTATTTTACACTGCACTTTTTGGGATTAATTTGACTTTTCTTTTTGAGTTGATATTTTTTCTGCTTATTTTTCTCATATCCTGGCTTTTGTCCCCCTATGTATGAGCAGGAGCCTTTATGCTTGTTTTTCAGAAGAAAAAAATCGAAGTAAACAAAGAAAATGAAGGAAGTTTTGGTAAAGAAATACCATAGTCCAAGATGGCGCCAAGAAAAATGATATGTCATAATTTGTTGACGTCTTTGGGAACCATTTTTTTTATTTATATGTTTGCTTCTCATTCTTATCGTGGATATTGTTTTTCTTTTCTATGTTGTTTTTGCTGTCGTTTTAACCAAAATATGATTTCATGGTTTAAAGCCAGCCAGCAGATGATAAATCGTCTTTTAGGTTAAAATTCTTCGGTTGATAACTTTGTGCTCATTAGTTTTGGTTGGCATGAAAGTTTTCTTATTTCAGAGTGATATGTAAAAATCATTGCATTTTAGAGTTTCTTAAGGACGTAAGTCTTCGGTTGTCTTTTACCTACTGAAAATATTTGCTCAAGACATGTTTTCTATATTAAATTTTTTATCATTTAGTTATTTTCATTTTTATTCACTTCAAAACACCTGCTATCTTTACATCCACTCAATTTAATTTCACTGAATTTTAGCAATTAGCCGCTGCCACTATGCTTTAGTTAAAATTTTCATAAATTTTCCAAACAAATGAGAAGTGGGAACAAAAATGTGCCACGAAAAAGTGTATCCTCGTCGCCATATTTCTTTGCCTTATGCATAACCATTGCTCTAAGTAAGCGAATTAATATTTGTCCTTGCCTGCGTGTTTACATACATAAAACGCATTATAGCACCCCTGAGTGCAAGCATACTAATAACCAAAGTATACCCCTTGCACTATTCTTACAATTCCTTTTACCAAGTAAGACCTGTCCCCTCCCCCCTTCATTATCGCCTAACTCTTTTCGCGCTGTTAAGTGTTCAAAAAACGCAAAGATATACCATACCAACACAACTTTATCACTGGGGTGCTTCATCAACGTCTTGAACGTCCTTCAACATTCCAATAGTTGCGGCAAACAACACTTGCGTAAATCCTTGAATAGGTAAGTGTAAAATGAAGGGGAAGGGAGTCAGCAGAGGAGGAAAAATGCGAAAATAAGCTGCAGCTGACTCTGGCTCGTAACTCTTAACAGCAGCCATCCACCATCATCATCGTAGCCACCCATCGTTCGCATAAACAGCGTACATTTTTCATGCGGATTAAGGTTATTTCAAGGATAATGCATACAAAGGGGTCCCTAAAATGCAGTTTTCTTTTTGCTTTATATTGTTTTTTCATTGCATTTTTGTTTCTTATTTTGCCTTTTCTTTTATTTTGCGCTTGAGGGGCAAACAAAGCACTAGGGTAGATGACACGGATATTTGAAGTTTACCCCTGCCGGTAAAAACTGGCGTACAGCATTCATCAATCTTTGCCAAAAACTTTACAAAGAAAGAAACAGGCGAAAAGATTGTGTCATGCTTTTGCTAAATGTGGGAGAGTCAAGAAAAAGGACCAAAAATGAATGCAGCACAAGGAAAATATTTGAAAAAAAAGACCTAAGCCAAAATGAATGGAAATTGCAACACAAAATATAATGGAAGATGCTGGCACTTCCGTCATTTAATGCGACAGTGATGCCAATTAGTTTTTTCAAATGGTTTTTGTTTTCTTATACTATTTATTTCCATTTGGAATAAAGATTTTGAATAAACGCAAGAAAATACAAGCAAATACTGATGGTGGGAAGAAATGTAAAGTGAGAAAAAATGTAATTTTTTATCATGTCCGATTTTTCAATGCTCAGAAGAATTTTAACATATATATGTAGGTAACAAATTTTTATATGTAAATCCCGGCATTAAAAATCAATTTTTGAAATTCTTATACAATTTTCGTTTTTGATTTTTATATTATGAGTTTTATTTTTTGCTCACAAAATAAAACTCAAGTGATGAAAAAGAAATAAACTTCTTGAGCCTAGTTATTTAATAGTTTTTAGTTAAAAATAATTTGAATAGTTACGTATTTACCACTGCTTCAACCGAATTAGTCTTGTTTTTTCTGTTTTGACTTTATTTTGTTAAACGATATCGACATAACAACTAATTGATATCAATTAGTCACTTTGAAAAAGTTAAAATGTAAAATATAAACCCAATTTGAAAGCTGTAGAATAAGCATACAGCATCGAAATCAAACTCCAGTGCAAAAGATGATCAGTGATATTCAAACCATTAATTTGGCTAAGGGAAAAGGATGAAACATGTAACCCTCTTGCGGAATAGGACGACAACTAAAGACAAACGCCTCCAAGTCTGCCAAACAAAACACTTTTCGTTAAAAGTCTTCAGCAGAGATAAGTTTAGCGACCTCGTAAGAGCGATTAGCCTTGTGGATTTAATCTCAGCGTAGGAACACTTAATGAGCAACTGAAGCTTAGGAAGGCTTAACACTCGCCAAAAGCCAAAAGGCTTAGGACTCTCCCATCCAATGTCTTACATAAAAATTTTTAAGACATTAAGGAAGAGAAGACAATAAATAATTATATCTCAGAGAATGTGGCCTAAGTTTGAGTAAA
Organism: Tricholauxania praeusta; assembly: GCA_949775025.1. Taxonomy (NCBI): domain Eukaryota; kingdom Metazoa; phylum Arthropoda; class Insecta; order Diptera; family Lauxaniidae; genus Tricholauxania; species Tricholauxania praeusta. The sequence goes on from OX459028.1 coordinate 188,927,308, forward strand.
AATTGATTTGAAACGTGGCAACCCTCCAACACTCTCCAATGGATAACTGCAGTTAGCAACAACATGGCAGATAACCTCAATTTCTATGCTGCTTAAAATTTTCTTCGTCATTTCTTTGTGTTTTATGCCATTTCATTTTGTTTTTGTTTTGTATTTTTTATTTCTTCATATTTTCTTACCCTAAATTTTAAGCGTAATGAAGGAAAAGTGTTAAAATTCTTGACAGAAAAATAGAAAAGCAAAACTGGACAGAGTTAGGGGTGAGAGTGGAAGGCTTTTAGGGCCCAGAGACTGTTAAGTGCAACATTAAATTTTAATGAAAATTAAAGTTTGTTTTGTTGGGGAGGATTTTTTTCCTTTTTTCTTTAAGAAAATCCTCCAGAAGTGATATATCCAGATTTTTCATATTCTGTAAGCACATTGAGCTCTCAAAAGAAACCTTTTCTCAACCCTTTCAGGACCAATGTTGTCTTCACTTGTCAAAATTACCGTTTTGTTTTTTTTTTCAGTGGTTTGCTTAGGTTTTGTCTTACCGGCAGTTCTGTTTTCAGAAAGAAAAACCAGGATACCGAGGACATAAAAATTGATATCAGTTAACCTTTGTGATCATAGTTATAAGAGCTTGAACTGAAATATTTTTTTTCCTCCAATTTTAATTCTGTCCTGAAAGGGTTAAGTTGGATAACATTTTGTTCGCTTTTCTGACGACTCAAATGCCAAAACTATACATTTTTGAACCGATTTCCATTCATCCAGGACCTTTTAAACTACAATGCACTAAGTATTTAAGCATTTTTCAATGGTGCCACCATTCCATATTTTTTGTTAGGTATTCTAACAATTGTTAGGGGGCAGAAACATTTTTTTCACAAATGCCGCTTTAAATTCTTTTATATTTTGATCTTCTCAAAATTTTGCTATTTGTTTTTATTTTTTATTTCATACCTTCATCTGATTGTTGCCTTGCGTGCATCACATGATGCTACTGCGCCATACAACCTAAAAGTATGCTTTCAAAAAAAAATGCTCCTTTGTATTGCGTTATTTTTGTAAAAAGGAACGAAAAAAGGAAAACTATGAAGCTTTCGAGCCGCCCATGCAATTTGCAACTGCTATTTTTTCAAATTTCAACACAAAGTTTTTGCACTTTTTGTGCGTTATGTTGCATGCGCAGGACATGCAGTCAAATTCACATGCATGCACACACACATACCCAGGGAACACAGTGTAGCATAAAAACTAATTCGATTAATCATCAGCAAAGATTGCGTGTGTTTGTGTGCTTTCATTTTGGCCAGCAAAAAGCGGCACATTTCAACGAGAAATGAAATAGCAAAACATCAAGGATACAGGACTCGTATACGCAGCATGCAAAATATAGCGCATTTGTGATGTTGACTGGTCAACGTGTTGTTTTTGGATTTTTTTTTCTATTTGTTAAGATGTTGTAGTTGGCTTTGTCGCATTTTTCTGCTGCTGTTAATTTGTGTCCTTTTGCTTTATTCCGCTGCAAAACTTTTTTATGCGTTTTCAAGCATTTCATTCGTTTGTTAGTAACACAAGGTTGATGTTTTATTTCTTCTTTTAGTTATGCATGTTAAGCTCTTGTTCATGCAATTTCTTTTTTTTTTTGTGAATTTTTTTCTACAATGTTTTTGAATCCTGTCGGCCATCCTTTGCGTTGTCAGTCATTTGCATGCGGCGCATCACGTTAAGATGCGTCAGATTTTTTTTTTTTTTTAATGACACAGTGTGGCTGGACATGAAGTTTTTAAAAAAAGGAAGCTACTGCTTGGAATAAATTTTCTAAGTCTATATTGAGCAGAGGAAAATAGTTTCTGAAAACTGAGAGACAGACGTGACAAAAAAATATATATTTCGTCGAAACACTTAAGTATTAGTAGGGAGCTAATATAAATATAAAGTCCGGACATTTAATCGCATATTGCTTGCATAATTTTAGTTAAAAGCTGTTCAAAGCACCAGAATATGTCAACATCCGAATCGAAGCACTAAAAGAAACTATTTGGAAAATAGAAAGACTAATTGACAAATAGCTCGATGGATTACACATTAAAATTTTTAAAAAATGTGGCCTTACTACTTGTAAAAATCATCGAACTTGTCCTGTAAAGAACTATCTAAAGTCATCTTCAAACGTATTCAAAGAAAATTAATATGGACATGTGCAACTATTAAAATACATTTTTTTTTTTAAATTTGAGCGATTCCATCAGAGCCTAAAGATTTGTCGAATCAGAGTCTTAAAAAAAAACTGAAATGTGTGGAGAAACAGCTCTATTGCTGAAATCGATAAAGCAAATAGTGCAGCTAGCAGGGTTGACCATTTTGCAAAAATCTAACGTATCTTTTAAACCAAAATATCAAAAAATTAGAGGAATTTCCCAAAATATCATACGAAAAACTTTCTGCAAAGAAGAACGAAAAGTTTAAGTCTCGATAGCGAAGATCTTTAAAAAAATGTTGTGAAATTTTTCTATTAATTTTGAGAAAACATTTCTCTCAATTAACGATCTCTAGTTTCATAAAGTTTGACCACAGGTGGATGTGATGCAATAAAAAACGCATACACTACTGATTCAAAAGTAATAGTTTATTTAATGTTTAAAACAATTCACAATCTTAAGCAAATCTGTTCAAAAATTTTAACTTCACTTCACTTGTTTTTCATTTGTGTGGAATATTTTTAGAGCCGATTTAAACGGCCTTTTCCATTGTTAAGTTTCAATTCAAAATTGTTTAGAACGGACGCGAGTACAGCTAACTTTAGGGGATCTCATTCCAAAGCTTGTCGGCAAACTTGCTCAAGGTGCTCAGTTCATTATCAATTTTGTACTTTGATTTGGACGAAAACGTAATATCGTCAATATAGCTATAATTGTTCGAAATTGGTCTGAGTTAGGAAAGTATTGTTTGGCTGCTTTGCGAACAATGAGACAGATGTCTTCTACACACGCAAGATTTCTTAGATGCTCGTCGGAGGTTCAATAGATACCACGTTTTCTTTCCCTTTCCCTTTGTAAAGGATATTGTCTAGTATTGTTAAAAATTAAATTGACTGTAAGACTTAAGATATGATCAACAGATTGGTGACAATAACTATAGATATTGTTTGGAGAACGCAGAGTAATCTGAACATGTCCTTGGCAACTGCGATGCTCTTGAGCGCACTAGAATAAGGCTTCTGGGAAAACATAACTGAAATATAAGTCTTTGGCAAATCTTAGAATTCATGAATAGAGCTCGAATACCAAGTGATTTAAGACAGTGAAATATTCAGACCATCAGGTGAAATTCAATCATAAGAACTTTTGAGTCATTTCAGACTTACTGAACAGGACTAGTCAGCAATCTATGACTGCGCTCCTTTAAATTCAGGACTGTGGTATTCAACATTAGGGCTACTATGCTACTAAATGCCTTTACTGCAGAAGCATAAAGAGAAAACCTCTATCATTCGCATAAAAGTACATTTTTCCATAAACCGATCTTTCAATTGAAGGACACTTTTATGACAAACACTTTTGTAGTGCCTACTATTTTGAGTTATTAGCACTTTCGTTATAAAAACCTATGTTTGTGTTTTATTTTTTTTCCAATAATTGTGCGTCGTGTTCATTTAATTCAATAAAAAAAATGGTGTAATCGACTACAACTGTTGCTTCATACGTAAACGTCACGAAATGTGTGACAATTTCAGGCAGACAAAAAAAAAAGTGAACAATTTGAACAAAACTTTAGGCTGAAATTCTGCGTAATCTGCAGATGAGATTGATCAAGTTGCATTGATGAACTACGCAGAGACGAACAAAATATCGAACGAATGCAAAAAATTAAACAGAATTGGAAAGACACGGCAATTTATTCTTAGTGTCACCTTAAATTGCAGCTGATGATGCGACGAGGATTTCACTTATTAAAGCGCGTTAATGAACACGACACAACCGCGTCGTCATTCGTGGTGGTCACCACAAAAAGGACGTTGTTGCGCACGCGCATTCAGAACAACGCAGATGCGGATTACGACAAGCAGACAGGCTACAGAAAGGTGAATGTTGGTGCAATGCATGCAAAGCATTTGCGCATGCGCATGTGCAACATGTCAAGTGAGTAACAGAAGAAAAACGAATGTGTCTTGCGATTTGTGATTTCAAAGAAACTGTTGAAAAATTGCAAACTGAAGTGTAAATGAGGAAGTTGAAAACAAGACATTTAAGTCAGTTTTGCTTGGAAGAAGCTGTAGATTTTTGCGCTGTTTTTTTTTTTAACAGAACAACTTAATTGCATGCGTTCAATTAAACTGCGATACGCAATTAATCAAAACGCCTAACAGCCGCTGCAGCATCAGGTGCGCACGTCAAACAAACAGCTGCACTTGATACAAATGCTGCATGATTGCGGATGAGCAAACGCCTTCATCATCAATTTGCGTTAACAAAGTTCAGAGATACTCGGCTGTGTCTTACAATGTTGCAAAAACCCAATGGAACTCGTGTAAGTATATAAATAAATTATAATTAAAAAATAAGCAGCAAATATGCACGCACATGCTGCAACTATGTACGCTGTACACTCATTATTATTTGTTTATTCATCAAATTGCGAGTACACATAGAAATTACTTAATTACACTCAACGCAAAAATATTAGTTTACGCTCTGTTGCACTCGCTGTTGCGTACGCATTGCGCATAAACAACGTTGCGCAGGCGCAGTACTAACTGTTGCCGTTCATCATCATCACATTTTAGCACTTTTCGCATTTCCGCTTGGATTAAATTATTAATTATTCACTGCCATTTGTGCATTTGCTGCTTGTTTGCTGTCAGTTTGCTTTTCTTTTGCCATTTTTTAGCATTTTATTTTCATTTATTCGCATTTAGCTGCGCATTTATTCGCACATTTCACACATTATTTGGTGTTCTTTACGAAAGGGTGGGGGCAAACTGCTTCAGCGAGTGAGTACAAAAGAGAAAAAAAAGTGTTAGCTGCCAACCTTCTACGGTGTTTAGAGGCGGAAATTAAACTTCATGTTGTTACTGCCACTGCTGTTAATTTTCCCACTTGTTAAGGTGCACGATTCTCTTCCAGTTTTTTAAAATTTGAGAAATTGCTATTTAATTATGATGATTTTGGATTATCATTAACTTTTTCATGTTTCCCTTGGAATTTACACTTTTGTGAATTTCATAATTCAATTAGTTTTTATTTTTTAATTGTGAGTGAAAGGAAATTGTTACTTACATGCAACAACATTGAGTTATTTATAATGCATTTGTGCCTCAAGTAGAAAACGATCAGCAGCAATTAAAAAATGGATAAAATATAGTTGATCTCCAGCGATTGTTTGAAGAATGACTCCAATAGAAGAGATTCATATGAGTATCTGCTTACTCTTTTTTTTTATGATTTAGTGTCAAATTGCCGAAGCATTAGTTTTGTTATCAGTGAGGCAATGTTTTGATTACCCTTTGCAATACTGAAAGCTAAGTAGTACTAAAATCTTAATCGACATTGGTGACTAGTAAAACTGACAACCCGATTCTCTTTATTCTAAAGTGTAATTGGTGAAACATAAAAGATGAACATTTTTTTCTGGAAAACGTGCAAAATGTATCAATTTTTTTAACCATTTAAATTAGTCATTAAACCTAAACAGGAGCGTTGTTGATCAGGGTACAAAACGGTATTCCATGATCCGGTCATCAGATCAGTTCCTCATCATACGGTCCTGGTACGTTGTTTGAATCTGGATCGTGTCCGATGTTCTAAACTAAATCGTACGTTTCTGAAAACAATTTGTGATAAAGACAAGATATATTGATCGGATCCCATTCATTTCATATGAAGTGCGACGTTTATTGTTATTATCGGTTCCAAAAGCCTCACCCGTTTCTGATCATACTTCCAGTAAATCTGATCCGATTGGATCAAACATAAGCAAATTTCTAGTCCGGTGGGTAACAAAGTCGTTTACATATGGGACATTCCATATCAACCGGGACAGTAGTCTGCCCAAAATTGAGCGCAGCGGAAAAACGTTTTTAAGGTGTCAAAATGTTCGTATGCTCATATGAGAACGGGTTTTTTCGAAACGGCGCCTACATATAGATATCTATGTATAAATAGGCAGTTGGTAAACAGCCATAATCATCATCGCTTAATTTTTTTTCTTTTGTATGAAGGCTGTGAAGAGAGGGAGTGCAGTGTATACTTTTTTTCAGTAATAGCTGGTGCCACGCCCCTAACGGAAAATACGTTGCCACGGCTAAACTAATAGACCGATTTTAACAAAATTTGGTTTGGTGATACACTGAACCATCAGAAAAGTAGTTAGAAGCTCTGAGTTCTTAAATAGAGCGTGGCATCACCTTTAATAGGAAAAAACGCTGTCTCGGCTGAACCGCTTTAGGGGCCGTTCAAGTATTACGTAACGCAATTAGGGGGGGAGGGGGGGTCTTGTGAAACGTTACGATGCGTTACAGGGGAGGGGGGGGGGGTTCGAACAACGCGTTACGTAACATTGTTTTTGAAGTGAAACTACTTTAGCGGGTGGTTATTTGAAATTAGGTGTGTATAATGAAATGAAACTCTACTCTTTCTTAATGTGTATGTTTATTGAATACCTACAGCCAAAACGTTTTATTAAAATGATAAAAGTTGATGGGATCTAGATAATTTATAGCAATAAATGATATGTTAAATTAAAGCACTTATCAAGCAGAATGTCCTAAAACTATCATCTTCGAGATTGGTTAACCAAAACCAGAGATGTAAGCGTGGAAAGATTTCCTATTTTTCTCATTTATTGCTGTAGCTGTTCTAGATCCCATCAACTTTTATCATTTTAATAAAATATGTTCGTCTCATTTTTCACCATTTTATCATATTTTAAGCTTAAGCAAATGTTTATTACATTATGTGTGATTTTTATTAAATAACAATATGAACAAGTTAAGGTGTTATCTTCAGTCAGGCCAAAACTCACATACCCTACACTGCACTCAAAGTAGGTACATATATTTCAGTAAAAAAAGACGTTGAAGAAGTTAAATAATTCGAAAAAAGTGTGAAATGTTTAAGAGGTTGAAAACTGTTGAAAAAGTCGTAAATATATGCAAAATGTTAATGTTGAGAGAGTTTGAAAAAGTCTAAGCCATTTAAAATCGATGAAAAAGTCGACAAAATAAAGAAATTTCATCACAATATCTTGCACGGTTTACGAGACATGGTGTTATAGAGGTTAAAATTTAGGACCGTGCCACGCGAATCTTTGGAAACTTGAAACCTAGCCTAATCTTAATTTAGTTCAAATGTACACCTAATCACCAAGTTTCATCAAAATCGCTGCATTTTTTTTCAAAATGGGATTGGGCAAATATACATAGAGTATGGGCGGTAGGCGTGTCCATTAACCGATTACGTCCATTTTCAATAGCAAGATGCCTGCAAGAAGGTCTGACCTGAGTGTGCTAATTTTATTCAATTAGCTTTCTTGGTTTTTCCGTAAACCTGATTTGAACAGACAGACTGACGGACATAGCTAAATCAACTCAGGTGGTGACGCTGATCAAGAATATATCTACATACTTTTTCATACCTACCACCGCCCTCTTCTATGCGTTACAAACAAAATGACAAAGTGAATATACCCTCGGTGTAGGGTATAATAAAGAAAATAAACAACATACGCATTAGAGCACTGCAACGGTACGCATTTTCACATAACCGAAAACATTCGTGCGCTGCATGCACACACTACGTCAGTTCATCACGGAAAACGAAGAGCAAAACATAATCGTACCGGTCTCTTTGCGGTACGAACAGATACGAAACAAAAACTGCCACAGTACACTGAATTATTCGTATTAGTAAGCAGCGGGTAAAACGGAATAAAAGTAGTCGGTCACTTTTTACCTGCACCGAATATACGAATAATGTTCGGTATGAATAGAATAAAAGAAAATAAGCTTTTAGCACGATCAATCATGGAGGTGAAAAATAGAAAATACATTTATTTATGCTTTTTTAAATTTATTGTTCAACTTTTCATTTAATAACAAGGTAACAAAAGGAAAAAAGAAAAAAAAAAGAAATAATAGTTCATAGGTATGTTTTTTTTCCATATTAATTCTTTTCATTATTAAAATGTATGAACATTATTTGCTGAACTGCAAAGGGGAATAACTAAAGACAATTACGGTATTTTCAACATTTTCGGTGCAGTTGCTATGTCTTCGATTACTTTATCAAGTTCGCGGTCACCGAATACGAACAAACCGGTCTTAATGACGAACGAATATCGGGAAGCAGTGTATGTCAAGCAAAGCGACTACGATACCATAATCAGTCTGATAAGCTTTGCTTCTCTGAAGTTTTCGTTTTGTTGTTTACATTCTTCGTTCACAAAGTATTCGTACAGCATGTACAGCGGTACAATTAACAAACAGAATATATTCATGCAGGGCTCTAATACGCATGTATTTCCGGTACTTTTCGCAACATAATTGTGACTTTTAGGTAAATATGGTCACTTGGGTGTTACGTAACGTTTAAGGGGGGGGGGGGGGGGGGTAGAGGAAAACGTTACGGCGCGTTACATAGGGGGGAGGGGGGTCAAAAATCTTCGAAAATTGCGTTACGTAATACTTGAACGGCCCCTTATAGATTTTGATAAAATTTGGTATGGTGCTATATTGAATCCTGAGTAAAGATATAATATAGATAGCAAATTTGCTTTGATGGTAACAAATTGACAGCATTGTTTGTTATGCAAAATTTTGTGCACTAAACAATGAAGGAGATTTCAATAGGAAGGCATAGCGATATATTTATTTTGCGGATAAGTAAAGAAACCCAACTTATTCTTTTAAAATTGAGCGCTATGTTGAATTTCAAATCGTATATTGTTGCTGGTGTGTATAAACTTTATGATTCGTTATTACTTTTTTTTTTATTTCTATAAAAAAATTCAATGTTTACCAGCGTTGTAGTTATTTCCTATTTAATTTACAAATTTCCTTGTTAAAAATATTGAAACACAAAAAAACCAACTGGAAATAAATTAACTAGCCAAGGTCTGTTTAAAAAAATCATGTTTCTTTTCCTTCAGTGTAGAGAGTTTCTTGCTGATGCGACAGCAAATACTTTTGGGCCTGAACTTAAAAAATGTGTAAGTCCGGTCCCGAACTTAGAAGTACTCGTACCCAGTAGGTGAAAGTTAATTTCTTTTCTTTCATATTGAAATTTTAGCATAAGACTAACGAAATTTCACGGCATTTCAAGCTAAAAGCCATTTCTTTCATACAAAAAGCAACAAGCGCCGAACGCTTTGAAAATGAACGTATAGAAGATAGATAAAGTTTTGTGTTAGTATTGGAGTAAGCTTACCAGCGAACTAAACAGAGAGACTGAATTAAATAATAAAGTTTTCTTCAAAAAAAAATCAAATCAAAAAAAAAATAATCGCTGCGGACAGGATTCGAACCTGTGCGGGTAGAACCCAATGGATTTCAAGTCCATCTCCTTAACCACTCGGACACCGCAGCTGCTAATTCAAGGTCGCCTAAGTTGATATTTCTACTTAACTGTAGTAGTATAAGTGAATAATAAAATATATGATAAAAGGTAAAGAGATAAAAATATAAAAGAAAACTTTTAGCATAAATAAAAAATACACTATAAATAGAAAAAAATGAAAGAAATAAAAAAAGTGTGCGTCGGCCGGGAATCGAACCCGGATCAACTGCTTGGAAGGCAACTATGCTGACCATTACACCACCGACGCCAATTGTAAGTTTTGTGTCAATGGCAAGTTTTCTTATCTCAAAGCATTTCTTTGACATTATGGAGATATTTTATTTTTTTTTTACAGTTGACTGATTGCATACGCAAAATGCTCTACGGAAGAATGAACGATTGTGAATTTGAAATGATACGCAGTAGTTTTGTTCACTCCATCGTTTAGCAGTCACAATGTTAAATGCGTTCGAAAATCTAATTAGCGCAAAGTATTCAGCCTATGTACATTAGACTGTACGTAATTTCCAAAAGAGCTCAGTGTATTTAAGTTTTTGTTCAAATGAAAGAAATTTTTTTGAATAAATTTGGATTTTAGTCTAATATACCGTGCCACCAAACACTTTACGGCAACGTTTATTTTCATTTATTTTTTATACTGAAAAATAAAACTAACACCGTTTTATCTCTAAATTAAATTATTTACATATTATGTATTATTTTCACAGAAGTTATTGCCATTTAAAAAAAATGTTTTCCAATCAAATCCAATGTGTGGTGGACTCTTTTTTTTATAAAGGAAGTAAAGCTTTAACATATGACGTGTTGTCTATAAATAAATTGGAAAAATAACGATAAAGAAATGTTCTTAAATTAAAATAATTATATAATTAAGCTACACTTTAAAATATTTTTTTTTTTTTTTGGCTCAAATAATATCTAAAAATATATTAACAAAAATAAATAATGAAAAACCGCAAAAGATGCAAGTTCATAGATCTTACTTTGACCTTCATTTTCAAGATCAGATGGCGGTGAAATTCTACGAGTACTATTTTCCCTCCAATCATTCCTCAATGTGTCTTTTATCAGGTACTGTACGGCTTTGAAAGAAAAAACATTAGTCCGTGCGCCGTCCTCGAAAGAAAATATCAGCATATTACCAATCCTTTAAAAATAACGCATCAAAGTGCCCCATACTTGATAGTTTTGCTTATTCAAGTATCCACACAGGTAGAAATACGTCTCTTTACTCTTCATACCCAATGATTTGTCAATAATTTCCACGCGATTGACGGTCTGCAGGCGATAGCTGATGTATCGTTAGCACTTTGTATAGGAATATCCTGAAATCTTTGATCAAAATTAACTGAAAAGATGTCCGCTTGATGCTCAATCGCATGGCACGTCCTCTGGTTGATATTTGGGGGTTGCCTTAGACATCTGTGGCCGCAGGAACAAAATTCCCGCTATGTTTTCCCAGTAGGTGCCGCTCGACCAAGGAATCGAAGACAAATTAAAACCAGCGACTAATTATTTGCCACAAACATTAACACAATAATTTTGCGATCTGGAAAAGTATAGCGATCTATGGTTTGTCTATTCTGCTTTTCTTTACTACACAAATTGTCAAAGTTGCTATGTCATTAGACGTTATTTGCAAAAATGAGAGCATCCCCGATAGGATCATAAAATTTTGCGCCATTTTTTGCTAACAAGATTTACTTGGATCACAATGGAATCTTCGGGATACTATGCAGCTTAATCAAAATCTTATGGAAGAATGTTGCTTATTTTTGTGCAATAAAAAAAGAAGCATACTTTTTTATGGATTTTAAGTTTCAGAAACGTAATCTATTGTCAATTTCGTCCTTTCATGAGTAAAAATGTCATCGGAGCATGAGGTCAGTCTTGCGTTTTGATAGCTTTTTCAAATTTTACCATTGGAAAATTGGTAAAATTTCATCTCATCTAGTGCGTGTTATGCGGGGCGAAGAAACTTTTAATAGTTGTGCTTCAAGTGTGACTCGAAAAAGTCTGTAAGCCGGGGTCTGTGGAAATATAAGTTTACCATAAAAAGTTTAAGCAGGATAGACTACCACGTATTGTGGTAGAGTAAGCCTCAAATTTTCTTGGATAGAGAAGTTGTCGAGAAACTCAAGTACACTGTTCAGAAACTGAAATTGAATACTAAATCATTTCTGGAGAAACTCGTAATCATTATTCACAGACACCATGCATCCGGGTCCGTATTGAGAGCGCGTTAATGATGTCTTTTAGGATCCGTTTGCTCTCGGAGCAATAATAGTACTCGCTAAGCTATGACAGAGGAAATGTCATTTTTTATGTATTTATTACTTGGAAGATTGATGATGATGATAGATTTACTACAGAAATAATTATTATTTTACCAAAAACTCTGAAATGAACTGTTGAACTTTGATGATATTTTGTCATTAATATTTTACAAAACGTATCGAGGCTTAGAATTTGTATAATGCACACACGATTACATACTTTATATAAATTTTTAAGTTTCATTTAAAAATTAATTAATAAACATACGACCATGTATGTATGTATGTTTGTACCATATCTCTATCGTATAGTCACAAATAATGCAGGTACCCTACTACCTTTTGCCATATTCGAAATACAACGCATATGCAAATTTATATTGTTGTTGTTTTGGAAGCAGATTCCATATCAGAAATTTTGCTTTAACTTCAAATTCCTTTTTTGCGTTTTGGGCTAAAACCAATCCAAAACCATGTTACATGAGGGTGCAGTTGCAATCCATCATGCCAACCCCCCGGACGCTGGTCAATGCTGAACCAATAAACGTTGCCAAACGCAGCAGCAAACGTAGCAGCTGCGTCCACAAATTGAGTGAAGTTAGCGTAGCACCCACAATCGAAACTTTAAAATTGAGTGAAAGAGAAAGAGATCAAAGTCAGCTACGGTGAGGAAAAAGGAAGACAAAGCTGGGCGAAAACTTTTACCAATAAACATCAAAAAAGCCTACTGCAACAACAAACTTTTTTTTTTTTTTGCTGAAAGTCCATCAGTGAATATCGACGCAGTAACTGCAGGTTGGAGCACCAAAGTTCAACGCAGGAGTCAAGTAGTGGTCGTAGTTCGGAGGTTCGAGGAGTCTAGACTGGGATACAGCGCACAGAACTTTTGGCGGCAATGTATGCACATGAGCGAGATAGCAGGACATGTGTTGTGTGGTGTTAATTACGGTCCTGGTTGAATGCAAAAACAAAACCATTGATGTTCGTGCACTTCCCATTCGACAGGCTCAGAAGAGGCAACCCAAATTTAACGAACTATTGTGAAAGTTCTCGTAGTTTGCTTTTGTTTAATTGTTTATGTGTGTGAAGGGAATATCAACCGATAAGGGATCAATACATAGACATACATACATATGTGTGGTATGACATACCGAAGGGTGATGTACAAAATTAAGCAACAAAATTTGGTTTGTTCTGCTGAGCAACTGTGATAGGCTTATGAGACTGGAGTTAAAAAACTTAGATTTTGAAAAATTTTAAAAATCCGAACACCAACATTTATGGGGATTCTGTATTCGTAGAAATTGAATTGCTAGAAAGTTGAAATAGTACAGTAATTCTTATATAGAAAATCATTCAAATCGTAGGAAGCAAATCATGGTCTCCCTATTCTCGTCCAGTTTTTTTTACGGGTTTTAGAATAACTACTTGAAGAAAAACTGTTGAGCACGTCCTATGACTACTAATAAAAGCGAAATATTTTTGGATTGAGTGTCATCAGGATGATTATCACTCAAAGTCAAGAAAGCTGAGCTGACTGATGAGTAAATATCATTTTAACAATATAGCTGGTATGTATAGCTGGTGTGTACTTCATTATTATAAGATTCTCCAAGAGTCAATCGCTCTTATAATACTATTTTCTAAGAAAAATTGATCCAAAAATATGCTAAGGACAGCCCAAAAGTAAATAAAGTGTCCTCAGAAATGAAAATCGATTGGAGATACGTAAGAGTAAAAAGTTTGATAAATAAATTTTTTTTTTATAAAATTCACAAAAATTAGAGAGAGGTTGTGGGTAACTATTTTCAAAATGTAAGCTTGAGATTTTAATGGATTTTATTTTTAAATTTTCTTTGAAGAATACTTTTCAAGTTTATAATAAATTTCATTGTTTTTTTTGCAAAACATTTAAAAATATTCATTGAATCTCATTAAGATCCCATATTGAAATTGTAACATTATGCAAATAAATGCTCAGAAAAATATTATATTTTAAAATAAAAAGAGTATACAAAGATATATTTAAAAAGAGCTCTTTTTTGGTGTAGCTAGTGTTATTTGTGAACTTTATCAAAAACTATGTAACTTCAAAATTCCTATTTTGCATTGTAATTCTTCGGAAATGAGAGCTTCTTCGGAAACAAGAGCGAAAACATTCCAAGTAATTTAAAAAATAAATTTCTTCATGGTGTATCGGAACAAAAAATAACTTATAATTATTTTACCGAGCTTACTGCTGTCTGACAATGCCACAGGAAAATTACACAAAACAAAGACAAAACAACAAAAGAAAAAAAAAATGCTAGTAGCTATGCTGAAGTATTCATTCATTGCCAAATGAAACCATCAGTGACCTTTAAGCCGATGCAGTGAGAATTTCTTAGCCTAATATGTTTCCCTGTTTGTATAGATTTGTTGGATACCTAAGCAAAATCTGAAACAAAGAATAGATTATATTTTTTTCTGCTGTGTGACTTTGTTTTGGGACTCAGTAATTCTCAATCCGTTAATTCTTTCATTCGAATTTTGAATTTATTTTAGCATATTCACATTTATAATTTTTAATGTGTTTAGGTAATGTATTACGGAAATATTGCCTGTATTGGTAGCTTAATTCAACAACCTTAGTGGAAGGAGAAAGTTGGTAAGCAAAATACATTTCGATTAACAGGTGTAACGTCAACAATATCCATGTACAAATTCATATAAATTTTTAATATTTATCATCGTCACAAAAAAGTAATTTATTTGAAAAAAAAAGGTAAGGCAATTCTTTAAAATTAGCTTTTATTACAGTTGAGAACTTGGCATTTATTTTAATTCCAACAAAACATTCATTAAAGACATTGTCCGGACGATCTCTATGCACTCTTCAAAACAATTTAAAGCTAATTTTTTCTTATGCATCCCCTAAATATCTATAAAACATTTATATGTATTTATAACCAAATCTTAATTCATACATACATATATATTTCCAAAACTAATCCAATTCAATATTTTTTAAGTAACAAACAGAACATACGACAGATAAAAATTAAAATCATAAATATGTACTTGCGAAAAAGAAGCCTTTTTCGTTAACAAGCTTAAAGCCGCATTTATTCACTACCGTCCACTTGGCCAACACACACAATACACACAAACACAATGCCCGACGAGCCTCCCAAAGCACCCAAACTACAGACCACTTGACATGAACAGAGGCACACAAAAAGTGCGCTTTACGCAAAAAATGTTACAACAACACCACCGTCATTGCATCCTACCACACGCACATGCAACGCACACAGACAGAAACAAAGGCTGAGGCAGTGGCATCAGCAGCGAGGCAACCCAAAAATGTACGAATATCCTTCATCAATATCCTTTTTCATAGCACGTTTTTATATGCTGCTCTTGTAGCTGTTGTTGCTGTGTTTTTTTACAGAATGACTATCGTTAAATGTTGTTGTTTTTATTTACATCCATGCAACCCACTTTGGCTTGCAATGGATTTCTATCTCTTCACCTCTTCACTCCCATATCAACTCTTGCCATCATTGTCGAAAATTGTATGCTATTCGTTTGTATCTATGTATGTGCCGAAATCCTACTCTCAACTATCGGCTTATACGACTCTCTTTTCGCACTACCACCTCACGCTGTGCATACACCCATATGCACTCCCTCCCCCCGAACAGCGTTGCCTTCCTTTCAATAATTCCAAATTTTTAGGTTTACAAAGGTCGACTGCGTTTTTTGGACGCACAGACAGCACAGGATCACCATGTTGCACCTCGCCATAGCGCCTACTCCTTTCCACTGTGGGTGGAAGTTAGTAGGCGTGGTCAATATGCAATGCGTGCATGAGTGCGGCGAGACTAAACGGCGTCCGTAGTTGCAGCATTTCCCCTACATTTTGAGTAGCGAATTTAAAAATTTTTAATTTGCTTCACATTTTGAGCTGCTTCGTTGGTCATTTTTGTAGTTTTGCGAAAGCTTTAGCTGTTATCCGTTTCTCTCTTCTCTCACTGGTAGTGCAATGAGATAGAAAAAGCGAAATTCTCCAGCGTTGTAAGTTTCCTTGAAGCTTTCGCAAAAAACCGGAAGTAAGTTTATGTGAGTGAGTAGCTGAGTATTCTGTGAGCAACTTTAGAGCGCAACTATTCGCAGTTTTGTTTTAGTGCATTTTTGTTATGGTATGTGTCTGAAAGTCTTTTTTTGTATTTGTAATTTTTACTACAAATAGGGGGCTGCTCACCCCTCAAATGTTTAAATAAGAGCTTTTTCTTTGTAAATATGCCGGTTGCATTACAAAAAGTTTGGCGTCTTTCTTGCAATCCCGACGGCAAAGTAATTTCTTGGAAATCCGTCGGCATTTTGTTTCAAATTTCGAATGGTAACAAATTATGCCGTGATTTTTGGGAACTTTTATGGCTTCAATGTAAAGGTTATTGAACATTTTTTGAGCTTTAGCGTGTTTTTCTATTTATTTTTTTCTTAACAGCCCAATAAATTTTTTTGGCAGCCCGAAAAGTTTTTTTATCCGTTACTCAATTTTTTTTTGGCGCTTGTCTTATTCGGCTTTCAAAACTACACAAGGATATGACATAGATTCATGTTTCCTTTTTGAAATTTTTCCGAAGCTCGATAAATAAAACCTGTTTGAAGAAGCTGCTGGTTCAGTGCTATGTGAACTTAAAAATCGCTTATTTATCGATATATAATAACTCAAAAAACATAAAATGGGAGAAAAACGCATTGAAAGTTTTCAAAAACTTACTTTTTATATGAAAATTATGAAAAGTATGTCTACATAAACTCTTCTCACAAGGCAAGTTTATGAGATACTTTTCTGATTTTTTCACACAAAATAAAACATGAAATGGCAAATATTTCTGCATCATTAACTCAAAAATCACGTTTTTGTAGTTATGTCAGTCTTGAAGTATGTGAACGATACGTACATGTTTTTGCAAGCTACGATAAAGGGATATATGTCACCATTGACGTTAATAAATTTTTCCAAGAATAAGTCGAGCTGATGTGTTGTAAGACCATGTCGATTTTTGTGAAAATGGACTTGGTCTCATCTCATAATTTCCAACACTACGAAATATTTACCAGGAATGCTTCGGTTCAGTTGTTTCTGACGAAATGAGATTTTAAATGACTCGCCCATCAGTCTTCAAAATAATACTATCTTGAAATAATTATAGCTAACTGGCAGTGTAACTAAAAATGTGGTTTGGAACAGTACATATGTAGGCCCAAATATACACAGCTTAAATCTACGCATTCTCAATAAAAAAATTGCTTCTGAAATAAAATTTCCAACGAAATACATTTCATTGGTGATAAGAGAAAGATCAAAGTTTTTCACCACAATTATATCTAGTATAAATTTGGCCCATATTCTGTCTGCTGGCACTTTTGCAGCACATAGTATACCAATAGTTTCAATTATCTTACTTCCGGATCTTACCTAAGCCAGTTCTTTTGAAATTGTTCGTGCTGTTTCATTTTATATCAAACGCCTTTGATAATATCGACAATTTCATTTAATGTTGCGGCTTTGAACTGAAAATATTTACGGGAAACCTTAAGAGATGATAAAATAGATCTGAATGTAGGCCTGGAAGCCAGTCCCGGCCTTCTAAAATAAAACATTTTTGCCTCAAATGGTAAAAAGCTTCTTTTCTTCTTTTTCTTGTACGAAAAACTTGTTCACCTTTTTATTTGCTCGTCAAGCAATAATTTAAAGCATTAACTTTTTAATTTCGAATTCCTACCAGGCTTCCGGCGAAGACATGAAGTTCGGGGCTTGTCCGGGTCAATCCTGGCCACTTACCAAGACTGACGTAAATATATAGCCCACAAAATTTACTTTGTGATATAATTTAGAAGACCTTTTGCCCTTTATTTCGTTCATTTACACTGTTTTGAAAGCTTAGTAATTCATTAAAAAAAGTCCTGTAATTTTCGGAGCGGTAAGCTTAAATCACTAATTTGATACCAACAAAACTCTGAATATTCTTCAGTTGTAATTGAACTCCTGAGTGCACGAATTTAATGCGCTTAATCAATCAAAGTTGCTCTTACTTAAAAAAATGGTCTCGGTGTCATAAGCTTAAAACAAAATATGTCCAAGCTATTCAGCAAAAGAATAAAAAACAACAACAAGGCAAGACCATGGTTTCGGTTCCTGTTACAAAATTAGCCCCAGTGACATTGAGTTGATAAAGAAATAAATGAGGCGTGAAAACTCTTCACTGCAACGGAAATCATTTTATTTTTTGTTTTTTAATTTTTTTACAATCTTACACGAAATAATTTATAAAAAAAATTTAATAAAATAAAACATATTTTAATTTTTTATTCTGAACTATATAATTCGAGTTGTGTTGATGTGATGATAAGCGTAAAATGTCAATAGTGTTGCATAACATACTTTCAGTACAATTTTTTTTACACCGCACACCGCAAACAGCACACGAAAAGTTCGCATACCCTCCATAACTTTTCTTTAAATTGCAAGTAAAGTGCATTTTTGTGTATCAATATCAAATGTTCACATAAATAAAGCGGCATGGACATGCTGATATTTTGACTACGGTTGCAACTGCTGCTGCGATTGCTTTTAAAGTCATTGTCGCCAATATCATCATTGTCGGCATTATCATCATCATCATCATCATCAACAGTAAGTGTCGTTAGAATTGTCATAGTCATTATACTTCACACTCGATGCTGTTTGTTTGCCAATTAAGTTATGCATTAAAAACTGGGTAAATGGGGCAGTAGCAGTAGCAGTAGCAGCAGCAGCAACAACATCAATAAATGTAACAACATTAAAAGTAGCAACAATTGCTGTGCTAACTTTTTATTTCGTATGAATGTAAGGTCAAGCAGAAGTGTAACAAAAGCAGCAAAAACAACAACAACAACAACAATATGACTAATAATGCTAACGATGCTGATGATGAAAGTGGTAGCAAGAACAACAACAGCTACAGCTGCAGCACTAACAAAGGAATGTGTTAAATGTGATAAAAGTAGATGCTTAAATAACCGTTAAAAAGGATAAAAATAAGAGCAGCTTCACCGCCATTTTTATATGTACGGTATATGCATCAGCCAGCCAGCCAGTTAGCTGTATAAAGAATGAGCGCAAAACTTACAACTTTCAGAATGAGGAACAGCAACAATAGTAGCAGCCAGCAGCCAGCAGCATTTAAGTTGAAACTGAAATAGAAAAGATGCTGCTGCACAAAAGTTTAAGTTGTTGCTGTCACTACTACAGTCGGTGTTGCCGATGCTGCTTTTGTTGTTTTTGTTGTTGTTGGCGGAAGTTGCCATTGAAATTTTGTCGAGCAACTGTAATTTCATTTTATTTTTGTTTTCTCAGGTTTTATTTTATTTTATATTAAATTTTACATGCAGTTAACCCAGATTTTATGCAAACAAAAGAATATTCGTGTGTTTTATTTTTATATGAATTCTCTAGGTTGAATAGCATAAATAAAATAAGGCAATGTAGAAGACACCATTTTGGTCATAAAATCAAAACTAAGAAAATATTTGGATGTCCTTTTATGGAAATGTTTAAGTCGCGCATATGAGTTGCAGATTTTAGGTTTAATATAAAGCGAAAATGTTAGTTAAAACTTAAAAGATACCGAAGAAAGCTTTTGAAATGATTTTAGTAATTCACTAAAAAACAGGATTTTGTTTTTTTATTGAAATTTATGACAAAATTTGTACATTTAATCAACAATGCTGCCGATTATATAAAAACAACAAAATTATAAATTTCATTTGTAACCAATCAAAATAATATAATGAAATGGGTTGATAAATTCGAAGAAAGTTGAGTGAGGTTGAAAAAGTTGAAATAAATTGAAAAAGTCGGAAATAATTGAAAAATATTGAAAAAGGCTTAAAAGCCGAAAATGTTGAAAATGTTAAAAAAAGTTGTTTAAGTATGGAAAGTGTTGAAAAGAGTTGAAAAAGGTTTAAAAACTCGGTATAAATTGAAAATTTCGAAAAAATTTTAATGATGTTGAAAAAGTCGAATAAAAATGAAACTAATACATAAACAAAGTTGATAAGTCAAATAAATAGTAAAATATTGAAAAAATTGAATGAGGTTGAATAAGTCAGAAATATTTGAAAATGATTTTAAGCTGAAAAAAGTTAAGAATATGCTGAAAAAGTTGGAATTAATAGAAAATGTTGAAAAAAGTTGAAATAGGCTGAAGAATATTAAAAACAGTTCAAAACAAATATAGTCGACAAAATAAGGAAAACGACGAAAAAGCTGAATAAGATCGAAAAAGTCGAAAAAAATTGAAAGAGGCTGAAAAAACTTGATGGAAGTTGAAACAGTAGCAAAAGAATGATAGCGCCGATGATACATAAAAGATGTTGAAAGATTTTGAAAAAAGTTGAAGTAGTCAAAAACTGTTGCAAAGAAGTCTAAAAAGCCACAATACCAACGAAAACCTCTCCAGAAGTTGGTTGCCAAATAGTTATTCTTTCAAAAAAATACCCTTTCAAGTCCTCCAAGGCAATTTCTGTGGAAATCGTAAATGTTGCAAGCACTCTAACAATTCGTCGTCGTTTGCAGAAGGCAGACCTTCCAGAAAGAATCGCTAAAAAGGTTTCACTGATGCGTACGAAAAATTTTATCATGAGGTTAAGTTTCGCAAAGTCTCACACTAGCTGGTCGGGCCTTGATGGTGAGGAAAAATGGTGAAATATGCTTTTTTGTGAATCGTACAACCTTTGGGGCGTCTCACATTTCTTCCGTAGTCATTTCCAAATAAATTTATTTTGGTTTCGTCGCTCAATAAAATATTTCGCTCTTTTTTCTCACCATCAAGGCTCAATCAGCTGGTGTGAGACTGTGTGAAATTTGACCTCATGATTAAATTTTTCGTACGCATCAGCGGTTCCTTTTTAGCGGTTTTTCCCGGAAGGTTGGCCTTCTGCAAATGACGAAGAATTGTAGGAGCGCTTACAGCATTTCCGATTTCCATAGAAATTGCCTTGGAGGACTTGAAAGGGTATTTTTTTGAAAGAATAACTATTTGGCAACCAACTTCTGGAGAGGTTTTCGTTGGTCTACCTCTAGTTTCCTTTCCTGTTTTCTTTATAAGAACAATCTGCACAAAACGCAAAGACTAATCCATCAAACTAGCGATGTCCCGCAAAGATTTTCCTGTTTTTCGTAGGCTCAGAACCAATCGTCACTCTTCTGCTGTGCAACGACTTTTTCGGCCCATATCTATAATAAATTTTTCATAATCCACTTGCAATTAATTTATATATAAATGTATTTTTACCGTTATTTAAGAAAAAGCACAAAAAAATTTAAGTTTTAGATATAAAATCGAAAAACAAAACAAGTGTATCTATTATTTTGATCAACGAATTCGCGCCCGTTTTCGATTTATATTCACTGGCGAAAAAATAGGTAAAGTATTTTCTTTAATTTCTCAGTTAACGGCATTGCCAAATGGTACTCTCTGGTTTTACAAGGAGTTCTAATGCCAATTCTTCCAAATATGGAATTTATTGGGATTTAAGTGAAAATCTTTTTGGTGTATCTATTATTATGATCAGCTGTGTACTTTGAAAAAATCATTTTTTTTTGTCTTATCTTATTGTTAAACATTTCAAAAATATATTCTCAAAATTTTAAGTCGATCTGAGCAAAACTCTTGAAGTTTTGGTCTATAGTTAGTCCCATGTCCTTTAGTGCAGCTGTGTAGCTCATAAACTTTAAACGCGTTTTTCTCAAAACTACTTTTTCAAAGTCCGTGTTCACTGCCATTTAAAAACTACTAGACCGATTCATTTGAAACTTGGTACACATTTTCTACATATGAAATACCTCCCCCAACGTTTAGTTAAATTGTTTTTTTTTACATTGAGGGGGTTTCCCACCCACAAAATGGCGGAACTTTTCGTGGAAAATAGCACCAAAAATTTTTGAATGAAAAAAAAAAAAAATAATCGGAGAACGTTGGGGGGAGGATTTGATAGTTTTTTGACTAAATTTTAATGGTTTTTGATTTCAGATAATTTTTGACCGAGATACAGTGAACACCGCAAATTGTATTTTTTCAAAGACGTTCTGGGGCAAGCTCTGTCAACGGCTTGTTTTGCTATATTTCTGCAGGAAAAAATTACAGAATTTTGCTAAAAATATGCTTAATAATGTACAAAAGGTTTCAATAAATTTGCTTGAGCCATTCCTTCAAAAAAAATTCACAAAAAAGTGATTTTTTTTTACGCTGAAATCCCCTTTTAATATAACATTAAACGTTTTTTGCTGGTGGTATTTTTGAAGGTGCCACACCCATGCAATGCAATAGCATCGAAAGTCATTCAACTTCATAACTTATAGTAACATCCATCTCTACATTATATTTTATAAGGATTACTCTGACATTTTTAAATATACAATAATAAAAAAATCTTTTTCTCAGTGTAGTTTCTTATGACGCCGCCGCCGTAGTAAATTCGATTGTTTACTTTAATACAACTTAATTGAAAACATTGTAGTTTTTGATAGACAGCACACTGACTTTAACAAAAGAATATTTGCAAATAAATAAAACAACAATTCAGTTGTTAAATTGACTCAACATATTCCGCCAATCAGCGCACAATATGAAAATAATTATTTATTCAAAAGTCGTGCAATGACACTCCTCATCTGTCAATTTTCTTCTCTCGGCCCCACATAAACTCCTTGGAAGTTACAGTGCCGTATTAAAATGACAGCAATCAAGCGAAATTACATGCAATTTTTCACTAATAAATTATTTATATATTTTGCAATGTTTGTGAGTCTATTTATATAATGGTTATAATGCCGAAATTGAAATTGAAATCATTTAAATATCGTCAAAGCTATCAATTGCAGCAACAAAAGTTGACAGTCATTAAATTATTTTCATTTGTAGTACACAAACAAAAAGAAATTTAAGCACATGGGAATGGTTGCGATAACCTTTCCTATAAGAATGTCATTAACCATTTTCTTACCATGGTCGCCATATGGCCATCGATATTTTTGACATATATTTGTCGAAGTTTTCCCGTTTGAAAAGTATTATTGGTAAAATAAACATATCCCGAATTTTAATATATCACATCAAAATATTAAATTTTATTTTAGTTTTAAGCAATAACTTCTTATATAGCGATATTCAATGTGAATAAATAGGTGATAAGTGTTGTTAAGCTGCTGAGGGTCGTTTTTCGAAATTTTTTCGTTTGCACACATTTTAAGAGTTTTATTCGACCTTTTTTATTACAAAATAAAAACACTTTTTCTGGCTTTAGGTCAGTTTTTTATTTATAATTTTTTCCCAATATTTCGAGGAAGATAAGAAATAATAATTAAAACAATAACAAACACAAAACACAATTAAATAAATTAACAAAACAAAGCTTACGTTAAAATTATAGAAAATCTAAACTTAAACTAACCTAATTGTCAACTAACTGTCTGTATATATGAGCAGAATTTTCTGTGTCGCTCTTCAAATTTATTCTCTTGTCAGTGGGGTTGTTAATAATTCGTTTGCGCTGAATTCGAATCTGGTCTCAGAATTAACCCATCATGTCAGAATTCTGAAGTATTTGAGGTTAAGTACCTAAAAAATTAAGTTTTTTTTGTCTATTTTCGAAGCCATGTATAAGATTCAAAAATTTGTTCAGCATATTTTTAATGAAAACATCATTTATTACCGTCCTTCACCTTTAAAGTGAGCTTTCAAGTGGTCATCTATGATGTTTCCTTCAAAAGTTATAGCCAATTTAAAGAGACATGATTTTGATCCCCCACGACCCAACAATTCTAACCAACCGGTTTCAAAGTTATGTCACCTTAAAATGGCTCTAAGTTTGTATAAAAAAGCTCCCTGTTTTTTTCTTTTTTTGTCCGAATGTATCTATATGAGTGCCACCGACAACAGGAAAGTCGAAATCACTAAAATTTTGAAGCATAATAATTTGAAATACTTAAAACAACCACATTTGAAAATTTTTCCAGATTACGTTCTAATTCAGGTCGGAAAGGGTTAAATTAATTAAGCTTTGAGTGATTTTAAGTCAAGAGTATAGAAATAAATTGGAGGTCCACCCTAATGCGATTATTTAGAAAATTTTCCATGAATTTTACAATGCAGTCTTCTTCTCTGTTGTCTGGCTGTCAGTTAATTTTTCATTGCAATAGCATTTTTATAGCCATAGTAAGTTTTTGTAGTTGTTTTTGTATTTGTTGTTTCGGCATACCTACTTAACTTAACGGTAATAACGCTAAAGGACTCATTTCACATGCAAAACACACGTGACATGCCAAATGTTGAGGAATTTGTAGTTGTTGCTGCTGTTGTTGTTGTTAAAATGAAATTGGGTGCGCTTAGGGGAGTGGACTTTAAAAACAAAAACTTGGCTGCCATTTTGTAAAATTTTCTTACTTTGCTTTAACTAACATATTTTATTGCGAATTGTTTCCGTTTCCGTTTGGGACATGGCAGCGAACTGTTTTTAAAGGACTTACTACAAAATGCATGGTAGACATATTATTTCAGTAACTATACATGCAGCCAATTGAAGATTTAATGGGAAAATTACAAAAAGTAACTAATCGATTAAGTAATAAATGATTTTTTAATGAGCATACGAGGATTTGTCAATAACTAGTACAAAATAATAGCCAAACATGGAACGCGGCGGGCTAGGACGAAGATGAAGTACGTCATCTTGTTTCTGGTAGGCTTAAAGCTTAGAAAAACCTAAATGCTTCGATGGCACATGTTTTTCATGTGCACTTTTGTCCCCCTAAATAAATGATTTTTAAAAGACTAGCCCGTATTTTTTTTTCTCCGCCATATTGCTTTGAGTTAGTCGTTTTCAATATGTTCAGGTACCACGCTCACAAATACGATCCTTATTATTTTTTCTAGAATGAGAGCTAGCAGTTATGCGCTCCAACATCATTAGTTTTCAAAATACAGAGACCTGAAGTTGGTAACTAATGTAATTTTTTTAAGGAATGCCTTTTTTTGAAAATTCATTAATTTGATTTTATTTGTAAATTAGGAATTGTATGAAAGATTCCAACAAAAAATAATTTTTCACAGGAAAACCCTTTCGATAATCTTATAGAAAATATTACGGAATAAACTTTGAAAATCGCTCATGTTTTATGTTTCCTTTTTGCATATACATTTGAAAACATTTTTAAAATAAAAAAAAAAGGATCTGTAAGGATCTGTAAGGCAAAAAGAACCTTCGTTTTGATTACCTAACAAATTTCGTTATTAATTTTTATGAATGATAAAAGAAACCTCCGCAGCAGGTGCTCTTTGATACAAAATTTCAATATGCTGAAGCATACTGTGACCACCTTTTTACTCTAACGAAAGGAACAAATGATATCACAAGAACGGCAAGGAAACCTTTAAGGAATCCATGAAAAAACTACATCAACCAATAACTTGGACTCCACCTACATCTATGCAGCAGATGAAAAATCGATTGAATTTACGAACGCAGTAAATTTTCAACAATAAAAATAATAAAAGGAAGCAAAACAACAGTCAGAACCCATTGAGTTTCGGCTCCAAAAAAGTCGCACTCGCACTAGCACTGGCAAAGAAGTCGTAGAAAATCCCATTACAGGGACGTTTGCGTTGGGCTGCCACATCGCTTGACTTTACACTTCAATAAATTTCAGACTTTGTTCATTTTTCCGGCGCTCATGATCAATGCTGCTCCTGCTGGTGCTGGTGCAGCTTCTGATGATGATGATGTCCTTGTGCCGCCGCGTTGCGTCTTGTAGGTATGTGCTGAACGCAGCAATATAACAGCAGTAGCAATTGAGCCAAAAAATAATAGCAATAACAAAAACAGTAGCAGCTAGAAGCCTAGCAGCAGCAGCAGCAGCAAGATGACGAGGACTAAAACGACAACGAAAATTAATGGAAATTTTGTGAAGAAAACGACGTTTGGAAAAACAACATTTGACGTTAAATCAGTCACAAAAAATTGCATCAGCAGTAGCAGCAGCAACGGCGCTAAAAGGATCTATAGGACCATGACGCTGAGAAAAAAAGAAAGTTTAGACAAAATGCACACACTGTTGACTTTTTCCAGTTTTCGGGAAAAATTCCTAATGATAATTCTATTTTATTGTGACAACCGCGAGTAGACAAAATCGGCCCTAAAACTTCAGGACCTGCGCTTGCATGAAATCGAGATTATGGCAAAATCAGGCAATACTATTTTCAAACAAAATTCGTTAGATTGAAAATGAGCATGGATTCACGGACATTGAAATAGTTATTCAATGATATGCAACTTAATTTCACAGAAATCTACGAAATAATTCGAAGTAGCACCACACAAAAAGTGGATACATTTTGAAAAAAAGGTGTGTCACCTCCCTTGGAAGCATAAGCTTCAAAACATTACACTGATAGCTAGCTATTTAAGCAAATGTTTTGAAATTCAATATAGCATTGTTAGCTCAAACCTTCCAGCACGTCGTGTGGTGGAAGAAGTGGCGGTGGAAACCCGTCGTACTGCTTTGAATTCATCAAGTCTTAGCTCATCGACAAAAACAATCCCAGACCTTACAGCACGTCGCGTGGTGGAAGAAATAACACATCCAAAAATAAAAATTAAAAATTTATCCGCACATTAACTGCTATTGCGATGCAGGGTATTAAATGTGAAATGCTCGTTGAAATAGGAAATATATAAAAAATATCGCCCAAAAGCCATAGTGAAAAAAATTTCCCAAAAAACACGAATAATTGCTAAAAATGTCGAGCCTTTCGTACATAAAATGAAGACCATATTCAAGAGATTCGAGAATCTTGCAGTTTTTGAATTTTTATCTGAAATTTTCGACTGTTCTTCATATAAGATAAGGCTTAAGTTCTTGGGCTAATTTTCTTAAATTTCATTTGGTCAGTTTTTCCCTCACTGACGAAATCTCTATTGGTAAGTGTTCTCTCATTTCTGTCATATACCGCATTGTATAACTGCAGTAAGAAAACACAAGTATCCTGCAATGTACTTTCGCAAAAGGATGCGTCGCTACGTCGGCATTTTTTCTCAAGTTGATTGCGAAACTTTACTTATATTTATAGTTAGTGGGCGCAGTGCGGTGGTGCCATCAAGGGTGCACAAATAAATGCCAAAGATGCGAAGGATAAGCGAAATGCACTTTCGCATTACGTGTCAGAACAAACGAAAATTCCCAGCAGTATTTTTAGGCGCGTCGCATTAGAGTTTGAGCTATAGAGAAATTCGGTCGGGAAGGGGGGCTGTGGGGTGGATTAAGTTTGCGACGTGACGTGTAGTCCTTTCATTCGCTGACTGCTGCAATTAATTTAGCTGCAAGGCAAAAAAGTGCAGTAAAAAATTTTGAAAATCTCCTTCATCATCATTACGTGCGCGCTTGTCCATCCAATAGCAAAAATTTTTGCTGGCTCGCATGTAGTCGTATAAACGCCTACACATATACTGCATTTTTTTTTATTGTTTTGTCTTCAACTGTTTGCTTGATGTGACTAACTGTCTGTCCATCCTTTCGGGCGACAACATAAATTTTGTGCAACCCGAAAAAAAATTGAAATGGCACTAAAAAAGTGAAAAAAATTTTCCAAATAATCATTGTATCCCCCCCGCTTGCTCATCCGCATCCGCCGTATTCACATACAGAGTCCACAGTCACATCCGTCGTTGTTGTTGTTGTCGTTCTAATGTACGTCATGTCAAGTTTGGAGCCTTACGCCCTGACACATTCGTCAAGTGATGGATTGCAAGGGGGAGTGACATTTTTATTTCAGTGATGGACGATGCGCTTGATGCTGATGCTGCTGGTGCTGTTAAATGTTGAATGCATTGGATGCCTTGACATCTAGAAAATAGTACTAGAAAAAGCTTAGCACATTGGCATAAAAACAAAAACATTAACAATCAAAAAGGGGAAGATTAAAAACATTTTCCTTAAAAATAACAAAAATATTTGGAACACACAATTGCATTCGTTCCATTCCACCAAGTCAAGCAAAATCGTTTTTGGCTCATGATTGAAGGATAATAAACATCAAAATATTGCAAAATGGTGCTCGTATAATTTTCGATTTGATATCTGGCAAAAATTTCTCATTTTCCAAGCATTTTAATTGAACATGACATAATTGTTGGAACAAAATTTAGTTCAATGATTGCCTTTCTTAATTGCAGTTATTAGTCTGACAGCTCATATTACTCGTAGGTGCTGTGTTTGAATTAAGTTAATAAATAATTCTCTTAAAGGAGTTCTACTAAGCATATGAACTGGCAATCCTAATCTTTCAAATTTTAAAGCTTAAAGTCAAAGCTAAGTAATAAGAAACGGCTTGCTTGGAAACTTTTATATTATCTCGGAATAAATATTTAATAATCCCCAATAGTTCGGATATCAAAATATGTTCTTTTAAGAAATTGAAGTTATAATACATTTTTTCGAAATAAACAGAGAAGCTTAAGAAAATTGATTATGATTCGAAACTATTGGGCCGATTTTAAAGTTTCTCTTGAAAGTTATTTTATGATTAACTGTGTATATTTTGAATATTTGTGAATTTTATTAGCTCTATTTCGGAAACCTGATTCAAACGACCTTTTTCTGTTGACATCTGAAGTGTTTGCATTAAAAATACTAAAAAGAAATGCCAACTTCAGTCCAGTTCATATCTTCCGTAATGAGGGAGGGCAGTTGTTCAAGTTTTTGGTTTGTTAGCGAGTGTAATCATCACGATTTTTAATCATTAATGATGTTGCAAAAACCAATATTATGCACATTTTAGTAGTCCTGAAATACCTTTAAATATCCACACAAGCGCCGTACTTAGAGCATGGGTTTCGGGTGATTCAGGCCCCAGGGCCACCACTGTTTTAGGGCCTTCACCAATTGAAACCTTAAATTTTAAGAGGTTTGCTACAGATAGTGGAATACCAACTGTTTTATAAGCAATTCTTTTTATTTTTAGTCTCTTTAACTGAAATTCATTTCAATTATCGCTGATTTAAAATGTCCTAGTAGATAGAGCTCGATTCTAAGTTCAAGTGTCAGAAAAATCATCGAAGCTTCGAGCTTACGTCAATATGTTTGAATGCAAAATATCAAACAAACCTAAGCCCTCATTTATCAAAATGGTTTTTGTTGGGTGAAATACTTATTATAAATTGAAATGTATCAACTTTTAAAAGAAATGTGGAAATGTCTCGGTAGAAAAAATGTAGTACGTTTTTTGAAACAAGACAGGACTATTTTTGAAGTAAAATTTCTAATTTTCGCGATTTTAATTTCTTTCCACTATTAGGAAAATGAAATAATTAAAGCATGAGGACTAAGTTCATATATATTGAAATACTTTAAAATTGTGGTTGTAATAATCAGCAAATCGAATGTAAGATGGGTGGGGTGGATTACGCCTTTTGAAGCCATGCTTAAGAGGCACAAAATAGATATAGCATTTACTGTATTTATTTTTTAATAGTTTCTTTACGCATGACAGTCCAGAAAACTGACATTCACCCTTATCATGAATAAACATTTCTTCGGATTTTTTCTCCAAACCCCTGCTTTTCGATCGTAGAAGATTTTTAGGGAATGGGAAAAAATTCCCTGGAAAATGAGGTTATCGGCAATACTTTTTTGGGGAACATTTTTTGACGTTTCAAGCAAATTTTTTTCCCTTACTTTGTAGGAGGGAATTTAATGAGGAAAGAGTCAATGTTAGCAATATTTTGTAATTTTATTTGATAAAAAGATTTTTTTAACATATTTACAAGATCTAGCATCACAAACAAAGAGCAATTACTGATATTGGTCCAGTACATGGAATCCGATTCGGATACCTTAAAAGTCTTCATGAAAAGGAGTAGATGGCAAACTATCAAGCTATGCTTTACCATATTTTAGGTGATTTTTTTTTTTTTGTAATATAGATAAATGCACTTCATTTTTATTTATAAAATTGTTCAGCTGACAAATAAACTAATATCAAATATGCAAAATTACTGATAAGCTAATGTCAAATATGAAAAATGCAACTGTGATTTTGGACTGATTGGAAGTTATTGGAAATATTTTGGCAGCACTGACTGGATATGAAGTTTTCCATTCCTCAATTATTTATGATCGCAAATATTTTTCTCCTCTCGAGAAAAAAAAATCCGAGAGAATCGATTTTCTCCGGATATTCATGATAGGGGTGATTATGACAATTCAAGGGTAGTGCGCCTTTTCTATGCCACTCCATAGATTATTGTTTGGAATCAGGCTCATTTCGATGAATACAAGTTTCAAGTAACAATCTGTATCAGAATTTAAGAACTCGGCAGAGGTTTAGCAACTCT
Organism: Tricholauxania praeusta; assembly: GCA_949775025.1. Classification (NCBI taxonomy): domain Eukaryota; kingdom Metazoa; phylum Arthropoda; class Insecta; order Diptera; family Lauxaniidae; genus Tricholauxania; species Tricholauxania praeusta. The sequence continues at coordinate 188,957,570 of OX459028.1, forward strand.
GACAGCTGACTTTACGTCGGCTTGAATATTATCGACATCCATTTTGTACTGAACGTGCCAAGACAAATATGTTTAGACGTTTCGGCATCGCTTTTTCAGAAATGGGTCGGGTTTGTTTTTAGTGGTTTTTAGTTCATTGTAAGGTTAGCTGAGCGGGCAGGAAAAAATAACAGTGAGTTTAAAAACTATTTAAAAAATGTAAATCAGTGTTGATATTTTAATGAAGGTAACTTACTTAGTAACCTTCTGTTAAAGAGACTGTACTATCTATAAGTCATAATTGTTCTTTGGTATGAGTCCCCATAAACAGATGGTATTTCTTCCGAAATGATTTGAGTTGGCTTTCTTTATTTTGTGAGAGTTTCCTAACTTAACAGTGGCTTCTAGCTATCTGCGAGTGTTGTATTTTTAGCAAAGATGCTTGTCAAATGATAAGCTTTATTAAGAGCATCAGTGAAGACTAGGTCTTTCGGTAAGAGAATTGGAATAGTACCTAATGAAGTAGCTAATTCTTTACACTTAACCTTCGGGCATTCATTTGTAGTAGCAAAAGGATTCTTTTTGTGCATACTAAGTCTCACTACGATGCCATCCTACATCGGTAATTCTGTTGAATTGCTAATTCTGAAACGCTTCCCCTTTGTACCTGACTGCAATGCAGCAAGTCATGGCGGATAAGCAGCACAGCTAGTGATGCTGAAGCACGAATTTGCTCTGGCTCGAATGTACTATTTGTATAATAACATTTTTCTCCATTGATGGAGGGTTCTAGCAAGACTCTCACATACGTAAGCGTCACTAATGACTCATGGTCTTTAGAAGCTTTTTCAAAAAAATCCTCAAACATTTGTTAAAAAGAAAAAAATAATTCCAGGAAATGTAGGTTCCAAGGACAAAAAAAAAATATGGTGATTACCTTGCCAAGGACATTAGCAGCAGAAAGTAATTCCGTATTGCATTGTGTGTTATGTTAGAAATTGCTCAGATAAAACATTTCCATGCAAAAGCGAATGAAGGACAATATCCATTGCCACCATTTTTCTTATTTAATTTTATTTTTATGTACAATATATATATAGAATATATAATATAATGTATGTAAATATTTATATAAGCCATAGAAAAAGTTGTGCGAGTCTGTGATAGAGAAAGTGAATTACAATTTTCTACAACTATCTGAAGTTTGTGATGCTGCTGTTACTATAAGTTGCTGCTGCTGCTGCTGAGTTTTAAGTTTTTCCATTTTATTTCTATAAAATATTGCAGTTGTAGTTGTAGTCGTGATATTCAACATACGTATACTATGCATACATACATACATACATATAGAAGTATTTTATTATGTTAAAAAGTTTTTCAAGCGTTGAATCAGCGAGGACGAACAAGCAAGCGAGCGAGCGATTTTCCCAGCTCAGCAGACAAAGCGCAGACAAAACCAAAATGGCAGACAAACAGACAGACAGACAGACTTACGGACAGACTGAACGGAGAAAGTGGTACAGCAGCAGCAGCGGCAACAACAACAGCATTAGCAACAACGCCATAAAGAAAAGTAAAAGCAGCAACAGAATTTTATTATCCTTATTTTAGTTTCAAAGTTATTGCAAAGTGGAAAACTCCAAACAGACGACGACGACGTCGACAACGACTATGGCAACAGCAACAACAACATTTAAAGCTATAACAAACTAAAGAACAAACTTTAAGTATGACGTCAGCGACGTTTTCTGCTGCAATGTTTTGTTATATGCAGTTGTTGTTGCAGTTGTTGTTGCTGTTGTTGTTACTGCTGCGGGATGCTGTAGCTCACACTCTTGTTGCTGTTGTTGTTGTTGCAACAAGCGCATTTTGCAAATATGGAAAAACTTTGCAGACATCACAAATGCAATGCAGCGCGCGAAAATCAAAAGCAGCAGCAGCGCCAGCAACAACAACAACTCGCACATTAAACATATCTTCTTCTTCTGCTTTATGTGGCAGCATGTCTGCGATATATTTTTGTTGTTGTTGCTGGTAATGTTCTTACAACTGCAATTGTTGTTGCTGCTGCTTTCACAGTTAAGTGCTTCAAATTTAGGGCAAATAGTTTTGCTCAAGTTTAACAAAATAAACGCCGACAGCAAATGCAGCAGCAGCAGCAATGGTATTAGCTAAAAATGTTGCTACTACGACTGTTGTTGTTGTTGACATTTTATTTTAGCTTAAAAAAAATACTGGAAATAATTTTAAAAGTAAATACTTAAATTTTCTATTATTTAAATAAAAATTTCATGTAACTTATTTAGGTTTTTACTTTTCTCAGCAACGAATGATTTAAGTTGTTTAATTGAGCGGTAATTTGTAAAAAGTTTTTGTAGTTTTCGTATGATTTTAAAAGTTTAATATAGCAGTTTATTTAAAAATACGAAAGGTATGTACATATTATGAAACAGCATTTAAATTAGCGCTTAGCTGAAAAACATTTATAATGGAAAGCAATAAAGAAACATATAAGGAGGTAGAAATTGTTTTACTTAATTGAACGTAATGGATGTTGAATTCACCAGAGTTCTTTAACGTGCTATTTTTTTTCCTACTTTAAGTCACCTGCAAAAGGAAATGTACGAATTCGAACAAGTCTTTGATGCGTTTCGTTGATTCAATTTATTTTTGTTTTCATCATTTCTTGATTTCATTATAAATGTTCAATTTTGTCCAATTAAGCATCAAAACTCTGTAGCCCAGCTAATTTTGGAACAGGGTCGCATTCAAATTGTTCTAGAAACGAATAAGGTTCAAACCTGAGTCGAATCGAGTTATGTTATTTAAACCATATTTTATAAATAAAGAATAAATGTTGTGCCATACCAATGTGCACAAAAACGGATGCGAATTCGTTTCGACGTAACGGACTTCAAATACGAAACCGTTTCGAATTCGTTTTTTTGTTCATAAAACGAATCCGTTTCGAATTCGTTTTTGGTTCATAAAATGGTTCAGTTTCGAACTCGTTTTTTGCAAACAAAAAAAAAGTCCCGAAAAAATTTTCAAAAAAAAATTTTTTGTCTTAATCGACTTAAAAATTTTTAAAAAGTCGAAAAAAACTATTATTTTTTTAAAAATGAAATTACAATTCGAAACGGATCCGTTTTATGAACAAAAAACGAATTTGAAACGGATATGTATTAGGTATTAGTTCGAAACGAATTCGTTTGGCACACTGGGATGGATCGATATCAATATACAATCTATGTATATCCTTAAAAATATTACAAAAATTTGCTTTTTGTGCAGTCCTATATAGGGTGGTCCAGATTAGTGTTTCACCGAGGCCGAGGCGAGGCGAGGCGAGGTCCTAGTTGATCTCGGACTCGCCTCGTTTTATAAATTTAAGTCTCGCCTCGCCTCGGCCTCGGACGAGATCTTGTCATCACATGCCTCGCCTCGCCTCGCTTCGCCTCTCCTCGCTTCGCCTCGTTCTCGGCCGAGGTAGCTCGGTAAAAAAGCGAGGTTTTTATTAAAATGAATAAAAAATTATACTTGTATCCGGGCTGATAGGCTGATCAAGCCTCAAGAAATAAAATAAAATTTCTGTTTTTATTTTTGGTGAATTGGATGAGATATGATGAATTTAAATCTTTTCTTATATGGGAAGGAGAGGCATTGCCTATTTTTCCAAACCAAACTAAGCTATGAACTTTTTACAAACTATAAGAAAGATATGTACTAAATCTTATTTATCTACGTCAAATCGATATTGAGATATGATAAAGTTAATTTTTTTCTTATATTGAAGGCATGGTACCGCCTATTTTATTAATTGAATCTTAGTTATGCCTCTACCTTTTATAAATATACCAAGTTTTATTAATCTGCATTAAGTAGTTGATAATAAAGAGTTTTTCAATAAGACCGCTACAAAAGCTTTTTTTAAATAAAACAAAAACAGTTTGGGATATCAATGAAATTCTTTATTCTTGTAAAAGAAAATTGGATGCCATTATCATCAATTATCGTCAATTTGATCTTCTAAGGATGTAGGCCACAATGACGTCACAGAGATGCCCAACGCTTGAGAACGACGTGTGAGAGACTGATTTGGGTCTTCCTCTATTGATGCGCTAGCGGCAGCAATATTCTCGACATTACGGGCACTTCTTTGTCTCACTGGCACGGGAACAATTTGTACTGTGCCTGTGGACTCAAATTTTTCCACTAGACGCTCAATTGTTGATCTGACAGGACGATTATGACGACCATAAATTGGACGTAGCGCTCTTAAAGTTGAGACTCGTTGTTGGATCGTATATCATGATGAAATGGCAAACCTTACTGAAGAGAAATGTCAAAAGAAAGAGAAAAAATATGGCGTCGATTGCTGTCCCTATTGGTCTACTTTTGTAGCGTTCCTATTGAAAAACCCTTTATATGATGAATTCTGCTTTTCTCTTATGTGGGGGTGGCATCACTCATTTATCGTAAACTATGTTACGGAGCATCCCAAATCATAAGAAACAAATATGTATGTCAAATTTTTCGTCGGTCGGTTGAACGGTTTAGGAGTCCATTAGCAACGAACATACATAAATTGATCTTTATGTATATACTAGCATTACCCTGTGCGTTTCGCTTCACCTTTACCGGTTCTTAGAAAGACTATTAGAATAAATCAACTTCAATGCAGTGTTGTCAATCATGCACTTTGCTTATAGCCTTACATAGCCTTACATGCTTCTCTAATCGATCAATCGAGGCGAAGTCGCATAAAAGCTGATGCAATCCAAGCACTTCTGTGCATTAGCGCTTGGACCAAATCTGAACTCGTAAGAAGCCCTTGCGGGTTAAAAATAAAACAAAGTAGTTTACTCAAAATAAAATACTAAAATATTAGTTAAATTTAGATTTTAATATTAAAATTACATTCATATTTTGAATCTGCATATGGGTCGTACGAGTTCAGATTTGGTCAAAACGCGCCTCGCTCTTGGTTTTGAAAACGAGGCTAGGACGAGGCGAGGACGAGGCGAGGTGCCATGTGATCTCGCCACGCCTCGGTCAAGCGAGGAAAATTTATTTTTCCATCTCGCCTCGTTCTCGCCTCGGTCTCGCCTCGTTCTCGTAGTCAAAAACGAGGCTGCCTCGAAGTCAAACAGAAACAACAGAGATTTGAAACAATTCAAAGTCAAACTTTTTCTCAAAGAATAAAATTTTATTATCTCGTTCGACGACGAAACGCGTCGGTGGTGTAATGGTCAGCATAGTTGCCTTCCAAGCAGTTGATCCGGGTTCGATTCCCGGCCGACGCACACTTTTTATTTTTAATAATTTTTTTTTTTTGTTTCTTAAATTGTTAAATTGCTCTCTGTTAAGAAATTTATTTGTTTTATCTAAAAGTTTATTTTTGTTGTTGATTGCAAAAAAAAAGATGTATCCTATTCACAGAACGATACGAAGAGCTGCGGTGTCCGAGTGGTTAAGGAGATGGACTTGAAATCCATTGGGTTCTACCCGCACAGGTTCGAATCCTGTCCGCAGCGATATTTTTTTTAAATTTCCAACTTTTTTTTTTTGCAGTTCTTAAATGCTTATTTTTAATTAATCATTTTGTTTGCGATAAAACTGTCCCCTCATGCACACGTGTCGTGCATAGCAATAAAAATTTGCATAATTAATTTTTACTGAGCGCAATTTGCTGTCGCTTAAGTTATGTATTTTTGTTTTACATGTTAACTCAATTAAGCTACATTAATAATATGCAGCAGCAGCTACAACAACAACAGCAACAACATGAAAATATTCCACACCAACATTTGCCAATTTGCCAGTTAACGTGATAAGCATCTTGCTGCAATTGCTGGCAAATCTGCGTAAAATGTCAATTTTTATCAATAAACATAAATATGCGTCTGACGTTAGCAATAGCAACAGCAGCCGATAAGCAGCTGCAACATATGTTGTTGCATTTTGATCTTCTCTCGTTGTTGTTGGTGTTGTTGTTAATGCTCAGTTATGTTATTTGTGGCCACAAAATATTTTAACACTTAAGGCCAATATTTCTTCTGGCGATCGTGTGCTGCTGTTGCTGTTACAGGTTGCCAGTTGTTTGTTGTTTGTTGTTTGTTGCTGCTGTTATTGTTACGGCTGCAGTTGCCGCCACGCATGCGTAACATTTGCATTTTTATTGCATATTCGTGTTTTAATCGCGTCGATCTTGTTGATGCGTTGATTAAGTGTTTGTGATAAGTTATCTAAATTTTACGAGTATGTGAATGTTTTTTAATTTTTATGTTGATTGAAAGTGATTTTTTATGGCCTTGTGTGGCAGCAAGCGCTTGTGAAAATGCAAAAAAAAGAAGGTGTTCTCTTATGAATACCATTAAAAAGCATAAGCTTGATGAGAAAAAGTTGCAAGGACAATGTGCTGTGACATTCAGTCTTCAGTCTTATCTTCGACATGGGAAAAAAAAAATTTATTTTTTGAAGAATGCAGCGTACTTTGTTTTCTAATATTTGGACTCGGTTTTGCTCAAAAACATCGATTGCAGTGATATTATTCTATCAATCTTTTTTCTCATTTTAACGCAACAATTTTTTACTATTCGTGCGATTTTTACTTAAATTTTAAAGTTTAGGAGATAAATGATTAAAACTATATCTGGACCAAAACTGTTTTTATTACTAACGCAAATATTAAAAATCTCGGAGAAAATTTTTTCATACAAGACAGCTTTCCATAAGATGGAAGTCTGCAATAAAAAATATAGGTTTGCAAATAAAAAAACACTGTTGACCTTGAATTGACCTTGCAAATAGGTTCCAAAATCACTGTTATTTGACCTCCATGTAACCTTATATAAGCCTTGCATAAATTATTTATCAATTTGTCTTTCTTAGTTCTCGAGAGATTGGCCTCGGGAAATGAAAATGGATCACACTAGCCGAGTTTTATTGGTTTTGGTTAAGCCAAAATTTAATACAAATGCGTGAACCAGCTCAATTTCTAAATCAAATGATTGAACTTTTTTTGTCTTTGCTAAAGTTTGAAGCTCACTGAATTAGCTGTAGACACAAACCTAAAATAATCAAAAATATATGGCAACTTTGCCGGAATTTTGAAGAAGCGCTCTTAGGTCACGCGAGGCTTTGTGAACACAGTTAGTGTTAGGCCCAAATAGTAAAATAGAAACACATAATAAAAATAAAAAAAAGTGATGCAACAACAGAAAACGAAAAAAAAAAAAAACTTTGGTATTAGCGTTGTGAGGCCCCTTACCGCGCTAGACCCCGTTCAACCACACGACTATGAAGCCGGCTCTAATATTAAAATAGAATTTCTGTCAAATACTGTCATGCCACCTGTTGGTCAAATGCAGAATTATAAAAGGTTAAACTTATGCGTTTTATTCACTTTTTAACCAAAGCGAATAAAACGCGGCTACTGTATTTTTGAACTTTTGCATTTTTACTTTTCTTCAGATTTTCAACTTTTTTCGACTTTTGACTTTCGACTTAACGAATACTTTTTTTCTTTTCATTTTTGAAAAAAAACTTTTTTTATCATTGCTGGGACAATATTTGCTTTCTTATGAAACTGACAACAGGAATAATGATTCTTTATATACTCGAAGATCATATTTCGATGAATGTTTTATATAAGTGAAATTTTGGACTCAGACTACAACAGGTGCAGCGCCAGACTTAGACTTTGCTTGAGGTTTCAATGCCTGGGAATAAAAGCTGGCCACTTCTTATCTAAAAAATAGCATCGGTGACCAAAAAAGGTTATTCCAAGGAATTCTTTCCTTTTCCTAAAAACGTTTTGGTATTTAAAATTGCAGTATCACGCAGGCATCGAGAAGACTAGATTACTTATTGCTTATTTCCACAAAAAACAATGGAGATATAGCCCATCTAGCCTTACTTTAGTATGGCGCTGGCAGGCAGTGCTTTTTTTACTTTTCTTTTGGCTACTAGTACTTTCAACATTTCAACAAATTATGTAGATGAAAATGATAAGAAAAACTGTGCGGAAAAAACCTAATTTTGACATGGATGACGAAAAATGTCTTCAAATTAAAAAAAAATCTAATTTTTCACATTTTGTATATTTCGATTGTTCTTGCTTGAAAGGGCAGTTGATGTTTCCTATGAATGCAAAGGGTTTTGGGAAAGAAATGATGACTGTAGTCACCAATTTAATTTACAATACACAAAATGTGTCAGATGGGCCACCTCAACCACATCAGTAGATTAAATTATAAATTTTGATAAAAAGGCTGCTCGCTAATTGCAATATTGCCCTTAATCGCATACTGGGAGCGCAGACAGCTTTGAAGACAGATTTATTACATTAAGGCTCAAAAACGCATTCAACTTATGGCAAAATAACAATATGATCATTGAAAAAACACTACTCTTCAGTATTTTTAAGCATAAGATATCACACAAGACAGAAAGAAAAAATCATCCAAAAAAATTATTTAGTGTGAAACTCAGTTTATATGAAAACTGAACCAAAATCAAATTTTTTTGTTGACTTTCTTGAATTTCTGGCGATTTTTCCTTAGAAATACCCAAAATATAGAAGAAAATATAGCTCAAAAAAACTCCAAGGAAAGAACTATCGAACTTTTAATGCTTTTCCTTAAAAAAACTCGAAATGTTTTTAATGAGATTTTTGGATAATGGTAATTTTTTCATTAAATTTCTGTGCACAATTTTTTTTTTTTTTTTTTGGTTTGTTGCCGAATATCATTTTCATTTAAGCACAAGTGGACGGTTTTTTGTTTTAGAACTTGACTGATTTTGCCTATTAACATTTTACTCCGATACGCTTGACCTTAGCATTACATCCGTATCAATGATATAACAAAATAAGCCTTGCACCACAACAAATTCGAATTTTTCGTCAAAAAACAAAATTTCCCACAGTAGCGTGAAACAGAGGAGATGCAGCTTGACAGCCGTAACAAGCAGCGAAACTTTATCTTTCCACCGTTACGAAAATTATCTGCACTAACAACAGTTTAAATTGTAATAAAAACAGCAATTCAATCTTAAAAGCTACAGCAACAGAAAAATACCCTACAAATCTTCTTGAACCCGTAATTTCATTTAATTTGTTGAAAACAACTAACAACGCATTTTCACATTTACGGTACGAGGATGGAAAAATCACCGAATTGGCCAAATTATTTATAATTTATTTACAATTGCAAAGAAAAACAACAACGGTAACAACGGCAAATGTTGCGCATGTGCAGCAGCAGTGGGAAAAACTGCACTGCGTCTGCACAGAGGAGATGCTATACCGACAATTGAAAACAAAACTAGTAAGTGTGTTATGTTTGGCATTGCTTAAATTCGAATACCCTACACCGCAATAGTAGTAAAATCTTTTTTATTAATGGAACACTACTTTTTTGTTTCACCAAATGGCAATATTCGATGAGATTATGATTCACCAAAGGTCATTTCGGCACAATTCAAATGTATATTCTGGTAGCTTTTTTTGTTAAATTTATTAAAGCTAATGAAACCACTATTTAAAATACTCTTATCTCTATAAAATTAACTCTACCGACACATAAAATGTTAGAATATTTAAAAAAAAAATTTATAAATATGTATATGAGCCAATCATTTTCAAAAAGGTTCTTCTTCGCTTAGAATAAAAAATTGAGTAACTTGAAGCCAACTTTACAAAATATATATATTTTTTTTTTCTTAATGAAGAGAGACTAAAACCACTTTAAAAATAAAGGACTCATATATTATATTTTACTAGGTAAACATCTTGGTTTCTTATACCTTTTTATTAATATTTTCCTTATTAATTTGCTTAATTGTGTGAAAACCAAAAAGGTGCGACGGCCACTAAAAGAAGTACAGAACTTTTAAAACCCTTCTTTAAGGTTCAATCTATCTTCAAACCAAATTTCATTACATGATTTTAGCCGTGGAAACAAACTTCCTCTTATAGGCGTGACACCGCCAACTATTGAAAAAAATTACCTTCAGCACTGCTCCTCTTCACAATGGAACCATTTTGTTTTCGCCTATTTATCTATTATATAAAATTCATTTTTGTTTGTCTGTCTGTATGTCCTTTATGGACGCGAAAACTATCCAGCCGATCTTGATGAAATTCTTACAGTAGGTTAGTATCGATCAAGTAGGTGTCATAGGCTATAAAAATTTTATTTAGTATGCATATTTAGGTTGGTCCTCATACAAAAATATTTTAAATATGTAAATATGTTTAGGGGCACAGATTGGATGGTAAAAATTTTGGTAAGGAAGCATACTTAGGGTGGCCCTCATACAAATATATTTTTGAATATCATTTTCACGAAGACAAATAAATCGATTCACACTGAATTTACACTACATATCTCTTATGTTAAGAAGCATAGCTAAGACAACAAAACTATTATTTAGGGTGGCCCTCATACAACATTTTTTTTTAAATACTATCAGTTTCTCGAAGTCCGCTAAATCAATTCTCATGTAATTTACACCACATGGCTTTTATGTGAAGAGACACAAATAAGATTATAAAAATGTTGATCGCTGCGAAAAATGGCTAAAGTTCAATAATCATTTAATTATTAATGATTATAAAAATTTTATTTAGAGTTCATGCTTAGGGTGGCCCTCATACAAAAATATTTTTAAATATCATTTTCACAAAGACAGGTTAGTCGATGCACACCGAATTTACACCACGTAGCTCTTATGTTAAGAGGAATAGTTAAGGATACAAAACTTTTATTTAGGGTGGCCCTCATACAAAAATAAATTTTAAATATCATTTTCTCAAAGACTGCTTAATCGATTCTCTTGGAATTTACACCACATGACTTTTATATTAAGAGGCACAGATAAGCTTAAAACAATTTTATTTAGGGTGCATACTTAGGGTGACCCTCATACAAAAATATTTTTAAATATCATTTTCATGAAGACAGGTTAGTCGATTCACTCCGAATTTACACCACGTGGTTTTTATATTAAGAGGTATATTAAATTTTTTTTTGGGTGTATTAAGAATGGTTCTCATACAAAAGTACTTTTTAAATAAAATTTTCACGCAGCCTGCACATCGAATATACACCACGGTTGAGGTGAAGCGATGCGCACAGGATAATGCTAGTAGTATATAGATTTTGGAAAATTATGTTACAACAATGGTTCAACTTATTACAAAGTGATTAATTAGCAAAATAAAAAACCATACGCTATAACTCCTTATAATTTGGCAAAGACTACTCCACGCTTCATTAAATGCGTTACAAATGAAAGCACAAAGCTAATATACATATCACGTATGTAGGGTATAAAAAAGTAGCGTGTGAAACTGCATGTAATTTGGTACAATTCACCTTAGATAAGTAGGTAGAGGTGAATCGATTTTAAGCAGCTAATATTACATGAATTACACGGCTGCATTTTCGAAGCTATTTTTTAGGCTTTGTATGAAGGCAAATTTAACGCTTCTTATAACTGCAAATTGAAAAATAATTTAAATTATTTTATTTTATTATAGTATATGAAGTATGAAATTATTCAGATTGTTTTATTTTATATTAAAAAATCCATCAGCATGATATTCTCGATGAAGTATTCTGTTCTGCTGATGCTTGCATATGATATGGGGTTTCTCGAACCCAATTTACTACGTAGAAAAAACATTTCCCTTTTGAACTGTTCAAAGAAAAAATGTTGTTGCTCATATGCAAATTTGCTATAAATTTGCGAAATTCCACAGTTTACAAAAGCGGCTTTTAAAATCCTAGGCAAAGTTTGCTTAAATTTGCATTAATTACAAAAGCAACATCAAAACAGCGGATTAACTAGGTATTAAGTGTCAGCCAGAATGAGCTGTGAGTGCGGCTCATTATGGTGTACTTTTATAGCACCTTTTTTGAAAAATTCTCGGGTATTTTTTTTAATTTGTATTGAATTGGTAGTTAATCTGGGCATAACATGCAACAACAATTTGTTGCGCTGCATAATTTTTAATAAAAAAAAAAGAAAAAATGCATGCATTATTTTTGTTGTAAAAATTTATGATTTTTAGTTAAAAGTGTAATTTAGTTTTTTAAATTAGATTGCTTTTAATAAAAAAATGGTATTATCAATAAAAAATAAAAAAAAAAATTACGCAGCCGGTAGGATTCGAACCTACGCTCCCAGAGGGAATCTGATTTCGAGTCAGACGCCTTAACCACTCGGCCACGACTGCTTTTGGCAACGCTGCGCCAGATTTGCGACACACCGTCTGGTTCTGGCTGCCACAGCTAAAATTATGATAATCGCATGATAAAATAAGGGTTGGAATTGCAATTTGGACATTTCTTGTGCATGTGACTTATTTGTGCCATGGTAAAATTGTTAATATCAACAAAAAATTATTTGAAAATAGGGATATTTTGCTGCTGAATAACGTAATTTTCATATTTAATTACATTGGCTAATAGTCAAAACGCTGCAAGCCAGGCAATGCCTGTCTATTTTCTAAAATGGTACGTTCCCGGAAAACTTACTAAGAAAATAACTCATTTTAGTTTTTGAAATATTTTAAATTTAATTTTTTTGGCTAGGAGATAAAAATGGTTTCTCTAAGAAGCATACCTACTTGGCTTTCAAAAGTCTAAGGTGAGTCTCTTGAAAGTTTTACAAATGGGAAAAAATATATCGAATGCGTGCTGAAGATTAGTAAATATGTTTTTATCTAAAATTACATCAATTTCATTAAAACTTTCTGTCTCTACATATCTCAAAAAAGTTATGCATTTGAGCATATTTTAGCCACTTCAGGTACAAAAATTTTTTGAAAGAAAATAGTTATGCCTATTATAGTTTTAAGCGTAAGCGTAACCGTCTCGAACAAAATATTATTCGCAATTTATAATGGTTAAAAAAAAGTGTTTTATTTTTTTATACACACACACACCGACCGACCTACCGACTTGGACACTTGACACGCCATTATTTTCCAAATGCCAAATACTTTTTGACATAATGGTCCAATTACCTTATCGCGCCATCGAGCAGCGATTGGCGGCGATTATTTATGGCGGTTGCGGTCGGAGCTTATTGCAGTTCAGCTCAGTACATGAAATACAATTGCGTAAAGAAGCTACAAAATGAAAAAATCAAAAGAAAAACATGTAAGGAAATCTATACTTTTAACAATGTAGTCTTTGAGAGCAGCACAGTTCCACTATCATTAGGGTGTATCGAAAATTGTAGACTTATTCGGTTATTAAGAGATATTGCCTGAGTATTCTGAGTCAAAAATATCTTACGAAGGCGCATAAGTTTTTGATGGTATTGTATATATCTGTCCAGAAGAAACAATGAAACCACCCGATAAAACAAACAAGAACCTTAATACGAAAACGCGAAAGCTATCCGACGTGTGACTCATTCCTAACGTGACCCATTTTAAAAAATAAACAGCTTTTATATGATAGTTCGTATTATTTAAGGAATATATTTTTAATTATGAAGTGACACTTATCCGTTTTCAGTCATGAATTTCATTTTGGCCGAATCCAAAGATACCCTAAACATTCCGTGATGAAATATACGCACCCTCTAAAAAAGCCCCTTATGCTTATGTGCTTATGTGCTGTTACAATCTTTGGACCGTCCATAAATTACGTGAGTCAAAATAGGGGGAGGGTCCGGAAAAATCTCACCAAGGGGGAGGGGGGGTTAACGAAAATCCCACGTCGATGCAAAGAGTATACATTATTATAGCAGATAACATCTACAAATTATAAGGAAAGTCTCACGGAAGGGAGGGGGAGTCCCGCCAGAACTCACCAAATCTCACCAAGGGGAGGCGGGGTCTGAATTTTCAAAAAAAAAAAACACCTTGCGTAACTTATGGACGTCCCCTTTGTAGAGTTCCTAGCTGGTAGCTGGATCTGAAGTTGTTAGTATGGCCACCAACGAACAAATCCTGAATGGATCGGCGTACATTGTACCCACGTTAAATTGTGACCCTCAAAATTCGTAACCGAAAGATCAATTAGCCATAGAACTGATGATATGCAATATTTCTAGATTCAATTTAAGACATCTTGGAAGGTTTCATGACTCCGGGCTTAGTTCTCGAGTTTTTCAAAAATGGCCAAAAGCGCATTGTTTGGGGGTTTGAACTCATATTTTCTCAGAAACTATATATGATGGAAATTTTTTGATCCCAGATTCCTGTTCAGCGTGCAAAATTCTACCGAAAACTATTAGCTTTTTCCCATTAGCACAACCCTTGTGTGGTGTAGTTTCACACAATTCAATGCGATTTATTTTTTATAGCAAAAGTGTAACCTTCAACCCCTATATGCACCAAATTATGGGTAGACCACTAAGAAAAACCTTAACAAAATACTGAAACTCCAATTTATAACAATACTAAGCTCTGCAATTTTTCGAAATACCCTAAAGTAAACGTTGTAGTTGCTTTCAACTAACGCCCAGCAATATTGACGCATGTTGGCTGCTGCCGCCTGATTCACATCTGTTAGAGTTGTTGTTGTTGTTGCTGTTGTTGTTTTTGCATTGCCGCACAATCGATTATGCTAAAGTGTCGATCGGCTGGATTAGCAAACGAGTCCCCAGACAAAATGAAAAAACGCACAACAACGCAATGCTGCCAAGCGCAGCATGGCGTTCAAATGAGACCCAAGGGATACACGATATACTCGCGAGTATCTGCTGGATGCTGCGAATTGGTGAAAAAATATCTTATTGCTTGTATGACAGTTGTTTTTGCAGCAATTGATAAGTTGTTGCCGTTGCTGTTGCTACGGCTGCTGTTGTTGCTGCTTCACTTAACTGCATAGCACAATTGTTATATCGTTAACTTTAATCGAAATTTCATCTTTACGCTACAAGATATTGATCTGATTTTTTCTCTTTCTCTTCTGTAACTATGGTTGCTTCTGTTGCTGCTGCTGTTGTTCCTTGTTCCTGTATAACTCGCCAGTCACATTCGTAAATTTTAATTTAATCGCTCGGCATGTTTGTCTCTAGCTGTCTACTACTTGTTGGTTGGTAGTAGGCCTAAAATTGGCCCAATCTATTGTAGCACTGGATCTGCCCGTTTCATTGAGTTAAAATTGTGATTTAGTTGCAATTGTTGTAGTTGTTGTTGCTGCTGCTGCTGTTTTTGTTAATATTATTCAGTGTCAAGTATCTGGGAGGCCATCACTTGTTTCTTTAGCCAGCAGCAGTTTACGCAGACAATGTTGCCGTTTCGGCTTTTTTCCATTGATCTCATTCTTATCTTTATAGGAGCGCTGGCTGATGTGCCAATCTTTGGTGAGACCTGATTTCGTTTAAGTGCGGTTCAATTAAAGATATGTTTTATATTAGGGGGGTAGTTTCTAAATCTGACATAAGCGAGTAGCAATAATCTTGTTTTGAATAAGATGATGAAGCAGTATTTTCATTCTGCAATTCGAGTCTAATGATGTTCTATGGTTATGTCAACTAAGTACATTCCTATGGATGCATTTTAGTGAAAGCACAAGTTTTCTCAAGCCAATCATCAAATGCAATCAAAAATTAAGTGAAAATTTACATGAATTCGTCTCCAGCATAGTGTCAGAGTTAGAATGAGTTGTAGACTGGGTGTTAACCAAGAAGATATACTACTTTGTTTGGTTATAACTTTTGTTCAAATCGATTACTTTCGAAGTTTTATGATTAAAATCGGGGACACTCGTTTAGTAAGCCTTATCTTATCAAACACACTAATGTTCTCAATGTAATATAAGGCGAGCATTCTTGAAAACAGGCTTACCATTAAATTTCTTATTTAATATATTTTCTGTACTTAGCTCTTCAAAACTTAACTCCACTTGATTATAAAATTTCGGGACTTTCTTTCTTAGATTTATAGAGAACTTTTCCAAATTTCGAATCACTTTCAATCATTGTTTTTAAACCAAAAACTGTCTCTAGATTTTGTTAGATTCAAAGGTCAGAAAACCATTATGATGAATATGGTATTACAGCTTTTCATAAAGGTAACGATTAATTTCAACTCTCACGTGCCACACGGTTCAAAATTTAAGTATAGTTTCTCAACTTTTTAAGTTGACACATACATTCTTTCCAAAAAAGTTGAAATTGTTTTGTCTTATTTAGGTTGAAAACGTTATACATAAGGCATTTTCAACTTCATCCGTTGATAATTTAAGCCTTTTCGGTTCAAAATGCAAATAAAAACAGAATCTTTCGTCCGAAGTAGTTGAAAAAATAGCGCAAAAAGATGAAAATATTGCTTTCAAAGTTGAATTATTCAACGCATTGAGTTGAAAATTCTGTCGAAAAATTTCTATTTCGTCCAAAATAGTTGAAAAATTTGCTCTCAAAGTTGAATTATTCAACTCAGTGAGTTGAAAACTTCCACAAAAGTATACATATGAATTTAATTCACAAATCGGACACTAGCGACCTCTAAATATCAATATATTTTAATAAAATTTTCAAGGCTTAAATTTTTGACATAACATATAAGCACCATAGAAATCGAAAACTCGATTTTTTTTGGTCACTCTAATGTAGATATGGATAGGGCTACCAGATGCGATACTAAAGTAGCAAAAGTGCTACTTTTGCAAGGCTTTGCTACTTTGTTACTTTTGACTCGAAATGTGCTACTTTTGGATGGTTTTGCTACTTTCGATGTTTGCATTGTAAAATAAAATATTTGAAGTGAGGACCTTTTTTATTTTTTTTTGCTCATCAAAGTTATTTGAAATTATTGTTTTAATTTGCTGGGGTTTTTTGTTAGGAAGTGAGGACCTTTTTTTTTTTTTTTTGCTCATCAAAAATATTTGTTTTCATTTACAAAATTCCAATTTTTTGATATGTGCTACTTTTGTAGTAAGGCCATCTGGTAGCCCTAGATATGGATGTACTTACATGTAAGAATATTCAGAACAAATTGTGAAAGAGTACACATACCCGAACCTAAGACATCTTCAGAAGTAAAATCTCCTGATTGACGTGTCTTTTGCATGACCACGTGTCGCTGACGAAACTCTCTCACACTAGCCTTCCGTGGGATTCCATTAATATTTTTATTATTTATTAAATTAAAGAAACTTGAAACTTTTTAATTCTATATAAAAACAGACGTCAGAACGACAGAAGTTGAAAATATTTTCCAAGGTTGAAAATTTGTCAAATAAAGTTGAAAACAATTTTTCAACCAAAAAGTAAAACTTTTTAATCCATGAAGTTTAGTTTTTATACTTTTGGTTCAAAAAATCAGCTTCGGAGTTGAATTTATTTGAATTTTAAAATTTTCAACCAAATAAGTATAAAAATTTAACTAAAAAGTTGAAAAAATTGACTTAGGCGTCGAAATATTCATCTTTCAGGTTGAAATCAGTAAATATGTATTAATTTCAACTAGTAGAGGATGAAAAATTACACTTAAAAGTTGAAAACTTGAAGAAAAAAAAAACAAAAATATTGTTTTCAACCAAACAATTTTGAGAACGGTTGAAAAATTAAACCTAAATTTTGAACCGTGCAACAGCTTCAGCTGCAACGTCAATAGAATGATACGAAATTCTTGTTTGTGTGTACCATGTTTTCCTTTTTGGTATTTTATATTTAAATAACTAAATTAAATTTCGTGTAAAATTTTTACTTTCATTATTAAAAATGCATTAAATTTATGCATTCATTCACATGTTGCATCGTCACACACGCCATTTTCGGCGCCGCCATTATTATGGTGGCATGTGAGTTGTGGTGGCGGAGTCTCAGCTGTCTACGCTGCATTCATTAATTTTAAATTTTTCGCATTTTAACAAAACCCGCATCAACTACCATTGGCCGAAAATTGGTTGCATTTGTATTAAAATTTATGAGGTTTACATAAGTACTCGTAGGTACATGATGCAGCAGAGAAGTTTGCAAATATTGCTGGATAAAAAACTTAGTGTCAGGGTTGCACGAAAATATTCCTCTATGTCTAATCGAACTTTACAGTCAATTGCAGTAACCAATATTCTTGTGAAATTTCACAAATTTCAAAAACCGGAAGAATACGTCCAACAATTATTCGAAGAATATGTGGCGGAAGCCCGAAATTTCGAAATAATAAAGCTACATCATATAGCAAGTCCTTAAGCCGATGGTTTAACAAAGCTATGCAGCAAACGAGAAATGACAATAAAATTACAACAGATGGCACAATCGCATAATATAAAATTTGCACTTTGTACATGTCGTTCAGCACAACCTCCGTGGCTCAAGTGTTTGAGCGGCCGTCCACATATAATTCATGGAATGGTCGGGGGTTCGAATCACATTACAAATTAACCAAAAACTGGTCTGATGAGGCTATGTATATACATATGAATATGTGTATATATGTGGTAATATCCGAAACATATGTCACCAATTCCCAGGTTAAATTGTTCCATTTGTTGTCTTTGTCATGTTTGTTTATAAAGCATTAACCGATTTGTGAAATTTCACAAGAATATTGGTTACTGCAATTGACTGTAAAGTTCGATTAAAAATTTCAAATTAATTAATAACATTCAGTCGACTAAAACAAATTAAAATTTCCTCTATGTCAGATATAAGCCGAAACCCAAAACTTAATTTAAATTATTAAAAAAAAAATAATTTCCCTCAAAAAAATTCCATGTATGTATACTAGACTGACCCAGAAAAAATCGAAAGTGCTCGGATTTTCAACGCTCTTTGTTTTTTTAAGTCCATTACGTCTTGTGATCATTTTCTGATATTTAGAAGAAAAATATATTAACCCTTAGTACTCTCAGGTTAGCCGTTTTTGAAAAATGTTTCGTTTGAAAAAACGTAATTTTTTGAGGCATTGCCCAACCGGCCGTATATAAAATATTCCAATGAAGCAGTTACTATACATCGAGTTTTCGATTTCTATGTTGCTTATATGAAAAAAAATAAGGCAAGTTGCCAAGTTTTCCTAATAAAAAATGGTATTGAAAACTAAAAATAAATCGATACAGAACTAAAGTGAACGCTTTCAATTTTTGAGTTATTGATCCAAATTAAGCCTGAAATCTGATATATAAAATTATTTTTAAAAATTTGCTAATAGAAAAATTTCTCTTCCATCGAAAATGTACGGATATTTCGCATCAAAACTTTTAAAATATTGACAACACACAAAAATAACACTACTGGTTAATTATTTTTGTACAATTTAATTTTTATGTACCTCCGAAAATGGAAAAATCATGTATGCGCGTATTGTAAGGAACTTTTATTGTAATTGCTGCAACATGGCGGCAAAAATGGCGTGTTAGTTTAATTTTTGATGGCAACAAGCGATCCACCTTTTTTCCATTTGTTCGTTTTGCCAAATACAAGTAATTAAGAAAACAACTGCCACATATGAACATAATTCTAAAGACTTTATTGCTGTTGTAGTTGACGTTCTTGTTGACTTTTATGCATTTTTAATGATGTATTAAATTGAGTTATTAACTTTTCTCACTCAAATATAAATTTAATTTTTTTTTTGTACGATTTGGTTCGTTGGGCTTTATTTTGCGTTAGGGACTTAGGGTATGGTTATAAGATATTGTCACAAAACTGGTTGCCTACTCGGTAATACAGAAAATGCGGGTTTATAAAAGCATATCATGCTGCGATATGTTCCTTAGTATAGAATAAGTAGTCAGAAAAAGTCTAAACCAACAAAATCAATCGAAAAATATCGATGAAGTCAATGAAAATCGGAACATATCAAAAAATATTCGAAAACGTAGAAAAAGTCAATAAAAGTTATATAGCATCGATAAATAACGAAAAATTCGATGAAAGTTAAATAGCAACGCATATCATGGAAGAAATCGATAAAAATCGGTATGTTAGTACTTAATTTTTTTTTTGCAAATCGCTTTAAGTCCTTGTCGTGACTTCCAAAATCCATTTTTGACATTATTTCATCGATTGGTGCAGTAAACTTTTTGATAATAAGTGTCCAAAACACCCTCTTGTGATTTCCAAAATGTGCAATCAAATTTCATTTACGAAAATTGGTCAAAAGCAACGGCTTTGGAGTGTTTTGAACTCACCTGGCGACTTCCGAAATTCATTTTGGTCTTTTTTTTTTAATCGAACTGTGATTTCAATTTTATTCGAAAAGCGCATTCAAATATACCTTCTTATGGGTCGGAAGCCCCTATTGACTTCCAATAATATTTTTCGGCCTTTCGTAATCGAAAAATGATTACACTCAGAAAATAAATCTAATAAATGTAACCAAATTTTTACTAAATCTCAAGTTAGAATTTTCTAACCTGATGGCCGAAACCGATTTTTTTTCATATCCTCCCTTATTACTGCTTATTAATTGGAACTTAATTTATTTATGTTGCATTTTAAAAACTTTAGAGAAATTAAATTTTTATTTGTCACCAACGAAATTCGAACCTGGGTCACTGTTCAAAGAAGCGAACATCTTAACCAACTGAGCTACTCTTATTATTATATTGCGTAAAACTAAAAGTATTTTAGTACTCCGCATGTAACAACACGGAATGCCTTGGTTCGAACCCGACTGGATGTAAGAAAAAAATGTTTTTTTTTTTTTAAATGAAACATAATTCCATAGAGCAATTTATCGGGTTAATGTGTTACCTGATGCAGGTTAGACATTTTTTTCTGAGTGTATTTACAAAATCCAATTTCAACCCTTTCCATCGATTGGCGGAATAATTTTTTTAAATAGGGCAAAAGCGCTCCTTTAGTGGGGGCCTCTAGAGACGTCCAAAGAGAGTTTCGATCTTTTTCCGGAATTTAGAGGAATTTCTTTTAGAAATTGAGCCCAAAATGGGGATTAAGGGGGGCCTGGGCTGCCACAGATCATGTCAAAAATTATTTTTCGGTCTTTTCCAATCGATTAGATCGTGGTTACCTACACTCTTTTCTCACCACAAGATAAAAGCTCCTAGATACAGCTCACTTGAAAAAATCAATTGCGAAGTGAGACGTTACTATAGGACATTTTTTGAGTTGATATCTTGAATTCTCTGTACTCTGTACAAAAAAATTTTACTGACGCAAAATGAATTGGGTTCTCTTTTCATTGATTTTGAACAAAACTTTTATGCTCATTAAAATTCAATTTTTTACTATTTCAACCTTTTTTATGGGTCAACGAATTTACTTTTTTGCACATAACTTAATTTTTTTTTTGTCGATTTCTCATTCACCCACGAAAAACCGTGGGACTAAGTAGTTTTTCTAAAGGAAAAGTGTCCCAAGCTCATATTATTATAAGTTTTAAGGGCTATTTTTTCTTTGCTTCTACTACACGATATTTTTAGGCTAATAACCGGTTTAAGGACTTGAAACGAGTAGCTTTTACATTCGGTACATTTGTAATTTTTTCAGAACATTTGCGTCGTAAAAAATCGTCGTCAATACATTTGACATGTTTCTAGTACGTTCGGTACATTTGGGTTTTCCTAAAAATTATCCTTTTTATTTTAGGAAACTTACCGCGAAATATGCCTAGAGTAAGCTTTGCTGACCTGATTTATTCTTTTTAGTAAAAAGTTAAAGTTTCGCTGAATTTTAAAAAAGTACATTTGGCATCAAGAAAGTACATTACAAGTCTCCATTCAGCACATGCCATCACTGTTCTGCCATGGCAACAAGGCAAGTGTCTACCGCAATGAGTTGAATGCTGCTTTGTTAATCCCATTGTTGTTGTTTTTGTTGCAATCTTATTAGCTCATATAAAAATTCATCATCTGTTTTCTTTTTAATTTATATTTTTTATGTTTCTTACGATCACGACATAGTTGTAGTATTTTTGTTGTATGTGAAATTTACAATAAAAATGCAATCCGAATTCAACCATCCATTCATCCCTCGTTGCTCAGTCGCGTTGACGCTTGTACTCAGATTATATTACGGATTTAATTAAATCCAATTGAATACCATTGCGCTTTAAGTCTTAATATCTGTCTGTCTGTCCGGACTTATTTTCCTTCCGTTTTGTATGCACTTTTTGTTCAAGTTTTTCTTTATCTTCCATTTGGTGGTAATTTACACTCTTAAGCAGCTCTTCGTGTGTGCATCAACACTTGGCATTACCTGGAATATAATGAGGCGCATACTCGTCGTGCAGTGCACTTTACAGGGTTCTTCACAGGTGTGTACGTATCATATGATTTATCAGTTTAGTATGAGAGAAACTGTGTATACGTACCCTGTATTATTTGCATTACATTCTCTCACACACAAGCTGTAGCGCACACATGTTTGAGCGATTTGTGAATTGTGGGGATTAGTTGTGTTTCAAGTTGTAATTTGCAATAATGCGGTGTTTTCTTTTTTTTTTCATTTTCTACTCCTTAGACTTTTAGCTACATTTTTAAGTTTTTTTTTTTTTTATCAAACCCACTTTCGGGGTCACGTGAGTCTATTTGCGAGTTATTTCTTGCATTATTATATTTTTTTCTTTTAAGGTAGCAGTCACGTCTTTTTTTAACGCTTCGGCAATATTTTAATTATAAAGTTTAGTATTTATTTTTTTTGTAAGAATCTTCATTTTTCATTTAATATCTCATTTATTTATTTTTCTCTTACTACAACTAATCATACGTTTTTTCTATTCTATTTAGCAATTTAATGTGCCTTAATTACAATGCAAGTAATTACTTTTCCGCATTTACATATCCATTCCATTGTAATTTGCATTTCATTTATGAAAAAGTATGAGGAAATTAAATAACTCATATGCTAAAATGCACAATGAGAGATTCATTCTACGAGAAAAAAGTTTAATTAAAGTTTGTATATTTAAATACGTACAATATGTATGTAGATGCAATAGAGTGGAGCGATTCTTTCTTTTAATTTGAAAAAGACGTTATTTCTATACCGTTAGTTACTTTTCTTAGTATAAGTAGTTGCGTCTCATTTGCAATATATTAAAAATGTAAATTTATAAATTTATATACTTGAGGAAAACTTACTAAGACCTATGAAGTTTTTACCAGGGACGCAAGTTTCAATAATTGAGGTCAAAAAAATCGCAATGAAGGAATAGACGGAATGCAAGTTTATGTAAGTATACAGATGAGTTTCTTTTGATAACATGATTTTTAATTTTGAGATTTTAATTGTAAGAATCCGTTTTTATTTTTTTCGATAGAAAATAATCGTAATTTTATATGTTTATACTTTTTTTCGATAAGAAATAATCACTATTTTGAATTTATATTTTTTTTTTTTGATAAAAAAAATTGCTATTTTGGAATTTTGAATCAAACATTTTCGTTAATTTCTATTCCTAGTAGTTGAGGATATTTTGGGCGAATTAATTTTTACTTCCCCCGATCTATGAAGCCCGCAAATGAATTTTGTTTTGCACTCACTCGATACTTTTCGAAGTTTTCGATATATGTAGGGTATGTATTAGGGTGATTAAAGCCAAGATTGCCCTGAGGCACTCTTCGAAAAACTCAATTTTTTATCAATAATTGTTTTATTTTTTATTTAATCTGATGACGTAACCTTGAGAAACATACCTAGATATGTTTCTGAAGGCACTGTGATCAGTTTAAGTTTAAAATAAAAGCGTTATTGACAAAAAATCGGGTTTTTCTATGAGTACCTCGAGTCGCTCTTGCTGTTTAGAGGGTTAAATGTTTGTTTTTACGACATTGTTGTGGAAAACTTAAGTTTTTGATATGAAGATAATGCCCACGCAATTACAGCTCCGTTGCTGAATTTTAAAAGGAGGCGCCGAAGCCTGTTAGTTTTACATGTAAATTTTATGGAAAAACTTTGTCTTAGTAAAAAGAGGTGTGAATGAATTAGTATTGAATTTCGTTGGGCTGCTTAAAGCCGATTTCCGAAGCATTTAAAAGATATAATTTTTTAAGTAACTATTTTATTATTATGTTGACCAGAGGTAAAAGTTCAAGCTTACTTACTTACTTACTTAGATGGCCATAACAACCCATTGTCAGGTTACGGCCGACCTCATTAGCTCTCGCCAGGCGCCTCTGTTTTACGCGCGCCTTCTCCAATCGTTAATGCCAAGCGCGGTTAGGGCTTCCTCAGCTTGGTCTATCCACCGGAGGCATGGTCTCCCTCTTCGTCGTTGACCGGCGACCTTCCCTTCGAATACCTTTTTCGCTGGAGCTTCTTTATCCATACGATTGACATGACCCAGCCAGCGTAGTCGCTGTATTGTTATACGCTTAACTATGTCAATGTCGGCGTAGAGCTCATACAGCTCGTGGTTCATTCGAATGCGATAGTCGTCGCCAACTCGAACAGTACCAAAGATTTTGCGGAGAACTTTCCTCTCGAACACCCCAAGAGCGGCTGCGTCTGTTGTCGAAACCACCCATGCCTCAGCGCCATAAAGAAGCACAGGTAGAATGAGCGTCTTGTAGAGTGTTAGCTTTGTCGATCGAGAGAGAGCTCTGCAACGTAATTGCTTACTGAGACCGTAGTAGCACCTATTAGCAATTGTCATTCTCCGCTTAGTCTCCAGAATGACATCATTGTTGCTGGTTACGGCAGTGCCACGGTAAATGAATTCCTTGACAACTTCTAATTTACAGTTGCCCGCTGTAACATGAGAGTCTAGATCCCATGCTCTCTTGTTGTTGTTAGTAGACATCATGTATTTCGTCATGCCCTCGTTTACCGTCAAACCCAGCAGTAACATCTCTCTTACTTCGACCGATAGTATCAATATCATCAGCGTACGCAAGGAGCTGAACACCTTTGAAAAAAATGGTGCCATTATGATGCACACCGGCTTTTCGTACGATCCCCTCCATAATGAAATTGAAGAGATCGCACGAGAGCGGGTCGCCTTGTCTGAAACCTCGCTCGGTATTAAAAGTTCCGGAGAGGTCATTCCCTACCTTGACGGAGCTAAACGTATTGCTCAACGTCATCCTGCAGAGCCTTATCAACTTTGCAGGTATACCGAACTCAGACATTGTTGCGTATAGGCAATCCCGTACTGGGCTATCGAACGCAGCTTTATAATCGACGAAGAGATGGTGAGTGTCGATTTGATATTCATGGGTTTTCTCCAGGATTTGGCGTAGTGTAAAAATCTGGTCTATGGTGGACTTACCAGGTCTAAAGCCACACTTATAGGATCCGATCAGCGTTTCTGTATACGGCTTCAATCTTTCACTCAATACGCTCGAGAGGATCTTATATGCGATGGAAATAAGACTGATACCCCTGTAGTTGGTGCAGATTGTCGGGACTCCTTTCTTTATTACAGGACAAAGTACGCTGAGATTCCAATCGTCGGGCATGTTTTCCGCTAACCATATTTTGCAAATGAGTTGATGCATGCACCTTATCAATTCATCGCCACCAGCTTTAAACAACTCAGCTGGCAGGCCGTCAGCACCCGCTGATTTGTTGTTTTTGAGTCGCTGGATAGCAACTCGAACCTCTTCATGGCTAGGTGATGGTACTTCCACTGCGTTATCATCGATTGGTGGTATCGTACTGCATTCTCTCTGGGCGGAATTGGTGGAATCATCGCCCGTAAGCAAGTTGGAGAAATGCTGCCTCCATAACCTCAGTTTAAGCTTATGAACTTTAAAACATCGAAGTTAAAAAAATCGATTTGGAGAAAATTGAGTATAAAGTTTGCGAAGATAAGAAGCTTGAATATCAAGAAAATGAAGAATTTCATTCATATGCATCAATTCAATCCGCTAAGTTTTTGAAGTAACTATAAATTTTCTTGGTTTTTTTATGAGCAAACAAATTTCAAATGACTTATTGACTTAAGTAGTGCGATAAAGAATTCTTGAATAAAAGGCAAAACTACTAATATCAAGAAAAATGTTTGTACGTTAACGAAATATATCATTTCCTTGATTTGGTTTTGTTTGATGTTAGAGCTTTTTGAAGTTTTTTTTAAAAAATTCTGTATTTTTTTGTCAACGAATAAATCTTTCCGATTGACGTGCTGTGTTTTGCTTTAAATATTGAGATTTTCAAATAAAACACAAGCATATGAATCGTACACGTCATTCAAAAAATGTCAAGAAGTAGCGACTTACTTTGCTTCGGTTGTTCTGCAAAATTTTCAACTCAAGACAAAGAATTTTTTTCCCTAAACTATTAATTTTGTGGAAAACATTTTGATGTCTTAAAAGCCTGAAAACAAAATTTGCTAAAGGACATATTGGCAATTGCTTTTAAATAATGTTTTGTCTGCTGGAAAAAATTCTATCACTTCAAATAAGGCCAATCTTTAAGGAACCAAAATATATTTTGATGTTTACTAAATATAAATACAAATTTAACCGAATGTATATTGTTCAATAATATTGACCCAAAACTAAATTCTGCTTTTTATTACTCCCGTATATTGCTTAAATTGCTATTCAATATGAACTTTTATATAAACGAATATGGGTGATATCTTCGCATAAAAATCTTAAAAGGTTTTCTCATTTCCTTAGAATAGTTTTGGACGCAGTCCAAACATTGATTACCTCTGCCATGTCATTATGTGATCACATCAAAGGCCAACCACAAGCGATTGTCAGTTCGGCGACATTCCAAACGAGATACTTGAAACGTACAAGAGACACATGCGACTTGGAGGCGTCAACATGGTGTTGCAACCATTTTGAAAGTTGCTGCACCAAATACCGAAGGTATAAAAACCAAATTGCATGACTGTCACTGCAGCAGGACGGAACAACAACGGCGACAAACACCCGAACAAGTCAGGAGCACTTAATTTTTTCATTTTATTTTTATTTTTTAGCTAAACGGAAGTGCAGTGTGGTATATAATTTCCTACAATGGCGTACGACACAATATTCTGCTAAAATGGCGACATTTTTAGGTCTACTATTTTGTTTTCACAATAGGGAGCCTATTTAACCCTATCAAGGCTTGGAACACAAACATTTTGTTTTGCTTTGTTTTAATTCCTTTGCTGTTAAATTGAATTTACAAACTGTGTTGCATGCTTATCAATTCAGTTGTCGGTTTCTTTACGTACTTTTTTTTTTCTTTCTATACACGTACAACATGACCTACCCTAATGTAAAGCTACTTAAGACCAAACAAAGTCACATGGCCGTGGCGGTATTCGATTGTAAAGCAGAAAAAAGCAGCAACCATCGTTTGAGTTGGGCAAAGTAGCTGCTGCCAGACTACACAACCCCCAGCATGTCCTTCTCATTTTGCATGCCTAACCTACCGCAACGCATTACAGCTTTTGTAAGGGTTGTTCTTCGAATTATTACTGTTGCTTTCATCTTAGCTCCCCCGCGTACGTAATACGCAATCCATAAATAATGTTGTACGACGTAATGGCAAAGCATGAAAGAACTAAAAGTACGCTTCTGTTACGAAGGTTGTTTCGCCCTCTCAAAAAATTATACGCAAAACACACGCTCCCTCCTCCTCTTTCTACAATGAGTTTTTTCAATAACGCACATAGACGAGCGAGTACTCTCGTACGTACATACGAGTATAACTTTGTCAATGACTTCACACGACTTTCAAATGACTTTCCGTTCTTACGTTTTGACATTAAGACGTGCCATAACGTTCACTGCTGTGCTACATAATGACATTTTATTGTGGGGTGGCGAATGGTTGTTGTTGCCATTATATGTCAAATAAAGGGCTTTAAGCAACTGGACGTCATTAAGTTGTTACGTATTGTCCGAGGTCGTGTCATCTTAAGAAATATCAAAATATTTGGAATCAATTGATTTTTATTCAAGATTTTATAGCTAAGTAAAGGTCGGTTTAGTTAACTACCGAATTTAAGTTGTTCAGTTGAACAGTCCATTGGTTAACTAATGATAATTTTTGTACAGACGAAATAAATTGCTAATTGGAGCTGGTCAGCAACTTTGAAAACAGCATCGAATGCAAAAAAAAAAAAAAAACAATAAAGTTAGTCTAGACGAGAAGGAAAAAATATGGGGGACCATTGTGGACGATTTTAACGGCTTGCAAGGAACCTACCGAAAGTAATATGGACGGGATCTTAATACATTTCAATATTTGAATCATTATGAACTTTGCAATCTCAATCTGAATCCATATTTATTTAGGTACTTATTTGCTTTTTTGAAACTTTGTGTTTTTATTTCTTATGTTTTCTTTCGTTATGACAGCAATCAGCTGTTAGTTAACTATTAGTTAACCTGCCAAATTTGGATGGTTATCTAATTGCTATGAAACTTAAATTGAATAGTTAACTTCAAATCTTTAGTTAACTAAACACTGTGAAACCAGCCCTAAGTGAGATATTTTCTTTATTCAACTTCAATTTAAAATTTTAAAAATGGGTACTTAAGTCTTAGAATTATGGCTTGTTTCAAAGTAATTATTTGAAAATCACAAAAATTTACAAAAAAATTAATCTATGTAACAAAAAATAAATATGAGGTTTACAAAATCGATTTTCTCCTACAACGCTGATTACGCTATTCACACACACCAAATTTGACCCCCGACGTAGTTCGGAGTAGTTTTTTAGTTGGGTGAATGCGAAATACGTCGGCGTAATAGTTCGTTATTTGGTATAGGGAGTCGTATTTCTCGTCAAAAGGTTATCGGTTTTTCTATACACATATATCGCCAAATGACTTTGCCGCCCCAAGCCTATGCGAGCGGAACGGCTGCCCCTTAACTTCACTACTGTTTGATTTATCACGTTTTTTTTGTAGCGTTTTCAAAAATAGCTTTATTTTGCTTTTACTGAGTCATTATTGACGTCAACTGTTTTGCTGAATTTACATAAATATTTTTATATTTATAAGTATTATGTAACACTTTTTCTGTTTGTTTACTTTTGTTCCTTTGTTCTATTCTAAATTTAACAACCCTAGAAAAAGACTGGTTTTTGTTGAAAGTGAGGCCTGAAATGTTTTTATTTGACGTTTGATTTATTTATGGTGCGCCGTTTTTGGCTAGTTTTTGGATTAGAATCGATGACACATGTATGAAAAACGGGCAGTTTTTAAAGCCAGTGTGAAAGTCTTATTAAGCTTTAGTATTGTAGTAGACAACTATGTTTTTTTTGGAGTGATTAAATGCTCTCGGGAAATTATAGTTTTCGAGAAGTTTATTTTTTTCGAAAGTTGTTTCGAATTAGTATGCACAGACACTTGACTACAAATAAAAAAACATATGCATACGTTAACCAAATAAGACAAGAAAAAAGTTTATAAATATAAAAATATGAAAGATTTCTACGATAGCCTTAAATAACAGCATAATCATATGCATCTTCCTTTTTTAAATGTCTTAACGATTACTACACATAACAAAGACAAGAGATTGGCTCTGAGGTAAGAGTTAAGTTAACAGCAGTAGAATAATTCAGTACGAGAAAATCTATGTTATTTCTTTAAAAAGTTTTGCACCAAACAAGGCAAGATGTAGAAAAGATAAGTAGATGACATATCCAGAGATAGGGAAATCTTGACAAGACATCCTTTTTGAAATTAAAATTCCCTCAAGAAGTCTACTAGTATAGAGGATGCTCGTTCAAACCTATTAAAAAGGCTTTTAGTCCATTGAAATGTTACAAAATTTTGGCTGAACCTTGCATTTTGAATAGGACAAGATTTTTTTTTTGTGTTGTGTAGAGGAGATCAGTGTGAGTATAAGTCTCAGTTTTCGGGATTGAAAGCCCCTCCACTTGACTACAAAAAAATGTCCATTCGCCAAGGCTTTACAATATGCAAGTCATCCCATATTCTTCCACTGACCAATCATCAATTTAACAAATTTGTAGCTGAGATATAAGTATATAGCATATATATAATTTCGAAGCTATTTCCATTCCATATTTATTAAGTAATATTTCCAGAAAAAGCTAAATTCACAAGCCTTATGCGCTTTAATTTTAGCTTGGACGTTAAAGTATTGAATTTACATTTGAGTTTAATATATGGAGTAAACATTTTTTTTTTTAACGCAAGAATATGTGTCACAGAGTTTTGACATGATATGCAAAATGAGCAAACTCCCAACCACAACATGAGCAACAGCAAAAAAGTTGCAACTTTTACTTTTCGGTAATCAAATGCATGAAAAATAGCGGCAGACACGACCAGCTAACAATGGCAGTGCAAGCAACAATAAAAATGATTGTTGCCCAATTTCGGTTATCAAAATTTTTAAATCGCACATTAAACACGCGAGGCAAAACTGTCAAATACACTAACACAAAAGTGACAAACTGTCAAATGTCAAATTTTTTTGCAAAAAAGAAGCAGAAAAAAGAAAAAATGAAAATGGCATCTAATGACAAAATGCTTTGAAATGCAAATTGCACGGAGGCACGCACAAAAATTGCTGCAAAACAGCAGCAACCACAATGATGCCAAACAGCAACAGCAGCAATTGCAACTGTCAAATGTTTGTCAATTGCTTAGCAATTTGACATTTGACAGAACACACTTGCTGAGGCCTTGAAGAGAGACAGATGATTTGATTGTTGTTGTTATTACCATTTTTGTTCAGCAACAACCGCATGCAAGGTAATATTTTGCATACAACAACAACGCATTGCAACGCTTCACTAAATCGACATTGTCGCTTAATTGAAAGCTGTCAATTGTTGCGCATGCGCATTGCGTTACCGATTTTACCGCGCTTGCTGTAGTTGTTGTTGCTGCCAGCCTGCTGTTGCATGCTACTATGCCACAATGCGTTGCGCAACAATTTGTGCGGGCCAAAATAAATTTTGTAGCCTTATCTGGTCGTCGGTCGGTCGTCATGGATTACCATAAAAGTTGGCAACGCCATCGTGTAGTAACGCAGGTCAATTTAAAACGTTGTCGTTGGCAGCAACATTAGCTTTTTGCATGTTGCTGTTGCTGTTGCTATAGCTGCTGCTGGTGATGGTGGTGGTGGTGGCATGCTTTATCGCAATATTTAATTGGCAACATATGCGTCTAAACGCACATAAATTGGATCGAGCTAACGACTGCTTCCTCCAATTATAAAGAAAAGCGCGAAGATCTGCTGCTGCTTGTCGGCTATAAAAAATGTTGCTGCCTTTCTTTGGATTATCGCATCGGATTGCCTTTGTGCGCTTAATTCTTGTCGTTGCCGTTGTTTTTCTTTTTTTCTTTTCAATGTCGTTGGTGTTGTGGCTATTGCAACGCTTTATACGCACGCAATGTTACGACTGACTGAAATGTCATCCTTTCGCGTTTGACGCGTTCGCTAACGCATTGCAAGCTGTTTTGCTTTTTAATTTTTTCTCTTCACTATATTGTTTCATGTGCTGCTGCTGTTGCTGCTGTAATAAAACAAGAAGTTATGTTGCTGAACTTTACGTGGCTTTTAAAATACGGGCAAATGTTTGGTTTGTACTGCCAGACGATGTGTTAATAAAATCTTTTGATTTAGATTGTTGTTGCCATTTTTATTACGATCAAGATGTTGTTAAATATTAGTGGGATATATATTAATAATTTTATACAGCCGTAGTTGAACAACATGAATGGTCATATGCTAAATTTCTCATTACTTGTAATCGAAAAGTGATGAAATAAATTTCCGATCAGCCTGCAAATGTTTTCTTTTCGGATGATGGGAAAGTTTCAAAATGTTGAGATTTAGTTGATTAAAAAAATTATTTTAATTTCTTTCGGACTATAGATACTTGAGTAAAATTTGTAAATTATCTAAATTTGAAATTTCAGTACATATTCTAAGTATTAAACCCAAATATTGGCGTCGTAACACCGGATGGCATTTATGTCAGAAATAAGCGAACAAATCATTTATTTTCAGTTTTGTGATCTATTTTTTCGATCTGCAAATACGAAATTTTGATTCGAATGCCATGAACTTTGAACGGCTGTGAAACTTGGCTTATTAACAGCGGTTTGACAAAAAACTCACAAGTTTTTACCATCAGTTTTCTTTGTCAAATACTGAAAGTTTACTTACCCAGGACAAGATCCATTTTACACCCAAATTAAATGCCGACAATGAACTGCACCCAACTCGTACAAATAATTATCTGAAATCTGCCGAAGCACAGTGAATGGGTTTGTATGGAACGGTGACCATAAGTTGTAATTATAGCGCAATTGGTGCAGATGTTTTTGAGGTTAAAATAGCAACAGATTGTGAATACGAAAGAAAAATCGACCACGGAGACACCTACCTCCCATAGAAAGGTTGGATCTGGTTGAGGCTTTTTCTTCAAAATAGGTGTCAATTTTCATAAATTTGGCAATGCTGATTTCAAAAATGTCACAATTGTGCGATATATAATACAGTTTTCATGTTATCAGAGAAAAGCAGCTTTGAAGGCTTACTCCATCTGTTTCTGGAAAGCATTCGACTTAATGTATATCTTTTATTCTAAGGGGAATAAATGGGGCAAAATAACCCTTACCTGATTCTTTCCTTTCAAGAGAACTCCCTTCTCAGTGTAATCAAAATGTAAAGGAATAAAAATATTATTTCTTTCATATATGGAAACAGAAAAAAGTTCATAAAAAGTTGAGAAAACTGCAGATGGAACTTTAGATTTTGGTAAACTGTACTTTTTAACAATGTTTATATTTAAAAATTAAAGAAATTTAGAGTTATAAATTTTTTTTTTAATCTTAAAAAATGCGAAATTTTTCAGTTATGACTTTTAAGCTCACATTTTCAGAAAATGAGTATACTTCACAAATAAAACATATGACCTGAAGAAAACGTTTTTTGAAAAGAATAATGTATGAAGTTTTTCCAATATATGTATGTAATATTTATTTTTGTAAATTTCGATACAAATAAATTAATAAGGACATTACAAAAAAGTCAATTTATTTTGGTCCTTCAAAAATTACGCAAGGAAAAAATTGATAAAAAAAATGGTAAGAAACTGTAGCTGTAACTTTAGATTTTCGTTAAAAACAGTCTCCTTTTTTAAAATCCGCGGAAATTTTATTTCAAACAAGTTTACTAGACCGTGTTATCTAAGAGCTGTTTATATGAAAAGTTCCATAGCAAATTTTTGTTGTTCAAAGCTTAACACAAAAAAATTTAGAACACTTATAGTTTTTTTTCTTCTCTAAGTATTATCTGATGAATGTCGTAAAAATTTTTTACTTAAGATATAAAAAACATTTCCAAATTCGATCTGTATTTTGAAATATTTGTATTTTATAATTCTTTAATCCATAGCATCCTTAAGCTAATGATGGTTAGCACTACTCTGTCACACAGTGTCAATTTAATGTTACAGCATCCAATTAGTTCCAATATAACACTTTTGTAATAGTAGAGAAAATGTAAAAAAATGACCAATATTCTTTCTTAAAGTTAAGACAGAGTGCTCTAATTTGCTGAAGGAATCTTAAGAAGAAAAGAACGTACATACAAACGAGTATGTATGTATTTTGTAGAAATAAAAAATGCAGGACAACGTCTTTGCAATTGCAGTGCTAAATCCTTGTAATCCTCGCATTAGTCTTTTGGTTTCAGAGAAAAATCTGGCAGCAACATACCGCACAGCGTCTCTCACCAGCATGCGAATTGCTAACGCAGTATTTGCTTTACGAACATCCTGTGACAGGATGCAGAATGCAATACACCCGCACATACATTCTCAAAAACATGCACGCATTTAAAGTCGACAAAAAGCAGGCGCCAAATATGTCGAGGACAAAAACAAGGATAACGACAAGAAAAAGCAATTCGGAAGTTGAAGCAGGATTATTTTAGTAAACGCAATGAAGTAGAGGGCAGGACGACGGACGCTCGCTCGCTTGTACAAACGTTAAAGCACACCAAAAGCAAGGACGCACAATGAAGCTGCAAAAAACAAAAACGTCTTGCGACCCAAAACCAATTACCAGTAATGACTGCAGCGCTGCTTGCTCTGGCGATAACAAATATCCTGCATTTACTCATTCACTCGCTCACTGAGTCACCTACAAATGTTTCGGGAGTGAGGGAGATATGGATATTTAAGCTGCTCGATACTTTTCGATATATTTTAAGGACATTTTCAAAATTCAACATATCGTATCGATATTTTTGCTGAGATTTTTTTTGTAGTTATTCTTTTCACATAAATTAAGAAACTTGAGCGAAAAAATGTCGGTAGTTTTCTCTTGAATTAACGCTTGGGAAATTATTCAAAATATCCTTTCGGGAACAAAACACATGAATTATATCGATACTTATATCTAAGAAAAACAGCAAAGCATTTAGATTTGCGCTGCATCTTCTATTCGCCTCAATTCGTGCCATTTCGATGCAGCTCAAATTTTGAAAGGACATTCCAAGGACGCACGTTAGTTGAACTGCTGCGCGCCTTTGCCTGCGCTGCCACCCCGCTCAACAACATGCGTTATCCTCGTTGTGGCTGACTGGCAGGCAGGCTGTCAAGCATTCAGACTTCTGACTGTAATTTTGAAAAGGGGAGCCATACCAATCCGAAAAGTAGTCTCAAAGGAAACTTTTGCAAAATGGCGCACACACACAATTTTAAGATTTATTTTTTTGCTTTCAAGAAGGGGAGCGAACGCTAGGGCTGCTGTAACAACTGCCAAGCTGGCTGCTGCTGCTGCTGCACAAATAGATTCCTGCAGAATACTAATAAACTTTTAGACGAATATCCTTTTTTTGCTGCGTGCGGAGCCTTCGGCTAAGAAAATGAGCAAGAAAAAAAACTGTAATTCGCATTCGCAGCAATACGGCTCCCCTAGTTTTGAAGTCATGAAGCTGCTGCCTGCTGACTGACAAGAAAAACAACAGTGTATGGTATTTGTGGAAGAATGTAGGGGAGAAAGTAGGCGATAGGTTATTGCACGATTGCATTTTTACAGTCTTAGATATACAAAGGAAAGGTTGTGGGCAAAATCATTCAATTATTTAGGGAAATAAGATCCAAAGTATAGTGCCTAATCAAAAAGAAAAATTTGCTCAAAATCAACATACTCATTTTGATCATAACAATGGCCTAAAAAAAGAAAAAGGAGAGATTGATAAAGTTGCCAGAAATAAAGTTCTAAGAAAATTTGATTTGACCTCATTTTAAATGAAAAATTGTTTAAAACTCAGATAGTTTTCCAAATAATTTTATTCAAATCTACCGCCTGTATTAGTAAATCATTCAAAGCGCTCTATTAAGAAAGTAATTTGATGTAATGTAACAAAATTTCTCAGAAACTCTATGAAATACGAGAAAGGGCGTGGCACTTCTCATTCAAGTGAAAACTTTAATACGCTGTACTGAGAGAATTAGCCAAAATAATGAAACCAATTTTCACAAAAATACAAGAAATGGTTCAGTTTGGCATCAAACAAAAAGTTGGTGAACTTCGAAAAGAGGGCGTGTCATCTCCCATGCAATCACGTGCTTCAAAACGGTACATAGAGAACTATTTAGTCAGCACGTACCGAGGTGGAATAGATACGATTTCTCGTTGAACTCAAACTTATAACTCAAACTTATAACACGATAAGTTTGAGAACAACTCTCACTAATATTATCCATAGTACGTAATATCAAATGCCCCACATTAAGATTATAGTTTTGTATATCCTTTTGCCGAAGGAAACCTTTTTGTCAAATTTTTGTTGTTATTGTAGGAGCAGTTCAAATGTCTCATGGCACAGAAGTTGCTGCTGCTGTCTTACTGTATGACCTGCTCGTCCTCTAAAATGAAATATTTGCTATTTTCCCATTGCATTTCAGAAATATTTCCCTAAATTTTCAGCGCGTACACAAAAAACACACTCACACATACACAAGACAACAGACGCACAAATATTTTCCTTCCGTTCAGTGTAAACGGCAGGACTTTGTGTCGTCGTCGTCATCATCATCGTTGGCGTCTTCGTCGCTGGGGCGTCATTTAGTCGCACAGCATCTTGCGTTTTACCTTTTCCGCGTTGCCGTCGCATCACGCCTTCACCACTGCCATGTCCACATCCTCATCCACGCCTCGACCATCGCCTTCATTTCGTGCATATTTCATTTCGTGAATTTTGCCGCTTCATTTGACATTGCAGTTGAACTTCTGGCTTCAGTGCATCCACTACCACTTTGCCCATAACTATAACTTCTACTTGTTATTCCTAAGGCTCCTTAGATCCTTCATGTCCTTTTGCGTTATACAGAAATGTGCGATTTTTTTTTCGTAATATTTGTTGTTTTTCTTCATCTGTGTTCTTTATTTTTTTGCAGTTGCAACACCAAGTAGCTTTCGACTTTTGGGTTGGCATCTCTTGCAATTTTGCGTCCGGAGAGAGAACGAGTGGATAACATCTAAAGGATATATGAAATGTTTTAACATTGATAAATAGTTTTCGTTTTTTCCTTCTGCTGTATCGTTGTAACGTCTTGCTCGTTGCAGCTTTACAATTTCGGTCTAAATTAGATAAATTAATGTGGGAAATTTGCTAAAAAAACACGACAAGGGGCAGAGTGGTTGTGCCGTACATGGGCACTATGTTTTAAGTAACCTTTACTGTTCCATTAAGGTTATGATTTTCTTAAATACGAAATCTTGTTATTTGATGGTGGCGATGTTGTTTAATTTTTCAAAGTCAAATTTTATTAATTGATTCTGATAGTTCCAATGCATGACTTGTTATCGTGGTATGACAGAACTTTTTATGAGTCGTCTTCAAATATACTATATGTATCGCTAGATGCCTTACTTATAATCTCGATAATAAAAGATTTCGGATGGTGACATCTGTACGCGATTTTAATCAGCGCTTGAAGAATCTTGAAAATTGGACATGGCGCTGCCAAGTTATGCTTTGCCCAGAATTGGGGCGGGGTCGGCAACGATTACACGCTGTCAAAAAAAAAAAAAAAACAAGTCGGAAAATCGTTTGAATGAACACAATTGCGACAGACGACTGATTTCTTGTGAGAGAATCGTATGGGCAAAGAGAGTGACAAAAACAAAATTTGTAAAAAATAAATTTTGCTGAGAAAATCGTATGGGAAAAGAGACTGACAAATTTTAATACATTAGAAATGCAACACTGATGCGACGTAAAAATAGAATTCATTCTAAATTTTATTCTAAATTTCTAAAATCTAAATCGACGGGTACCCGTCGGTAAGTTACCAGTCGTACGGCGCAATTCTGTTCTGCGTCGCCGCTTTCCCGACCCTGTCCCAATTCTGTTCAACACATTAGGCAACAGATTACTGGTGGTCTTTGACAAAAATTTCATTGGAGCAGCGTGACTAGCCTTGGAGCTTTTTTCAAAAGAATAATTGTTTTTATAAAGCGCCCTTGATCAACAAATCTCTATAGCCTTAATACGTATATTGTATAACGTATTATTCATTCGCATTAATAAAAGAAACAAGACATATCCGCTGTTAAGATTGGGTTAAAGTTTTGGGAGCTCTGATTACTGAAATTAAATTTTGTTTAATATAATAAATTTGGTTTTGTTGTAACCTATTGCCATTAAGCATTATTTATGGCCGTTACCAATACCAATTTTTGTTATGGTACGACTTTATTTACCATATCCTTCTATATATCGGCAAAACTAGGACTAAAACTATTTATCCTGTTTGCCACAGATGTAACGAATCACTGGGGAATCATTATGATATCATTTAAATATATCAGAGTTAAAACTAAATCACTAATGAATAAGAAGCAATGACAACGCAAAATCGCTGCTGAAACAAAATGACTATTGGAGTAAAATCACTAGTGATAAAAGTCGCTGACATATTAGATTATCATTTTCAAGTATCGATATCGTGAAAGCCAATCGAGATATCGAAAATCATGTTCTCCTCAAAGGGCTCGATTATATTTTGCGTGGCGCGATAAGTCTATGTGAAAAAAGATCGAAAATGTTAAGAAATAAAAATCGATACTTCGCTTGGTTTTCGAGATATTGGCACTTAAAAATGATAACCTCAAAATAGTGTCGTACAATTTTGTCGTGCCAATTGAGATTTTCGTTCAGGATGCCAAAAACTAGCTCTCTCCAAAAAAATTGGAGCGTTTTGGAAGTTAAGGTAAATCATTACTGAAACAATAGCCGTGTTTTATTCGCTTTGGTTAAACCTAAAAGTGAATAAAACGCATAAGTTTAACCTTTTATAATTCTGCATTTGACCAATATGTGGCATGTTAGTGTTCGACAGAAATTCTATTTCAAAATCAGAGCTGCTTTATGGTCGTGTGGTTGAACGGGGCCTAGCACGGTGAGGGGCCTCGCGTATCAGTACATAATTTTTTTTTTCAAATTCTTGATATCAAGTGATTTCAAACTTTTTTTTATAGTGTCGCAGATGCTAATACCAAAGTTTTCTTTTCGTTTTCTGTTGTCTCATCACTGTTTTTATTTTTACTATGTGTTTCTATTTTAATATTTGGGCCTTGCACTGACTGTGTGCACAAGGCCTTGTCTGACCTAAGAACGCTTCTTCAAAATTCCAGCAAAGCTGCCACATATTTTTGATAATTTTAGGTTTGTGTCTATGATGCTTCAAACTTTAGCAAAGACAAAAAAAGTTCAATCAATTGAACTAGAAATTGAGCTGGTTCACACATTTGTATGAGATATCACTGGTGAAACAAAATCACAGGGGAAGTAAAATCACTGATGAAACATAATTTGAAGGTGGATAAAAATAACTGATACGTCAAAATCACTGGTGAATAAGATCATTGGCTTAATAAAATTACTGATAAAACGAAATTAATGGTGATATAGAAGCGAGAGAAAATCATTTGTGTGACAAAATCACCGTTGCAGACACTGGGTAACGGAAATCACTGGTAGCTATGTTAACTAAATCACTGGTGAAACATAAACACAAATAAAACTAAATTACTTTGACGATTCAACGATAATAAGCTAATTTTTTCCGTATATATTTAACTGTTTGTGGACGAAAACAACAAATGAAGGTCGAATTTTTCATAATGTTCGATTTCGCATTTGCGCTCTTGTCCATTAAAACATAATAATGAAAGACGTTAAAAAGCACGCATCGTGTTAATTAAATCAGTTCAAGCAAGGAAGCACTCAAGATACTCCACGTCGATGACTGCTGTTGCTGACCTCTGCAAGCCAAGTCAACAACAAGTTAACGTCAAGACCAAACATATTACAGGCAACCTGCTAATAACGGCTGCTGGTTTGTGCTGAGTAGCAGCGCAACAGCAGCCAAAAGTAGCGTTCAAGTTAGTTATCTTTCTCTTTTTTTTTTTCTTTTCTTATTGGCAACATTGCCGGTTGGCAAATTTCACACTTCCAAGGGCAAAAGGGCAAAATCGCGGCAATAGCCAAATGCAACTTACTCGTGCTAGTATTTAAAAATTCTTATTTTCATTTTGGATCTGTAAGAAAATTGTTGTTCTTAACAAATTTCTATTTGGCAAGATTGATTTCACGTTGGTTTTTTTATTTTTAGGTATGCCACAGCAAGGCTCTATTAAAAATTTTTCTTTTATGTTGCACAGATATCTTTTCGATTTATATGGAAAAATAAAAGCCACTAATCTGCGTAGCTTAAAAAATTTTTTTTATGGACATGTAAATTGATTGGGTGTTTAGGCGTAGTTTGAGTGGTCAAGACTTACAACAGTTCGTGTTAAATTGAAATTGTTGAAATAGATAAAAACTTCAGAATTGAGATAAGAGTTTTCATGCTTTGTAATAGAAGATAATTGAAAAATTGGAGTACTCATACAAACGATATGAAATGATATGATGAAGCCAATAAGAAACAAATTATACCAACAATTTTTCGGGTCCATTCTGCAAAATAATACTTAGGTTTAGTTCCGATATTACAGTAAGAAAGAAATCTTAAAAAATCTGGATAAAAAAGTTGTATCTTCTTAAAAAATTTTTGGTAACAATTGTAAGCTGCAGCTCAATTTTTTGTAGCAAGACCTATTCGTGCAATGTTCGAGCCCCACGTCCAAAAATGTTTTATCGAATATTGTTTTTATTAAAAGATTTGATTAGTTTTTATTGTTTAAAGTGTTTGCTAAGTATATACAGATGTATTTAATTCAAAATATGTTGAAATAAAACATAAACATTAAATTATTCTAGTATTAAAGAGAAAACGAAAAAAACTCATTATTAATATTCTTTCTGATTACACTAAAATCTGGTTAACTGATGGTATTGAACCTAAAATTAATATTGACAAGATAAGAATTAAAATTTGGGTTAAACCAATTGATTAAGCTGTTGTTTAAATAAGGGGGTATTTTCACAAGTGTTTTCTTTTCGAGAATATAACTGCGCGCAAATGAAACTAATAAATAACATTAGATTTTTATACAAAATATTAAATGAACAGCACTTTAAGAATCATTTTAGTCACAAAAACACTTTCAGCATAGTTAAAGTAAACGCGTCGGTGGTGTAATGGTCAGCATAGTTGCCTTCCAAGCAGTTGATCCGGGTTCGATTCCCGGCCGACGCACACTTTTTTTTCTTAGTAAACCATAAAGTGTTATTTTTTTTATAACTACACTTAAAATGTGCCTATTTTCCACACTTCATGCAAATACTTTTTTTGTACACAATTTTCAGTGCATTAACATTTTCAAGAGTTTCGCACATGTTGGTCAAATTCAAATTTGGTCAAAATGAGCGTATTTTGCAAATGCTTAGCAACAAGATGAGTTGCCCCAAAATGGAAATGATGGAGAAATAAGTGCACACACATTGGTAGTATCGGGTCGTGTGTGTGCAATGCAGCATAAAATTGGTTTCACATCGTCTAGTGAACTCTACTTGCACTGTATGCATCATACGCTGCTAGTTAAACGCATTTTCAACCTGACCGAGGCGAAAAGCGAACGCGCGTTGCTTTGATCGATGATATCTGACGGCGCGTAACAAATCGTTAAGTTGCAAACGCAATGATGCTGCTGCTGCTGCTACAGTGCAAAATAGTCAGTTGCGTTAGTTGCGCATGTTTGCAATTTAGATAAGTTAACCCTTAGTTGACGAAAATTTCTTTAGTTACAAGTAAGCAAATATAAAGTAGGGGTCTTACTGAAAAATTATATGGGAAGAGTTTACATAGAGCGTTGTACATACAATTGCTTGAGTAGACTTAACATTAGTACTCGATTTCAGTTTCTCAATCTATAAATATACACGATTTAGCTATTGAAAAGTCAAGAAAATTTTTTTTGCGGCCCAGAATCGATATACAAACCAAATAGTGTAAGAAACATGAACACATTAATCGAAAAAAAGTCAAATGGGACTTCATCCACTTTTTTTCGCTTAGAACGAGCCATGAAATTTTGAAGGAACTCAGTAAGGAAATCCGCATTTATAGAAATTTTTCTTATCTCAAAATACTGACGTGATATAAAATCTGACAGTTAAGTCGTTCCCAATGCACACAATTCTTTTGAGCCTATCTCGTTTTACTTCATACTTGACATTTGCATGTCTATGTAATCTTAAGAATTGGTATTTTAAGAGTTAAAAAACTTCAGCTCACTATTTTTTTTATGTACTCATGCATCGCTGAAAACATTTATGGCATTTTGGTGCGATTAACTTGATAGGCTCTAACATGCGGAACTGCGCTAGAAAAAGATGAACTTTTGAACTCCATTTGAAATTGGAATGAAAAAAAAAAAAAAAACGCGTTTTATTAGGGAAATATGCTTGATGTAGATGCTTGAAAAAAATTGTTAAAAAAGATTAGCTCCGTGGGAGTACTTTTTTCAACATTTAACATTCATTATGTTCGAAAAGAAAAGTTGTTTTCATTTTTTATTTACCAGCTTTCAATTTATAGGTACTTAGAAAAAATTTCAATCCAACAGTAACATATTTTATACTCATTGTCAGAAAAATTTTACAATGAATATGAAGCCCTGGAGTCTACCAGCCACCATATTAATCTAACTTAACCTAAATGCTTATTTTAAGACATACGCGTTTTATTCGCCATCCGCTACTAGTTATCTATAGCCAGTAAATATAATTGTATGGGAAAGCAAATACCAAACCGCAAGCTTAACGAGTAATATTTTAGTTGCTATGTGTACATAGCAAGTTGCTTAAATGCCAAAGCTACCCAACAGATTTTGATTTTGTCTACTGTGCATTTTTAAATGAAAAGAAAAATAGCTATTTCGTGGAAAAACAAAAGTACAAAATGTCAGACGACAAAAAGAAACAATTTGCAATAAAAAAAGTAGAAAAAACAACAAACGAGTACTCGTATAAATAAAGAGTAGGAAAATTAGTAACTTGGTGGTTTTTTTCCACAAAGATAGCGATTTGGCATATAAAACAAAATTAATATTAACCTACGGGCAGTTTCTTATTGTTAAGTGAGATTGTACAACCTTAGAATTGTTGCCACTTTGGGTGCACTAACGATTCTTCCTCAAGCAGTCAAAGGCTGCAGAAACTCAGTACCCGCAAAAGAAGTTACATTTTGACTACTTCACAAAACAGAAAATTTTAATATAATTGAAAAAAAAAAAAAAATTTAAATATATGGTATGAAGATTAATAAAAATTATAATTCATCATTATATAATTGAACTTGTGGGTAGTACAGAAAAAATCGCACTTTGTGCAGGTAAAAATCACAAGTCCGATAACTCAAGTGTTAGAGCACTCAACCTAAGCAGTGCCTCTTAATATAAAAACCACGTGGTGTAAATTCCATGTGAATCGATTAAGCGGTCTTCGAGAAAATGATATTTAAAAATATTTT
Source organism: Tricholauxania praeusta (assembly GCA_949775025.1). Classification (NCBI taxonomy): domain Eukaryota; kingdom Metazoa; phylum Arthropoda; class Insecta; order Diptera; family Lauxaniidae; genus Tricholauxania; species Tricholauxania praeusta. Next base: position 189,000,312 of record OX459028.1, read on the forward strand.
TGTGTGAGGACCTAAATAAAAGTTTTGTAGCCTAAGCTATGGCTATTAACATAAGAGCTACGTGGTATAAGTTCGGTGTGAATCGACTAACCTGTCTTCGTGAAAATGATATTTGAAAATATTTTTGTATGAGGGTCACCCTAAGTATACACCCTAAATAAAATTTTTTTAAGCTTATCTGTGCCTCTTAATATAAAAGCCATGTGGCGTAAGTTCAATGAGAATCGATTAAGCTAAGATTGTATGAGGGTCACCCTACATATGTACCCTAAATAAAAGTTTTGTAGCCTAAGCTATGCTTATCAACATAAGAGCTACGTGGTGTAAATTCGGATTGAATCGACTAACCTGTATTCGCGAAAATTATATTTAAATATATATTTGTATGAGGGCCACCCTAAGTATGCACCCTAAATAAAATTTTTATATTCTTATCTGTGCTCCTTAATATAAAAGCCATACTGTATAAGAGTCATGAGAATCGATTCACCTGTCTTTGAGAAATCGCTATTTTTTAAAATATTTGTGTATGAGGGCCACCCTAAATATGCACCCTAAATAAAAGTTTCATCATATTAGCTATGCGTTTTAATATAAGAGACAGGTGGTGTAAATTCCATGTGAACCGATTAAGTGGTCTTAGTAAAATGCTATTTTAAAAATAATTGCATATGAGGGCCACCCTAAATTAAAGTTTTATAACCACCACCCCTGGTTTCTAGTCCCGTTCATATTTTGTGAAGTGTTTAACATAGGCTATGTGCATCCTGACACCGAATTTTAAGACTCTTGCTATCATATGAACCAAGATATAGCGAGTTAGAGGTTTTAATTGCATGTAAAGTGCCACGCCCCTTGCTTTTATTAAAAACAATATAGCCCATGTTACTCAGGAATAGTGTAGCTTTCAATTAGTAGAAAAATGTTTGGAATCGGTTCCGTAGTTCCAGAGGTTACCCTGAACATACAAACAAACAAACCTTACCTCTTTATATAATAGTATAGATGAAATGGTTCGGGTTCAAAAGTCAGATCAAATTAAATAAAACTGATATAATATCTATGTTAAATTGATTCAAACATATGTTGTTTTGTCATTTTTATTTATGAGAAACATTGATCGACTTGTAAAATTTACATGAATAACGGTGTTGGTTACCAACGATCTAAAGGCCCAACTAAACCATGCATCGCCTAGCGTAACCTACTGTCAAATTTGAACGAAAAGCCTGTCAGATGCTTAAGAAACTCAGAGAAGACTTTTTAGTGGCTATGTTGTACTTCGTTGAACTTAAGAAGCGATGTAGCCATAGTTGCAAGTGTGGGAAATATTCCCACAATTGCTTAAATTTTATTTCTTATATTTCCTAAATAAATTGATTTCATTCACAAAATGTTATTCAATGACATTTATTAAAATACTTAAAGCAATAAATATGTAATCCAGATATTGTTTTTACTAATTTTAAGAAAAAAATAAGAAAACAAAATTGCTCATTTTGTACTATGCGTGTAGATTGTGGGGAAAAGTATTGGCAAATGCAGCGCGTGGCATCACTGAATTGTCAATCAAATTGTTGTATGTATTGTGTGTGTGTACATTAAAATGCATGTTTCTGCAACTGCACTCCAAGCCCTTTCCTTTACATTTCGATTACAATAAAATGCGTCTATTTTACTGTTTAATTATCTTCTTTTCACATTTTCTATTAATTTCAAAACAAAAGTATTTTCCACTACAAGGTCCATTGCAAAAATTTTTTCTTATGTATACAATGCATAAACAGCTGATTCCGTACAGAAAGTGCGTTCAGTTTCGCTCTTTCCTTAAGCAAATGACATTTGTGGAAATTGAACGAAACTTTTTGTTAAGTACGTTGTAGCTTTGATATACGATTTGTGTGTATTCGCACACTTGCAGAAGTTGACTGCAGTCAAAGCGTGCATGGTTTAGTTGGCCCTTAAGCCGCACCATTATGTGCTGACTGTTGTCGCAAGCTAAGGCGAGTTATGTAATTCATTACAACACGAGGGGATAAATAAAGCTATTTAGCGTTATGCATAATCTTGAGGAATATACTACACCTTATATTATAAAAAGCATTATAGATGAACAAAAGATAAATCGAGGTATTTGAGGAAAATCGAAATCAATCTCTTTCGACAAAAAATGTTCATGCCTTGTATTTAAAAAATGTGCTCACTTTTCAATATCTAAATCAGGCACATGACAGACAAAGAAATTTCAGTCGAGGGTGTTTACAGAATTTCAAGGACGCAAAAGCTGCCGAGGACACTTCATCGAACTTGAAGGCATGTCCTGGAAATCAAGAATTAATACTAACTCAAATTATACACCAATGTATTTAAGTAAAGAAACCTTTCGAATGTACCTACATCGATAAAGATCTTAATTTTATACTTTTCGTTTGAAATGTGCTAACAAAATGCTTGCTTTGGTATTGAAATTTTACGTTGCAGCAGATTCTTTTGTGCATGTTCACAACGTACTTAACTTATTAAATTTTAAAAAAAGTAAAACAACAATATTTCATTGCATTAACGTACACAGCGCGCAATGTTCCAATGATGCTGCTGTCCTGTAATATGATGTCCTGTCCAATCGCTACATTCATTAAAAGAACAACTCATGTGTACATTTTTCTAATTAAAAATTGGAATATTTTTCATCATTGAAGAACGTACGATAAACGGGAATGGGCACCAACTACCAAGTACTCGTGTGTACAAAATATTATTTTCTATACACAAGAAAAAAAGAAAAATGTCCTTGTAAAAATGAAACAAATGATAAAATGGATGATATATCGATATGTAAAGGAAGCAGGGAGGTCATCATCGTCGTCGTCAATGTGACAGCCGATAGTTTTGAATATCTAAAAGGTAACCACGGGAAGAAGGATGCTGTTTAATAAAACAGTAGATGAACTCCTACACAACCAATGAAGCTACACAGTCGATTTGGGTGTTGTCGTTAAGGATGTAATAACATGTAGTACTCATACCATAGGACAGAGATACCTCAAAGCAATTGCTAACGAATAGTACAGCAAAAAAAATTGCAAAGGAAAATGTGAATTTTTTTCCCAACTTTCTATATTGCTGTTAGAATTTTTAGTTTTTGCATACATGTGATCATCATATGAAGATGGCATTCTAGGGGTATACTTCACAAACTCTACTCTAGTCCAAGTCTATGTATAAGTCGCAGTGTTGGTTGTTGGCGGTGTTCATGTTTACTGAAGCATAAACGTTGATTGGCAGGCCATCTGCCCATGTCAGTCAAAGGATTTTTGCAATTTAACTAAAACTGCAAAGGTATAGTGCATGAAAAATAAATAAAAAGAGAAAGAAAGCAGCACTTAAAATAAAAGGTATGATAAAAAGTAAAAAGAAAATACAAAACATTAGAATGTCGCAGTGACAAAAAAAGAGAAAGCATATTTTATAGTTGGATTTTGTACCTGTATAAGCCAACAGTCATGCCTGCCATTTGCAGTTAAATTTTGAAACTAATCGAATTGAGCTGTGAGTAGAAAGTTTCAAGTATTGCGCTCCTGATGAAGGGGTGAACGGGGAAGCACAATACTTTTTCCATGAAAATGCTTTTAATTTTGTGTACTTATATGAGTATGTAAATAATATTAACACAAAATAAACAATCATGTTTTGGCCATTTTTGGTTTGTTTGCAATTTAAATTAGAAATTGAAGTGCAGGTAATATTGCCAACAAAATGGGGTTGAAAGAAGAGTGCTTGAATTTGCCTACCAATTGCATTAAGAGAACATCCAGACGAAAGCATTTCTAATTAGAAGAATAGTTAATAGAAAGGTCTCGTACAAAAAGCAAACCATTCGAAATTACATATGTACATATAAATTAAGGTGTGTCATAGAAACTTTTTAATCGAATTTCGATTTGATACAGTGATAAAAGGTGTTAAATACGTACGCAAAAAAAGAAAGGTAAAATGAACCAAAAAAAATGTTAGCTTACTTTTTTTCTAAGTGTATTAAAACTTCAAATATATTAACCAATTTTGTTGGGTATAATAAACAGAAAAAAATAAAATCTGCTAAATTAGCAAAAAACAGTTCTAATAACCGAAAAAGTTGTTATCGCTACAAAGATCATAGGTATTTATACCACGATTGTTGGTTAAATTTACCAAAAACAGTATTGGAACTTTTTCTCAGAAATAAACAAAAAATTTTTAACGTAAGTGTATAGATAAAAGTTGTTGGAATTTCTATTTTTTTCTTTTGGATCATGCTACGGGTATCACTGCTTTTTTATATTGCAAGACACTCAAGGAAAAATGCTGACGCTGTACAAATTTTTATCCTATAAAATTTTGCGTTGACATATTCTTTAATTAATCAAAAATGGTGCAGATTATATTTAAGTTTAACATATAACGATGGAATGGTTCCTATACAATTTATCTTGTATGTTAACTAAAAGAAAGGCAATGTAACTAGATTTGTGGCTTCCCACTAAAAAAATTTGTAGTTTAACATATTTCTCAGTCAGCTTACATAGAAAATAGTAACAAACTAACAACTTTTTTGGTGAACAAACAGGAAAATAAACTTATCACCTCTCAGCGGGTAAATTTACTATTTTGAACCATCGTGTAGGATTGAGTTTACCTACTAAGTCGGTTAAGTTTAACTGCTTACCCACAAATTAGTTAACTAACTAATTTTTTGGATACATTTTTTTATATTAACTACCTCTCATCGGTTTAATTTACTATTTAATAGGGTTAGTACGTTTTTAACCGTTGCTTTTGGCAATATTTACCCATGTGTTTTTTTCGTGTGTAGGTTTAATAATTTAAAATATTTTGTAATTCTGGTTACTACTCTGGGCAGCCCATCTTACTTAAAATTTTATAATTTTCATTAAGGTTGATGCAATCTCTTTTTACTTTTGTATATTCTATATGCCTGACTAAAACTATGATGCTTATGGCTAGGACATGTCCTCAAATTCGATGAAGTGTCCTCGGAAGCTTTTGCCTCATTGAAAATCTGTAAATATTCTCGACTTAAGTTTCTCCGACTATAAATATATGTAATCGATTCAGATATTAAAAAAAGTGAGGACAGTTTTCAGGCACAAGATATGAGATTGTTTTAGTCGAACGGGATTGATTTAAGTTTTTCTCAATTTCCAGAAGTATGGGAAGTACCAGATACCATTGTAATTCCTCAATTTCAGATATTTGTATATTAAACCAAAGACAATTTCGTAAGCAATTATATGTTTATTTGAATATTAGAACCACAGTTTATGAGATTTGATAATTTTTTGAAATTTTAACCAATTTTTATTATAAAACTGCAATTTTATTCAAACATTTTTAGACTGTTTGGCTGACCTTAAAGTTGTATATGCCAATGTTAAAGTTATTAAAATTGTTTTTCATTTGATGAAGGTGTTTCCAACTTGCTTATGTTGTTCTTGTTCTAATATAATAACCCAAGTTGGGATCCAATGTAACGACTTTAAGAGCATAGCTACCAAATGAAAGATCATTTCAATTGGTAAAGAATTTTATTTAAATGAGAAGAAATAAGTTGGTCGTTTTTAATATCTTAGCAAGAATACGGTCTAATAATTCAATTTTTAGAAAAAAGAGAAAGTTCATTGAAAAAAAGTCAACATTTTATAAATATTTTCATGTCCTAAAAACTGTGAACTTAATTTGAAGTTTTTCGTATAACATTATTATATCGTCTCTTAAATTATTTCTCAAAATTATAATCATTTTATGGGTTCTCAACTAAGAATAATTTTTTGATAGGATACATCTGGAACTTCCGGTGGCTACGTTTCCGATATTAGGTGCCTCCCCTTACTTTTGATTCCACACTTGCTATGAGAAAAATCGGATTTTATTAAAAAAAGAAGAGAGTAACTAAAGCACGCTTAGAGAAAATTGTCATAAAAGTGTTTTTATGGCCCACCCTAACATATAGACTTCAAAATGATCAATTTAAGGAAAAACTTGAGGCGACTAAACGCTTTCGAACGGAACTAATATCTTGGTGCTAATGACACCAGTTCCACCACTTTATCTTAAACATATCAGAGTACTTTTTTATTGCCATTTAATTTTATTAAGAGCCCATATCAAAAGTCATTAATGAAGCGCCATGTCATTTGAGGAAATTGATTTCTCAATAAGGAAATCTAAATGATAACTGTAGCTTCAATCGAACTATCTTCAATGTGGACATATTGACTGCTATGCAGCGGAGATGTTTTAAATAACTTATTCCTTTCCATACTCTTCAGAAAGCATTTTTTACATAAGAGCTGTATGTAATACTATTTCAAAAAAATTAATGTCCTAGTAACTAAACCAGATTTGAAAAATGAAAGATTTCAATCACAAAATGCCAGTCGGCTTAAGATACTCCTACAAAGTGTAAAAAGACAAAGAAGCTTTTCTACTAAAAATTTCATTAATTATTGAGTTACCGATGGATATTCTTTGTCTTTGTTAGTGCTTGCCAAGAGATTAAAAGGAAATCACATACACACACCTAAGTACCTGCAGAGGAAGATTAAAAAAAGCAAAATCGAGAAATCACTAATGCTCAAAAAATTCGGCTGCTTCTACGACAACGTTAAGGATGATGATGGTGATGATCATGACGTTGCTGTTGATGATGAGAACTAATTCCGGCTTGAGCGCAAAAATGGCAAAAACTTCCTTCCAACTGCAACACAAAAAACAGGACGACAAACACAATGACATTTTACTCGTTATCGTAACGTAGGGTTTTTATCCTAAAAATATGCTGCGTATTTTTGTGCTTAAGCTAATATTATGCAGCAAAACTAAAAAGTACAAGAACTAACAACAACAACAACAAGAACAACAAAAAATGAGTACAAAAAGGATATGGCTGATGCTTTTAAAGACAAAAAACTACAAATGAAAGGATAACAAAAAAAGAAGGCAGGAACTATCGATAGCAAACGTAGCGAAAGGAAGCGACAGGAAAACATCAAAAATGGACACAAACACCGTCACCACCCCCACAACCGCCGTGTTAGCCCAATAAGCAAACACACACGTGCATGTGCACACAATTTCGTTGCAACGACAGAGGGCGCCACGGTTGCATAAAAAATTTTCTTGTGAAAAACAAAAAACATTCGTTTCGGCAACAAATTGTTGTTTTGCTGCTGTTACTGGCGGCAATGGCGACGATGACGTCCAAAAAACCGGCACACAAAAATCGACATTCGACAAACAACAGCAACAACAAAATATTTTCAACTACAACAGCGATGCGCCATTTATCGGCTCCAATGCATGCGATGAACCCACGTGACCAACAAAACAACCCACATAGCGCTGATGCCACCATCATAACTCTACCCCCCTCATCCGGAGTAATCACCCATTCTACCAGGCAACGCACTGTCAGTCACTTTGTGAGTGCATCGAAGCTCAATCGCCGTCTATGCTCAGTCGTCGCTCAGTTACTCAACAGGACATTACCGACTATTGGCCAATCATAGCGAATGCAGCTTTTGTGTGGGCGTGGCCATAGTGCAACCCCCTGCTGCTGTGTTATATTCTGTGTTGTGCTGATGCAGGTGGTGCAATCATTCACCACCACCACCATCATCAGTAGCAGCACCACCACTAACAGCAATAACGTGCATCACCCACGTGCAGCGTACAGCGTAGCATAGTAAGCACAAAGCAAGGACAATCAGGACATTTGGCTGTATGAATTGAAAAACGTTATTGTAAAGTGTCGGGTTTTTCTAAATTCACGGAATATTGAAGTTAATTGGCATTTTTTTTTTTTTTTTAAATGTATGGTTATTTATTCAATTTTGAGCGGTGTTTTATTAAAATTTGAGCAGGGATTTCCATATGAAGATGCAGTTAGGCAATTAGCTGCATGCTTTCAAAATTTAATCAGTCTGTTTTTAGCTGCCTACTTTGTATATGGAGCTGTAGGTAGTCCGCTTGCTGACTGCTTGCTTTGTACATGGAGCTGTAGGCAGTCTGTTTATTAGCTGCCTGCATTGTATATGGAGTTGTAGGCATTCTGTCTGTTTGCTGTCTGATTTGCATATGGAGATGTAAGGGATCTTGCCTGTGGGCTGCATATTTTGTATGTGGAGATGTAGGAAACTCGGTAAACTATACATACAGACACTTAGTAAGCGATGTTTTAAAGTAATCTGCCTTTCCCTTTTTACACATAGTGTATAGAGTGCAGCTTGCCAACAAATCGGCCATCCCTTTGTTAAAAGCATTTACAGTTGTGGCTGGGGTTGTGAGCATTACTGCCTACAATGAGTATAGCTATTCATCGATGTTGTTTATAACATACTTATTTGCCGCTGGGATATTAAAATTTGAGTGAAGAAAAACTTGATGAGAAAACTTAATGAGAAAAAAATACAATTAAGCAGTAAATAGTATTAGGGAATATACTATATCATGAATTCAAAAGGGACAAAGAGCGTCTGAGTCTAATCGGAAAAGTCATCAAAGCAAATAAGTTCTGGTCTATTCACTAATTTAAAAAAGTTTCTTCCTTCTCTTCAATCGCGTCTCTAGATGGCACCTGGTGCTGTAAATCGGGAACATGCTCCAAAGGAATTTTTGTATGAATATTTTTAAAATCATTTTTTCCCTTTATATTTTTTTATTTGGTGAGCAGAGAAAAGTCCCTCTGAGTGGTGACAATAGTGAGTGGTTAGATAGTGTGTAAAGTTCTTCAATAAGTTTTACTAAGTGCATTTGGAACTCTTTTACTTTAAATCAGATATGAAAAGTTTCAGTGTATTATCAGTTTAAATAGAATGAAAAAATTTCATTTTTGAAGAAATTTTCACTCGCTTCAGCCGGACTATTTTCATATAAATCAAGAATTAAATTATCATTTTTCATTCTTAAGTGTCCTACAACTCAAAACGAGAGAAAAACTGCAAAAGTGTTCAATCAAAACTACACGAAAAAAGTGATTTAGTGATCAAATACTTATTTCTCATATAACCCATGCTTGAATGAAACTTTACCAAATCGTGGGGGAATTGATATCTTCATTTATAGAAAAAGAAATAAAGTTTCAATAGAGTTCTCTCTAAATTTTTTTATTTTTATAAAAAATCTTATAAAGTCCTTCTGGTTGAAAGAAATCTTATACTGTATTAAGGCCGTACACTGGGTATATGGTTATGGCATAGGTATTGGTGCTGGTGTCGGTGGACAGTAAATGCAAGGCCTTGCCAAAAACTGACAGGCAATCGGGGAAAAAAGGCAAAACAATAAAAAACAAAAATTCGTAATCGATGGCTAGAAAAGAAAAACATGCGAATTGGCGCCCACACCGAAGACAACGACGTTGATGATGGTCCCACACGTACATAGGTTCGATTGGGTGCAGCAGAATCGGCAGCAATAGCAGGTGTGGAACGCAGTGCGGGTGATGAGATGCGTTTTTTAGACTTAAGCATGAGAGATGTTTTTGTTTTTGTTCTTTAATTTTATATTTTTAAGGTTTTTATTTTCAGTTTTTTGTCCTGCAGCAACTTTTCGGTTGGGTTTCATCAATTTTCTGTAGAGAACCTGAAGGGAAAATTTATATAAAAAAAATATTTGCTGTTTTTTTCAATCTTATTTTTGTCTCTTTTAACATTTCATTTGCTTCGTTTACGCTAGGTTTTACGTTGCACGTCCTATGCACTACTACATACATACTACTCCATCAATGTCCTTTGGGAAAAAGCTGCCGTTTACTTTTGTGTGTTTGTGTGCTTGTTTTTTTTGCTCAATATTTTGTTTGTTTGTTTGTTAGTGTGCGAGTGTTTATTTATTTGTGTATGTGTGTGTGTGTGCGTTTGATCACTTGTGTTTGTGCAGTGCATTTCTTATCCTGCTTTTCGTGCGTTGTACACATTTTTCATTTTACTTCAAAACAACGTCTTTTGTGTTTTCGTTTTTTACTTTTTTTTTTGTTATTTCTTTTTTTTTAGGGCATGGGGGTCTACTGTGTGTTGCGCAAATTTTCGCTCAATTTTCCGGATTTTTTATATATTTTTTTATTTATTATCCTTTTAAGTTTTTTATATTTTTGTTGTGCATGTTTGTGCGTTTTTTGTTGCCTGGTTTTTTCTTAAGCTTTTCCTTTACATTTTGAGAGTGAAAAAGAAAAAAAAAAAATGATAACTGCACCTATCGTTGAGTCACACATAATAAATTGGTTTAGGAATTAAAATTTTAAGGGCGTAATAGACATTTTTGATAGTCAATAATAAATTATTATTATAAGTGTGAGGTAAAGAGAAATATAGAAATTCTGTGGACAAATCCTGACTATTTGAAATTGAATTTGTAAGTGTTATATCCAAAAAGTTTCGGCGTACTAGTGCAGAAATTTTCGTAATTTTTCTAAGTTCCTTTGTTCCGACAGAATATGTTACAAAACTTAAGAAAGAACTAAAAAATATATTTTATCTTGGATTCTGAGTCCTTTCTTCATGTAGTAAGCTCGGCACGAATGGTAGTTAAGACAGCATTTTCTTGTAATTTAATTCAAATGGCTTTTTATTTGCCAATACATACGACATCTCGAATCTTGTAGCTACTCTGGAGTGTATTGTGTACGTCAGGAGTTGTATTTCCCGTTGCATTTTATTGAACGCATAGTCATTGGAGTATTGAGTAAAAAGTTGCAGTAAGTCTCCATCAAAAAATTTTTCAAACAAATCAAGAGGTGTTGGGAGAATTTTCTGTTCAAATGCTGTAAAAATAAGCTTCGTTTCATCAGGGTCGCACTTTACCCATTTCACTGACGACTTTATGACACTGAACATATCATTTAAGATCGCAAATGGTGAAGTTAAAAATAATCTCTTTCTATTTATTTTAAACACAAACAATTTTAATTTAATTTAATTGAAAATATCATTTTTAAACTAAAATCAATCGTAAAAAACTTCAAACTGCATTTTAAAGATGCAAAGTATTGGAAATTACCACAGGGTGAGCGATATGAAGTATAACATAATGAAATGGCCATAACTTTTTCGTCTCAAATTATTTTTTATTGATTTAGAAGACAAAAATGTGCGAAAATATTCAAAAATTTTGAATCGAGCTACTTTGGCTCGATATGGTCAACTTTTGCCTTGACTATGGCCTTCAATCCGTCAAAAAACGATTTGCATGCTGCCCGAATGTGATCTTGTGGTATTTTGGCCCATTCACGTTGAAATGCTTTTTTCAACGCATCCATACTTGCGTATTTTTTTTTGAACCTTGCTCTCTAAAATGGCCCAGATGGAAAAGTCTATAGGATTTGCGTCTGGGGAATTTGAGAGCCATTGTGTGGGCGAAATGAAGCGTGGAACATGGTTTTTTTAGCCATTCTTGGTTCACACAGGCTTTGTGAGACGGTGCCGAGTCTTGTTGAAACGTCCATGGCCTACGAGCAAAATGTTTGCGTGCCCACGGCTCCAAAGCAGCTTCCAAAACTTTTTTCCGATAATAAATCGCATTCACTTTGACCCCAGGCTCGATGAAAACGAGCGGAGAGCGTCCATCGGCCGTCACAGCTGTTCAAACCATTAGTTACGATGAAAAATTACTTCTGGTGACCAACCGCTGGCTCAAATTTTCGTGCGTGCGTTCGGTCAAGTAAATACGATCGTTTTGGAAGTTTACGAATTCAGTTCTTTGGCCATTTGCCTTCCACTACGTCGTGGATTTCGTTCAAGTTTCTTCTTCACTTTTCGAACCATTTCTGGTGATGTTGCTGTTTTTTTCGGTCCACCTATATAGCGTTTGGCAATGCTGCCAGTAAAATTTGCAAAGTATTCGAAATTACTATGTATTTGTTACTAAACACTTTATCACTTTGAATTGTATAATTATGAAATCACTTTAAGTCAATATGGATTCCTATTGAATCCAAATCAGAACTGTTTTTCTACAATTTAAGCATTTTTGGTTTTGGCGCTTAATCATAAGTTTTTATGGTTAAACCAAACATAAGATTATTGATTTCTTTCTGAATATAGAAACAGTCCTTCTACAAAATCTTTGCTTGACCTTTAAAGTTTTTAATTTTTATGTCAATTCTTAAGATTTTCCGTACCAGTGTGTTCTGTCTAGACAAACGCAAGAGTATAGCTCTCTAGACTTTGCAAAACTATGTTGGTACACATTCTCTATAATTGACAAACGATTATTATAATTTATGTTTATTATCTTTCAAGGATAATAGCGATGAACTAATTTAAACAAGTTTGTTTTCGTAAACAGGATAATACTGCAGCTGCGCTATTTAAACTTTAACTATGACATGTCCTTGAGTTTAAATCCTTGCTGTTGCTGCTGCTTCATCTTCTACCACCAAATGCAGCAACAACAACTACTTCTTTATATTCCTAACTACCGTTTTTCCACAGACTTTCCACTGAATTTTTCTTGTGTTAGCAAAACTTTTCTTTATTCTTTATGTCTGTGTGTATCTCGCGCTGTGTTTGTGTATGTGTGTGTTGAAAACTTCTTCGCCGCATATTTGAATGAACGGGATCAGTGTGTTATGCTACTAATGTATAATATATACACATACATATATATTTATATATTACAAATTCAGTTTCAACTAAAGTATGCAGTGATAGCGAAATAGCAGACGGATGTTAGAGTTACATACATATATCCTTTTTATTTGTGCGAGAAATTTTAAAGTAGAATATTATGCTCTAATTTTAATATACAATTCCTGAATATAGATATGTACGTATATGTACATAAGTATTTACTTTATAAATACATTTCTGCAAGTGTATGTTTCCAACTGCGAAATATATTATAACAATTTTTAAATTTCCCACTCTAAATTTCTAGTCCAATACCTGCAGGATTTTTTTGCGGAATTCTTTCGATTTGCTTGAATTAAAAAAAAAAACATATGCTTTGTGTCTATTTTCGGGAGTAAATACTGAAATGCTTGCAGCTTTGAGTCTATTCTTTTTATTGATTTATATTCCCAAAAAAAGTGATTGATGAAACTGATCACCCTTTTTACGCAAAGGGAAAAACATTCCCGGCTAAGCATGTGCAATTATCGTAAGATTTTCTTCTTAGACATTTCTTGGGGAAAGCTAGATGAATTGTTTTTTTTTGGATTTCCACAGTCAGTCTTTAGCGAAATTCCAAATACTCAATGCTTCATCATTTTGTAACCGACTGCCAAGAGGCTTACTTTAAAGGTAAAACTGGGTCAAAACATAAACTTATATGTTTGGCTGCTTGTGGGACTAAATTTCTCTAAATTTCTAATTAAATAGCCCATTTCAATATATTTTCAACGATATATAATGATCCTTGCAATTGCAAGTCATACCAAAATTGTTTTCTTTTTAAGACAATTTCTGACAAAGACTGCTAATAATATCAAAATTCTCAGATAATACTATAGGCTACAAAACAAATTTCAGCAATGCTGTATGTAAAATTTACTTTCATCGATTCAAAACGTACCAATGAGTTTTTGAAATTATGGAAATCGGGTCTTACTGCGCCCAAAAATATCCAAATAGTTTTGTTATATGATACTTGGAGTCTATTTTATAAAATATCAGGCAAGCCAAAGGAGGCGTGGCGTGCCAAATTTTTCTTTGATTTGAAACAGAGTATTTTGCATATGCTGCGATGCTGCCCATTTTGCATTTACTTTGGTATCACTTATCCACATCCATTAAAATCAATAATGTAGTTTACGTTTTATAACATTCGATATTTTAAAGCTTGCAACAACGTTTCACATCCAGCAATCTCTTTAATACCACCAACTTTAATCTTAATAAAAAATAACTGATATAAAACCGAACCTTATTAACATTTCTATTATACATAGTTTTTGAGATATGACAAACTCTTTCTCAGATGAGTGTTGCTATACCCGCTTACTGAAATTCAAAGAGATCGGAGTCCAGCATAACCTTCAATTTATATCCCAAAATAACTTCTTAAGAACGTTATAAAAATTATTAAGGCTATTTTTGACAAATGGGAAAACAAAATATAATTTAGTGTCATGCCCATTTGTATCGTCCCACCCACCTCTTTTTCTTCTTCTTCTTCAAAAAAAAAACTTAATAAGCAAATCCTAATATTAAAATTAAATTCTGACACTAAATTTCATTGTAATAACTTTAAAGGGTTAACGAGATATACAATATATAAATTTAAACCTTTGTGCATTACCCCGCCCCCATTAAAGGGTTCATAAAATCAAAACCGTCGCAATATTATTTTTCCTTATAGTTATATCGTAGAATAGATAGGAACGTCAAATAACTCTTAACATGATTTTATTGAAAACAGACACTGGACTATTCCATAAAGGATTAAATTGTACTTGGTGCGGTGTTTGCATCAATCGTAAAGAAAGTGAAACTTTGCGCTAACGACAATACTGAGCAAAAGAGTAATATATGTATGTACATTGTGTATACAGGATACAGTACATCGAATACGAGTACCGAAGATTGCATTTGTCTTTTCAATGTTTTTTTTCGCGATTTTTATTTTCTCTTCCATAGCAAATGTTAGAGTTTTACTTTCACTTATACCCATGAATACTTCTTTCTTTTTGCTGTTTTAATGCCATTTTTATTTAAATGTCCATTTTACAATTTTCTACTACTTTATGCATACTTAACTCCTCATTTTCTTACCGGTAAAAGTTTCGAATGGTTTTTTTTAAGCAAAAGTTTGTTTTATTTTTAGGGAACTTTTCATGACATTTGTTGATGTTTTTTTTAATATTTTATATATTAGCCTTAATATTTTATTTAGTTGCGATAAAAAAGAGGCTTTAAAAAACTGTTTTTTGGCTCTGCAAGCGTGTAAAATTTTACCCAAAATGTTTTATCTAAGGAAAAACCAAATACAATCGTTACAGTATGTCTGCGAGAAAAGTTACCTCTCTAACTCCTCCTTCTTGGAGTTTTATTTGCATCATTTTGAGCAGAGAAAAAGTCTGGGTCATACGAAAAATTGACCATAATTGCAATAAATTTTTTATATAAGTATATAGTACATACATATGTAGTTCAGCTTCAGCGTCTACCGTCGGGAAAGCGTATTGAGTATGGCCAGTATAATACTTCGGGTGAATTAATTGAAAATATTCAGAAAAAGTAAGTAATTCGTTAAATTTTAGCTTCAGGGATGAAAATTTTTGGAATATATTCATTGACAGGGCTCATCACTCCAACTTTAATTTTATTTGAAGACATTCCTTTACTAACAGACGTTTGTGAAGTTTGTTGACTACGTCCATCATTATAATTGTAATTTTGACAATACAAGTCTGAGTGAACTATAATTAGCTTTCAGAAATGTTGATTTTTGATACCAATGCTAAAATTTTTGAAAATAATTCTAGTATCTGCGCGCGTACTAAAATCTTAATTCAGCTGCTTATTATTATTTTGAAATACAAGTTTTAACTTGGTAAACAAGTTATTTATAGTGCTCATCTAATTCATTCTATTGTACTTTCGTTAACACAAGTTGCACCAGTAAATGTTATACGTATGCACTGCCATATGGAAGTCCTACACATAGAATATATTTATTGTATCTTTCCATTTGCAATGTATAGAAGAGCGAGTGGTAGGCATTGATCAGCGTTATTTCCTGAGTCAATTTGACAATGTCCGTCTGTCTGTGAAAATCACGTTCACAAGAAATTTGATTTGATAATATTTGATTTATTTGATTTGATAATATTTACATGATAAGTTTTTAGTTATAGCTCATGAGACTGAAAATGGGCAAAATTGGTTTTGGGACTTGCCTACCGCCCATACAAATAAGCCTTTTGAGATGCTAAACTGAGGGAAATATACTGAAATTGGCTTAGACTAGACCCAGTTGAAAAATAAAGGGCACATTTTATTAAATGGGCGAACAACGGAAGAGTTTTTTTTAAAGTATTGCATCCAAAATTTGTATGAAAATGGTACGGAAAAGTAACAAGACGAGAATTGGACAGATTTCGACAAAACAGAGTGACACCTCTCCATGAAATCGCTATAGTGAAAGATATTTAAGTAAATGTTGTCAAATTAAATACAGTCACGTTTGTTGAATGCAGTCAGCGTGGCAGAAAAAATACACTATTAATAAAACTTTTCTGGCGAGGATATTTCCTAATTATTCAATGTAAATAGTAAATACTTTACATTATCTTTGTAGGAAATTCTGTTAAATTATTTTTGTAAAAAGTTAACTTAAAGAAAGAATTCTCAATACAAAAAGAAAAAGCTAAACTTTTTATTATTTTATTCTTCTTGACTCAAAATAAGGAAATTATGTACATTGTGTAAGAATTACCGACAGTTTGCTCATTTATACCACTATACTCTTAACATTGTGGTAAGAGAGAGATTTTTTCTGAAAATGCAGAAAAAATTTCAAAAGTTTTCTTTTAACTCTTTGACTCAAATTTGAAAAGGAGCTCTCTTTCTCAAAAAGCAACTGGAAACTAAGGAAATTTTCTTTTTCTCGTAATTTTCTCTCTGATAGCTGCAAAAAAAGAACAACAGAAACGCAAAAGTTGCACAAAAATGAAGTGTAAATTCTTGAGAAAATCTTGCAATTGTTGTTATCGTTGTTGTTGCCTGTCCGCCCATATTTTGCACCCAACTTGGCTGACTGACTGCTAACTAAACCACACACCCACCAACTAGTAATAGCAATAACAACAATAGTTGTTGTTGGTGTTGTTGTTGTTGTTGCTGTTCGTGTTGTTTTTCTCAACTTCCTTTGCTTGGCGTCAAAATGTTCGGAAAAACTTTTTAAAAGTTTTTCGTCGATTGTTGTTGTTGTTCAGTTGTGATTTCTTTTTATTTTACATTCTCGCGTATCAACGTTTAAAATGTTTTACAAAGTGAAAGTTATATGTTTGCTGTTGTAGTTGTTGTTGTCACTATTGCTATCGCTGTTGTTGTTGTTGTAGCTGTAGGAAATTAGAGACCTACTTATGACAAAGTTTTCCTGAAATTGTCCTGAATGTGGCAACAACACCGAAGGAACACAAGGTGTTTATCAGCAAAAGAATGCAGGCATATCATTGTTGTTTAGTGGCGTTGTTGTTTCTGTTGTTGTAAGCTTGCACTATTTGACATTTAAGAAAATGAAAAAAAAACTAAAAAAATTTTTCTTTCTTAAAAATAAAAACTTTCTTGGCATTTGTAACTTTGTGTCAATTTTATTCAAAAAGTAAACAAGAAATGCTGAAAACTTATTGTTGACATTTAAAAGTGATACACATAGTTTTGAATAACATGAAATATATCATGGGATGTTCCTCATTTCGCTAGGGTTTTCGGAATGTGAAAGTGAGGACCAAAGAAAAAAGTCATCAACTTTTTCCGAAAAATTTTAGGATTTTAACGGGAATTCGTTGGGTTTTTTTTTTCATGCTCCGTGTTTTGCCGAAAAATATCTGTCCACGTTATATTGAACGTAGATCTTCCCTTAGAAAACATCGAAATCCAAGTCACGTACATACATATTACAGCCTCTAGAGCAGCTGGTGTCCTTGATAAAGAAGCGTAGGTTAATACATCGATTGAACATCGAGGAACACTGAATAGCCTTAAATTATTTTATCACCATTTTTGAGTTTTCTTCTTTAAAATGTTAAAAATTTACTTATTTTGATTTCAAATTCACTGAAATACTTGTCCTGGGATGTTTATGTGATTTTAAAGATCTTACGTATATGAAAATGCAAAAAAAAAATATACTTGTTCCAATGGTTTAAAAATAGGCGTTATGGTCCCCTGCTGAAATGTAAACACAAGGTAGTAACTTTATGAATAACTAACATATAAAAATATAAAAGAAATCAAAAGGGATGATTTGAGATAAAAAGAATAATAAAGTTTATTGGCTACCCTTGATGTCCTGGCAAAGCTTTTTTAAAATTTTGGCTTAAGTCTATATAATTTCGAAGTTTTTTTGCTTTTAATGACGTTAAAATGGTTATTCTGGGATGATTGTGTGAATTGTGTGAATAATTTTCGAAACGTAGTAGATTTCACGAAATTTCAGATTTTGAGCCTCGATATCTCATTAGTCTTTTGCTAAAAATTACATATCCGAAAAGTCACCAAATCGAAAATGCCTGTAGCAAAGGAGTCTCAGTAGGCTTTTGTGATGTCTATTGACGGAGTGATGAATAAAATAGTGAAATTGCCTACATTTTCCGTTTCCACAAAACATGAACGTGGGACTTCCTTCAGCTTATGGGCCGCGGCTATACTCTCCTCTAACTCTACATAAATCCGACGTAGCACTACCTCCAAATTTCATCAAAATAGCGTAAGTTAATTGTATATCTTTCTGAATGTAAAAATTATTTAATCCAAATGCAAATTTCCCAATAATATGAACTTATGAAAGCAATGTAAACATACACAGATAATAAAGAACATCTATAAATTAGAGCTCCTCTCAACCCACTACCTCTCTCTTGCGAAACGTCAGCTTACAACAAACACCAGTGATATTTTAAAAGATTAAAGTTACATTGCCGCCGCCATCAATGAGGGCCGTCATTACTTATTCGCATGTTACATAGATGTCAACAGCGGCGAATTGGCACCGGCACCACCAGCACCAAAGATGAAGACCGCTAGCCACCACTGGAAGCGCCACCAAATGGTAATAAATAAAAACACATAGACACAAGACAAAATGAGGATTGTAATCAAAAGGGGGAAGAAAAAAAGCAAAACAAAAAACCCCAAGAATCAAATGTGGAGTATAAAATAAAAGTGGAGACGACGTTGTGACATTGCGACAGAGTCATTAACTAATTAGTGTCATTTGAATGTTTCGATACAAAAAACACCAACAACGGCAGCGGCAAACAACACAATTACAACAATAACAATTGTTAATTGTTTCATGCTGCATATAGAAGGAGTGGCAAAGTAATCGAGAAAATAGAAGTGGAAGTAAAGTAACCGACAGATAGACTTTGAACAACCTGTTCGAATTGGTTTGTTTCAGCGCTAGAGGTCGCTTTAGGGAGATTTTTTCTCATTTAACTTTTTGCTGCTACCGCATGTTGTTGTTCGTTGCTGTTGTTGTTGTTGTTGCGTTTGTTATTTTATTTGGCTATCGATCCTAATCCGTCGATTTTGGCCTTAAGCGGCATTTGGTAAGCGATCGACACATACCGAACATGACAGTTGAACATGCCGCCACTGTGTTAAATATGCAGCGACCGACGATGGTGGCGGCAACTCATTGCTTAGTTGTTATGACAAAAAAAAAACAAAGACGACGTAGCAGAAAAAAGAGTAGTCACCGGCAGCGTAACTCTGTTGTAACGTCATTAGATTGGAAGGATGTAAATTTAAGTTAAAGGTCTACTACGCTTGCAAGGTTGCTCGGAATAGAGTTGTTTTGCTTTAACGTGGTCAATGAATTTTTACAGCATTACAAAACCTTTAAAAACATTGTTAGAGCAATTGCCATAAAATTTATTTTTTAATAGTTCACTGACATCACTGAATTACACATTTATCAATCTATGAAAATTTTCATCAAAATAAAATATTTCCAACGGAATGTAGTCTTCAAAACGTAACATATAAATCTTATAAAAAAGCCATCAAAAGGGAACATTTTGACAGCATTTCATTATCGATACAGTTGACAACTGTCGGAAAAGTGTCAATAATCATCGATCAAACAGAAACGAGAAATTTTTTATGATGGAAAGTACTGAACCGTCAAAAATCATTTCCAAAAAAGTCGAAAAGCATCGAATGGTATTGAAAATCATAGAACAAGTGATAAATTATCTCACTCAACATTTGCATACTTTCAGGCATGCAAATCAACTAGTTTGGCCTAGGAAAAACTAGTTTAACCTAAAAACTAGTTTGGCCGGTAACATATATGCCAACATCTGATATCGGTGATCCAAATAATGAAATTATAAGGGTGTATCGTAAAGCTTCTAGAGTCAAATTTGCCATGACAACCTTTTCTCAACTATAGTTCTTGAAAAATTGCATTGAACTGCAGGGCGTTGAGGGGCTGTAAAAATGAGCTAAAAAAGATTGACCTTTATTGGTAGTTGCGCCATCCAAAACTGTCTTTAGTTTGTTTTTCGAATGTATTTAAACTTCTGATATTTGAGTTGATCGGTGTTTTTTTAGCTGTGGGCCACCACATGCCTTCAAGTGCAACTATTTGACATTTGCGCATGCGTGTCCTGAAGTATTTTACGTTTTTTAAAATAAAAAAAGAAACATTTTGCTACTGTCTGTCGTATATTCATTGTAGCTGTCTGTCGGTTTGTTCCATCTGTACATTTGTTCGTTTATTTGCACTTTCATGGTTAGGAAAAGATTTCACTTTGATTGTGATTTGTGCGCTACAAGCAAAATGCTTTGAATTCTCTTCCCCCATTTTTCTCAATTCTTTTCAACTAACTCGTACAGCTTCGGGTGTTGCTTTGCGTGGGCCGCTTAAATTGGCATCCACCAACTTCAATTCCAACTGGCTGGGTGACTGCTTCTGGCTACCACAATCTTAAATTACGCGCTAAACTAATGGCACGCGTTGCACTGTAAATTGCAACTAATACCGTTTGTTTAATTAGTGCGCATGTGTCACTGACTGGTGCGAATGGTGAATGTGTGCGAGGTGACTACTTCCATTGAGTACTTGGCATAGGTTGCTTAAGAAAAATTAAAAGAATTAATACTTAAGAAATGACAAGAAATTCTTTCAAAACGATGTTTGAAAATGTATAATTTTTATTTAATGTTCCTAATGTGTAAATTGAATTTTTTGCCATCTTTGACTGAAATGTTTCGTTCTCCACTTACTCGTAAGAAATGATTTTAGTATATTCACGTGAAGCATAAAAAATTTTTTGGCCATACGAACTTAGTTCGATCGAAAAATTCGTTTGCAAATTCTTCATTCTTCGCCTTTGTCATTTACTAAATCATCTTAAACTTAAGTTTTTAGCGAATTACGTTCCTTAACAAACATGGAACCATGATCTATTTCGGTACTCTGCTCATTCACTTGAATGTTTATTTACTCTACCAGACAAAAACATAAAATAAAATAACTGATCGTATCGTATAACAGACTTTTTGAAGGAACTTCATTCTTACACGTTTGTCTATATTTCACAGATTGTTTCATCAAGTCAAGTTCGTGTGAACCACGGTATGTTATATCCTACACTTAGGGCATATTCTCTTCGTCATTTCGTTTGTAACACATAGAATGGGGCGTGGCAGTTATATGAAGGTATTTATATTATTGATCAGCGTCACCACCTAAGTCGATTCACAATTACGGGAAAAGAAAGCAAGCTAACTGAATGAGATTTGGCAAAAATGCCACCCTTTCAAACAAGCTTCTTGGAATTTAAAAAGAGCTAGGTCTGTTCACGAATACGCCTACCGCCCGTACAAGTGAAACATTTTTTCATGTAGTGTAACCAAATTTCTCAAAAAAAATACTAGGAGAAACATAGACAAGCTCTGAAAAAAAAGTTAAGGAATTTCAACGAAAGGGCGTGGCATTTCGCAAGCAAGAAAAAACTTCAAAATGCTATACCGAGAGGATTATTTAAGGTGATGGAACCAAATTTTACACAAATAAAAAGAATGGTACGGAAAGTTTTTGGACAGGAAGTTGGTGAGCGTGGCACCCCTCATAGAAACAAAAACTTTAAAACGCTACACTGACGGAATTGCTTAAAGTAATGAAACCAAATTTCACACAATCATTCAAGCAGAAGTACAAGCAATTGATTTGATGACTGTTTGATTTTCGATTTTCTCCATATTTGCAAAATACATTACTTTGCCTCACTTAAACTATAATTTCTATATTAACCCGAGAAGATTTTAAATACTCTTTAATATACACTTAGTATGTAATACATTGAGCTGAAAAATACAGTCATTTTGGTCACTTATAATATTCAAATTCAGCATAGCAAATATCTATATTTTTTGCAAATAATTTTTTTCGGATAATTCTTTCTTACGAGCTTAAAGGTTCTGAACAAATTGTTTTTCTTTTGTACACCCTGTTACTAACAAGCATCTACTGCTGTTAGTTGAATTCACTCTTGTTAAGCGTAATTTACAGCATCTTTTAGTCTGTTTTTCCTTAGGCTCGCACAGACAGGGCACAACTTTGGAAACAGTGGCCATGTACCTATAGTATGTGCAAGTACGTAAATTCCTGACATACGATGCAGGTAAGGAGTGCAAGTCCTTTGCACAATTGCGACCTACTTGGTATTTAATGGAGAGGTCATGTTGCGTTACATACGCGCACACACACTATGCAGCTGCATACGATTACCACGAAGTTATGTAGCGGAGGAGGATACAAGTGAGTTGACATGACATCAGGAAAACGATTTTTGCGCGCGTGGGCAATTGAAATGACTTTAATGTGGGTGCGTATGCAAATGCGATAAATTATAGAAGCTTTCAATTTAAATTATTTGAAAATAAGAAATCAGGGAGAAACACCCCCAAATGAAAATTTTATATAGAATCGGAAAAAAATTATAGAAACTTTATTCATCTTTTCATCATTGCTCCCAGTACTGTCGATTGTATCAAAAACATTTTGGCTCTTTTGTAAACTCTTTGGTGTAGTATCTAAATTCCCTCTTTAATAAATGTTTTTAATTTCGTACACGTTGCTGTAGGTGAAGACTTCTTTCGAAAAATGATTTGCTTTGAAAGTAGTAATTATTCAAAGGAAGATTAAAATAAATAATTTAGTTTTTTTTTTATAATTATCACACTGTCTCCTCATTTTAATCATTTGTCTCACTAATCCAAAGATCTTCTCTCGAAGCGTATGCGCGCTAAACGCTTAATATCCTTAAACCAAACGAGGGCATCTGCCAAATGTCTACCAAACAGACAGACAACACAAAATTAAGTCTTCCGTTAAATTAGAGGCAAAACAGTGTCTCAAGGAGCTGGCACAAAAAAGCAACCAACCATCCAATCCAACCAGCCAACCAGCCAGCATCAACGAAAGGATGCAAGAATAACAAACGAAATATGCCAGACATTAGGAAATGCTGCCAGAAATGCTTGTGGAAAATCCGAGAAAACGCTATACAAAAGAAATGAAAAATCATAAGGAAACGACATAAATGAAACAAATTAAATCTAACGAAAAATCTACCCAGCAATCGCGTACCTTCAATTAAATACAAAAGAGCGCTCCTTCAAAAATTCGCTATTTAATGAGCAAGAAATAATTTTGTTTACTTTAACCCAACAGTTAGAGTGAGTCGAAAAAAGTGACAAAAAATTGACCATTAACATTTCGCTAATTACACCCACCACTCACTTACTTTTGAACTCCACTAATTTGTCATTTGTTTTGATTCCGGTGCGCTATTTACATGTTGTTGTTTTTATCGTCACCTCATCGCCAACGAGTCCTGTCAATTCATTAACACTTTTTCATTCCTTCCTTCCTCCGCTGCTGCTGCTGCTGCTGATGTTTAGCTGGCACTTATGTTTGTTTATATGTCTGGACTAACGGTGTAGCAGCAACGCTTCAACGGTCCTTTCTTCATGACCAGTTGGCCAAGCCAACAGCACGGTCTGTAAGTGTTCTTTTCTTTTTGTTAACTTGGTTTTCCGCTGTTTAAATTTAAACCTCGCCCTGCATTACAGTGAATTCACTATATTTTTTTATTTCTAATATTTTCATTAAAAATTCTAGCTGATTGTCATTAAACACGCCAACATGACTCGCCGCTCGCTTATCATCAGAGGATATAACGTTTTGTAGCGGTACATAAATCTTTTGAATATAAAAGTTTTTTTCTTTGGAGTTCATGTTTTTTTCATCAGTGTTAGGTTCGCTGAGTAAATGAATTAAGGAGACTCATGCTATTCCATCACGGGAATCATATTTTAATCGCCGAGACGATAAGTTCGATCGTGCGGGAGCACATTTTCTGGTCAAGGAGCTAGCAACTTGTGTTTTTTGGGAATGTACTGGATGAATGATATGTACATTTGTGGCCACATTAAATTTACTAACAAACAGGTCATTGGATTTTCTCTATGCATTTGTGTATTGAAAATGTACTGAAAATGCGACAAATGTTTTAAAAATCGTTCATCCACTAATTAAAATGTTTAATATTATTTCCAGAACTGAATGAATATTAAGAATCATTTTTTCGCCCCTTCATAGTTACACCACTGCTCATGGCATATCATAACAATAGGTTTTATATAATTTAATTGTGTGCCTTCAATGCTTTTTCATCGCTCCTAAGGCTAAATCCCGAATCCGCGGTGATAATAGGGGTCTTCACACATGCTCTTGTTGTGGGTTAAGTGTTGAATTGAATTCGCAGCAATACCCACCGAGGGGGTGACAAAATGATCCTCGCAATGTGAAATTAAAATTTAGTTCCTTAGCATTACTATGAAATTTTGTAAATGTTTTCGAGCATGTGGAGTTGATTTTGTAATTCCATGTGAAATATTTCTCATTTTCTTAGGGTTTTCGAGGAGCAAAAGTGAAAAACTTTTTTTTTTTAGTAAACAAAATTTTTTGAATTTAAAAAACATGCAATATTTTGTGTTGGCAAATTACCAAAGATGGAAAGGCTCAGCAATTTTGTTTTGTTTGTTATTTTATTTAGTTTTTTAGAAATTTAACTCTAACGCTAAGATAAGACAACGTGTGAAGACCCCTACTATTGATATTTCAGAGTGCTTAGTGAACTTCAATAGTCTTTTTACTTTTATTTTGTAAATTAGGCTAATAGACTCCAGAAGCGTAAGCTAATTTAAAATATGAATTGAATTTAAATATTCGTTTTAATGATAATGTCAAAGAACTTTTTATTTAGTGGGAAATGTCCATCATAGGCGTTCTAAGTTAAGAAAACCATCTAGTAAGCTTTATTTAACTCAGTATGAAACTGTTTGGTGTTACAGTGATAGTACGAATAATAAACATATTGAGACTTCGTCGTCCTTTATATATTTGAAATTATTGCAGCAATTCCAGTCAAAATATTTAGAACTACAAAACATCAAAAACTTAACCGAATTAGCTGCGACCAATCGATCCTTTGCATGTATGATGCAACGTTTTTTAGGCACTTTTCCCCAAACGCATTCTTAAGACATGAAATCAAAAAAACTCTAAGCTTTCTTTGATAGTTTGTACATATCTTAAGTTATAAGTTCGAAAAGCTCATTATTTAAATAAGCGATGAAAAACATTTTTGAACAAAAATTAAGCAAAAAACAACCTACAAAAAAATATTATCTTTTCACTATCACAAGTATTTCTGTATCATTTCGTTTTTTATTGACGATAAGCGAGAAATTGCCTTTTATTTTCTGTCATAACATTTTATTTGCTGCATAGCGACTTTTCACCACAAAACATTTCTCTGAATGTCCTGTGCATTTTTTTTTTCTTGCTAGCCATTGATGTCCCAAAAGTAAAAATTTTATAATTTTTTTTCTCTCTCTCTCATTCTTAACTTGTATTTATAACGCTATAAACTTTAAGATATTTTTTGTTCTTACAATTTTTGTAAATATTTTTAGTTATTTTTCTCTTCTTTTTTTACCAACTTGCCTTCATTTCTTATTCATTGCTTTGCTCGTTTCATCGTTTTCTCTGACACACCGATACACCATTCCCATTACCCCGTTGTGGAATCTATTTAATGCGCTTCAGGACTCGTTCATTTTCAATTCTATTATCCTGTTTGTTGCATCTTCACGTTTTTCTTAAGAAATTTTTTTATGCATTAAATTTTTTCGCCTTACTGTTTTTCTTGGCATTTGTGTGGCCCTAAAGGCAACTTTTTCCTTCGTCCTGCTGCAACAACTTTCTACGTAGACGCGAAACACAAAATAGCGCCGAGAAAGTTACATCGCGATCTTTGCACTCACATATTTTGAAGGACGAATAAAGGAGACTTCTTGGCTGCAGTCATGACGTTTTTGTTTGTTGGCGCATTTTCATTGTGATTTGAATTTTCTACAGTTTTCGTTGCAATGTGGGGGGGTTGGTATTTGACAAAGAAAGAAAAAAATGCGCTGGCATGTGGGAGCTCTTATTGCTTAGTATGCTGCTTTGTGTAAACTTTTATGAGTGTTAAAAAAATATATAAATATGTACTAATATAAATCTCAATATATTGAGTTTTTATGAAAGTTCTTTAGAACTATGTTCCAATAACATTAATTGTTATTCTTATCCGCAAAAAAAAAAAAAACAATGAAAAGCAGAGCTATGTAAATCAATAAGTAATCGCATGTCAAGATATTTCTTTAAAGTTGTGAAGTTCATACGCAAGTATGGTTAACCATTCATCGCACAGACAACTACTTTGATAAATATCTTGGAAACTAATGTACTTAACCAAAAAACGCTACCGCCAGGCGCAGTAGTTCAGCGCTTACTAAGTTGTCATACAACGATAGAGAACCGACCATCACCATCGTCAAACATTCGTCATAATATTCGGGCCCGCCTTCATTGACGAATTCATTACAAATTCTATGTCTCGTAGTTTCCAAAGTGTTGAAAGCGTCTACGGAGCTTACCGCTGAACCTAGTACCTTATCCGAATTCGGGAAGAATTGCTCCTTGAACCTTGAAAGACTTTCTTGTTCACCATGTTATAACATTTTTGGTTGCATGAATGTCATGTTCCAATGGCAGAGGTGGTACATTTGTCCATCTCCCTGGGTGAAAATACCTACGCTACGAGAATGAAAATACGTAAATCTGGGAAATTTTGAAGAAAATTAAATACATACGATAATTGTGCAATTTGAATTACTTTGGTATAAGGTTCATTCTTAAAAATAATGACAGTAATATCTACGAGTCTGGATATCGGGAAATATAAATACGTGAAAACTTGACTTTAAAGAGCGATCAGGTAGATAAGATTCAAGTAGCATGCAGAGTCTAAAAAATAGAAGCACCAAACTCTATCGAAGGCAGTTATACTTCATGTCAGCATTATCTTTTTTCGTCGGGTCGTTCAATAACGTTGACGACTTGACTTATTTGATACTGTTGAATGATTCTTTCTGTATTAAAATTAGAAACCAAGCTATATTTTAAAGTCACGCTATAGTTTCTGTGACCACCCCAGACAATAAACAAACTATGTGAGTATAAAACCATTTTTTTTCCTACTAGGGATAATCAGTCACTCACAGTAAAATATTTAATAAGCACATTGCACAATACACGACATATGATGACATCGGACAATTAAGTAAGGATTAGCACAGACAAAAGATGAATATCTCAAAGTCTCTCACACCTAGCGTTACATCTTTTCTCAGACATATGTATGTATCTTAAAAAAATTGGAACTTTTTCAAATATTAAAAATATACATAATTCAATGGAATTCGAAAAAAAAATTATGGCCAGTCATT
Organism: Tricholauxania praeusta; assembly: GCA_949775025.1. Classification (NCBI taxonomy): domain Eukaryota; kingdom Metazoa; phylum Arthropoda; class Insecta; order Diptera; family Lauxaniidae; genus Tricholauxania; species Tricholauxania praeusta. Next base: position 189,027,884 of record OX459028.1, read on the forward strand.
TGCTTTTTTTTTTTTCAAAGCTATTTGCATGTTGTGGTTGAACGAACGAGTACATCCCACAATTTCTTAAGAGCTTCTTTTCTATAATAATGTCAATGAACAAGAAAATAGAAACAAAGAGATTGCCTTTCTTTATATTTGCGTTACAAGAAAATAAATGTGAAAATAAATTATTTCAAATCTAAAAAAAAGAAAAGAATAAACTTTAAGTAAAAGCATAAAGCAGTCCCAATCTCTGCAGATAAGCTATAAGATAAAAGAATTCCATAATATTTATTTGAAGGAATGTTGAGTTTTTTTCATAAGAGCAACAAGAAATTCAGTCGTTCTGTGGTTAGTGAAAAACTTTTAAAATATATAAACAAAGGCTTTCCCTAAATATAGTGTTCGTAAAATATTTTTAAATGTCAAACAAAAAAGATGCCTATTTCAGGCATCTCTGTTAGGCAGATATTATAAGCTTATTAAGGAAAAAAGTTTGCAACACTTCATTTGCAGCTTAACATTTGAATTTCAAAGTAAATGGCCAAAAAGTTCAAAACTCTACAGAAAGGTCAACTAAATATAAAATGCAAACAAATGCCTACAAAATAAAATATCATGCGTAAAAAAGTCTTACGTGAAATAATACGCATAGGTTATTGACGTTAACTTCACCACAGGTGAAGAAACTTAATGTTAGTGCATAACGAATTCGCTGCCAAGGTTAAAACAAAAGGATTCCCAAACAACTTGCGTATATAAAAGTATTTGTACCTTCATGTTGAAGTTAGTGACTACACGGCATACGAGTACACTATAGGCAACAATCGGTTTAGTTGCATCAACTACAGGTTATTTCATGCGTTAAATGGTGGAGAATTCAGAGAGAAAATTCATTTACGCTGGCACATTCGGCATTAAGCTTTAAATTATATTATAATTCAAGCGTTAATTTTTTTTTTTTTTTAAATTCAAATAAAACTTAGGAAAAAAAATCGATTGGTCTTGCGTTCTGATGAACATACAAAATTTTAAAGATCACTGAACACGATTGTGTATATTTTATACTATATTCAATATTTGATTTATAAGAAAAGGAGACTTTAGAAACTTAAAATATAGTTTCTACATTTGACCGACTACAGCACATTTTTATCAAGACTAATGAAACTAGTGTATACTTCCTAAATTAAAAAAAGAACTTATTAGAGTTCTTAATTTTGTAGGTACTCAAAATTTTGACGTGAAATTTCAAAACATAGCGGACTTACACCCAATTGAAATTTTCCAGAAAATTAATATTTCTTCTTCTTCGCTGACTGTTATCATTTTGTAAAGTATTTCTAACATAAAAATAATGGGCTGATCATTACTTTATTTTTTTTAGGGCTCTGCAGATTTATTTATATCCAATAGTAATGAAACATTTAGACTCATTCTCGAGTCAATTCACTCAATGGAGAATATCAATCAGCAGCCTTACCGACCGAGGAAAAGATAACACACTTGATGATGAATAAAGATGAAATAAGCTTGAATCAATATGAATCATGATGAATCAACCTTTGAAATTTTTCCTAATCAGGAAGATCAGAAAGAAGGTCAAAACACTTCCGGGGGCTCGCATCCCCAAACTCCTCCCGTTCGCATGGACCTATGTACATATAAGACTATGTTATCTTTCCTGATCTTCCTAAATTCGCATATTTAATAGAGAGGCTATTAGTATGAATAAGTCCTTCACACAATGTACTTTGTAAACTATGATACCCGAATACCCATGTTATTTTTGCTACTACTTAATGTAAAGAAGCGTCATCATTAGAGAACAGCTGTTCATAATGAAAAAACAGTCAACAGCTAACAAGTTAACAAAATGAATTGGAGTCAACTCTATGAAACGGTAAGACTAAGAACTTTGTAAAGGTTATGAAGAGTCGTAGCGAGCTTGATATGCTACCTTTGGATCTAGTTATCAAAATGAAAGCAATACAAGCAAAATTCAGTCACAGAAACCTTTTCAGAAATCATCCCTAAGCTTCAAAACTTAAATTTGGAAAGTTTGACATTTAATTCAACTATACATTTTCGTTGACCCACATATTTATCGATTTTCTTTAAATGCTTTATTTATAATAAGCTTTGTGCTCCAAGTATCTCAACCTCGGTTTTTTCTTATTGTAACTTTCTTTAATTCTTTTTTTTTTTGCTGCAAAATGACGCCACTGAACGAAACCAAATTTTGTTTTTGCGCGCGAGAAAAAAAACTATGCAAAAATAAATTCGCACGATTCAATGGATATACAAATTAAAAAACCATGAGATACACGCAGAGTGAAACTAAGCTGAATTAATGAAGATGGCTCAGCTGTTGTTTCATCAATTTTCTATTTGGCTATTTTTACAATTTTTTTCGCCAACAAATCAATGCAAAAAACGTTTGGTAACGAAACACATAATTTAACATTCGATTTCCTCTATAATTAAAATAAAAATCTAAAGGAGGAGGGAAAAAGTTCAGTGCAAAAATGAAAAAAAATTCGCAACCGAAAATCCATTAATCTGCTTTGACTTGGTAAGGCCTCCATGAATAAATTCGCAACAAAAACAACAACAATAAAAAGTTGACAGCTCGCAAATTAGGTCAAAACAGCGACGCGCGCGCCAGCTCAAATTCGATAGTGACGCTTTTGCGGGTCCATTCAACCAAAACATATCGATAAAACATACTACAAATAGTGGGACGAAATCTTAATTGAAGTTGTTAAAAAGCAAGCCCATATTCCTGACATAATATAAGATCAGAAATGTGGAGAAAATCTATGATCAACCGTTTTGGATTCTGCGAGGGAGTCCCGGAAAAACCACTATTGAAAGTTTCGCATTCGCTTCATACTAAAATAAATATTTATAGCTTTCACACTGGCATTGCAGCGTTTTTGCTAACTCGTTACAAGAAGCAAATTCAAAAATCGGTTCGGAAACGAACAAGCAAGCATGGGACAAAAAGTGGACGGAATAGAAAAAGTAGAAGTGGTAGCTTTTACGCAAGTGAAGAAAAGTTTAAATTTAACCGAAATCAGTTTGATTAGTTAGGAACGTTTGAAGGCTGAAGCAAATATTAGACAAAAATTGATCCATCCAAATAAACCTAATTTATTATTGATTATTTTCTTTTGTTTTGTGCTTTTTACTAGAACAATTTTAGTGCTTGGCGTTTTGGAATTTGGTTTGTTCATTTATCTCGTTTTTGTATCTCGTTTTTGAAAACAACTTTCACATTGACAAAATCGTTCACTCTATTTTCTGTAATCTATACTCTTTTTAAGAATTGTTGCGTGTCAATGGTAGAACCTGTGGTAAGGACCAGCACATAACCAGCAAGGAGTTTAGGTCAGCCATATGCCGTAGTCAATTAAACGCCTCACCTTATAACGATAGGCAGACACATAGAAAAGGGATTTTCCATAAAAAGGAGTTAATCGCTGTGTTTGGATCCCTGAAGATACTATTATTATCTATAGAGTTATTTATTTCAGCACGAACCTTAATTGAAAAATATAGATTTCATAAAAACCTTAGTCTTTGTGATATTTCTTAAAATAATTTCTATATACATAGGTATACCGAGAATTTATTGTTAGAGAGTTTGACAATGTTTATTGTTTACATTGACTTAAAATATTTAATTTATTTGCTACACATGTTTATTACTTGGATACATTTTTTTTCTTTCATTTCTTCCCACTGTACCCTCAACACGATAGGTAGGCTGTACTAAAGACTCCGCATCTATCAAAAGATCGATTGATGTTATGAAGCTTAGTTGTGGCAGTGCGGTCAAGCTAATTTAGCATTCATTGGATGAAGCGCAACACAACGTACAATTTACTCTATGAGATTTAGATGATTCTCTTTTTTTATGTTGTACCGAACGCATGGTCAGCTGAATGTTAGATGAGGTAGCGAGTTGTTTATGTGCTGGCTAGTAAAATGTTTTTTTTTTACTATTTTTGGATTTGTATCTTCTTGTCCTTATCTAAATTTACAATTCATACATACATAGCTGATTCAAATTTGGGACCTCATTTTTTTGCCATTTGCGAATTTTTTTTTTTTACCAGAAGGTATTTTGTGACTTTATGCGATTCTTTATTGCCACGAAGGTTAATGAACGTGCGTATTGCAAAATGATGTGAACTTTACGATGACCTGATTTTACTGCCTTAAATGATTTCAGCATAGATTGTTTACAATGTGAAATATTTGCATTTATAAAGTGTTACATAAAATGATACTCGCTTTTGTTTAAGCTCACAAATAACAACTGAGAGCTTATATTACTTTTATGTTAAATAGCGTACGAATAATTATTTATTTCCTAGAAGTTTAGGTTAAAAAAATAGCTCAAGATTTGATTTAAAAATTTAAAAAAAAGCTCCAAAATTGAATTAAAGGTTATAGAGAAATTTAATTCCACGCACAGTTGGAATCAGTTGAATGTTTCAGTCAATGACCCACAAAACTAGAAAAAAGTTTGCAAAAATCCCATAGCTAAGCCAATCTGTTAGGAACAAACAGACAAACAATATCAGATCAAAGAAAGCACGCACATTTGATCGTTTGATCTTCACCTTGCAAATCTGCAGATCAGCAAAGTTCGTGCCTCCAGTCTTTCGTTTTTACAAAGATGACTGCGCACTATTGACAACGACACGTTGTAACGTGGCTTCTGTGCGTGTGCGTGATTTTGCATTTGATTTGGAAAATGGGAATTTCTTGAAGCACTCACATATAAACGTTTATGGGCTTTATATGAAACCTGTCGCTTGTACAATTTTATCCTATAACGAAAGCTAATTATTATTATTCACTCTAAAAATAGTTCTTGGCATAACAAAATATAGCTTGAAGTTATTTTAAAAATAACTCAAAGTAAGAAATTCATAAATAATTTTGTGCGAATCTCGCTAATAAAAATAAAACAATTGAAACGATATATTAAGATAGCTATGGTATTTGATGTGGTGTAAGAAAATTACTCATATATAAGTACTAGGGGTATATTGGACAGGCTCAGGACAAAAAAGTCCATTAATTTCGTATAAAAAGCGAGACACCTCTTATATAAGCGAAAAGCTCAAATCGCTATAATGAGAGAATTATACTGTACTGAGAGAATTATTTAAGGATATATCACCAAATTTCACACAAATGATAGGAATGCTTCGGCCTGACAGAAGAATAAAGTGAATACTTTTGAAAAGAGGGCAAAACACGTTATACTGAAGGGATTATTTGAAGTTGTGCAACTAAGGGCCGGTTTCACAGTGTTTAGTTAACCAATTAGTTAACTTAACTAATGTCTGTCAGTTAACTACCGTATTTAAGTTGTTGAGTTTCACAGTCCATTGGTTAACTATTGATGATTTTTTGTACAAAATTTGGCATCACTGCACAAAACATTAGTTTTTTATATGACATTTCATAGTTTGCGAAATGATATCAACAACAAGAACTTCTAAATTTTCGGCAGACGAAATAAATTGCTAATTGGAACTGATCGGCAACTTTGAAAACATCATCGAATGCAAAAAAACAGATAAGCTTTGTGTTTTTATTTCTTATGTTCTTTTTCGTTATGACAGCAATCAGCTGTTAGTTAACTATTAGTTAACCTTGCAAATTTGGTTGGTTAACTAATTGCTATGAAACTGAAATTGGATAGTTAACCTCAAATCTCTAGTTAACTAAACACTGTGAAACCGTCCCTAAGTTATACACTTATATTAGCAAGGTTTTGGACAAGGTCTGGGCAAAAATTAAAAAAATTTTGAAAAGAGCGCGGGGCACCTTCAAGCAAACAATTCAAGACTTTGTACCAATGCAGCAACAACAATTACTATATGACGACACTCATTCTAAAACTTTAAAACTGTTCGGCTGCGGCGCTCCGTTCTTTCAACATAACCTTACATTTTAAATAATTATTTATTTATACAACAATCTCAGCATTATATAATGATAAATGTTTTATAATAATTGCTGTTGTTGTACTAGCTGTTGTTATTGTTGTTTTTCATTGTTTTTGTTCATAAATACATAGTTTTCATAAGAATTCATTGAATAATTTTTATGTTTTTCGGTCAAAAAGGGGGTAAAAGGGGGTTAATATAGAAAAATTTACAATAAAATACACATCATTTTAAAGAAAATAAATTAAGTTTTTTTAAAAAGGTTAAAAAGGTTGTAGGTCATAAGCACTTTTTTTGGAAAAAATAAGAGTTTTTAAAAAAAAATTGGTCAAAATTTGAGAAAAATCGTAATATCTCCAAAATTACAGGTAATATTTCAAAGTTTCGCGCACCGTTATTGTAGGTTATTAAATTATATTCCTTATGGCACCCATATTTTTGATACTTATTTAGTGGTTTGCAACTTATAAGGATTTTTACAAAAGCTTTATCCGCAACTTCCGAAACCAGATCCGAGCGACACTTTTTTGTTCACTATTTCTTTTTGCATTTTACTTCCTATTACCCAACAAAAAAAAAAAAAGATTGGAGAATAGGAGCTAAGGTAAACCTGTTCCCTTGGTTTTTCCGTAAACGAAATTTACGAAACGATTGACATACTGAGATGGCTACATTTTCTCAAAAGTTGACGCTGATCATACACTTTTCTATGCCTGCCCTATGTTATTTACAGATAAATATTAAAAACATTAAAATAGACACTTACCCACTATGACCATCGAATTCCTCAAGCGATAGAAATGCGCTCTCCAAAAATCTCAAGAAAAACATATGGCAACACTTGAGCGCGACAAGAATAACAATAACGAATGCTGTCCACTTCGGCAACAACAGTAACGCACTTATACTGTAAAATGATTTTCACGAACTCTTTTTTAACAACTAAAGCTAAGTTCACACGAGCGTTATGTCAACGCGCGTTAGCTATTGCGTTTTTTCAACGCAAGTTTTTGTACTTTTCACACGGCAGTCAACGCGCGTTATTTATTCGTACAATAATCGCCATTTCTCCAAAATTATTGGTAAAATTTCAAAATTTTGTGTACCATTATTGTGGACCATTAAATTATTTTTCTTATGACACCCATGTTACTGATATCTATTCAGGAGCTTACAATAAAACAAAATACAGCTGAGAACCAACGCGCGATTTAGCATAACAATGGCGTTGACAAAACCAACGCGCGTTCAACGCACGTTTCATCAACGAAACGTTGATGGTGTGGCTTGCTGCATAGATTGTGTGTTATGCTCAAACGCACGTTAGCTAACGCGCGTTGATAAAACGCTCGTGTGAACCGAGCCTAAAACGATCACTCGCGAAATTTTTGAAAATGAAACTTAATTTTAAACTCTTAACTTTTTTTTTTTACCAGACGGAAATACTTCCAATGAAATTGTATTCCAATTTGAAATAAAAAAGCACCACAAAAAAAAACATCGTATTTGCACTGGCGGCTCTGCCGACGACGCCGCTTTAACTAAAATTTCGCATTCTTTTGCCTTTTTACTAAAATATTTTATTAAATTTAACACTAAAACACTTAAGGCAATCATTTTCACTGTATTTTTGTTATTAAATTTATTTATAATATTGAAAATCCAAAATTTAGTTGCAAAGATTTACACTCGCTTTGAAAATCAAATTAAAACTAATGGTTGACAGCTGATTAGTGTTGCCATATGCGGGATTGTAACCATGACAGGGAACATTTTCTGAACGAAAACAAATGAGGGATTTGAAAAGGGAAAGTTTATTTTATAAAAATTGTAATTTCTGTTGCTGAAAAACTCTTGTTTCTCAGAGATGTGTTACTATTAAGGAAATTTATGAAGCCTAATTTATTTCCTTCAAAAACGTATATATTTTTAACAGTTTTGTTACTCTTCTCTTAGCTGTTTTTATATGTGAGTAATAAATTTTCTCAATCAATTTGTAATTTTTTCACTTTGAAAAAGTGAGCAGCGGCCTTCAGCAGTACAAGATAAAGGGGCCGTCCATGCATTATGTGAGTCAAAATAGTGGGGAGGGGGTCCAGCAAAGTCTCACCAAGGGGAGAGCGAAAGTCTCACGTCAGCTTTTTAATGCAGAGGTATACATTATTACAACAGATTACATCTGAAAATTATGAGGCAAGTCTCAAGGAAGAGAGGGGGAGTGGGGTGGGGGGTCCCGCCAAAGCTCACCAAATCTTTCACGTAATTTATGAACGTCTCCAAAGCATAAAATGTTTATACTGTAAAACGGGATTAATAAATGGCTTATCATTATATAGAAGATATATTAGATTTTCTTAAATTATTTTTTAAAATACAGCTTGGTAGTATAGTTTTATAAGCATATAATGGATTTTAGAAATAAAAAAAATTTGTCGAAATTTCAAATAAAACCTCAAACTCTACTGCTTTTAGTTTTATTTGGAATTTGTATATGATAAATTGAATACACACACAGTATCATTCAATCAATCAATTTATCATTCCGTTTGTAATTCAAGTAAGGGGGAGTGGCAGGCATAGATAAGTATATATTTGTGATAAGCGTCACCACCTTCTAATTGATATGAAATTTTTTACATGAGATACACCTCCAAATATCGCTCGTGGGATTGAAAATGGGCGAAATCGGAAACAACATACAATCAAAAACTTCAAAACGCTAAGCAGGGAGATTTATTTTAGGTGGTGAATTAAAATTTAATACAAACAGTAGAAATGATTCGGATAAGCTCTGGATAAGAACTAAGAGAAGATAAGAACTAAGAGAATTTCCACAAATAGGCGTGGTACCCCCATCGAAAACATAAAATTGGAAACGTTTTGCTTAAGAGGCCGACTACGACCACTGGTAGCAAGAATGCGCAATATTTTACTTTGCGCAAACTCTTGCACAGCGGCTACAACCATTTTGCTTTCAATTAAATGGTGGTAGTGAAAACCATGGCTGAAGTTTTTATCACTTTTTATTTATTAATTTTAGATGTAGGCAAATTGCTCAAAGAAAATAGTCACTCAAAAACAAGTAGGAAAATTACTCTAAAAAGTTGTTCGGGCTGATTAACTTACAACTTATAATTTAAATTGTTAGTTATAAATAATAATAATAATAAATACTCTAAAAAGTTCATTAAGGTGAGGGCCGTATTTTATATGGACGACATTTTTCGAATATCGCAATATCTTCCAAAAAATACGATTAATTGCAACAATGCGAAGTGTTTGTCGGAACAAATGCTACTTAGTCGTCAAAAAATCAATATGAAATTCAACACAAAATTTACTACAAAATTGTTACTATTATATCTCTTTTTTTTTAATTTTTACACACTATGATTTCTAAAAAACCCGCAAAAATTTCTTTCTAGTTTGAAGCTATGGTGCTAGAGCTCTATGTGTGGTCCCTCAATTATTTCTTCTTATTACGTTTATTATCATAATCATTATGGCAGACATAATTTTTTCCCAATCATTACAAAGACTTGTCGCTGACAACAATAAGTAAATCTTGCAGTTCACAGAGTTCGGTGAAAGTTCTATGAGAAAATAATATGGCTTAAAGAATTGCTGTGTTAACATGTGTGATATAGGCGGACAACAACGCTGTGTTGGCCTTTGTCTAGAGTTCATATTTTGTTTTGGCTTTTCTGTAATGATTTGCAAATTTTGAAACGATTTTTTAATTAATTTTGATATGAAGAAAAAAAGTTCTGTGCCAAAAAAAAAAAGTAATTAATATTGTCAGACAAAAACTGTTTTGACTTTATCAAATTCATGTTTTTACGCTTAATTTTTGATAATGGTGTGAAAGATTTGTTTTTGTGTTTTTTTTTTTTTTTTGTGAACTTTGCAAATTTTATTTGAACTCTCATAGTGTGGTAAGGTCTGTATGTGAAATTGTCGAAAGTGGTTTGATTAATTGTAAAATATATAATGGAAAATAACTACGATTTAAGTGAATATGTACTCGAACAATTCTTTTTAGGTCACATTTAATAGTTGAGTAAGTAAAGTGTCTGTGTTTGAAAAATCCTCAATTAGTAACCACAGTTTATTCAATAACAGGTCCCGTGCCAACTTGATCGATACCTCTTTCAAGTAACTTCAATTTTGTCAAAATCAATTAAAGTTTTCTCAACTTATAGCAACTTTTGAGAATGATATAACCGGAACTTTCGTTGGGTTTCTTTTTCATTTTCGTACTCACATACATAGGTCTATATAATATTTTATTTGATCGAAGTAACTTTCTGTGTGTAAAACCGCTAAAAAGAAAATAATCTTAATTTTTCATAGCTTAATGCAAGCAGCGTATTCATCCATGAATTGCAACTGATTTCAATTTCATTTCACAGTCATAACTTTTGTGTACACATTATTAGCTGTTAAAATATTTAATTAAGCAACGATTACAAATTTCTCTGGTTCTGAAACAGCGCCAGACATCAATGATGTAAAGACTGTAACTTGTAAAAATTCCAATGCTCAAAACCAAAAACAAAACAGAACAGAACCGAACAAAAAACTGCAAAGAACAAAAATTAACAATTCAAATTTTCGCAGTCTAAGATTAAGACTTTCATGGATGAAGCTTAACGACTTAGTATAATGCAGCGCTAGCGTAGGTTCGGTGCAACTAAAACAACTTAAGTTTCTCATGGTATATTCGCTCGAGTATGTCGCGATTATGGTAGTAGACACAAAGGTACTACAAGTTTAATAAAACAAGCATAACAAAAATGATGAAGAGAAAAAAACATGCTAAAAATTACAAAAAATACCCGTACATGAACAAAAAGACAGCTCAGAATGAAAATGTATAGCCATTGAAAATGTAAGAACTTCTTTAAATGCTGCTGCTGCTGCTTTGTGTTTTTTTTTTTTTTTGGTTTTTACAATTTTTCTTGGCATCGGCTTAAATGTAATAAACGTCAGAATTAATTGGATTTTAATTGTCTGTTAAGCGCTGGAATTAAGTGCAACGAATGTTGAATGCTCCATGACTTCATCTATACTTCGCCAACAACAACAACAACAACAACAACTAGAATGAAACAACCAAAGTTTGTCCAAACCTTGTCTACGCTGTCTACTATTTAATCGAGTGTAGTTAGGACTTGGTCACATACTCGTACTTGGCTAAAAGTAGCAGTAAGTAATACGAAGAGGCGCATGTGCAACAACTGCATGCAGTAAAGGAGCAGCAACACTTGCGAAACTCGAGCAGAAGAAGAACACTATGACGCTACATTGAAGTCGGCACTAAAGGAAATTCTGCAAAATTTTCTGTTTGTTGATGCGATCGTTTACGACGACGACTACAACAACAATAAAAACAACTACCACCACCATCACATTGTGTTGTACGTAGTATTTGAAATGATCATTGGTGGTGGACAAACGTTCCGACGCACAGTTGTAATGCAGTGGAATATTTTCATTTTGAATCAGACGTATTGAAATTGCGCAACCACTATCCTTTTGGAAGACAAACCTTTCTTTGAATGCTTAGGTGAACCCCGGCAATTGATTGCTCTAACCAAATAGATTTTTCGACATTTCCAGTGATTTTCAAATTTTTCCAACTTATCAGTACTTTTTGAATTTTTCAAAAATTTTCAACATTTGTCACATTTATCAACATCCTTTTGGCTATTCCAACAGGATTCAAGATTTTTGTGTACTCCAACATTCTCTGACTTCTTCAATATTTATTGACTTATTCAGCATATTTCGATTTGTTAGACTTTTTCAACCATTTTCAACTATCGATTTTTTTCTTTTTTCAACATATTTTTATTTATTCAACATTTTTCAACTCTTTAACATTTGAGTGCATTAACTTTTTTCAACATTTTTAACATTACTTTGCTTCGTTCAACATCTACATTTTTCAACTTTTTCAATGTATTTTTTAATTTTTTCAACTTCTCATCAAATTTTTCAACATTTTTTCTGCTGATACCTTTTGATAATATGTAGCGGGTGATTTTTTTGGAAAGTCTGAAGATCAAATGTCAAAGTTGTTCAGTATAGTCTGGCAAATCGTCATGGAACTTTTAACATCAAAGCAACACTTACAAAATTCACATGATTTTTTGCAATTATGAAGCGAGTTGCCAATATCGCGTGACTTGACGCCTTTGGACCATTTTCTTTGGCGCAATGTTAAGTCTTTGATTAATTTTGATAAGCCAACAACGATCGATGCCTTAGTAGCTAAATTTCTTGAACAATTTTTGACATAGGACTCCCACTGCAAGAAAATTAGTCGAAAACTGAAATGTGACAGAAGTAGCGACGGTAAACAAATGCCCGAAATGGCTTTTAAGCATTAATAACATTTAATGTTCTTTCTTATGAATTAAAGAGTTTTGCGATATCTTAATTGAATATTATTTTATGTGAATTTAAAGTTCAGACAATCCAAAAATTCATGTTACATACTTTTCTTGGTGCATTAAACTTCGACATAAAATTTTTAGAAATCGTCGTGTTCACATACACACGTACATTTCACGTCATAGGAAAAGTCGGCCAGTCACGAACTCTTCGATTTGTGTGACATTTTGTATATTGAATTCTCTGAATCAAAACACATTTTGAGTAATGTTTGTTTTAAAGTTTCATACCTGTAGTATTAGAAATTCATTGCTCCTGAATCCAGAAACTCCAGCTGTTAATTGACATTACTGTTTCAGCAGGTGTCAACCAAATACATACTATTGACTATTGCTATTGACAAATACTACAGAATCAACAAAATTCTTAAGCTGCTATGGCATTTAGTTTTATCTACAACTGTAGATTAGAATATCATCAATAGTTATTATCACCAATATCAATTTCCCAAATACCCACAAAATACTGATGTAAATGCTTAAACCACTGTGCATATGGGATTTAGACCATGTGCCACATATCTTACCAAGTTTTTCATGTTGCAGTTGTTTTTGTTATTTTTGCTACTCCTGTGGTACCACATTTACAAGGTTTCTTTTTTCTTTTCAATATCCCTTGATATAAAGTAGGAAATCTTGCATCCAGCACTTTTACTTGATGAATATTTATTGTTTGACATGGTGTCCATAAATATGTTCTTGTCAGATTTTTTGCAAATGTCCATTGGAATTGTTGCTATTTCGGCTATGATTCTTATTGTAATTTTTGCTATATCGTTGACTACAGTGAGCTGCTGTAAGCGGTGATAGTAATAGGAAGCTGAATTGTGCTCTAACATTTAAATTATTTAGAAAAATTGTTTGTGTTTTATTGCACAAAATTTATTCATTAACTTTTTTTTAATCTGTTCAACTTCAACTTTACATTGGTACAATCAATTTGACTCAATTTCATTCTAACAAACATGTTATTGTGAATTATTATGCTAGATCGTTTAATTCACAATGATAAATGTGATCATAAAAATGTTTAATTGATTCAGTGACGTCTACGTATAACGTACGTAGGTAGGTAGCAGTTGTTGTTTTCTTGATACTGATCTACTCTGTACCGCTCGAGTCTTCTCTGCTGTAGGTATACACGTCAGAAAGAGTTAATTGATTTTCTTGGCCACCGACTTTCATATGAAAATTGAAATAATTGGATTTTAATATGAGTTGGCTAAAGTGATGATGAGTAGATAAAAGAAAATACATAAAGATTTACTTGAGACAATTTATAGATTATGTTGGCGATGAAATTGATGCTGATGAATCGATTGGGAAATGGTATTCAATAGAGCAAAATATACGGTAGAAAAAGTGGTTGGGATTTGCGCAACTAGGGACGTATAGTGCGGGGCGCTAAGTTTTTTCTTAAGAATGATATTTTCGCAAAATTTATTAAGGAAATTATCTACATTAATAAGCTATAATTAACAAGGATTTTTTTAGAAATCATAGTGTGTATGTGAATAAGCATAGAGACATAAGTGGAACAATTTTGTAGTTTGTTCCGACAAACACCTCGCTTTATTACAATTGCAAGTAAGCTTTGGAAAATATTGCGATATTCGAAAGATGTGGAACGTATGAAGTACGGCCCTCATTTTAATGAAATTTTCAGAGTAATTTTCCTAATTGTTTTTGAGCGACTTTTTTTTTGAGCAATTTGCCTACATCTAAAATTAATAGATAAGAAGTGATAAAAACTTCAGCCATGGTTTTCACTACCACCATTAAATTGAAAGCAAAATGATTGTAGTCGCTGTGCAAGAGTTTGCGCAAAGTAAGATACTGCGCATTCTTGCTACCAGTGGATGGGCCTCTTAAGCAAAACGTTTCCAATTTTATGTTTTCGATGGGGTGTACCACGCCTATTCGTGGAAATTCTCTTAGTTTTTATCCAGAGCTTATCCGAATCATTTCTTCTGTTTGTATTGAATTTTAATTCACCACCTTAAATAAATCTCCCTGCAGAGCGTTTTGAAGATTTTGCTTGTATGTTGTTTCCGATTTCGCCCATTTTCAATCCTACGAGCGATATTTGGAGGTGTATCTCACGTAAAAAATTTCACATCAATTAAAAGGTGGTGACGCTCATCACAAATATATACTTATCTATGCGCCACTCACCCTTACTTGAATTACAAACGGAATGATAAATTAAATATACGAGTACCTTGTGTATATTCAATTTATCATAAAAAAATTCCAAATAAAACTACAGCTGTTGTCAACTAATTGGAAACGAAATCTTTCGTTGTGTTATTGGTAGTTTTTTCATTTATTTTTCTATGTGAACCAGGAAATTTATAGATATTATAATTGTTGAACATATAAGCTTTAAAAAAGAACATAATTGAAATCAAATTGAAAGCATAAAAAGTTTTATTTAGATTTTCTGCTCAAATCTCATATTTGACTGAGTCAACTAATTGGACACAAAAAAAACTTTTTCCAAAAAAATAAAAGTATAACTTGATAATAACTTGATAAGAGATTCCAGAAACGATATTGTGATCTTGTCATTGCTTGTAAGAACACTTTTTGACCGAATTTGCTTATAAGCGTATCCTTAATCATGGGTTGTGGCCAAAAGTTGTACACCGGCCATGCGTAAGTTAATTGTTGAGCTTCGAAAGACGGCCATGAAATATCAGGGGATGGCAACACAGCTAAATTACTCGCGTATAAAAACAGCTAAAAGAGTAACAAAACTGTTAAAAATGTGTACTTTTTTGAAGGAAATAAATCAGGCTTCATAAATTTGCTTAATAGTAACACATCTTTGGTGAATAAGAGGTTTTCAGCAACAGAAATTACAACTTTTATAAAATAGACTTTCCCTTTTCAAATCCCACATTTGTTTTCGTTCGGAAAATGTTCCCGGTCATGGTTACAATCCCGCATATGGCAACACTAATCAGCTGTCTACCATTAGTTTTAATTTGATTTTCAAAGCAAGTGTAAATCTTTGCAAATAAATTTTGGATTTTCAATATTATAGACAAATTTAATAACGAAAATATAATGAAAATGATTGCATCAAGTGATTTAGTGTTAAGTTTAATAAAATATTTTAGTAAAAAGGCAAAAGAACGCAAAATTTTAGTTGAAGCGGCGTCATCGGCAGAGCCGCCAGTGCAAATACGATGTTTTTTTTGTTGTGCTTTTTTATTTCAAATTGGAATACAATTTCATTGGAAGTATTTCCATTTGGTAAAAAAAAAGAAAAGTTGTTTAAAATTAAATTTCGATTTATAAAATTTCGCGAGTGTTCGATTTAGTCGTTAAAAAGAAAATCATTTAACAGTATAAGTGCGTTACTGTTGTTGCCAAAGTGGACAGCATTCGTTATTGTTATTCTTGTCGCGCTCAAGTGTTGCCATATGTTTTTCTCGGGATTTTTGGAGAGCGTATTTCTATCGCTTGAGGAAATCGATGGTCATAGTAGGTAAGTGTCTGTTTTAATGTTTTTAATTTTTATCTATAAACAACATAGGACAGGCATAGAAAAGCATATTTATTTTTGATCAGCGTCAAATTTTGAGTCAATTTAGCTATCTCAGTATGTCATTCGTTTCGTAAATTTCGTTTACGGAAATACCAAGGGGACAGGTTTACCTTAGCTCCCATTTTCAAAAATTTTTTTTTTTTTTTTTGGGAAATAGGGGGTAAAATGCAAAAATAAATATTGAACAAAAAAGTGTAGCTCGGATCTGTTTTCGGAAGTTGTGGATATATCTTTTTGTAAAAATCCTTATAAGGTGCGGACCACTAAATAAATATCAAATATGGGTGTCAAAAGAAAGATAATTAGTCTAAAATAGCGGTACGCAAAACTTCGAAATTTTACCTGTAATTTTGGAGATATTATGATTTTTCTGAAATTTCGAGCAATTTTTTTTTTAAAAACTCTTATTTTTCCAAAAATGTGTTTGTGACCTACAACCTTTTTAAACTAGAAAGCTTAATTTATTTCAAAGTCAAAATTTCTGAAATATCCGGGAATTGTGTGATTTTTGTGGCATGTACTTAAATTTTTTTTTTAACGAGCAAAAAAATTTGACCTATTATCATTTGAATGAAACTTTATTGTTTGAGAAGGCCGAGAATTAGTTATTTTGAACTTGAGAACCCTATGCCGGGTACTTTATAGCTATAAAAAAGTATGGAACAGAGATCTTCGAGTAGTCACTTTATAGCCACATAGATTCTCTTGCAAAAGAATAAGTACGAGTCTGTATAAATTGCCCTTCTTGGTCACTTTATTGGGTGAGTATCTCCTTAGTAATACGCAAGTACTTTTAAGACTTACAATTAGTTTTCATTTGCTCTTGTTCTTTAAAATTTGAGAGTAACTCAAATATGCACATGCTGGTGACAACATAGTCATAGAGAATTAGAGAATTGAGAGTACTTCTAGACTTTTAGTATAAATGAGTAGAAGTATGGCCCTACATATGTACGAGTTGGTGCAACATTCATACATAGTCAATAACTGTAAGCAACTGCTCATTGAAGATTTCGGTTGTAGATATTGTATCATGGCTGATGAAATATAAATTTAAGTTCATTGAAGTAGAGTCTATCCAAATTGCTTTTTCGCTCAGAATTGAATCCTTTCCTCAAAGCAATGATGCTTAGTTATTAGGGCTACATATATCGATAGCAGCATAGTCTTTACAAGGAAATAAGGCTGAGGAATTAAATTAGTGGAGTTTTCATTGGCTATTGAGCCTAAAATAACAGCTGTCGAATAGATCGAATCGATTTGTATGGAGCAAATTAACTACAAAATTGTTCCAATTATGTCTCAATAATTATTCACATGCACACTATGATTTCTAAAATAATCCAGAACAAATTTCTTTCTAGTTCGAACCTATGGTGGCTTTTCTGTAATGATTTGGAAATTTTTAAACCATTTTTTAATTAATTTTGATATGAAGAAGAGTTCTGTCCCAAAAAATTTATTAGCAACTAATTTTTCTGGAAAAACAACAGGCTTGTCTTTGCAAGGCTTCATGCTCCATCTTTTTCAAGTTACCCGAATAGTAAAAGGATATGCATTAGAATATCCTTTCATATTTTTTCCATCATATTTTGCGAAAATTTCGGAAGGATACAACATTTACTAAAGAAAAGAAAGACGCTTCCCTTGTAAAGTGCCACACTTCTTTTAAAACCGTAACAATGAAAGCCACATCCTACTCTAATTCATTACTTGACTGACTCATTAATCAATGCCAGTAAAAAACCACCAAAAATAAAGGTGCTGAGTTCAATGCACTGCGAATTTAACACGAAAAAAAAACCTAAAAAAAAAGAAGTTTCTTCATCATAATTCACCTTGACATGAATGAAATGCGTCAGGCTGTTTATACAATCGGCAAAAAAAAGGTTCTGCTTAAAAACACGATATCAAATATGTAAACAAAATCCAAAGCCCTACGCAACTCTGAACGCAGAGACGTTCATTGTCCTTTTACTGGTCAATAAATTGTTTACATAATTGAAGACAAAAACCAAAAAAAAAAAAAAGAAATGAGGACGTTGACACCCAAAACTGAAAGCACCCCATTTGGAGAAAACAGTTGCAACAGTTTGATAGCTCAAATAAATAATCGTAAGGACCTGCCAGCAGGCAGCACGTGAAAGCCGTCCAAATCATTGAGTCAAGTTGATTATCCTTACGCATGGCTCAAGCTAAAACTTGAAAGGACAATGACAACGGCAACGCGGCGGCGGCATCAGCTGTTACGAGTATCGTATACAATCGACAAAACGTGCGGCTGACTTGCAGGCAACAAAACAGCAGTCAGGCTGCTGCTTCGATAGGATTCTCGTGCATTGAACCTGACGTGTTAATAGTCGACATGCCAAAATTCCAAGAATAAGAAATATCAAAATAAAAGTTAGACAGCCAGAAAGTGGGAAAAAACCGCCTCTCTGTTAAAAATATATTATGCACTAAGTGATAAAAAAATTTGGCAAATGTTAAAAGAACGCAAGGTAGGACTCTGACAACGGGGTGGCTATCCTTTTTATTCCGACGCCTTTACCACTGCATTATCCTGTAAGAATTTTGCATGTAGGCTATTCCACAAATGAGTGCTATTTCACGCACTGATGTGATTATTTAATTAAGTTTTTGACTTAATAACATTCAATACACACTTATAAGCTTTTGTTTATTGTTCACAATAATTCACAAATTTTCACAAAACTGTTTACACATTTAATTGCGTAAATTCTTGTAACAATACCTTTAGAACTTTTTCTCAGCAAAAAAATTCCATAAACTTCGATAATTTAAGCAAATTTTCATTAAAATTATTATAGGACACTAAAAAGATATCATTTAGTCCTTAAGACTTTTTCGAGCAGTCAATTTTGATGAAATGACCTTTGTAAGCAAAAGTGTGTGCATAAATCGCATTTCGCTCCGAGCGTGTGTGCTTATATAAATGCATAACAACCTGAAAAAAAAAATACAAAATTATCTACGCTCCTTAAGGACCTCGTCATCTTCTGTTGCTGCGTTTTATTTATTTTTTGTTTTCTTTTGCGTTTTGTATCAAAATGTAAAGAAGGCGCGAAAGCCAAGCAACACAAGTTCAACGACCGATTTTGTACACAGCCAAGAACAACAACAAAACAAAATAACGAAAATAAAAGACCAAAAATAATAATAAGGATTGCCTTAGACTGCAGCGTACAACGTAGGATAAGCCGTTATCCTGACGACAACGTCGACACCAACGTCGCCGTCAGTTAAGGACGTTGAACATTTTTCGGTCTAAAGCACCGTAACGTAATTTTTGGGGTTTTTTGTAAAATAAACTTTTTTTTTTCTTGTTGCTGTTGTCATTATCCTATATGATTCAGTCAGTGAATGAGTCCTTCGCATTTTATTAGTCGTGTCGATTTCATGTCTGCCCTTCGTCACGGCGTTTAGTACCATTGAACTGTGGGTGTTTTTATGAAATCTAATGCATAAAAATCGCTTTAATTGAGCTTAAGGAATTGCATAGATATAAAAAGCTATATTAGACTAAGAAATTTTGACTGAATAAAATAAGATTTAACTATGAAAAACCACATAAAGTAAGTGCAGCAATGAAATGGTAATATCGTTAAAAAAAAAATATATGTCCAAAAATGTTAAACCCAAAACAAAGTAAAAATCATCCGACAAGTAATCACCCCAAAATAAATACCCAGATATTGGGCATTTTTTCTCCGTCAAAATAAGTTTTTCAAAAATAACATGCACAAATTTAATATTTGTTGATTTTCGTACTACCGTGCATTGCCGAATCGTTATGATTTTTTTCACCGGGTATTTGAAACTGTCATGCAATGCATAAAAGTAAAAGAATTACCAAAAAAAGAAAAGATATAAAATTTATAAGTATACAAAGGAATAAAATAAATAAAAATACAACCATTTGTAAAAAATACAGAAAACTCGTTGACATTTGGTGCTGCAGTCACGCATTTGCACGTTGCCGGGGTATCCTGTCAGCCAACCATTCAGTCAGTCAGGCAGCAATCGTCATAGTGCGGTAACTCTCGTCCTTCAGGTTCTTTGCGCGAAGGATTCTTTCTAATGTGGCGCTGACTGCCTGCCAAAGACGAAAACACTTAAGTTGGCAACATTTTGGTACCAACTTCTGACTGCCTGCCTGCCTGCATGTCAAACTGTTTTCTCTTTTTATTCCTACCAGTCCCTAGGTGTATGCATGTTAGATGTCGTTGTCATTGCTGCCTGACGCAGGCCAATGCGACGGTTGTTCGTTTTGTGTTGCCACTTTTGTCACATGTTTTTCTGAAGAGGTTCTTAGAGTTCAGTGACCTTCAGATGTTGACAATTTCGTTTATTTTGTTGTGACAAATGCGACAAAATTGAGTTTTTTTTATATTCAGTGGTTACATTCATGATTTAAATTCTATTCTCCGACAAAAATGGTTAAAATAATTTGTGGAATGAATGTTGAATTTTGGGTTGCCTTAGTTCATTTCTCAATTAGTTTTAGCCAGAGTTTTCCTTTTCTAATTGCCCAAGAATTTACTGCGATTTTCGATGTAATTTCACACATTTTAGAATTCTACACACAGCAGTTGCCTGGAAATTTTGCGCAGTATTAAAGCAAATATGACCCAAAACTTTAAGGAACAATCAATAAAGAAAATCTTTTGTTATAATCTAAAAATGATCAATCATTAGCAAATGAATTTCTAAATCTTATTCGGCAGAACTTTAATTTTTTTTTTTTGAAGTTAGAGAAAATGAGAGTGATGGAGTTTTTCGAGAATAATTTGTTTTAATCGATTTGATACTTGTAAGAAAAAAGTTGATACAATTCTGTAAAGTTTATTTTGCTGAGTTAGAAGCATTTATTAACATTTTCATCTCAAGAATAAAACAAATACAGTAAGGGAATTAACAAAATTGCAAGAAAAAAGAAAAACCTTCTAAAAACTAAGCAAACACATTGAAATAAGAAACTAAACTCAAGCAAAATCAAAGCTAAAACTTTAGCCTGAAACCCACCAAAACGCCTGCCCACGTGCCCATACGCAGAATGTCAAAAACGATAAAGGTCAACGAACGTTATTAGTACAAGTACAACAAATACATGTAAGGTAAGTACTGGGATACCAAAAAAAAAACAACAACACGGCAGGAATAGCACTGCGAATGAATGCTATCCTAAAGAGGCTGTCTGGTGGCAAAGTCTACGCACGCATAATACCGAAAATAACAACAACAGTAACAGTAGCAGTTACGGCAGTTGACATGACAGACAAACAGATAGATAGACGGATGAAGGGTCTTAAGGACTTAAACATTAAAATGTTTTGTCCATGTGTGCTTATATACCCAAATACAAATAAAACAACATTTTTTGTTCAGCAAAAACTTAAGAGAAGAAAAGTTGGTTCAATTATTGTAAAATTATATGTTGACTGAAGAGAGGTGAAAACAAATCCGCCTTTGTAAAAATAAACAATTTTTCGGCCAAAAATTCATTTTATTTGCCAATATAGTCCCTTTTTTAGGTCAATACACTTCGCTCAGCGAAATTTCTGATACGTTTTTTTTTGTGATATTTAAAACTGACTTCCATATCTGCGAGCCATTTCTTCATATTACGAAGCAGGATATAGACAAAGAAAGCCAAATTTGAAGAATATGGTAAATGAGAAATCAGTTTAAGCCGCAAATGATATAATTTTATTTTAGCGGCGACTACCAGCCACTGCGACAATACGTTGTCCTCATGGAAGAGTCCAACGTAGCCAAATAAATAAAATTTGCAGGTGATCCCACTGCACTATTCAAGTTGATCGATGTGAATGATTGAATGAAATATAATTTTTACCGGTTGGTGGCAGTGGCATCCTCTATCCAAACTAAAATGTTGATGAATGTTCTTTGTGACCGTGAGAACTATAAAATTTTACGGATTCAAAAGTCGATGGCATTGCTCCAGTGGGCGTGGCATCTGCCATACCATGAAAAAATATTTACTGAATAATAAAATTGCTTTATTTAATAAAAATAAGCTTTCACTGGAGCAAAATTGTGCCATATAATGACCGGTCTCCTGGTACTTTCCTATAAAATTATTATTTTTTAACATTTTAAAATTATAACGATTAATCTATGCAAAAAATGCAATGCAATAAGCTAAAAATTAATATATCTTCCATAGAAATAAAACCACAAATGCCTCAGAAACTGGTGGACAATATAAGGATCCTATCTATATATTAAGACTGACAGAATACAATGCATGTAATGACCATTTTGTGCTTAAAATATACATAAATAAAAACAAAATGTACATATAAAAAACACGCTAAAAGGACTCTAACAGACATATCCACATACCTATATAATCCAACGTGTTTATGTGAAATTAAAGTCAAAAGAGACTGTGGGCAAACAGCAGGCTGGCCAGACATTTCAGACTGCGTGCAAATACCAAATATTCGCATTTTACGAAACTTGAGTTTATCAACACGCTGCCAGCATGTGTCTGGATCCTACAGACACAAACGCACACAAAAACCACAGCCCACGTTTACGAGCAGACACACATCCTTCCAAACGCCAACGACCAAACGCCTCTTTAGAGCCCAAAAAAACGACGCAGGCTTCATTAGACCTTATGCGCTGTGTTGTTGTGTATTGGTATGGCTTTGCCGACTTTCGACGATGACGGTGACGACGACTGGCTCTTCGCACGCACAAAAGAAATTTCGCAGACGAAATTTATCGATCCAAAAGGAAAAAGGATATTAAAGCCAGACGATATATCCAAAAAATAAAAAGAAATTACGTAGTAACAAATTCATCTAAGGTATGAGAAAGGACATGGAACTTTTAAGTAAGGATTTAGGATATGGGTATATTTTGTGTTGTACATACTAACTTTAGTATATAGCTATGAGTACATGTTAAGTATGACGCTCGGTTTGTTGCGTGTGTCTATTCTTTGTTGGCTGAGTGTCTGGTTCCAGCTAATGTATTCTATAAAATAATCATGACCTATGCTAACAACGAAATATAATCGTTTCTCTGTGAATTTTATACATACACACTTTGTTTCTTGTGTATTCGTTGGCCTTTTTTCGTTTTGTATATAACAGAATTGTTGAACTTATCAGCAAATACTTTTGCTTTGTGAGTTACTTTAATGTTGTCTTGTAATGGTATATTAAGTTTGTGTGATTTCATTAAAGTTAGTACAGAATTAAGTAATTTCCATTAAATATATTATTATTTATTACCCGAATTGGGGTTTTTTCCCACTCATTCTAAAAGGGGACAAAAATCTGAATTTTTCACTGGTATATTTTAATTTTTTATCTTATAGAAAAATTGAATTTATCAAAATTTTCTCTGATTTTTTAGATAACTGGGATTCAATGTATTAGAAATACTGAGTTTGATCCCACTTGTCAGAAAAACCTGAAGTGATATACGCTGACTAGCAATACTATAAAATGGAAAGCATTCTCTCATTTGAAAAGAGACTACATTGTTAATTTCCTAATAAAGTGGCTTTTTCTGCTTTGTTGGTGCGTTGATTATCTCTCTCCATAAGAAATAAACAATTTTAGAATTTATTTAGTCCAGCATCCTTTTGCCTTTTCGAGGTCCTTAATGCAATTCGCTCTTTTCAACTGTAAGCCCTGAATGATACAAAGACTTAAAACTGCACTGATCTGTACTAAAGACGGTAGTATCAAGTAAATATTTTAAAAAATTGAATTTAAGGCTTACATTTACTAACAAGCGTTCCCATTTATGACCTCCGTGAGAGAAATGAATTTATCTTTCTTATCTTATCAGAATTTCTCAGGAAAGTCAAAAAACAATTAAGAGGTACAAAACCGATTAGGGGGGCGTTCAAGTATTACGTAACGCAATTAGGGGGGAGGGGGGTCTTACAAAACGTTACGATGCGTTACGGTGGAGGGGGGGGGTTCGAGCAACGCGTTACATAACACTGTTTTTGAAGTGAAACTACTTTAGCGGGGGGTTATTTGAAATTAGGTGTGTATAATGAAACTCTTTCTTAATGTGTATGTTTATTGAATAGCTACAGCCAAAACATTTTATTAAAATGATAAAAGTCGACGGGATCTAGATAAGCTACAGCAATAAATGATACATCAAATTAAAGCACTCAACGAGCAGAATGTCCTTAAACTATCATCTTATCTAAATCACCAAGTTTCATCAAAATCCTTGCATTTTTTTCAAAATGGGATTGTGCAAATATACATAGAGTATGGGCGGTTGGCGTGTCCATAAACCGATTTCATCAATTTTTAATAGCAAGATGCCTGCAAGACGCTGATCAAGAATATATGTGCTTTTCCATAACTCCCACGCCCCATGACAAAATGAATATACCCTCGGTGTAGGGTATAATAAAGAAAATAAACATCGCATGTATTTCCGATACTTTTCGCAACATAATTGTGACTTTTAGGTAAATATGGTCAATTGGGTGTTGCGCAACTCTAACTTTACATTCTCAGTTTTTTTTTTAATGAAACGAATTTGATTTGTTTGCAGACATTAATTTTAATGAATTACAAAAAATGCTTATTGTAAAATAAACTCGCAGCCGGTAGGATTCGAACCTACGCTCCCAGAGGGAATCTGATTTCGAGTCAGACGCCTTAACCACTCGGCCACGACTGCTTCAATCAATTGATTACCAGAAGTTGCAAAAATAATCACATACATTCAAGTGCACAAATAAATAAAAAAGTCGAAAATATGAGATAAGAAAATTTAACGCAACACTTCTTGCAATTATTTTTAAAGATAAGAAAAACATTAAAAAAAATATAACAATGCCGGTGTGGTAATAACATCTTGAGGCTAGTAACATTTCTCATATACATATTTCTTAAATAAAATTGAAAAATAAGATATTGATTTTCATATGATGATGATCAAAATTTGACATTAAGCCTATTTTCAAGCTAAACTAACAATAAACAGATCGTTTACCCCACAGATTAAAAAATGTAAAAAAAAAATATTTTGAGAGAACAACTGATATAAAATACTATAAAAACTATTTATTTTTTATTTTTTGCTGCCACTAGGTTCAAATTCTTTTGTATTGGTTAAATATACCCCGTATGTCAATTAAGAATCACTTTACACTGCTTGTGTAGCAAAAACTTTACTTAAAAAGACTATCAACAAAAATTCAAGCTCATCTATACCATTTACTACACAAAATTGCTTATACAGAAATGGCTTGTAACACTTTGGTGCAAAATATACTGAACCGATTTTAATAATTTATTTTTTAAAACAATATATTTGTTATAAAAAAGGTTATTGCATACTTAGTTTTTTAGCTTATATGGTTAAATATCTTTTTTTAGGATCAAGTTTTTGCAAAACGTCACACAAAAATTTTCGTTTGATTTTTCGTTACTTATGCTTTTACTGCTTCTTGAATTAGGTGTTGTATATTAAGGAAGAAAACAATTAAAATTAATATTTACAAATTCGTACATTAGCAATTTATTAGCGTTTATTAAGCACTTTTACTAATCTCGAAAGGTAAATCTCTTAAGAATAACGTTAAGGTTAAGCCTCGTTAATTTTACGACTGTTTAATTTAAAAATTTAAACTTTTTTTAAGGAATCATTTTTGAAAAAAATTGACAAAAAATTATTTGTTATTTTTAGTGCAGTTGTTGCAAAACTCTCACGATGAAATTGGATGTAATAAAAAAAAAGTAAAACTTACAAGGGTTAAAAAGTAGTTTAAAATTTTAAGCTTTCGTGCAAAGTGCCGGCACTTTTCAAAAGAAATTCTTAAATATTTAATTGAAAGAATGAATATCAATTCGCAATTGACGCGCATACAAATAAAAATGTTGCACATACTCCCATTTACATATGTATGTGCATACTTACATTGGCATTTCCATTGCACTAATGCCCGTTTGCTATAAACGCCCTATTCACACCCACATGTGAAGAAGAGGTAACGATTTTCAACGTTGCCACATGGTGGTGAACTGCGAAAAAATAAAGAATTTTATTTGATCAATTCAAATTCGGATTTAATCAGAAAATTCAAAAGCAAATCTACGGCCGATGTTAAAATATATAAAATTCAAACACCTAACAGCAGCGTCGGATTAAGTTTTACGAAGCCCGGGGCTAAAAACCGAAAAGAGCTCCTTATGATTAAATATATAAAAAATGTTGATAGTCGCAATTGAAAAGTCTTTCCAGGAACTTTAATCCAGCGCTGGATGGGGCCCCCTTGAACTCGGGGTCTGGGGCTATAACCTCCTCTAGCTCTCCCGGGCGCTTTTTTTAATGTGCTTGGCTCTCAGGGATGCCATTATATACATATTTGATTAAATTTATATTAGAACTCATCATATATGCGTGAGCATTGATTCTCTGTTAGTTGGAATACAGAAACAGAGAGAGATAGAATGAAAAAATTGTTTCCTTAACTAATTTGTTGATCTTCTCTTATTCCTATAACGACGTATATTTAATTTAATTTATCTGGTAACGCCAATGGAATCCATTGCAAATGTTGATGTTGCCATTGTTGCAGTTGCAATCAGGAGGCACAATTTTTTTCTTCCTCTTCTTGTGTGCTACACTTTGCTTTTTCCATATGCAAATGTTTTTTGTGCTCTTTTTTCGCATTTCTTTATAAATTTTTATTAAACACTCGCTTGGGTGCCTCTGAAACAAAGTGGTTCCGTTTTTTTATGATTCTGTTGCTATTGTTGTTGCAGTAGTTTTTTGTAATGCAAGCCAACCCCCTTCGTTTTTATGCCCCGGTCTCTGATGTGTTCTCGAGCTGCAAACAACAATTTCAGTTAATTTTCCAGAACATTTGCCACAAAACAAAATGCCTTTTAGTGCGAATTAAATTGAGGGTGGGGGAATGATATGAAAATGGATGGATGGATGGATGGTTGGCGAAGCTTTAGTAGAGCACTTTGATTTTCAGGTGTTTATTTAGCAATTCAACAAACAAATTGGCTGAAGTTTAATCAGGTAGTGTAGGGTAGGGTTAGTCTTATGAAAGAAATTTGATTATTTGGAATTAAAAAAAAGTAAGTTTACTGAGAAATTTTTCCAAAAAAAATATTTGATAAAAACATATTAAAGGAGATGGCTTGATTTCGGACTAAAATTGCCCTCGAACGAGGCCTACGTAAATGTATTGCTAGTAATGTTTAATGCCCAATAATCCTGAAATTTTAAAAATTTTTAACCAAAAAAAGTATCTAATCATTTTTTTGTGGAGGTGATATTTCGTCAGGTTATTAGCTTTCAGAGTTTAGGATTATTTTTAAGATTGAGACAAATATCTTAATAATATGCATCTGAAGTGCTCAAGGTCGAATGCCTTCGAAAAAGCAGCGCCAAACTCGTCTACCTCCTCTGTTTTTATGTTTTTAAAAGTAAAAGAACCAGTCATTGAATAGGCAGATTTGTCAAAATGATTTAGCACTGAATTTTTGTACATGTTCGTAATATTTCAAATTCAAAACGCAGCCATAAAGAAGTAGCAGAGATTGTTTACCTCGTTTCCAATGGCATAATCTTTATAATAATCGCAATCTGTCTGACGACAAAGTCGCTTGAGTTTGTATATATCATAAAATTTTGAAAAAAATTTCGAGTCTCTTTAACCTAGTAACTTAACTGTCTGGCTCTTGCATTTATCTGGTTTTGTGTATAGACACATTTTTTTACAGTATCAAAGTTCTCTGAATTAATAACGCAATGGCAGACATTGTTCATTTTATTTATATTACTTAGAACTTCATGATTTTCAACCTCTGCCGCATGATAAACTCATATAGAAATTTAAGCCAGCGGCTCCCTAAACTAACATTTGTATGAAGGTCTTTTTCAAAACTAAGCAATCTCCTTTGGAATATTATATATTTATATTTTGTTTTTAATCTAAGTATACAGTCAGGAATTTTTCCAGATTCTCTAAAAACTGCATTGATAATTCCGCTACATAAAAAGGGTGATACTAAAATGTTGAACAATTACCGTCCCATTTCTCTTCTATCAGTCTTTTCGAAGATTTTCGAGAAAGGTATAAAATATAGAATGTTGTCTTTCTTAGATGGTAGAAGATTCTTTAGTGATAGTCAGTTTGGTTTCAGAAATGGTAAGTCTACTGAAGATGCACTTTTAAAATTAACGGGTGAAATATATAATAGTTCAAATGCATCCGAAGTATCAGCTTGCTTATTTATTGACATCACAAAAGCTTTTGATATGGTTGATCATAAGTTGTTGCTAAATAAACTTTTCAAAGCAGGTTTCAGAGGTTGCATTTATGATTGGTTTGTTTCCTACTTATTAAATAGAAAACAAATAGTTAAAATTAAAAATTTTTCAAGTTTTCATACCTACAATAACATAGGTGTTCCTCAAGGTTCTGTCTTGGGACCTATCCTGTTTTTAATATACATTAATACTTTATTTATTCAACGCTTTAAAGGTAAAATTACTGCTTTTGCAGATGATAATGCTCTTGCATATTCGAGCAACAATCTTTTTAACCTTTTTTCGGATGTCAACAATGACTTAGATATCTTGAGAAGATGGTTCAATGAACATAAACTTTTAATTAGTGAAAAAACTAAATTTATGATTTTTAACATCAAAGGTTCAGCACGTGTTAACCTGCCTTTGCATTATCATTCGCCGACTTGTCGTAAATATTGTTTAACTGCTTCCAGCTTAGATGTAACTTTTAATGAAAATAAAAGTTGTTGCGATAAATGTTTCGAAATTGAAACTGTTGATAATTTTAAATATTTGGGTATTATACTGGATCAAAGGCTAAGTTGGAAAAGCCATACACATTATTTAAAGCAATACGCGAACAAAGTTGTGAGACAAATGTACCATCTTAGTCTTTATTGTAATAAGAAAATTTTTAAAGTTGTTTATGATGGTCTTTTGAAGTCTAAACTTCAGTATGGCTTATCGTGTTGGGGTGGTGTATATTCTAATAAAATAGATCCTTTAATTATTAAACAGAAACAAGCAATTAGAATTATATGTAAAGCTAATAGAAGAACCCCAAGTTTTGATCTGTTTAAATCTCTTAATATTCTTCCACTGAGACATCTTTACTGCTTTAAAGTATTAAAAGTATTTTTTGAAAAATCCGGATTTTATTCTGTAAGACTTCATGAAAATTATAACCTGAGGGTAAACACTGGAAATTTTGTAACTATTCCCACTATTTTTAAAACGCATTTTTCACGTTTCTACTTCGTAACAGCTCCTAGATTGTTTAACTTACTACCAGATAGACTTAGATGCGAAAGAGTAAAAACACTTTTTCTCAATTTCGTTAAGAATTGGCTTTTCACTTTTAATTACTCAACTATTGATGATGTTTTTAGTCCCATGGTCTAACTTATATATTGTTCATTGCATTTCTTTTTATTGTAATTGCATTTCTTTCTTACTTTTAACATTCTTGAATTTTTTTTTTGTTTTTTTTTTGTCTTTGCTATTCAAATATGTAAAATCCACATCAATATTCCATTTATATAAAATAATGTATTTTAACTGCTAAGTGCATTCGTCTCTTGTCTTTTTGACAACTGTTTGCACTTAACTATTTCATACAAGCTTAATCTTATAATGTATAGTTAATAATTATTGTAAATAGATTTAAGTTGCTATGAAATAAATGAATTATGAAATGAAAAAAAATGTAATGAAATGATATGAATTGACGCCAACAGCAGTAGCGCAAGTATTGCAGAAAAATTCAAGAAAAATAAAATGCCAAACAATTCCTACACAACTAAATCGAATTCAATAAACTACGCCGACTTCATTTTCAGCGTCTGTCTGTCTCTTTGCTGCTACTGCTGTTGCCTCAAATGAGCGCCACTTGTCTTGTAGCATCAGATTCACTTCCCAGTAAAGACTTTGAGTTGTGGGATTTCAGCTACTGTTGGCGCTACTGCCAAAGATTGCCAAATCAATTTTTTTTCTTTTTTTGCGAAACTTTAAGAAAAACGAACCTTAGAACGAAACTGAATAAGCAGCCAAAAGTTCAGCTGTTCAGAGTTTAGAAAATTCAGCGAATCAAAAAAGAATAAGTAAACAACAACAATTGAACAACAGCAATGAGAATTATTGCACCTGATTGCAACATTCGTTGTAAGTTTTTATGTTGGCAATGAAAATTTCATTGAAATTGATTGCATAAGAAGTTTTTGACGCTGCTGCTGCAGCTACTGCTCTGTTTGAATTCAATTCGATGCATTGCGATTTGATGGTGGGATTTTCTTCTTGAACTTCAGTTTATTTTTGGCTTCTCTATTGCCCCATGTTGCTCATATTTCGCTTAGCTTTGCAGTTTATGTTAGCAATCATACGATGTAGAAGAAAGAAGCGCAAAAAAAACCTTAATATGTTGCTTATGTTTTGTAGAAATTGTTTTGTAAAAAAAGCTAAAAGTTGAATAAACCTGGAATATTTTGAAAATTATTTATTTTATTAGGTATTTAACTCTATCTTACTAACCATACACTATCGACAGAAGAGTTGAGGAAGTAAATCTGAGAGTTGCTTGGTTCTTACGTTTGCTTCTTCTGTTTTGTGACTCGTTCCATCAAACTAAATAGTGTTGCAATTAATTATGTTGTCACGTTAGCAGCATGCAGCGTTTGCAACATCAATAATTGCAAGTGCAACATTATTTTTCATCAGGGTTTCCTTATGCTTTTGCTGCTTTCATCATTTATTTTGTAGCATGCGACAGTTTTTCGTCAACGTCATCATCATGAAAACCTGTTTGCCCAGCGGCATTTTTTATATTTTTACCAACAGCAATTTTCATCATTGTCAAAAGCGGATGAAAGGGAGTCATACATACATATTTATGTATGTACATATATTAGGAGTATGTACACTCTGTAAATTTCATTATGCGACGAAAGATAACACTGCTCCAAAAAAAAAAAATCTGGAATCAGTGCGCTAAAATCACTCAATGACCTTAATTTTTCACAACTAGCACTAATTTTAGAAAAAAAAAAAATAACAAAAATATTGAAAAGGTGAAGATTCCAAAAATGACACTTTTAACGTCACTGTGTGATATTTTGTATATTGTTTTCCCAAATCAAAAAACAACAACTTGAAGCTACAGAGAGGCCAGACTTGCGTAATTTGAAAAACTCATAACTCCATTATTTTTGTGGCAACAAGCAATATGTTAAGTCGATATATGATCACAAGATAAAGCAACATAAGTTTTGTGTATAAACCGGTGAATTATACCGTTTTGGATTATCATCGTAGATCAACTTAAGCTGCTATTGCTTGTTGCCTCAGATTTTATAATCGATTTTATGTGGTTTTAGCGCTTTTTAAAAATCGAAACAAACGTTGATTTTCGATGGATCGAATTGAATTTTGTAATAGAAATCATAAGGTACCTATGGATTGTGCATGTGAAAGTAGGGGATCGCGTGGCTGGTTTTGAAAGGGCTTAATTTTAACACTCAAATTCTGAGAAAATCAAATAGCTTAGAAATTATTTTGTTGGCTTCCACGCTTTCTCTCTAAACTCATCCCCCGGCGTTGTAAAAGAAAGTTGTGAGCGGGTGTCAAAAAACAAACCGCAAACTTTCTTTCACAAGAAACGGTAATGGGGCCCCGTATGTGGGGCTGTCATTTTCTCTTTATCAACATTTTGAAAAAAAACTGTATAATATTTAGATCTAATTTTTTTTTTTCAAACACTAACTTAAGTATCACATAGAAAGACAAATTCGTAAAAATAATAATTGGCTTACAAGCTCGAAACTTTTCAAAAAGTTTTAAAACCAGCCCCACCCTCCCCTACCATTATATCTCTATGGATATTTTCTAAAATTGGCGAATTATTAAAATGTGATGAAATGGTACCACATTTTCATCGAGATTAGAAGTGCAAAAAGTTTTCTAGATGATTTCAGAAGTCTTTCAACTGGTATAAATAGAAGTGTCGCAGTGGGAAAGAAAAAGAATTGATTTATGGCAATAAAGAATAATCATGCAAATTAGTGCCTTTAAAATCTATGCTTTAAAAAAGATATATAAAAGCTTTGCAGCATTATGCTTAAGCTTGTGAATTATCTTGAATAGTAAATAAAGTTATGATATTTTAAGCAATTTGTGTTTTTTATACTTATGAAATTTGAAGAATTCAAATCTATATTATGTGCTAATATGGAATAAAATCTGCCAGTTTAAAGAAAAAAAAAAAACCGAGCGGAATACTACAAATTACTATATATAAGCAAATTCAAAAATCTAAAGCAAATGAAACATCAATGAGAAGTGAAACCAAAATGATAATTGAACGGAAAAGCGAATAAGATCAAATGTGCTTGAGGTTTCCAAATGCTTCCATAGATTTAACATTAAGAGTAGCGTGTTCAATATCAGAGCAACCGGCCTACGTTTTTGTACCCTACGTGGGAACATAGACACAATTCCAGCAGCTTCTGCATTTCCAAGGTATCATCGTTTAATTTATTATTTATACGCCGAAGAATTGAGAAAATTTCTATTTAAAAATCAAAAATTTATCTAAAAAACTATTTTATAGTTGCCAACGACTCAGCAAAATATACTTAATTAGTGCAGCTGGTAACTCTGTAAGAATATTACTAAAATTCTTTAACTGAAGTGATTAAAATCTTGGCAAGTGCACCGCTTTAGGATGTCACCTCACTCAAGCGCGCGCCTCTTGTCTAGAGTGATGAGAACAGCGCCTTGTTACTCATTTTCAAGATAATATTATAAGTCGTAGCAAGCACAGCTTCCTGGCCAAAAAGGACCAAAATAATAAAAAGTAACACACATCAAAGCAGCATATAGCACATGACAACAACTGCAACAGCACAGCAAACAACATGTCACGCAAGGATTATAAATGCACATCACTGCTAAGACAACGTAACGGGCCATAGATGGAAAAAGGGTATGCAGAAAGCTTAACAATGCCACAAAATATCCTGTTGGCAGGTCCTAAATATTTAGTAGAGCCGCAGGTAAGAAATTTCATGCGACGCCAAAATTCATTTTCGACAGCAACAAACAACAACGCAAAATGAGTGACTACTCTTGTAAAGAAGGAGCAGCAGAGTGCTTTCCTTTGCTGTCACTGTTTTTGATTCTTATTTTCATGCACTTTCCGCTGCCGCTCTAGCTCAAGCTCAAGCTGAAGCTGATGACGATGATGATGGTGCTACGCGGTAACCGCATGAAGGATAAATGAATGAAAGCCACCACAAGGATATGCGAAGAAAAAGCAGTATGTCAGTAACGCCTTATCCACAAGGATATACTCGTGCAGCAGCAACGCAGCGATACGAAAATGCGAAATTTAAGCTCTTGCTGTAATATTTATAGATAATGAAATGGTGGGGTGGGTTGGGGTGTGGTGTGGTGCATTCTTATGAATGACATTCGTAGGTCGAACAACATTACTTTCGCATGGTGAAGCGACGCTGTTATTGGATGCAATCTAGCGAGACAATAAATTTAAGTTGATTAGTTGCTGATGCTGTGCGGGAATCAGCAGGATGGTGTTGTACGTAGGATTTACTGAAGGACGTCTTGGTGTTGCTGCTTGCTTTAATTTTAATGGGTTGTTGTGGGTGCTGCAGCTGTTTCGCCCGTCTGTCTGTCAGTCAGTCAGTTTGGTTTTGGCAACCACATTTAAAATGAATGTGTTTCTGCTTCAATATTTGAATATTGTACGAGTTGTACGATATGGAGGATGCGGTAAATGAATGATGTCTCCTTTATCCCTTCAAGTATGTCCTTTGGCATTTGAATATTAAAACCGCAACAAACAATGACGGCATTCTTAGATGACATGACGGATTTTTTTCTATTATTTTTCTATTTTACTTGGGTGCTTATGTTGGTCATACCATTTAAGAATAATTGTAAAGATGTGACATACTCTGCACATTCGAAAAGAATTTACCAAAGCAATTGAAAACTTTCAAGAATTGTTTGACTGATATTTTAAATTATGGATGTATTTGGGAAACATTGTAATCATAAGTGGAATTAAAACTAATTAAGACCTTAAGTACACAAACACGTTATAGATGGTGAATTTTTTTAACAATTGTTGTATGAGAAGTTAATTTTTGCTGCTACTTTATACCAAAAAAAAGTCAACAACAGGCATCAATTCTTCATCATTTATACGCATCTTTAACACATAACAGAAATAAAACAACAACAGCAACATCAACAACAGCACACACTGCATTCGAAGACTTCAAGGAAAAGGTGACGGTCTCGTACTCCTTCTTTTTATTTTCAACACCATAGTGACCACAAGAGGGAGCGCTCTTCTATCGGTTCACTCAATGCCTTAGGTGGACGAGGTGGCGGCAGCAGCACAAGCGCAAAATATCTGTCTGCGTCAGTCCGTCTGGTTGCAAAGGATTTTGCAGTGCCAAGGAAAAAAGGGTCGTATAATTTATATTTATGCGATTGCAATAAGGTAATAAATGTGCAAAGCCCGGTGAGGCCACTACTGTGAAGGTAGGTAAATAACGACAGCTACTGAAGTTGGGTACCTAGTGCTGATGGTACCAATGTTGTATGGTATCCGATAGTGTTTAGGTGAATAATTTGTTATATGTGAAAGAGGGGCGATTGCAAAACCTGGGTGTGGCAGTATAATGCAAGTGCTAATTTATCATAAAATATTTATCACCTCGTACAATAAAAACTGGTGGAAAAAATAAACATAATAAGGTAAAAGTTTTCCAATAAGCTCGTCTTTATAAAAGTGAGCTAAGTAAAACTTGGGGTTGGCGATATAGTTAAGGGCGAAAAGTCTGGAAAATAGTGCCACAAAACATTTACCATTTGCCCATTTTCTTAATATGTCTACTAATTTAGTTTATGATTGTCTGAACCTAATGCGGCTGATTTGCCATTCAGAATAGGACCATACTGTGGTAACAATTGAGTACCCTGGGAAAATATAATTGGGAAAAAGTTCTTTTCTAGTGCAAAATGAGCTGAAATTAGTTAAAAAATGGTTTTTCGATTGTTGAACACAAATTCACTACAAATTGTTTAATTAAAAGAACGCCCAATCTAATATGTCCGATTGAACACGGACAAAATCGGAATTGTTTCACCTAAAGTCAAATAACTTGAAAATACGTGGAAAAATTCATTATAGCCAAGCTCCTGGAAAAGAAAAATCATCAAATTTTGGAAATAGGAAAACTTTTTATGTTAAGATTTGCTTGATCATATAGAAACGTACAAACAAACAAAAATTTTAAATGATATCTATATGAATAAAATTATAGCTGTTTTCGATGTTCGCATATCACGCAAAAACTACTTGATCAATTTCATTTAAATTTACTTAGGGTTATTTCTAAGATGCTTGGTCTCAATCTCCAATTAAAATTGTCACGATATTCTTGTTGGAAATCAAAATATTTAAGTGTTAAAATTGCTAAAAAAATTTATTTCACACATAGAAACAAGCATTTAAACATAACAAATCGTCCCTGAAAGGAATTGATCTCACTAACTAACTACTTAACTTGGATCTAATAAAATGATTACCAGATTCGGATTCAGCTATCCAAAATCTATAAGAAAACATATTTCGTTCCGATTGACAAAAAAATTTTAAAAACCAGTAACTTCACTAGTGTTTCACCGAGGCCGAGGCGAGGCGAGGTTCTAGTTGATCTCGGTCTCGCCTCGTTTTATAAATTTAAGTCTCGCCTCGCCTCGGCCTCGGACGAGATCTTGCCATCACATGCCTCGCCTAGCCTCGCTTCGCCTCGTTATCGGCCGAGGCACCTCGGTAAAAAAGCGAGGTTTTTATTAAAATAAATAAAAAATTATATATGTATCAGGGCTGATAGGCTGATCAAGCCTCAAGAAATAAAATAAAATGTCTGTTTTTAGTTTTGGTGAATTGGATGAGATATGATAAATTTAATTTTTTCTTATATGGGAAGGAGACGCATTGCCTATTTTCCAAGCCAAACTAAGCTATGAACCTTTTACAAACTATAAGCAAAATATGTACCAAATCTTATTTATCTTCGTCAAATAGATATTAAGATATGATAAAGTTAATTTTTTTCTTATATTGAAGGCATGGTACCGCCCATTTTATTAATTGAATCTTAGTTATGCCTCTACCTTTTATAAATATACCAAGTTTTATTAATCTGCATCAAGTTGTTGATAATATATGATGAATTCTGTTTTTCTCTTATGTGGGGGTGGCATCACCCATTTATCGTTAACTATATTACGGAGCATCCCAAATCATAAGAAACATATATGTATGTAACTATGTCAAATCTTTTGTCGGTCGGTTGAAAGGTTTAGGAGTCCATTAGCAACGAACATACATATATTGATCTTTATTTATATACTAGCATTACCCTGTGCGTTTTGCTTCACCTTACCGGTTCTTAGTAAGACTATTAGAATAAATCAATTTCAATGCAGTGTTGTCAATCATGTAGTTTTGCTTATAGCCTTACATAGCCTTACATGCTTCCCTAACTGATCAATCGAGGCGAAGTCACATAGAAGCTGATGCGATCCAAGCACTTCTGTGCGTTAGCGCTTGGACCAAATCTGAACTCGTAAGAAGCACATGCGGATTAAAAATAAAACATAGTAGTTTACTCAAAATAAAATACTAAAATATTAGTTAAATATAGATTTTATTATAAAAATTACATTCATATTTTGAATCTGCATATGATTCTTACGAGTTCAGATTTCGTCAAAACGCGCCTCGCTCTTGGTTTCGAAAACGAGGCTAGGACGAGGCGAGGCCGAGGCGAGGCCGAGGCGAGTACGAGGCGAGGTGCCGTGTGATCTCGCCTCGCCTCGGTCAAGCGAGGAAAATTTATTTTTCCATCTCGCCTCGTTCTCGCCTCGGTCTCGCCTCGTTCTCGTAGTCAAAAACGAGGCTGCCTCGTAGCCTCGGTGAAACACTAAACTTCACCCAAAAAATAAGTATTTTGAGGATAAATTCGTCAACATTACCCATCGAAGTTTAAACTTAATTTCTCAAAATTTTATTGTAGGTACTTAAACACATAATTTCTGTTGTTTTGTTTTTTAAATAAGAAACATTTGTAAATAAATAAAGATTCCGGCTTTACTTATTAGTGATATAACTTTTCCTAATTCGATTATTTTAAATATTAAGTTCCTTGATCTAAAAATTTAATAGTATACACTAATAAGACCTAACTTTTAACTTTGCAATCAAAAAGTCAGCTACTTTTTTTTCTGTCAAAATAAAATGAGAAAGACGTAGTGGTGTGGCATGCCTAAACCATCTCCAACTTCTCTAAAACCAATTTAGTAACTTTAGGCTTCCGTTGCTTTCGCATCCGATAGACTTTTGCCGCTGCCAATATTTGGTATAAAATTATTTATGACTTTAAGTAGCTAGCGTTGGTCGTATTTTTTGAGCATTGTTTCATTATAAACAATCTCGTGTTTAGTTTGTATTAGTGCATGTAAAGGGTGTGCCAATAAAATGCGCTGAATATGGTTCTTAATATTTATTCGAAAAATGTCCAAATGTATGGAACAAAATAATACATGTACTTATATGTATCCCACGACTCTGCTGGCAAATTCTTGCTCTTGTTGCATACGTTGCTACTACGTTGACTAGTGTCACATATAAAATTTTTGG
Organism: Tricholauxania praeusta; assembly: GCA_949775025.1. Taxonomy (NCBI): domain Eukaryota; kingdom Metazoa; phylum Arthropoda; class Insecta; order Diptera; family Lauxaniidae; genus Tricholauxania; species Tricholauxania praeusta. The sequence continues at coordinate 189,065,657 of OX459028.1, forward strand.
AACAGCCAATCATGTAGAAAAAAAAGCTGCACTTATAAAACACCCTTTATATGAAATTGTTCACATTGTAGTTGTGTTGATATGTTGTTGCCATTTTCAAAGGTGAAAACGAATACATTGTAAAGTTGGAGCAACTTCGTTTTGATTTCATTTTTGATCTGCAAGCGCCACACAGTGGTACATAAATTAAATCGATAAGATAAACACTTTACTTATTAATACGAGAAAAATTCAGATGGCAAGATTGACTTTCAAACAGAGTCACCAAGTGACCGGGTTTTAGCCCAAAAATAAAACAAATTTGGTGTTACTCTCAAAATCCTACTTCAAATATCGGGAAAGTTCTAAACTGTTTTGAAGACAAAATCAATGAATCGGGGAATGTAATGACCATACACTGTGGAAACGTCTTGTGAAGGTTCTATACATAGATCAGTTCGACTTTAAATTGCAGATCTTGGTAAATGTTATGCAAAAATGGCAATTTATGTTCTGAATGTGATTTGAACTTTATTTATTTTATAAAGATTCTAACAAGCAAAAGTTGGTATGCTTATGTTTACCAATTATACGTATTCATTTTGAAATGGAATTGGGACTAATTGCATAAAGTGAGTCTTATAGAAAAGTCAAAAGCGTCTTTCATATTAAGACTTTATCAGAATTCCTGCGTAAACAGACTTCCTTTCATATCAGCCAATGTTGCTCATGCAAAATCCTCAAAAATGCTCGTGTAATCCTAAAATTTATAGATTTTTCATTTGACAGTGCCAAACATCTCGTTTTAAAGTCCCTCGCTTTGTAATTTTAAATAGCAAAGTAGTTTCACTTTAAACGGGGTGATTCATTTAGAGGTTGTTTTCAATAAGAATTTTATGACAGATTACGCGAAAGTTATATCAAATTGTCATAGTTGTTTATGTTGTTCAGTTTGGTTTAACATATTGTTACGAAATTTCTGTCCCTTTGACGATAATTTCGATCTCTCACACTTTTCTGAGTTCGATCACTGGATTGTGTAACAATTAAAAACACACAAACTTATTTAGTTATAAAATGGTTTATTTTATTAACGTTCAAATTCTAATATTAATTTAACACTGTATAGAAAACTGTTTTGTTCTACTACGGATCACACTGTATTCACTTTATTGCTTATTGCTTCGCTGGTTTAATTCTACTGTGTGCTCAGCTCAGATGACAACCCTTTTTATACTGCAGTCATCACTCTCTCGAATAATCCAGTACCTTCTAAGTGGCGTATATTCTACCATTATCTACAACCCACCAGTGCTATTTTGTAGCGTGCATTCTACTACTATCCACAATTCACCACAATGCATGGCACACTGACGTTGAGCTAGCTATTATGCTAGATGTTAGATGGCGTTGTATGTTGTACGACGGCGATAATTTCTCTCGGTTGTTGACTTTTTATTGTTTACTGCAGCGTCTGTTCGGTTTATTATTCTTAGCATTTTGCGCTAGATGGTGCTAATATGTTTATGCTAGCTAGTATCGTTTAGTTTTCTTTCGTTGGTATTTATTTCAAGAGTTTTCTAGCATAAACCAAATTTCGCTACAATATCATCATGAAACGTTTAACATCGCTTGTAAATTTGCTAAATTCACTTCATTACTTGATTAAGTGAATTGCACGCCAAGATCATGTGATATGCCACCTCTATACTTTTCCCCTTGGAGCTACATAAAGCCATTGGATAAGCTGACTTGAGGATTGAGTAATTGAAAATCAACAATACTCGCGTCATTCGCCACTCGAATCGCTCGAACGCTTCATCGAAAAGTGGAACTTCAGAATGAACCATGTTGGACGTAGTTACGGTCAACATTTGAACTAAATTTTCAATATTTGTTTTTTTTTTTTTTGAGAAAAGCACCTCTATCCACATCAACGGAAAAAATTTATGCTAATCATATTTCTCAGCTCTATAATTCTGACCCATATAATTAACTTTTTGCTAGCGCCTAAAGCAAAAATTCACACTGTACACAGCAGAGTTTTCTGCCAGTATCCTAGCCGTATTTTATTTCGTTTTGAAATTCAATAAATGATTTATTTTGTGACGATATCTCATCGCAGCCTCGCATAGAAATTGCAGCAACGTTAGCAGCAATAGAGAGAAAGAGTAGGTGTTTGCACTTTGTTTCGGCTATAGCCATGGCCCCAAAATGCCTGAATGGCGCAATTTACAGACGCATTTTGCTATAGTGCGGCGCTATTCTTTTGTTCAATAATAATAAACACTTTAATTGGCTAAATAAGAAAAGAAAAAACAAAAATTGTTGGAAAAATATATACCTACCTATAATCGATTATTATTGTCGCCTTCTTTTATTGTGTTTTTCTACGGACAAGATTTTCCGTCTTCACCTACCAAACCATATCACATCTGAACACAATGACGTAGTTTTACAAAATTTATCGATTTCGATTGTTGACAAAGATTAAGTATGACTTTTTTTTCTGTATGAATTGCATCCGTTTTCGGTTTGAGTAGAGTTGTAAAGACATTTTTTTACAATTTCTACCCACGTAGTATGTATAAAAATAAAAGCATGTGTAAGAAAATAATGGCATTTACCATTTGGTTCATTTCATTTGAACTAAAATTAATATTCAGATTTAACAAAAACTTTGTAAAAATTGTCCATTCGCTTATAAAAATAACCTGTAAGTCTTCAAAATTTCAGATTGGTTTAACATTCTACACACTGCATACATTCTGGTGTAGAGAATTAAGCACAACATTGTTTTTTATTGATCTGAGTTCAAAATCGATCCCACATTCGCACCGCATATCTATGCTGTAATGCGTCAAATTATGTCGCAATTGTTTTGGCCACGCTAGTGTGTGGCATTGCGGCTGTATCTACTGAACTTTTTTGTCATAATTGCTAAAAGATTTGATTTATTTCTTCTTTATTATAAATAGGTAGCGTGTTTTGAAAAAAGAATGGAAATAATGTGTTGATCCCGATGGCGCTCATAAATGGACGCAAATGCTGAAGCATTGAATGTGCTGAATATAGGGCTATTATAAATATATAAAGTATCATAATCTGCGGACCAATGTTGCTCCGAATCCATTAAGTGTTATTGCTTAAAGCTGGGTGAAAGTACACTAAGTGGCACAAGCGTCATTCGGTCAAAGAGTGAGTTGGCTTGGACGATAATAGGACTAATAGGTATTGAGGTAAAAGGGTATCTTCTATATAATTTGAGGTAATGGCATCTTCGACATTGGAGTTTTAATAAAAATTATGACTTAATAAATTTGTTACATTATTGCTATACGAAATTTTTTGCACTGACTGGATAAGAGTGAACTTTAACCCTTCGTCTGTCAGATGCTTTTATAACCTTCCTATAACCTGGACCCCTATACATTTACGGGAATTTGTATGGAATAATGGCGATATGACGTCACATTCAAACGTAATTATAAACAGTGTGCGTTTATATTTTCGGTTTTTTTTTTTTTTGTTTTCTCTGGCTTTCACATGTTTTCAGCTAGCTGATTATAAAAAAATATTGAAATAAGAGTGTGCCGAATGTAAAAAAAAAATCGTTCTCTTTTCGTTAATTTTTTTGTTCTATTTCGAAGGACACACACACCCTAAAAACATTTTGTTCTATAATCTGGCGGTCTGACCATATCTACTATATGTTTTTGCTGTCGCTAACACAGACTTACTCCATCACGTCAGGTTTCTGAGATATCCTCATCTCAAAAATGCGAAAAATCAGTTTTTTTTTTTGTATATTCTGGAGTATATTACAACGCGGCATTTTTTCCATCAAAAATCGTTACGGAATGTTAAAATGCTACTCTCTCCTTCAAAACCGACATTGAAATATATCGATATTTCTTTTTTTCTCCGAAATATCGAAAATTCAAATTTATTATACAGGTCTCAAAATAAGTTTGCATTAGTTTCAGCGTGGCAAATTATTTGAAAGAAAAAAAAAATATCAAAATCAAAAATATCGAAGAGAAACGTCAAAAGAGTGTGAAGTTACTTAAAGGATGAATTAAAAAAATAAATAAATATCATAAAAATGTGTAGAATAAAAGAACAGGAAATAAATCTTACGGTCTTTGTTTTATTAATAAAAAATATGTATTCGATGTTTCATTTAATTTTAGACGCATATTTTTTTGCTAAGTTATACCCTGAAAAAATCTTGAATAAAATTAATATTCATGAAAACAAAAGAATAACAATTAAATCCAGCATTCACACATTGCTGGCTGAACACAGCACATTCTTTGAGAAATGCGCCTGCATTCAACTCATTCTTTTGCGATGTTAAATCGGTAACAGGGTGGAAGAAAAACAACAACAACAAAAAGATGCAATAAAAAGTATTTTTATGTTAATTCCGCGTGTATGGAATTCTCATTAAATGTCAGATATGTAAGAGAATCATCTGCACGAAACTACAAGCATTTAAATAGTAATAATGCTAAATTGATACTGCCATGTAGCGAAGGGGGCTTTGAATTTCGATTGGGAGAAAAGTCTTTGCCGCTTTAATTCGAAGTTGTAAAAAAAAAATTCAACATTTTATTGTGATTTAATTTCAATATGACTGCCACTGATACGTACGAGTACACACTCTTCTACTGCTGCTGCTGCTGCTTCTGCTCAGTATGAAAATTTTGCGATTTTGAGAAGTTGCTGTGATGCGGTAATGGTGGCACTTTTACCATACAGTATATGCATGATTGTCTGGATTTATGCTGCAGTGCTACAGGCTGCCATGTAACTGATTAGCATATTAACTTGTAATTAGTTGTAATTAGTTTTAATTGTGAACGCGCACTGAACGAACACGCGGTAGCTGAACGCGCTGCACAGTGGGATGATGAATAGTGATTTGAACGAGTTCTTAAAAGACTCCTAAGATTTTATGGAATTGTGTGAAATGTGTGTTAACATGTTAACTAACTTATTCTATATTACCATGCTAAAATAGAAACTCTATCATTCCAGAAATCAACACATCACCAAAATTCGGTCTAGTGGGTATTGTAAAATTGTCTGGAGGTGCACAACAATTTTTTAATGTATTATATTTTTAATATTTGGTACACAAATATCAACTAATTAAAATTTTATTTAATTTGCAACGATCTTTGAATAGGTCGGAAAAAAAATATTGGTCCATAACTCAAAAGATAAGTCTCAAAAAGAAAAAACTATTTGAATACAATTAAGAGATATGCTACAAATACATCGATTGCTGCCCACAAAATCTCAGCGTGATAAAATTTGGCCAAACTGCTGTTGTTTTGAGATAGCTATTTTTTGGAAAATGTGATTTGCTTTGTTGTTGCATCATTCAGAAAAATTGAAACGAACAATCAAGTTAACAATAATGCGCACTTTGATGACAACTTTTCTCGTTTCGTTTGATCAGAGTACTTTTATTTCTACAGTGTATTACTATATAACTACACTCATGTTATTCTTGTTTGATTCTTGGAATTGGCTTTTGGCTTATTGCTGAAACTTTTTTTAATATCGATATTAAATTTATCGTTTTTTCTGCTGTTTTTTTTTTTTTCGTTGCTTTTGTTTTAAGTGGCTCTTGCTTCCAAAATTTTGCCCATCTATGCTATAGGTCGTCACAAACATCAAACTGCTAAGACTGAGAAAGAAATATTAAAAGCCGCCAGTACCGTGAACGATATCATGACGCAGTTACATTGGCAATGACCATCAATAGATTACGTATTACATAAAAACGTGAAAGTATTTAAATAAGAAGCCCACTGTCCAACTATGCAAATGTTTAAAATTGATGAGATTATCCGGTGGGCTTAGATCAAATCATAGCTTAGAATAAGCGCACACTTCGAATGCCCATTTATAGGGTTACCAAATAATTTTATTGCCTGTTAAGTACTTAGGTTAATTGTTGTATTGTATTGCTCAGAGATTTTATTGTTAATAAGTACATTCAAATCTCCATTTTGATGTGTTTTCAATTGCTGCTGGTATTGCTGTTGCTGTTGCTGTGGCTTCATTTAGTAGCCAACATGCAATATACGTGTACTCATATGGATTGTACTGCAATCATTTGCCCAAAGAATCACAGTAGCAGCCAAAAGATGCCACACCAGTACAACGATTTTAGCGATGAAAAAATACAAATGCAGCTTAGTGCACCACAAATAATGAAATTTAGTTATTATTCTGTTCCTTTCTGTTGTTTCTAAGCCAAAACATTGGACTTTAATTGTTTTTTAAGCATTCGAATAAAATTTGCATGTGTTAGGGCTGCCAACACTTGTTATTAGCAAAACTTGGTTTTTGCTATTTTAAAAGCGATTTACAATTATGACATACGTGCATTTTCATTTGCATATCAAGGCGGTATGAATAAATTATATGTGATTATTAACTCAGTTAATGTACTTACACAAATTATAGTTATTTTCAAAATTAATCATATGATACTGAATCAGTGATTTCATTTATCTTTTTAATTTTTCCGTACTTCGTGATAAAGATTTTTTAATTTTCCCATCTTCAATAGATATAATATTCATATGCTATTTTAATTCATCTTGGACGCATGGCAGCATAAAAAACCAAGATTGAATTACGAACGCGTTTTTTTTTTTTCAAAACGAAAACATATATTTTGTTTCGAAAAATATCGCATTGAGAAAAAAGTTTTGAACGAAGCAACGGAGCTTCGTTAAATTTCAATCCGATAAATTTTCTTGGAAGATAACAAATTTAGGAAGGCTATCAGAAATGCTACGCTGTAAGTATGAATCTTCACAGATATGTCGCGTAGTTTATAGTGCAATATTACCGAATCGTCTCAAAAAGTCAATGGGAATACCAAAAGTTCAGAAAAAGTCAACAAAAATTGATATATTTCACTTAATATCGAAAAAAGTCATAAGTCATAAATTTAAAAAAGTATCAATACCAAAAAGCATCGATGTAGTCCATAAATCTTAAGAATTGCCGAATAGTACCGAAAAATTGTACATTTGTATAAAAACATTCAAAAAATTAATGTCGATTAGCACCAAAGAACCGAAATGTAACGAAGAAATTGATAAAACTCATACAAATCGAATAGTTCCGAAAAGTATCGAGACCGTGATGAATAGTATCGAAAAGAATCGAAAATGTTAATAAAAGCTAAATAGTATTTATGTCGGCATGTATCGAGCCAATAAGTAGAAAAGTATGAAAAATTGCGAAAAAGTACAGATTAGAAAAGTATCAAGAAAGTCAGTAAAACACGAAAAATATCTACTAGTGTACTGAGTAAAGATTAAGTATGCATATTTCAAATAAATGTTTTTGGTTGATAGATTCTTGGAATATTTATTTACATTCAACAAGTTGTGGTAGATATTACTATTGAGCATTGAATTGTTGTTTATTTGGCTTAACATTATATTCAAGACATTTAGTTGGGTTAAATATATATTTGATAATACTATTTTTGTTTGATTTCACTTTTCATTAATATAGAAATCATGCAATTCTCAACATATTTCAGCAAAGCACTACTTAAGTTTCTTCTGCTAGGTATGCAATTCAGTTACATATTTATGATTGTCCAACGGTATCCAATATCAGCATGTGACGATGTTGAAATTATCGATTTATTTATGAATTGATATTTAAAAAAATATCGATTTCTTTATGACTCGATGTTTTAAAATATCGCTTTTGGTCCAATATTAATATATGTATGCGTTTACGAAAACCCATTTCTTCCGTCAAATATATGTAAATATTAAAAGAATAATTTAATTGAAATGGTTTTTATTAATATAAAAAGTAATATTTAATGAAAAGTTATTTAATCTAATTTAATAGCAAATGAGTTTAATTAGCGACTGATTTCTTCACGACTTCAACTTAACAACTGCGCCCACATCAACGACTAAAAAACGACCGTCACGACTGAACTCCTGAACATCATCGGCGGCTGCTTAATACCGCTGCACATAACAGCTGACAACTACTGACTACGACATAAGAAAGGTGGACCTTCTTACATATATGGTTTGGTGATTATTATCAAGTAAATTTTTACAACAAAGAAATATTTATTTAAATCAAACTTCGATCTGTTAATTATCACCAAATTAAGATTGATACCAGCGGAATGTGTGACATGCTTACTTTTATCGAATAAGTATATAATTTATTAATTATTACCAAATTTCGATATAAACAAGTAACTTTGTAAATCGTTTTCTCTGTGTACCGAAAAGTGTCAAGTAATATCGAAACACATCTAAAAGGTCGATGAAAGTCTAAGGACATTGAATAACCCTAGCTGGCACTCAACCAAAAAAAAGTCTCGAACCACTCAAAGAAGCAAATTACATACTGGTAATATTATATCATTGCCGTGCTCCTACTAAATAATAATTTAAGTATTGAAATCACAAAAGATTTTGGTTCATTTACTTTCAGGTATTCATCCTCTTGACAGCTTTTTAACAGAAATACATGACATTCAATACTCCTTAAGATAATGCCTATGGCGGCGAAATGACAGTCGTTCGTGTCTTATTTCTCATTTAACTCGAAAGTTTTTAACAATTGACAAAATTTACTATATTTATATATTCTCGAAAAAATTATCCATTGCTGTATCATTAACTACACCGAAATTCCACTGCATATGAGAATTTTCCTTCAAACATTTCTCCACATACAGCTGTTGTGCATCCGGTGATGCCACAAGACACCAATTTCCATGCTTCCGATGCACTAGCCATTTATTTTTACGATCGTAGTACCAAAATTGATTTCCACCACTGCCATGACAAGTCCACATCCATACCACATTTTGTTGCTGAACTTCAAGACAAAGTGAAGCGCGATACAATCGTAAGTCCCGACGCCAAGTCAATGCGAATTTCTGATTATTTGGTGGATTTATAAGATTATTGTAACAATTTAAAAGTCTCAGCTTCGAATGACCTGGTTGTTTTGTTGCATCAAGGCACAAATTTGGAAATCTTACATTTTGTATAGCACCATTGGCATAATCAGGCGGTTCGACAGGGGGATAAAACTCGAATAGGTCAAAAGCAACCGTTTCCACAAACCATTTGAATGATTGACAATGCAGCTTTTCACGCAACATTTTCTGAGCGGTTAAATTTCCGGCATCAGCGTCCTCGTACATTTTATTCGGGTGATACTTATAAAGATAGTTTTTATACTCATCCATCCAGACCTCAGCAACACGCTTATAGTTCTGAAATCAATGAAAAAAATAATGATTGTCGAAAAAAAAAACGCCCGAAATTTCAAAACCTTTTTGAATACGAGTTTTAGCGTGATTTCTCCATCGCCATAAGTAATAAAATTTCATCTTACCCTAAAGAGGTAGTAGGTTTTTCGTGGGTTTGGCATTGAATATTGTGGATCTCTGTACAGATGACCGACTCTTGAGCATGGTGCATCCAACAATTGACCTCCACACATCCAAATTTTAAAACTCAATTCATATTGTTCTCCACCACGGACATCAAGACCTTCGTCGTAGCCACCTAGTTCCCAAAAGAATTCAGCAGACATAGCAAAGAGGCCACCATTCATAATAATATTTTTATAAGGTTTTGTCACGTCTATCAAGTCCTCCGGTAGAACGTGGATTTGTACATAAAAAAAATTCCAATCAAAACCACCACGTCCAACTTGCACAGCCTCATATACAAAATTACTATAACCGATTCTATCGATAATTGGGCAAACCACAGTACGTTTATCAAGCACAATAGGCTCCAAGAGAGGTGGCAACCAGTTGTGGGTGACTTCAATGTGAGAATCCAACATGACCAACACTTCAGCCGTTGCCTTCCGTATACCAACCATACGCGCGCGAATTAAACCCATGCGTTCTGGTAAACGTACAATTTGCACTTTCCCAAAATGCTCCGCAACATATTGTTCCAAATGTTTTCCCAGCTGACGATCACTATCACTAAAATCATCAACGAGTATTATTTCCTTAAGCAGCTCAGGTGGTGTACGATTTATTAAGCTGTGCAAAGATCGCAAGAGTACGCTAAAATGTTCATTGTAGAATGGTATAACAACACTGATTGTTGGCAAATTGGCGAGATATTTTTTGAAGCGGCAGCTGGAGAAAAGTAAGCTAATATTATTGGTATTCATTAGACACAATGTGTCTTACCCCATATTTCGTTTATCTGGAACAGAACGATTTACCGATATTGCATCTGATAACAGTGCATTGAAACCGTATTTTAGCCACATTTCTCTTTCTAAGATTCGGTTCACATCAGCACCGCTTAACATGGCGCTTTTACCATGCTCTCCAAGGCCGATACGTCGTGAATCTTGATAAATTGATTTATAGTCATGCCAATCTCTCTGAAACAATTCTTTTGATTGTTTCGTCAACTCAGTTTTCAGAAAAATAATTGATATCTTTGAGAATATTATTAACAATACGTACAGCAGGAATATGAATTTGATTAATCTATTCAGACTGCAGCGTACCATTGCACAAATGTAACTGATATTATTCTTAAAATACAGCTTCGAACTAATAAAATGCTTAATTACCATATCTAATAGTTAGCTTATCGTATAGATGCTCGTATTATGTATGTTATAAACAAACTAAAAAAAGTTGGTAAGAACATCTAAAAAAATATTTATATACATAAAGAGCTTACCGAAAATTGAAAGGATACTTGGACCTTTACTTGCCTCACCTTATGAAAGAAGTCCAAATATATTCGATACCAATTAAGAACTTCACTTATGTCAAGAGTGGGGCTAAGGATGGGCAAAACTGTTACTTTTCATATATCACAATTTTAAGATCGTTATGCACTTGCTGACGTCAAAACTCCATTTTAGACACTTACCGGAGGATTAGAGCAATAACATTTTTTTTATCCTTGAAGATGCACTAACATTTTTTCCTTCTGAAGCAAGAAGGATCGGCAACCTTATCAACTGGTACAGTAAAACTCCTATTTGGGAGTCGGAGGCCGTCTAGGTATTTTCCAAAATTGAGTTTTTTAACCGACTATTGCAATTAAATACTTTTTTATGCCAAAATACTCACATGGGGTGGTAGGGGGTCGCCAATAAATTTGTTTGGTTAAAAACACCCAATCAACATTTTTCCATCCACTGGTGAATTGAGACTAAAAAATCTTCATTAAAGGGATCAAAGACACCCTGGCAATGTTTCAAATCCATTTTTAACATTTTCATTCATTTTGGGATCACTATGTAATAAAGACATGCCACTGACTGATAGATATAAAGCAGTAGGTCCTGATCTATATATTTTAACCGTAGCACCATAACAAGCAGTACCTTCTAGAGCATCTAGGACCTCTTTACGATGATCGCCAACTTATTCACATCTTTCAAATCGGAATTATGTTATAGAGGGATACTTTGACGTTAAAATGATGCCGGTATTTTTTCAGAATTTGAATATCTATACTGAACACTGAGTGGAATGGAAAAACTCAATGAGTCTTACTCGTGCTGGAGATTATACATAGCCATTTTTTCTTCCAATAATGCTACATAACCTACAAAAAAGAGAATAGTAAAGATTGAGAACGAAGAGCTCAAACCCTTTATCATTCCTGAGGACACCCTGCGCTACGTTTTAACGCCGATGAAGCCCGGAGTCGAAATAACTATAATTTGCGATATCAATCAAAAATTTATTGTAATTGAAAAAATAGGATGACACCTCTTCCCTTGGGGAACTAAATTTACTTTTCGATTGATGCAATGAAAAGGTTCAACTTTGCACCACTTTGTCAGAACGACTGGATGTTTTGCGATGATTTTTACATCATCCTTATTCAACACTACAATGTAGCGCTACTCTTAAGTCTGCCTTACTGCTATCAATAGCTGCAATTTTCCAATTTCACCCCATTGATTTTTCATTAGTTCTAGCTACGCTATTTAGACATGGCTATCATTGGTCCCTTGTGCTATGAAGTTGCCTTAAACCAATTCAAATTCAGTTTGCATTGGTATGATAAAGTGAGGGTGCTTTTTCAACTGCATATTACAAGCTTGCGTTTTGAATTTAGAAAAAAATACCATTTTAGAAATGGCAACCAAAACCAAACAACAGCAACAACAACAGTAACATTTGCAAAAACATGCAGTTTCGTATTTTGCCTATTTTTGTCCAGAATCTCATCAGCAAAGCCCATAGATGAGGCAATAAAAGCAACAACAATGTAGCCTATATGCATATGCATAAGTGAAGCGCCCATTTTCGATTGGCATCCAGCTTTCTACAACACTTTGCTCTCTCTCCTCAAAATCAACTTAGTTGCGCATCAAACTGACTGCATCCGGCATTTGCTGCAGAATGTGTTTGAATGTTGAGCGGGTGAGTAGGATAGTGGGGGGATTGCGGCGGGTAAGCGGGTCAAAGGTGGCAGCGACGCTATCAAACGAAACATCAAATTACAAAAATAAACAAAAGCCGCACCATTGCATAAAACCAATTTCCATTTACGGCACATGACAGGGTGCACACTCACAAGCCAGAGACTTTTGTAGTTAGGACGAGCGTAAGGACCACCAACCAATGCAACACCATGGAAGAATAACAAACCGATGAGAACTGAGTTGAACCGACATCTATATCCTGTAAATGTGTTGTTTTTTTTTTGCATGTGTGTGTGACGAGTGCATTTAGGTGGAGCAAAAATATCGAAAGTTTACATAAAGAGGGTGCTCTACTTAACTCAAATATGATCAAATTTCTTTTTCCTATCAATCACCTTAAATATACGATATTTTACAAATTGTTTATTCATTACAACTTTTCGATACTGTTTTCTACTTTTTATTATGTTGTGACTTTTTTCAATTTTTCGAAAATATTTATCACAATTTAATATCTAACGACCTAATTGTCACTTTTCGATCTTAAACGATATTTTCAGACTTTTTTTATTTCAAGATACTACTTTTTTCTAATTTTGGAGCCAAAAAAACACTAGTACTCAAAGTGAAATATGATATTGATGAAAGGAGTTTATATATTGAGTTAACTAGCATAACGAAGTATGTGTATAACAGCGACCTAATCATCTCCATTAGCTGTTTTGAACTTCATCGGTAAAAACAAGTTACAAGATCTTTATCCTAACGTTTGGATTTCTCGAAGAGTTTTATTAACTTCTCTAGTTTCTTTGGAAAACCGGGAAAAAAAGCTCTTCTAAGCTGGAATTAATAAGAACATTTTTGCGATACGATCAGCCAAGAACAACTGAGTCCCTAGCGAATGTTACTATCGAAGAAGAAAGTGCCTAAAGTAAAGATCGAAAGGAATTTATATCGCTATTAATATCACAAAAATTTTATTCAACTAATTATCTATACTATTATATAAAGAGGTAAGGTTTGCTTGTTTGTTTGTTTGTTTGTTTGTATGTTCAGGGTAATCTCTGGAACTACGGAACCGATTCCAAAAATTATTCTACTAATAGAAAGCTACACTATTCCTGAGTAACATGGGCTATATTTTATTTTGATAAAAGCAAGGGGCGTGGCACTTTACACGCAATTAAAATCTTTAACTCGCTATATCTGGGTTCATATGATAGCAAGAGTCTTAAAATTCGGTGTCAGGATACACATAGCCTATGTTAAGCACTTTACAATATATGAACGGAATTAGACACCAATGGCGTGGTGGCTATAAAACTTTAATTTAGGGCGGCCCTCATACGCAAATATTTTTAGAACTTTTACAAAGACCACTTAATCGATTCACATGGAATTAACACCACATGTCTCTTATATTAAGACGCACAGCTAAGACGATGAAACTTTTATTTAGGGAGACCCTCATACACAAATATCATTCAAGCCGAAATTACACCACGATTCTCATGGAATTCACACCACTTGGCTTTTATATTAAGAGGTACAGATAAGGTCAAAAAAATTTTATTTAGGGTGCATATTTAGGGTGACCCTCATACAAAAATATTTTTAAATGTCACGAAGACCGCTTAATCGATTCTCATGGAATTTACCCCACATGGCTTTTATATTAAGAGGCACAGATAAGGTCGTAACAATTTTATTTAGGGTGCATACCTCATACAAAAATATTTTTAAATATAATTTTCTCGAAGACCGCTTAATCGATTCTCATGGAATTTACACCATGTGTAAATATATTAAGAGGCACTGCTAAGGTTGTAAAAATTTTGCATACTAAGGGTGGTCCTCATGCAAAAGTATTTTTTAAATAGAACTATCACGCAGGCCGAACTTCGAATTTACACCACGGTTGAGGTGAAGGGATGGGCACCGGGTAGTGCTAGTATTGAATAAGACTGTTGAAGAGGTTTGATGAACTGTTTATAAGTAGGTATAGAAAAAGGGCACCAGAAAATTTCTGAACATGGCGTCAATTACCCTCGAGCCAACACTGGTAAGTAATGTGTTTAAATGGGGGTTCATATTTATGTGCTTGTAATCTGTGATTATTCAAGGACATCGGATCCATTCGTATCAAGTTGAAGTTTGTAATAAACCGTAGAAGTATTTTACATTGCATTCACGAGCATAACATCAAGTTCTGCTGCGTGCCTAGCCGTGAAGGGCGGCAAACGATCCAAAGACTTTGCTCAGATTTTCAATCGAATGCAATATACTAAACTCCCAATCATAAGAATCTGCAGCACAACAACAAGAACATTTTTCACAACACTCTAATGAGAGCACTCTTTAAGCGGCTAAATTGAACTCACATACAACAACATAAGCTACAACAACACCAACAACGACGAAATGTTGGCAACAAGGCTGACAGCAGAAACATTTGCCTGCATGGCAAAAAGTAACATACCAACAGACATCTACTGCCATAATATACCTACGTACTGCATACGAATTGTACAACAACAGCAGTCCATTGCAAGTAGTGCGTTGGTTGATGACTGTGTATGTGTGTGTGGATTATTTTTATAGGACACTCAAAAGGATACGCTTTTAGATTCGGCCGCCCACTAGTCATTAATTGATATCGCAGCTAAAATTCGCAGCATATCCTCGAGGATTCGTTTTCCTCGTTTTATTTGGCCACATGCAGGGAACGTATATATGTATGTGTGTATGTCAGAACAAGCAAACGAAAGGACTAAAGTACTCAACTCATGCGGTGCAACACAACATATACGCAATTTCAGGATAGGTCAATTGTAGGTACGTACATATAGAATGGTGCTAGTTGTTGGGTTGGCTGAAGTTTT
This sequence comes from Tricholauxania praeusta, assembly GCA_949775025.1. Classification (NCBI taxonomy): domain Eukaryota; kingdom Metazoa; phylum Arthropoda; class Insecta; order Diptera; family Lauxaniidae; genus Tricholauxania; species Tricholauxania praeusta. The sequence goes on from OX459028.1 coordinate 189,080,980, forward strand.
TGGTCTGCATTTTATTTGGATTGCAGAAACAAAAAAGTTTTAGCAAAACAAGCGGCTTCATTTGCTGCGTCATCCTGCATGACCAGCGGAAGGGATTTTACATACGCTGCGGAAGTGAGTGTATTGCGTGCAGCGCTTTGCATGTGTGCTATAATGAAGATTTCATCTATTTGACTGCGTTCTAACTCCATGCTCCATAGTATTATTTTTTGTTAATATACCCTCCAGAGTCCGCTATTTTTCGATATCCCTTTTGCGACCTTTCCCTATTAACTCTTCCGATATTTTTGCTTAGACTTAGTCGCTGAACCAAAGATGAATAATTGTTCAACGTTTTTGGCCAGTTCTTTATTATATATTGCCTCATAAGTACATATACCTTACTTTAAAATATATTCTGGGATACTACCACATCTCGCAAAACTTCAATGAAGTCAAAAGCTTTCATTTAACACGATGCTATGCTGTTTCTATACAACATTTAGAAATATTTTACTACTACGCCATGCTATTCGTCTGCCTGTGTAACATGAATTTTCTCAATCGTACGCTGCATTTGTTCATCATTCGTAATTTTCAAGAAAATCCCCATTGTGTGAACTGGGCAGTATTGGTGTCAGAGCATTAAAGTATTGATGTGTGTGTTTATGTATTTCAGCCGGTTTAGTCGGCCTCAGTATGTTTGCTCTGGTTTTGGTTGTTCTGCGTTTGCACTACGCTCGAGAGTCCTTTTAATGAAAATTCAGCAGTGTGGTATATTCTCATACATACATACACATACATATGTCGATGCACGAATACTACGTATAGGTACATATTGAAGTGTATACATGTGTATATGTTCTGCATCGAAATCTGCTTTTTCTAACCGAAATACTACATCTAGATGTCCGTCAGTCATAGTCGTCATGGTCGTTGTTTTGACGTAATTTTAGACAAACTACAGTAATACCAATTTATATATTGTACACACATTTTTATGTGAAGCATATGTATGTATGTGCTTATATTGTATTTACATAAGTACATACAAGTTGTCAGATAGGTTCAGTAGGAATTTCAACTTATAACCTTTAAGACGGTATTTTAAAATGGTAATTTAAAGGTCTTTAAGCACCAATAGTTTGTGCTAGTAAAGATGTATCAGCAAGAATCAAGAAGCGAGCAGTGTCTGCACAACCAAATGTCTGCAATTCTAAGTGTGCTTTGAAAAGGAAGCATAGTCCTTTCAAACCTCATTAATAGTTTCATAGAAAAAATTTAATTTTTATGTAAATTTGCCTCAAATATCTCGAAAAATCGAAAATTTTCGCACTTTTAGGTTAGAGTATTTTGAAAACCTAAGCAATTCGAGAAATTCTGTCTTTGATTCGAATTCAGCGCGTCGAATATCTTCGGAAAAGTATATTAGAATCCAAGCAATAAAATCATTGCTGCTCTGTGTAATCTTACGTCTTACGAAGGTTAACATTCTGAAAGAGTCGTTTGATATATTTCTGCTCTCGGGCTAAACGCTAATACAAAATATCTTGTCAAAGTAGCGGTTCCCGGTTGTATCCCCTATTTAATCATTTAATCTATAACTGGCCAAGTTTGAGGTGTGTATGGGTAGTACCGAAATAATACATCTCAAACGCCGATAATCGTGTTACAAGATTAGCATATACTACCACAATGAAAAACCAAACATCGGAAGCTTACGTAGCTGCTTTGGATGATAGACGAGTTTCATCTTATACGACAATATTTTTCAACTCGAACCATAGAACTATACATTTTAATTTCCACAATATCTCTAGAACTAAGTAAGATAGTGATAAATAATTTACGTAAAAGGTAAATGTTCTTGCCGCTGACTTTAAAAACCAATGTTCAAGGCCAATTGGAAGTTAACTATAATATATTTTTAAGCGAACATATATTTTTATTGCAGATTTGTATTCTATGGGAAACAATAGATTTATTTTGTATGAAGAGTTTTACTCTTGGACTTTTAGTTTTAGCATTTTGCTCAGTTTAACCTATTATCATTTTTTTTTTCCTAAACTATCAATTTTTTAAAAAAATTCACTGAGTAAAAAGTTCTTGAAATTGGTCACACAATAAATACTTTTTTTTTAGTTTTGCATATGTATTAGACCAAATCCATTTCAAACCATGCACGCGGACTATTTTTTGTTACGGAATCGGTTGCCGATTAAATATGTTGTTTTTCAAAGGATGTAAGGGGACCCATCTTTCTCCGATTTGATTAAAAAAAATTATTTGCGTAACATATTTACTGAAGTCTATTAACAATTTTTCCAAGCATCACAAAATTTCTATATCAGCAAAGATTTCCTATTGGGTATAACCTTCAAAAATGGGTATTTGTCTGTTTTTGTGCTTTTTCGTCCAACACAATTTTTGTTAGTTTCCTATTCCTTACTTCTGAAAGCGCTCTACTGAAGTGTATACGTATGTAAGTAAAAAGGATCCTTTTTCATTTATTTGCACTTGTGTGTGAGTTTGTCTGTCTACATATGTGTGTAATGGGATTAGCTCTTGTTTCTTTCCAATGTTTTGCTCGTTTTTTATTTACAAGTACTTTTGTTAGTTTATGTAAGGAATTGTACTGAAATGGTTTTCATTTCGTGGTTTTTGTTTTTATTTTGTATTTTGTGTTACTTAAAAATTCTGAATTGTAAATTGATCCCATTGTACAACTGAACTAAACTCTTCAATAAATAAATCAAATAGAAATAACTTATAGTTCATTGACATGAGGCCATACTGGAAGAGTGAAATTTTTATGGGCTTTTATTGACAAACTCTCTTTGATCTTCTAGAAATGACTAAGAAATGATGTGAATAATGAAAGCAATTGTCATTTTTCAAAATGAAAATCAAATCGAATTTATTTGGTGTATGTCACTTCTTTGGGTTACTTACTTAAAGTATCCACCGCAATTCCTCACCGCCTTAATATAGTAGCATGATTTTGCGAAAAATCTCTTCTTGAAGTGAAACTTCTTTAGCACGGATGTGATTTGAAATAAGGTGTGTAACTGAAACGCAAAAATTGACATTATTTTTTATAGTTAAGTAGTATAGTTTTTTCCTCGACGTAAGGTAAGGCTTAGTTGACGAATCTAGAATAGCAATAAATGATATGTCTTCGAGCAGAGTGTCAGAAAATTATCAGCTTCAAGCTCGCTTAAGCAAAAGCTGAGATATAAGCGTGGAAATCCTATTTTTTAAATTTTTACAAGCACTGCACTGATTAAATACCAAAGCCTTGTCATAGCGACGAGAAAATAATCTACTATTGCTTTTCGAATAAAAATTTATGGGGTTAATTTTTAGATAATTTATTGCTCATTAGTTAAATTGCACTTATCCAAACGTTTTCGAATCTACAGGCATTTAAAATAATTTTTTTTTTTACAACAATTCAGCGTTTATAGATTTTTAACGCTAAACGCAAGTTAAACATGTTAATGGCATGCATTCTTATTTGAAAACGATGACATTTATCCAGAGAATAAAATGTCTTCTAAAATGGCTATTAAAATATTTTTGTTAGCAATTATATCAATCATTTTCTATGCCACAAATCAGTTAATGCTGATCTGTGACGAAAATTGATTTTGACTGGAAAATGCATGAGTTTGACTAAATAAACTTTTCAAAGCAATAAATATTCTAAAAAAATTGCATTAGGCATAGCCCTATAAAGGGTGATTGATTTGAAGCAAACAATCTAAGTCTGGTAAAAATAAACAGCTGATATTTGACATCTGATTTCATTAAGATAAGAGGATTATACCAAAATGAAAAAAGAGATCCGTCGTGTTATTATAAGTAATGGATAATTTCATCAAAAGGGTATTGCTGTTCGAATTGACCGACATCATTTTCTATATTTTAAGTCATCAAATATCATATTTTCTATATTTAAACATCATATCAAACTTTATTTGTAAAAGTTATAATGCTCCCTTATATTTTAATATGAAAGAGCTTCATCAGCACTCAGCGATCTCCAAATATTTAAATTCAGAAATATTTTTGGGAGTGGATTTCCTTTTATGTATGTATGTACGAGTACATACTTACCATTTTAGAAAAAAATATTTTACAAAAACAACACCATAATGCATACATACTTAGAAACGAAGATCTCTCTGGCGCAAGTTTTCTCTAGAATGTAAAAAGAATATTCCGAGGAATAAGGCTTTTTTTTTGCAACAGAGGATAGAAAAATTATGTGGCACATGGCCCATTATACAATGCCTGACGTTTAACTTATGACCACATGGCAAAACAAAAACAAAACATCTCAACCCGTTTATTATTATCTACCTACAACACCGAAAGGATTTATGAATCTAAATGAATTGCATAACAAAACGTTTATTTAACATTATAATAAATTGAAACAATAACTTGAAGACAAACAGGCATTGGAGTACAAACACAAATTTTTTACACTCAGGAAGCGATAGACAAAAATCGGGCAAAATGCCAACACTGAGAATTATTCGGCAAAAATTCAAATATCACCTCCCGTTCTCCCCCCATACACCTGGCATGCATTGGTAATCTTTGAATGCCTTCTAGTCCTTGTACTGGTTGGCATGCATGTGTTGTTGCTATTGTTGTAATTTCATTAACCTTTTGTAAAAGCTCACCCACGCAGCATACGAAAAGGCGCAAATGCGTGTGTGAGGATCACCAGGAGGTAAAGCCGACGACTAGGGCTAAAAGACGAAATCAACAACTCCCTAAAAAATTCCCTACACTCCGTACAAGCGATAGGCAACCATCAGTAACAACAACAGCAAAAATGCCAAAAATATACACAAAACAATAAATAAAGTTTTTTACACCCAAACAAAAAAAATTAGTGTAACAAAAATAAAAAACGAAAAAAATAGTTACAGGAGAACGCAAAAAAGGAACCCATTGAATGCCGTCAGGAGAACCAATCAGAAGCATTCGAAGGGTGTGGCCTCGTCGTCAACCCCGCACAGTCAAATCGGTCCGGTCCGCATGTAATGCAGTTGCAGGCGAACGAAAAAGAATAAGGCTTTTTGTATTGTCTTTGTACCGTGCGCGCTCCCTTTAATCGTCCATTCATTTTTGTCTGTTTGTCCGTCTGTCCGTTCATTCGTCGTCATCGCCATCGCCATCGTCGTCGTCGTCGTTGTCTTTGTCGTAGTCTCTTGATGTTTCTGCAATTCCCTGTCTTCCTGCCTGTTTCCCCCACTTTCACAGCATTTCTTCTTTCCTTGCGTTGTACTGAATTTTTCAGTTAACGCTGCACATAAACGTAGGTACACTAAACAATGATACGTACAAAAAAATGCAAGTGTACAACCTACACTAGTCTCCCCTACACCCGAATATGGATGAGCGAGCGCTGCGAGGCATATACAACAACAGCAACAGCAACAGTAGCACTAACAAAGAAAAAAGACAATTCGGCTTGCGTTTTATCATTTGGAATTCGAGACACGGCAACAAAAACAAAAACAACTACAATATAAGGGCTATTTCAGCTTTTTTTCGGTTATAGATAGTATGGGTACTAACTAACTGAGTGGTACATATGAGTAATGTTCATATGTATGCAATTGTCGCATGTGTGTTTATGTGCGGATTTATATATAGCATTACATTCAATGTCTATCGTCGTCGTCCCTGAACAACTACAACAAATCAAGCAAAAGTTTTGAGCAAAGAAAAAAATTTCACGTAGGATTCGTCGTAATTTAAATGCGTCAATAGTTAATTTAATCTTTTAGGTTATTCTTTACATAAAATAGAACACCTACAGTTAATTTTTATTAATATAAGATATTATTCGGGTATAAGTTCAAAGAAAATTAATCGACCAATTAATTGCACAGTCTAATATTGTAGTGTTTACCGCGCACAAAAAACTGACAAATTTGGAGGAAGTAACCACCAACAAACTGAAAACAAATTAAGAGTAAATAAATGCACAAGAAGAAAACAAATGAAATGGGGATAAAACAAACGAGAATGACATCAAGCAGGTATGCAGGCTGTGGGTTCTAAGGTCATGACCCTCCCGCTTAGAGTGAAAATTATGCATCGAATTTTAAATGAATTAATGAAGAAGAAGATGAAAAGTACAGGTGTAACACCGCCTCCTTTTTCCTGAGATGAGGTAAATGGACAAATATATCACACATATAGCCCTACAAATTCGAACACAAGCTACATCCTGTTGAAACCCCACTACCTGATTACCTTCGATAGCTGGAGGAAAAAATTTTATACAGATATGATACACAGAGCAACGACGGATACAGGAAAATGTATTCCCAAGAACACTTTGCCGCACAGCTCTTCCTAAATATCGCCAGCTTATTCACTTCCCTTAAACCGGGAGATTAGGTTTCCAACCATGATATCGTTGTTAGCTGCACTAACATTAAAATATTGCCAGAATTTTCTCTGAGCTTTAACAATTGATCATTCATTGCTATAGAAAATCTCAATGACTTTCACTCGTTGCCGGACTTCATACGTAACCATTTGAATCTCTAAGCGTAGTTCTATAACCTAAGAAAATAACAGAGATTAAAGCATTCAAACTATGACTTTTTCAAACCTTTCAGCTATTCAGTTCCTCCCCTGTATACTTAAGAATTCAAGTTCAAGTTTGTGAACAGTTTTGTTAATTCTACTAAATATTCTTAAGCAACACATTACTTAAGTTAACATAGTTGCAGAAAGATCTTAGAGGTTTTCAAAAATTTAACTACTCGGAAATTTAATACTAAACGGCACATGGAAGAGAAGACTTTTACAAAATATTTGCGTCATATTGATATGAATGTAGTACATAAGATAAGTCTCATTGAATGCACTTGCTTAGTCTACCATAAATGAACGTTCAGCTTAGTCGTCAGACTCGATAAATAAAGGGTACTCGAAACTTTGTTTAAAAGATCAGATCAGATTTGAAGCCAGATACATAGGTAAAGTAAATATGACTATTTGGATGGAGTGTAAGGCATGTTCTTTGAATTTTAGTTTTCAATATCGCGAGAAAATTTCTATTAGAAATTGAAGTTAACATGCATTGAATATCACCCATTGTTGAAGACCTTCTTTTTTTGAAAATGGTTAATTTTTAGAGAAACTGTGATTTTCACATTGATATCATTTACCTTCTCTGAAAGATATTTTTGTATACTAAAATGTTCGCTCAGTGATTATGGACATGAATCGCTTATCGCTTAAATATGACAAATTTTTGCCTTTCAACAATATAACTTAATCAAAAGACTAAGCGTCTTTACTTTTATCTGAAATATAGCTTTCTAAATCATATAGAAATCGAGATATATGCGACAGTATAAAACTTATTGATTAGAAAAAATCAAGAAATTATCACCCCTGTCATGAATAAACATTCCTTTGGAATTTTTCTCGAATTCCACATTTTGCAATAGTGGAAGATTTTTGGGGAACTTAAAGGAGACTGCTTCTTTTTGGGTCAAAGCTGCCCACAACGGAGTCCTTTGCACAACGTGTTCTTGTTTAATTCATAAAATTTTGAATATCGTTCAAAGGTCTTTCCAAGCATAATAACTTCATATACGTGTTTTGCGCAGCAGTTATTTCGACTTCTGGAGAGCCTTCCATATATGACTTTTGACCGTGATATATGAGTATTACTAAGAAGAAGAAAGATTTTTTTATGTGCGCAGAGTACTTATTTATTTTTTTTTTTTTCATTTTTAAAATGCAAAAAAGAGCAAAATGTCAATTTGCTTTAAGTTTTGAGTAGAATCATAAAACTTTTTCCCTCATAAAAATAGATAATCCTGTCAAACTAAATTTTAATGCAACATTAAAAACCAACCTTAAAGCCTTAAACTGCTTTTTTATAGCCAACAAAAGATGTATATGTATATATCTACACTCAAGATGCCATACTGCAGCAGCGACCGCTGTAAAACCATTGGCATAACCTCTTTTCGGTGCTGTTGTTTGACTTTCTTAACTTTTTAAATATCATCTTGACATTGAACGAGTTCATATGATTATGCAGCAGAGACAGCGACAGCTAGTGGCAAATTGTGCAACTTATTGCCATATAAAATACCACCACTATAATCCCACCAATATTTGCTGACACCCTTAAGAGCTTACAAGCTAGACACCAAATTTTAATGGCGCAAAACTTTGCGAACTGAATTATTTTTTGATTTCTTTTTTTTTTTTTTTGCAATGTTTATGTGCCACAATATGGCAACCGGAAATGTGCCAAAGGAAACCACCAACAGCAACATCAACTGCAGTTATAAGTACCTTTACAAAAGAAATTCATATGGGTTGACTGAAGAGGGTTGGGGTGCAATTTTAAAGAAGATATCAACCGCTTAATGCAAACGTAACCCAAAAAAAATAAAAAATAATGCGAGAACAAATAGAAGAATTTATTCTTAAAGCATTCAAACGAATTATATTGTTACTGAAACCTTAAAAGAAATGATTCACGTGCACGATTGAAAACTTAAGTAGCAGCAACAACTAAGCCAGAAATTCCTAGCAAAAACGAAACCCAAAATATCGCATAAAAAAAATTCAAATATTTCGGCTAAAATGTAAAAAAATGAAAAAAAATATAGACGAACTGAAGCCAAAAAAAAAAGGCAAGAAGGACTTGGTTTGGGTTGGCACCCCAAAAACGTATGCTTTGCTTTTTAAACAAACAAAAACAAATCGCAAATATATACAACCATGGATTAAAACCTCCAAAAAATTATCTCTCAATAAAGTTTGGAGCCCACGCCGCTATTGTTGCGCCTTGGTTTCGTTGCGAATGGTAGTAGCAGAATGTATTAGAACTCGTCAGCTAAGTCCGCTTTTTGCTGTTATTGCTGTTGAAGTTGGCAACATATTTTTGGCCAAGTCTCGCAGACACAATAATATTTTGTTGCTGTGGTTGTTATACTTTTTTTTTTGGCACTCAGTACATTACCACCACTTCCTCTTTTCAATTCTGCTACCACTACCTTCCGCCATTGTTGTTTTAAAGTTCCTTTATTTTCAGTTCTGTAAATTCAACTGATTTTTAATCGCGTTTCCGTAATTTTGATTAGCGGTTTGTTTGCCATTTGCTGTTGTTGCTTTTAATCTGCTTTACCCTAACTTTTGCCAAAAAGTTTTGTATAGCAAATGATTTCAAGCTAATACATATATTCGTAGGATGTGTTTTTGATGTTAATGTGTGTTTTAGTGGAATGTCAAATTTCGTGTGAGTCAAAAAAAAAAAATTTATAAAAAGTTTAAAAAACTTACTCAACTTAATAGAACGAAAGATATGTGTACATATGTGCATATCCACAGGATTTGGCATTTTAACTGGCCTGTTTTTTTTTTTGGAGCACATCCTTCAGCTATATTTTTCTTGAAACTAAGTTTTTCAACTAAAATTGAGATATTTTTATTTAACTTTTCATGTTTTTTTTAACTTAAATGCAATTTTAGCTATGTCTCCCTTTGAATTTTAATTGTTCCTCCTAAAATATTAATTCAAGATAGTCTTAACTTTAAGAAAAACCATGTTTGAAGAGTGCGGTCCAAAAAAAAATCGAAATTGTCATCTTAGCTAGACCAAGGTTTCCTTTTTTTGTTTTTTTTTTTTTTGGACAGCTGTGCTTCAACGCGGTCGAATCAGCATTTTTTATCGGTGTCTAGCACGTTCCTAACAAGTCATCACACCAGAAATGGTCGATAAAATCCATTGTACCTATGATAATTGATCATCGACAAATAATGGTGCGCTAGACTCCTGAAACTGTGGGCATTTCACGTGAAGCTCGCTAACAGACGGGCGCCAGACTTACACTCAGTCGTCCACAAACACAAACGTCTGCCATAAGGCAAACATTTTTTACAAGACATGAAATCAAAGAACGCAAAAAATAAATAACAACATGGCTTACCACCTTGGTTTGCTTACCGTTTTCTTTTCAGAATAAATTACCAAACAATAAGTATGATTTTTGATGTGTGAACATCTATGCTGGCAGGTATAAGAAAAATCTTTACTAGAGTTAATTAGCTGAAATAAAACTTGTGTTGTTATAACCCAACTTTGTTCATGTTTTTTTTAGAATTGTAATCTTATCCAACTTTTAAAGTCCATTTCGACGTTTTACCTTTTTAACCTTTTCCTTATTCCTTCGACCTTAACTTTTTTCTTTTTTTTTTTTATTTTGACTTATATAACTTTATTTGGCGTTTTCTACTTATTTCGTCTTGTCCAACAATTTTCAGCATTTCTCGAGTTTCTCAATACTTTTTCTATAACTACAGGTAAATTTTTTCGATTTATTTTTCGAATATTTCAACTATTTAACTTATCCAACTGTGATCAACTTTTTTGACCACTTAAAATTTTTTTTCGACTTTGTCAACTTTTTGAAGTTTTTTCTATGTATTCAACTTTATAAAATTTTTCGATTTTTTCAATCGCATCCAACTGTTTTCGGCTTACTTATTCAAAATTTTTCGACTATTTCAAGAATTTTCAATTTGACTTCCATATTTTTAAATTTTTTCAACCTTCATTAACTTGTTTCGACTTTATTAAAAATGTTCGACATTTTAAGCATTTTCGACTTTTTTGACTTAAATATTATTCAAATTTTTTAAATTTTCATCATTTTTCAGCTAATATTGACTTCTTTTCCAATCAATTTTTGTCAATTTTTTAAACATTTTTGATCTGCCAACTTTTTCAATTCCTCCAATATTTTCAACATATACCGACTTTTCAACATTTGTCGACATTATTTGAATTCTTCATATACTAATTCATATGTTAAATTCATCACACCGAAAGTGCTATTAACACCTTCTCACTAAATTGACTTGAAAAAGATGTTTTTGTTATCTTTGTACGAGCCCCGATGTAACCTGTGTAAAAAAAATTCCCATCAGGTGTACCTTCCTGTCTACCGATCTTTATATGTCTATCAGGTGTGAGCTTTCCGGAGTCATATTGAGGCTATTAAAATAAATCTGCTAGGAATACTTGTTGGCCTAAACCTCCGATCACATTCATACCATTAGGGTTGCCAAGTAGCCGCTTTTGATGTGGCCAAGCCTTTCATTGCATGTCAAAGTCGGGTGCCGTGTAGAAATTGAAAAATTTCAGAAAAAGCCGTTAATTGGAGTATTTTTGTTTTTTTTAAACTATTTTAATACTGCTAAAAAAAGACTCAACTTTTTCCCAAAAAAGTTTTAACCTTTTACCACCTTAAAGAAAAATTATTTTATTTTGAGAAAGCCCGTTGAACTTGACAACCCTGCTTTCCTCTAAGTTTACTGGAGGATTTTTGTTTATTAACTATTTTAATATTGCTAAAAAAAGCTCAACTTTTTTTAAAAAAAACTAACCCTTTACCATTTTAAGAATTTTTTTTTTTATTTTGAGAAGACCGGGAAACACTTGTTTAACTTGGCAACCCTGCTTTCCTTTAATTTAACAAGATAGCTCTTGATGTATTTATTTTAAAAATAAAAACAGTATTCGTTTATTTTTTATATAATTTTTATTGTACCATTAAATTTTAAAATAAATCTTAAGAAAATCGTAGATTAAGTTTTACATTTCTTGGATTCTTTCATTCTTCGTTACTTATTAATTTATTTATTTAAAATTAACATAATTAGAATTTGCTTAATATTTCACATAAATGTTGGTGTCCAATTTAAATAAACATTTTTGCAGTTGATTGTACAAAAAAAAAAGAAAAAAACAAATAAATTTGTGATATTTTATAATAAATTTCATTAATACATTGACTTTAGATAACAAAATCATTCTAGAGAACTTAAGCATTGAAGATAAAGAAAAAAAATTAAAAATATATAATGTAATGGGGGTAATTCCGAACGGATTTAGTGCAATTATCAAGATCTTTATCACTTACAATATATAATACGATTAAAATATTCAGTGCGGTTCCGTCAATTTGAGTAACATTTTTTGGGTTTCGAAAATTACAATAGATGATAGATAAGATAACAAAAAATTAAGAAGGAAATATAAAATAAAAATAAAAAATTTTCGTTAATTTTGCTACATTTCAAAAACATCCTTTACTTGTCTAAGTTTGAAAAATACTCCTGAAAGTATGCAGAATAAAAGCCACAGTAAAAATTGAAACAAATAATTCTTCACATGTTGGTTTTTGTTGTTGTATATTACTAATTTATAGCATTAAATATTTCATTATTTATATAAATCATTACAATTAGTATTTCAATATTTTATTTATACTCGCTGACTGCTTTACATTTTCATTAAATAAAAAAGTACCCCCATCCCTACAGCAAGCAATCCCATTGATTTTTTTTTTCATTATTATTTATAATCGCCGCTTTTTGCTGTTTCATTTGCTTAACTGTTTTTATACCCCGATCCCCCCTACAATTCGTAAGTATAATCTTCAACTACTGCTTTTACATCATCTCTTTCGCATTCTCTTCCTCCTCCAACGTTAACTTCCCCAAAACACAATTATAATCAGTTCAGTCTTCCACAGCATATTTCTGAGTCCATTCACGAGCATTTCGAATAGCTTCCGCTTCGTTGACTTTCCACAATTCAGCGACATCATTGGCCAATGGATCATCTGGATTGGGTGCGCTTAACAACGCTTGAATTGACAGTAAAATGGTGCGTATTTGCAGCGCTGGACTCCATTTATCCTTTAGCACATCTAGACAAATGCGTCCGAGACGATCGATATTTGGATGATAGATCTTGGTGATAAAGCGTACCTTAGGCGCAGACATTGGATAGTCTTCGGGTAAAAAAAGTTCTAACTTAAAGATGCCACCTTCAAAGGGTGAATCATTAGGACCGGTAACAATAACATGAAAATAACGTGCATTATTCTCATCAGGTATGGCATTGATGCCGGGCACCGGTTCCTGCATAAGACGTTGTGTCTCCTTGATAATGCGTCTCGGGAGGCTTGACATTTTTTCTCTTCTTTGAGTTGTTCTTTTCTAAACTTTTGTTTCAATGTTTTGGTTTGCTCTTCAGCAGAGAGTTGCGTGCGGATTAAGAAAACACTGCAGAAAAGTAATAAAAAAAAACAAAAAAATAAATTAAAAGAAGTTAAGTATAGCTTAATTAAGAAAATAATGCGTAGACATACATAAGAATATGTTTAAATAAGAGCAAATACTTGCTATTTAAAAAAAAAACGCACATAAATTTTTCGACAAGTCGAACAACAAAAAAAAAAAATAAATAATCACCAAAAAAAAGCTTTATAAAGTCGGATATTAAAATTTGGGAGTTATTCCCATTTAATTATCTTATTTTCAGTTCGTTAAAAAAAAGGTTTTATAAACAAAAAATAGAACATTATAGTAGGGAAAAAATGTTTGGTAGCTTGAAGATTTATTAAACACTAGTAATTGCATTACTGGCTCATTGTTGAAATTTGAACTACCAGCTGAAACTTGAACTCGTATCTGAAACGGAGACTTTACGTTTGCGATATATCTAAACTTTTCGCCAAACTGCGCTACTACAAATGCAAAGTCTCTTAAATATAACGTCTATACCTGAAATTGCATTTACTCACATAACCCGAAAGAATGAAAAGCTTTAATGACATTTTTTTAACAACGAAGACAATATTCAGTTAGTGCATTTAAGTCTTGCAACTTATAAATAGTTTCAGCTTAAAGATTTCGATTCATCAACAGCTTCAACTGCTGCAGCCTCTGATCATGAAAAATTTTAACACGCAGAACTTTCACTAGACTAGAAGTAACACCGTCACCTCCACGCATCTACTTCAACTTAACATATTTAAAACTTTTTCAAGGACAACCCAAGTAAGACGATCTGAATTCAAAGGATACAAAAAAAAACCGAAAAAGAAATTGAGTAAAGACGCAAACTAAGCAGTGAAAGAAAAAGAATTTCACTTTCGTTTGTTGCTGGTTAACCAAGCAAGCTAAAGTGGAAGAGTTGTCGTCATCGTCTTCTGTTCCTTTTCTGTTCAAGCAGAAAAACGCTGCTGAGGAAGGAAAAACTAAACTTTGCCAGCTCACTTTCATTGCAAGTTTTATTTTATTGCAAGCAAATAAATTTCCATCTTGAATCAGCAAGCGCGCGAGAAGCAAAGCTGAATGGAGCATATACTCCATATATTAAATTGCAACCGACAAACAAACACACAAGTATGAGAAGACACGCGGACCGAGGGGGGAGGGCAGTCGCAGAGGTATTCAGACAGACGACAGCTAACAGCAGTTAACATTCAAGCAACAACGAACCACTTCTATTTGCTCGCTTCTCATGTTGCTGTCTTACCTCCTTACCGCTTTCGTCGTCGTCATCGTTTATTTAAAGTCTCAAGAATTGTGTGAAAATAAGAAAAAGTAAATTTAAAGTACGAAATTTCCAGTGCCATGTCGACGTCTCACTGAACTAGTTTCCGGAAGTGGAACTTGCTTCCTTTTGTTTCCTATGCTCAATCGCAATGACAACTTTTAATGTTGGCGCGCGCTATGAAAATGGAAAGAAAAGTTTTTAATGGTAAATTTTTCCTATTGTTTTTTTTTTTTGTACTTTTAAGGAAACAACTATGATGGCGTTTAAAAGACGTTTGAATAAAAGTAATTTCCATGATTTTTTGGAAGCTCTGTTGTTCTTTTTTAATTTAATAATTATAGTAAATAGTAAGCAAGCTAGCTATTTTGAGGTCTTCGATTTTTAATGAATTTTTAACTATTCAAAACCGAAAGCTTACATTTGAATATAATGATTTTGTATTTTCCTAATCTAATGATTTACTTATATTTTTTCGATCAAAAATAATTTTTTTTTGTTTTTGTCATTTCGATTTGAATTTATTTATTAGCAATTAATTTAATTATTGTTTTTTCGATTAAAAATTTATTTTATTTTTGATTTATTTTTTACTTAAACAAACATGACAAGGCAACGGATGAATCAAATTAATCTGGAAATTATTGACATACATACATAAGTTTAAGTAGTATGTATTTAATTTTTTTATAATTTTTTATTAAACTAAAGCATTTTGAAACAACATTGACTCTGTGATTTTTATCGTATTTCATATAGTTTTTGAGATATTTTATTTCAAAAAATGTTTGAAAGTCAAAAGAAACAAAGTGTGCAGTTATTTAAAGAATGACCGAAATGTATAACATTCGTATGAAATTTGAAAAACATCCGGTCTTTTTCAAATTTTGACACGTCACAGTTTCAAAGCTGTAATTTTACTAATAATAAGATTACTTTACTTTATTGGGTCGTAAAAAAAGTTAAAAACGCTTATGTCTAGTAAATGATATAACAAAAACAAAGTGATAACCATAACCATAAATTTGGACTTGAAAAATAAAATTGTTTAAAACCAGCTTATTTTTAGACCAAAATGTTACTCGCTCTTAGGACCTCACCCACCTAGAGGGTTCAAAATTGGGCTGTGGTGCTATCCCTTAAGGTATTTTGATCGGATGTTTTTGAAGTTTCATAAGTATGTTATACATGTTACATATGAAACATCGTTAAAAAACAAAACAGTTAATAAGCAATAGAGGTCTGCACGGATACCAAAAATTTACTCGTTTCAGTACTCGTTCACTTTTCTGTTCCTCCAATTACAAGTACACATTTCCTTTGAGTACCATAGCGTAAAGTAAAAAAAGTTGAATAAGCTTCGTGTATGTGTACGCACAACAAAACTGAAGGTAATGAATCGAACTGAATGACGTGCTTTATTGTTTTATTTATTCGATGAAAGTGAGGAAGAGAGAATTCATTTATGCACCAAGGCGTTGCCAGAAGATTTAAATGCGCAACTTTTTTATTTATTTATCTGAAAACTAAAATAAAACGAATGTCCGGCACTATATTAATTTTTTAACATCATTGTGGATCTGTTTAAAATACTTTTTGGTAGTTTTATCTTTAGAATGATGCTAGAAAAATGACACTTTTCTAACTTATTGATAAATATTTTTGGACCAAAATTTCAGACATAAGTCTTGAATAGTTATACTTTAATAATGTAAAAAAAATTTGGTCTAAGATGAAATGCAGCTTCAAAAAAAATTTAAAAAAATTTCTTTTTATTTTTCGAAAAACTCCCGAATGCCCTTAACAAATATTAAACAAAGATTTATATAGATTTTTGATATGCATACATATGTACAGCTGTGTGCGAAAAAATAGCAGTGTCATATGAAATAATCTTTGCCTTTATGAAAAATAAAAATTATTCATAGGAAAAATGAAATTCCAAATTTATTTGCTTCATTTATGTTTCACCAATGTTAAACAAGCATTTTTTTGAACATTAAGGTTTATTCGGACTTCAAACAGGGACAAATTAGGGAATGTTCCAAAATTCAGGTGTGCAAAATAATAGCAGTGCTTAGCAATACTTAAAAAAACAAAACTAAAAAAAGTATAATTCAGTATCTAAACTTTATTTATATTAAATCTATTAACAATAAGTGGAATGACCTTTATTAGAACGAACGGATGCACATCTTCGCTGTATGGAATCCACCAAACGCTGGAATTTCTCTACAGGAATGGCCTTCCATGCTGCCCTTACAGTATGCCACAATTCTTTGACATTCTTAGGACATTCCTTGCCCACGGCTTCTTTGACATTGGCCCAAAGGTTTTCGATGGGGTTGAGGTCTGGGAACTGGGCTGACCTCTCCATTACCTCAATCCTATTTGAGGAAAACCAATTTTTCGCCAATTTGCTCATGCGCTTTGGGTCGTTGTCTTGCTGGTAAACCCATTTTAACGGCATTTTCCATTCAGCGTAGGGTAGTATGGTTGAGCTCATTATTTCCACGTATAAAGTTTCCTTTTATCCAATAAATTGGACCTGTGTCAGAGGGTATGAAAAGCAGACCCAAAAGTTAATTTTTGCAACACCATGCTTTACGGTCCTTGGCACGTATTTCGGATGGAACGGAACTCCAACTGGTCCAAAATAGTTTTGTTTGGCTCTAGATCATTATGTACGAAGACCAGTGGGAGTTCCCTTCCATCCGAAATACGTGCCAAGGACCGTAAAGCATGGTGTTGCAAAAATTAACTTTTGGGTCTGCTTTTCATACCCTCTGACACAGGTCCAATTTATTGGATAAAAGGAAACTTTATACGTGGAAATAATGAGCTCAACCATACTACCCTACGCTGAATGGAAAATGCCGTTAAAATGGGTTTACCAGCAAGACAACGACCCAAAGCGCATGAGCAAATTGGCGAAAAATTGGTTTTCCTCAAATAGGATTGAGGTAATGGAGAGGTCAGCCCAGTTCACAGACCTCAACCCCATCGAAAACCTTTGGGCCAATGTCAAAGAAGCCGTGGGCAAGGAATGTCCTAAGAATGTCAAAGAATTGTGGCATACTGTAAGGGCAGCATGGAAGGCCATTCCTGTAGAGAAATTCCAGCGTTTGGTGGATTCCATACAGCGAAGATGTGCATCCGTTCGTTCTAATAAAGGTCTTTCCACTTATTGTTAATAGATTTAATATAAATAAAGTTTAGATACTGAATTATGCTTTTTTTAGTTTTGTTTTTTTAAGTATTGCTAAGCACTGCTATTATTTTGCACACCTGAATTTTGGAACGTTCCCTAATTTGTCCCTGTTTGAAGTCCGAATAAACCTTAATGCTCAAAAAAATGCTTGTTTAACATTGGTGAAACATAAATGAAGCAAATAAATTTGGAATTTCATTTTTCCTATGAATAATTTTTATTTTTCATAAAGGCAAAGATTATTTCATATGACACTGCTATTTTTTTGCACACAGCTGTAAGTATATGCAAAAAGCTCAAGCTTCACAAAGAAACACTTTATGAATAAATTTATAAATCACTTTTAAAGTCTAATTCCACTGTACTTATCACATTTTAAAAATATTTACCAATGCTAGACCAAATTAAAAAAAAAATAATAAATAAATTAACAAAGTAACAAAGTGGCAACTTTGCCAACAATATCAAAAGTTATAATAAAGGAGAAGCAAATAAAACATGTTCACTTTAATATAATATTTCACTTTGTGTACATATGTATAATCTTACATGGCTCATATTTGTTTTCGAAAACTGTTTTTATAATATAACATAAATTTATTTAGAAAACAAAGACCTCACTCGCCTGCACACATCAAATTTTCACTGATCCTCACTAAACATTCTTACGCATGTTAAAGTGCATTACTGCGTAGTACAAAATATCAAATGCGTAGTAATCGCGCAACTTGTTGTACTCGCAGCATACATGCATATTATCCGTACACATGACGCATTCATCTACGTACAGTTGGTTACGAGTAAGAAGAGAAATTTATAATGATGGTAACAGTAACACAAGCAAACGCTATGTATACGCATTCAAATCAATAAAATTGACTTCGGTAACAGTTTCGTAAGTTAACGATTATACTTATGCAGACCTCTAATAAGCAAATAGCTCAGAGGATTTTTTTTTTCCTTTTGGTGAATATCGACTCTAAGTTCCATCCCAAATAATTCCACATTCAAGGTACTTTTAAGCTTGATTAAAGCCCACTGTGAATAAGTATGTTTCTTTATTTTAAACTGTGACGTCACTTAAATTTTGAAATTGGGCGAGTTTTCTCTTTAAAAAATAATGTTGAATCGGTAAAAAAAAACTGTAATTTACTATATTTTTTCCAATTAAAAACAACTGTCGTTTTTATTACTTTTTGATAAAAAATAGCAGCTGATTTCAGTTATAATTTTCTTTTGAAATTAAAAAAAAACCGTAATTATTTTTTTAATGAAAAATATTTGTGATTTTTGAACGAATTTCCAGTAATTATTTTTTGATAAAATCTATGATCTTCGATTTTACCTTCGATTTAACCGTAATTTATTCTACTTAAGATTTTCGTGTAAAGATTATTACCTTTAAATTACCAATTACCTTTAAAACAAAATATATGTATAAGAACTTAAAATTTTACTTGAGAGATTAACATAATGAAGATTTCATTGGTCTATTTTACAATCAATTAGAAGTTATGATTTTGTTGAAAGAAATTTTCAGAAGAAAAAAAAACAATGCTCGGAGTGGTGATAAAGTAACTTCATTATGCATGAGCTTCTTAATTGTGTAGCTTCAATGGTTCATCAGAATTGAAAATAAGATAAGAATAAATAAGATAAGAATTTTTTTAAATCAAATGACCATTAAAAAGTATTAAATAAAACTTAAAATTATTTTTCCACGTTAAAAACAACGCTCGCTAACCAAAATCAGCAATTTTTTACGATAATACTCGGAGCTAACAACCTACTAATGAAAAACACTTTTCAAACCAATGCAGCTGTTTCTGATCCCA
Organism: Tricholauxania praeusta; assembly: GCA_949775025.1. Lineage (NCBI taxonomy): Eukaryota > Metazoa > Arthropoda > Insecta > Diptera > Lauxaniidae > Tricholauxania > Tricholauxania praeusta. The sequence continues at coordinate 189,100,421 of OX459028.1, forward strand.
CCTCTAACACAAACTAAATATATCCTTCTTATAGCCTGACTAAATATTCTCATGTCATTTTAAAATGCGCGGATTTCGAAAGGGAAAAGAGTAGGAGATTTTTCAAGAAAAAAATATAGAAATTGCTGAATTTTGAGTACAACTTAAAATTATATTTGACTAATGTTTTAATGCACCATTAACAAGTTCAGTTTAGTTTAAACAGCTTCAAATCGACTCAGCCGTTTAAGTGGTAAATTTTAAAAGATTTAAAACAACCTATACACCATTTTAAAGGCAGTAAATTCAGCTTTCTAAATTTGTTAAAAAAGTTACATGTTATTCACATATTTTTTGGAACAAAAAACGATTTTTTGAAAAAAAAATTGGTCAAAATTTTAGAAAAATCATCATATCTTTAAAATCATAAGTTAGATTTCAAAGATTTGCTTACCAAGATTGTAGGCCATTAAGTTATCTTTCTTATGAAACCCATATTTTTGGTATCCATTGAGGGGTTCCCAACTTACAAGGATTTTTACAAAAACTCTCTCCGTAACTTCCGATGACTATACATATCTCCGAAACCAGATTCGAGCGACACTTTTTGATTACATATTTATACTAAGAACTAAAAAGCTAATAAGAAAAGTTTAGTTTAATCAATTTGGAGAATGGAAGCTAAAGTAAATTTAAGCCTTTAATCTTTATAGGCGATAAAGATGTAATCCTTATCCTTAATTTTCGGGTATTCTTTATCCTTAATTTTCGAAGGATTTATCTACGAAAACCAAACACAAAATTAAATACACAGTTGGACAGCGCTGATAATGACGAATACAACAGCAAAAAGGGCAACCGAATATTCGAGAACGAAAACGGACAAGGAAAAAAACAGGAAGGGCTATAACAAATAAAATTTTATTTAATGGTTTTAACTTAATTATGCAAATGCGTGTTGACCAGAACAGATAAGACAACCATACAATCCATCATAACTGAGCAGAAGACCTTCGGAAAATGTCAAAGTGACATCCTTCAGCACAAACCAGAGCCAGCAACAACAATACGGCTGTCAGTTAATAGATTTATTGATTTCTCACCATCAAACGCGTCTCAGCTACTTTAGCTGAGGGTATCATTTGTAGCAGCACCAACACCATAGAGGGCAAATGATTTGCGAAAAAAATTTTAAGCAACTGCGTAAAATCACAGCAAAATCAATAATGACCTTAGCATAAATATTAATACTATTTAATTCAATTAAAAGCAAACGTTTTTCCACAGATATTTCTACATTTATTGTTGCTAAAAGCTTTCAAAATGGAGGAGACTCCAGTACAAATACCGCACAAAAAATTTTTTCCATTCTTTTTTCTTATTTCCACTTTAAAATTTCAAGAAATTCTTTCTCCAATTTTCGATGAAAATCACGTAAATTAAGCATTTAATTATTAAGCAATTTATAGCCAACGATATTTGCAACACTTACCACTACTTTTGTTTGGTATTTTTACAATACTTTTTGTAAAAATTTAAAAATTAACAAACAATAAAAATTTCACATTAAGTCGCAGCTATTGAGAATTTTTAACATCGTATGAAAAAAGTTGCAAAAAAGGTTAAGCTGAAAATGACACATGAAGGCAGGTGAAGTATTAGTATGAGTGAAACAGCAATATAGTTTCTTAGAGCTACCCGGCTAAGAGCACATGTTGAAGCGAGTTCGCTTGCATCGAATGCTGTTAACGTCAAAGTTTGTGGGACCGATGTTGACAGATGTGGTAAAAAGCTTTTGTAGAAGCGAGCTGAAATCAATGTTTATTTCTAGGTTTACATATGCAAGTAAGGCATGCAATCAATTTCAAATTCCACCAGTAGAATTTTTGATAATAATTCGGAATATGTTACACGTCACCGAAGACATTAACCTAGAAATATGTTATTCTTGGGGTTAGTCTATATTAAATTTTTTTTTAGCTTGAAAGTCGCATACATTTTATGGTATATCCAACAATGGCTTCGCTATCCGCAACGTAACTCCAACGTAAAAGTTAGGATGAGTCGGCGACCGTGGCTCAGGGCTTACATCCTCCAAAAGATTCAACTCTTAATAAAATTTAGATAATGCTATTTTCAAACTGTTGGGAGACTTGCATGTTGAAGCCGTTTAAGCAATTAAATTGTTGTTAGATTTCATTTGTTGAGAGTATAAAAAAATTGTTCAGTAAACTTTGAAAGCTAACATAAGAATTGTATGAGATAAAAAGCAAACAACATTGATGCGATCAGTACAACTGGACACAATAAATTTCAAATATAAGAAGATTGGAGCAATTCCTGCAAATTACCGAAAATTTAATTTTGTGGAAATGAACTGAATGGAGGCGTGTACTTTTAAAATGCCGAATGTACATGAAAAATTTACTTAAAGTTACAAAAATGCAGCAAAGTCTTAACTTTTTTACTAAAAATAAAAAAGAAAAGGTCATCAAGGCTTACTTCAGGCATCATTTGAGATAAATATACTTGGTAATCTTTAGAAATTGTCGAAATGTACCGAAAAAGTATTGAAAGTGCAAAGAATGTACTGTCAATGGACCAAATGTACTAAAAACTTGGTGACTGTACTGACAACTATTTTTCACGACGCAAATGTACTGAAAAAAGTACCGAAAATGCTGATGTAGATATTTAAATAAAAAAATGGCAATAGTTTAGTTCATGGCACACCTCACAAATCTTTTAAGATCTAAGTATATTTTAGAGTTCATCATGCTGATCAAGAAAATATATGAACGCCGGGGGCAGAAACGCCTTCTTCATATTTATGTTTAGCTTGAAATTGCATATCCAACACCTGCCTTGCTAGCCACAGTAATTTTATGTAAAAGTTAGGGTAAGTGGGTGGCCTTTGGTCGCGGCTCAGGACTTACATTCTCCAATGATTTACATAATGTCCGCCTACTACGCGGCGACTTTCGGCCATGGCCCACTATGATATGTCACTCGGCAGCTCTCCTAATCCGGTATTGTTCCGAAGTCAATTCTTCCTGATTCCACTCGTTACAATTTTGTACATTCCAATATTTTTGTTGTAAACAGTTGGCAACCCACTTGATTAGATATGTAAAACAGCTGATGTTTGTTTTGGTAATTAATTTTGTGAAATTATTGGGGATGTCCTTTTTAAGTTTTGAGTGTTTTACAACTTTTATATTGTTCAATATACATATTTTTTTTAATTTTCCAACTTTGTTTAAAGTGATGTGAAGTGTTTTTTTTTAAATTTATTTAATAACACCAAAATTCGCACACGTAAGTTTTAGTTACAACTTTTGTTAATATTTGGTGTTCAATTTGATTACTATTTAACTTAATTTGAGTAGAGAACTTTTAGCACGCTTAATGTTTGATACACCTGCCATTTGAATTAAAACAAGTTAAGGTGTTATCTTCGGCCAGGCCGAAACTCACATACCCTACACTGCACTGAAAGTACCTTTTGAATAAATGTTAAAAAGATGTTGAAGAAATTGAATAAGTCGAAAAAAATGTGAAATGACAGAGGTTGAAAAATGTTGAAAATTTCGTAAATATATGCAAAATGTTGGAAAAAGTTGAGAGAGGTTGAAAAACTCTAGAAAGAATTTGAAAAAATTGATTAAAAAGTCAAAAAAAGTAAAGAAACTTATGAAAAAAGATGAAAGAGGTTGAAAAAGTCGAACAAACACATATAAGATATATTAGAAAAAGTTAAAGTGTATAAAAAATCGAAAGAATACGGAAAATGTTGAAGAAATCGAATAGAAATGAAAAATTTGAAATATGCCACGCCCACTTCTCCAATTTTTGGTTCAATAAATTATATTCGTGATCGACATCCGGTGACACACCCACTGGTACAATCCAGCCCGGTTTTGATCCAGAAATAGCTTTTCATAAGCAAACCCCTTACACCAAATTTTAGTATGATTGCTCACATATTTCGATAAATATGGCACTTACCGTATTTTATTTGTATGGGAGATGCCACGCCCACTGTTGCTATTTCAGCCACTTTTGATACTCTATGGCAACTGAACCACTTATATTACTTATTTCATAGCAATTGCTGCAATAGTTCACTTAAAACAGCGCTTACAAATTTATGTCAATATGGGAGGTGCACGCCCACTGATACAATCGCGTAAAAATTCATTTATTTTTAAAGCTTATAGTAAGTGACATCTATACACCTAATTTTATAAAGATTACTTTCATAACACACTATCTATGTATAACAATAAACATTTTTTGCTTATATGGGAGGTGCCACACCCACAGGTACTATTGGACCAAATTTTCGTAATAAGATACCATATAACATGTATATCTACCTCATTAAATCTCATAACAATTACGACAGACAGACAGACAGACACACAGGCACAGTGGGATTAAAAACGACTTAAGAAATATTTGCTAAAAATTACAAAATTTTTGTTTATACAATAACGCGAAAAATTCATGTTGTTCATGGCATGCTCAAATTGATGATTGATGAGAAGAGAAGTTCCTAACTTTCCATTTCGAAAAACCCAATGAAATAAATGCTACATTTAGGTTTTCAGTCCCTTCACATGCCATATAAAATGTTCTCAATCTCTTTTCGTTTTCGCTAGTACCGTAAATCAATGGGTCTGCTGATGGTGCCTTTTGATTTAGGGGCTGGGAGTCCTTAGCACCTAGCTTAATGCGGTGACGGGCATAACCTCTTTGAAACTAGGTACACATAGGTACGTTTATAAGTAAAACAGTGTGCGGCAAAAAAGTGTTTATTTTTTGTATATTTCGTTGAAATTAATCAAAGAAAGAATGCCAGTAAAGTAATTGATAGTAGTTTTGCATTTTTTTGAAGCCATGAAATTTGAAAAATAATAGTTCATATGTAATAAGTATGTTCTAATAATTTAGTTTTTTATGTCGGGTTATTGAATTCAAAAACGATGTCTATTTCTTCCGGTGGTGTATGGATAGTCCTGGCCGTAGGGACCGTAAATACATAAATATTATTATTATTTGAAATAAAACAGCTGCTATCAAACGCATCATTCAAGTTGAGTTTGATGACCAAAAATAGTTAAAATTCCCCATTACGGACAGCTCCCATAACCGGACATATTTCAGCGACACTCGCTAACTTTTCCATATAAAACGACGGTTGGTGTTCGGTTATGGGGAATTTCACTGTACATACATACATTAGACGATATTTATTTCTCTTATTGTAACAATTTTCTTTTCATAATTTTCTATTTTTTTTTAATTGTTGCAATAGCCGTGTTTTATTCGTTTTGGCTGAACTTAAAAGTGAATAAAACGCATAAGTTTAAACTTTTATAATTCTGCCAATGACCACTTTATTACCGGCAAACTCATGTAGTTGCACGAGGCCTAGGGCGGTAAGGGGCCGCACGCGTCAGTATTTTATTTCTTTTTTTTTTTAAATTGCTATAGAACGCTTTTGAACGGCTTTCATCGTGTCGTAGACGCTTATTCAATTCATAAAATACAGTTCATGAAAAAATCAGTAGAGAACAAAACTATTTGACGTTGTGTTAAAAAGGAAAAATATAAGCGGAGCCCAATCAGCAATCAATGCCTGTTTTTTCGTCACTGTTTTTGTTATTATTATGTGTCAGTATTTGGGCCTACCACCTACTGGATGCACAGAGCTTCGCATGACCTAAATGTGGTTATGTAAGTTCAAGCAAAGTCGCCATATATGTACATATCGGTCATTCTTTTAATAACTGCTCACTTTGTTTTTTTTTTACGTTTTTGAACATTTTTTGAAACGAAATATCTCTAAGACAAATAAATAAAAAAATTATTTGATCATATTTGTTAAGAAAATTTAAATAATTTTGTTAAAACACTAATTTTTTTAATTAAAAAAGTTTTTCTCAAAATATTTTCAATATTTTTTTTTTGTTTTGATTTTTTTATATTTTATTCCTCAATCAATCAATCCTAAGAATGCATGTGCTTTCATATCGAAATTCCCGTCATAATTTTGGTAACTACGAATTTTTTACTGATGACGAGCAACATGTTTTTTCAACATAAAATTTTTTTTTTATTATACATATATTTGTAATGATATTTTCAATCAATCCTAACAATTTATCAGCATTCAAATCGAAATTCCCGACATATAGTATGTACATAACTTTGGAAAATAAGACTTTTTATGAAGGCGCTCATCAGTCTATTGCTATTTTCCATTTTATGTTGAAGAAACATGGTGCGCGTCATTAACAAAAAATTCGTAGTTTCCAAAGTTGAAATTGAAAAAAGCAAAGAAAAAAAAATTTGGAATCACCTTAATGTACGCACATATACATATGTATATATTAGCGTGTTTATTTTGAAAATTTTGTAGATGTGTCTTATTTTTGTTTGCCTATGTTTTATCGTGATGCTTAAAAATAATTGTCCCTAAATTTGAGCTTCCTAGCTCAAACCTGTAAATGGCGCGGTCTGAGTTTGTGTCCGATTTTGTTGAAATTTTACGAAAAAACCGACTTACCAAAACGTAGATAAAATCGTCCTTAGGTGCTAAGGCAGGTGCCACCCACATTTGTCAAACCACATTTTTCGTGTAGCTGAAAATGCTGACAAAATACACCCAAAGAGGTTTTTTTGCGGTTTAGAGGCCTGTATTATATTAAATCAGGTTTGAAGAAAATTCTCCCAAAGTTTCAGCTTTCTAGATTAAACATGTGAACGGCGCAAAAAGTTTGTTTCCCACAACAATTGATATGTGCCCCTTAGATACGCTAATGAACATGGACACATAATAATCAGCGTTGGATTAAAACTTTGCGGTGACTGGAGCTAAAACTCTACATGTGGTCCCTTTTCATGTAAAAAATAACAATTGTTCCCAATTCCAAAACGATTCTAAGTAATTGCTTACAGTTTAAAGCAAAATTGCTGTTTGTTGTGAGAATTATGATCGGCATATAGAGGTCAAAGGTCATGACCTCTAAGAGCGGTACACCGTAACTAAAATATATAGTTCTTATAATTTTTTTAATTTGATTTGAAATGCGAATTAATAATAATAACGGTCGTGATTGCCTTCATATAGTTTTTTGATGTATCTAACATTTTCAGAGTAAAAGTTCTCAAACGTTTCTAAATTCGCGGATTTTCTAATAACAGTAGACTAACTTATGTTACATACATAGATACGTGTACGTAATATTCAAGTGATAATAATGCGTGAAGTCTTACTTACTTACTTAGATGGCCATAACAACCCGATGTCAGGTTACGGCCGACCTCATTAGCTCTCGCCAGGCGCCTCTGTTTTGCGCGCGCCTTCTCCAATCGTTAATGCCAAGCGCGGTTAGGACTTCCTCAGCTTGGTCTATCCACCGGAGGCATGGTCTCCCTCTTCGTCATTGACCGGGGACCTTCCTTTCGAATACCTTTTTTGCTGGAGCTTCTTTATCCATACGATGGACATGACCCAGTCAGCGTAGTCGCTGTATAACACGCTTAACTATGTCAATGTCGGCGTAGAGCTCATACAGCTCGTGGTTCATTCGAATGCGATAGTCGTCGCCAACTCGAACAGGACCAAAGATTTTGCGGAGAACTTTCCTCTCGAACACTCCAAGAGCGGCTGCGTCTGTTGTCGAAACCACCCATGCTTCAGCGCCATAAAGAAGCCAGGTAGAATGAGCGTCTTGTAGAGTGTTAGCTTTGTCGATCGAGAGAGAGCTCTGCAACGTAATTGCTTACTGAGACCGTAGTAGCACCTATTAGCAATTGTTATTCTCTGCTTAATCTCCAGACTGACATCATTGTTGCTGGTTACGGCAGTGCCAAGGTAAATGAATTCCATGACAACTTCTAATTTACAGTTGTCCGCTGTAACATGAGAGTCTAGATTTCGTGCTCTCTTGTTGTTGTTAGTAGACATCATGTATTTCGTCTTGCCCTCGTTTACCGTCAAACCCACTTTTCAATAGCAGTGAAAGCAGCAGTAACATCTCTCTTACTCCCACCGATAATATCAATATCAGGTTTGTTCGAACCTGAAAAAATAGGTAAATATTTATAAATATTTATAAAGTTTTACCACAAAAAGCGTTCGAACCAGAAAAAATGTGGTGTTTGAGAGAGAAAAAATGAGAGTAAGAAACAGCTGATCACTTCCCCTCCCAAAAATAAGTTAAATTTTCACCCAGACAAATTTCTTGTGGCTAAAAATTGAAGACTGTCAAAATCGTAGGCTACAAGACTGGCGACTCACTTTTTGCATGCGAGGGAAATGAAATTTCCTGTCTGAATTATACCTGTCAAATACTTTCCATATAAAATAATTTTCAGCGTTGATTTTTTTTTCACTTCTTATAAGGTTGTGTTGAGAAGGAGCAACATAACAAAAAGCTTGAAATCAAAACATATCTTGGTAAATGCTCATTTATTTACTTAAATGGCTGAGCGATTTTTTATTGAAAAGGAATCGTAAAGCTGAATTTCACCTAAATTGTTGTACGGTAGTCAACCAGATAATTATTTCTAAAATATTGCTAAATCAAAGTTGTTCCAATTTTTTTTTTGTTTTAACAATTCCATCGAACATAACTCTTTGTTTGAACAAAAAACTTGGTACAGAACTTTTCTGGACTAACTTGTTGCATTTTGAACTTTTTTAAAAGTTCCTGGAGAGCAAGTTACGCTTATATCCTGTACTTTTTCTGCATTTTGCTCCATCCCAAACTAAAAAAAATTTAATAATATGTAATTTAATTTACACTTCAGAATTTAAGTAAAATGTTACGTTTTTCAAATAACACTTTAATAATTGCACTCTTTATACTCACATGAAATAAATTAAATAGTTAAATGCGAAACATAAAATTTAAACTTAATTACTTTTCGGCAAGAATTCCCGCTTGTACAACTTTAGTGTTTTTTTTTTATGCTTTGTTTATAAACACTTAATTTTTTTTTCTACTATAAGTAGTGTTCAGTAGAAATAATGCAACAAAACTGTTTAACTCAAAATGTAAAACAATTTTGGCTAAAATTTACTTAACGTCAAACCTCTTATTTTTATCCTAAGCATTGTTTTAAAATGCATTTTATGCATTTAAAAAAAATCAAAGTTCAAAATAATTTATGAAGCTATAAAAATCAGGCAGAAAACTTTAAAATCGAACATTTACTTTTTAAGTTATTTCAATAATATTCTCGAAAATGCTTCACTCGCCTTGCATTCAGAATGTCTTAACCAAACGGTTATGCAACTATGGTGCGGTTTTAGCTCCTAAACTCTGCCATTGTTTATTTACTAAAATACGCGCAAATTTTTGACAGTCTTCAATTTTTACCTATTTTTCCGTTCGAGCCAGAATTGTGGTGATTCGAGTAGTCAGAGAAATTTTAGCATTTACTCTCTCGAAAATCGCGATTTGACACTTTTCAATTTTTACCACAAAATCAGGTTCGAACAAACCTATCATCAGCGTACGCAAGGAGCTGAACACCTTTGAAGAAAATGGTGCCATTATGATGCACACCGGCTTTTCGTACGATCCCCTCCATAATGAAATTGAAGAGATCGCACGAGAGCGGGTCGCCTTGTCTGAAATCTCGCTCGGTATTAAAAGTTCCGGAGAGGTCATTCCCTACCTTGAAGGAGCTACAGTTATTGCTCAACGTCATCCTGCAGAGCCTTATCAACTTTGCAGGTATACCGATCTCAGACATTGTTGCGTATAGGCAATCCCGCACTGGGCTATCGAACGCAGCTTTATATTCGACGAAGAGATGGTGAGTGTCGATTTGATATTCATGGGTTTTCTCCAGGATTTGGCGTAGTGTAAAAATCTGGTCTATGGTGGACTTACCAGGTCTAAAGCCACACTGATAGGATCCGATCAGCGTTTCTGTGTACGGCTTCAATCTTTCACACAATACGCTCGAGAGGATCTTATATGCGATGGAAATAAGACTGATACCCCTGCGTGAAGTCTATCGTGCACTAAAAGGCCATTAATTGCAATTTATTGTGCTTAACTTAAAGAATCTGACCTGATAGAGTAGAAAGAGCTACAGTTACTCAACTCAACATTTACTCAAACCAAAATATCAAATCAGGTAACTTTGTTTTAGTTGAGGACACTTGTTCAATCGGTATTACTTGTGTCTTTCCTCATGTTTTATTGATTTTTTTCTTAAAATCTTTCTTAATATTAATGAAATATCTGCCTTGCCATAAATGTCATTCCTCGGTGTTAAAGGGGCCCCAATTAACATATGTGTTGTTCACTTTCCCCATAAGGATATTCATTATTGTGAAACGGCTGCTATCAGTATAGTATTAATTTTTATGAGCAAAATCATGCAAGTTGAGTTTTACAAACAAACTATAAAATCACATTTGATTCCATGGAGAAAGGAAAACGACATATGACTGCAGTTTGTTGACAAAAAAAAAAATAATAAAATTTGTATCCGTGAAGTAAAGAATGTAGAATGGAAAAAAATGTAATTTCCATTTAAGAAAAAATTCTCGGATTAAAACCAAAATTTCTAAGTCATTTTAAGACATTTTACATATGGGGGCTCCGTCATATGTTTCCACCCCGAGCCCCTTTATGTTGATGCTCTGCCGCTGATCCTAACATACGAGTCCTGCTGTTGGAAAAACTTGCATTTGGCAAACAAAATATCAAATAAAAAACCTGACAACAACAACATTTGCTTCCATATTGCGTTTTTCCCCAAAAATTTACAAAACAAAAAATAACTGGGAAAAAATGTCAAATTGACATTTTACATTGACGTTGCACAATGTCACCCTTTACTCTCACCTACGCACTGCACTTGCTCATCGATTGCCCATATATCGCACAGTGTGAGTCTATCTCTTTCATGCATTGATAACATTTGACCAGCATAGGCAGCATATACGTACGTATGCATGTGTGTGTTTTGGTAGGCAGGCCAGGCCGAAAACTGGGCATGCAATGCAAAAGTTTCACAAAACAGTCCAAAAAACAGAATGGACAAACACATGCACTTGTGCGTAGTTGTTGTTGTTTTTGTTGTTGTTCGCAATGCATTTGCGCTCTCGCTTGCACTCAGCGTTCAGTGAAGGGTATTCGCATGTGTGTAAACAAAAAAAAAAAAAAACTAAAACAAAAACAACCACAACACGTTGAGGAAAAAAAATGCATTACGATAAACAAAAATGTAGTTGTAAGACAGAGAGCGCGAAAAGCGCAGAGAGAAAATAAAAGCGTAAGAAAAAACAAAAAACAAATGCAATAATAGAAAGAGAAAAAATGCATGCATATAAGTGTTGTTGTTGTTGTAACAGAATAAAATAAACAAAAACGTTAGGCCGGGTGCCGTAAACCCAGCCCACTTTTTTCCTCCAGAGTTTTAGTGCATGAGTGCATGCGTGTGTGTTTGACTGTGTATGTCCAGTGTTGAAAGAGAAGAAGAGTTGCCACCTGTATTTTTGTAGTTTACATAGGTATTAAATGCATTGCACACTCTTTAATTCCATTTAACTCAATTTATTTTTGCGCCCGGCTTTAATGTTTTTCTTTTAATTTTTTTTTCTTTGCTTAGCCGACGGCATTTGTTGAAATTTCTGATTTTGAAATTTTCTGTTGCTGACTTTGAAAGTTGCAAAAAATGATAAAAAATTTTTACCATCTTCATTTGATTAAACTATTGGATCTTCAATTGGCAGTTTCAGATAAATTTTCATAGGCTGATACCTACATTTTTACTTAACTTGGCTTTGAGAAGCCAGTCATAAACAGACATTTAGAGAAAAAAATTTGTGTAAAATTCTTCTTTTTTTCATGCACATATGGTAGGTAATTTAAATTATAACTTAAATGACGATATTATGTTATGATATGAAATGATAATGAAATTTTATTGTTGCATTCTCTCACTGCAAAGTTTTCCTATTTTCTGATTTTAGTTAAAGGTTTTTTTTTATTTCTGCAGTTTTTAAATTGCACATAAATTTGTGTGCTTTGTATTGCTTTCAGTAAAAATTAACTTGCATTTAGTAATCACTCAAATATGTATTAATGCTCTTGCAATGAATTTAACTTAGCTCTTTACTCTTTTTTCACTTCCCACTGTCGCCTCCTTTGTCACCATATCGTTAAAAGCATTTGCTCTACAAATTGAAACGCAAAAGTGCATTAACATTTTTTTCAAGTTTCTCGCACTTAATGCACATTTTCGCTCTCTGTTCTCTTTCTCCTTCATAACTCTGTATTCTACTCAATGCAAAATTTTTGCTCAATGCAAGGCACTCACACTCATTTAATCCGTATTCATATTATGCTCTCTTTCGCTCATTTACTATGCGCCCTTAAGCTTTTTTTTTATTTACTTGTGCATTTCTACCCTTTTTTATTATTTGCTACTTATGTATATAATTACGTCACGCAAATTGCTTTTAAGCGACATTTTACTTTTTATAGTACACACCTATATACATTCATTTTCCATTTTTTTCTTTTTTTTTCACTTTGATCCCTTGATTTTCTTTTCACTATCTTGTTTTAATTTCGTAATGTTACTCTTTTGAGCTTTAGTGCCATTCAAGCTGTTTTTTTCTTTCTTTTAATACGCTTACTTTTAGTGTACTTATGATATTTTTTAGAAATCTCATATCTCTTCTTTCGTAGTTTTCTTAATATTTAGTTCATCCAACTAATTTTTTGTATGGGTAGTTTTCTTTCCTTTATTTTGAAACCCTTTTAGTTAAAGTACATGTTGGCATCTCTGCCACAAAACTCATTAGTCATTTTGTTCACATGTTTAACCGGAAGATGCCTTTTAATTGCCTGCTTCAGAAATGGCGCCTAAAATATTTTGAATATAATTTTTAATTATGATTTTTAGCATTCATATTTCTTCAGGAGGCAAAAATGTCTTCATTTCCTTTACATGAAGTCGGCCTTAGTGGTGCCAAAATTATGCAACTGCAAGAGGTCACGCGCTGTAGAGCATTATTTCGACAAATTACGATGAATCGCTTTTGAGCTATTTTTATAGCATCGTAGATACCAACACCAGAACTTGTTTTCGGGGCCCTGCACTACCTGTAGGATTGCCGTTTTTTAGGGAAAAGAACACTTTATATTATTTAATTTTGCCTTTATTAAATTCACTTTGTTTTACATTTAGTTTCTCTTATTTTTCTATTGAACACTTTTTGTTATACATTTTAGTTTCTCTTAGTTTTTAATTTAACGATTTTAGGCTAAGCGACTTTTCTTCTTGAGCGATTTCTACAGACTGTCCTTTGTTCGTTAGATTGATAGTTTTTCTCCTTTTTCGTCGTCAAGTTCTTCGTCGTCAAGTTCAGTGTTGTCAAGTTCATTGTTCTTAGTATTCTTGTCCACTTCTTGTTGTATGTGTTGGCGTTGCCAGGTGATTATCTGGGTGTTCATTATGGCCTATTCCCACATTCGGCCATCCTGCAGGTTCATTCGACCCGAATGATGGATTCCAGCTTTTCATAAATTCAGCTACAGTCGTTGTTCGTCGTGGTCCCTCGTGATCTCCCACTTTGCTGACTTCATACCTTCCATGACCCATGTTCTTGGTTATTTTATATGGGCCAAAAAATTTCGGCTTTAATTTTAACCCAGATCCAAATTGAGTTCGCTTAATGGCGACTAACTGATCGATATCGTAATTTGGCTCCTGTTTACGTTTCGCATTGAAAGTCTTCCGATTCTCTTGCTGTATACTTTTAATGTTTTCTTGTGCATGTTCGCGTAGTTTCTGTCGTTCGATATCAAGTTCATCAACGTAGGCGCTATCTAAAAGATCTTGGAGTTCTGGTACTCCAGATATTCGCATTTCTAATCCTGTCAATATTCTAAACGGCGACAATTTCGTGCTTCGGGGTGGAGTACTATTTATTAGCTGTTGAACTCTTTCAACATGCTTATACCAGCTTGTAGGATTTTCACAACATAATTTCGACAGCATGGACACAACTATCTTATGTATCCGCTCCACTTGCCCATTTCCACGAGGAACTCCAGTCGCTATAAGCAGATGCTGCACGCCTTCGCTTTCGCAATAGTCTTTGAATAGATTTGATGTAAAAGCAGCTCCTCGATCCGATATCACTCTTTTTGGATTTCCAAAGGTCACCGCCTGTCTTTTTAACCGGTCTACTACCGCTTCAGCATTCGTATTTCGAGTAGGGTATAACCACACAAACTTAGAAAATGCGTCGACGACGACCAAGATGTGATTGTAGGACCTATTTGTCATCTCCATCGGTCCAACATGATCCAAATGGTACGTTCCCAATGGCTTATCTTCCTTATTTATGGGATTCAAAAACCCTTCTTTCTTTCCAGTTTTATTTTCAGTCACGATACATTCTACGCAACTTCGAACAAGCTTGACTGCTTTTGAACAAAGCTGAGGAATGTAAAAAGACTTTTCAACTAATTCCTGCGTCTTTTTTGCTGAGAAATGACCCTGCTTATGAGCAATTCTTATGATTTCTTCTTCCATCAAGGCTGGTACTACTACTAGCTCCTTGACGGGATCTTTATATAGTACGCCATTTTTTACATAAAAGTTCTCATACTCATCTTTCTCGAGGATTTTCATCACTGCTCTAACCCAATCGTCATTTGATTGTGCTTGTCTCATCCGATGGTTCAGTTCCCCTTCCATAACCAAACAAGAAACTCTACTCAACGCGTCAACGTGTTTCATTTTTGATCCACTGCGATGTTCAATCTCATAATCGAAATCTTGAAGAAACATTGCCCAGCGAGAAACTCTTAGCGGAACTTCGCGCTTCTTCAACGTCATGGTAAATGCGTTACAATCTGTAACTATTTTGAATTTTATGCCCTGCAAATATGTTCTCCATTTCTTTAGCGCCTCTATAATGGCCATCACCTCCAACTCGTACGAATGAAATTTCTCTTCTGCTGGTTTCGTTTTGCGGCTCATGTATTCCACGGGATGAAATTGCTGATCATCGAAGTCTTTTTGTAAAAGCACCGCTCCATAACCATACATACACGCGTCAGTGTGCACCTCCGTGACAGCTTTTGGATCGTACAACTTAAGTATTGGAGCATGCATCAAATTTATTTTTAACTGCTCAATCGCCGCAAGCTGTTCGTCCTTCAATTCGAATTTAATTTCCTTCCTCAACAAATCGGTCAGCGGTTTGGCTACCACTGCGTACCCGTCTACGAATCTTCGAAAATATGACGTCAGTCCAAGGAACCGTTGCAAGGTCTTACGGTCAGTTGGAATTGGAAATTTCTTTACGGCCACAATTTTCAGTTCAGACGGTAGTATGGATCCATTTTCTATGACATAGCCCAAAAAATTAATTTTTCTTCGCAAAAATTGGCATTTATTCCATTTTAATTTCAGCCCGTATTCCGCGGCTTTGCTCAGTACAACTTCAAGTTTCAGAATCCCTTCAGTTTCATCCTTGGCTGGAATTACCAGGTCATCCATATAAGCAATAACCGTTCCATTATTTATCAGCTCTCTGAATACAGCAAAAATGAATCGTGAAAATATCGCCGGTGAATTTGAAATTCCAAACGGCACAAACAAAAACTCATATTGTCCATTATGAGTCACAAAAGAGGTATATTTTCTAGAATTCTCCTCAACAGGCACGTGGAAAAAACCATTGACCAAATCTAGTGTAGTGAACACACTTGCACCTTGTAATCGCTCGACCACATCATCAATTAAGGGCATAGGGAAATTATCCCTTACTATTTTCTCATTCAAGCGTCTATAATCGCAGCAAAGTCGCTTGGTACCATCTTTTTTCCCCACTAACACCACAGGAGAGGCATATTCTGATGAACTTTCTTGTATTATGCCTTCATCCAGCCATTTAGTGGTTTGTTCCTCAACTACACATTTGTCAGCATACGATAAACGTCTGGGCCTTTCAAATACAGGAATATCATCTGAAAGAATAATTTTCATTTCGACTGGCGTTGGCGGATTTTCTCTTGGTGTGTATGTTTCGATTATCTTCTGCAACGCTTCGGCTTGGCGACCATTTATGTGAGAGATATCTACTTCAAATTCTTTCGGATCGCTAGTTTCTGTCATTAAACACAGGTCTCCAAACTCTTTCAACAACTCTTCGGCTTTGCCCCGAACCTTTGGCTCACAATTTTCTACGACAAGATTTTTATCAATTGAAACCTCATCAACAACTTCAGATATTTCTCCAATATACGCCTTCTGTCTCAACTTGACTCCATCCATGGTCACTATCAAATCTACCAACTTCAAAATTGAATTACCGATCACTGCTGCATAGCTTATATCGCGTTCTTTAACTACGTGAAATGTCAACACGAGTTGTATTTTCCCAACCATTGCACGGGTGGTAAAGCTACCTAATGTCGTGAGTTCACTTTCACCGATCCCTACTAACCGCCTCTTATCGTCGCTTAAAGGGAAATCACCTACAGTCAATAAAGTATCATATCGTATCAAGCATAAGTCACAGCCCGTATCAATTAGTGCAGAAAATGTGAATTTATTTATTGTCACGTCCTTAAACATCAAGCTGGTTGTTTTTTCCGGCATTGCATGCACTTCACCTGCTAGTGTATTTACGCTGTTACTTTCCACCTTGGCACTCTTAACCGTATCGTTACATTCCGACGCCCGATGACCTGGCTGACCACACTTGAAACATTTCATCGTCTTGAGGTGGCAATCTTTAGCAATATGTGCTGTATCTCCACACTTAAAACATTTCCTTTCATAAGTTTTGCCCGGCTTTTGGGGATTTAAAGATCCCTTGTTCATCAACTGTGGGTAATTCGAATTCGATGTCTGTGGTTTGTTTGATGTAACTTGTTCGTAAATTGATATTTGCTCCTTTAACTCATCAACTGTTTTGGCTTGATATAGCATACACTTATTAATTTTGGTATCTGGGATGCCGTCTATAAAATATTCAATCAAGCTCTTTTCGTCTAAGTTTATTGACATTCCAATTTCCATTAAGCTATACAAATATTCTCTTATGTCTTCACCTTGACGTTTCTTACGATTTTGAAGCATTCGATGTACCTCAATCGACGACCGACCGCAACCGAATTCTTTCCGCAACGCTGCTTTTAATAAGTTCCAGTTGACTATGCTACGTTGGCTTCGTATAAAAATCTTGGCTGCACCCTTTAACAATTGCTTTGCATATATAAATTGCTGAAGATCGTTCCAAAATACCGCCGCTGCGTTTGCCTCAAAGTCTTCAAGCCACTGTTCTATATTTGGCTGACCCGATCCACTGAAAGGCGTCAGTGAATCCTCGATATCGCGAAGAGTAAATGGCGTTGGCCTCATTGCTGCCTGGCTAGTTGCACTTGCTGGTATAGAATGTACGTCATCATAATTAGAAGTTTCGTCGTCATCGTCTTCCACGGTAAGATTAAAATGCTCCAACAGTCTGTCTTGTAATGTTGCTTTACGTCCGGTTAATGTCAACCCTAACTCCCTAAGTTTCGCTTTCAGTTGCTCAGTATTGAAGTTTAAAATTTGGTCTTTGTCCATTTTTAGTTTACGAGAAATTTTAGAATATTTTAAAATAAATATATTGCTTAGCTACAAAAATATTTAAATATGTAAAATTCAATACTCAATATAATATTAAGGAATGTAATGCAACTAATAAATATTCATACAGTTGTTACAAAATTTACACAGAATTCAAGAGATACACCTTAATTCTCGCTCTTACAATTTTAATTTTACTCAAACTTCAAAATTAACATTAACACATTTCTCTGATTTTACAAGATTCAATTCAATTCAATTTTTTTCAAAATTTTAAATGTTGTTTACTTTATTTATGACATTACATTTTCAATTTTAAAAACATTACTTATCTTCAATTCAGTGATGTCTTCTCAGTTGCACACTATTGCAAAATCGCCTGACCTCAGTCTCTGCTGCTCACACTGCTTGCGCAGCCACTGTTTCGTTTTAAGTTCTGCAGTTCTTTCAACTACACTGCCAACATCAACACAGCCTTTTCTGTTTGCAATAACACTATCTTTGCTGACAATTTCAAACTCAGGCGCTCCTGTTCTCTCTTGCTTCCAAACTCCTTGTCAACGGTTGCTATGACGCGCAAACCTTTGATTTTTTAGTTTCAAATTCTCTAGATCATTCGATTGAATTTTTCGACCGTTTTTATGCTTCGGTACAGTCAACTGTTACGCTACTTTTCGAAGTTAGAAACTTTTCACTATGCTTTGCAAAAAAAAAAAAAAAATACTTTTGCATTTTACACACGCACTTTTAGTTATTTTTGCTTGGTAGTTTTTTAACAAAAGGATTGTTCGTCAAACATGTTTTGTTGTTTTTTTTTTAAAAAATAAAATCTTTGGAAATATCCCACTTCTGACACCAATTGTAGGATTGCCGTTTTTTAGGGAAAAGAACACTTTATATTATTTAATTTTGCCTTTATTAAATTCACTTTGTTTTACATTTAGTTTCTCTTATTTTTCTATTGAACACTTTTTGTTATACATTTTAGTTTCTCTTAGTTTTTAATTTAACGATTTTAGGCTAAGCGACTTTTCTTCTTGAGCGATTTCTACAGACTGTCCTTTGTTCGTTAGATTGATAGTTTTTCTCCTTTTTCGTCGTCAAGTTCTTCGTCGTCAAGTTCAGTGTTGTCAAGTTCATTGTTCTTAGTATTCTTGTCCACTTCTTGTTGTATGTGTTGGCGTTGCCAGGTGATTATCTGGGTGATCATTATGGCCTATTCCCACATACCTAAGACCAGTTCTTCATTAGTCATTAATATATTACATCAGGAATATGTTGGCTTAGATTTTTGAAACTTGTCTCCACTCTCCTTGGCGAGAAGTCAACCTGCAACAATTTTTAAACACCGACAGATCATGTTCGTATGGTCATGGGTATCCGAATTTTTCGTTTGAGTTTTCCGTTTTGCGACCTAAGCGCAATCCTTCATCGAAGAATTTATGTTATTTTTAATTTTTTTACTACAATGAAAATGAATGGTGTTGAGATCTCGTCGTTTCTTAGCAGCAATTTTTTTTAAACTTTTCGATACTGAGAAAAAGTCCGAAAAAAAAATGTGTAACGATTGAAGTGGAACCTTAATATCTTCTTTTTTTTCCTGAATTTTTTAATAAAATTGATTTCTGTTGAAAATTTTTCCAAACTAAAGAAGATATTAGGATCTCATTTTAGTTCCAACACATTTTTTTTTTCATGCTAACAAGAAAATAAAAAATTATATTACCGAAATTTAAGTTTTCGCTATTTTCAAATTATATTCAAGATATCATTCGCCCCAGAAAAGATAATAAACTGAAAACTTGTTTTCCAATAAAACCAATTCGTTACTAAAACTTTATGTTCATAGAGCTGATATTTATAGTAATAAAAAATATTTTATAAAATGTTTCTTTTATCTGACATAAATTTTGAAAAATTGTAGCGTATCTTTTTAAAAACGCATTACAAGACAGCGTCGAACCAGTATTCGAAATCGTCGATGCTTCCGAAATCGAACTTTCGTTTTCTTTGAGTTCGTTGAGTTGAAAAGTTTATAACATCGAGTTCGATAATTTTCTTCGTAAATACTTTGAATTTTGATACTAAAGCTTATGCTTTATGCTTTATGGAGCTTAGATTTGGTCAATAACCGAAATTGCGAAGCAGAGGCTGAAAATAAAGATTTTTTCTGCCAGTGACGGAGCATGACCGAATTAGCCTCATGTGGCCTCAAATGAGACAAGAGTGGCAGCGGCAGATCTAAAGTGCTATAGGATACTATGGCTTCTCATGGGCTGTATTTTAACGCTACATATTATGAAAAATACTGACACTTCCCATAACTGAATCCTAGATCCGCGACTGTGTAGCAGCACAAATTTGCACAATTGTATAGTTGTGCAACCGTGGAAGAAAGTTGAAATAAAATCAGATCTCTGAAGAATATTAACCTGATATATGAAATTTAAAATTGTAGGAAAAAAATTATTATTTTGTCAACATTTCGAAAGTATGCAATACTTAAAAATGAGTAGACATAAGAAAATCAACTCACTACCATTTGGTTTTTGTGAGTATTTGATAAACTTTTCAGTTGAAAGATGTGAAAAAACAGGTTCTCTAATAGGTCAACAATAGTGTTTGCAGTTTAGCTGAAAAATTACTGGCATAAAATATTTATAGACACAACTCAAAAATTAAAAAAAAAAACTCTTAACAACTTTCAAATAAGTCCAACCTCCTTTCGATTTTACCCAAAAACTGTACAGGACAACAAGAACCTTTGAATCACATTTTTCTTATTTTGTTTGCTGCATCAAAAGTATAAAGAACCGCAAACATTGAAAAAAGTATCCACAAAGCCACAAAAAATTGAGTTCATTAACATCTGAATAAGGACACTCATCCTTGATTCCCGTACTTAAACAACAAAAAAAAAAAAAAAAATTATAAACAAAAAGTAAAAATAACAAAAAAGCGTCTCCTAAATGAAGCCACGAAATGTTTTTCTTATATCCTACGCACTGACTGAACATTACGGCAAGTAACGTAACATGGGACACAGTATGTACGAAAAAGTTTCAAAAAGAAATAAAAAATAAACGGAATTCTAAAAATAAATCTAAAAAACAAAATTATGAAAAAATAAAATTAAAGGCAAAACAACAGCCGACGGAGAAACCTCACGAAAATGTCTCGCACTAAAGGAGCGCCAGCAAAGGACATTTGCCCCAAGCAGACGACAACAACGACAATAAGAAAAATCCCCCTTACACGCAAGTAACACGTACACACTCAAACATACCTACGCAAATCTCTCGAAAATGCAGAAAACGTCTGGCAGCATGTTGCGAAAGGATAATGTTGCTGGCATTTGAGAAATGCGTACAGCTTTCTCTGCTGCATTTACAACTTTCGCTCATTTGTAACTTTCTTTCTCTGCAACTCGCTCACACACACTCTTAACGTTTTACACAGCACAAAAGAAAAAAAAAACGCAACGAACAAAACGAGCAAAACAAAAATGCAGAAAAAAGCAACGGCAACAACGTTGAAAATGAGAAATAAACAAAAATTACGAAAACGTCCGTTTTAGTCATTAGGCCGAGCCAGGCCAGCCTGAAAGTGGGCGGAGAAGGGAGCGACTGCCTTCCACACAGCATGCACGACGCTAACAACAAACAAAGAAAATCCTTGGCAACGCAGGCCAACAGTCACCCACACACACACACACACAGACACGCAGCCACACACACGCCGGAACATTTCGATTTTATTGAGCAAACAACGAAATTTCAAATAAAAACAAAAACCGATAAAGCGAAAAAACAAAATAAAATAAAAAGCAACAAAGACAGCGTCGTAGTCGACAACGACGAAATTAAAAGGATTTCATGTAAAAGCAAGCCCACAGTACTCACCCTTTCGAACGTATTCCTGTGTGTGGAATGAATATTTAGCGATTGTTTGCGTTAGGCAAAAGTCCCGATTCCTGTTGGTTAGGTGAAAAAAGCTTTATAATGTAAAGTTAAATTTGAAAGCTTTAGGAAAAAAAAAAAATGTTTTTCCTATATTCTTATAAGCCCGAACTAAAAGTGTAAACACAAAAAAGTTGAAAAATAGGCCCGAAATTAGAATGTAGATTTGAATTCAGGACGCAGCGATTTCGGTTCTATTGGCCCAAGTATTTGACAAACAGTAAATTGGTGCATGTACAGTGTTGGCCAGAACTTAAGCATCCCCTTAGTACACTTTTTTCAAACCATGATTTTTTTATGAAAACTATGTTTTTAGAACATATTACGTATTTATTTTATTTATTTATACCTTTATTATTGACAAGCAAAAATTAAAAAAAATCTGCGTCTCATAAATAAAAAGTTAACATCGAAGGAACATTTTAAGCCCAAAAACTTAACGGACAAAACTAAAGCACCCCCATTTTTATGGTAAATAAAAAATTTTAAAATTAGTACTTAATTGCGAACCCTTAATTCTTGACGACTCGCGCATCTCTTTAAGGCATAGAAGATATTAAATTATTCATAATATCCTGCGATATCCTTCTCCAGGATATTTTTAAGGACTGAATGGATCTTCCGTGGTATCGCAATTTTTTCTGATCCCACAGGATCTCAAGAGGATTCAGGTCAAGGCAGGCCAACCAAAAGCTTCTACCCTATTGCTCTGATGCCAGCCCTTACAAGGCTTAGAGACATATTTTGGATCATTGTCCTGATGCAACCTCCATTTAAGTGGCATCTCTACATCACCGTATGGCAACATCACATCTTTTAGTATGCCAATGTACACGAAGCGATTCAAAGTTTCTTAAGTCATATGAATTGGCCTTTACCTCAACCAGAGAAAAGATCCCAGACCAATACACTGCCTCCTCCATTCATTACAGTGGCTTTTCAATACTTAGAATTCATTCTTTCTTCTTTTGGTCTGGGTACACGTGCCTGATGTTTCTAAATATTTTCATAGGTTTTGTTTATATTCGATATTTTGTGAGACTTATTTAATTTTTTAAGTGTGCGTTAATATTTCTAGTACCTAATATTTCCCACACTTCGTGAGGCTATACTGCGGTATCTCAAAAAATTGCATATTCTTGGTTCTTATGACATCAGATAGTTTAAGAAATTACGCGTCTAATGAACTACACCAAACGTCGATATCTTAGTTCAAACATATAAAAAATTTCCCAAAAGAATTTTTTTCAATCTCAATTTTAGAGGTATTTTAAGAATACGACATAAACAAAACATCAATTTTCTCGAAACTCACTTTCACCTTTCACTGAGACACCGCTTTTGTATGAGGGCACATAACGATTGTGAGGTGACGTCCTTTGTTAAACATTAAGAGCAGGCTTTCCACTATCCACGAGGGGTAGGGTCTGTAAATCGTACATAAATTTCTTACTCTATTCTTCGATTAAAATTCAGAACAGAAAATGGCTAATTTATGTTAGAAATATCTGAGAAGCTCCCGCCACCAGCAACTAACCGCAATGCGATCAAAAGCGATCAGCGACGCAGTGAGGCAAGAAAAATATGTTTCGCCAAACAACAAACATGCGAAGATTTCTTCAAAGAACATTCGCAAACAAATACAAGAAGCCACAGCAACAACAAACGCTTCGAAGTGAAGTTATTAATTAGCTGATGTGTGAGAGTCGTTGGCGAATCTTTTTTTTTTGCTTTTCTGGACACTTAATTTTTGCAAAACAGAATTTAATTTTATTCTTTTCTTTTGACTTTTTTGCGAAACAAACAAAAAAAAAAAAAAAAAAAAATTGACAACGAAACGCTTTGGCAAACTTTAGAGCAAACACTTAAAATAAACACACACACACATTTGGTAGCAATTTCACACAGATACGCCAACACACAGGAACTTACACTAGAAAAGGCGCCAAACAGGTGTGCGACGAGTAGTAGATAGTCTGAGCTTGAGACGACGCATCGTGAGAGACTAAACATTTTGTTAGCAACAGAAACAGTTGACAATGTTGCGACGAACAGCTGCTGTAGCAGCAAAGAGCAATGAAATGGAGAATTTTCTACAGAGACAGAGCAAAATAAAAAATTTGCACAACTAAAAAAAGTTGACGTCATTTTTGCAAAGCACACAATCAGCAAAAAATTTTAATGCGAAAGAACGCCGCTATTGGCAACATTTGCAAATATACATTGCGTACGCAACATGTTGCGGAGAGTGGCTGAAATTTGCAATTTTGCAAAAAATTATGGAATTGAGTGTGCGATGTAGTATCTGTGTGCGTTTTTCGAAAGAGATATAGCGATAGCGCTCAGATATAAAATTTTGCAATTGAATTGAATTTTTTTTGAACATTTTTAAGAGTTCTTTCATTTGCCAAGAGAGAATTTGCAAAATTTTTGTTTCGTTTTTTGTAAATTTCGCAAATATACTCAATGTTTTGTTAGTGTTTGTCGTTTCACTTTGTTTGTCTTAGTTTATTCAATGCAAAAATGTTTATAGAAAGTAAAAATAAAACAAATGAAACATAAAAAAGTTAAGCAAAATAGAAAAATTAAAAAAGAACAAAAACAAAAAATTTGCAAACTTTTTGCTTGACATTGAATCTGTTTGAGTGTGTCCGTTTTAGTTTCAGCAAATGAGAATTGAATTTTATGCGAATTTATTTGAGATTTTCGTGCTGCTAGCAACATCCTGTTAGCAACAACGGGAAGTTAACGTAAATGTTGCAAAGAATTTCTATATTTATCTGGATGTAAACTTTTTTCTAAATGAATGTTGACATGGATTTTTGTGATTTTTAAATTTAAGAAAGTAATTAATTTCTCCAGGTTTTTAACTTTAAAAGTCCAGTGGAGCATTATGACAACCTGCATAAAGCATTGATGATATGAAAAATGTTTTTGGTTTTTGGCAAGCGCGAATACAGGAGATGATCTTTGAGTTTGAGGGGTCATAACCCCATCCAAGAGTGGACGTACTCTGTGCAATTTTTATTCAATGTGTTGCGCAGTCTACAGGCATAACTTCCCAGATTGTAAGGTTACTAACTAGAGGCAAAGGGTAAATATTTTGGAAGCCAGTGCGTTACTGCCTAATATGCGTGTGTTGATTCTGCGGGTTGGAATAAGTAGTCCAACTTAAAAATTAACTATATAGGTATTATTACTCATGTTGCGGATTTTTATCGAGCGGTAGGGCAGAAATAACTCTTAATGAAACTTAGCACACCTTTGAGTTTCCAACTCCAAAGCATTTTATTTTCTGGCTAATAAAAATCTGTTTAAGCTTTTGCATTTTTAGTTTTTGACGTTAAGAATATTATGCGCTCTTCAAAATACCAGTAACATGCTGAGGAAACATGTTGCATATTTGAAAATGATGCTAAGCATAGCCGAGTAAGTGTATAGCAACAATATTGACAACAAATCAAACGTTGGAGTCAAGTGTGGGGATCTTCTGCGCTACTCTTAGTTTTGCAAAAGGAAGAGTATGTAGCTACGCCAGTTAAATGGAAAAAAGAGGAGTAATAGCCAGGAATGCGAAAATTCGCAAAGAGACTGAGAGTGTGAGTAAGTTAACACAAGAGTGTGCAAAATGTTGAAGAGTGCATTCTTAGCTGAGGGCATATGTTGCTAACTTTCGGCTTGCTTAAAAGGTGGGGTTTGGAGAAGCTCGGAACATTGCACTCGATTCGCTTGCATACATGTGTAAGTGAGTAAAGAGCATGACGCAGAGAGAGTGAGAAAGAGTATAGGTTTTATGGATTTCAATGGGTTTGAAAAAATTGGTTACCAAATCGGACTCAGAAGAAACAGCAGGAGAACTCAATATACTACATGGAACCGAGTGTAGCGTTGAGAAAAACGCAGTCAATGCTACCCAATGTTGATGTGAAGAGCGTGCATGCGTGTGTGTTTGTGTGTGCGTGTCTGGAGCACAAGAGCAGAGTGAAAATATTGGTGGTACGAGTAGTACTACTCGAATGGGGAAAGACAGAGGGTAGTTGGAGCAAACAGGGAAAGAGGAGGGTCTTCTGTGAATGAAGTAAAGTGAATTCTACAGAGATTCTTCAGCCGACGGACGATTCAGTCAGTGACTGTGGAATTGCGTTTGTTTGGTTCGTCGTTGGCTCATTCGGTTGTTTCGATTGCTCCTCGCTTGTTGTTTGGTCCATGGAACGTGGTGTCCGTATGCTCGTACGGTGGCTCCGCTGACTGCCTTCTTGTACTGCCTGCTCCATTCACGAACACACGCAAGCAGACACATACACACATACACCCAATTTCATAGAGAAAAACGAGCCAACATTAAATTTAGTGACTGACCGATTCTCCTGCTTTTGGCGAGAAAGGCCTGTTGTTGGTGGTGATCATCAACGCACGAGCAACTCAACTCAATTCAACTCGAAACGCGTCTCAGACTCATACATTTCGTTGGACGTTTTCGAATGACTCTCCTCTAGACACTGCACGACGACGGTGGTGGCGGCGGCAACGGTAAAGGCAACGGCACTCGACTCTGTTCTACTCGACTCGATTTGATTCCGCGACACTCGTCATCAAACACGAAACTCGGGCTCCGTTGTGAATTTCGTACCAAAAACTCGGAAAAACGTAAAGCAGCAACAACAACAGCTACGGCGCAACGGAACGAAATTTTTTTTTGTTTTTTGGTTTAATCGTCCAATTCTAAAAGTGCGGCGGCGGTACGAAGTAAATTGAAGAAGTGAAGGAAGAATATTATGTTTTCCCGTCGTTATTTTGTGTTAGAGGAATTTCACTGTGGATTTTGTGCTGAAGTGATTTTTTTGTTCTATTTTGAATATTGAAAATTTTCCAATTAAAAAAAAAATACAATTTTTTTTCTTACGTTTACGTTGAGTAATAACGTACGTGTGAGTAGTGCAGCAGCAGCAGCAGCAACAACAACAACAGTAACAGCAGCAGCAACAACTCATTTTCGTAGACTTGTTTAGGAAACTATTTTTCGTTGCGCCACGGATGCGGATGCAACATAACAGAACCGCACGTAGCCGCACGTAGACGTACGACGTAACGAGCGCGGATGGATTGCTAGCGAAACGTAACGCATTAGCAGCAACGTGTAACTATTTTATTCGAAATCGCAACGAACGGTTCGGTACGGCATAGTTTTTGAAAAATCATCATTAAGCGAAAAATAGTTTTTGAAAATAAAGAAAAAAAAAAAATAAAAAAAATTTAACATTTTAAAAATAAATCATATAATAAAAAAGGTGAAAAAATAAATTTAACTTTTAAAATTAAAAAAACGACAATATATTGAAGAAATGATGTGGAAAAATTTGAAAAATTTTTAATTATTTGGAAAACAATTTAATACAGAAAATATAATTTTTCGAGTTAATTAGAAAAGTTCTGCTACTTATTCTTTAAAAATATGAAATGTAATAAAACTATTTGGATTCTTAATTAGAAGAAAAATTCTCAATTTACGGAAATGTTTTGATTTGAACTTACTGGTCGTTTGAATGAAAAATTCTTAATTTTGTAAAGCGAAAGTTACTGAAGAGCTTTGTCATTTACGCAAAAAAATTTTATGTCGTTTAAAAATTATACAAAATATCAAAGCAAATTATTCATTCAAATACAGTTGTAGAAAAAAAAAAAATTCCTTGCGCAAAATATTTGCTGGAAAAATTCTAATTAATTCTATCGAAAAATTTATGATTTGAGAAAAAAGTTCTATTTTAATTAAGATACAAATTTTGATATAAAAATATTGAGAAAACAAAAACTTAGATACCGAATTTTTTAATTAAAAACTTTTACGAAATTTCTCAATTTGAAAATATCTAAAATTACAAATTTTTTGTTGTTGCTGTTGCTGTTTTTGTTGCATTTTCACAATATTGTGTATTCAGCCAGTTTATGTGCAATTTTATATAATTCCTTTTTTTTTTTTTTGATTTCTAATCGTCAAATGTGTACATAAAATATGAAAAAAATAATCATTTTTTTTTTTTGTTTTTCGCACACGCAAAATCTACGTTAGTGTTATCGCAAACAGTTGAAAGCTCATCGTCAAATAAAAAAGATGTGTTGCAAATGTGTTGAGAAAATTAAATTCATAAAGTGCATTTTTCGTAATAATTGTGAAATGTAAAATAGTAATAAAAAATAGTTCAAAGCAAAAAAAATTCATAAAATAAACATATAAAGATTTAAAAAAAAAAATTAAAAAAATTTAAATTAAGAAACTGGCAGAAAAGTTTTAAGTGTTTGTGTTTAGCTCCTGAACTTGGTACATATTACATCTAAAGGATTCAGCGGAATACTACCAACAAGTTTGAATTACTTATACTGAATTTTATATGTGTATTCTTTCGTACTAAATCATCTATCGTCATTTCTTTTTTTGTTGAGTTTTAGAAAATTTTTTTGACATTATTTTGAAGATAACAATATTTGAGAATATCAACATAGGCCCATTTTTGAACATTATAACATAATTAAATGTCTTTTAGCAGCATGTCTTTTAAATATTTGGAGGTTAAACTTTATAAAAAAGAACACTGAATGAATTAAAAAGATAATATGAGCTAAAAGTAATGAAGTCGTCAGGAACGTACTATAAGATCTAGATATAAAGATATGTTTAAGTGCAGAAGTGTGGAAGCTGTGTTGCAGGAATATCATCCGATTATATTTAGAAAAATTTGTGCAATCATTAAACATAAATATTCTGTGAATATTTTGACTTGTTTGGTTATTTTTTTTTCAAATCTAATTTTTTTTTTTAATTTTGACTATTTTTTCTATAAATTTGAGCAATACTTTCAATTCTTAAGAGGACTAAAATTTTTATGGGAAATTTTCGATATTAGGGAATATGTATTTATTTATCTAGTGTAGTTTGAATTAGTTTTCCACTGCGCAAAATTTTATGAGTTAAGTCTGTGTCAATTTTTAAAATTTTTGTTACGAGGTATAATAAGTTAACTTCAGTATCTAACAGACTGCCATTTGTAAGCCAATGGCATTTCATACCATAGAAATATGCTACTTGAGCATATAGTAAAAAATTTTGGTACACTGAGAAAAGAGCATGCTTCCTTCAAAACAATCCATTTGGTTCATACATGTTTAAAATATTTATTAACTATCAACCAATTTTGATAATAATTATAGTTATGCACTTAATTGGAAGTTAAAGTGTTGTTTAATGGACCAAACATAATATCTATTTGAGTAGATTGAACAGATTTAGTTGGATCGATAAATGTTTCTAAATCACATTTTTATTTGATTCTACTTCATTTTATATGAATAATATACAATTATCAACTTATTTAAGAACATAACTTTCTGCTTGGTACACAAATCAGGTATTTATGATTGTGTAAATACCAACGGCATCTACAATAAGAATGTCACGATAATGGAAAATATCGATTTATTTATGATATTCAATTATTTAAAATGTCAATTTTTTGCTAACCGGTTCTTACTTAAATCGATATTAATAAATCAAAATACATGATTTGGTGATTATTAACATGTAAATGTTTGCATCAAAGAAATATTTGTTTCAAACAAGCTTTTGTTTGGTAATTTGTACCAAATATATAATTGAATTAGTAAAAGTACCTATCCAAATATAATTAGGTAATTATTACAAAATATATGATTAATCCAATAATATTATTCGATTCGATGTGTGATGCTATAAGATCTATCAAATATTAATTTCAACTATATCAAATATATAATTTGTTAATTATTACTACATCTCAATATATACAAATGAATCAGTTTCTCTACGTAGTACAGCACCGATTTGATAGCAAAATTAAATGCATAATGCAAAAGTTAATAAAAAGTTGAATGGCTAGTGGCAGTTAATGAAATTTTGTTTTCATTGGAAATAATAGGTATACAGAGAAAATAAATTGATTGTAACTATATATCAAGATTCTGTTATGTTCAATAAATAATATATTTGATGTAGGTAAATTAAATATTTGATATTTATTAACAAGCCACTTATATGGATAATGTTTGGATTAAACATACATTTGGCAATATTAACCAATTCATAATTTGTTTGAAGTAAATATTAATTTTCGCAAGTTTTCTATAATAAATATTATGTTTTGACACTTCAACTTTCAATTCAAGTTATGAAAAAATTAAAAAAAATTGTTTATTGGCACCAACTATTTTTAGAAACTGGTCAACCAAATTCATTTATTTTAAAATAGTATTCTTTTCTCAGCGTAATAAAACTCTGTAAAAAGTGTTGAGAGCCAGGAATATTTACTATGCAGGGCCGTCCTTAGATTTCGCGGGGCCTGGGACCAAACAGACAAAATAAACTTTCGAATAAAAATTATTTTTTTTTTCAACAACATTTTTAAACTTTGACTTTCTGCCACTTTTCTTTTAACTCAGCATACTTTGATTTTCGTTACAATCCTTGAGCAAACTGAGTTTTGTTTTTTCCACAATTATAGTACTAAGATTCGCTGAAAACTTTCCAAGTTATTTTTTTGACTATTCATTTCAATTCAATTTTCTATTTCGCATTATACACCATATAACAGAGATTATAAAAAATAAAAACAAAATCCTCACTTCTCAGAAGCTTTTCAGTTGAAAATTTTCCACACCACTTACAACTATTACTGCTATTGCATTGTTGTCCAGCACTCTTCCTCTTAAAATCTTAAAGTAGCTAAAGGAAAGTGGCGCGGGTCCAACGGGTTTATTTTGGTTTTCTCAAAAATTATTTACTATTCAAAATTTAAGTTTTTTAATGAGATTCTTTTGATCTTTTGGTTGGAGAATTTGGAATTTTCTGTATTCATGGAAATATTTTCATGAAATCATTTCAATAGTAAACTCTCGTTTTTGATTGGCAAAAAAGTTGTATTGATAGTATATAGTAAATACACTTTCCAACCCTGGAAAACTTGTACACTCGATTCCATCGTAGTTTTCAAATTAAATTTGTGGAAATTCTATTTTGATAAAAAACACGATTATTCAAAATATAGAAAAAATTAGTTTTGAAAAAAGTTCGGAGCTAAGTTGTTACTTAAAAATATAGTTTTGAGCACAACTCTAGAAAGGTTGTTTTTAGAAAATTCAATCATGAAGCTTGTCCCTCGCAACTTACAGCATTGGTCTCTTTACAACTATTTTTGTACTCATTAGTGAAAAAATCGTTGCCTCTAATTGCATGTATTGAATTCT
This sequence comes from Tricholauxania praeusta, assembly GCA_949775025.1. Taxonomy (NCBI): domain Eukaryota; kingdom Metazoa; phylum Arthropoda; class Insecta; order Diptera; family Lauxaniidae; genus Tricholauxania; species Tricholauxania praeusta. The sequence goes on from OX459028.1 coordinate 189,131,266, forward strand.
TGAAGAAATCTCATGTTTTGCCCTTTGGGGCCTCTTTGGTATGGGTACATGTTATGGGTATTATAAGGGAGGTAGTTTCCTAATGCGTGGTTTCAATTTTGCAGTTGAGATTATTTAACTCTTAACAAGAGTCTGTTACTTATAGGAAAAAATCATTACATCTTGGGCTTAAAGTTTTTGTAGTTCTGCGCAAAATTTTGCAAATATTTTAAAAGAAATGAAAAGTTTTATAAAAAAGTGAAAACAAATTTTACTAAGTCTTTTTTTTAGTGTATTATATTTCCTTGTTAAAATATCATGTGACAATAAACAAACAAACCCTAATATTGTTTTTGTCTAAGTCTACTAGTTTTTGAGTAAATAAAAACAGTCAATAACATGAAGAGTTTGAAACATTCAGTGGCACGCTATACTAGGCTAAAATAATTATTGTTAAATTCCTTTTTATTTTGCGAAGAAAACATACAAATTTAAAAATATTCCATTGTTTTTTTAATATCATTCATATATGTTAGAAAAAGTGCTATGTTAAAACTCTCAACGAAAATTCATTGAAGAAAAGTTTAGAGCTCTTCATATTGGTTATTTTATTTTTGTCCCGCAAGCTAAAAACTCCATTAGATACTTAGAATGTTTTGATATAATTTTTGAAAAGATTGTCATTTGTCTACCTTATGAACACGTACGTTGGGAAGCTCCGAAAGAACAGATTTTTGTATTCAATATGTTACACTGACAGAAAGTTTCTTTTGATCAAAGGTATGAGAAAACCCAAAGAATTGTTTGACTAAGCATGATTGTGATATCATTCACTGATGTCAGTTTCCTTTTTTATGTTAACTATCACATTTTTGGAATAATTAACCCCCCAATGATATTCTTTATATTTGAAAGTTATTTTTGCGTACAATAAGCTGTATTCAGATGCTAAGGTCAAAAGTTGTTTACGTCAGATTTTAAAAATGTTGTTGTTACCTATGGGTTTGAAAATTGATTTGAAGGTCTTATTAAGTACTTCAACTTTTGTGACTTATGTAAAGTATTTATGATCTTATTGATTGAAATATCGTTCCCTTTCGACCTTCACTCGCAGTAACATTTTCTGTTTTGAATTTTTAAATAATTTTGCACTACATTGAGTGAAGTTTTAGTAGAAAAAAGTACTTTGGCGTTCTAAAAAGTACATTCAAAATCTCAATTCAGTACATTTGCACAAAACCCAAATGTCATAACTAGATAAAGATAGTAATAGTTCTGCATGTTATCGTAATGTCAAAATAATAACTAAGCCATGCTTATTATAAAAAATCTTTCGGCAACTTTATCTCTATCAATGCCGCTATTCTAAATTGGAATTTCAACCAAATTTATTCATTTGTTTCTAAACATATTAAATATTAAGTCGATTTATTTTGTCATAAAAAAAAGTTTCGCATTAAATTTTTCACATAAAATTGGAATTTGCAATATAAAAATATATAGAAAAGTCCATGATTTTATGTTTGATTTGCAATTTTTATTTGAGCGCCAAATTCGAAAATATTTAAGTTTATGAAAATCATTTCCGATTTGGATTCACATTGATTTAAAATGATATATGATTCAAAGTGACAAAGTGTTTAATGTAAAATAAGACGAGTGAATTCAAATACTTTGCAACTGCGAAATACAATTTGAAGTTTTTTACGAAAAAAATGTTATTTTTAATACTTTTCAAATCAAAACGAATTTAAAGTTCTTTGTGCTTAAAATAAATAAAGAAAATATTATTTTTACTATTTCCAACTTCAAAATTTGCGGCTATAAGCCAAAAATAAAATTTTCAAATTTGCACTACCAATTTGCTTTGAGTATGTAGGCTCTAAGGCTTGAGGACTTTACTTAGGCCAAGGTATTCAATAGCAATGAATGTGTCCCTAAATAATAGAACTTTGATGTCGAATATAATACTTATATTACTCAGAAAACATAATTAGAGGAGGCAAGTCTATGACGAACTGTGACATGGGTTTGTGGTGATATTGAGTATGATAATTTAAAGCCATTAACTTATATGTCGTTTCATTTAAACGAGATTGTCAGGCTTACGTATTGGCCAAGTTAGTCCGTATCTATAGTGTTAGATTTTTTTTTTGGGCGGCAAATTTGTAATTTTTTTTTTTAAGTTTGACAAGGTATAATATTTGAGAGCTTAAATTTAATTAAGAACGATTTTTCTATAGGTTCCCATTTAAAGACAAAGAAAAGTGGTGCTTTATCAAAGATCATTTCACTGTACATAGCATGACTTTTTCATGGTAAAATATCATAAAATGATTTCTTCGTAATTGCACTAATTTTAAAGATATTCACCCTGGAAAAACTTAAAAATTTCATAACTATTTAAAAAAGAATACACTACATATTTTGATTTTCAAGTTACACATACTGCATACTATATAGTATATGAGGTCTGAAAATAGTCCAAAATCAATCACATATCTCACACTTTCATATAGTTTTCGGTAAATTTCTGTTTATAGCATGAGATCGTAGTACTCTTTCTCGCAAAGTTTCATCTTGAAATACTTTCAATAAGGTGCTCTATTTCCGAGATGTCGGTCATTAAAATTGAGTTGGTGGTAAAAATTAGGCCAAGACAATAAATAAAGTTTCGCGTAAATCGTTCAGGTTCTTATTAATATTTGTTTCACTCTTTTTTTTAAAGATGATATCATTTAATATCACGATCACAGGTGAATCGAATAGAATTTTTTTTTTGCAGCTGACATTTTCATTACGAAAATTTTGATTTTCTTAAAAATTATTTTAAAAATTAATATTGTCAATTCTCATTACATTCAATATAAGTTCTATTTATTTTTTATTTATAACACTATTATATTATAACGACAATGAAACTGATTCTAGAGTATTTCCTAATAGATTTCCATTATTCAAGAGAATTGAACTGCACTCAAAGATTTAATAGAAGTGAAAATACTATTTTAAACTATTTTTTGAAAATATATTCGATACCTTTTATACTTTGATGTTTGATATTTTGCCATACTTCTTAATCCATTTTATAACAGCGTTAGAGTTCTGTAAAATAACGTTCTTGTATTGAAATAGTAAAGAAAAAAAGTAAACTTTACCCGTATTTTGTACTTGTTGTCGGGAAATCTCGCGATCACGGGATTGGCACAAATTTTTTTCGAAATCTCACAAGAATTCATAAAATTTTTTCACAAATTTTTAGGACGCCGATAATAAATACGAGATCGAAGGAAAATCATGTGAATTGAAAAAATTCTTATAGAGAAAGTGTGATATCTTAGGCATGAAAAATTCTGGTTTAAAAAAAAAAGTTCTTAACAGCTTTACCATTTTAAGCTTAAGAATTTGTTAGAAATATAGATTTTAAGTTGTGCTAAAAAATTTTGGCACAATAATACGCTATTTTTCCGCTGTACAAATGCGTTATCGAGCTGTTATAAAAATTTTTCATTTGAAAATTTTTCGAAACGAGGGGAGTTGCATAAGAAAAAAAAAATTACATTTTTGTTTGAATGCTTTAGTATTATAAAAAAATATTAATATTTAAGTAAATCAGTTTGAACATTAATTTTTTTTTTAATTCAAAAAATGTTTCTTCCAAATATCATCTATTTTTTTTTTGATTGTTTTATATGATATTCTCCAATCAATCCTTAGAATATATCTGCTTTCAAATCAAAATTCCCAACATAACTTTGGAAGACATACATTTTTTTATTGATATTTTTTATTTTCAAAGTTATGTCGGACGTTTTGATTTAAGAGCAGATATTTTCTAAAGATTAATTAGAGGATATCATATACAAAAATCAAAAAAACAAATGGATATTTTCAGAAGCATTTTTTCAAATTAAAAAATTAATGTGTTAACTAATTTGCTTAAAGTTTCTTATAAAATTAAATCATTTCTAAGCAAAAATGACTGCATGTTTTGTTAATCTACCTTATACATTTTGAGATATTTCTATGCATAAGATCAGTCAAAAAAATCTTACAAAAAATGTTATCACTAAAGTACATTGGAAATGAACTGTAAGTCCTCTGAATATACTATGAAGCAGACCATCTTACTATAAGTACTTTCGTTAGAGCGAATGTATTAAAAATTTTATAAAAGTATATAAAATTTCATCACTGACATGTGTAGGAACCTTTCTGATAGATTTTTTGAGCGAAATTTCTTTTATGAGCGATATATGGTTATTATTTTGGCAAAATTAGCTTAGTAATCATTCATAATTTTTGTTTTGCGATAATAACTCGGGCGATTTTATCTACACCAAATTTTTTTTTGTGCAGAAAAAAGTTCCAAAGAAAATTTCTTGAAAACCATATAAAAAAATCCTAATAAATAATGCGTAAAAATGCGTCAGTGGATTCAATAAAAAACCCCACTCACTTCCAGCTCCCCAATGCAAATCCTCTCAATGTTACACAAAGCGCCACACACATGTTGACGACACTTTCGAGTGCAGCAGCAGCTGATTTTACATGAGTGCAGCAGCAGCAGCAGCAGCAACGTAATGCTCCAAACAACAACAATAGCTACTGAAGCAACAAAGCTTTTCCCCAAACCCTTTTTCACACAGATGCACACACTGACGCAAACACTAACACACCTGCAGCATTTTCCTTTTGCTCATTTTTCATTTTTTAAGAGCTTTACTTTACGCTCTCTCACTCAGATTTTCGCATGCTCTCACTCACACACAGACACACATACATACGTTCTTTCTCTCTCAATAACACAGCACCTAGTCCTGCGTATTTTTCCCAAAGACGCATTTGCGATGCAACTCTTTTATTTTCTATTGTTGTTGTTGTTAAGCGCTTTTCCTACACTTTTTGGTCAGAAGGGAAATTTCGCTACTGCTGGCTGTGTTGTCGCTGCTGCTGCTGCTTGTTCTTCTTCTTCTTTCCATGTTGCAACATGCGACGATGACGGTGACTGCGACGACGACGACTGCGACGATTTTTCTTGTTTGTTGGACTTTTGCAGAGATTTCGATTGCGATGCGGCTGCAGTTCTTGCAGATTCGTTCGCTCGTACGTTCGTTTCGTTTTGTCGCAGCAATCGTTTCGCAATTGCACCGGCGAAATTATTGTTGTTGTTGTTTTATAATTTAGGCGCGCGTCGCGTTGTCGCTAAAAAAAGAAAAAAAAAAAAATTGGCCGGATTGCAACATTAAAAAAAAAAAATACCAAATTAATTTTTGTTTAAGAATTTAGAAAAATGATAATTTATTAAAATCGTGCGAAAAATATTCCATTTTAAGCTGCTTGCGTTTTGTTTGTTTTGTCTCGCCGTCACTGTACTGCTGCGTGATTGTGATTTTCTTTGAGAATAAAGTTGCGTCAATTATTGAAGAGATTGAGGAAAATTGTGTTTCTTGTCGGTGCGTTAAAAATTAATGTTTGCTTAGTGAGAAAAGAATGACATTAAGGTTTGAAAAAAAAAAAACAGAAAATGTAAAATGAAAAACAAAGTTTTTAAAAAAAAGATGTGTAACGAAAATGCTAATTTTATGCCAAACATATTTTTACATTAAAGTCGATCTAATAAATATTTCTTAAGTGTTTTCTTTAACGTTTGATTAAAATCGTATGACGTTGTATCTTAAAATAATTTTTTATAATAATAAAAAAAAAAATTATTTCGATTTAAAAAAATAAACAACGCGCTTTTTTTCGAAAAAGTGTTCATAATTTAAAAGTAGTCCCAAAGATGGAATTTTAAATTTTACAGATCATCGTACTGGACATGATTTTTCTTACATTTTCAAAAAAAAAATAAAATTTTAACCCAACTTTTTGTTTAATTCGTCCACTTGACCGCCTTGATTCTGGGAAAAAAGACTCTGATTTCAAGTCAGCACTTAGAGTTTATTATTTTTTTTTTTCACAAATATTTTTTCCTGACCTTCGACATTGACTAAAAATAATAATATATTATTTTTTTCTAAGTTACAGAAATAAAAATTAAAATATTATGGTGTTCCTAATCGATAAAAAAATATCAAAAAATTATATTGTCCATCAGAGTTTTTGATCCAAATATATTTCGTATTTGCATAGTTCAAGGGAGATATTTTACACAAACTGCTTTCAAATGTTTGTATTACAAATAAATATTGATAGTTCGCTTAGCTTAGAAAATTTATTTATAAAATGTTATAAAATCTCTTTTTGTTGCAGTTTTTTGTGGTTGAGTTTCAGAAGCACAAATGTATGTTAAAAAGTTTTTGTCCGAACAAGAAATTCACTCGAACTTTTCTGTCCTGTGTTCAGAGCTTGTATGGAAATGTCAACGAGTAAAGCATTTTTTTTTAATTTTGTGTCCGCTGTTAATTAATTCATAGGTTCTTGTGCATCTCTCAGTGATTTTGACTCATATTTGGATATATGCTTTTGTGTAAAGGAAAATTTATGGGGAAGCTTTTGGAACATGCTATAAAATATACATTTAAATCGTTCAAGTGCTAATTCTATTGTTGATTAAAAATAATTTGAATAAAGCTTATTTAGAGTTACCAAATTAAAAATGTTGTTGTGACACAGTAATATCATTTGAGCTGCTCAGTTGCAAAAGCAGTGAAGTAATTTAGCGTTGTTTTATTAAGAACAGTTTCTTTTTCAGCTCAAAAAAAAAAAGTTCTTGACATAGCGATGCTAAAAATTACCTCCTCCAAAGACTTTATAAATATACGATAGATTCTATCCAAGTAACAGTGAGAGATAATCATTTTTATTTTCGTTTGATATTATTTTTGCATGAAATTAAAAGAGAATACAGTTTTAAAGACTTTAAAAATGCAAATATTTTATTTTGCCGAATTACCTCCATAAAAAAATGGTATAACATAATACCCTCTAATAAATGAACATCTAAGATTTTTGATCATTTCGTTTTTGCTTTTTTGGTAACAATTTGGTCTATTTGCATGTTTAAAGTTTTTAAGTTAATTTTTATGGATATATTATTTTGCATTTTCCTTGCCATAAACAAACCCAAGAATTAGAATAAAATTAACATATATCATTAGTGTCAAAAATTACAAAAACTTCTTCTTATGCATTTCTCCAAAAATGTTAAATAAAATGCATATTTTTCAAAGTTGTGGCAGGAATTTCGTTTTGAAAGCAGGGCATTGTTAGGATTGATTGAAGAATAGCATATAAAAAATTAAAAAAAAGAATAATATTGTGTCGAAGATATTTTAATTTTATAAATAAAGAACTAATGTTTAAATTAATAGTAAAATATGTTTTAATAAGACTAAAGAATTTTAAATAAAAAAGACTTATACCAAACATAATAATATTACCATGTTGTTGATGTAAAGTTATATACAGTTGATCCATCAAACCATCTTTCTATCAATACTTAGTAAAAACGAAATCAATTGCTATCGATAGATGCCAACATACCTAATCAGTTTTGAAAGCGCTCTGATCTTTACAGAACTCGAAAGGATGAATTAGCAAGCTTTTGAACATAAATGTCATCGTAAAAAAACCACTTTAAAACTAAATAAAAGTAAACAAGTTTATATAAAATTGCAATTTAAAAAAAAAAAGAAACCGATGTGAGTTTACTTGTCCTGAAGTGATTCAGTATATGGACGTGAAACTTAAAAAAGTCGATTAAAGATCTTGATGGGAAAAATTGGTTTAATTTACCGTCGGAAAAAACTTTCTGATATAACTCGTTAGAGACTTCCTGAACGAAAAGTTTTATTAACTGAAATCTTCTTCGAAAAGACGCGTACTGACTTAGACCAAATATTTTGTTGCTCTCAAAATTTGAGTTATGAGGTGTTAGGCTTTAGATATGTACCAATCGGAGTAAAAAATGTTTTAACATAAAAAGTGCAATGACTGTACGGTTCATCATATCGAAAGAAAACGACATCTTTTATAAGTGTACTAACATGGACATATTCAAATATCTTTCGAATCATTGCTCTGAAGCGTTTTATTTTCAGGACTTTATTTTAGAGAATTTAATTTCATTTAGTACTAACAAATTTAACAATAAATAAATTAGAGCGATTTGGACATATATTGACATTTTCAAATAACAATATATTAACATAATAATGATACCAATATCATTTTTTAATTTCAAAATTTGATACTGATTTCCTACATAAAATTAAAAATTAAGATATTCCTACGCATTTTGTATGAAAAAGCTTTGTCGGAATTGCGCGACATCTATATATTCGAGTTCGAATATATATGGCATTGATATAATACTAAGAAAAATTTTGCGAAGATCATGAACTTCTTAAAAAATATTTTGCTCCATCTTGAAGAAAAACGAAGTATTTAATGAAATTTTGAAATTAAGGGAATAAAAAGATATTACTGGGGATTATTAAATTGAACTGGTTAATTTTTTTAAATTTTAATTTTTATCAATATATAAAATTCCTTTTACCAAAATTAAAATAAATAACAACTCTATTTCATAATTGCACTTTCAAATTGAAAAGAACTCAACACTTTTGTAAATGTAAAAATACTTATAAATCGATCAAAGTACTGTATGTTTTGCGTTTGCGAAAATCAAAGTTATTACACAATTGATTTCTTTAACAAAAATAAAAATATTTTTTTTTTTTACAGAAAGTGTAAAAGAAGAGCGCATATTATGAAGCAAAATTAATGAAAAGTGAAACAAAAAACTAAAACAAATAAAAATTTCAAACAAGTGTTTTTTTCTAAAGAAACTAAACGAATTTTAAGCAAAATATAATGGAAACAGAAACAGAAAAAGTAAATGAATTGTAAACCAACTTTGACAACATAAAAACCCAGCTTTACCTAGATGCAATTTTTTTGTGAAAAAGACTTAAGCAAAAACTTTACATAATTTAAAAAAAAAAATGTTAAAAAATAAAATGAAAACTTTGCGTATTTGAAAAATGTAATAGAAAACATAATTTTTTGGCCCAATACAAAAAAAAAAAACTCAAAAATTTGCGTAAAATTCTTCAAAAGTGTAATATCAAAAATCCTGTGTTTTCACCATAAGCGGCGACTTTTCGTTTGAAAATAAAAACAAAAAAACCCAATATTAAATTAACATCTCACAAAATTTTAAATATAAAATAAACCAAAAAAAACCTAGAGCATATAATTTTTTATTTCCTCAGCCATTTCGTGAAAGTGTGTTTTGCAATACTTGAATTCTTTTTTTTTTTTCTTTTGTGAAAATAAAAAAAAAACACAAAAAAACTCAGTAAACAAAATTTTAAAACTTTTTTGGACCAGTTACGCGTTTTCGACGTTTTCGACATGCTCTAGTGTTTCAAAATCCAATAACAAAATCAATAAGTTTTTTTAATTTTTTTGTTTTTAACACTCAAAAAAATAACAATAAATTTAGACTTCAAAAATTATTCACCAAAAATTGTTTTTATAAGAAAAATGAAAAATTTATTTTGTGTGAAAACAAAAAAACAAAACATTTCCTGGAATAAAAGTCGCAGAGAATTCATAAATTGCTGAATTGAAGAAAACTGTGTGATAGCCGCATGGATTAAAATTTTTAAGACTCATACATTGCCCTGGCAACAAGAACATAAGATCAGCTGATTTTTGATACCGTTTTTCCAAAGAGGAGGATCAAATTTATGAGGTGAGTACTAGAAAATAAATACCACTGATTATTGAGATATATCATATATTTAAAATTTGCAGTGTGCAACTAAATAAGCGCAAGTAAAAATCATTTTGAGTGTTTATTTTGAGTCAAGAGGTATAATATCAATAGCAAAAAAATAGTCAAAAAATTCCATTATAAAAAAACATTTTTTTTTATTAAAAAAAGCTTAATTTATAAGTCTTATAAAGAATCTGATATGATAATGACATTAAAATAAAGTCCTGCCTTACAAGTTATAGCTGTCATGCCATAGGGTTGCTAAACTGTCCTAAAGGGAAACGAAATAGAACTAATGGCCGAAAGTCGATTTGGAATTTATTTTGGTATCAAAATTGAGCTGTTATAGATAGTTCCGATAACTTGACCGATTTCTTTTTTTTATATAATCCAGAAATAAACTTCGAATTCCAATTCATTTTCCAAAGCTAATCCGAAAATAAATCAGAATAGACCTGAATAGGTTAGGCTGATATCGTTAAACTGCACACGTAACTATGTTCAGGTTCAAACCCCGTATGCTGAATAAAAGTTTTTTTTAGAAATTAATTGAAATTTTGAAATGAATACTTCCGAAGAAGCACTTCTGAACTGCTTTCTTTGGAAGCAGCTTCCATTACTTCCTCTTACATACAATCAATTTTTCAGTTTAGATAATCTGTCGTTACAACCCGATCTTGCAGCTTTGATACTCGTTCAACTAACTTTATGCTCACTAAATCTACCCCAAGTAGCGCAACAAGGAGAGGGTAAAGGGGGCGTCGCCACGGGCGGCAAAGGCTTAGGAGGGGAAGAATGGTCCTCGTTATTAATTTTTTTCAATGTTTGATGAAACACATGTATGTATGTATGTATGTGACACTTAGCTTTTTTCCAAAAATTGTTTTCAAGTCACTGCCTACGTCACAATGCGTCTGCGTCCCTCTCCACCTTAAAATATTTTACAGAGTTTCGTTAATAGTATTTAAATACAAGGAAATGGACCATGGTTCGGTTCGATTTGACTTTGTAGTTAAGTGAAATTACGGAAAAATTTCAAAGAGGTTGAAAATATTTGATAAAATTGAAAAAGGTCGCAAAAATTCGAAAGAAGTCGGAAAAATTTTGAAAAAGTCAAAAAAATAAGACATGGAAAATGTTGAAAATAAAACGAAAAGTATTGATAACGTTGAAAAATACCGAAAAAGTCAAAAACAAATTAAAAATAATATTAGTCTTAAACAAATCAAATTCTTAAAAATCAAATTAAAAATATTTAGAAGAGTAGAAAGATTTTAAAAAATGCTAACGTTGAAATAGATTGAAAACGTCGGAGGAGTATGGACAATTTTAAAAAAGCTGAAAGAAGTTAAAAAGTGTAAAACAATATTGAAAAAAGTTGAAAGATGTTGAAATATTCGAAAAATGATAAAAAGTCGAAAGAAATAAAAATGTCGGAAAATTCCACATCCAGTTTTCAAACTCCGCCTACTTTTGATTAAATAAATTATGTTTGTGATCGGTTTCAGTACAAGAAATTTTGTCACTATAGCTTGAATAATTTGCTAGATATGCCATGATAAGTCTTAAGACTTAAGGTGGTGTCACACCCGCTTGGTACAATCTAGTACGATTTAGGTCCAAAAACAGTAAATATATGACCTAAATCCTTACACCAAATTATAGTATGATTGCTCACGTAGTTCGCTTGATATTTCATTTCAGGTATGTTACTTGTATAAGAGGTGCCACGCCTACTGAAGCAATCTTGCCGAACTCCATTGAATTTCAAAGTTTATAGTAACTGACACCTCTACACCAAATCTTAAGAAGGTTTATCTCATAGCACACTTAATATAATACTAACGTTTTTTGCTTGTATGGAAGGTGCCACGCCCTTTACGTAATATATCATTCATTTAATATGACTTTGGTTTAACGTTTTTGTGTTAGTTTTGACAGCTTTGCATGGTATATAACAGAGTTTTTGTTCTAACGAAAAGTTGTGCAAATCTTTGGGGGATTTTTCATTAGTTTATATTTATATATTTCATATAATTGCATCAATATCTGCTTATTAATGATAGTTTGAGCGAAATTTAGTCGAAAAATAACCATCAAAAACTTTTAAGAGATGGACTGAAGTTTTAATGGAATGGTGAACTAAGGAGTACGTACTACTTATGAGAAATTTGCATGGTTTCGTAGGTGTGTACTTGTTAGTACTATAGAAATCAAAACGAAACGCTGATAGTGGCACCACAGTAACAGCAGATTTTGCTATAATACAAGCCAAAAGTCAAACCATCAAAAATACATGCAACATATCATAAAAAGTAATAAAAGGCGCTTTTTTAATGCAATGCGGTGTTAAAAAGACAATAAAAACATAATGAAACAATTATTATTAAATTGTGGTAATACTGAAAAAATTGCTAATAAAAGCAAAAATAGTTTAAACCTAAGAAACAATAAAACTTTAAATTGCATTGACGACATCTTCTACTTATTGTGACCAGACCCGTGCGCAAGGGGGGGTTTTGGGGGTTTAATCCCCCCATAGGTTTTTATTGACATCTGAACAAAAAATCAAAATAAACACAACAATTTTTTTTTTTTTAAATGAAAGAACTAAAATGCAAATAAATAGTCGGAGTCCGAGTTTTTCATTTTCGACAAGATTTTCGCTCTCTAGCTATTTTTGAACCAAAAAACACAATTTGGGACCACTGCGCGTCGCTACGACCGTTTCTTCAATGCGCGTTTAAGCATAGCTCCGGCATCAATAAAATCAGCTTCAATGAAAATGCACGCACAAATCTATTCGCGCCATATATTTCAATTTTGCATGATAGTTTACGTGACATGTGGATAAATGAAGTTCAGCTTTGGCGTCAACGCATTGCCAGGTAAGGCATCAAAATTCTCTCGAAGCACTGGATATTTTACAATCAAGACGCGTTTCCACATGTCTATCAAATGTAATTTTTTTAAATGAGGATATTACTCGAATATGATTAAATTTTCGAAAATCGAGTGTTTTTGAAATATTCTAGAACATGGCATTTTTTTGAACATGTCTAATAAATGTACAATGTACAATGTAAATGTTCATATTAAAAGTAAACCGTTTTTTGACGTTTTTTATGCACATAATCTAACCTGAAATGTCTGAGTTAAAACAAACTCCCCCCCCCCATGGATGATTCCTGCGCACGGGCCTGACTGTGGCATCACCATCGGGCATACCCTGTGAAGGGATAATAAATTATTTCGTTTGGATTTCTATAGCGCTAACAAGTATACACGCTATCCCTCAAGCAACAGTAAGCCCTTCAACACTCTTTTTCTCTTGATCTATACCTAATAAATAACTTTATATTTAGAAAAAAAATAAAAAAAAAAACTTTTTATATATAATTTCATTAAAATTTCAAAAAAAAAATATTCAGCTTGAATCAAATAATAATAAATAATTAATGCGTCTTCTTGGGGTGAATTTTTAATTATAACATTTATAACAAGTGCAACAAAGTAGTGATCCTCATGCAGCTAAAGAGTGCGCATGCGCAACTGACTGGCTGACTGCGTTAAACGTCTCTTGCATTTTTGTGTAATAAACGCTAGTATAAAAGAGTTAACAAGTTAACGAAGCACCACAAAAACAACTGCATAAAAAAGTCTATTAAATTAATTTAGTGTACGTTTTTTGTATTTGTTTTTATTTAAAGTAAAAAGTAACTCAATTCATAAATAATTATTTAATTTTTCATTTATAGCAAAAAAAAACAGAGGCTGCGCCAAGTGTACCAACAAACACCAAGTGCAGTAAAGGGGTTAAGAGTATCACGGCTGTGTACGAGTATACATATAAGAATTCACTTACGACTCGCAATATTCTTTGTGGTAACAATTTTATCACTACTTACTTAGAGGCTAGATTGCGTGATACTTTAGTCAAATTAAATTTGTTTTTGAAAAATACACTGTAAAAAAAATAAAATTGGGGTTAGACGAAATTATTAGAGAATTTTTGTTCTACTGCAACGCGAGTGTTGCGTATATCGGCATGATATTTTGGCGGAAGGTGGAGTAGAGTCTCTTTTATATACATATAGGGGTGATTAACACATTCATATTAAAATCGACAACGAAACGTTTAGCGGGTACAACAGTGCATTATATAGGCACCGCTATTCGCGCGCGCGCTTTCAACGTTCAAAAACTCGTAAAACCCATTTCCAACCAATTTTAAGTTCTTAATATTCTGAAAGCAAATAAATTGGGGTCTTATAAAAGCCTAATTAAAAAGTATTGAAAAATATATATTTTCAAAAAATTCAAAAACATAAAATTGAAAAATTTTCTTATACAACAAAGTGTTTTTTTTTTTGGTTAAGATCATGAGAAAATCTACTGAAATCACTCTTTACAATGCCTTATTTTCAAATGAAGTCCAAGTACTGAATTGTAGGAAATAGAATTTGTGGTTTAAAATTACACTCCGGAGCTGATTCAATGATACTCACTACCAAAAAATTGCTTCAGATTGGACTCTTTTTCGTGAAAAGCATTTTTTTCTATATCTAACGTTATATATAACCCTAAACTGAGTTTTAATTTCTGGATGAACTGAAGCATTGAAGCTGTGAATCATTGAATCAATCCATGGGTATAATTTTCTAAGCAGCTCTGCTTATATGTTACGACGCCCAAAATTTTAGGGGCTCTCCGGAATAACTTTCTGCCAAGATATATTCTTTTTCATACTTTGGAGCAAGCTGCTTTTAAAGGATACTATAAATGCGTAAAAACACAAAATTTAATTCTACCACACACATTACCAAAAAAAAGTTATCACTAAGAACCGAACCACTTTTATTTAATTTTTGTAATTTTTTTAAGCTATACATTTTTAAATCTGTTGTGTGGTTTCTTGAAAAAAGAGCTTCTTACCTAAAATTCGGCTACGTAAACTAAGCACTTATATTAAATAGTCTGGATTACCCGATCTTCCAGTAATTATCTCTTATTCAACTTATTATAATATATCTTTTTATATAATTTTGATTAATTTTCTGCCGCTGAAGCATACATTTTGTTTTGAGGATCACCCTACTTTCTTGCTTATAAGTATGCGTGTTACCACTATGCATCTTATCGTATGCTTTTATGTTCTTATTAAAGTAATTTATGAATTTACATTAAAAGCAGAAAATTACAGCAAAACTAATTTTTCTTTTCGGACGGAAAATCGTAGATGAGCTTTAAAAAAAAGTGAGAAAGTCTGTTAAGTTAATAGCCACAAGATGGGCGTATATAATTAGGCAGCTTATGTAATTAATGTTTAATTAAAAAGTAAATAAGAAAAAATTAATTTTACAAAATATAATACACAGTTTTATTCGAAAGAAACTTCAATAATTAAAGCTGCACAAGAAAAAAAAAAGTATCGCATTTATGACAACTCCTGTTGTCTGAATTAATCAGCTAAAATATCTAAATAAAATATTTTGTTTTGCAAAATGTCGAATGTTTGGAAAATAAATTATATAGAAAAACAATTTCTTTCAAAGGGATTCAAACAGAAAACAAATACCATCACAGTCTGTCTGGGAAGAAATTTTTATTTTATTATATTGAAAATGTTGTCTGTCTGTCTGTCAGTCTACCAAACCTGTCTATCACCATCAGTTTGACCAAAGACACTTTTGCTTTTATTTCTTTAACTTTTTTTCTGTTAACAAAATACACAGACAGCAAGTGTTGGTATTCACACAAATACATTTTTATGTTATCCACCTAGCCATACATGAAAAAAAAATATACTTGTACTGCACAAAACAAAAGAAAATCGTAACAATTTTTTTCTGTTAAAATTAAAAGTAAGTACGAATACAAAAATACATACATTTATGTGAATTAGACTGGCACAAAAAACAAAAACAACCGATACTATTTTGATTTTATCTCAAGGAATAGAAAGCTTTATAATTACATTAGAAGAGCGCTATAAATAGTTTAAGACATAATAATTAAAGATCGTTAATGTCACTTTTCTATGAGAGTTCCGAAATATCCAACGATTGATTATCGTTAACTAGAGCTTCATAAGAAAAAATTTTAGAAGCAATTTTTATATAATTTTGAAAAAAAAAAATAAGATAACCGAGTACGTTTTAACATAATGTTACTTTACTGCCACTGGTCAAAATGTAGTCGAAAATATGGAAACAAATTTTAATTACCAAAAAAATCATTAAATTGTTTTTGCCCGATTGTACTGATCAATTCAAAATGTGTTGATGACCGCCGATCCGTATTACTTACTTACAAAAATATAGACCATGCACGTAGCAGATATAACTAAGCAAAATGTAATTTGAAAGACAATTTATTGAGCTATAAAAATTTACATATAAACATTTAAAATCGGTCTGCTATTTCCAAGACTATATCCTGAACTTCCAATGTATATACCTGTGTAAATAGTGCCGAACGGCAGTCACCACCTTTTGAAAATTGGACTAATATGATAATCATTCAATCAAGAAGTTTTTGGGGCTTAAGTTCTTCAAAGTTAATATTTTTGTTTTTAATAAAAATAATATTTTTTCATGTCGAGTCAACGCTGAAAAGTAAATTCTTCTTAAAACTCATTTTAAATAAAAAATTGTTCTAAATAAAACAAAAAATAACATCTCTAAATTTGTGTCCATACACAAATGTTTTTTGTATCAATATTTATAGCGTATTTCTAATATATTAATAAGATTTTCTCTTGAGCGATAAAATCGAAACAGGACGAGCTTTTTTTTTTGTGTCAGTCTAATTCATACATTGTATATAAATAAAAATTTCCAAAAATTGTGTATAAAAAATCGTTGCTAAGCGCCGAATTTGATATGCAAGCAATTGAGAATTTTTTTTTTAACAAAGAAGAAAAAAAATTAGTCGCATTTTGAGTTATACCTCCCAGCCAGCATATACCTGTGACATGTTTTTTGGAGTAAACATTCGTAGCAGCAACAAAACTCAATTCTATAACCGCAAATATTGAAAGGACGGAGCACGTTAAGTGCGTTGCGTTTGGTTGTGGGAGCGAGATTTTAGAAATTGTTAATCAGTAAATTACAGTGGCATGATAGCAAAACTTTCAGCAGCTCCTGATACTAAATACCAACCTAATATTCAGGTGATCCAATGCAAAATCTTTTAATGCGACTATACAGGAAAGTCCTTTCAGGTCTGAATTCCCGGCCTTAGATCATTGAAAGTGTACATAATCAGTTAGTTTTACTAAGTAAATACGTTTCCCTAATTTTCTATCCGATTGGAAAGTCTTAAAAACTTGGCTTTCATATAACAGACCGCTAATCACTGAACAACTGGACAATAGCCGTACCGACTTCGCATGATTCGACGCGATATGTGAAATAGTTGTGCTGAAAAACTAGGTATCTTAATTATTCTTCTCTATTGCATTTGCTTAAGTGTAAATCAGATATAATCCCTCGAACACTTTCTGTCTAACTCTAGACTCTGACTCTAGACAGAAGAATAAGATTTTTTGAAAAATAGTACTTCAACGATTTTGAATTCGATGTAAATGAAATGAGTTCACTGCTTAGTTATTAAAATATTTCGTATTAATATACTATATATGCATACACCTTATACCTTACACCATACCTTACCGTATATCTTATCTTATACCTTACCTTATACCTATTCTTATACCTTACTTTATACTCGTACCATATCATATACGTTATCTTATACCTAACCTTGTACCTTAACTTATTCCTCACTAAACCTAATGCTTTATACTTTTCCTTATACCTTACCTTATACCTTACCTTATTTCTTTGCTTATACCTCATCTCATACCTTAACTTATATTATTCCTCACCTTATACAACACATTATACCCTATGTTATATCTTATCCCGTCTCCCTTCCCTTATAATTTACCTTTTACCTACTACCTTACCTTATACTTTACGCTATACCTTAACTTGCACTTCACTCATACCTTACTTTATATCTTACCTTGTACCATTCCCTATACTAAACATTGCGTTTAATCTTGTAATTTACCTTATACTTAAATTATATTAAACTTTCGTCATATATCTTACACCTTACTTTATACTTTACCAGTTATTTTACCTGTTACCTTACTTTGCTTTTACCCTATTTTATAGCTAAGATTATACTTTACCTCAAAGCTTACTTTTTACCTTACTGTATACCTTACCTTATGCCTTACCTTGCACCTTACCTTATGTCGTAACTTATACCTTACGTTATCTCTTACCTTACCTTAACTACCCTATACTTGCCTTAATTACTTCACTCAATAAAAAAAAGTTAGAATTTACTTTTGCGTCGCCATAAATGCAGATCACTTGCCGTTTATAAAAACTTGTGAAATTAAAGTACTCTTTCGCTCTCATACTCTCTGCAATAGCGACGCCCTTAACCCTTACGATCCTATGGCTACCGCTTTTGCTAAAAAAAAATTTTAAAAATCCTTTACAATGCACTTGTGCGATATGTATATAAAGTATTTTAAGTTAATTCTTTTACTTTTTCTTATATTATATAGTAAAAATCCTAGCAAAAACAACAACGATAGCAACATTTGTTGTTGTAATTGTCATCACCAACATTGTTGCTGTTGCTTTTGCTTTAAAAATGCAAATGCAAATGAACCCCTTTGCTGCTTGTTGTGCGCGCTGTAAAATGCATTTAAAACAAAGCTGAAAAAAAAAAAAAATTTGCCAAAAATTTTGCCGAAATACAACAAAAAACATCTAAAAAAATAAGAAAAGAAACGCATAGCCAAGCAACAGCATAAAAACAATGAAATTCAAACGCAACGCACACACTTGAATCCTTTTTTAGCAAACACACACACACACACACACGCACGCATACTCATACCATGCAGTATTACCCATTATAACAATGTTGCCTCGCATATCCTGTTTATTCGCTGTTTTTGCTTCTTACCTCACTTACCTTGTCCTGCTTAACGCTTTTTCCTTTTTACTATCGCATATTTAGCTTCTTTATTTTGAGCTGCCTCCTGCCTCTTCTACTATTTGGTTTATCCTGCTGCTGCGCCGCTGTGCGCCTTCTGCGTCCTGTATGTGGCGCTGATTAATTGAAGTGCTGCAACGCGTCTGTGTCCTTTTTGTGCCTTTTTCTTATTTCATGCAAGTTCTACTGGCACTCCTTCTCAAATTTTAACATTCGCTGTCTTTCACTTATTTTGTTTAAAATGCGAAAATGTTGTATTTGTATATTGCATTCATATTGCATATATCCTTGAATAAAAATAATGAGAAGAAAAAGTGAAATGTCCTTAAAAATAAAAACTGTACAAATAATTTGCTTTGGGTGTGTACATACGTAGCAAAAAGCTAAGAAAAAACAAAAACCCAAAATTTCATTTCAGTTAATTTCTTCTTTCTTTTTGTTGTCGTTGCTGCTGCTTCTGCTCATTCATTGCCCTCCCGCTCTTCTCATCAGCCCAGCAATACTGAGTCCTTTTGTCCTTTGGTCGGTCGTCTCGTTTCATACTTTTCCATATGAAGTTATAAAAATGTAAAGCATAAAAATTTTATATATTTTTCGCGCTTCACAGAAATGTCAGGCCGCGCCAAAAAAAAAAAAAAAAGTGGAAGAAGAATTTGCCGAAAAAACAGAAAACAGGATACAAAACATCAAAACCGAAAGGAACTTTTTTCTGTTGCTTTTGCTGCTATTACTCCTGCTGCCTGCTGTTGCTGCTACTGCATGTTCTGCGTCAGCTGCAACTGCTGCTACGTAAAAATTGCAACATTTGCAAATGCAGCAGCAATGACAGCAACAGCAGCGAGCGTTGCAGTAAAGAAGAAATAAAGCAAGAAATTTCGGCTGTCGCGCATACAGAATTTTTTTATTTTTAGGCTTAAATTTGTGTTGCAAGGGTTAAGCTTGATGCGGGCCCTGTGTTCAGTGCGTTGCCAAGTGTGCATATGTGGCAATTTGGTTTTGGGGTTTGACTCAAGTCTAATGAATTACAATAAACGTGCGTATTGTGTTTTTTTTTGACAGAAATGGAAAAATTTCGGGTTGTTATAGAATGAGCCTTTAGAATGGACCTTTAAGTGATACAAAATAATACCACATAAAATGATGAATATGTTTTTATTAAAAAAGTACAGCCAATTTATATTTCTTTTGCTACTTAATTACCTAATTAAAAGGTCTTAGCTTATATGTCTTCAGAGTAGATGCATTTTTTGCTAAGGGTCTACTGAACAAATGTGCCGTCTTGACTGGGTTATGCACTCGGCATACTCCCTCAAGTCTTGAGTAGCTCTATGGTCTTACCAAGTTTGCATTTATTTTTGCTAACAATGTTTCCAACCATATGTTGCTTGATCGGTTTCTGCCTCAGCTCTACTGCGTGCGAACTGCGCTGTGGAAAACTTCGAACTGCTTTCTTCGAATTGTTTTCAAAAATTTTCGACTTTTCAACATTTTTCAATATTTTTTCGACTTTTCAACATTTTCAGCTTTCTTCTTTAGTTTCCATATTTTTCGACTTTTTCAGTCTTTAAACTTTTTTTGAGTTCTTCAGCCTCTTTGAATTTTTTTCAACATTTCCCATGTTTACTTAACTTATTCACCTGTTACATCAATTTTCAACATCTTTCAACTTTTTTCAACATTTTCCATTTCTATTTCGACTTTTTCAACCATTTGTTTTGGATTATTCAACATTTTTAATTGTTTTCAATAATTTCCTTATTTTCTCGACATATTCAATCTCTTTTAACTTTTTACAATATATTCCATACATTTTCGACTGTTAAGCCTTTTTCAACTTTTTTTGTTAGCTTCCATATTTTTTCGACTTTTTCAACGATTTTAAACTGTTTCAACATTTTTCAACCTCATTCCGAGTTTTTTCGAGTTTTTGAACTTTTTTCAATCATCTTCTTTTTTCAATATCTTAACGACTTTCTCAGCCTTTTTCAATCATTTCAACTTATTTTGAGACTTTCAACCTCTTTGAATTTTTTACATTTGCCATATTTTTTCGAGTTTTCTGGCCTTTTTCATCTGTACCAATTTCTCTTTCAACTTCTTTCAATTTTTTCCAACATATTACTTTTCTTTAAAACATTTCCAACATTTTTCGAGAAAATTTTGTCCCTGATTGTCCTTGATTATAGATGGTGTAGATTATGTCCCTATTGCAACTCTTTAACCGTATAGAAATAATCATTCGTCAAAGCGAGCATTTGCAAGTACTTATTTTAAATGGCAACTTGATAATGTTAACTTTAAAAATCTTTCTTCTAAGCTTGGACGAATCTTAAAAGTTTTCGCGAGACTGCTATTTATTATCCTTGATAGCTTCTTAGTATGCTTTTCTAAGACCCCAATGGCTTAACATTTTTTTTTATATCAAAAAAATCGATTTTTTTATGGGTAACTCTTGAGTACATAGTAAGGAAGCCTCTGACGGAGAGAAGGAAGTATAAAAACTAGGTCGATTAATAGAGCTACGTGTTTTCAGTAACCTTTTTCATTAATCTGAGCTAACATTGAAAATGATGGTAGTCTAAAGCCAGTCTCTAAGTTACATAGAACTCAACTACTCTTCTTTAACTCACTTCTTTAATGTGGTGCTAATTTGATTTTAAAAAAAATTATTGAAACCCTCAGAAAAAATACGAAATATGCAAATTGTATTACCATGCCTGAACTGGGATTCAATAACTGGGTTGCAAGCGCAATAGCTAAATCTTTTTAAAAGTCTTCAACATAAATTTTAGCACATTCTACAAAGTCTTATCTTTGAAAAGCGTGTCAACAAGGAAGATACATAAAATGCTACTTTAAGTAACATTGGCAAGCAATGCGATCAAAAATTAAGATGTCCAGAGGAAAAATCAAAATCATAAAAAATAAAAAACCCCGGCCAAATAAAAAGCCGTAAAAGATTATGAGAAAAACATTCACAGACATAACCATCAGCATCACCAACACTCCATCCACTTCGAGTAGCAATTATAGCCACATCCATTAGCTTGATTATCAGTTTATTGACAATAATATCATTGCAGACGCCATCAACAGGTGGCGCTGGCTGCTGCTGTTTGCTGATGTCTGTCTTTCACTGCACGTTGGTGCGATCAACTTAATCCCAGTTTTATTTACAAAATATTTTCACGCACCGTATGCCTTACTCGATGAAATGCCACAAAATATCCAATACGAATGAATACACTTAGAAGAAAAAAGTACTTAAATGCTCAGTAATTGCAAATAATTGTATTGTTTGCGTCGATACATAAGGTTTTTTAAAGTTCTTAAAGTTTTGTAAATTATTTGTTAATTTAAAGACCACCATTAAGGTCTCAAGACATAGCAGTGCAGAGCAAAAGAAAAACGCCAAACCTTATGAACATCTCCGGTTTTTCTCTCTGTGTAATTGCATACAACACTTGACGTTGCATATCATTTACAATTGGCTTAAGCGCAGCAGCAGTAGCAGCATCTCATCTCAGCGCATGCGTGGCGCAAACGAATGCAGATCGAGCGAATGCAAAATCACAGCCGCGTGTCATTATGTTAATTGCGGCAAGTGAAGTAAGCGGTAAGCGGAGAAAGAAATAACGCAGTGCCAAATGAGGAATGATACCAAAGATTCAACGTAGTCATCGTTGACTTAAACGCATTCATTTGTTTATGTGCTTCATTTGGCTGCCAACTACTGCTGCTGTATTGCCCATTAACGGAGCTGCTCATAATTGATGATTAAATCAAAGCTACCGTGTGTTGGGCTCAACGGCACCAGCACCAGCACCAGCACCAGCAAAAACATTTCCATTTTTTGCCACTTTGGAATTCTTTATGGCTTTGACATCGGTATCAGCTGTTGTTGGTAGTCGGTAGAAAGTGCCCTTTTATTATGCAATCTGGCAGTAATACATTTTGAATGCATGCTTGCGCATGTGCAGTGACATTCATGGAATACAAATCTCGTAATTAACACTTGTAATGCATTAGGCTTAAGGGGGGATAATACTATTAAATTGGAAACGAAGTACTCAATTGATACTTTCTATATAAAGCATCGTGTAAGAAGTTTCACAACGGCGTTGGGCGCGTAGTAGGAAATCGAGCCAAACTTGATTTGAACACATCAAACACTTAATTCGCAAGCCTTTATGTTATTTTACTTATATGGGGAGTTCTTCGTCAGAAAAGCCACCTCTCTTCCACATTTTTCTTTAAAATTCACTTTTTAATGGCGTTTCAAGGCAATACAAAATTTTTTCTGACGTCATATACAGTGCGCTTTATTTTAATTACCCAAGGCCTATATCTCGAGAACTAAGTAAGGCCGTGATAAATGTTTTGAGCAAAAATTAGAAGTTTTCAAGAGAGTCAAATAACAATGATCTTGCCTTTGACCTTGAGACCAATTTCTAAGCTGAAATCGAAGTCAACTGTGCCCTATACTTTATATATATATATGATTGCAGATTTGAATTTTGTTGAAAAAAAAAAAAAAAAAAAAAAATGTTCTTTTAAGTTGTTTTTTTTTTTCTATCAGTCGCTTGGATTTTTAGTTTTGATAAAAACTATTTTGGTTACAGTTAATTTTTATCATCTTAACTCCTGAACTATCAATTTTCAGTAAAAATTGCACTGAGTAAAAAAGTTCTTAAAATTGGTTAGAAAATTCAGTAAAATATTTTTTTAATTTTTTTTTTTCATTATTTTTTAAGGCTTATCTTTCAGTACAGTGTGTGATAACACCAAAAAAGATACAACGAAAAAATGGCTAAAGCCAGCCGCACTAGTTTCATTCTTTGCTAAATGTAATCATCAGTGACCTTTGAGCCGATAAGTGAGCATTTTTAGGCCTGGTATGTTATCCTTTTTGCATAGATGCGCTAAGTACCGAAATGAACAAGGAAAAAAAAAAATTTAAAACAAATTTATTTTCAGTGTTTTTGTTTTTGTAATTCATTTGATATTACACTTTTCTTGCAGACGCTACGTTTGCAAGCTTTCTTGACGAGTCATAACGAAGTAGCAAGCACAAATCGTATTTTTTTTTAATTTATTAACCCTTAGCGGCATCATGGGGTCGTGAACAAACCCAAGAAAATGCTGAAATAATTTTTTCGAAATACTAAGTACTTATGTTTAGCCTCATGTAGCACAAGCATTTTTTGAAAAATGTCCCTAATAATCATTGAATTTCATAAAGTATAGTCACTTCACTTTTTTATACATGTTTTTTGCAAAGTGAGGTCGTGAAAGACCCCAATGTGCTGGATCGTTACAAAATTGAAAAGGTGCCGCTAAGGGTTGAAAAACTTTTTTCTCCTATGACAACATAGGAGTAATTTTCATAAAAAAATTGCTTAGAGTAAAAAGTTCTTAAAATTGGTAAAAAACATAAAAAAAATTTATTTGTTATTTTTTTGACTTTTTTTTGGTGTTCATACATATGTTTTAACTCAAATACGTCATATATATAGTTTGTTCTCTGCAAATATTTCCCTCTGGCCAATGAACCTTAATTGGGTTGCAAGGGTTTAGATTTCCAACGCAATGTGGCTAGCAAGAATAAGATTGTGCTTATAATAACAGTTGTTCATAACTTTCAATTGAGGATCCTTTAAAGATTTTTATTCAAAATTTCGCAGTTCTTAGTGTTTTCCGAAGACGTTACCAACATTATTAATAGCCCACTATTTGGATCTTAATTAAAGAAATATTCTTTTACGCATTAATAAAATCAAAATTTATTAAAAATCTCGTTAAAGTCATAAAATCTCGTTAAAGTCATTTGAAACACGTTGCAGAATGACTCATCTAATTTGTTTGAATTAAAGCCACAGCATCGAAAATCAACCTTCGGCACAAGAATGAGTTTCTTATGCAGCGAAATTAAAACTGCCACCGAGTATTAGACATTTATTTTTATGTGTATTTTTTTTGCAAATTATACTGCTATACAATAATCATTTTTTCTAGTTATTATAAAATGTTTTTTTTTTATACACTGATTTTATATAATTTTATTAGCATTTTTGTATGCATTTGCAAAAAAAAAAAGAAACAATCTCTGACCCTGACTTTGACTTTGATGAGGGTAATTTTTTCAACTTTTTTTTTTTTTTTTTGAAATTGTATTTTATGTTTGTGCACACAACAACAATAGTAATAACAAAAAGATAAAAATATAAGCTTAAAGTTAATATATATACAAACTGAAAATATCTCACAGATTAATTACACATGGACACGAATATAATCGCAGTCAACAACAGCACCAGTACCAACAACAACAAGAGGCATTAATGAATGGAGTAGCAAAAAATGCATCCACTAACAACAATAAAATTTTTTATGTTTTTTTTTTTGTATTTTGCAAATTAATTTGCAGTCTTAAGTAAATAAGAGTAACAAAAGCAATACAAATTAAATCATAGGCTAAGTTTATCAGCAATATCTTAAGCGCGTTTATTTGTCTAATATCAACTTTTTTGCTTCTAAGTATGTGGGCAATTCCATGCAAAGTTTGTTCAGTTGCAGTAATATTATACAGATTGTATTTCCCGAGATTAACAAGCACTATAAGTATTTGGTAATAGTTAACTGATGCATAATTGAACTATGTATTTGAAACAATCATTTATTTGGTAACTATATCCAAATCATATTTATGCAATTTGCGGCAAAAGAATACGCTAGCGTAACTTATAAAAATAATTTGATTTTTGAAAGTTTAAGCTATTGAGCTTTACTTGGTCCAAATATTATTTCTTGGTATTAATTTTTTGTAATTGGTTGCAAAAGCACTAAATTTCTTAAAATGTGCTAAATAAATTGCTTAAACGCAATCATTTTTTTCTCTTAAGTGTAAAGACTTAGGAACCACAACAATTCGATTAATTGAGTAAATGATAATTCAAATTGAGTCGCATATAGCGTTATAGGACTGCTACCAAAATCCTGTGGCATAATATAGAAATGATAGCTTTATCTCAACAATTACAATTATACACTAGAACCCCGACTTGCGTCGTTAATAGGGACCGGAGAAATGCGACGCAAATTGAATCACTTTTTTCTTCTGTTATTTTGTTGAATTAACTACAGCATTTCTTATTGAGAACTAAATTCTTACTTCCTCACACGCAACTATGCTAAGAATAACTTACCCTGCAGAATAAAATGGGAATTCTCCTTTTTACGCGCAAATTGAAAAATTCTTAACTTGTGGTTTTCAGTGAAATAATCCAATCGTATGTAGCGATGCATATCGAAACGACCCAAATCGGGGTACTGATAATTCCATCACCGATTCACAATCCACGGCAAAACGTAGCCGTTACAGAAATTATTTAACCAAATGTAGGAATTGAAAAGTGGGCGTAACATTTTTCAACATCTTTTTTAGCATTTTCTGGTTTTTCGAATTTTTCAAACTCTATTGATCAACATTTTCATATTTCTTCGACTTTCTAACTTTTTTCGACTTTTTGAACTTTTTCAACATATTTCATCATTTTTTGACTATTTTAACTTTTTTCAACATTTTCCCGTTTTCTTTTTGACTTTTTCAACTTCTTTCTATTTAACTGAGGTTGTACTAAGGGTTTTTTCAACACCACTTTTCTAACTTGTTTAACCCTAGTTTAAGGGATTTTTTGGCGCTAACTGGTACAACTAGGTCTGCGCAGACCTATGTGGGATTTGTATTGGAATACATAGGCAGGTGTCCTGAAAGCATGTGTAAATGTGTTTAATGCTATGAATAAGACAAAGTGAACAATAAAAACATATTTTAACATTTTCTAGGTAACAATTTACCATATTTCAGTTATCATTGGTGTGAGAGGTCTGCACAGACCTACTTGTGCCGTATGAACCATTTCGTTTGAAAACACGAATAAAAACGAACAAAAAACCATAAGCGGTCGGATATTGTGCTCATCGTGTTCGCCGTAGCCGCTTCTGGGAAGTCGTGGACGGATTCATCTCTAACACCCAAACAAAAAAAGTTATACACACGTTTACATGCAAAAGGTCTGCACAGACCTGGCTGAACCTCCTAGGGTTAAGTTTTTTTTCGAAATTTTCAACCTTTTTAAACTTGTTTTGAGTTTTCTATCTCTTTCATAAATTTCCGAATTTATCAGCCTTTTTCAACTGTTTCAACTTTTTTCAAAATTTTATTTAAATGATTTAGACTTTTGCAACGTCTTTAAATTTTTTTCAACATTTTCCATTCTTTTTGACTTTTCAACATCTACCAGCTCAATATTTTCGATATATATTTTGAACATTTTTCAACTTTCCTTATTGTTTCCATATTTTTCCGACTTTTTCAGCTATCTTAAACTGTTTCAACATTTTACAATCTGGTTCAAATATATTTAATGTTTTACCAGTTTTTCAACCTCTTTGAACTTTTTAAACATTTTTTATATTTCATCGACTCCTTTAGCATTTTTCGCTTGTTTCAATATCATTCAACCTTTTTAAAATTTTTTTCTTTAATTTTTTTTTTTCAAAATTTTTCAACATTTTGGACATTTTTTTTTCATATTTTTCAGCCTTTTTCACAGTTTTCAACTTTTTAGATTTTTTTAACACTCCAGTTTTTTTTTAATATTTTCCATATTTTTTCGACAAATGCAACCTCATTCAATATTTTCCATATCTTTCGACTTTTTCAACCTCAAAGCGAAAAATTTAACTATGGTCGGTCTCCTGGTACTGATTGTATTTTATGATAGACGATTCTATGTCTTTGCTACATTGCCAAGTTTTCAGACAGTCACTCATAGAATCTCCCCTTTTGCAATAAATTTCATAAATGTGTTTGTGTTGCAATATCGGCGGGTGTGTGCGTCTTGATTATGCCGGATACAACTATTACTTTTTTTATTTAGAAAAGTAGCATATAATTAAGTGAGATTGCTTTTGAAGTTGAAAATTAAATACAAAGTAGAAACATTAAGACTTTTCACAACTTGTCGTAAACGAGAAAAATTACGTGTTTAAATATTTGTAACTTTTTTTATATTTGTTTAGTAAATAAACGTCATCGCTGCCTTGGTAAAATATCTTGAAGAATTATTTTAATAGAGAACTTTGCCAAGTTCACTCTCCATACCTTCGGAAATCACATAGGCCTTTGAGGCTTCCCAGTATTCTCCCTGTTTGCTTGGCATTTTGGTGGTTTTACTCAACCTAACGCATTTTATTTTATTTATTATGGTTCATAATGCTATTTCATAAGCCTAGTAAGAACCTCAGCATATAGTAACTTCTGCTGCTTTGCAAATATCCAATTGAGTTAATGAATGAGCTTGCTGCAGTGCTGGCATTCCTACCAAATTAAGTAATTTAAAAATGTTCCTATATAAGTTGTTTCTTTAATTTGTTTTTGCGTTTTCACTTCGTCGCTGGTTTGATGCGTCTGCAAAATTAAGCATAATTTTCGACCAGAAAATTGAAATTGGTTTTCTTAAATATTTCAATCCGGCATGTCTGGCTTGTCTGCTATCTGTACGTTGTGCCTGTCTAGCATTTTGCATGCCAAACCAAGCTGAAGCAGCAATAAGTAGCAAGTGACTTTTACTCCATTGCACTTGTAAGCAATTCCATTTTGTTCCATTAATTTTGTGTCTTCTTATATGTTGTACAGTGGGATTTTGCATTTTCTAATTGACATTAAAGAATTTAAAATTTTTCTTTACTTTATATTTCGGCGAACGTGCTTAGAATGTTCTCAACAGTTATAATGCCAATATGCTTGATATTATGAGCTTTCTGTATCGCTTTTGCCAAAGCTTCCATTAAGAATTCTAAAAGTTTTTACGGGCAATACAATCCATTTTTATTACCAAGCACGGTGTCAATTAATGACATCTTTATCCCACTGTGCGCCATTTTTAACAATTTCCAGGTTGTCTCTTCATCGTCTAAAACCAACCGCCTTTCCTTCCGTCTGCCCATCCGATCGTCTGTTTGTTGTCTACTGCTGTTCTGCGGTTTTGCTTGCCATATTTTAGAAATGTGCCTTACAGACATTATGCTCTTCTTCTGCTTAGAGCCTTCATTTACTGCTTCCACATTTTCTTGCAACAGCCCAACGGTAGTTGGAAAGAGATGCGAAATACATACACACACACACACGTACTTCGACATGCGACCCTTTGCAGGTCATGTCGTCCTTTTAGTGTTAATATATTTTGTTTATTCAAATTGTTTACATTCAAACATGTTACCATCCAAAAAAATACAGCGGAAGGGTTGCCATTGCAATATTTTTAGCCTTCTTTCGTTATCACCATTTGGGACCCTTCGTTTTGTATAGAGTGCTATCGAAAACCAACATCGACGGAGGTCCCATGATGCGCTCAGGCGTTTCGACTGTCGCTTTTAGATGATTGTCTTCAGCGTATTTAGAGCGTAAAGCCTGACAGACGGACAAATAACATTTTTTGGGTTGCTGATGAGAATTACATGGGACTGGGCAAAGGTACTGTATGTGTTATGTGCTAAAAAGGGGATATGGGAAGAATTGCATGCAGACACAACTTGTTACGTGACCAGGAGGGGACGCTATTTTTTCGGGTCTTACAATTTGTTTTTTAGTGCAATTTTTATGAACGGCAACTTGTTTGCAAAAATTAAAAGTGAAAATAAAATTTGTTACAATTTTCAGTGAATCTATCTTGTTTTTGGCAAATGCAATATCATGTAATGCAACCCAAAACATAACAGCAACAATAAAAATGTACGAAATAATTAAGAAAGTAAAAGTTGATGTTAAAGGTGCACAGTCAAAGGGGTTAGCTAAGTGAATTTAATAAAAAATGTTTTAAAATATGGCAAATTTTCGCTTACTCGAAGAGACTTTATAAACACTTATTTGTTTTGGTCAAAGCTAGAAAAGGCTTGTGTTGTACACTTCGGATGCCTCAAAGGTGCATTGTGATACCCGAAAGTGTGGCAGGCCCACTCTTCACGTTTTTTCCAGTGCTGATCGAAATCACCTAGAAATTTGTACGAATTTGGCCACTTGCTCTAAGAAAGCATTTGCTATGAATCCTAAATTTACAAACTTTCTGTCACCAAAGTAGCTGTGTTGTTTGCTTTAGAGCGCAGGTAATTCATACACTGAGAAAAAAATTACTATGAATGCAACAAATTATATTTAATATAGAACAATTAAATATTTGATTGAGCCAAATATAAAATGATTCAATCAATATTTTCCACTACTTGATTCAATCACAATATGTTTTAATTAAATTAATAGCTGATTGCTTTACACCAGTGGTGGGCACGTAGTGTCCCTATCCGCACTGTTATTCGACGCACAAGCAAGCCAAAAAAAAAAACGGCGGGTTGCACTCCGGGAGTGCCGACAGAAGTGAAAACAAATCGTTTAATGGCAATTTAGTGTGTCAGTTGGTATGTGTGCGTTTTCTTTTTATATGGCAATGCAATGGAAGACAAAATCGGAATATGTATTCAAATTTTACTCTCGCTCTCATTCTGAATTTGTCAACGCAACAACGCGGAATTTGAAAGAAACAAACATGTAAGCATAACAATCGTTGAATAAGAAAGAAATGTGTCAGTTAGTGTGTCTGCTTTGCTTTTTGTCTTCCACTTGGAATATTTATTTAAAAGAAACAATAGAACATTCAAATTTTACTATCACATTCATGACGGGAATCCCGATGACGGTCGGTGTCGCGAGTTTATACTTTTTTCCTCAGCCGCACAACGTGCCATAAGACGTTTTCACTTCAAAAATCGCGGAATTTCAACGCTATCGAGGCACAGCGTTGACTTGAATTCAAATTAAAACCAAAAAAACAAAACACAAAGGCTTAAGCGACGGCGCCGCATTGTGTCTTGACGATTGAAGCAATTGTTTTTGTTTATAGTGCGCTGACAAATTTGGAAATGACAGCAAAAAAACTTTAAAATTTTGTTCGTTGTTGCTTGATGTTGTTGTTTAGGCCTTTTGTTAGATTTCCATGCCCACCACTGCTTAACACCAAATATACATATTTTCATTTCCGAAAATATCTACTCGTAATCACTCCAAGTAATTCAATATTTTTAGTTTTTTATAGTAAATATTAGTACAGTCATTTGCTTAAACATTTTTTATTAATACAAACGCATTTTCCAAAATTTCTTTCTTTTATTTTCAGGTATGTACGAAATACTGTATGTGTGATATGCAACATTATTCTCATTTACTATAATTAACGATGATAAAATCGCAAGTAATTAGATTTTTTTCGCATTAATATAAACCATTCAAATTACATTTTCTTTAAATTTCATCCAAAACCTAACGGCATCGTTGCTGTCACAAAAATTCAACATATTACGCATGTAATTGGCATTATAAAGTACCCACTTTTGTACAAAAAAAAGAATAGAAGAATTTAAGAACAGCTAAAAGTTATGGCTACGTTAAAAACGCATCACAAAATACGAGACACCAAAAACCTGAGTAAGCGGGGGGGGGGGGCGAAAAAATGCCAAAAACAGCGGAAATGCGTAAGCCTAAAAAACGAAAGAAACAAAAAAGTCCTTTACTCGCATGTTAAAAGCAGTGAGGCGCACTTAAGTGGAACAGAGACGCGTTGCAACGGTGTCTCATTCATAACGCCGTCGACGATGAAATCAACCTGAATTAAAAAACAAAAATAAATAAAAAAACTTCCCGACCAAAAAAAAAAATACCCCCAAAAAATCGAAATAAAATTGCCAAAAAATAAAAGAAGCAAAAGTAGAAGTACGAAAACAAAAACGCACACACTTGAGAGAACGCAAAAATTTGCCCACTTAACCCTTTGTTGCCACGTTGCGCCGGCTGGCTGCAGCGAACAGTAAAATATAAATTGCATGTGGCTAAGTGTCGCCTTTATACACAGTTTGTGTGTGTGTATACAAGTCGATTAGGGTGACCGCTGTTAAATTGGCTTCATTTGGTTATTTGAATTTTTCATTTTGCGGAATGAATAATGGGCGAAAAGTTGCTCCAAACATAATTTAATATATCAGTTAGTCTACGCATATTTATGGCATTCTTAGCGAATATAAATCATATTAAAATGTTTGGATAATGTAGAAAAGTACTTATGTTTACATGTTGCTACATAAATACCAGTTAGTTCTAACCATATCTGTGACAAAAATTAAAAAATAAAAAAAATTAAAAAATAATTTTTATGACTCGTTCCATCGCATACGAGTATTTGTGCGGAACGATTTCTTCAAACTTTTTTCTAAAAATCTCATGTATTTTCGTACGTGCCTTAAATTATAGCCAAGTCTACCCAAACAACCTGAATCGCATTAAGTTTTGCTCAAAATTGTAGCAGGCATTATCAGCTTTCACTTAAATGTCTCTTCAGCTCTCCGATGTTCACTTTCAGTTCCCAGTAAGCTGACAAAGTGGTCGAGTGTTAACAAATAATTTTAACAGTGACCCTCATAAGTGAATTAAATATTGATAATTTCCATTATTCCTTTTCATATTTCATTATTATTCATTTTTCATTAATTTCTAATAACAAAAAAAGTTTCTAACAAAGAGTTTTTCATTCAAATATACATATAGGCATTGTGTACCATATTTGGTACACTGCACAAATCACACTTTTTGAGCTTTTCCGGGAAAACGGTGCATTTTCTAGAAAAATGAATATCCATTTCGTGGTCAGCGTCTGATTTTACATGAAAGGAGCTTAGTCTCCATTTTGTTGGCTGACACCATCCATTTAAGGGTTAATTGTATTGAGTGATTCTCGCTTAGTGCCATTTAATGAAACATGCAAACTTCTTCTCTCAGAAAAAATTAAAAAATTAATTTTGCTTTTAAGGTACACCTTAAAATGTATATTTTTTTTTTTAATTTGTATATATTTCAACAAGCCTGGGACAATAATCGAGTCAGAAGGAAACCTAATAAAAATGCAAGGAAACCCAAAAAACTAGCAGCAGCAATAACAACAACAACAACAACAACAACAACAACAACAACAACAACGAAAAAAAGTCACCACAAAAATTGCACCGCGTTGCTGCTGCTTGCGCGCTTTGTGCAGTAAAAAAAATATAAAAAATGGAATCGAAAAATAAAACCATGTCAAAAAACCAAAAAAAAAAAAAAGAAGAGAAAAATTAGGACAAAACAAAAATTTTTAAATTCACTCAGTGTTTTTGTAAAGGATATTGTTATTGCTGCTGCTACTTTTGTTGTTGTTGTTGCTATTGCAAATCCTCTGTACCTGCATATTTTTTGGCAAAGTATTTTTTAAAAAATTGTATTTATTTTTATTTTAATATAAAAAATCAAATGCATTGCGTATTTTTTGAATATTACTGGGCATGCATGTGTGTGTGTGCTTTCTGGCGTCCTTTGTATTATGTTATCCTTACGTAAAAAATGTATATTTATTTTTGACAGATTTTTTGTTTTAGCGCCAACTGATGGCATCGTAACGTGGTATCAAATAAAATGCGGGCTTTATTTTATTCCATATGAAGTGAATCTATTTTTACAATTTTTTTCGAATTCATTTTTTTGTTGTTTTTTGAAATAGGGATTTTAAGTGGGCGTACAAGAGATTTTAGTGACTAGGTAGTGTTTTGACAAACTGTACTTTTAAATATTTAAAAAATTTATTGCATTTAAAGTATTATTTAAACCTTGAGACGAAGAGGCATAATTGGTGGCTATAGATAAACATTTAATATGCATTCGGATAGCAGATTATATCCTGCATCACTAAGTGTGGGATACATAATTTGAAAGAACATTTTTAATTGGTAATTTTCTGAATTCATTAACGTTTCTTTTTACCGGACTAAAACTTTAAATTTCAGTTCATAAAATAACATGCAGTACAGTGCTGTGTCATCACCACCAATGTGTTGATAGCGCTTAATCAATGGTGCATATTGCTGACACTTTTAAAGTCTATGTCTCTCTCTTTTTCGAGCAAAACGTTGTGTCAATATGCCCGTTTACTTGCTTGAGTTAAATATGGTTGAAGTGTTCTTCTTTAGCTTTATAGTAGCATTTGGACCTATTTAATGCATGATCAATGAACAAAAATTCCATTGCATACTATTTTAGTTGCTAAAAAAAAGTTAAGTTTCATTGCATACTTTTAGTTGTTAAAGAGAGGCAGAATTAAGTTGCCATGTATAAGAAGAACGCAAAAGTTCTGAGAAGCGCACCAGACCCCACGAGCGAAGCGATGTCTGCGAAGGCGGGGGATGGGGGCGAAGCTCTCTATTTATGAAAAAATATAGTAGTTTTCGTCACTTTTTATGCGAGTATTCAAAATTTCCATGCTTACTGCATCCTATTTGTGAATTTCAATTACGAAAGAAAAAACTATTAGTTTTCAAGACAATGACAGAAAACTGAAATTGTTATAAAATTCACATAAATGAATTGAGAACTATAAAATAAACTAAAAAACACTCGATTCTCTGTTTGTAGTGCAATGCATTCACTTCGTATTTTGATTGTTGTTGTTTTCGCGCGTTTTCACACATTTTATATTAGGCTGAGAGCCGGCTGTAGAAAAGTCGAGTGTATAAGATTACGGGATGAGATGTATGCCAAATGATAGAGCTCAATGAGCCTAAATAGAATATCTAGGGTTGCCTTGCCAAAGCCTGTCCCGATGGCCGAAAATGCCCGAATTTTAGCCAATTTTGTTGTTCTAATTAAAACTGTAGTGCATAACAGCTTGAAATGTATGCCAAATGATAGAACTCGAAGAGGCCTAAATATAGTACCTGGGATTGTATTGTTAAATCCTGTCCCAAACATGGGTTTTCACCGGTTTTTTGGGTCAATTTTCATTAATGAAGATAGCAGCTTAAAATTCGTGCCAAATGATAGATATTGAAGAGCCTAAATAGAATATATAGGGTTGCCTTGTCGAATCATGTCCTAAACATTATTTGACACCCGTTTTTGGGGTCAACTTTTCTTAAATGAGTGGCAACTCATGTTTGGGACAGGATTCTACAAGGCAACCCTATATATACTATTAAGGCTCTTCGATATCTATCATTTGGCACAAATTTCAAGCTGTTATCTTCATTAATGAAAATTGACCTAAAAAACCGGTGAAAACCTATGTTTAGGACAGGATTCAACAATGCAATTTCAGGTATTATACTTAGGCCTATTCGAGTTCTATCATTTGGCATTCCTTTCGAGCTGTTATGTACTACAGTTTTAATTATAACAATAAAATTGGCTAAAATTCGGGCATTTTCGGCCATCGGGACAGGCTTTGGCAAGGCAACCCTAGATATTCTATTTAGGCTCGTCGAGCTCTATCATTTGGCATGCATCCCATCCTGTAATCTTATACACTCGACTTTTCTACAGCCGGCTCTTGGACTAATGCGGTTCGGCTTGGCTTCTAGATAACACCGGAAATTTCATAACAATGACCACCGCTTACTTAAAGTCTTTAATAGTTTATAGCAAAAATGTTCTTTGATTTTAAAGATTTTTATTTTAATGCGAAGGTTTATTATGAAGAAATTTTCTCGCATACTCTCTAAGCTTTTCCGTTGTATCGTACGAATTCTTACAACCTCGAGATAATTGTCAGAATTGTTGTTTATCTTGTCGTAAGCAAAATTAATACAAATACATATTTTGTTTCCCAGGAATTTTCTTAAAGTTTTATAAATAAGCGTTTAGTAATGCTTCCATACAAATGTATACGCTTGTATGTATAATGCATATAGATTTCTAAGAACTTATATGTGTTTGTTTTCAAAAATAAATAAAATTATCACAGCTACATTCTTGAATGAAAAAGTTACCTTCCGACTTTAATAATTTGTTTATAAAGCATACAATAAGATATAAATTTATTCCTGGAATCTTAAACATGTGGAAAGTAACATGCAAATTTTGTTATATTTCTTATACTTATATGACCTAAAAATGACTGAAAAAAGATTTTCGTGTGAAAATGGTCAAGGAAAATGAAATCGTTTTTGTTTTATTTCCTGCGTTACTTTTACAGTTTGGGCTAAAATTTAGTCTTATACAACATATAGCCTCATAGAAACTTGAGAGATTAAGTTGCAACATTGGCTTAACGGAGCTTTTTGCATAGTAAGCATAATTTTATATAGAGCCACTAGAATGAAGTAGGTCAAGTCTTGACTCTCAAAGATGTTCTCAGACTGGTTATAATTTTTTTCGAAAATTTTTACCCAGTATACAAAAACAATTAATATATACATATTACGTACGTATTTGCTTACATTTTTTCCCAAAAGCTATTGTTTAGAAGAACTTATAAGCCAATTCTAATCAGTTTGAACCAAGTGTTTACTACTTATGGCCGACTTTAAAAATATTTTCACACTTCCAAAAAAAAGATTTGTAGGAATTCCTATTGAAGTTCGAACCCATGAAAATTTAATATAACTTAAATTTGACATTGAAATTTTCAATTCCATAGCGAAATGAATTGATTTCTTTGGAGTCAAAAATTTGGAATTCAAATATGGGTTCTATTTGGAATCAAATTTTGGTTCTTGAATTGAAATCAGCAAATGAATGAACCATGGAATTAAAAAAGTCCCTCCGAAGTGTGATTCCAAACCAAATTGAAGCTCCATTTTTGTAGTTTCTTAAAATAAGAAAAATAACCACTTAATTTTAGGCATATTTTAATTTACGGCATAGTTTTTTTACTAGAACGAATGATGTTGCAATCAAAAACACACTTTTACATGTCTAACAATAACTGCTTTGTTTATTTTTTACATAATTTCACAAATTTTTGCAAAATTGTTCACACTTTTTAATTTTTAGAAATACAAGTGAATATTAAATATAAACTTTATTTCGCATCGATATTTAGTGCATTACCAAAAATTTTAGCTGATATGTCTAACTATGTTATCTTGTCTGCCGTTTTCGTTCACAAAAAAATCTTTCAAACAATAGTGATAAATTCATATCTTGTTTAGACATATGTTCATATTCAGAAAAGTAAAGAATTTTTGCAGACAGAAATTAGAGTAGATACCATTACTTTTCTCTTAAGTGATTTTTCGTAAGATTTCAGTTAAATAAAATAAAAAATCTTATTTTGAATCAAAGCATCTTCTTTAAGTATCACCGCCAGTAAATCAAACGCATCATCGGTGTGTTTTGTTCATAGTAAAATCCCTTTCGTCTCCTAACGCATATTTTCTTAAGACTAACGCACACACTTGCTACCACCATGTCCGCCTGCCATCCACTTACATACATACAAGCACTCACACATACACAATAGCGCAACTGTCATCTAACAACTGACAGATGCTTTTAAAAATTTTCATAATTCACTTTGACGTTAATTCATTCGCATGTTTAACATAAATACAAGTCAAGGATCAGACGATGGCTTCAAGCGTACAAAGCTTATCATGCACTTCTTCTTGTTGTTGTAGTTATTTTTCTAAGTGAAATGAAGAGCAAATGACAGTAAAAAATGAAAAAGAAAGAGAGATAGCACACACACAAAAAAGTATACGCAAGAGTGAGAGAGCAGTCTTTGGCTTTAACAAGTGAAAAATGTAACAAAAGAGCTTTTGAGATACAAAAGGATAAAGGACTCAAAAAAAAAAAAAATACAGAAATTCTTTTGACAAAAGTTTACATGCACACGCATACACGCTCGTGTACGAAATGTACGAAACAAGTGCATTTGCTAGTATATCCTTATATCTAATGCATGTTATCTCTTTCGTGCTGCAGCTATTACTCTGCTACACACTGCTACTGTGACGCTTTGACTGACAGCGCCAATTTGTAACCCAGATCCGCATTAGCGAAATGCGTTCGGATACCTCCCAAAGGGACAGTAACTCGCACCCTCTCTCTTTCTTGCACCAAAATACTTGAGAGCGTATTAAGTAGGTTTTGTTTTGTTATTTTACCCATACTACTTTAAATTGCCACACCCACAAAAACAGCATTTTCATGCTGATTAGTTTGTTGTGTTCGTTCTGCAGCAAAATGCAACAGCAAACAGCTATTGTTATTGTTTTCTTGTCATCGCTGTTACTATCGTCGTTGTTGTTGCTACTGTTGTTGTTGTTGTTATTACACATTATCCTTGCATACCATTGCCGAGAGTGCTCGCATCTAACTTAAGGTACTGCGATTCCGTTGCTTGTCTTGTGCGTTAGTTACGTCAATCAGTGTTGTTACTTCCAAGTCTAAATCGGTCATGAATGGGCAAATTATTTTTAACTTGGCGTAAAATTATAAAAAATAAAGTAGTAAAAATAATTTTAACAACAATATACATCAATAATATATAGTATGCTGATATAAGAGGCTTCCAAATTTAGTTAAATAGAATTAAAAAGATAACTGAAATAATTTCCAAGTCAAAAAATTTGTAAAGATTCAATATATTGCATAGTATAATATCTTATCGCAGAATTCCACGGTGGGCGCTTAGCTCTGAATAGAGCTAAGTTTGGCTGGAAATTATTATAATATTATTTGTTCTTGTCGGCTGTTTGTACATTTTCAGTTTTATGTTAATAGCTAAAAGTTTGAAAAATATCGTGATTGTTGTTGTTGCAGCTTAGCTCTGGAAGAAAAATTAGGCCCATCCTTCGCTTAGAGAAAAGACATTCACAGAAAATTTTTAAAAAATTTCTGTTGAATTCAAAAAAGTAGTAAACTATAACACAATATCGATCGTATTAATAAAAAATTGCTTTAATTTACTCACAGCTGTCGGAATCGAAACCCAAATTTTAGCTTAGAAGGTGGATAGCTAATCAAAGTGTTAAATTACAAATTCCAATAAGTGACAACACCGTCCGAGACTTTTCTTATCTCTGAGGTTTTTTTTTTTTCCTTTTTGGCTGCTGCAACATTTTTTGCAAAGAAAATCTGTAGGCGATGATGTGGGACGCATTGCGTTTGTCAGTTTATGCATAACCCTTGCATATCCTTTTGTTTGTTTCCTTTTTCACTTTTCGCTATTCTTTTCATAGTTTTTATTTATTTTATTTTACATTTTTTACTTGGTATTTTTCAGATTTTTTTGCTTAATCAGCCGGTTTCGCATTTATGTTGCTTTTGTACTTATAAAGGTCCTTATATTTGAGTTACTGTTGTGGTTGTTGTTGCCATAACCCTTTTTGCTTGCTTAAGTTGCGTGCCGCCTTGAGCGCGTTCAAATAAAAGCGGCAGCAGCAACAACCAGAGGATTCGTGAACTATTCGCACATGAAAAAAGAAAAAAAACTGATGCAAATCATTCGCAATTTCAGTCAAAGTTGTCGCCATCATCAGCGTCAACAACAACAACGTTGTCGCAGGATCAAAGGATTCTTTTTGCGCTTTGTATGCGTATGCGTGTTTCCGTTTCCGTTTATATGAAGATGAGGGTGTGTGCACTTGCATACTGGCAGCCAGGCATGTGTGCGTTACTGTCAAGTGGATACTTCGTATATTTTGCTTGCGTAGTTCATATGAGGAAAGGTTCCTTATTTTCTTAACTATTGAAGCGGCCTCTGTAGGCTCGAGTACTCTTCAAAAGAAATGCGAGTTAGTTTCTTTTGAGTTTCAACTGTTTCTTCTTTTTCGTTTGATTTTCGTCAAGTACTAAAAAGAAACGAATGGCAGGATCTTAAGGGAACTGTTGGGTACTTTACTTTGTAGTTGTGCTGTTTGCAAAATGAGAAAATGCTTCTTCAAAGAAGCTTTGTCGAACTAAGTGTTAGAGTGTAATAATTTTTTAATTATGTGCGATAGTTGCTAAAGCCGTTTTGCTTCTGCGAGTGCTTTCATTAATTAGTGAAAACAAAACGTTGTTTTTATTTTGTAAATATATATATATTTTTTTTTTATTTTATTTTATAAATCAATTTATTTTCAAACTTTCTTAATATGCCATGTAACAGCAAAAGTCAGTATCCTTAAAATTTAATATAAGCAACAACTATGCAATGCACAACAACAGTAAAGGTAATAACTTCAACAGAAAAACAGAAAAAAAGGATGCGTGCTCAAGTGTGTAGACGCGCGGCCTTTCGCATTAAAAAGCGTAAGGAATTGATAAGAAAATGTAATGAAAGAACCCCCCACATAGGACTTAAGTTTAGTTTGTCAACTATAGCAAGAAATTGAGAGAAAAAAAAATGATCTAAAGTACCTTTGTGGAAAATTGCACTTGTTTTTCCATTTTCAATCTTACACCCCCCACTTAGACATGTGTGTGCTCTCTGGAAATTCATTGAAAATGCGTCAATCGATGCTTTTTACGTGTGTCGCTTTTGCTGCCTTACGTTCTTATTCAAACGTTGACTTTGTGCTAAGGAGACACTTCAAGCAAATATCTTGATGTTGCACAACTTTAATGAAATTTATGTTTTTCCGTAGTGGAATTCCGACATTTGTACGATGTACAAATTGCCGTTTGCCGTTTTAAGCTCAGAAAGAATTATTTAATGAAAGTGCAGGCGAAAAAACATCAAAAAGCGACAAGAAATTTAAAAAAATCAGCTTAAGTAGATCAAGCAAACATCTCAAATCAAAATTTCACGTAATAAAAATTAAAGAAAAATTGGGTGTAAGATCGTCGCAAAATAAAAAATACAAGAGCAACTTAATTTTCGGACTATTTTTTATGTAAAGTTAGGGACCAATTATAAAATGTCGAAAATCCTCTTCCTCTCAGTCAACTACTTAATTACCTTAATGTCTTAAAATAAAAATTTCATAATGATATCAAAATCATTCCCCACCTCCATTAGACTCATGAACACTAAAGTTTCGCCAGAATGCACAATAGTGGTGTACGGTATAAACAACTAAGTACCCTATGACTAAAGCGCACCACATTGCATTTGCAGTTGTCAATAGCGACAACTGCAACAGCAGCAGCAACATAAGACAATATACAATAAAATTTTTGCAAAGTGGTTTTCCAGGAATTTTGTCAACGAGAACGGCGACAAAACAAAAAAAAAAGCACAACAATTAAATGCACCAAATAATGCAAACGTCGAATTAAAACAAAACGAAAAAATAAAAAAAATCCAAGTAATGCCCACTAACAAAAAAACAACAACAGCAAAACAACTCACTGTAGCAATTCGAGCTGAAAATTAAAATGTCATAATAATACAAATAATATCAGCAAAAAACAAGAAAAAACTTAATAAAAAAAGCCTGTAGAACCTTCCTTATCAACGCACACAGTCGCACCGAGGCGTATGGACTGAACAACATGAATGCCTCCATGTTGGCGGGCGATTTGCCGCTTTTTTTTTCGTATGGTGTGCACGCGCTCAAATTACAGTTTTCGCAGCTAAAGTGAGCTTAGCTTAGCCAAGACCGACCAAAAAAAAATGTCCAGTGTTTTTTTTTGCTTCCTCCGTACGTCCAGTCGTCTGTCGTAATGTCACGTCACTTCTTCAGAAGTCGAAGTTTCGACGTCTCCCATTCTTTACAAGCAGTTCGACGAATTATTGAAATTGTAGAACGACGCAATCAAAAAGAAAAAGAAATGAAAACTTTATGCAAATACACGATATAGCAAGTGGAGAAAAAAAAATTCCGTGTAAAATTTTCTAGTGCATGGGAAGTTGAAACGCACTGTGAATGTCGCCGGCACACTTGGTCCAAATTGTCGACACTTGAAAAGCTTACGCCACACAGTGTGGTAAGATATTAAAAAAATTTGG
Source organism: Tricholauxania praeusta (assembly GCA_949775025.1). Taxonomy (NCBI): domain Eukaryota; kingdom Metazoa; phylum Arthropoda; class Insecta; order Diptera; family Lauxaniidae; genus Tricholauxania; species Tricholauxania praeusta. Next base: position 189,172,792 of record OX459028.1, read on the forward strand.
TAAAATTTTTAGTTTCAAGTTAATTTTACTAAAGTTGAAAATTATGCTATGTCAACGTTTACACGAGGAAAGTTTTTCCGCAAAGTTTCCTTGTTTGTTGTCAAGAGGGGAAAAACGAAGGGGACGAGGTAAAAAATTTTGTCGTACATCGCAAACGCAAAACGAAAATTACAAAAGAGAATGGACAAGAATTTGTCTCTCTCACTTTCCTAGTGTAAGCGTCGGCTATGGATGCCAAAGAATATTTCAAGACACAGACAGCAAGAAGTGTAGACTTTCTAGGCAACGGATAGTGCAAAGTAGTAAGAGATAGAAAGATCTGATTATTTTCTTAAAAAGTGTAATTGATTTTATATTTCCATTTAAAAATACATAAACTTTTAATTTGATTCAAGACTTAAAGCTAAATAGCTGAGTGTCTAAGAGCTGTGGTAGCTAAATAGTTCATTAAATAAAGACGTTACTTTTGCTAGATTAAATGGATCGTTTGCTATTTACCAGTACCTAACCCCAAATGCAGTCAGTCTATTGTGATGCCTTTATTAGAACGGTGAAAATCCTGAGTGTCAAAGTCACCTAAATATTCTTGTAAATTTTTAAATGCCAGTATAAGGTTCAGGTTTTCCATAAGCCTTGCTCTCAAGGTTCGGAATGCAATTTTCAAGTTCTGAGCGAGCCTTCATGTTTTAATGATTTTACTTCTACTTCTATGTTATCGGAACTTCTGCAGCTGATCACTATATGGTATTTGCAGTCTAGCGGCCAATGCATCTTCGATGGAGTGGCATGTAAGGACTTCTTTTAGTAGACAGAAAGCAAAACAGAAAAATGCTAAAGATTGGTCATCTAAGATCACTCTTTCGACAGTTTTTTACATTTTTTGGAAATACTCAACACTTTTCGCCTTTTTCAACATACCTAAGATTTTCAATATTTTTTTAGCTTTTTTACACTTTTTAATTTATCAGCACTGGGATATTTTCAAAATGGGAATTTTTCAACATTTTTTCGACACGTTCAATATATTTTGACGTGTTCAATAGATATTCGGTTCTCAATATTTTTAAATTTTTCCAACTTTTCTTGATATTTTCAACATTTGTCGAAACTTTCAACACATGTGACTTTTTCAACACTGAGCATCTATTTTTTTTTTGGAAAAATGTTAAGTCCAGATCGAGTATCATTGGTATTATTTCTTTTTAAATATATGTGCTCGGAAAATCTTCAGAGTATTTGGTGTCCTTGATACAAGTACAAAAAAAATGGTCGAAATCGATGTTTTTGACATTGTATTTGACCCCTTTTAACTTAAAAAATGAATTTAATTGAAAAAAAGAACTCAATTGAAATTTAAATTCTTCAGGGTTGCCGAGTTGAAATCAATGAATTAACGGGCTTCCCAAAAAAATTTTTTTTCTCTTAAACAATTTTTCTTGCGAAAAAGTTGATGACCTATTTTCTTTTCTTCCAAAATTTTTCAATTCTTGGAAGGCCTGCGGCCTTGACCCGGGAAATATTAAAAAAAGATAAAATTTAAAAGAAAGTTTTAAAACTAATGTATTGTATAGTATTATCAGAAAAAAGTGTCTTTGTAAAAAGACGCCAGCAAAAGGATATTAATTTGTATTGCTTAAAGAAAGTTGATGCATGAAAAAAAGCATGCATAAACCATGAACAAAGTCATAGCATTGCCAATATACCATTCGATGGTATTAAAGATAGCCATTGAAGTGACATCCTTATTGAATTGTGGAGGATCTGCATTTTCTCCCACAATTTTTAATATTAAAGGAGCGTTTGTGAGCGATGTAATTTTCTCAGAGTAAGAGAAGGAAAAAAAAAAACGACGTGCACAGGGTGGTGATAAAAGTAAGCACAAATTTATATTGTGGCTAATTTTCCATTTATAATGATCTATACCCTTTACGAGTTATCGTCTAGCTTGGTAAAAATATACAAAGCTACGGTATGAATGGGTTAACGGAGAAAGCCACTATAGATTACGTGTTCAATATTTAACCACGTGGAGAGCTGCAAAAATTGACTTTTGCTAGCGCATTTTACTGCTTTTTGTTACACTGTGCGTCATTTGAGCTCCAAACAAGTGCTAATGTGTTCATATTAATAATTTTTTAACACACCACTGTTTAACATAAAATATTCGCATTCTCAAAAGTTTCGCATTGCTGAAGTTTTTGTGTTTTTTTTTTTCACTTTTTTTGGGTATCAAAATTTTGAGGTTGCGTTTTACATTTTATTATTTCTGGCTGCTGTAATCTGAGCCTAATTCGTGCTTACATATGTTCAAGCCAATGTGGCGAATTCTGTTGCGTTTTCCTCGATAAGACAACCTTTGCAACAATAACAACAACTTTCAGATATGACAATAATAACAATATTTTGACTTAAGTATTTGGCACAGCAGTGATATGATTTTTTGTGTCTGGGCAAATGGAATTTCAAGAATTTAATGCATTACAATTTGTGGAGGCATTAAAGGATTCAAGGAAATCGTTAAAACGAAAAGTAGGTGCATAGAATTATTAAGGAATAAATCAAATAAACCCTGAATAAGAATTACAACTTCTATAACTTCAGCTATGCGCCACTAGAGGGCGCCTTCTATGAATTTTTCTAAAAAGCAAGCGCAAAAGAAAAGCGAAAGCAATACAGCGCATCAAACGCATTGTAAAAAAAAAAACAAAAACAAAAAACCACTTTAGAAACACCAACACGAAAACCCGAATGAACCCCATTCCATGCGACATCTGCTACTGTTGCAAAACTTGGTTGGTTGCACAGTTTGGTGGTGCCCATTCTCAAATGCAACATAACCTTGCTTCTGCTTTTCAATGCATGCCAAAGCAACAAAAGCAAAAACAAAACAAAAAATAACAACGGCGACAGCGACAACTTGTCAACATCCTTACGTCGCTGCCGCAGTCGTCTGGCTATAGCACCGTCAAGTTAGGCAAATATCCCCTTCCTCAGACATCCCATGCATACCGCACTCACTCCCACGAAGGACGTACGAGAATGACGAAAAAAATAATTTATATAAAAAAATTTACAAATTTTTTCCAGACTTCCAGACATCGATCGATAAGACGGTTGGTGGTTCCTCAACTCTTTGATTACCGCACCAGCCACCAACGTCGTTAACTTAAATGCGTCGCGACCAAATGCTTAGTAAACGCGGAGAAGGAATGACGGTGAGCGCGGGGGGAAGTCGAATTAAAACAAAACAACAACAAAAATGAAAGCAACAACTGAAATTTTCTTTCGTCACCTGCAACAGCTCGCTATCGTAATGCAGTCTGAGCGAATAAGCGAACGGACAGACAGACGGAATAAACATGATATAACGGTATTGCGTTTTAATTCCGACATCATCCCCATCTGTCTGACTGATGTCCCGTCGCTGTTGTCGTCAGCGTTGACGATTTGAATGCGCTCGTTCATCGTTCATTCTTAACGTTTGCTTGTCATATCTTTGTTTAGCCCTGCCAGACTTTGACTTGGACACAGAACGGCACAAAATCAACAAAAGTATGAGATACAGGTACAGGCCACCAACGTGCGTGGTGGTGTTGGTTGGTTGGCAAGGACTGGCTGGTGGCGTTAGCGATTTACTTGGTGCTGGAATGCAGAGACGCATGAACAAATTCTCTTGAATGCGCCAGACGTAAAACAAGTGCTGCAACATACACAACAATAAAAGCGAAAGTGCCTGTTAATGCTTCGGGCATATTATGGAAGTTATAGGAATCTTTGAAAATCATTTGGTAATGGGATAATTTAAAGGATTACAAAAAATCTCTAGTGCGCAACTGAGAGTTAATTTCATGGAAATGTTTTGAATTGAATTAAGCTTAGCTCACTGAACAAAGTAAAGCACCTTAAAATTGTGTCGACATTTAGTTATTACAGATCCCAGAATTTAGTGACGGATGAACAGTTTTCAAATTTAACTCTTAGAAAAAGTTTTTCTTAAAGCAAACAAGTAGTGCTTCTTCGGGGCCATCAAACAGGTCGAAGGTAATTGCTCTCTTAATTGCGCTAAGGCTTCAACTTTCTTCTCGTTGATGGGTAGCTAGCCATTTTGTACGATCTCTGACTAAAAAGTAACTATCAGAACCTCGACAAATTGCGAAATAATTTCGTTTCCTTAGACCCGTTCCGAAAGCCTTAAAAATCCTTGGTTTTGGTTAACTTCGTATATTTGTTTTAGGGATACCAAATTTTCCCTTCAAAACCCACTTTGAATCATTTCCATATTTTTTAGGAGATATCGTAAATTTAAATTTCTAGCTATCCTGCTGTACCGGAATCTAAGTAGATCTGTATGTCGACCTGTATATTTAATTTAAATTTATGATATTACGAAGGAGTAAATAAATAAAACAAAAGCTTATAAAACTATGAACAATAGTCTCAGGCAGTACTAAAAAAAACTATCGAAAATCAAAGAAGCAAATGCAAAATGGTATTCAATTTGGCGTGGAATGCCCCATCCACACAGCCAAAAAAATAAAAAAATAATATAAATAACCGAAAAAATAAAGTAGTAGATTACTCATAACAAAATTTGCATGGTATTGATTTTATATATGTAGATATCTATTTAATAGAATGCTTTTTCAAAAACGTCAGCCTTCGAAAAATCAGCTCTGGAGTCGTCTGCCATTTCTATTTTTATGTTTTTGTAAATAAAAAACCAGTCATCGCATAGGCAGACGCGATGAATTGATTTATTTCATACTTTTTTTATTAACATGTTTGTAATATTTGCAATGCATCAACAACTTAGTGGCAGAGTTTGTTTCTTTCGTTTCTTATGTCATAATCTTTTTAATTATCGCAATCTGCCTGACGATAAAACAACTGAAGTTTTTATTTATTAGTAAATTTAAAAAAAAAAAACGTTATTACTCTTAAACGCATCAATTAACACGTCTGTCTTTTGAACTTATCTGTTTTTGTGCTTAGACATATTTTTTAAAGTAAAGGCAGACGCGATGATATTGTTTATGCTACAATTTTTTGCTTATAATTTTAAAGGGCTCACAATTAACAACGGCAGAGATTGTTTGAACTATTTATATGCATATTACTTAGATCATGATTTTCAAACTCTGCCGCACGATTAAATCATGTAAAAATTTCGACAGCAAATCAATCTGGAAAATTCCAAATCGATTTGAATATATGCAAAAAGAAAAACTTTCACAATATTTCAAAAATGAGTTCATGAATGATTTTTACTGAGTGTGAGCAATTTTACTTCCATTCTTTCAAATTATTCAACGAAGAATTTAACTACCAAAAAGTAAAAGGATACGGCTATTATAAACTCATTTTAACATATGGCATAACTCTCATTTCGCATTTAAAATTTCCCGAAATTCCTACGCTTCTGGTGCTCGTAAGACGTAAAATAATCTTTTTTTTTTTGACTTTCGCAATAAGAAAACTTCAACTGTCTGTCTGACTGATTAGCTGGTAGGCTGACTGAATGTTGGCGCAGGCTATGTGGCGACTATGAAAAGTGAAAATCCATCAAAACCACCTGCAATGCAAACAAACATAGAAACAGCAACAGCAACAACAACAAAATAAAACTAAGCACAGCCACCCACCCATGGTGCAGCCTTTGCTTCAAGCGTTTAACCATCGTTCACTTTGTTTGCCGCTTTAACGAACTTAAAAACAAAATGCGTTCAAACAGCAACAACCACAACACAAAAAAAAGAGAAACATCAACAACACAAACAACATTTGCAATGACAGTTAGACACCCACACTAATGCGCGGGTGATTTAACTGTTGTTGTTGTAAGTAGTTGTTGTTACAACTTAAATGCAACGTTGAGCATACGGTTGACTTCTTTGACTCTCATTTCAGTGCGAGTTAATGTTTTCCGCTACATTTTTCTACTACTTTCTAGAAAGTATTAGTTGTGGATGGAACTGAGAACATTACATTATCTGCCAAATATAACTGGATATCTCGACCCACAGCTTGAATAATTAAATAATTTCCTAATATGCAAAAAAAATTATGAAACTGATGTTATCATCTTCAATCTCAATTTTTTATAATTCCTCACGCCTCAAGTAGTCTATTTTGAAAGTCATCAAGAAATGTCCTCTTTTTCTTTTAAATTTTTCATATTGTTTCAATCAGTAAAATATTTAAAAATTTATATCTGATCAACATCAATATAGTGTTTTTTTTTTCTCACAAAATTTCGTTGTCCTGATTTCTTAGTGCTTTTTTTTTCCTGTACTTACTATCACCCCGTCTGCGTTGTTGTCTGTCTTTCTGTCTGCCTGTTCATTCATGCTTCATGTCTGTCGATTAGTCTGCTTGTCTTTCAATTCGACAAGCAATGACCTCCGACCTCCGCTGTTTGCTTGCTTGCTTGACGTACGAGTTTTTTTTAAGTATTTGTTTTGCATAGCTTTTGACTTGGTTTTACTTTAACTTGGTTTGTTTCTGTGTCTGTAACTGTTTTGTTTTTCCTTCTTTTTTTTTGCTACGAAGTTTTGTTGTTGCTGTCATAATCACCTGTGGTTCCTACAAGCGCTGCAATTTTTTTCTTTATTTTTCTTTTCAGTCCTTTTTGTGTTTTACTTTTCCGTCGTCATTTCAAAGGTTGACATATTTTTCTGTTTGTTCGTATTTCGTCATCGATAGTTGATATATTATATCTATCATCATTCTTTTCTGATATTATATCTGATATACATTTTCGTGCATGTGTCTTTTAAATAAAGAACAATTTTTCACTCTTTAAATAACAGCTGATGGTCTGGAAAGATTTGTAAGAGATACGAATCATGAACAGATGATGTAATATTGACATTAAGTTAGTGCCATAATTTGAATATTTTGCGACCGGGATAAGGAACCAATCTACTGGCCCCTGTCTTTGAACAAATTTTTCGATATTTTCACTTTTATTTTTTGATTTTTAAGATTCTTAGGGATATTAAAATTTTTATTTGAAATTTTTTATTTTACGTGATTTTTGACTCAGGTCTCTAATGTCATGTGATTTTTATAATATGTCATTTTTTTTGTGTTGCAATTTTTTCCCAACAGAGCTTTGCTTGAACAATTTTTATCTTATAATATTTTGTATCATTTTTCATATTTAGTTTCATTATTTTTTGATGGTTTCTTCTATATAATCTCACAGGATTTTTATTTCATGTTATTTCAATCACAAATATTATTTATCTCATGCAACATTTATGTCTGCGTCACTATTTTACAACATTTAAACGACTTTCTTTTAAAAAAACTTTATACTATATGACTTTTATATGTTTTTTGCTGTGAGTTTCTTATTTCTCATTCAATTAATGCAATAAAAACTCTTGTAACCTAACTTTTGTGTTAAAAAAGTCTTTAATGTCATGATATTTTTATTAAATGCAATTAAAAGAATAAATTTTTACCTATAAGCCGTGAATTTCATGAGCTTGGTTTTTAAACAATTTTGCTCGAACTTTTATGCAACAAATTTAATTTGCTTTTAATATATCTGCTACATGAAATATTTAATCTATGTGATGTTCAATTTATGAGACTTTTAATTGCTCATAACTTTTATCTCTTAAAAAAAATTTATGTCATGCTATATTTATGCAATGAATGAGCGATTTTTATTTATAAAATTTTTAAGTTATGTTATTTTTTTGAATCTAAAAAATGTTTTCTCAAAATTTTCATGGTATATTTTTTTTTTTTATTTCATAAAACACTTAGCTTATGGCTATTTAATGTCCACTGGAGTTGATCTCATCACAGTTTATTTACCTATAACACTAAATTTTTATTACGAAACATTTTTTACATCAAAATAGCACGGTAATTTTTCCATTTTAAGTTTTTAACTCATGAGATTTTTTTATGATTTATCAAATTGAAAACTTTGAAAGCATAACAGGTATATCATTTGGAGTTGTAACAGTGGCATCATGTTATGAAATTTTTGTTCTTTAATATAGAAATAACCTGAGGTGAACAACAAAAGCTTATCGATTATAAGACTTCAGGTCTGAATATTAACGTTGCTTACATCTTTGAGTGCCTAGCGCTTGAATATAAACAGATATTTTTTTGAAATTTGAAACAATCTAGAATGAAAGTATCAGTTAAAGAATTAAAAAAAACGTAAGGACTCACATGACTCACACAGCAACTCATCTGCTCATCTCAATTTCATTCAGCAAAACTTTGCTACGAAAATTAACTTCATTTTCATAAGCTTCTTTTGAAAACTTCCTTAAGCATATTTTTGCTTAAAAGTTTAAAGTTTATAGCAGCAACAACAACAAAATTTACCAACAACAACAACAATATTATTAGCTGCAGTTGCTGCCGTTATTGTCTGTAGTTTATGAGCCGCCAAAATATGCAGCTTCACCTTGCAACCCATTTAATGCTGCCGCAGACAACAAGTTAGACATACCAGTAGACAAAGACAGAAAAACAGACAATCATTCAGACACTAAAGTAGAGATAGATATACATACTGGCTCACTGTATGCGATGCAATGAAAGCGTAATTAAAATAGTGAAAGTTTTCACACCTCATAACATGAGACGAGACAAACTCAAGTGTTATGTGGGTGGGGGAGGTAGAGATAGAATGATGCTACCCATTTTAGCTCTTAAGTGTGCCACATTTTTCTACTCTTTTTTTGCACTAAAAACATTGGAACAAACTTTTCTTTTCAAAACCACGATGAACCAAAAATAAGTGGTATCCTTTTTCCGTGATCCTTGCTTTGTTTTTGTATTTGGTATGTTGCCTTTGATGCTGCTTAGAATGATGTTGATAATGACGTTTTATTCTTTATGTTTTTTTTTCGAATATGACATTGTTCCGCTTTATAGTTCGCATAAAATATAAAAAGCGAGAGAAAGAAGCGCATAACAAACATTGCAAAATTTTTACAAGGTTGATGACCTTAAAAGTTTTTCATTTGTTGGATTATATACAGAAAGTGAACTCATGAGAAATGTAAGGAAAAGAAAAAGAAAAATATATTAAATGTTATCTTGTTAAATAGTTTGCTTTACTTGCTCCTAAAATAAGCCAATTCTCGAATACGATAGTTTCAAAATGTATTCACTTTCCCCTGGAAATACAAACGAAATAATTTTGTTAAGAAACCCATACAAAATTTACTAAATTTAATTAATTTAATTTTTTTAAAATTTCATTCTAGAATCTCACTGAAAAGTTCGAGCATTGAAACGACACAACTCATGAGCACTTGAGCTTTTATCACACATAGGACCAAATATTTATAATATTTTCAATAACAACAAAATCAGTGAGCAAAACGCTTTTTGGGATAAAACAAAAAATAACTGCATCATTACTTGTAACTTTGTCGTTTTTCGAGTCAAACAAAACATTAAAAAACATAGCATAATTTCGGACGCGCAGAAAGACTAAATTTTAAACTTAACGCTATTGATTTTGTTAAAAAAAAAAATCATTTTCTTTGCATAAAAAATTTAAAAAAAAAAACATTTAGAAAAATAATTTTCCAAAAAACGCGTTGTGTGGTGTGCATGTGTATCCTGCACTGTTGCTACGACAACAGCAATTACAAGAACAACCAACATTAACGATATCCACAACAACTGCTGCAAACGTGTCGAAAAATCAAAGACGGCAAGACGGCCAAGAGAAATTACTATTTAATGGATTGCTGGACGGGTCACGCCCGACTGGCGAGTGTTTTAGTTTAAGGTGAGTACACACATTTCATATTTCCGTATAAGATATATTGATGCACAACTTATTGGTTTGCATAAAAATCATAGTCTTACGAGTATTTAGTAGCATTACTCAATGTATATAGCGTTCTCAGAATACTGCAGGTTTGGTTTTTTAAAAAATTGCATTTCTTAGTCCGCGTGACCTTGAGGTGATATGCTTCAAGTTTGCATTGGGTCTTTTTATGTCCGTCATTTCTTTTGTAACGCATAGAAGAGGGCGTGGCAGGTATAGAAAAATTAATATGTATTTTTTATTGGCATCATCAGCTGATCCGATTAAGCCATGAACGTCTGCCGTACGTCTATCTGTGGAGTTCAAGATTACGGCAAAACCAAACGAAAGAATTTAATAGGGTTCGGTAAAAAGGCTACACCTTCAAATATTAGTCATGGGATTGAAAATGGATGAATTCGATTTATGGACACGCCTACCGCCCATTTAAATAGAACATTTAAAACGCTGTATTGAGATTGTTATTTAATGTAATTTCTGAGAAGTATTATATATGTATATCTCGGACAAGCTCTGAAAAATAATTGGTGAATTTCATTAAGTAGGCGTGGTATCTCCCATATAAGCAGAAATTTGTCCCTACAGATGTATTTAATGTAATAAGACCAAGTTTCACACAAAGAGTAGGTGATACGATTCGATTCGTGAAAGCTCTTGACATTGGCATTGTAGGGTATGTAAGTTTTGGTCTGATCGAAGATAATTCCTTTACTAGATTTCTTCATGTTTGGAGAAGGTACCTGATTTCGCAGATATAGCCATAAGAAATCGTAGGTAAAGTTCATCAAAAAATCAGAATAAGTTCGAAGTGTCTGATCATTTTCAAAATAATGAGTGTTCATGGAAAAATAATTTAAAAAGCTGTTATAACTATTCATACAGCGATGAAATCAAACTAATAGTTTTCGGGATATGATATTTTTGCTAAAATTTTTAACAATTTTTTTTTTTTTTTTTTATAAAGCAGCTAATTTCTCCATATAAATATGGTCACATCCATTGTCAGAACTATGTATAATTGCTAAACTTAAGGTGACATCTACATTTTCGAAATCAATTCAATAGTTCCCAACTTCTTCATGCTTCTTGTAGATTCAAACCATAAATCCAAGTTAAGAACTTTACATCAATTTCTAAAATCTATATGGGGTTTCGTATTATGACATCCTGAATTTTATTTTTATTTATTTGGGAGCATTGTTTATTAAATTATTATTATATGGCACCAATGTTTCGATTCAGATGTACCCAACTTGAAATGGCTATGCTTTCATAAAAATTTAAGTATATCAAACTTAGAGCGAATTGCCAAAATCGATATGTGTGCTCTTGACGCATACACAATTACAAATTGTTTTTAAAATATAATTTTACTCTCTCTAATTGTTAAGTTTTTTTTTAGAAAATATAATCGACTTTTTACTAATAAATTATGTGAGATATGCAAGATAAGCAAAATCGAAAAAAATGCAATAATTTCATTTTTAAAGCCAAACAATTCGCAATGTTCAAAACATTCATTACTGTTCGAATGTTTCACAACAACTAAATGATCACTGATTCTATCGTTGCTATGTGAAAAATGATGATGATGTAAGGTAGTAGCAGCAGCAGCACCAGCACCATCACCAGCTGTTGCGCGCCTGCCATAAATCAGCCATTGACAGATCGCACAAACGCAACCAAATCTATTGCCTTTATTTAGCACATATTCACAGATACATTTTGTTTACACAACATTGTATTTATATCTGCTATATAATATGGCACAAAGATGTACAATATATATGCATAGATTTGTGTGTGCAAAAAGCGCACTTCCGTCAGCTTCAAGGCTAAATGGCATTTTGTAAGCCTTTCTGTCTAAATTACTTTTATGTAGCTGACTAAAAAGGGGGAGATTGAGTGTGTAACCCTGTTTCATGATTAAAAATTGTCACTATTATAAAAAAAAGAAGGTATTGTCTTGATTGGTGGAGGTCGTACAATAATTTTTTTTTTATATTTATTTATAAATGAGACTGGCTTAAACGTTTTTCAAAGATATTTGAACAACACAACAATTGATACAATTCAGGATCATTTTTGGTCAACACTCCACTTCTAAGTATGTTCTTTTGAAAAAAAAAAAAAAAATATTTGAAATTGCCTTCTAGTCCGGACTGCAACATTACCAGTGATGTAACTTTCAGGCTTTGCCTTTATTTTCGTTATAGTTGAGAGTCTATAGGTTAAGTGACTATTAGGCTCTTCAGTTGCAAATTTTCATCACACCTTTTATTTCATCATTAAAATCATAAGTTTTTTCAACCAATTAGCTTAACATTCTTCTTTAAATAAAAACGGGATGAAGTCAATTCACTTCTTATCTTTGCTCAGCAAATCAAAAATTATGAATTTACTCTACTTTACTTTCCAAAAATTAGCTATTTTCCCTTTTTCGAACGAATATTCAATGATAACAAGAATTAGGAGTAATTTTGTTGAGAGAAGCTAATTGTTAGGAGCTTTAAATAATTTTCTTTGTGGTGACTAAAAGTTCATAGCCTTTTTCAATATCCAAGAGGTAATCGTATTTGACACTATTGTTGTAATATTCATAAACACATTTTTTGTTGCTTAAAAGTAGCTGGTTTATTTATTACTGATGATAATTCACAAGTCTTAAGCTTGGAGCTCACACATCTAAAAACAAGTTAGTTTTTCCTTTTCTTAAGCACAGTTCATAAGCCCAAATGGTTTTTCTACTCGTGTGTGGTCCTCTTTATAGCAGCTGATAGCATTCCTGAAATTTTCAGAAGTTTCAGGAAAGAGTCTTACAAACGTGAGACATCGAATCGAATTATGCAAAAATCGTTTTTAGGTGTCCTTCTTCTTTTTCAAACTCTTTCGGGGCTGACCTTTTCTTACTACACATAATTCAACCAGGCCTAATATCCAAAAATTTCAAAATTTATAAAAGTCTGCATTGAAATTTTTCATATAAATCCTTCAAAATCTAAAAAAAACTAATTTGTTCCATTCTTATATCAACTATTCAATTGAAATTCATTTCAGAAACGGAACAGAAAAAATTAAAAATTTCCAAGGCATAAATTATAAAAAAGGCATATAAATTCCGGTTGCGTAACTTTCGCTTAATATTTTAATTTGCGAAAATTTTTTATTTAAAGAATTTTAATAAAAATTTGTCACACGTGTTTGTTAAAAATCGAAATCTGCCACATGCGTACTCGTTTGTTATTCAACAGTGTTGTGCTAATTATTTTTAGCTTTCTATATCAATTTGAGTGATATTGAGCAAATTCTCAGAAAACGTTTTTTTTTTCTTTGAACGTGACAAAATTTCATGTAGCATTCTCAAATATGCTGAAAAATATTTTTTATCTTGGGTACGGTATCTTCCTTTCTTCTGAAAATTGCTATGATATTGTGCTACTAAAATACTAAAGCCTTAAGTGGGACTTAGCTATGAGGATTCTTCAGGTTTTGTTACTGAACAGGCTTCGTTTGTTGCTGAAAGGATATGACTTTATTCGACTTTCGAAGAAAATTTTGCTGCTTGGAGCCACTGAATGAAACAGCTTGAGTTGGGTACTATGCTGAGAAATATCTCAATTGCTTAGATTATAATTTTGATAAGAAACTTTCCCAACTAAGACTTCCATTTTGAAAATATCATAAAAAGAAATTCTTTAAAAGCACAACGCTGTCATATGGCATTTCTTGGCGCTACTGTAAATTGCCAAGAAAAAAATGCAAAACACGTTTTCACAAGAATGCGAAAGAATATATGTTTGCGGCTCCCCGACACCCTTCTAATATGACCATAATTAGCTGCATCTTAGCCTCTTCTCGCCCACTCCCATTGCATTTTACGCTAACCCGTAAAAGCAGAAATTCAAAAATGAAAAGAACAAACAAACAAAATGCAAAATACAAACGATGCGATCAAAATGATCGCAAAACAGAGAGGGCATCAATAAATGCCACAGATAACAACAACAACAACAGCAACAACAACTGACATTTGCAAAAGCAGCAAAAATGACAACAACATGAAAAACAAAAAAAAAAAAATTGCAAACAGAGATACAACAAAAAACCGATCCGTTTGATTCAAGGCCAAGGCCATGGCAACAACAACAAAAACAACGATCGCAATAAATGCGCCGCTGCTCTGAGAGGAAGTTTGCCAAGGAGTGGGAGCAGCGGTGCAGAATCGCATAACAAACGATCGAGGAGTGATCGAAGAGCAACGGAAGTGGGCACTGCTGCTGTGCGCATGCATGTGTGTAAATGCGAAAAATCAGCAAACTGATCGCGTAACAGCATAGTGATCGCATTCGAGTTATTCTGATGGTTGTCAGCCCTCCTACACCTCCTCACTTTTTTTTTGCAGTCAAAATGAGATTCCCTATAATGCAGACGCGAACGGGCAACGGGTTGAGAGCGCACGAATGCTGAATGAATAGAAAAAAAATACAAAGCAAAGAAAATACACAGCCAAATGCGAAATTCATCATCATCATCATCACTAGCGTTGCGAATGATGAAATGCGAATGTGAATGCTGACTGACGATCATTTGGATCGTGAGAGAAGTTGAGCGGAAGCGTATGCGACTATGTTGCCGTTGTTGTTGTTATTTTTACTGTGGGTTTTTTCTTGCATTGCACAACGGAAAATGTTTTTTAAAATTTTTATATTGTATATATTTGATATTCCAAAAAAAAAAAAGTAGTCAAAATATTAATGGTTATATAAAGGTTTCATTCTCAGGGGGGTAATATTGATTTGGCCACCGATTTGGAAGAAATTCACAATGCTGTTGACTGACCAGTATGTAATTTTATATTTTTTCATACATTTGGATCATAAAATTCTAGTTTAAATCGGGACCCATTTCTACCATTTTGCCCTTCTTTCAGTAAGAAAAACTCATTGCCGTTAAATCTTATTTAAATAATAAAAATCACGGCTTTTAGAAATATTTTAGATAAATATATTCTTAAATCAAATAAGCCTGAAAGTCACATAATGAAGTAAAAATGCATCCTGATCTTTACTTTTGAAAACTAGCATATAAAACCTGTTCAAAAATGCGTCGTGAAAATTCTTCGTCAGTACATTCGACAAGATTGTAGAACGTACATTCGGTAAATTTTCAGTACATTTTTGGTACATTTTCGGTATATTTTCGGTACATTTTCAGTACATTTTTACTTCTAAGTTTAAATTTCTTGTATGTAAATATAGCTGAATATATACATAGATAAGAATACGAAACATGCGTTCAAACCTGCCAAAAACAAAATTTTAACTTTTTACTAAAAAAAACTATTACGATGACCTTTTTTTTGTAAAGAAGTTAAAATTTTTTTCAAATTTTTGGAATTGAAATTACATTTTTAATGTTTATGACCATTCGGCATCTAAAAAGTACATATGAAGATATTACTGACAAAAATACAAAAAAATTTTTTTCTTGTTTTTATTAAATTTTTTTGATCAAAAAATCACAATGTTGTTGAACAAAAATTTAATTCAAAAGCAGCTACAGTGAGCTATAAATTAGCCTTAGTATTAGCTACGGAATTCGCAATCTGGGCCTTTGGGTTACCCTCTGAGGATATCACGACTTTAGTGGCGCTTCAATCTGACTATGGTTTTCGATAGAGCACGTCAAAATAAGCCGAAAACGTTAAATAAAATTAAAATCAATGTATCGCTTGGTTTTTGAGATATTGATACTTAAAAATGATAACCTAATATGCCAGCGCAGCAACGACGTTTTCGGTACATTTTTACTTTTTCAGCTCTGTGGAAAATATGCGTCAGTACATTTGACAAATGCTTAGGACATTCGGTACAATGGACGAATTTTCAGTACTCTTGGAGCATTTTCAGTACATTTGGGATAATTATTTCTAAAAAAATTTTTGAAAATTTTAGTAAGTTTTGGTGAAATGTGCGTAAAAAATCGGATAACCTTTTTTATTTTTGTAAGTTTTGGAATCCATGACAAGAAAAAAAGTACATTCTAAGCTTCGATTCAGCACATTTTTACAAAACCCAATTACCCGCATTGTGTCAGTGCACGTAAAATGTGTCCGTTGTTTAATAACTCAAAATCCTGTGCTACGATTTTGTCGTGCCCATTGAGACTTTTCATCAGGATGCATTCGAATGAAATTCATTTTTCATACATTAAATGTGGGGTTCTTTTCACTTATTTATTTTTTCCAAAAATGTATTTTAATGGCTTTACCATCAAATAAATACAGTTTACTTTTACCATTACTATGATATTCACTTTCTGTAATGTGCCTCGTTTTTGTGTTCCACATTATAGTGATAAACAGCGCAAAAAGAAAACAAGAATTAGCCACTGCCACAAGGCATATTTTTTTGTAAATTATTGCTTTATCTCTAACGCTTTGACAATTTTTTAACAATAATTTTAACTATTTAAGCATCGTAACTGACAATTTGTAACACATCACATATTAAGTGTTACTCATACGTCCCGTTGTACCTAATTTAATTGGGAGACGATTTTTAAATACTTATAACTTTTGCAAAAATATTGATAAACAAATAGTTTAAGCTTCGTTTTAAAGATAAAACTTCAAGATTTAAGACAAAAAATTCGAATTTTAAAAAATATGTTTTAATGACTAGAGAGTACAACTGAATATTAAGGTCGGGTAAAATTTTTTAGTTCTTGATTTTGATTCATAAAAATTAAAATTTAAATTTATTTTAAAATAAATTAATACTCAGGGACTATATTTTATAATTTTTAAAGTTTAATTATTGTTATATAACATTTTCAAGCAAAAAAAAAACCGGACTTTTTCGCTCTTTAGCTAAGACTGAAAAAATGATTTACGCTTATGACTTACGCATGTGACATATATTCAATAAAATTCTACAGTTTTAATTACAAAAATAATAAAAAGATTAACAATAATAAAAATGCAAATTAGCGGTAGCGTAAGTTCTCACAAATAATGCAGCGAAACGCAACGCAATGCAACTGAAAATGCAATTTGCAACGTAAACGTCTAACGTTACGTTTAATCGTTTCCACGTACACGCGTTTTTCACGATGAACTTTTTCTATTAATTTTGTTTTTTCTAACCGTCCATAGCGAATTAACGTTGGTTTCTTTGGTTTTGTTTTCTTCTTTTTCACCGATGGCAAGTGTGAGAAAACATTTATTAGTTGTAGTTGTTGTTGTTGCTGTGGTTTTTGTGTTATTCAATTAAATGTCACATTAGCAGCTGATTGCTGTTGTTGTTGTTGCTGCTGTCATTTATTTATTTTTCTACTTAAGACGTACACAAACAACAACAACAACAATAACGCGATAACGGTTTGGTGCTACGTGTGACACACACACTATTTTACAACAAAAGCAGCAACAATGAGTGACAACAACAACAACAATGTGTGACAACAACAACAATTGATTTGTCACGCTGCGCATAAATTGCATAATTACATTGCGTTGCATTGCGTTTTTTTTTCTCAAGTTTTTCTCTTTCTCTTTCATACCAGCTGACATTGTTATATTTGCGTTCTCTTTCTACTGATTTTCTTACACCGCATTACTTTACACGTTTTTCTACATTTTTGCAATTTTTTTTTTTAAAATTTTTTTTTTTCGTTCTGCTGCGTTATAATCAATAAACGTTGTTCTCTACGCTACATTCGACATAAATGACGTTAGTTTCTTATTTTGTTGTTTTTTTAATTATTTTTCACAGCTACGCGTTTTTCTTTAATGTGCATTTGTTTTTTTGTTTTTTTTTATTTATTGTGTTTCATTGCCTTTGACGTTGAAAAAAAATTTCAATTAGTCGTTAATTTCTAACGACGTAGTAACAACAACATAAGGGTTGTGAGAGTTAAGTGAGTGGGTGACGGCAAGCGGTTGAGAATGAAGGCCAAAGCGATGCATTCACTTGGTCATCATTGCAGTGTATCACTGGTAATAAATAGATGCGAGCAAAATTTCCAAAAATAAAACCAAAATAGACAAATCACTTAAATGAATCTCTCGTAAAAGTTTCTATCTGGATTTGACTAATTCACGTAGAAGTATGTAGACTCATTAAATATAAAAATATCAAATAAAGAAAAATGTTTTTTTCTTGCACCTGTAAACTCTTAAATAAGGAAATAAATGCTTCAGGATATGGTTCTGCAAACTTTATTTTATCAAAAAGATTCGACCAAAGGAGCTTGTCTTCGGCTCAAAGTTTTTATTATCCTTGAGCTATTGATCTTCCTTTGCATATAAACTGGAACTACTTGGAATATTTGTTACATAAACATTTGTCGCTATTTCTTATAAAGCTTATGCAATGACTAAGAACCTGACGTTGAAAAAGTTTACAGCAAAAATCGAAAACCTAAACAAAATACTCGATTTCTCCACTGAAATTCCACTACTAAGCCACCGCAACTTAATTTTATTTTTGCAAATTTTTGAAACTGTAAGCTTTTATCTTTTAACCATTATTGGTGTCTAAATTATTGACGGTGGTCATAATGCTTACAACAGTAAAAGCCAATTACAACCCCTTTCAATGTTACTTACGCATTTTTGTATAACATGGCGTATGAGTAATATGGAAATTCAGAATTATTTATCTACCACTGTAACTTTTGTTAAAATAATGACAAATTAATAATATAAAAGTTTCAAATGTAAGTCTTCAGAATTGAAGAAAATATGTAAATCCAAGCTTTGACTGGGATGATCTAGGTGTACAAATAAAATATCGGGTAAAATTCATTTCGATTTTTGGTTCACTTTGCAAACATATTTTGTACGTTTTTCCATCAACAGATTTTCAGTCATAGTATATGATTGAATTATCGTCTTTTAATAAGTTATAAAGATGATCAGCCATATTAGATCATTCACTTAAACGTTTTTAGCGGGACACCCGGTAGAAAAAGCTCACACATAAAACTTTAAGTTTTATTATATTATTTCTTTTAGCTCTAATTTATAGGTAGATATGGTCAGTAACTAAAGAATTACCCATGAAACCATCTGAAAAGTATTTATTGAGATTTTAGAAGTTACAAAATCGCAAAGCTGTGAGACATGAGGTACAGGCTCTAGCTGTCAAATTTTTTTAGCCCAATAAGTTTTTTAAAGTTTTTTTCTGAAATGCATGCGTTAGTAGTTTTAAATTAAGGGTCATGATATTTGAAACTTAAGCCTAAGCCAAATTAGACGAGACGAGACATAACGAGTAAGTTCGAGTGTATGTTAAACAATGTTGATAGCCGAAATGAACCTACGTAATTGATCGAAAGTGAACGAAAAATTTTGAAGAGACGTAAGAGTTCCGTAAGAACCGAACTTCAAAACGTTGTAACTCGTCATAACAGCTTTTTCGGTTCGTTGGCTAGCGTAACAGTTTGGGTTAAATGTCAAAACAGACGACACGAGTGCAAACGTTCGTTAAATTGTAACCGTCTCGTCACGTCTATTTTGGTTAAGGCTTTAGACAAGATTTTGTCCATGTAAAGCGCGGTACCCAAAGGAACATTGGCTTGACATTCCATACATTAAATTAAGCATATTCCATACACTTCCGAGTGAAGTGGAACGAGAACTTATATCAAATTCACATGAATTTCACCCAAAAGTGAAATTCAGAACATTCCTAAACATTTCGTTTTTCGAAAGTTTTTCAATGCTAAATGGAATTATAGAGTGCACTTTCAATCAAAAGAAAACTAATCAATTGAAACTATTTCAAATGGGGCTTTCAAAGCAATTTCCTTAACTACCAATATGTTGCCATTACTTCCATTTATCTCTCAGCGTTTTATAAAAATTACTTCAGATGAAACAAACTCACAAATAACTATGGTACATTCTAATTTTCGCCAATAGACCTGATGTCATTTAAAATTTCATTACGTGGCCTCTCCACACGTTTTTAATTATTCACGGTTTCACGAACTTTTCAACGAATTTATTATTAAAAACCTCGCTAGATTTTTCGATAAGATCGAAAAGCATTGCGCTGATTGCACAACGTTGCTTTTGCCGCACTCTACCACTAAGCAATAATTACGAATGTGTTAATGTTTGTGTATGCAAGTGTGTGTGTGTGTGTGTGTGCGTTGTAAAAACTTGCACTCAAAATAAAATTTTTTATATTTTTTTTATATAAAACTTTTTTTCTTACTTACAACGCAAAAGTTGCCGCCTTCTTTCAGCAGCAACCTTTTTGTTTTTTTTGCTCGTCGTGCTGCGTTCAAGTGAAAGACGGAAGTAGAACACGCTGAAAGAAAAACGCTGCAGAAAAAAAACTTAAAAATGCACGCGTAGACCAAGAGCTTTTACGTCGACGGTCGCATAGCACAAACTCAAGCAAAGCGTAAAAATTGTAAGCTTCACGCGTCAAACCTCAAGGTTGTCGATGACAAATAATCGCATAAAAAAAGGTTGATGGGCCTGTGAGGGGTGATTGGTGAAGGGACGGTTGGTAAAGCAATGTCTGCCCGCAGTACACTCTGCTGCTCGAAAATTGAATGTAGCAGTGAAAGGGTGCATTGAGAGCGTGGCATGTGACTGTGAGTGCGGCGTGAAGGGGATGATGAACTATTGGTAAAGTGCGCGGAGGGTGTAAAGCACGCAAAAGGTTTTAAGCTTGCAAGCGTAGGAAATGATTAGTAAAAATGTGCTCAGTGGTTGGGTGGCGATGGTAGATGTAGAGCGGTGAGGATTATTAAAGAGCTCACGTTGCTGTGCAAAAGAAATCGCTATGACAAAAGAGAAATTGCATTTTATGCGCGCTCCCTGAGTTTTTTTTTCCAATTTTTTTTTTGCTGCGTTGTGAGAATGCACTCAATGCATTTGCACTGCAGTTGCAGTCTCTTAATTTACTATGTTTCATTAAAATGTTTATGTTTTTTCTATTAATTTATGAGATCTCACAGAGTTGGTGACATTCTCTTATTCCTTGGGCTTTTTTTCTTGTGTTGTTTGAGTGTTTTGTGGTGTAGAGCTGCCAGGCTGATTGTGTTTGAAGAAAAAGTGGTTGGAAAAATTTAAGGCAATTGATATTAAATTTCGCAACTTTTCAAAAATATCAAAATCAAAGGTGTTGACATAAAATTTTTGTTTATTGTAAATGTTTTCTTTAAAAAAGTCATTGAGTTGAAAGCAAATAAAATGATGAAAAAAATAAAACAAAAGATATTTTTAATGCGGTTTTATTTTTTTTGAAACGGTTGTTGAGTTATTAATTTGCCATAATATTTTTAAAATTATAGCTCATTAAAAAATAATCTCATACGCTAACTATGTAGTTTTATACAACATGGCGTATGAGTGACATTAATTTATTTTGCATAGAAATTAAAAGTTCATTTACCGTGGACTCAAATCAGATGGGTAGCAATTTCCAAAAATCTCTAACTTAAACGACATTTAAGAACGCTGTGGAAAACTGAAATTAAATCAAACATAAAGACATCAAAAGGGGCATATTTTGAGATAAAAAGCATAATATAGTTTATTGACTTTCTTTGATGTTTTTGCATATTTTTTTAAATGTTTTGGCTCGAAACCTTTAAATTTGAAGTTATCTTCTCTTAATGACATTAAAATACTTGTTCTGTGATGTTTGATAGAATTTTAGTGAATTTTTAAAAAATAGTCGATTTACAAGATTTAAGTTTTTGAGCCTTGATGTTTCGTAACTTGAGGCTCATTAGACAAAGTAGTAATATCATTTTCTATCGTTTTAGCGGGCATCTACAAAAATCTATTTTATGATGGTCACCCTAATAATAACATAACATATTCGTGGAAATATGCATCATTTATTTTTGAAATAATATTATAAAACTTATAAACCAGAACAGTTGGCAACTTGTCAGCTAAGTAGAAATAAGAAAAAACAATCACGAAACGCCGACAACTACTCGTTACAACAAAAGTCACTATAATAGCAATAACAACAGCAGCAACAAAAAGACGATAAGAGTAAAAAGCAACAAACAAAAGCAACAATTAAAACGCATTTAAAACATTTTATTAAAAACGACGTAATAGCACAACGCACATTGTGCAAACTGTTGGGCAAAAAAGGGGTGCACGAAGGGAGGTAGGGTATCATTGAATTGTAGTGCCATAGAAAAAGCCCATAGTACGCGAGGGTCAGTAGAGTGGAGGGAGAGTGCTCAATAATGTAACTGCATAACATGCACACATGTGTGCGTGTGTGCAAACATAATAATATTTTTTACATATATGTGTGTGTGTATTTTGTTTGTTTGTATGTTTTCATTTCGTGTTAAGACAACTGCACGTGTAATTAATTTATAGTATCTCGCAGTTGTTGTATTTGTTTTGTTTTTGTTGTTGTTGTTGTACAACTAAACATTGCGTGCGTCAATGAATGCCAGCTAGTGCACACACAGCCAGTAGTATAAATCGCATTTTTTCTTGTTTTCCGCCGCTTGCACTTACAGTAAACTCTACGTTACACGGCGTTATTGATAGATATTTTTGAAAATAAATTTTTTTTTTTTTTTTAAAAACCTACTATGTATGGGGCATTACACGCCGAATGGGACACTATTTTGCTTCTGCAGCTCTAATTACGCTGGTTTAGCTTATTCTCATAATTTTTATCAATTTTTTTATCAAGCTGCTTAAGCGATAAAAACGATATTCTAATGAGATTTCAAAATTCAAAAATCGTCATTTCTAAAAGATCAATTTTCTTCAAAAGTATTTAAGAAAACTGTTACTCATTTCACAAACTTTAAGTCTGATATGATAGTTTGCAAAAGTTAGGTTCTATTTTTGTTCGAATTTTCATGTTTTTAGTTAACTGTGTTGAAAAATATGCAGTTGCGACATTTTGTATAACAAAAGCAAAATTTTCCAAAAAATTGTTGAAATTATTAAGTGAATTTTTTTTTTTTATAAAATTGAAAATTAAAAATTTTCTGCTATCAAGACACTACTGTAATGCCAAAGTTTTTTTCAAACCCTTTTATTTTCTTCACAAGCAAATCTTTACCTTATCATTGTACAATAATTTGCCCGTTTCCATATTCACATTCGTTTTCTTAATTTCATTTTGTGTGCATTTCTTGTTTCGTTTTCTTGCCTTTTAATTTTGCAATTAAAATTTGAAAGAAAAAGACGCGTGAGAAATGGGAAGTGGCAACAGCGTGTGGACATGAAATGAATTTGCCGTAGGGTGAGAAAGGGGGCGTACAACGTCAGGCAGTGGTCGTGTGGTTTTTGATTGTAGTACAAGTGCGGGTGGCTGTGGCGACGTCGGTTTTTGGCGACTGAATGCGTGTGGATGTGGTAATTATGTGGGCGGAAAAGTGAGAAAAAAAATTCAACGAGATGAAAATGACGACAAGGACATTACACATACAATAATATGGCATGTTTATTGCCGATAAGAGTTTTTTCTTTCGCCCAGCGATTAAAAGGCTTGTAATTAGAATTCACATTTTTCCAACACGCATTCTAGCCTATGGAGTTTTTTTTTTCGAGAAGCATTGAAAAAAAAAAGTGGTGCTGTTAAAATTTAAATTAAAATTAAATGAAGTATCAAACCAAACTTTTCTCATGCATCAAATTAAATTCACAGCATATATCCATACACATACTAAATCGAAACTTAAATCAAAATCAAAAGAGTGTCAGATCAAATTTATCAATCAAATTTAAATTATATGCTAAACTGAAGTCTAGACATGCATCACATTATATTTGAAACAAATATTAAGTCACCTTCAATCCAAATTCAAAACAATTTCAAATCATACACCAAATCAAGGGTTAAACTAAAATTGAAACCTATTTTAAATGATGTTATAGATCAAATTCAAAGCATGAATTTCAAATACTTAAGCTTATATCAAATCATATATAGGTATATTGGATCTCATACCAAAATCCAGCCCTGCATGCATTAGAGCAAACCGTTCATCCCGAAAACATAAAATTTTGAAAACAAAGTCCTTCTACGCGGTGGGCGAAATATCAAGACAAGTTGGCGTGGGGAAGGTAGGCATGGTAACTCCCATGGAATCACGACTCTTTAGATGTCATATATACAAACCCTTCTAATGAAAGACACCTTTGCACATAAGATGGATGTGATTGAGCAAAAAGGGGTGCAACCTTCAATAGCAGCAAGTTATCATAGTAAAAAAGTTCTTCAATGAAATGTAGTAAACCTTGCACAATAATAAAAAGCTAAAAAAGCAACGACGAACCAAAAAGTATTTAGAATTGGGCAAGTGGGTGTGAAACCCCCAAAAGAAAAAAAAAAATTAAGAATTTTTTAATGAAATGTATTGACATTTTGTAGAAAGATACAAAATAAAAAAATATTTAATTCACAAGAAAAGTGTGCTAGACTAGAAATATGGACTTAAAATAACAGTAAGTAAGTAAAATAAGTAAGCAATAACTTTTAATGTTATAAAACTTGAAGAAGATAAAGAAATTAAGATTACAATATATAATCAGATAGCAAAATAAATAAAGAAAATTGACTAAAATGCACACTCCGCGTACAAAGCCGCCGGCAACAGCGAAAACACATCAACTACTTACATATTCGAATCATATTCACATTACACAATTTTCCGAGTGTAGTGCATAGAAACAATGCAGCAATGAACAAGCGGAAATGGCAGAAAATGTCCTTCGCAATAATTAACCTATAATTATACAACAACAATTGCGTGACATTATAATTGTCATTTGAAAGCAACAACAACAACAAACGACAACGACAACAAATCAGATAAACGCACCTAAAACGAAAAGGTCTCTCTTATTTCATTGTTACCACCAAAAACGAACGCGAAGTCGATGCAACTAAATCGTGTTAACTTTAATGCAAAAAATGAGGTTATATTCTACAGTAAATGAGGTGCCTGCGAGGTTTAGGGTGGGATGGTTAAGGCCAACAATGGTAAAAATGTTAATAAATATGGCTTAAAATGAAATAAAATAAAATTGACAAAATTATGGCACGTAGGCGTTACGCATGCAAGCCACACAAATACATAAATGAAATACAATCTAAGGGGGCGGGGTTGTGGTAGGCGGTTGCACATCCAGCGGGTGGTAGAACTGAGACACGCACCACTGAATAAACGAATGACGACAAACGAAGAAGTAATAAAGACAGGAACTCGGTGCGTTTTCGTGTGTACGAGTAGCTGCTGAGTGAATGAAGGGTGAGTGGCTTGTAGAGCTAAAAAAAGGAGGGGAAAACAACAAACACAACAACAGAGGCTAACACATAATGCAACAAATGATTACAATTAAAAGTAATAAAAATAGCTGCAACAAAATAGCAGTACAACGTCGTGTTTCAAGGTTTGATTACTTGCGATTAATTAAAAGCCATGCAAAAGATGGATGTGTCAAATGGAAAAAAGCTTTTTGAGTAACCAGAGCTTTTTTTTTTGTATAAAAATGTACTTAAATTTTTTGCTAAAATATGAGGGTATTCTTTTAACGATATATATATTGCTGGACAAATTTTTTTTTTTGAATTTTTGAATCCCATTTGAATACATTTGCGATTTTCCCAACCCTTCTAAACAGGCATTTTTTCATTGGAACCATATCACATTCGGCGAGTAATTTCTTCGAGTTTATATACAGGTTATAATAGTATGTGCTTTTAACTCGAGAATATGGCAGCTTGGGAAGCATTTTGTATTCAAACTCATAGAAATTTGCCATGAACATAATACACAAATGCATCCATATATCGTCCCAATGGAACGCCAACTTTGTACGTCTTCCTTTAAAATGACATAGAAACAGTTCAATATGTTGGAATTATATTCGCCGATAAGACACGGCAAAATTTTTTTCTTAAAAATACACGTTTCCAAAGGTTTCTCAAGTGCTGAACTCGAATCCGTGGTCAAAATTTCTTTGATAGCTTCGGTTTTTGAGATATTCAAACCTCAAAATTGAGAATATCACGTTTTCTGAGATATTTAAGGTTATTTTCTATTGACAAAAGAACAAAAAACAGCTAAAGCTATCCATACTATGTAGTTTCATTTATTGCTAAGTGGAATCCTCAGTGACCTTTAAGCGATGAGTCAGAATAGCTAAGTCCTGTTCAGAACCTATGCAAATCGAAGCCAAAATTCTTTTTTCTATTATGTGGCTTTGTAGTTAGCTTTCCTGATGTTTTTGTAATTTTTTTTTGATGTTATCACTGTATCACTGTAATGAACAGCAACCCCAGCAAAATAACAAATTATTTTCTGTTCCGATAAACCACAACAATTAAGTTGATTTATTTTTCGATTCCATTCAATTAATCGGAATTTGGAAAAACCAGACATTTTGTGAAAATAAAACGCTTTTTGAAAAAATTAATCAAAATCCTCACGTTATATTACTTTGGTAGCTAAAGTGTAAAATATAGGTAACTACTGTGGGAGGCTTAAAATGACCAATAAAATATATTTTTCTACATTTAAATGGCTCTGAGGTCCAAATAGCTGCCGCCGATCTTCGTTATTTATTTCTTCACTAAAAGCATCATTTGAATTTGTTTGAATTTTCCATAAATTAAATAGAGAAATCAGCTAAGCACCGTAAAAATTGCCAAATTTTATCGAATTCCAATTAGCTGTATACAAGAGAAATGCAGAAATGAAAGAAAAATGTGTAACAAAAATAAAATAAAACAAAACGAAACGAAAGAAGCGCTAAAAAAAACCAACCAACGAAAGTTCAATTAACTTTGAAATGAAAGAATTCAAAAAAAAAAAAAAAAAAAACATTCCAATTTTTGCACAATTTAAAAGAAAAAATTATTTTCCAAACTTAAAAATTAATTAAAATTCGCAATATGGGGTTAGCAATAAAGACAATACAAGATCGGCAAGATATTAAAAAAAAAAGTCTAGAAAAGGCTTAGACATAGAACTAAATAAATTACACATGACGAAAATAAAAAAATTCGCACAAAATTTAGGTCTACCCCACTAACAAAAACGTGTTGAAATCTAAATTTTTTTATCGTACTTTTTTTGCTCACTTAAATTTTGCGTATATTGAACTCTGTCAAGAGACGCACAAAAAACGCACAAAAAAACAACAGCCAACAAACGAAGAATTCAAACTAAATTGGGTTTACTTTTTACAAAAACAACCACAACATTAATAGCAAAAAAAAAAGAGAAAACAAAACAAAAATCAACCAGCCAACCAGCCGCTAGAGGTTGTTGAACTGCGTGCGGAGATCGTCAACACGCACTAAAATAGCACAACAAAAACATAGAAAGCAGCAACAACAACAATCATAATGAAATCAAAATAATGAGGAAAAAATGAGCAAAAACAACCACAATAAAGAATACGGTATATGCGTGATGTAAATAGTAAAAAAAAACCAACAAAAAATTCGCGAACGCAAAAAGTGCGTGAGCGCCAAACAAAGTGACGCGTCCCCAAAAGCAGCAAAAGTCTCACGCACTTTTTTTTTTAACTCAATGATCGTTTACGTGTAGTGTGCAAAGTGCGCTCTTTATTCTTTGCAAGTGGCCTCTATTCGCACGTTCTCTTTGCAAAAACATTTTTTGGCATTAGAATTTTTCGCAATATTTTCAACATGTTGCGAATTATTTGCAAATTTGTTGCGCAGCACTTTTTTTTTTGCTTCAAGCTCTGAATGCCTCATGGCATCAATGTCAAGTTGAAGAGCACATGCTGATCTTGAATTTGCCTATGAAAGAGCCATTTTGGTCTACGTGCCTATTGCTTTTGAGCATTTTTTTTAATCTGCTATTTTTACGCACACTATCTTATGTTTTGCCAAACTTTTTTTGGCAAACTTTTTTTCTTTTCCTTCATTTTACGCAAACTAATTTTCGCAATATTTTGTATTTCTCGTGTCTTCTCTTATATGTAGTTCCTACGTTCTTGAACCGCTTGTATAGCCCCTGCAGCGGCTGATTGTAGCGTAATGATGAGCGGCTTTTTTATTGCCTTTTACCACAGAATGTTTGACATTTTGTATAACCTTTTGACGAGTGTTTCTCAAAGTGGTTTGTTTTAATTTTATATTAAATCGCTTTTACTGTTCAACCATTTTTGCAATAACACCCAAGAACTGGTTGGCTTTCTTAATGGTCTTAATTTTTTTAGAATATGCATTTTCCATAAGATGAGATTTCTTAAAACGGTATACCTACAGTACCTATTAGAAAATTCAGCCAAACGATGAGCAATGAAAACTCCCATAGCTGTATGGTTTAATATTTAGGAAATTTTACCAACGCTTAAAGCCCTCGATAACTCTTACATTTCTTACGAATTTCCTGAATTTCTACCGAAAGGAAAACTTCAGAAATTTAAAAAAACTTGGAGATTTTCTTATTATAAACAATAGATTGATTCGCTTGATTCCTTTTAAATTCCGTCAAAAAAATTCTTGTAAGATTTAGTTCCTTGAAAACTCAACAAATCTTCAAAAACTTTGTTCCTCCAGACTCCTCCCGAAATAAAAAAAAAAAATATAAAATTCTCCTGGAAAAAATTCTCTCCAGAAATATTTAATATATATATACATATATTACATATATAAATTTTTTCCAAAACAATTAAAAAAAAAACTTTAATGTCTGAGTTCCTCCAGTTTTTCGAGAGTTAAGTGTCTCGGAATATTTAACTGCCTAAAATTTATTTATTATAAAAACGATTTTTTAATTGTGTTGTCCTTATTAAATTTTTTCTCAAATGTTATTAACTTTATAGGATTTACTTTAACGAAAATTCTCACAAACAATGAAACATTTTTTTAAAGATACTTAAATTTCTCGGTAATTCTTCCATAAGCAAAATAATTTCTTAAGAAATTGAGTTCATTAAAAACTTTCTGAAAAGCGAAGAAAGACAATCTCTGATTTTGTTACTCGAAACTACTCAGATTTAGTTTTTAATTCCTCGATAATTCTCTCGGAGGCAAAAAAAACTTTAAAAATATTTAACTGATCCAAAATACACTTTCTAATTTGAAGAAAATTTTAGAAAATTTCCACTGTAGTGAAAATAGTCTCGAAAAATTTAATTCCCTGAAACTCAAAAAAAAAAAAAGCTTCTAAATGAACTTATTCACCGAACACTCAACTAGACAGTGAACAAGTTCTTAGAAGATTATTTTCATAAAATTTTTTAAATAGTGAGAAAAACTTTTAATGAAAAATTACCTCGAACATTGTTTTCGAAAGGGGACAAAAGGCTTCGAAGATTAAAATTTTTCCTGAAACTTTATACAGATTATAAGGTAAGTTTTAAAATAATTTTCTGCTCTAAAAAATTCTAAAAAAAGTTATATAGCTTACACAATTTATATGCTCGAATATACTTTCAAGATATATACAATATCTTGGATAGAATAATTCCTTTCAGATTCTTCAATAATTAAAAGAATTTCTTAAAAGATTCAATTCCTTGAAATTTATTTCAAAATTGAAGAAATTTCTTTTAAGATTTGAACTCTCGAAACTTCTCCCAAAAGCAACAAAATTTGGAAGGTTAAATTTCTTGAAAGTTTTCTCAGAATTAATAGAAAAATCTCTTCAAAAATGTATTTCAATTTATCAGACGTGAACAAAATTTTGAGAGATTTAATTTCGCAAAAAATCCCTTAGAAGTGATAATAAATCCCTGAAAAATGTCCTTCCACGAAAACTTTTTAAATTTCACAAAAAAAAAAAAAATTTTAAAAATTCAATTACCTAAAAACTCTCTCAAATGCTGTACAATTATTTGAAAAATTTATTTCACAAAAATTCTCTCAAAAGAGAAGATATTATCACTCGAAAATTTTTTCGCAAGTGAAAAAAATTGTTCAAAGTATTAATTCCTTGAAACTTTTCCAAAATAATAGAAATTTTCTTAAAAGATGTTATTCCACTCAAATTTATACAAAAAGTGACTTTTTTTTTAAAAAATACAGTGAAATTCCCAATAACCGGACAACCACCGTCGCAGTATTTTTGTCCGGTTATTGGAGCGTCCGGCTATCGGAATTAATTTTGTATGGAAAAGTTAGTGAGTGCGGTTATGGGGGCTGTCCGTAATGGGGAATTTCACTGTAGAACTATTTAAAAGTTGTGCGAAAAGTCTCTGTACAATTTGATTTTCGAGTGCGAAATTTGCTTAAAGACCTAATTTCTTGATATAAAATTTGGCAGACTTTTTACATTTTATTTTGTAATGAGTTTGAGATTTACTAATTTTTAAACGTTTCGTTAATTTGTCGAATTTTATTTTTTTTATACCCTACACCGAGGGTATATTCACTTTGTCTCTCCGTTTGTAACACATAGAAGGGGGCGTGGCAGGTATGGAAAAGTATATATATTCTTGATCAGCGTCACCACCGGAGTCGATTTAGCCATGTCCGTCTGTCTGTCTGTCCGTCTGTTGAAATAAGGTTTACGGGAAAACCAAGAAAGATAATTCAATGAAACTTTCACACACAGGTCACTGGGTTTCAAGTTTCCAAAGGATCGTGCAGGGGCGTGGCACAGCCCTAAATTTTATCATTTATACCACCATATCTTGTAAGCCGTTCAAGATATTGCGATGAAATTTGGTAAACGGATACATATCAAATATATCTTGAAATGTGAAAAAAGTGGGCGGAATCGAAAAAGTGGGCGTGGCACTTTTCAATTTTTAAAATTTTTGATTCCGTATATCTCAAAATTGTCACAAACGATTTTCATAAAAATTTTGGAGATGATGCCGCTGAAGCAGTCATTAATACAAGCTCAGCCACTTTACTGAAAAAACTCGTTGAAGGGCGTGGCACCGCCAACAATATTTATAAACGTTATATTAAGTGGACTAACAACGTAATCGTTTTGAAATTTAATGAGGTACATAAACTTGCTATAAGGTCTCTTATTACAAAAATTTGGTCCAATAGTACGTGTGGGCGTGGCACTTCCCATATAAGCAAACATTTATTGTTATAGATAGTGTGTTATGAGAGTAATCTTCATAAAATTTGGTGTAAATGTCAGTTACTATAAGCTTCAAAAATAAACGAATTTTAACGGGATTGCATCAGTAGGCGTGGCACCTCCCATACAAATAATTTACGGTAAGTGGCATATTTATCGAAATATGTGAGCAATCATACTAAAATTTGGTGTAAGGGCTTTTCATATGGAAAGCTATTCCTGGATCAAAACCGAGCTGGATTGTACCAGTGGGTGTGTCACCTCCCTAAATTTTAAATTTAACTGCGCCATATATCGCAAACTGTGCAAGCTATTGTGCTAAAATTTAATATTAGGATGTCCATCACGAATATAATCTATTGAACCAAAAGTGGGCGGAATTGGAGAAGTGGGTGTGGCATATTTCAAATGTTTCCTTCCTATTTGATTGTTTTCAACATTTTCCATATTCTTTCGATTTTTTCAACCCAACTTTTTCCAGTATATCCTATATGTATTTCTTCATAAGTTTCTTTACTTTTTTTGACATTCTCATCAATTTTGAATTGTTTCAAATTTTTTCAACCTCTTTCAACTTTTTTAGAGTTTTTCAACCTCTCCCAACTTTTTTCAACATATTGCATATATTTTCGACTTTTTCAACCTCTTCAACCTCTTTTTAACATTTATTTAAAAGGTACTTTCAGTGCAGTGTAGGGTATATGAGTTTTGGCCTGGCCGAAGATAGCACCTTAACTTGTTTAATTTTGAAATTAATTAATGTGATATCAGTCGCAAGCAAATTTTTCAAAAAATTTGATTTGGACTTTGGATGAAAGATTTCACTTTTTTATTTTTTATTTTGCTAAAATTTACTTTTAGAAAGTTGTTTCCAAAAGTTGAAAAGATTTTCTGCACAATACAATGTTCTATCAGTCCTTTAACCTAAGTTATTTTTTCAAAAATATTGCGCCATTTTTAATACAATTTTCCATACGGGTGATATTTAAGCTTTTTTTGCAATGAGTGCTGAAAATTTAAAGTTTTAAATTTATTTGCCTTATTTACATAAATAATTTCATGCATATATGCATGTATTTTATAAAATATTAATAGTGAAAAACTAATTCTATTTATTTTCTCTTTTTCAGGTAAGTTTCATAAGACGCCTCCTCACACAAATATTAATCGACTCGTAAGTTATAAGATTAATAAAAATATGCTGCCTTGTTTTCCTTTTAAAACTCTATAGACACCATGTATTATGTTAATTTAAATTGAATTTTGAACAGTACGTTTTACAAATTTATTGCATGACAAATGGTTAAGACTTTTAAATCTTCTTCGCATTAAGCGCCCATTTAAAGAGATATTAGTTACCTTCTTGAAGTGTTAAAACAAGATTTTTTTAGAAATGGGATATATAAAGTAACATTTTATTTGACTGCGCTATGAAGCGATCCACAACTTCAGCTGTGCAACGGCAACAATCTATACGATTGAAATTAAATATGGCTTAGAATCCAACTAAAGGCATTCAGTCAGTCAGCCAGCATGCGATACATGATTGATTCAAAATGCCAACGATCGCCTTTGTCGTTTCTAAGCGCCAAGCAAACCAGCTAAAAACATTCAAGAGCTTGTTGTAGTTTCTTTCTTTCTTCGCTGCTTGTATTATGAATATTTTTATGAATTTTTTTTCTTTTCTTATTCTGCACACACTCCTCACTTCTTCAAGCGAGTGTGCGATCGTGCAGCAGCAGCGTTCATCCACTCACACGATCACTTCACGTTGTTGCATTTCAATGCAGACGATCGTCGCACAAATTCATCAGCTCTGGCGATTCCGTTGAGTGCCGGTGGAGTGTGTTGGGCGGTAAACGGCTGCGATAACAGCGAAGTTCATTATCAATGTCGATCGTTGTCGTACGCTAGAGAGTGAGAGAAAAAGCGTTAAGTGTGCGAGAGATTGTAGAAAAGTTTCTACTCGTTGGCATATTTTTAGCTTTGCACAGCTGCGTTTTTTCGCATTTTCTAGTGTGTAGAAAATTTAATTTTAAGTATTTATTTTTTTTTTTAATTTATTGCCAAAAAAATTATTTTTGCGTTGGTTTAATGCCCGAGTACATAGTAAATCTTGCAGGTTTTATCTTTTTTTCCAATTAAAATGAAAAAATTAAATTCCATTCGTTCTTCTACCCGCATTTGGTAATTGCCTACTTTTTGGCGTTGTTGCGCGCCAATTGATTTTATGTGCGAAATTTGCAAAAGTGACGCATTTATTACGACATTTATTGCCCATTCGAGAAAATCAAATACTTTTGCTGGCTTCGTTTGCATTTTATTTTTATGTAAAACTTCATACACGCACTCATCTATGTCAGGGTGGTGCAAAAATAATTTATTTATTTTGCATCATGAATTAGCTCTCTTAAATTTTGTAATGTTCGCATAAAAATATTTCAAACTTTTCGCTAAATTGTATGACTCAAGCTCTGAGCTGTTTAAATTCATTCTGTGGTTCCATATTAGATAAATTGTTCAAATAATGCAACTAAATAATAGCAAACCTTTTCTCAGATAGATCTTAAGTATTCTTTTCAAAGGAAAATCAATTAAAAATTGATTGTGCAAAGTTGTAAGATCAATTTCTTTAAAATGTTTGTACAACATGGCGTATGTGTAACAATTATTGTCATACTTTATGTAAGAAATTAAAGGTCACTCATACGCCACGTTGTATAAGCAATGTTGTTCTTGTTGGATTCTTGAAATTAGCTTTTTTTTTTCTACCGAGATCGAATTTATTGTGAGGTGTATTTCTGCTGTAGAGATTCTTCTTTTTGTCGCTTTTGTTGTAAGTAGCTGCTGCTTCCAAAATTTTGCCAATCTATTGCTTAGAGTGATCGCTCATAATTTCTAACAGGACTTGCAGGTTACTAGTGCGTAGGCTTTTCAAGAATTTCGTGTTCCTGTTATCCCATTTAGTTAATATATATTTAGTGCATTCTTCTGCTACAGTTCTTAGCCAGAATGAATTCGTGATTCAGCAAAAGTTTTGGTTTCAATACGGTCTCTGAAGAGAGAATTAAAACATTACAAGGAATATAATCTCAATCATTTCGCAAAGTTTCTAATATTTTACATATTTTTAGAGCCACTCCAATGCAAGTATATATGTATGTCAGTTTGTTTGTTAATGTTTACATAAAATATTTTATGATTTTGTTAATGAATGAATAAATTCATAAATAAAATTGCGCCGATCATGCTGCGCGTTGATTTCCTTTGATCGCTATCATTCAGCTATTAAAATGTTGTTGTAATTGTTGGCGATCATCAACATTATTTTTATGGCAACTTGCATTAAAAATGACAATTTAAATAAATACAAATATTCTTATAGCATTTTTATAATTTACATTTACATTAAAATGAAATAAATTTTTCACATTCTACTAAGTGCAGTGTAAATTTTTATTTGGTTTTGCTTTCCATAAAATTGGCAGCTCCATCAAAGCACCATTTACTTTTATAGCATGTTATAAATTTACATTTATTTTTTTATTAAAATAAATTGAATATGGGAAAAATCTATTTGCATTATGCAACATTTTCGCCATTAAGTTCTTGGGCAACATTCAGCTGTTAACTAAATAGAAAAATTCACATTTTAGACGTGATTTTTTGCTAAAATTGTGTGCATTCAAATACACTGAGTAATTTCTGATAATTTTACTTGAAGAATTGTGTATTTTACCCCACAGCACAACGTGTGTTTAGTGCTTTTCGTTATCGCAAAAAATGTGTTTTTGTACAACTAACACACACACACATTACGCAATAAATAAATGTTCTTTCTCTCAATTATGTAAGACTTTTTTTTTGTAATTTATTTTTATTAAAAGTTTATGTTTGTGTGTGTTGATTATTGTTCCATAATTTTTCATGCTTTACCGACGGTATTTTGTTTTAGACTTTTCTCAAGAAGTATTTTGATTGCTAGTGGAACTAGATTTTGAATTAAGCTGACGAATATATGAATATAGAAAGGGAATAACTGTCAACAAATCAATGTTTATTCTAAATGAAGAGACATCAACCAGAGCCAAGCTTTGATTGTAAGAGGTCGAAAATCTTCCTCGCGTGAATTTTTTCGAAATTACCTTGACCACTTAGACTTTTTGTGAGTTTATTATTTGACAAAATATGGATGGTGCTCATTCTTAAAATTTTATTTTTGGATTTCACATGGGTAACTGAAGTTTAACTACTTATATTGACAAAAAATATTTTTTTTTGTGGTTAGACCAAAAATCAGAGTGGTCAAATAGGCTTGAATATACATATTAGAAAATAAATTTATGGTCAAACTTCAAATGCCCTGCAAAAAATGTGCTTCTTGTTTTCCGAAAAATGCCCAATCACAAAGTGTGCCAAAATTATTTCTTTGAAAAAATTGCATTTTTTGCTCATCGGTGGATGTGAAAAATTGTTTTTTCTAGTCTCCTAATTTTTTCTACAATACTCTCAAATCAATGTTATTTTATAACTCAATGTAAAGTAACGTTTCTTAAAGAAATTGTGCACTGTAAGGTTTGCAGAACAAAGTAAGGAAGTCATTTAAAAGTCAGCGGGGTCTGATTATGATGGTTTTTGGATGGATGGATTTTAAAAATTTTACATCTGACAAAGTAGAGACTTGTACAATGGGGTAATAATCCATTTCCACTACACATGAGAATTTAACTCCACTACCACTAAATTACATATGTTAATCCTTTAAAAAATTTTCATATATTCTACATATATTAAGGGGCTGCATTTCAGAAAAATGATTTTCTTTTCTTCTTATGTCCCATTAAAAATTTTTAGTTTCGTCTAAAAAAAAAATTCTGTGTGAGTTTCAGCCACTGAATATTTATTTGTTAAAAATTGTAAAAATAACATTTTGTCCATTTATTTTTAACTCAAAAAATTTCAAATTCATTTTGAATTTGAAAAGTATTGTTATTTTAACTAAACGTCAGTCGTAAAAAATTCATTTGAAGTTGCACAGCATTCGAATCTCTCGTTTTTATTTTACACTAAGCACTTTGTCACTTTGTATAAAATATGAAATTACTTTAAATCAATGCAGGTTCTTTTTGAAAACAAATCAAAAATGTTTTTCTTCAATCTGATTTGGCGCCAAATTATAAACGCTCATCGTTGAATCAAACATAAAATCATTGATTTTTCTCTGAGTGTAATGATCCATGAGCTACTCATTAGTTTTTCATAAGCATTGCATACGATTGTATGATTGTTATTTTGTTTTTCAATTTTTTAAAAGCATTAATTTTTTGTAAACTTGGCATCATAAAAGAGATCTGAAAGATACAGTATAGCCACTGAAAAGTTGAAGTGTTTGAAAGAGTCATAACCTATGTGTTTTGAGTAGAATATCCTTTGCAGACTTAAATGGTTGAGTATTATGTCCAGCAATGAGTAGAACCCATTGCGATTTCTTATTCAATTAAAAGAAAAAATTTTTAACCTTAGAGAAAATAGTGTCAACATTTTATTGGACATAATCGCATGGTTTCAAAGCAGTAAATCAGTCGCTTGTGAATAAAATCACCGCCAATTTTATGCCTTAAAATGCGGTGTTATGTTTGAAGAAGCTGTCGACGTTATTTCTTTAAAGGTTAAATGATAAAGCTGAAAACATTTTTACGTACAGTGGCCAAAGGCAATCTAGAGTTTTAGTTCCAAGAGAGTGGTGGATCTATTTTAGATATTATTGAGTCTTTGCATTTGTAGAAGATATATGTTGGTTGTTGTATTAGTCATTTGTGTCTTAAACGTGATTTGACAATTTTTTATGAGTTAAATACGAGTTCGTTATGTTAAAAAATGCAAAAATGCCTTAACAAATGGTTTAAAAGGTACACTTATTTCCAAAACGCAACATGCAATATAACATAGGTTATATTGTTCCAAAATGACAAATTACACTAAACGTTCGGGTTGCGTTTGCAAAATAACCGTCTCACATGTTGAAGTACAAATTATTCAATTTTGTGTGAAATTGATTTAAATATTAAAAATTTTTCTAAAATTTTAAAACATAAATTATTTCAAATTATTCTTAAAAAAAAAAGCACACACATTCTTTTTACGAAAATTTCGTGTATTTATCTTCAAGTGACTTATGTTTCACACAATATTCTGAACTATAAATATTTATGAGTAGGAAATGATATAATGTGTTATTAATGTGTGAACAAATGTTTAAATAAACATTTTTTTTATTTCCCTAAATATATTGTATGAAAATGAATTATGTTTTTTTACTACCGTATTTTTTTTTTAAGAAAAGATGACAGCTAGCAACGTAGTATATTTATTTAATTAAAATTGTTAAGTCATCAAAAAAAAAAACTGTTTAGAGACTTATTTTAAAATATAAAATTTAAAGAAAATTTAGGTTTTTAACAATTAAATCTTTTAGCATTTCGTAAATCTTTAGATATTCTATATACTGTGGCAGATAAATATATATAGCACCAAATTTATTTTATTTTTTGCTAACGAAACTTAAATGTGTTCTACCCCCGCTTTAAGCTCCATCCCATTCTTCCATTAATTTGCCTTCATGTCTTTCGTACGCACTCGACAGCTGTTCTAAAGTGTTACAAATTTAATCTAATTTCAGTATAAAAGTTTCTAATAAAAAGAAAAAAAAAAATACTGCCTAACGATAAATGTTTGTATTCGCCCACCTCCTGCTACCCCCATGCGCCAAACGCTCCGAACAATTTGCTATTTTTATTCGCACGCACAAATTGTGTCAAGGACAAAATGTGCGAATGTTTTTTTTTTGTTTTTTCACTGTATTCTGTGCGTCGTTTCAGTGCGAAATAGTTTGTGCAAAAAATATCATTGAACTTAATTAACAAACAACAACAATAGCAAAAAAAAAAAATTCGCAACTTTACCCACTGAACTAATTTCTAAAGTGTATGCGTAGATAGCTTTCGCAGTTGGTTAGAAAGAGGGCACGCCAAGAGCAGCTGAAATACCCAGCAGAAAATTTTGGTAATTGCAATGGTGACAAAAGAATTTAAGGTTTTATCTAGAAAAGTTATTGCCAAGATTGTGTGGTACACTGAAACATTTGAATAGTTACGGCTGTGGAGAAGTGAGAACACGTTATTTTGCCCAGGAATGAATAATCCATTGGTGGTCTTGCATTGGTCTTAATTATTTATTTGGAACCTGAAAAAAAGTACATATCTGGATTTGTATAGTTTATTGTGCACTGAATTTGATATGCAAAGCTTTTGAGAGAAGCCGAAATCATATGAAACATATTTTCAAGCAAATTAATTGAGATATGCCGTTTTGCAATTTTAAAAAAATTAAAATTAGGACTGTGAACTCATAGATCACAGTACGTGGGTTTGATTCTCATCAGAAAAGATGCTTTTTTTTTCTATAAGCACGTTTTACACTTAAAAATACACTTAAATATTTACAACCAGGTTTTAAAGTAACCTTTATTTTCATTGATATCTATAAAAAAAAACATGTACATTTACGAGTATTGAACCCACGCACTGTGAGCTGTGATCTAACCGTCCTATCCACTTCGCCATGTTGTCTTTTATTTTAAAGTTTTTTATTATTCCTTTTTTTTCACTGTGTCTTCAATATTTTGTGTCAATAACGAAGGGTAATCTATTTTTTAAAATATTCTCATAATTTACTGCAAGTTTTTCTTTTTTTTTTATGGAGTCACTCTACTCTGTCTTTGCGATTTTTGGTAAAAACAAGGTTTTAACCTGGAGTGCTCTTAATTTTGCGACCATAATTATGGGCCATTATGTTTCAGAACTTAGTATATTTTTCGTACTCTTTCATTTTCAACTGAACCACTTTTCCAGAATAACTCTAGAGCCAGACTCCATTCAAATTTGTCCATCACGCTTTGTGAAATTAAGTGTTCGGGTATTGTCAATAGAGTCTGACTAAATCGGAGCTTGCCAATGTTTGGTCAAAGTTTATTGTTCAGCATTAAAAACCCAATTTTTTGAAAATTTTTTGTATTAAATAATATTTTGATTTGCTATGGAGAAAAGAAAAAATATCGCTCTTATCAACCAATTTGGATGTGACATTTGTTATTGTCATACATAGCGAGCATAATTGTGAAAATTTCCTACCGACCTTGTGAAACTTTGCTGAAGAGTAGGAAAAAAAAAATTTGTAGCGATCGTTGTTTGGACTCGCAAAAAAGAAAAACGAACGAACGTTTGGAACGCATTGCGTAATCGCTAAAAATTTTTAGAAAAAAAAAGGTGAAACTGTGGGGCCAAAACGCACACACTCACTGACACACTCTGACTGCGTGTGCGTTGGTCGAGTCAAGTCGTCAAAAAATTTTTGCTCGTTGTACAGTTAGCGCTCGGCAACTAAAAGTGACGCTGCCCTTGTTCTTCATGTTGCCATTGTTATTTTTGTTGTATCTGGCATTTTTATCTAACAAAATAAAGTTATGTATACATAGTTGTTGTATCTGTGAGATGCGTGTTTTCGGGGGAACGCGGAATTTGAATTTGCAAATAAGTAGAAAGAAATAATAGAAAAAACTATAATAAAATATGCGTTGTTGTAGTTTTTTTTTTTAGATTTTATTGTTTGTTTTTTTGTGCAGATTATCATGAATTTTATGAAGATGGCGAAACGCACAAAGTTTTGCAAAAAAAGAGAGAATAAAAAAATGGAAACACAAAACGTTTGACTACGCCAAAATTAGGTCAAATGCCGTAGATAAGTTAAGGGAAGTTGAAGCGAGATAGAGAGCACGCGACTTTGCTCCATTTAAGGAAGATGTGCAAGCGGGATAGCACGTTCGACAACGTTTGATGATAAATTCGGCACTTTCGAAGAAAATAAAATAGAAAGAAATAAGCTATAGTTTTTACTGCAGACTACCCAGCGGCTACCTGATTTGCATAGAAAGTAGAGGAGTTTGTAGTTGTAGCGGCGTAGCAATACTTTTGGTGGTGCGGGGCGGCAATAGCTTATTAGGCCTCTATAAATTAAATAAAATATAATTTCATGTCATAGTTGTTTTTTCGTATCACATTTTATCTTCATTGAGAGAAAAGTGATGACCTTTATGTGTCGTAGTCCTTTGTTAATCGAACGAAACTTGATGATCTCAATACTTTTTTCTTGAACAAACTCAAATTGCACGATACGGTGATATGCGTTTGCTTTGCTCATCAAACCAAACAACTGACTGAAAGCAAACTTTTCATTTCCAAAAATTAATATTTTCGATTTTATCGATATATTCTTTTGCTTTATGGAAATCCTTTGCATGTCCTCGATTTTTCTGCAAATGTCTTTGATTTAGATTGCTTGTCACTTTTGAAAAAAATGTTCAGTCAAACGGGGTAATTTTCAAATATTTTTTAAAGCTCTCGATTTTTAATCCTAATATTTTTATAGAATCAGTGAAAAACACATAATTGAAGGTTCCCAAATTCCATCACATTACAGAGCCATTGTATCTCTTAATGAATAGTTTTGCACAATAACCTTTTCAATGAAATTTTGGTCAATAATCCTTTCGATCGATACACTGAACCAAAACGTGCACTAAAGTTGCTGCTGTTGTCACTAATTGCTCGGGAATTCTCTTTGGCGCATGTTCTGCAATTTTGCCATTTAAATGGATATGGGCTTCATTGCTGATGCAATTTCTTTAAGCAGCCATTTACTTGCGTTCAATCGATATAATACTTTCTGCAATTAGTTTTCAAGTACAACTTCGAGCATATGCCCACCATGGCTCTCTGTTGAATGTCATCCGAGAGACTAAGTTTTCGACCATTTTTTCAAGCATTTGTCGCTATATTTTCTCAATAGAACGAACAATGTTGGTTTTAAATGCGTCTATTGTCGTTGGCTTGTCAGCGTTGTCTAGCGACTTTACGTATCCCCATAGCAAATAGCCAATATAGGCGTTAAATCACAAGATTTTAGAGGCCAATTTTGAGATTTTGGGCTCATCAGCTTACATTTCGATGCGATGATCATTCGGCTTCAATTCTTACACTTGCTGGATCTTATAAGCCTTCAAAACAAGATTTTTGCGTAAAACTTTCCATAATGTGGACGAACAAAGGCCAATCTGTTGTGAACGATGTCGTATCGATACATTTGGATCGACTTCAACACTTTCCTGAGCGGATCGAATAGTCTAACTCATTTACAGTATATGACTTTGAAAACCAAAAGCACTACAGCTTCATAATGTCTGCAGAAAATGGGGCAGCTTCCGCAGAACATCTTGAAAACACTAAATATTTGATACAAGAGAATAGAAGATTTAAAGTCACTTGCGCATAAGCTTCGGAACACTAAAAATATCTCATAGATCATACCTAGGTGGGCAAAACTTTAGAATCAGGAGCTACTTACAACAAACGTAATAACGAGTGAGTGTAGAAATAAAAGTACACTGAACAAACGAAACAAAAGAAGCTGTCTTCAGTAAGCGCATTGTTGTTTTCTTGTTTGCTTGCTTCAGTTCTATTGTTTTTTTTCTGAATGATACAATAAAACGACAAAAATGAGCGCAGCGTAGAGCTAAAATTGGCTCATTTTTCCTACTTTGCCCACCTATGTCATAGATGGTATTTGAATCGTTGTTCATAAAAAATTAAACTTTAAAAACTGCCGTAAATGAACTAAAAGTATTTTTGCACTAATAGCTATAATTATTCTAATTTATTGATGTGCACTTCAAGTCTATTGAGTAAAAAATTTCCTCATTAGATGCAAAAAGTCTTAAAATCATCATCAGTAGCATCTATAAAATTCCATAAAAACTGATAAATAATGCATGAAAATAAAATAAAATAAAATGAAATTGCAAAACGATGAAATCTAAGCAAGAAATGCCAGCAATAAATTGAAAATAATTAAACATTTGATGACATTTTAAACGGCATAAAATGGCAAATAAACATAGCAGCAGCAGTAGCAGCAGCAAAAACGTTTGCAAAATAAAAATAAATTTAAATTTATTAAACGTATGCACAATCGCTGAAACCGCTATATGGCAGCAGCAGTAGCAGCAGCACAAGATACAAAAGTATCTGGTTGTAAGTGGCCGGTAATTTATTTTATTTCTTTTTAATTCATTCACAAGATTGAAAAGTTGTTTTTTTTTTATTACAAATGATTTTTTACTGACAAACAAATGCAGCATGTTTTGAATGGGTGAGGGAAGATTGGTGGAGCTTTCAGTAAACAGTAGATATTAAAAAAAAAAAATGAGAAAACCAAACATTTATCTAAGTATCTGCTAGATAAATCAGCGGCAAGTTTAACAGTCAAATGCGAATGCGATGTGAATGAAGCGCGAAAAAAAAACGACAGAAAACATGAAAAATGCAAATGTAAAAAAAAAATCAAGAAGTATAAAGTTTTTAATAAAAATAACAAAGCAAAAATTATACAACTGAAAAAAAAAACAATGACAATAAAGTAACAAAAGTGTAAAACAAATCAAAATCAAAGATACTCACTCAGGAAGAGAAAAAAAAAGATAAAAAAGAAACGATTTGCAAAATGCGCGCACGACTTGACAACTTGTAGCTGTCAGATAATTTTTATTATTTTCATTGTTTTTTGTTGTATTTATCTATAGCTGCAAGCTACAGCAACAATGGAGCGAATTTGCAAAAGAGTTATGCGAATTTAAAACTTTCCACATTTGATTTAAAATAGCTTTAATGGAGTATGTCCGAAGAAACTCAGCATATCTCTGAAAATATAAAGTCTTTGCTAAGTAGCTAAATCGGCATAATCCTAAGCTATGCTAAATGATGCATGGCGACAAAAGCCGCACTTGCTGTTAAGTTAAATGGATAATGGATAAGACTTAAGAATTCGCAAAATCTTTACATAAAATCAAAAGCGAAAACGATAGCACTTTTATGAAGAAAATTTCGTTAGTTAATGGGAGCCTTTCTAAAAATTGCTATTTTGCCTTCACATATTGTCCCGTCTTGCCAACCATTCAAATTTTGAAAAATTCCAGATTATGCCGTTTGAACTGTTTCTGATGAGAAAATAAAAAAAAAACAATCACGAAAGCACTTTCCAATGCTCTGAAAATAAATGCTTTATTTACTGTTCAAAACAATTCACAATTGTTCACACAACTTGATGCTTATGATGTTTACACTTTTAGTCTGGAAGTCAAATTGAACTTCACTGCTGTTGACTGCTGCCATTTGTTATCGGTTCAAACATCCCTTTAGTTTTCAGTAAAAGTGTAAGCTTTTATAAGTTATATTCGTTCAACTGCTATTCTACGAGCTTATATTTGCTTCCTTTCCCATCATGTGGTTTTTGCAGATATATTTTTTTATTAAATGCTTTTACGCAAAGCTATAATCATTTTAAAGTAACCTAGATTTGATGCCAAATAAACCAAACAATCTTGACTAAACGGATTGTGGTCGTTTTTAAATGGCTATAACTTTGCAAGGAAATATCATAGATAACCATTTAAAAGCTAATCTGAAAGGGGAAGCATAGTTCTAAATGATATTTTTATTAGAAACAAGCTGAACAATTTCCTTTTGAATTCTATATATAGCCTCGAAAGTAGACAAATAAAACCATTTCTCAAGTACATAAGCTAAGATATTTCAAAACTCTAACGAGTTAGAACGCTTCGAATTTAGCGTAAAAAAATTACTGTGAAAATTACCCTATTTCTTCACAAATGTACTTAATAGTTTGTATTTTTGTGAATTTGTGAAACAACATAAAAAACACCCTTATATAGTGTTACGTGATTTAGTCCTCAACTCCTTATGAAATCGTCTTTTGGAGTGTTTTGCACTCAAAATGTAATTTTTGATTATTCACCACATTATGTTACTCAATTATATGGGTAACCATTTTTAACTTTCATATAATACAGTTCTTTACAAAATTAGTTCACTGATCAGCAAAGACAAAAGCTTCAACTTCTACAGACTTCAAGTGTAAACACAATCGCTTTTGTATCTGCCGTTGCTGACTTCTACAAAACCCTAGAACATTCTCGTGCAATAGTGCTATCTACCGAAACAGCTATTTGGCAGCACTGATAATATTACTATATATCTCGCTAACTCATTCTCTCATTTACACGAGTAAGCTGCTGTAAAATTGGTTGTATTGGCTCTAACTGCTGATTCTTCTCTCTCAATGTGAATTTATTGAAACATGATGGTTGTTTGGTTTGCGTTTGTGAAGTTCTAAAACATCGTAGCGCGTTTGTAAGGAACATTGTCACAATGTGCCATGAAAAATATATCTATTGTATTGTTAGATTCTCGATCTGTTTTTTATTTTTGAATATTAAGAAGCTACTAGTGTTTTAAAATGCTAATTAAACTCTGTCAAAAATTAAAACATACTTGATCATGTGAAATTGAACAGAATTGCGGTGTACGATTGGTAAC
Source organism: Tricholauxania praeusta (assembly GCA_949775025.1). Taxonomy (NCBI): domain Eukaryota; kingdom Metazoa; phylum Arthropoda; class Insecta; order Diptera; family Lauxaniidae; genus Tricholauxania; species Tricholauxania praeusta. The sequence goes on from OX459028.1 coordinate 189,217,162, forward strand.
CCGCCGACGGGTACCCGTCGATTTAGAAATAATTATATTTTTACGTCGGATCAGTGTTGCATTTCTAATGTGTTAAAATTTGTCACTCTCTTTTCCCATACGATTCTCTCACAAGAAATCAGTCGTCCGCCGCAATTGTATTCATTCATGTGATTTTCCGACTGGTTTTTTTTTTTGACAGCGTGTAATCGTCACCGCTTTCCCGACTCCGTCCCAATTCTGTTCAAAGCATTAGGTTATGCTGACGGCGCTCAATAATATGGCGTTGTTATAGAAGAAATCAGCATTGTATGGCTTTGTTTGTCTAAATTTTTGCTGCCTATGGAGTTTTTCTCTGCTACAAGACCGTAAATCCGCTCGCTGGTGCATTTATATTTTACTTAGTGACATAGCTTAAATATTTTTGGCCAGTTTTTCTGTTGTTGCTTCCACTGTGCGAATCAACGGTCACAACGACTGCATTGTAAACATGTGTATTGTTGACTTTTTTTTATAATTTTTAAAAGTTTTTTGTCTGATTTTATTGTTGTTATTTTTTGTATAACCAACTTTTTCATCTGTTTATTTTTTTTGTAAATTATTTTATCTTTTTTTTTTTTTGTTAACTAAAACTTGACACTGACATTGAATCTCAATTCGTTCCATTTGATGACGGAACTGTCTGTCGTTGATTTGCACTCGCTGCGCATGCGCAAGAGCTGCGCAAAAGTCAGTACCTGCAAACAAAAACTTAATGCTGCTGTTTTTTTTCTCGTTTAATTGTTGTTAGAAAAGAAAAAAAGCCTGCGAAAAAATTCATTTGTCTTTTTGTTTCTGATGTGCATATGTATAGATGCATGTGTATGTAGTATGTGTGCATGTTTGTATTTTTGCAATTTTTTTTTTCTATATCTCAAGGTTATTTTTACCTCAACTTAGCAACTAATTTTATTTTTAATTTCATTCGCTCGTAAACGCTTCAGCGCATTGTCGCTTCAGCACGTTGCGTCGTCTATTTAACGCTTTGCTGCCAATCTAAGTTGAAACTGCCCAGGCCTGTCCCGACTCGGCTTGGCTTGGCTCGACTGACTGACTGGCTGGCTGGCTGCTTGGTTGGCTAGCAGCTCATTAGCAACGGCAGCAGCAATTGATTTCTTTTGTTGCTGCTGCTACTGCTGCTGTTGTTGTTGATTTTTTTCCCTAACTGATTTTCTATTCTTTTGCTCAGTTTGGGTTTTATGGACCGGTCCAGTGCAGTGCGGTGCGTGGTGTTTAATTGTGGCTTCTAGGCGGCGGCGACAACAACAGCAACAGCAGTAGCCGCAGCTGCTGACATTTGATTGCGCATTTTTAATTGAATTAGAGACCGAGCAGGAAATTGGTTTTTGCATTTTTAGGTTTGTTTTTTTTTGCATTAACAAGCAAGCGCTTTTGTAGTTTGCTATGGCGTTTTGAATTCAAGTCAGCAATTGCAAATATTCACATGCTTTGATTTTAAATAAAATTTTAAAATATTGGGCTTAATAAAATGCTCATGGAATGAACGAATCTAAAATCTCAATTGCAGATGTCAAATGTTCTGTACTTGAATGAGCGGCGGAATGATTTTGTTTTGGGCAGTGAACCGAAATCCCAACTGGGAGTACTTTGTACGATGTTTGACCAGACGTATAACAGCTTTGTTTTCTGATATCATGTGCTATCAGGAGTCCTTCGGAGTTCGATTCCAGCCCAACAATTGTGGCAGGCCCTTTGTGGGTGCATCGTGGTGGCAGGGACGTCGCAACCGGAGGAAGCTGCCCCCAGAAATTTTTGGCAGGGGGGGGGGGGCAGTGTATTCATTTTGCCCCCCTACTCGGAAATAAGTTATATCATAATTTGATCAACATTTTTAGGACTCAGCAAATCTTTTTATTAATGTAATTATCTCACATCTTAAGTCCATCGAAATGTGACAAAATGAACATTTAAGAAATAGTGTATGAACTGAGCTTCAAGCAAATTTTCCATTAGTTTGAGAGTGTCTTACATCTGAGTATTGAATTTTTCGGTCCTTGCGAACAACTTGCTCGAGCTCTTCAATATCCAAGATTAACAGCCACAGGTGCGGAATAGGCAGCGAGACTTTTAGTTCAAGCAATTCAAAGACTCAGTTCCCATACAGAATTTGAACGAATTGTTAAAGAGGCGATGAATGAAGTTGATAAGTTTGAACTTTAATATTCTTCTGAGCCCCGTATCAGAAAAATCCGTCGACGATTAGAACAAACCGATTGTTCCTGAAGTAAGATTATCATCAAGAGATCTATTTCGGAAAGACTACTTTAAAGTCTTGGATCTTCTCTCAAACAAATTGGAAAAAAGATTCTATCAAAAAAGTACTACTTTTCATATTACGATCTGCTCAAAGTTTCTTTGGTATATTTTTTTTTTGATTTGATAAAAAATTGCACAATAATAAAAATGATTAGTGTAATAAATGATAATGATAAATAATAATCAAAATGAATGATGATGAAATGAATATCAATCATTTTGAATCATAATAGTTATGGTAGGAGCAACAGATAATATTCATTTCAAAACCTGAAAATATTGATTGATTATTTATGAAACACAGCCAAAGTATTGAAAATATTTCAGGTAAATATTTTTAGTATTCTCGAGTATTCTCAACTTGGAATTTTTACGGGCTGTCAATTATATCACTTCGGGGCTGCAGACTCAATAAATCGTAGAAATAAAAGAGGGACTTTGGGCTTTTTGAAATTTAGTGAAAACTTTCAAACTCAAATATAAAAAAGTCAAAAATATTCACGATAACGGAAGAGATTAGCGAAAGATCTGTATATATTTTTTTTTTAAATACTGTTGCACTGATGATTTCGATAATTTATTTGTAATTTTTTTAAACCTTGATGCTTTAGACTCGTAAGAAAATATACTACGTGATACATACAAAGAAAATGTACGCACTGAAGAAATTTTGGAGTCAAAACTGGGCATTTTCTCAGATAATTTTGCGAGAAATCCTAGAAACACTTTCTAGATCAAGTTTATCAACTGGTCAATTTAATAATGAAAGTGCCAGGTTCAGCAGCATCTGGTGAAAGGCCACTTAGCGTTTTGCGACAGTTAAAGACTTATCTTCGTTTACAAATGATCCAAAAACATCTTACTCATACAACGCACCTTCATATTTATAAGGAAAAAACTGGATATTTAGATTTGCGAATGGTTATGAAAGAATTCATCTCGCGAAGATATCGAAGCATTTGAACAAAACTTATTTTATCTTTAATTAATGGAAATTGCAACGAATAAACAAACATCTTCATACAAAATTCTCCTTATGTCCCGTGCTAAAGTATGTAATAAATCCATTTTTTTTTTCAGAAACATTTATCGATTTTTTTTATTTGAGTTTGTCCCCATTAAAAATTTCGTTGCGACGCCCCTGCGTGGTGGCTGTGGTTGATACTCAAATACTGCTGGTGGAACGTAAGCTCGGTGTGGAAACTCTGCCCTGAACTGCCCTGCTAGGTTATGTTATTTGACGTATCTGGATTATTTTCTTTGGAGATTCATCTAGTCCTAAGCGTATGCGGATAAGTCAGCAACGTCAGTCCACAGAAGCTCGAAAAAGCGTTCGAAAACTGCACTTGGATAGTTTTTTTATGCGTAGTTTCAATTCGAAACTACTACACTGGAAAAATAAAATAAAACGTGCCTCACTTCTAAATATTTATCAAAACTTAAGAAAGACACTTTTGCTTTAGTGCGGTATAGAATATTTAATTTTTGACGGAGCCTTACCTCTAAGGTAAAGATACTTTAATTAATAACTTAATAAATCAATTATGATGTGCTAATACTTAGTTCTTAATTTTCGATCTCTCAACACAAAGATTTTATGATTTCTCAACAATTTTCACATTTATTGCAGAATAGCCGCCATATGGCTTCTACATTTTAATTTGGAACTTTAATGTCTCCAAGAGAGCCGATTTTGTGCAGTTTTGCGCAATTCCATAACAATGGCCGTCATTGCATTAAGTCTCTTAACGTATAGGCCAATTTAGTTGTTATCACAGCTTTTACTGTATAAATATTTAGCCTATTAGAAGTATGCAACGAACGCAACTATGCCGACTAAACGACAACAAAAAACAACCCAAACAAAATGTTTTCCTTTTCTATAGAAAGCGGAACCTTAAGGTACAAATAACAACGCACCAGCCTAGAAATTGTTGAGTAGTTCAATAAACCAAACAAAAACAAAAACTTGAAATAAAAAAAAAAAAAACATTTTCGAAGTAGGAAGTAACATTTCTTTAGGTAGAGACAAAAAAAAAAGAATACTTACATACTTACATACATACATATTTATATACATACCCATGTACATATATAAACACTCACGTGACTGACTGCCTAAGTGAGTTAGGGGGTGCACAAGAGAATCGGCAGCGCAAAAGTATGGTAAGGGTTGCTCTAAGACTGCGTGTCATTTTACTGTTGTTGTTTTTGTGCCTAAGTACCTAAAGTGCGTTAGAGTGAGAGCACGGAAATCGAAAAAGAGAAAGAACGCGCATTAATAAAAATATAAGCTGGTTGTTTGCTATTATTGTTGTGTTTTCCTTTGCATGAGACCTTTTTGAACAAAAAAAAAAAAAAAAGAAACTGAAATGTCCTCCCTCTTCCCTGACACAAACATTTGCTGAAGCGCCGTACTCTACCCAACAGTTAAGGGAAATTTTATAAATGAAGTTCCTTTCATTTGTTTTCTTTTATATTTTACTTTCTGCCTCAATACCTTTTGTCGGCCATCATTTTGTATTTGCGCGAATTTCTGTGAAATAATAGTAAAATATATATATGTATGTATTGTGAACAACCCCTGCCTGGTAAAAATCCCGAGCTCACAATTCAGCCATATTTGTTTAGGCCCCCTTTTTATGTGTTGGCTCTTAGGTAGTGGTTTTCGCGATTTGTTCGTCTTTCTCGTTTTGTTGTTTGCTATTTAGTTTGGTGCACTGGGAAATGGCGAAACTATCGCTAGTATTTTCGTTGCAAGGGCGTTTTAATAGATTTTTGTTGATTTCATTTAGCGTTGCATTTATTTTGCATTTCGTCGGCCATGTTGATTTTGTCTGCCATTATTTTGTGTCCTATAACTGTCGAACGCCATTTTTAACTTTCACGCGGAGTAGTGCGGAAGTTGCACGATAGTGCAGAGGCCGCTTAAACCTTACGCTTTCATACTGCTTGTGCAAGGTAATGTTTACTCATTATTTATTAAAAATTAAAATGGGATGATTTTTTCTAAAATATCTACCGTCAAAAAATTTTAGTTTTAGACTTTAAAAATCAATCAAATCTTAAGATATCAAGGCTTTCTTAGTAGGTTGTTTTAGGCGTCATAGATCATAATTGAAGAATTATTTAAAATAATATAAACAACAACATTTTATGAAATTTCCTATCACATTCGAGTCTTTTTTGAGTTCTCTGTCTGATTAAAATGGTCATAAATGCGATCATTTTCTGATCATAAATGATGCTTTTGTCGGAAGAAAATGGTACCCTATCCGCGACTCTTCTTGAATAGTCTTTATGACCCGTTTTTCTGATCAGTTTCGACTCATTTTCGAGTCATATTTAAGTCATATTTCTAATCATTTTTGAGTCATATGACTTAAATTTTTTCATATTCACGTTCCTTTGCGTGTCCTTTCCGTTTTTTTTTATCATCATCAGTCCTATATGCATAATTTTACTTATTGTAAAAGTATTCATATGTTATCTGCTTCAATAAAGTTATTATGAACTACAAAACAGAACAAAATTCAAAATGCATTTTCAAGAATAAGTTCTAAAGTCATATTCGAATCATTACGTAGATCAAAAACTGATAATATTGTTACTGTTTTCCTGAGCAATCAGTTTTAGATCATTGGGTGGATCGGAATGTGATTTTTGGAATTTTTTTTTTTTATTTTTTTTCTCAGTTGTTACTTGTAGTCAGTAATGACTCGTATAGGTGATTTAAGAAAAATTATCATCTAAATGCTAGGTGGGTAAATACTAGCTGGGAAATAGTGGTGAAACCCTAAGTTAAGATAACATTTTGCACATTTTATTTATAGCTTATAGCCATCGCTAAATTTAATTTATTTAATAATTTTTTTTTTCTCATTTTAGGTGAGTTTCTCAAGCACGTTGAATTGGTGAGTTTTCAAAAAAGTTATGGTAAATTCCCACAATTCATAGAAATTTTATTTGGTGATTGTTTCGGCAGAAAAATGTATTGAAATATCAACAATTACCTTTAAAATGGTACTGTAGTGGTTCTTAGGTAATCCAAATTCAGATAATCGTAAATCAGATGTTTATAATTCGCATGTCTCAAAATTCAGATAATATAGAACTCATGTTAGATAAGTTAAAATTCAGACGAAAAATACAGATAAATTCAGATTTTAATTTTTTCGCTCGAGAATTTTTCTTCTGCATTTTGCGTCTGAGTTCTAAGAGAAATCAGAATATGAATTTTGCGAAAAATTTTAAACAAAAAAAAAAAAAATTGTTAAAAACAGAGAATTTTAAGTGTGTGAGTTTTGCACCGTATTAGCCATCTGAATATTAAGACATATGAATTTCAAATAATCTGAATTCTGAGTTATATGAATTTGAAAACATTTTTATATCGAGTTGTCTGAATTCTTAATTATCTGATATACATATTTTCGTTACCTGAATATCGGAATTTTGCAACCACTGTACAGAATAACCAAAAATCAGAGAGAAAGACCATTTCGAGAAAACTTCCCACATGATCTTCAACAAGTTTTTTTAACATATCCCAAAGTAGTAAGGGGCCTGCCGAAAAAGTGTAGTCAAGGGTAGTCGAACTTTTTCTTGCGTGCGCGTAATGAACTGTGTCCATCCATCCGCTGATGTCCACATACATTTTTGGGTGCATTTCTTTCCTTCCAAGTGTTCGTGAAAAAGTGTTTCTTTATTGCAGTTTTTGGATTAACCATCCCGGAAATTAACGGTTAAATAAATTGAATTCGTAAAATTTATTAAGAGCGCTCTTACTTTTTCAGAAGTAAAACGTACCCGAATTGTTGATGACATATGAACATTTATAATATTTCATGAGGTTAACAATTTTTAGTACAAATTGCAAAATATTGCTTGGAAAATCTTTAATCATAACTCCAAAACTTTAGAGCTTCTTTGAAGATTTAATGCTAATTGTTAAATTAATTTTCAATCATAGGAATTGTTGCTAAGGCTGTCAAAAAACTAAGTATTTAACGAACGCCTTAACTGATGTTTTGGAATGGCTATAGCTTTCAAGCTCAGTCTAAACGATTTTCTACTCTAAAAATACTTTCTCTGTAAAACTTAAAAAATGGAATATTACAACGAAAGTAAAACTATGGCTGGTATTGAAATTTAAATATTTAACCTTGTGGTAGCAATTTATAATGAAGAATACCTTCTCAATTCAGCCACTTCCAATTTATAACTTTCCTTAGCATAATTTCTCACGTTACCATAATTACTGTCGGGGGCGAATTTACGAATATGGTGACTTAGACTTCATACTTCATGCCGCTTTTTTTATACAAAAATTAATGAGATTTCAAATTTTCAATTTAACATTTCGAGGACTATTTTGCCGCCCTCCAAAACTTGGCGCTCCAGGCTGCAGCCTATACGTAAATCTGCCACTTATTGCAGAATGGCAACTTGCTGTGACCATCATACTTTTTCATGGTATTGACGAAATCTGCCCAAATGAGACTTCCTCCCTAAAATAATAAGTATACCAATGATGATTTGTACATTTTACAGAACGCATTTACTGGAATTGATATGATGATTATTTTTATGTGTTATGTAGCTTCGATGCAGATTCAGTTTAGATGAAGTTTGTGAATGTTGCATTACTTTCGTGCAATAAAACTAGTGGGTGGGGTAAGGTTAGTCAAAAGTTTATTGAAACTCCCTCTTCCGCCTTAACTGCAGTGTCTTTTGTTGATGATCGTTAATAAAGATAATAAATTTATGGTAACAAGTTCATTTTTCACATAAGCGACTTTAACGAAAATGATTGCAATTTAAAGGAAGAGTAAGAAAATGTTCGTTTAAGCCAACCACAACAACAACAACATAGGCAAAAGCAAAAGCACACGATCGCAGCATAAATAATTCAGCTGTGATTATGGCAACGAATAAATTTCGTTCTAATTCGGGCGAAACACGAACGTTGCATTGAACCTTAAAAAAAATTTTGTCGTCGATCGTTATTTTTCGTTGGTTCGTCTTTCGTTCAGCACGACATTTAAGCGCGAGATGGAGTATAGCGATGACACAGATATTGCAAAGAAAAGTATCGATACTTAAGAACATAGGAGTGTAATATCTTTCAAACAGTTTTGATGTTATAACAACTTTATTTAATCGATCTAGCGGAGAAATTGATGTGCCTTGAACTTTTTGAAAATATGTGCTCTTCGTTATTAAGAACCAAACTGCATTCTTAACTCAAAAAAAAAAAAAAAAAAAATATAAATAATTTTAGAGTGTTGGTGGGGTTCTTAAATAGTTTTCAGTGTCTTTTTCTGAAAGTGAACATCCCTATATATCTTTTTCGAGTGCTACCCACTGATTGTTAGAAGAATATAAGCCAAAGATCGTCACTACTTACTTCTGTCATTCGAATGACCTACACAAAAGTAGTCCAGCAGTATACGATATCAAATTTTTCCCTAATAATATCCGAAGCTTTTCCATAAAATCTGATAAAGTCAAAGTTTATTTCAGAAAAAAAGGTGAACGTTCATTTTTGCTAAATGTGCCAAAACTGAAACCGATATTTTTCATACGACGTAAGATATTGAATTTTTTCAGCTTGACGTTAATTTTTAGTAAACTTTCTATTAAAAAATTTAAATAATTTCTCAGAATATCAAAGCATGTGATGTTTGAAATTCGATATTTTTCACGCCGATATCGATACATTTTCGACAACTTTAGCTTAAGAAAATGACGACACCGACGACGATGTTACTGCAGATAAAAAATAACGACGACCGATGAACGCGTTGTGATGCGTTACATTCATTCGTGTCGCACGGTGCAATCGCTGAGTGGCGCTGGCAATGCAACCTTAGCTATGTAGAAAAATCCATAAATGCACGTCATGTGACCCAGAGGCTGCGTTGGAATGCATGAACTGCAGCAATAGCTAAGAGGAAAACTAAAAAAAAAAACAACCCATCATAGAATCAAAAATTACAAAATTATTTTTTTAGTTACGCTGCGCATACGCAGCTGTATGTTTTCGTGCTGTTCGTATGTGTGCGTGAATTTTCTAAAATTTCTCATAAGCATGCACAACCAATGAATGCGTGTAGTACGTTGCAATAAACGTAAGCGCAGAATATCGCCCGAGACGACCTTAAAATAATCGTCAACAAACACAAAGTTCAATAAAGACAGTGTTTACCAAACATTTTAAACATGTTCAGCTGAAATCTATGAAAAGATAATTAAACTCAATTTTGGGAATTTCTTTTTTTTACTGATTTTAGCTGTATTCTGTGTTTAAATGTGACTTGGCATGTGAAAATAACCCAAATAAAAATTTCCCTTCTGTGGGATTTTTTTTAATTGCTTTCTTTTATAAACACAAATTCTCATATGGCTTCCTGACTAAAAAATTTGGTTTTTCAATAAAATTATTTTATACAAATCTCGTGTAAATTACACAAAAATAATCTTATTAAAACCAAAATTTCCTAAAAAATAAATTTTTTATATCGAAAGCAAAAATATCTGCTAGCGACTTTAAAAATAATCATCAATAAATGCTTACTGAGTGTAATTCAATAAAAACAGAGCTAAATACATACTCTACTCCAATAAAAACAGGGTCAAATATATATTCTACTTAAGTTTACTTGAAAAATTACTGAATTAAAAAATTTCCCATTAAAGGCAATTTTCGCATTGCCTAATTTTTGGTTATATTCTGTGCACTTAATCATTCTAACAGTGAGAAAAATAGGTTTTTGCTCGATTTCAAAATTTCCCTTAGTCGGGAAATTATTTATATGCCCTCTCTTCAATCCAATAATAATCGATTTTTTTTTAAATGAGAAATTTCCCCATTAAAAGAAAATTTTTCAATTCCACGCATTAATGGCTGTCTTTCAAAGTCTACCTCAACTTCATATTAAAAATCAAATCCCTCCAGGAAAAATTGTCAAAAGTTTGTGTACCGCCTGCGCTCTGCAAATGTCAGTAGACAACTTCAAAAAAGCGTCTGGCATTTTGTTCATCTGACATGAGTTTTTTTTTATTATTTTTGCTGTTCGCACTTGACCGTTGGCGCACCACAGTTGGTAACTTGTGGACAGCAGCAAGTGGTGTTAGCAAAAAGACAAAAAAAAAATCCAAATCACAAAAATCCTAAGATGTTGCTGCTTCTCATATTTTTCCGTCTTTTTTTTCTAATTTTTTTCGCAACGAAAAACCACACCACGCACGCTTTTGCAACAAAAAGTAAAAAACGCAATAATCACGATTTTTTTGTATGCGAATATGTTGCAACAGTTGGATGTCATCAACGCAGCAGCAGCAGCAGTCAGCCAGCGACAACAACAGTTGCCACATCTCTCTAAAACAAACAAACAACAACAATTTGAAGACAGCCTGCGCAATTGCAACAATTTTATTTTGAGTGCGCCAGCGCACAGATGATGTTGTCATTGAAATCGGCAACAAATATCACGATTTTGTCAACAACATTGGTTGTTGTTGTTGGCGTTTTTGTTGTTGAGTTCTTGTATAATATGTAGGTATATGAAACGGAAAAAAAAATTAAATAAAATGAAAGCATTTCGATATCCTAAGCGAGGAGCTGTGAATTTAGAGCGACTTTTAATTTAGCAAATGATTTATAAAAATTTGATGGTTAAAGTGTAACTCAGAATTCACTCCACAGATCTCTTCACCATGTTGAGTTCTTGAATATTAATCCACATACATTTTATAAATCCTTTTCAAGTTACTTTGAAAGAAGGCAGAAAATTGCCTAAAAGTTTATGAAAAAGTTGCTCATACGTCCTGTTGAAATTATCTCTTTGTTTGTTTGGTTAATTTTTTGTTTCGGATTTTAATGCTAATTCAAATGTACGCATATAAGTAATTGGTGTGCGTGCGTAAAGTTTTCAAAAATTTCATTGATATTTTTGAATTTTTCTTAGATTAATTTTCTATTAACTTAGCACAGCTGCAATCAATTTGGTGTTTGTTCTCAAAAAAACTCTGAAAGTAATGAATTGATTTCAATGAAATTGTTCTAAATGTATTAAATGTTTGCTGGTGCTTAAGAAAAATTTTATTTTAAAAAATTTCAACATTTGGCTTAATAATAGTTGGCATTAATATATATAAAATGTTACTCATACGTCTGCTTAGTAGTTTAAAATCAAGTAATTTGAATTTGTGGAATATCTCGTCATATATTGATTAGAACTCTTTTTCAGTAAACTTACAAAGCTTTGTTAGACTCCAAATGCAATGGTGGATTTTTTTTTTTGTTCACACTTAGAAATAACAGCAACTGTTGAAAATATTTAAAGAAAATTTTGACCAATGTGTTAAAAAGTAATTTATTAGAATTTTTTTAAAAATTTGGCTCTGTGTAGAATTCGCTTGCATTTGAAAGTTACTTCAACCGTACAAGAAAAATGATTTCACAAAACTTTAATAATATAAAATGTGTGGAAAATGAAATATTTGTTTGTTTATTATGTGCACCCTTAAGAACTATTGAACAAAATTTGAAAATATTTTCAATAATATTTTCCTGATACCCCAATATAAAAAGCATTTCAAGTTCAAAAAATTTTGACATTGTTAAACTGGAAAAAGAGAATTGAATTTTAGTTTTGATTAAAAGTAACTCATACGTCTCGTGAATTGTAGTCACTAAGATCTTCTGAAAACTTTGCTTTGTTCATACCAAATGTGAAATCATTAAATTTGATAATTTGATTTACAATAGTTAAATATTAAATATCATTCAGTGAAGCTTTAAGCCTGAAAACTTCCTCAGGCCGCGTACATATTTAGACTTCCAATCTTTGACTTTATTTACATACATCAAAATACGACTTTGCCCTGCTAAAAAAATTATGAATAGTTTGAGGAAATTTCTTTAATTTTTATTTATTTTTTTTATAACTGGTAAGAGAAATTCTATGCTTTATTCAATAAAATAACTTCATTTAATAGCGATTTTGATTCAAATTAAAAACAAAAGTCACTGACTCAAACGGCCTGTGGACACAAATTTTATTTTCAAAACTTTTCTTAGATTTTTCCTTAAAAGCTAATTAATTTTCAATTTGTTGTAATATTTGTTTTATAAAACGAAAAGTACGGCAACAATCTGCAAGCTAAGCGCGTTTCAAATTTCTATCGAGCACTTAAATTTCAACTCATCTGTTGTGGCCAATTGGCCGCAAGAAAGTAATAACAAATCCAAGCAAATTACAAAAAAACGCAGAGAATCTCAAAGTCTTAAGCTTACAAAACTCAAAAACGCAACATCAACGAACGCCTTCGCATGAAAATCACGGTAACAACAACAAATGCGGCAGCATTAAAATAGGAAAAAAAAATCAAAGCAAAGGACGTGACTTGAGGAAACGTTATGAAAATGCACTCGCATTGCTGACTGTTTGCCTATACGTCTGTCTGTCTGTCTATCTATTCGTTTGTCTGCACAGCAAGTGCAGCAGATTCCATATTAACCACCTCCTCACGTTTTCGGGGCAATTGAAGCGATGCACATGCGCGCATGTTGCTTTTTGTTGCTGCGCCTGCGCACCTACACTTGCGATACACGCATTTTTAGCGTGAAATGCAATTTTTCGCTTAAGGAATATTTTACCCTTCGTACTGCTAGCAAATTTAAACTGTGCGCAGTATCGACCTCACGAGAAGGGCAAAGCAACGCAGTACGTAAGTACCTGCATCGGAGCCCTCTTCCAGAACAAGCGTAAATAGATACGTAACGCATTACGCTCACGCAAATCACGCACCTTTTTTTTTATTTTTCCTCTTGCAAAAGCTTGAGAGTAATTTTATTTCTTTGCTGTTGGTTGCATTGCACTATTTGAACCACAGAAAATTATAGAAATCGGCAAATTGTTGGTAGTTTTGTGCACAATTCGTTCCTTAAGATTGGTCGGTTAAAAAGTTCAACAACTACGTACAACATCAAGCAGCTGGATTACTGATGATTTCAACAGCAACAAACTGGGCTCTAATTTCAGTGCTGAACTCTATCTAAATTGCAATGAGGTCAGCATTCTATGCGCAAATTGCTATGAAATTCTTTTCGTGAGTTTGGAAATGCTGGGAAGTTTTTTTCTTTTTTTTTCTAACGTTCAATAGATAAATAATGTTGAAGAATTGACGTACTTACGTGTATATATCTAGAAGACTTAAAAACTCAAAAAAATGCAAAATATGCCATTTGCGTTGCTAGCCCATAAGACATACTAAAGTCTTTCGCTGCTAACAGCACCAGAACTTCACTGGCTTTTTGGCAGCTCTAAGTGCTGTCAAACAGTCACTCAAAACTTTTGGTGGTCCTAAACTTCAAAAAGCAGATAACTCGCCTTCACCGCTGCTTTCAATCAGCACATAATTACAACAGCAACAATAACTGACAACATGTCAATAATGTCAAATATGCGCAACACGCATGCGCAGCACATTTTTTGTTTTTTTTTTGCTGCTGCTTTCTTTAATGTTATCCCCACACAGGTGGCTTTGCGTCAAGTGTTTGGGTTACCGTTGCTGTTGCTGTTGCTGATAAAAAATGTGACAAAACACAAGTTGCCAATAAAACAACTCAACGCACATGCGCCATTTGCTGCTTGCACTTCTTGTCGTTAAGCCTACGGCGGCGATTCTCATGGTAGCAACAGTTGGTGAGAACCGCCACAATGGCACACGTAGTCATTAACGTGATTGTCGCGCACAACATTGCCGCATTGATGCTGCAACAAACGGGTGGTGTATGCTGTTCCTGCTGCTGCTGCTGCTGCTATAACGACGATTGCAGCTTTTGCGCGGAGAGTTTTAAGCAAAAGTGACACTTTGACAGCGGCGCGTGATAAACTGCAATCCTTTGTTGTTTTTGCGCTGTTGTCTTGCCGCATAATGTTTTATTTATTTTTTTATTTGTGATTTTTTTTCTTTTGTTGCATTACTTTTTATTTATGCGTTAGCCGAAGCAAAATGCAGTTTTTTTTTTATAGGCAGCGGAGGTGCAGGCATTGTGATGGGGATTGCGTTTTTGGGGTGCCTTTCATTATATTTGAGCAAAAGCTTGGCAGTAATGGCATTTTCAGTGCATCGCGTTGTGGAAAATCGTCGTTAGTACATTGGGTTCGATTTTAGTATACTTAAATTATTAACAACTTTACATTAAAACTCAGAAATAAAAAAATTCATAAAAAATTGCTTGCATTAGTTATTAAATGAAAAGTAAAAATAATAATAAGCTGTAAGCTAAACAATTAAATAAAATATTTAAAAAATTCATAAAAAATGGAAAAAAATGCACTGCACAGGAACATATCGCGTCTACAACTCAAAACACAATTCTAAGCTTCGCTTGCATCAATTGTCTGTCTGTGTAAGTTATTCAGTAATGCTAATGCAATGAATAAATCATAAATTCATATTGAAATTAATGCAGTAAAAACGAGAACAATGCATCCAACCGTACCTTGAGCAAAAAACAAAAATAAAAAAAAAGGAAAAGGAAGTGCAAAAACGCCTCAACTAAAGAAAAAACAACGTTTTTCTGCTCCTACTACCATATCATAAGCGAGTAGTATCCTACACAGCAAAAAAGTGAAAGCTTATAAGTCAATCATTCAAAACGTCATCAATATGATTAAGTAATCAAAAGACTTGACCACACACAACACAACACAACCAGCAGAATCCAACAGTCTTCGACTCGACAGCAGTCGAAGTTTCCAATACAAAAAACAACATGGGTATTAGTGAAACAAAGAGAAGGAAGTCTCTGAAAAAAAAAACAGCCAGATTCCGAAATAAGACAATGCGAAAACCGAAAAACGCAAAAAAAAAAAACAAAATACCAAATGGATTGTGTTGGATCACAGCTCAATTGGGCAGCATCATTGGGAGGAGCTGCCAAATGTAAGCAAGCGCAAGCAACAAAGACAAAAGACCACCAGGAATTTAAGCCTCAAACAGTTGGCACTTTAGGCCACAAAAACAACAACAATTTGGTTTAAACACTACAGAGAAAAAAAGTTAAAGTTCATTCGAGAACTTAGCACGAGCAGCCACTGAAGAATGCAATGAATAAATGCAGTAGTAAAGCAATAAAAAAAAAATGGGATAGGATGCGAGCAGTAAAAGTCATAATAAAAAGAAAGAAATAAAAGAAATCGGAAAAAAACTGTGAGCGGAGATGTGTTGAAAAAAAATGCAGATAAAACTGAATTTGAAAAAAAATATAACAACTGAAAACAAGGCAAAACAAATGTCGATAAGGATGTTGATAACTTTTCAACATGTTAATTTACCACAGGATAAAGAAGGAAACGAAAACGAAAACGCAAACGTCATAGAGGCGTAAATTACTTAAGTTGATCAAATGTGTGAAAAAAGGGTAAAACGTGATGTATGATTTTTAAAGGTTTTTGTATAAGGTTTTTACTTGAGCTTGCTATGCCAATGGATTCATTCTTCTGTTGAAGAAATATCAACTTTTGCATGCTTAGCATAACTGAAAGAGTTAGCGTCTAATAAGAAATGTTTTAATAAATATACTGATTTTCATATTGTTTAATTTTATGAACAAAATATCTCTAGTGAATTTTCAAAGAAATGTTTCTCATGTGAAACATCAAAAGAATAATTAGCGAACAAATCATTAAATTCAATAAAAGCTCAATTTAATGGCTCACTTAAAGCATAATTAGACAGATGATCTTTGACATACGAGTACAAAATGTAGTAGCCTTGCAGGCACATTAAATCACAAGTGCCACAAAAAAGTTCATATGCGGACAAAAAAAGACAGCATACAATAGTGATAAGATGGGATAGTGGTACGTCCGCTTTCAAAAGATTTTAAATTTAACAATTAATATGAAGGTAAAATATCAACACAATATTGAGATCTTGAAGTGAATTGAATAAATTTTTTTGAATATGCTCCAATATCAACGAGGAAGCTCTATATAAATGCAGTATAATCTAGAACCTAAAATGTAATTAGATGCTGGGGATTGCAATGCACTTTGACCCACCTTTTATAGTCTTGTAATTACTCATAATCAACGCAATTTCCGAAAATAAACCGATCATATTGAAAACTTTAAAGTATCATTACTTGTTTTAATCTTAACATCACATTTTTCGCTCAAAATTACAGCATTTATGTAGAGTTTTAAATCGGTGAAAAGAGGGTTCAAAACTGTTGTTAATGCACTTTTCGGGCATAAAATCAATGTGCCTTTATCTCTTGTGCAAATTTCTTAAAAAATTCTTGAAATAACACGCTTGATTTACCTTGGTATCCTTAATATACAAAATGAAAAGTACAGCTTCAAGAATGGTATCGTCTGATACTCCAGAGCAAATTATATATGGCTCATTATTGACGTTGATAATTTTAGCAAATCTAAAAATACTCAAGTTGAATTTTACTTAAATTGAATGAAATGTGATTTCAGAGAGCTTAGTAATTTAAAATATGGTTCCCACCCACTTTCCGGAGACCATTCTCCGGAATAGACATTTTTCGGAACGACGAAAAACCCGAAAATTTTTTTTCCGGAATCGGTTTTCCGGAATATACATTTGCCGGAACGACGGTTTTCCAGAACACTTTTTCCGGAATGTTCATTTTCCGGAATGATAATTATTCGTATACATAAAATTTACAACTCATGTTGCTATAGTAACGCAATCTGTTTAGTACTTTCCTATTTCTATTTAATATTGGAACGTCTTTTATTTTCCAAAATTCTACGCAAAAATGGACGCGAAAATAGTGGTTACTTGTACACTCGAGCACGGGAATGTCTCGCTAGAGCTGTCACCGCTGATATTACACCAGGTCGCAGTACAACAGTCTATCGAGTTCCGGATGACTCAAAACATGACAATCACCCTCCAAATTTCAATGAAGTATCGGCAGAAGAAATAAAAATTAGAATCAAACGAAAGGCGGAAGAGAACTTCTGCTTTAAAAGAACTTCAAAAAGAACAGGTAGACACTGAAATAGTAGTAGCCATATTTGGTCTTGGGAAAAACGTGAAGGCGGCCCCAAAAAAGAAATGGTTGGACTTCCAACGTAGAATCAGATCACTCGTTCAAAATTACGCGAAATATGCGTATATGGAAAACAGTCGTTCCGGAAAATGTACATTCCGGAAAGTGCACGGTAATCGAAAATACCATGCTGTGTTTTCTCAAAAGCTTGATGGTAAATCCATTTGAAAAGCAGAATCGAAAATATTTGAAAAAACGGCTCGGCTGGAAACAATAGCAATTGGATACAAACTACATACTATTAATAAGTCAGAAAAACTAAGACATAAAAATAAAAAATATTCAAAAAAAAAGAGTTTCAAAAAAGTTTAGAAAAACAAAAAAAAAATAATAAAATATTTAAAAAAGTTGTTTCCAAAAGAACATCAAAATTGGTACATCTCATCTCTCTATAAAAGCTGTCTTTTTCCATTTTTTGGCAGCGCAAGACTTAGATCTTTCCCACTCAAAGAGAGAGCCTTAGATCGTTAAAGAATCACATTTTTAAATAATCTTTGAACTAAAGTTTGCAAGTTAGGTGTCTTCGAATACCGAATGAAAAAGATTATTTAATTTTGAATCAAAGATATCCACAAAATAAACGTATGGAATCGATTTACTAGTAATGTGTTATATCTGAAAATGGTAACATTTTAAGAATCGGTTCCGGGAATTTTTAAGAATCTTTAAATAATCCATTTTTACTTTCTTAAATGTGTTTTGAGAAAGTGTGCTGTAAATATAAAATCTACGTAATTTAAAAATCCCTTATTTTCCTACAATATTTTTTTCTTTAATGATCATGGTCTTTTGTGTGATGTTTTTTAAATTTTTGTTCCTGATATTTATATGACAAATTTTTAGTATATATGTACGTATATAAAAATAAATCTATTCACAAGAAAGTTTTTAAATTCGATTTCTTACAGTTAGCCTAAGACTGATCAAGCTTTTTCATATAAAAATGTTCGATAGTTTCATCATTACAATCTGAGCCATATTTTCAGATATTAAGCAACGATTGATATCTTTATGTGGCTAAATGTGCAGTCATGAAATAATGAAAAAAGTTGGCATTTCTGATAAGTATCACAGACCAAAATATAAATCTTTTTTGTCAAAAAACTTGTGATTATTGACAAGCACCAATTGTAACCTAAATGCAAACAATCAGTGTTTCTTTTGAATCATATAATACCTGATAGACTCAACAGGTCAAAATATAACCTTTATCTATCTAATACCAATAATTGGGGATACAAAATATTTACGTTTTCTTAGTTTGCGGCATATTCTGCTAATTCATTTATGCGCATATGGGCGAAATCAAATATACAGCAACATTGTAAATGCGAGCGCGTGAAGGAAAAAAAAGCACAATTTTCACATGCTCCTAATCTTGGCACATTGCTGGTAAAAATAAAAAAAAGACAAAAAAAAAAACATCAGCGACTATGATTGCAACCTACGCAACAGCAACAACAATTTACCATGCTGCATTTAAGCTGCATCCTTCATATGCAACATCGTGGCAGTAACATCAACAAAAGCCACCCGCCGTTGCTGTCGCCGTCAGCGTTTTTAACTTTACTGCTGCTGCGTGGATTTTAACGAGAATTTGCTATTTCGTGCGCATTATTGTTGTTGTTGTTGTTGCTGGTGCTGCTGCTGCAAATGTTGCTGTTGTTGATTTTGTTGTTGCTGTTAGTCGCATTTTGAGATGATTGAATGGCGATATAAATTTGCAGTAATTACCAAACTGTATTGTAAATTTTAATAAATAATAATAATAAGCTTTACAACAGCAACAGCAACAAGAACAGGAACGATAGCAACAGCAACAACAACTTTTGCTTAAAATGCAATAGAAGTAGAGCTCTCGTGTATGCGGTCTGAGTTCCTGTCGCTGCTGCGTCATGTTTTTTGATTTAACAACAAAAACTACTGATTGACAATGGTTGATAAATAAGAAAACACAGCAACAGCAACAGCAACAACATTGAATGTTACATTATGTGTATATGGGGAGGAAATTTAGAAAATATAGTGTTCTATTAAATCACAATGTGAATTAGAGTTTTATTCTTATGCTACTTCGCATCGAGTTAGAAATAAAACAAAAATACCAGTACTGGGCTTAATAGTCTTGCAAGATCAGAGTAAGGTAAAAAAGAAACAGCTTTGACTGGCTTCCAGTCTGTCCAGCACTTACAATACCAATACTACGTAGGAATTAAATTAACTAACTAAGATTTCCAAACGAAACACATATCACACCTATGTTGGGTTAGTAAGAAAGTATCATGCATTCGCTTGTTGGGACTCTGAGTTAGAACTTTTGGGAAAAGTTATGAGACTGAAGAATTTTTTCTTGGAGAATAATATATTTTCATATTCTTAGGTTTACTTTTTACGAGTTTGGTCGTGTAGGAACAAAAAACACACTTTTAAATGTCTAAAAATAAATGCTTTATTCACTTCTCAACATAATTCACAACACATTATGTTAGGTGATAGTAAGAACTTATATTTTAGTAAAATGTGGTCGGGTGCATGATAATAGAAGGCCCCAATATAATTTAAGAATTATTGAAATGTTATAATTACCTAATCATCATTAAAAGCCAGGAAAGTCAAAATGAGATATTTACTTATAGGTTTCTTCAAGTCAACTTATTGTATTAAGTATCAGATGATTTTTGCTCACAATTTTTCAGAATTGATGAAAAATACGGAGAGTTTTTAATTTCCATTACCCTTTCCCAAATTACCAATGATAAGTCTTTGCAGATTGAATCTTGGTCTCAGGCTCTTAGACTTTGTCCTGCAACCATAGCAGTGCCTTAGACGTATTGATCTTTGCTCATCACAAAAAATATTTAATGTCTTAAAGAAATCTATAAAATTTTTGATCAAAAAGTTGATTTACTGTACAGAAAAAAAAAAAAAAAAACAGAGCAAATTCGAAACCCTGATGATAATGCAATGCAACATCGACCGTTAAGCATGATTTCTATACGTCAAACATTTGGCAGACTTAATACCTCTAAATTCAACAAAAATCGTATGTGGGTGTTCGCTCACTGCTTCTTAGGAAACAATCGATGTTGAAGGAGGCTTAAAGTTGAAACTGAAGCGTTTGCACGATGTCAACGACAACAACGGCAACGAAACAATTCAGTACGTTCGTTCGCATACAATTGTCATATGGTAAATGCGCTTTCTTGCACCGCTAGGGGGCGCCATGCATATACAAAATTTAAATGTTGTACGCATTTTGCGTTGACGTTTCGTGACTACGTTCTTGTTGCATTTGCTATAATGACAACGTCGTTATCAATGATCGGTTTATGTTTTATTTTGCTGTAGATTTTTATCACATGTATGCGGATAACATGAGTTTTAATGTTTTAGTACAACATGTAATATGTATGTTACAACAAATATATTTCTGCATTTAGTAGAAAAATTAAAGCAAAAGCAAAAAAAAGCAAAAAACAACGAATTACAGCCCACACAAGCTGATTTATGAATTCAAAATGAATGGATCAAAATTGATTTTGTTGAGAAAATAAAGATCAATTTTGATGAAATGTGCTTCTTCTAAGACAATGATAAATGTTAAATAACATTTTGTTATATTATAATTTGCATCATTTATAAAATTTCTGTCCTTAGATTATCGTAAAAGTTTATCCATCCCCGACAGAAAAAAAATTTCGGATAATTTTTAATAAAAAAACATTATGTCACATGTTTTTTTTTTAAGCTATGCTAAAAAGTAGACATAAATTGTGCTGAGAAAAATAATCTTAATATTTCTACCGTCGGGAATTAAAAATAAAGTTGTTTAACTAAGAACATTATTCTAAAATTTTTCAAAAATTTTAAGCATCTATTGAGATTTATCTACCTTAATAAATTTATTGGCTTATGCATGTAAAAAATATGTTAAACATGCTATTTTATTTTCAATTTCCGATTGAACAAATATGTTTCTGGAAAAATTTCAACTAAAAAATTCCAAAAAATAGCACTTAAGCTTTACCCAGAGCCATACTCTGAATATTTATACCGTCGGGAATTGGAAACTGAACTATTTGACTTAGGTCATTGCTTGAAATATTAAAGATATTTGGAAAATTAGGGACGGTAATTATTTTGTAATATTCAAGCTTTTTTGCTAATCTTGAATTCAAATACTTAACTTAGCAATCAGCAAGATTTCTATATTCTTTTCAAAGTTTTTATTTATTTCAACCATAACTCCAGTCGAACAATTTTGCTTTTAATATTCGACGGTATATTCAGGATATTTTTATGAAAAAATTTCATATATTAAACTCAAGTGTTCGCTGTAATCGCTATGACTTAGTAAATATATAGCAGCGGAATTTTTCTAAAACAAATGTTTTGAGTAAATTATACAATGGCGAATTAAAAATCAAATTTGACTGAGATAAATGTCGAAAGATTCTCAACATTAATGTTGCTGAACTTTTTAATTAATGAAATAAAATTTTTTGCTGATCAAAGGTTTAAACTAATCTAAAAGGTTTCAGTTAAATTTATCAATGATGATCTCTACATTCTTATTAAGAAGGTAATTTTTTTTTTTTAACTTTCTAACGCATAAAGTTCTTAACGATGTCAACGCTGTCGGCTTGAGACATTTCTAAATGCTTAAATTCAACAGCTTACTACAACCATCATCATAAACGTGTTGAGCGCTTAACGAGTACGGAACTAAAAATTGCTCAATAAAGTTAAATGAAATTGCTCAATAATTTTGTCTCTATTACGTATGCGCTTTTGTTGTTACTGTTGTTGCTGTTGTTGTTGTTGCACGAGCAAATCTTCAACAACCGAAAAGACATCATAACAAGACATGTAACAATTTGCCTACAAGCTGCAGCATCTGCGGCAGCAGCAACAGCAATAATATCCAACGCAATGCGCAAACGCAAATTAACAACGTTTTTACAAAACGTCGTAGCAACAACAACAACAACAACAACAACTGCAGAGACATTGACGCTGACGACAACAACGATCCATTCTAATCCCAATTTCAATGCGCAAATCCCAGATCAGTACCCCGTATGGCACGAATTTATAATGCTGAACCAATAATGTGCACATTTTTAATGCTCATTCAAGGAAGTATAAAAAATAAAGCTGTTGGTATGGTTAACAACTGTTTTCATAATTCTAAACGTACAAAAAACTATATATATGATAAAAAATTAAATTTCGAAAATTCATTTATGTTAAGGTTTTGTACTCTTTCGGACTTTGATAAAAAACAAAAACGAAACCACTGAATATATAAATAATTTTCACCACGCCCACTTACGTAGCTTTTTGAATTTATAAATTGTTTTTGGAAGTGATGCTTAAGTTTAATTTTTAAGCAAATTTTTTTCTGGCAATTGCCTAGCAGCATCCAGATCCTGCTGCTTTACTTTAATTTTCACAACTTCACTCTTTGACTCCAAAACTTTGTAAGATTTGCATCATTGCATTAAAATTGAAGTCAGTTTTTTACTGTCATAGTAGCTTAATTAAACGATTTGCAAAGGGAGCATGAAGAAGCAACTGCGTCAAGCAACCAAACTATTTCCAGCATTAACGCTTTTTCCCATCGGAAAATCTAAACATTGAAACTGGGAAAGATCTTTAACGCGACAACGGTGATGACGACGCTACAAATAACATCGTCAACAACACAACAACAACAAAAAAACCAACATATGAGGACAACATTTATGGCAACGTCTATATGGTCTGTTCCATATGTTCATGATTGGACGCATTTGCTATGGATGTGCCCATCGTTTAGATCTGGCTGTGTCATGTGCGTTTGCGCAAATTGCGTTCATATTTTATTTAGCGCAGATTTGTTGCCAACTTTTTTTTATTTTATTTTTTTTATCATCGTTGCTCAGTTTTTATGCTGGCTTCTTTCTTAGTCAACAGCATCGGCTAGTTGGTGGATCGCTGGTGATCACCGAAAAAACTTTACATGCTCAGCTCTAAGTTAAGCAGTTTAATGTTTCGAGCAGCAGGACCAATGAAGAGTTTTGAAGTCATTTAGTTGCTTGGCATGGGGATAGACGCGCCGCTGCACATCACACAAACCGTGAACAATCAATCAGGAAATGTTCTGCTATAGATCAGCGCAGTTTGGAGCGGCACTATGTGAAAGGCATAGATTTCATTTTCTCTAATCTGCTAGTAAATGGATGTG
The DNA here is from genome assembly GCA_949775025.1 of Tricholauxania praeusta. Lineage (NCBI taxonomy): Eukaryota > Metazoa > Arthropoda > Insecta > Diptera > Lauxaniidae > Tricholauxania > Tricholauxania praeusta. The sequence continues at coordinate 189,240,795 of OX459028.1, forward strand.
AAGTTGTTAAGTAATTTGTTGTGATTATTTGTGACGCAAAGTGTTTAGTTTCTTCTGGAATCAATATGCGACAGCTGGAATGAGAAGCTGGAGAAGCCGAAGAAGAAAATAAAATTAGAAAGTAACAAACTCACTATGAAGACCATTAACATAAATAATGAAGGATATCAGATACCATTTAACAGTGAAGTTAAAAATATACAACAGGTGTTTACATTTTTTTATATGGGTCATCTTACGCCCACTTCCTCTAAAAAAGCAATAGCACTTTGAAAATCGAAAAAAATAAATTTATTAAAATTTGAGCCATTCCTTATATGAGAAATAGAACCGAATTTCGTAAATTAAGAGTTTTCCGTAGCAAATAACGTCTAATAGTTATAAGAAATCATCGCAGTTTTTTTCAAAAACCTGATCGAATTAGTTAAGAGAGGTAAAACGAAATCCCTTCACTATGACAAAGGCTGAGCTGACATTAACGCATTAAAAAAAAAGAAAAAGTTCAATGCAAAGCGAACATTGCAGATGGGCGTACAGCCTTAAGATGTGATGTGTACAATTCTAGCAGCAACCAGAGAGTTCGTTTGTTCGCTGCCATCAAACAAATGCCCTTTGGCCAAAAACTGTCACAGCTCATCAATTTCAAATTCTAAGCCATTTTCATGATGTCGTTTTTTGTGCACTTCCAGACTGCACAATTTTCGCGCTTAAATGGCACAATCTGAAATGACTTGCTGTTACACAGTGAGCATCTTAAAACTGCGTTGCACTGAAACCCCCACAGTTATTTAGAAAATTTGTTAAAGAAACCAGTATTTTGCTTTTCTCACTTTACTTCACTTCACTTCACTTCACTTCACTTCACTTCACTTCACTTCACTTCACTTCACTTCACTTCACTTCACTTCACTTCACTTCACTTCACTTCACTTCACTTCACTTCACTTCACTTCACTTCACTTCACTTCACTTCACTTCACTTCACTTCACTTCACTTCACTTCACTTCACTTCACTTCACTTCACTTCACTTCACTTCACTTCAGACTTCAGACTTCAGACTTCAGACTTCAGACTTCAGACTTCAGACTTCAGACTTCAGACTTCAGACTTCAGACTTCAGACTTCAGACTTCAGACTTCAGACTTCAGACTTCAGACTTCAGACTTCAGACTTCAGACTTCAGACTTCAGACTTCAGACTTCAGACTTCAGACTTCAGACTTCAGACTTCAGACTTCAGACTTCAGACTTCAGACTTCAGACTTCAGACTTCAGACTTCAGATTTCAGACTTTAGACTTTAGACTTTAAACTTTAGACTTTAGACTTTAGACTTTAGACTTCAGACTTCGGACTTCAGACTTCGGACTTCAGACTTCAGACTTCAGACTACAGACTACAGACTTCAGACTTCAAACTTCAGACTTCACACTTCAGACTTCAGACTACAGACATCAGACTTCAGAGCTCAGACTTCAGACCTCTGACATCAGACTTCAGACTTCAAACTTCAAACTATAGACTTTAGACTTTAGACTTCAGATTTTAGACTTTAAACTTCAGACTTAAGCCTTCACACTTCAGACTTCACACTTCAGACTTCAGACCTCAGAGTTCAAATTTCAGACCATACACTTCTCAAGGAATTAAGTCTCATTTTAAATTACAATTTTGCTCAGTGTAAAGTTTTATTTAGCTTAGTCGAGTTGCAGTTGTGAACTGATTGTGAGTAATTGAGTGACAATTAAGTTGTTTTTGCAACAGCGCCGTCATCATCATAGTCAATGTTATTGTGGTAACGCGTGCAACCTAAAGTCGGCTTTTTTCTCATTGTTAAAAAGGATGCGTTTTCGCTCCTATGAAAAATGGCCAAGTTCACAACTCAATTATGTTGCACGTTGCTGTTGTCGTTGCCTTAAAGTTGCACGCTTTTTTGTTGGAGGATACTTGGCGGCAACACCAGCAACGCATATGTGGAAGCAGCAACTTTTTTACTTTCTGCATCATCAGCATCTTCGTCATTGACTGCAACAAGCAATTCGTCATTTTTCCTGGCAAGCAAAGAACAGAAACATACGTTCTTACATAAGTATATACTGTAAGCAGGTATTGCCAACTTCATCATAATAAAAAGAGGCGCATTTGTTGTTGTTGCTGCTGCTTGGTTCTATCCACACATGTGAAAACGTCATTGTTGTCGACATTTTTGATTGAGATTAATCGCGTATTTGACAGTTGCTAGCAATATTGTTGCTGCTGCTCATATAGCTATTGCTATTGCTATTGCTGTTGCTGATGATGATGCGTTCATTTAAGTTGATTTCTTCACGCGTCACTTTTCTTTTTTCTTTGCTTTCCTTTCTCTTTCTGACACTCCCTCAATATTTTTCATTGCCGTACCGTTTTCTCTGCCTAACGAAGATTGACATTATTTGCCTTGGTAACGCAGAGACGTAGCGAAAAGAAAAGCCGCTTTTGCTGCGCGATCAACTTCATTTAGTGGTCAACACGGTGCAAATCTTCTTTAGTAAGTTTTTTTTCTTTCTACCTTTTGCTTTGTGGGTGTGTCCCATACGTCGGCTGACTATGGTTAATTTAATGCATTTGTATTCGCTGCATCTTGCCGTCTTCTTCTCCTTGCAATCTCGTGATGAACTTTGACGTCGTTTATGTCAAATTATGTCTTCATTTGGGTTGATGATTTGAGATGCTTAAGATTTTGGTGCTGTTGTGATGATTTAATGATTGGGGTCATAGGATTGCATGGGTTGGGCATAATTCTTATTTGACTATGTGCAATTGTTGAAAAGTTGTATGGAAGCTAAATTGAAAAGCCTTGACAGCATGAGATACTTGATGTTAGTTTTAACGTACTTGATTGTTACGCGTGAAATATCAGAAAGATTTTTAATTATCGTAAAAATGTTACAAGAATGTCAATAATTGAAAATTTTGCATAAATGCGAAACTGTCCAAAAAATGTTTGGGAAAAATTCCAAAAAAAAACAAATTAAAGTCCGTAAAATGGAATTTTTATTTGAACATGTATTGACTCTATTTAAAGATTGTTACACCCTTCAATTTTTGAACTATTTAAAACTCGCAATTATCCAAACAATGCAACCAACGATATATCTGTTACGTAAGATGAAAGACCCGAATCGTCTCCAAGACTCCACCTACTGTCGCCTACCAGTCTGAAAAAATTGCCACCGCCAAGAGCATTTTCATATCAGCAACAATAATAATGACAGCAACGAAAACAAATAAATTTCACATCAAAGGAAAATTTTGTCTCGAAAAATCTAAAAATTTCGCATATTGCGCACATGAGCCAAAATTTGTTTATTGCTGCTGCTCAGGAAATGCAGCAATACAATGCAAATTGCTGCTATTGAAAACAACAAATCGCGCACTTACACAAACGCATATAATTCACACTAACAACGAGAGGCGAACAAAGTTTCAAATTCTCGTAAGAGAAAAGATAAATCTAAGAAATTGTTAGAAATTTCGCGACAACAATTGCAATGACAGCAACAACAAATGCCATCACCTCTAAGCAATAATTTCGAAAATTGGCAAAAAAAAGTGCAATGAAATGATGACCAAAGGTGTCACATTGGTCAACGTAAATGCAAAACACCTTTGTTGGCAATCGCGAAATTGTTATTGCTGCTGTTATGGTTATCACTCTTAGCTTTGGTGCAGCCGCAATTGTATCATGAATGATGAATGTCGAATGCCATCAGCAATGAATTTTTAAGAAATTGCAATTGATTGCCAATGACTAAGGAATAAACTGACTGAATATTTTTGTACACAAGGAGTTTTCTTTTAATAATGCGATTCAAAATAGCTATGGACAAATCATTATAAAAAATATTAGTAATAGGAGTTTAATTTCGACCAGGGCTACCAAGTTGTACAGATGTAATCCCGGCCTTCTCATTCTTCTAATTAAAAGTTAAATTTTTGTATGGGGAAAACTTCATAACCTTTTTTATTCTTCCCGACTTTGACATGAAATTGCGTGCTTGGCTGGGTTAATCTTGGTCACCTTGATTGCAATGCAAGCTTTTCTTTTCACAAGTTTCTCAATATTCTCATGGGAAAGTTATGAATTTTCGCCTTTTAAATTTGTCTTTCCGGCTAAAGCACATTTGATATACGTATGTATCAGTACTCATTATCGTTTCAACAACTAAATTTGTCTTTATTTATAATACTTAGATAATAAGATGTGCCTTAGCGGATGCATCTTACTTACAATATTTTTGAAATTTAAATATTAATTCTAATTTTTCTTTTTTTTTCAGGTACGTACTACATGTATGATGAACTTTTTTTGAACTGCTTGGTACGCAAAAAATTGTCTGCCTCTACAAAAAATGGTATTTTTTTCAAAGCCGTAAAAGAACTCTGAATAAGGAGTATCAAAGTGTAAGTAAATGCAAGGCTTTCTCACAGAAAAATTTGTTCCTTTCAGTTCAAGGCTATGATAGACTTTATCAACTTTTTGTAAGAATATATAGAGGGTTAACCACAAATTTATGTTCGATCTTAGTTTGCAACACATCACGCCACTAGTGTCAGCAATAACTTATTTTTTATAAACAGAATAAAGTTTGCAAAGAAATTTCTGATAATCAATGATCATCCTTTCTTATCGTTGCGAAACCTGACAATGCAGCTTTGCAAAATGAAATTTGTGATTGTGGTGGTAGCGGTATATTGCAAAATGTTCATATACCTTATTGTTTTTGCTACTGTTGTTGTTGCAGGTTATCAATTGTTGCTGCGGCTAAATTTGATCGCGGTAGACTTCAACCGACTTCAATTTCATTTGCAATTTTTTATTTTATTTCTTTTGTGTGTCTATTTTGGTTTTTTGTTTCTTGCTATAATTTTCTTCCATTTTTTGCAATAATTGAAAAAATTTAAAAATAGCAACGATAAGGAATTAACAATTCATTTGACAAATGGACTTTGTATTAGATCTGAAACTTCCACATAATTCAATTAATTATACCGAAAACACATATAGTACATATGTACGTAACTCAAAATCATATACATTATTTCGTAATATTAAATTGCCTTAATGATATTTACTTTTCTGTTTACTTTTCTGCAAATATTGTAAAGAATGGATTTGTAATTGCTTACTTTTTCGCGACAATGAACAATATATTTATCTGAGCAGCTTTTAAGCTTAGGGCTATTTTGGACAAATTAGAGTGTTTTTATTGATTATACTGTCCTCCATTAGAATATGATAAAATCTCAATTTAAAACTCTGCAAAAATAAGCCTCTCTTCACAGATAGCATCACATATATTATAAATCACTACGTAATATACAATTTTCCCACAAAAATTATTTTCCTATGGTGAAAAATTAAAGTTTTAGAAAAAATGCTAAAAAAACCTAAACGCGTATCTACAAGTAAACACAAATATTTTTGAAAAGCTCTCACACACCTCGTAAATTCTATACGAACCTCCCAATATCGCCGAAACTTTTATCAGTAAGTTAGTGCCCTTGACATCAGCTGATTATAAACATGGCGTACTAGATTTTCACGCAGCTGCATTTTCGAAAAGTTGAGCCAGAGAGAGAGAGAGTGAGAGAGCGAGAAAGTGCACGCGAAAAATTCGAAAGAAATTTCGAAATTGCGAAATCAAAAAGCTTTTACGAAAGTGAATGTTTGGCATTGCATTTACGAGTGAGTGCATTTTTAAAAATACCATAAAATAAGAAAATTAAACACAAAACACATTAAGGCTGATGAAAAACAGATAAATGTAGATAATTAAAAAATAGCAAAAAAAAATGTTTGTTTTCTTTTGCGTTTATTTTGAGGTGTGCATTTGTTTTTTCTTTTTATGATACTATGCCGGTTATGTAACAAGAGCGATAAGGTGTTCCGAAAAAAGTTGTAGTTTTTTTTTTGATATCCTGAATAAAGTGAAATGACGCCCCTAATCTAGACAAGGAGTGTGCACAGTGAAGAGGATTTAAATACTGAACATATTGCTACGAAATTTCTGTCTCTTTGACGATAATTTCGATCTCTTATACTTTTCTGAGTTCGATCAGTGGATTGTGAAACAATTAAAAACACACAAACTAATTTAGTTATAAAATGGTTTATTTAAATTAAATTAGTTAGTTTTTACACGGTACAATTGTTTATCTCATTAACATTCAAATTCTAACATTAATTTAACACTGTATAGAAAACTGTTATGCTTTACTACGGATCACACTGTATTCACTTTATTGCTTTCAAAATAAACTGTTCTGCTTCACTGTTTAAATACAACTGTGTCCGAAAACTCAAATGACACCCTATTATACTACAGGCATCACTTTCTCGAATAATGGCGTGTATTCTACCATTATCCATAATTTACCATTATGGCGTATCGACGTTGAATTCACAATCTAGATGGCGTTGTACGACATTGGATTCACAATCTAGATGTCTCTCGGTTATTGACTTTTATAGTGTACTGCAGCGTCTGTTCGGGTTATTATTTGCCGCTAGATGGTGCTAGTATCGTTTAGTTTCTTTTGTTGGTTTTATTTCAAGAATTTTCTAGCATAAACCAATTTTCGCTACAATATTGTACAATATTTATATGAAGATGATCAGCTTTGATATTAATTTTGACCCAACAAAATTTCCTTAACACCCTCAATCACATCAATTTTGAAATTACACTTTTTAATGTAATATCAAACATTTTTTCACTTTGAATTATATATGTTATATGTATGTAATCACTTCATCAAATTAATGTGGACTCTTCTTAAAACCAATTCAAAAATATTTTTAAACATTTTCGGCTTTCCGTTAAGTAATAAGCGTTTATGGTTGAATCAATCAAATCATTGATTTTTTTCCTGAGTGTAAATTCGCTTTTGTATATTATTTAAGCTTAGGGGATGTTCCTAAATTACGTGTGTCAAAATATGGGGGGAGGAGGTCCGGAAAAATCTCACCAAATCTCTCCAAGGGGGAGTGGGCACGTCAACTTTTTAATGCTGAGACTATACATTATTATAGCAGATTACATTTAAAATTTATAAGGCAAATCTTACGTTAGGGATAGGGGGTCCCGTCAGAACTCACGAAATCTCACCAAGAGGAAGGGGGCCCGAATTTTCAAAAAACACCTCACGTAATTAATGGACGGCCCCTCATAGTACCCATGAAGATAATAAGTGTCCGGACTTTCCATACTGAAGAATATTAAGTAGTAAAGAAACTTTTTTGAAACACCCTAACAAACACACTATCAAATTATTCCCTTTTCCTCTCAATCATGCTCACCTACCATAATTTTCATTCTCTTTGTTTTTTTGTTTGTTTTTATTCACTTTATCTCATGGGGAGCAGCGCATTCTCGACGAATGCGATCGCTAAAAGTTTTGCGTTGATCGCGCAACGCGTCGTAATTTTTCACAGCGCACACAGAACAATGTTCGACCTTGACAATGAAAATTGTTGTGTTTGGTTGTTGTTGTTGTTGTTGTTGTCAATATATATAGTGACTAGTGCGCCAAACTAAATCGCGCTGTTTCACAATTGTGCCGAGCACAATTCGAGTATCGTTTAATTTTCGATTCTTTTTTTTTTTTTGTTGCCTTCTTATATTTTGTTAATTTTCTGATTTTAATTTGGCACGACAGCAGCGGGCTGTTGTGGGTGGGGCGGCTATACCAAATGCAGTCAGAGGTGTGGAAACTCGTGTATGCGAGAAAGGCTAGAAGTGAGGGAGAAAGCAAACTTTTACTACAACTGCAGTCGTGATCTAATTTTAAAAGCGATCGTAGGGCAACAGCAGAATGTGGGGTTGGCAAAAAATTATCGTCGTGCGGCGAGTCCAGCTCTCTTCGCTGTCGCTTGGATGGGGTTGACGCTTGCTCAAGTGGAGTGTACGGAGGCATGCGTTTCTTCGCACACTCACGCATCCAAACAAATACACAGTTAAATGCTGATCTTGCAAATAGCAATATCAGTTGTGTTTTTTTCACTGTTCTAATTCTAAGTTAAGTGCAATTGCGAGACAAACGGAAAAAAGTTGCAAATTGAAATAAAAAGAAAGAAAAAAAAACCGTAAATTGCAAATTGCAAAAAATAAATCGAGAGCGCTTGATCACTCGCCACAGACTTGCCGTTGCCGTTGCAGACACAACACGACAGACGCGCGCGACACTTGGCGTCGTAAGTTTGTTTTCTGAAACTGAAACGCGTCGCATTCGCTGTTGACGGAATTAAATGGTAAATTAAAAATAAAAAAAAGTTTTTTCGTATCTTTTGTTTTTGGGCTTTTTTTCTAAAATTTTGGCAATAAAGTGGCAAATCGCAATTTTACCTGCAAACGTTCACATATCCACTACAGAGATAGACGGCAACATTTGCGCGTTAAAATCGCATACCAAATTGAAATTTCAAAATTTTCTATTGTGAAAAGAGAAAAATCGAATGACAACAATAGCAGAAGTTCAAATGCGGTCATTGAACGGTCTAATAGTTTCGCTTTTGTCCGTTTGATCGCAGCTGATTGCCATTGCTATTGCCAAAGTCGCCGCCAACTTGCCGCGCCCCTGCGTGCATATTTCCTTCGACCGACCGAACGATCGCACGTACAAATGTTTGTCGTTGTGTCATCGTGTAACCCCATTTACTATTTTCGTCTACGAACGTCGTCGTATTCGCGTATTTTCCCTGCTGCTGCGCGATCACTTTTCTTCCTCTAGTGTCACAGACACACCAACATTTTCCGTTTCCGTTGCAACTGCGGATGCTCGCAAACTTTAGACCGGGCATGCTATTGCAGCACGACGGACTTTCAACGTTGGTGCCATTGCTGTTGGTGGTGGTGGTGGTGACCTCGATTCGTGCGATCGCCTTGGCCAAGGGTACCTCGACAGTTTCGTTTTTAAGTCAAGTGCTGCCTGTTGTCGGCGCACACACGCCTAACCGCCTTACGCTGAAACGAGAATTTTTCACATAGCAGGAAAAATATCGATTTACTTAAAGTTTTTGTGCAAAAATGTTTCGCATTATTTTTTTACGTGTTAATATGCAAAATTCCTGTTGAAAAAAAAAAGTTTTATATTTTCCGCGCATTGAATTTTCTACGCTTTACACATTTTTATTATTTTATTTGTTTTTTTCAACTCTCAGTGAGTGAGTGCATTGCAATCGCAAATTTAGCATTCGTGTCAAAACGTCAGTTTGACAGTGAAAATTCTAGTTGGCTGACGTCAGCCGCTCAGCTCAGCTGTTTTATTTTAAAATTTGAAATTGTGTGATTTGAAGAATTTCTAATTAAACAAAAATTCTAGTATTAATTAGCATCAGTTTTTGTGATATTTTTTTCTCTTGAGTATTAAATATTGATCTCAGCCAGTTGATTGGATATACGGATAGTTCAGTTCCTCATCCATTAATTTGGAATTTTTCTTCCTTTATCGATTGCTGCTTTTGCAAAAAGGGTAAGTTGATATTATAGTTCATTATAAAGGCTACACGCGATCATTTAATGGATCGTTAGATCGTTCAATAGATTGCAGCAGTTCAGTAGATTTTTATGATTTGTATGTTTGGCTATATTTTTGAATTGCACGATAGTTTGAATGAAGATAGGTTAATAGTTAAGGAATTAAATAGAGCACTTGCTTGATCAAACGATTGCTTCTCTAATTCCAAGTTCATTTGTTTGAATTCATAAGCATTCAAATTTATATGCCTTGAAGTCAGAACAGGTTGGTCCAAATAATATTTTGTGCTTTACAAAATCTCATTTTCAGTTTTTTCACATACGTCAGAACAAAACAATTTCCATTAAGTGTACCTAAGATATCTTTAAAATGACAAACGTATGACAATTTCTTGATGTGCAGAATGAACTGCACATACAGCTGTCGACAACTAATTGGAAACGAAGTCATTCGGAGTGTTATTGGTAGTTTTTCTCATTTATTACACAATATAAATGTGGAATATATAAGCTTAAAAAAAAAGAAAATAATTTAATTCAAATTCATAGCATAAAAAAGTTTTGTGAGAGATTTTCTGCTGAAACCTCAGATTTCACCTAAGTCAACTAATTGGAAACAAAAAAATAATTTCCAAAAAATATAAGAAAAACTTGATAAAATACTCTCCAAAACGATATTGTGTCATTTTCATTGCTTTTAAGAACACTTTTTGACCGAATTTGCTTATAAGCATATCCTCAATCATGGGTAGTGGCAAAAGTTGTACAGCGGCCATGCGTAAGTCAATTGTTGAGCTTCGAAAGACGGCCATGAGATATCGGGCGATGGTAATACAGCTAAATTGCTCCAAAAGTATAGTACTCAATGCACTTGACCATTTCGATGAGTATGAGACAGCAAAAAATGTTCCTCGCAAAAGGAGACCTCGTGTAGCACTTCTGGGTGCAAGGATCGCCAGATTGTGCGCATGGCAAAATTGGATCCTCGTAAGACATCGTGATCTTTGTTCGTGCACTTATTTCAGCTTAATTTACTAAACAACAATGGTAATTTTTACTAATAATCCGAATATACTGAAAATGTACCGAAAATATACTGAAAATGAGTCAAATGTACTGAAAATGCGCCTGATGTAACGAATGTACTAAAAACTTGTCGAACGTACAAATGTACTGAAAAAAGTACAAATGTACCGAAAATGCCATACCTTCTACGATTTTTTGAATTTATAAAAAAGTTTTAACAGAAATAACATGTTTCAAAAAGTCAAACAAATTACTAGCCAATAAAGATTCCATTTCAATTTTGACACATTTTTACAAATATTATACAGGGTGGTTCGAATTCGAATTGCCATTCGAGAAAAAGTGTACTGCTTGCTCTCCCTTTACTTCGAAATCACATTTTTTACCATAAGTGTCAAGTTTTTTTTCCGAGCTTATCTCTGTCTTGAGCACAGTGCACATGTTAAATGATTTTATTATGGGTTGATAAGAACTGCGAACTGCTTTAACAAATTGTTTTCTATTAATTTTTGATAAGGTATAAAATTTCGTTTCAATTATCGTACTTTACGATAAGAATAGTGCAATTTCTTAGAAAAAATTGCCTTTTTCTAAACTCAACAGCTAAATTTTTTCCCCCATTAATATATTTATATATTTTATAAATTCGATGCATGTGCAATTCTGCATTCTTAATCTTTATATTGGTCAAATACGCGTTTACATACGCGAAAATTAAATGATTTTTCAAATACAAACATACAGACATGTGGCTCATTGCTCTGTTAATTTTAATTGAATAATAAATTTCGAACACGTCTGACCAAATGTCTGAGTGGAATTTTTATATAAAAATTTTTGTAGTTTAAGCAAACGAGAGCCATATGTACTCGTATTTTTTCAATATTTTATTTGATTTCTAGTGAAATTTAGAAGACTATTCGTCGCCAGTGTTGCTGCTCATGTGGCTTAACTGCAACTGCAGTAGGGTTGCGGTGTTGGGTGGTGATAAGAGTTGGTGACATGTAGTATGCAAGTGAATCGCTTACTATTGCGTTATGTTGTTAAATTTCAAGTATTTGCAATAACTTAAATGATTAACACTCTGTAATAATTAAAATTTCGCAGAATTTTCAAACTTAAAGAATAACTCTTTATATTGAATTGACGCTGCCAACAGAAGAATGTTCAGTTAAACCCATATGAAATGCTATGTACTTATGTGCTTCTGCATATAAGGCTATAGAACTATATCTCTGTTGGTCGATTGACACATGTTTTTCATATAAATTGTAGTGCATTCATTATGTGCCTGAAACATATTTTGGAAATTAAGAAATGGGACTGTCTAGCTTATGCTTTTTCACCAAAAATTTTAATTTTCCTAAAATACTTTTAAAAAAATCTAGTTTCATGAGAAAATACACGTTTCTAGCTTGATTATTCCATTTCTGATTTTGTATTTTGAGTGATAATTTTTGTTTTTTTTTTATTTTAATGTCTTTTGATAAAGCTTCAGCTCTTGGTATACAACTGAAATCCAAAGAGCTTAGAGCTGAGTGCTATAAGTGCCGATTTTTGAGGTTTACTGTTACTTTTTTGTGACTGAAAAGTTTCAACATGTGGAATTTAGTGATATGCAGGAATAATAACCAAAATTAAAAAATTACCAAAAAACTTAGGCCAATCTTAAATATGGAAATATTGCCCAAAATCTAATATCTCATCTCAGATTTTATTTTTTCGTAAGATTTCGGTTTTAATTTCCTTGTCACTCTTTCATTATTATTTTGGTGATATTTATTTTTCCTTTTTTGAGCGAGTTTTAATTTTCACTCGGGTGGCATTTTTAAAACACTTGTTGATGTGTGAATATCTTCACAGGTGGGTATAAGACTACACTGTAATAAAATGGTTGAAAACAATACCTTACGATAGCGCTAACAAAAGTGATCACGCTACAAAATAGTGTTATATTTAAGAGTTCTATCCAATTTTTCGATACTCTACAAAATTTTTTGAATTTTACCTACGGTGAACAAGACCTTAGGAGCATGTTGAGAAAGTTATAAAAAGCAAAAAAAAAATTATATAAAATAACACTAATACAATCACAATCTTTTCAATTTCATAATTTATTTTTTAATAAGGTTTTTTGCGGTTATTATTATTTTTCAACATTCTTGGACTTTTCCAGCATTTATTTTTTTTTAAATAATTTAATACTCGACTTATTCAAAATTCGTCAACTTATTCAAATCTGTTTTAGAAATTGATTTGTTTAAGACTAATAATTATTATATTAGTAATTGAAAAATTTTATATTGAACTGTTCAACTTTTTTATCGTTAACCTTTAGAGAACCGGAAAACCGATACATCGGCTTTGGAGAAAAATCAAAAATTTCTTTTCATAAACAAGATCCAGGGCATTTATAAAAACTGAAAAAGAGGAGCTACAGAAATACTGTCTACGTCCACGTCATTAGCTCTTGGTAATTCTAAGGGGGAGTTGAAAAATTAATTAAACTTCGGGAGTGCCAAGAAATAAAGTCTTCGTAGCGGAGGAGCTAAATGGGGAGGGGGGGGGGGGGGGGGGGTAAGGATATGTGAACTGATCAAATCTAACCCTGGATTCGTAATCAGCGTCCCCAAAAACCCCCAGAGTCACATTTTCACCCAATGTTAGCAATTTCATAAAATTAAATACTACAAAATTTTTCCTATACCTTACAGGACCGGAGAGCCAATATATCGGCTCACCCTGTGATATGAACTTTGTATATAGTTGATACGTGATACCAGATACAAATTTGGGCACTTTTAAAGGGCGATTTTAACTCTCAAATCCCGGCAGTATAAAGGTTAAGGAATTATTCAAAAAACTAGCAGATGCCCGCGACTTTGTACGCGTAGCCTGTTTTTCTACGAAGGCAAACAGTTTACTTTTTTAAATAGAACTACAGTCAATTTTGGATTCTTCTTCACAGATCAGAGTTCTTGTTGTTTTCTCTTCTATAAATATTCCATTGCATTGCCATGTGAAAGACAAAAACAAAGCACACACACAAACTAACACATTCAATTAGCCTAGTACACATTATCACACATGTTGTCCAACATCAATGTTCGATAATGTGAACTATAGGAACGACCGCTTGACACACATGTTGGATGGATTTCAAAAATTGTTGATTTTCCTGCTGGCTTGTCCAACCATACAACCTGTGTGAACTGACTGTCAAGCCTAGTGAACATTTTTTATTTTAAATAGGATTTCATGCAGTTCACTTCGATGTGGACGCTCATAAATTATTCTGCAATTGATGTTTGATGGCATGCATGAATATGTGAACGCAAAGCAATATTGACAGTTACACATGTTGTCAAGCCATTTAGGACAGCATGTGTGTTTTCTATGTGTGAACGTACTGTAATTTTTTTTCATTGTTCACAAATTCCGCGTTGCTGCGTTGACAAATTGAGAATTAGACCGAGAGCGAGAGTAAAATTTGATTATTCTCTTCAATTGCATTGCCATATAAAAACAAAACGCACACACACTACTAACACACTAACTTGCCATCATGGTGTAATAACCAAGGTGGCGTACTTAAAAACGAAATTCTCAAAAGTTTGGGTTTCTTGTCCTTCATTGTCTCTTTTCGTAATTTTTTTTGACACTTCGGTGTTTTGATTAATTGGCCCGTTCAGCATCTTCAGTATTTTTGAAGCGCTTTAAGCAATTTTTTACTGAGAGGTATTTGTGTTGAGTTTCAAAATTCTGATGCGAACAAAAAACTACGCTAAAAATGTAGCAGGCTTCAATATGATAGCAATAAGTCTTTTTTGTTTTTGCAATAACAACTACATCGACTAAATTTTTAAGATTCAATGTAGTTTGCAGCTATCGTTCAGAAAATGTTCAAGATCTTACGCCTAAGCGCTGCAATTTCTCAAAGCGCTTAAGTTTTCTGAATGGGCAATTGAAATGTTATGAATGTCAAAACTACAGCAAATAGGATGACAGATGATTGAAAATCGAGGCTCTCCCTAATTACTCCACCTTGGTTATTACACCATGCTTGCCATCAAACGATTTGTTATTCTTACACGCTTCTTTCTATGTGTGAAATTAATTTTTTTAGCAATTTTAAAACTTTTATATTTTGATATTTAACAGGAATGACGTGATCATTTTAATTCTATGTAGGACCAAGCGTCTAAGAAAGATGACTAAAAAAAATTGATCAAAATTGATTCAGTAGATTTTGCGTGAATCCCGTTCATCGAAAACGGCTATCATTTTATTTATATAGATTAATGTCTTCAACATTTTTGACTTTTGAAAGCTCTTCAACATAATCGACATTTTTATCCATTATTTGAAATGACAAGACTTTGAGCTCAAGTTTTCCGATAACACTTACGACCACATTGTCTAGAATCATAATACGTTTAACTTCTATCCTGGGTCATATCACATGTAAACTATTACCCTTAAGTAAAGTTGTCATCTCAAGAAAATTATTGCAGCATTGAAAGCAGTGGTGGGCAACACCATTCCAACATTTCAAAGTTACAATTAAGTTGCAAGAAAAAATTGTAAATAGTTGCTACAAATTGTTAACAAAAAACGTAATCCAAAATCAAAATTCGACTCAAGAAAATGAAACGCACAAATTCTTTAGAAACTTTGTGCGTTTGTCATATTTGAATAATAAGCAACTGTTATGCAATTCAATAAATGAAATTTTCGTATTTGCAGTTTAAGAGCCAAGTGGAATCAAAGAAGCCATGACATGACCAACGCTGATTGATCCAATCACTTACATACCAAAAACAATTCAAAGCTAAATAAAACTCAATAAAATATGAAAGAGTTAAGATGAACTATCATTTGGTTTATTCTAATTTTGTATTTAATCTACAAAGCTGCAATTATCTAATTAATGAAAAATACATAGGATCATATGAACAGAGATTGACAATCATTTTTTCTATTTTTTTATTCTTAACAAACAAACAAAAGTTTGCTCGTGGCTTTGAATATTTATTATTTTGTTAAAATAACTACAATTTGCAAAGGTACCACTGCGAGTATATGCAACAATATGTAATTTAAACTTTACATAAGCACATGTACATATGTATGTGCATATTTATATATCTCTTAGATGGATAGATAGATAGGTACATGTTCTACTTGTTCTTGTTGCTGTTACTGTTGTGTTGTGTTGTTTAGAATAGCAACTACACATCTATGTTATGTACGATTATTTCAAAGATTTGCAGGTGTTTTCTAGTTGTTGTTTATTAGCGCTGCTGGTTTTCTTTTTTTTTTCTATTTTGCATATTTCAGAAAAAATACATTTTTACAATAAACATACACAAACAACAACAGAAAACAACCTAACAAACAACTTGAAGCAGCGGTGTAACGACAGCAACTGTTGTTGTGCAGTGCAGTTGTTGCTGTTGCTGCTGCTAATTTAAATATTTCTTTAGAAAATCAAAGCGAATGTTTAATGCAGCGTATCGCATCATTTGCGCGCCAAGCGAACGAATTTGCAACGTACGCGAATAAAGAAGTTTGGTTGCGGTTGTAAAAAAAATCGCGTTCGCTGATACGCGGCGGGTAGCATTAGTTTCTGTTGTTGTTTGGATTGCTTTCATCAACCCACACCTTGTTTGCACGATCGCAATTCTTTTTGTTCGCTTCTTTTGTTGTTGTTGTTGTATCTAGTGCGATCGTGTGTCTTTCGGCCTGTTTGTCTGTCTTTTTCTCGCTTTTCATTTTGTATTGAAGTTCGTCATTTTCGCTCGAACATCATTCACCGTTGCTGCAACCGCTACCGCCTGCTCATAAGAGATTGAAAAAAAAAAAAAAGTTGAAATTTTCCCACGATTTTTCAAGTTCGATTTAAATGTCGGTAGTATGCGGGATGATGGAGTTTCTACACGGACAAATTAAAATTTTTTTTTTTTATTTTTGAAATACTCTCATTATATGAGTAATTAGAATTTTATGACAATATGCACAATAAGTTTTATGTGCATTTAGAATTTTTTCTCAAGCTTATTACAAAATTGTTTTAGGGTTAATCTTAACTTGTTCTCAATTCTATCTAAAATGGTTCTAAAATTGATTTGAAGTAGATCTCAGGTTTATCTCGAGATGTTGCAAGTTAATCTCAAGTTAATCTCAAGTTAATCTCAAGTTAATCTTAAGTTGATTTCGAAGCCAATAACAATCAAAAGAAATATATATGTGGATAATTTGGTGAATTGATATGATATCGACATTAAATGCTCAACGTTTTGTACATTGGCGTTCCAACATTTACTCAACTGAATATATACTTCATTAGTGTAGTGTTTTCGCAGTCTTTGCCTTTGAAATTTAAAGAATATTTTGCTGAAGAAAATAGGTAATTTTTTTGTACTTTTAAGGCATGTCGATTATGCACAAAAAAAAAATATATTGCTTTCACGTTTTTTTCATTTTCACATCTACGGAAGTTAAGTAAATTTTCCCTAAAAATGCACAATAATCCCATTTAGTCCCTAAATTGCGTCTTCTCCTGACCTAATTTCATTCTTAAACTTTTCTAACGGATGAAGTTGAAAGAATTGTATCAAATTGTAGAATAATGGGCTTGGCGCCCGGAGTAAAATTGTAATTTACCCTCCTCTACTTAAGAATTCACCTTAACAAATTTTTATTTCATATATTAAAAAAAAGGTCTACAAAATTTATTCAATGTGCTAAAAACCATTTCGCCGCCTCCAAACCGTTGAGGGCCGCCCTCTCGTACATATCTCTCCATAGCTACGCTACTAATCCAAATATATTGATACCTTACATAGTTTTAATTTATAACCTTTATAACTGCTTTGCGTTGCAATCAAAAACACAAATTTTAATGTTCAAAAATATCTTCCTTATTTACTCATAATATGTAGTTCACAAGTTATAAAAAGTTGATCAAAAATTTCCACTTTACATAAGCATTTTTTACAGTGTTGGCAACATGTACATGTGTGTGCAAAAAAAACCAAAAACTGCGAAAAATTCTTATGCAGCTTCCAATTTTAAAAAGAGAATCGTGCTTTTCACAATTGGGAATTGATTAGTTAGTACCTTTAGAAAAAGGCAATAACGAAAATTCATTTTGAAAAAATAGGCTACACGTACAAACGCTGGAAGTCAGAACTGAGCTTTCCACACGCCATTAAGAAAGTCTTTCTCACACAATTATGGTATGTGTTGTGCAGTGTAAAGAAGCCGCCAACACCAACGCAAATCAAACTGAACGCAAGCAGGTTCATGTCAGCAATAAAAGCTGGCAAAATAAAGGAAAAAATTTGCATTATCCACCTTTTGTTACGTACAGAGGACTCTTTTCTAAGGTTTCCTCGTTTGTGCTTGGCTACTTAAAAAAAAGGGTGCTTTCGCTATTGCGGATGTAATATGCCCTTTCTTTCTGTACCTCCTTTCTTTATTGCTGCTGCACCTTAGTTTTTTTTTTATTATTAACATTATTTAATGCACATTTTTTTTTCTTATTTGGGCCAATGTTAATTTCCATTCAATTTTCATGTAGATTGTGCGAATGAAATCAATTTTTTATGCCTTCAGTTATTGCTGCTACCCAGTTAGAAATGTTGCGTAAAGTGTCCATTACTATGACAACTAAATCAATATTCACACTGCATTAGCCAGCGTTGGGAGTGCCACAGCAAATAGTGCTCGATTTGGCTCTAGAAAATAAAGACGTAATTTTCATTGTTGGTGACTTTATTTACTTTTTTTTCCAAAAAACGATTTGGAATTTAGATTGTTGTGTTGTTTTGATTGTTTTTGTTGATGTTTGACTCCAGCTTAAAATAGTTCGCCCATCGCTGATTTAAGCATACGAAAGCTTTGAAGGGAATTGTATGTTATACGTCATTTTCCTACATTTTGAAAAATTTATAATGATAGAGCTCGAACTCGTAAGTTCTGAATCCGTGGTACTTCTTGAATTCTTTTAACACACCATTGACTCAAATTCTAACAGGGTTCCTTAGTCTTAGACTTGACTCTGTCTTCGTGTCAAGCGCCATTATAAAGTCACACACTCACACAGGCTTTCACATATTAAAACTGCTTTTTATTTTCCATTATAGAGGGCGCTCATCGTCGTCGTCGCTCTATTGTGTCGCTTAAGCAGTGCGAAAATTGCTGACATTGTTTGTCGGCATCGACAACGGCGGCGCTTGTGTATTGTTAGTTTTAGATTTAATTTTTTGCGTTCTTTTTCTTTTGCTCTGTTGGTTTGTTTTTTAATGCAAATTATGGGTGTGGGAAAGTAGGCGGTACTGTAGGTGTGTAGAGTGACTCTTTCGTTACAGTGCATACATATGTTTGTATGCGCTCAATAGTGTAAATTGGAGCGCATTTTCATGCAACAGCATAGAAAAAAGAAAAAAAAAAGAAACTGAAACTAAGAAAAAACTTCAAGCTCAAATTGTAAGCATGTGAAAATTATTGCAAAAAAAGGCCACGCCTTTTAAAGTGCTGCTAGCTTAGTTAGGGGGTGGTTGCAAAAGCAATAACAAAAAAAAAAAAAACTGTAAGCAACAGAAGTACGTTGGATTTAATATTTATTTATTTATTTAAATTGATTACTTTAAATAAAATTATATTGATTATACAAGGCAGCATTATCGTTTCCAAGTCTGGTTGATTTGATTCTTAAGATAAAAGTATTTGGGAACATTAATGTCGGTCAAACATGGCCACGGTGCAGCATATGCTCGTGCTCTAAAAAAAAGGCTTAGAGTAGCATTCACTGATTTTGCATTTATTCAGAGATTCCTTATTTTAAGTGGTTAGATTTTTAGATATAATATTGAAATCATTACATTCAGTCAGCAAAAACCTATTTTGAAATGATCGAATTCATCAGCTCACTATTTTTGTTTTTGGATTGTCGTAGTTTGGAACTGATATAAAAATGTTTCAAGTAAGTTAAGTTTCACCTCTCTTATATATGTAATCTTAAAGCAGAGGTTCCCAGTCTTTTTTTTCTCATAGACCACTTTCAAAATTTAGCTGGTTTCGGTGGACCCTGTGCTGCTACATTTCTACCACATTTCCAAGCCTCGAAAAAAATGTGAAGATTAGATCTAACTATTTAAATTTACGTTGCGGCTGAGTTCCAACCACGAATTAATAGTTTTCGAAGAAAAAGTGAGAATTGATCGCATTTCTGTTTACTCGAACGGATCTTAGGACGGTTTTCACTGTTCCACCGTTTTTACGCTGGCGCAATTTACGCCAATGTCACGCCAACGTAGACCCCTGTCGAGTCTCTTCGTTTCTATATCACCTGGTAACTTTAGATTCACTGTAGTAGCTATCCATTGAAATTAACTATGGTATCAAGTCAAATGAAACCAATAAGAAGTTCAGAGGAATATTGAAATTATGGAATTAGGGATTTCATTAAACTTTTTCGAAAACGCATTCATCAAATATATCAAAGCCGTCGATCCCTTCAGTCTATCAGTCAATTTATTCTACAACCACCGTAAACAATGATGCTATGAAGTAAAACGAAATTTTTGAATTTATGAAATCCTTACATCTAATCGATCCACTAAAGCTAGTGACTTTATTCTATCAAACTAAGTATAACATCCATCACAAAAAGCCATTTTTAGCCCGTCGCATTTATCTTTCTAAAAGTTAAGTCCATCCGAAAAGCTTCTTTTTCTTTTTTCTTCTCATATGAACCATTTTCCTGTTCCACCTTGGATATATCGCCAGTGTCCTCTGATATTTTCAAATAAATTTACTTTGTCCATTGTCGGTTCTATAACAAGAATTAAGTCACTCTTACATTCGCACAACTTTGTCCATTAGTCGTAGCTTTTCTTACTATTGCTCAAGTCAAAATAATTAATTATTGATTCATATAAGTGGTCGTCCAAGACATCCACAAAAGTTTAAGAACTTTAACCCTCTTCTCAGTGGATGTTCTATTTTGTCCAATTTTACAACATCCACTCTTCCCAAAGTACGTGTACAGATGATTAAGGTACAGTTTTTTATTGGTTTTTACTCGTTTCTTAAGAACAAAAAAACGAAAAAAATTAAGTGACATTTAATAAAATAGATGTTCGAAAAAATACCGATTTCCTCCCAATAGCCCTTCCGCTTTTTGTGGACGTCTTTATGAGCGACCCCTCATCACTAATAATTCCGCCTTAGAGGTTGAAGTACACCTTACAAGACAACTAATATATTCAGCGGAGCATGTCTGCTAATCGTTACTCTTCAATACTTCACGCAGTGCATGCAACATAACGATCTTAAATGCATTGACAACGTTCAGAAAATAGGGCGCGTTCAGAAAGTATATAAATGCTCGATAGTGCATAGTATACTACAGTGCTTACTTAACTTCAAACACTTTTTTCATGTCAGCTATTTGTATACTCGCACTACAATTCATTTAAAAATTACTAAATAATTGTAAGGCATAAGCATTCGTAAGAGAGTTGTCTCAAACATAAATGTAATTGAATAAAAAATAATGCGTTCGCACAGTCACTAGATGGCGCAGTAATAAAGTTTTTGTTGGAAATACTTTATGTGACCAACTAAACTTAGAATATTGATAGCCTATACAAAAACTATAAGCTATGCATTAAAAAAAAAAGTTGTAGTGCACTTGAAAAAATTCAAAAAACTAAAACATTCTCACCTGTATGAACGCCACTGCTGACAATGCGGCCGGCGGCTTTGCTCACAAACAGAGTAGAAATTCAACAATTGGCCTTGAAATCAGACACTTTCAGAACAACAACATCATACAATTTGATGTGTCTGTTGTTAATTTTTTCAACGTTTTCCGCAATTCTAAGCTCATTTAGCAAAATACAACAAAGCCTTAATAGAAAAACCACCTATTCATGTTCTGTGCTGTTATTTTCACTATAAAATTGTAACCTCAAAGTGATTGAAAAATGGGGAATTGTGCGCGCTCGCAACATATGAAACAACACAAAATCGCAATGCGATCGAGCTCTGATGTGATGTGATGATCGACGCAATTCAATGCAAGTTCCAACTTTAATTTGATGGGATGATGTGTCGCATTGATGAACGCTCGTTCATCCATCCTTTGGTCGTACGTTTGATCAAACGTTGAATGACGAATGAGTTTTGCACACTACGGTGAATACATTATTGGGAGGAAGAGAGAGAGAGGAACATTAAAAGAGAGGAGGTGTGGCACCTTGAATAGGCGTCAAATGAATTGAACTCAATTGTTGAAAGAAAAATCCATTATGTAACTAATGATCAAAGGAGCTACATTTGGTTGCCAAGCAACAGGCAGGTCGGCCGGAATATATTCTACAAACAATTGATAAAATGATTGAATGAATGAGTTGAATAGTTGGTTGTTCGTATATGGCTTGATTGTTGGTCTGACTTTGTTGCCGTGCTCGCTTTGAGTTTTCATTGTTGCGCAAAATTTTCTTTTAATGTCATTGCGTATTATGTTATTGTAATTCAATTTAATTTAATTTTAATAATGAAAATGATTTTCAATTTTCGCGAAATCCATTAAGCGAATATCATGGTGCTCTTGTGGCCAGAATAATATTCTAAGGTGCAGGGCTATCATGCGCAAATTTAAGTTTTTTTGCAAATGATAGCATCATATTGAAAATAAAAACGAATGTGGATTTGTTTGGTCTATCTCTATTTTGTCTAAGAGCCTTTAATAAAAAAAATTATATCATAGATTGCTGGTATTCATTCATTATGGTATTCAAACGTAGCAATTTTGGTGCAATTAACGCTTTGACACAAATACAAAGCTACTTGTGAAGAACCTTAATAAATGTGAGCGAAAATTCCCTAAAATACTTCACTTCTTCATAGGGTGGTATATTCGATGTTCATTTTTGACATCACCTATAAATTATATAAATGGTGCTATAAATTACTTTTTCGAAAGAATGGCTTAACCCTTCGTTTATTGAAGAATTTTTAATCGGTCGTTAGAGTATTAGTCACCCGGGTGACTAGTTAGAGAGAAGTCAGGTGCACCAATTTTTTCCACCGAATGCAGTTAATTTCTTCAGGGAATCAAAAATATTTCTGGTGTTGTCAAAAATAAATGTTTACAGTTTTCCCGTCGATTAATGTAGTTCAGAATTTTTTCGAAAGACGACCCAAAATACTCTCTTAGTATGGTTGTCTTCTAACCTCAGTTGAGTCTAATTTAAATTTTCGATCAATTTATTGATGCAATAAAAAATTTTTTTTGAAAAAATTATGGTTATCATACTCTTCGGATTGATCTTGGATAAGTTTATAACCCAATTTTGAACTTTTATAATACTTTTTTTTGAGCTTCCATTGCGCATCTTACTCTAACATATGGATAAAGACATGTTTTTTCCTTTTGTTTTTTTTTTTCGCACTCGCATCTCGCATTCATTGTGTTTAGAGCCTTAAAGTCTTTTATCAATACTTAGGTCTTATCGTTGTAACTGCGCATTTAGGATGACTCAATATAATCTTTACGGTTTGAGTTCGATTAACTTTTTCAGAGTAAACTATATATTTTTATAGTACAGTGTAGAAGTAAAGATTTTTTATTGATCAAAACGTGAAAAATTACGTCCAGCATATGGTGGCCACTTTCTGTTTTGTACATTCGTGTTCTTTCCAAAACATTTTCCACAAAATTTTGCCAATTTATGGTTTTTTTTTTGTCATTGTGAATATTATTTTCAATTGGGAGATGGTCAGTCGCATCTTTACTAAAGTATACCATTACGTACAAAGCAAACTTTCGCGAGCGGTTAACGCCATTGAAATAATGCGGTCGTCGAAGATGCTCCTTAAAAGAGACATTGTGTCCCTCACAGTATGCACTGCGTATTATATCTTGTGGGAGCCACAGTTTTGAATGGACTTGCACAGTTGACCTCAACAAGTTTTCCAACATATTTAAATGATCTTTCGGGTTAGAATTGATAGCTCTAGAAAAATTTGTATCATCCAGTATTTGCTCTTTATTTACTTTATTTAGTCCTTATGAAACATTTTTTGTTTATTGTGTAAAGTATTCCAAAGCTGCCGTGTATTTTCGTCATAATACAAGGCTTTAAAGAATTGAATATTTTCGGCTCTCTTTTTTTTAGCATATCTCCTATTTGACAGAAAAACTCAACTCTAATCAATTTATTTTTTCCTTTTCTTTCCAGGTAAGCTGAACAACATATCAAGATACAATATATTTTCATGGTAAATAATTATTTTATAATTTTATTCAAAAAAATGTTTAACAACATTAACACAAAAATAAAATAAAAGTCTCAATTAATGCAACGTTTAAGGGGAACAAAATTTTGTCACACGTTAATTTGACTTTTCGCACTCAAACGCCTACAGTAGCGCACAAAATAAAATTGACAGCCGCTAGCGTTTTCCGTGTACTATTTAGAATTTTAAATTCAATTCGAATGCATTTTCTGTTAAAATTTTTGAGTTTCTCATTAATGTTGTGCAAAATATATCTTTGCTGTCAACTTTTGCGTATATATTTATTACATCATTAATTTGAAATATTAATGACTTAACTGTAACCCAAACGATTTTCTCACGATGACGTTGGATATGAAAAATGAATTTATTATTTTAAGTGGAATTTTATGCTATGTTAAAAATCCATAAGTTAAAAAAAAAATTGGAATCTATTATGGGAATTGAACTTACGTCGAATTTGAAGTTTGGCATTAAGAGTCTTGAAACATTCTTTTGATTAATTATGTCGTTTTGTTATTAGTCAAGCAATTATTTTTTATCTAATTTTTCCGTAATGTAAATTAAAATATTTTACATACATTCGCATGCAAACAAATTTGGTTGTTTTGTTTTTTTTTTATAAGAAATAAAACATATTGCTTACACTTTTCTTACCTGTTTGTTTGTTTTCTGCATTTAAAAGATAAGCAAATGTAAAACAAAACAAATAAATAATGAAATGTAAACAACAAAAACCTTCACCGCGTAACCAAGTCGGCAAGTCAGACTGTCAATTTAATGCATTTTGCGGGGGAAAATACGACGAGAGCGACAGAAATACAGATCAGCAATTAAATGTGTAATAAAACGTTCAAGTTCAAGATTTCGAAGCATACAAGAAAATGCGAAAAAAAAGAAAAATAATGAAAAACTAAAATAAAATAAGCAAACAATGTGAAATAATAAATAACAAGAAACAGATAAATGCAAAAAATATAAAACTACTATTTAATTTAAATTTATTGCTAATAACAATACGACATAAGTAGCTATGTACATGTAAAAAAGTATGCAATAAGCGATATATTCATTGCATAAGTAGACGATATAATTTGATAGATTTAGGTCCAAACAAAATTTTTGTAGCATCAGCAATACTGAGACAAATAGGATCCCAACTTTACTTTACTTTACTGTAGTGCACTCATAAATATCAATATTTTGTCACATCTCTCTAGTGTGTTTCAACACCAAAAAAAATTACATTAATCGAAGATAAATTTAGAAAAAAAAGTCTTAAGCTAGCCATACTAGTTTCATCCGTTGCTGAGCGGAATCATCAGTGACCCTTAAGCCGATTCCCGTATTGCATAAATCTGTTGAGAACCGATGCAAAAAGTGAAACAACGTAAAATTATTATTTTCTATTGCTTATTTATATTATATTATATTTTTGTAACTCATTTGATATTACACTTTTCTTGAAGGCAAAGTTACAAAAAAAAAAATAAGCAACAGAAAAAGAATTTTTGCTTTGCTTTGGCTCTCAACAGTTCTATGTAAAATGAGGGAAAAAATATCAGGCTTAGAATTTCTTACTAATCGACTTAGAGGTCACTGATGATTCCGCTTAGCATCAGATGAAACTAGTTTGACTATTTTTAGCACTTTTTTCTTAATTTACCTATGTTTAATGTCAGGAATAGTAGTAATCACAGTAAAAAATGTTTTAATAACATACCCAAAACAGCATCTTTAAAATCGAATGTGATATCAACCTTATAACCGTAATAAAGGCAATTCAGCTATTACTGGCTTGCTCCAAGGATTTCGACTATTTGCTGATTCTTATTATGTTTGACTTTTTCTTTTCCTTAAGAATTATAGTGAAACATTAACTCGAAAAGCTTAAATAATCAACCATTTACGATTCCAAATTCGAGTTCATGTTGACTATAATTTTTTTCATTTATAAAAAAATGTTCATCAATTTATTTTGATAACAAGAAAAAACATAAAAATATCATGTTACACTCCTGCCACCTCCATATTTGTAAGCATTGTCAAAACGTTAGCCAGCAGCACTCAAAGCGTTGCCATGTTTTATTAATTAATTGTTTTTGTTGTAATTGTATAGCAATTTGCTAAGCAAATGTTTACAAAAAATTACAACAACAAACAAACCAAAACTATTACAAAAAAGGAGTTATTCTGTTATTTATTATTACTTGAGATAAAGTAAAACTACAGTAGTAGTGCGCACAGATTAGAGCCAAAGCCGGGGCGATACAAAACATAAAACTCTAACGCATTGCAACTCAATTTTATTCACGAATCCAATTAGTTTGACATTTTTATGTTTTATGACATGACATATGCAGCAGCACCGCCGACACCAAAGCTTGAGCCGCATGCAAATCCAAATCTCAAAGAGAGAAAAAGCAAAGCAACGCGCACAATTGAACGACGCAATGTGGCGCATGCGCACAGCAACTGCAACACCAAACGTAGCCTGCAAAAAGCAATAAAATTTGTAAACAACATGCAAATTTAGCATTTGCTTAAATATAATTGTTATTTGCTACTTTTGAATTTGTTGTTTTTGCCAATTTATTGTTGGCATTTTGGAAATATTTGAGTTTTTTTGTTTTTCGTTGTCTTTTGTCTAAATGCCTTAAATATGGAAAATGCCTTAAACAGCCAACGACAAGAACAGCAACATGGTAACTATGATTGTTATAAAATGGTACATTTTTGACATTTGCAACATTTTAACATTACACGCAAACATTTCTATTAAGCGTGAGATTAAGGCTACACAAAAAAAACTTGAAGTGAACAAAAGCTCAAGTTTTTTGGAAAAAAAGTTCATAAAATGATTGCTGGAATTATGGAAAATTTGACCATAATGTAAAATTGTTTTAAAATGAATCATTGAACTTTTTATAAATGTCTAGAAGATCGAACAATTTTTGGATTTATTTCCATTTATTTTGAAAATATTAAATATTGAATAATATTATGCTTTGGCTAATTTTTTTTTCTAAGAAAATGCATGTGCCTTTTGAAGAAAATTTAATTTTCATTTTACTCATTTTGAAAGAAAAACTATTAATTTTTCTTCAAACTTATGTTATTCATTACTAATATTTTAACTTATACCAAATATTCCATATGTCTTATATTTTTGTAATTGCTGCAAAGCAACTGTTAGCTAAAAGTTATCTTCGAAGTTGTGCTTTCGAACATTTGTTTTGCGTATCGCTTCCTAAGTTTTGTCTATAAAATTAATGATGCTTAAGAAAGTCTTCTGCACTTTTTCTTTTATCAATATGAGCAATTTTATTAAGAGCACAACATATGCTGATAGAAAACTTCAAGTATTTCATGACTTAGTAATCTTCGCTTTACTATTGAAAATGCGTAAAAGCAATAATCAATCTAATAAGCCACAGTCACTTGGTAAAAGCGGCAATGATCCTTAATCTGATCTGCTGTCAAGAATCCATTTACAAATACTTAATTCCTTTTTGAATATTTAATAAGAGTACAACAAGTATGTGGATCTTCTTGGTTCATTTATCAAATTTGAGTGGGTCATATAAAGCTGTTTTTGTATTTCATTTGATATCACACTTTTCTTCCACTTCGTTAAAATTTTTGCTAAATATTAGAAAGAACACAGTTCAAATTTTCTGAAATAAAGCTGCCATTGGTATCATTACTTAAAAACAAACTATTCTAATTCAAACAAAATCAAAGTTGTGGGCTTGTAAAATCAATTGTTGGTCAGAAGTCACGATTAACTAAGTTCTATAATCGAAAAAAAAAATCAATAAACATTTTAAAGAAAATTAACTGATTGAAAAAAGGTTTCCATAAACCAACGTGTCAGATCAATGGTTTGGTGTTCTTAAAATACTCGAACACATTTACCTGAAATACTATATATGTATGATACAAGAATCGATACCAAGTTCGGACTCCAAATTTAAAAAAAAAAAAAAATTCTGAAACTATATAAAAAGTTCATGTTTTAAGCAATTTCCTGTTGTTTGCTTTAAAAGAAACATTTTAAGGAAAAACATTTCAAATGAAGTACAGAGGAAACCCCAGGAAGTTCAGCTTACTTCCCTGAGTTTGTTGCATTATCAGCGAGAGTAACGAAAAATAAATTCTTCTGAAAAAGTGTGAACACAACGACTTGTGAATTGTTTTGAATATAGAACAAAACATTTAATATTAACTACTTTTAATTTAAAAATAATTTATCAAAACAGGGCCTACATTTTTTTTTTGTGGGATCAAACTAAGTAATAAGTAAGCTACAGAGAATTTTGTGTGCTAAGCAAAACTTTATATAATCAAATCATCTACACGTCATAGTTTCGCATTGTCTCATAATGATTAATATTTGATGACTACACACACTCATAAAATTTCTTTTGGTTAATAATCTTGTTACGGATACAGACAGTTTTCTTTTCTTTTCAATTATCCCTTACTGACCATTTTAATAAGATGTTTTACTTATCGTTACACAGCATATTACAATTAAGCTGTTCTTAGTCCATATAAAAATGGTGAAATTCGTATGAAGTTAAGAAGTCAATATTTTAGTGAATACTATCTCAGAATTGTTATTTCTCGATGATAAAAAAGTTTAAAACTGTAGGGGAATATTATTGCTGTCTCATTGCTTAGATAAAAATAAGCAAATAAACATGAAAATAAGATTGCCTCAATAATTGCCGCCAAAGTCAACTATATCTTTAAATTATGCTTTCTATCAAAATAATAAAAACAGTTTAAAACTTCCCTGCGTCTTTTATTTTTTTACTCTCATTATCAGCGCTAAGCTGATATTAAAAGTAGGTCACAGCGATACAACGAAAAAAGTTTATTTGGCAACACAACGCAATCTTTTAAAGGACGAACCCTTTAACTCCATAGCCAAACAAATAGGGTGACTCGCGCCAAAAAAAAAAAAAGAAAAACTTTACTTTTTGACCATCTGCTGATTGACAGTAAAAACTCGCTTCCACGATGCGATGTGAAGTAGTGACCTTCTTCTCCTTCCGCCTAAGACAAAACTACAAATTGTATGGCATGTGCGACAACGACAACAACGATGTAGTCAATCTGTCGATTTTTATCACAATCAGCAAACTTTGGGACATGAGTTGAATTTCTTTTGTTTTTGTGCTGCCAGCAAATTAAAATGTTTGCAATGTTTACAGTAAATGAAATTTCCTTGTACAATGTTGCAACACTTTTGGCTGTCACTTTAGATTTTGGCTAACAAAATGCATACAATGTTAGCCAAAAATTTTGCTTAATCCTGTTTGGTCCTTGCTGCTACTACTCCGGTTGACCAACGCAGCTGTTCGCGTGTTTAATTCATTTATTTTATTTTCACTCTTTTTTGGCAACAACAGACAGTGCGTGTCCTGCTTTTGATTATCCTTTCGTTTTTTTTATTAAGTAGCATCAGCTGCTTGATAGAAGGCCAAAAAACCGGTACCCTTTGACACACACGTTAAAATGCAACATCGTTGCCAAAAAATTGTTTTTACATTTTAAAGGACATGAGAAAAGGACCTCATTGTGTGCGGCGTATTTATGCATGGAAACAGTTAACATCCGGTGGCAAAATACAGTTATATTGAATTTTGTTAATGAAATCGAGATTGTCATGCACAGGATAACTAGGACGCAGAATATTTTACGTGAAAGCGAAATTTACCGATGCATAAAATTTCGCAAGGTGAAACTTTCTTTTTCTCCCAGCGCAAGATTCAAATGATAAAAAGCGGCCAAATTGTAAACTCGTGGCAATTAAGTGGCAGTTAGTTCTAACGGCATATTGAACAAAACATTAAAAAAGTGTCCCAACCTTTTTTTTTTTGCTCTAAAGTATTTTTTTCGCTTGCCTCTTCATCGTCATCATGGCTGCTTGAAAAATGTCATACATTAAACTAAACCATTTTTCTATACTAAACACAAGCTCCACTATATTTTAGAGCATTTTTATGATAAATGTTTTCAAAATCTAGCGCACACACCTTCTGAGCAAACAAACAAATCTGTAGACATTTGTTTGGTGGCTTTGGATTGGTACCAAAACGAACACACAAAATGCGTTACGTCTAACCGCCGCACGTTCGCTCACTCACGCGTTGCCAAATGATAAATTAACGCTTTCAACGCAGTAATTAAAAGATGAATTGACTTTGACTCGCATATGGTATGCGAAACAAAAAGTAACTCATAGATACTTGAAGTATCTTACTGCACTCGCATGTAAAAGTAGTTAACAACGTCCATCGTTCGGATCGTTGATGATAGTGCGTTCATTTTTTCTAGAAAAATCGCTAGAAAATATCATGCACCATTAGTTTGGTGAAAACTCCCATTTTATGTTAGATATTATATCTTAGAGCACATAAAGTGATGGTAAAATATGCTAGAAAATTATATTCGGCCCAATTTGACAGTAAGACGTAAGCGTAGACAACTTGAAGATGTTATTTTTCGAGAAATAGTTAAACTAATGCGAGGTTTTTTATAAATGACAGCACTAAGCAAAAAATGAAGCTGAGTAGTAGTAGAAAATATTGAAAATTTGAATAATATTGAAAATCGAAAAATGCTAAAAAAGTCGAAAAATGTTGAAAGTGCTGAAGCTTCAAAATTATTGAAAGACAAAATATGTTGGAAAAGACGAAAAATGAAAAAAAAGTTCAGAATTTCCGAAGGTGTTGCAAATTGTTGAATAAGTTCGAAAAATTATTGATCACACTACTCAACAAGATTTTCCACAACGAATGGCTTTAAGATTTTCTATAGTGAAAATTTTCTTAGAATCCGAATACGTAATGGTTTTTTTCGATAGGCCCCAATTTTAAATAAAATCATCTGGTTTTTTGGTCTCTAACTCTGTGTCGGTTTTTACCTATGTAAGTATGACAATAGGTTTCTTCTTTCAATTTAGAAAAATCATGTACAGTGAAATTCCCCATTACGGACAGCCCCCATAACCGGACATATTTCAGCGACATTCACTAACTTTTCCATACAAAATTAATTCTGATAGCCGGACGCTCCAATAACCGGACAAAAATACTGCCACGATGGGTATGCGGTCATGGGGAATTTTACTGTATATGCTCATAGTTTCACGCAATATATTAATAACAGTAGTTCTGTTGATTAAGATGTGCACGCCTCTGAACATTGACATAACGTAGGAGACCTATGTAGGTTCGAATCTCGTCGGTGACAAATAAAAATTTGAATTCTCTCTCTTTGAAGTTTTTAAAATGCAACATAAATAAATTAAGGTCCAATTAATAAGCAAAGTAATAACGGGGAAGGGGAATACGATAAAAAAAAAAATTCGGTTTCGTTTTTTTGAGAAAATTTTGTGGTTAACCTGATTCCCAGGTTAGTTAGATTGAACAACATGAGCCACCAGGTTAAAAAATTTCAACCTGAGATTTGGTAAAAACTTGGTTACATTTACCAAATTCATTTTCTGAGTGTATCTCTTTTAAAAACTTTTGTTCACGAAATTCATGCGCTCATCCAAAAAAATGTCATTCCTGTTCAACTTTAGCACAACACTTTGGTGATAGCGATATTGCTTGAATCAATACTTTGCTAACTTAAAATTTTCACAATCAGGCCTGTTTCGATTGCGTTTCGGATTTGCTTTGGAAGTGGAATTCGAAATTTATTTCAGAATCATACAAAAAAAAAAGAAAAATCAGTCAAATCATCGAATCTTTAGATTAAAAAAGAGCCTTCGAGTTCTTGAATCAGAACAGGTCTGAATATCTTGGAATTGCCCTAAAGCTAAGTAAAAAGTCTTTATTTCGTACGACTTTAAATACTTCCCAGCGTATATAAAAGCAATATACTCGATCAGATTCTCTTACGTTTCTGAAATCAGTTTTACAATTTAGTTGCTGACGACATAAAGAATGTTTCGTAAAACGCTTTCAAGCCCAAAACGAAACTAAAATATAAAAAATTAAAATTAAAAAAAAAAATCATCGAAATTAATTTTGAAAAACAGTCTCAAAATGGACCAAAAATTGTATTTCTAAGAAGAACAAAAAGCAAATGTACCGAAAAACTTAGGTGATTATTTAATAAAAAATTTGTGAAAATCTTCATATAATTTGTATTTTTTTTTCTTTTTTTCATATGACACCAACTGTAGGCAATTAAATGGTTTAATACTCTACAACAACTACAACAAAAATTAACTTGTTGTTAAATTATTCATCGTCACACTTGTAAATGACTACAAACAACATGTTGCATTGCGCTGCTTTATGTAGTATTTACTAGGTACAGCAAACACAGGCTGATGAGATACGGATACGTTTGTAGATATTTAAATAGAGAGAGGAAAAAAAAACAAAAAATTTATATGCATGTAAAATTACATACAATTGTATGTAGTATTTATGTATATCGCGGAGAGTGTGTGTGTATATTGTGCTGTGCAATTTATAAATACGTAGTGTGTTTGCAAGTGCGCGCGTGTGACCTTGAAATAATTTAAAAGAAAATTGCAGCAAACAAAAAAAGAGAAAAAAATCATACTGTAAAAATAATATATAATTTACACTCTATGTAATTTAAGCGCATATATATATATTTGTAGATTTCTACATATATATACATATGTAAATATATCTAAATATAGCGCATACGAGAGCACACGCATTCATTCATAGAGATTTCTATTTTGTTGCAGCAGTTGCTGTTGCTAACGTTTGTTGCTGCCTGCCATTCCTATTTACAGTTGCTCCAATAAAATTTAATTATAATTTTTTAAGACTTACTTTCCCTTGTGGTTTTTAGTTTTTTTTTTATTTTCTAAAGCTCTACTTTGATTTGTTGTATTGTGACTAAAGCTATTGATGGAATCGGCACAATAAGTATATTATTAATTATTAGGGTGCGTCATAAAAATAATTTATTCGAATTTTGATATTATATAGTTGCCAAATAAGCTTATTAATGTTCATGTAAAATATTTTCTATTTGGACTGCGTCTTTTGCCTTCACATCGATTTTGCATATCAGGCTTTTTTTGCAATTTTTTCTATGCATAAATTTAAATCCAAACATTTTAAAGAATAAATTGCCAAAAATATTTTTTTTTTTTGTAAAAGATATTAAATTCTTGGCGACTTATAATTACAAAATAATGCCAACACTCCAGATGATTCATGATGT
The DNA here is from genome assembly GCA_949775025.1 of Tricholauxania praeusta. NCBI lineage: Eukaryota > Metazoa > Arthropoda > Insecta > Diptera > Lauxaniidae > Tricholauxania > Tricholauxania praeusta. Next base: position 189,273,890 of record OX459028.1, read on the forward strand.
TCATGTTATATATATTAATCTTTGTTTGCGCCACTATGCCATTAACTTTCTGGGAATTATTACGTTTGTCCCTTAATCCTTACTAATGTTTTATGTAAACCTTTTTAGGGAGTTTTCATTCCTATAATAATTTAAGCAATAGAGCTTAAAAAATCATTCAAACTTCGCGTCTGTCCTTTGAAAAATCCTCTTTTTTATCCTTTTTTGGCATTAATCTAATCACAAAATTAAAGTGACTGGCTCAGTGCAAGATGTGAAAATACCGAAACGATTTCACTCTGGACGTTCGACCGCAAATATTGCCGCATTGAAGGAAAGTGTTGAAAATTAACCAAACACCTCAATTTCTCACCGTGCTCAAGAGCTTGACGAAAGACTTGGCCCTGCATGCGTAAAAGGTCCAATTGACTCAAAAACGCCGGGCCTTTTCTGAGTGGGTCTTGGAAAACATGGGTGGTTACATTATTAAGCAAAATTGTCGCATATGGTATCCTAAAATTCGCTAGTGATTCACTCATGTGAGTGAGTGTTTGGTGCGGATTGTGAGCTGTAGGCGTCATTGGGCCGTACTTTTTCGAAAATGGCAGTATAGACGAAAGGGCAGTACAGACGTGTCATAAACAATTTTTTTGTGCTAAGTGAGGATTTGTCAAAGGCATCTACTTGCTGTATGTTTTTTTCAAAACGGCATGTATACATTCTTCGAAATAACACAAACTAATGCCAGGTAGGAGTTCCTTTTCACAATAAATAGTGAATAAATTATATAAAATACATTTTTATTTCTGTCCATTAAAGCGAAAACTCTCAAGAGATTTATTCGAAGCAGATTTAATTTTTCCTTGGTTATAACTTCACGACTGCGCTGATCGCATCGATTAACACAATTAAATTACAAAAAAATACACCCTCTACAATTCAAAATCATATGAACAGTTAATTGCTGAATTGCAAGATCAAAGTTTATTTATTCGAAAGAATTTTTCATTACATTATTGAAAAAAAAAGACTGATGAACACAATCTTGATTTACTGTAGTGCTACGATCATACTACTGACACTCATAATGCACCGCTGGTAATTTATTGCCACCCCCTGTTTGAGATTAAACTTTGAGAGCAAAGCGATCAACAGCGACGTCCTTGAATTCACCCGCTGTTGCTGCAATAGGTTGCTTGTAGGTTTTTCTATTTTTTTCGTATGACGGTGATTTGTACTCAAATACACCTGTGGCACGTTTTATTTGATGTTGAGAAAAAAAAATTGACTTTCCGCACGATCGACTCATATACAAATAACTGTTAGAATATATTTTTGTATTTGATGGTGCATTTGTGTGCAGCTGTAATGTAAAACCACAATCATCATCGTTAACATCATGATGATGATGATGATTATTACATTGTCAACTTTTGTTGCAACAAAAGTGACGCGACGACGATTGCTTTATAACTTAATTCTTGCTGTTTTCGACATTTTTCCCGGATCGCAGCACAAAAGACGCGTTGTAAGAGCAACTCACTTGCAGCTACTTGTTTTGATCGCAACAGCAACAATAAAGAAATAAACAACAGTCAGAAAAAAATAACAAATAATACGCTACAGTTGGCAACTCTAGCAAAATGCAACATGTTAAGCACGCGGCTCTGCTGTCATATGCTGTCAAATGTCAAGGTGACTTTTGTGCTGATAATACAAAATATATAAAATATAAATAATGCTGCGAAATTGGGCGAAGTATAACATCATAATATCGTTTTGGGAAGAATAGCAGTACCTATTTCAGGAAAAGAACGTTGTACCGTAAATGCTTCTGCGGCAAAAGTCAAATAATACGCGTCTAATCGATGCCGCATTAGAGGCCGAATGTGAGACAGTCTTGCATGGTATACTCCCAGTCTCCAAGCCTCGCCTCTTTCTTTTTAGATTTCTTCTTAACGACTCTGCTGGAACTAATCCTAGGCAAGTTATTTAACTTATGTGCCATAAGTCTCCCACAGACAGGCTCTAAGCTTTTCCGTATCATCAAAATAGAGTACTGGGATTCACCAACCCAATAAAAGAGCCCAAAAATATTCGTATATCATTTATTGATTTGAGCAGTGTGAGAGCTCGAAAAAATATCACCAAAACTCTTCCACGTCTCCAAGGAGAGCACTACCGACAGGAGCAGTTAGCACTTTCTGCTATCTACTCTTCGGGCGGATTTCTCACTTTAGGTTAGTGCCACAGTATGAGCTGGATAAAAGTTTAGTTGAAATTTCTTAATGAAAAGCAGAATCTAAGCAATGAAACCACCCACTCTGGAACAAACCCTCTATAAATTTAACTAAAATTCCCGCAACATTTTCACACCCGTCACTACAATATCGAAGAATGCCCTTGTGGCGAACCGAATTCTAAGTGAAATAAAAATAAAAAACCTCAATATATTAACACTTCCGTGTGGAACTGCAAAACATCAGCGTCTAATGTTGGCATTAAACAGCATACGCGATCATGTTCTCGAAAATCAACAACAACCAACAGCAATAGAGTGGAAAGATGAAGTAAAGAAAAGATGCTGAAAGGAACTGAAAAAATTGAATAAAACAGAGATCAAAATATAGTGGAGATCATATTTTTTTCCGTTTCACTGATCGTATGTGTGCCACTGGGGTAAATGACAACAATAACATAAACAACAACAACAACAACTGCAACAACAACCCACTTAAAATCGCATTCAATGCGAAATGCAACCAAAATACGGAAGATGCAATTTCGTTGGTGTGCCGCTGCTGCACGCTGCTGATCCTCTCACATCATTTTGGCGCGCGTGTGTTTGCGCACCTGTGTAGCCTGCAATAACAAAAACAACAACAACAGCAGCAGCAACACCAATATGCACAGGTGCTAGCTGTTGCTGCTGCTGCTGCTGCAACATCTCCTTCGTGCCACGATCGCTTATTTGATCATTTACCCTGTGTAAATGCGCTTGCTGCTTGATCGCTCGCTTTTTTGTGCGACTCTGTGGCATTCAAGTGATTTACGAGATCTGCAGGAATTTTTTAATGATTCTGGCAACACAACCGAACTTGCAGCAAGTGATCGCTGCTGTTGCTGCTGATCAGACCTTGAAGTTGCAACAACGTTTTGTAAACAATTTAAAGTTGGGGTGCCAGCAGTCAGTACTGCTGAATGAATGAATGAGAGTTGTTCATTTTTGAAATGTGTGATCTTGCTTGTTGTGTGCGATCTGTTTTTCTTCCACTTTTTGTTTGATGTTTTTGTTTTCTTTTCTTATATTTTTGTTTTTGTTGTTTTTGCTTTATTGAGTGAATTATGAAATTACATAACATCGTTGATAGCTGTAGCAAGAAATGATATATTGGCGCATGCCGTTTTAACAAGATCAACTTCATTGAAGTTATTGCGCGCGCTTGCAAGATCAAGAGCAGCAGATCAATTTACACTGGATCACGTGTGGTGCATTGCGAATGCGCTGAAGTGAAACACAAAAAGAGAGGCGTTGGAAGCTATATTTTTTCTTGTCTTTGTACATTTAAAATTTATGGCATACATTGAATTGCTGGGGACTTAAATGGGTTAATTAATTGGAGGATCAATAATTGATCTTTATTGATCGTGGTCTTTTTTTTATTTATTTCTTGCGATTAATGAAATGATTTGATTTTTTTCTAAGGCAATGTATATTCGTACGTTTAAGCGTTTTAGACAAAATCTTTTGAAAAAATGGAAAAATCACTTATAAAATTTGAGTAAAGATGACACAAGCTGAGGTTTTTTTTTTTTGTTAAAAATTGGTTATAAAAAAGGAAATAATCACGAAGAAATTATTACACTTACGCAAATAAGAGTTTTTCGTACGATTTATCCTTAGCAAAATTTCTGTATGATGACTTTTAAGAAAAATTCGCTCATTTTTTTAATATTAGAAAAATGTCCAAAAATGCCAAGTATTTTCAGCATAGGTTTTAAATTTTTTTTCAGAATTAGAGACTGAACCTAACCTAACCTAACCTTACCTTACCTTACCTAACCTAACCTAACCTAACCTAACCTAACCTAACCTAACCTAACCTAACCTAACCTAACCTAACCTAACCTAACCTAACCTAACCTAACTTAACCTAACCTTACCCAACCTAACCTAATTTGCTCTCAATGTAAGGAGCCATCAAGATTTTTCGTAAAAGGCCCTTAGCATACTGCTTCGAAGGGAAAGGCGAGTCATCGCTGATATGTCAATTCCATTTTGTAACACGACTTATCGATTGATGCCATAAATATTTTCCCTATTGAAATGCTCTTACAATAAACACCACACATTCACTTACTCATTCATTGCTACTGCGTTAAGAGACAAACGCAGTGACTCGAAAAAAAAGTGCTACTGCCGACAGTTCCTAAAAGACCGATCGAATGTCGGTTGACCTTCTTTTTGCTGTCGCAATTTAAACCAAAATTTATGAGGCACAATTTTTGGTTAATGCATTTTCATGTTATACGATGATTACCTGTGCTGCAATACGTGTGCCAAAGCTGCTGCTGCTGCTGACCACAACAGCAACATTAATTCCAGAGCACTACTTACACCTCTCAGCTGCACCACTGTCCCCCTTCTGTTACATACATATGTTAAACAGTGGCTCTTCGCGCGTTATGCTGGTGGTAGGCTACTACCATTTGGCTGTCGATGGATGATTTCATTTCTGGCCGAATTCCTTGCAATTGTTTTAATCCAAATGTTGCTGCGTTTCGTTTTACACTCAATTTTTCACTAGCAGCAGCATCCATGCGACTGATTTTAAGCAGGCCGGGCATGTAGGCTGGCTGGCTACCATTATGGTGTTTTCATACAAAACTGAAACTGAAGTTGTTGTTTTTTTGCTTTTGTAACAGTAGTTTTTGCTCTTTTTATGTTGGCGCTGTATGTTGGCTCACCTACTACGTGTTCGTTGGTTTCGATTGCTGTTGCCTTAGTTTTTGTTATTGTTGGTGTTACTGTTCTGCTTGTAGTTGGCTCCTTTTTTTTCTACAGAAAATCCATGTATCCTCGCAATGCCGTTGTTTATATTCCCATTGTGAATGCTACATTTTGCTGAAATGCATCGATACTTTTCTTCGATACTTGTGAGTAACATTTTTTGTCGTAATCATCCGAAATATCATATGCTTAAAAATATGATATTGATAAATTGAATTGCTTGAAAAAATTAAATTGGTATTTTCGAAAAAAGCTCATCTACAAGATTTTAATTAAACTATTTATGGCTACCTTCAGTTTTTCAAAGTTTCGAGTTCAAAACTGAACGTGGAATTGGCTCCTCTTTCTTGTCTCTGGTAACATTTAATCTTTATAACTCGCGAGTTGTTTTTGAGATTTTTGCTTGAATGAAAAACGTGCTGTTTTTTGATGCCATTGTGAAAGCCTTATAAAAATAAAAATCAGAAATGACGGTCAGTGACTTAGAAAAAAAAAAATTTACAAAGTTTGAAATTATGCAACATTCATACGTTTGACGTTTAATGAAACTACCCAGTATACCTGATTTTACATTTCAGCCTCACCTTTATCTTGATTTCTACATCAATTTCTTCAAAATAACAATTATTTACGTTCACTGTTTTAACCCTTAGCGGCACCATGGGGTTGTAAGCCCCACAAAAATTTTGGAATCATTTTTCGAACTCATATATACACACTACATATCAATCCTTCACACATTTCGATACTTTGTACTTAATCTCCTTGTACAACCATAATCTTATTATATTTTCTATTTTTTTTTTTCAGTCGGTCCACTCTATTTTCTTGTGTCCGCGCATGTTTTGTTCTTTTCAATTGAATTTGGCACTAAATGCTTGGCCTAAGACAGCTGATAGCTGAATGACTAAGCCAAACCAAAATGAACAGAGGGGCTTTAAGTGGTCAAATTCCATTCATGCAAAGCAAAAACAATTAGGTTTGGAAAAAAAACGACAACAGCAACAACAGCAACAACATATTGGTAGCAACTGTTTTTGCTAATGTTGTTGCGGTTATGTGTTGCATTACAAATGCGTATTTTGTTGCTGAACATTTGTTGGTGACTCCTGTTGATGCTGCTGCTGCTGTTGTTGTTGCAGATTATGCTGTTTGTAATTTGAATTCCGCATAGTTTTCTTCTTCTTCTTCTTCTTAAGGCTTATAAGTAGCAAAAATGCGTCAACTAACCGTTTATGTAAAGTTGACTGTCATTATAATAGCGCAACTTTGTATGACCAAAAATATTTTGAAGTTAAGAGAGAAAGCTTCTGTTCGTAAGAAAATCCAAGCTTTTACTAATTTATCTTATGAGAAGAGTAATGTTCTGTAGTAAATGTCAAAAATTACAAAAATTGTTTTATTAGAAACTTAACTAACTTACTCATAATGATAAATTCTCAAACAGAACCAAACCTGGAAAGGTGCCCGATCATAAATTGCAGCCACATATAAAAAAAGTGTTGACTGTCAAGTAAGGGATAACTGCTTTCATACCTTAGTCTTCAGAGTAGGTGTTCCAATACAAAATCATCTGACTACGTCAATTTTCGTTATGATACCGCAACTTTTAACTCGCATCCTATTCCGATATTTATACATTCTGAACGGACATACGAAAATTGAAAGTGCTTTACTGGCAACCTGGAGAGTATGGGACTTAATTTGAAAGTAATCAGCTCCCCTTTTAAATTTAACAAAACATACATTTTATAAACACACGTTTTAATGTCGAAAAAATAATTTCTTTATTTATTGTGCAAACTAATTCACAAGATTAAATAAAAAGCTTATTTACAAAATTTATTATTCTACATTATTTGTGATTTTTGCATTACAAACTTAATATTTTAACCAAAATTGAGATTGCGATTGAGACTTTTATATATAATGACAATTTGACATTACTCCATAATTTTGATAGAAGCTTCAATGATTTATCTAATGCATCCATATCACCATATCCTTTTTGAGAAGTTCAACAATGCAGTTGCTCTAAAGAATAGAATAATTAATAAATTATATCCAAAATGCCTTTGACAAAATATTTTTTTAAGGTTCATAATTTGAATTTCAACTAAAAGACAATAGAAGTCAACTATTTCCGCACATAGTGTTCTCCTCTCTAAAGCAAAATTTGCATATATTGTATGCGTAGGTGGTTACACTTCAATGTTGCACAGCATTCATTGCTGTGGCTTCATTGTTGATGGCATGGAATTTCTACGCTTTCTTCGATTTCATTTTACCGAATCGTTTGTGTGCCAAATTGACCGTCGCTGTGACTTTATAGCCAGTGAATTAGCTTTGGCGAGAAAATAGTCCTTATGTCAGTCTACTTGGTGTGCGGACAGACATGATCCAAGCACCGTTGCTGTTCATTCGTTTGTTGGTTCAACGTTATTTGGTATCGCTCGCTGCATGCATTTTGCGTAGGCGCAACGAAAACAAACCACAACTGACCAAGTGCATAACTCTGGTTGGCGCGCAAGCACAGCGGTAGCCATGTGACAACAACGTAAAACCAAATTCCTGACATACGTTGGACACTTTGGCCAAATGTTGCTAGTTGTGGAGACAGTGGGTTATTTTGTTGATACATTCAAATGAATTGTCAGCGCAGTTTAAGTGTTTCCTGCTTTCAGAATATTCGAATGGTATTTGAAAGGTTACTCTATATTTTAATGCCATGGTGAAACGGACTGTGAGCATTATGCAGTTGTTACTTGATTTTCTTGCAGCATTCCCACTGTGCAATTGCTCAAAAAGTCTGCTTACCGTCACCAGAAATAAATCTCGCACTTGCAGCGCGTACCTACGCCATGCGAAAACCGCTATGTGTTCACTGGTTGGGCGGAGTGAATCGAAAACAAGGTGCTTTGACACAATCAAAAATTGATTTGGTCACCTGGAAAAACATTTCTTTGTCATAGTTGTCATTTGGCTCAATGCAGTCTACGGCGACTAACGATCCGCATCTGAAGCTATGAAATGGCTTTGCGTATCCATTCTGCGCTGCGTGTGGACAAATGAATGTTTTGAGAAATGACATTGCAAACGCAGTGTATAATGAAATATTATTTTGTCGTGTAAAGATCGTTAGCAAATGCCATTCTTTACAGCGATCGTTAGAGCACGAGTTGTTGGTACGCGGTATCGCTGCTAAGATGTGATGAGAGTCTGCGGCGTAATCTTATGATGGTATGTCGAGTGTCGACTTTGGCGTGGCGGTAGTTGAAGATGCTTCATTTGCCAACAAGAGATAATCAATCAGCGGCGGAATTGTTTGTGGCCTTTGAAGTTGGGTATTTTAGTTACTGTGATTAATATTGGATCATAAGAACATGCGTTTGCCTAGACAATCGGAGTATGTAGCTACTTCCTTAAGAAGCGTTATTCTGAAAGCTCTGATGAAGAACTGTGATATATCATATAATTATTGTGCAGTTGAACATATACTTAAGGACTTAAAAAGTTTGTTTCAAGTACTACCATAGCATTAGCACTAGTATGATCGTGCCATTATCATTACCATTATCGATATATATTTTCATTATAATTACCAATACGTTTAACATTACCACTGTCATTGTCATTGTCATTGTCATTGTCATTGTCATTGTCATTGTCATTGTCATTGTCATTGTCATTGTCATTGTCATTGTCATTGTCATTGTCATTGTCATTGTCATTGTCATTGTCATTGTCATTGTCATTGTCATTGTCATTGTCATTGTCATTGTCATTGTCATTGTCATTGTCATTGTCATTGTCATTGTCATTGTCATTGTCATTGTCATTGTCATTGTCATTGTCATTGTCATTGTCATTGTCATTGTCATTGTCATTGTCATTGTCATTGTCATTGTCATTGTCATTGTCATTGTCATTGTCATTGTCATTGTCATTGTCATTGTCATTGTCATTGTCATTGTCATTGTCATTGTCATTGTCATTGTCATTGTCATTGTCATTGTCATTGTCATTGTCATTGTCATTGTCATTGTCATTGTCATTGTCATTGTCATTGTCATTGTCATTGTCATTGTCATTGTCATTGTCATTGTCATTGTCATTGTCATTGTCATTGTCATTGTCATTGTCATTGTCATTGTCATTGTCATTGTCATTGTCATTGTCATTGTCATTGTCATTGTCATTGTCATTGTCATTGTCATTGTCATTGTCATTGTCATTGTCATTGTCATTGTCATTTGCTTACTAATTTTGTAAAAGTCTTTAGTAGTAATGTTAATGTATGCTTAAAGCTTATTTTGCATATTTCTTATAATTACTTTGCAAATTTTGTGAAGACAATACGATTTCCAAGTACTCGCATACGATTTATATAATGAAATTTTCCACTCAGAAGAGACTATAAATTCAATTTAATACAAATTTCTGTCATATGCATACTTAGCTGCTGATTTCCTCCAATGCATCAATTTGCTTATCAGTCATTTATCTCTTACACTAAACAGTTGTCAATTGTTACCCAAGCGACAACTGATCTACTCTCATCACTTTAAATAACAACAGCTCAATTAAACTTCAGTGCATGCTCAGGCTAAACACTGCAGAGGCGGCGTCTCTCTGTTTCATGGCAGCAATAATCCATTAGATGAGCAAGCAGACCAATTTGCCGGCAGATATGACTTTTTTTCCATTTTTCTGCTATTAATAAGTTTGCGTTACAAACATTTTAATAGACTTTCGTTTAGGAAAATAAAAACATACGCCGATTACATCGAACTAAAAGATGACAACAACAACAACAACGACGGCGACGCTACAGTGGCGACACCTTAAGGGTATAGCAAGCAATTAAAATACAATTTTTAGCAACAGCAACTGTAGTAGCAGCACATGCAGCATATGTGCTATGGCAAAAGAAATAAATCCTTAAGACTTTCAAATTTTTGCTTGCAGCCTTGACCATGTAAAATGTAAATTATTAAAAGTTTGAACGCCAGCTAAAGCGTTAAGTTTAAATGCTGCTGTAGCGCCGACCTGAGATATGACCTTAAGGCTAATGTTCTTTTAGAAAAAGAGCGACAGAAAAAAATGCTGTAGTTATTTCAGCGGCTGTTGCAGCAAATAACTCCTAAGTTGCATTGATCAATTGTTCGATGAGCTACGGCTTTGGAGCCTGTTTGTTGGACCTATATATGTATTTTGCTTTAGGGTGTATTGAAAAATATTTAAATTTTTAGTTGACATTTTATTATTGAAAATAAATAATATTTTACTATTACAGTGAATGTTTTGGTCAAGAGACATCGTATCGACATCATAATAAAAAGTTTCTAATATATTTCATTTTTATCCATTTGAAACACCCTGTACTCGCAAAAAATATTAAGAGCCCTAAGGCTTCAAATTCTCTATTTTTACGCAATTTTCTTATCCACATAATTACTATTATCTCTAATAAAATAAAAGTACACTAGCACCATGTGTCTGTGTGGTTTTCTAGCAACTGCTACTTTTCTTTATCAATTCCGTCCAGCTGTTTTAATCCGCATTTTGGATTGTGGAAAATGTAAAAAAAAACCGCAACATGCTTTCGACTTAAAAACGCTTTAAGCATCCGCTAGTCATTTGTATATCAATTTTTTTCTTCTTTTCAAATCTATAACCCGCAAAAAGCTCGCATTTGCCATTCGTTCCACATTGGCCAGTTAGATACAAGATCTCAGCCGATCTCTGATCTCTTTTGCAGTATCTACTACTTAGTTGGCATGCAAGAGTGCGTCAAATCTTTAAACGCAGCTGAAATGAAGCTGGAGGAAGCTGCTGACTGCTGCGTTTTATGTTAAGCGCACCGCATGTTTGTCAGGAAATCAAGTCAAATCAGCTGCTGATCAGTCATTCAAACAACAACACCAACCACAACTACAGCTATAGTTATGGTAAAATGGCATGGCAGAAAAAAAAAAGACGAAAAGAAACAGCACCACAACAAGTGTTCATGCGGACGGAAGCTGGACGTTGATCGGTCGTTTGGTTTGTCGTACCGTTGGTTCAAGATTTTTTATATTTTTCTTTTTTTTTTCTGCATCGACTTACTTTATTACTACAAATCACCAACGGCATTGTTGACGATGGCGGCGGTGTTATAGTTTTGCGATTAGTAACGCGTGTCAACGTATTGCAACGCGTAAGGGTCTTTTTCAGTCTATGCCAAGCGGTAAACCGGTCCAATTATAATAATCACCGCAAAGTGAAGGTATTGCTTACAAGCGGGATTGTTTTTGCATTTACGACTTACTAGATCTTTTAATCTCAACCAATGAAGATGAAATTATGCTATAAATTAAAATAGTTTCTGCCGTTAATCTGGTATACCACATTACCAACTTGTTTTAGTTATGACTGGAAATATAAAACAAAAGACAGAGAGCTGGTATTTTGATTACAAGCAGTTGACACACATCATGCAATCAATTGGATTAAATGTTTCATATTTTTTTTTTTTTGATATTTCTCCTGATAAGGTAAAAATGTGTACCGCATTACCCGCCCATGTCAATTCTCAATCAAAAATTCAACATTTTTTTTAAAAAATTTGATCTTAATATTGTTACTAACAATATTATTAACTTTATTCAACAGTACTTAGTATGTTAACTGCATAACAGTAGTGTGCCATATTACCAGCCATTACCCATTTTCTAATGTGTTTATGCTGTTTACTGTAGCTTAACGCATTTCGTTTGTAAAATCGAAACTGAATTTCTTAGGATTATGGCCATAGGTGACTCCACAAAGCGTTGGGTGTTGATGTTGCGGGGCGTATTTTTATCGCTTGATATTTTGCGTATTAAAACAACTGAAAGTTGAATTTTGTATGACTCTCAATTCAGTTGTATTATTTTTCTTATTTTTCCTGCTCAACATTTGCTGATGAAGCAAAGTGAAAGATAAAATATTACACGACCATATGAGGTGTCATCTGATGGAATTGCTGCCTGGCATCCGAGGTTACAATGCGGCAGTAAAGAAATAAAAAATAAAAACATTTGAGTCCTTACAGTGGCGCAAACTTTGTACTTTTACTGGAAGATATAGCATTTTCTTGAGCTCTCGTTGCTCATAAAATAAATTTTAGATCATTAACTTTATTTCGTTATTTGTATGTACGAATATAGTCCCCATTTTGATTTGCTCTTATCAGAATTCTTTTTCTGCATGTACAATTTTTGTGCAACATTGGCAATATATATTAAATTGATCTACGTATTGACTGGTCAAATTGTGTGCCACGCGAGCTTTTAGAGGTACCACACGTGTTTTTCTGTCCCGTGTACTTTTTGTCCAATACTTGTTTGTTTCTCTCAATGATGCCGTTGATGATTTATTAGCTTTTGCTTCAATGGCTTACTTTCTTAGCATAGTGTTTTATTCTTACAGGGGAGGTGGAATATATATATCAGATCTTTTTATACCACCAGAAGATTTCTGAAGTAACATCCAATGCTGTGGTGCAACTGAATCAAAATCTTTTTTTTTTTTTTGTTTCAAAAAACAAGCAAATATATGCACATTTTGGAATAGTTTATTAGTAAAAGAGTTTCCACAGAATACTCAAATGATTTTTGTTTCACTGTGTACAGTTTAAACTGCTTAAACAGCAGCAAACAGGTTACCTTGTCTAATCAAATGCTTGACATCTCTTAGCTTCTGGCCGTTATATATTTTATATATTGCTAGCCAACATAACACACAGCATACATTTTTCAACATTCAGCTTGCAGCATGCAAAAGTCAAAAGAATGAAGGATAATGTGCACCCTCTAAAACAACAAAAACGGCAACATATATTTATGGTACACTGAAAGAAAAAACAAAATAATAAGCCCAGTACATTTCAAGTATGATATTCATTGCTTAACTTATATTTAGAATTGGGGAAGTGATTAGATTTTCTGAGTGCAAACAACATTTATTTGACACAAACATCCATTTTGCGGTAATATTGAGTGAAACAAACGTTAACCTGCCGCAAACATTCACACATTAATAACAAAATTGTGTTTTAGATGAAGCTAACATCAACTTGTTAACAAAATCTACTTCATACTTTAAGCAAAATAAGTATTAATATGTTACAAATGCTTACTTGATAATTGTTACCAAATCATGGCTTGATTGAAATAGCATTCATTTATTACAACCATTTCTTATTAATAATTGCCACAATTAAATAGTGAGAAGCATTAATTTGTTCATAATAACCAAATATTGTTTTGAGTGAAACAAACTTTTTAGAAAAATAATCGAAATTCGAATATCGATGTTTTGGTTTATCGATGTTTTTCAATATCGTTATTTTCAATATTTACATGTCAATACTATGTAGTCGATATTTTCCAATATTGATATTTTGCTGTATCGATATTTTGCGATATCGATTTATTGATGTATCGATATTTTGCAATACCGCTTATTTTATGTATCGATATTTTTCAATATCGTAATAACCTTAATTGGACTTAGCATCTTCGTGTTTGGTTGCACAAATTTTTGAACTCAAGAATGCTTCGATTTAGAGCGTTTGCATATTTTCTGTTTTGAAAATGTAAGCACTAGGTTATTCAGTCTATGTTTTCTAAGTGTTAATGGTCCAACTTTTTTTTTGCTATTTTACATTAACTCAGTGTATCTTTTTTCTGACTTTATCCCGATTTCATACTACAAGTGCGTTGACAGTTTTGTTGCAATTACAAAAAACAAAAAAACCATCACGACAAACGGAAGGCCGTTGTAGTTAATGCTTAAGGTTTCGAAAATAGTTTCATCCACTCCATCTTCGCTTGCTATTTTGCATGCGAGTGACAGTCTCGTTTAAGTCCAGCAAATGAGTTTGTAAACAGCAACCAAGTAGCCGCTGAAAAATGAGATACCAAGGTAGCAGCAACTGCAACGGCACCAGCAAGGAAGAGAACATGGACGACGCATGCGTGAAATGTCACTTTTTATTAAAGATTACATTGACATGAGACTGAGCTGAGTTAAATTGAACTACGGCTGAGTAGCGTAATGATTACCAAAGTAAGTGAGCGCGAGCATGAGCATAAGCATGAGTTGTGCTGTGCGGTGTTGTGCTGTGCATGCACAACAAATGTGGCACCTGCTACAGAACATGGGACACATGTTGTACGAGTACTTGCTGTTGCTACAACATTTTTGTTTTTTTATTGGAAGACAACCACCAGGTTGTGGTTGTTCTTGGTGTGGCTACTTTTGCTGATGTTGCTGCTGCTGTTGCTGCTGTGTTTTCTGCGTAAATCATTTTGCGGTGCCTTTGGAAATTAGATTAGTCGCTGTAATTAGTTAATAACATGGCAGAGCGTGTCCAAATGGACTTAAGCTTTTGCTACTCGTACTTCTGTTCGGTCTTCTGCTGTAATGTCCAGTTTCTTCGCGCGCGATTTGTCTCTGCTGTCCCTGTGTACGCGCGGGCTCAGTGAAATGACATAAAGGCCATAAAATGTTGTTGAGCATTTTGATTGATGGTTTTTTGATGATTTCTTGCCGATAGCGCAATTTTTCCTCTACGAGAGCATATGTCGCTGATACGAGGAAAAATCTATCATTATTTTTACTGTTGATGTGGCTGATTGGAAGTTTATAGAGAAGTTGATTTGAAGTACAAGAAAGAAAAAAAATTGTTTTGCATAAATTTAATTGATATATTTTAGCACGTGATAAATTTTTATATTTTATGTGACAGCGCAATCAAGTACCGAAGGATGAGCTGATATCAAAAGTACTGATGTGAATTATATGACAGCTATTAGATGAAATGTGCTCACTTTATTGAGTTGTTCAAATAAGGAAACATAATAAATCCAGTAGCGATAAATAAGTGTTTGAAAAGCTTCTGGGCTGCAATAAGTGTTTCTTGGTATGAGATTCAGTAAGTTTTGATGCTCTAGATTCAGCTTATGTAGAAGATATCGATGCTAGCGCATTCAAGCTTTGACCATGCACTAAGTACCGAGTGCTCTGTTGTACTAAACTGCTGATCGTGATTATAATTGGTAAGAGAAGGAGGCTTCAATCGAAAATTCACCCAGTCTGTAGATTAACCAATGTTCGTACCGTATTTCTCGCTTCATTCCATAGAGATTCTAATCTAATTTTTAAGAATGGGCGTGCGTGGTTAACGCTATATATATGATGCAAAAGCTATATTAGCGGCGAATACGTTCAAAGATTTGAAATGATAACGAATTGACTGTCCAGAAACCCATTTCTTCCATTGCGCTCCAGCATATATTCTGTGAAACCATTAATAGAACATGCGTCTATACAGAGGCCTACAACTTTTGCCCACACATTGAAATCTAGTGCTTATAAATGAAATATATCCAATCACAGACTAAAAATATAGGAAATGATTCCATAATTATATTTAATTTTCATTTCTGATTCTAATAAAAAATATTAGTATTCCATATTTGGCCAAAAATTCACAATTGTTTACTTAATTTGGCAACAAAACAAAGGCAGTATCCAGGCATGTTAAAAACGTATGCCGTTTTAAAGTCTTAAAAAAACCATTTTTCAAAAGTGAAACATTATATTTTGTATGACAACCATTATAAATATTCCATAAATGGACAACTAATCTGTATATACGACAATATTTCTAATGGTTTTGTTTCCAGTACACTGATTACCAATAAATCCTATTTAAATATCTGTGAAAAAAATTGCTATTCCATATTTGGCTCCTCTGCTCTTCATTATGTTTATTTCGTAGTAGTTTGTAACTATGACAAGGGCGTTGCACAT
Source organism: Tricholauxania praeusta (assembly GCA_949775025.1). Taxonomy (NCBI): domain Eukaryota; kingdom Metazoa; phylum Arthropoda; class Insecta; order Diptera; family Lauxaniidae; genus Tricholauxania; species Tricholauxania praeusta. Next base: position 189,289,722 of record OX459028.1, read on the forward strand.
TGCCTTTCTGAAAAGTATAGTTCCTGTTTCTTCATAAAAGTTATGTTCAATGCTATAATATATGAAGAAAATTTTATCCTATAATTGGGAATCAATTTTACATTAAGTATCATTTCAAATGTTTATTTTGCTCACGATTTTACTGTCATAAGCACTGATTGATAATAAATTATTACCAATATAATTTCACAATTTATGTTAGAAAACATATGAGCATTCCATATTTGGCTACATTTTTTCCTTTTTAAAAAGATTTCTATCCAGCTTATATTTCTGCCGAAGTTCAGCAATATTATTTATTAAAGTTATTTTGGGTAAGGTCCTAGGAAGACACTGAAGATCCTTTCACATACCACATTGACTAAAGCAGTGCCATCAACAGATAAAGGGTGGCTTTTCTCAGATCTTGCAGTAATTGCCTACACAGATATTTTAGTTGAACATTCAACAAACTTTTTACTAAACTTCTTCATAATTTCTTTTGTCTTGGTACAATGATGCTCTGAGGGAAGCCAAAATTGTTAAATATTTAATTCGGCGAATTGCAAGTGATATCATTTTTTCATCTAATTTGGAATTATTTATTAGTTCATCTCAATATAATCTACTACATACAGCACAAATGTACCAAAAAACCTAACAACAGCAAATAACATTCTTCCACAATCACCAACATAAAAACAACAAACAAAAGTCTTCTCAATTGGTGACCTTCACCCTACATTTGCAAGAAAATAAAAAAAAAAAAATACAGAAAACATTCGGTAACATAACCGTCATCATATAGTGCGCACTCCAATTATGATGGTCAGAATACCAAAACGTTGATAACAACAACAACAAGGATGCTGCTAAAAACAAGAAATATTGCTATGCCAAAGACCAAAAACTCGATCAAAAATTCAGGCCAAAACAGATGCAAAATTAAGGTGGCACTAACAAAAACAACATAAAAAAGGATACAAAAAAAAAGACCGGTCACTACTCTCGGTTTTTGCTGTTATACCAAAAGCATTTTTATCCGTCTGTCTGTCTGTCTGAATAGCTTCTGGTCACAATTCGTAGTGTTCCATATTTGTAACTGCTGGCGGGTGCATAGCCCTTGTTTCATATTCATTCAAGGCTCTAATCTTCTCAGCTTCACTTACAACAACAATAACAACAGCAACAGAAACAACAATAACCGACGACAACATGTTGCCAATTTTAGTGAATTTTTTCTGCTGTCGTTCTTTAACCCAAAAAACAAAAAAACGCAGAGCCTCTTGCTGGTCCATTTCATTCAGGAATTTTTTTTCAGCTGTAGGTTTGTTTGTTTAGGAATCGCGTCGCTTTTATGTTCGTTGCAGCAGCAGCAATAGCCTCTACTTTTGTTGTTGTTGCTGTTGTTGCTTTGCAACCGTTTAACATGTGTTAGCTGTCCAACTTTGGCCATATTTGTGGCCAACTTCACTCACTTGATGTTTGTTCTTTTGCTTATGGAATTTTTTTTTCTGTTTCAGAGATGACGTCCTTCCTACTCAATAAAACTGCATTGAATCACTGTGGACTTTTGTTGTTGTTGTTGTTGCTTTAATGCGCGAGGATATGCCTTTTTTAGTTTATTGATCCGAGGCGTTATTGTTTTCGTTCTGTTCTTGTCGTTGCTGTTGCTGTTGAAATTGTGGTATCTGTTATTGATGCCAAATGCTTTTTGTGTTTTTTGCGCAAGAGCTAAGCCTTGGACAGAAGGAAGTCAATTGATTTGATTGCTTTTAATTTACGAACTGCGTTAGTCTCATGGTTCAATTTGATTTCAAAATATAGGAACTTTAACACCCATTTGTTGTAGTTTGATTTATTGAGAATGAAACTGATGAAAATTCAAGGGTTGACTTTAAGGAATGACGGGAATTTGAGATCAATGATGCGAAGTGTAAGTATAATATTTTTGAGGGGTTAGGCGATTAATGGGTAAATCACCTTCTGAAGACTGCCGCCAAGCAGTTTAGTTGAACTCTTTATTGGATCTTTTGTTTTAATGTGAGCTGACACGCCCAGTTATTCAAATCCACCCATTTTATTGTGTGCTAGCTTAGGTCACAGCTCTGTATCATTTTTTTTATGAAAAATTCCTTCGTAGTTTTGAAACTTTCCACTTTCTTCGCAGTCCCCCATAAGGTCAAATCATGTCGATCCATTATCTCTTTGGATCTTACACTGTAATATATTTAGTTTTTTGCGTTTTGCAGCAACAGCCTCGAATTAACTGAGCTTAATACGGAAATAAACCATGCTACCAATTATTTCTCTCTTTAAAGACAAAATAATTCTTTTATTGAAACGCACAATAATTTCGATGTGTCATCAATAATTGCAGTCGATGCAACTCAATGCAACGACAATACCAAAGATTACAACAGAAATGTGAATGGATTTCCTAGTCAAAGTTGCGTCAATGATTTAATTTCCATTAAATTTACGAGCAACAACGCCGCTTGTAATGTCAAATCATGCGGTAGCCCAAGGCACAAGAATGAAGTTGGCTGCTACCATTGAACGCATTTCTAATTACAATTGAAACTCAAAATGAATTGGACATAGCGTAGCATGAAAGCCAGTAGCAATTAAGCCAACTTTACAACCAGCTGTACATAGGTAGGTTGGCGGGAGGGGAAACAAAATCAAAACAGCGAGAACAAAACAAAAATATGAGCGAACAATAAATTATTATGATTTGCACAAATGTTCCGCAACTGTTTAATGACATATTGCAAGATGACCAAGTCAAAAAAAAAAAAATACAGAGAAAAAAAAGACAACAGCGCAACTGAACTGCAACATTGGGAAAATGGCAGCGCCAGAAGCTGCCAGAAGACTACCGTTTTGGGAGAAACAAACAGTTGCAGCGACACACAGACAGCAAACGAACGACCGACAACAGCAGCATTGCTACCAGCTTCTTTAACAGCTTCTTGAGTGGGTCCTCGTAGGCATGGCGCTCGTTTCCTTTTGCGTTTCCACCAAATCACTATAATTAAGATATGTGGAGGGCATTTTCGAAAATTACCAATCATAAAAGCCTCCTGCCTGCCTGCCTGCCTGCTGCCGCCAGAATTGCCTGGGAAGTGAAAAAGTAGTCGTTGTTAGGCCAGTAATAATGGCGGTGGCACTAGTGGTATGTAGTTAGTTAACAACAAACTACAGCAGCTAATAGCCGCTTAAGAGCTGCTCTTTCTTTTCTAAGACTTTAATAAATATTAACTTGTGGCGCGCTGTCACATCACTAGGTGAAAAGTATTGCCCGCGCGCCTGTAAGAGATTAATGCATGAGTTGGTGTCTGTTCTTTTTTTTTTTCTTCTAACTTTATTGTTAAGGAAATTGCAACAATTGTTGCATGGTGAGAAGCGCAAGTGTACATATGTAATGATGCTGGAATTGCTAAGAAAGTAGTTAAAGTTTTTCTGCTAAAAAAAAGTCATAATCGCTGATCTTTGCTATATGGTTTTTATGTGTAATTCTTCAAGCGACAACTATTTATCTCTTGTTAGTTATAAAAATTTATGTTGGAAACATTGTTGCATAAAGAAGACAAGTTAGGAAATATTATTGCAAATTTAATAGAACGTAATAAAGAAAAAAAAACACTTAAACTCAGCAAGTCTTTAGTGGAATCTTTTGTACAGCTTGAAATGATCCATGACAAAGAATTTCGGGTATCTAAGCAGAATGAAAAGTTCAGTAGAACAGTTTTGACATCGAGATCTGTGATCATTTTTGTCGCAAGTAAGATTGATATATTCGAAAAGATGTCAGAGTTTACCTAGAGCCACCAACTAGTTGCTGGTTATCTGTTGCAACGAGTGATATATAAATTACTTTTGAAAATCGGTTGGTTTTGGGACTTTAATTGAAAATCGAGCATTCGGCGAAATAGCTAAAATAGCTGTGTCACATAAACTTTGCAAAATATGAAAATTAAAAGTTATGGCCTGGGAAGCACTACTTTCACGATTTTACTAGCGGTCTAGGAAACTTCTGAATATAGTTCTCGAGACTCGGACTGAGTATAACTACAACGACTCAAGAGGAATATAAGAAGAATGTTAGAGAATCTAATCGGGATGTTGTTCTTCTTGTATTACATTTTCTAGGTTGTCCGATAGCTTACTAAAGTACCGAATTGTGGTGCAGAATTCACCGAAGGCATCAATTGATTAGATTGTCTCATTCATTTTTTCGGACCTTAAGACTCGTAAGGCGTGCATGCAATAATACTGAAAAGGGTTGAAGATATCTCATAAAATATTCAAAAAGCATTTTCTTGAGCACAACTTGCAAGCTACTTGGAGTGAGATAAAAATGATTCACATGTCAGGAAAATATAACTACAATCTACCTGAAAGTTACAGACTAATGAGTTTTCATCTATCGTACAAAAGAGTTCGAAGTGCAAGAGATCTGGGGTGCTTGTTAAAAGTAAGTACTCTGAACAGTCTACTCGATATTGATCGAAGTTGGACACTGAAAGGCACTGAAGTTGGACTGAAAGCAGAGAACACACAAAATGAGGATTTATGTTGAAATTGAATGGCTTTATTCAATGCAAATTCTCCATGTGTTCTTCAGCCAGAAAACATCGTGTAAAAGGAACAGTCTTACGGCGAATATCTTCTATGCTGGTCAAAAATTCGTTGGAAATGATGACGGAAACATCATGGTAGCAACGGCAAAGAGATCACTTAATGGAGGCTTGCCTTTTCTACTGCTGCGAGTACTGTCTCGACTACATTAAGTACCTCCAAATATATGGCTTAGACATACGGTATTTCCACGAAGTGCCTCTTTCTTAAAAATTACTAAGCGAAATAGCTAGCAACATATGTGTGCATAGCTGTAATAGCTAAAGTGAATTATTACAACGAAGCACTCCGAATCCTCCGCACAGAAAACTCCTGAGTGTTTCAACTGTGTTTTTTAATTGAAACAAACGTGTTTCTTCACAACTCATTAATAAATTAGCAATATCGTCCTATTTCCTCAACTAACAACTAATAAGCAATTTTCCACAGCTTAAGCCTGTCAGTGTTGCCAATTCGCACTACTAATTACTTATTCTACACCAATTCAACATTGATGGAGTACCATTAATATTCGTTGCAGTTAGTCACACTTTTGATGGCTCCCTCATTGGTACATAGCGAGTAGTCGGTGGGTACTCTGGCACTAACAGGGTGTTAAGTTTCATCAGAATGCTGGCTGGCTGCAGCAATCTGTGGCTTATCGCGACGCGCATATCGGCTATTAAGCACAGCTAATTATAAACACTACTCAATGATGTGACGGTATTCACTGCAAAGCTGTCACGTGCTACCACATGCAATGATTGCACAAATATTTTGCGCAATTTATTTAATAATGAAAATGTTGATTTTTTTCTTTGGTTTTTGTTTTTCTTGCAAGTTTTTGCGCAATTTTCCGTTTATTATTTTGCAGATTGCAACAAATGATAAAATAAGAAAATGTTTTCTTGCGTTGCAACAACATTTTGTTGGAAATTGACAATCATCGATCTTTAGCGATCGATGACTGCTGTTAGCGGTGGTGATGTTGTGTGCGCCGGCAACAGTTGTGCAGCTGTAGCAACACACTCGCACAATTTTTCCTCCTCATCATACACACCCACTGCTGCTGCAACGCCCACTTTTAGTGCATGTTATTGCCGCAATGCCGTACACTTTTAATGCGTTTTCCAATTCTTCATCAATCGGATGGTAGGTTTTGTCTTGTTCTTATTCTGCTGCGATACTCGCAATGTTCGCATTTTTCGAACACCTCCTACTTAGCTGAAAGTGCTGAGTGAGTGAGGGTTTAAGCTGTGATGTCAGTATTTTTACGTTTGCTTTAGTTTTATTTTGCTTTTGATATGATTTTTAATAAAACTTTTGTCTTTTAACATGAAATTTGACATTTTCTATTCCCGTACCTCTTTTCAGAACTTAACGTCAACACTTGAATTCAAAAACTAAAATAAAAAAGAAGTGTTCCATTAGCTTAGCACCATTCACAAGCGCTTCTCGTTCATCGTTTTCATCATCATCATCATCAGCTCAGCGCAAACCGAACGCATTTTGCTTCCGCATACCAGCAACAGCACAACGCTAGATGGCGCTGCCTGTATGTAGTCGTATTTTTATTAATACTCCTCATATCAACGTCGGCAGCCAAGTACATGCAACCACCAACTCCTTCGCATATTAACAATATATCATATCCCTATATTGGTTACAGCAGATGCGTATGTTGCTGTTGCTGTTGCTGCCGCTGTGTTATAATATTGCTGCCATCAGTGTTGCCAATTTCATCAATATTTTAGCCAAAGTATTTCGTTGTTGTTCCTTCTATTGCTGCATTGCGCAAGTGCTCCACATTAATAACGCATCCACCCTCTAATTGCATTTTTGTTGCTAGACTTGGCTAAAGATAGAATTTCATTATTCCTGCTGCTGCTGCTGATGCTGCAACATTCTCACCATATATGGTTTAATCGAATTTTTCAAAAATTCGCTCACGATCTTCATTTTCGATTAAGTAGATTTCTTACTGTTGCTATTTTTGCCTCAGTTTTAGCTTAAATTTGAAGCCTTTGTTGTTGTTTTAATTGAGTTCAGGTTAAAAAAAAATTTTTAAGCCATGCTACATATGCACTTTTTTTGTTTTTAATATGGTTGCGTATAGAAAGTCGATAATAGTCGAAGGCGGAATATACATGGCTGCGATATACTGTGGGTTGTGATGAAAATTAATTTTGGTCCCATCGTGGATCTCTAAATTTAAATGCTTTATACGTGAAAATCGGATACATGAATATTTGAAAAATTTATTTTAACAGAAATATTGGTTTTATTTTTCTGAACATTTTCGTGGAAAGAAGCTTTGCTAAGTAGTTTTCGGTCTAAGAAGATGTCTATAAAAACTAATTAAAAAAAATCTGGATTATCGATCTCAATTTTTACAAAAATGGTTTTGAAATAGTGACATCATTCCTTAGGGAGCTGTAGAGGAGCAGTTACAGAGAAAAAGTCCAAGTCCTGATTTCCAAAACGAGCTATAATTCAAAATGGGTTTGAAACAATTTTTTCAAAAAGTAGACGTGTAGAAATATATGGAAGTCTTAGACCTTACTAATATATTGTTTTTGATTGAATAATCCTTATATATTAAAATTAAGAAAATATATCATTTCATAAAAATGGTGTAGAAAGAATTGGGAAAGAAATCTCAAACTCAAATCAGAAGATGTTGTATAAACATAAAGAAAAAAACCTAAGTGATTGAAATTATAATGGAGATTCAGAAATTTTAAGTCGATGTGTAAACGATTTTGAAAATAAATACAAAATCCCTCAAAAGGAGTTATAAGGGAACGAATTCCGAGAAAAATACCATAAATGAGTACCATAACGAGTAGCCTGCTACATAAAATATATCAAAAATTTTTCTGCTCTAGACTTTCCCCACTGTACATATACCAAATATGTGTGAGCAAATATTTTTTTAAGCAGTTATCAGCTAAATAGCTTGGCCAAATTAATGTAATTTCTTTGCGCCAGCTTAGGTGCAAGTAAAATGCAATCATTTTTTTTTTTTCACTTTTAATTTTAAAATTATTTTTCCAAGAGCACAGAATCGAGGCTAAGATAAGACTGATAAAAACACAAATAACAAAAGTAACGCAGTGTACTAAGGAAAAGAAGAAAAAAGTTACTGATAGAAGAAAATCTTGTAAAAAAAGAAAGAGGATTGCACTAGTCAACCAACAAAAATAAAGCGCCAAGTTAGTTAAGCCTTGTAAAAGTGTGGGAAACGTTGCGTAAATGCTTCCGCATTGCCGCAACATTTTCCTAATTTTTGTTGTAGTTGGAGGCGTTTGCCACAAATTTAAGCGGCAGTCTTATAGGTCACTTAAATAGCAACACATAGACACACGCACGATTAGATGGCGCTAGTGATGTAAAAAAAGTAATGGTTTTCTGAAAAAAAAAAAACATCGCTTGTTCACTCAAAGTTTTTAAATGGTTTTTACTAATGTTTCTAATGCGAAAATATTGGCTTTTTTTTAATAAATTTCAAAACATAAATGCGCAACTTAGAGCTGAAATGTTCTAACCCATATCTGGAAACTATAAAAGGATATTGATGTCTCATTAAAGTCTTGTGTTTTATGTGTCATATGAATGAATCTATGTAATATACTTATATTTTTAATTTTTAGAATTACTTAGCAGAAAGTATCGAGAGATATATAAGGATATCTATGAAACAAATTCTAAACATGAATTTTAAATGATACCTTAAATTATATCTGGAGAATTACAGTTACAAATTTTCAACTTCTGCTATATTTTTTTTATAAAAACTTGCATATATGATTTTGGGACTCAGCTTTCGATAATTATTTTAGATATTTTATTTTAGTCTTAAAAGTTCATTACTCAGAGTAATCGGTTTTTTTTTTTTTGCAACATTCAAACACTATGTATCAACATATCAACATCCTTGTCTATGGCAATGAAAATTAACACCAAACTGAACTGAATTATTTGCTGCATTCTCCAGCTGCCTCAGTTGGCTGGCAAATGGTCGAAGTTAAACCGAATTGCAATCCAGCGCTTATCTGCCGCTAATGAAAACCATAACTTAGCTGATGGGGATTGTTTTTATTTGTGAGTCGGAAAAGAGAGCAATAACAAGACTTGCGGGAAACTTATCTGTGTGTTTTCGTGGAAGTTTTCTTTTGCTTGGGCTAAAAGACTTCAGTTGTAAAAATTGAGTTTTCTTATTTTTTTACGTTAATCTAAATTGTTTTAGATTTTTTTGTTAAATTATTTTAAAAGAGGTTAAGTTTTAACGGTATTTTGTTTTAAATTTGTTTGCCTATGTTGTTTAAAAGAATTTAAGACTTTTTCATTTAAGCAACTTTTACTGACTTGATTTGATTTTCGCCATCTAATGAAATTTTCCTTTTGTTATTTATTTTCAGGTGAGCTCATGTTCCTTTTAAAAAAAAATTAAATCGACAGCTGTAAGTATTCAATACATTAAAAAAGAAATTATATTGTAACTTCTTAATATACCACAAACTTATCCAGTCAGCCCATCTTGTTTTTCTTTCAATTTTACTGAAGTTCCGGGAAAAAAACAATCGTTGATTTTGCGAATGTACAGAAATTATTGCTCAAACTTGGAAAATTTGCAAAAAATCTCAATTTGTAAACGATTTAATTGTATGTATCACGATTTGATAATAGTTAACAAATGTTTAATGATAGTTTACATGCTATATATTCCATAGATTTAAACAATGCTTTCTGACTTATATTATATTTATATATAATATAATATTATGTTTGGTAATAAATACCAAATCATATTTTAATTGAATCCAATATTTATTTGTCACAAACATTCACTTGTTAATAGTTACCAAATCATATGCTAAGCGGTAGAAATATACTTTTATCGCAAACAGAAATTGTTTCCCGAACACTCAAGTTGCTCTATGTACACTATTTCGCGTATGAAACTTCACACTTGCCTTCAACGGCCAATCCGCATTGTTTTTGTCAGTCACATGAGAAGTCCTTCTCAACATAATCGGTCAATTTATGATCAGGTCAATTTACAAAATTGGCGGTATCTTTACGAAGGATGGCTTCTAAGTGCTTGCAGTTTATTGGCAAAGGCACACCTTGAAAAAAATAGTCTAGCGATGTCAAATCATTCGATGTTAATGGTCAATTCTCATCACTAGAAATTATCTGATGTGAAAACATTTAACACTTTAAAGTAATTTTATCAAGAGCTGCCTGACATGTAGCACGATTTGTCCGATTCGGGTCATCAAACACTTATATCATTTAATATTGATATTTAGTCTGGTACCGTTGCAAGTACGGCTTAATGACGTTACCAGCCCACATCGCGCACCCGAAAGTTACTTTCGATGAATGAAAAGGCGGTCTGTCAATTTATGAACATTTTCCTCAATCCGATCTCTTCAAGTTCGCTTACACTGAGTGAAAAGTGACCTTATGGATTTTTTACTAAAGACAACAGATTGCAATGCAAATATTTTTTTAAATGTAATCGCTAGACTCTATTTAAATCTCAAACACACTTTGAGTGTTTCAAAATAAATGCTTTATTCACTATTCATAAAGATTCAAAAGCTTTAATTAAATGTTTACACTCTGTGTATGATAAGAGAGTTTTCATAGATAAACTTTTTACGATGTTTATAGCGAAATACTTGAACTGTGAGCTAAGTATTGAGCAATGATGTAGACATACCTCACTATAGTACATATGTATATGCCAACAGTATAGCTTGAAATGTTTCGATATTTCCTTTTTTTTTCTCTCTTTCAATAATTTTCTCTTTAGTTAATATTTCAAACTTTTGAGGGTTTACAATAAGCAAATTAAAAGAAATATTTTTTTTTTGAGTTACAAAATTGGTTAAATATTAAGAAAAAACTTATGGTAATACAATAAATTTGAGTGAACATATTCAATTCAATTGCAATTCAATGAGAATCAATTAACCGTGCCATAAAAAAGCCGCAAGACATTTTAATTTTTGGTTTTTCTTCCACCAAAAAAGAAAAAAAAGTCCTACTCAAATCAATAAACAAAAAAAACAATTGAAAGCCAAATTGTCAGACAAACAAACTGAATTGACAGTTTTGTTCAATAAAATTCACCGCTAAAAGCAGTTTTTCGTCGATTAAAGACTTGGGAATTTGTATGGAAAACCATTTGGAAAACATTTCGATTTGCATTACAATTCGATATCGTGAACCCCTTAAACGAGAAGACAGTTAACCAGTGTTGCCGGCGCGGCGCGTACAGTGAGCGTGATTTTTTTTTTTTTTTTGGGTGAATAGACATTTTATTAATTCATTTGCCACGAACGAACCGCTGGACCATGCGGCCTAAGTCTTTTGGATTTTCACTTTAACAATAAACTCTGTCGATATGTCAATAAAAACAATAACAATATTACCTACATACATACATACCTTCAGTGTTTTAAGTCCTGTCTGTCTGTCTGTCTGTACATTCATTTGTTAATTTCGTGCGTGTCATGATTTATTTTTATGCAGTAGAAGTTTAATGTTTTTTATTCACAAGAATTTCCTTTACAGTTGTTGGCACTACTGACTGACTAACCAAGAAATACTGACATTTTAGCAGGGGCATAGCTAATAGAAAACAAATTGTTTCCACTTTTATTTTGGACAGTTAATGTGGAGCTTTTTTTTGTTTTTAGTTTTTATTTTGTTGACAACATTACAAAGATTAATGACAAGTGCGTTCAGCCTCCGCCCCCCACGCCTTAAATTTTTTGTGTTTTTTTTTTGTGATTATGTTGGCAATGCTTTTGTTTTTTTCTTTTTGCAGCAACAGTGTTGCTGCATTTGTTAGTTTCATTGTTGACGTTTGTTTATGCAATTTTCATGCCTTTTGGCCATAGTCTTATTCTTGGCTTTTGTTGTTGTTGTTGTTGTGGGTTCGTTAATGTGTCTAAAGTGTTTGCAGCTGTAATAACAATGTTGACCACTACCGTTGCTGGAATTTTTTGGTTATCTTGTTGTTATTGTTGTTGTTGTTGCATTAGTTAAACTATTGACTAATAATGTTTAACGTAAAATTTAGTTGGGCGTTTTATTTTTATTGTTAAGTGTTTTTATTTGTAGCTCGTGGCATTGGAGGGTTAGGATTTGGCATTTGCTGAACGTGTTTTTAATTTTTGTATTGATTTTTTCTTTTTTAGCATTTAAAATTATTGGTTCAGAATATCAGCAACATTGCAGTTTTCTATTTTTTTGTAATTTTGTCAAATCATTTCAGAGCTATCGTCATATTTTTTTATTTTGCTTTTTAATTGAGAATAATCGTCAGTTTTAATTTTCTTAGTCAAATTTACATAATAAAGTTGATTTTAATTTTTCTTTTCAAAAATAGTCATAATTTCTGATTTTTATTTTTTTTTTTGATAGCAATTAAATGTCATTTTTGATTTTTATTTTTTTTTTTTTATCAAAAATAAAAATCATTTTGATTTTTATAATTTTGATCAATAATAACCATCATCAGTATGTTTTTTTTTGTAATAAAACTTTATATTTCTAGAAATCAAAATTTTATGTTGGATTTTTATTTTTTCAAATCCAAACTAACACTTGACTATGAGTTTAATTTTTATTTTTTCGCTCATTTGTCTTAACCCTTAGCGGCACCAAGAAAATGTTGAATTTATTTTTCGAACTAATAAATACCCAAGTTTAGCCTCATGTAGCACAAACATTTTTTGAAAAATATCCCTAATAATCATTAAGTTTCATAAAGTAGAGTCATCTCAACACTTGTTTACAGTAATGAAGCCTGGAATCGAAAATTCGCTTTCTTATAAACTTCTTTCAACGTGGGATCGCAAAAGACCCCAATGTGCCGGATTCTTATAAAATTGAAGTGGTGTCGCTAAGGGTTAATTTAAAAAAAATAAACATCTTTTAAATTTTTGTTTTTTCGTTCGTTATAGCCGACATTTTGATATTTTTTGATCAATATAGCCTGAAATTAACGTTTTTTATTTTCCCAAATCAAAGAATTATTTTTTTATCATATTTAAACTTCTTTATTATATTTTATTATTTCTATCAAGAAATAATGTAGATTTTTTATTTATAAAAATAACGATTTTTTACAATTGAAGGCCCCAGTGAAAAAAGTACCTAAGTTGACATAGGGACTTTTTGATCTGACAAAAATATCGCATACAACGTACAAAACTGAGGCTTACCTTTTTTTTTATTTTTGCATTGTATGTTGCTAAAAGTCATTGTCGAAATACAAATTTTCCTTAAGTCCGTCGATTTTTCGCCAAGAAATCCCTAAGTGTTTTAATAGGTCTAAGGCAAACGGTTTCCTTATTAAAAGTCCCTAAGTCGTAAATATGTTTGCATAAAAGTACTGAATTCTGGCAAGAAAAAAAGATGCAGGAAGTAAATTTTGGAAAAGTATATCGTTCGTCTCTTAAAAATACCATGACAGGGCCTTTTAAGCCATTTTCATTGTATCGTGTTGGCGTAAGAAGAAACATTCGGAGAGAGCCTGAAGATGCGTATCAGGCTCCATTGTCTTTAAAACCTTCAAAATTGAGTGATATCTAGCATCTGCTGCAGCTTGTGCCACAAAATCAAAAATATTTCTATGGAGACATTTTATCTGCAGACGTAACTTCATTGCCAACTAAGACGGAAGTTGAGTCTGAAGATGAAATTGAATAAATTAAATACTGTGGGATTTCAAATAAAAGCCACGATTTATATTATTTGAATATATAAATGTTTATTTAATATTAAAAAAAAAAACACTTCGACTTTGCTTCTTAAAATATGCGTCCTCTTATTTCTTCGACCAATACTCTACTCAACTCTTCATTCAAATTGTTCATTCGTTTGACCTAGCATTCTGTCTTCGTTTTTTTTTCAGTGTTGCCAAAATCAGAATTCACTTCCACTTCTGGTTCAGTGAGGTCCATTAGGGTCCATTTCCACACTAATATTAGTTATTCAATATATATTGACCAAGAATATCAAAATACAAAGATAATGATTATGAAGTAATCAAACATTTCACAATGGTGACTTCTTCAATTTTTAAAGTAAAGTCCCTATGTCTAAATTTAATAGTAAAAAGTGCCTAAGTCAATAGATTTTGATTGAAGTCATTAGTCTTAAAATGTTTATAACTCAATGTTTATTTCACCAGCAAGCATGACTGATGGCTTCAAATAAAGCTTGACTGATTTACCAATTTCGCATTGTTTTGTTTTTCCTTTACTCATAACAGATATATTTCCAGATCAGTTTGTAACATAAATCCTCAAATATCTCCAAACACATTATTTTGACTAAGGGACTTCTTTCACTGGGCAGTTCAATTGCTACTTAACATATTTTCAGTACAAATCATCAGTTTAAGATGCTACTTACAACGCCTTAACTGCGGTCTAAGCTGACCATCCAAAATTATGGGGGATTTATTTTAACTGACTGCTTAGCTCGTATTCAAATTAAAAGCCAGAGCCACACACTTTTATTTTTGTAACACTAAGACTAAAACACATGCATAAAATCCATATAATATGTATAGCCTTCACTAAAATATTAGAGTATTGTTTCTATAATTTAAGAGCACGGGTTTACCACCAACGTTGTAGACCACCAACGCGCGCCGAAACAGTAAGTGCGAAAAAGGTCTTAAGAAAACACTTGATTAAATTATGCGAGTGTTCCTGCAACATATGTGTGGCATGGTATGTAGTGGTGTTACCAGCTATCATAACTGTTTCTAATGACAGCAGCAGTTTAAGCTGTCATAGAAATCATAACTGAACGCATGTTTACACATGTCAACCCATTTTAGTAGATTTCTGAAATGATGAAAATTAAATTAGATCTTAAGAAAGAAATGCTTAACCCATTAATGCCTAGTTAGAAAGCTTGATCAACATTTTCAAATTAATGTTTTTTGTTTTTAAATATTGTGAACACCTTTATAACGTAAGCAAAATGTTTGAGCCTAAAACTGTGCAGCATAAAAAACATCATTTACTTTTATGTTTTCATAGCAGGGTGATCACAATTTTTAATGTTTTCTGTGACATAGTTTTAGGCGCTCTATTTGTTTGATGTAATTTTAATGTAGATATTTAAAAAAAAAATTTTAATTTACTTTTTTTAATATTCTTTATTGCAATCAGAAGGTTGAGAAATACTGATGACGAAATCCTTGAAATGCAAATTCCAAAAAACTGCAGAGTTGCGCTTTCTCAATGAAAAATGTTTGCTTTCGAATAATGGAAATTTATTGGGAAATTTATTTGAAAAATATACATAAAATACGCTATGAATTGTGAGCAAGGCTAGCTAGGAAAGGCTGACCGTGATCTCGATTTACAAACATATGCAAATGCAAGAGTTCTGAAAAGCTTTGGCTTGCGATATTATCCACCCTTCACCGTATTAGAGCACTAGAAAATATTCTTTAACTACTGTAAAAACCAACTCAAAATAACTGAAAATGGTAGGGAAAACTTAAAAGAAATCATCAATTTATTGCATTGAAATTGAACCTGAGATTGGTGCATCACTTTTCCAGCTACAGTTCGTTTCTTTTTGAATTTCAAAACAAAATTCCACTTAAGTCTTAGCATCTCTTCTAAAGCTTCAAATTATTAAACTATCAATAAATTATCACAACAATAGCGGGTTAAGCTGAAGCTACTCCTGTGCATGTCCATTTGTTTCCTGTAGCGGAGGAAAATATGATTGACACCATCACACAAGCACATGTTAACCAAGTGGCCACACTAAATGTACGCCTGCTTGTCCGCTTTGAGCAACATCAACTGTGTACAGCTTCAATTTTAGCTTCAACTTCAGTTTCAGCAACAGCTTCAATTATTTTTGTGTACTCAGGTGTTCATGCGCCGAACGTCGTGTTCCTTACGACGCCACATGCACCTTCAATGGCAAGTCGTCCAGCTTTTGCGATCAGTTTTCCAAACATTGTAAGCGACGTGTGGGCTTCTGGTGTTTGCGTTTACTTAGCGATTTCCGCCATGCTCCTGTATGCTGCTGCTGCTGCAAAGTGCAAAACATTAATTTCTCTTTTATTTAATAATTTATATTTTATTATTATTTCATTACCGCTTTGTAAAAACAACTCATGCACATCATACGCATAACTTGTTAATTTTAGTTGGCAACACTACATAGTTGCTGCTGTAGCATGGTGACGGTGATAGGCATTGTATGGCCACCGCAAACGTAGTAAAGTCATAAAAAATTCTAAATTATGTTGAAAGTAATTTTCTGCATCAGTAGCAGCAGCAGCTAAGAAAATTTACTTATTAATTTTTAGTTGGCAAATTATATAATTTATTTTTGAAAATAATTTTTCTAGCGCTAGAAATGGTAAAAACTCTTGTGTATCATGATTCATAATCTCTGTAAAAGATTGCAGAAGGGTTGCGTAAAGTGGCTGCAAATCACAACTTCAATTTTGGCGCAGTCTTTGTTTGAAAATATCTTTTTTTTTCTTAACTTTTGGTGATGTGTAGTAGAGATAAATTTAATAAACAAGTGGAAATATAACAAAGTTCTTGGTCACTTAAGGAAATTTTCAAGCAAGCAATATAATCTTTTGGCTTAGTAGTAAATTTTGCTGAAAAAAAAAATTTGTATTTGCAATCGATAATTTTTTTTTTATTGCTTAACTCGTTAAGTTTTCATTTTGTCAATTAAGCCTAACTACAAGACTTATTATATGTAAAAATATCAGTCCAATTATTCAATTGGTGGCGGTTTAAATCCCATGGTTGCCATGTGAAGAATATTCTTATGTACGAATCTCCGCTATCGCAAGTCCCAGGTAATGCTTCGAAATTTGCCTTGAAAAGCTTTAATCAATATCCAGGTATTCTGCCAAATTGAAATGAATATAACAGAATGACGATGACACCCTACCAAACTGTAGCTCAAATTAATAAAAAAAAAAGTCACCAAAGAAAATGTATAGCTAAAATTCTAATATTCCTAAAGGAAATACTGATTTTATCAAAGTTTTTGCACAGATACTTTAAAATATACTATATGTCATAATTAATAAATTAAAATATAACAATGTTCTAGGTGGCTTAGAAAACTTTTCAAGCATGTTATATAATCTGTATGCTTAGAAGTAAATTATGTTTGAAAAAAAATTGTGTATTCACCATCGATTGTTTTCCTGGATGATGGTTTTATTCTTGCACTCAAACAAAAATTAAAGAAAACGATGTAATTTTTATATGTATGTAGAAAGTTGTGATTTTTTTAAACTCTTTCCATAGATGGTGCACAAGCGAAATAAATTAAGTAACAAAATGTAAGTTCTTTGTTGCTAAGGAGATTTTTCTATCAAGGATTATAATCTGTAAATGTTCAACTATATCACCTTCAAAAAAAAAGTTTGTATTCGCAATTTAGAGATTTTCTGGATGACCAAGAAATTTGTCATGTCTTCATTTACACATCAAAATTACCAGGAATTATTCTTCCGCCTAGCAAGAAATCGGCAATAACTCAAATTGTTTTTGTATTGTTAAATTATGATTATCCAAAGTGTTGCTCTTACACTATGCATAAAGGAAATTCAGTTTTAAGATGTATTTTCTGAACTACCAAAGTTTTGAAAACTTACGCTATCAACTTTATATTGGCTACTTTAGGAAATTATTCAACTACTGTGTGAGCTCAACTGAACCCAACAACTGAAACGCCTTGCCATATTTCAAACGAAACAACTTCAACTCCACGTAGATAACAGGACTACCATTATAAAAAGCTACAATTAAAAAATAAATAGGCAAACTAACAACATAAGCCCCAACGACTATGGGAGGGGGAACTCAGTGAAAAATACCACTCATTATCCTTTCATTTTCCTATAAATTTTTTATTCAATTAAGCGTAACATCAGAGCCGAACATAATTTAGGCATAAAGTGCAACACGCCCTGTTCAAAGCAGAGCTGCCAAACTGAAAGTTGGCGAAAACCATAAAAAAACAATACGGCAGTTGGGTGTATGAAAGGTGCCAGAACACTATAAAAATAACAAGATTTTTGTACCGACTCGAATAAAGAATTGTGGAGCGAGCAGATTTTTCACGGTAACCGTAATTTGTTATTTAGACATTAAAGACAAGAAAATCCAAATAGATTATGAAAATAAGCGCAACAACAACAGCAACAACACTGAATGCAACTACAACAACCATACTTAATAGTACAACAACAAACAAGTAATTTTTTATAGCAAAGTATTAAAAAAAAAAGTGAATGTTGACCATTAGGAAAATGAGGCGAAAAAAATGTTAAAGAGCAGTAAAACCTGTACAAATAAATGGACTCGCTGAGAAACGAAACGAAACAACAAAAAAAAAAAAAGGTTGGCAACGTGTGCAAAACAATGAAAATAATCAGCGCAACAACAAGAACTGCTTGTATAACAGCAACAGTAACAACAAAAATAACACCAATTGCAACTACAACTTAACAAACAACAAGAACAAGAACTGCGGTCTAAAAATTAAATCAAGAACCAGAAAACACCTGTTGACCCAGTAGCAACAAGTCAAAAATGGCTAATAAATTTAACCTCAAACATAGCGGTAGCGATTAGCAAAGAGTAACAGCAACATTTACTGCTAAGACCATGGAATGAGTTTTCTTTTTTTTAATAAGAAAATCGTAATATTACTCATTTTCAAAGTAGTCTACCGACCAACAGAAAAAACGAAATTACAATTTGAAGGATCGTTTTTCTGTCTTTGAGGATATGCGCAAAGGAAACTATAAGAAGTAACTACTCGCTTAGGAAAAAAAAACTTTTTTTCTCGCTAATTGCATTGGCGGTGCTATTAAAAATCGTTACTCGTCAAGCCATTTCTCATTTTTAATACTCATTTGGAGCGCAAACGTATTCCCTTCTTCCTCTATTCTAATAGCAACAAAATTGGAAGTAAGTTGAGTAATTAATAACTGAAATTTGATGATCTCACTAGGAACTGAGCAATATGCGTAACATTATAATAACTAGAGACGTCCCAATGGATGGCACGATCTGGATCGATTGTGAAGCCATAATTATTATAAAACGTTCGAAATAAATGATATTTCCTTCATACTTGACAGAATATATAGCCCTATTACCGATGGCTATTCGCCTTCCGTGGCGAATGATTGCGATATCTCTACTTTTTGTAAAATTTTTCAAATACTTATTCAAAGATTTGTCAACTACAAATTCTACTCGCCCGATTTTGACACGAACGAAAGTTAGGCGACTCGCTAACAGTAATATGAACATTTTTGACATTCGAGCAATTTTGATGTTTGAGGCGAAACAACAGCTTCCTTCGAAAACCGTAGCATCAATTTAGGCGAGTCGCCCAATTTTTCAGGCGACTCGCCATCGGCAATAAGGCTAATAAATAAAATCATTGTAAGCATAAATACAAAATAGTTACATGAAAATATGAATATTTCATGTAACTATTTTGTATTTATTATTCGAAGGGTCACACCCGTTACATGAAAAATGTGTGTGACCCTTCGAATAAACTGAAAAATTCAATTGTATAACCCATACTTTCTCAAATTACATTGCTATATTGTGTTTTTGGAAAAACACATTTTTTAATGTCTTAAAATCAACTACTTTGTTTATTGTTCAGAATAATTCACAGACCTTAACAGAATTGTGTTCACACTTAAGTATAATTTAAGCAAGTTAATTTTTTGAAACAATAATATTTAGCGGTGTTTGCCCTCCATATCAAAAGTTTAAACTGAACACTCCGTTGCTGTATGCAACGCTTTTAATGTCAGTTAATGCATCGGCTGCAAAAGTCTTTGGCGATTTCAATCGCCAGTTTCTTGAAGTTATTCTCCAAATGTAACGAGTATTTTCAAGTTTTAAGAAGCACATGTCACACTAGGCTTGCCAACAGTTTTTCATATCAACTGTCATTTTACAGTAGCTTCAATATCAGTCACATTGCCAACAACAGCAAACGCAATGATTTTCTAAGGCACGCACTTGCTGCCGCCGTAATTGCTGCTGTCCAGCATTGCACAGTATCATCGTCCTCATCAACATAATGTTCGCCTTATCGTCCATCCTGTTTGGCCTGTGTGCAATATTTTAATAGGTGCTTTATTGATGCATTGCTGTTGCGTGTTGTTGCAAGCTAGCGTGTTGCTGCTTATGTTGCACGCATGTTTATTTGATAAATGATGTTGCGCAGCAGCAGCAGTGAAAACAGCGGCAGCGCTCATTAAATGCAATTCATTTGATTTATGTTGAGTGAAGTTTATTGTTGCTTGTTGTTTAAGACCATGTTTGCTGTGTAGACTTTATATTGCCGGCTGTTTTTGCACAATCATATGTTTGCTGCACATGATGGTCTTAGCGGTTGGCAAATCAAAAATTGACAAATCGATAGCAAATAAAATTGTAATCCAATTTTGAGCAAATTATTTCGTTTCGTAAGCACAATAAAATAAATATTAAATCATTCAAAATAAAAAAACAGAAACCACAGCAGCTGCTGCAGCTCATTATAAGATGCAGTTAACTTTTTTTACATCAAGCGTTTTTACAATTTTTTTCAACAATAACTGTGAGCTGCATAATCGTTGCGCGCGCGCGGTACTGCAAATGCAAATTGATTTAGAGTGCAATTTGCATAAACTTGCAACAGCACCATAGCCGATGCTTAAAAATAAACAAAGCATAAATCAATTCCAGTGGTAGGAACTATGTAGAAAAATGTGCGTCGCGTCGTCATTGTCCCCATCTTTTGCATGCAACAACGAACGCATGGCAATTTATGTTTGTGCCGCCACAGCGCACTTAAACTTCATTTGTTTGTATTTGTTTTTCCTGACTTGGATTCTGTGTTTTTCAACTGAAAAATTAAAAACTCATTTCTCATCGGCAACAACAACGTAGCAGCAACAAATGCAAATGTTGCAATCGTTTGTTGCTGCTTCTGCCGTTGCTACTCCATTTGTTGCTGCAATTTAATACTTTTTTGTTCTACGCACGATTGGCGCGCGCGTTTTTGCGCACAAATCGTTAAATGCAGCCAGCCAGCTAGCTAGCTGCATTCAGTATTTAACTATTTGTTGTATTTGTTTAAATAATAACAATAATTGTTGTTGTTTTTGCAGAAATGTTGCTCTGTGGATGTTGCGCACTAAAGCTTCCACTAATTGCATTGCTGTAGGCCGTTTTTATTGTTGTTGTTGTTGTTGTTGGATTTGCTATTGCTATTGACGATCTCACTGCGTAGCACACACGTGCCTTTTGCATCTTTTGAGTCTTAAAAACAGCAATATTTGCATCTTGTTGTTACAGTCAAGAGCACTTGAATGCAAAACTCATTTATGCAATGCACTTGATGAGTGCGGATATTTTTCATAGTCAATTTAATAGTGGGTGTTATATTTTGACTTCAGCACTCGAATGTATCGAGAACTAAGAGTTCTTGGGGAGGTGCGGGGGAAGTTAAAAAAAATCACTAACAAAAAAAAAGCAATAAGGAAAAATTGGCTTATAGTCAAAGTGGAAATTATCTGAAAGCAATAGATATAAACATTTCAAAAAGTATCGACTAGTATTAAAAGTAAGCGATGAAATCAAAAATGATTAGATGTTATCGAAAAATATCGAAAAAAATTAATAAATTTTGATATGAATCAAATCATTTTAAGAATATTGAAAAGTTTTCTTGTGTCCTTTATTTTTTCACGGAACATAGGGCCACCACACAACTTTTTCATCATTTCGATTGCCTTCAATTCTCTTAATCCACTTTTCCACGATTCGCGTATTTTCGATCTAACGATCGTTTTCAAGATAAGAAATTAAAAAATATCAAAAAAGGAACAAAGGAAAATCATAAAAGTATCGCAAACATCAAAAAAAAAAAAAAGTAATCGGAAAATACTGAAAAGAAGATCGTTAAAAGGAAAAAGTTGATTAAAGTCGAAATGTAGCAAATAGCTCGGATAGAGCATCTCTAATAAAAAATTTCAGTTAAATTAAGTAACTTCTTAATTCCAAGAATCATAAAAGAGAGACGTTTTTACTTTCAAAATTCCAAAATAATAAAAAAAAATATTAACAAATAATAGAACATTTTCAAGTCTCAATATGCTCGTATTAACGTTCTTAGCAATACAAAAATAATACTGGCCTGAATCTCAGCCAGCATTTTATGAAATTTCCGATCACATCCGAGTCCTCTGTCTGATTAAAATGATCATAAATGCGCTCATTTTCTGATCATAAATGATACTTTTGTCGGGAGAAAATGGTACCCTATCCGCAACTCTTCTTCAAGAGTCGTTTATGGCTTGTTTTTCTGATCATTTCCGACTCATTTTCGAGTCATATTTCTAATCATTTGAGAGTCTTTTTCGAGTCATATTTTAGTCAGATGTCTTAGCACTTGCGAGTCTTTTTCGAGTCTTTTCCGAGTCATATTTCCAAGCATTTGCGAGTCTTTTTTGAGTCATATTTCAAATCATTTGCGAGTTATATGACTAAATTTTTTCGCATTAACGTTCGTTCGCGTTTCGTTGCCGTTTTTTTCATCACCATCAGCCCTATATGCATAATTTTACTCATTGTAAAAGTATTTATACATTGTCTACTTCTAGTAAAGTTATTACGAACTACAAAACAGAATACAATTCAAAATACATTTTCAAGAATAAGTTCTAAAGTCATATTCGAATCATTACGTAGATCAAAAAGTGATTATATTGTTACTGTTTTCCTCTGCAATCAGTTTTAGATCATTGGGTAGATCGAAATGTGATTTTTGGAATTTTTTTTTTTTTTTTCTCAGTTATTTCTTGTAATCACTTTATGGTCATACAGAGTAGTCAAAAATAACTCGTATAGGTGATTTAAAAAAAATTATTATCTAAATGCTAGTTGGGATATTTCAACTTTCGGTAAGCTTATGGAAAGTCAGTTGATGTTTTCGATAGAATTTCGTACGTTGAATACGAATCTGATCTCAAAAATTGACCATCATGTGTAGTTTTTGAAAAAAATAGGGGAGCCTTTCAAAAAATTCGTGTTTTAGCTATTTTTGGATAACCATGCACAGTTCTAGAACCTTCAAAAATGTCTCAATTTAAAGCTTGTAATTTTTTTGAAAGTGTCACTACAAAAGAAAATATTTTAGCGAATTTTCTTTAAAATGCAGTTAGGCAAGTGAAAGAAACAAATTGTGATGTTGCATTCGCATTTCAATTTTATTGTTGTTTGCATTCTGCTTCACGTGACTGTACTTTGACTTTGCTTACCATAGAGTTTTTGATCGTTTGCTTCTTGCTATTTTTATACTTGGTGTTGCTGTTGTTGTTGTTGACCAACAGCAGAATACAGTGCTTAGCTTAGCTCCAGAGGCTTAGCATTTAAAGTGGCGCTTCATTATGCAAAGCCTTATGCCGCTTGGGACCTCTTTATTTAAATGCAACGCATAAAAACCAACGCAAATAGCGATAGAGAGAGAAAGAGAGAGCAAAAGAGATGGGACCGTTTTGGTTGATTCAATCATTTAGTGGCAACTATTTATGATGCAACAGCAAGTAAATGGTGACTATTAACTGCTTATTGTAAAAAAAAAAAAAACAACTTAATGATCTTATGCTGAGGTATTTTATGGCAGTAGTAAATAAACATAGCGGTTTCTGGAAAACTTTCAAATCTTTTTACCAAATTTTGATTAATTTTTACGATTATCGTACGTTGGCAGTTAACCAAAATTATATTGGCGAATTCGGCAATACCTATAATTTGACTTGGGTACTTAATTTGGAGACGACATTTTTTCAAAAAAGAAATAAGAAAATTTGCCTGCCATTTTCTTATACCCTACACAGTGGATATATTAAATTGGTATATCTTTTTGTGACTCATAGTAAAAGTCATGTTAAATATAGTAAAGCTAAATTACTCCATTACTCTGTTGAATATTTAAAAATAAAAATTCAAAATCATTTAAAGTTTGCGCCTCGCTCCGCCTGCAATTCATCGAGCGCCTGAAATATGCAAAACTATCGCAAGCTAACTAAGTAATAACGACAACTAACTAACTTAATGTCAAATGGTATAAATAGTACCAGCGGTAAAAAAAGTTCATAAAAAAAAAACTTGATTAATCGATAAAAATCACTTCATTTATCGTAAGCAACAGTTGCTGTTGCTGCCGCTTTTACCATTGCAATCAATGTACCATAACATATGAACCGCTAGTGTGAAACTTTAAATGTTGCACTTCAGCTTGTTATTGTCGTTATTAATATATCAGCAATACTAACAGCTACAACAACAACAACAAGAGTGCTTACAATCAAAGCTGCAACATTTAACCCAACATTCATTATCGCTACAATAAGCGCGCATTTAAAGGCGCTTTCGTGTTGATATCCCCCACCTTGTCGATGCAGTGCAACATAAATTTTGTTGCGCTGACTTTGTTTGCTGTTGTTACTGCTGCTGTTATGCGCTCGTTAGTTAATTTAAGCTGTAAATATTGTAAATACTTTTACATTATTAAATTAAGTTGAAAATCGCGTATTTTTTTCCATCAAAAATATTTGTGTTGATTAAAAGTTGTTAACACTTTTTGGAGCAGCAGAAAATGAGTGTTGGAAGTTTTTTTTTTTTCTGCGACAGATTTTTTTATTAATTAATTTTTGCACTAAGCGTTTTATAGGTAAATTTTAAAAATATTTGCGAGATTAATTTATTGAACGTGAAGGAGACATAGAAATTTGGAAAATTGTTGAATATTCAAAAATCAATTAGAGTTTTTTTTGAATTGAGAATTCATTGTTAACTAAAATTTTAAAAATAATTTTAACTAAAACTCTACACTTCGTGCAATTTGTTGTCCCTTACCACTTCTAAAACCTTGACGTTGAACTCAAAACGCAAATTTTTTCGGACATAATGACGCTGAAAGTATGCAATTATAGCCAAAACAAAACGGCGTGTGCTACAAACCAATTAACTTGAAAAAATTTCACTAAGTACCACCAATAAATTTATAGTTTTTATTATTTTTAATGACATTTTATTTGGGCATATATGTATGTATGGCATACAGCTTTTTTTATTCAATTTTCATAAAGTCATGAAAGCGGGAACAAAGTATAACGCGCCAGTCTTGCAAAAACACGCAAGGCGCATAAATTTTACTGCATGCAAGAAAAAATGCTGCAGTAATAGCGACAGGAACAAAAACGAAAAAATTTAAATTAATAACAAAAAAATAATCGCAACAACAAACAGTAGCATGGAAAACCTAATAAAATGCCGGATTTTTCATACGGAAGCAATCAAATTGCAAGCGAAAATCAATTGCAACACGCAATCGACAAACAGCAATGGCAACAAAATCTGCGCGAAAATGTTAATCCCGCTTAACGTTGCTACTTTGGCTGCTTTTGACAAACTTTAACCTTTAGAGCCACCAAATAAAGACGACGGCAACAGCAGCGGTGAGCGATAGCAGGCAGCATTAAAGTTTTCTTCTTTCCTAAATCCGTCACGACATTTGCGCGTTTGATCTAAATTTTTTTTTTTTTTTTTTCAGTTTTTTTTTTAGCATGCGCCACCCAAAAAAAAAAGAAGAAAAAAAAATCAGTGAACGAAAATCTTAACTTTACAACAAATTGATTTTGGCAGCTGAGCGACATGCGGAAAATTGCGAACGCGTTAAGCGTTTTGTCTAAGACGCATTGTCGCTTTTTGACCCTAATCCTGAAGCTAAGCTGACAAATTCCAAAGCAGCTGCTATTGTTGTTGCTGTTGTTGCTGATCGTTACAAATTGCATTGAAATGGTGATCTCGCCATTGCTGTTATTGCTGCCGTGCGCTGACTAATGCGTGCGATATGTGGCGCGTGTTGATTACGAGTGAAGCGAACATTTCTACGGCTATATGGGGTTGATGTGAAATAAAGCATTTTGTTATAATTTCAATATATTATTCATTGAACTTAAAGGCTCTGTTGTATGGACAACCCCTATATCTCCGATATACGTAAATCAAATCAAAAATCTAATATATTCGAAACGATATATTCGAACAAACAAATAAAATTAATTGTATGTAAAGCTTGCGGAGGAGGAGGGGCGGGGTCAGAAATTCATTCCTAAACTTTTCGGCCTCATTTGGCATATTTTCAAAAAAAAATCCAAAAATGATATATTTTTAGGTTTTTTTATTACATGCTAAGCCATTCCAAAAATAACCCTTTGGTATTTCGAAATAAATGCTTTATTCACTATTTATGACAATTCACAAGTCTTTTCAAAATCAAAATCAACGTTTTTATAGCGTGGCGTGGCCAAGAGTCAATAAGTTAATCGCTCGATTGTGTTGCAAACTAAAACGTACTTTAACTATTTGGAAGAAAAAAATTCATTTATTTATTCTTCACAATAATTCACAAGTTTCAAATAAACTGTTTACACATCTTAATTCGAAAACAGCTTTCGAGAGCACACTTTTCTTTCTGAATTTTGATGTCAAAAAATCGCAAATTTTATTGTGTTTCACGCTATTGAGGGCAACCCCTTTTTGATTTTATTCCAATTGACCACACTTCACGCTACATCCATCGGTAAGAAAAATTCAAAGTGTTGCACAGTGAAAAATTATTTGACACCTCATTTAAAGTAGCAACAGCACATACAGCAACAACTTGAACAAAATTGTACAAATTACCAACCCGAAATATAAAAACAAAAAGTGATATTACTTTCAGCTAAGTTTCATTTTGAAATTACCAAAATAAAAAAATGAGCTAATCAGTTCAATAAATACGCTGTTTGCTACACCCGCCTGTGGGTGTTGCCGCCGCCTTATGAAATCCCAATATGCAACTGCTGCTGCTACGCCGGTAGTTGATTTTGCAATCAACTCGCAATCTCATTAATAAATTGCACGGCATGAGCTGCTGCTGCTGTTACCGCCACCGCCGTCGCTACCATATACAAAATGTTGCTGCTTGCAATTGATCCTTGTTGCCTGTTGTTGTTGTTGTTGTTGTCGGTATTTTGTTGTTCTTAGCCACAATTGGCATATCAATTTTAAGGCGCACAGTTAGCGTCGATAGGTGGCGCTGCATGTTATATTGATTTCATTTGATGTTGTTAGTCGTAATGTTGCTCTAGCATTTGCTGTTGCTGCCACTGCGTAGCATTTGTCTTGTAATCATGATGTTGCTGTTGTTGTTGGTTCTTAATATTGTTTTGACATGAGTTGTTTTTGTTGTTGTTTCGCGTACATGCACGCAATGTCAGCCAGCTGATAATTAATGACATCTTAGTGTCGTCAAGTAATAGAAATTTACAACGAAGTAATGCTTGAATTGAATATTTATTGTCAAAACCAATTGCTGCAATTATTTTGTTTCATTTTGAGAAATCTTTAAAATGCTAAGTCAAAACAAATACTTGAAAATAGTAGAAAATAAATACATCTACATGAAAAAGTAGTCATAAAATAGACATTTTCCGCGATGTTCAGGCGTAACCAATATTATTATCTTCATAAAGCAAGTAAGTATTTGACCATAAGTTTACAAAGTTGCCACTGGGTAATGAAATGGTAGAAGGTATGGATTTTTCAATGACATCTTTATGCGTTAATAAAAAAGAAAATATTAAATACTTTTCAAATAGACATTTAATAGGAAGTCATGTTGTTTTTAAAAACTTTAAGTCATTAGCTTTTTTAACGATCAAACCACAAGATTTAAGAGAGCAATCACTGAAAAATATTACCAAGGCGTTAAAAGAGATAAAATCGTATCGAATGGAGTTGTTCAGTACTTACTACTCAATAAAAATGCCATCTTATTCTGAACAGGATATATAGAACTATATTGAATGAAATATGATGAAATATCTGGTCATTAAGTATTGCTAATAGATTGTACGCAAATCAAACTAAGTAAGTCGATTCCATTGAACATAAAACAACTTCTATAATGATATATCTGTTCGGTGATTTACGAATCGGATACTCTGATCATGTTGGAAATATAAACTGCCTTTGTATGGGGCTTAAAAATAATTGTCACAAAATTTTACAATCCTAACTCCAACCTATAACACACGCGAACAAATTTTTTCTCCAAATTCATTGAAATTTTTCAAAAAAAAAAAAACCGGCTTAGGTGCCAAGATATTGCTTTTTAGGTGGTTAAGCTGTATGGGAGCTGCCACCCGCTATTGTCAAACAATGCTCACACTTTTCTTTTGGCTGTAAATTCGAAAAATATACATCCGACGGAGGATTTTTGTTTGCGTTCCCATAGGCCAATGTTTTAGAATTGGAGAAAATTCTCCGACAATTTTTGGTTCCTAAATAAAACATGTGAACGACGCAAACAGCTTGTATCCTATTACAATTCCTTTCAAAAAGTTGTCACAAAAATATTTAAGCCCAGAGCTTAAAGATAGACTGTAAAAAATTTATAAAATTTTTAAAATAAACACCCTTACTGCAAGTCAGTGTAAGTTTGCGAATCGTAGAATTAAGTTAAGTGTGCAATTGTTCTTGTTAAAGCTTGTGAATTGTTATGAACAATAAGTAAAGTAGTTATTTTCAAGCACTTAAATATATGTTTTTGAATGACATATCATGTAAGGAAATTCGTACAAGACAATTAGTTTGATTAAAAAGCCAATATGCCCAACTGGTTCAACCATTTCTGTAACAAGCTCTTAAGTAACTTTTATGACAGTCCGGGGGGTAGCGTTATATTTTTTAAATTCATTTCTTCCCGCTTAATTTTTTTTTTGCAATTGGTAGTTTAAGTAGGGTTTATAGTCAAAAAAATCGTTAGTCGACAGAATCTTTCAATAGTTCGGAAAGTAAAGCCACAAGTAAAAAAATATGTTGAGAGCAATGTTGTAGAGGACATAAACTTGGCCTAAGTATTATTTTTATTATTTTTATAGTATATGTAATGTATTTATTTTGTTTTAACATCAAACAGTCTATAATCTTTGCGAAAAAAAAGAAAAATAACCAGAATACCTCGAATGACCTTTTCATATGATCGCCTCTTCAAAAAAATGGTACTTTACAATAAAAAATGATAAAACTGCAACTGAAAGTTACGCATGCGCAAAATGCTAACAAAATCTCAAAAAAAAAAATCCAAAACAAAAAAAAAAAAACACCCATTGCTGCTGCCGCTTGACTTTAATGCAACATGGCAGCTTTGCACATAATGTTGCCACCTAAATGTCAAATGTTATATGACAGCGCTGCCAACTTGAGCAAAAGTTCAAGTCAATTATTATTGTTATTGGAAACGGATTTTTTATGCATCGGTTTTTTTGTTTGTTTTTTCAACAACAGCAGCAGCAACGATTGTTGTTTACTTAAGCTTTCAGCAATTTTGGCAACTTTATGGCAGCAATAGCAACAATAAACACTGCATGCCGTTACACCCCCACAATGCGCGCATGTGCAAAGGGCGTACAGTGTTTGAGGTTGCATTTCAGAGGTCCTATGTTCAGCTCACAGTGACTGTGTGTGTGTGTGTGTGTGTCATACCTTGGCAGCATGCAATGCGCAAACTGGCGTAAATGTGTCTCATATTTTATTTTATGCTGCGCGCGCAGTTTGTTTGTTTCTGTGCTGCGTAAAAAAGCTAAAATTATTATCGTCCATGATTAAAGGTTTATTTTCGCTATTGTTGGACTGTCTTGCCTTTATTACAGTTTTTATTGTTTTTTTTTTTTTTTTGGGTTGGGGGAAAATGCGCTCTATGACTTGTTGACTTTTGTTGGTGTTACTCTGACGACTGCCGCTCTGCTGTGTGGAGAAAATCTTGACATCAACATGACTTTTTGCACAAAATGTTTATGTGCGTCGTTTTTCTTTTTTCCTGCTCACTGTCTAAACTGTGCGCATGCGTGTCGCTTGGCAGTTTATTTTAAGTGCGCAATGTAATGTTGTGACTTATGTTACTCGTTAAAAATACAACAGAAAATATTTTAAAAAAAGTAGTAAAAATAGGTGACACTAACGAAGATTTTTTATATGCTGCCTTAAAATGTTGCAAATTTTCACTATTTTTTTAGAGCCAATCATTTGCAAAAAAGTGGGTAAATTTTTGGTTAAAATTGGGTAACTTCATTTGAATTTACGTGAAAATTGTATACTAAACTATTATAGTTACAAAGGGTATGACAATCATAATAATTTAAATAGATTTAATATAGGAGTTCCAACATAAAAAGCTTGACAAACCCATTATAGACGAGCAGCAAAATAAATCGAAATCTTTTTTTATGAGTAATATGTTCCCATTTTGCTTTTTGCAAAACAATAACAAAAAACATTAAGCTGCGCCGTATGCTTTTTGTTTGTGTAACTTTGTCTTCAATGCACTTAAGCGAGTTGCCACATTGTTTTTTGTTATTGTAATTTTGTGTTCAACGCACTAACGCATGCTTTTTGTTTGTGTAATTTTGTTTTCAAGGTGCAGCAGTTCAGCTTCTTTTGATTCACAAGCGCTGCATGCTTTTCGTTGTGTGATTTTGCTTTCAAGTCAGTTACTTTTACAGATTTTGCTTTATGTTTTTCTTTTGTTTGCTTGCAATAAGCTTGCCGCAATTTACCCAAGCTGATGTTGTTATTTGCTTCCGAAGCAAATTTTTGTGTGCATCTCTGAACGAGGCAATGAATAAATTTTATGAAATATGAAAATATTTAAATTACGAGGTAAACGCATATTGACGACAATATGTTGTTGCATGTTATCCATTGTATATTTTAAGCCACATTTTCATTAACTTTTGTTCTCTAGTAACAGTTGTATTCAATACTTTCGAAGAAAATATTGGCGCTTGAAAAATAATGCGTAGCCGATCTAAAAAAACATTTAATTTACAAATTTTATATCCCATTAAAATAATTTTGACCTCATTTTTGATAGACCAAATTTTGATTAAAATTATGGCATACAAAAATTGCCAAAATTTTTATACAGGGTGAACTGAAATTCGGAAACTAAAATCCAGAGTCAACAATTTTCCTGGAATCATTAAAATTAACATTCTGCATCGCCTTTTTATTTTGGTATCCTAGGGTGCAACATTAAGTTCAAATCTTAACCTTCGACATAGCACTATAATGAGTCTTGAAATGTTTTATCCAATCAATTCAAATTCGCATAAGAAATAGTTTATTTTCAATATTTTTCTCTTAAAGTCAAGAAAAAAAACTTTATAATTTTTGCGTAATTTCAGCGCAATGCCACTGCAAGCTATGGTAACCTTGCAATTGATCATGCGATCATAATTAATTTCAATGTAATCATTTTGTAATGCTGAATTTGTTGCGGCAATAGAAAAATAAATATTGCTATCAAATGCTGGCAAATGCATAGCGAAATAATAAAAGACCGTAAGAATTAAATTCGAGCAAAAAACTGCACGGCAAAAGAACAAATGTGCCAACGCATGCAAAAGATCTTGAGCCGTTCGTTTTTTTTTTTTTTTTTTTTTTCATTATAGCTGCAATTATTGATATTATGAATTTTTCAGTTAATTTGTAATAAAATTGCAATCGCAAAATATAGTATGTGCAATTTATTTTTTGACGCTGATCAATCGATCGATAGCAACATTTTAACAAAATAATCAACGTGTTAGCAACAAAAAAAAAGAATAGATGTGCATCATGCTAACGCAGCAAAATCATCACGATTAGCATGCAGCGGTGTCGCGTCGCATCATTAACAGCTTTGGCGCGCAAAATTTTGCTCAATCTGCAGCAATCATTAGTGGCAGCAACGACAGCTGGCCATTGTTTTGGGGCATGGTATGTTGCAGCGCCAATATTGCGTAATTTTATGTGTGCAAATTTTTTTTTTCTTCGCTAACGGGTGGTCACATTGGTCTATCGGCCAGCAGCAGCAGCAACAACAGCATGATCGCATTGATCGCAAGTGTGAGAAATACATGAAAAATTGAAGATAATTGAATTTAATTGAATTTTCGGTTTTCAATTTTAATTTTTTTATTTTTTCCAATTCAATGCTACAATGTTGTTGGTTGGTTGTTATTATTGTTAGATTAAAAGAAAAAATTATATAAAAATAATTTTTGCAATTCGAAATAATTGCTGAAACGTGCAATTACAACTACAAAAAATTGCTATAGCAATCAATTGTCATTTCTTACGCTCCGACAAGAATCAATGAGGTTAAGGCAAACAATCGCAGTGGAAAAAAAAAACAGAACCAAGAAAATTTGACACGCAAAACGTCATTTTGATCGTAGACGCACACTGTGACTTGACACCAACCCGTCAAGCGTGTAATCATGTGACTGCGCCACTTCACTCTCTGTCGTGGTGTGATTCGCATTCTCACTCGTGTGTCTGTCTCCCTCCTCACATCGCAAGGTTGCCATTTTTATTATAATGTCAGTTGTTACTAATTTTGACATTTGTTGTTGTGTTTTCATGCTCTCTCATGTAATTTATTTGTTTGTTGCAATATTTAATTGGTTTTTGCACCTCATAGCGGTTAATTTCTATATTTTCTGTTGTTGTTGCTGTTGCTGCTGTTGTTGTACTGGTTTTCGGGGTAGTAATTTTTATTGCTGCAATGCGTTTAAGTGGCTAATAATGCGGTTTTATTTGTTGTGCTGTGATTGTAACCCGATTGCATCGTCGTCGCGTATGCTTTCGTTATTCGCTGTATAATTATGTTGCAATTTTTTAATTATGTGGCAACGCTGCTGACGCATTTTGAATTGCAGTAAATATCTGTGGTATGTGAATTCAAATTTTTAGATGATTGTAGTCTAAAATTTTAATTTTTATTTAAAATTACTATGTTGAACTCTGAATATTTTGAATGAAATTAAAACAGAAATTGTCGCAAATTAGAAAGAGAAGTTTTACAAAAATGTGGGCCCTATTTTATAGATGTTGTGCCAAAAAAAAAATCTAACTGATAAATTTTTACTCGCGAAGACTTTAATGGTCTTTAATCTTCTAAGGCAGTGGTGGGCATGGAAATCTAACAAAAGGGTTAAACAACAACATCAAGCAACAAAAAATGAAATTTTGAAGTTTTTTTTGCTGTCATTTCCAAATTTGCCAACAGCACAAAAAAAACCATATTGCACTATAAACAAAAACAATTGTTATATTCGTCAAGACACAATACGGCGCCGTCGCTTATGCCTTTGTGTGTTGTTTTTGTTTTGATTTGAACTCAAGTCAAAGCTGTGCCTCGATAGCGTTAAATTCTGCGAATTTTTTTTCGCTTGCTTGTGCGTCGATTAACGGTTCGGGCAATGAGGGCGGATAGGGACACTACGTGCCCACCACTGTTTTAATGTATAGTTTCCCAGTAACTCTAAGATTCTAGAAAAATGGTCACTTTGACATCCATCAAAATAAAAAGCATAAAATTTTTCATCTTTCTCATCAATGGTGAAAATTTATACGATCCCTCTGCAATCACCCGTTGAGCGATAACAACTGTTGGTGCCTTTATGCCGCGCAGCATTTATTACAAGAAAATATTGTAAGACAGGTAGCACTGGCGGCATATGCAACAAACAAAACAGGAG
The DNA here is from genome assembly GCA_949775025.1 of Tricholauxania praeusta. Classification (NCBI taxonomy): domain Eukaryota; kingdom Metazoa; phylum Arthropoda; class Insecta; order Diptera; family Lauxaniidae; genus Tricholauxania; species Tricholauxania praeusta. Next base: position 189,323,026 of record OX459028.1, read on the forward strand.
ACATAGATAGCCATAGGATATAATTTCGACATCATCACAGGGCTTACTTGCATGACCAACTTGTCAAAAACTTTTTAGAACCTTCTCTCCCTCTCTCTCCCCCTCGCCGTTGGGTGCGCAGCCGTAAACGCAATGCAACAACTCAAAAAATCAGTTGGTGGCTTTCAGCGCGAAACTCCTGCGGTGTACAGTAGCTGCTACAAGCAATTATTGATGTTACCTTGTAGCAACAGTTGTTGTTGTTGTTAATCCTTGCTGTTACAACTTTTTATTGTTGTTGTTGTTGTTGCTTTTAATTTAGCTCCTGCTGCAAATGCTTCCTGATTTTTAATTAAATATGAGCTGCAAGTTTTACGTTTTGCTCCATTAAAATGTATTGGCCAGCTTAGAGGGCGGTCCGCGATGCTGTTCGGTTCCATGTTAGAGCCATTAATAGTTAAGTTGATATGAATTTTAATTTTGCATACTGTTAATAATATGGCTGCTAACAGCAACCAGACGCAGCGCAGTTGGAGACTCATTTATTTCATTTTGAGTAAAACTCATAAAAAGTACTAAAATTGTAGAGGATATAACTGGCAGCATCTTGCTGCATTGGCTAGTTGTACTCCAACTCGAAAGTAAAGTTAAATAAAAAGTACCATAATATTTTGACTACCATTAGCGCTTGCATTTATCGGCTTTTAGCTATTGCCTAATTGCTGTTTGTAGGTACAGACAGACCTTCCTTTGCTTTCGTCTGTTTGTCTGACTCCGACACTGCACTCACTGTCTGTGGCTTTTTAAAGGCTCTGTCCGCTTGGATTCTTTTGAGTCTGGCCTAAGCTCATTAATATTAATTTGTTCATGTCTGCGAGTTATTAGCAGATTTTCTAATTGAGAAATTCACTTGTAGTCTCATTGCAAAGGTTGATTTTTTTGTTGCTGCACCACTGTCTGTTGTTTTTTTTTATATGGAGTTGGCCGTGTGTTGCTCTTAAGTGGCCACCAAGTTAATTTGAACGAAACCAATTGTTGGAATTTGCTTGAGAAATGCGCATGAATCATGCACAAAGTTTTCGAAAACATGTTGCTAAAACCTTAGGTTGTGTTGTCGATAAGATGCTTTTACTGATGATTAATTCCTCTTCCGTTGATTATGCGTGTTAAATTGAAAAATTGCAATGACTTACTAAACGGTCAATATTTTAAACAATAAAACTCGCATTTATTTTCATTAACAAGCATTTAATTTTTATTGGCTTGTTTGATCATAGAAATAGTCAAAGCAAATATTGTTCGAATGTCAAAATGAAAAAAAAAACTAAACAAAAACATAAAAATATGGCAATAATCAGATAAAGCATGTGTGCATTATTTATGTAAGTACCTGTAATTGAAATCATTTAGCAAATCTTCAAACGATCCTTATAATTTATCTGCTTTCAGATCGTAATTTCCGTCATTATTTTAGAAATTATGAATATTTTACTGATGGCGTGAAAAAAAAACTGCATCGACCTTGAACGACCACTAAATATTCGGAAAATATTAATATTTCTAATTGTGCTTTTTAAGGTATATTAAAAAAATACTCTTCTGCGTTTCAAAAGGTCTTCTCAGGCTCGTACCAACCCGACTTTGCGTGGGGGGGGCAAGCAAATTTTATTTTGCGAAGACTAAAACGATCGGTCTTAGAATCCCATTTTAAAAGGAGACCACCACCCTGTGACCTCACCGATTTGGCTCAAATTTTTCTAGATGGTAGTTCACGTGAAATAAGAAAACCCATATTTTACCGTTTTTCCCAATGTTCAAGGAAAAGCGAGAAAATTGCGTCCAAAGTTCTCCTATAGTTGTCTTATACAAAAAAAGTTTACCTTCGTTCGAGCAGCAGAGTAGCATAGTGGTTAACGATTTAGCGTATGATCCTGGGAGTCACTAGTTCGATTCTCCGCTGATGCAATTCAAATTACGATTTATGCAGCAGCTGGTGGTATCAATATTATGGCCTTATATCATTTATAAATAATGTACTAAAACATAAGTATCTTCTAAGAGACAATCTTTTTACATAGAATCTTATTTCAAGTCAATTCGGCAATTAAATTTTTTTAGTTTTGAATATGAAAAGTCCGTGACTTCCAGACAAAACAAAAAACGTCCCAACCTGATTATGGCATTATTTTTGTCTTTTTTAATAATTCCAATGATGTTGACTTTTAAAAAAAGTCAGAACCTTGGAAAATATTAATAATAAAAAGAATGAATTCTAAAATGAAATAACTTTTCTCTTTTAGTATATCAAACGCAATGTCTATGCAACGCGATTCCCTTGCAACGCCAATGTTGCTTTGCGTCGTTTGCAACCTTTATTTGACTTCATTAGTAAAGCGCAATAATGTTTTTTGTTATTCTCATAATGTTGGCTTCTAAAACCGCGCCTCCTATTTGCAGTCGTTCTATATATTTGATGGTTAAAATCAGTGAACGATGTAGGAAAAAGCAGAAGCCGCAGCAAACGCCGCATATTTGCGGTTATTAATTGCAGCAACATTTTCAAAGCTTGCAATATGTGGTGGCAAAACGATTGTTGTTGCCGATGCTAAAGATTACATATATTTGATTTGTTGTTATTTTCAACAAATGTTTTCAATTAATGCAAATTGAATTAGATATTTATTAAACTAAACAATAAACAATTGCTACAAAACGTGTTGCAACTGCAGCTGTTGTTATTGAAATTTTACAGCTTTTTGAATGAAAATCAGATTTTTCTTTTTACCAGAAATCTACAAATGTTGATGAAGAAATTTTTTTTTATTTTTAATTAAATAGTTTTATAAAAATTTTACATGTTGCTGTAAATTCGTAGCAACAACATTAGCTAACATTTCATGTTGTTTTGTCCCCATTTATTGAAATTCGATCGCTGCCACATTCCAACGACGATTAGCATTCATTTGGCATAAATCTCACCAGCAACAACAACAACAACAACAAAAACCATATGCGTCACAACAGCAACATGAAACACCAGAAAAACATTTTTACACTTCACCACAATAGGAACAAAAAAAATGCGCATGTGCAGCGCTTTTCCTTCATTAGTGTAGGCCAAATAGCAGCAGCAGCAGCAACAACACATTTTTTAGCTCATGCGAAGCTTTTCTTACTTCTTCTATTCTGTCTATCCAAGTTCTTTTATTTTGTTGCTTTTCTTTTTATTGCTCTTTCACTTTGCAACAGCAAGGAAAGCAGCAAAAATTGCTATGTGCGGATGCGATCAATCTGCTAATTCATAAATCAGGCGTGGGATACTAATTTTGTTAATTAACGCATGCGTGCCATGGCAACATACAGCAGCAGTAGCAGCGACAGTAACACCAACAGCAGCTTAAGCAAAAGCAAACAAGTGATTGCAGTTACTTGTATCTTATTGCTAACGTAGTGAACGTTGCTATTGTTGTTGTTACAAAGTTTTGTTTTGTTGTTGTAATTGTTGGCTTAACTGTTTTATTGTTGGTGTTTTTACGCTTAATTTGCATGCGATATGAATACTTTTGTATTCGCCAACAAAACGTTGCAAACAAGCAGCAACCACAACGAACTCAACAATGGAAGCAGGTTGCTTTCATGCTCCTTTTATTGTTGTTGCATTAGGATGGTTTATTTTAAATGAATTTCAATTTTTTTCGCACACACATGAAAAACATATAGTTTAGGCTAAAAAATCATGAAAATTTTGGCCTTAAATTTAATAGGCAAGGGGCTCTGAAAATGCTTAACTTGAGGAGCTGAACACGCCTTTAAGACAAAATTACACAAACAAAAAGCGTGTGGCGATAGCGTGCTGAAATTGTTTAACTTAAGTAGCTAAAAGAGCTGAACGAGCCGGTGTTCCCTGAAGACAAAATTACACAAACAAAAAGCATGCAGCAATTGCGAAACGAAAATTTTTAAGTGTAACGGAAAGTGCTAATCGAGCCGACGCCTTGAAAAAATATTACACAAACAAAGAGCACACGGTGATAATACACCGAAATTGTTGAACTTGATTAACTGAAAGGGCTAAACGAGCCGGCGCGCTTTTAGGACAAAATTGCACTAACAAAAAGTTCGCGGAAATACCAAACCGAAATTGTTTAAGTGTAACGGAAAGAACTGAACGAGCCGACACCTTAAAAAGAATTACACTAACAAAAAGCATGCGGCGATAACACACCGAAATTGTTTAACTTGATTAACTGAAAGGGCTGAACGAGCCGGCCTATAGCACAAAATTACACAAACAAAAAGTACGCTGCAATACCGATATGAAATTGTTCAGCTTGATTAAAGGCCTTGAAGGCAAAATTACGCAAATAAAAAGCATGCAGCGATAGCGCACCGAAATAATCTATCTCGATTAACGGAAAAAGCTCGAAAAGAGCTCGATATTTTTTGTTATTATTATAAGAGCTTGAAGAGCTAAACGAGCGTCGAACTGTGCATACTTGGGTTATGGACGGTGCTGTCCAGAGAACGAGCAGGCGCTCAAAGAGCGTAAAAATGAGAACGATCATGCGCTTAAAGAGCGTTAAAAAGCATTAAAGAGTGTAAAGGAGCAAGCACGTATACAGAATCGTTGCTTGTGGTAGTGGGCAGCACTGGTTAAGGGAAACTACACATTTTGTATTGTTTTCATGGTAATGGGGCTGAAATTGTCCTATGATAACGCTGGTGGACGGTTGCATTCAACATTGATAAGCTCGAAAATTTTATTATTTCGGCTTAAATCAAATGTGACATAATGGCTTATAAAAGTTACAGTATTTATGAATGATGTGAAAAGAAATAAAAATGCAAGTAACAATAATTTAAACTTCACTTAAAATAGGAACAATCTAGGCCCACTGCCCATTGACTATTTTTATTAGCATTTTCATTATTTTCATTAAATTATTTGCACTTTACATTGCCGCTGAATAATTAAGAACTTATTATTGCTCTTTTACGAGTGCTATTACATACATTGCGCTTAAATTGCTGCTGTTGCTATTGCTGTCGACATTTCTCATTCGGTTGTTCATGTTGCTGCAGCAGCTACCGTATGTTGCATGCGTGCTGTAGCTCGTTACGGGAATAAATGCTGACATTGTAGCAGTGGCAGTTTCTATTTAGTACATGGCTGCATTTTGTTTATTTGACCTCTTTAATGCAAGCAATATATAATACAAATACTTTCTTTAAAAATGTATTACTTATAAGCAATATCGATATAATGTGCTTGCAACCAACAAATAGCAATAGAAATGTATCTAATTTAATGTGGAAACATACACGTACTTTCCTCAAATATCCAAAATGCTGTAATATTGAGATAGCTGTGTAAAATTAACAAAAATAAGCATGCAAAAATATGCAAAATAAGTTTTTGTCTACATGTGATGTACTATTGGCAATAAAAAGCAAACTATTGCACAAAATTGTCAAAATGTGTACCTCTTCTTGTATAAAATATGCAATCATATGCAAAATAAGCTTTCACTGCACAAATGCTTATCTCCCTATATTATGATCACACATAATTTGCACGTTTTTAGAGTAATTTCGATAGTTTTTTTTTTGTTGACCAGATTGCAGCAAGAAAACTCTAAATGCGTGAGATACAACCACTAAGCCAAGTTTTATTTCGCTTACGATAACCTTGCACCTTAGCTTGGCATTTATAGATTTCGATCTTGATCACATTAATTTTTATTGTTGCTGCTGCTGCTGGTGTTGTTGTTAATGTTTTTGCTACAGCCACCTATTTTGTAATTAATTGCATAGAAATCTATGCCTACATATAAATCTGGTGCTATTGCAGTGAATGTTACGAATAGCAGACGCACTTAAAATTTAACTTTTTTTTTTAATGTATTGCAGTAATGGAATAAAGCAACACGACTATAGCGGTACATAACTGTTTTTGATCGTGATCAAATCGTGCGTTTTCTTATTTTTCAACACTTCCTCGAAAATTCGAAACAAATGCTCCCAAAACGGCATATGTACGTACGTGTGTGTAGATGTGGAGTGTTTGCGCACATGCGCAAATTGTGTTAAGTTTTCTTGCGCTTAACAGTAACAGCAAACAACGCATGCTGTGCGTAGCGCAATAAATCAAAGTTTTACTTATTCAAATAAATTTTATTTCACATTTTCTCTTTTATTGCTTCATTATGTTACGTTTTTTTACGCCACTACTGTAGTGTTGCTGTTGATTTTATGAAATTTATTATAGCAGGAAACTTTATTGCTTTTATTGCAAATGGTTCAAATGAACCTTTATGATATACATGAGAATCATTTCGTAGGCGATTGAGTTTGGAACTTAAAAATCAAATGAAAGAAAATTACAAACGAAATCAAATTGCCTTTTGCTTTGGTTTTTTCTTTTGTTGAACCTAATGCTCGTATGGGAGTTGCATCGACCTTTTTTTGTAATTAGCCAACTTTTTTTGCGATGCAAAACCGAACCATTTCTTGTTCTTGTGAAATTTTTCTCCCATAACTTCAATGACTCTCTCAGTATAACGCTTTAAAGATTTTGTTTCAATGGAGTTGCCGCGCCTACTTGCAGAAATTCACCAAGATCGTGTCCTCAGCTCTTTCGGGTCAATCTATCTCTTTGTGAAAGATTTGGTTTTGATACCTTAAATAATTTTTACAACATAGCTGTTTGAAGTTTTGCTTGTACGGGAGGTACCACGCCTTCAAATCGAAATTTGCTTACAAATAACTCTCTCAATATAGCGTTTTAAATATTTTATTTCTATGGGCGGTAGGCGTGTTCGCTAATTGATTTCGCATTTTTTTCAACCTGAAACAAACTTGTTTGAAGATGTAGCCTCAATTCAATTATATCGCTTAGCTTTCCCGTAATTGTGCTTGCCACGGACATACACACAGACAGACAGACGGACATTGCTAAATTGACTCATGTCGGTCGATCAAGAATTTATATACCTTCTTTAAAACTGACGCATAGATGAGGGGGTGGCAGATATATCCCTTCAAAGCGTTACAAACGTAATGACAAAGTGAATATACCCTGAGTGCAGAGTAATAAAAAAGCGAAATTGTCGTAAGTTTTAATGTCATAATGATTTCCTGTCCATTGACCACACTTCAGTGATTATAAGCAATGTTCTCTTTTCTATCCTTGATATATATTTGTTACTGTCCGAAAACTTTATTCTCATATACCCTGCTAAAATGTTGCTCTCAAGGTGGACACAATCTTACAAAAATATTAAAAATTTCTTTCTCGAAAAGCTTAAACGCTCGACAAATCTGAAATGAAGGCAAACAACCAGTTAGATGTTCTCAAATTTTGGATTGGGTATATAAAGGGTGATCCAATAAGAGTTTCCTACTTTGTTTTCTAAATTAAATACATAAAAATCAATGTATTGATGCGAATCTTTATTTAAAATTATAGTTCGGTTCCTACAACTCAATGTTTAAAAAATATTTCGTTCCAATGTTGCCCACGACTTGTTCTTAAGTGGTCCATTCTGAGGGTCAAATTTTGGACAACTCTTTCAAGCATATTGGCCGGTATTCCTTGAATAACACGATTCTATTCATGATTGAGACGTAGTGAATACTGAACACAAGCGTCATATGGACAAGCCATTTGACACATGACAGCTGTCAAAACAACCCTGTTGGAAAAGGGACCTCTTATTGGATCAATCTTTACATAGAAATATATATGCGAACAAAGCATTCGTCGATATGTAGCCATAGCTCTCTTATGCCACTCCTTCATCTTTTTACCTATTTTATGGTTTTCGTCTTTTATTTGTATTATAATTACTACCATCAAGACCACCAAGTTTCCTCGTATGCACCACCAAAATATTCTGTGTAAGAAAATTATGCAAATTTAACCTATCACCGAACATGCCTCTCCTTTATACCTTTAGCTTTACCTTTACCTTGTACCTATCTATGGCTTTAACTGTTGTTGTTAAAAAACTTATTATGATTTTTAATGACTTTTAGCATCCCAGTCATTTTAAATATTTCAGCTGCGTCCCATGTCTTCATTTAAAAATTTTAACAACTTTTATTATTAACAAATTTATAGCTTAATATTTTTTTCAAAACCTTACGACCATACAAATAACCCATTCGCAATGTAACGTCCATAAATTCTATCCATAATACATTGACAGTGTTGCCAACTATTTTAAATGTAACAAGTGCTCTGCAGCAACAATGAAAAATGACAGCAACAAAAAAAGAACTAAAAATCTATTGCACTAATTAACGCTGACAGTTTTGCAGGAAGCTTCCATTTTTTTTTGCTACCTTACTGCTGCTGCGCATGCGCACCGCTATCATCATTACCATCAGCAGTTACAACTGATTGGTAACGCTGTGCCACTGTTGCTAACATAAACCTTTCACCATAACAAGCGTGCAGTATTTAAAACGGGGTATTTAATACAAAACGTATTGTATATGAGTTTGGACAAAAAAAAAATCCAAAAAGCGCTGCCAACTGGTAATTTAATATTTTTAGTGGAGTTTATTTGTAGTCGTTGCTGTCCAAGAAAAAGGCGTACACTAAAAAAAAAATAGAGAGCTAAAAACTTTACGCAAAATGAAATTAAATGAAAAATAATGCAGACAGGAAATATTATTTATTAGCGTAATTAAGAGGCGTTTTGTAATACACAACACAACAGCATGTGGTAGCGCGGCACGATGGCAAAGCTGTTTAGCAAAAGTGGGTTTTTGCGATTTGTACAATTTATTGGAAAGCAAATGCGTCGTTTTAAAACTTAAATGTTTTGAAGTTAGAGCATATTTTAGAGCAGTTAAAATCAATAGCTCATTTGTCGACATCTTCGGAAGTGAAGGCTCTTAGAAGCGAACCTTAATATCCCAGCGGCAAAATTGATGATTGTATGAAAAGCTATACCCTTTGTGTTGTAGGTTTCACAAATGAAATTGTTACTGTGAAGTTTATGAGTCAAAAAAAAAATGAAAAACTCAAACGGAAATAATTTGCAGACTTATCTAATTCTTGCTGTTATTGTTATTCAAGAGCCACATTATATTAAAGTTTGAGTACTGAATTACCGATTTTCCATATGGAGATGCAGTTAAGCAATTTGCTGCATGCTTTCAAAATTTAATCGGTCTGCTTTTAGCTGCCTGCTTTGTATATGGAGCTGTAGGCAGTCCGCGTGCTGACTGCCTGCTTTGTAGGCAGTCCGCTTGCTGGCTGCCTGCTTTGTATATAGAGTTGTAGGCAGTCTGTTTGTTTGCTGTCTGATTTGTATATGGAGATGTAAGGGGTTTTGCCTGTTGGCTGCATACTTTGTATGTGGAGATGTAGACAACTTGGTAACATATACAGGCACTTAGTAAGTGATGTTTTAAGACAATTTGCCTTTCCCTTGCTACACATTGTATATAGATATGTAGGAAAGCTGTCTAAAAAGCGGCCATCCCTTTGTAAAAAGCATTTACAGTTGTGGCTGAGGTTGTGAGCATTACTACCTACAATGAGTATAGCTATTCATCGATGTTCCTTATAATATATTTGCCGCTGAGATGTTGTATGTAAATATTCCTAAGACTTTATCTGGAATAAAAAATTTCGTGGAAAAATATTTCGAAAAATTACTTGACAAAAAAAAATTTGAAATCAAAAATCCTGTAAAAAAAACTCGAAACAAAATCTCAAAGATTTCTTGTATAAAATATCAAATTAAAAATGTCGAAAAAAAAACCTTGAACAAATATCAAGGAAAAAATTTCGAAAAAAGTGCGAAATATTTTCAGAAATTTTTGCTTAAAATCACACTCATTCTTCCTTAAAATTTTGGTAACATAACATAAGCTCGATTCTCTTAAGAGTATTTAAAAATTTTTTTAAGTATTTTCTTTTGTTAATTTGATGTTTTGTACATGACCTTCTGCATTTCTGCATTTATAATAAAATTAATAAGACTTTTTACAAAAACATAGACAACATTTTTCTTAATTAAAACAAATAGCTATCATCATTGCTGACATTTAGTAGCAAGCCTCTTTTTATTGCCCTCCATAGTAGTGTGCGCAATGCCTTAGGCCAAATAGCAAAAAAACGACTAAATTAACGCTGCTGTTGCAGCAGCAAATGCTTGCAGCGAATAAAACAAAACCTCAACAATCAAGTATGTCAACAACTTAACGAAAAAAACAAAAAGCCAACATGCAACAAAACCAAAAACAACATCACATACTCATAATTTCTTAATTTACAACCGTTCAAGTAGCCAAGCGCAACGCACCTTTTTATTACGCAAATTTAATGAAGCAATTACTAGTAGTAGATAAACAACAGCAGCAGCAGCAGCAACATCAACGGAACAGCAACAATTAAAAGTAAGCAACCACATATTTGCGCGCCGGCGCAGTTGCAGTTGCATTGAAAAGAAGCCAGCAAACGGCAAACAGCTGTACAAAAATTTTCGACACTTAAATTTTTATTTTCTCGCGTTACAACCTTGGGAGGGTTAACGATTTTTTTCTGCACAAAACTTTTTCTAAAACTCTAAGAATAAGCAAATGCTGCATGATGCATTCATAAGCAACACTTGTTCTGCAAATTGCAGCAATTTAACAACAACAAGAAAAATTAGGTGGAGTAAAAAATTGACCAAGGATCACACATGAAGCAGCAGCAGCAGTTGCATCTTTTGATGCAATGCATGTACGTAGCTCTTGTTGTTGCTGCTGCTGCTGCTGCTAAATGTGCAACATAACGCAATTTAAATCCGCCGCTTTGAACTCAGTGCGAAATACAGCAACAATTGATGGTTGTTGGATGTTGCTGTTTCTTACTACATTTTTCTGTTGTTGCCATTGCTGTTCATTTTATTGAATGCAATCACCTGAACATAAAAGCACACGCACACGACGTGACAGCAACAGCAACAACAAGAGTACACGCATAATTAAAATGAATCACATTGCAAGTCAACAATTATTTACAACAGCAGCAGCAACAACAACGAGAGCAACCACAATATTTGTTTTTCCTTTTTTACTTTTTCATTGTTGTTGGTATTGTTTTACCACATGCTATGAACATGTTTAATTACTCGTTGGCGCGCATGCGCAACATTGCTATGCATTCATTTTTAAGGTGACCAACTGAAGTCGTATTTGTGTTGCTTTCGAAAAAGTTTAATGCATTTTTTTTTGTTGCTTTAATTTTTAACTCACCTCAGCATCATTAGTTAAAAATTTTAATTTACTGTGTTACTCCTTAGTATGACACGCCCTATTATGGGCGCATGCTGTTACTTTTCTACTGATTTGCCATTTATGTAGTGCAATCAGAGCACGAATGCTTTAACCGCGAGGTTACACTTTGAGAAAATTATAGATCAAAGGGATATTTCTTAGTATATGGTTTTTTGTCGTTCTATAACCAGTTGATATAACAGACAATCAGGCACAAAATTCATAATGAAAGCACATTTTTCAGGAAGAAACTCGTAGATGACTTTTACTTGAAAATTAGTAAAAAACCTTAGGAAACTTTTCGAAAGCATGCAACATTTCTTAAAATATATTTGGAAGATCGGCGAAAAATTTCATAAACACGTTGACATTACTTTGTTATTTTTACTTGAGAAAATATTCCTTTGGTTGTTTTGTCTACTGCAAACAAATTTTTGGCTATTACTAAGAAAACTATTCCCAAAACGATATATTGTCATTATAAAAAAACTTGTAGATATCTTTGTTATCGTTGAATCAATTTCTAAATAAAATTTCCTACGAAAGATCTTAAAAAGTTATGAGCTCTAAAATTTAAGAAGTAAAAATAATCCGTGAAAGAAAGTTACCCAAAAATTTAAGAAAAAATAATCCAAAGTTGAGGCCTTAATAAAAACAGGCTACTAGAGAAAATAAAATTATGATTAAAATATAAGAAAGGTGGCAAAATGAGGAAAAATTAACAAAAATTTTTCGGTAAAATTTGCTAGGGAAAAATCGCCACGGATTTATTATCCTGATCATCTGATTGTTCAGGTTCTATCCGATTTTGTATTAAGTTTAAAAATTATTTTTTTAATTAATTCATGGAAAAACTTTAATTAACCAACTACACGTTAATTTAGTTTTTGCACTATTTATTTTATTTTTTTTTTTTCGCAAAGACGCAAATTTAAACTATATATTTTCAGCAAAAATGTTTCTAAAAATTCTGCCAAAAACAGTATTGGAAAAACTACATGACATAAAAATTTACCTATTTGTAATTTCATCGGAGTAGTCTGTAAATAACCCAAGTAAATTTTTTCGATTTTGTCAACCAATGTCTGATTTTTAATTTTTAGTGCTCTTTTCAGCATTGTGAAGAAAATTTTGGAACCACTTTTGTAAGACTTTTCATTGAATGTCCTTTTTACTAGATACATACATAGCTAAGAAGGCTAATAGTTGTAGTAGCTTAAGTCTTTTATTATGATGAAATGAAGCATATTTTTAGGGTACCAATCAAATTTTTATTATGAAAAAATCTCAACACTGTTCATTTCCCTAATATGGCCAAAAAAACAGATTTTCGGCCTACTTAAGCAAGTCGGCACATTTTTGCTCCAATAAAGCCAAGTAACGAATATCTTATTAAATTTCACTTTACTTATATTAGTTCTGTATAAGTTACATTTAAAATTGTTTCGCTTTTTTGGGAGATGCCATGGCTACTGGCGAACTTCCACCCATCTTTGATCCAGTGAAAGCCTATAACAACAACAGCTCTTGAGCAACATCATCAAAACTAATGTTAGCATTTTATTTATGTACAACGGGTGCACACTCACTCACAATCTCGCTGTAGTTTAACATTTTTATGGGCGGTCCCACGCCTACTGCTACAGTCTTTTCGGCCTTTGGTTCAGAGATACTTAATAACATAACATATTGAGTTTTAAAACAATTGCTGCAATTGCTCATTTATCATTACGTTTACAATATGCTATGTATGTACAAAGGTGGTGCCACGCTCACTTGTGTAATCTCTTTTAATTTTGCTTATTTTAATTACCGACATTTTCACAATTTATTTAAGATTAAATTTTATTATGATCACTTTCATTCATAGCACACTTAATATAATGTTTTGAGTTTTTGCTTGTCGTACCTAAACTGCGTCTATTTTTGGCGTGGAGATATGCTATCGCAAGTAGATATTTCATAAAAATTTCTTAAGGATTAATTCATTGGTTCTCTTCAATGACGTGTTAGAAATTTGCGGCCGGTGCGACGCCATTCAACGAGTTTTGCTTTTATAGAGACTTAGTTTTCATTAATAAATATTTTCAAAGTTCCCAAAATCCCCACAAAGTTTGTAATAAACATAACCGTCATTTTCCAGCCATACCGAATCAAATTTTTCGATTATTTAAAGGTGCCGTGCCTCGATCACCCTTGGTATAGTAGACTCTATTTGCGATCGGCATTCGTCTACCCAATTAATTCAAGCATGGTATGTGGGATATGATGTATTAAGGTTTAAAGCTAAGGGCGGCGCCGCGCCACTTCGGTAGGCTTAATAAATTTGAAATTCAGCTCAACATTAATTTTATTTTTATATGCAATAAGTCTTTAATTTCCAACAAAATCGTTGCAGCCCACTATAAAAAAAGGTTCAGACTTATAAATACGAGCATTAATATTCAAAGTATGGACAATAATTTTTACAGTGTCGTCTATATAGAACAACACGCAAAGCATTTGGCGGCAACTTCTTTTCATTTAGGAACCTGCGTGCATTGAAAATGCCGCCGCCTCTTGAACTACGAGCATTATAAGATAATTTTGTAATTTAAGTAAATTTTTATTAATTTAAATGAAAATTTATTACTGAAGTTTATGATTTTAATTTGTTTTTATTATACTTTATCTGAAATATATTTATATATTTTTTTTTCTTTCTCTCTCTCTCTAACTTACAGCAGCGTAAGCTGTCACCGACATGGGCAGTGAGCACTACTGCTTGAGGTGGAACAATCATCAATCCAACCTGTTAGGGGTGTTCAGTCAATTACTACAGGACGAGAGTCTGGTGGACGTCACATTATCTTGTTCTGAGGGCGCCCCCATCAGAGCCCATAAGGTGAGTTTCAAGGGAAAAATTATCATCTTAACAGTTTAGTGGAAAAATCAACAAAACAATTTCATTGCAGTCATTTGAAAATGTGAATACTCTGTATAGTTCAGCCAACGATTTATAAAAGTTCCCTTTGGCTTTATTTTGACAGTTGTTTATGACATTTTATCGCTTGCCAAAAATGCAACATATGTACTTACAACACCAACGTTATTGGTAACGTGTAGGAATACGAAATTTTTTGTCAAAATTCTTTAGAAAAAAAAATGTGCCACATAATTAATCAGCCAAAGAAGGCTTTTTGTTGTAATTGTTGTCTCGATTGTCGATAATTACACAATAATTGTGTCAATTTGCCGCCAAAAATTAATTCATTTCATTTCCTGCGCCTTTTTTGGTAAAAAAAATACTATTTTTTTTTTCTGAGTTTTATCTCAAAGAGAAATCAATGTTTTTTTTTCTATTCCTTCAAACGCACACGAACAATGCAAATGCACCGTAAGGCACAGAATAAAAGGCAACCAACAACAATTGAAAGCAACAGTTGCAATTGAACATACAGCAAGTTGCAAGTGTTTATTAAAAATTCAAAAAAAAAAAAAAAAAATGAGAAATAATAAAACTTGGCCTACAGCCCAATAATGTTGCTGTTGCCAGAGTTGGCTTGACTTCAGCGAAAATTGCATTTGACGTTTTAACCTTTGCTTGCATATTTAATGCTGCGCCGCAGCAACAATAACAAAAAGCATTATAATCAATTGTCGAATGAATTCATACAGTTGTTGTTGTTGTTGTTGCTGTTGTCTTTATATTTGCGCCTGCCACACCCACACTCCCATGCCGGGTGACGCAGAAGTGTGCATAGCGCAGCGGCAGCAGTAACATCAACGATTGCGCGTGCAATCATAAACAATAATTGTTGCGCATGCGCGCGCTTATCGCACACTCGCTATCTCGCTCACTCGAAAATTCATTCTTACAGTTATTATTATTAATCGTATTTTTCCTAGTATTTTTTTTTATAATTTTTATATTTATGTGATGTTGTTTTTCCTATTTTTTTCTATTTTAAATTATGTGGCAACGCGATGAAAGATTATTTTTGCATTAGCTTTGCTTGTAGATTAGTGGGCAACAACATTGTTGGCCAATTAGTTGCAGTTAAAAATTGCAGTTGCTTAGTTTACAGCAGCAGTGTTGTGGTGTATAGGAAAGGTCGACAAATTGAAATGGGTCTCATTTTTTCTTAAATGCTTAAGACTTTTTTGTTTTAAGTCAAAATGGAAAAATTTTTTGCTTCCAACATTGTTTTATATAAATTACTACTCGAAACTTTTGCCCCCTGCATCATTTCTCTTGCATCCGGAAGTATTTTTCCGTATTGATACAGCCGCCCTGTAGAATTTTCCACCGAAAATCAGCAAGCAATTTTTTATTGTTCTGATGTCCTAAAAATCAATCCGTTAAAAACGTTTAACAAAACTTCCTGAAATCCTTAATCTTAATTTAAAATTTAAGAGATCAAAAAAAATCACACATAATTTCGAAAAACTAATAATTCGTTGCCAAACAAATTGCACTTCCTCTACAGCTATGTGTAGTGTCAAAAGGTCCTACGGCACAAGACAAAAAAACTACCTTAAAAAGGACGAAAAACTGAAGTTAAACGTATCACAACACAGGAGAGCAGAAAAAATGCAAATTAACAAACCAAACAAAACTTAAGATACGTCAAATGACGACAAACGTTGAAATTGCAAACACTTTCGAGACACCCACAGACAGCACTACTGCACCTATCTACATGGACGACAACTCGAACCCCCCTGCCCCCAACAATTGAGAGAGAAAAGCGATGAAAAAATGTCAGCATCCTCTGGCAACGTGTCGCCAAAGTGTTGCAGTATTTCCGTTTAGCCTCTTTTACGAAAAAAAACAGAAAAAATGCACCACTAGTCAGTCGTAGTTGGTTAGTGACATACCGAAGCTCCAATTTTGTTTGCCTTTTTTGTCCACATATTTGACTGCTACCTAATTCTTGTTGTAGCAGCAGTTATAGTTTGTTTTTCTTGCTGTGGCACATTCACATTCTAAACGTCTGGTCAACATGCCACACCATTTTTTCTTGCCTTGTTAACTCTCATACTCGGAGTTCAGTTTTTTTTCTGCACCATTTTTCGTCAATGACCAGTCGTCTAAAAGTGACCTTTAACTCAATTTGAGGCATTTACCTCGTTCGGCTCGCATGGCTCGATGATATTTATTTGATGCGATTTGTTGTGTCGTACTGGGGGGGAAAAAAAAGTGCACGCTTGCAATAAGCGTTGAAAAAGGAACTAACGACCGGAGGCACAAATTTAGAAAGGATCTGAATTTTTATTTTCTATTGCTGATTTTCGTCGAACTTCAGCAGTGCGAAGAGTTGTTGGAGAAAAAATTGTGTTCGTTGACACTGGATTTTTTTTGTTTTATTGCCACTTTATGTGGTGTTTCCTGCTGCAGTTGTATTTGATTTCAATTTCACAGCATGATATCGATAGTTGATTATGTTTTCTATTTTAAATAAAATTTTAAAGAGTGTGACTTTATCTTACGTTGGATATATTAGATGCTGTTTTAGCTCCTTTTCTGAAAGAAATTTCCATGATTCACTTTAATAAGAGACGGAAATTTTTGCAATGACTGAAGCGGTCTCTGAACTTCTCTTAAAGGGTACTTTAAGTTCTTTTTTCGACAAGATAAAAATAAAGCTTTTTATTTTCACAAACCTTATGGCCAAAATCGAACTTGCAATCAATGAAAGAATTTCATAATAAACTCAAGATTTGACTTTATGCATATGAAGTGTAAAGTTTCTTCGTAGCCTTTTTTAAACCTTCGCTGCGCAGACGTTAAGAGTTAACATGTAATTTACATTTTGATATAAGAAAAAAAATCGAAATGGTTTGCTTTTTAGAAAATATATTCTGACAAAATCATTCGAAACTTCAAGAGAGTTATTGCTGGAAACTTACGCGTATTTATTAACAATAACTTGTAACAAACAAAACGCTTGTGAAAAAGAAAACACAAAATGGCCAAGTGCACTATAATGAAAAATAAAGTTCATAAGCAGATGCACTACTACCACACTCTTCCCGAACTTTCGAGAAAGCACGCCACCTAATATAAAAAGACAATTCAATTTAAGCATCTAACTTGAAATTAAATGCGTTTTTTAAAATGATTTTATGAACAACTTTGTGAAAACTTGTGAATTCTCTTGAACAGTGAATAAAACTCTCATTTTTAAGATACTAAAAGTTGTGTTTTCATTACAATACTATTATTATTAAGATCTTAGTTATGTAACAATATTTACGACCAGTGTCGTTTTTAGGTATGGGCCTTAATTTAGTCCAGGGTTCTGAGGCTGAGGGACCCCTAACCAGCATTAACTTGTATAGTTTTTCTAATTTCCGAAGACCTTTTTTTTACTTCTTAATATATAAATTTTATATGAACTTTTTAATTTTGCGCATAAAAATTTTTTTAGAAGCGGCCCTTTTCAGTTTTTGGCCCCGAAAATTCTAATAACGGCCCCGTTTACAAAAAATTTTCTTACGAAATCATTTAAATGCAGCGTCGAATGCTTTATCATATTACGTTCAATTTTTGAGTTGTATGGAGTCAAATATATCGCACTTGCACAAATTTCCATTTTTTTACTAAATTCAATTTTCCTTACTAAGTTATTGAACTAGATTGCACACTATTGTTGAGATTGCATCATGTAAACAATAATTTTTTTTTTAATTCTTAATCAAAATCTTTGCAAAGTAAATGGGAACTGAAATATTTTGGCACATGCCACACACTGGCTCTTTTAAATAACTCCCATGGGCATGCTTGCACTACTAGTAGTAAGTTGTTCTACTAAACTCGATATTATATTTGACCTTGAATATTATAAAAACTATGTACATGCAACTTTTAGATAACTGTCAATTTTACAATTACAACAAACAGTTCACTTCTAAAATCCACATACTCATAAAATAATTTTCTCACGCTAAAACCCACAAACAACTTTGCAGCATTTGCCGCAAAATAATTCGCATAAAATTCAAATTAAATGCAAAACTGCGTAGATTTATTCACGTAGCATGTTTGCATCAAAAACTACATAATCGTACAGTTAAAAATCATTAGATTGTCAATGCAGGAATTGAAAGAAAAATTGCCGCAAAATGCAAATTTTATGAAGGTACTTAAAATTCTATTAAACAACAACAATCACCAGCAACAACAGCGACAACAACTGGCAATATGAACGCATTATAATTGAACAATTTACTAGTTTATAACACAGCAACATTAGCAGCAACAGCAACAGCAACATGAGATGCAATTTTCTATATATCGTCTGAACAAGACATTTTCATTCCACGTTCTATGATTTTCCACCCCAGCGAAAAGCTTCAAAGTGCGCTACGAGCGTATAGAATATCAAGGGGAGAAAGGCGGGCGCTCTATCATTGGCAAAGTTGTCACGCAGAGAGAGATGCAACGAGTAAATTGTGAATGGATTATGGCAAAAACAAAAACAAAATATATCTTCATTGTTAAAGTGAAGTCATTGCAATTGGAATCAGCCAACGTCTCAAGCAATGAATTCTTGTTATTTATTTTTTTTTATCGTAAAATGAAAAAAATGCAACTCTTAGAAACAAAACGTTTTCCGCTTAATTTAACAAGAATTTCAATTGAGCCAAGTTACGAACACACACACACACACACACACGCACACATACACACATATGAGTGCCAGTAGATAACGCTGGTTGCCTGTCATTACAAGTGTGCATACATTTTCCAATCATATAACTTGGCGCATGATTTATTGACTTCAATTGCCGCTGTTGTTGTTGTTATTGTTGTTATTGTTGTTGTTAACGTTGTCGTTGCTGACCTTGGTTTTGACTTCCTATTCCCCGTTGCCCTCGAATGTGGCCAGTTGAATTTTTTTTTTTTTTTTAAGCAACTTGTTAAACGCACTAACTTGTTAAAGAAAATTTTACCCATTTGGAAAAATTTCATAGGTGACCAATAGTTTGTTTTTTTTCCTGATATATATATTAATTTTTCTGTACTTATATAGAAAGAAAGTCATCTAAAAGTAAATTTACGAGTTCAAGCTGATTTATTGATAAAATCTATGGTAGAAATAGATGTACTTGTACTTTTTTCCGATTGGGCATTAGTTTTTGTTTCATTATAGCACATATTTATATGCCTCAAGCCTCACTTAAGAATTCCTACCCCTTTATTCTCGGCTCTTTAAAAGTCCCTTTGTTAAGCGCCGGCGTGCTCAGCTGAAATCATACGTGCTTTTTTCCCATACGTGCTGAAGTGCGCATCCCTACTATACTCCAAATGTAATTTACTGTGTTGAATAATTTTCGTGAGAGATAATAAGGCAAAGAGTTTGACTATGTTAAGAATCTTAATTTGATAACCTGGAAGCAAAAACATAATTTTAAACGTTTGAAAATGTATGCTATATTTACTTTTCAAAATAATTCTAAGTTTTTATACAAGTGTTTACACATTTTGATTTCACACCACTATTAATTTTAAATTAAAAGGCTAAACTTGCGAAAGCCATTGGCAGGACTTTCAAGAGTTTTGGAAAAGACTGACAACCTTAATTAACAAATATCCTTAGTTTATTTGGATAGTAACTAAATTTTAAGTAATAGCTTTGATTCCTTTGACTATCAAATAAAAAGTATTATCAAAATGTGATATTAAAATTTTATTTACATCTCAGAATTTTTTGGAAATTTGCCAGTAATGATCCAAAAATGGCAGTTTTAGTATATACAGCCTTAGTGTACAAAGCTTAGACGTTGAAGAATCTATAATAAATTTTGATTATGAAACAGATTGCCGAAGTGCTAAGGACTTACTTTCATGTATAGAAATTGCAATCTTGAAACATTTGGTTAAATTTCTCAAATTCCTGACGTAATGGTAAAATTTAGACTTCAGATTTGATTCAAGCAGCTCAAACATTATAGAACAGTAGAACTTGCATGCCATACGCATGATACATGAGGAACAAAATTATTTACAAACCCGAAAATATCTTTCAGGTAGTAACAAAAGTGAATATCTTAAATGCTTAGACAGTTTTTTTTTTTATAAACAGCAGCAGTTTTATAAAAAATTAATTACTAATAATCTTCCTAACTACAAATAATACAAAAAAAAAAACGGCGGGTTGCACTCCGGGAGTGCCGATAGAAGTGAAAACTTGAAACAAAAAATTAATTTCACACGTAGAAAGAAGTATGCAAGCATAACAAATCGTTTAATGGCAAGTTAGTGTGTTAGTTGGTATGTGTGCGTTTTCTTTTTATATGACAATGCAATGGAAGACAAAAACGGAATATGTATTCAAATTTTACTCTCGCTCTCATTCTCAATTTGTCAACGCAACAACGCGGAATTTGAAAGAAACAAACATGTAAGCATAACAATCGTTGAATGAGAATGGAATGTGTCAGTTAGTGTGTCTGCTTTGCTTTTTGTCTTCCACTTGGAATATTTATTTAAGAGAAACAATAGAACATTCAAATTTTACTATCGCTCTCATTCATGACGGGGAATCCCGATGACGGTCGGTGTCGCGAGCTTATACTTTTTTCCTCAGCCGCGAATGCTTTCTTACGGAGGTGCACAACGTGCCATAAGAAGTTTTCACTTCAAAAAATCGAGCGTGAAACATTTTGTCACATCTGAAAATCACCTTCTACGAGTACTCAAAATAAAATCTTACTAAGTCACGATATAGCCGACATTTCCTACTGGGAACTTTCAAGCAAATATATACTTATAGTATATGCTTACATGTGTGTTGCATGTGTATTTGTATGCGTGCATCGCTACCGCTGCTGTTGCTATTGCAAATTTATGACATTTAGCGCTTTATTAAAGGTGACAACTGCGTCAATTGCTCTCGGCTTGTTACGTGAACGCATTTGTTTTTTTTTTTCATTTGACAATTTTTTTTTTTTCTTTCAGTGTAAAAAATAACGTTGAATTGTTGTAAATTGCTTTGCATTTGCCTGCAGCAATACTAAGTTGTTGCAGTTAAATGAATTTGATTTTCAGCAACATGTGTTAATTAAAATCAAATCTTAATTGTTGCTGAAGTTTTCGCCTTAAGTAACTAATCAATTACTTGTGCCCCCTTAGGAATTCGAAAGCAATGCATGTGATATAACAGCATGACTCATTGGTAGATTACGATAAAGTTAAACATTTTTTTACAAAAACGCTGTTGTTGAAATTAGTGTTAGTTTTAATTAATTAAATTGTTTATCGAACTATATATGAGAGTTCCAAAAAATGCTTTGAAAAAAGGATTGAAAGTCACAAATGAAAATTCTCAAAAATTACTAGATTCAAATTTCATCAAACGCATGTAGTATATTTTACGTGACAAATGCATATAATAAAAACAACCTAAATTCTTGATATAAAAAAGTCACTTTGGAAACTTTTAAATTGTAAAAAAGTATATATTTCTTTTTTTTTTACATAAAAGATAGCAATCATTTATGACTTAAGTATATACCGCGACTGACAAAAACACAGATTTTGCAAATATTTTCTGAGTAAAGTGAGTGCGTGACTTATGGCAATAAACGCAACTTATTATACTCGTTATGTAAAAATGCTTCAACTTTCAAAGTTATAAAAGAAAATATCAGACTGAACTCAAGTAGCTACAAGGAGTTGGGAACAAACGAAAAAAATGCCTCAGCACGATTGCAACATAATTTTATTGCTACTAATCAATTGCCGCTAGATGGCGCTGCAATGCAGTGCAATTTTTTCCTTGAGTCCATTTGTTTGTTTGTCAAACAAACGCGTGTATCATAAACTGCAATCAAACAACGGCAACAACTTTAACAATGACAACAACAGCAACAGCAAAAGCAACAACATAGCAATGTTGTACAACACAAAAAGCAACGCCTAAAGAAATTGCAAACAAACGACAAAAAAAAATTCTGCAAAATTTTTTGACATTTACTACGTTGATTTAGTTGTTGATTGTTGTTACGTATTTGCAATCTCGCCGTCGACATCGTCATGTTAAGTTGTTTAAATCAGTGCAACATTTGTTGAATTGTTTAATCAATTGTTTATCAGTTTGTCAAACTGTCTTGCGTCGCTGAGCGATTTGTGCGATTTTAACTGATTTTCTTTTCTTTTTGCAAGGCTTTATGTTAACTTGATTTGTATAGAGCGTTTTTGACGTTTACCGATGTAGGTGACAGACACGCTCGCAACGTTCAATAATATTTTGACGTTTTGCTAAAAACTTTATTTTGTTATGAAAAATTTTGATTTAAACATGCTAACTATGATAGAAAAAAGTTATGCAAATGATTAAATGTTAAAAGTTCGCAGGAAATAGCAGAAGCTGAACAATATTATGCTAACAAACAAAACGATAAAGCAAAGAAGGAAAAAAAATTGGCAGCTTAAAGAAAATAATAGATACTAAGGAAATGTCATGAGAGAAAATTTGGATGCAGGAACATTGACGTAGAAGTAAGCTATATTAAAATCATGCCTTGACATATTATAATATTAGCAAAAGCATATTCCGGGAAAATACATTGTGACTCAAAATAAGTACAGGGTTTCAAAATAGATAACTTTACTTAGTAGTATCTTTTTTTTTTGTTTTCCGACACGGTGGTATTAAAAATGATTTTTCAAAAAAATCAACTAAGAAATTTTTTAAAAGACGTCACCCAGCACCCATCCAATTCGTCTCTTGTCCCGCGACCGCTAATCCTCTAGTTATAACCATGAAATAATAAATTTAAGTGTATAAATGTATGTCATTACAGGAAGTGTTGCAAAGTCTCATGAGAGAAAAACAAAAATTGATGGAAATAAGTCTCATGAGAGAAAAGCAAAAATTAATGGAAATAAGTAGAGTATAGACAAAAAAGAACACGAAAAAGAAAAATTATAAAAATATATTATGATAGGAAGGAAGACCTCATAAAATTCATCATTAAGAAAAGGTAAGCAGCCAAAAATTGCAAAGAAGATATAGATGTGAACGTGCAACTCTTACCAAAGTATGTATTGAAACAATGTCAAAGCATAGAAAAGACAATAATCCAGAGATGATTTGAAGAAGAAAAATTTCGTCAAATATATTATGCGGTTGATAAATTAAACACGGAAAACAACAAGAATTTCAGCAAATCATGTTATTTAAAAAAAATATCTCATAAAAGAAAAACACCAAATTGAAATATGTCATGAGTGAAAATAAAGTAAGAAAATCGTTTCAATAAAGGCAAAAATGAACAAAAAATATACAATTGAAAAATATTATTTTAGAATTTTTTGTATTACTGCCACTTACTCATGCAACAATAAATGATGTTAGTTATACTTTTTTTGCAAACAATTTCAAACGCTGTGCTTAAATAATTTTGTGATGATGGAGCAGAACTGGAACTGAATTTTAGCTTTACAAGTCTATATAAATAATAACAAAGAAAATATATCGCATGAGAGAAAATGAAAACATGCAATATGCAATTTAATAAAAAAAATCGTAACATAAAATAATAAAAAAAAATAAATAGAAAAAAAATGCCGGTAATAAAAATTTCAACGGAAACATAACTTGAAAACATAAAAGGATGCTAAAATATATTTCTTAAAAAAAAAAAATCTGAAAAATTATGCAGAAATTGTCCTTCATGAACAAATATTACATAGAAAAGAAACATATCATGAAAATAAAAGTATAGACAAAAATATTTCATAGAAGAAAAACATCTATTAGAAATATGTATGTCATGCGATAAAAACAGTTCACAGTTTAATATTTTTAATTAAACTTTGAAACTTTGTTGCACTTTAGTAGTAACTTTTATTAAATAAATAAAATTCCACGATCTTGGACTGAGAGCATTAAAATTTTATATTCGCTTTTCTTTCGCTCTATTGCCGCTGTGCCGTTTTATCTATTAAGCTGCAAATGAAAAAAAAAAACATTAATCTCTTTGTTGGAAAATTAAATTATTGCAAATTACATGAAATTATTTGCAGCCAATATAATAACCAATTAACAATCAATTGATTACATTTTTGCCATAATTTAAAAAAACAACAGTAATAACAACAACAATAAGCAACTGCTGCAGCAGCAACAACAACAACAACAACATACAAGCGAACACGACAATTGCGCGCTGGGAAAATCTTACAAAAGTTAATTTAAATTGGAAAATTATACAAAAAAATTCAAATCTGCACAAAATCGTTCCGCGGCGATCGCGCTTAGGTATTTTTTTTTTTTGTTTTTGTTTTTTTTTGATATTACAGTATATGAAAATAGCAACAACAATAAAAAATTATACTCATAACAAATGTAACGTAACTGAATCGTCACGTTTTCACGCGCCAGCGCAGCAAATGCCAGCTGGAGCGCAAGTTGCTACAGCGCTGGTTTTTTGCCCGCCTGCTTGTAAAGCACTACCAACAACAACAATTCACGCATTCAATTAAATATTGGTTGGTTTGTTGTTGTTGTTATAGTTGTTGCTGTTTGTTGGCCGCCAACAATGTGGCAGCACTGGCAAAATATGCATTAAAACTCAATAAAATTGTCATGTTTCTAGCAATAATTGTTAATTTATCACATGGAGCGCCAATAACCTGATTGCTTGAGTTGTTTTTGTTGTTGCCGTCAATGTGTTCCAAAAATAGCCACGGAAAAACTATGTTTGGTGTAGGAAATTATAAGCAACAGTGTTGTGAAAATATATGACAACACTTTGAAAAGATATGAAATCAATATGTGACCCAACACATTGATTAATGCTCGGAAGTTAGCCAAAGAATAAAAATTTTAAAGTAACGCCTAAGAATTGGTAAAGTAATTTATTGAATGCAACATGTTGTATATAATATATCATGAGAGAAAATAATACATAAAAAAAATATAACATGGGATAAAAATGTGAAAGTTAAAGTATGCCACTAAGCAAAAAAAAATCAATATGTCATTTAGAAATATGAGGCAAAAACATGAATTCAAAATTACTAAAAAAGTAATATGTCCTGCGAAAAAAAAAGAAAAGAATTCAATAGACGGAAAAGAAGGTAATTGAAAATATGTACTCATTAAAAGTATTAAACTTGCAATGAATAAAAATAATATAGACCAAAATATATCATGCAAAAAAATTTTCAATAACATATCTGAAAAGATATTAACAGAGGAAGCGAAAGCATGAGATCAAAAAATATTTAACAAAAATATGATATCAAATGCAGATTAAACTATAAAAGCTTAATGAAAAAAATTATAAGCGAAAAAATGAAAGAATGCATATTTAAAAAAATTATCTCATGAGAGAAAACTATTCCTACATTGTATGTATTTAAAAGGAAATTTTCTTGAACGATATCTCAAAGCATCTTATGTAGAAATATAACGTAAGAGAAAATTATATGAGCAATAATATTTCTTCTGAGAAGTTTGAGCACATTACATACATGTGGACAAAATGCCAACGAATGCTATAAAGGGTTAAAGAGTCGTGTCACAGATTTATATCACTTTATTGTTGCGGTATCTCTGTGTGAGTGTTAATTTAAGTTAATGATAGAAAAAAAAACGCATTAGCAATTTAGAAAAAAAAACTTTTGTTTTAAATATTACTGCGCTTATAATTCTCTACCTATAGGCCAATTGCTAATGCGGCTTTATTTCTGTTGTTGTCTTTCTAACCAAGGTCATTGTGTACACGACTTTTTCTTGTTGCTTTGATCTTTTACTAATTTGCAATTTAATTTAATTTGTTGCATTGTGATGTTGTCGACGCGCCAATTGAACGGATTTGATTTAGAAGTTGATAGTGCACGCCTGCGCATGTGCCAGCTGGCGGTAAACGACCTATTGGCATAGTTCGTTCGTATCTATGTGGGTAAAAAAAATTACTCAAATAAAGTAGGGTAAAGAGGTAAAGTGAAGATGAAGTAATTGGCTAGCGGAGGCAGAGTACTGCTAGTAAAGAGTATAATACTAATAAACCTTAGGAACAAATTTTCTATTCAATAAAAAAATCACTAAAAGTGACGACACATATTGGGCAGCGTTCCTTCATCGGTTGATTTTCACAAAAGGTCACAAATGTTGTTTCTTTTTTTTTTGTAATATACCCCCACAAGTAAATTGATATTTTTAATGACCACAAAATGTTATATTTACATGCATTGATTTTTTGCTTATGTCATTAATAATATTTACAATTTTACGATGATATCGAATTGCGATTTTCGATCAATTGAAGCACAAATTGAACCAACAAATTGCGCATACGATATGACCAATATTTTAAGAAAACTAACAAGCAAACAGACAAACAAATAAGCCAACAAATATGGCACCAGACAGACAGAATTTTCGACGCTATTTGGCGATAATTCAACTCAACAAATTCCTGAACTCGAAAAAAAAACTCAACAGGAGATAAAAAGCCTGCAACAACAACAAAAAACACGCAGTGCATTTTAGGTTGGTTGCATGCGAATTCTGCTTGCAGGCTATCACATGGTCACCATTTGGTGGTGGCGCATGAAATGCCCAATAGGCAATAGCAGCAGCAGCAGCAGCAGCAGCGGTAGTGGCAACAAATTCAAAATGCTTCAAGTACTGGAAAAATAATAAATGCAATGGCAACAGCAACAGCTTGAAATAACAAAAAATATTGTGTTCAATATGAAAAATTCTCGTTTCTCATCTAAGATTAAAGCTGGACAGCAAGCTGGACAACACGATCGACTGACTAACTACACATGGTTTTTGGCTTAGTGCGCACAGTGACAATGCGGTGGTGGGAATATGAAAGGAAAGTAGGGTAGTGCATTTAAAGCTTAAGTTCAATTTTTTTTTTATTTTGCTTCATGTGGATCAAAAAGTTCTTAACCCATTTTGTACATTCAATGAATTGTTTTATTGTTGTCATGTATTAAAGTTTCCCCAGAAATTCTAAAAGGTGTGTGAAAAATTGCCCTTAAATAAGTCGGCAAACTTTCTTACAAAATTTTTGTAAGCCGACTTATTTTTGTTTACTTAGTTGCTGGTTTATTTTAAGTAAATCGCATATGTCCTCAAACCCCTTTTCATGAATAAGGCAACCGAACTCATTTTCTCACCCAAAACAAATCCTTCGCTTAGTTATTTCACATAATCATATACTGCTCTCCGGAAAAATCTCGATTTTCCCAAAAAAACTTAAGCGAAATTTTCAAAAATGTTCACCAAGAGCTAATAATGGTTTAAGAAACTATTGTCTTCGGATCATATTTAGTTCAATGAAACAAAATGAAAAAAAAGTTCTTACACAACTTTAGCAATACTGCGCCGCAAGCGCCATTCAACTTACACTCGCTGTAGAGTACGAGCTTGTGAATTTAAATGTTTGACTAAAATGTTGTCAAGATGCTTGTACCGCGATTGAATTGCAATGGAATTCAAATTGAATTGAATTGAACTTTCAATGCATTTTTAAAGCAATCAGTTTGTGGTCAAAGGCAAAAAAAAAATAAAAACACAGCGGTGTGCACTCGACACGCATGCGCAACGCGTTGTTATTCATGCTAATATCAGCAACATGTATCTTGCCGCTATCAGACGTAGCTGCCGTTACCACACAGGCGGGCGGTCCGCTAGAGCCGTTGCACTGCGCATTATGCTGGTTGCAAGTCAATTAAATAAAAGCTTGCAATTTGGTTACTCATTTAATTCTATTACAATACAAATTGGTATTATAATTCCCAAATTGAATTCTCTTGGGGCGCATTGAAAGAAATTGCGGCGAAGTAGAAGAGCTCGAAAAGAACTGGATCCAAGATGAAAGGGTACAACCTTTGAGGAATTCATTTCTGCTCATACTAACTATGTTTGGTTTATTGAATTGATATTTAATTGTAACCTTGAAACTTTATTATTCCCCATCAGCTGTTTCAGTGGTATTATACCTATTGCTGAGAATGCATCCGAAATTTCTTATAAGTATTTGAAAAGTCAGCGACGCTTATATTGGAAGGTTGGTTTGCCTCCGCTCATCTTTTTTCTAAGCCAGTGGTGGGCACATAGTGTCCCTATCCGCCCTCATTGCTCGCACCGTTATTCGACGCACAAGGCAGCGAAAAAAAATTCCCGGAATTTCGACGCTATCGAGGCACAGCGTTGACTTGAATTCAAATGAAAACAAAAACAAAACACAAAGGCATAAGCGACGGTACCTCATTGTGTCTTGACGAATGTAGCAATTGTATTTGTTTGCAGTGCAATTTGGGTCTTTTTTGTGCTGTTGTCGAAACTTTAAAATTTTGTTTGTTGTTGCTTGATTTTGTTGTTTAGCCCTTTTGTTAGATTTTCATGGCCACCACTGTTCTAAACTAAAATTACCACTGAGGGGAGTGCGGTGGTTGGTGACGACTCCGCCTATTACGCTGGTACGATTTGGAAACGGTTTTTATGCATCATTTCAACTTTCGCATGAAACTGGCAATGCTTTGTGAGTATAATTTAGTTTGAAAAGCTTTTCTCTACTATCGGGCTTCGAAACCGCAATTTTTCCGGGGAGTCGCACCACTCTTTTAAAACGAAATTAACACAATGGTGATGAGAATGCAGTTGTGCCCAAATATTTTCCTTATTACAAATTTCCTTCAGAGTGTTTTGAGTTCATTACAGTCATAATACAAAAACTTTTGAGTTGCGTTCCATTAAAAAAAAATTAATTTATATACCGAATAAAAACTGGAAATTTTTTGTTTTTTTTTTTGCTTATCAATTTGAACTATAGAGGCTTACAGTAGGACCAATTTCACCATCTTATGATTGCTAACTGAACACATATTGCGATATCATTAGACACAATGTCCTGACCGAGGGAATAATTAAACATCATTTTTTTGTGGTGTATCGGAACCGAAAATAATTTAAATTATTTTATTGTGCTTATTGTTCAGTACAGTTTGTGACAATACCAAAAAAAAATTACAACTACTAAAAACAATAAAAAAATCCAATAGCTGGTCATGCTAGTTTCATTCATTGCTAAATTAAATCATCAGTGATCATACTCCTAAAAAAGTTATTTGTATTTTGAAACTTAATATAATTTTAAATATCCATTCTCTAATAAATCACTATAAGAAAACTAATAAAAAACTTTAATTTCTTTTTTATTTCAGGTAAGCAAACTCAAAACATAGTTCAAATCTAACGTAAGTAAAAATGCGTGGGATTATTTAAAGAAAAAAAGAATTTATTACAAAGTAACCTGTCTGTCCGAATATGCAAAAAGCGTAGACAGGTAGCGACCGAACGACAATTTGTCGTGGCGGTCCATTGATTGTATAAGAAAAACAACAAAAAAAAATCTACAAAACCAGACGTGACCAACAAAGAACTGTAGACTCTGTTTTTCTTATTTTTTGGGTCAAGTTCAGTTAACAAAAGGCTGCGGACAAGCAAGCAAACGGACGAACGGACTTTTGCATTAGTTCCTTAATTTCTTTTTATTTTTTTTTTTTTTTCATTATTTTTTCAATTTTGTGGTCAGCTTTTGATGATCTTTAACCGCAAACACCGAATAAACGGCAAAATAAGGTAGTCAACACACATTGAAGAAATATTAAAATAAAGAATGAAAAAAAACATGTGAACAGTTGGAACACACGTTGGCATTGTCCTAAATTATGTGACCACCACAACAACAGTAACAACAACTGCAATAACAATAAAGTGCTGACCACAGGATGAACATTTGAACTGTATGCTTTGCCGGACGAAGGGGATCCTTGAGACAGCGACAACTAAATCTACCTGCGGCGTTATTACTTTTTTTTTCTCATTTTGTTGTCGTTGTTGTTGTTGTTGTGTAGCTAATGCGTTTGCGTGTTTAGATAATTATAATTTGCTTGCCCATTTTTTATTGTTCTAGAATTTTGTGCTCTTTTTTTTGCACATGTTGTCTTGTTGCCATCACATCACATCACATCACGTCGCATTGCATCGCATCGCATATCCTTTAATGTTTATTGGTTTTTTGAAATTTTATCGTTTATGACATTTCATTGCGTGCGCTGAAGGACATCAATACGGGGAGTATGTGTCCGTTGGAAGGGTTCAAAATTCATTAGTTGAACAAACAACAAGTTGCTTCAACTCTGCTAGTGGACATGCAAATTGGATTGTTATAATTTTTGTTGTTGTTTTATTTTTTTGCTCATTTCAACTGCCCGGATATGTTTTAGACGCTATTGTCTCGTTAGAAATCACTTTAGCAACTTTATCATGATTTTTTGATCTAATAATGGTGTCCTTTAAAATAGTTTTTTTTTGCAATGAGAACTATGAATTTTTACATTTAGATAATGCTCGACTTTACTTTCGATACGTCAACATTTTACGTAGAAATTATTGAAAGTATATGCAGCTAACGTTCTCTCAGCTTAAGGTGCTTCGGACCTAAAGGCGGACTTTTTTAAGTTTTTTCTTTCCTAACTTTTAAGTTGTTGATGAAAAAAAGTATTCACTTTGTTTTTTTAGTTACTTCCCAACGCTTTCAAAAATCCTCTCTTTCAATTTGTTTGGCCATCTTCTCTTCCCTGACACTTTCAGTTTGATCGAAACCAAAAAAAATTTCTCATCTTGTAACTCTCGATATTTCGAGATGATACTTACACCAGGCAATTTTTTGGGCAATTTTTTGACACTCACTTTCAAAGTTCCCTTTCCTCGCCTTAGCGCAAAAAAGGGAATGTGAAAAAATTGCTCCTTTCTGAATCTGATGTTGTTGTGTAAGATGAGCTAAGCCTTGGCCTAATTCGGACTATGATGCTGATATAGTTTTGACACTGGTTTTTGATATTTCACTTAAAAAAGTTTAGAATTGAAATTCCAAATTCAACAGCTCAGTTTCAGCAAATAGTTTTCATCTAAAATTTGACCACAAAATAGCCACACCCATTAGCAGCACAACCGCCTACACATTAAAGTAAATAAATCAATAAATTTTACCATAACTATAATATTTAAACAACATTTACTAACAAATGCATAGCAAAATTATAGAAATTTGTGAACATTAAAAAATTGTTGCATGGAAAATTATAGCAAAAATGCATGAAAAAAAATAATAAAACCACACCATAATCGAAAACGCTTAAATCATATTAAGACATAAATGAAAACTAAAACAAACACAGCGAGCTTAGGACTACAAAAACAAACAAAACAAAAAACCTGTACCATTATTGACCACTTTGCGCCCCAAGGCGTTGCAAATTTCAATATGGCGCATAAGAAAAGTGGGTACTCCACTACAGCAGAAAAACCATAATAATTTGCATTGCTGCCGCCGTCGCCATGAAGTACCCATAATAGATATGTTAACCTTTAGCATCCTCCCGTCCAACCTCTAACCAATGTCTTTTTTTTTTTGTAGCTGTGCAGTTTCAAAAGCCGCTTAAATTCAATGTCCAAGCGATGTTAAGCCAACACTACTGTACCACCTACTGTCCTTTGTTTTGGTACACTGAGCAAATAGAAATTTAAATTTTTTTTTACTAAAATTATCAGGAGTATTGAAATTTTATATTTTCATCGGTGATTTTGCGTTCGGATCCTCCCCCTCGTGTTGGTGGGATTTTGTGAGTTCTGGTGAGACCCTCCCCCCCCCCCCTTCTTCCATGAGACTTGCTTCATAATATTTAGTTGAATCTGCTATAATAATGTATACTCTCCGTATTATAAAATTGACGTGAGACATCGTTGACCCCCCTGCCATTTGGTGAGATTTGGCGAAATTTTGCCGGACCCCCTCCCCTCCTATTTTAACTCACGTTATTTATGGAGGGTCTCTTATCCTAAAATAGTCACAAGTACAATTCGACTATTGTCTAATTTTTTGGGGCGATGAAAAATATTAGATTGTGCAACGCATTTATAGTTGTTTACTTTTTTACAATGATACAAATATTAAAATGTGCAATGCATTTGTAGTTGTATGCTTTTTTGCGAAGGTGCATATTTTTGGATGAAGAACGCATTTGTAGTTCTTTACTTTTTTAAGACGGTAACAATTATAACATTGGTCAATGTATTTGTAGTTGTTTACTTTTTTGCGACAATGCAATATTATTGAATGAACAACAAATTTGTAAATGTATACTTTTTTTCGTCGATGAAAAACATTTGAAAGTTCAATTCATTTTTAATTCTTTACTTTTCTTCGACGATTACTTCGATTCTTACTTTTTTGCAACAATTATATACAATATAATTATGCAAGCATTTTTTTTTTTTTTTTGGCTAATTATTACATATTATTCTGGAAGTATTCGTTCCTATAAAAGTGAATTATTCTCTTAGTTACCACACATTTCTTTCAAGTGCATTCAAGTGTTTACTTTCTTACTTTTTTCTACGAATTTTGTTTCTTACCTTAATTCAGTCACACCCTAAAAACTACAGTTTAGCCGGCAACCCCCTGAGGGTAGTATTGCTATTATTGTTGTTGTTGCTATTGCATCTTCACTAACTTTGGATGCTTATCGTTATAACTCCCAAAGTGGCGCCGACGCGCGCACTCCTTTAGATTTTTACTACGCTTTTTTTTGTATTTTTTTTTTTTGCATATAGCGTACGGCATTTTCAGCACTTTTCCACTCCACTACTTTTCTATCCATTGTGCTGCCTGCCATTGTACTCGTACTGTTGTAATTTTACTATTTTACTATGAAATGTTTATGAGCAGCGTGTGTGGTTTTGAATAGCGTTTAGCGACCCAAAAATTCGATAACCTGTTTTGATGTTGGATGGCATCTTAAAGATGCAAAGAAAAATTATGATAATCAGTTATGGTGATTTGAAAGCAATGCAACCTAAGTTGCAACGTGGTCATCGAGGTTATTGCGATAAAAATGCAGTAGGTTTGATAGCGGCGCAGGAACAAATTAAACGGTGCCATAAGGTGTAAAAAGTTTTCCAAAAAAAATTATTTAATTTTAACTGAATGAATAAGTTAATCAGCTTTTTAGGAGCCTCTGAACGATCTAGCTGAGTATACTAAATTTAAGCCAAATATAATATGGGTATTCAAACAAAGTTGACGTAAAATTAAAAATTTACCACAGTGATTATTACGCATAGCTCTGGAAGCATTTAAATATTCAGCCTATCCCATCGAATACCATACCTTTGCACATTTACGAAAATTTGGCGCATCGAATGTCTTTATATTATGCAGTTTAATTTTCAAGAAGAGGATTTTTCGGTGCGTGCCCCTCACTGTCATATAGAGCTTTTGATCTA
The DNA here is from genome assembly GCA_949775025.1 of Tricholauxania praeusta. Lineage (NCBI taxonomy): Eukaryota > Metazoa > Arthropoda > Insecta > Diptera > Lauxaniidae > Tricholauxania > Tricholauxania praeusta. Next base: position 189,356,592 of record OX459028.1, read on the forward strand.
TATATAACTTAATTTTTCGAAGTGTTGTTTGAGTGATTTCTATTATTTTATGAAGCCCCGTGCAGCAGCAGAAATGTTGCAGCAGTGCGCTTTTTGACCCCCCTTGTGCGCTTGACCGGGATCAAGCCCGTCTCAGCTACCATCTCGAAACTGTCTATGAGACACTTGTTCTCCACGACCACGACACAATCGTTATCAAGGTACTCATTATTTCCATGGTGTTGGACTGGGACCTAGCCCGTCTCAACTACCCCATCAATGACTGGGACCTCGCTTATCTCGACTGGAAATATATCAGTGGAAACGCAATAGTCAACAACTGCGTATATGATGAGGTTGTCATGAACCTGGTTATAACGACTTTTTAATTATTTTTTGAATATGTCTTGAAAAATAGACTTTTAATTTCGAAGCTACAGAAAATTGTTCCAACGAATCGGGAATAACCTGAGGATGTTGACTTAAAATCTTTTTGTTGATTTTTAGAGTATATTTTAAGATCCCTTTTCCCATGGTCGATCAGATATGAAAGAAAACTTTTAACTACAATTGCGGCATACATGTGTGATTAAAGATTCCACAAAGTTTTTGGACAATGTACAGCTCAGAAGAATTCAATTTCTCTTCTTTAAGTTACTTACATTTGGCAGTCGGTTATAAGGCTTTCCCGATGTTTTATGTTTCACTACAGTGATGTTGCCTAAAATTGATCTGTCTTTAAGAAGAAGTTCTCTCAAGCCAATCCTATCGAATTGTGCTTTAAAGTATATATAATTGAATTGTTCTAGCACACTATTTTGCTTGACGTACTGAGCGAATAACTTTAAAAAAAAATCTAAAAGTTTCTTAACAAAACCCAGTGATGGAACTGATTTTTAGTACCTAAATTCAGAGAGTTTTCAACGTTTTTCAATACCTTTCCTGACAAGTTTCTTATTGGTAATAGATTAAATGCCATATGTAAATAATTGCATTATTTTTTTCATTTTGATGAGAATATATTTTTTTTTCCGCACGATCAAAATGTAGATTCCGGCTCTAAATTCAGTAAAGTTCAAATATCATCAATGATGGCTTATCCCGAGATCGCTGTCTTGCGCTCATTTTAATGACACATGCTAAGTTCATACCTATGATCGCAAAACAAAAAGCCAACAAATTTAGCTTAGCGATAATACATTTTATGTTGTTGTATTTGTAGTTGCAATAATAAATAAAGATCGCATTCACACTGTGCTATTTGTTTGAGTGTGTGTGTGCATGTTGATATTAATGTGTGCATACATATGTACGTCATCGTGACCTTGATATTCGCAGCGGAACAATAATTCAAACGCAATAACCATGTTAGAAGCCAACATTACGTTAACGCAGCCGGCAGCGCTGCTGGCGACGCTGTCGACGCAATGTCTAACTAACAGCAGGGCAGTCAGCCATTGGAAATCGTTATGGCAAAAAAATAAATTGCAAAAAAAAATTAAAGCAAAAACAAAAAACACTGCATGTAGGGTAAATGATCCATCAAAAGACTTAAAAAGCAATATATCAAATTATCGAGAATGGAAACTTAAATTTCGCTCATAAATGTTATGTTTCTCACACAAATAATGTCCATGGTCTCTAAAGAAGTAGTTTTTGATTTAGAACAGCAAATTTTGAAATTGAAAATATGTAGTAAAAATATCATTATTCCATTTATTTTTAAAACTCTTATAACTTTATATTGATTTTTAATTGGAAAAAACTATTGAAAATAACATTTTTTAACTTCACATCAATCTTAGAAAACTAGAATTGTGATGCATTTAAAATCACTCTTTTTTATTTTACATTAAGGGGGAAAAAGGGTCAAAGAGACAGAAAAAATAGCGTATTTTTGTGATTTTTTTTTTTCACAGTACCTTCTTTATTAAAATTCCTAAAGCTTGTAATATTATTAAGCATTATTTCAGGAATATTCTGCTAAGTTTTCATTAAAAAATATTAAAAAATAAGCCAGTGTTAGTGGGAAGAACTAAGTAACCTAAAAAAAAAGTCAACAAGCGGTAGGCAGGATAACTCATGACTACTTTATCTGAAATCAAAGAACAAAAAAGATTTCTTAAGTATATAAGTTCATCTTGGATTTGAACAAAGGAAGAAACAAAATATTAATTTTTGAATTTTTGGTACAGGCTTAATCAAAAGAACTCTGATTTTTACCAAAAATTCCTTCTTTTGTTTAATTAAAAATTAAGTAGTAATTGAAAAAAAAATCCTTCGTTCAGATCCCAGGATTTAGTATCGAAGTGTGTAAAATTTTGGCAAAATCGGTCCACAAGTTTTCAAGAAATTTTGGCTACCGACTTAAAAAAAAAAGTTTTGAGAAAAACGCGATTAAAGTTTATATTTGGTTACTTCTTCATATGACCGCTCGGACTTTATTGTCTGGAACTCAAAAAGTTTTGCTCCTAATGACTTCAAATTTTCTGGCAATATTCCTTATGACTTGTACTATCAGAAAACAAATTTTAAAAAAAAATTGATTTTTTGACCCTTTTCACCCCTTGAACACTTTGTCACTTTGAATCATATGTGAAATCACTTTAAATTAATTTTGATTCTATTTGAATCCAAATCAAAAATGTGTCTCTTTAACTTAAACATTTCTGGCTTTGGCGCTAAGTCATAAGCGTTTGTGAATCAAATTTATCATTGATTTTTTCCCTGGATGTATCAGTAATACCAAAAAATTGTTTTGAAGCTTATTTTCACGAGTTCGCTGTGTGCCTTGCTTTAACCTTTCGTGGGGAAAATAAATAATATACAAACGTATGCTGAGCTTAATCAAAAACTTTTAACGTCAAACACATATCTTATTTCTAATAGATACTAGGCCTCCCGATTAAGAAATTTTTTAAAATCATGAGCAATCTAGTGCTGACAGCCTAAGAATCAAAATTTTGCATGGTAGGGGTCAATACTTCTATTACTTACCCTATGTTTGCGCTATAGTAAAATAAGCGATCATTTGCAGCTAAACAAACAGATACACGTTGAATACTTAACATACACACTGGTGGCTACATACAATTAAACAAATGTTTGAAATGAAAAAAAAAAAAGTTTTAAAAATTTTTTTTTTAAATTATCTCATCATATTTGCGGGTGCGTTAACGGCTTTACGTCTGGTGTTGGTTAAATTTCTGTATTTTTTTGCTTAATATTTGCTGTTGTCTAGTCTTATTGTGATCGTGCATATAAATTTCTAGTTCTTTTTTTTTTTTTTTTTGGTTTCTTTGTTATATTTTTGGACCGCTCGTGTCGTCAAATTGAATTTTTAATTTTAAGAATTGTCAGTAAAACAAAAACCTAGGAACATTGCTTCAAAAAATTTGGTATTGAGTTGCGAATAGTTTTTTTTTCAAATATTTTTGTGAGAACCTGAATAAAACGATTTCAACTTTGGACTATTACATATTTTTATGATATTTCCTAAAAAAAATAATAACCGTCGAATTTCTTAGACGCTTTTCCTTTGGATCGAAAAGAATAATTTTTTTTTAATTTGAAAACTTTATTTCTAAAAAATTGTAACCTACGAAAAAAAGTTTATATAATAAAAATAAATAATAACCAACCCCTCCCCTTCAAAAAAAAAAAGGATCATTATATGCAATCAAAGCTTTTGCGAATATATTTTAAGCTGCCAAGATGGCTTGCATAAAGGTATGAGCAAATGAACAAATGATTTAAATGACTGACAATGACTGACGGCAACACTGATTAATTGCTTATTTCAATTTTTGGCAAAGACCTTGAAAAATCTAATTATTTTTTTTTTGGTTCGCAAAATAAAACGCTTAGGAAATTAAAATAATGCAAGAAAAAAATAAATTATAAAGAGGAAGCAGAAATTAAAATAGAAAAAAAAAAGATTGCAAAGTTCGTCAGAATTCTAATACACTTAAATTTGTAGTGCGTCCCAAAATTGTTCGAGTATCATCATCGATACTTTTTTGCAATGTAGATATATCTATGTATGGGAAACCTGTTTTTATTCTAGAAAATTAATTTTAGTGTAGTATCGTTCGATAATTCAACAAACTACAAAGTTTCATTATTTTAAATTGATTTTTATAATTGAAGAATAGAGTTTACTATAAATTTTCTTGTTTAAAGATATCTAATTCAGCCACAAAATTGCACAATTCCCAAGCGACATTTTCGTATTTTTATGCAGATGTCTTCAAAAATTGAAAATTTACCGATCAATCAAGGAACCTTCTCTCTTGGTATGCTCATTAAGTACGCCAAAAGGAATAAAAATCGAATCTTCTACAACTTCTTGAGTCAAATTTTATACAAGGCAGGTACAAAGGAAGCACAACACACTTTCTGCGCATCAGTTTTACGAAAAAATTTTTTTTAAACTGTGCTACAAGTTCGCCGTTCGGGGATAGCCATCATTCGTTAGTTAGTGATGTAATGCTTTGCTAACAAAATTTGTTTGCGATTCTAGTACGCATCACTTGCGACTATTTTCGAACACAATTCAAATGTCCATTTTACGAACTTCTTGCAAAATGCGCAATGATTGTGTAGGCGATCATTTTTGCATAACCCTTTAGATTTGAATGGGATTATTACGGTTTTACTTTTGGCTAATATAAATTTTTATATTTTTGTAAAAAAAGTTATTGATTAATGGTACCTAAACTAACCTAATGCTACTCTTGTCAAATAATATGTGGTACAAATCTTTGCGAAGCAGTCCATTAAAATGTGAATATTTGACATTAATCTTGCAAATATTTTGTCAAACGTTTACTCTTTCGTAAAATGTTGCCAAACATTTTTTTCGAGTTTTTCAACATTTTTTCGAATGTCAATATTTTTCGATTTCTTCAAAATTTTTCAACCTTCTCAACACTTATAGAACATTTTCGCTGTTTCCGATCTTTAAAACAATTTTTTATTTGACATTTTTCTAATTTTTTCAATATTTTTTGATCTTTTCAACACATATTCGACTTTATGTTTTTCGGCTTTTTTAACATTTCTTCGAATTCATTATCATTTTCTTTTCCAACATAAAATAGCACGCCATCTGCAATTTTTTTAAATACATTTAAATAAATAAACTAATGACATGTTTTGCTGAAATTTCGATTATTCTATCTATAAACACATTTAAATCCCGCAAAAGCCGCCTCAATTAAAGTTCACAAATGGAGCTATTACCCTAAATATAATTCCGTAGATAGCCTGTAGGCAATACAATATCATAGCTATCAGCGATTTCACATGTACTCGAATATATGCGTATATGACAGATAACGCGTTAAAAAAAAGTAAAGATAAGATAAAGAAATATTTTAAAAAAAAGTGCCATAACCTACAGAGGCATGAAATAGTAATAATAACTAAATGAATAAATAAACCTACATACGAGTATATAAGTAATACAAGAGATAAAACAACAACGAAAGCTTAAATTTCAAGTTCAACGTCAACGTCAAAGTCAATGTCAAGGCGAACGCTCGCAGCGGTTGGCAACAAAACAGAAACAGAATTGAAATGCGTGCCCACTGTTATTGTGACGAAAGCGCCACCGTACGCATTTTTTCGTACGCGCTTCACGCACTTAACGCACAATGCGTGAGACCATGCGTCAGCTAACTGTGCTGTGCTGTGGAGTGGCGGTAGGTGGCATTGCTGGCCAGACAAGTTGGCGACGGTTTTAATGGCGCCAACGAAAAAAAAATTGTTGTAGTTATGAATTTGTTAATTTTATTTTTATTTTCGTGTTGAAATTTATGGTATAGCGGTGATAAAAAAAGCGTAAATAATTATTTTTATTTCTTCTTAATATAAATTTAATGAAACGTGACATTTTATTGTTGTAAATTAAATGCAACGAAATGTTAAATTTAATGTAATATTTATTAGTAACTTTTTAAAATTTATTTGATTATTCCTTCCTGTTTTATTTCTATTTCATGTGTTACTTAATTGTTTAGAAATATTTTATTTATTTCCATTAAATTGCTAATGTAATTTATGCGTACATCATTTGAATTTTATGTTTTGTTTGTTGAATTTATCACATAATCTTTTAATAAATTTTGCACATTTTAACTGAGAAAATATAATTGTATGCTCATGAATTGTATAAGATACAATAAATAATTCATTAACTAAAGAATTAATTGAAAATGGCAATAAAATAAATATTACTCACAAATGTTTAATATTTTATTTAATTACTTTAGACACTATGATTTTAATCGTTATTAAGATTTATTTATACCACTTAATATCAGTAATTTATATTTTTACAACAAGTTCGACTAAGAGTCTAAGTCATTTTCGTAGAATCTCTTATAATTTTCCAATTTAGCGAAAAATTCAGTCAAAACTTAAAAAAAAAACGTCATATCTCGAAAAATATGTAAAGGTGATTCAAAGTTATTATTTCATTTAATTTTCAAAGCCTTCTGAAAATATATTTTTGAGACTTCTACTAAAAAATACTTAAGTTTCATTCATAACACGTATACTATACAGGGGGTAGGTACTTAGCACACCTCGAAAATGAATGTCATTTTTATGAGATGTACTTTTTTGAAACGAATCGCATAAACTAATTTGTTCCAGTGATCCGGGCTCCGGTCTCAATCCGGCACTGGGTATATAAATAGATCTACATAATCGATTAAAATACCAAAGTATTGAGAAACAAATATCAAACTTCAATGTTTTTTTGTCAAAGTTAAAGTTCTTCGATAAAATTATTTCAATGCTACATTAGTAAATTTATGCTTAGTTGCGAAAAGTGTGACTTTTCGGTTGATAGAAATTTCACACTTTTAGCAGCGTTGATGACAACATCATCATCACTAACACAACATACCACCAAAGATGCGTATGCATGCCGTAATGACTTGTTAATTTAGATTTCAATTAACATAAACAAATTAAATGGAAATCTCCTCCTTTCTGAGCTGTTCCCCCCGGAAATACTTAATTTAATTTAAAACGCACAGTTGCAACGAGAAACGTTGCGCATGCGCATACTTTAATTTGATGACGACGACGACGACGTCAACGACGTTTTTATGTGAGTAGCAAAGCAATGAAATGAATGAAAATGGAAATTGCAACGCCTCAAGACACGCAATCGTTCGCACTGTCGTCTGCACAACTACATACATATGTAGCAATGCATGTGTGTGTGTATGTATATGTTCCAATGTTATAAATAGAATTTATCACCAGTTTTTCGTTATAGCAACACTGAAAATTCAATTCGATTAACTTCACATTAAAGCAGTTTTCATTAAATTTAATCGTTTTCAATTTTTATTGCAAAACATATGTTCGAAATTTGAAAGTTATGGCCAACAATTTCGCTAAATTTTCAATTTAATTTCTACCACGACTAGCTAACTGACAGTTAAGATGCAATGAATTTCATTCGAAATGAATTTTAAAGCGGCTTCTCTGGATATTAGAGAATGTTACTAAAATGGGATCCATTTATATTTTAAAAAATTTAAAATATATTTTAAGAAAATCTATGAAGTTTTTTTTTCTACTAATTAGTGTGTTACTACTTCTTGCCCTGGGGTTACTTTATACTACTACGGCAAGAACTCCTATTGGCTTCATTATGGTCACACAATCAAATTTGTCATCTTTGGTGGCATCGGATCCTACATAGTTTTAAATTAAAAATTTTATAAATGGAACACTTTAAGCTGCGCTTGTTGCAGTTTATGTGCCCTAGGTTATGGGCGTTAACTTCTCTAGATTTATTCGGGCCAATGAAGTTGTTGGATGCAAATCCCATTAAAAATGCTTTTATTAATGCTACGTAATTGGAGATTATATAGAGCTTGAATTTTAAAAATTCCTTATCTGTTAAATAGCTGGAATCAAACTTTGACATTTATAAGTGCTGGTTTCTTAAAAAATATTACCGATGTAATGTCGATTCATAATACTGAATAAAGATCAAATTGTTTCTTAAAATTAATACACATGATGTACATCCTTCTAAACAGAAATTTAATCTGAACAAATGCAGCGCTGGATTATGTTAGAGACTAGGGAGCTATAGACCCGTGCTCCGGCCACTATGGTGCCCCACCAGCAAGTCTTAATATCTTGTGGTACTCGGGAAATAATCGCTAGTAAAGCCATATTACATTCCATGCGAAGAAACCTCTTTTTGTTCCCATCGTTTTCAAATTGTTACGCGAAAACAAAATTCCCTGAAATTATAGTAAAGATTTTTTGTCTCTTTTTTATTTCAAAAAATCCTATGAATTATTGAATAGTTTTTATTTTTTCTCTTGTGTCCTTCACCTTCTCACGGAGCAGAGTGCCTCAGCAAAATCCTGCCAATGGCAACGATCAGTTGTGAACGCCTTCAATATTTCCCTGCTTCTCGCGTTTCCCGCTCTAGCGATTGTTTCCACGATGATTTAGGACGGCTGCGTTTTCTGCTACTCTGAGGTTTCCACACCAATGCTTACTGGCAGACTTTAGTTGGAGATTTTCGCCATGACAATTTCCATTTTCGCTGTTTGATTCGAATGGGATTCGTATCTCAACGGTATCTGGTAATCAATTCGATATTAGAGATGGTCTTAGACGACCAAATATTGAATTCGTCTAAAATAATTGTAATAAGCTCCAACAGCTTATGAAATTTATCGCAAAAATCGTCAGATAAAGGTCAAAAATGATGTTAGCAAACCTGCCAATTGGTCAAAGATGGAACGGCTATTAGCATAAACATTGTAGCTTCAGTGAAACAAGTTTGTATTGACTTGTTAATGATTTTGAATCGTAACTAAAGCTGTATTTTCAAACATTAAAAAAGGTGTTTTTCATTAAAACTAACTTAATCCCGTGATTGAGCTTGTAGTGCATAAAAATGGTTAGTTTTTAATTCTAGTAGAATCAGTTCGGGTATAGTTTTGTATCGAGTCAAGTTTCCATAAATAAGCTAGGTTTCGTTGCAAAACTAGGGTTGCCTTGCAAAAAATGTTACTATATACATTTTTGACTGGAAAATAAACTATTTATATATTCTTTGGCAGAACCTACTTTCCCTATTTGTCATTCTCACATGAATATTTATTAGATTGGAGCAAGAACTAACTTTTTCTTTTAAACCATTTTGGATAGTATGAGAGGGTTGTCTCCAAGTTAACTAATTATGAGTTTCAGGAGTTTATGACCTCAAAGTTCATCATTTGGCTATAAGCGAAGCGAATAGCTATAAGCGTTTATAATAAGCGTTTAAAATAGCGAAGCGTTTAGCTATAAGGTTCACAAACTATCTGAGGACAAGTTCCAGATGAGCTTGCCAAGAGTATGATCTCGAAATACAGATTATATTTAAAAGCAGAATAGTTGGTCCATTAAATGTATATTGGCTAAAGCAGTTTTGTTGGCCTTTGTAAATTTTTTTGAATATCGATAATTTTAATATCTCTTACTAATGATAGTAAATTTCAGCTGCAACATTCCTCAATCAAGTTGTAGTTAATAAAATCGAGTAGCAAATGTACCTGAATGCGTCTGATATTCCTTTTATTTTTTTTTTCTGTTAATTTTTATTTTTAAACTCAAAATATTTTTGTACCAAGAAAATTTCCCAAAAAACTATGTGTACGTGCTATTCTCGCTTGCTGTTCATGTTAAAAGTCGTGCAATTTCTTAGCGCACGAATCATGTGCATCATCATCGGCATCATCCGCATTCGCATCAGCGTTAGCAACATCATCGACGTTGACTGCTGCTGCTGCTGTTCTTATGTCAGTGCTATTGGAATTTCATGACAATCCCAGCCAGCCGTGCAATGCCATCCAGTGCATCATCATCATCATCAGCAGCGAGATCCTTTTCTTACTTTCATTGCTATGCTGGTGCTTCATCTGGGTTGCGCCTGCCGACGCCATATCATCAATTCATTATTATCTTCATGGGAATTTCTTACTTAGGCCACGTCGTCGTCGTCGTCGTCGTGTGCAGCACTGTTTGTGGCCAAATTGCGCATCGTTAGAATTGGAACCACGATTTTTGTTTGATGTTTGTAGTGTAGTGTTGCTGTTGCTGTCGGTGATGGTGCTGGCAGTTGCAAGTTTTACAGTCGGCCAACGACCATCATCGATTATCCTTAAATATTTCGTTGATTTAAATCGTTGTGCAAAGTTTATGAACTTTTTTTTTTATTTTACTACTCTTCTTACTACACGTCTACTACTACTACTACTATTCGATTTTTTTTGTTAATCTACTTTGTTTGGCGGACAACGAATGGCAACACCAATGCGTCACGATTTGTAGTAACTGCAGGCAGTTTGTGGTCAGGGTTGGTCGATTCGTTTGCCACTACAAGAAAATGACCAAAATTGAGTTTAACGTCGAATTATTGTGAAATTTTTGCCTCTTCAACTTTACAGACGAATCTTTTTTTAATTAAAAATCTTATAAATACAGCAAAGCTTAAATTTTATTACCAAACTGAATAGGTAGCATAAATGTCGATCAATAGTGGGTGATGATAAAAAACCATCTCGGAAATTCCTCCGCAAAATGGGTAGCAAAATTTTCCCCGAATCGAATCACTTTTAAATCATAACCTTTACAATCCCTGAAATAAACTTGAAATTCATACGATGTATCGCATATCCACATTTTCCAATATAATTTCATTACTAAATGCTAAGTTTGTTTGTACTCCATATTTTTGTTATTTTTATTCTTCAAAACGTTAATACTTGTCACGATCGGTAATAAATTTTATTGTTGTTATTCCATTTGAACGCCGCCTTGTAGAGGGAGGAACAGAGATAGAAGGAGAAAAAACCACGGAAAATTCAACGATCACTAGCAATTATTTGGAGCAACAGCGGTGGCGCATTGGATCCAGCTTATTGTTGCGTTATAACCGCAGGTGCGGAAGATCACTTAAGCTTGTTGGTATATATTTTTACCTTCTATTCTCTTTCTCCATCTCTCTCTCTCTCTCTATTTGATATGTCATCTGCTGCTGTTGCTGCATTGAAATAACGTTTACTGACCGATCATCTTTCAACTGCAAAAGTAAAGAAGATTTATTTCTACTGCGCAATGTTTTGATGCAAGCGGACAGATTCCATTGCGGAGGCTTTCTATTCGCAAACGCAAAACGTGAAATTAATTGTAGAGACAGTTGCGTTCTTTTTCGAAGCGGATGTAGGCGAAATCGCCAGAGTCCAAAAATCACAAGAAAAAAAAACATTCGAAAAATTCCATAGAAAATTTAAATTTGATTCGACTTGGGCAGAGAAATTTCAGTTTTTGCTCTCTTAAATCTCGCGATTTTACATTCCAGCGGCAAATTGATGAAGTACTCTGATTTTCATGCATAAAAAGCTATACCCTTTGTGTTGTATGTTTCACAAATGATATTTTGTTTATTTGCTTGCTGGCTGCCTGCTTTGTATATGGAGCTGTAGGCAGTCTGCTTGCTGGCTACCTGCATTGTGTACGGAGCTGTAGGCAGTCTGTCTGTTTGCTGTCTGATTTGTACATGGAGCTGTAAGGGGTCTTGCCTGTTTGCTGCATATTTTGTATGTGGAGATGTAGGCAACTCGGTAAGCTATGCAGACACTTAGTAAGCGATATTTTAAGGCAATCTGACTTTCCCTTGCTACACATTGTATATAGAGATGTAGGCAAGCTGCCTACAAAGCGGCCATACCTTTGTAAAAAGAGTTTACAGTTGTGGCTGGAATTGTAAGCATTACTGACTACAACGAGTATAACTATTCATCGATGTTGTGTATAACATATTTTCCGCTGGGATATATTTTATCAAAAAATCCTAACAAACACACTTATCAGTTGTAATTTTTTTTTTTCTCGTTAATTATCTGAAAAATGGAAATTTTTTTAATACCGAACTCAGGGAAAGTCTTGGTACAATGTTATGTAGAATATTTTTTCGACCATCCATTCAATTTTGGTGAAATTTCTTTATCGTTTTTGGACATTTTGGCCGAATTTTTTAAGCTCAGAGTAAGCGTGAAAAACTTGTACAGTGCCTTCTATGTTTTTGCATATGTTCCTTTAGTGAGGCCAATACGCAATACGTTATTCTCACATACGTGTAAGATTAACCTGACCTATAAAACTAAATTTCAAAGCTAAAAAACATTCGCCTTAGGGTCTTTATGACTTCACAGCGGCTTCATTTCAATAATTGAAAATCGCTTATTTATGAGTCTCTCGTATGCAATATTTTCATTTTTTATACCAAACATAATTTACAACTCAAACAAATCGTCGTTTGCGCCTGCGCAAAAGCAACATAAAATTTTAGGAGATCATTTTGAGTAAACGAATTACGTGAAGTGAAAAAATATAAAAAAAAAATAAATTATAAGCGAACGAACGCACGCAACGCCCTCTATATTAAAGAAAATGCGTTGAAGGCAGTAAACATTTACAGTTGTTGTTATTGCTGTAACGTAAAAAATTATGAAAACTTGCATATCATTGCCTAACCTAAGGCGCTCTAACAATTGCAGTTGCATTTGCCATCAGTTGAATGACTTGAAATGGTGCGCATGCGCACATAAAACAGCACGATTTTCTAAACAACTGTACTTGCGTCTAATCTACCCTGCCCTCCTACAAAACAATTGCAATGGAAACGCAATCGAAATGCCCAAAAGGAAGAGGTATAAGAAAAATTGTTTGCTATGCAGCTGCGGTGGCATCAAATAAAGCGTAAGCAGAAAGAGTGTGGGGAAACGTGGACAAAAAGTCAATGCGAAACTAGTGCAACATCTGATACACCAACACTTAACTTGACTTGGCTGGCGGAAACTTTCAAAACGTTGCCACTTGCAGACATTCGCTGCTGTGGTCTCTCTGACTTGAGCGCGTTGCAGCGCGTTGACGCCTTTGCTGCTTTTGCCACTGGCCACTACAACAACATTCTCAAGATCATTCTTTCATTTCTATCTCGCTGCTTGCGTCGTTGTTGTTGTTGTTTCATTTGATATCTAGTAAATCTAATAAATTTTTCGCAACTCATAAAATATTTCGACACTTGTGCGGCATGCGGCAATATGGCACTCCTTTATTTCTATTGCCGTCGCATATATTCGAAGAAGTCAGCAGTTAGAGAGGTGATGGTACTAAAATAAATTCAACTCTGAAACTGATAGAAAACATTGTCCGATATACCTTGTAAATGATGACAGTGTTGCTGAAAAATACCATTGTTGTTATTGTTGTTGTTGCCACATGTTGTGACAGCCACTGGGCATGGCCATATGGAACAAATTTCAATATATTAATTTTAAGGTTTTATTTCTTGGTCACATGTGATTATTAATCTTAAGGTTCTTCAAGTAAAGGGATTATGATTGTAAAGTCTTCAATGAAATTTGGCGTCGTATACTAAGAACATGAGTTTTATTCTTTGAGAAGAAAATAAAACTTACTACATACGTTTGGTTTTTTTAGTGCAAAATATTAACTTGTCCTTTGAGTTTTATTTTTAAGAATATATATAAAAGTTTTCTCGAGCATATAATAAAACTCATTCTCTGAGTTTTATTTTACAAACAAAAAAAATAAAACTCAGAGCGTAAGATTAGTACCATAAGCGAAAATTACTGTCGCATTTTACATTACTTTTATTAGATTAGATTAAAACTCATGTTATGACTCCTATTTCATAAATAAGAACTCACAAATACTCGAGTAGTTCCTGAGTAGAAAATATGTCTTAGCAAAATAAAACTCTTCTGAAATAGAGGTATAAGATGCTTCACTTGAGATTTATTTCCCAAACGAATATTTAATTGTAACGCATAACTTCTATGTCTGAACAAATAATAAAATATTTTTTTTCCCATTCCAGGTGGTCCTCTCGGCCTGTTCATCATATTTCCAGAGCCTATTTCTGGACCACCCCGAAAGACATCCAATTGTGATATTAAAGGACGTCCGTTTTGCCGAGCTACAAACTTTAGTCGAATTCATGTATAAGGGCGAGGTTAACGTGCAGTATTGTCAGTTGTCGGCGTTGCTTAAGACGGCGGAGTCATTAAAGGTGACTTTCATAAAGAAGTTCTTTCTAAACATTCGACTTTCAATCACTAATTCTGTACTTTCTCTTCTCTCTTCGCCAATATGCAGGTTAAGGGCTTAGCAGAAATGACAAATCAGAATACAACACTACGTGAACCAGAACGTGAACCGGACCGTCTGAGGCCACACTCACAACCCAGCAAAACTACATGTGAGAGTCCAGTCGATGCTGCTCTAACTGGACCCTCATCCTCGTCATCCTCTTCCTCATCGTCTGCCGCCGGTGTTTCGGCATCAGTAACATCAGCGGTTGCAGCAGCAGTTGCCGCTGCCACTTCTTCGTCCTCAACTGCAGCAAACTCGGCAACACATTCAAATGCCACGACGTCATCCTCAGTACCAACAGCAACAGCCGCAACAACAAGTAACGCAACAGGTGAACGTTGTAGCACAGCAGCGGCATCAGGATCAGCAGCAGCAACTGCGGCAACATTAAAACGTGACGCCAGCGAACGGTGCAGTTCACCACCTTCCAAGCGTTCACTACCATCAAACGCTGCTGAATCACCAGTGCCGCTCAATTTATATCAGCGGCGTACGGCAGATGTTGATATTGCAAGCGACGTTGCCAGTAGTGAACGTGCGAGATCACATGCCAGCGCCACAGATGCTACGCACAGCACAAGCAATAATCAGTCGAATCGCTGTACCACACCCGCTGACCTTAGTGGCGGCGGCGCCGGCGGTATTGGCACGACAAGCAATAACAATGGTGACGAACGGGACGTGCACTCACCTAACGACGATCATCTGGATCGTCCACCGTCAGTTTCCCTACGACGTATTAGACCCGGCAGTGTTGTGTTAGACGCTGATGACGATATTGAAAAATATGAAGATGTCGATGATTACGACGAAGAAATGGACGATGATGATGCAGACAATTCATCGGCGGAAATGGGTTTTAATATGAAAAAAATTGCAGCAATTGTAGCGGCAAATGCAGCTGCTGGTCATACGTCAGCGGCAGTTGCCGCAGCAGCAGCTGCTGCAATGGTGTTGCCACCACACTCTCCTCTGAGTGGAGGCATTGGCGGCGGTGATGTGGATTCAGCGCGTTCTACGCCTGCAGCATTGCCTTCAACATCTACAACTGCGGCAGATCTCACTCAGCGACCAGCATCACGTACAGCGTTGCGTGATGAACGCGTTACACCTCATGGTGGTGGTTCGTTAGATCGACCAAGTAGCAGTGGTGCTGGAAGTTATACGCTACCAACGACTTCAGCGCATGTGACAGTGTCTACTAGTGGAAGTGGTGGTGGTTGCGGCATCGGTGTTGCTGACTTGAGTCCAAGTTCAGCGACGTCTGCGATAGGTGTGGGCGGCAGCGGCGAGCCAATTGCAGGGACCTCAGGACTTGGACCAGTGCAGTCGGTACCTTTGGTAAGTGATTTTCAATTATTGGCTATCTCTGTATTGTTGGCAGAGAGAAAAATGCCTTGTATATTCTTGGATAAAAATCGAGTCCTCCGGGAGACTTGTGAGGCATGAGTGAGAGAATTTTTATTTTATTCAACATTCGTAAATACACTGAGTTCACAGCTTGAGATTTACTCACAGATACTAAAAATTCAAAACTTGGTCTGCGTTGTCCTTTAAGTCGAAATTAGGAGAATCTTTGACGTCTTACAGTAAAATGTGTCACAGTTTCTTCCTTTTCTTCACACTCACAAAGAATTGACTCCGATGTTTTCAGCTGTGAAACTCTCCTATAACCAAGTTCGATTATATTTTTAACGGGAATATTTAATATATCTTAGGTCGGTTGTTTTTCAATTATGGTGTCAGCTAACACTGCTTTCGTTAGTTTTTCAGCCACTTCATTTCCTGCAATATTTGTATTAGCCGGAACTGCGCTTGTAGAGTGCCAAATCGAAATTTCGGCAGATTTCAAGATTGTACGAGAATGTTCGGTTGTTCTATAGAAACCACCATCAACTGATATAAATGTCAAAGGTTTTATATGTGCTGATTAACGTTGTCGCTACATTATCTGAAATTTAAAGATGTTTTAAGCAAAGTGAATATTTTTTCATTAAGACTGAAGTTATTTGAAAGATTAAAAAACAAAAAACTGTTCATCTGAAAAGAACTGCTCATGGACTAGTATAGTAAGACCACGAATGAAGCCGACTATTGTAAACCTGTACAGAGTCAGTTCGTTAATCCAAGAGTCAACATTTAGTTCAATTGAATGCATTTCATAATGGGGCATGTAATGGAATAGACATAGTCCCTTCACGTGTGAAGTTAACCCGTTGTACCTCTACAGTTTTAGTCATAAAATAAATAGACGCATAATCCAGTACACCTTTTATAGATTCGAAAATAGATTCACCGTGTGTTATTCCCAAAAGAAAACTCGTTTTGATACTTTTAGTCATTGACGGTGTTTTGAAGTGATTTTCCATATAAACAGAGAATGGAACAAATTTTCGTTATAAAGCTTATGCTGAATTCTACCATAACAATATTCTTAATATTTCAGTCGCTGAAAAAGGAAATTGATCTCAGCGAGGATGACAACAGTAGCAGTCGCCATATGTTGTTGCAACCGCGTTCAGCATCCGCAAGTGGTGGACTCGGTAGCGGTGGTGGTGTCGCGGATCTCGATTATCGTGCAACGCATGATTCGGTAAGTGAAACAGAATTTATAAAAATATATATATATACTTATGACTATCTCTTTCTTTTTTATATTATGTATGTATAATATATAGTATATATGTATATCGTATGTTTATCACTAAGGTCAAGTTAATTTTTTGCTCTTCGTCGTGTTCTTTGTCTATAAAGTTTTTTTTTAATTAAAAATGTTGAATTTTTTAAAACAAATTAAAGTTTTACAAAGTTTTTACATAAAAAAAATAGTAAATTCAAGAAGCTTTAAGCTCTACTAATAAGCTTTAAGTGTTATTCTTTATTTATTTAAAATTTCTTTCTTCACTCCTATCAAAATTCTCTCCTTTGCTCTTCAGTTTTGCTTATAATTTTACTGTTAAAGCACAAATTTTCTTTTGCCAGTGTTGCATGTGAAACCTGCAGCATTTAATTTCGAAAAAAAAAATTAAAAAACAAACGTACGAGAAGATAAAACAAATATGGTTAACATGTTGATGATTTGCCTATTTTGATTATTCGGTGTTGATTTTGTCGCATGTTTTAGTGTTTACTGTTTACTTTTTCACATTCCTTTTTATAGCTTAATGAATCTTTTGTCTCTGTCTCTTAAATATTTGTCGCTATCTATTTTCCTTTTTGTTTATTTAAGGAGAATCTATATTGCATCCGTTTTACTTTTGCTATTTTAGGATTTATAAATAAAGTGTTAAATATATCTTGAAATTCTTCAAAAAGTAAGGTTCTTAAGACATCCTAATAAAAAAAGAAAAAAGCCAAAGTTCAGAGTATAAAAATTCTACGATAGATTTTCCACAATAACTTATTGCTATCCTTTCAAAAAACATTTGGAAAATTTGATTAGTATATAGTGTGCCTAAAAGTATGCAGTAAAATTTATGTAATGTCATTGCAATGAAGTCTATGTTTATGAAGTTTAGAACGACTGTGCATATTTTTAGGCTCATTTTTATCACCGATTTTTGCTTAACAAATGTCGCACTAATTTGAAAAAATAAAAATTTATTTGAAAGATATTGAGTTGCAGACCGAAATCCTCTGAAAGGACTATATATTTACAATATATTTTTTTTTATTTGAAATATTTTTTGTTTTAGTTAAAATTCAGAGAATAAATATTCTATGACAAATTTTCCATAACGCATTTTTCATCAAATAAATCGTAACATCTCTGTAGAAGAAGAAGGACAGGCTGAATAGCCTCGAGTCAAATGAACTTAATGCTGGGTGTATTTTTTCTTAAGTGTTTGGTTGATTTTTTAGTACTTTTTTGGGCCAAAACTTTCTCAAAATTTGTAAACTTAACTGCAAGCTTAATAAATTGCTGAAACTAAAATTAGTTTCATTGCATACTTCAAGGCTCATTCATTTTTCTCTCTGAGCTTAAAGCACCAAATGACATCAGTTATTCTTTTTCAACAAAGCACTTATCTTTTAATATTTAAATGTTGAAATTGCAAACATTTAAACAATTTCTTCTGAAAACAATATACACTAAAACTATTCCTATTACGAAAAAAAAATGTTATTTTAATTGATATTGAAATGCAAATATGTGTTTTAATGAAATTACTACAATATGTACACATGCATGTGTATGGAAAAACTGTAATATTCAATAAAATTGAAAACATGTATGCTTGAAAAAGCAAACATTGTTGAAAATGTTAATTTAATGAACAACGTGGCTATACTCTCCGCAAAAAATCTGAATAAGCAACAAAAAACTAACCTTT
This sequence comes from Tricholauxania praeusta, assembly GCA_949775025.1. Taxonomy (NCBI): domain Eukaryota; kingdom Metazoa; phylum Arthropoda; class Insecta; order Diptera; family Lauxaniidae; genus Tricholauxania; species Tricholauxania praeusta. The sequence goes on from OX459028.1 coordinate 189,375,119, forward strand.
ACAAAATCAAAACAAAATGCAACGAAGTGTTGTTCAACAAAATCAAGTAAAAGTGTATGTAAATGGGTGATATGTTAAATTTTGCTCCAAATGTTAGACGACGCACATTTTCTAATATTTATTTTTAGTATTAAAATTCCAATTCCAAAAATATCAGCTGTTTAGATCGATAAATAGCTGTTTATTCAACGAAACAGCTGATTAGCAGCTTAGCACCGCTCGAAACAGCTATAGCTTTTAGACATACCTTTGAAATGTGCAAAATTATGTAACTCTCGGTGAGACTCAAAATTTATCAGACCACCCTTGAATAAAATAGAAAAAGTTGTAGTTGTATCAGAAAATCAGATTAAAATAAAATTGAAGAGAGGAAATTAAAAATCATCATTGGCATGCAGGCATCTCTGGCTCTGACGGAAAAAATAGCTCTGTCTGTCTGGCAAGCTGCCTGTTGGACTGTGTGACTGACTTACTCTCTGACAGTCCTTCGCTTAGTCTGCTTTAATCTATTGGACTGTTGTTGTGCTGCTCATCGTCGTCGAATGTTCTTTATTGAATAGCAACGCAACATATAAAAATAATTAAAAATCCAAAAGAAAAATAGAAAAAAAGGAAGAATTACATTTTATTGTGCTATACCTACTACAAACGAAGATAACAGAAAAATACACTCACAGCAATTTTTTCTATTTCTTGTTTCATCAAAAACGGCGATTGCTGCAAATGGTGTTGCCACAGTTTCACAAAATTTTACCATTTTTTCTGAAGTCTTTTATCTATACTGCACTCTAAACGCCTGCTAGACATCTTAAATATATTTTATAGATTTTTTCTGAACTTAATTTGCTCAATCCAGGCAATAAAAATATTTTTGCTGGGAACTCAAAAATCATTGGGTTGCGCCACTTTAAATCTTACGAATTGAATGTTGAGCTTTTTGTCGCAGTTATTGAAACCATTCAATATATCACAAACCCGCTTCAAAAGTGACATAACTCAAAAACGTTACTCTTAAGTAACAAAAACTTTGAACCAGTGCAGAATTGTGTCTTTATTATTTGATAAAATGTTAACTATTCAATATATGAAAGAATGTTTACTTGAAACACAAAAAATCAAAATGTTTTGTAAATGTACATTGTGAACAATTAATAAGGTAAACTCGAAATGAAATACCATATTTTGATTTGTGTCACTTTTGAAGTAGATGGGCGATATGTTTATGTTGGTGATTCGGTAGCTGAAACATTTTCGCTGATTTTTTTTTATTTTTAAATTTGAGAAGTAGCGATAAAATGTCGCTTTTTTTGGATCAAAAAATATATGACTCACATTCGCTTCCGTTTCGAATACTATTTTCAATGAGGTGGCAACTCTAGATACTGCAAAGAAAAAGAAAAAATCCACACTCACAAATACATACATATGCATATGCTCATATTCTTGCCCCTGTTAAAACAACAGAACGAACTTACCAGAAAAAAAAATTGCGTCCGCTACCAATTTCAACAAAATACAAAATATAAAAGACTTTCGCTTTTATTTTTTGTTTGCATTGGTTTTGTTTCCTTTGTTTTAATGCAATACAAAGCAAAACAAAAGAAATGTAAACGAAAACGCAAACGCACAAACGAAAAGAGAAAAACCCAAAGAGTAGCAGCAGCAGCAGCTGGCATACCCCAGGCAACATTTGGAATAATTGAATCATCCAGGCGGTGAATTTTTAACTATTCAAGAGGAGTAAGATTGACACTTAAGGCAAGGGCCACACTGGCGTATATGCGCGTTAGTTAATGCGAGTTTCAGCATTTCACAAAAGTATATACAATGGGAAACGCTATCAACGCGCGTTGGTTTTATTAACGCCGGAGTTATGCTGAAACGCGCGTTGTGGGCACCGTTTGTTGACAAAACGCCCGTGTGTTCTTAGCCTTAGGCATACATATTTTAAATTTAATTTACACATATCAACATTTTTTCAATTATATACGAACACTAAAACACCACAAAAACAAACATACTATTAAGTTTATCCACACAGTTACGTGGATAAAACGAAGCAATGATTCCGAGTCCGATGATAGCATAAATATTTTAACTGTCATCGCTCCCGCGCGATCAATACCAACGTATCGGTGATTAATATATGACTCTACCGCAATTAAAAATGTTTGCTGGGAATAACCCGATACCAGCAGCTGAACGACAACGAACATTTAAATGTAGCCCCTAAAGGTATGCAATACAAAAATAAGTAAGCAAGCGACAGCAGCAACTGATTACAGCATACTGTGAATATATGCATGTATGAGTGTATTTTGCACATGCACATCTGATTGTATGTGCTTGTGGCTGTGTAAAAAATGATTCAAAAGTATAAAAATAAGAAACGCACTGAGCTACAACAAATTCATTGCTGCTGCTGCTGTAAAACTTTGACTTGAATTTTTATTTTTGGCGGGAAAATACACATGCACACGTAGAGCTATTATACATACAAACACCAAAAACGATGACATTGAAAAAGGAGAAGACATCAACGACGACGTTTGTTGTTGCTGCTGGTGATGATGATGGTGCTGATGATTAAGGGGTTGCTTGGGCTGTTTTCATCTAAAAAAAAAAAAGGAAATTGCATTTTAAATGTGTGCGATTTCTGGACGCTTGGAATATCGTCAAGCTTTTTGCTTTTGATGCGTGATTTACTTTTATTTTCTTTTAATGTTTCGTTTTCTTGTACTTTTTATTGCAGTCGCAAGTTTTTTATATAACAAAAACCACAAAGAAACAAAAAGAAAATAGAAAATTTGATAGAAAAAGTTGCACAAAAAATGAAGCGTCAGTTTTTTAAGTTGTATATTGCGTTGCGTCATTTTGATATTTGAGCTGCAGCAGAATTGGTACAGTTTCCATTCAATATGTGATTTTTATGTAGACATTTAAATATTTGGCAAAAAAGACTGCGAATAAGAAAATAAAAGTAACAGATACGAATGTATTTGGGGAGTTTTGTGGGAGATAATGAAAATGGGCAGCTTATAAAAACTGGGAAAATGAAAATCTGCTGGTTTAAATTTGAAATGCGCACAAACCGAAAGGAGCAAGAAATAAAAGTAATGCAGACATAAATATAAAATTAGATAATAAATTATACAAGGGACTTTGTTAGGTAAAAAAAGGTTATAATGTGGGTATATGTACCTATTGAAATATTTTGAAATAAATCGATTGCTGAGTAGTAGTATTTAAATTAATAGACTATCTAAAGCTATGCAACATAAAATTGTAAAATTTAACTTTTTCCGTTCAATTACATTTGCTTATATTTTTATTAGGATATTAGCACATTATTCAGCTTGATAAGAACACGTTATTCTTGGAAAGATAGGTTATGTTTGGAAAATACGCGACATTTTTCTTATTACTTTTTGTCGAATTGGTCTTCAATATGAAAAGTTCTTCCTAATACTGAACTTACCACAATTTTCATACAAACGACTTAAATTTTGTTGTCGATCTTACTCTTATGTTGTGATGTATTTCTTCAATAGAACATATCTGTACAACTTTTTTCTTTACTGATCATATGAAAAATTTTTAAGAGCAAATGATTTCTTAATAATGGCCAGAAACTTTTAAAATTAAACTTTTTTCCAATTACCGCTTTATTATTCAAATATTTACTATTTTACTTAAAAATATTTTCCAAAACTTAACACTTTTGGCAATGGTTTCTAAAAAATGTTTATCAGCAGAGTTTGGATCTATCGTTCACTCGTCTAGAAAATTTGTTCACGAGAAATTATTTCACTAACAACTTAGACAGTATTTCTAAGAATATGATATTTTACTCCAGATCGTATCCTATCGACATCAAATCTATACAAAAAAGGCTCTGGCTATCCTTTAATAAAGTATGTGCATATTTTCAAAATAAATCATCCCTTCACGACTTAGGCAATATTACCAAAATGTTAATTGGAATGATGAGACAATCCAGAAATAAATAAATCGCATAAATATAATAGTCCAGTGACCAATAAAAATCATATGCTAAGCAATCGAAGACTCTGAAGCTATATATAATTTTTTTGTATTGAAACAAATGCTCTAAAGTTCCGGAGAGTTGATAAAGCTTCCAAAATTACTTGAAACTTTAACCTAGGAAAATTAGCTCAAAAACTGCAGAGTAATTAAGAACAAACTGAATGTTCATATGAAGCTTTAGTGTCCTGAATTTCGTACAGTGTTTTTAATTTGTTTTATGAATAAAATATTTTGAACAGTTCAAAATTTGTCATTTTAAGCCAATATCATTTTAATTTTAAATAGTGGGGCTAGAAATTATTTTTGAATATTATTGAAAAAAATAATTGCCGGAAGATGAGCTCCTTGCTCCTCGCCGGAAAATCACATTAATTTTTAGAGTAAGATCTTGTGTAAGAGGCTGATATATCCACGTAATGACATTTTGATAGGAAGTCTCTAAGATATAGTTGTCTCTTTCTCTGTATGTATATTAAGTTTGGTAAAATAAACTTATAAGAATATCTTATTTCAATACTTCAAAGTCTCGACTTTTTTCCTTGAACCTTACAATCTGTGGCATGGCAATGATTAATAATATACCTACAGTGTTTTAAATAATAAGCATAAGACACTTGAGTTTTACTTTTTGAACATAAAGTTAAACTCAAAACAAAAAAAAATTAAATAATATATATTACATAGACGGGAATGTGTTTGTACAACTTTATATTAACTGTTCAATGGCTACTTATTCGTGATGGCAGCACCAGTAAATAAGTACATGCAGCAACCAAAGGACATCATAATATTTCATATATGCGATATATTAAAAAACGCATTTTGAAATTTTTAATATATTTCGATGTTATTGTTGTTGTGATGCGTCTTTTTTTAGCGCATTTCTGTTTGAGTTTATGCGAAAAACAAATAAAAGTTATGAAAGCACTTGGGAAATGAAATTATTACTGCTTGACTTGGACAATAAAGGGCATAAGGCAATGGTGCCGCCATCGTTTGCCATCAATGTGCTATGACATGCGACTATTAAAAGTTATTGCTTTTTGTTTTTGTATGTGCGGTTGGATTGACAAAATCTTCATTATTCAAGGATCAAAAAAAAAATTTTTTTGAATTTAAATAATGCATTTTTTAGAGCGGCTGTTTAGTGGTAAATTCAGTAGCGTGAATAGCTTAGATGACCTTTTATTTAGTTACACAAGAATCCACGGTAATTTCGTACCTAAAACTATAAAAAATTTTAAATATGTATTTTCAATTGCATAGCTTTAGGCGTTAACTTATGTAACATTCGTTTCAGCGCTTAAAAACTTTTTACGAAAAAATCTCAAAAAAACTGAAACTTTACTGCGTATTTATCAATTTGTTTGCAGTGGCTAATTGAAATAAATGGCACATCCTTGTAACTTCTTTCATTTGTCTCATTTCTGTCGCTGACAATTTCGATTGATTAAGGGATAAGACAAACAAAAATGGTAAAAAAAAGGAGTAACAACAACAATGTTGACAGTTTATAGCAAGTGAAAATTGTATTTGCTGCTGCAATGCTTGTCATTTATCGACTTTAATTGAAAATCATCTCTTTTTTTGTGTAGTTTTCCTTTTTTACACACTCTCAATAGCACTAAAGTTGTTTATACCTCTACGAACTCATTTACCAATTTTCAACACTTCTTTTTTTCAATTTTATTGTCGTGTGCAATGCTTACTACAGTGCTTTTAGATATTTCTCAAAACAGGATGTGTGATAGAGTGGTTCACATTTTAAATAAAAGTTTGAAAAGGTTTAAAAAAAAGCTTGATTGATTGAAAATAAAAAAAAAAATTTCAAGTTAGAGTTGACTTTTACTACTACTTTTAGCACATTTTCAGTATACCTTTGTGATAAACGTTTTTTTGGAATACTTGTTTATATTGAGTTATGTTCCTAATAAGTAAATTAAAGTAAACAATATCACATAAATAATTGCAGCATTTGATTTAGATTGATGAAAGTATACTTTTTGTTGCTCGGTCTCGGAAAAACTTAAAAATTAGCACTCTCGACCTCAAAAAAGTATATTCGAACTCTAAATTCATTAAATTCGTGCAATGCCAAAATTCTATTACTTTTATTATATTCCACTCTGTGGAAGGAAGGTCATGCATTTCTGATGTATAATTTCCAAAATCTAAAAAGAAAAAAAGGTTTTCCGCTCCACTCCATTGGACACTCCTGCATGAATTTAACCGATAAGCATCATTTATTTCCTGTCTCCGAAGCAGTGTTGAAATAAATTTCTCAACTTGTGTCCATCTGAATTTAGCCTTTAGGCAACTGTTCATGAAAATATTAATTGACTTAAGCATTTCTGCTAGCATATCCTTTTGCTTAAATTTACATAATTTCAGCAAATGCATAAACACATATCAATTTAGTTTTCAAAATATGCTCCATATTTTCAATTAATTCTCTATAAGACCTTATGATTCCCAATAAATTTGTTGCAATAAAATCTACATATTTACTTTAAAATTAAAGAACAGAGTGTTTGCTATTACAAAAATCAAATGGGAGATGTTAAAAATACAAATTTTTCACAAAATAATACTTTTTGCAAACAAGTCAACACATGACGCATTCAATAATAAAAAAAAAAAGGTAATATTAAAAAGCTGCCATTGCGCCTAGACGTCAGGCAACATTAAATTCTACCAAATCTACTCTATTTGCAGGGGAAAGAAAATGACGGCAACCAAAAATATTCAAATTTATCAACATATGAGACGGCTTGAGTTTTAGCTACTGAGCCGAATGAATTTTTTTCAAATATTGTATTTAGAGATGAAGTTTTTTTTTAATTTTAATAAAAATAAATTTGTATGTGTGCAATATTTTTTGTGTTTTTTAATAAAACAAAACAGACTTGCTGGCGACTTGACATGGACGCGCTGCATAATGTCGTGTGGAATATTTTGGTTGCATGCGAAATTTAAGTAGTCGGTTTCTCGAAGTTCAATTAAATGTATGGTATGGTATGGTATGGTGTGGTATGGTATGGTATGGTATGGTATGGTATGGTATGGTATGGTATGGTATGGTATGGTATGGTATGGTATGGTATGGTATGATATGGTATGGTATGGTATGGTATGGTATGGTATGGTATGGTATGGTATGGTATGGTATGGTATGGTATGGTATGGTATGGTATGGTATGGTATGGTATGGTATGGTATGGTATGGTATGGTATGGTATGGTATGGTATGGTATGGTATGGTATGGTATGGTATGGTATGGTATGGTATGGTATGGTATGGTATGGTATGGTATGGTATGGTATGGTATGGTATGGTATGGTATGGTATGGTATGGTATGGTATGGTATGGTATGGTATGACATGAATTGGCTTTGGATAAAGCTAAGGTAGTTTTTTGATTTGACGTTCCAAAATAACTCTTAAACAGACTTTTCTAACAAATAATCTTTCCGACTCTTGATGCCTGTAATCGGTTTAGTGAACAAAAACAAATAATCAGTTTCGTATTCCAAAACACTTACAAATTGCAAGCATAAAAAATTTGCGATTTGCTGCACAAAATCCAAAAATAAACAAAAACATAAAAACTTTCAAATATTATGACTTTTTTTTGCGCTTTCACACAAACAACCCACACACACAAGGGACGCACATTACGCGCCTTCCTTCTATACCCCACTATATGCACACACACTCCCAATGTGGAAAAAATGCCGCCAGCGCTTTTTTCAATGCCAATGCAAGTAACAACAAACGGAAAAGAAATTTGAGCAAAAAAAAATAACTTTACAAACTGCATTTTGTCCTTTTTATCCTACGAAACGAATGCGTTCTTTTTGTGCAGATTTTTTATTAATTTTTTTTTTTTTTTTGGCGCTGTGATTCCTATTTTTTCGTTGTTTGTTCAATTTCATTGCGTTGTGCCTTTTTGTATGCTATAAATTTTTTTTGTGCTATTTATTTTCGTATTTATTTATATTTTCTTTTTGTGCGCTTTAATTTTTTTGTGTCTCTTTCGCTGACTGACTGAATAATGTCTGTTAGAACTGGTAACGCACCGTTAGATGCTGCCAACGTTAAAGAACTAATTAAAATAAACGTCAAAGTAGCGCGTATATGTGCGCGCCTAAAAGCAGACATCGTAACGAAACAAACAGCAAGCAATGAGTTTATTGAGTTCATCGGATATAAAGAGGCGGGGTATGTGTGTGGATGTTGATGTGAATATGCAGAAGGACATTTTTTTTGTTGCTATAACTGACTGACGCATTAAGGAATACGAGGGAAATGGAGGTGCTGATGAACAGCTGAATGCATCGAAACGCATCGTTTGTTCAAAATTGCTTCCTTTTTTTTTTGGTTTTCTTTTTATTCATTTGCTGCCTTTTTTTTTGGACATCGCGCAGCTCATTAGTGTTAATTGATAGTGATGAAAATGGGTATATTGGTGTTGCCGCTGGATTGTTGTTGTTGTTTTGTGTGTGTTGCCAAATACAAATTACTTTGCTGGGATTGAGACTTGAAGCATTAGTTTCAGAGTAGTTAATGTTTGAAATATAAAATTTCAGTCAATCGCTATTGCTTCTAAACACTTCTTACGAGTGCTAAATGAAAATACAGAAATTGGTGGTTTCAACAGTTTATATGTGGCAGTGGCTCATTGCTTTCCAAATATTTGAGTTTTTATAAATTTTGAACAAAAAACCTGTTAACTATATTTGAAGGTACATTTTGTATTCAATTTTCTTAGAATTAGGAATTATAGTTTTTCAACATCCTGAAAATATAACTGACAGTACAGTTGTTTTTAATTTGAAATCGATGAATTTGCCATATAAAGTTGCATATTTGTTGGCGGTTTATGTATCTGTTAACAACGTCTTATATAGCTATACTCTTCATTTTAGTTTTTAAAGAAAAAAAATTAAATAATGCTCAAAAAAACTTACTCAGCTTAAGAAAGTTTTCCGTATGTTAAGGAAAATAGATCCTTCAAAGATCCTCCTTAAATAATTTATTTGATTTCTGAAGTATAAGTTACAGTTGCGCCATTGAAGCAAAGAGTAATCTCTTCAGCCCTATGAGTAATTTTCTTGAGTAAGCTGATGTTGTCAAATACAGGAATTTAGGTGCTTAAAAGATTTTCTTCAACATAGGAAGTTTTTCTTTGGTATTAATACAATATAGCTTAATTTCAAAGAAATTTATAGGTTATTGTGTAAAAAACTATGGTCTTTTATGAAAATTATAGAAATAATTTCATAGTATTTTTGGCCATACGAAAAATAGTTCAATGTAAAGCGATAATCAGCAATTTCTTTTTTGGGCTGATTTTTCTGAAGAAAAACTTTCGACAAATCTCTTTTATTCTTGAGCTATACTTCAATAAATAACATTAAATTGCTTCTAAATAGAACTTTCGATTTCGATCTTTTTTGCGAAATTCACGGATCTTCGACTTTTGGGTGACTTTTTTCAGGAAAAATATTGTTTTTTAACATAAAACTTTTTTAAGGCTTTCCTCATTTTTATAAAAGGCCAATATTTTGGGCAATTTTTGTTTTTTTTTTTCTGCTTGGCAACATTTTATTTGATTTTTCACAACAGAATAATAATTTTTGCAATTTAATTTTAGTAAAATATCACAAACTCAAAATCTAAAACTACCACAGAAAAGGTTGAAATGACATCCAAAATTTTGAGGCACTTTTCACCTGAAGTAACTCCCAAATTTATGTTAAAATGTTCATGGGAAGTCGTTGCTGGATCTTGCCTACTTTCTACTTTCTTTGTTATTTTTTATACTTTTTGAGGTCAATTCCAAATTTTGAGATTTTGATGATTTTTTCCGAAGAAACAATGCTCAAAATTTTTATATCACTTTTGCAAAGGATATTTTTGATGATTTTTCTTTTGTAATAAAAAGCCAGTTAATTAAAGAAAAAGTAATTGCGTTCAATTAAAACCTTACAAAGATTAGCGTAATATAATTTTGCATGCAAATAACCTACATAAGAATGACCAACTAACCGACAAAAACAGGAATCACTGTCGTATGCGCTGTTGTCATTACTTTGCAAACTTTCAATACCTTTTCAATGAAAATTTCATTTAAGTAATGAGTTCTAAAATAAACGACGCCTCATCGAAAATATAAAAAAATAACGCATTGATGCATTGCTCATATGTATGTATGTACCCCCTGTTATAATGTAACATCCATTTAAAATTGCATTTTGGTCATCATCATCAGCATATTTTTAGGTCAACACATTTTGACCAAATGACCAAATGAAAAGTCCATTTACTCTCTCTTTTATGAAAATTGTATTGAATTTTCCATTTTCATTAATGTAATGTATCCACCTATGTATGTACATAAATTCAAAAAAAAATGGTATGAACAGCGTATGCTGTTGTGGAGAATGTTGCAGTGTACGTATGTATGTGATTACTTGAGGCTGCTGCAGTTGATTAGTTCACTGCAGTTATTGTAATTCGTTACGCAATACTCTGAACGTTGCCAACTTTAACTATTGAAATTTGATTGTACTGCGTAGTAGGTTTCAAGTCAAAAAAAAATCAATAAAAAGTACACGTTTGGTGTTTAATGAAAACATTAAATTCATACTGCAGCTGTGCAATAATTTTATGTTTTACTTCAGTAGACCAGCGGTGAACTTGCCATGGTTTCACTTGGCTCTTACATATAAAAAAAAACACGTGTTGTTTTTTATACTGCCCATGAAATGACTTATACAAAATAACATGTAAGTCAGATGTACTAAGGCAACTTCATTGGAAAAGTTCTTTGGCGAAAGAAATTCATCTTCTCTCGAATGTACTTATGAGATTATTTTTAAAAAAAAATTTTGCTTTTGCTTAAAAAAAGATTGAAAAATGGACAAAAACTACAATATTCATGGTTCGCCAGACCAGATTTTATTAAAAAATATTTTGGATAAAATAGATCTTTCGTTACAATAACTCAAGTTTTTGTCGTCTCATCAATGAAATGTTGACATTGAAATCGTATTGCAATTGCAATAACGTAAACCACATTCAACACCAAAATGAATGATTTACATTCCCTTCAATTCTCTATTAAATTTTATTATTTAATGCAAGTTCACGTCAAGCTTAGGTTTTCGATCATCTTAGAGTAAATCACAAGGCGAAGCAAAGGCAATGACACTGCATGACAAAGGACAATAACAAATTCTAGCAACCAACTATGTACTAATATTGCGCTTACTGCCTACAGTATCCCATGGGATTATATTTCAAAAACAAATAAAAAAAGATTGAAGTAGTCAAAAAAAAAAAATTAAAGATAGCTAGTGAAAGCAAAGAAATTGTATGTATTATTTGGGATGGACCTTTGCTTCGGCACATAAGATTTATAGAGCAGACTTTTTATAATAAGCATACGAGTATTTGCTGATCATTTGTTTGTGTTTATTGTCTGCTGCGAAATAATTCCTTATAATGTGCCCAAGCCAGATCTATAGCTTTGGTTTTTCGTTTTCATTCTTGCAAGTTAATCTATATAAATAAAATGATAGCCATTTTCGATGTTCGTTAATAATTCAAAAACTAATGGACCAATTTTAATTTAATTTGTTGAGTTTTATTCTTCAGACGCTTGGTCTCAAAAAACAATTCAAATCATCACGATATTCCTGTTAAATATCAAAATATTTAAGTTTTAAAATTGCTAAAAAAATTAGTTTCACACTTAGAAACAAGCATGTACCCGGTGGCGAACGTCCTTTTGGATGTAAATAATGTAATGGCACATTAAATTTTATTGCCCGGTACTTTTATGTTCATAAATGACCGAAATAACTTCAATTATAACTTAATTAAGAACAGGCCATGCGTACAAAGTCGCGGGCATTAGCTAGTTTTAAGTAAAATTGTGAGTTATTGGAGGCGTGATTTAGGATATAGGGATAACTTAATAATGTAAAGAAAAATACGGTTGAGAAATGTAAAATGTCATTTAATACGTAATAAAGAACAAGGGCGTACTGAACCCACTAATATACCATCTTATTCAGTTATCATCAAACTTAAAGTCGAGGAAAGCCGTTTTTTCAGATAAACGAAAAAAGATAAAAGAAGTAAAAAACGTTAAAAGTTTTAGGACTTTATTAGAATTTAATAAAATTCAGAAACTTGACGTGCTTTAAGGTCTTATAGGGTTTGGAGCACCCAATAGAAATAAAAGCTTTTTGAGCTTACTAAACTTTTCATTAAGCCGGATTTTTATAGAAGTTGAGGCCGCATACGTTTAAGAAATTAAGAGCTTAAAATACCTGTTGGCTTTACTGAATATCATAAAAATCAAAGGTCTTAGGGTCTTTAAGATATCTCAATATTTTTCAAAGAAGATGGAGCCTAAAAATATCTTTTCGGTAATTTCGGCATGAGAACCATCCAAGAGCTCGTAGCAAACTAAATTTTGGGGCCATTATTTAACTTAAACGTCATGAAAGCTCCTTAAATCATAAATTGAATTCCTAACAACGTAATGCCTTTTGACGATAAATAGAATTTAAGGACTTGAGAGCCTTTAAGAAAGTGGAAAGCCCTTAAAAAGCTAAAACTTTCGGCTCCGAAACAACTTAAATACTATTTGAAAGTTGAAGTTTTCTCACATTTTACGAGATTCTGGAGGAATTTACACTATTTGTACCGCATTATATTATTTTATACTTTAAAGCCAATCGTAAAAATATCCAGTAGGCCAATTACTAGATTAGTTTGGTAGAAATGTACAGAACGCGTTATATAGGTTGTTAATTGTACTATTCATTATAGTGGTCTTTTTTAAAAAAAAATTCGTAAAATTTTTGTAGACTTTTGAAAGTAAACTCGCCTTATATGTATGAGCATTTTTTACAACGTTGTTAAAACCTTAGAACTCTAAATTTTTCTACAAAATAAAGTGCACCCTGATAAGTAACAGCACGTGGCAAATCTACAGATATTTTCAAAGAAAAGTGACTGAACAAGTCGAATGACTTGTGAAAAAATACGATTGACGAAAAATGCCAAAAGGGATCAAGAGAGCCAAAAAAACGTTTTTTTTTTTTTTTGTAAATGTAGTCAAAAACAGGCAGACGAATATGGATCGATATTTTATTACTTTTACTATGTTTCCTTTTTTGCTTTTGATATTGAAACAAAAAATAAATAAATAAAAACATCATAGATATTGAAGTGCAGACACTAGGAACACTTGAAGAATATGACACTGATTTTTTGGTTTCTTTTGTTTTTTTGCGAATTTCATTTTTATGTGACTCTTATGACTTGTCTTCATTACGTTCATTAAGTTTATAAGGATACTCGTATGCGAACAGCTGTTGTGGCTGCTATTGCTGTGTGATAGTGTTAAGCGTTCGTTGTCCTTGCAGTAAGAATTGTTGCATGTCTCATATACGTATGTGTGCGTGTGTGTACATACGTATTTATGTGTTTGTTTTATTGTATATGCGTCAAGGAAACTTCCAAGTTTTCTCATCTCAGCATAATGTGTGTGTGCTTATATTTTGGGTGCTTTTTTTCGTTAAACAAGTTCAGTGAACGCCAGTTGAGGTGCATTGACCCATACGAAAGTTTTGCCTGAAATATTCTATATGTGCAAAGGCAAAGGAGTATGGAGTGCTTGAATTGAAGATGCATTCACTGAACTTGAATGGGTTCAGTGTATGTGTACTTCATTAGTTCAAGGTTAATTCAAGTTTAATGCAATGAATACATGATATTTTTAATTCTTGAAATGAATTATAAGTATATGTACATATGTTTTGACATAATGATGAAGTTCGTGAAAAATGCATTCAAGAACTAAATACTTTAATGTAAATCAAAAATCTCAGTGTAAAAATATAGGCAATGTAATGGTAAATTCAATGAAAATAATTGCAACACTTAAGATTTGCAATTTAAGTTTAATTTAATTAAAATTAATGCTTTCACAATTCGAAAAATTGCAGACCGATAAAAAACTTGAATTTTTAATATGTAAATGAAATCATTAAATTTAAACCTTTAGGGCAGTAAATTCTTTCATTACTGCCACCAATACAATTTAAGAAGTCTGCTCCAGCCCAGTTCTCTTAATGGTGCGGTTATTCTACTAAGTTAGCTTGACCACACACACAGTCGCAAAACGACGTTGAGTGCCATATTGGCGCTGGTATTGGAAGTCACATGAAGTTTAGACCACTCGGCTTTTTTTTCTCTCCAAGCAAACTCTTTTGCTTGGACAATTTTTCTTCTACTTTCTCTTGTTATTATTCTCTATTTTTTCTTTTACATTTTCATTTTTGCATCAACCGTTTTATGCTGGCAAAACTCATGCCAATATGAATGGGAGCACAGCAACATCAACTGCTGTATTTGAGTGGTCAGCAACAGGGAATAGAAATTGAATTTGATAGGAAAAAACTTTAAAAAAGAATAACGTGTGGTGTTAGGAACCAAATGTTCATCTCAGTTTTGGCCGTTTTTATTTCTCATGCTTTTCTTTGTTTTTTGCATAGGATGAATGTCATGTGGAGCTCATGTAAGTTCACAAGATTTTTTGAGTTGGAATTTTTCTGCGTTGTAAGTTTTTTTTGCAGATGGTACACAGCTTAAATGCAGTTAATAGAGTTATGCCACAAGTTCAGTTCAGTAACTTGTACATACTGCCCTCATCAACTGCGTTTTTTCTAATCAAATTATCATCATCATCATCGGTATAGTCAACGCTATTAACGTTGTAGTGCTTTGCATTTGATCACAAGTTGTCGGTACCTCTCCCACTATTGTCAGCTTCTTTTTTTTATTCTAAACGCATAGTTGTGTAACTTCATGTTGGTCAGAAGGAAATTGAAATCGCTTTAGATTGAATTTTATTGGTAACAATTTAGTTGCCAATAACAGTTTGTTTTGATTGATTTTTATAGCTTTAGTGGGTGTTTTTTCATGGTTGTGTTCGATAATTAATAAAAAAATATTAACTGAAAAACTATGCTGTTTGTTGCGCTTTTCGAAATTGTAAGGTCGTTGGTTATTATCTGAAACGTTGTTAGTATCTCTACTGAGATTATTTTTATTCTTAGCAAAAAGACCAAAAGAACAATGACAATGAAGACAAAAAAGACAGTACAAAAAATTCACTCAAAATCAATCACTCTAACACAATAAAGACAGTTAAAGCAATAAAGACAATAAAATCAATAACAGCTTTCAATAAAATGAAGGTAAATACATTAAAGGCAATAAAGACAAAAGAGA
This sequence comes from Tricholauxania praeusta, assembly GCA_949775025.1. Classification (NCBI taxonomy): domain Eukaryota; kingdom Metazoa; phylum Arthropoda; class Insecta; order Diptera; family Lauxaniidae; genus Tricholauxania; species Tricholauxania praeusta. The sequence goes on from OX459028.1 coordinate 189,390,483, forward strand.
CAACCAAGCCACCAAAATCAATTAAGAAAATAAGCGCATAGATATAATGTAAAAAAATACAAATATTGAATACAATCAGTAGCATAGCTAGGGGCGCGACGTGGGCCGCCGTCCTTGTCGCAAAGGCTAGGGAGGCAAAATAGTAATATTAACTTAAAATTTGCTTTTGATGAATATTTTCAAAATTTTATTTTATTTATTTATATTAATTTTTTACGAATTTTGTATTTTTGGTGAAAGAATTTATTGTTTTTCAACACAGGGGGCACCACATTAGTTCTTCGCACCTTGGACCCTTAACGCCCGCTAATAAAAACATGTTTTCTCTTCAATGACCATTTATTCTAATAATTTTTAATCTTTTTCTATAAAATATTTATTCGTAAGATTATATAATAAGTTGTGGAAACTCTGAACTTTGCATAATCTATAACTTTGTAAATAGAATAACACTTTAGCTCATACGTATATACCCTGTGAATTAGATAGAGAGAAAAAACTCTGCAAATATTTTTATTTTCAAACACGCAAAAATTTCCTTTAACTGATTTCCCAAAAAAAAAATTGATTTAAACAAAATATTTCTTTTAGCAATCAAAATTCTGATTACATATATTTTTCCCTAAATATCCCTGCTTAAAACTTAACCCACAAAAAAACCAAAAAAAGAAGCACAAAATTTAAATCTTTCTATTTTTAATTTTCTTATTTCAAAATATAGTGAGTGTATAAATATAAATAATAATTAATGATTTCAACAAAATATATATATTTTTTATTTTTTTGATACATGAAATGTTGTTGTTCAAACAAGAGGGGTCAAATACCAAAGCAAAGTACAAAAAAAAATACAAAAGATAGTGTTTTTTCTTTAAACATCAGTATAAAAAATGCCAAGTTAATTTAAAAAAAAAAAAAACCATAGCTTTCGATGTTTCGATGTTTTAAATACTTTTAATATGAAACGATTACTTTTTTTAAATACATTTTTATTACATACATATGATTAAATGTGGAACGCTTTTACATAAATCGTTGTTAATTTATGTACAAGTTCTTATAAATGTTTTGTTTTTTCTTTTGATTAAATTAAAAAACAAAATATTAACTAAGTGATTGTTTAATTTTTTTTAATTTCATTAACCGTATTAAATTAAACGTTTACGAACTTTTTTCTATGTGTGTGTAACTCTCAGTATTTTTGCGTAAATCTTTATTATTTTGAAAACTTTATACTCTATCGATGTTTATTCATTATAATTTTTTCGTTAATTTTTTTCTATAATTGTTGGTGTCAATTTTTTTACAAATATTCAAAATATTGTTGTGATTGTTTATGATTAAGAATTTTGAAGAAAAAAAAAGGTAAATAAATAAAATAAATCTAAAAAAAAATTCAAATACAATTTTGTGGATATAAAATGTAGTTGCAGGCTAGATAAATTTACATAAATCTTTTTTGAAACTAGTGAAAACCATGTAAGAGCCACATATCGTTTTTTGGATATGAGTTATCATGGCTGTTGAAACTCCGTAGCGACTTTTGGTCCAGTAAGAGTTAATTGTAATTGAAATAGTTCCCGAAATACAATATTAATAACTTCACTAAAATAACAAACGCAGTATAGTGTGGAGTAGCCCAGACAGCACTTCGTAGTTTTGGGTAAGCTGAATCTAAATCTGGCAGCAGAATTATCCCATGACCTTAACAAATTGAGATACAAGTTTTACCATCTTAAACTGATCAATGGAAATATTGAATTACTTTGACAATTCGATTAAGTGACCGCCGTTATTGTTGAGTTAAAAACGAGCTCTTTTTCTGAAATTCTTCAACACATTAACCAGCGTCTCGGTCGAGATCGCTGCCATTTCGGCTCGAATGTTGACTTTGAACACTTATATGCTCTTTAGCCTGTTGGCATAGACTTGATTCTTCAAAAATCTCTACAAATAATAAGCCCGGAGAATTCAAATCCAGTGATCTTGATGCCCAGTCAATGTCACCGTTTTTTGACTCCAGTCGTCCCGGGAACTTCCGACACATAAAGGCACATAAGCACTGTTTTGTTGAAAACAGAAGTTTCCAGAACTTTTTCCCGCATTTTGGATGACACAAAGTGTGTCAAAATACGCCGACATCAAACACCACTGACTGTATCACTGGCTCAGCAGAAGAATTACCCACTAATAGCTTTGGATCAAACGCCGGGCCAAAAAAATCACTTTGTATCGCTCAGTGGTGCCTAAAAAGCGAATACTTTTGTGATTAAATGACGAATTGTGTCGCTTTTAGGCGCAGAACGACTACGATACTTTCGACGATCTGCACTTTCAATGTAAAGCCTCACTATTTAGGCGCGTTCTAGCGTTTTATATCGATAAATGGTTAAGATCGTACTGAATTAATGTTACGAAAACGTGTTTGATGACGCCGATCGATTAAGAATTGTGAAAGTTATTCAATATTTCCATTGACCGTATTTTTTTGTGCACTCAGAAAAATAAATGAATTGAATTTGCAAAAAAAGTATTTAAATTTTTTCATGTCATTATTTTTCAATTCGATATGTCAATCAGTTTAATACGATAGCTATTTTCTAAAAAAAAAAACAAAAAAATACCTGCGACTGGATTTGAATTAGGGTAGTTAGGCTCAATGAGCTAGAGTTCGATATTTTTGTGGAAATAAATTTTCAATTTTACTGACATCTACAAACCGTGAGATTTACATCAAAATTAGTTTAAGTTTACATTTTTACCTGTTATATCAACATGCTTATTGTAAATTTTGTCTTCAAATCCTATTACGTTAGTTTTGACACTTTGCAGTATTTAGTTTATTATGGTCGAAAGTTTTTTGAATGATAAAAATTTCACTTAAGGATTATAAACCTTAAGAGACTGATAAAGAAAGATTTCATTGTCAGATTTGGATTCAGCATGTCCAAATGTATAAAAAAACTAATGTTTGATCTACCACTCATGAAAGTGTGTTCTTTGCCTTTTATGGCATACATAGATTTCACTTTTTTGTAGGCGTAATGAAGGAGGCCTCATATGTCATATGTGATTAGGCACGAAAATATACTCAAGCGAAGCTGACGTTTGAATACTTAAAAAATATGCTCTCGTTCAAGAAGATATTGAAACTTGTCAATTTTTTAAGACTTTCAATGCTGAGATGTTATTTTTTCCAAATTTTCTTGAATCTTTACCCTTCCCAGCCTAATGTAGCCTATTGTACCTTTTCTGATGTAATTTGAATAAAATAGTTTTAACTTAAGCAAAATTTGATATCTTCTTGATTACACTTGGAAATATTTTAAAAGAGTTCAGATCTCCTCTCTAAATATCTAAGAAGCCTTCAATTAAGTTCAATACTAATTTATTTCGTTTTATGAAAAAACCAAATCTAAAAAGGGGTCCAAAATACAATTTCTGTATCAAAATTTCCAACCGGCTTTCAGAATTCGCTTGGATCCTAGACGTAGCGATGTTAAGGAAAGCAAAACTCAGCACACTCAATGATACCATCCGATTCAAAATTCTTTTGATATTATTATAGTATCGATAGCAAATACTAAAACTTAACAAGTTTGAAGCTTAGCAGACCTTCTATTCGAATACTTAGGACGCTATGTTATTTCAACTATGTTTAGAAAATCGCAACTTGAGTTCAACGATTTCCACAGAAACTGCGGCAATGTGGTTAAAGAAAAGTCTGTCCATCATGTACTCTTTTGAAGGGCTGGCACAACAGGAATGACAACTTTGTGGGGGTAGATTTTTTAATAGTCTGACAGACATATCCAGGCTACAATTGGTTAAGTTTCTTCAACAACTTCAACAAGATTCCAATGGGCACTATGTGAGTCAAGTACACAAGGAAATCTCCAATGAATCCCACTGATATCCGACCGAAAATTTATAAAAAGTCTCTGCATTGTAGAAGAAAAGATGTTGCCTCGCCGTCATTTTTTCGTGTGCATTTTAACAGTACAGATTAGCCAAAGTGTATGAGTGATTTTTTCTTGAGATAATTTTTAATCTCGAAACATTGCCAGTTTTTTTTAAGATACTAAGAAGTTAATTTTAAGACCCCTTTTCTTTTTTATAGTAATACCGAATTTAAGAGAATAAGCGCTTGCGGCAAACATTTTAAGAAACTTTTTTCCATTCTTTTGCATTAATGCATTTTTTTTGGTAGTTTTTAGTACCACGGTGTGCAAAGTGCTATGCAAAAAAAAACCGTGTGTCTGAATAACTTTCTGAATAACTCTGAATTATATATTGTTACTACGTGAGAACACTATCAGATGAGGACCCAAACGGCAATTGCTCATTTGCCAACACAGTAGTCACTGCTTTCTATACTCTAGCGCTCCAGTTACTGGACTGCTCTAGAGAGTTGGCAAAATTTAATTAAAATAATTTCTTGTATAGAATTAAATTTTTAAATAAAAGCTTTAGTACTTCGTTAAAATTTATATCCACAAAATTGTTTGTAATGTGTCATCAAAACAATTGACAAAGAAAAAATTGATACAATAAAATTTTTAAAAAAAAAAATTAAAACAAAAATTAAACCAACACCAGGCAACACAAATTAAAATTAATATTTTTTTATTGAAGAACAAGAGAAAGAAAAAACAAAACAAATTAAAATTCGCAAAAAGATAAAAAGAAAATTATTTAATATTATTGTCAAGAAGTTGATCTACGTTTTTTGGAAATGGCTGCGCTATATGCTGTATACATAAATATATTATTATATATATGATACATACAATCACTTTTCAATATTCATGAAACACCAGATTCTTAAATAATTCGCAGTTTTAAAATAATAAAAATTTAAAAAAAAAAGTTAAAATTAAATGAAAACGTCATTTTGATTGAGAAAAAAGAGTGCAAACGATAATTTATTGCTTGCAAAACGCAGTGGAAAAACTTCTTGAAAATATTAAAATGAAAATTTGTTAAAATGAAAAAAGTCCTAGAATTAGTTTAATATAAAATAAAAACAATTAATAGGAAAACAAATTTGGCCCTTTTAAAGAAATTTTACAAAAAAAAAAAAAAATCAAAAAAAATTGACAAAATTTAATTTTTACTTTCAACATTTTGAAAATTTCTTAACAACATTTGGAACACAACAACAAAATTGGTAAAAAAAAACCAAAATCTAAAAAAAATAAGACAAAATTTAAAAAAAAACACAAAAAATCAAGCTCTTTTTTCACAAATTTTAATATCGAATTTATATATTTTATTATTTTATCAACAAAATTTCAAAATTTTTTCTAAAAAAATACTTAACGCGTTACAAAATTTCGAAACATAAAAGTTAAAGTTTACGTTTACGCTTACGTTGTACGTTTATGCTTACGTCGCCAAGACGTGGCATAAGAAAAGTGACGACGTTTTCAAACGACGCCCAAACAAAAATCGAAATTCAACTTCTTGCAAAACAAACAGAAACAAAAATGTTTACCTATGTATAAAATAAAAATTTAATTAAAAAATAGTGAGAATCATAGAAAACATAGAATATTCAGAATAAGAAAAAAAAATATTAATTTTAATTTTTTGTTTTTATTAAGTTGTCAATCAAAATAACATGCGCAGCAATAATATTTTGTACAGTAAAAGCTTTTCTAAGCTCCATTGAAAAAAGCTTTGAGAGACGCCCCTCTTGTTTTTGGCAACATTCGAGTGGAAAAAAATGGCATTAACTTAAAATTTTATAAAAAAAAAAATAAATAAAAATACTACTAAAAATATTTTTTCCCAGAAAACAAAAAACTTTTTTCGTATAAAAACTAATATAATTTATTTTTTGTTTTTATAATTTTTCTTATATTTTCTATCTCTTTTGGAGGGCATAATTATTTTTTTATTTTTGTAAAAAAAATACTTTTTTTTTCAAAAACTACTATTTAGATTTTAAATTTTACTGACAAAGAAAACGAAAAAGTAGCAATTTAATGATAGAAAAAATAAAACATAAAAAATTTAAGAAAAAAAGAATGAAATTCAATACCAAATAATAGAAAAAGAAGTTGATGTTGGATTTTTGTTTGGTTGTTGTTCCAGGAAACGTCCGAATCGCCGCACGGTTTAAGCGGCAGCGGTGGCGGCTTCACCACTGCAAGCGCTCTAGCTGCCTCCGGTGGTAGTGGTGGCGGTGGCGGTGGCAGCGCCTCCGCCCCGTTGACGTCGTCCTCCTCATCATTGAATGCCACTGGCGCTACCACCAGCCTTATCAGTTCTGCGCATGAGCATCAACACCAGCAGCAACAACAACAGCAGCATCATCACCAGCACCAACACCAGCATCAACACCAAAAACAAGAGCGTCCCCAAACACCGCCACCCATTTACCCGTGCGTTTATTGTGGCGCCACATTCCCGCATCAGAATAAACTAACGCGGCACATACTCTCTCACTCGCTGAAAACGCTCGAGTATCGTGAGACTGCAACACATCCGCTACTGCATCCGCATCCGCATTTGCTGACACCGCACGACCTCAATATGACACCGCTGCCTCAACAATTTGCATATCAAATGAACGCCGCCATGCAGGCTGGCGCCGATCCTCAGGAACAAGCAGCCGCTCTAGCTGCCGTCATGGAAATGGATTCATTCGCTGCCGCTGTGGCAGCTTCCGGTGTATGTGGTCTACCCGGTATAGGGGGCTGTGGTCGTGGCCTTGATTTGGATGGCAGCGGCGGTGGTGTTGGTGGCGGTAGTGGTGACGGAAGTGGTGGCCGCCGAAGTGCATCAGCTGGTAATGGCGGCATTGGCAGTGGTGTTGCTGGTGGCAGCAGCGCAGCGGGTTTATTACTAAGTGGCGCTGGTTCGTCATCATCCTCCGCGGCGGCGGCATCGTCATCCTCGACCGCTTTATTGGGTTCTGCGTGTGGCAGTGATCCCAATAGTGTTGTCTTGTGTAAGTTCTGTGGTAAAAGTTTTCCCGATGTTACCTCACTTATCACTCACTTGCCGGTACATACAGGTGATCGACCCTTTAAATGTGAATTCTGTGGAAAAGCTTTCAAGTTGCGGCATCATATGAAAGATCATTGTCGCGTGCACACGGGTAAGTACCCTTAAAACTTTTTACTTAAGAATGGCTTACGGCAGGATGATGAAATTTTGGTAGTTAAATGCAATAACGAGATAAGACAAGAGAACACAATTAAAATGTCGAGATGCCTAGTCACTCCAACTTTCCTGCTTAAGCCAAATAGTCTCGATAACATGGGACTTAATGTTTTTTTTTTTTGTCGCTTTGGTTCTTTAGAGGCAAACTCGAATGGTCAGAATAAAAATAAATTTGATTTATTCACACAAATCTGGGTTTAAGCGGTGAATGCCTTTCATATTGGAATGTATCAAAATATTTTTTTTTTTAAATCTGTTCCTTTACACTGGTCCTTTATGAAAATAATTTTTGACTCTCCCCAATTGATTGCAGCACTAAAATTCTCAAATTTATTTTCTTTTTTAACCTATCGATAAATCCAAGAAGGGTTCATTTGAGGTCATGACCAAAACTCATTTTCCGTACTTTGTTTAGAAAAACATGTTCCGAAAAAAATCAATATATAAACCAGAAATAAATTTTATAAACAACCAAAAAAAGTTTTTAAGTTGGGCAAAACAAAAAATGATTGATTCCCATGTTTCGTAGACATTCCCCAACCATAAATATTTATACAAAAAAGAAATCAAATATTTTAATTGTTTCTTTCCAAAAAAAATTAACAGGAGAGCGCCCCTTCCGCTGTCATATGTGCGGTAAAACTTTTTCGCGCTCAACCATACTGAAAGCGCACGAGAAAACACATTTTCCCAAGTATGTGCGAAAATTTTTATCGCCCAGTCCTGTGGATACGAAGGACGAGTTGCCGCAATAGTGAACGGATTTTAGTTTATTACTATTAAATTATTATTATTACTATTATTATTATAATAATTACAATAACAATTATCATATATACAACAATAATAATAACAACCACAACAACAACAATAATAACAACAACAACAACAACAATAGCAGCAACATACAGGATAAAAATAATTTTAATGATTATTACAATTAAAAATCCATTTAAACTAAAACAAAAATAGTTGAAAGTGAATATTGAAAGTTGATAATGATGTGAAGCAACAAATGCGAATGCGCGAAATTTAAATAAAATTGAAAAAAAAGAGAAAAATCAATTTCGTAGCATACTACACATAATTAAAGCTAAGTAAATAAATTGTAATTATACATACTATAAATAGCATAAAAAATATTTATTCTATATATGAATATATGCGTACATGTATTTGATACATACACATATTCTGAATGGATATTGTATATGACCGAAATGTGGTAAATTTACCACACATTGCATATTTCGTGTAAATTTACAATACAAATAAACTCAAATGAAAGTGTAAAATAATTAAATAACGATTGCCTGAGAAAATGAGAAAAAAAATTGTTAAAATTTTACATGAAACAGAAAAAAAAAACTTAAACTACAGCAACAAATAACAGGAATAAATATTATTATGTAATACATTGCACAAGCGCTAAATAGTGTAAATTTACAAGACATTTACTACGAATTTTTTTAAGAAGGCAACCAAAACGCAAAGGAAAGTGTATGCTTTTTTTTAATAACGCCTACGTAGTTTGCACAACATGTGCATGTATGTATAAAGCATACAAGGCGCAAGTTGAATATTTTTACACACACACACAGCGTGTAAATTTATGCGCTGTGAACAGCTGGCGTATTTTGTTTAAATATTAAATTAACCATTAAAATTGAGTGAATTGCTTTCATTTCATTACAATTGTAAGAGTTAACAATTAAAATTTTACATTTGTACGTAATCGATTACGATCTCATGCGTTGATCCTTTGCTGATATATACATATATAAATACATATAGTTATTATGCATATAAACATAGCTGATTTCATCAATTTATGTAAAAAAAAAGATGATTATGTAAACTATATTCTATTGATTTATCGGATGTTGAGAATTTATTTCATACAATTGAATTGTTTCTTTTTTTTACTAATATTTTACGTATGCGTATTGTTTGTAAATTTACAACATAGACGATTTACCTGTTGATACATTATGCTACAGTTACAAGAACAATAATTGGTGCTACAACATATAGACAAGATTTTTTTTTATACTCTAACAGCAAAACATTAATAGTAAAGTACATATATACATTTATACCTAGTACATTTAAATACCTGCAACATAATTGTAAATTTGCAAGCATCGTGTTTTTCTTACTAATAATTTTGCAAAAGTTTACCACAGTAAAATTTTACAACAAAAGTTGGCCAAATACAAAAATTTAGCATTTTCAGTGTTTTTGCCATTAATTTATTAATTTAGCCCTTAAATATGGCAATGTGGAAAAAAATCGTTCACTTCCTAGAGTATTTAAAAAAAAATAATCAATACATTCAAAAAGAAAAATTTCCTCATTTCGATATCATTTTGCGTGGATATGAACGCTCAAAAACATTTAAGGAGAAACGATATCTTCATATTTTGGGTGATTATATGACCAAGATTATTTAATAATATTTCTAAGCATTTGGGTCCTAAGTCGATAAGAAAATTTCATCCAAAATTAATGGAAAAAGTGCGCAGCAAATAATTGAAATATCTGTCAATAAAATTGTTAGCGTAATGAAGACTTTTAGCATCGAAAAATCGCTCAAATAATATACTTTTTACGGAAGTTTCTGAAATGATTTTTCTGACGTAGATTAAGTATGGGATAGTTTTTACAATTTTTGCCTTGGGTGAACAATAATCTAACACCACCTATTTTTTTGGATAGCGATTGCCAAGGACCATTTATCAATTTTAATGTATTTAACTATAACGTTACTGCATTTCAAAAAAAAAATACGAGAAATGGTTCAAAAAAGTAAGCCAGAATTCAACAAAATTTCAGTGAAAGTGCAAGGAAATTGGTTTTTGACCTAAAAACAGCCGATCGAAGTTTTCGCACCTCAGGCGCATAAGTACTTCGGTAACAGACCATATATGTTTTTTTTAACAGGAATCTGAAAAGTCGTACAAAACTTTCGTGAACCAAGATAACCATTTTGAAATTGATTCCGATACTACATTGGATAAAAAGTCTAAATATGTCTTTATTTTCGTACTAAATTGAATGCGTAATCAATGTTGAAAGGGGCTATGCCGAAAATCTCAACGGAAAAATTTGGAACATGATTATTTGCCAATACATACATTCGAAAGAACTTATGTTTTTTTGAAATTGTAACACTTTAGTGTTCACAATCCGTATACGCATAGAAGTAGAGTAAGCGCTCTTGATGGAAATTATACGCACTATGCCGGATTTTAACTTTGAGTTCCTATGGTAGCGCTTTTGAAATGATTTAGAATACAAAAAAAAAATACAATTTTTTCTGAAAAAAATGCCTTTCAAAGCTGAGGCATTCTAGTTACAATAACAAAAAATTAATTGAAAGAAGTTTTGTTCTCTACTACAAAATTTTCATATTTTCGTTGATCATTCAGAGTTAGTTAAGAGAAAAAAAAAGAATAATTCAGCGCAGAATAAAATTTTCTTAAGGTTGTTCAACTTTTAAAAATTCACGTTATTATTTCATTTTTTTTTTTTTGAACAAATTTGTTTTCCAAATTAGCTAACGCAAAGAAAACCATAAGCAAACTCTCGTTCAATTATGCAAAAAGTGGGGAAAAGAACTTAAATTACATATGCAGAGGAAAAAAAAGAAACAATTTCGATTTAAAAAAAAAAACAATTTTCGGACTTAATAAAAAATATGCAAATACGTTACATAACAGACACAAACATCTCAACATTTAGAATCTAACTTTATGTTGATGATATATGTTTTAACATATAAACACGTACATTAATAGAACTTAAAACTTCACAAATTAAATCATAAAAGTAAAGTTTTATAATAAAAAGAAATGTATAATAAATATAATAAATTTTTAATAACTATGCAGAATTATAAAACAAGAACAAAAAGCAAATGCGAGTAGTGGAAAAAAATTATATAGAATATCTGTGATCTTAACGATATTTATTAAATAACAAACAAACAAAAAACACAACAACTGCAAAAATACGCAATTAAAAATAAATATTTGAGCTAAAGATAAATAAAGATAAAATAAAGCTTAAATTTGAAAAATTTAAAGAAAACTAAAAATTAAGTAAATTTAAAAAAATTAAAATTTTCTTTTAAAGTTACATCTAAAAATTAATATATTTTTTATTTTTAATTATAATATTAAAGTTTATTTTATTTTTGAAAATATTACAATGTAAACTGTTGTTTGAGTTTGGAGCAAAAAAAAATTAAACTTAAATTTTAAGAAAAAAATATTTAAAAAGTAGTGAGACTAAAGTTAACACACACACATATGAATATGTATATTAAACAAAACATACACACACACTGACATACATATATATACAACATTTATATGTATATGCTTTACATATACATACAAAGTATACAAGTAAAATTTTGAAACAAAACACAGACAGTTAGAGCAAAAATGCGATGATTTAAATATAAACAAAATTATTGTGCTTTATTAATTAAAATTAAAAAATATGAAAGTAAAATGCATGAATTTATGGGCGGGCGTTTTGGCTCCCAGCGTCAGCAAGTGAGAAATCGTTAGCCCGAAACGTTTCACTTAAAGCGTCTGAAAATATGCAATGAAAAATGTGCAAAAATTTAGTTATGTTTGATTTTATGTTCGTTGCATATTTTAAGACATTTTTTTGTCACATTATGGGTCTACCTACCTTCAAACATATATTGCGTGGAAAGTCCTTTACATATAAGTTATATACGAAAAAAAAAAACAATTGTTACTTATATACTTAGTTATTTTACTTTTGCACTTTATTTAGTTTTACATATGTGTATTTGTATAATTAAAGAAAATTTGTGAAAAACCATAAAAAAAAATATTTTTATAGTTTTATAGCGAATTTTTTTTTTATTTTTATTTAACTTTAATTACCTACTATTTTATTTTTAGCTAAGTCGTATAATTGTTTTATTGCTTAATAGTGTGTTTATTTTTTAAACTTTTTGCCATTTTTCAAGTTTTTAACATATTTATGTATTATTATCTTTTTTTTTATTTTTTCTATCAAGGAAAAGAACATGCAAAATGCACAGTAGCACGTTTTGCACAAAATATCAGTGAGAAAAAAATATTCAAATATTAAAAATGACACAAGCATATGGTGTTCGTGGCACTGTTAGCGTAAGTCTGTGACTTTCAGATAACAAAAAAAAATTAATTCAACATAAATTTATTGCCTAATCTCAAGAAGTACTCAATTAACAATATTATTAACAGACCCCAATATAGTATACTTTTATCAAAATTTTGTAGAAGTTGCACTCTTTTGGTCAGATTTCTATGGTAAATTTATAGTGAAAATTATTTTTGAACTAATCAGAAAACAAATCATATAATAACCAATCCCTGAGCTAATGGATTATATTGATTAAATATTTCAAAATAGTTTTTCAAAATATTTGCATAGGAAAACTCAAGCATACCAACCCATTAGCAGCCTTCAAACAGATATGATATTTCCCTTAAATTAATGTGCTAATAGAAGCAATGTAGAAAAAGAAAACCAACCCCAAAAGTATAAATTCATAGAAAAAGTTCAGTAAGCCATCTCGTCAGCAGTCATTGAGCTGATTTAATAAAAGTTGCTTGATCATGAAAAGTTTTTAGCACAGCAACATTGTGTGAATGATTAATGGACTGAGCTTCTCATCAGCAACCCTTAAGACAAAATATAGTATTTTACTACAGTGATTTTCTTAAAGACATATAGTACATATGTACTTAGCGGAAAAATCATAGATAAAGTCAACTGTCTTAAATATTGATGATATTTGATGTTCACAGAAAATTCATTGAAAAAGTTTATACGAATTATAAAAATGCATGCGTTATTTAAAAACATCGTGCATACTTATAGTTTCAAACTTTGCTGTTTAGTGAATGACGTTGATTTCAGTTTGGAAAACGTTGCAATAATAAAGATATCCTTAATCCAAGTTGATATTGATTTCTTCCGAGAAAATTTCCATTTCTATTTTATATGTCAATTTTGATCCTTAAGTAGAACATCATTCTTATGGAAGTCGTAACACATAACTGAAATCATACGAAGGAGCTACATGTATTTTCGTAAATTAGAAGACGATTGTGTTGACGTTATGGTTTAAGGATAAGCACCTGCCATAAAAGTTTTCGTTTTCAAGCTTTTAAAATGAAAATCAGAATTGATACTTTGATTTAGGGACAATTTTTGATTTCGTTTCTTAAACAGTAGGTACTTAATTTTCTTAGCCCCAACTTTTGTGTTGGTCAGTTTTACATTAGTTTTGAGTGAAATTTCCTTTTCGTTTTTAGACTATAACCAAGCTTTCGTGCGATTTTACAGTTTAATTATTGAAGCGTTTATAGTTTGGGTCATATCGCTTCTTTTTTAAGGATTATGCCTTCACCCAGAAAAATAAATTTATTTTATAAGTCTTAATCTACAAAACTTTTTTTTTTGTTTGAACGTACGCAGGACTAACGCCGGAAAAAAGCATAAAATTCGATCTCAAAATTTATTTAAGTCCCCCAAAAAAAAAAAACTGCGCTAAAAACACAAAAAACAGTGCTGCCACCACACGTTAATAGAAAACTTTAGTGATAATAATTTTTTTGTCGTTGAAATTTTTCTTTACTAAATCATAATTTATTTAACATGACAATGAATAAAAAAAGTCATTTTAGGCAAAATTCAAAATTCTAAATTTAAAAAAATAATTAAAACCAAAATAAAAAAACTTTTGGCATAAAAAACTTTTGGATGAAAAATTTGGCTGTGATAGACTGTAAAAAATGAAAATTAAAACATTTAGGAATTTTAAGAATTTTTTAACACTTTTTTCTACAATTTTTGGTTGCTTTTATAAGACAGTATTAAATTATTTAAATGTTAAATTTTTAAAATTTTTTCATAAAAATTTGTGCTGTTAAAAAGGAATTTAAAACAAAAATAAAAAAATATAAAAATAATACAAAATTAAATAATATAAACATATTAACTATAAGAAAAAAAGTGAAAAAAAATGTGAACAAAATTTAAAATTTAGGAATCTTTAATAAAAAAAAAACAAAATTGTGATTTTCGGCCTTTTATAAAACAAAAAAAAAAAAAACAAAAATCGTGAACAAATTAAGACACTTAGCTTAATAAAAAATAAATAAATAAAGATAACATTTTTAACAAGCATAAATTTTTTGTATTTAAAAAAATTTGAAAATTTTGTGCAAATTGAAGTGAAGAAATTTTTAAAAAAAAAAATCTGTGCAAAATTTTCCAAGCGCGATCTCAAAACAAAAAAAATAACAAATTGTAAGCGAATTATTTGGTGATATTTTTTGAAAATTCTTTTACTATATAATCTATGTATTTTTATGTTTTTTAATTTAGAAAAAGGGAATTATTTAACAAGAAATCCTTCTTCTTACTAAAGTTTTCTACTTGTCAATTTTTATGTGCGAAACGTCTGTGGTTTTTATTATCTTACTTTTTATTTGTTTATTTAAAACATAAATAGTAACAGTTGAAATTTTCTTACTAACAATATTATTTGTGAAACTTTATAAAACATTCCATTCAATTAGCAAAGTAAAACATAATTTTTTTTCACATCTTCTAGTGCTACGTGCCACTGTGCATTTTATATTGTCAAAATGAATCATTATTTTCGTATAATACAAAACTCTTATTTCTACACTTTAATTTTTTTTTTTGGAATATAAATCTACGTAATTAACGTTATATCTTTTAAAATTATGCCCTGTGGCTTTAGCAGTAGTTAACCACTAATTATTTTTTTTTTAATATTTATACATTGTATTAAAAAAAAAAAAACAAAAAAAAGGAATTTGTACTAAGTTTTCAAAAAAAAATTTCTATTTATTTTTTTTCAAATACTTTTCTTTCATTAACTTGTATAACTTTTTCAATTTAAATTTTCTTTAAGCTGTGCGCCCTTATTGTCCAAAAGAAAACACACATAAACACAATGAATTTGTAAAATATGTTTTAAAATTTAATAGTTTTTAATTAATAAAAAAACACGAAATAAAAAACAGAGCAAATTAAATAAATAAAATAAAGCAAAAATTAAAAAAAAAATACATTATTGTTTTTGGTTTTTATCGTTTTCATCATAAAATTTTCATTTCCATTCAAAAACGCATATCATAAATTCATACTTTTGACATAGTTTTCATTATTTCATCAAATTCATTGTGTACAATGGTTAGGTTTTATCATTTTACATACCACATTCAACAGATTTTACCTTATAAGTAATATAATTGAATACATTCTTTCAAAAATATATGAGTAGACTGAGAACTTCTTTGGTAAAGAAAAGTTACTGAAACATTAACTGAAATCCACAAATTCAACAAAATTCAACTGAGGTCTTTTCAAACAAATGGCACATATCCTAGCAGAATACCTTAGCACAAAAAATGCCACAATTTGACGAAAACAAAGTTTGTCAAGTGCACTTTTAAAAGAACAGGAGATCAGTTTTCTGTAAGATAAATAACGATACTTTGCAGTTTGAACAAGGGTGTTCTTTTTTCTCAGAAATTTTCGGAATTCAAATATATAGAGATCACTCTAGGTTAATAAAGTCTTCGTAGACAAAAATGTATGGAATCATCATAAATTTTGCCGAAACAGGCAAAAGTCAAAAGCGTAATTGTTAAAACTGTGAGCAAGTGAATTTTATATATAAAAATTATCAAGTGGTGGCATTTGGGTCTTGTGAAATTGTACTGAATGGAAACTTTAAAAGTATTTTTTAAAATGCCCTATTTTTTTTGTCATGAACATTTAAAAATTACTTAAAATTCAAAAAATTACTGAAAATGTACCGAAAATGCACCAAATGTACCGGATGTACTAAGAACGTGTCGAATGTACTGATGACAGTTTTTCACAACGCAAATGTACTAAAAAAATTACAAATGTACCGAAAATTCCATCACTTTCAGAAATATAGGTAAATGCGTGGTGCCTTTCAAATTTACTTTTGCACCTATAAAATAGGGCCCAACGCTTATAATACAACTACGCTAGCGGTTGATTCAGTCTTCCATAAAAAAAATTCAGAAGTGGCCATATCAAGTGCTTCATCGGTGAACTTTTGTCTAAAAACTCTTGCTGAATTATGGCTTCATAGAATAGAGTGTTGTCGTGTTAAAAAAAAGTCATGAGTTTTCCTTTCGTGTATCCGAACTTTTTCGGCGGACACTCTCACGCGCTTCATAGCACATTGCTTCTGCGTTGTTCCAATCAATTTTATTATTCTCACCGCTCACTTAAGTTCTTATCGCTAATGTTAATGTTTCAACTCCCATACAAAAAGAAAATATAATGGCATGTTAGAGACTTAGAGTTTGAGATGGAATCGTAATGAAACTTCATACTGAGACACAAGACAAAACTTTCAAACATATCATCTGAGAGTATGAATTGAAATTAAGATGAATCATGGCATAAGTTTGCGGAACAATTTTGGGTTTTGTGGATATCTACTAAATATTTACAAAAATTTTGTAACTTTTAAGTAAAAAAAAGGATATTACGCATATTTCACAAAAATTTACTAAAATTTATTAAAAAAAAATAAAAAAAGATAATGATTAGAAATAGTCCAAAGGTACTGAAAATGCGCCAAATATACTAAAAAATTCGTCCATTGTACCGAATGACTGAAAATTTGTCGAATGTACTGACGCATATTTTTCACAACGCAAATGTATTGAAAAAAGTACAAATGTACCGAAAATGCCATCACTGATGCCGAGGCCCACTCACTTTTTTTTCTAAATTTTAAGAAAAATAGACGGAGACATATCGTATTTGACTTTTGGTTTGTGTTCTCACTTTTTTGGCAGTTTTTTTTTGTTGGTCTCCTTTCGTTTTCTTAAACAAATAACTTTCGCAACAGCGTACTGTCCGTAAAAGAACCGATTTATTTGCTGCACTGCGCTCATTTCGCTTTTAAGTGACGTGGAGCAGAATAATGAAGCTTGAGAGCAAGATTTACAAGTTAAAGCATTTTAATATGTTGATATATTTCCATACATATTAATAAAAGACTAACCCCAGCCTAGTTGATGATCCTATTTCTATAGTAAAATTTTAGCCAAATTGACCTAAGATTTTGAATTCGTAAGGTAACTTAAATTTTTATATATTCCAAAACCTTTTTATTTGTTGTTTTTTCGACTTCTTTGTATTTAAACTCTTAAAAAAATATTTTAGTTTTTAAGCTTACACAAAAGTTCCTTACATTGAGTTCCCCAGAGAAAAAAAATACAACGATAATATACATTTCGTTTGATAGTTTTTATACCAACGAAAGTACATGCTACATATTTGCCAACAGTTTATTGCTTTTTTACAAAAAACAATATATTTAATTTATATAAATTTTATTATTAATTTTTTCATATTATTTGTAATTTGAGTTCCTTAGAGGGGACTTTCCACTCATACGCCCGCATCATAAAGGAAATACAACAATTTTAGTTATTTTTTTAGTAGAAATTTTCGGCTTGCTTTAAGATCCTTTGAAATCAGTTTGTCTTTCTTAATGTGTTGCCTTTTTGTGATTAATTTAATGAATTTTTTGAAACCAAAAATTGCTAAATTAAATTTATTTAGAAAAAATTTTATTCGAAACCAAATGTTCTACAAAAATTTTTAAAAATTTAAATTTAAAAAAAAAAAAAATTTTAGGCTACAAAAAATTAAATATGAAAAAAAAAGTAAATTTTAGGCGTAAAAAATGTGTGTGAATAAAAATTATCATTTTGAGAAGATGAAAATTCAAAATATAGATTATATAATACATTTAGGTACAGTATAACTTGAGATAAAGTGAACAAAAAGAAAAATTTTAGAGCAATAATAAATTTATTATTAAAATAATAATATTATTATATACATACATATACATGCATAGATATTGAGAAATCGGAGGAAGAACATTTTAGCGATTTAGATAAGCGCAAGAAGAAATAGTTACATACACAAGTTTTTGGCCCAAATAAGAGTTATTATGAACAAAATTTTTATACCTAAATTAGGACTACCTACAATAATACCTATATACACAACATATACATACATATATATCACATGATGTAGAGCAACAGCTACAAACACACAGAACATTTTAGGCATCAAAATTATATTGTTATATAATGAAAAAAATTAAACTGAAGTACATAAGAATTATAAATTTTAGAAAATTATTTTTAGAGCAAAAATATTACATGCATAATAATTAATAAAATACATAAAATAATAAGAATTACTGCAGCATTAAAGCCTTCATATGAAAACATATATAATTTTGTTGGTTTTTGTTTAAAATTATTAACTTTATGATTTTGTTTTTATTAAATAATTTAACTCAAAATAAATAATGGAAAATCAATTTATATGAAAAGCAAAAACGTAGCAGTTTTCATTACCGAAAATAAAATAAAAAATCTATAATGAATAAATTTAAAAAAAAAAAACGTATAGTAAAATATTACCAAATAAAAAATAACGTTAATTTAATGAAATAACTTGAAAACATTTGAATAAGCCATAGTATTCAGCAAAGTATACACAGGAATACAAAATTTTAGGACCCCGCTTATAAAAACAAAATTATATACGCAATTGAGACATCGAAGGCATTTTTTTTAAAAAGATAAATAATCATGAATCTCTTAACATTTCACAACAGCAAGATCAAAACAACTTATAAAGTTTTGAAAGCTTTTATTTGCTCCTGTAATGTTTTTAAAATTAAAAAATCTGCTATTAATGAAATTTCAAAGTAATCGATCTCTTGCGAACAGTTACCGTGGGGAAATCAACCCATAGTCCTTATTTTTTAATGAATATTAATGAAGTTTTCTTTGATTATTTCAGAAATGTCGTCAAAATATTTTAGCCGTCTATATTTGACCACATAATCATAAATCTGTAGCTTTTTTTCTTCAAAATCGACTTTTAATTGTTTCTGGAGATCAATTTAAACTTTTTGCATTTCAGAATAAAAAACTCTATTAACAGAATTTTTGAAAAATTCAAAACCTAAAAAAAGTTTCATAACACGACCAATTATTCTTTTTCAACAGTTTTTAATGAATATTTATTTTGTAATAATGATATTCTTTAGACGTAAATGCAAATATGACATATCTTCCGTTTAAATTTACTACCCAAAGTGTTTTGTTTTTCAGTAGTGTACTAAACTTTATTTCCAAATCTAAATTTTTTTTTTTGTTTTTTGCTTTTGATGTCTAATTGTGTCTCAGAGTGCCTCTTAAGCCCATATATAACATTTTAAAAGTACAGAATAAAAAACTAATAATATTGAACATAAAACAAAAATGGTATATTAATAATAATGAAATAAATGAAAATCGTAAAGGATTAAGTTTTTAAAAATTAAAGAAAATGTCGTCAAAAAATGTGCGCACATTTTTGGACCAAATTAAACTTACAATATCAAGTACCAGCTATAAGTTCACATAACACAAATTTAAATAATTCAAAATGAAATTTTGAATAATATGTAAGAAAAGTTAAAATAATAATAATAACTAAATGTTATTTACTATATTTAGTTTATAAAAAAAAATTTAGCGTTGGCACATAAAATTAACAAAAAAATTTGAAAAAATCAATGAATTAATTTGATATTTATCGGAAAAAAACCATCTAACAAATTCATTATTTAGAACATGCAAAGCAAAAACAACAACATGCAACAAAATATCAACAATATACAGAAAAACAAGTTTCGGCATTCAAAAAATTTTATTTGGTAAGAACTGGTGAAAATTTTCATTTATTGTTTTTTATTTTTTAATTTTCCCTAACAATAAAACAGCTTAATTATTTACAAAAAAGTATAAAATAATAACTAAAAAACTCTACATATATGTTTAAAACAAACAAAATAAAAACAGTAATAGAGCTCAGGGCGCAACATATATTCTTCCAAAACAATAAAACAAATAGAACAAAAAACATTTATTGATGCATTCAAACAAGACAAATTACTATAATTTATATACAACAACAAAGAGAAAAAAAAACATAAAAATATATTGCAATAGTACCAATAAAAACAACAACAACAACAATAGCAATTAATCAATACAAATAAAAATACAATAAAATAATTAAATATATTTTATGAAAGTAACAAAAACAAACATGAAACATACGATATTTACAATAGACAAAATGACAAATATTACTTAGCTACTGAAATACTACATACATAATTAGAAATGTTTCTTTGTAAATTGTTTTTTTGTGTTTTTCAAAGTTTGCCCCATGAAAAAGAATTTACCTTAAGCAGCAAATACAACCAATAAAATAGTGCAAAACAAAAACTTCAACAGTTAAAAACATTTTAAGCCGTTGAAATTGCCTTCAGTTTATTACAACAACAAATATGGTAAATTTACGCACATTTTGTGTGTAAATTTATGACCCCTTATATTATTTACAATTGGAATAGCAACAACATATGCCTTGGTTTTGTTTTAACTTCACAGTGTAGATAGAGCGTTGCCACCTTGTGATAATTTAAAGCACCTTACTTACACTCTCTTTTATTTGTTCCGACATTTACTCACTTACACGTAAATAATTTCAGAACTTTATTGTTTTTTATGAGCAGAAACTTGTAATAAATCGGAAAACAATTACAATAATCAGCTGATTTTTTAATTGGTTTCATATACATATTTATAATTGTAAACCAACTAATAAACAACAATTTAAAAGAAAAAAACGTTTGCATTAAGATGTTGAACAGAACAGCTAACAAAATAGACAATTATTATAAAACAAAAAACATTTACCAATAGATAAAATATTAAAACAAACATTAATGTTTCATTAAATCATCATAATATTTTGAAAACAAATTTTTGTTTTGTTTTTTAAAATAATAAAAAAAACAATAGCAGTAATAAGTATATACAACAATTAAATACAAAAACAATATTTACAATAAAAACAAAGATAGGAATAATTTTTCAAACAACAAAAACACAAAATACAATCGTTAATAGAAAAAAACATTGAAATTTATTATTTTATAATTTTACAGGAAATAAACTTGAAGTATCACACATAAAAATCAATAAATTATTTGGGTAATTTCAAAATTTTTCGAGCAACAACTCGGCAAGCACTTATTCGCTTTACTTTAGGCCTTTGCAACTGAAAACAAATTGAATTTTTCCAAAAAAGATTTTAAAATCGAAATTTTAGCAAATGGCCACCGATAAGTATTGTTAAAAGAAAAAAAAATTTCTGGGATAACAAAAATAATTTCAAAGCAACATTGCTGTCCTCGGAGTGATTTCTTTGCTTTGAGCTATTTGTTTTTTTATATGTCAAAATGTCTGTTTTTACATGAAATTTCTGCAGAACAAAATGCTTTTAGGACAAAAGTGAAATATTCTTGATCTGAAAGCATAACCATGCTAAATTCATAGAAAATTGAGAAAATTCATTTCTGAATAGCTGTAAGTTTTGCCTTAAAAATTTTGAAATTACCCATTTATATTATTTAAGTGCCAAGCTATAAAACAAACTCGAAAAATTTAAAAAAAAAATAATAATAAATCACAATTAATAACAAAATGACTAATAGCAATTTGTCTATTTAAAATACCTAAACCGTTAATGTTGTATTAAAATGCAATTCTTTTGAATACCTCTTTAATAAAAAAACGCGATTTTCTTAAAAATATTTTCGTGACGAGATGGATATTTGTCAGTGGCAAACCATTTATAATTGAACTATTTTTTTTTTTAATGTTATGTGAAATTCGTAATAAATTTAATTTGGAACAAAACATTTTAAAAAAATCATTCTTGTAAGCCAAAGATGGTGCTGGGTGTTGATATATAAATTTGTGCTCAGGCGACATATATCGGAAACCATAATTTTTATTACACTGAAGGATATTTTGCCTGGCCTAACGTTCTAAATAAATTTGTCCCACGTTACTTATGATTGTATTGGGATGCTTTTTAAAAAGCAATTAAGCTGATAACTATTTCTTTATAGATAGAACCCCAAATAGTGTGGATCGAAATTCTACTTTTATAAAATGAAACAAGCAAAGGCAAAGTTATGTTTTTTATTGTGAAGTTTTAATTTTTGTCGCAAGCTCAACGTCTACAAGCCATGCTTATCCCAGACGCATTCGACTCAGTTGTTGTCTTTATCAACCTTGGGCTAGAAATAATTCATCACTTAAATCTAACGTTTTCCCTTCCGATAAGTCCTGCTAATCAGATCGTAGATACCGAACTCAATTTTGTATTCAATATCTTTCGTAGAAAAACACCTAAGTTGACGCTGTCTGAAAGCACTTGTGCCGAAACTTTTAGCTAAGCCTTTGTGGTCCTCACTATTTCTACAAGGCAGCAGAGCGTGTTATGTACTTTTAAAAACGTTACAACAATGTATATCATTCTTAAAACTACGATTTCACAATTATTTTTTCTCTCTTAAGTGAAATGAATAAGACGACATCAAGAGTTTTCAAATGAATTGCAAATATAACAACTAAAAAAAAATATTCCAAAATCCATTATTTATTGATGTAAATAAGAAAAATAAACTCAATAATAAATTTAAATCACAAGAAAAAAAATATAAACAAAAACCAACAAAAATCAACGCAATTTTGAAATAATTTCAAATATATGCCCGTTTTTAAATAATACACCCTTGATGAAAAAAACCCAAGAATAAAAATTTGTAATAAATCCATTTTAAAAAAAAAAGTGCTAGAAATTCGCTTTGCCCAAAAACTGGACTTTATAACCAAAAAATAAAATAAATTTAAAAAAAAAGTTTATAAATAAAAAAAAAATATTTTTAAATTAATAAAATTTAATGCTCAAGAAATAGTTTTAGAATGCAAAATATTTTTGTTTACACATATATTTTTAAAAATTTAATTATTTGTGCTTAGCGATAAGTAATTTGTAAAACAGGTATGTATTTAGCTTATTTTATACACCAAAAGAAATATTGAGAAAAAGTTTTAAGAAGAAAAAAAAACATATTTGTATAATTTAAAACTTAAAAATTAAGAAAGTAATTTAACACATTACAGAAAAAAGCATTTGCAAAAAAAAAAATATATTAATAGTTTTGAGAGAAAAAAATGACACTGTAGTGCCTAATCCCCCGATATATATTAATTATATATATACATATATATAAATGATATATATTATATACTCTATATATTATTTTATAAAACAAATATTAAAAAAAACAAAAAAATTAATTAAAAAATGCAATTTTTCAATAGTTTTTTGAAATAATTAAAGATAAATCAGCATACAGAAAAGAATCAATTAAAGAAAAAATCATGTGAAAGTGAAGAAAACAAACAAAATAAATGACAGATAGAGGCAAAACCAGTGTGAAAGTGAAGAATTAAGTAAAAGAAACTTAACAGAATAAAGGCATAAAAGCTGTAGTAGAACCCGATGTTACAAAAAACGTAGTGTTGCATATCTAATGGATGAAAAACAGTAAAACAAATTAAACAAAACAATTATATTACAGACAAAACAAAACAAAATAAATGAAACATATTTTAAAAATATGCTATAATTTAAGTGATACAAAGTAAGCGTCAGAAAAGGGCAAATGCAGCAGTTGTAGAGTTGAGAAAATACCATACATACACATACTATATACATATACAACAGTATATTTAACCTTCCCGAAAAATCCGAAAAGTAGTTGACTTGAAATATTTAATATAAACGTCTTTTAGAGATTTTTTTTTTTTTAGTAAAAATATATTTTCTGTTTTTATTTGAATGTAACGTTTTTTTAAGACGACAACAATAGACAGTAAAAACATCATAGGTTTTTTTATCTTTTTTATAAATTTAAAAAAAAATATATATATATACGAAAAAGTAATTATTGTTCCTTTATATTTTTTTATTATTTTTAGTCTTTTGTTTTTAAGTACTTACGTTTAAGAAAAACTTGTATTATAAAAAGAAAAAGATAAAAATGAAAAAAAAAATATTGAACATTAAGACATAGTACACAGCAAACAACAAAAGAATATTCTATAGAAATAAAATGATCATAACATATAAAAGTAATAAAATAGTACCTACGGTTGAAATTTTAAGTTTCCTATGAGGCTCATTTTTAAGTTTTTAGTTTTTTTAATTAAATCCATACAACAGCAGTGAAATAAAGTAATACTATATTTTTCTTTTAAAATTGCTGGATAGACAAAAAAAAAGTTAAATTAAGTTATAACCTCTGCTTGCCTTTTTACATTTATTTTTAGTATCAATACATACAAGCATCCTGCTATTAATTTACTCGGTTTGTTTTAAAATAAAACCACCTTATTCTGATAACCGCAAAAATACTAGCACCTTATGAGGACAGTTTAGATAAGAATATAACAATACATTCAATCGGTCATTTGGTGCCCTTTACTGCACATCGATAGAGATATATTGATAACATTTTCAAGATCATCTGCCGATGTTCCCTCATTATAAACATTCAAGCGCTGAAACCAGGGATGTCACTAATTTAAGTATTTTGTCAAAAAAATTGCTTTTTAATTATTGGTAAGAAAAATTATTTCAATTGTTGATTATAATTATTTTTCAATAAATATTTTTTACGTTGATTCATAACTATTATGCAACAGAAATGGTTTTCCATTGTCTATAACAATTAATTTGGAAACAATATCATATTTTCTTACGTAATTTTGAAAAAATGTTCAAAGAGTCTCTTATTATATTTATTGAATAATAACACTGTGCGACATCCAAAATCGGCGGGAGTTCTGAGTACCGGGAAAAGATATATTGGTCAAAAAAAAGTTATACGTGTCCCGGCGTTTCGCTGGATCACGTCTTGGAATCGAGATATATCGATTTTAAGTTAGTATGTATCATTTGGGGAATTTATCACGTTTGGGGTTCTTTTGTTTGACATAACTTGAGAACTAATAGTCCGATTTTGCGGCAACAAACTTAAAACAATTAAAAATTATAATTGCTTTAACCTATTGATATACTGTTTCTCTACATAATCAACAGTTTTGCAGTTATAAATAAATTTATGAAGAACAAAAATAATTTTTTGCCTAAGAAATTAAAATTTTTTATTTTTAAAAATCATTTAAAATCCAAAACGGGAAAAAGTGTCAAGTCTTATTAATTTCACGTAAAGTCACATAGTCTATTGGCAAATTGAGACATAAATCTTGAAAATCGATGAACTCGTTTTGCTTTTATTCACAAGTAAGTGAAGGTATCTCATTTTGTCAAGAATATTGATTTTTTGTTTCAATGAAGATACCTACACTTAATTGTGAATAAAAGTTAAACGCGTTCATAGATTTTAATTATCCATGACTCATTTTTTTCATAGGTTATGTTACTTTACGTGAGAGTAATAAGACTTGACACATTTTCCCGTTTTAGATTTTTCATGATTTTTAAAATTAAAAAATTTCAATTTTTTAAACAAAAAATTATTTTTTTTCTTCATAAATTTATTTATAACCGAAAAACTGTTGATTGTAATTCTTAATTGTTCTAAGTTTCTTGCAGCAAAATCGAACCATTCGTTCTCGAGTTATGTCAAACAAAAGACCTAACTTCAAATCGATATATCTCGATTCCTAGACGTGATCCAGCGAAACGCCGGGACACGTATAAAATTTTTTTGACCGATATACCTTTTCCCGGTAGTCAGAACCCCCGCCGATCACTGACCCCTACCATTTGTCGCACAGTGTAATAGTTATCAACTATTAATATACTATTTCTTACTTATAATATTAAAAAGAGAGTTTTAAAAATATTTCTTAAAATTGGTAATTTTTTGAATCACAAAAAAATCTAATAAAAGTTATTTAGATCCCTGGTTGAAACAGTTTAAAGTGAAAAAAACTTTCTTGGAGGTGTCCCTAAAAAGCCTGATAAATTTAATTAATTGGGTTAATACGATAAATTCAGTTAATCTATCTGCCAAATAAAAATAATAAATGTTTTAGAAATAGCTATAAACTATGACCCTGCCTTTTATCTTGAAACCAATATTCCAGGTCAATTCGAGGTCAACTGTGATTTGTTTAATAGACATTATAACATTATTATGAATCACTTTATTACTTAGAATTGATTGACCTTGGAAATTATTTTCAAGGTCGAAGGCAAAGTCGCTGCTATTTGACCCCTAAGAAACATTTAATTTTTGGCGCTACATAGTCATGCAATTTATTGAATTCAGTCTAAGAATTTCATAGAATTAACTTATTTGATTGAAATAAATAGTTTCATTTATATTATTTGTTTACAGTTGAGTTGATTAATTTATTTCAATTAATTAATTTTGCTTCACTAAATTCAGTTTTATGTTTGACCGTTTTATATTTGAATAAAATATGTAATATAATCAAAATTTTTAGTAATTTTTTCTGATTATTGAGATAAAGTCAAGCTTATTAAATAAATACAAGTAATTTAATTAATTTATATGATTTGAGTGTTTAAATAAATTGATTTTTTTATTTCCATCATTTAATTCAAAAGCTTCAAATAATTGATTGAATTAACGTTATGAATTTATTTAATTAATTGGACATATCTCGTAATTTAATTAATTCCAATCGCGAAATTCATTGTTTTTTTAATTACTTTTCTTGCATAATTTTACTGTTGAATTAAAATAATTTATTTTGTACAATTATGATTTTTAATTTGATTAATAAAATTAATTTATTTTATTTATTCATTTAATTTTTTCAATTGATTGACGTTCTTAATCAACATTAATTAAACTAATTAAAATTTTTTAATTAATTCAGCTCGTGCAGTGAACTTAATCTATTTAATTAGCTAAATTAACCTTATTAATTTAAATTTAATAGGCAATTTTTTTTAAGTAAATATAAACAGAAGAGGTGGTTAAATTATTGAAAAATCATTGTTGTCCGTAGTAGTTATTCTGAACTCCCTTTTATTTTCACACCAATAAATAAATCTTTAAATAGACTATAGAAACATAAAAGAAACAAACAAAGCAAAACAAAAAATAAATAAAATAAAGAGATAGCTGCAATACGTTGATTACGTCATATGTTCCTACAAATATATATTTATTAAAAATATTTATTTAATAATTCAAGTAAGACAGAAAAGCAACAAAATATACAAAAAAAAAGAAACAACAGAAAAAAAATAACTTACAATAAGCAGTAAATAATAGCAAACAGAAATAGATACAAAATTTAAAAATATTATTTTTCATACCTATTAAATTTAAAAAATAATAATAATAATTAAATAAAACATAGTAACGTAAACAATTCGTTCCCAATTTTATTAATTTCTTTATTAACTTAAAAGCATAAAGAGACAGCTATAGTCTAATAGTAGACAAAAGTTTAAATAGGTTATCGGTCTTAAAATAATTAAATAATTTAATTTAAAGAATAACGTATTATTTACATTCGAATTATTTATTTTATTTTATTTTCATCATAATATAATTTTTGATGTTTCACTGAGAAAACAAAAAAATGCGCTATAACAATGAAATTTAAGTTCCAATTTGTTTAATTTAAAATAATTTTTTTAATGTTTAATTATTGTATGTAGCATATGAGTATTTAACATTTTTTATTTGAATAAAATATTGAATTTAATAAAAATATTATTTCATTTTTTCATGATTATTGAAAAACATTTGGTTTGAATTGCAATCGTTGCATTTGGGTATTGCAATTGGAGTACAATAAATCAACTGAACTAATAATTCTCTGTGATACCTTTACCCAATAAAGTGAACATACTCGTACTTCAAGCTTGTTTACAAGTAGCCGTAACCTGAAAGCAATTGCTGGTTGGTTTCGGACCTCTGAAACCATAGTAAATTCGTTTGAGTTTACAAGTCAAAATATTTCGGCAAGGTTTCGGACCCTGGAGCAGCTTTTTTATTCATTCATACAAAGTTGTTTTGCTTTTGACAATTTTCTGGGATGATGTTGAAAAACGAATCCAAGACACTGCTGTTCAAATACATTCTATCACTGAATATTTTGTTTGAACATTCGTTTAAATTAAGTTCATACTGCAACTGATTAATAGGATTTCGTAAAATAAAGAATGGAAAGCTCAAAAAGCTCACTTTTCTTGAGATGATATTAGCTCTTACGCACTATTTTGTGCTGTTTTAATGCAGTGTCGGAGAATAGTCAAATTTCTGCATTTGTTGGAAAAAGCGAAAAAGCTCAAAAGCTCTTTGCATTAAGATAAAAGCTAGCTTTATTTTGTTGGTGAAAATTTAAAAAAAAAAAGCAAAGCGAATTCTCTCACTTTCTCTCGATTTGCTAAGGTAAAGTCCGGCTTACAAGTTTTAAAAATTGTATTAAGAATAAATGCTTGCGTAGGTAGTAAATTAGCTCAATATACTAAAAATATGTTTCTTTACCTTTCAATATTACATATTCGATAGCCTTTGACTATTGTGAAAATTTCGATGTTTATCGACGCATTTCGACGTTTATTAATACTTTTTAGCTCTTCGATGGTTTTCGATACCTTATCAACTTTTTTCAAACTGTTCGACCTGAATCGATTTTTTAATGTTTTACGATGCTATTCGTTTCTTTTCGACCTTTTTCGATTATTTTCTGATGTTTTTCTTTATTATTATTAGATAATATGTATTGTGTGTTGAATTTTTCGACCAATCGATACTTTTTGACTTTTAACATTTTTTTAATATTTTTTGGACAAAATTCCTTACATTTTCTCAGAATGCTTTCCTTTCATTTGCATTATCTATTTCTTGAGATTTCATTTCACATCATTTTATACATTCACTCATCGAATTTCATCCCATTTCAAACTATTTATTACTTTATTGTTATTACCTTATATTATTTGTATGTTCTTACTTTTGATCATATCGTTATAGTCAATCTAAAATTTTATTTTATTTGTTTCTCCATATTTTTTTTGAAAACTAAGCAGCATTACTCGATGAATATAATGAAATATCAGTTAAAAATTCAAGAACATTCCTTTATTTGGTGAATGTCAAAAACTATGCAATCAAAACATTAAAATCCTTATTTATCATTTCTAGGAAAGAGTTAAACTACTCTGATTGCATAGCCTTAGACTTCGGTAAAAGCGTATAAGCGGCATATAAAATTTATCACTGAATTTTTAACTTGTGTTCTTTTCGAATAAGTTTCAAAATTAATTCAAAATTTTTACTATTTTCTACTTTTAAAGTCTGTTTATTTTTTTTTTTTTCTCAGGATTATATTTTGACTAACTTAACTTATATTTACCTTGTAATAAAATTAATTTTTATTAACAAGTATCTTCTTTTGAACAACAAATGAGCTTGAAATATGAACTACATAATTTAAATA
Source organism: Tricholauxania praeusta (assembly GCA_949775025.1). Lineage (NCBI taxonomy): Eukaryota > Metazoa > Arthropoda > Insecta > Diptera > Lauxaniidae > Tricholauxania > Tricholauxania praeusta. The sequence goes on from OX459028.1 coordinate 189,420,182, forward strand.
AACTAACATACACTGACAGAAGATAAGAAAAACGCGTTAAATACATATTTCGGAAGGTTAAAATATTTTAGCACTGAAACAAATATCAACATAGACTTCGAGTTTAACAAAACCAAAAAAAAAAAAAATAACAAAATACACTGAACAAAAGTTATTTTAAACATATAGCTGAAAAAAAACTAAATGACTAAAAAAATTCACTGATGATATTGTATTATGTACTATAAAATATAGTAACAATACCAAATACTTTTTTTTTTAAATCATTAGCCATTTGCACATTGAATCTAGAAAAGAAATTAAAACATTGAAAAAAAAATGCATATTAACCAATTGCAGAACAAATAGTTGGCAACATTGACAGTTCAGTTTGTTTGCAAAAATTGACAACAAAAAAATCCCAAAAAGAAAAAAACTTCCGCACCGCCTCTCCCATTTAAATAATTTTAGGCCCCATACATTAAATGAAAATAAAATTTTACAACAGTTACAAATGAAATATTACACTCAAAAAAACAAAAAGAAATCTAAACGGAAAACTTAAAGAACATGTAAACAAATGAATGCATATCATAGTTGTAAAAAACGCATTATGAACAAAAATAAAAAAAAAACAAAAAAATATTATGAAGAAATTACATACATGCAATTTTCAAGCTGATTACACACTAGATAACTCTAAAAAAAACAAAAGAAAAACGCTGTAAAAATATACTGAACAGAACACAATTTTGAAAATATAAAAGAATAACAAATAAAATCCAACAAGAACAAAAAAATGAGAGAAAAATTAATAAAAAAGGAATATGAAAAATTAAAAGAACGTTCTTTTCATTCTAAAGTTAAAGTTATTTTATTTACAATCGCATATGCCAATTATGGTCGTCTCATAATGCGACTATAATTCGCATAGTATATATTGTATTTCTATGTACTATATGTATACAGCGCCGTCTTTAGACTTTGCGGAGCCCGGGGCCAAAAACTAGAAAAACCTATTTTTAATATTTTACACAGAATGATGCAGGAAAATTTGTCAACTAAATGCAGCTACGTACCTCCATAAGAAGTCATCGATTGTTGGAATTCAAAAGCTTAGAACACGCCATTAAGAGGGTTGGGTTTGCTGTTGCTGATAAATGCTAATACTTTTTCATTCCATTGGCTATATAAAAAAAATATATATCTCTTCTAATTACTGCTGTCTTATTTTTAACTACACATCGTTTCGGTTCCTTACAAATCGAGGCTCTATGGAGTGGTAACTTAGAAGCTTTTGTTGCAAAGGCTTTTATTTTTAGTCCAAAATAATTTTGACTTGTCGGTATATTTTGGTATATTTTATATATTATATATATTCGTCATTATTACTTTTAACACTTTTCTTCTTAAGCTACTTATTTCACTTACTTTGTGTGTCGTTGGTAAGCATTGCTTTTGTTCTGACATATGTATGTATCGATTTTTATTATAAACATTTTACGAATTATGTTTTATGTGTAGTATTTGCTGTCATTCTTATGTTCTTGTGAATCATTTCTCTCTTTTGCATGCTCTTTATTTCCAATTTCAGCTTAGAATTTAATGTTTCTTTTCAAAATTGATTATTTTTTAGAGATAAAGAAACTCCATTATTTACAACACTTAAAATAATTTGAGTATTTACACAATTTGCTTTATTTTGATAAATCGCAGCTTCTTCGCAATTTTGGTGCCAACAATACTGCTGCAGCAGTTTCTGCCCGTTGCTCTCCGGCACCTTTTGCATTTCCATTCACGCCGCTGGGCTTAAGTCTTTTTGACATCGATCCGTCCAGAATATTAAGCATGTTGCACCATCAGACATGGTTGGCCGAAGAGGCACTACGGTAAGAAAATGTCTTTTTTATATAAAAATATGCCAGATGGTCTGGCAATTTCCAAATGGGTCCGTAATCTTGAATTTCTCATTTCAGTAACCGTGGTCTTCTCGCCGCTCCAAAGGAATTTCCCCACCGTTTCGCCACCTTAAATGAACTGCTCGCTAAAGAATATCCAGCGCTACCACACCATGGGTCACATCATCTACCCACCACTGCCGATGTGAGTGCAACAGCAACGAAACAACAACAACATTCTCATCGTTCCACACCACAACAGCAACAAATGTACAAACAGCAAGCATTAAATATACGTTATCCGTCACCAGCCGCCGCCGTCACTGCCGCTGCCTTTCTACACCAACATCAACAGCAACAACAGCATCATCACCAGCAACAACAACAAAAACTTAAGCAATCGCGTCAGGGCACGCCATCACCCCTTCAAACTGCCACCTCAACTCAATCGAGTTTCCCAAAAGATCCGCTGCTTGAGGAACTAAAACGAAAATCTGAAGAAACCGTCCAACGCGAAGAAGAAGCAGCTGCCGAAAGATCATCCCATAGAGACGCTGAAAACAGCACTGAAAATGGTGGCATCATACACATTAAAGATGCATCACCCAACTCGGTGGTGGCCAGCTATCGTGATTCATTTGAACAGCTGCTGCAACGTCGACGTTCCAGCTCAGCTGGCTTAGCAGCAAATAATAGTACTCCCACCACCTCATACACTCAACTGTTGCAGCTCTCTGCTACCGGTTCAATCAACGAAACATCATCGAGCTGCAAGGAGAAAAGCTCTTCATCATCTACCTCGTCTACACCGCCACCACTACTGGGCCAACATCACCATTCGCACCAACTTAGCTCAATGCTCAAGAGTCCCTCGGAATCGACATCATCGCTGTCGACTCTTTTTAGCGAACCAATCGAAGAGGAGACTCGCTGTGTCATCTGCAACGCGCACTTTCCGAATGTTTGGTTACTGGAACAACATGCCGCTCTACAGCATCCACATTTGGGTCCGGGCGATGAGAAACCCTTCATTTGTGAACAATGCGGCCAATCGTATAGATATCGCTCGGCGTATGCGAAGCACAAAGAGCAAAATCATCGAGCACGTCTACCGGCAGACAAGCTCTTCACTTGCGATGTTTGCGGCATGCAATTTCGTTATCTCAAGTCCTTCAAGAAACATCGTCTAAATCATGCGCTCGAGCGCTTGCACGGTAAGAAAGTTGGACCTGGCGGATGTGGTATTGGCGGTGTTCGTATACACTCGGCACATATGGACCAAGATATCGTCACTAGCTCCCAACAAGAGTCTATTAATTTGCATTCAGCTGATGAGAGTGGCGAAGATTTGCGCATTAACATCAAACGTGAGCTTTTAGATGAAGATCAACGTGAAGAAGAGCAGGATAATACAATCGATTCGGCTGGTGGCGGTAACCTATTGCTTTTCAATGATAACAATTCCGCAGTTTCGGCGTCCACAGAACCGAATATTAGCAGCTCTGACATAATACATAGTACAAATAAGAGGGTAAGTGAACTATTTAAGCTAAAGGCACTCTCTTGGTTATGTCTTTATTTTCACTTTTAGCCTCGTCTTCTTACGACTCCACATATAGAAACGGATCCCTCCTATCATCATCTACAACAACAGCAGCAGCAACAGCAACACCAGCTCTTGATACCACCATCAACACATCTTCAGTTAACCCAATCATCACCACATTCGCATCTACATCATCCTCATTCACATCCACATCAGCATCCACATCCATCGGCATCAGCAACAAATGTAGCAGCTGCCGCAGCCGCGCTTAGTTCGTTCAATTCAATTAGTTCTATAACATCGCTCATCAATGCGGAACGTATACCGAGTGAGCAATTTTTGGGCCTTAATCCACAAGAAGCGTCAATTCTGAACTTTTTACGTGTTGATGCGGCTGAAAGGCAACGTGACAAGCGGTAAGTAAATTAAATGTGAAAACTCATTCCAACAATGAATCTTCAATGTAAACGCAATGGGTATATAATGGCACCCAACATACTACAAAGCCCAATAGTCTACTCAACTACTTCATACTCTGAAATATGCGAAGTATTACTATCTCAATGGCTTAAACCAGGAAAGACTGTCACCGCTGCAACTAGCGACTCTATAGCAGTGTACATCAAAGTTGAAAAGTGATACATTCATTTTTTCCAGACCTAACTCCGAACTCAAATTACCGCTTCCTGGAATACATATCGACCCTATAGTGGTTCAGTGTGCTCTTAATAATTGGTATGGCATCCTAACAGCATATCTACTTAAAATAGATAAATAAATAGATAAAACTTAGATAGTAGGGAAAGAATATCTCTCCTACCAGGGCATAAATCCGTTGATATTGGCATTATTTTAATATATTATTTGATTGTTTTTTTTTTTGTGACCCCCACTAAATCAAAAAATTACCTTTCCATGTCACGGCGATATTTTTTTAATGTTTTTCATTTATCTTTTCAGTCCTCAAACATCACGTTTTGCATGCCCTTTCTGCGGTAAATGCGTACGCTCTAAGGAGAATCTCAAATTGCATGTCCGCAAGCATACCGGCGAACGTCCATTCGTTTGCCTGTTTTGCGGACGTGCTTTTGGAGGCAAATCGGATCTGACGCGTCACCTACGCATCCACACCGGCGAACGGCCGTATCACTGCGAATCATGCGGCAAATGTTTTGCACGCGCCGACTATCTTTCGAAGCATCTGACAACGCACATTCATAATGCACCACGCTGAGATGAGGCGCGAAGGAGGCGTCTCCTTCGCAGATAATAAATTTTCACAAACTATATGTATAGGAATATCAATCAATAGTAACAACCAAAAAAACAACAACAAATGAATTGCACGAAAAACAACAATATAACACTTAAAACAAACAGAAATTGCGCGAAAATTTGCAAGAAAAAATATTGGGATGAGCGAATTTATTAGTTATTTTAATTAATTAATACGAATATTAGAAGAAGAAGCAGATTTCCTTTAGAGGTTATGTATGAGAGCTACTTATGTATGTGGAATACATAAGAAACAATTTACATTGCAACAATTTAGTACTTGAATATGGGAAACAAAATGAGGCGTATGTGTATTATTTAATTTTTATTCTTTTTTATGTCTAGAATTATAATTCTCTTAGAACTTAAGTTTAGTTGTAGTGGTTTCTTGAGATTTTTTTTTTGTTTCGTTTATTATTTTGAATTTAAAACTTAATTAAAATTTTTGATTTGGTGAAGAGTAGATGCATCGATAACATTGTGTATTTTTGCAAAAAAAAATACTCAGTCAAAAACTACAATAATTTACTGAAGAACAGTCTCAGCCAACTAATACACTTGGAAGGGAAAGAAGGCACCCTTTGTGATTTTATACATACTAGATTTTTGCTGACAAGCTACAGAATTCGAGTATATATCAATCAGTCAAAGTTTGAAAAAAATCATAACTGTAGAAAACTTCCGATACAAAAGATGAGTGGCTGTCAAAGTGCACGTCTTCAAGTAGTAGGGTAATCTTTTAAGCTCTGGCTTTATAGTGTTGCTACAACTCAAACACAAGCAACATCTTAACTAGTTACTAATCGTTTGTGAACATAAGAGCGAATGCGTGCGAAAGCACGAAAAAAGCTTTTCGCACGCGAGGATACTACTACTGATATAAGAAAATCACTTTTTTCACAGCTTTCACTTGAGTAAAAGCTTTTGCTCTTTCAAACGAATACAAGCTAATGTACACAAAAAAAAAGCTCAGTGCTGAGGCTTAATATGAGCAGGCTCGCACTGTTCGAGGCAATACTGCAATGTTATCAATTGAAATTTTTTTTGCATATGATGAAACTCTTTTTATAATAAATAATTTTCGAATGACGTATAATTTTGGTGTCGGTTTTAATAAATTTACATATATTTTATTTTGGATTGATAAAGTTCTAAAAGGCTCAAGAACTTGAGATTGTTTATAGTAAAGCGAAACTAGTTAAAGCAAAATAAATCAAATATTAAAAAATAATTTCTAAAAAAAAAAAGATTAACATCACAGTTGAGAGTTTTTTCTAAAATACGAGCACGAAACTTAAGCAGTTTACAAAATTTGTAAAAATTAAAAAAAAAAACAAATGAAAAAAAATCAATCAATATTTTGGTTTCAACAAACAGAAAGAAAAATTCAGAATAAAAACATTAAAAAAAGAAACAAATTAATAAATAGAAAAATAAGCGAATATTTTACACAATGAAATATTAAAATGAAAACTTATATTTACAAACAAACATAACAATACAACACTGTATTTTTTACAATAAAATAATCAACAACAATTTAAGTAACAATAATCGAACATTTAAATGAAACAATATAACTATGGAAAGAAAATAGCAACTATTTTTAAGTTAAATAAATTTTTATTAAATTTATTTAAATTTTTGTTCAATTCACGATTTACAACTGTAAACTATTTTTACGCAATAGATATTTACTAAATACAACAACAACAACAATAACAAAGCAACAAAACAAACTATTTACAAATGTATGTTATAACACAAAAAAATAACAATAGTTACTTTTTATATGTAATAGTAAAAATAGCAAAAACAAAGTTAAAACATTGATAGAATTTATTTTCAATTATTAACGCAAAATGGTAAAAAATCGCAAAATGACGTTGTGTTCGAATATTAAGTGCAAGCTATTTGAATACTAAAAATAAATCTACTATTTTTTTGATAAAAAATGTTGAAAAACATATTGTTAACAAAACAAATATTTTCCTACCATTTTGGATTATTATTTAAAAAAAAATACGTTAATTTCTTAACTATGCAAGTATATTTACTATGTGCTTGTTTATTTGAAACTTAAGAACGTCTTACCACCTCATCAAGCCCACACCAAGCCGAATGAAGGACTCCGGCCAAAACTGTTTGGAAGCAGTTAATTTAATTTAATTTTTCTAAAAATGTTGACACATACCACTATTTATAAAAAGAACCTCAGGGGCGTTTCTAAAATGACCTTCGGTCAAAAATCAAAATTTAAAAATTTTTCAACTTTTAGTTTTTAACAAATCTGGGTGGTTTTGTTCTACGACGCCCATGAAGCCATATACAAATATGGATCTCGATGGCTCATGTAGAAAAACCGATATGCTCAGCATTACCATAACCGAAACCATTGTTTCCATGTATTTGGCCACGACTGGCATATAATAATTGTTCAAGCCTGATAGAGTTTTGGGTGCTCATTTTCTCCACATCAATTTAACTTACTGTTTGCCTCTCTTTTTTGAGCCTACCTAGTCTGCTTTCGGATTAAAAAAATATGTCTCATGAAAATCAGACCCAATGAGCAAAAGCAGCAAAATATGCTCGTACTTTAATAAATACGTCGTCCAATAAAAAATCTGGCTGCTCCGAAAAAACTACCGCTACAAACCTTGGCTATTTTGGCTGTACCCTTAGTCAGCCACTGACTGGGATGTAAAATGTTCGAATCAAAATTTCTTCGATATTGCAAGCCATGAATAAAAATATGAGAGGTGTTTTAAAAACGGAATATCAGTAACTGCCAAAATGTTCTTTTGGAACCATTACCAATTTGCTTTTGCGAAAGTTCACTAGTGAAGAATACCACTGAACGTATAATTACACTGGACAATTTAATAATTAAAAAACTTTCAATCAGCTTATATTTTTTTAATCTTTAGAACTTAAAAGGCACTGAAATTTCCAAAATGTTCTTGTGATATTTTTCATTAAGTGGCCCTCGCTGTGTGGTTTTTTTACAGAAAATTAATTTTTCTTTCTCCTTTTTTTTTAGTATTCGAATAACAAGGATTTACGAAGAACACTGCAAAAAAAGTATTTAATTTTTATCAAACAAAAATAAAATAAAAGAAAAATAGCTAAACCTTATTCAAGCAATGAATTATTTATAAAATAGTTAATCGCAACAAAACAAATGCCACCGTCAATAGTTTAATTTTACTACTCATAGATTTATACATAGACATACATATACCAACATAGTATATGTAAATTAACAACAATAACAAAAATAGTTCAATAGCTACAACAACAACATAAAGTAATAACTGTGATTTGAAAGCACTGCAATAGCATCTATCTAAAAAAAATAATATAAAAATTTAAATTGTTTTAACAAATACTTATAATTATTGTTTTAAATAGAAAAATTTTTATTGAACATTTGCTACAATTATGTTTTTTAATCTATAAAAGTTATAAAAACAACACTGTAAAGTTAACTCAATTTCTATAAACCAATAACTACAGTTCAATTTTTGTGAAATATTTAATATGATTTCATTTTGAAAGGGATACCGTCTGAGAAAAATATATTATCGTTGATATAATCCTCTGAAGATAAAAACTTCACAGGCGAAAATTTTTAAAAGCTGAATTGAAAATATAAATTAATTATTCGTTGTATTAAATATTTAACTTTTTAATTGAAAAAAAAAACAGGGAATTATATACTAGAAAAACTAAAAATTAAGTATTTAACTCCGATATACTTATGTAGAAAAAATATTATGCGATCGAATTCAAGTGCTTCAAGCCATACTTCTAAATATAACAGATTCTTCTGAGTGTCCCGAGCTCCCTATAAATGCATATACAAGTACTTATCTATGTACGTCTTTTATGGTATACTATTGAGAGTTATTTAATTGGCTGGGCCTAAAAGAGACGTAAGATCTAGTAAACGATTTTTTAAGGCAAAAAATTTATTAAAGAACAAAAAAATTCTTTAAATATTTCATATTTGCTCTAATTGATACCTACTATTTTGAATCAAATGAAATTGAATCAAAAATGCAAATTAAAAGCAAATAGGCCATCATGAAAACTATTACCAAGTGATAGATGACCTCAGAAGCTAAGCAAAATACAAAAAAAAAACAAGCGTTCAAGTAGGTTTGCGGCCCATTGAACTTTATAAATTTCAATCGTCACATGGTGACATTTTCGTTATGCTCTTTTGTATTGCTCTTTGAATCGTAAATTTTAAGAGTTCGGTGTAAATTTGCGGAAAAAAACTTCAACATATCGTCATTCTCAGGTAGAAAGACCCTAACTCATTTTTTTCGAAATTTACTTTTTTGCCGATCCTAAAAGATTACCCTCAAATACACGTTCACTCAAAATTTTGACGTGATGTTTCAAAACATAGCGGAATTACACCCAATTGAAAAAAGACTCTTATATGAGATATCGAAGTTTATATGCAGTTTTTTCGTCCTCCTGTAAAATTGCAAGAACATGAATTAGGGCCTTTCTAACCGAGAGCGACGATATGTTGTGCAAAATTTCAAGCAAAATATTTTGTACCCAAAACTCTTTTATATTTAATGAATTTTAAAGATGTTTCCAAAATTTTTGAGATTAGCACTTTTCACGTCTTAATATCAACATCGCTGAGGGTTATTCAAATGTAATTTCAAACAAAATTTATTTTTCTTTTCAAAAATTTTCCTGAACTTTTATTATTCTCTCTAATTTCGACTTAATGCATAAGTTTAGTTTAATAGCACGGTATTCCTATCTATCCAAATCCAAATTGTTTCAAACAAAAATTGCAAAAACTAGAAAACCAACAAAATATAAAACAAATTTAATTAAAACAACCACAACATTGAACCAAGAACATCGAATTAAACTAACTGTAGTTTCAATAAATTATATATAAAATAAAATTACCTTCAAAACAACAATTAAAAGTAAATATTTTAAAAATTTGTAACAAGAAAATAATTCATATACAATATGGAAAAATTAAATAAAATCAAAATAATTTATAAATAAAAAAACAAAAAAATATTTGTCCGTACCAAGCAGCAAAATACTTAAAATTATAATAAAATAAGAATATTAAAACTTAAAAAAAAATAGTAAGAATAAAAAGAAGTCGTAGTACGATAGAAAAAGAAAAACTTTCACTGTGCCAAAATATGATGTACCTCATAATTTTTAAAAAAAAACATAAAACAAAAGCATAAAAACATTCAGCAGTTAAGCATAAATCAACAACAACAACAAAAGTAAATATAACGAAATAGCTAAAATACAAAACAAAAAAGTATCAGTAATATTTAACAATTTAAGTAATGAAATTTCAAAGTCAAAATGCAGCGATATTTGGTGTAACATTAAAATGTTGTTTAATGAATTACATAAAGTATGGCAAATACGATAGATAAAAAGTGTAGCGATCGATGATGATGTCAGAAAGAAAATAGCAAAGTATTTAAGTTTTATTTTATTTAATTTATTAGTTTATACATACTTTTTGTATTTTTTTTTTTTTTTTTTTCAAATCATATTCTAAATAATGATTTCACGTTGTGCGAGTGTGTTCAATACTGTTATGTGATAACTAGAAAATGACATTTTTTCAAAAAGACTTAAGCAATAAACTTCATATGTAACTCCTGCTGCAAATCTTTGTAAGCAATCAAATGAAATGTTAAAACACATGTTGAACTTAGTGCATCAAAGGGTTAGCTACGCAATTCTTGAAAATGTGATAAGCACAAAACTTAAGGAAAGGCTTATCATTCTGTTGTTTGCATAATTAAGAAGTTAAAAACATGTCTTACTGTCTAATTATTTCATATAAAATATTCAATTTTTAAGAATATTGAAAATTTTACTTAACCCTTTGTTGCACCAAGCGTGCATGCCATGTGTTTTGGAAAATTCTAATTATTATCATTGTTATAGATAGCAAGTTTTTTGTTTAAGTCTTTTTTCTTAAAAAATCTAAAGTCTAGTAATAACTCTTTTATTCTATTACACGTTTAGCTTAATGTTAATACATATTTTTTTATATGTCTGCCACCTTTTTTACACCACAGCATTGTTCAAAATAACAACAATATTTTATTTTCGGTTAATGGAAAAACTATATACAAATATATATATTTTAAGCAGAATTGTTTTTGAAAGTATTTAAAATAGCTTGCCAATGGTAATTTGTATTTCCATTAATATTAAATTTGAAATCACCTTAAGCTTATGCTTAAGGAAGTTTTTAATAAAATGGATTCTAATTGTCAATCCTAGATTAACCCCAAGATACATTAGGCGCGCATAAGAGAATTTCGATAGCTCTCCTAAAATAGTCGGGCAAGGACAATTTTTTATGAAATTTTGAAAAGTAAGACCATAAAAATCGATATTTTACTCCAAGGAACAAATATTTCGGGTGTATTTAAAATATTATTTGACTAGACCTACAACATACAGTATGGGTACAGTGACCTTCCGTTCAGTATTTCCGGGTGTAATTTAGTATTTCAAAGTTGTGTATTTCTTTTAGTCCCGTTTTTGCATAGCCAAATTTTTTTTAATATATATTGGAATTCTATTATTTCTTAAACTCGCAATTTAGTAAAGGAAATGCAAGCAAACACTCAATAACCGCTAAGCCAGCTCCATTGTGTTTATAGAAATATACTTGAAGAAAAACATTTGAATTTTGATTAACTTTGCTTGGCATCATACATCAGGGGGGTGTATTGAGAGAAAATGTATGGCAAAATTGTTCAATAACTCCTTAGCTTAGTATTTTCGGAGCTCAACGCTAAATAACGAAATTACTGAATGTTGAATATTTAAATAGTTTATTCAACTTTTTGTGCTTAATACATTTAGATCTGTAACTTGCAATGGTGACATATTAAGCTACTGTATTTATGTTTATACTCCAGAAATTTGTGAACTTCAAGCGAGAAACAAAAATGTTTTCTATAAACATTTTTTAGCCTTTTTAATTAAAATTTAATACGTATATTAAATATAGCCCATTCTTTAAGTTCTATTAAATAAATTTTAAAGTTTTCGAACTACTCTTGTCAACGGAAAAATCAATAAAACTAAACTAAAAGTCATAGGGAAATTCCTTACACTTATGAGCAGGAATCCTTAAAAATATTTGAAAAAGGCTTGGATGGATCTTACTTGATATTTGTTATCTAAATTTTTCTGTACCAATGATTGTTTTTTGTTTTTTCCCGATTTATAAAATTTGTTTTTCAACAATTATTTGCTTTAAGTTATTTTTATTACATGTTATGGGATTTTTTTTTTCTTATTTTTTTGTTTATCACAGCAAATAGTGAGTGAAAGCCTTTAATATTCTCTGTAATACTTTTTGCAGTTCATATGCTGCAATCACATGCATTTTTTGATTTGCCCAATTCCTTTCCAATAGCCATAGCTATGGGTCATGCCAAGTTAGTTCTCACTATGACGTTGTAGTATTATTTTAAAATCTTCACAACAATTCTGCTTCAAAAATATAAAATAAAATAGTCTTATTTAAAAATGAAAAATTACCACTGCCTACAAATGCAAAACTTTTCAAAGTGACAGCAATTTTATATGGAATAAAACCACCCCTTAATAGCATCACAATTTTTTTTAACGCACAAAATATCGAAAAATTAAAATGTTCACTATGTAATTTCTTTAAATTTTATATTTTACACAAATTACTTTCATGTAAAGTATTAAAAAAAATCGCTGTGAATTATAAAGAATTATTATTTAAATACTGTTGAATTGTATACAAATTTTAAAAAATTTCTAGTGTTTTTTTTTTTTTTTTTAATATAGCAAACATATTTTTATCGTATATTATACGTAATAGAATGGAGAAATTATTTCTATATTTTGTGTTAAAGTTTTATTAATTAAATATATAATGAAATCATTTTTTCAAAAAATTTTGTGTTTTATTTTATTTAATTTATTTGCTTTTTTATAGTTTTCTTTTAACAGCAACTTGTTGTACAAAAAAACTAAAAATAATGTTTATAAAAAACAAAAAAAAAATAATAAACATGCAACACATAAAAATTAGCTAAATAATAAAAAAAAAATAACATAAACTTCAAGTTTTTAAAAAAAAAAATAATTATACTAGGTAAATAATGAGTAAAAAAAGCAATATTATACATTTTGCATTCGATCGGTGTCCAATTTCAATATAATTATAATAATAACAATAAAAATCAAAATATTAATTTTATATAGATATTTCATATAAAAAAAAAAACATAGATTTCTTCTAAGTGTGAAAATTCGTGCGTTAAGAATTGAAAAAAAAAAAATTACATTTTTAAATTCTTTTCTTTATTGGAGGGAAAATTAGACTTTCTTTTCTTGAATTAAAATATTACAAATTTTTCAAACTAATTTGTATTGTAAGGAAGTTTTTTATTTGATTTTTAATTTTAGATTAACTTAGGAAAGAGATATTCGTCAATAAAACCAAAATTCAATTTTAAAAGTTAAATAGGTAAATAGGAAGATCTAAAACAACGAAAATTTTTAAAATAATTAAAAAATGTAAAATAACAAATATTAATTCTGTGTACTTTTTAAATGTCTACATAAAATTAGTAAAAAATGTTTGGATCTTTTTATATGAAATATTCTTTTTTATTTTAAACGCAAAAAATTATGACAATTTCGAGGTTTCAATCACAGTAAAGAACTAAATTAGTGCGTGTATATTGTGAAAAAAAAGTTGATTTTTTTTTAGATTTTCGACAATTTTATATTTAGATGGTTAATTTATTGATTTTCCACACTTAACTTTTCGTTACATTCTCTTTATTCTTTTGGTGGTTCGTGTTTATTTTAACAGCCTGAAGCATTACTGTGGTCTAAAATGTTTTTCTCCGGAATGTTATTTCATATCTGTAGTTCTAGAACGAAGCTACCAATATATTTCTCCTTAAGCTTTGAAGTCTTATTATGTTTGAATTTAATTCATTATAATCGAGTTTATTTGCAAAAGAATAAATAATCTATGAGGTGGTCCTCGATTTGAGCCAATGTACGTCCCTTAAAAATAAATAGAGCTTTGACAAGATTTGTTCCTTATATAGATATATTATTCAAAATGTTCCAGTCACTACTTTTTGGTCAAAAACTAATCCAATTTAAGAAAGGAACAAATTTTTCCAAGTTTTCCCATTCGTGAGCGATTGGAAATTGACACTAATAAATCGAATATTATTTTAGTCAAACAAATGTGTTTCCGACATTTTACTGAATCTTAAAAAGGCTACTTTATCTTGTCAGGATTAAAAATATACATTTATTCATATGGAAAACAGTATAAGTAATAAGACAAGTTCTTCCTGATCCACATTAACCCATAAATTAAAAAAAGATGAGGGTTTTTATCGGAAAAAAGTTTTTTTTTAAGAAATGGAGCTATAACCTTTCAAACATATGATACTTGATTTACTGTGACGTCGCAAATCGACGCAGACGCATCTTTGAGCTTAAGTTTTGAACTTAAGCCTAGTGGATACTGTAAAGCAGGATAAACAGCGTGAAAATTCAACATAATGGCCATTTTGGCACTCACCATACGACACTTTTCGCTCTCCTGACAGTTCTGCTCTGGCGCTTTTCCCAAATCGTACCCCATGTTTTGTCAGCACTATGGGTGTGGTAATAAAGAGCTAACTTTCAAGAGCTAAACTCTAAAAAATACATAGTGTGATGTAAATTGATAGAAATAGTTCTTTAGCGATATACAATATAAAAATTATCACCTGTATGAAGAGTGATAACAGAAATAACTATTGTTCACAGCCGACTTTCGGGGCGCCAAGCACACGCGGATATACGCCACGTTTTGTGTTTCAAAAAATTTCGTTAAAACGATTTTGAACTGTTTCTATAGCATCGCAGACACTAACACTAGATTTTTTACCGATTTTCGTGCATAAAAAAAATGTCACGATAAAAAGGAAAAAAGAAAAGAGAGCAGTTCTTATTATACGACGTTTTAATTTTGAGCCATGTACCTACGAAGTCTAGTGCTACTTAAAGCAGGCTCTGCGCTTGTTACTTCTGGTTGTTCCTTTTTTTCCATATAAATTATTATAAACGGAAACAAGCGCCTCATATAATTTGTGTGGGTAAAAGTAACACTGGGCTTTGATTTTCGTATGACGAGTGGTGTAACAGGGGAGCCGTCGCCCTGGCCTCAGAGACATGGGGGCGCCGAAATCTTCAGTAGTCATTGAGATTTCCAAAAATTTTATCTCATTGATCTTTTTTTTTTTTTTTTAAGTACATTTTTTTCTGAAAAATTAAAATTTTTTCCAAGGCTTCGAGCACCATATATTCAAAAGTTTTTTGCAACTCAAAAATGCAAATTTTGCTTGGATTGAGTTGAAAATTGGCTTTAGCTGACATAACAAATTTCTCCAAAAAATAACGATCTTGATTTTTTTTTTTTTCAAGCATTATGCGGGCCAACAATAAACACCTGATATAGTCTGTAGCAAGCAGTGGCTGATTAAATTGAATTTTATAAGGAAAATAATGCAAATTCCTTCCCAATAGGATGAGCTCTGTCTGGTTGATGTTTAAGAGTATGTTTTGTTATCTGAGAGCGTCCGGAAACAGTTCACTTAGTTTGTCAATGATTGAACGATGTTCCTTCTAGGCTATAATGGGAAACATAACGCACAATTTAAGATTTGTGCCGAATATAAGATTTGACATTATGGTTTTTTTTTAATAAATATGAACTACCATTAAAATTGCTTTCGAAAATTTTTCTCATTTAAATTTTTAATTTTGGGAAATCAAAAAAAAAATTAAAATCTTGTTAAAATTATTTTTAAAATTTATTATGACAAATGAAACGAAAACTACTTCATGTAAAATTAAAGCAACCAGCTAACTATAGATATATACAAAATATAAAATTTTTAATAAACTATTTTTCGGTGTTAGTCGTCTTTTCATATATAAAATAAAAAATAAAGCAAAAAATGAATACTTATAACAATAAAAAGAAATATTTATATAAATGTTGATGTTGTGAACAATATTTTTATTCCTCTCTCTTTCTCTCTCTCTTACACTTTTCACATGACTTAAGAAAAAAAAAATTAAAAAAAAATCAGCATTAATTTTTTATAAATGTCTACAAAAACCTTTAAAATTGTGTAAAAAAAACAAATAATGATATGTAAAAGTTTGTAAGCAAACAAAAAATTTTACACTAAACATTTAAAAAAAATTAGCAATAATTCTTAAATGACCTCGAAACAAATATTTTTTTAAATGTTTCCATTAAAAATTTTTATATTTAAAAAAGTATTATTTTTCAATAATATGAAAAACAAAAAAATGTAAATATCATGTTAACAGAGAAAGTTGAGCATGAAGCATTCTAAGTCAACCATGCAAATACTTAACTGGTGAGCAGCATAAAAGATTTATAAAAATTATTCCGCTCAACTTTTTCGTTTCATAAAAATAAAAATAAAAAAATTATTAAATTTTAATTGTCTCTCGAACGAACGAAGAAAGAATGTGATATTTTTCTAACTAACACAACACTGAAAAAAAAAAAAACTAAACAAAAACCCATAAAACTTTATGATTTTCACAAAAACTAACCAACCATTGGTATCATTTCGATGTTGAATGCAAGAAAACTTGAAAAATAAAATCACAACATTGATATGAACAATTACTGTTTTTTATAATGTAAAATTGCAATAGTTTAAAATAACGTCAAATTCCTCGATGTCAAAATACTATATATACACACACTTAGTATTTATATTTAGTATAAATATAAATCAAGAACTCAGTAAATATTAAGCAACATAAATAAAAACTAAAGAAAAAAATAATCTTACGCAATAGAGACTGATTTTGAACTATTAATGTAATAGCGAAAATAAAATAAAACATTTAAAAGAAATAGAAATAAAATACCAACTCATTAAAAACGGCTATATGAAATTTTGGTTAAACGGTTTTATAAAGTGTCATTGAATCCCCCATATAAAAACAAAAATTTTCAAGCGACAAGAAATTAAAGTTTGAAAAAGTTGCATACTTTTCTGCAAACGATGTTTTGATGTCCCAGAAGCCTAATGTTGCTTTTTGTTTTTATCTTTTTTTTTTGATCCGCCTTCAAAAACACTATGATTTCTCGAAAAACAAAACTTTGTTTGTGTCTCAAAACGGTAAACAGAGTGAGAATTGTATGGCCAATGCAATGAAACGAAGCGAAATGTAAAGGCATACGCACGTATGCGTAAAATTGTAATGAAATGTGAAAAAAATATAAATATAACATACTTGTGATAGAAAATGTAAGAGAAAAGCAAATGAAAAAGTTAGCATTAAGTAAAAACGTATGAAAGTGAACGAAGAGAATTGAAAATCGTAACGAAAGCGTATGTAATTTGTTATTAAAAGTAGGAAAAATTTGTAGAAAATGTTAGTGAAGTATGAAATGTTTGGCAAAATTTTTTTGTAGGAAATGTCAAAATATGTAAAGTGTCAGTGGAATTTTGCTAAAAAAAAAACGAGGTAGTGCACATCTGCTTCTATACTTCGATTCTGTAACTAATTAACTAGGCTTAGATTCGATTTCACAATATCCAGCTTTAAGTTATCTAACATTCCAAAAAATAATGTTTTATATACTACATTATGTCAAACTGTCACCTTAAGTTGCAAAATAAGTCTAACTGAGTATTGAGGAAATGATCTATAAACCACTTGAGCACTTTTTAGTTAATTAATAAACGGAAGCAGTGTTGCCATAATGGGATCAAATTGAGTATCCTTAGACAACATTCATTTCCCAGCTCTAAATTTAGCATTGCTAGCTGAAAAAAGCATCTACTTAAAATAAAGAAAAAAATCTTAGCGATGAAAATGTCCAAACCTTCGAGTTTTTAATGCTTTCAAATTATAAAAATTAATCGATTCATAGATTTGTATAGATATTTAGTAGATTCACTTGCGCTGCTATGAACATACCTTCGGTAAGAGAAGAATCGGTTAAAAATGCTTTTTGAAGAGAAAGGACATGGTCTTGCGATCATATACTCAAAAATATTCGAAAAAAAAATCCCTGAAATAAATGCACGAACTCAAAACAAAGATAGAAAACTTTAGTGTTTTCTAAAAAAAAATTTTAAAACGGTTTTAAAAAATTGAATATACGAGTAGAAGCAAAAAAAAACAAAAAAATTAATTCGGTTCAAAATAAATTGAGCTTATCAATTTGTTCACCGGCATATGCAGCGTGTACTACGTAAGTATGATACACGCGATTCGCGCAAACAGCAGTATGGTGGACGCTATTTGAAATTGGTTTTGACTTTAGCTCGGCAGTAATTTGACATGAAAGTATCAGGGCGAAAGACTGCTGTAGAAGAGTGTCGTGTGGAAGATTGCAATATGAAATTTTCGAGAGAGATGAAATTTTCAAGATAAATAGTGTCATACACATCAAAGTTAGCTACCAAGGGTTCCCTTACGCATACCTGCCCCTGTTCAAGGTCAAAGGTCACAAAAACCGTATTTCACTGGTATTTTGGTTTCTTTTGGTAGTTTTGATATTATTTTACGTGTGATACACCAAATTTTCATTATAAAGATCGATAACGTTTAAAAAAATGTAATCACAGTTCCGCGTTAACATATTTGGTGCGAGAAATATTTTTCGGAAATTACGCATAATGTTCCCTAAATTTTATTCAACTCTGAAACTTAAATATTTAGGCAATTGGTGCACACTTGTAGGAAGGAGCAAACTTTAGAATTCTGATTGTGCAGAATGCTGCAGAAGCACGCCTCTATCTACAACAATTTAACAAAATTTCACTAACACTCTATATATATAAAAAAAAGGTGCTAAAGACAAAGACGTAAACAATGTGATATTAAAATTTATTTTATTTTTTGTACAGCTATTAAAATATTCAAAAATCAAAGCATAAAAAACACTCTGCGAAATCAATACAAAATTCAAAACAGTTGAATTTATATTTCAATTAAATAATTTTACCAACTGCTATCACATTTTTTAACTTTAAATAATTTGGAATCGAAAAAAAAAGAAAGAGTTTTGCGTAGGGATTTTATCGTTAGAAACGAGAAATTAACAGTTTTTAGGATTAAACAAAAGAAAAAAAGAATATTTGTAAAAATAAACATAAAAAGAAAAACTTTTCGACAAAAACAAAATTAATTTTAAGCTTTTCGTGTTTTTAACAAAAGATTATAATGTGAGGAAAATTAAACATTTTTAGAAAACCACAAAAAAAAATCTATATTTGATTAACATAAGCAAAATTTTTAAGAAAATCTCGGTGTTTTATGAAAAAATTAATAAAAAAAAAACTAAAAAAAAATAAATAATGGATTATATAATATATATTTAACAAAAACAAAACATCACCTACACATGAATGCATAAGAAAAAGCGCAAACTCAATTTTTGGAAAAGAAAAATTGTAAAAAATTTACGAAAAAAGAACCTCTTTCACTTTCGTGTCTTTAATTCAAATATTTTTAAAAAGTAAAATAAAAACATAGAAAATTTAAAACCAGCAAATATATTGATGTGGAAAATTAAAATAATAATAAAAATAATCAAAAGTTTTATGTGTTGTACTCTAAAAGCTTATGAATTATTCAATTCAAATAAATGATTGATTTAAAACTTACACTTCATTATTTAAAAATAATTTTCATTCTACCTTACACACAAAAAACTTACAAAGTAATGTAAAGAAATGCCTGCCATAAGAAAACAGAAAAAACTATAAAAGATACAGCAAAACTTAAAGTTCAAGAATTCCGTTCCAACAAAATTTTGTTAAATCATAATTTTTAAATACAAACAACAACTACAACCAACCAAAAGCAGGAAAAATTTTTAATTTTCTTATAACAGCAAAATAAAAATTTCTTGTTGTATGAAAAAGTAAAAAAAAAAATTAAAAAAAAACCAAAACTAAATTAAATAAATGTTACTAAAAATTTAAAAGCCACAAATAAAAAAAAAAACATTTTAAGCAAAAAAAAAAAATGTGTCTTAATTGATTATTTTTTTTTTCGAAGCACCATTCTTTTTTCAGCTTTTGTTTCATTTTTTCACTGTGGGAATTTTCGCAATTTAGGAAGAAAATTAATTTGAAGCTTTTACCAATTTTACTCTAAATAATACTGACGGTTCAATCAGCCAATCACCATGGATGAAATGTGCACAATGCAAAACAGCCCGGCAGTTTGGGAAGCAAATCGAGTCTTCAGTGAGCAGTGAGTCTACCTCAAGAAATTCGATTATTGGAACTTAATAAAAAATAATCTCAAATGTTTACTCAAAATGTGTAATTAAGATTTGGCTGTCAAGCAGCAGGGTTAAAACATTGGAAATTTGATATATAGAAATAGTAGCAGGTGGCTGGACTAAGACAGATATTGTTAATAAAAAAAGATTGCTGTATACTGTATTATGGAGGAACAGCGTGAGCAAAAGTCTAAAAATCAGATTGATCAGTGCTGTAGCAAGGATTTCCAATATGATAAAAAACTGTTTTGACCAACGACGATGATATTAACCATGAAAAACGATTTAAACGATAAAATGAATTCTTTTTGCAGAAATTTTTTTTAGAAAATAGGAAGCGATATATTGCTACAACTGGTTTCTATGACCTTTGACCTTGAATTTTTCGAGCCGGAACAAATCTACACAAGGCTATTTAAACTGATAAATTGTAATAATTATGGTAAAAAGTCCGTCTTAAGTAATGGATATCCATCCCAAGCGTTTCATATTGCATTTAACTTTTTCTCAAAAATCACTCAGCCGATTTTCGTCAAACTCTTAGCACCTATGATTTTTCAAATATGACGAGCTTTTAACATTTTTTTAAGTTTCATTTTTTAAAAAAAAATTTGAAGAAGTGGGTTTCATCAGAGAAATTTAAATTTAAGAAAAATAAATTCTGAAAGAAGTCAATGCTCTCAGCTCTTTCTTCTATGCCAAAAAAATAAATTTCAAAGTCATTTTTAAGCTCTTGAGAATAGTTATAAATGTGCAAGAAAGAAAAATATTTTAAGTTTGCAAGTAGTCTCACAAACTTGTGTTTACTGTAAAAAAAAAAAAACTAGCGCCACCTGCTGTCGAGTAGCCACAACTGTCATTAAATTTTATTCTAGTTGAGTTTATTATCTACCGAGGGCGCAGCAGTGGTTACTAATCTGCTGTCAATTTGACATTTACATACAACGAATTCCATTTTTGTGAAATTTTGTGAAAAGCGCTAAATTTTATTGAAAATTGTTATATTTTTTTACTGGAAACAAAATTCTACAAAGGGTTACAAAATTTTGCGTAATTTCCATAAGAATTTATTGGCGTCTGCACTATATTGCAGAAAAATATCGGTGGCTACAACGGCGTGCATCAGAATGTCAGATCTTGGTGCAGATGACAGCTGTAAGTTGAAATAAAATAAAGAATTAATCACAGTCATAAATTAAATTCATGTAACATTTAGTGTACGCCAACGGTGACGCAGACGAACAAAGATGGCGTGGTTCAACCATGGAAGAAGTTCATCGTTTTCTCAGTCCTTTCGAATTGGAACATGTACCGGCTGTGCGTCCCTCTGACGCGCATACAGTACTCCATCACTATCCAATACGAGCTGCTGCTACAGAGAAGCCACGCCCTTTGCGCGGTCATCACAAATGGGATGCAGACCATGTGCGACTGCCGTGTTCCACTAAAAGCCAATACCCGGTTACAGCAGATGATGGTAGCGTTTCCATTGAAAGTCGTTGGGAAATGATTGAAAAAGCGCTGCTGCGTACTATCTCAAATAGTCGTGAGTTGGAGGCGGCAATACTTTCGTACAACACCAAGTATCAGGATCAATGGAAATTTCGTGCTTTGCATAAACTCTTCGAAGAAGATCTGGATGAGAGTGAAGCACGCGTTTTCTTTGAAGATCTGTTACCACGTATTGTTCGTTTGGCGCTACGTTTGCCGGAGTTAGTGCAAACAGCAATACCGCTGTTAAAGCAGGGGCAGAACAGATCGATAACACTGACGCAGGAACAGGTGGCCTGCTTACTGGCAAACGGTTTTCTTTGCACTTTCCCTCGGCGGAATACTTTGAAAAGAAAATCAGAGTATAGTACATTTCCGGATATTAATTTCAATCGGTGCGTATAAAACTGTAATTTTTTAACAATGTACAATGAGTCAAACGTACATTATGTTAAACCAAAATTTGAAATGACACTGTTTTAAGTCGCTTTTTCTGTTTTTTTTTTACACCATCGTATTCAAATGTTAAATGACTTAAAAATTTCTAGCGAATCAAACCAAAATCTAGATCATTTGGGCAATTTTAAAGGTTTTAAGTTCAATTCAAAACTACGACAGTTTGGGGAAAGCACCCATTAAGTTATTTTTAAATTAATGTTAGTCGAAGTTGTGAAAAAAATATTAACCAATTTAAATATTTGCTCAAATAAACAATTCAACCATTAGAAATAACTCTTTTGGAATAACACTACGGAACTTCAATGACTTGAACGAAATCTTAAAAATGTAAAATAACTTTGTTAAAAATTATACGAATAAATACATTGAAAGTTCTTTTAAGAATTCCCATTACGATTTTGGAGGGTCATGACCCCCTTAATCTGCTGTTGTTTGGGTTTATTTTGACCTCTAGAGCCTCTCATGTGTAACCCATTTCGCTGATTGCTTGGTAAAACAATAAAAACCTTTTAAATGAAGTAGTTGTTGTTTATGACAAAAAGTAGGTTTTCATTTACTGGTTATATTCATCAGTGGATGGTATCTAAGCTCTTCTTACCTATAGGGTCTCACAGGCTTCACGTATGAATTTTATATTGGAGTAAAAAATGTACGTGTATATACACATAAGGAAATAGTTTTTGTAATCCCAACCGAAATTTTGAGTCTTATTTCCAATTTTGCTTAAAACGAGAAAATCAGAGCCAAATTTTAAAATTTAAGGCTTTATAAAAAATCTTAATCAATCTTAGCCGACCTTTGAATATTCGAATTCTAAAATTTTCTTTGGGGGTGAATTTAAATTCCCATAGTACATATTTACCAAAACACCTCAAATAATACCCATATCTATTATATAAAATTAATTTTTTGTCCGTCTGTCTGTCTCTTATGCACGCGGAAACTATCCAGCCGATTTTGATGAAATTTTTACAGTATGTTAGTATCGATCGGGCGGGTGTCATAGGCTATAAAACTTTTATTTAGGGTGCATATTTAGGGTGGCCCTCATACACAAATATTTTCAAAATAGCGATTTCTCAAAGACAGGCAAATCGATTCTCATGAAATTTACACAGTATGGCTTTTATGCTAAGGGGTACAGATTTGATGGTAAAAATTTTATTTAGGGTGCATACTTAGGGTGGTCCTCATACAAATATATTTTTAAATATCATTTTCACGAAGACAAATAAATCGATTCACACCGAATTTACACTACGTACCTCTAATGTTAAGAAGCATAGCTTAGGCCACAAAACTTTTATTTAGGGTGGCCCTCATACACAAATATTTTAAAAATAGCATTTTCTCAAAGACTGCTTAATCGATTCTCTTGGAATTTACAATAATGGTTTTTATATTAAGAGGCAGAGATTGGATTGTAACAATTTTATTTAAAGTGCAAAATTAGGGTGGCCCTCATACACAAAAATTTTTAAATATCATTTTCACGAAGACAGGTTAATCGATTCACACCGAATTAACACCACGTAGCTCTTATATTAAGAGTCATATATAAGGCTTCAACACTTTTATTTAGGGTGGCCCTTATACAACAATTTTTTTTATATCATTTTCTCAAAGACCGCAAAATCGATTCTCATGGAATTTACACCATATGGCTTTTATATAAAGAATCACAGATAAGATCGTAAAAATTTTATTTCAAGTTCAAACTTAGGGTGGCCCTCATACAAAATTTTTTAAAATGTCATTTTCACGATAACAGGTTAAACGATTTACACCACGTAGCTCTTATGTTAAGAGGCATAGCTAAGGATACAAAACTTTTATTTAGGGTGGCCCTCACACAAAAAAATATTTTAAATATCATTTTCTCGAAGACCGCTTAAATCGATTCTCAAGGAATTTACATCATGTGGTTTTTATATTAAGAGGCACTGCTTAGGTTGTAAAAATTTTATTTTGGGTGCATACTAAGGGTGGTCCTCATACAAAAGTAGTTTTTAAATAGAATTTTCACGCAGACCGCACATCGAATCTACACCACGGTTGAGGTGAGGCGATGCGCACAGGGTAATGCTAGTTATATTTATATCTGAATGAAACAATACGAGAATTAACAATTAAAGTATTCCTCTTTTGAACCATACGAAAACTTAAGCTCTTTGTTCTTTTCAGACTCTTCCAATCAAGTGGACATCATATACTCGAAAAAATCAAATGTATCTGCCACTACTTTCGACGCGTCTGCCCGACTGAACGTGATAGCAGCAATGTACCTACTGGTACTGTTACTTTTACCAGACACAGTGTACATTATTCAGATATGCCAAATTGGTCTGAATGTCAGGCACCACTTGGAATCACACCATTGCACATCACACCCGATGGAACAATTGAAGATCAAGGTCTAGGGCTGTTGCAAGTTGATTTTGCAAATAAATTCATTGGTGGCGGTGTACTAGGCTCTGGTTGCGTACAAGAAGAAATTCGTTTTGTCATTTGTCCTGAGTTGCTAGTCTCAAAATTATTTACCGAATGTTTGCGTCCAACTGAAGCTTTACTTATGATTGGTTGTGAACGCTATAGCAATTATACGGGCTACGCTAGTTCCTTTCAGTGGGCTGGAAATCATGAAGATGCTACGCCACGTGACACATCACGTCGACGTGAAACACATATTGTAGCTATCGATGCGTTATCTTTGGGACAGGGATCACATCAATATCGTGAAGAGTTAATGGCGCGTGAATTAAATAAAGCCTATGTAGGATTTTACCACTGTCTCGAAACACCCGCACCTGGCGTAGCCTCAGGTAATTGGGGCTGTGGTGCATTTGGCGGCGATGCAACGCTTAAAGCGCTACTGCAATTGATGGCGTGTACCCAAACGCAGCGACCTCTAGTTTACTACACTTTCAGTGATGTAGAATTATGTGATGATATCTACAAAATGTACGATTTCTTGCGTACGAAGAACGTGCGAGTTTGTGATTTGTGGGCAACCTTAAAGAAATTTAATTCGCAACGCTTAGCTGCTACAGAACTGTACAACTTCATTTATAGTTTTCATGACAAAAATCAAGAGAAAAAATCAACAGAGACGAAAAAGACTGAACATGTATGTTTCTTAATATTATGCTCTTTAAATTTAATATTACTATTTCATATTTTGCAATTTCTTTTAGAACAGTCGGCAACAGCTAACACAGACAAAGCCTAGTAATGATGTTAGTGCTATTAAACTAAGTGTAAAGTCATTCCGCGTAGAAGCCTCATCCGCATCCACATCACCCACAAAGCAACATGTGGTAGACCGTATTGAAAAACGGAAAAACCTAAGTCAAGATCTGTTTGCTACCTCACCTAGTTCATCAGAGCATGACAACGAAGACGAAATACCTCTTACCGTTGCGTCATCAAAACCGTCTCAGACATCAAGTCGTATTGTCATCTCTGATGAGAGCGAAACAGATGCCTTACTTTTAGCTGTTGAAGTTGGTGAAGCGTCTGCTGAAGTCAAAAAATCTCCAGCATCAAAACCAACTTCCCCTACAGTAAAGAATCGTACACAGCCCAGACAGCGTACCCTCTTGGAAATGCTTGATCAGTGCTATAAAAGTACTGGCAGTCCAGCGAAACGTCCAAAAAGCTAAAATAAATTATACAATTTTAAGTTATATTTAACAGTGCAACTGTAAGTTTTCTTTTCTCTTTTTTTATCAGTAAATTGTCGTAAATATTCGTTTTCTCCTCACAATTTACTTTGTTTTTACAAGTTACAATTTTATTACTCGTACACAACTATGCAAAAGGTTTTAATAAATATTTGCTAATGAATTTTATCAAATTGAAATATCTATATTTTTAACGAAGGTTAATTACTATTGTTTACTTGTTTACTTTTCATAAATTGTTTACTTTTTTAGGCTTTTGTACTTGTGCTACTCGTACTACACATATGATAAATAGAGTAATAATTGAACAGTTTTGGCTTTATCTACATCGCATTTTTGATAAATACTGTGTGAATCTCCGCATTTACAATTTAAATTAATTTATTTGTTTACTCTAAATACTAACAGTTTATAACTTTTTATTGTTCCTATGAAGCTCAATATACCATTAAAGTTCTGATTGAAGATTTGAGATAATTTTCAAGGGCTTTTGCAAGTATGATTTGTTTACTGCCAAATTTTATTCCTTGAAAACAAATGCGCATTTAAGTTATAAAAACATTTTCTTATCGTGTGCTTATATTTAAAAATAAATACGACTAAACGATATAGATCAATATTAGCTATTTTGAAAAAAAATTCAAGTGGCTTAGAAATTGATAATTTTATTGTTTACTACCAATATACATAGGTAATGTAAAGGGTTCCGATTTCTGCTTGGATTCTCATCTGAAATAATTATAGAGCGCTCTTAATTTATTGATTCAGAGAGATAATAAAGTAGATAGCAACCATCTAAGATCAGAAATTAGGACACTACACCCTCAAATTTACACTTTCATTTAGAAGTGAGCTTGTCAAAATTTTAACATTTTATAATTTTGTCAAAATCGTTGCGTGTCTTGTGCACTGGGTGTCGTGCACTGTCTTGTGTATTAAATAAAAAAACGATATGTTGGATTAAATTTTTTTACTCTTTCACAATTGATTACATCAATATTAATATCAATATTAATATCAATATTAAACGTTTTTTTTTTTTTTTTTTTTTTTTTGTGCAAAATATTAAGGTAGGAATAAACGTGACCAACTACTTTGGAGCAAAAAGTAGTACAAACCTAACTGAAAAGCAGCACAAAAAATGTACACAAAATATCGGACACTTTACGAACAATAAATATTGACCAAAAACAAAAGGTTATTCATATAAAAAAAACAATCTGATAGCAGTAAAAAGTCAGTACAAAAAATTGGTGAAAAATAAAAATTTAAGAAGAATAAATATTAATACTTGTTTATTACTCCAAAGGGATGATAATACTTAGCTTCTTTTAGTGCCTGCGCATACATATAACTAAATAGTTGTGCAACTGAATGCACCTGGGAACTATCAATGAAAACTATTAAGAATATTTTTCCTTGTTCTACAAAAAGGCCACAATTTTGTACGAACATTTCATACATGAAAAAGGAAATTCGCTTAGAATTCAGTGAAAATCTATTTGAAAATATAATATAACATATGCATATTCATTCGAGAATCCGTTTTCAGAATGTTGATATTTTACTTTGATATGATTCATCGTAATTCCTTAAAAATCTTCACTTCCAGCTGTAGGGTTAGCTGATAGCCGTAAACAAAAATTATTTCAGACAATTCTCTGAAAAATTCTAAAGATAATACCCAAATTGTAAGTATCTAGCACTAACAGTGCACATACTAGTGCTTAAAACACGCAGTGTTAGAATTAAAGTCTGGCAGATACACTTAATGACTTTTATTTGAATTTTTTATAATTTTTATGGAAAGAATCATTTATATAGATCGGGACTTGAACCTGTTTACTTCCTATAATTATTTTATGGCAACTGCGTTCCTAAGCTAGCTCGGCTACATTAAGTTGATTTGAATCAAAGCAAAATTGTACTACTTGACCATCATATTAACCGAAATATCCTCTATGCAATTTTGTATTGAGTTCCTGATGATGACTTCCATTGTAAAGTTCAAACATTGCATAGAAAAAATAAATCAAATTCAAAAAGGAACAAACCTTTTGAATTTTTGTTTGAATCTGCAGCCCAATCTTAAAATTTCTAAAAATTTTTGTGTTGAGAAAACAAAACGTAAATTAATCTTATGTGACTGCATCTTTTATTAAAATTAGATGAAAAAAAATGTGTGCAGCAATTAAAAATTTATTTGAATTCTATTTTTAGAAATCGCTAAGAATTTAATTTTTGTGTTTGTTGTACTTTCAGAGAAACATTTTTCTTTTCGATTATATGTTTATAAAAAGAACTTGCAAAATATCATATTTAAATCGCCTAATACTGATGATACGTTTGGCGAAGCACGTAGTACATCTTGGATAGCAAGAAATTCGTACAATAATACGTTAATTGAAGTCAAAAAAATTTATACAATATACGATATGGTTGAGTTCTTTATTGCTCGTAAGAAGTACAATTGATTAATTGATATAAAAAAACCACTGCGTACTATTTACTCACTATTTTATGATTATTTGTGTAATTGTATTTTTGGGTTGACCTTCCTTTTTGATTGTTTACAACTTTGGTTCTATGAATCAAGCGCTGATTAGATAATGTGGAATGATAATAAAGTGAAAGGGCTTGGGGTAGGTTAGAACTTGAAATTGTAACTAATGTTTATTTACGCATAAAATTATGGGAAATATCTAGAAATTATGTGAATAAATTGTAATGTTGATCTGAGCAAAATAAGAAAAGTTGCAAATCATTTTAAAATTTTCCCGACTTCTTCAACATTTCTATATTCAACATTTTACGAATTTCTTAACAATTTTGCAATAAGTAGATTATGGGGAGACAATTCAAAACCTATAGTATTACTTACAAACCGAAATTGCAAATGTAATTGATTTTCAATGGTACCCAGGGCCTTTCCTAACATAAATGCAGAGAGTACGGCACACAAGGGCGTCACTACAAAATCCTTTTTGTGTCCTATTACAAATACTAGCAGAGATTTTTGTTTCGATAAAAAGGCTTATGAGATGTTTTAATCAATTCCTTGAAATGTAATGAGAAATAATTCAATTCATATTTTGATCCTTGAATAGAATCAAAAATTAATTGATTTTTTTTGCCATAGAATTACAAATCACGAATCCGAAATGCAATTCTTTGAAGGGGAATTACATTTTTTTTTTATTTCAAATTTCGATTCCTGGAATGGAATGGACAAATAAATCATTCCTTTAACGATGGAATTTAAAAATATTGCAATTTCCTGGCATTGTAATTAATCCTACCCACTTCTAATACTGGAAACGCGGCAGTACAAGGATTTGTAATGAAGAATATTTATAATAACGCCCAAAGATAAGATTCATAATTTTATGTACAGATATTACACTAGTTTACAAGAAAAAAGATCTGGTTTCTCATACACTTTTTTCGATGTATTTTGGGGCGTAGATTCCAAAAATGGCAACCATTTTTTTTCTTAAGAATCGTTTTCGAGATATCCCCAAAAAACCCCTTTTTCGGCACTTTTTTCATTTATTTGACTATATCTCCATGAATTTTTTTTCGACTCAAAAACGACTTCCAGTTTTCGAAAGATATTTGTATTTCCTTTCTAACGATATGCTTTTTGTTTGAATCGGATAATATTTGATGGAGTTACAAGCGCTCAAAGTTAAAAAAAAACTGACTTTTTTGGTCTTTTTTATAAATCACTAAATTTCAATTGCTCCATTTGAATGAAAAATTCCTTCTTTTTCATATTTTTAAAATTTTAAATGATGGACTATCCTTTTACAAATATTTTAAGTATGATTTGGCAAAAATCGGACAAAAAATGTAGAAGTTATTCGAGAAAACAGTAAAACACTTGCAATAAAATTGAACGAAAATACATACGTTTTTTATCTAAAAAGAAAAGAGAATAAAAGTAAAGAACTTCACAAACACACAATCGTATGTATTTTCGTTCAATTTTGTTGCAAGTGTTTTACTGTTTTCTCGAATAACTTCTACATTTTTTGTCCGATTTCCGCCAAATTATACTTAAAATATTTGTAAAAGGATAGTCTATCATTTAAAATTTTACAAATATGAAAAAAAATGAATTTTTCATTCAAATGGAGCAATTGAAATTCAGTGTTTTTCAAAAAAAACCAAAAAAGTAAGTTTTTTTGGACTTTGAGCGCTTGTAACTCCATCAAATATTATCCGATTCAAACAAAAAGCATATCGTTAGAAAGGAAATACAAATATCTTTCGAAAACTGAAAGTCGTTTTTGAGTCGAAAAAAAATTCATGGAGATATAGTCAAATAAATGAAAAAAGTGCCGAAAAAGGGGTTTTTTGGGGATATCTCGAAAACGATTCTTAAGAAAAAAAAATGGTTGCCATTTTTGGAATCTACGCCCCAAAATACATCGAAAAAAATCTATGAGAAACCAGATCTCGAGAACAAGCCCAAATTTGTAAACTAGTGTTATTATTGTTTGTGTTTACGAGTTAAATTTGTATAAATAAACATTTATTCATTACGTAATTTGATTTTACTGTGCCTAAATAAAAGTTTGCATTTATTGACTGCTATCAGATGTCAAAATAACCTTGCAAAATTTATATTAAGAATAAAACTGTACCTAAATCTTATCTTGATTAATAATCAAGTACCAGCAGAGCGACTGTTAAACGATTTGTCGTTATGATCGCAATAATGATTAATTTTTTTAATTATTTTATTTAAGTTGATTTATTTCAACCTTGGTTATTGAAAAAAAAATTACAATCAATGACGTATATTCTCTAATACGACCTAATAAAAATGTCGGTGGAAATCGATCTTGGTTTGGTCTATAGAAAGATTAAAAAAGCCGAAATCTTGGTATTTTATTATGATTGCTTACATATTCCGTTCAACCTCTCGTTTAAGATCATTTGCTTTTATGGGTAATGCGACGCCTGCTAGTTTTATTCCCCCAATTCAATGGTGTATTTACGTTCTATTTAGATTATCATAATAAATTTTATATAAATTACTCGTGCAGTTCATCAAACGTTCAAACTTTATTTTATGGGCCTACTTGTGCATTTTGAACCACTTTTAGCTCAGATTTACTTTGTAGCAAGTAGACAGACTGGATTACTGTAATGAACAGGGTGGGGTTTAGTCCGGAGCCCGAGCTCAAAGGAACCACATCAGTCAAAAAATTTTCGAATGTGATTCTTTTTAAATTTTTTGAGTCATCAAAATCGATCATGCCAGAAACAAAGTGAGGCCTTAGAGTAGAAAGTGGCCACATATGTTGCACACTAATGCATATCACTCTTAGGGCATGTTTCATCAAGTGTTTCCAAACAAGCGAGCAACATGAAATATTTTTTGAGTTCAAAATAATTTGAACATCTGCGGGCCCCTTAAATAATGCTGCCGAGTTCACCAGGCCATAAATTAAATACTGCACTTAAAAATCTAAAATTTTCAATGAAGACTTTCAGCGGTTTTGTGGATTGTAGGTACTCTGCTGTGCTTAATGTAAAATGCCACAGTTGATTTAATAACGTCGCTGTGTGCAATAAATAAGACCTGAATTCTGGAGGAACATCGACTGATAGCAACTTTGGATAATCCTGAGATCTCGAGTCTGCCATCAGATTTTGGACAACAAGACAACGTTTCGAAATAAAGGTTTATTGACCTAATTTTGATGCACTTCTACCGTTTTTTTTTTTTATATCAAGTCTGAGAGGCGCTACTCTTTAATCCCTTTATGGAACATTTAAATCAAATTTACTAAAAAAGGAATTACATACGGGACAAACGATTGAGAATTTGTTCATACATTTAAAATTATAAAAAGCCTACAGGGTGTTCCATGTAGCGTTTGAACTACTGGTTTTTTAGAGTGTGGCAACTATAATGTCATTCGTAAGTATTATGACAGAAAGCTAGTTTTATATCCTTGGTTAAGGAAATGGGTCGGTATTTTCCATTTTCGCTTCTCTAATTGGACTGGGGAACTCTTGGAAGGAGGAGCATATATACCGAAAAGCAATTTTTTCTGACGAAAATCATTTACACCTCGGTGGTATAGGTAGAAAATTAGCGAAATTGTCGAATCTAGGCCACAGAAAATCCACGCGTGATTGTTGAGAAGCCAATGCACTCTCAACGATTAACTGTTTGGTGTGGTTTCTGAATCGGTGGTGTCATCTTGGAAGATGAGGAAGGAAAATGCGTAAATGGTGCACACTGCCGTGCAATGATAACTGATTATTTGTGGTCTATTTCCGAGAATATGGGCTTGGACCACATTTGGTTTTTGGACAGGACGGCGCGCCGTGTCACACAAAGTTTAAAAATCACGTTAATAACCGTTTTGGTAATGTGCATTGGTCACCGCGCAGCTGCAACTTGACTCCGTTGGGCTATCATTTGTAAGGAGGCGTTAAAGATAAACGACACGCTAACCATCCATCAACGATTGCGGCTCTTTAGGACGAAATACGTAAAGCCATCGGTCAAGTAAAGTTCCCTACAGCCGAAAATATAAATATAAATATTAGGTTCATTGTATGGGCTAAAGACATTTACATATAGCTAAATCATATTTCTTGTCATACATCCGCAAAATTTATGGCGAAACTAAAGCTCCGATGTACTAAAAATTTATCAGTTGTACATAATGACGTATTTTTCTAAGCACAAATGTACTAAGAAATGTACAAGTGTACTGAAGCTGCCATCACTGCTTTAAATCGTAAAATGTTGTCACAACGGGTTTTGTAACATTAACATCAATAGTTAAATTCCATACATTATAGAAAACATTGTAAAATTAAAGAAAAATTTTATTAAATCCAGCAGTAATGTTAAAACAAGTATTTTATTATAAAAATGCGTTCCACTTCGGCGTTGCTTTAAATTATGATTACTCAGAAAAATTTCCTAAATAAATAATTGCTAAATAAAAATTAGCACTGAGTATATGAAAGTTGTAATGGTTTTCAAAAACCCTTGCGACTTCAGGACTGTGATCAGTGATGGCATTTGGGTTTTGTGGAAATGTACTAAATGGAGACTTGAAATGTACTTTTTAGATGCCGAGTGTACTTTTTCGCCGTGAACATGAAAATGTTACATAAAATTGCAAAAATTCAAAAAATCTTACTAAAAAAATAAATTTAGTAACTTTACTAAAAAAAATGGTAATTTTTAGATGTAATCGAAATATACTGAAAATGTACCAAAAATGTACACAAAATACGCTGAATGTACTGAAAATGCGCCAGCCGAATGTAATGAAAATGAGCCAAGTGTACCGAATATACTAAAACTTTGTCTAATGTACTGACGACGATTTTTCACGACACAAATGTACTGAAAAAAGTGCATATGTACCAAAAATCCCATCACTGGCTGACATCTCTGAAATGTTGCATTCTTTTCTTATTGTTGGTATTTTTCACTGGGTTGTGAAACATTTTATGTTTTGGTCAGCAATTTGAAGTTGCAATGGATGTTTCTGAATAAGATTTGCACATCAATTTTTTTTTTTTATTTTGTCAGCATTTTGAATACAACGAGAAAAAACAGGTTCTGGAGAAATTTGAAAATCTCTAGAAATAGAGCACCCATACCATATCCTGTTTTTATTGCACCGAGCAATATTTAGTATCTTAGTAATTAGCAACTACACAGACTTTGACAGCAAATAAAAATCATTTTTTATGTTGCATATCAGTTATTTATTTTTTTATCATGCGCTTAAATTAAAGAAATACTAAATAAAATATTAAATAAAATGCTAAGTAAAATGCTAAATGAATAAATGTTTGAATCCATAAATTTAAAAAAAAAATATTTAGTATGATATATTATAATGTTCTTTTTATCTTATGTTGTATCGTTTAATATTAAAAAATGCCAATATTTGCTTATTCAGTATATAATAATCAGGATATAATATAATATTTATGTCGGTTAAATGTGAGCTTATAGCTTAAGATCTTATAAATGTATGTATGTGAATATAATTACTATGCCATTATAAAACTAATTTAATACAGGTTTATTTTTTGAAGAAAATACTTTTAACTTAGGAACCACATATGACAATTGTATAGGTATATATTTACAACAAAACTGATTAAACTCTAAAATGCATAAAAAGTTTTATAAAAACTCGCTGCTTGTACTTAACTAATATTAGTATTGTTCTCATTGCTTCGCCATTTCATTTCTTCGAGTGTATTGCCACAGTTTTTGGATTTTCCAGAACTTGCGTCATTTATTTGCCTAGGCTGGTGCGTCTGCCCTGACAGAGATGACAGTATTGATAGAAGTTCGGTGCGGGTGGTGGCGAACCGGAAAAGATGCTAAATGGTTGCGCTGCTGTAGTCAATGGAAAATGATTCCAATGTGGGCAGGGCTTAGTGTGATTGACTGGGAATGGCATTTTGTAGTTGTTTGTTTTTTTTTTTTTCAATTAAAACTTTAAAATGCAAATTTTACAATTTTTCAACGGTCGGTGTTTTTAATTAAATTCTCAAAAATAAACTTTTATTAAATTGTTTTTTTATTTTTTCAGTTTTAGTATTTGTATTCGACTTTTCAATTCAAACTCTTGGTGTTTACTGAACAATTGCTGTTGGGCGTCTTGGCTTTAATAGCATTTGGCTAGCGGCGGTGTTGCTGCTGCTGTTATCGTCTGATTGTTGTTGCTGATTTTTGTTATCGTCGCCTTTTTTCGTGTCGTACACAATAAACCATTCGTAAAGGGTGGTTGTTTTTTTATATTTTTGCAGCTGTTTTGGTTTTGTTTGTTTTTTTTTTTTGGTGTTTTCATTGTTGCCAACGTTATGATAGAACAAGGTACAATCTTTACTTGAGTAGCAATTCAATAATAACCATCATTTTATTACAGCAACTTGTCACATTCGCAAATTATTGTTTTGATCCTTTATCTTGGATTTTTATTTATATTTTGTTTTCCATATAAAAGGAGTTTTTTAAGGCGATAAGATTTTAAGTTTAAGCTAAACAATAATCCAATCCAATTTTTAATATGTTTTGAGTCCTTTTTTTCCTACGGAGCATAGATAGGGCTTCGTTGCGTCCATGGCGACGGCCCCCTTCCTGCCTTGGTTTCGTTTATTCTCGTATGTATGTTCTTATTGGTATCGCCATCGGGTGCTATGACGCTGGCCAAATGAGTGAAGTTTTCGACACTATTTCATGAAAGTGGTCACGCTAAGTGCAGTCTAGAGCTCTACTGTGGTGCACATCAGACTCGGACTTAAAGGGATCAGATAGTTTTCGGTTCTGTAAGCCTCTACACTTGAAGTATTTGTATTGAATCTTGATGAGGTCAATGTTTTTGGGTATTGCAAATCGTCAGTTTCATGCATCTAAAATGCAATTGTGGCCAAGCGCTACTGTAATCGATGTCAGTTAAATGAAACGTATTTATCTGCTCCGCGATGATGCGAAGGTTATTTATTTTATCAGCACACGATAAGTGGCTTTAGTTTTTTGCTGACTACGGTGAGGAGGATTCAGATCCTTTGATGGCATAAACTTTTTATCACCAAGATCCTTATTTTGAAAAAAGTTTCCGGGAAATGTCCACCACGAATAGGTGTAATACATACATATGTATGTATGTTATTGAAAAACTTCGAGCATTATTTACTCTTTTGATGGAACAGTAGCAACAATATGAACTGTGCATATTGGTAATTTAAGCTACTTATGTAATGATTACAACATTGAACGAGGATTGGTATTCTTTTCTTCCTCAAATCTAACGACAAACAAGCTAAATATAACGATATTTTTAATTCAATCGTAAGTAATTATTGTGCTCTTCAATTACTGATAACTACACAGAACCACAAAAAAAAGGTCTTGTAGTTGGAAGATGAGGTATCATACGGTATGTATTTTGGCGTTTTAAACACGAATCCGAGGTCAGAATTTTTGCATCACCCTCAGATTTTGACATAACCTCAAAATTATACTAAAAAATACGTTAAAAAGAAAGTCCCTCAAAAAAAAAAAAATAATCAAAATCCAGAAGGTAGACCTTACTTATATTACGTATCTAAGTGTCCAAAATAATATCTTATAATAAAAATGACTTTTAGTTGCCCACTTTTCCCTCAGCAACCCCATTTACCCCCAAAGGGTTAAAAACTCATTTCTTATAAAAGTTCAAAATTAATGCCAAAGGTATTTTGGTGCACGAAAACTCAGAAAGTCGATAAAAACCTTTGGGAAGAAGCAATAAGGTACTGGGGCGTATTTGGGGGGTGATTACGGGGTAAAAATGAGTTCTTATCGATATTAACAGCTTTAGTGCACCAAAGCATGTACGGATATGCATTAATTTTGAATTTTTATGAGAAATGAGTTTTTAACCCTTTGGGGGTAAATGGGGGTGCTGGGGGAAAAGTGGGCAGCTAAAACTCATTTTTATTATAAGATATTGTTTTGGACACTTAGATACGTAATATAAGTAAGGTCTACGTTCTGGATTTTGATTCTTTTTTTTTTTTGAGGGACTTTCTTTTTAACGTATTTTTTAGTATAATTCTGAGGTTATGTCAAAATCTGAGAGTGATGGAAAAATTCTGACCTCGGATTTGTGTTTAGGACGCCAAAATACATACCGTATATTACCTCATCTTCCAACTACAAGACCTTTTTTTTTGTGGTCCTGTGTTATCAATAGAACGCATACTTTTCGGGTTAATCCGCCTATAACTTGAGATCTCAAAAATGGGGCAAAATGCACTCAAGTGCCGACATAACGGATTTTGCTTTAAAAACAGCAAAATGTTCCATGAAAGGCATTCGTATACTTTAAGAGCTGTTCGATTTTTTGGTGAGATTTTCTAACTAAGAAAAGTCGTAGAAAAGTGCTAAAAATTAATTTTATTTTAGTTCAATTAAATTTTCTATGAATTGACCAAAACTCCTTCGATTTCTATCAATGATCACTGATTAATGAGAACTGCCATCAGATACAGAAATATCCTCATCAAATTTCTGCTTATAGCACTAAAAAAACATTTTGACCAAGTTTCATCCATTGAATAATGTAATGGTACAGAATCAGAATAAGAGGTGAAGAAAAAATCGTGCGCAGAAATATAAAGGACCAGATCAACTCAATTCCACCCTAAAAGATCGAAGACAGACCAAATACTTTCACAGAGTTAGGTCCTAAAAAAATAACGATCAACTCGGTTTTGTTCTCGACTCGGACTGTATAGTTCAAAAATAATTCATTTTAGCTATGCCAAACCGGCGCGTAATTTCGTCAATATGATGCTGAAGCAGTTAGTGCATACGGTAAGAACAAACAAAGAATGCATTATTTTTTACAATTCTGTCCAGCTGCTAGCGATATTTCTGCAAAGCCTTTTTTTAATATTACAGATACAAAGAAATGAGTAAAACTAGCTTTTATCTCGGACAAACCCAAAATAATAAAGCAATATACATATGTCCAGCGTCTGGGACATCATTTTGCCATCAATAACTGTAGTCTTTTTAATGTAAAATATTAGGTCATATACTTATACATTTGATCAGCATTCGAGGTAGGCATATGGTATTTCAGAGACACCAGCTCACTTGGGCTACAGCAATGAAAAAAGGACGATTAAAGGTTGCATGAGTTGGTAGCCGCAACAGGTATAGCACTAACTACTTACATTCGAATAATTCTGGCAATTGCATGAAGAAAAATAATATACATAATAACATACATTTATAAAACACAAACAACGTTTTTCATTTCGTTCCATGAAATATGTAGATTATCTAAACTCGTTTCTGTGTTAATTGCATAGAGCAATGTTTAGTAAGTCAGTATTATGCATAAATTAGCAACACCACAAATTTTTTCCTCATAAAAAGATATATTTGTTGTTTATATAATAGTTTTTATTTTTCTTTAAACTCTTAAGTTTAAGTATATGTACTCTTAAATCTGCTAAAGTTGTTTTTATATAATGAAAAAGAACTTGAATTCATAATTTTTCTCCAAAAAAAAATTCTTCAGAATAATCTAAAAATGTTATTTCAACCTTGAAGAATCAATGATGAAAGTTTGGTTTTATTCGTAGGATCCAATATAGATTTTTTTATAAAAAAAATTTTGTTTTATTTATTATTTAATATTTAAGAATGCCAATATTCGATCATTCAGTATGTAGTTTTCCGTATATAGTAAACAGGATACAGTATATAGTATTTATATAAATATGTTAAATGTGATCTTATAGCTAAGGATAAATAATGCATTGTTGTAAAGCTATACATTAAATAAGTGCCTGGAGCTTACAATATTTTTCTTATAAAGATTTGAGTACCTCATTTTATTTTAACAGAAAAATATAAGAACAATTTTTTTTACTCAACGCTTTAAATTAATGTATAGCTCTCTGACTACGCGTCAATATATATGTATGTAAATATAATTCTAATGCATTTACAAAACTAGTTAAATACAGGTTTGGTTTTTAAGGAAAATACTTTCGACTTATAATAAGATTATTGATTATACTCTAAAATGCATAAAAAGTTTTATAAAAACTCGCTGCTTTTTACTTAACTAATATTAGTATTGTTCTCATTTCTTCGCCACTACATTTTATGAATTTTCCAGAATATCCATTATTTACTTGCCGGTGCTAGTGCGTCTGCCTTGCTTTTCAGCAGCACACAGATGACAGTATTGATAGTAAATGGGCGTGGGTGGTGGCGAACCAGAAAGGATACCAAATGCTTGCGCTGTTGTGCTCAATGGAAAATGATTCCAATGTGGACAGGGTGTCTGTTTGGGTTGATTGACTGGGAATGGCATTTTGTTGTTGTTGTTGTTGATTTAGTTTTGCTTCGATGAAAACTTTAAAATGTAATTTTTAAAATTTATTTAAAACAGGTTTTTCTTATTTTTAGCTTTTCCACTGTCGATTTTTTATTTTATTTAATACTCAGTTTATTTGTTCACTTTTTAAAATGTTTTTTTGATTTT
This sequence comes from Tricholauxania praeusta, assembly GCA_949775025.1. Lineage (NCBI taxonomy): Eukaryota > Metazoa > Arthropoda > Insecta > Diptera > Lauxaniidae > Tricholauxania > Tricholauxania praeusta. Next base: position 189,458,959 of record OX459028.1, read on the forward strand.
CTGCTTCTGTTTCCAATTCAACTTTTCAATTCGAACTCTTGCTGTTCACTGAACAACTGCTGTTGAGCGTCTTGGCTTTAATAGCATCTCAAGAATCGTCGAATTTTGCTCTCATTGGAGTTGCTGCTGCTGTTATCGTCTGGTTGTTGGTATATTTTCTTCCTTTTTTTTTTGCTGTTTCTGTTGTTGTTGTGTTTGTTTTTGTTATCGTTGCCTTATTTTTGTATTGTACACAACAAACATTCCTGTTTGTTTTTGTTTTAATGTTTTTGTAGTTGTTTTTCTTGTTGTTTTCATTGTTGCCAACTTTTCGAAACAATTTAACAATTCAAGCCATAGCAAAAATTCGCTCATATTCGTAGCTCAACTCCGACGACGATAACAAAAACGCCAGAGATTACCCGCTGTCAAAATTACAACATACTTGACCGCTTAATATGGAACAGAAAAACCGCCGAACTTTGACTTCCTACGGCGGACGACGAATCAAAAATAGGTATGTTCTATAAGTTTTGGAGCAGAAAATCGCAAGTTGCATTATTTGTGAGCATAAGCAAAAAAATTCTCTCTGGGCGTGAAAAATTACGAAAAAGTACGGGAACACGTTTTAGTAAAAAATTTCAACTTTTGAAGGAAACGTCAAAAACATATTTATAATTTTTAAATTTTTAAATTCAACTTTATTTTAATTTTGATATCAATATTTTTTCTATTATTTATTATGATGATTGAACAAATTTCACATTAACTGCCAAAGCATGAGCTTGAAAATTCTTACCACAAAGAAATTTGTGTAGCTGCAAGTGATAACATTCGGACTGAAGTTATTATTTTTGGATTTTTTTTGTTAGGAACAAGATATAGTAATAAATTGGCACATATTATCAAAAATGTTTACTAATTTTCAAGTAATGGAACAGACCTAATACTGGCAGTTTTTCTACTGGCGGTTTTTCCGTCGCTAGTAAGCGTTAGGTTTGCATGCAGCAATCGAAGCTTTGCGCAGAGTTTGAGCATTCTTTCGAATATGGAAGTTTTAAGACTAAAAATTTTTAACTTTATATTTTTGCACTTCTGAGAAACGATGGTATATATGTTTAAAATTCAATGAATCAATTTATTGCAATATTTTTTCATTAAAGTTTTAAGTTAAATTAAATAGCGCTGGCAATCATCCACTTTTGCCGGTCGCTACCCGTTCATAGTGCTCATTCGTCAGAGACACACCCACCCTCAGAAAGTGAAAACAGCGCTTATACAGTTGTAACTCACTACATTGTTTGAAGTCATTGAAACTATAAAGTTCAGCGTATGCTTTTGAGGTATTAAAATATAGCATAGACCAAGCGAATATGAAAATTCAAGTCTCTGAACTTCTGTATTAAAAATTATACTAACGAATGGCTACTGTATTTTATTATTTAGAGTAGTGAGTATATTTTGTTCTCGACGTTATTTCCCTTCATGGTTGAAATTTGTTTCGCCAACACAAAATTTACTCAATACAGACGATAAAGAATAAAGAACACAACAAAATAGTAAAAGTAATTGCGCATTTATTTTTATCTCAGTGTATTTTATAGTTTTGTTATTGAAAACCTGTTTACTTCTTTTTTCGTAATGTTGTCGCTTTTCTTTTATTTCTCGCTTTTTGTATAGAAAGAACGAGTTTTTATCGCTTGTTGCATTAACCTTTTGTTGACATATCGGTCTTTGTGAAATACAATGTTATGAAACTTATTTTGAATTTTATTATATGTTATTATCCACACTTAATTAAATATTATTATTTTTCCGTTCAACGTGACGTATACGCAACCTGGAATTAAAAAAAGTCAGAATAAAAACAAGTTCGGCGCCAACTGTTTTCAAAATTTGTGCCAAACGGTGCCAAGGCAAAATCACTTTATAGGTAGGACAGAAAAATTGGGTGCCACCCCTAAGAATTTTCCAAAAAATTTTTAGTTTCTAAAGTGCTGACTTTTTACTCATTTATTTCAGGAATTTGTGAAAGATTTAGTCATCTCCATTTAATTTTAAGCTTATCCTTTTAAATATGCCATAAAAAAATTTTCGAACACTTGGTCGGGTGTTAGCCTAAAACGGAAAGCCGACAACTTCATTTCCAGACGGATGCGGATGTTCCTTCCCCAGTCATGTATTAACGACTGAACGAATTTGGATAAAATTTGGTGAATAGATAGTATAATATAATATCTGTGAGAAATTTATTTTTATCGAAAAATCTCATTCAGCAACGAAGCTCATTTTTGGCTCAATGGGTACGTCAACAAACAGAGTTGCCGAATTTGGTATGAAGAGCAGCCATAGGCAGTTCAAGAGCAGCCAATGCACCCTAAAAAATGTACTGTTTGGTGTGGTTTGTGAGCCGGCAGCACCATTGGACCGTACTTTTTCAAAAATAATGAAAATCGCTACGTTCAAGTCAATAGAGCAAGGTATCGTGTGATTTTTTTGCCCAAAATGGAAGAATTGGTCTTGGTTGACATGTGGTTTCAACAAAGACGGTGACACATGCCATACGGCACGCGATACCATGGACCTATTGAGAGGCGAGTTTGGTGAGCAATAAATCTCACGTTTTGGAGCAGTCCGTTGGCCACCACGATCATACGATTCGACCCCACTAGACTATTTTTTGTGGGGCTACGTGAAGTCTTTCGTATACAGGGAAAAGCCAGCCAAAATTGCAGCCCTAGAAGACAACATTACAGATGCCATTGGTGAGATATCGGCCGAAATGCTGGAAAAAGTATGCCAAAATTGGAGCTTACGGATGGACCACCTCAGGTGTAGTCGCGGGCAACATTTACATGAAATAATCTTTAAAAGGTAAATGATAGGAATTGATGTATCGCTCCAAATAAATATTTCATTCACTTTTGCAAATTTTCCGTTCTTTTTTTTTTCAACTTTCAAAAACCAAACGCTTTAAAAATCATCCTATATGTTATATGTCAGAAAACTGATGAATTTATATAATATTGAATCAAGTTATGTCATGTAAGAAATTCTAAGGTCCACGTAGGCTACAGCTGGTAGTAGATATGTACTTTTTAAAATATGCAATTCCCATTTATGCGTTACAAACGAAAAAAAGTTATTGTAATTTATGCATGGGAGCAAGTCTTCTAAAAAAGTTTCATTTTTAGACCATTTCTTCTTAGGGAAAATCGCAAATAAATCTAAATTAAACAAAGAACTAAAAAGCCATAATTCGCTTTAGTATTACCTTATATATTTTAAGTACCATTTCTAAGGAAAATCGACCAAAATCATATGTATTTTGTATAAGAGATAATACTTTCAATGCTTTTTTGAACAATTGTTCACACAAAAAATGGCTTCGGCAACTAGAATTTTACGGTCAAATCTAGATATCTCTATGAAAATTTAGTTAAGCACTTTTATTACGGTAATTTTCTTCGATACGGATGGTCTAATTTAATTCGATATGCATGTAGGGCAAAATATTTTCGTAGAGTTTAGTTATTTTATTATATTATTTATTTCAACAGTTTGTAGAATATTGTACACTTAACAGTGTAGCTGAAAAAAAGTGTAGTAATAATTTAAAATATTTATTTCACTGTTTTTGCTCTCAATATAATTAGCGTAACGTTTTTATTAGCAATAAAAATCAATCTAAAAATATAACGTTTTAATGACGATAACAACAATAACTTCGTAGCAGAAATAATTGTTGTTTACATCAGAAATTTCCAGAGAATTTGATAGCAATAATTGGTACTGCAATAAAACTTATCTTACTCAGACTTGGATAAGTCTTAATAATAATCTTTACACACCATGTTCTGTCGTTTTCTTTCACCCGCAAAAACTTCTTTAAGAGAGGACATGGCTACGTGAAATAGTTCTATAAGCGAGAAAAACATCGATTTTCCTGAACTTTCGCTTGAATAAGTTCTCCAGTAATACAGAGAATGATAATTTCAAAGTAGCCGTGCGTAAGTTTTGCGATGAAAAAACATTTTTTTTTTTTTGTTTTTAATTTATAAATTGAAAATGCATTTAAGTTAAGATTTTTATTTTTTATTTATTACAATTTAGTAATTTTAATTTTTCATTAAATGTGACAAAATTATTTTTATTTTAATATCAATTAAACAAATCTACACATTTTTATTATATTTAATATAAGTTAATTTCTTTAATAAATTTATTATTTATTATTATAATATTCAAATGATTATTTATTAAAGTTTTTAAATTTAACTAAACAAACGCAATATTTATACATACTACATTGCATTTTGTGTTTACATACGAGCGTTTGTTTGTGTGTGTGTGTGCTGCAAAAATTAACTTTTATTAACTAAATCATTTTTTCTTTTTTTATTAAATACGTTATTGATTTTTAAATATTTGTTTTATAATTAAATATATATTTTATTTTTTTGCCTTTTTTCTATAATTTTTTAATTCCCTAAGAAAAAAAATATCACGCAAGACAAAAACAAAAAATAGTTAACAAAACAAAATAAAAATAAAACGTTACAGACTACGCTATTTAACTAATTTATATTGTGTGTATATATAAAAACTTTAAAAATAACTTTTCATTAGTTATTATAAATTTAATTTTAATTATAATATAAGTAATTTATAGACACTAGTTTATATTAACATTTTATGTATTGTTTTGTTATAAAATTTGTTGCCTCAACTTCTTTTGTAAAAATAAAGAAGTTTCGAAAATTTAATTTTAGACTGAATTTAAAAACTCGTTTGTTTCAGATTATTCACTTTTCTTTGAGATTTTATCAAGTTAATAAAGTAATTATATTTTACTTATTTTAAATTTTAAGCTTAATATTTACAGTTACCAATTTATGATTTATCTGAGTAGGGTGATCGCATTTGGAGTGTCACACCCGTTATGCGTCATGTTCATATAACTTTTATTTGAAGAATGTTATCATCAACGATTTTATATTCGGGAAAAATCAAAAGAATATAATACAACGTTTACAATAATTAGTCTGCCAATTTTTATCGGGTGTGGCATTTGCCTGGAATCACCCACAATAGTAAATTAAAATAACAGTATTCGATTTTTTTTTTTTCTACTTGAGCTTTATATGCAAATCGTTACTTTTTTCTGTGGATTAATGCTAAATTGTTGTTTGTTTTTTTTTTAACTAAAATATCAACGAAAATAGTTTGTAAATTAAAAAATTTTGTATAAAGTTTATCTGTCTCTTTTCTTTTTCTATCAATAATTTCACTTTGTCCAAGATCTGTTACTGTGTTTTGGAAAAAAGTTACAAATAAATTAAGTGTTTATAACAAGGACATAAGTTTCTTAATAAGATTTTAGTTAAAGCTTTAAAAGCTTCAAAATATTACTGTGAACGATATTATAAGCTTATCTCAAATTTAAAGTAAGCACACATTATTTTGCTAACGATGTTAAGCCAGCACGCTTAGACTAACCGAAACTTAAGAAATTGTTTTACTATAATTTCGTATAACAAAAAGAAAATAGACCATACAGATGGGGCAAACTAAACGTTTCACTTTGATTTCTGTTACAAATTTCTTTTAAACTATAGTAACGCTAGTGATTAGTGACTAACTAGAACACCAAGTAAGAGAACCTAGCCGAAATAAAAGGAATGACCATTCGATTTAATACGTTTTTGAAATGTGAAAAAATGTTAACTAACACTGCGCTACAAACTGTGAAAAACGTAGTTGACATTTTGAACGAATTAGTTTTTAATAGCTACAAAGTTCGCTTTGAATTTTTTGAACCATGTAGAAATACTTTTAGAACAATCCTAGTAATTGGTTAACAAATAACGAAACTATGAGTTTTTGAAATCATTAAGTTCAGGCATTACTGTCCCTTATCTTTCCGATCTGCAAAAAATATTACCCAAAGTGTTGTTTTTTAATTCAGTGAAACCAACGCATAAAATATCACGCATTTCGAAGACGTCATACAGGGCTGATTTCTCATTGGCCAATGTGTAGCGATCTGCTTGTGGCTTTACATTTATTTTGCTTTGGCATTGGCAATTAACCAAGCAACATCAATTTTCATAATCAAAGTGCTCTATATTGCAAACTATTGAATCATCATTCATATTGAGAAAGTGTTCGTCTCTAATGATAACTTCACATACAATTCTCGTAATAAAGACTGTTGCTTCCTTGCTAGCCTCTTCCATGATAGTTACTTCATAGCCCTCCATAGCAGCAGCGTGCAATGCAATTATAGCATCGATTTTAGTGATGATAACGCGACAACCAACCAAACCTTTAGGTGATTGAGCACAACACTTGCCTACATCACCGTAAGCTACGACACAGCAAACTTTGCCACCGATCATAACATCAGTCACACGCTATAGAGATTGTCAAATTTGCTCTTCGTCACGGAATAGTTATAAATTGTGAACTCCCGTTGTAGTCTCTTCGCTAAGACCACGTATTTATTTTAAGTACTGAGGATAATTTTCGAGTACTAAATTAGGGATTGACCACCCGTAAAGACAAGAGTTTGCTCAATACACCATGAGTACTCTTCATTTATTTCACCTTTCCAAGCATAAACTGGAACGCCAGCAACAGCAATACCAGCCGTTGCGTTATGCAGTGTGCTGAGTTTCGATGAACACTGCAGTCTGAGCTGTCATATGTAGGTAACCGGCAATACGTGCACCCTTAAGCACTTTGCTGGGTCCATATATCTTGCGCCAGACCATAAGTCCTGGCATTTCATTTTCAGCATTGATAATAGCTTTGCATTTCCAATCAGCAAGAGTGATATCAGCAACTTTATAAGCAAGTTTTTCATAGCTTTATTTTGATGAACACATGAGGAATTAACGCAAAAAGCAACCACGCTGCAAGTGCACGAGAATGGTCAAAATTTAAGTTTGCTTCATTAACCTAAAAAATCGAAACTGATAAAATAACATCGACAACGGATTATGCAATCACAAAGAAAATGTTAAAAAAAAATTACGCTCGTATAGATAAATTTGAAAAATTGATGTCCTAGGAAATTAGTATTTTAAAAAAGGCTTTGTTTTTTTTTTAAGAAAAGTTACTAATGATAGAATTTTAAATTTTACTGGTCATTCCCCTGAATGTTGTTCTTAATATTTTCCAAAAAAAAAAAAAAGAGATGCACCGTGCATGGCTTAAGTGTATATTTGACGAAATTTTTTTTTGTGAAATTTAGGAATTCAGCAGCCATCTTTATATTACATTTTATTTGTTTGATTTTAATGCTGAAATTAGCAGCAATAGTTAAAAATAAAACTCTGTAACGGAAATCAAATTGAAACCCTTTGACCTATAAATGATATTCGGCGCAATTTCGTTGCATTTTACAAGGACTTATGACTTAAATAAATGTTACAACTGCGAAAATATATATTTATAATTTTGAAAGTTGTACTTTTTAGCTTTATTCAATATGTAAGCAGCGTTATAATTTTTAAGATAAGCACCACCTCAGATGTATTTTGTGAGATCAGTTCCAAATAAATACAAGCCTTTGAAAGTTATATCTTAGTTTTAGAGCTATCTTCAGTTACTTTGACAGTTTTCTTTATTTTGAATTTTGTATGAACTTGTCAAGAACCAAGAAAAATACCGAAATATAAATTGATATATGTTCCACTATAACACCTTTAGCGAGTTCGCCGATAAATTATAAATTTGTTCGCTTATTACTTCGTTTTTATTCGCCAAAGAAACTTGTGAAGAAACGCCTGCAACTAAGTGTTACATCAAGAGTTCCAAGAACAAACATATACAAGAAGGTTTTTAATAAGTTCATAAAAAATTTAGCAATCTGCCGCTCTATTAATTTAAGGTCACTGATGATAGTTTTGTAGCGTGAACCGAAACCATAGTTTGACTTGGCTTTTGTGATATTGCTATTTTTTGGTACCATACTTCTTCCAGGAATTTATTTTCGTTAAACATTTAAAAATTTGAGAAATGTTTAAAGAAATATTAAGAATTATTTTTATTCGTTACATTTTGAAGTTTTAACTTCTGGGGTGTCTTATCTTATTTCAGAATAATTTAGATATTAAACAAAGCTTACATAACTAAAACCTATGAATAAAGGGTTGACTTTTATTTAGTTTGTTTTTTTATTCTCTCATTGAAATATTTTACTAAGTAAGACAGGAAAATAGTTTTTTAGAGTGTCAAAGGATTGCAAAATATAAAAAAATTTATTAACTTTTGGTCTTTAGTACATTTTTGCTATTCAGATTCATTCATAAGTAAACTTTCAACTCGCTGTAATTAAAAAAGTTATTACAAAATAATAATACAGAAATATTTGGCACATTGTTTACAAAAATTGTTGCTAAGATTTTAAATCGTCGAAAAATAATAATCAGCGAGCGAAGTACTACATATATATATTATTGGATAATATATGTATGATATTTTGGAACAATTTAATTTTGTCATTAACTTAAGTCGCAGCGGCTCACAAGAACTAAGTACATTGAATGTACAAAATATCTCGAATTCTTTGTTTAATGCGGCTGCATGACAAGAATTTTACAATAGTTTTTCAAAGTAAGATTTAATTTTCGTCTGAATACAAAAATGCATAAGAACAGTAAAATTTAAATTTTAAAATAAAAGCTTCATGCAATCTATGTACTAACTTTATATTCAAAGATTCAAAATTCGAAATAAAATTTGGCTCGAGTAAAAAAAAAAAGTTTTTTGAAATATGTTTTTCATAGTCCATACCACAAAAATATATATATGAAATATATATATTCGTAAATTAGAAATTAGAAAAAAAAGCGCATTCAATTATGTTCAAATGCTTTCCATTGCGAGTAAAATTTAACTATCACAATTACAGAACTTTTCAATGATATTGAAATTCACTTTTCATTAACATTAAGCTTTTCAATGATAATGATAAAATGAATTTTTGTACTTTTCAATGATGTTTAAATTCATTTTTATTATTGTTAAAATTTTCATTATCAATTACTTCTAGATTTCATTGGCATTAAATCTCCAAACATAACGAACTTAAGTTTTTGTAAACAATCTTATTTTATATACACACATTTGTTAGCATGTAAGGCGAGGCTTATAAAAGATGTTTACAATTGCAAATTAAAAATGGAAAAATTATTGAAAAAGTTTCTTGCGTGCTGTCGCTAAACGTGCTGACTTTCAAACTTCTAGCAAAATAATGTCGGTTGCTAAATATCTTCTATGAAATTGCATTTCATTACTTAAGTGTAACCTAACTAAATGCCTATTTTATATACTTGTATATTAAATTTACAAAAAACTGTTATTACAATGCTGCTGTTGCTGCTACGCATAGATAAATATGACTTAACTTGGCTAAGCTTAAAATTAAAAACTACATTTAATCATTTAATTAATTGTAAATAAGTATATAAATTGTTTAATCATAATTAATTCATATATAATAATTTGCTACAATTGCATGTGTACATTTTAGTTATTCATATACATAACATACTTTCGTATATAAATATATTTATAAATATTTGCAATTATGTAATTTGAATAAATTACCCAAACATGCCCTTTTTAACACAATAATGAAATTTTGCTTATTTTAATCTTTTTAGTTAAGTGCAGCAAAGTCTTTTCTTTTCACTTTCTATATCGCTTTTGGTAGATTTATGAAGTCCTTTTTTCTTCGTTCGAATATAAAAATTCATGCATCGTCTTAACTTTATTATACAATTTGAACAATTTTGGCTAATCTCGACAAAGAAGCGCCGATAGATATACAATAAAAACTAGCAAAAAATACACCACAGTTGAAAAGAGAAATAATATACTTTTTAAGCTGCATAGTGTCAGGCACTTCTTTGAATTTGATTTGCCAAAACTTGCAAAGTTACCAAATAAATTATTGAGATTTTTTTTTTCTTTTTGCCTAAACTCAACTACAAAATTAACTACATAGATTGAAATTTTGTTCTTTTTTTGTTAGAGTGTTAAAGTGAAAATTTTTAAGAGAAATTGTGAGAATGTATCAGAGAGATTAAGGTAAGAGATATGTTTTGAAGGAATAGAAGAAAGTTTCGTGCAATTTATTTGTAAAAATGTATAGACGCTACATTTAAGGTGAATTAAAAAAAAAAAGCGACAATATTATCGTTTTAAACTTAAAATTCGATAGTTAATTAAACGTGCGCAAAATCGTCAGAAGAAATGCTGTTCATTTTCAACAGCCCACCGAGTTAAAAATATTGTTGCTTGGAGATTTGGTTTTCCATTGTTTTTGACTTTTTCCGTATAAAATTTTCAAGTTTCATTTAACTTAAGGTGCAGCATTTGACGCTGATGCAGTTGTCGTAGCTTGACGATAGTAAATGTTTGCACCTTTTATCGGTAATGGATGCGCCTCTGTATTAAAAACCCATTCATCTAAGGGTAACAATGAATCATCAGAGAAGAGCAAATACAGGTACTGCAAAAAACATTCATAGTTTTAATAAATTAATTGAAAAAATCAAATCGTAATGTTTTAACTCACCTTTAACGTCTCAGCCAAGAAAAAACTCTGTTGCACATCATCTTTTTGTGGCTCCTCTTGATAAACATTTTTAATACCACAATATCCATGCGGTGTTCGACAATTTCTTTCAAGTGCTTCAACAGCATCCCAGCCCCAGTCGCGATATTTTTGATCGTGCGTTAAACGCCATAACACAAAATAACTTTCGATTGTTTCAGGGCGCAGTATATAGTATTTTTCTTGAGATTTTAGTGCGCGTGCCTCGGCGGCGTCGCTAAAACTATTAAGGCAAAATGTTTACAATTTATTTTGATTAAATAATTCAAAACACACTGTGCACAGGAAATTTATGAAAGAGCTAAAAGGCTTTTGATTTAATGTAAGTGAGAATGAGAAGAAGATTTTTGATCATTGGAAAATTAAATGATATGATAATAATGTTGAATGATATAATTGTTATATTTATCAATTTTCAAAAAAAAATAAAAATATAAAAAATAAAATACCAAAATAATAAGCATAAACGAAAATTTTCAAACAAGAAAAAATAAATTTCACCAATATTCTAAATTTGTTTGACCTCCATTTTAACCCGATGGGCTACTTGAAATAATGCTGATAGTTGATTGGTTAAGTGGGATTTATGCTCATTTTATTTTTACAAATAATTGAACTCAGCAAGTTCAAAAAAACTTAATTTAACGTGGATAGAAGAAAATCTATTTGTTTTTAATAAGCGTCACTTCCTGAATCGATATAGCTTTGTTCAACCATCTGATAGTCTAGTAGTCAGTTTGAACGATTTTTATGAATACAAAATGGTTCAAAATACTTGAGAAATCGTCCGAAAATTTGGGCCTGCTATATTGACTTTCTTGAGACGTTTTCTTTTATTTTAAGTAAAATAAATTTAATTTTTCACATTAAGTAATGTACATAAATTATTGACGACTAGCCCACGACTTTCTGCGCATAGCCGGTTTTTTAGTTTTTCTGCGAAGGCAAAAAATTTAAATTTTTTTAATTGACCTACTCTGCCTTTCAAAAAAATTCATATTCGTGATTCTTATGGCATCGGATGGCTTAAGAAAGTACGTAATGAAATACTCCAAATATCGGTATCTTAGTTCAAATATATAAAAAATCTCCTAAGAGAATTTTCCTTATCTCAATTTTACAGGTATTTCAACAGATTGAGATAAACAAAACATCAATTATCTCGAAACGCATTTTTTTTGAGATACGCCCTTTTTGCTTCTGAGAGTAGTACTGTCATTATTAATTATTCTTCACAAATCCCGAGTTTTTCTAACAGCAAATTGTCAAAATTTGAAAATGCAACATTGAGAGAAATTCCACATTAAATGTCAAAATCGTAAACACAACAAATTTTCACATGCGAAACAATCATCATGTTTGCAATGTAAATTGAAAAATTGAGAATGAGAGCGAGAGAGTAAAATTTTAATATTTCGTTGTATTGCATTGGAAAAAACAAAAACAAAACGCACACACCCAAACACATTAACTTGCAATTAAACGATTTGTTATGCTAGCATACTTTCATAACTTGATGTTTAGTAGGAATATCGTGATAATTCTATATAAATTATAATTTTAGAAAATTGGAGATTGAGACCAAGCGTCTAAGGAATAAAACTGAATAAATTTGATCAATACTGATCTAGTAGTTTTTGCGTGATGCGAAAACAGTTATCATTTTATTTTTTGATAGATTTGCAATAATTTTGGGAACAAATTTTCTTTTGTTTTATGCGATTTATCATTTTGTACTTTGATAATGATGTGACATACACTAGAATAAAATTTGCATCGTGCAGTTTCAGTCCTGATCGTTATTCATTATAACTATCGCTATTTCTAGCACTCTGCTTATAACTTTTTTGTCTACTTTCATCGTTATTCTTATTTCAATCCTTAGTTACTTAGTGATTTTATACCAAGAAAACAAGAGTTTATACACCGAAATCGAAGCCATTTTCGAATTGAAAATATAACTTTTTTATTCCTTTTTTTGTGTCTAAGTTTTTTGCATGAAAGTCTACTCTTTCAAGTTATCTTAATGACGTGATAAATTTATTTTGTTTCTTCTATGGGAGGAGCGACGCCTTTTTCTTTTGAAAACAAAACATATTGTGAATAGCAACTTAAATACATATGTAGATGCAAATTAACATGAGTATAAATATCGAGTTGAAGTGCATGGATGAAAATAATTTGATTTAAAGAAATTAAAACAGAAAAACATTAAAAATAATAATAAATATTCATACCGAAAAGCTTCTGGGCCAAGTTTCGTAGCCGTTCTTACGTAACTTTCATGACATGTGTTTGTTATTCCTTTGCCGATTTCCATGAACTTTTCTGTGTATTCATTTTGGCGAGTATTAGCACCGAGCGCAAAAAGACCACCTTCATATATAAATATTTCAGTTAAATACATAATTCCAAAACAAATCGCTATACACTGTTCCACACGCACCTGAAAAACACGCCAAGTGATCCATTTTGTGCTCCAAACGATCAAATTTCAAATCTGAAACATACGTCAGGCCATTCGGGCTGGTACGCACCATATGCTCAATAATAGCTAACATAGCTTCATCAAACATTTCACGCGCCTCTTCATCAGTTTGACCCGATTGCAGCCATGCTTTAAGCAAATACTCAAAATAGCTATCGCCTAGAGCGCCAAGGGACATATGCTCTGAAACAAAAAAAAAAGGAATATGATAATCACAATAGAACCCATAACTTCATTTGTACTCACTTTGACCCCATTTGCCAGTTTTTGGATTAAGGAAGTTTGGATATAAACCTTTTGGTTTTTCAATTTCTTTCAGCACTTGCCGTATGGCTTGTACGCGTTCGCGATATAACGGATTCCCCGTTATGTCACTGAGATATGCAAATTCCAAATGTAACGTGCCAAATTCTGAAAGTATTGAACTACCACCAGAAGCCCAACCATAATTTTTACTCATGCCTGTCTTAGTATTGACCAATGCATATGGTATGCCTGTTGGAGTTTGAAAGGCCGGCAGCAATTTATCCGCGATATGTTGGGCACGCTCCCGATACATTGTATCACCGGTGAAGGCATAAAGTGTCAACAGACCGCCAACAAAACGTATGTTTGTTTCGAAAACAGAGAGATCAGCACTGATGTTATCCAACCAGAGTTTACGTTCAATCCATTCGCGTCCCTCTTTATATTCCTTATCGAGGCCCATTATATACAGCGTATCCAATCCATCAATGATTGTTGCACCCAAATCGTTGGCACCAAATATGCTACCCGAGTGCGGGCGTTGGCTGAGTGGTCGCAATTCGTTTTTACCCCAAGCATAGAGTTTGTAATTTTGCCAAGCATGTTCCATCATCTGCAAATGAGAGAGAGGAAAAAAGGAAGATATTTAGTATATGATGTAAAGTTTTTTGTCAAAAGAAATCTTATATATTAAAGCTTAAGCTCATCATGTATTTCATAGTTGGTGCCAAAATGAAGCATATTCACTGCATAGTTGTAGGCACCGATTTTAAAAGTTAAGAAATGATGAAATTTTTTGGACAAACATAAGTTAAGCTAAATATTAAGACCATAGAAAACTTAAACACTAAACTATTAAAGCAATTGTAATAAATGAAGCATCAGTCATTCTTTGTATTTCCAAGAGGATTAATACGGACACACTAAAATATGATCGAAAATAGGTAGCGAAGTAGTAGGTAAAAATGTTTTTCGATTTCCAATATTTCTGGAATTTAGTATTGGATTTTATAGAAACTTAGTGAGAGATCCCCAGCGATTATTGACGTTTTTTTACTGTTCGATGCTTTTCGATTTTAATTGTCTTTCTTGATGTTTCTTGAATCGATGCTATTCGATAACTCTTTCTTACCGCCCTTATTAATACTTTTGAGTTTTATCAGAACTTTTCGCCGATTTTCGATACTTTAAACATTTTGCAGAGTTTTTTACTTTTTCCATGGTATTCGATTCTTCGACATTATCGACTCATTCGATGTTTTTAGATACTATCTGGCTTTGGTCGATTTTTTCAATACTACAAATTTGATAGATTTTTTCGATATTTTTCAACGTTTTCAATGATGTTTGGTAGTTACTTGTTGACTTACATTGACTTTTTCAATGCTATTTGATGATGCTTTTGAAGTATTCAATTTTTTTAAAGTTTCTCCATACTATTCGGAATATTATAACTTTAAGACATTCTAAAGTATTTTACAACTTTTGTAGACTTCTCGATATTTTCCGACTGTTACCGGATTTTTTTTTTTACATTTCCGATGTTTTTCGATACTATTCGATATTTTTTGATACTACTTGATGTTTTTGAGTTTTCGATGTATCTCGACTCATATTGCCTTTTTCTACTCTTTCGATGGTTTTCGATGTTTTTTATGTTATTCGATTCTTTTCGAGTTCAATCAATTTTTTTTTTTTGTAATTCCAATATTAATCGCTAAGTTTTTAAATTAATAATTTTATCGACACATTTGACACATTTTCTATGTTTCTCAGTACCTTTAAACTTTTTCAATGTTTTGACCAGTATATATTTTCCAATTTTATTGAAAATATTCTTTCATTTTTATTAGCTTTCAATGAATTTTAATCTTAGTACAAACTTCAAATACACAAATTTTTTTTCATTACATATTTCAAAATAAATGAAAGACCCCATTTGTTTGTCATTCGTTTAAATGAAAGAAACTAATAATATCTGACTACTATTATCTCTTCCATATTATAATCATTCAGGCAATAGAAAAACAAAACAATTTTTGTGTTCAATTTTTGCTTTGAAATTATTTTGCTTTTGTGAAAATGCAACTATTGTGTTCATTTTATATTACAAAAATGATACGTAATTTGCACTAAAAATGTAAAGAAAAGTAGAAAACAAAGGAAACTTTAAAATTGAAGCACGTAACAAGAGCATCAGGAAAATTACAGCAAATCAACAGCATTTATTATTTTTCGTGACACATGCAAATTAGTTTCTCCTTTCTTCACCTTAAAGTTTTTTTAATCAGAAAATGAAATGAATTCGGAGTTTCAGTTTACTTTTTTTGACAAAGTAAATTACAAAAAAAATAGCTTTTCTTAACCTTAAGTTTATCTTTTCGAGAAAAAAAAATACTAAAGAACTAAAATGTAAGGAGTGTTACAGAAGGTTTGGGATGCTCTGACAATTTTAAAATTTTTTAATAAGTCGAGAAAATCTTTTCAAAATCATCACTAGAGACAACAAAGGTCTCAAAAAATGCATTTGCCGGAAAGTTCAGTCCATGTACATTTTTTGAGTGGGAGACTGATATGTCCGCGGTTAAATTTTCAAGAAAAATTAAACTATCTCTGATAATAGTTTGTTAACAATTAGCGAATCTATTGCAAAAGTAATAACTATCATAAATAATAGAAAATTAAATAATTAAAATTGTATGCAATAAGAAACAACACGACCTTTGTCAGTCACAATTGCAGTCATCAATTTTAAGCAAAAACTATATGAATATTTCAATGATTGATGAATAATTAATTTACAATTTTACAAATTGTCAGTATCCACTGCAGTATAGTACAGCACATTTATGTGGAAGACAAGTGAAATTTAAAATTCATTAGTCAGTCAGATTGTTAGTTTATTAAATTAAGTAAATCATCAGTTATGATAATTAAATTATAAAACAATCATGTGAAATGCAAATCTGTTGAATGTTGTCACATTTTTGGGGAACAAACAATTTGCAGTTGATTGATGAACTTGGCATTTACTTTATATGCAATTTAATGCGACTAAAACAGCGATAAAAGAGCTGTGTTCATTTCTCCACACATTTCCATAACTCGACAACGTCAATTTTCATTCAGACATTCAATTCAGCTTTATTGCTTTTCAATTTCGTACTTTTTTTTCTATTTCGCAGTCATTGCTTTCCATTGAATTAAAATTCAGTGAAAACCGTGGCAACGCGCATTTCAAATTGCCTTGCTTTGGGAAACAAAAGCTTAAGCCGTCGAGAATGTCAATTATCGATGATATCGACAGCGACTGACTTTGGGTTTTGTTGTAGTCACTCGTGTTGTTGTGGCCTTTTGACAATGAAAAAATAGAAAATCAAAGATAAATAGAAAAAAAAGAGTAGAACGTACAAAATGTGATGGCTTTGAGCGAAAAAAAAAATGCAAAGTTGAAAACTATCGATAAGTTGAAATACACAAAACAAAAAGGCAAATCGCTGATGACTGAGTTTTGCATGACATCAGACTGGCACAAAGTTTTGAATTGCACGAAATTTAATTAAAAATTGAGAAAAGGTATGAATGATATGTTTGACGAAATATTATTAATTGCGTAATAATACTGGTGTACATATATCACACTGAGATCGCAGTATTTCCATAAAATTACAAAGTCATACTACAGAAGTAATTAAAAAGTGGGTTTAAGTATACCGGTTATTACGCAAAAATTACTGTTATTTTGATCGCTTACGATAAAAACAAAAATTACACTGACCAGATGTAAAAACAGAAAGAGGATGATATTTTTCGAGACAATAAAAAAATACGATTTATTTATGATTGAAGAAAACAAAATTCAAAAAATATGATAGTTTTTTTGATAGAATATAAAACAAATCTTAGCTTTAGGTTATTTCTTAACGAACAAAATAGCTATCAAAGAAAAATGTTTTTATTTTTTTAAATCACAAATGGTCTACTACTTATCAGATAAAATAAATATTCTAAATAAAAGTCCAAAATGATGGTTTATCAAAAACAAAACCACTTGACGGCCGTGAATCGGACAACGAGCCAACAGCATGATAGGTAAACACACTAAAACCCAAGAGCCTGCTGTAGAAAAGTCCAGTGTGGCAACCCCTGGTTGGTTAGTTTCATCAAAATGCATCACTATCTTTTCTGTACATCCCATCCTGCAATCTTATACACTCGAGTTTTCTACAGCGGGCTCTCCGCTTACCTACTGGACTACATGAATAATATGAATGAAATGAAGTATAATTTAATGATATAAATGGCAAAAATAATATCAATGATTTCAATGATGTCAGTGATATGAATGACTCAAATCATATAAATAGGTAATATTAAGGAATTGAATGATATCAATGATACTAATGATACAAATGATATGAATAAATTAATGATTTCAATGTTATCAGTCATATGAATCTAATACAAATGATATGAACGATATCATTTATAAGACGTAGTATATTAACATACAATATGGTTCATAAGAATTTTTCAGTGAATCGCATCAATATTTTAAAAAATGTTACTGTTATGTTTAGTATGATAATGATATGATCAATTGATAGACTTATATTTTAGTTTTCTTGATTTTCCACTTGGTAATAAAAAAGTGCGCAAAAAATTATGCTCTAAAAAATTTTATAAATTTTTAGAATACATGCATTGCTATATAAATTTGTCAATATATTTAAAATACAAAATATTTCACAGAATAGTAATTTTTGTTTCTTTTTTAGTTTTCAATTAATAGCAGTAGAAAAAAAATTCGCCGAGTGTTTTTAGTGGATCATTTCTGCTATGATAATGGGATTTCAATGTCGATTACCACATCTAAGAAAAAAACTATAATTTTTCTGTGTTAAAGTTATGTTTTTAAACTATAAATGTCATCGATCTCGCATTTATTTGATACAGAAATGTTGTTTATTGTTGCGGTCAATATTATTCAATATAAAAACTATACAAAATTGTAATAATTCAATAAAATACAGGGTGCTCCATCTTTTATGTCGGTATGTAAACATTGAATAACTTTGAGAAAAAACAACCGATTTCTATAAGTGATGTATTTTTATTCAGTTTGGTTCTTTACAATTTTTTTGGACTAGTTTTTGAAAACAATATCAATTAAGTGGCCACCTTTATTAGCAATTACAAAATGACTCCTTTTTTCTGCGTTTGCCATTACCTTTCCGAGCATCTCGGGTGTTATAGCGTCGATTTCAGCACGAATGTTTGCCTTGAGCTCGTCAATAGTTTGAGGCTGGTTGGCGTAAGCCTTGCTTTTCAGATAACCCCACAAAAAGAAGTCCGGGGGGGTTAAATCAGGTGATCTGGGTGGCCAGTCAATGTCGCCTCTTTTTGACACCAGACGTCCCGGGAATTTTCGTTGCAGAAATGCAATTGTTGCGTTTGCAGTGTGGCATGGTGCACCGTCTTGTTGAAACCAGTAACCCTCTAGACCTTTCTCACGCATTTGCGGGCAGACATAATGAGCCAACATCCACCGATATCGATTTCCATCGACAGTTTCGTTTTCTTTAAAAAAATATGGCCCAATGATGTTTTTTGCGCAAATCCCGGCCCAAACAGTTATTTTCCGGTCATGCAATGGCGTTTCATGTATCTCGTGTGGATTCTCCGTTCCCCAAATGCGGCAATTTTGCTTATTAACGCTGCCAGAGAGGTTGAAATTAGGCTCACTGTCAACCATTCGAGCGATTGTTTGGCCGTATTCCAAGCGACGTGGACAGTCTGTCAGCAATATTCTTTGTGTTAATTGCACTTTATACGGAAACAAACTCAAATCATTTTTCAAAATGCGCCACATAGTGGTTTTACTGACGCGAAAATGCTGAGCGCGACGACGATACGACACTGTTGGGTCCTTAGCAAAACTCTCTCTCACTGCTTCAACCACTTCATTGGAACGTCTTGGTCTTTGATGAACGGCATGTTGACGATCTCCTACTGTCCCGTGCTCAAAAAAATTCGACACGAAACGACGAATAGTATTGTCAGATGGTGCCTTTTTTCCGCGATATTTTTTCCGATATGCACGTTGAGTTAACACAATGGAACGACTGTTTTCGATGTAAAGTTTCGATGAAGCGATCCATGGCAAAAATTGTACTGAATTGACGTTTCCAAAACATATCTGATGCAATCAATCGGTTGGTAAATGTGAAAGTTATTCAGCGTTTACATACAGACATAAAAGATGGAGCACCCTGTATTAGCATAGACTTTATAAGGATATGATGTTCAGTATAACACTGATTCGTATTGGGAAATGAAAAAAGTTTCAGATTGATATTTATTGCAAGAAATCGCATCTTTATTTTGATCTTTTTGAGGATAAAACTGATAAGGAGTTGTGTTTGTTTTTTAATTAAAATTGGGTCAGTTAACGCCAAGTCGGCATCTCTGATTTTCTTTAAAATTTTTTTATTTTTTTTTTTTTTAATTTCTAATTAAAATTCTGAAAAATAGAACAAGCAACTTGGTTGATTTTTCGCGAATTTATTTATCTGAGCACTTAAAAACGTTAGTTTCCATGATGTTGAAAAAAAAAATGGAAAAAATTATGAAGAACACTTTCAACCAGTACTAAAAGAAAAATAATTTTCAAAAAAAATCAGAGATGCAGAAGCAAAATGGGGTCTGATTTGGCGTGGAATGCCCCATATATATCTTTAGATATTTTATTACTCTAAAATCTGTATAAAATAATTTGATATTTATTCATTCAAATTCAATATTATTATAATGCTGAAATTTTTTGGGGTGTATGATTTTGTTAGATATCTGAAGGATAGGTAATATATTTAAGTGGCTCAGCGTTTGTTTCATTCTTCAATTGATATAAATATCATGAATGAATAGATAAATTTAGCAATGCAAATAGTAAAATGACAAAAAAGAATTCAAAATCCATTTAAGTATAGAATAAAATAAAAGAGCTCAAACATCGATGGTCATCGAATGGCTTAACGCAAATAGAAAGTGGCAAAAAAAAACGCATTCAAAAGTTAATACAAAAAGGGTACAACGATAAAAAAATAATCGTTGTCATTGAAATTAACAAGCAATGCCAAATGAAGAAGACTAACACACTATAATTGAAGAACACTTTGTCAGGCATTGAAATCTAAGGTCAGTCTTGGATTAATTATGGACATGAAAAGGTCTAACAAACACAAAAAAGCAATGTAGGTATGTTAAATTTTGTATCAATAAAAATAAAAATTAACTAAATGATAAAATAAAAAACAAAAAAACAATCTACAATTTGTAATAACTATTTAATTATCAGCGAAAACACACAATGTTGGCAAAGTAATTATTTTTCAATTTACTTTTTTTTTTAATTGCATGTACTGGTTGTGACAACAAGTGGCACTTTTAACACTTTTTTGTGCCATTAAAGCAGGATGGTCTCCGAAAATTTTTTTCCCTTGCTGCAACAGTTTTGCTTTGATTTTCTTGATTTCGGTGCTTGCCATAAAAATAGTGTTAATTATAGAAAACGATAGCAAAATGAGTGCTATAATACAAATTACCGTTTCAATACAAGAAGAGACAAAGATTTTTTCAATCTAAATTCCAAGAAAGTAGAAAATGCTGAAAAAAAAATATTTAGCGGGAATTCTGTCAGTGACAAATTGAAGATTGTAAATAGCGAAAAAAAAATAAATATTGAGTACAATTGTAGCTTTTTTTGCTATAATCAAAAACTTCATTGTCAAATTCTATGAAACTTATATTTTTGCCAAATTTTTTTAGATTTGCATATTTTGTAAGCATATTGCATATTTTTCGCCGCTCATTTTTAGCACAATATACAAAATTTATTGAAAACTAATGCCAACTATTTTCGTTCGATATTCCTCAATATTGCTTAGTACAATTAAACAAAGTATTTTAAATATTTCGTTTACTTTTTGATATCAAATATTTTCCAAGCATATTGCAATAGTAGTGCAACAGCTAATGACAATTCTACCAACATTCCTATAGCATTGACATGTCAAAGTTGCGTTTAAGAAAAAAATTAATATCACAAGTTGAATTATAGAGCAGAGTTTTTAATTTTGCACACATTTAAATGTTCTCGGCAACACTGACAATATTGCACAAGGACAACTATGACGCCGCAAATGACAGGATATTGCAATGAAAAAATATCACAATATATAGCAGCAGCAAAAAAATAACATAAAACATGTAGAATAGCATTAAATTAATGAGAAAGTGCAGAATAAAGAAGAAGAAAAAAACATTAATTTATGAGGGCGATAATATAATAAATGTCTTTACTAAATTATAATGACAAAGCAGCAAAAAAAGGAATTATTTTTCAATAAAATACCCTTTAATACAAACTGGGTGTTCACTTTTTCTCAAGACCTAATTTCCATGGCATTTTCGGTTTTCAATGTTTTTCTGACTTACATAAGTTATATAATGAAACTATATGAAAAATATAATATAATATTTCTGACTAATACCTATTAAAAAGTAATTTTTTGCGCAAAAACCTTATAATACTTAAAAATGTCCATGATACAAAAAAGTATAACGTTCAACTTATACTACAAAGAAAATGTATACACAGAAAGAGCTAAATTTCAATTTAATGTTTTCGAATTAAAAACTCGATGAAGCTTGAAATTTTAAGCCCTTTTACATTTCATGCTCAAAGGATTAAAGCAACCAAAGCGAATTAAGGCTGTAACCTCTTACTCCTCGTAATTTATTTAATTATCAAATCATTAATATTAATTAACTTAAGTTAATTAAGAGCCATAAACAAAAATCAGCTTTATAATAAAGTCTTCTGTTCGTATACCCTTGCTAACATAGTAAATTTTGTGCCATATTGAGTTTGTCAAATTCGTACCCAAGAGGGATAGATAGAGAGAGAAAAAAAGACGCATTGAACAGAGAAAAAAGAAATCGAATAAAGTAAACTTTGGCGTTGATCCAAAAGTTAAATTGCCAAATAAACGAATCAACGCCAACTTCCAAATGAAGTTGGCCAGCCACAGAATAAAAATCAGTGTCAAGATTACAATGGTTGGAATAGAAGAGATTGCAATAAAAAAAAAAGGATTGATTGGTTGTTGAAGCATAGACAACAGTTTGAACAGCTTCTTTTGTATTGTAGTTGAGCAGATTTTAAATCGGATAAAATACACAAAAGGATTTCACTCACACGTACATACGTACAGTGGAAAGGACATTCATGCTGACTTTTTGGAGGCGTATGTTGTAAAATTTTGGGCATTTATTTTGAGTTAAAGTAGCAAAGAACTAGCGAATGTGTGCGAAAAAAAAGAAAGATAAATGATTGTCTGAAATTCACGTAAGACAATGTTTTACTCATATGAAAAATATTAGGGATCGTAAATAATCGCAATTTTTTAGAAACTTTTAAGAAGTCACACTGAGGTCAAAAAATCGACATATCTAAGTAAAGCTATATCAAAATATTTAAGGGTAAATTATGCCAATATTAAGTACACTTTGAAATGTAAACTTTGAAATATTTCTTATAAAAATCACAACCCTCATTTATTGTTTCCAATTTTTATTTTCCAGAAATAGCTTAATCTTAAATTTATCACAAATCACAGTCGACGTTCAATAAAACGACTTAGAAAAATTTAGGCATTTTGTTAAAACGATCGTAGATTTTAATTCTTTTTTTTTTTAATAAATTATAATGCTTAAATTAATTCTAGTATGTAGTTACAATTTTTATGAAAGAAAAAAACTTTTTTTTACGTAATTTTTAACTTTAACGTTTTTGTGATTCAAAATTAAAATCTTATGAAGTGAGTCTTATTACTAATGGACGTCAAAAGTGCTTAAGATTCAAAAACATAATTCTTTTTGTTACAATTTCTATTATTTTGCCTACTTAGGGGCCGTCCATAAATTACGTGAGTCAAGATAGGGGCGGTGGAAGGAGGTCCGGCAAAATCTCACCAAGGGGGAGCGGGGTCAACGAAAATCTCACGTCGACTTTTTAATGCAGAGAGTATTTCATTATTGTAGCAGATTACATCTAGAAATTATAAGGAAATTCTCACGGAAGGGAGGGAGGAGTCCCGCCAGAACTCACCAAATCTCACCAAGGGGGGGATCTGAATTTTCAAAAAAGCACCTCACGTAATTTATGGACGTCCCCTTATTAGAATTAGTTTGCGATTCAACGGCTATAGCAGAGCCGAACGCATAACTGATTTTTCATACGAGAAGCAGACTAATAGGTGGTCATATTGAATGCGGATAACGGAGCTGCGGATAACGGGACCCGTTCGACCGTCGACCACATTTAAAGTAAAAAAAAAAGTCAAAATAAAAAAGATTTTTATTTTGACAACAGGTTTAACTTATAGCTCCTTATTAGCTTTATAATTGGTGCTAAGGTTGAATTTGGGCAATTTTTCGTTTTCAAGATAATTACAAAAAACCAAGGTGTCACACAGGACAAAAACTTCCGTTTTCGTGGAAATGTCCATATCTAAGCAAAAATAAGTGAGTCCTGAATGAAACCTGCACGCAGCGGATCAAACGTTTGAGCATTTACATAGTATTTGTGCTGTACGCAGAGCTGCTGTAACTTTTTATTTGTGAAATAAACAAAAACAAAATATGTATGACGAGAAAAGTTTAATGATAAAACCTTTGCACAAAATATAATGATCGTTGAAAGCCTTTACACGATATGTTGTATCAACATCAAATAACAAAGTTATGACGAAAAATTGGTTTTGGCTGTTTTAAGCGAGTCTTACTAAACAATTTTTTTTTATCGCTGAAACACTGTGAAGTTCCAAAGTAACACGGTACTAAGTTTTAATTGGCACAATAGTTCGCCATACCTGTTCTGCCAACATAAATCAATCAATCGTTTAGTATCATTTATGCCGTGATATAATTTTTCGAAATCACAATCGAAATATTTATTTGGAAATATATTTATTTATCAAATCGAAATGAAATTTAAAGTGAATTGGCAAAAGCAGTTTCAGTTTCTTTAAGTTCTTTAAAAAAGCCCACAAAACTATAAGTTAAACAATAAAAGTTAAGCCACCACCACAGTATATTTGCACGTAGCCGCATAGGACCTTTACATGTTGTATATTCAAATGTGCTCGACTATGCAATAAAATATCAAAAAAACACAGACACACACACGAACAAACGATTACATTGTGCTCAACGAGGAGAAGCTCACATGCAATTCAGCAAAAAAAAAAATATTGGAAGAAAAGGATAAACGTGACTCGTAAATTCAACACGCTGGCAAAAAGTTTTGCCACGAATAAAATGCTGCATTAAGTGGGGTCAGTAAGACACCCAAGCCAACTTGGATATTAAACTTTTCACTTCCTGCCAACACGCGCCGCGAGCACACATCGTCGCCTGTGCCGTTCGTCGTATCGATCAGTTTCAGTTGCAGCAACAACGGCGGCGTTTGCATGTAAAAAGGATTCAGTATGAAAACAACGACAAGAGCATGAGCACGAACACAAAAGTTAATAAAGTCACGAAAGGGGTTAAATAACAGCGCAGCGCAACATCCAGTAACGCGTATTTGGTGCAGAGCACACAACAACAAATTAATTGAAATGTAATTAAAGGAGTGTGTGTGTGTGAAGAACGCAATACCCACTCGTAAAGGAATATCATAAAATGTTTGTGAATTTTCGAAATTTATTTATTTACCACAATTCATTGGCCATCGCACACAACCACATTAAAGCAGCTCAAAATGAAGCAAATTTTTAAATTTTATTTTATTAATTACTGCGCTTAATATTCATACACATATATACACATGTACAGCATACAATTAAGAGAAATTAAGTTAAAATCAAGCTGCATGCATAAACACGCGTGTACAAATTGTCACCATCACTTTGCTTATACAACTGTATACACCCAATAGGAAATGGTGACCATATAAACTATTACTAAACAAAGTTTAAATTTCATATTTTTGGGCAAACTCGAGGAATATATTAATGCAATTAAGATAATTTAGACCAGTGGTGGGCATGGAAATCTAACAAAAGGGATAAACATTACACAACAACAAACAAAATTTAAGATTTTTTTTGCTGTCATTTCCAAATTCGCAAACAGCACAAAAAAAAACAATTGCTACATTCGTCAAGACAAAATGCGGCACCGTCGCTTATGCCTTTGTGTTTTGTTTTTGTTTTCATTTGAATTCAAGTCAACGCTGTGCCTCGATAGCGTTGAAATTCTGCGAATTTCGTTTGCTTGCTTGTGGGTCGAATAACGGTGCGGGCAATGAGGGCGGATAGGGACACTACGTGCCCACCACTGATTTAGACATATTACCTAACTCTTTTGACTTTATATTGAAATTACTATTAAATTAGCAATTGGCTAAACTGAACTCATTTTGTTCACACGAAAGTACAAAGTCACACCTTCACTTGATCTGACTAGCCTGCATTGTTCTTGATTTGTCTAAAGTGGTCAGGGCTGTATAAGTTTTTATAGGACTTTCCTTAAAAGAGCATATGCCAGTTCCAGTCTTTATCAGAATTGTGCAGGTACGTTAATGATTTGGCAAAACTGATCAGGACTGGACGAAGTTTTACAAGGCATTTGATGATAGTGCTGCAATATGGCTTATCTCTCTCATATCTGATCCGAAATTCCTTAAAAAGTTTTCACCGTTTAGATACTGATAAGATTCAAATATGGCTGCGATTAATAGGATACGCCATTCCTAGCCAGATACGGAGTTGAGATGCCTGATAGGAATTACTACTCGAGATTTTGCATCTTCCGCCGTCGGAACTGCTCATCCACAGCCTTGCAATAAAAAAAGGGACCTGAGCCTAAGAGAAAGCAAACTATGGAAACAGAGTAGTTAAGGATATGTAACTATTCCAGTATAATATAGTCAACATGATCTACTGGCTGCTACCGACTCTATAGCCCTTTTGTATGATTTTAAAAATATTTACACAACTTCTATCTCTGATTGGGTAAGTAATATAATGTTAAGTATAAATGGGGTACCAATTAACACCGACGTGTCGAAAATTAAGTCTGTATAAGGAACAGGTACAGACTTCCTAATCATGGTAGCAGCAAAGACTGTTGGCTTGAGGAATCTTGTCTCAACAACCGTAACTTTCTATATTGACAGCCAGACAACGTTCAAGCCATTGGGTTTTACTCTTAACTAATCTTAGTTCTTTGTTAAGTGTAACGAGCCGCTGAACTTTATTCAACACTATTCCATTACGCTATGATGTATTCACGAGCTATTAAGCACCGAAAGGAATGAAAGAGTTAAAGACAAATGGACTTGCAATACTCAGATCGCAATGTACTTCCATCATTAGAATTCTCAAAAATGCAAATTAATTTGAGATGACTAAGAAAAAAGGAAATTATAGATGGAAGCACATTTCAAATTGTGGAACCCCAAAAGAATAAAAAGTTGTTTACATCTAAGTCAAAAGGTTGTGCGCTTGCTGACGGCGGCACTGCATCATAGATGTAATGTCTATCAGATTTCAGGTACCTCACAATGACTACTCCAGAAGTTGCACAGAAAGTGAAGTGAAGCAGAGGCAGCAATATTAAAGAATATACTATGTAAAAGTTCAAGATTGCACGAAACATTGTTTTTAATGCCAACACTTTTTGTCAACCGGGCCAATACAAAAAAATGTGGCTATCATTGATATGTTACAATTGATTTTCCCACTCTTAGATTTTTTCAGATGCCTTGTGTTCAATGAGTCATTGACCTCTGGCTGTAATTGATGTTAGAAGCAAGCAGCCTTCTAAAATTCTAAGCCAACTCACCAATTGTTTTGTTTCCTGTTGGCTACTTAGTTGACGTTTGCAAGTGTCGGCATTTTTTTTTTTTTTGTTTTAATATGACTTTCATTCATGTGAACTGCAAATTTTGGACACCCCCTTGAAACAATTTAATTGTTATTAATGGTGTTTTTGACACGCTTGTAGTAGTGCTTTAGGCGCTAGTACAATCGCACATGGATGGGAGGAGCTCATTCAATAGAAAAGTCATTAATTCTATTTAAGTGATTGTAAACACAGCAAATGCGTTAAATTGGTATTTTTTTTTTTGCGTTATGTTAATTTAAGTCTGTTGAATAGATATCATAATTTTGACTGTTAAAACATCGCTATAAAATTGATATTAATAATAAAAAAAATATATTAAAGACTCTTGATGTGAGTGGACAAAACCAGCACGTTTGGATTAAGTAAAGTAAAACTCATAACAAAAAAAGAAATATAGTTTGATTTAAGTACCTACTATATAATAAAAGTCCAAACTACTACTTTCTTATGAATCCAAGTCAGACAACTTTTTGCATGACTCCCTAGAGTTCCAAGTCTATGCAAGTGGTTTCACTTGTCAGCGTGATGTTGATAAGCGAATGGAACAAAATTTATTATACACAAAATCAAAAAAAAGAACTGGATGCCACGACCTTTTTTTTTAATTCAGCGACTTTTTGTATTTGTATGATATTTGGTTCCGTTTCCCTATACAATTCTCTCAGTCTAAGTTCTGAAGTTTTTCCTTGTATGGGCAGTGCCACTTTCTCTTGTCGAAATTTCAGAGCTTTTCTAATTTGGTAGTATTTCTGAGAAATTTGGTTACATCACATCAAAAATCTCTCTCAACACATCGTCTTAATAGTATATTTAAACTGTCACTCAGTTGATAATGCTGATCAAGAATATAAATACATTTTCCACAACTGCCACGCCCTCATATAAACGGAATGACAAACTCAAAAGGTCATTCAGATAAAAGTGAATACAATTTCAGATCAACACAAATATTTAATATTATTTGCAAATCTGAATAAATACCGATCATTTGGCGCCTCCTTCCCAGAAGACTCTACGCCCGGGGCAACGGCCACCATGGCCCTCAAAGTTACGCAACTGGTGGCAGCAACTTACAGTGAACAATTTCTTTACAGTTCCACTACAAACACGGTATCACTTGCTTCAACCAAATGTCATTTTGGCGAAGAACCCATTTTTTATTAACCGTAATGAGATGTTTAAGAAATGGTTCAATTTTATCCCGTTTCAATAACGAATCGCAGATGGAATTTTGATTCATCAAATCTTTTTCGGTATCCAAATATTAAGTTTAACGCATCTAACGTTTTTTACATGATTCCAAATAGTTTTGATCAAAGTGGTATATCCCTTCAGAATTATTTTTTTGCAAAATTTTAACAATTTTTTCAGTGCGTGATCGAAATGACAGTGAAATTAAAACTTAGTTAGCTTTAATTCTCAACAAAAAAAAAACCATGTGCTGCAATGTGCAGTATTGATATCAACAAAAGCCGGGCTAACTTCATGCACATTTTCGTAAGGATTTAGGATTCTTTACATTCAAAACAGGACATTACAACGCAACATTTAAGTTTTGATGACAAAAGAAGATTTTGGGCCAGTGCTTTTGACTTGTAGTTCTAAAAAAAATTTATTTTCTACCTATCAGTGAAACCTAACTTTAAAAAAAATTTTTTCTATGTAAAGTTTAACATTTAAGGAACTGCTTTTTCGTATCATGATCATCACATACATCGTTCACCTTGTTCTTTTTTTTTGACATTGAAAAACTTTTTAAGCTGTAGTTCAATTGAAATAGGACCTTTTGAATTTAACAAAAATTTTAGTCATTTTACCAAAGGTCATGTTTTTTTGAACAATACAAACAATAGTGTTGTGTGACATTTTTCTCAAAATCCCTTGCAAAGCTTTGAGCAAAATTCACACATTTGCAAACATTACAGTGAAAGTGCTCGAGCCCGCATTTTATGTTACACATACGTTGCTATTAAGCCTGGCAAAGCTCAAATAGCACATGTGCACAAACTGTGAGGCTCAAAACACTAAAGGATTTTCATAGACGATAACATGAAGACGAGTAAAAAGCTTGTAGCGACTAAATTACAAAAATTTAATGAACAACAGCAGAAATGGTAGCAACAGCAGGAATGACAGCACCATTAAATAAAGGCAATAGCACTGGTAGCAACACAAAATAACCAAATGGGCGCTTGCTATACAAAAGCACAAATAATGGCACTACTGAAAATGCTGGCCTTTTGCTGAATGGGTTACACCAAAAGCTATGGACGGTATTTCAGCAGCTTTTCAAAAATGTTTTTACAGCACCTTCGCATTCATTAAATGTTGTTGACATTTTGTAGTGATGTTTTTCTGATGCTGTTGACGTTTTAAGTAAGTTGTGGATTTATACGACTTTAGACAGCAAAGAATATTATTTTTGTGTATTTTTTTTTTTCAAAGAGTAATTTCAAAAATTATTTTAAATATCGTCAAAAACTATGCAACATAATTTTGGAATTTTTTTGGCAGAGCTTCGCAATCAAACTTTGACACTTTGCTAGTGACATATAGAGCTTAAGAATTATGTTCTCTCATCATATTTGACATTCAGGTATGACAGCACAAGAAATATGACTACGATTGTCAAAGTGTTAAAATTATTTCACTGAAAAATTTAGTAATTGAAAATCTTCATGTGCTTATTATGTAGGTAAATTACTACAAAATTTAAAAGTTTTCCAAAAAACGACAGCGCACAATTAAAATAAAATGCTGACAATAGAAAAAAAATGAGGTCAAATCGCATCATAACAAAAATACTTGGTAATTCAAGAAACAACGTGAATAGTTAACTTAAAAACTAAGTGTTCTTTTGCAAACTAAAGACATCATGAAATTTTGGTTTAAAGTTTTTTTGTTTTTGTTTTGCAGCTGACACCATCATTTGACACCCACGTCCGCCATCATTGGCACACGACGCTCCTCTGGCTTTCAATTTTAATTGAGCAACCGGAAGGAACCAGTTACAAGTGGTGCAAGTTAGAGAGAAAGCTTACGACAAATTTGACACATGTCACAAATGGAACTGAATCGCTTCCAGCAATTAAGTACTTTACGCTTGTCATGGTCGTCGTCGGTCAATGCTACGGCTGCTGTTAATGAATGGCGATAATTTTAATGGGCGTTCTCATTGGCGCCAGCTTAAGCTCAAGTTAATTAAAATCGTTTTTTTTTTTCTTTTTTGCGCTACACTGTAGGGTACATAGCATACGTACTGATGTTGGCGACAGATTTCAACGAGTTGGGGGTGAAATTAAAGCAATTGAATTGTATCGATTACACTCCATAACAGAAAATATTTGCTAATTGTTATAGCCTCCAAATATGTATGTTATGCAAGAAAATATATGATAACATATAAAGGGTTTTTCAATAAGAGTGATATGCTTTTTTTTGTAACAAAATAGAAATAGCCAAAATAACCATTTTGGAATACAATCGATTAAACTATTTTTTAAAAAGTATATCATTCAAATTGCCGCCTAATGCGATGACTCTAATTTGTGACAACTTTATTTAATAAATCAGACCTTATTATAAGAATTTGGCATTCAATATTCAATTTAAATGCAAAAATTGACACTCGTTTATAGGCATAGACCAATGACTTCAAATAATCCCCCAAAAAGAAGACCAAATGCCTTAGATTACAACTTCTTGGAAGTCATACGCTATCTGTATTTCTTGAGATTATTGAATATCCGAAATTTTCAGGTAATAAATCGATTGTGC
Source organism: Tricholauxania praeusta (assembly GCA_949775025.1). Lineage (NCBI taxonomy): Eukaryota > Metazoa > Arthropoda > Insecta > Diptera > Lauxaniidae > Tricholauxania > Tricholauxania praeusta. Next base: position 189,490,056 of record OX459028.1, read on the forward strand.
CACATAGCGCCATCTTGTTGAATCCACATAATTGTTCAATCAATATATTCCAATTCAGACCCGTTATCATCGATCTGTACTGCTCACCAGTGACAGTAATGACGAGTATTCCTCATTTTCAAACAAATAAGGGCCGATGATTTCACTGTACAAAAACCACACCAAATGGAATACAAGGATTCCACGTGAAACCAAACAACAAACCCGAAGTGGAATTAGTGCGAACGAACGACAAATGTCATGCTTTGCCTGCCGAAATGAGAATGAGGCCAATGGTGAAGAGAGAGAGAGAAAGATCTTCACCATTTTGATAATTAGTTGCTCTCCAAATTGAGGTATCATGTTCAGTGGTGCCCACTACCACAAACAAAAACGCTTACAGTAAGCATGTGTTGATGATTTGATCATCAATTCTGTATACGTGCACTCTTTTTACGCTCTTTGAGCGCCTGCTCGTTCTCTGGGCGAAAAGAGCATTTGAAATTAAATTTCTACTTTGAATATTTCGCCCGTATTGTAGCTGCGCAACTGCTTTTTGCAAACTGTGACCTTACTCTCCATTTTAAAAAACGCTTCTCTGTTGCAGCTTCTACGCAAGCGTCTGTGTTGTAACACAGACGCTTGAAGTAATTACTCGTTTCGATTGTGCTATAATCAAAAACACAGATTTTAATGTTTATTTAAATGATTGTTTTATTTACTCTTGAAACTTATTCACATACTTTTTTTAACTTCGATGTTCGCGCCACAAAGTAAAAACTTTGTTTTGATTAAAAAACTGGATAATGTTCAAGCTTTGTTGAGACTAGTATCTGCACATGATTAAATTCCAAATTTTACTAAATACAACTGACTAAGATTTTAACATCGATTTGAAAAGAGACCACCCTTTCTGGGAAACCTACAAAATGCTACTTTAAAATGCTATTTATAAGTTTAAGTAAAAAAAATATATGATTTTTTCTTTTTTTTAATAAAAATGTCAACGCTGAAAGCTGAAATTCCACCACATCATTGAAGAGATAACACGCATCAAAAGCAATAGCACAGCAACAGCATCCGAAAACTATTCCAAACGCTTGCATAATGAGCCGCTGCAAATTGCATTCTTAACGAAGTGAAGTGTAAGCAAAACTTTTATTTTGCTTTTGGCATTAATATTTCGCGCTAAATTGCATAGTTAGATAAAATTTTGTATAAACTTTTGCTTTGCTTAATTAATGCAGCATGTTGATGCTTAAATTTCGAAAAAAAAAAAAACATTTGCTGTTGCACAAAAACAATACACAGCTAAGTTGAATGCTTTTAAATTTGATGAACTAAATTTTGGCTAAGCAACATTGATAATTTCACAATTAACAGGAAAGTTTGCACAAATTTTCTACAATTTTAGCTGGCAAATTCTACATTGGATTGGATTTTAAATTCGAAACCAGAAATGTGTTAATAAAATAAGAGAAAACTTTTGGAAAGAAATTTCTACAGAATTTGAAAAAAATTCAATTTTGAAAACAAATTCAGAATGAATAAAACGTACGTATGTGATAATTAAAACGAGAATGCCAGGTACCATGTAACAATTTCGTTAAAACTTATGAATTAGTTTGAAAAGTAAATGAAGCAATCATTTAAATAAACATTAAAAAGTGTGTTTTTGATTATAGCACAATTGAAGCGAGTAATTACTTCAAGCGTCTGTGTTACAACAGAGAAGCGTCTAGAAGAAATTCAATTTCAACTGCTATTTGACTTCGAAGTTCGAGATTACAGTTTGCAGAGCAACTAAATGGGCTTAAAATGGGATTATATGCAGAAATTGATGCTATGAAAACTACACCGACTCAGGGTGGAATTATCAAAGGTGAAATCATTTGAAAGTTCTCACTCTCTTTCTCTTGCTCTCCATAATTTTTGTTTTTATTTCGTTTTTTTTTTTTCATCTCCCAAGTAAAAATGACTTGCCTCTTAATGATTTCATTTTTAGAATGAGCTCCAAACTTAGACTGATCTATGCGGATGGTATAATGTTATATTATTGGTATGGAATATTGCAAACAATTCGCACTATTCTATCGCCAAATATTTTGTAAGCACTTACAGCAAAAAATTTGAAAACAATTACTCACAGTTCGTGTAACTTTTGCTATTTTTCTGTCAGTTTTATTAAATACTGCTTAAGCAAAAAAACTAAGCTGGAAAGTAATAGCACTTGCGTCATTACCATCATTATTTTAAGTAATTTTCACTTAATTTAAATATAAACGAACAGCATTAAGACATATAGTCAACAGCGTAATACCGCTTTTTGATTTATTAAAAAAAAGGTAATTAATTAAGTCGTCTAACGAGGATAATAAAACATTTTCTTTGACAGCTAACTTCTCATAGCAAGGACTATAATAAAGCATAAAAGTTATTAAAATAAATGGTAACAATAAAAACACTACAAGGCAACATAGATAATATAAATTTATTTGCTTAACGCCAAAAGGTATGCAAAGTTATTTTCTAGTGCTGTTAATATGATACAAAGAAAAAACAAACTTTTATAACAATTTAATAACTATTTTAGTTGAGAAATTATATCCTGTCAAATAGAAATAAAAACCAAAGTCGTCAAAGTCAATTCAACAAGTTATGCCAAGCAGAAAAAGTAAAGCAACTTTAAGTAATAAAAGAAAAAAAATGATAAGCAAAGCACAAGCACAAGAAAAAGCAACAGGAAACGGAAATGACAAAGCTTTTATTGTATTAGTGCATTATTTCCGTTAGAAAATTAGTTGTAGTTCACGTTGCGGGTGGGTGCTATTTTATCGTCACAGTCTCAGTCGTTAGTTTGTAATTTAGGTCGCAGCAAAGTAATGAATTGCAATTACAACCGCAACTTAATTCATTCCGAGGCTGTAATTAATCTAATCAGCAGCAGCTATAGCAACAAATACTCGTAAATTGAGAGCGTGCAAAATAAAAGGGTATTGCAGGATGTAGGGTATGAATACATTTGCGATTGCTGCCACATAGTTAGCATAATTTTGCAAACGAATGTTAAATCGTATGTGCAATTAAAGATATATGGTACATGTAGCGGATGAAGGGGTATGCATTTCAATTTGTGCCAAATTGCAAATTGAACAGGTTAAACATGTTGGTGTTGACAACCGGAAAATTGCAAAATTTTGTGAAAAACTTAGCACTGCACGAATGCACATTGGTATCGATATGCAAATACCTTTGATTAGGTGGTGTGGTGAGGTAAGTAAGACGAAAATTTCAGGATTTAAGTCAATCATAAATGGATTGAGCATAATATAGGTTTTTAGCATTTACGGTTTTGACATGTTAAGGCTTTAAAGGGAAGGTCTTATTTATATATTTTCTTTTCTGAAATGAGGCTAAAATTGGTATACAGGTATACACCTGTATACCAAGCAATATAGTAAAATTTTATTGCTTCTATCGATGTGGAAAAGAGAAAGACTGGGGAGCTGAAAAATGTATGGATCTGGCGAGCAATGCTCAAAATTGGATGCAATATATCTAACGCCACGCAGTGTTCCTTTTAGGTTATTTTTCTTCAAACTCTCAGAGTCACTGACAAGAGGTATGTAATATGATTGTAATGACATTTGAAAGTTAAGGTGTTACTTCAGAGAGAAAAATGAGTTCCATTATGATGGTACTGACAACATTTTCATAGTCAAATAGTTTTAAGAGGAGTACTGTCAAAGTAGAAGACTCAGTGATTTTTATTTTTCAGTAAATTTTTTAGCCTTATTCTTCAATGAAAAAAAAGCAAAGGTTAATAAAAAGAATCCAAATTATATTAAGTAACTCATGGAAGTTTTTACAAAATATATAAATGTATATAGTTAATTTAATAAGCTATAAAATTAGCATGCAAAAGGTTCCAAAATATTACAAAAAGAATTGCATGTTTTTATGCCCCACTTTTTGACGCTTGTTTTCGACCAAACTTTTAACTAATTCTTGTACATTTCTTTTTGTAGATTATGAATATACAAAGGAGTTAACCACGTCTATTAATCATAACATTTTATTTCACAACCATTCCTATTATTATGGAAATTCATTTTTTTTTATGGAAAAAATAGTTATTTTGTTTAATTAAAATGAAAAGTGTAACGTAATTGGGTTGAATGAGTTGCAATGAAATGAGTTTTGTATTGAGAGCAAGGCTGTTTGTTCCTCATTGGGCATCATGCCTTCAGGCTGGGAGCAGTATCCAATAACTGGTGTAGAAACTGTCATGAACCCGATGAAGAGGAAACCATAGAACACCTTTTTTGCTTTTGTCCTGCTTTAGCAAGTTATAGGTTGAAATACTTTGGGCAGCCATTCTTTATATCCCTGAAGGAACTAACTATAGTCCAATTGAGTGAAATCAAAAGATTCGCTGTAACAACAGGCACCTTCATGTTGGACGAGCACCACAATGAAAGGACCAGAATTTACTAATAAGACTGTAGCAGAGAGTTTGTGGTAACACTATGGACCCCTGTGGTCTATGTGAGGCTCTGAAATAGCCGCCACCCTAACCTAACCTAAGGCTGTTTGTTTTTTTTTTTCAAATGATAAATTTTGACGGTTTTAAGAACCATAAGAAACTATTCAAGAAAAAAGTAAGAAATTGGGTTTTTTTTTTTTTCAAATGATAAATTTTGACGGTTTTAAGAAAAAAGTAAGAAATGGACAATTTGGCGTGACATCTTAGATACAAAAAACCTATTTGGTCATATTAAACAAACCGTCAAAGCGAATACAATGAAACTTTGTGGACTCGTTATACAAGCACCATTCGAATAAAGAGGGAAAATTATTCGGTTTGGTAGGCTGTCAAAACAAAATCAACTGTCAAATTGGCATGCGAACTACTAGAAAGCATACAACTATTCAGAATTATACTCAATTTTACAGTAGCACTTGCTATACAAAAGTATCCGACTTTTCATTCTTCCTTGGGACTATATTATAATATGACTATGTGAGAGCTTCCAGTGACCCATGGAGGTTAGAAAGTATAGTTACACAGACTAATTTAAAGATGATTAAAAAATATTTTAGATTCTATTGGACAATATATTAAAATAAAGGTTTAAATAAGTTTAGGGGCCGTCCATAAATTACGTGAGTCAAAATAGGCGCAAAATCTCACCAAATCTCACCAAGGGGAAGGGGGGGTCCAAATTTTCAAAAAAAAAACACCTCACGTAATTTATGGACGTCCCCTTAGGAAAGTAAATTTTAATAAAAAAAAAATTAATAAAATTATAAGAAAATGGAAATAAAATAACTTGAAACAGAAAAAATCACATTTTGTGTAGTGAAAAAATACTTTTATTCTTTAAAAAAGAATTTTGAATGAAAAAAGTATCAAGCCTTTCAGATGACAATGCACACAGACTTCATTCCCACTCGCCTTACACTTACTTCAGTTATCACAATATGCTACACACTCGTATAACATGAAATCATAGGTGCTTACCTGAAAATAAAAAAAAAGATAATATTTTTTTAGAATTTTTGATAATATTTATAATAGTTATTTGAATAAGTTATAAGAGGTGTTCAAAACTGTCTTTCTTTCTGCAAAAGAACATTGACAACAGTTTTGGATAATCCCAGGACTAAGCTGTCCAGACAGAACGTGCTGAAAGTTTGAGTTTTGATTCAAAATTCACAGACTTGTTCTGCTACGGAACTGAACATCTTCCAGAAACATCGTTTCATGAAAAAATTTCATTGAAAAAAACATTTGCCAAAAGCGCAATAAAAATGTTATCCCAACAAAATAAAACCTCAATTTTATGAAATGAAACGCTGACCAAAGTGTATGCCCAAAATACATTAAAACAAAAAGGTTCCATTTAAAATCAAAACAAATGGTTCGCGGTTGCATTGAACACATATTGAGCAAAAACACTGTCAAAATGTCAAAACATGGACACAAATGGACAGCAAGCATCAGCACCAACATCACACATAGACAGAGCAGAGCAGAACACTAAACTTTTGTTGATTGCAGCGGCAATCCAAGGGCAGTGGTGGCAGGGGTGTTTTTTTTTTAGCAATTTTGGTTTTATGCATATTTTTGCGTTTTGCACAAATGTTCGAATTTAAGTGAATTTTTTTTTTCTGCGTTGGTTGGTTTATAATGAAAATTCAATTTGTATTTTAATTGCAAAGTTGAGTGATACTCGGTTTACACAATGTACATATTTTGGTCAGTGACCAAGAGAGAGCAATTAGTAGAAATTGCGTCGACATGGTGTAGTATGAGCAAGAACAAAATAAAATCATTTTCGATTTTGTTTTTAGACATTGAACAAAAGCAGGTTAATCTAAATTAAACAAGCGCCTGAAGCTATGCAATTAAAATCAACTTAATTGTTATCACAAGCAAGAAGTCATTTCAACAACTGTTCACATTACATAGTTTTGTGCTGCAAATTAAATTTCTATATTTTTTTTTCTCCTAAAAGTATACCAAGTTTTTAATGAGTTTAAGTTTTTTATGTACTCATCTATTATGCAGCATAAAACTTTATACATTATTACCACATAAACTCCGAAAAGCTGTCAACTGTCACTGCATCATCAATCAGTCTCAATTAGTACGAGTATAAAGAAAGTAAAGCTGAAAAATGTCTTGTCATAACAGCTGGTTTTGAAAATTCTTTATAGCATACTTATGGCAGAACGAAATCAGTTTGTGGTAACAACACATCAACAACTTCAAACAGAAGAAGAAAATTTATATGTGTTGTTCGTTAATAGGTAAAGCTTAAAATAACAAAACTAACACATTTTGACAGTTTATTACAGCGTATAAATAGGAAATGGCTTAAATTTAATGTAACACGTAACTTAAAAAAGAATGAAAAACTTCATAAAAAAAGGGAGATATTTTACGGATTACTGAGTATTGATTTCGATAAATACATGATGAATATACATAATACAATACAAAATGTTTCTTTCTACATAGTTTTAAAATATAAAATCTACAAGTATTTTGTTTGATAAAAATCAACACATTTATGTATATAAATTTTAACTACATTCAAGAAGTGAATTTGAAACCGTGTAGGTTTTATGAATATTTTAATAGCAATGATGACTGAAATTGAAGCTTTCCATCCCTCAATTATTTACGATTGCAAAATTTTCTTCACAGAGAAAAAAAAACAAAACCCAAGAGAAATATATTCCTGCGTATATTCATGAATATGGGGTGAATATCTGCTCAACAGAGTAAATACTACTGACATCCCATCATTGGATATTACGATGTTTAGAAATGTCGTGTTATCGATATTTCAACGCATCGAATTTTTAAAATCGATATTTTGTCTCAGCGATATATTTGAAATTTATCGTAAAAACATATTTTAGGTTCGATAAACGTGCACAAAAAAGCGTCTACACCATAGATGGGCAAAATTTTGGAAGCAGGAGCCACTTACAACAAAAACAATAATTACAACAACAGAAAAAAACTCACTATAAATTTAATATCGATAGCGAAATAAAATTTAGCAATAAACTAAAATCCAATTCCAAAAGTCAAACAAGAACAACATGAGTGCAGAAATAAAAGTACACTGGTCACACAAAACGAGAGATACGCATACCGCGTATAAAAAAAACCACAATGTGGCATGTGTTTGTTGTTTTGGTTATTTTTCTTAATGAAAACTACGAGCCACAAATGGCTCATTTTTTGAATTTTGCCCATCGCTGGTCTACACAATACTGTGTGGCTCTCTTTCTTACCAGTAAATTATATAAAACTTGGAGTTTAAGTCTAAATTTCGAATAAGTATTGAGTCTTTATTTTTTAAAAGATTGTATTCAACTAGCGTGCTAGTTTTAGTTTTAGTATATCTTATTATTTCATTACGAAGCAAACATATTAAGTTTTGTCTAAATTTTCCTTAAATTCAAGTAGGAATAAATAATAAGTAACCTCTTACAATATTTTGAAATTAACTTTCAATACATGTAGCCATTAAGCTATAGAACACAATAGCTTTCGCATGTATTCTTTTTTATGTATGAAATTTTTCAAGTGAGCACTCATTGTATGCTTTTTACGTCTACACAAAATAGCATTTAAAAGGCTTTTGAAAATGGCATTACAATGTCCCTTTGCTGAATTGATTGAATTATTAAAAACACTTTAAGGAATTCTATAAAATCTTATGCTGCTGATGATAATAGGACTTTTATTTGTGCCTTGGTGCTCCTTGACTGTGACATTTTTTCTACCCATAATTCAACGTCTAGAAATACCAGTTCTATCAAACCTAATTTCATGCTTGATGTTGAGTTTAACGTTAAGTATGAAGCAGCAGATGCTGGAAAAGGAAACGACGCAATCATTTTTAATGCAATCATCAGCATGACAAGCGTAAAGTGTAGCAGAAGAAAAAAAATACGTGAAAAATTGAAATGGAAAATTTTAAATGTAATTTTCATAAAATATTAAATACGGCAAATAAATGTTCATGCAATGAAAACTGATATCAAATTAAGGAAATTCTCGAATTAAATAAAATTCTATTAATAAAACAAAATTTCAATAAACTGAAGTTAAATGAAAAATTAATGAAGGATTTATTTCATTTCATTCTCCTGAAGTACATACATACAATATATATTTGTCAAATAAAAATAAAATTCGTTAGAAAATAAATTTTAAAATTTTTATGATTTCAAATTGAAAGCCAACCAAGCGTACACATTTAATATGCTTGCTATACGGGGCATCTTACGTGAAGTGAACAAGCAAAAAAAAAATGTTGGTTTTCAAATTCGTTTGGGTAAATTAAACATCTACAAATCTCTAATCAGTACTTTTATACTATGCGAACCATAGTTATCGATATATGGATTACTGAATATTTGGCTTAAAGTTTGGTATGATATATTTAGCGGTTCACTACTCAGCTTAAGAGACTCGTCGAGTTAATAATACGAGATCGAGCCCAAATCACAGACTAAAAATTCAAAAATTTATGAACTTTTAAAGTGCTCAAAACCGGTAATCGGTTTCGTAGGAACTGTTGACTTTCATTTAACAAGAAAAAATGTTTTTAGCAAATGTAGGATTTTGAATTTAATGTTAGTAGTGTCTTTAGGTATGAAGACGTGGTTGGGACAATAAAATTTTCAGCACTTGCTTTGGTGAATAATTTTTGTTGCGATTGGTAATTTTTTTGATTTAGTTTAATTGTAATGTTTTTAGTGTGCCATAAATTAAGCCAAAACCAAAAAATTCAGTTTATCATTTTATTTAAAACATTTTCATTGTTTCACACGAAATTTTCACGGTCTAGGTTGTAAGCTTTCAAATTTTATTGAGTTTTTCGATACTTTAAGTTTATCGATGTTTTTCTTTTGAATTTCAACGACTTTGTGCTCAAATCGACTGTTTTGATACTTTTTAACATTTTTCGATAGTTATCAAATATTACTGAATTATTCGAACTTTTCAACATTTTTCGACTTGTCCGATACCTTTCGAACTATTTCGATATTCTCCGACATTTTTGGATCTTTATTGATATTTTTCGACTCATTGGTGCTTTTGATACTATTCGATACTATTTAGCTTGTTCGATGCTTATCGACTTTTCGATACTTATCGATTCTAATTGATTTTTAATGCGAACATTAATATGAAGCTGTCAAATTCTTGGTATAGAAAAACGTCATTTAGAATAGACAAAGTCAATCGAAATCAAAATGTATCTAGTAATACCGATAAAGCCGATAAAAGTTGATATAACTATTAGTATCGAAATAGTCAAGACTTATGTCTCATCATTAAAAAGTATTGAAAAAGTTGACAGAAGTCTAGCAGTTTCGAATAGAATCAAACCGTATCAAAAAAATCGATGAGTTTGAAGGTATCGAATAGTACTAAAAACATTGAAAAAGTTGAATAGTGTCGAAAAATATTTTAAGAAACTTAAAGTTTGCATTGAAAATATCGAAGAAGTTGGAAGACAGAATAGTATAGAAAATCATCGAGAAATTTGAAATTTATCGAAAGAATCTTAAGAAAGTTAAAGTGTATCTAGAAACATTAAGAACTTCATACAGATCGGATTATATCGAAAATAACATCGATTAAAATCGAAATGGGTAAAGACTTTCAAAAAAAAAAATTATAATATTTAATAGTTAAATCCAGAGATATTTGCTCAAGAATAATTATTTACAGCGCTCAATAAAAAAAGATTTTTGAATCTTTAATATTACAGACTTAATCTTCTTAGAAAAAGGAAATAAATTATGAGCAGATAAGGAGCTATGAATCATATGTTTTAAAGCATGTAGGTACTAGTTCCGTATCGGAAGAGTTTCTTAGTTATGCTAAATGCTTCCCAAATAGTAATGATTTCAAAAACCTAAAATTTTGTTCGTTTCTCACTTCACGGCGAATTCCCCATACGGGTATCACTGGACATTTATATTGTTGTTTTTCTTCCTATTATTGTTGTTGTTTACATTATTGTCAGTTTGTTGTTATTGTTATTGTTATAATAGAATATTTTATGTCAACAGTATATATGTAGGTGTGTATGTATGTACTCGTATGCTATTGCACATAAATTATTGAACATTGTTGCCTTTCCATTTTCTTTCAGATGACTACAGGTCCTTGTGCAGGACCCATCAGCCCTACTTATATACATACATACGATGATATAAGAGAAATGGGTACACAAAGAATGTAAGTATGCGTGTCGAATGGAAAATTTTGCATCAGCACAATAAAAGCTGGCAAAAAATTCTCCATCCACATTTTTCAATTATTTATTCATTAGGTTATATTTCATTTTTATGTTAACGACATTAAACTGATTTTTTATGCAAGAACATGGGATGAAGTAAAATAAATCGCAATTTTGATTTGGTACCCGATAATTTTAAGGATAATAACTCGTACTCGAAGATGCTAGAATAGTTAGTTCTATCATTTTAATTTTCGTCGAAGAATTCGGCGATTCTAAAACATTTACAAAATTTAGTTTCAGTGGATTGTATTGCCATCAAAAACAAAACTTTCAATGTTTAAAATCATACTTTGTTCATTGTTCACAATAATTCACAACATTTAATAAAACTGTTCACACACTTTAAATTCAAGAGTTTATTTATTAGGGAGACAATTTTTTATTTTTACGTTTTATTCAGTGTTATATTGCTCTATTTCTAACGAGTCTGTCTAATGTGCAATAAAGACAGTTCAACAATTAAAATTGCTAAATCATAAAAATTAACTGCCACATTAATCCTCGGTTGAAATATTTTCAATATTGTTTTTTTTTATTTTGGTGAAAGTTTTGTACACATATGCTTGTTATTGGCATCGTTGTTGTTATTATATTTGTAAAAAAAATTTAATTTTAATCGAAAATTTTATTTATTTTTTAACTACACTCAACTTGCTGTATCTAATGGCAGAGTATATAAAATTGAAATATTTTGTTTTATATTGAAATGTGCACGTTTGCTCATTAATGACTTTGTTTCTTTACTACATATTGTAAATATTAGACAAACAAGCGTGTTTTGGCAAAAAATTTGCCAGTAATTAAGCAAATTGATTTCTGCTCTAGAGATAAATTAACAATTTTAGTATTACGAAGAGAATTTAATGTCTGCAATTTATTGTTTAAATTTTTTAACTTTGTAGGTGCAGAGTGATATTGGCACAGAACCATTAATCTGCGTTTTCATGCTATCTTTCTTGATCTTCTACTATCCCATATCACAGAGGTTATCACATGTTATAAAAATAGTACATACATACATATATGCCTATTCACTCCCGCATTCTCCAAGCGCATTAGGTTCTGCTCGCATGCTTTTTCTTTCTTACAAAAATTTGATAGTAAAAGATCAAGAAAAATACCATTAAAACGCGGCATTAAGCTCAGGGTCAAAAGTTTACAAGCAAATAATTTAGAAAAATATAAAAAAAAACAAAGTTAAGTAAAACAAAATGTGGTAAGTTGATGTTAATTTAGGCGAAATAAGGTCAGATGAGCTGAGATAAACTAAGACAAGCTGAGGTGAGCTGAGCTGAGTTATGGTAAGGTGAGTTGGAGATATGTTAGGGGAGTTGAAGACAGATGAGTTAAGGTTAGGAAAGGTGATATTAGTTTAGGTTGAATTAGGTGTGGTAAGGTACTATGAGAGGTGAGGTGACGTCAGGTCAGATGAGGTCAGGTCAGGTGAAGTCAGGTCAGATGAGATCAAGTCAGGTAAGGTGAGGTAACGTTACTTGTGGTAGGGTGAGGTGAGGTGGAGTGAAGTGAAGTGAGGTGAGGTGGAGTGAAGTGAATTGAGGTGGAGTGAAGTCATCCGAAGTTCTGTCAATATCACAATATGTATAAATCCAAACGCACTTTTAGAACAAAAATTGACCACGGACATACCCAAAGATACCAATGCATCAATGTAAATTTCTAAATCTACACAGCAACAAAAGCAAAAAACAGAAGCACAAAAACTTCAACAGTAATATCAGCAGCAAATACCAAAGCGTAATTATCGCTGAGTATATAAGAAAAATTCTCAATGCCAACCTAACTGCAGCCGCACACAAACCAATCCAACGAAACTAAAATCTCTTGCATTAAAATTAAAGAGTTATTTTCGTACCAACTGCAAGTATCGAGTCGCTGTCGTTTTTATGATGTGCCGCGCGACAGAATAACGCAGACAAACAGACGGCAATAGCAAATTTTTATAATTAATAAAAATATTAATTCCACACAATTTTATTGAAATACATTTTATCGCATCTGTGTTCTCATGTCGTTGACTGAATAACTGATTACTTTGAAAGCGACGCGTCAAAGTTGAAGGGTACGTTAAAGCGAAATCGCTTCGAATTCCAATACCACCATCAAGCAAACGAGCAACGCACCAACAGTGTTGGGCATTAAAATACATTTAAGATGAAATTGGTTGCAATAAAAGTTGCATATTAAGGAATGAGTGGAAAAAATCATAAAAATAAGTGGATATTTAAGTGAACAACAATAAAAGTAAATACCTGTTAAACGTGTTGAAACTTTTGATGAAACGCTCGTCGAACGGAAATTTTATGATGGATGAAGTGTGATTTAAAATAAAAATAAAAAGCCGCGAATTTCTATGTTATCTTTCGTTTGAGACCGATATATACTTTCGCACTACAGAAATTTTGTGACTTCAAAGGTGGTCAACAAATATATTGTATTATTTTCTAATAGATTTTCTAGAAGAAGGTAAGCTTAAGTAATATATTTATGCATATTTCACTAGGCATTGTCTGAAGCTAGTACTCTTAGTTAGTTCATTCAATGGAGGTGTCTTGGAGTAACATTGACCAAGTATAATTTCTACGAGTATTTATCGTTTCATTTTCAAAGTTTAAGGAAATAATGTCTGGAACTTGCAGATTTTCGCATTAGTTACCTCTAAGTTTTCCATTTTAACTCGTGTCAAAGTTTTTAAATTCAAGTATTTGGATTTATACTTTAATTTGAATTTTCGATAAATTTTTCAAAAGCAACTACAAAATATCGTAGAAAAATTATAGTTTCATTTGAAAATCAAATAGGAAAAGACACAACTTTTGGGGCATTATTCCTAACAGAAAATCATACATTTTAATGTTCATGCGGAAACATTAAATATATAATTTTTATACACTTAACTAATGTCTGAACTTGTATATCATGGAAACGACAGTCCCACGAAATGTACATATATAACAGCAAGGCAACCCTATATATTCTATTTAGGCTCATCGAGCTCTATCTTTTGACACCCATTTCATGCTGTAATCTTCTGCACTTTTTATTGAGAAAAATTGGCCCAAAAAACGGGAGGCAACCTTTATTTAGGACAGGTTTTGGCAAGGCAACCCTAGATATTCTTTTAAGGCTCATCGAGCTCTATCATTTGGCATAGGTCCCATGGTGTAATCTTATACACTCGACTCCTTTTCTTGGGAGATTTTGACTAACTGCCGCAATTTTTGGAACTTTTTTTAAGGCGTTTAGCTCTTAGTAATTTAGCTCTTTGGCATAATTTCGAAGAATTTTTTTTAAAAAATTTGTTCGAGAAAAATTTTAGAGCTTTGTAACTTTTTCTTTTGCGTGAGATATGTTATCGACTAACTGGAAGATTGATATAAAAAAAAATATTTTTTATTATGGTCTTGAGTGCCTTCAAGCACTAATGAATATGGCAAAATTGTCAGTTTAACTAACAGTATCAGTAAGTACTTAAAGTAATTCAGAAGCCTCAGATAAGTCTTAAAATTCTATAGGAAAGCTCAAGAACTTCGTTTTTGAAGTGATAGGTGCTAAAATTTCAAACTGTCAAACAGCCTGTGTTAGGTACCTTAAGATGTTAATTTTTTTGAAGTTTAGTTTTTTATATTATAAAAAAGTTTAACTTTGAGAAAACTTTCTTAACTTTTTCAACAAAATAAATAACAACTTTTTCTCTGCAAGAATTCGTTCTTTTCATTTATCTGTTAATAAAAATATTTGTTGTGGCAATAAAAACTCAAATATTTTGCTTAACTTTTTCTCTGGCTAATTTTTTATTTCTTGATCTTTGTTTGTTTGTTTGTGTGGGCGAGTAAGTGTGTGTCAGTGATGAAAAACTTTTGCCACATTTGATGCCATCAGCTTCCAACCAGCCAACGCAAATTGCGGCTGGAGTTGCACCGAAAAAAAAAAATGACAAACTATCATTGTGTTATACTTTAGAGATCAAAAGGAGAGTTAACTAAATAAAAATTTGAGTTAGTTATTTATGGCAAGTGTAAAAGACAAAAGTATATGCTGTCCACAAACAGGGAGACGCGGCGTATTGGATCCTTTGTTACTGCGAACAACTATACTTTCGAAGTTGTCAAGCAATTCACCTATCTTGGCACCGCCGTGAACACTCAAAACGATGTCAGCCTGGAGATAAAGCGAAGACTAACTCTTGCTAATAGGTGTTACTATGGTCTCAGTAAGCAATTGAGTAGTAGAGACCTCTCTCGCCCGACAAAACTGACACTCTACAAGACGCTCATCTTACCCGTGCTACTTTACGGCGCAGAAGCATGGGTTGTGTCGCAGACTGATGCAGCCACGCTTGGGGTGTTTGAGAGAAAAATTCTTCGCAAAATCTTCGGTCCTGTTCACGTCGGCGACGACTACCGTATTCGAATGAACCACGAACTGTACGAGCTCTACGCTGACATTGACATAGTCAAGCGCATCACTATTCAACGTCTGCGCTGGCTGGGACATGTTGTGCGTATGGACGAAGAAGCTCCGGCGAAAAAGGTGTTTGATGCGGAAGCCGCTGGGCGACGACGAAGAGGAAGACCATGCCTCCGATGGAAAGACCAAGCCGAGGAAACCCTATCCACGCTTGGTGTGAATGATTGGAGAAGGCGTGCGCAAAGCAGAGGCGCCTGGAGAGAGCTTTTGAGGTCGGCCGTAACCCGGTAACGGGTTGTTATGGCCACCCAAGTAAGTAAGTAAGTAAAAGACATATTGTGCTGTCTATGCAAATTAGTATTTTAAAAATTTCCTATAGTTGTTGGCTTAGTTTTCGCTTCAAATAATGTCACAAATTAAGTGACATTTATTATAGTTATATTTTATTTTTTTAGTATCTCATTTTGCTCATTTTTCTTTCGGTGTACAATCAAGAATGCCGAGCCACTTGGTTATGGTTAAAGCTACTTTGGCAAAACTTTTGACGCATCTTTAGCAAAGTTTAAATTTTTTTTTCTTTTTTTCTTTTTTTCATCTTTTATCTACTTGCTACTGTTTTCTATCTTCTCATTCTATTTTTTATTGTTTTCTCATAATTTTCATATTTGTCCTTAAACAAATTAAGTATGTGGGTTTTATTTTTTGTAGTAAATTTTGCTATCTTAGATCGTGCAACTTCTGAAGCAATAACAGTCGGCTTTAGTTTTTGTCATTTGAATAATTGCTGTTGTAACTGCAGAGTTTCTTTTCAAAAAAAAAAACAAATATTTTAATTTATTTTATTTAATTATTCAGAGAAAGATGCTAATGCTTTAGGCAAATTTCTTGCGAAACTAAAATTATGAACAAGATAAAACAGAGCCCCAACTAGGGTTGGGCAAATAAATATCGGAAATATCGATAATCGATATATTTTGGCCAAGCCTAGCCCCAACAGCTCTTGATGCAAATAAAAAAAAGATCTATGGAAGTGTTTTTATTTAAATTTTTTGCTATTTAGGGGCGGATTGTTTTAAATTCTTCGTACGATTAAAGAGAATGTCGTATTAGAAGGCCTGCTGAAAGAAAACAGCTAAGAAGAATTGCTTCGGGAACTCACAGACGAAGGATTTTCTTTCCGGTCTGTTACAATGTGCTATTTCATATAGAAAAGAGAGCATCATAAAAGAGTACTGAGTAGTCCCGCTTTCTCTCAAGCAAGCGTTTCTGGCAGCGCTTCGTGTGTCTGCTGTTGCAGAGTACTGAGTAGTCCCGCTTTCTCTCAAGCTAGCGTTTCTGGCAGCGCTTCGTGTGTCTGCTGTTGCCTACAGGTATGACTACTACGCAAGATTTTGGATTCTTAGGCTTAGAAATTTCCAGCACGTCAAAACCAATGTGGGTTTTTTTGTCAACAGATAGTATGGAGGAGTAATTTGTTTTTTTTTTTTTTGAGTTCTTAACCCTGGAAGTGAAATTCGAAAAGTAGTATGTGGATTACGTTTTGTGCATGTGACCACATGCATAACTTTGTTTAAACTATTTTTGAATAAAAAAACTTACTGAAAACCAATAATTGATATACATTTTTTCGAATCTTTATTGCTATTACAAATACAATTTATAACGTTGCAAGTGGGAAATCATCGAAAGCGCTATGAAATGTTTCGAAGAAATAGTAATTTTAAGCCTTTGCTCATCATTAAAGTAATGTTCATGAGACTGTCCGATTTTTGCAAGTTTCCTTAACCGAGGGTCTTGGTGTATCATGTTTTTGTTTAAAAAAATAATAAAAAATTTAAACTCATTACTAGTTTTCAATTTTAATTTATTTGTTTTACTCCAGAACTTGCAGATTTAAGGGTTGTTTAAATATTTTCAGGGATTTCAGGCTCTTACCCCCCGCCAAATGAAAAAATACTTCCCTACGCGATATTTTTCCAAACATTTTATTATGAGTATTATACACCCAATTCTGTTTTTACAGTCTTCTTTTACACGGTTTTGATTTAACACGGTCCGGAAGAAAAAAAATTGATTCCGTTTTTACACAATTGCTTTCGATTTAGCACAAATAAAAAAGTAATTTGATTAAAAATTTAGAGAAAAATATTTTTACTAATCGTAATCTTTTAGAAATTTAGTTAGGGAATTGGGTTAGAAGGTTAATAGGATTGAAGGATATGGAACTTGTAAGATATATTTCTATTTTTACAAATTTTACTCAAAATAGTCATGCGATTTTTATAGAATTTTTCAAGCAATAGTAGCGAAGTAAAAAAGTTGCCCTTAGTAACATTTCCTGTAAAGCTGATATGCAGCTAAATAACAATGAATTCAAAATATCAGATTTTATGGTTTTCAAATTGCAATTCAAACCACCTGCTTGACGAAATTTTAATTACTTCCGGACTAAAAAAATCCAATTGGTATGAAATAATTTAACATAAGCAAAAAAAATGTTAACACGAAACAAATTTTCTAGGACGAGTCATGACTACAATGGCAATTTCCTTGACAATATAAATAACACAACTAAAAATAGTCCTCTCTACCGCAAACTAACATGAGATTGTCATGAACAAAAAATATAAAAAATGTAATAAAACATATGGGAAAAAATTAAATTATCCCACAAACTTTTGTACAGGAAAACTCACTTGTGGCATGTAAACAGACAAGTGATTGATGGCAGCATCTTAATGTTGGCACATGAATTTATTGGACCAGGATATGTGACACGACTGCTCACAGCACAAAGAAAGCCAACTATAATAAGTATGGAGGAAGAGCAAAGAAAAGCAGAGTATAAAGGAAAAATCAAAACAAACATTAAGGGAGAAGATTAACAACAACAACAACAACAGCAACTTGTTACTGCAGCCAGTAAAAAAAAAAAAGACAATCTGAACTGAAGAGAAATATTCCAGCATCACACTGTCAAAGGACCAAAAGAATAAAAAAAAAATTATCCCCAAAGTCATTAGTTTAACAACATTAACATTAAGATAGCGCAGCTTAAGTGGAACACAAAAATTGAGCGCAGCTTATTGTTGTGACATAAAATTGTGTGGTTTTTTAATCAAGCCCAGCAAGGATATTAGGACGAAGGAAAAAAGAATGATGAAAAAAAACCACAAAAAATACACAAGCAACAGTAAATGAAAGAGAGAATGCAATAGGGACACATTGTAGTAGTGTAATTACGATACCAAAGTAGCTGTATAGTAAGGATGATACAAAGGGATATGATAGTTAAACAACATAGAATAAAGTCAAAGAAAACGCACTCTATGAAAAGAAAGAAAACAGAAATAAAATATATATTTTGTGTACCAAAAGGACAAAGGCAACACAGCCACAGCAACAATCACAACAGAATTCCATGTAGCCGAGGAAAGGACATTACCAAAAATTACACAAAGTTTTTATGTACACTGCAAATGAGCTTTACTTATGGTTGTAGTTAATTTGCAGCAAATATCCTTACACATTTATTGCAGGACTACGCAACAATCCCCAATACAAATAAGTGATAAAATTATTTGTACTACAACATTGAGAGTAGCATAGCAGTAGAATGTACTGAACGGACAGATGACACAACAGCAACAACAAAAGGATGGCAAGGACACTTGGTAGCACAATAGACAGCAAGAAAAGCAGGAGAAAAAAAAAACAATAAACATAAAACACGACGATGGCGATCCCCATGGTGATGACGTATAGTGGGGTTTTTGCATTATGCGTTCAACTCAATTTCAGTGTCATAATCAAAAGAAAAAAGCCTTCTAAAAACTCGATCATCATCATTGCTTCCTTCAACCTTGGCGGCAACAAATTTTTGCCAGTCTTTCTGGTCTTTAGCTAGATATTTTAGCTGTGGCCACGTTTTTCTCTGGGTCGCTGCTTCTGCTAAGACTGTTGAGCTCCACAACGTTATCGGTCGTCCAACTTGCCGTGTATCCTTAGGATTACATTCGAAGGACTGCTTGTAATTGTTTGGCTTGTTCGCCGTAGACCAATCCAGCGCCACTTACGCTGCCTTATCACGACATTCAACAGCTTTTCACTTTTTTTACGCCACAACTCATATGGTTAGATATAAATAGCGATCAACGAACTTCAGGATACGATCAGCAAAAGCCTGTAATTTTTGTGATGTTTGTCGAAACTTTTCACGTAGAACAGCACGGACTTAACGTTTGAAACTGAAGACAAGAACCCAAAGGCAGAGTGCACTTGACTTATTCTGCTTTAGCTATGTCCGTCTATGTCCGTTTTTGCTTAGTTTTTTTTTATTGGAAAGGTTGTGAAGATAGGCAGCGCAGGATGGAAATACATTTCCACAGCTAAACTAATGTTCTGATGTTGATAAAATTTGGTTTGGAGATAGATTGAAGAGAGGTTATTAAAAACTCTAAGTTCTTTAAGAGGGCGTGACACCGCCCTTAATGTGAAAAAACGCTGTAATGGCTGAGCCGATTCACCGATATCGATGATAATTGATAAGGAGATACATAGATTGCATCCTGACTAAGGATAATTGTTATGAGTGCGGAGTGCGACGCCCCTAACAGAAAAAACTTTTTCACTGCTAAACTAATGCACTGATTTTGATTAAATTTGGTACAGAAACAGATTGAACTCTGAGGAAAGGTATTTGCTTTAAAGTGGACGGTTCCATGATCCCAATAGGAAAATAATTTTCACAGCTAAACTAATGAACTGATCTTGATGAAATTTGGTATGGAGGTAGAATGAACCTTGAGAAAAGGTATTTGCTTATAAATGGATGACGCCACGCCCCTTACAAGAAAAACTAAACTTATCGACTGATTTTGATGAAATTTTATATGGCGACATGTATATTGAACTCTAAGAATGGAATAGAGCAACATAATTTATCATTATTATTCATGACGATGACAAAAAATAGCTCTTTTTTATATCAGCTTTTTAATACCTAAAAGCTTTTTTGTTTTTATTTTGTCGCTATAATGGTTGAATTTTAACGACTCTCTAGTTGAGAGATAAACCCCAATACAGTTTCGGAATACGTCAATTGAATCATAACCAAACATGACGCTTCTAAGCGATTAATTCCGACTACTATTAAAAATAAATTTTACATTAAGTTTCAAATTTATTGTCCTACTGTGCAACGGTTGCAAAGCAAAAAAATGCTTGCATAAATCCTTTCGACCATAAAGAATATAAAAAATGTACACCACTGCGTCAAAAGTATAATTTTGATGACCTGCAGTAGGTTGTGTTGGTGGTTGTCGTGGTAGTGGTGATGGCGGAAGATAAAACTGCTCGCTGGACAGCAGTTACAAGTAAAAGTGTCAACACTTTGGTGTTTTTGGTTGGTACTTTGTTGCAATACTTTATTAAGGCGTCACTGGCGACAGCAAGGCAACAAGACAGCAAGGACCAGCACGAGGAAACAAATTAAATTTTTAATTCGCTTGACTTTACAATTTTTTTATTCACTTGAGTTTTATTTCACTTTCTTTCTTTCTTTTAATTTGCATTTTCAGACTTTCGCTGAAGTACGCGGAAAATGTGTACACGTTGTGTTGTCACAACTTTACGGTTTGTGTTAACCCCACGCGTTTAATTAAAAAGCTCAACTGTCATTCTGGCAAGGGTTTAAGCAATTGCTTTTAAGTATTGAAATTTATTTTTACGAATTGGGTACAATTAAATAGCGGAAGAATTAAAT
This sequence comes from Tricholauxania praeusta, assembly GCA_949775025.1. NCBI lineage: Eukaryota > Metazoa > Arthropoda > Insecta > Diptera > Lauxaniidae > Tricholauxania > Tricholauxania praeusta. Next base: position 189,511,074 of record OX459028.1, read on the forward strand.
ACTAAGGACGAAAGAAAATTTAATTTTCTTTGAAAATAAGTGCTGTGTTATATGTTAAAAATTAAATCCTTTTTTAAGATAAAGTGTTTCACGTTTTCGGTATGAACGGATTGAAGTTTCATAGATGTCCAGCCGGTCCAAAAATTTTCTGAATAAGCTCTTGTACAAATAGCCTTTGATTTCGCAAATTAAACATTGGCTCAGCTTATCAAACTTCGTGACGACGTGACAAATGGTGTGAAGTTTTTGTAAAAATTATAACGGACACACGATGATGAACTCATCCTTTAACGTACAAACTAAAGTTATTCTCAATCACATTCAAGGAGTCAATTTGGAACGTTTGGAAACTAAAACTTAAGTCAAACAGAGATAGAACGAGCTTTGGCTCTTTTGAACAGCTCCCGTTGGACATGCTTGCATGGTTCTTTTCTAAGGCTAATAGTCGTTAGTACTTAGTAACATTTTTTCAGCATCGACTAAGTATTTTAGGTCGTCAAAATCAAATCCGTTTTGCTATTGAATTGCTACTTATGATGCCGTATTATTCTCAGCATAGGAATCAAAAGGTTAAATAACTAATATTAATTTGTTGCGTGCAATTTTCGAAATAAAACAAATTAGAAAAGTACAAAATTTATTATTGAAAAAAAAAAAAAAAATGCTGGAAAAAAAAGTTATTAATAATTGATGAGTTCAACTTCAGCATTTGAGAGGAAATGATGCGATTAGCAATATAAAATGCTTAAAAGAAACACAAAACAAAAAAAGAAACATTAGCATCAAGGATGGATGGTCGTAATCCGCCTGCATTATATAATCCAAGGCTAAGTAATAGAATTTGAAATCATAAATTTTAAACACTCTTTGGCAAATAAGTTGGGGTAGCAAATTTAATTTTTTATTTTCCACTTTTTTTTCATTTTTGTATGCTGTGTGCATTTTAATTTTGGTAGTAGTCACAAATAAATCATATACAAAATATGGTATATAAAGACACTTCCGACTTCCTTCGTACACTTCACTCCTCACTCGTGTGTATTAAAAATTCCCGTGGCGATCTAAAATACACGACGTAGTAGGCGCTCATAAGCTCTTGCCGCACTCCAAATTCATAATGTTACGTCGAGAGGTCCGTCGTCGTCCTGCTTAGTGCTCATTATTTAAATGCAGTGATAATGTTGAATCCTAATGGAAGTAGTTGGCTCTGCTGTACAATTTTTACTTCCCTGCGTTCTGTACATCTTCGTCTTGCACAGCGTACTATGTAATTTAGCATGAAAAGGAGCTAACGTAATTTTTTATTTCTTTGATTTTTTATTTTTTGCCATTTTTTTCGTTTTTAATTTTGCGCATTCAAATTCTTAGCAGCAAAAGACCAGTAAAGTTTTAGTGCATTTATTTTTTAGTTGTGTTTTCATAAAATATAGAAAAATTTTATAAATTAAATTTGCATTTTCAAGAATGTGGTGGGTATTTCTGCCGGGCATTACGTTGAGAAAAAAAGAATGCAAGAAAAAATTTAATTTATTGTGCATGAAGAGCAGAAGGTTCCCTTTTCCTTCAAAAATAAAAGCGACAAAATTAATGAAATGGATTCTGAAGAGATTTAACTCTCGAGTTTCATACTTTAGTAATGATTTTAAAAATGATAGTTTTCAAAGTTTCGCGACAAGCATCCACGGGCTTCTAGGCTAAACATTTGGTACGGGTCCTAATAGGAGCGGAGTTTGCTAAAAGACGCAAAGAAATTTGTTTGAACACAACAAAAATTTAATATTTACAACTACGTTTATTATAAGATCGTAGACCAAAAAAAAAAAAGGTCATTAGGTCTAATTGCTGCCCTGAGTAATGCTCCCGAAACCCCGGCTGGTATTCGTATAGAATATTGCACTTTTCTAAAGTATAATAATAGCAGAGTTTAGCTACCACAGCAACTGGTCTTCTTAGCTATTTAATTTAAAGCTTTAAAAGAAGTAAAAAACTTATTAAAAATAAATTTTGGAAATGCAAACTTTCTTTTTTTTTATAATTAAATCGTAAAAATCGAAAAGGACTCAGCTCGGATATTTGAAATTTTACAGGATAATATCTGAATATCTTTTCAAGAGATTGAATAAAGAAGGAAATTTTCTTCTCACTAACTCTATATACTAAAATAGCTTTTTTGAATGAATGTGTATCAGGGAAAATGGCTGTTACAATTTTATGAAATGGATACTTTCCGAAATTCATGCAAGGACTTAGACGATTATTTTAATGGCATTATTAAAGAATATGGTTTATCAAAAATAATATTTTTATTATTTTGCTATAGGTTTTTTTTAACTTTCTTTTAGGGATACCAAGCGGCCGTGAGGAGTAATGAACTTGTTTAAGAATCTCATATCACCGATTATTTCACATCATACTTTTTTTCCACAATGAAAACCCAATATGCGGCCTTCACGCTTATAAAACATCGGTCTATATGTGTGCATAGAAAAACCGCGTAAAAATCCACTTTGAAAAAAAAATTTGAGATGAGCCCTTTTCGATATTTGCGATTCCATTTTTTTTTTTTAACTTTTCAGACTTTCTCAATACAACTACCCAGACCATATGAACAAAAACATATCGCTCACTTACTTCAAGACTGGCATAACTCAAAAAACGTGATTTTTGAGTTAATGATGCAGAAATATCCGCCATTTCATGTTTTATTGTGTGTGAAAAAATCAGAAAAGTATCTCATAAACTTATCTAGTGAGAAGAGTTTATGTAAACATACTTTTCATTATTTTCATATAAAAAGCAACTTATTGAAAACTTTAAATTTGTTTTTCTCCCACTTTATGTTTTTTGTGTTATGACAGTCTTGAAGTAAGTGAGCGATATGGATATTTAAACAATTAAATGCATAAATTTATATGATCCAAGGTATAAATATTAGAAAAGTAATAATATTTATGGGTCGCTAATTTTGGATTTAAGTTGATGTACTGATTAATGTTCGACTTAGTAAGCAAAAGATAAAAATAACACAAAAGCATTTATTTAATGCTGAGCACTGCAGTTTTCATAATTTTTTCCAGTAACACATACAATTCTAAGTGAATGTGTTTGTGTTGTGCGCCTAAAATCACAAAATTTATTAATTTTGACAAGTGGTGCAGATTTCAATGTAAACACAAATATACACACTAGGGTGATTCAAATTTTTTATTTTTTGTTTTTTTTAAGGTGCTGTTGCTTAAAAAGTAAGTTTATGATATGAAGAAAAAACTCACGAAAATTCAGCTCTGTAACTCAATTTTATAAGGTGGCGCCGGAGCCTGTTAGTTTTACATGTAAATTGTATGGAAAAATTATTTTTTTCAAAAAAGGTGTCTAAATGAATAGGTGATTAGTGCTGTTGAGCTGAAAAGGGTCGTTTTTCGATGTAATTTTTTACGCTGAATCCGAATCTGGCTTCAGAATTGACCCATCATGTCGGAATCCTGAAATATTTGAGGCTAAGTACCTAAAACATGATGTTTTTTGTCTACTTTCGAGGCCATGTATAGGATTTAAGGAAAGTTGATCAGCTTATTTTTAACAAAAGCATCATTTAGTACCATCCTTGCCCTTTAAAATGAGCTTTCAAGTGGTGATCTGTGATGCTTCCTTGCAAAGTTGCAGCCATTTCAAGGTGACATGAATTTGAAACCCGTTGGTTAATATTGTTGGGTTGCAACCCATTGTAAGGGATCCAATTCGTGTCACTTTAAAATGGCTATAACTTTGCAAGGAAACATCACAGATCACCACTCGAAAGCTCATTTTAAAGGGCAAGGATGGTACTAAATGATGCTTTTGTTAAAAATAAGCTGATCAACTTTCTTTGAATCCTATACATGGTCTGGAAAGTAGACAAAAAACATCATGTTTTAGGTACTTAGCCTCAAATATTTCAGGATTCAGACATGATGAGTCAATTCTGAGGCCAGATTCGGATTCAGCGTAAAAAATTACATCGAAACACGACCCTTTTCAGATCAACAGCACTAATCACCTATTCATTTAGACACCTTTTTTGAAAAAAATAATTTTTCCATACAATTTACATGTAAAACTAACAGGCTCCGGCGCCACCTTATAAAATTGAGTTACAGAGCTGAATTTTCGTGAGCTTTTTCTTCATATCATAAACTTACTTTTTAAGCAACAGCACCTTAAAAAAATCAAAAAATAAAAAATTTGAATCACCCTAATACACACACACTTGAACAATTTGACACTGATACTGACACTACAGAATAGCCAAATAACACAAAAACAAGCACTTACATACAGGTAACTAACGACATGACATGAAATACGTGACAATAATCAAATTTTATTTTATGTGAAGCATCAGTTGTAACTTAGAGTGGAACATTAAAGAATTTTTTTTTTTTAAGTTTCTGCAGTATTTTGTACCATCTGAGGGTCATTGTAGTTTAGTAAGCTATAGAAAATGTTGAAATGAAAAATCCCTTTAGAAAATCTATATTTTGGCTCCACATATCAAAAATGCTCCTAAATATTGGAAAGTTTTTTTTTGTCTAAATTAAATTTCATATATAGTCAGAAACAGTTCTGTTATTCAATTTTACAGTAAACTGTGATTAAAACTAAAAAAAAACAAGTTAAGGTGTTATCTTCGGCCTGGCCGAAACTCACATACCCTACACTGCAATGAAAGTCGCTTTTAAATAAATGTTAAAAGACGTTGAAGAGATTGAAGAAGTTGAATAAGTCGAAAAAAAATGTGAAATGTCAGAAAGGTTGACAGAGGTTGAAAAATGTTGAAAAGGACGAAAATATATGCAAAATGTTGAAAAAAGTTGAAAGAGGTTGAAAAAATTTGAAACAATTCAAATTTGATGAAAAAGTCTAAAAAATAAAGAAACTTATGAAGAAAGTTGAAAGAGGTTGAAAAAGTCGAACAAATATAAATAGGATATATTGGAAAAAGGTGAAGGGTTTAAAAAATCAAAAGAATATGGAAAATTTTGAAAAAAATCGAATAGAAATGAAAAATTTTAAATATGCCACGCCCACTTCTCCAATTCCGCCCACTTTTGGTTCAATAAATTATATTCGTGAGCGACATCCTCATATTAAATTTCAGCACAATATCTTGTATAGTTTGCGATATATGCCGCAGTTAAATTTAAAATTTAGGGCGGTGACACACCCACTGGAACAATCAAGCCCGGTTTTGATCCAGAAATAGCTTTCCATAAGCAAACCTCTTGCACCAAATTTTAGTATGATTGCTCACATATTTCGATAAATATGCCACTTACTGTATTTTATTTGTATGGGAGGTGCCACGACCACTGGTGCGATCTCATCAAAATTCATTTATTTTCAAAGTTTATGGTAATTGACATCTATACTCCAAGTTTTGTGAAGATTACTCTTATAGCACACTGTCTATAACAATAAACGTTTTTTGCTTATATGGGAGGTGCCACGCCCACAGGTATTATTGGACCAAATTTTTGTAATAAGAGACCTTATAGCAAGTTTATCCACCTCATAAAATTTCATAGCGATTACGTTGTTAGTTCTCTTAATATAACACGCCCTTCAACAAGTTTTTTCAGTAAAGCGGCTGAGCTTGTATTGATGACTGTTTCCAGCGGCATCATCTCCAAAATTTTTATGAAAATCGTTTAAGCCACTTTTGAGATATATAGAATCAAAATTTTTAACTGTTGAAAAGTGCCACGCCCACTTTCACGATTCCGCCCGCTTTTATCACAATTCAAGATATATTTGAAATATACCCGTTTACCAAATTTCATAACAATATCTTGCACGGCTTACGAGATATGGTGGTATAAAGGTTAAAATTTAGGGCTGTGCCACGCCCCTGTAGGAAGCTTTGAAAACTTTAAAGCTAACCTAATCCTAATTTTGTTCACATGTGCATCAAATCACCAATTTTCATCAAAATCGCTGCAACTTTTTTCAAAATTGACCTGGGTATATATACATAGGGTATGGGCGGTAGGCGTGTCCGTTAACCGATTTCACCCATTTTCAATAGCAAGATGCCTGCAAGAAGATGTGACCTGTGTGTGAAAGTTTCATTTAATTAGCTTTCTTGGTTTTCCCGTAAACCTGATTTCAACACACAGACAGACAGACGGACATCGCTAAATCAACTCAGGTGGTGACGCTGTTCAAGAATATATATACTTTTCCATACCTGCCACGCCTCCTTCTATGTGTTACAAACGGATGGACAAAGTGAATATACCCTCGGTGTAGGGTATAATTATCGACAGAAACTCCTAAGAGTAGGCATTGAATTTTTGGAGATTTCATCGCCTGAATTCTCCATACGCATGATAAAACGTAAAAGAGAATTCAGGCGACGATTTTTTAATAAGAAATAATTTCTAAAATATGATATATCTTTTGCGGATAGGCAAAATCGCATAATAATAATAATAGTTATAGTAACAGAGTTTAGCTACTACGGCGATTTGTTTTCTTAGCTATGTAGCTTGAAGCTTTAAGTCAATTTAAAAGCTTATTGATGGAGGAAAGGAAAAAACTATTACTGTTTATATGTTCTATTCATATTATTTTCTTAGCTTTTTCACACTTTCTCAGAATACCTACTCAGACCATATACATACATGTATATATGTACTTACAAAGAAATTAATACAATACAGGTACAATACTGTAAATGTTAGAAAAATGAGTCATGTTGAAATATTGTCGCAAAAAATAAATAAAAATCGACAACAAATGTGGATTTAAAAAGATTTGTCGCGCAAAATTTTGGATCATTTTCTAAATAAAATAGGGCATACATTTTCGGAAGATTTTTATAAAACATTGATAATCTAGAAAAACTTTATAAAATAAGTAACTAAGTATATAGTAATAAGTAATAAGTAACTAAGCATTAATGACTAAAAACTATATTTGAATCCACCCTAACATACATATATATAAATGACTGTGACTTTTAAATTAAATTGCCCTAGGTGCTCTTATGGACAGCTGATGCTTAGTATTTGTTACGTTTATATATTTGATTTTAGTTTTGTTTTCAGGTCGTTTCGTTATATCGGCACATGTGCTAAAGATGAAATTTTTGTTTATTCAGTTGCTGCTGTCACAAAGTGAGCAAATGTGTCGTACATAGAGAACTTGAATAAACTTAGCACATTTTAAAGCGATATTTTCAAATGCCATCTAAATTTCAAAGAAAAACAACTAATAATTTTTTTTAGCAGACAGCTATTAATATCTTTTGTTCGAAGTACATTTTTGAAATTTTTCTTATAATGAAATTTAAATAAAAATCAAAGGAATACAAAAAATTAAAACGAAAAATCAAACAACGTCAGAGTTTAGTTTTTTAGAAATAAATTCTTAAAATTTTTTTAAAAGAAAATTTTCTTTCAACATATCATCTTTAATGAAGACATGGAATTCCCATGTGTTAAAATATGAAATTTTTAACAATTTCAAGTTTTGAAAATTTCCACGTGCTGTCAAGTAGTTCAACAGCCTCATGTTCTCGCCTTTTGTCATTTAGTGTTTTAGCACCAATCAATGTCTTTTGTTTTTTTAGCACTTGTCTGATTTTGTGGTTGTCGTTTTTTTAATAATGTCCCATAAATCATTTCGCACTAAGTCGAGTGATTGTTGCTCAACAATTTGTAAAAATAAAAGCATTAATTTTGAAATATTTTTTTTGTGCGTAAGTATCAACGAAAAAAATTGTTTGTAGATATTTTGAGTTGAATTTAAATTTTTCTAGAAACTTAATTTTTAATTTTTTTAAATCTGCACAAAAATTAACAATAAAAATGTAAATCAAAACAAAAACTGAATCGCCAATACCTTCCGAATTTTTAAAAAATTTTCAGCGAAATTTTTTTAAAAACTTATGAAAAAGTAAAAGATATTGATTGAGATGCCATTTTGATTTGAAACATTTTTTATTTTTTTGCAAATTTCAAAAAAAAACTATTTTAAATGGCGATATGAGTTATAGTCAACATTCAAGTTAAATTCAATCATTCAATTAAATTTTTCATTCTCTTGAAAAATTTGTGAAAAATAAAAAATTAATTTTTAAATATTTTTTACATTTATGTCTGTAGATATCAACTCAACGAAGAAAGCTGTGAAGACATAAAATGTTAGAGATTAACTGGTCTTTCCAAAAAACAAATCGATTGTTGATTCGAACTTGAAAGTTCTCAAGGTTCTCCTCCTTTCGTTTTGGCTTGCTATACCCCATACTTGCCTTTACAATGAAATACAACAGCTTAAAAAAAGGTTAAGCTTTAAATAAACTATTTTCTAATACTACATAACTCATCCACATAGTTTTTCGCAACAATAATTTCATTGTTTTCAATTTAATTAGCAAACAAAAAAATAATTCAGATCGTCACAATTATCGCGCCATTCATTTTAAATTGAACTTAAATTGCTTTTTCCGTCTTTGACCTACTACGATAAGGTTTCATGTGGAAGATTTAGTTGCCTTTGTCATTACCGCCATTGCTCATACAATCAACTCTATCGATGAATAAATTGAATTGCGTCATTAGGAATGCATTTTGTAAATTGTTGACGCATTCATGGTGTATCCAATTCCAATGTTTTAATTACATATTGCAATAAAACTTACTGAGTGCCATGCAAACGAGTACTACATAGTACATATATGAATGATATGCATTGTTCACTATAAGCTAGACAATATATCAAAACATTTGATATCAAAAGTAGGCATTATGACCTTCAAACTTAATATACTTTATCGCTCAGTAAATAGAGATATGAATGAGACTATTGTCAATTTTGCAAAATTGAAAAAAATTTAAGTTCTTTTGACGTATGACTATTTTTATTAGATTCCGGACTTAATTGTATTGTAAATATCACTGATGACACTTGATATGCAGAGCACTATCAACAAAAATAAGCCATTTTCATGCATATTTCTTCAATGTTTTTCAATGGGCATGTTTATTTCACAATATTTCGCTTAAGATACAGATAGCTATACAAATACAGATACTGATCGCTAGGAATTTTCCTATTGCATCCATTTCACCAACTGTTGGTAAAAGCTGACAAAAACTGCATTGTTACTAGCCACTTGCTAAATCTTTTTACAATCAGTATTATTACTGACAGTATACCGATAAAAAAAAAATAAATGTAATGTGAAGGTTAATTTGATATCGATCTTAGAAGTAGTTTCCATAAAATAAATTAAATATAATACACGTTTCAAAAGACATATAATATTGTTACAGTTTCTTTCCTCATTTACGATGCAAAAGAAAAAACACCTTAGTTCAGAAAAACATACTAAAGTAGCTCTGAATGCTGTTCCATGTTCTCTATAAAATCCACCGCAATCAGCGCAATCTCATTAGATAATTGTCAGTGGCCAGATGATCTTGTGAAACTGGAACAAAATTATATATATTCCATTAATTTCACCTAGACTGATTGGAAATACGAGTAGTAAGCAACTTTCTTATCTTATCTTATTCGGCGTCGTATTAACATTTCTCTGTTAATGAGATAAGGGGGATCCTGCTTTGGGTTAGAAAAATCTATTTTATTGCTTATATGTACCAATACCTAGTACCTAGGTAAAGTATGTCAGCCGAAGTGGAGCGTGTGTACCGCGCACTTTCAATTGAAAAGTTTTCTTATCGAAAACTTTGAAGCTCGTTTTAAGTTTTAGGTTTTACGATTTTACGGAATTGGCGGGCGTGATTGCAAAAAAAAAAACTTATTAACTCCATTCAAAGTTTTTTTTTCTTCAGTATTTTATATTTTATTCTATTTGAACTAAAAAGATTGTAGAAAAAGTAGTTTTAAATGGCTTTGTAGCGCCTTAAAGTGTTTTTTTTTAAACGCTTATTTTTAACACTTTAAAAATTTTGATTTTTATTTGCGTTTTTTTAGTTCACCTAAAAGAAAATTAAAATCTTTTTCACCTTTTTGTTTCAGACCAAAATATCGATTTTTATCTTTCCCGCCAATTGAAGACTTCAGTGGTGAGGCGCTCTACAAATCTGCTTGAAACTTGTGGTTACGATAAAATGGAAGATATTATGGCTATTGGAGGTCAAAGAAGGCATAGTCTCATAGTCATATTTTACCTGAAATTATATTTAACTAACGATGTCATTGGGCGTCAAGTTCTATCTCCCCAAAGGTTATACCTGCGGATATGCAGTAATTTTGAATTTTTATAAGAAATTAGTTTTTAACCCTTTGGGGTTAAATGGGGGTGCTGGAGGAAAAGAGGGCAGCTAAAACTCATTTTTATTGTAAGATATTATTTTGGCACACCTAAATACGTAACATAAGTAAGGTCTACCTTCTGGATTTTGATTCTTTTTGTATTTTGAGGGACTTTCTTTTTAACGTATTTTAAGTGTAATTTTGAGGTTATGTCAAAATCTGAGGGTGATGGATAAATTCTGATCTCGGATTCATTTTCCTACCAAAATGGTTAAAACTAAAGTGGTTGGCTGTTCGCAAAACAAGATTACAAATGTCTTAAAATGGACCAAACGCCAAGAAACACGAGGAAGACCAAAGAAGACAACTGAGACCACAGATCGCCAAATCGCCAGGATGACCAAAAATAATCCATTTGTCACCTCTACCCAAATAAAAAACGACATAGATTTGGAATTGAACAGCTCAACAATAAGGAGAATGCTCCTGGAATTTGGTCTGTCAGCCAGAAAGCCCAAGGAATTGCCCATTATTGACTACTCGGCATAGGCAAAGACGAAAACAGTTTGCGGAGAAGCATCTTCTTTGGTCTAAAGAAAAGTGGAGGAATATTTTATGGTCTGACAATTCCAAATTTAATTTATTTGGACCAGATAGAAGGATAGCACATGTAAGACTAAAATGTAAAGAATTATCACCATAGTACATAGTCAAGACCATCAAACATGGCGGCGGAAGTGTAATGGTTTGAGGATGATTTTTTAGGACTCACCTATTATTTTGCACACTACTGTATAATAAACTAGAGTTTTGAGTTTTAATTACAACAGCTGCTCCTCCCCAACAAGCCCAAAATGCTACACATCTATATAAAAATAAAATATGCAGTAACAACAGATTCAAAAGAATCATCTGCAAATGGACCTAACTTTGATAATAAAAATCAGGCTCAGAGTTTGGAAAGTCTGATAATTGGAATAGTTCCATTAATTTTGATGCATTTTTTCTATGATTTCAATTTAAAATTATAAGAAATTAAATAAATATTTACTTTTAATTTGAGCTTTGCGGTTATAGTTCGTCTCTTTCACTGACAGCTGCCATAAGCTTCAGTAATAACTGAATAAACTCACCTGAAAGAAAATATAAAAAAATGAGTTAGCATATTGTTTAGAAAAATTAATAAAAATAAACTTAAGATGGACAGAGCATATAACATATAAAGCAGATTTAATTTTTTTTTTTTTAATATCCAACAAACCTTTTGCAAACTACTTAAGTAGCTGTAGCATTAAACGTTGTATTCAACACGTTGCATGTGATATAAAATCCACAAAAGAATTTTAGTTAAAAAAAAAAACACAAAATATTAAGGCCAAAAAAACAGTGTAGAAAGAAAAATTCCCTCACAACTTTGACAGTAAATATTTGGGCTTAATGCTATAAAAATTTTAAATCAAAGGAAATCTTATTATAAACGTAAAAGTTGTTCAGGTACCTTTGCTATTAAATAAAACTTAGTTAAAAGTAATTTAAAGTTATCAAACCGTAACCTGTTATTTATTTTGTTTTTACAATAATTTTATTACGAGCCAAAGCCTCAAAGTTTCCCCAAGGATGCACATAAAACTTTTGTGCTGAAGCACTCTATCTTTGTGTTGAACCTTTTTTTTAAAGGAAGTTATAATAAGTAGGTAGGTATGTAAAATGATTAAATGATTAAGAACAGAAAACAACAAAGCATTTTTTACGGTAATAAGCCTGAAGCTTAAATTTAAATAACTGAAAGAACAGTACATACTTGAAAAAAAAAGAAATATTTTCGCAATACTCGTAGTTTTAGAAATGTTTTTTTGCAAAAAAAAAAATTGACTTTACCAATTTCAAAAAGCTTTAGGAAATATATGGTCTGCAAATTTCTAAAAATTTACATGAAGTAAACGTTGAATTTATTAAAAATTCAAGAGAGCAAGCATCTAAAAATTTGCTTTTTATTTTGTACTCGTAGGGTTTTAATATCCCATTTGTAGCAAGCACCATACACTCGTGCTCACACATACAGATACCGTGCCGCCTATATTTATGAGCAACTTATCTTAATTGATTTGGCATTAAATAGAACCACATCGTTTGGTGCACACAAACAAATAAACAAATACTTAGCCATCGCATACATAGAATAGATAGCTGTGACCCAGTTGGAAAAAGGGATTCACTTGAATTGTTGAATATTTAAATTTTCATTTTTTGGTTTTTTAATTTAAAATGTTTTTTTTTTTTAGAAAAATTGTTAAAAACTTTAGAAACCTTCACAATTTCGATAGGTCCAGATAAATCGCCCAAAGATTTTCAAAGTTTCGCCACTTACTATGTTATAATATATATATTTCATATGTTTCATAAGCATTTTTGACCAACGACATTTTAACCGCATGAGATTTTTATTGCATGAGATTTTTATTGCATGTTATTTTGCTCAGATGACATTTTTATCAAAATTGATATGAACTTTTGGGTCAGTTTTTCTGGTAGTGTTTTACCTTTTTTTTTTTGTAGAGATAATTTCTCTAAGCCCTAAGACTTTCGGAGAGCTGCGATGCTTAAAAATAATCTGATATCCCATTTATAAAGATTTGTTTTTATTTCATTCAATTTTCTTAAAGTTATAAGGTTTATTTTTAATCAGTCGGGCTATTTTATCTATACTTTTTTATGACCATGGGCCCCTGTGGTCTATGTGAGGCCAAGCGGCCACCACCCAAAACCTAATCTATACTCGTTAGCATTTTCGTTTTCTTTTTCGATTCAATTTCGAAATTTCCTACCAACAAGAAAAACTCCATAGTCACACACAATCTCACACGTCTCTCCGACACATACTAGACCAGCTGTGAATTGACGTTGCGCCTTAAAGTATGCCGCATAATTTACATTATTTACTTGTTAGTGGTGGCTCAGTTTGCATTCGATTATTGATTACCACTCCAAAGCCAAGTGTGTGTGCTTTGCCAGCAAGCAATTCAATAACCACAAAAAGAATAGGCGGGGTGAACGCCACAAATGTGAAGCATCTTAAAAGGTTTTCATTTTTATGAAGAAAAATTTACGCCTATATTTTAGGCTACTCGCCATGAATACCAGAAATGTGCTGGTAGTAGTAGTAGTGTCTCCTTTGGGGCTAAAGCAAATTTTCTTCGATGAGTTTTACATACGTACATATGTATGTCTGCTATAAGGCACAAGTAAAATAAAAAAAGACAAAAATATATGGATGGTTGCTTCCTCGAAAAGCTGATTCAAGGTTACCTTAGTAATTTTGTGGTAACCACCCTAAAAAAAAAAAGGAAAGCAAAAAACCAAAGTCGCTTTATAAACATAGCGCCGTTGACCTAGACATAACAAAGGTAGGGGCTGGTTATGCTGTTCCGCATTAAATTTGTTGTCTACAGGTTTGTCGAACGGTCAGTCGCTTTGTCATTTCATTCGTCTGTCTGCCCCTAAAGTAGGCACAGCATTAGCCCAAGCAATTGAACAAACGAATGAGTGCGCCCAGGCAAACAACGCGATTACGATGGCAGTTGAAAGCGACACGGAATTCTAATAGCAGGTCATCATCGAAGTGCGACGTCGACGACCACATAAAGCGCGTGGTGTACACGTTTACAAGTAGCTGTAGTAGTGGACGAGTACTTTTTCGTTTTTGTATTCGTCGTTGTCTTCGTCCTGTTGTTGTGAGTGAGTGCTTTGAGCCGAAAAAAAAGTAGGAAACTTGCGGTTGCTCAGGTGTTCCAATGGTGGCACAACTGGTAGCGCCGTACAGCATTGCAGCCAGCACTGTGTAAGCAAAGTGCCCTCGAGCTGCGTGTCCTATTTGAAGCTGTAATTTGTTGTCGTTTTAAGAGCGACGTGAGGTGATATATTTTTGGTTGCGCTCCGTTTTTTTTTTTAAGGCGAAATGCTGACAAAGTTTACGATAAAGTTTTTCCATCAACATTAAATTCTCACTTAATGGTTATCTGGTAGTACAAAGATTACTACGGAGAATGTTAAAAAATTGAAATAAATACATTGTAATTTGAAAGTTTCAGCTTAAGCGCTTAAGTTTCTATGATGTGTAATTTATATCATAAAAGTTTTTTCTTTCTCATTCTTAAGAAATCATAACAAAATATTTTTTTTGAAGTATTGTTTATGTGAGTCTTGAGGTTTTCGATTTTGGTGATATTTTTTGTGGGTAGTATTTAACTATTTAATGATTAGCCATAGATCATTTGTGCATAAGTGGAATTGATGTTGCGATTTACTTTTGAAAAATTTGTAATGAATAAAAACAAGGATTCTGTGAAATGTTTTATGTCTCGGTAAATATCTACTCCCAAAAAATAGTAGTTAAAACATAAAATGTAAGGGAGCTTAAATTTCAATATGATTTTATCGTACGGCAAAGGTTAAAAATCATAAAGTTTTCAGTAATATAAATAATACGAACAACCTCTGTCATTCCGTTGAATCTGCGTTATTAATTGAGAGCCGTTTGGAAATGTAAAAAAAACACAAACCGCAATTTTATCACGTCTGCCTTTTATTTAAAAAAAAGTATCTATACACTAAAAAAAAATAAATGCAAGAGACAGACGTTTTAGCTGCTGCGTTTAAGAGCAATAAATTTTTTCAAAATTTTATGATATAAATATGTTCATGCTTATAAACTTATATGTTTTTATCAGCAGGCAGATTGCAATTATAACATAGATTTTGTCATAAGAAACAAAAGAAACGACCTCTGCCACTTAGTTATTGCTGCATTTTAAAATTGCAATAATACAAATACTTTGAAGAAAGATTGAGTACAAAATCATTTTATCGCATCTGCTTCTTAGTTAACTGGTTTCCAGCGCTGCTTTTTCGAAGGCAGACGTCCTTAGCAATTAAGGTGCATACATATCGTTAATGGAGTACAGTGAAATTCCTCATTACGGACAGCCCCCATAACCGGACAGCTCCCATAACCGTACATATTTCAGCGACACTCACTAACTTTTCCATACAAAATACATTCCGATAGCCGGACGCTCCAATACCGGACAAAAATACTGCGACGGTGGGTGTCCGGTTATGGGGAATTTCACTGTATCTACATAAAACTGTTTATTTACTATTCTATTTTTTCGGTCATTAATATTTTTTTTTTTTATTTTTCTGGTTGTGTACTTAGAGCATTCTACAGCAAATCGAACACCATTTTGCTTTTGCATCTCTGATTTTTGTTTAAATTTATATTTTTTTTTTTTTTAAGTTCTTTTCAGCTATATAACTAAATATATTCGGAAAAATCTAGTTTCCCTAAAACTAATATACGAATTCGTCTAAAAACGACAAATTTGAGCAAAACCGACCAATTTGACCAAAATCGGGGATTTTGGCATATACAACTCCATATAATTTGAAGAAGAGACCTACACGTCTGCCTCTTATATTTTTTAGCTTCTAAGGGTAATACTGAAGACAACAAAATTCTGAAAGAACTGTTACATATTAACAATTTATTTTATTAAAAATCTGGACGTCTGCCTTTTATATTTTTGCTATCTTTACTATGCCTTAGCACAATATATCAAAGGCAGACGCGAAAAGGTAATTTAAATTGATTCAAAACTCATTTAAGAAACAAGAAACGGCGCTATCTTCATTTAACTCTTAGTTTTTCTAATTCGCAAATATGTGAATTACATTGCATATCAATAGTTCACTTTTTTAACAGGCTGCCAGATTTATGAAACTTCACATTTTTTATGTTATTAAAGTTGTCGTCGCTAATGTATTTGGTTATATATTCGTGAAAATTTTCAACAAATTTTGCCGAATGATTTTTTAATTCCTAGTTCTAAGGACAGTATTTCACGTGATGTATTTCATTAATATCCAGTTAGCATATGAATATATATAGATTATATTGTGAAATTTCTTACTAATTGATATTTCGAAACGAGAAAAAATTGAGTTCTTCCACTAACAAAATAAATGGCACAAATAATGTACGCAGCTTCTAAGAATTCCCACCAAATTGCATACCATTCATATGAGATATTTTTGTAAACAACAAGTACACAATAAATCAATTTCTTAATAATACCTAAAATGTACGGCAACACGAAACATTAGCAGATAGAAAATTAAATGAAAAATGAAACCTAATCAACTCAAAAGGCATTCATTTTCAATGTTATCATTGTTATTAAATGTTGATGTTGATGATGTTGATGATGTTGGTGATGATGATGATGACGTTGCTGCAAACAACGTTGAACAACAACAATGATAGAATTACAAAATTCATTAATATGATTGAAAATTTCATGCTCACAGCCAACAACAACAACAACAACAACAAGTGGTGCAAAATTGCTCCAACTCTCTGCGGCGCACCACAATACAAACCAAACGCTGATGAGTAGTATCTTGGAAAAAGATGAAATTAAACCAAGGAGGGGGGGGGCACAATCGTATAGTAAACAATAAATAAAGAAAATAACATGTGTGCGAATCAACAGCTTGGTGAGCAAAAATATGAAAACAAAAAAAAACGGAAAAAATCAGCCAATAAATTCGTGTAAATCAACAAACGAGCGCACGAATGGAGCACCTTTTATGCGGCAGCAGGAGCTGTCAAAGGAACCGCATCGCAAATGACGCAAAATCTTGTGAGTGATGTTTTAATTTTTTGTTTTTTTTTTCTTGCGTACAAAAGTTAAATAATAAAATTTCATATTTTCCATACGCATTTTATTGAGTGAGTAAAATAAAATGTAACGAGACTGTTGAGAGAATCAACAACAACAGCAACAACAACAGCAACAACAACAATAACAACATAAAACTTTAGTGCTCAATGGCAGTTTAATCAAAAAAAAAACAACAAAAATCGATTTAAATGTAAGGAATGCGTTCGTTCGTTCGTTCACTTGTGCGTTGAATGTCTTGCTCGCTAGCTACTTTTGACATTTGTTTTGACAGGTCGTCATATTATATGTGCGTAAATTGGCATTTTGTTTGTGGGAAGTTACTTACATTTGTAGAGTGCTTTAGATACGTATGTGCGTATGTGGAGGGAAGTTTGTGGTTTTATGTTTGGGGCGGGAAATAAAGTTGGGTAGAATCTCTTGTTTTCATCGTAAGTGCATTATTTTTATGAAATTTCGATACGACATAATCAACTCGAATAAAAGGTATAAAAGTCACTTTCAAAATAAAGAGTTTATTTGACAAGTTGATTTTTGTTACTTTGTGTGAATACCGAGAAGTTTAGTTCATCATCTGGCGCTGTAACTATGATTGGGATTTTTATGACTCTTAAGTTTATGCTTTGATGACTCGAGCGATTTTTATTAGATATAAAATAGGAAAACTTGCGAAAGACAATGTCGGGAAAGATTTCTGATCAAAACTTTTCGGAGCGATTTTTTTCTTTTTGGTTTTAGCTAAAGATAGGGAAAAAATGTTGCAAAAAGATGTGTGCATATGGGTCATTCTTAATAAATTTGTCCACTCCAACCGTCTGTCAAAGTTTTGCAGATAAAAAGACCTAACTGGGCTAAAAATTTTCGTTGAAACAATTAATGTACAATTCCGTGTGTGGCGCAAATGATCACGTAAGGTTAGGTTAGGTTATGGTGGTGGATTGGAAGCCCCACATAGACACTTTGGTCCATAGTGATACCACATCTCTCAAGATTTAATCAGTAAAATTAGTTGTTTGGTTAATGTTAAAAGTATTGGTCCTCCTGGCGAAATCATATATTCTATGGAGTTTTAATTTAGCAACATCGTGCAATGAGAATAAGACAGCATGACCAAGTGATTTAAGCCTTGTCCGAGCGAGTGCAGGGCAGTTGCAGAGCAAGTGCTCAAGCGTTTCTTCTGTATTTGGTTCCATGCAGTTCCTGCATAAATCATTTTCAGTTATTCTCATTTTAAGTGCATGGTAGCCTATAAGACAGTGTCCAGTTGTAACCCCTGTCATGAGACGACAGTCATTCCTGGATAAAGATAATAAGAATTCTGTTTTTGCTCTATGCACAGTAGGCCAAAATATTTTTGTTATTAAGCTAGTTTCCAGCTGTACCCAACGTGAGGTTGTTGACAAGTAGATGTCTGCTTTAGAGTTAAAGTATTGTATTGGTGTTGCGATATTTAGAGGCAATGCATCCATAAACGCTCCTTGTTTCGCTTGTTAAAAAAAAAAACAAAAAAAAAAAAAAAAAAAAAAAAAAACAAAATATTTTAAAAACATCAAAAAATATTTTTTTTGGTTTGAATGCATAACTTATAGATGATTTGGAATATTTTTGAGTTCAAGCAAAATTTTTAGTTTTTGCGCTAGTGATAAAAACAGTTTTGGTTAAAATTTCTCATTTCATCACGTTCTCTCCTAAGCTGTTAATTTTGATCAAAATATCAGAAAAATATTTTTTTTTTGCATTTTTTAAAGTACTGAAAAGAAAATTGTGTTCTCAAGGGTGTAATCGCCCATGGCGATCGGGTGCCTGGTCGCGGACATCATGGCCAGCGGCAGCACGAGCTGGGATGCCATCGCTAGCAGTTTCGGGATAGTGGTGTGGGTTCGCTGCTGCCCATGGTGTACCTGCACCTACAAATATATTTACTCGTGCTAGACTGGGGCTGCACTCTGAAGCTTGAAGTTTTTTTTTTTTAAAACTGATTTTATATTTATTAAAAATTTAAAAAAAAAACAAATTTAAATAATTGTGGGGCTCCCTAATCTTTCCTTCTTTATAGTTGATCCTCGAGCACTGGTGTTAGGCTCGGGCCCTTCTTTATCCCGCCCTACCATGTGGACCGCTGGGCAAATTTAAGGTCCACCCTAGTCTAAGTGTTGCTACATAGGACCTACCTTTGTATTTATGCTGTCATCCTCTTATTTCATTTTCTTATTAAAATAAAAAGGGATTTATTTTTCCTTTTGTTTTCATTTTATTTTTGAATAAAAATAGGAAATTTAATTATAATTCTATAAAAGTATGCATTTAATTTCAAGGATATTTTAATATGTATGTGTATAATCTAAAGTATATATTTTAATTACTGTCAGTATTACAATTATTGATGAATACGTTTAAATTTTACATAATTTCTGCTTTATTATGTTTGTTTCTAAAGCGAACTTCAGTTGCACAAAATATTTTATGGTTTCTTAATATGCAATTATTACGTTTATTTAATGTGGACACTGTTAATAATTTTGATACAAAAATATAAGTTTTATTTGCTTTTATGTTGAGCAGTATATTTAAGAGAAAAAGTCGCCTTCTTATGATTTTACGATATGCTATTTGTCATTTTTTTGTTATGCTATTTTTATTACAAAATTTAAAGTAAATTAAAGTCAAGCATAGCACAAAATACGAAATAGTTATTTCAAAACATTTTAGGTTGATGACAAGTGTGTTCAATAATTATAATAAAAAAATTAAATCTTTGTAGCTCACGCTTTTCGTTGTTGTTGGTGTCGTATTCCCTAGGTGTTTTCTGTTGTTAGGGTGATTATTGTGTTACTGATGTCGTCGTTGTCTTTAATTACAGTTGATATTCGTGGTAGTTATTATTGTGGTGATTTTTGATGTTGAGTAATGTAAATGATGATTGTTGCTATTTGTAGATTTGTGTAGTGTTAAAGTGGAGTTTATTTATGGTTGATATTTGTAATTGTTGCCTTTTTAGTTTTTCGTGTTGAATGTCAAATGTCCATCATTCTGTTTCCACTGTCACCTTTTATTGAAGAAAACTTTTAGTCCAACAGAAAACTGCCATGATGGTATACAAAAAATCAGAGAATGTATAAAGATTTCGCTCTTTTAACTTAAAATTTTGTGATTACTTTCAGAAAAATGTATTTTACAATTGTTCACTATATTGTTATGTGCATCATATTCACTTCCTTTCTCCCTTCGAATGCTGATAGTTCTAAGACAATTTTTCAACTTTTCGTTTGAGCACATTCATGGGAAAACTCTAATTTAGTTAATTAAAATATCAAGACGAAATCGAAAAAAAATTATTCAACGAATGTGAGATTTTTATTTTTAGGCAAAATTATCATTTTTACACGTAATTTTTCATCAGTTTTATGCACATTGGTTTAAGGAAGATTAAGCTGCGCACTTTTAGCACAAATTTTTTTCTTTTTTTTTTTTATTTATTTATTCTGATTTTTGTTTTTTTCGACTTTTTAACAAAAAAATTAATGTCAAATTCCGAGATGATAATTAACCGAACACGCTAAGTTCGCCATTTTCTTTAGCGAAGCGCTGGCGCTTCCGCGAATCTTGCACGCATGGAACTCGTATTATTAGCCGCCATTATTCACATATATCCGTATGTGTTTTTTTTTTTATTTTTTTGTACTTTTCCCGTAAAATCGAAAGTTTTAATATTATATAAAGTTTACGATTTTTGCTTCTCGTTTTTATTAATTAACTTTAACATTTTACGAGAACAATGGACTTTGTTAAAATAAAAAGAAAACCGTAGTGAGAAACGTGGTACAGCGCCGTACGTTGGCTACCAAAATTTTTTTTTGTTTTCGCGGCACGTCCGCCCGGTTCAGCAGTCAAAATCAACTCCCGTATACGATTTCGTTTTCTCTGTCTAGTTCACACGTTCGACTTCAGTTTTATCGCCCGACGCGCTGTTCAGCCCTCTGATTGGTTGAACCGCTAAACCGTAGAAAATTCTAGAACAAACGGCGCGATAAACCGATTCAATTTACCAAAAAGGTTAATTTGCCAAAAATGTCAACTTGCCAAAAATGTCAACTTGCCAAAAATGTCAACTTGCCAAAAATGTCAACTTGCCAAAAATGTCAACTTGCCAAAAATGTCAACTTGCCATTTTTGGCTTCGACGTTCTTTTTGCTACGCCGGTATCTAATCGATGGCATTGGTGCCGTTACAAAACAGTTTTTCCGAAATCTGGTCTCGTGGATTGCAAAAACTGAAGGCACTACTTTCTAATGTCCTTCGCATGAAAAATGCCAAGTCGTTTGTTGTCCATGTCTGTTAGCTCATAATAAGCCGTACCCATTCTTTTAATCACTTTAGCCTTTTCAAAAACATTTGCCAATTTGGCATTAAAGTGATCGGAAGCTTTGCTTTGAGCAAAACTCCTACGATACACGATTTGACCGACTTCAAAACGAACTGGACGTGAACGCATATTATAATTCTTAGCGTTTGTATCATATGCCTTTTTTAAATTCTCTCGCACCTTTTCGCGAATCAACTCAGTTTTTTCTTCATGCTTTATGTCAGCGGTCGGATCTTCAATAAGTTTTAGTTTTCGCAAAACTTCAAAAGAATTTGCGTGACAGATCATATTTTGACCGAAAACAACAAAGTATGGAGAAAAACCAGAGGACGAGTGCACTGAGCTTCTGAGAGCCATGCTGATAGCAAACAATTTTTCATCCCAATCTTTTTGATTTGGGTTAATGTAGGCTCTAACAGCAGCAATGACTGAACGATTGACTCGTTCAACGGCATTAGATTGCGGAGAATAATTGGCAGTACAATTATGCGTCACACCATATTTCTTTAAAAAGTCTTTAAAAATTTTTGATCTGAATTGCACACCATTGTCAGAGGTGATGACTTCAGGAACACCAAAAATGGCGAAAATTCGTTTTTCAAGAAAATCAACAATTTTGTTGGCAGTGAAACTTCTGATTGGCTCTAAAAAATGAAACTTTGAGAGATGGTCAAGGACAATCACCATACCCACGTTTCCTGATCGTGATCTTGGATAAGGTCCAAGAAGGTCTACGTAAAGTTTTTGAAAAATTCGGACAGACGTAGCCTGCTTTCCCATAGGAGGACGAAGTATGTGATTTGGGGCTTTCGTTTGCTTGCAAATCTCACAAGAAAGAACGTGATCACGCACTTGTTTGGACATGCGTGGCCAGAAATAAAAGGTTTTCAGTTTTGACAGAGTTTTACCCACTCCACCATGAGAACTCATTGGGTGGTCATGAGCGCGAAAAATAAGATCTTGTCTCATTTCCAACGGAACCCAGACTTTCCATGATTGCTCTTCTTGAATCGGATCACCGCTAGCAAATTCACAACGTTTATAAATTATACCATCTATAACTTGTATATCTGGTTGCTTACTTGGCTCTTTTTGAAAGTTCTCGATCATTTTTAAATAATTTTCGGTTTTGAAAAATTCCGAATTAAAATCAATTTCGAAAAATTGGTCGATTTCAGACGCAGTCAGGGATGAAATATGAAGGCTTTCCTGCGAATAAGTTCTTGATAAAGTATCAGGAACAATGTTTTGGCTGCCTTTCCGATGAAGAATGGTAAATTTGAAGCCCTGCAACTTCAGTGCCCAGCGCGCAAGTCTGCCATGCAAATCGGTTTGACTCATAAGCCATTTTAACGAAGCATGATCGGTTATAACTTCGAATTCATGTCTTTCGACATAAGCTCGAAATTTTATTATGGCCATAACCGCTGCAAGACATTCTTGCTCGGAAACAGTATAGTTTCTTTGCGCTTGGTTAAATTTGTGCGACATGTAAGCAATAGGAACTTCGTCACCTTCATTGGTTCGTTGTGCCAAAACAGCTCCAACGCCAAATTGACTAGCGTCACATTGAATCGAAAACGGACGAGAAAAATCAGGACTGTGTAGCACTGGTGCACTACTTAAACTATTTTTGAGTGAGTCGAAAGCAGCAATTGCGTCTTCGGTCCAAACAAATTTACGAGCTTTTTGAAGCATATTTGTCAAAGGGGTAGAAATTGAAGCATAGTTTTGCACAAACCTTCGGTACCATCCACAGACACCCAAAAAGCGACGAAGTTGTCTAACAGTCTTCGGACGAGGAAATTCTTTTATCGCTTTAACTTTGTCCGGATCTGTGCTTATGGTTCCATGTCCAATGACATGACCAAGGTAGTGAATTTGTTTGAGCAAAAATTTGCTTTTCTCAATGTTTATGGTAAGGCCAGCACGTTTAATGCAAAAGGATACTTCTTGCAAAACTGAAATATGGTCATCGAAAGTTTCGGTTATTAGCAACAAATCGTCTAAGTATACAAATACCTTAGTTCGCAAATGGGCAGGAATCACCTTGTCCATGAGACGGGTCATGGTCTGCGGCGCATTACATAAGCCAAATGGCATTGTAACAAATTGGTATAGAGGTCTGTTGGGTACAGTGAAGGCTGTCTTATCCCTTGACGCTTCATCCAACGGAATTTGCCAGAAGGCATCCTTCAGGTCTAAGCTCGAAATAAACTGTGCCTTCGGGAGCCTGCTGAGAATTCCGTCGATGAGCGGCAAAGGATAAGCATCCTTCACTGTGACCTCATTGACCTTACGTGCGTCGAGACACATGCGAACTTTATTCGGTTTGACAATTAGTGCAACAGGAGACGACCATGCGCTTTGAGATTCTTCGATAACTCCAAGAGAGAGCATTCTATCAATCTCTGCAAAAAGAAGTTTCTCAACGCCTGGTGAAACAGAAAAATGCCTTTGTTTTATAGGCTTAGCCTTACCTATATCAATGACATGGCTTATAAGATTTGTTTGGCCTAAGCCTTGTTTAGAAAAAGACGGTATTGATAAAATAGTTGCATTTAAATTTGCTTGCTGTCGAGCATTTAATACATGGTGATTGGAGTCCAACTCCGCAATGTTCAAATTAGCAGAAAATGGAATGTCTTCATGAAAAAGATCACTTGCCAAACCAAAAATCTTAACAAAATCAACGCCCAAATACAAGTCTTGAGAAAGAGTTGGAATTATCAAAAATTTTAAAGGTTTAGTTACTCCTCTAAAAGTAATCAAAGTTTCAACGAAACCCAATGCAAAATGATCCGTTCCATCCGCAGTTTTA